>OX384034.1:0-4990000 GCA_947534325.1 Agonum fuliginosum | reverse complement strand
GAGCTAAAATTGCAAGTGTTCGCAAAATTATTTGTTGAAATTTGTACACAAGATTAATCGTTGGTTCTTCTTATAACAAAAATTTGCCACATATTCTAGGACATGTTGCCATTATACACCAGTTTAAATTGCCCCAAAATGTACAAGAAAATTAAGAATATCTCATGACACTAATTGGACATCAGTCTTAAAATCTTCTTTCTCTTATAGCTCTCTGGAGAGATGAGCGACCTCTCACCTCTCGGTCTTTGTGTCTGCTGTGCTATGTCAGTAGTGACCTTGAACTTTAACCTTGCAAATGTGAAACTATTTTCCTTATGACCCAACAGGCTGACGTCAGCGTTGGAAAACGTTTTAGTGTTGATATTGCCGGCATTATGGTTATTGTTGGCAAAGTGCAGAAAGAGAAATAAAAATGCTATCAAATGCACATTTGATTGTGGAACGTAATACTGCAGAGACGTATTAAGATGGAGTTGATGCGTATTAAATACAGGACCGTGTTGAGAATTGTGTCCATAGAAAAATGCCAAAATAATAATAATAATCGACAAAAATATCACAAAGCAACTGCCACCATTTTTTCTTTTACCAAAAGCCCTATTCACACAAGGATTCTTCGAAAATTATTTGAGGATACTTTTTATGCTTTCGAATTTTGAATAACTAATCTTAGAGATAATTGTATGTCAAAAATCTGATGTGGCCAACACATGACCTCTCGCCATACTTTATTTTCCAGACCATGCAAACACAGGTCCTAAATCAGCACCAGCGTCTACTGGCCACATCAGATTTTTAACTCTGTTTCTATTTTATTTATGTATACACTTCATTTACAATTATTTCACTTTCTACACAAACATCAATTCTATTATTTTTCTTAACTTGCGTTAAAATGTAGAATTTTCCAGGCCATGCAAACATAGGTCCTAAATCATCACTAGCGTCTACTGCATAATTTTCAGCGTGGTAAAATCCCTAACAAGAGTATTATATTATTTCTTATATTTTATTAAGATTTCCATAACAATTTTTACCGGTTTAATTGGGCATCCTTTTTCAATATTTGCAGCTTCCATTAAATGCAACCACATTACACTGAAATATTTGGACATAAAACTGCAGGCTTTATTTTCATTTATATTTAGTAAGTTATACTTCCAACCGCCGTCTCCCCATTTTCGTAGTTCAGAGTGTATCTTAATCAGAAATTAATTTAAGATTACTTAACTATATGCCATTTTACTGGATCAGGTTTGTATAAAATTAGTTTTCCCAACAAAACTTACGTTATAATCGTCGCCAAATGGTTCTAAGACAGTCCAATTAAAATTGATAGAAAATGCAGTTCTATTATATTTGAAATACGTAAAATACATTTTTTGCTGTGCGTCATTATCAGTTTTGCAGCCTCGGACATAATTTATGTGAAAATCTGTTTTTTTCTGCCTTATCTAAAATTAAAAACGAAAATAAAAAATCCCTGCAATATATAAAAATATTTACGAAAAAGTTGCAGTTTATGTTTTCCAAACACAAGACTAGAAACAAAATGAAATATATTATACGAATCAGCATCATCGTTACGAAAATAAAATTACAAAAGTGAATACAAAATAAATATTTTCTATATAAATTGACACAAAACAGCGGACGTTGTTATTTTTAATGTTTAAGAGTATAATTATTTATGATAAATTCAGACAAATCGTTATATTTAATATGGCATAATCATGCAGAAATTACAATTGTCACAAAATACATGCCAATCAGTACATCAGAAGTATGCTTACACGTGGTCTAAAGTTTTCAGGGGCATGGACCGAACCGGAACAGTTACGCAAACCGGAACGAACCGCAGCTTTTTTTGTGAACCCGGAATCAAACTTAAACCTAAGCCGTGACACAAACAACAGACAATGGAAGAATTGATTACAATTAATAATAATAAACATCGTAAATCATTTACAACTAGTCTGAGTAGCTTAACTGACAGTAATAAGTGGAAATTTTTCTGTAACATGAAAGTTTTAAAAAAAATCAAGCAGGTATAAAATAAATTATAAAAGAAAATAAGGGTTACCACGATTTTTTGGTTTTTTTTGTATTTTAATCTATACATTAAAATATTAGACTCGTATTTATTCTTTTTGCCAAAAAGTTGTTAATAAGTCAGAAAAAAATTCGTAAAGTTTAAAAAAATAGGTGCCGCGAAAAACGATGCCGTGTGACGGTGTGAACATACGTTCACCGCGCTGACAAGGACCGAATACAATACGTAGGTATTACCTTATTTCAATACAGGTCCGTCGTCCATTCCGTAGTCAAAACGACAACAAACGAACTTACACGAACAAATCTACTCACGGTTTGGTTTCAATGTTGTGCACGTCACACATGGCGCCTTTTAATGCACGTTTAAAAAGAAAACAAGAATTCCCTTCTACAATGGTATATTTGTGAGTAAATACTACATAATATATATATATATATATATATATATATTTATATACTTATATTAGAAAAATAAAAATAGTATTGTATGACGAGAGGTCATGTGTTGGCCACATCAGATTTTTATAGTTGAAAAGAGAAAAAAATCTCTATTAAGACGGGTCATAGCTAACTACGAGCTCCATCTGAAAATTTTAATTTGGTTTTAATTTCTCGAAACCTGTAGGAGATAAAAATATTTTGAGGATTGCTGTAAATTCCTCGTTAAAAAGTGCCATAGAAATTTGTACTGATTCAAACAAGAAAGTTATAGGTGAAAACGAAATTGACAAAATTTAAATTTTCGCGATTTTAGTGAGAAAACAACATCATTTCTAAATTGGCCTCCTAATGGGGCAACTTTTGACTAATCTATGGTTCTCGAGGTCCCCATGTCGAACAACTTAACTGGGACACCTTGTATATCTATACTGGTGACGCACAGTACGTGAGGCTGCTACACACAAGTTAGGTCAAAGGCTTAATCATGCAAATTGTTATTTTTAACTCTGTTTCTATTTTATTTATGTATACACTTCATTTATAATTATTTCACTTTCTAAACAAATATCAATTCTATTATTTTTCTTAACTTGCAATAAAGTGTAAAATTTTCCAGGCCATGCATACATAGATCCTAAATCAGCAGCATTGCCTACTGCATAATTTTCAACGTGGTAAGATCCCTAACAAGAGTATTATATTATTTCTTATGATATTTTATTAAGATTTCCATAAAAAAATTTACCGGTTTAATTGGGCATCCTTTTTCAATATTTGCAGCTTCTATTAACCCATTTATACCTACATATTTGTACATAAAACTGCAGGCTTTATTTTTATTTATATTTAGTAAGTTATACTTCCAACCGCCGTCTCCCCATTTTCGTAGTTCAATGTGTACCTTAATCAGAAATTATTTTAAGATTACCTAACTGTATTCCATTTAGTCCGGCGGTTAAGGACAAAACTATGCATTTTGTGAGTGAAAATTGATATACATATCAATTATTAAACTATTTTCTTTCGTATAAAAAGTGGTGCCAAAGTGTTAAGTACTAGAGACGGCCGCCATTTTAAAAAAATGTCCTCCATTTTTGGTTTTATTTATCTTGTATGGTTAATATTACGAAAAAAATTGTTATATATGAGATCGAAGAGCATAAAATTTGCTATAAAATGGTATATTAATTTTTTCTGTAACACAGTTCTCGAGAAAATCGTGAAAAGATATTTGAGCAATAATTTCTAGTCATTTTCAACAAAAACGTAATTTTAATTTTAAACTAAAATGTAGAATACTATAAAAAATTCTTAGTATACAAATATATTAATATACCGAAATACTAAATTATAAATATATACTTTAATTATTCTTAAATGATACCAGATACAAAAATATTTATAAAATACCGATTATAGGTAATAATCACATAATCTTTCATTTAAAATAAAAAATTTGTCTTAAATTAAATATTTATCGAAATATTTGAAAAAAGTACTACTTCCGGTTTATAGATTGAAACCAAAAATAGGAGGTGCACAACTAGATGCTATAACAGTCCTAAATACAAAATTTCAACTTTCTACGTCTAACCGTATTTGAGTTATGCGACACACATACCTACGTACAGACGTGACGACGAAATTAGTCATAATGGATTCAGAAAAGGTCAAAACTGATATTTCCATCAAAATCTGAGAACCAAAATTTTTCGCGATTACAATACTTCCTTTACTCCGTACAAGGAAGTAAAAAGCTTTTATTTTCGAATGAATCAAGATATCGACTTCCGATCTTCGGCATTCGATTTCTTATATAATTGTTTGTGACATACATAATTTTCAACATTTCGGGAGCACTACTTTGGCCACAATTCAAACATAACCTCTTAGAGACAATAGTGACATTTTAGTATTTTTGTGTTTATTGAGCTGTTATTTCTGAACGAATTGAAATATTGACTTGCGGTTTGCTGCATTAAATTCTTCAAAAAATTCTCTATAAGATACTTTATAAAGAAAACGTTTTAAACCGATACTTAAAGAGTTTTTCCTCGAGAACATATGAAAGTTTTAGTAGTAATTGAATTTTTTGTGTTTGATCAGCTGTAGTTTCTGAACGGATTAATATATGGAGTTACATATATAATAATATTATATATATAATAATATTATATTATATAATAATATTCATATATAATACCATTAGTGACTATGATTTTGCCGGCAATTTTTGCTGTCTGGTCACGACTGCTTGTTGCGTGCGTAGCACGAGTGTTTATTTTCTAAAGCAACAAGCAGGAGTGACCAGACGGCAAAAATTACCAAAAAATCATAGTCACGTATGGTATTCGGCTTGACAATTTCTCGAATTATTTTATTTATTCCAAAAAAGTAATGTATTTTTAAAACAAACATCAACTGACATAATATCTAAGCAACGCTTCGCGGCAATTTTCAATAGTGAAAATTGTCAGTGTAATTTTCACTAGTGAAAATTGTCACTGTAGTTCGTCTGTGATTGGTACAATTCAGCAAAATACTGTGTTTTGATTGGATGAAAAACTATGAGTAAAATTGTCAAGTCAATATTTTGATCCGTTCAGAAACTTCAGATGATCAAATACAAAAAATAAAATGAATACTACAATTTAAATATTTTCTCGAAGAAAAACTCTTTAAGTATCGGTTTAACTAAGGCATTAAAACGTTTCTTATAGAGAATTTTTTGAAGAATTTAATGCAAGTCAATATTATAATTCGTTCAGAAATGACAGCTCAATAAATACAAAAAATACTAAAATTTCACTATTGTCTCTAAGAGGTTATGTTTGAATTGTGGCCGAACTAGAGCTCCCGAAATGTTGAAAATTATGTATGTACCAAAAATCGATATCTTGATTAATTCGAAAATAAAAGACAAAATTACGCTTTTGTTGAAAATGACAAGAAACTGTTACACCATTTTATAGCAAATTTTATGTTCTACAATTTTTCTCGTAGAATTTACTATACGAGATAAATAAAGAAAACTAAAAATGGCGGCCGTCTCTGAACTCTGATACTTAATATTTGGCACCACTTCTTATATAAAAGAGAATTATTTAATTGACATGTACCTATGCTAATTTTCGTACTTTAATCACAAAATGCATAGTTTTGTGCTATAACCACCGTACAAATTTTAATTGATCAGGTTTGTATATAAAATTAGTTTTCCCAAAAAACTTACGTTATAATCGTCGTCTAATGGTTCTAAGACATTCCAATTAAAAAGAATAGCAAATGTAGTTCTATTATATTTGAAATACGTTACATACATTTTTTGCTGCGAGTCATTATCAGTTTTGCAGTCTCGAATATAACTCAAGTGATATTCTGTTTTTTTCTGTCTTATCTAAAATTAAAAACGAAAATAAAATATTCTTTGCAATATATAAAAATATTTACGAAAAGGTTGCAATTTATTTTTTCCAAACACAAGACTAGAAACAAAATGAAACATATTATACGAATCAGCATCATCGTTACGAAAGTAAAATTACTAAAGTGAATACAAAATAAATATTTTTTATATAAATTGATACGAAACAGCGGACGTTGTTATTTTTAATGTTTAAGAGTATAATTATTTATGATAAATTTAGACAAATCGTTGTATTTAATATGGCATAATCATGCAGAAATTACAATTGTCACAAAAATACATGCCAATTAGAAGTATGCTATTACGTGGACAAAAGTTTTCAGGGACACGAACCGAACGGGAACAGTAACGAAAACCGGAACTAGCTAACTATTTTCGAAATCTTGAACTTTTGTCTAATCTAACCAACTTCGTATCTTTTACGGTCCTCGAGGTCCCCATGTCAAACAACTTAACTGGGACACCCTGTATATCTATACTGATGACGCACAGTACGTGAGGCTGCTACACACAAGTTAGGTCAAAGGCTTAATCATGCAACTTGTCATTTTTACCTTCCGCTTACCTGTAAAGGAATAAGTTATTGGAATCATGCTAAAAATCGGGTAGTGAGTTTTTAGTGGATGAGCACGAATTAGGGTCCTTACAACTCATTTTTTATAATTTCACGATGATGTCTGTATGTATGTATGTGTGTGTGTGTGTGTGTGTGTGTGTGTGTGTGTGTGTGTGTGTGTGTATATGTGTATGAATGTGGTCAAGGCCGGGGTGTATGTCGTATAACTCAAATACGAATTACCCAAAAATTTTGATATTTGGTATTTAACATTTGTATATAAATTGGAAGAGCTCATTAGATTTTGGTTCAAATATCTTTACCGGAAGTGATATTTTTTGAAGATTGAAAAGGTTAATTGTCAAAAATTTATATAAATTTGGATAAATATAGTATTTATTTGTAATAAGAATAAGAGGAAAAGTTATTTGCAACTTACGTTATAAAAAAATTGTATTTATCTGACAGCATTAAAGAATTGTAGTAAAATTTAAAAAATAATTTATCAGATAAAACGTTGAAATATTGTAATCCATGATCGGTTGATTTTTGTTTCTGCGTAAAAATATTGACAGCTGAGACGGGTGACACGTTGGCACTAACATCATGTAAGTCATACTCATAAGTAAGATATTAAATGTAGTAATTGAACGAAGGATAGCTTTAACACATGTAGAAGAGTTTTCCTGTGAATTAATCTTTTGATTCAGGTGATGCAAATTTCTGTGTTAGAATATTTTAAATTTTTATTTGTATATTTTAAATGAACACCGGATACATTTATGTTTATAAGTCTAAATCTGGCGGCAGGTCGTGTGCTGGCCACATCAGATTTTTAACTATATTTCTATTTTATTTATGTATACACTTCATTTACAATTATTTCACTTTCTACACAAACATCAATTCTATTATTTTTCTTAAATTGCGTTAAAGTGTAAAATTTTCCAGGCCATGCAATCATAGGTCCTAAATCAGTACCACCGTCTACTGTACAATTTTCAGCGTGGTAAAATCCCTACAAGAATATTATATTATTTTTTATATTTTATTAAGATTTCCATAACAATTTTTACCGGTTTCATTGGGCATCCTTTTTCAATATTTGCAGCTTCCATTAAATGCAACCAACTTACACCGGAATATTTGGACATAAAACTGCAGGCTTTATTTTCATTTATATTTAGTAAGTTATGCTTCCAACCGCCGTCTCCCCATTTTCGTAGTTCAAAGTGTATCTTAATCAGAAATTAATTTAAGATTACCTAACTATATGCCATTTAAATGGATCAGGTTTGTATAAAATTAGTTTTCCCAAAAAAACTTACGTTATAATCGTCGCCAAATGGTTCTAAAGCAGTCCAATTTAAATTGATAGAAAATGCAGTTCTATTATATTTGAAATACGTAAAATACAATTTTTGCTGTGCGTCATTATCAGTTTTGCAGTCTCGAATATAATTTATGTGAGAATCCGTTTTTTTCTGTCTTATCTAAAATTTAAAACGAAAATAAAAAATCCCTGCAATATATAAAAATATTTACGAAAGAGTTGCAGTTTATTTTTTCCAAACACAAGACTAGAAACAAAATGAAACATATTATACGAATCAGCATCATCGTTACGAAAATAAAATTACAAAAGTGAATACAAAATAAATATTTTCTATATAAATTGATACAAAACAGCGGACGTTGTTATTTTTAATGTTTAAGAGTATAATTATTTATGATAAATCCAGACAAATCGTTATACTTAATATGGCATAATCATGTATAAATTGCAATTGTCACAAAAATACATGCCATAATTATAAGTATGCTATTACGTGGACAAAAGTTTTCAGGGACACGAACTAAACCGGAACAGTAACGAGAACCGGAACGAACCGTAGTTATTATTGTGAACCCGGAACCAAACATACAATAATAGTATAAACATCGTAACATTAATTTTTTGTAGTAAATTATTTACTAGGTAGGTACTAGCATGAATAACTTTACTGATATTTTTCTGTAACATGAAAGTTTTTGAGAAACTCAAGCACGTAAAATAAATTAAAAATCCGATATGGCCAACACATGACCTCTCGCCATACTCTTCAATTTTTATTTTTCTAATATAAGTATATATTATGTAGTACCTACTTACTCACAAATATACCATTGTAGAAAGGAATTCGGAAATTGTACTTTTTATACTATTATTAATGTTTATCATAATCATATAATCATAAATAATAAATGACATTTCATATTTTCAATTTGTCAAAATGTCATAATTTATTTGACATTAACGCTCAAATATTTTATTTTTTGTTTTTATTGGCAGGCAGATAAATTAAAATTGTAACAAAGTAGAATTTTAACTTCTTGTAATTGGAAAATGGTGCTAGATAAAAACAACGTTTTGAATATAAATTGTAGATAGTATCATTTAGTATAAGTACCTATTTCAAAAATATAATTTCTTAGCACTCTAGAGTCATCTGTTAACTATCTATACGGGTGTAGAATTTTTTTCTGACCTATAGGAAATACAATGTTAAAATTTTAATTTCGCTCTAAGTTTTTACCTATTGCTTTTAGAGCCAAACTGTAAATACAAAAGTTGTTCAGAATAAAAAACTACATCCAGCGAGCCCTTGTTTATTAATATAAAACGTTCCTGTCACAGGATAAACGTAAATTAAATTTGATATATTTGAGCTGTTTACAGAGTGCCATGAAAAATAAAATGAAAATCAGATTTAAAAAAATAAACACTTCAATTAATTACGATAAAATGTAACTTAGGAAGAAAAGAAGGAAAATAAAATAATTATTAATTAATTTTTTTGATTAGTGAAACCTTCTTATAGTCCAATAAATCAATTAGAACAACATTTTCAAATATGTCAAGTGTCAGAGTGACGGAATAAATATTTTTGTTTTGTTTAATTTTACATGGCAGTCTGAAACTAGCCTAAATTGTTAATTACTTCCTTGTACGAAGTAAGGAAGTATTGTAATCGCGAAAAATTTCGGTTCTCAGATTTTGACGGAAATATCCGTTTTGACCTTTTCTGAATCCATTATGACTAGTTTCGACGTGACGTCTGTACGTACGTACGTACGTACGTACGTACGTACGTACGTACGGACGTATGTGTGTCGCATAACTCAAATACGGTTAGACGTAGAAAGTTGAAATTTTGTATTTAGGACTGTTATAGCATCTAGTTGTGCACCTCCTATTTTTGGTTTCAGTCTACAAACCGGAAGTAGTACTTTTTAAAAATATTTCGATAAATATTTAATTTTAGACAATTTTTTTTATTTTAAATGAAAGATTATGTGATTATTACCTACAATCGGTATTTTATAAATATTTTTGTATCTCCTATCATTTAAAAATAATTAAAGTATATATTTATAATTTATAGTATTTCGGTATCTTGTAGTCCATGATCGATTAACATTTGTTACTACGTAAAATTGAAATGATTATGACATGACAGTGACAATAGTAAAATATGCTTTATATCTTCTTCTGCAGTTTAAATCAAATGACTAAAATATATTTGTGAGTATTAGTATAATAAGTTAAAAGAATTTTTAATATTATTTTACATTTTAGTTATTAAGAAAAGTATGAACACACAAGGCGTACAAGGAAGTCATGTGGTGTCCACGTCAGATTTTTTTTATTTCATGTTTATTTCGTGAAAGAAATCGATTTGAACAAAAAATTTAAGCTTATTCGATGCAGTTTTTTATTCTGAACATCTTTTGTATTTACACTTTTACTCTAAAAGCAATAGGTAAAAACTTAGAGCGAAATTAAAATTTTAACATTGTATTTCCTATAGGTCAGAAAAAAATTCTACACCCGGTATATAAAATATGAACAGTGTAGGTGTACTAACATGAGCTCAGTTTGTAATATATAATATTTTTTTGGCACTGAAATATGTACGTGCCTGGATTCGAACCTGAGTTCATATAATCACAGTCGTACAAAATCAATAAGTCGTCAATATCAAATTAATTTAAATGAAAAATAACATGAAACTAATTATTTCAAAATACAATAATTATCTATGTTACTAATGAGAATAAAGCTTTTAAAAAGATTACATTTCAATTGAAATCTCTGGAGATATAGAATTATTTTTTACAGAAAATTGTTCGTATTTCTATAATTATGTATAAGCATCATTAAAAATTAAAATGTTTTTGTTATTTTATCTTTTATTTATTATATTTGTTGTAGATTAATATTTAATCTATATTTTTGTAACAATTGTAGCATTCTTTAGTAAGTAGCTCATTATCAAACAACATAGTTTTTTGCTTTAGTTTTTGTTTATTTACTTGGCACTCTTTGATGTTCACAACTTTGCATTTTCATAGTGCAAAGTGTGCAAAGCATTTTAATGAATTCTGCATGTATCCACATTTGAATAGAACTTGAGTGATCTACATATTTGTGTGTGTGATTCGCTGCTCCTCTGTTCATTTTCAGTGTTAAATTTTGTATCAGAATGTTGCAAACGAGAACTATTTTGCTAAGAATATGAAGCATTTTGTATGAGCAAATAATTGGGCACATATTTGTAGATGCTACATTTCCTACTCAACTGCTAGCTAAACATTTCAGTATAATTACAGAAAATCTGCCCTGTAGTGTACTCTCCACTAACTAACATGATAACCGAACACACGGTATAATATTAATATTATACCGGGTGTTTCCTGAAACAGGCGCACCCTACAAAAATTGTATTTTTAAATTAATTACATTTATATTATAGGTTTATAAACTACATTCAAAGGCGCATTAAACTACAAAATAATTAATTTCTATTACTTTCTGTTTAGCCGGAAATGACATTAACTTCCTTATTTTAAATGAAACACTCCGTATATTTTTTAAGGTTTTGGTTCTACATAAAACTCTGAATACAACCGTGTATAATAAGCTACTGTTTCGTTGTAGATTACTAAGTAAAATAATAAATAAAATAATTAAATTATATACTAAATGTTTTACTATTATATTCAAGAAAATGGAGGCCATTTTGAAAATTTACTATAAATAATATAATTGAATTGCAATTCCTTATTAAATTATTCATTTTTGTTAATAAACTGAAATTTTTACTAATACAAAATCTGTTTTTGCACTTCCGGGACTAAAACACTTCTGTGGTATTTATTTTGTAGGGAGTAAGGTTCTTAATTATTTGATCCCAAGGGATTATTTTTCATATTTAATCCCGTTATCAAGGAATTGAATTAATTAATCCCGTTGTCAAGTAAATACGTGCTAATTGTTACAGAGTATCTATGGTAACAATATAAATATTTGTCATAAAGTTTACTGTCAAAACTGCATATGTGTATTCTTTAAACTATTTTGTATTCGTTTAAGGATGAAGTACAAAAAATAAAGTATATACCACAGGACTAAAGTAAGTAGGTAGTAGGTACCTACCTTTAATCCCTCAGGTGATTATTTCCCTCAACCTTTGGTTCGTGAAATAAACTTCACTCTTAGGATTAGATCATACACTTTAGTCCTTTAATATTATAATTATACTATTTCTATCATTTATTGCATAGCTAACTAGGAATGATTCGATTTGTTTCTGTAATATTTTAATTATTATTTTACTTAGAAATCTACAACGAAAAATCTGCATGAGGCCAGTACACGACCTCTCGCCTAATTCTGCTTATTCTACTAATCTCGAGACTAATCTAATAAATAGTTTTACTTACATTTTAATAGTTTCATGTTCATGTAAGATGTAAACGATAATGTAAACCAAGATGCAAGCAAAAGATGTCAACTGTCACTGTCATAATCATTCAAATTTTGTGTAGAAACAAATTTCATATCATGGACAACAAGATAGATTATTAATTGTACTTTATTTTATTGTTAAATACTACCAGATTCAGCAAATTGTATTTATAATTAACTGTACCCATAGATAATTATATTTTCTTTTATTTTTAATTGCAAAAATTGTCATAAATAAATAATGTACCAATATATTTAAAGAAAACTTAATCAAGCTTCAAAAAGTACTACTTCCGGTTTGCGGATTTCTTCCAAAATGTTATCCGGTGTTAAGATCCTTATTAAAACCTTAAATATGAAGTTTGGTTATTAAAGGTTTGATACTTTTTCAGTTATCGTGGACGAAAAATCGTCAGTCCATACATTCATACAAACATACACACACACATACACACACAGACATCATCGTAAAAATAGTAAATTCGTATTGTAGAGACCCTGAAACGTGCTTATCCACCAAAAACTCATACTCGAAAATTTTGACCCATTACAATACCTCTCTTATAGAATATGAGGCGAGAGGTAAAAGTAGCTTATTTTATGTAGAATCAAAATCTTAAAAAATATACGGGGTGTTACATTTAAAAAAATGAAGTTGATGTCACTTCCGACTAAACAGGAAGTAATAAAAATTCATTATTTATGTAGTTTAATGCGCCTTTGAATGTAGTTTATAAACCTATAACATAAATGTACTTGACTTAAAAATACAATTTTTTTGGGGGGTGCGCCTGTTTGAGGAAACTCCCGGTATACCGATGTGGGGCTGTCACACCCAAGTTAAGTAAAAGGCGACATAGACAAATACATATTTTCTAACTATACGATATTATCTTTCTCTTGAAAGGGTAGACATTGAACTATATACTCTGTTGAGTCTTCCTCGTTCATTCTTATTCAACGGCACTTCACTCCTTGGCACTTGGCTGCCACTTTGCACTTTATTTCCATGAACGTAACGCAGGAGGTTACACGCTACGCACTTGCGGCCAATTCACAAGAGACCGGCCGACCTTACGTTCATAACGCGAAGAAATATTATACACGGGGAAAATATCAATATCTAACTTTGTTTTGTATTTGCAAATTTTAATCGTACTATTCAAAAAGTGTTTAAAAAGGTAATAACATTTTTTCCGGACTCTATAACTCAAAAAGTTACTAACATTTAACAACCAAATTTTATATATAACGTTTTGATATCTTAAGAACCCAGTTATTACTTCCTTGTACGAAGTAAGGAAGTATTGTAATCGCGAAAAATTTCGGTTCTCAGATTTTGACGGAAATATCCGTTTTGACCTTTTCTGAATCCATTATGACTAGTTTCGACGTGACGTCTGTACGTACGTACGTATGTACGTACGTACGTACGTACGTACGTACGTACGTACGTACGGACGTATGTGTGTCGCATAACTCAAATACGGTTAGACGTAGAAAGTTGAAATTTTGTATTTAGGACTGTTATAGCATCTAGTTGTGCACCTCCTATTTTTGGTTTCAGTCTACAAACCGGAAGTAGTACTTTTTAAAAATATTTCGATAAATATTTAATTTTAGACAATTTTTTTTATTTTAAATGAAAGATTATGTGATTATTACCTACAATCGGTATTTTATAAATATTTTTGTATCTGCTATCATTTAAAAATAATTAAAGTATATATTTATAATTTATAGTATTTCGGTATCTTGTAGTCCATGATCGATTAACATTTGTTACTACGTAAAATTTAAATGATTATGACATGACAGTGACAATAGTAAAATATGCTTTATATCTTCTTCTGCAGTTTAAATCAAATGACTAAAATATATTTGTGAGTATTAGTATAATAAGTTAAAAGAATTTTTAATATTATTTTACATTTTAGTTGTTAAGAAAAGTATGAACACACAAGGCGTACAAGGAAGTCATGTGGTGTCCACGTCAGATTTTTTTTTTGAAGCAAGCCCAATATTTTTACTTCCTTGTACGAAGTAAGGAAGTATTGTAATCGCGAAAAATTTCGGTTCTCAGATTTTGACGGAAATATCCGTTTTGACCTTTTCTGAATCCATTATGACTAGTTTCGACGTGACGTCTGTACCATAAAGTAAGAAGGTAATATAGAGTCACAGGTTGCCCAGGAAAACGTACAGCACGTGACGTCATGAAAATAGTTCTGCCACAGAACACCGCAGTGCTAGTGTACACTATTATATTGCATTTCAAATTAAATATGAAGGAAATTCAATATTACATTTCAAAATAAAATTGAAAGTAATAAAATATTTAAGTTACACACGAAAATAAATATTTTTGACAGATATTGTTTCTACCTTTTCAACAAGCAAGGTGAAAGAAATTTGTGTCATTTATCTCATAAAGTTATTATTATTTATCTTGTTCAGTTATTGCAAATATTTGTTTATAGTTAATTATATGTTTAGCCTTTTTATAAAGTCAGGTAATACATTAATATTTAAATTTACCATAATTTTACTGTTATTTTTATTTTTATAAAGTTAATGAAATGGTAAAGACATGGTACCTACTTTTTATTGGTAACTACACTGCCCTGTGTGAAATGTCGATTATTGCATAGATGACCTCAATATTGAACACATTCGATAAATTTTCACTTTGAAAGACCACATTCATGCCTTTAATAATTAAACGATAGAAAAATCTGCAGAAAAACATGAACGACAGCTGAAAAATGAAGAGATTATGGATAAACGGTATTAAAGAAACGCTTCCTAATTAAACGATAGAAAGATCTGCAGAAAAACATAAACGACAGCTGAAGAGTGAGATAACGAGATTTAAGAAGAAAGAAGAGTTTATAATATTGTTGATTTTTTATTTCTTCAAGATTTTCGTTGCCTTTTTTGTAAATCCCGGTAATTCATTGATATTTAAATTTTTCCATAATTTTACTGTTATTTTTATTTTTAGAAAATAATGAAATGGTAAAGACATGCTATTCTTTATTGGAAACTACACTGTCCTGTGTGAAATGTCGATTATTGCATAGATGACATCAAGCGAATTACAAACAATAATGATAGCTCGGGAGGAATACATGATTATTTACATTTTTATTTATTATTATTACACACTTTTGATAATGAAATTTAGGAACCGAATTTAACTTAAATCGTTTAATCCTATTCATAGAAAAAATACAAATTATAAAGATGATTTATTTTGGTAATAAATCCGGTCTTAATATTATTATAAGGTATCTTGTTAGTTTCTATTTTCTGTATAACTTTGAAATAATAATAATTCTTGAATAGAGATATCTTTATAATTAATATTTGAATAATTATAATAGTTTATAATTCGTCTAGTTTTAAGAACCACAGTTTAAGAATACCTTTAAATAAGTAATGCCCTGTTCACACGTTGCTACTTTGAAGACGCATACGTGCTACTGTAGCATGAAAAGAAATTCAAATCGAAACAATTACCGCAAAAAATTGCTATCTACACCACAACGATCAACGATGTGAAATTATCAACGAGTAGTTCTTGATACTTTGATGCTACAAATTAGCAGCGCTGCTATTTGACAAGCGACTCAGAATTTTTCTTGCTACAGTAGCACGAATGTGTCTTCAAAGTAGCAACGTGTGAACAGGGCATTAAATCGTTTTATAACATGTATTATATTGAAAGAAATATTTGGGTAATTTCATCTCAATAGTTTGTTGCTCTTTTATTGCTATGTACGTATGTGTTTGTAAAATAATATTTTGAAATACAAGTATATATTTTCAAATACCTTCTTTTATTTTATAATTTAATTTAAAAATATTTAAATATACAAAATAAATTTGGGCATCATAATCATGTTAGCCTTGGTTAGTTCTGCCACAGGACACCGCAGTGCTAGTGTCGAGCTTGTTTCCATCAGTTTCCACGGTACTTGGTACTCTATATTACCTTCTTACTTTATGGTCTGTACGTACGTACGTACGTACGTACGTACGTACGGACGTATGTGTGTCGCATAACTCAAATACGGTTAGACGTAGAAAGTTGAAATTTTGTATTTAGGACTGTTATAGCATCTAGTTGTGCACCTCCTATTTTTGGTTTCAGTCTACAAACCGGAAGTAGTACTTTTTAAAAATATTTCGATAAATATTTAATTTTAGACAATTTTTTTTATTTTAAATGAAAGATTATGTGATTATTACCTACAATCGGTATTTTATAAATATTTTTGTATCTCCTATCATTTAAAAATAATTAAAGTATATATTTATAATTTATAGTATTTCGGTATCTTGTAGTCCATGATCGATTAACATTTGTTACTACGTAAAATTGAAATGATTATGACATGACAGTGACAATAGTAAAATATGCTTTATATCTTCTTCTGCAGTTTAAATCAAATGACTAAAATATATTTGTGAGTATTAGTATAATAAGTTAAAAGAATTTTTAATATTATTTTACATTTTAGTTATTAAGAAAAGTATGAACACACAAGGCGTACAAGGAAGTCATGTGGTGTCCACGTCAGATTTTTTATTTCAAATGAAAGATTATTATTTACAATTTTTAGCATTTTATAAATTGTTTTTTCATAGTACCTACTTTAGTATAAACTTCAGTATCTTGTTGTCCATTTAACATTTTTTGTTACTACGAAAAATTTAATTGATTATGACCAGGGCATCAAACCGTAACGAAACCGTAACCGAAAACCGCACCGATATTTACCATTTCATGGAACCGTAACCGAAAACCGAAACCAATATTTATTTTCTTTAAAT
Source organism: Agonum fuliginosum (assembly GCA_947534325.1). Lineage (NCBI taxonomy): Eukaryota > Metazoa > Arthropoda > Insecta > Coleoptera > Carabidae > Agonum > Agonum fuliginosum. The sequence continues at coordinate 4,972,888 of OX384034.1, read as the reverse complement.
ATGGAAACCGAAAACCGAAACGAAAAATTTGTTCATTTGTAAACCGAAAACGTAACGGAACCGATATTATTTCGGTTTTTATTAACCCGTATAATTTCGATAATTAATAACCGCCTATGTAGACATGTATGGCGTTCCACCCGGTAGAATGTACTATTTATGTTAAAATTAAAATAAAAGACTTTTTGATATAATAATGATTTCTGAAAGTTATTTTGAAATGTTAAAATAAATCTAGATAATTTAGAACCGAAACCATTAAAAAACCGTAACCGTTAAAAACCGAAACCGTAACGAAACCGAAATTTTAAATTTAATTTTACCGAAACCGAAACCAATATAAAATTTTTAAAATAACGTAACCGATAAACGTAACCGAAAATTTTTCACCCATAAGACCGTTAACCGAAACCGAACCCCAATTTTTTTCGGTTCGAAGCCCTGATTATGACAGTACCTACCATTTATATTTTGTTCTAGAGATGACTAAATGACTAAAATATATTTGCAAGTACCTATATAGGTATTTGTAGGTATTAGTAGTACAGTATCTCTGATAGTAGTACAAAAAGTAAGATATGGAGGGAGGTCTTGTGCTGGCCACATTAGATTTTTTACTTATCAGAATTAAATTTCAAGAATGTTGTTCTTAGATGAATCAGGGTATACTTATTGTCAACGAATTGCTTCAAATGACGTATGAAAATTACAAGATCTGATGATATTACTATTACTGTGTATACAATATTTATTAAAATGAACTGATAAAAATAAAATCCTATCTTTGCTTCAGGTTTGGGCGATCACCTGTACTATATTACTATATTATAATTTTAGAAACAATCATTTATGTATACTTATAAAAAATAAAATTAATATTATAATGCATACCCATCTGAAAGCGATGTATACAGTATACTCCAGGATATTTTTGTAAACAGTATTGTATATATTATCACAACATTATTGAACACATTAATACTCTAAAAACATTTACAACTAGATCAAAAACTCAAAAATAGAGAATATATGAGGACGATGTTGATGTTTGTGAAACTTTATAGCCTTTATAGCAACTGATGTTTATTGTGTATATTATAGAAATCAGAAATGAACTAATCATAACCTAATGATTACGTTGAGTGCGGCACAGACCGGCATAGAATTGGAATTAAATATGAGTTGCAATAAAATATCGTTTTAAAAACATATACAGGGTGAATCATAACTGCAGATTACGCATTAAAAATTACAAAAATAAATTTGTAAATATTTTAAGACAACATTTTGCATGGTACTGATTTGATAATTATTTTAACATTATAATAATTATGATTCCAAATAAATGTTCATTAATAGTAATTCAACTAGCAAATTTGATGAATCAATTATAAGAATTTTCTGTCTGAGGTGAATGATTCAGTGAACCTTTTCAATGAATCCGTATCTAGCAAGAAGTGTAGGATGATAACTCGATAACGAATGTTGAATGTTCGATGTCGAAGTTCGATTCATTCCGGATTTAAGATGCCGGATGTGGTCCCGGCCATATACCACCACTTGACACACAGCTGAGCCCCAAATTTGTCATTCTTAATTAATTGTCGATAGACACAGACATAGAAAGGCTAGCAATTCAACAGCAGAAAATAATATTCTAGAATTTTCATACACAGGAAAATGCATGCACAAGAAGACTCAAATTTAAAATATTTATTTAAAAGATTCACTGACAGGAAAATGTGAATCTAGAATTTTAGATTCAGCATAAATGCAAATACAGGATGATGCAAATCTAGAAAACTAGTTTAAGGATAGCCACTCAATTTGAGAATTTTCATATTCAAGAAAATGCATGCACAAGAAAATACAAATCTAGAAAATATATGCGTAATAAAATATCTACATCAAAAGATTCATTTATAGGAAAATTCAAATCAGGAATTTTAGATTCGGCAAGATGCAAATCCAGAAAACTAGTTTGTCTCTTCACTTCAACACAAGGGGATAAATTTGGTTGAACTGAACTAATACTATACTTGAGTCCCTCATACTCGGTTTCAAAATAATTTGTCTAGATTTGCATCTTCCTGTGTTTGCATTTATGGCGCATCTAAAATTGTAGATTTGAATTTTCCTGTGAAAGAATATTTTGATGAAGGTACCTATTTTATTACGTATAAATTTTCTAGATTTGAATCATGCATTTTCCTGTGAATAAAAATTCTAGAATTTTATTTTCTAGTGTTGAACCCATTCCCATCTAGAGCCAAAATATTTTTTATTTTAATCATTTAACCCCAAACAGCAACTAACATTACATGAAGGGTATGCGGGTTGCTTAACATGTTACAAAAAATACCTAATAAATATAAAATTTAATACAATATGAAAATCTAAACAACATATAATTCAAATTAATAAATACTATAGATAAAACAGATATTTATACAAAATATAATAAATAATTGAATTTACTTAATGTACGAAACAAATATTGTTTTATAACTTTGTTAATAAATACTGAATATTATTGGAATGGAAACTACGACAAAAATAACTTCATACTACTACAGTTCCATTATTATTTAATGCCGAATTAAATTCCTTTTACAACTACTTAATACTGTAAATATGTTTAATTGAAGGTACTCCGAATGCTTTAGTAACCTTCCATCACCCGTATATATTTATTAACGACACAGATTCAAGATTCGTGTACATGTTTACAGACATACACACATGTGTGTGCGTTGGGATCTCACATCCTCTAATATGAATGGTGATGCTTTGAGCACATGTTAGTTTAGTTAGCATTGCTGGCGATTCATTAACAAATCATCAATAATTCACTGGGTGTATAAGATAGTAAGCAAATTATAACTGAAGTTTCATTTAGATCGAGATTTTACCCTTTTAAAACATAACTTGTTTATAAAAAATGGAATAAGTTCTATGAATATTAAAGTTCAAAACCTACCAGTCAGTATAACTGCACAAATATTTCCACTGTGGTGTACTCTCCACTAACAACCATGAATTGACGGCTGATAACCGCACGCACGGTAAATGCAGGGTGTTTATGAAACAGGCGCAACCCCCAAAAAAGTTTAATTTATATTATAGATTTATAAACTATATTCAAAGGCGCATTAAACTACATAAAGAATTTTTATTACTTCCTGTTTAGCCGGAAGTGACATCAACTTATTTTAAATGGAACAGCCCGTATATTTTTTAAGATTCTACGTAAAATTCTGAATACAACCATGTATAATAAGCTACTTTTTCGTTGTAGATTTATAAGTAATTTTTTAATTTATGCAAACTTTACACGGTTATATCTCGCGATACAAATTTATTTTTAAAATATTAATTAGGCACAACTCTAGATCCATTATTTCTCCATTAAATTAATTTACTTGCAACAAAAATACTTTTACAGATTTTTTCGATCACTATAAATGGCAAGAAAAATTTAAAAAGCAAGAAACATTGCAGCTAAGCTTCCTTTTTTGAATAATTTTTGTTTTACTTAATTTCCGTAAAAAATACAGAAGTTATTATGGAAATACTGGAGTCATTTTAACAGTATTTTTCAACTTCAAATGACATTGCATAGCCAGGATGCAAGAAAGTACGAGTTTCGGGCTGGTTTCGGGCAGTGGGGAAAGAGTGAAATAAAAAAAGTACAATCGAGAGTACCTATTATAGAAATTCGGAAAAAATGTAGACGGGCTGCTTTATAATATTGTAATTTTATGTTTTGTTAAGTATCTAAATTAATTACTTGTTTGAAACAGGACGACAAAGTAGAATGGTACAAAATAATACGTACCTATTCAATTAACCTTTTAATTAAATTAAACTATTAACAATTAGAACAAGAAACATCAAAGCTAGCATTATGTTATTTTATTTTCCTCTCCAAAACTACTTAATTTTATTTCTTGTGTAATTTTAGACCATCACTTCTCTTCAAATTAATTATTCAACTAAACTTGTAAATTTTCCTTCGTAACAATGTAAAGTAGTCGCGCTCGCGCTAATATAAATTAGCGGTTCAGATTTAATTGTTTAGATTAATTAAGTTTTGTTTTTATTGGCGCTAAACAAGCAAAACGATGCTAAATTAGCTTGGGAAAACAAAAGCTGTACCCTAGTATACGGAAGGACATCTGTTGGATAGTGGCAGAACTAAAATCTGTGCTGCCATTTATATTTACCTACTGGTAACTGCACAAAATACAGAAACCAGTAACGAAAATAAGTAATTCTTTAAAAGATCATAATTTCAATTATATATAATTAACGAAATTTAAACAAGCCGCAGGCGAGCGATTGCCATAATTAACTCAAATAAAACACTGTACCTTTTTTATGACTATATTAAATTGAATAATTAATACATTTTATAAGGTACATTTGAAATGAAAGTATTTTTGCAACGATTGTCCATATTGGCTCAATTTTTTATTATATTTTTGATAATTATGTACGTTACTTACTAACAGACTAAAGCCCTGTTTGCACGGGGATCTTTGGAGATTCTACGAAGATTCAGAATCCAGGAAAAGAAGAAGTTTTTTCTTTCTAGTGATAATTATGTGGTTTTAATGCAATCAATAAATTATAAATTCTTCTTTTCCAAGATCATTGAAGATTCAAGTTAGCGACACCGCAATTTAACAGATAATTCTAACTAGAAAGAAAAAAACTTCTTCTTTTCCAGGATTCTGAATCTCCACAGAATCTTCAAAGATCCCCGTACGAACAAAATTAATATATTTGATTATAATATAGTATAGAAAATTTTATTGACTAAAGCTAGATTCTGATCTACCCAATTATAAGTATGTGCTAAATTAACCAACCAGCGCTTCCACAAAATTCAATTTTCAATTATAAATGTGAACGTTGTGCGCTGATTGGTTAAATTAGCCACTTACACTTATAATTGGGTCTGAATCTAGCTTAATAACTACCGTAATACAAGAAGTTATATTTTTCAACAAACAATATTATAAAACACTTATTATATTATAGTATAGCATTATTGTAAATCGTTCTTATTTGATAAGTCTTTAAATTTCTATAGTTTGAAATGATTCTGCCCAATGGGTCCTGCTGGCTTAAGAAGCGTCAATATTATATAATATAAATAAAAATGCTAACCTTTGGTGAACTCTGACGATGGTGAGGTGTCCCAGAAAGTCTTTCAACTGCTTATGGCACTACACTTCAAGTTTAAAATAATCCTTATTAATTTTATATCATTTTACACATTAAAAAGTTCAATTCCGCGCACTTTACAGACATTTCTACATTGAAATACATCAAAATATACACACAACATGATGAATGTTGATGTTATAAACATTGATACATGTAGTACGACGAACCCCGGTCAACTAAACCTGCAAACATCGGTTCCTAATTCAGCGCGACAAAGTTTCAACAGGTTCACTTTGTTTCTCTATAAGAATATTGTGCTCAAAATATTATTTGATTTTTGTTTAGTAAGTAAATCAGTGATACCTAAACTGTTTTTATAAATATTGTGTTGATATTGTAATATGAATGAGAAATATTTATGAAATAAAATAAGTGCCTACCCAAACTCAGAGCTAGAAAATTCATGCGTAGAATCATAAATTATCTTAAAATTTAGAGAAAAGAAAATGCATACATAAAAATGTATAAATAGAAAATTCAAATCTAGAATACTATGGATGCAGAAAACGCATGTACCTACCTAAAGGTCTATTCAAATCTAGAAAAAGTATTGTAATTTTTCCAGCATGAAAAAATTATTTAAATTACCAAGAATCTGAATCCTGGTCCTGGAAGAGAAGAAGTTTCAATATTCAGAATCTGAAAAAAATAAATTCATGGTTTTAAAGTAATCAATAAATTATAAATTCTTCTTTTCTACACTCATTGAAGATTCAATTTAGCGGCACCGCAATGTAACAGGTAATTCTCACTAGAAAGAAGAAAACTTCTTCATTTCCTGGCAGATTCTGAATCCTGGAAAAGAAGAAGTTTCAAAATTCTGAATCTTGAAAAAAATCATAGTTTTACGGCAATCAATAAATTATAAATTCTTCTTTTCTAGACTCATTGAAGATTTAATTTAGCGGCACCGCAATTTAACAATAAATTCTCACTAGAAAGAAGAAAACTTCTTTTCCAGGATTCAGAACTTGGTATAATCTTCAAAGAATCCTCGTGCGAACAGGGCTTTAGATATAATTTTTGTGCAAAAACAATCTCGCTGTATGCTTTTTAAAATAAGAGTTGACCGGTATTAGAAATTTTAAATTGGTAAACAATATTAATCAAGCAGACATAGATAATAAATAGCTTCGCAACTTTGAAATAGTGTATGAAAAGGTCGTTCAGCTCGGTTTTTCTCTTGACTCAGTTGCGATCAGGCGAGTAATAAGTTGGCGAACTTTGACTCAGCTCAGTGTAGAATATAACACACTCTTTCTCTCCCTTTTACCGCTCCGGCCAACTTTAGCTTCATGGATAGTATGTGGTTCTCAAGAAGGATAAGTTTTCATTATTTAGCTTAAATATTTTCTAATAAAAACGGAAAAATGGGTGAAAGGCGTATTTATTTAGTTTATTACATGAACTAAATACTGAAATCAGTTTATTATTTTTTACAGCGAATGACTTAAAAGGTATATTTATATGCGACTGTCACGAGCGGGGCGACTGAAAGGGTGGCACTATACTCGACGTTTGAACTGATTTTATGATTCTATGTAAAAAAAATAGTTATAAATAATATTCTAGTGTTGACGACGTTTACTAAAAATATAAGCAGCCTGTACATGATTATAATAATTAATTTTTCCATCAAAAACAGTAGATAAAAAACTTTTCTAGCTTGATAATAATTCCATGAAGGTATCCAAGCCCACTCAACTAAAAAACAACTAACAATCGTCCGTGGTCCGTGAAGAAATGCACTAGGCGGAGTGAAACCTTTGCTGGGGGCCATACCATCGCCACACTCGACCTACGTCATCAATCAGATGCCATAAGTGTTCCATGCACCCAACAGAGACAGAGATACACCTAGATGCCGTGTGTTGAGTGTTCTTTGTATGGGGTCCACGTTAATAGCCGACACAATGCGAACAGTTGAGCGCCGAACAAAAAAACATCGGCCAGCAGGCCGGTTTTTTATGAAATCTCACAATAAAAAATTGTCGGCGAAGACAACGAACAGAACTACCTCAGGAGTAGACAGTCAGTTGTTACTGGACGCGGTGAGAGTGCACGTGCAATTGTTTGTGCTTTGTTTTGGGTGACAGGTGGCGGTAGGCATTTGTTTATTATTTACTGTGCTTTAGCGATAACTAGGTTACTTGTTACTTAAAAACGATATTCAGTTTTCCATTAATACTAGTTTCAATATTAAGGTTTTTAAAACAAATAAGATATTTTTAAATAGCTAAAGATTGTTCTCAAAATTGGACATGTTTAATCATGAATAGAGTACAAAAATGAAAAATGTGGCATTAGACGCATTTGGAGACAACCTTTATCTATTCAAACATGTATTTTTTTTACTTCAATTTTATGGAAAAAAACCATTTTTACGCCGGTAGTGATCCCTCTTAACTAGAATTGTTTACATTTCAAATAATACGAGAACATAATGTATGCTATAATTCAATAGGATGATAGTTTATGCACAAGCTGCAAGCAAGTGAATAAATCATCCGAGTGAATTAGAGACATGATTTGCGAGTTTGTTTTATCTACAACTTTTTACAAAATATTCATTAAAATATTAATCCACCTTCATACTTTGATGGGATGACAGTGACGATAGTGTTTAATAATGGGCTCATAATACAATAGTGTCGAATTATGAATACATAATACAATAGTGTGTATTATGGAGGGGTTTATCTTGCTACAGTTTACATAATTAATTGTAGATAAATAAATAAATACATAGAACAATTCTTAGAATTGAATAAATAAATAAATATTATGGTATATTCAAAATATTTACAGTTGTCAGTTTGAGTCAAATAACAACAATATAATTTATAAAGAAACATAAATCTATGCTTGTGCCATGTTCTTATTTCAAATAGGTAAAGCGTCAAATTAATATTGAACTAAAAACATAAGTAGTTATACATTTATACATTATTAAGCCTTGGTCACACATGGATTCTTTGTAGATTCTTTCATGCTCTGAACTCTGGAAAAAATTGATTCAAGCATGAACGAATTAGAAATTCTTCTTTTCCAAGACTCATTTAGAGGCGCCGCTATTTGACGGCAATTCTCACCAGGTTTATTTTTCTCTTGATTCAGAAAAAAGAATCCTCAAAGAACCATGTGTGAACAGGGTTTTACATCAATAAATACAAACACTAAAAGATCAGCATGATACTATCTTTACCAGATACTTATATAATAAATCTATCACATCTTTTGCTCAACTTGAGCGAGCCATCAAAATATGAGACAGGGTGTGCGGTTACCAGCCGTCAACTAAAAAAAATTTGTTTAGTATATACAAGACGATAAAATTATATTTTATCGTCAAGAGAAAAGTGTCGATAATACAATAATTTTATCGTTGTGTATAAAATTCATTTTTTTATAGCTGACGTTAACGAATTTTAAATTATTATTAAAACACAATTTCAGTGCTTATTTGTAATGTTTTTCATACCCTAACCCGTTTTGTGAATCTACGACAGGTGCGCTGGTGAAACAAAGACTAAAAATTTTTATAACTTGGACTTAGAACTTTTATTATGTACAGATTAATGTTGTTAGGGTAAATTAAACAGTATGGAAGTAATTTATTTATAGTTACAAAAAGATTAGAATTGTGTTATCGTTTCTGAATAACATACACACACATATAAATAAATTTTCTTGATATTTTTTTTCATTTTTATAATTTTAAATGCGCATGATCTTTTATCAGCTAGACATTTTTACACATAGAACTAGAAACACAAACTTATCCATTTATTTATCGCGAGGAATTTTAAATAAAAATAAAAAGGAAATATCATTAACAGTTTTTAGTTTAATAATGCTAAGTACTTCACAGATAATTAATTTAACAACTTATAATAAAATTTCTTGTATGATTGTTTTTGGTATATTTGAGTTATATAAAACAAGATTTATTTTTCTGTCCTGATAGTAAATTTATTTTAGTTCTTTTGTGTTTAACGCTTACACATTTATAGAATGATATTTGTAAATTCTATTATTGGGTGTCGACTATCTGTGTGGCACCTACACCTTTAGAAGCGTTGTATTCTTAGTGGGGGTGGAGAACCACATATACACATACCACGTGGGTGGTAGTAGACCATTAGTAGATCACTTAGTATAGTTTACATACATTCGATTAGTAAATTAAATACGATACAAAAATAAATAAAAAGAGAAATAAATGTTTATATAATAACATATAAAAATTGTAAAATTCTACGTAAATTAGATGGACGTAAATGATGTATATAATATTGTAAACAGATAAAATGATAAATAATGGGGCTCCTAGTAGGTCTTTTATATAAAACAGGCTCTAATATATCGTTAAAACTACAATTTTGTCAAAATAAAAATATGTGTCTCGAGTTATTATCTATTCTTGAAAAATATTTAATAAAAATAAATTATGCAAGTCACTCCCACATCCAGACTGGGTAAAATGTATAATAGATAATGTATGATCCATTTCAATGTACTTATATCAAATTTATGTCATGTATTCAAGATTATACAATCTAAAATTTATTTAGTTTTATTTTTAAATACTGATGGAACAATAAATATGTACTTTGGGAATCACTCAACAATTATAGAATAATCAATAATTATATAAATACTAAATTGTTTTGAGGAAAATGTAAAGGAAAATATTTGAACAAGTTTGTAAAAGGGGACATACTCTTTATCGATAAATTTATATCATTTATTTATAATGAATACTAAATATGTAATAATTAAAAAGAGCAAAGTGTATTTTGATACGTATTACCCTCATTTATTTTTGTGGTGCAACGATTCATCAAATTATCACTAGTCTAATTAAAAATATATATCTTAAAGCCTCATTCACATAAACATTTAATTTTAAAACTTACATTTATGTTTACGTTTAAGAAAGTTCTAAAGCCAAAAGCTAGATTCAGATCTACCCAATTATAAGTATAAGTGCAAAATTAACAAACTAGTGCTTCCATAAAATTTCAATTTCAATAATAAGTGCGAACTTTGAGCGCTGGTTGGTTAAATTAGCCACTTACACTTATAATTCATTCAGACCTACCCAGTTATAAGTATAAGTGACTAATTTAACCAACCAGCGCTCAACGTTCGCACTTATAATTGAAATTGGAATTTTGTGGAAGCGCTGGTTGGTTTATTTAGCACTTATACTTATAATTGAGTAGATCTGAATCTAGCTTTAAGCCTTATTCACATAAGCATTTAGTTTGAAGGTTTACATTTATATTTAAGTTTAAGAAACATATCATTCACATAACAAACTTAAAATAGCTTTAGTAAGTGGTAAACTTAAACCTAAAGTTTGGAGTTTTCAAACTTTAGTGTTAGGAAGTGAAAATTGTGAATGCTCGTATAGTTACATGGATTTAAACATTCTTAAACGTAAACCTTAACCTAAATGCTTATGTGAATGAGGCTTTATTCTCATAAGCATTTAGTTTGAAGGTTTACATTTATGTTTACGTTTAAGAAAGTTTAAATTCATATAACTAAATACGAACATTCACACTTCCCACTTTCAAGAACTCTGAATGCTCATAATTAGTTAAATGTATTCAAACTTTCTTAAACGTAAACATAAATGTAAACCTTAAAACTAAATGCTTATGCGAATGAGCTTGAAACAGCTTGAAAGTGGGAAGTGTGAATGCTCGTATTTACTTAAATGAATTTAAACTTTCTTAAACATAACATAAATGTAAACCTTAAAATTAAATGCTTATGTGAATGAAGCTCAAAAGATGCTGAGTAACTACTCAATTCTAAGTAGGTGTTTACTTGCATCACATGATAATAATAATGTAAATAAGTATTTTTCCAGTAGAATTTCGAGAACAGTATTTTCAAAATAAACAAATAAGGTTGTTTAACTCTTATAATTTTTATATTATGAATGAATAATAGCAGAAAGACACAACAATTTTCCCATTATTCTAAAGTAAAGTCCACAGACTAAGCGTGTCATTGAAAAATAAAACTACTTTAAATCGGTTTCAGAATTTATCGCAAACGGAACAGCTCTTGTCCATAGTCCGTGTTAAAGACACTACATTCAAATAATTGATAAAACACAACTGTAACATCATCCATCTTTGTCGCATGCATTTAAAATTATGCTAGAAGAGAGACAACGTTTTGGTTGCAAGTTTGAAAATGTCGTTTTGTTATAATCCAGTTTTGGGGTCAAATCAGTTGGATATTATCGTGACCCTTTGACCATAAAACTCAAAACTGGTAAATACCAGTTCGTGTTGACTAGTTAGGCGCTATCTCAAGGGTCGCGGGTTCAAAACTATGCCCCCTGCAATCATGACAAAGAGGAATCATTTTTACATCAGTCAAAAGGAGACAGACAATTTACTAGACATACTTATCAGCACATATCTCTTTTATTACCACACATTTATTAAACACATCTGTCGTAAATTGCTTCATAACTTCTTCATATATTCGAGATCCCAAGTTTCACTAACCAGTTTGTATTTAATCTTACTGAATATTTTTTGACTGCTTCGCTAATTTGTTAAGTAAAATGATCGTTTTTGATACTAGGATGGTACAGGGATACCCACTGCAATATCATACCAGTAGTATACCCTACCAAACCTACATACCACCTGGGTACAGCAGTTATTATAGCATGACCGAAATTTCTGAAGAAATTATCATGCCTAGTTCACCGCACAGCATTCAGGTGAGTTATCATTATAAATTAGAGTAAAACTTGAGTGTGGCAGCCTCACAGGTCAATGTCAGTGGTGAAAATAAACTCTGGTATACAGAATGTACGAATCTATAATTATTAAAGTAGTTAAATTGCAATTTTGGTTGAACCATGAGTGAATAACCGCACAAACGACAAAATATATCTAAAGCGATGACTCACAGTCTGTGAGACTGCCACACCCAGTTGGATACAAACAAGAATGTAATTTGTAAATTATCGGGTAAAAAATTGGTCTCTTAATTAGCATAATATCAAACTGTATGTTATAATTTATCATTTTATAATGTAACTCAATTTTTTTTAAATTATTACTGTCGTTGAATGTTTTAGTTTGACAGAAATACTAAAAAAATAGTTCCGAATGAAGAACAAATCGTTTATATTTAAAAAAGTCCACTTATTATTAATCACCTAATAATGTGATCCGGCTCGAAGGACCAAATACCCAAAGTTATGATATACCCTGCTGTACATATTTACATTAATAATAATTTTTTTGTGTTCATGTTTTCATATATTTTTATATTTGAAATTAATTTTTGTATGGATTTAAATTTTCTCGGCACTTTCTTGGTAATTTCTCGGTAACTTTAAAACATTTTCCAGCAATTAATATTTTAAAATTACCCGGTATTATATAATACAAATCTCACATCGCCAGCTAAAAGTCGTGACAGATAAATAACAAACTTCTTTATTTCTAGAGTGATTCGGACGCGTCAATGTCGAGCGTAGACGTGGTTCGCACTCCTCTGTCGCCAAGCCCGGCTCTGGTGTCGTCGACCGTGAAGTCTCTGGCGTCGGCTACGAAGATGGGGCCCACCAGTGAAGTGAAGTGCGGCTGGCGGCAGTGCGGCGTCTGGTTTGAGTCGCTGGACCAACTGGCGAACCATGTCTCCAAGGCGCATGCCAGCAGTGGACCATCCGGACTGTTCTATTGTGGATGGGAGGGGTGCTCGAGGAATAATAAGGGGTTTAATGCTAGGTAGGTTCAGAAATGATTTAGAATGATTTATAATTTCCCTTGCTGTAAAATTCAAACCAATATAAAGCCCTGTTCACATATATATTCTTTCATGTGTCTGAATTTTGAGAAAAATTATCCTGATTAGAATTGCTCGTCAAATAGCAATAATGCCTGTGGCACACCGGTCGAGGAGCATCGAGGACCATCGAGTAACTCCTCGATGAAACGAAAGAACGCACCCGTCCGCGATGGATTTCTATTTAATCGGTGACAAATACATCAAAGTTTTGCGCGAAATCAAATCCAAAGATACGTCTGAAATGAGATACATTCGTTTCATCGAGGAACAACTCGATGAAAATAGCGGCGCCCCTATTTTTCGTCGAGGACGGGGTGCGTTCTATCGTTTCATCGAGGAGTTACTCGATGGTCCTCGATGCTCCTCGGCCGGTGTGCCACAGGCATAAGTCTTGAAAAAGAAGAATTTCTAATTCGTTGATAGCTTCAAAACAGTGTTTTTTCCAGGATTCAGCAACATGAAAGATTGTGTACATTACTAAATTCTTAAATTTGTAACTTTTTGACTTTTGAATTTAAAGGAAACTCGTTATAAGAATCCTAAGCTATTACCATACCATACATAGGCGTAGGTACTTGTCCCCCTGGGAAATGAGAAAAAGATATTTTTCATCTCCAAAAATTCAATTTAAAGGTATTTTACCTTGAATCCTTGAAATATTTCGGCCGCGGCGCATTTATTTCATATTTAAACAACACCTCAGTGGCCTACAGTATATTTTTATTTATCTTTAATTTCATAAACCGTTCGCCTCCCCTGGGAAAATATTCTACGCCCATGATACCATACCAAATTTGAACTCAAACGGTGCAGTACATTTTGAGTTAGCTAGCCGCCATTGTGTTTAAAGATGGCGGAAGCCTTCAACATTTTCTCTAAATTCTTATCGCAAATTATTATTATCGTATAAATTAATTGATGAAATAATGCTTAATCATTCTTGGTATTAAATATAAACATAACTGATAAAAATCTGTTGTTCTTGCAGCAATGACAAGTACAATTTGTGAACCATTATTCGAATCAAACTAACAATTTATTTCTTATTTCAGGTATAAAATGCTAGTGCACGTCCGAACGCATACAAACGAAAAACCGCACCAGTGTTGCCAATGTGAAAAATCATTTTCCCGCGCCGAGAACCTAAAAATCCATTCACGATCTCACAGCGGGGAGAAGCCCTACGTGTGTCCCGTTCCTGGTTGTAACAAAGCCTACAGCAACTCCTCAGACCGCTTCAAACACACGAGAACTCACCAAGTAGAAAAACCTTACCTCTGCAAGATCCCCGGCTGTCCAAAACGCTACACAGATCCAAGCAGCCTTAGAAAACACGTGAAGACCTACAAACACTTCACCAGCGAAACAAACGAAGAGAAGACAGTTGAAACGCGGGACATCAAACAGGAAGAAACAAAAGACACGAGTTGTAGTTGCGCACATTCGTGCTGTCTTAAAACTTGCCTGTCAAAAGCCGCTGAAATTTTCAAATTAGGCGCGCTGATTAATTTCTCCAACGCGAATATTAGTAGTTTAGATACTGTTAATTGGAATAAATTGTTTTTAGAACCGATTAAAAGTCAGAAAGATATTTATTTAAGTAATGAAGCGATGGATTGCGACGCGCCATTAGATTTGACTGTACATAGAAAATGATTTTTGTGCCAAATGTTTATACCACTGCCTTATTACGTTGTATTGTTTGATTATTTATGTAATAGTCTGTAAGTTAGGATGTGATATTTTGTATTTATTGTTATGATGTTTGTATGCGTGTTTTTCTAAGAAAATAAAATAATATTAACTTTAAATTGTTGTAAATTGAATATTTAATTGACTAAACTGATAATACTTTCTTATTAAGTTATTGTCATTGAAATAAGACATGGACTAATTATTGGTAGGTATTATTACAAAAAATCAACATTTATTTTACAACTCAGTACAATTCTTTAAATATAGCAAAATATTGATTTATCTTACAAACTATTACTTACATATAAAATTAATTTTATTTCGCCCACCTCGTATCAGTAAAAATAATTAGCAAACTGGACTTCTCAAAATTTAAAAAAAATTCAACATGTAAACTGTTCTTTAAGTGTAAATAATGATAAAATATCACTGTAAGTCCAACGTTTATAAATTTGAAAAAGGAATAAAACTTACTGTCGATGGAGCAGTTCTTGCATGCCATCTCTGATCATCTTCAGGTGCTGTAGGTCTGTGTTGATGATCTCTACTAAGTGCGCGATACCATCTTGTTCCATCCTCAAGAAGTGTTTAATATCTTCTTGGACACTTGGATCCATGCTGTAGCGTTCTGATGTGCTCACTTGACCGTTTTGGTTGAGTATTCGAATTTGGGCGAGCAGTTCGTTCAAACGACCCTACAGAAGATCATATTGTGAACGGGTTTCAGTTTACGCAACGACTAACACAAATTAGTTACTAATTATTGTTAATTTAATCATTTAAGAGTATTATGTGATTTTTGTAATATATACTGTGATATAGAAGATCAGATAACAGAAGTAACGCTTACATTATTTTGAAATAGCGGCCTCAAAACGCCACTGCTTTATGCAAGTATAAAAATAATCAACATTTACCTTAAATTGCGTCGGGACACTAATTTGTGTCTGCATATTCTCCAATTGTCCTTTAAGCACTTCCTCTTCCGCTTGGAGGGCCATACCGGCTTTTCTAGTAACTTCCTGCCGAACTAGAATCTACAACATATACACAAAAAATAATATAAACCAAGATTTAAACAAATGTTGTATCCAAAATTTGAAATTATTTAAAATGATCGTCGGATGATGGATATAACAAATCCTAAATCAATATGTAAATCATTCTTTGATGCAAATGTTTAATTTAATTTAATTGTGCTGAGTGGAATCCAACCACTTCAACCGATTCGTTTTGGTGCAGTCAGAATCTGAATCCGTGCACCGACCTTTAAATTTCAAAGCAGCAATGGAAAGATTCTTATAAAACCAGGACTCCAGGACAACATTTAAGACGATCAAGTGGTTAGCTAGAAGCAACTGAGTGCGATTTAATTGCAAGATTTTTACAATTTACACTGCCGGCCAGAAGACTCGAACCACGGAACTCCGGGTTCATACGTCATGTGCCTAAACACGCGCAGCTACGGCCTTTAATTTATAATCTATTTATTGGTTTATCCGCTGTTATATCCATCATTTTAAATAATACGTAGATAAACTTTTTTTTCACTTACTCTAAGTACGCGGTGTTGCAATTCGAGTAACTTCCTCTTCTGTTCAGCGATTTGAGCGACGCTAGACGCATGTCGTCGCCGTAGGTCGATGATGTCTTTACTAACTTGCTCCAGGAAGCCTCTATGAAGCGCTGTTTCCTTTTCTTGGCATTTACTGCGCCATTTTAGTTGCTCGAAGCCTATTAATGGTACAGGGATGTATTTGTTTGGATTTGGATTGTCTAGCTGGGCTTGCTTCCAAATACGGATATCCACACCTGAAATTACATCAATGTTTTTATACTGGGTGCACAAAAGGGTATAAAAAATAGTGAATCTCTTTATTTACCTGTTGGAGGTTTGGCCAAATATTCCTTCAGCTGATCGCTGTCAGGTTTGACATGAGCGAAGACGTTCTCAACGCCCATGCTACCTAACTGTTGTTTCTGCATGGGCTGTAGAAAATAATTTGCCAAATCACTGGCTGGTATTTTCCTCACGGAACCTGTGGAACCTTTTTCTTGAACGAAGACAAGAACTTGAGCTTTAGTTTCACTAACAGCGCGGATGCTGTGCACGCTTACTGTTAGAGAAGGTTTGTTTCCCATTATTGTAGCTAGAGATTGGATCAGTTGGTCTTTTTGAACCCTGAAAGAAGTTTTTAACACATTTTATACTACCTAATTTTAACTTCGAATACATAAGGGTCTATACAGTTTGATCGTTTGATATACAGATACGAATCAGACCACAGTCTTAATAAAAATAAAAAGTTTAAATATTTTAGTAAGCATTATTTACTTAGCAATTTGAAAATAGTAACTAATATTATAGAAACTAGAAAGATGTGTCATCGTAAAATTACTTCCATATTTTTGCAACAACTGTAACGAATCATTCTAGTTTCCCAATTAGTTAAATCCGTCATTAATTTATAAATGTGAACCACTTAATAATGTACGTTTTTAACCGCAGATACGTAAAATATGATTGCAAAAAATACTTCCTTCCTTTCAATTACAATAATATCAATTACACTTAGAATAAGTTCACCTGCACTACAAAATACTTAACGGTAATGAGTACAGTGAGATGGCGACTGATAAAATATTCAAAACTAATACAATAACTTACTTAACATCGGCTTCTTTTTTGTTAATAACAATAGCAACGAGCCCCTCTTTGTTATCATGTCCCGGGATCACACTATACCCAATGGCTTTGAATCTACAATAGGGGTTCTGTTGACTATAGTCTGCAGGTGGGGCACTGCCGCTGTGGTACCCCTTTCCGGTGCCCCACGACGCCTGAAGAAGGTTCCACTTCGCCAGAACCTAAACAAAACAATGAGGTTTATCCAGTATCCAACAATTTTAATTATTTCTTACTTGATCTCTCTCATCTCCGAAAACGTTGCAAGCGAAAATGGAGTTGTAAACAGCTTGATTTGGGTCAATTTGCTGGGGCTGTTGGGGCTGACCCAACGCACCGAGGGTGCTGCCAAGAGTAGATGTACCGAGACCTCCACCGAGGGTTGTTCCGCCCAGAGTGTTTCCTCCAAGGGTGTTTCCACCAAGAGTTGTGCCGCCTAATGTTGAACCGAACCCGGTGAAACCTAACAGAAACAAGAATATTAATAAAACTATTTATTTACATATTATAAAGTTAATATGAGGCTGCCACATTCAGGTTGTGTAATATGTTGTATGTTAAATGATAATTGGTTTTATGGTGTATTATTAAAGTATAAACTTACAAAATGTTTGTGTCCTAGGATTAAAACTAAAATTTGTCATTTTACGTGCAATTTTAAAACAAAAACAATCTATTTTTATGGTAGGTAACTAAATATTTATCAATTCGAAATGTATAGAATATATTTTCAATTTTGTATGTAATATAAATCATTTGTTATTATTTCAAATAGGAAAATAGTAGCTCCTCATACGTAATTCACATTAACATTTAGTTTTATGGTTTATATTTATGTTTACGTTTAAATTCATATAACTAAAAATAAGTATTCACACATCTCACTTTGTGAGAATGCTCGTATTTAGTTAGATGTATTCAAACTTTCTTAAACGTAACATAAATAATGTAAACCTGAAAACTAAATGCTTATGTGAATGAGGCTTAATGCATCCTAAAATTAATTTAAATTGGTGTTACCGACAAAAATTATAAATCTATCTCCTAAGTAAATCAAGGGATAAATCTCTGTATAAATAATTGTAATTACCTAAAGCTATTCATCACAATTTTACGATGTAACCTTCAGTATATCCTTACACATTAAATGACATCAGATTTAATCCTAATTTGTACGGAGATGAATCATTTCACATATTTACAACAAGGACAACCATCTGACCTGATAGATGACACATAAACAAACAAACGTAACCACGGTTTGGCCCAAATTATCTCACGGGATTCTCAGGAAGATAAATAACTTCAAACGAAAATGTTATCGAATATAATAAATAATAATTTCATTTGATTGCATCTTCTTATATATGAATATTCTGTATTGAATTAATTCCCAAGTCGTAAATAATAATAATATATCTTTTTCACCTGTGGTAGCAGTCGCCGGCTTCGCCCCAAACCCAAACCCGAACCCTGCTTGCGTGGTTGGGGCCCCAAATCCTCCAAAGCCGGCACTACTGGCGGTGGTAGTGGTCGTTCCAAACCCAGTGAAGCCTCCGAACCCAGCGGCGGTGGTCGTGGTTGGTGTTCCGAACCCCGTGAATCCTGTCAATATTATTTGTAATTTATTTCAGATTTAGTTTTGTATATTTTATTATTTATATTACGAGGTTCTGGAACGATGTTTTTAGACAATATTTTATTTCTATGTTGTTTTAATTTATGTGAAGTAATAAATAAATACAATTAAGGTGATTCTCTACCCATGGCAGAAAATAGTCAAAAACATTGATTCTGCACGTTATTCTATAGCGTTTATTGTTTTGTTAAATATAAAAATAACATATAATTTATGTTTGAGGGGAAACATAATTTTGGCACCTATATTTGTAAAAAAATCTACAATATTTATAAAACAGAGAGTTTTTGCGCGCCACTGTACAGCTTTTATTTATAAGTGAATTAACTTTAAATTTTAATATGTTGTCAACAAAGCTTGGATCTGCGAAATAACTGATCGAATCTTTTCGAATTCAAATTAACATATTTCAATTTTAAAGCAACATTTTAAAATTCTGCATCTTGCATTTTCTAGATTGTACTTTTATCTTCAACAATATCTTTAGATTATTATATGTAACAAAACAATAAACGCTGTGGAGTGGCGCGCGAAATACATGTATTTGGCTGTTTTCTGGCGCGGTAGAGGATCGTCTTAAAAATTTCTGAAAATTTCATATACTTCGCCACAATTTCATTGGGTCAAATGGTAAATTGAATAAAATTTGACAGAACTACCTGTGAAGCCCGTGCTGGCGGTGGTGGCGGCCGGGGCGGCGGCTCCGAAGCCGCTGAAGAGGCTGGGGGTGGCGGCGGTGCTGGTGGGAGTGCCGAATGTGGGGGCGGCGGTCGTGGTGGCGGTGCCGAAGGAGAAGCCTGTGCCGAAACCAGCTGCAAGTACAAGAGATTAGATTTCATTTATTTCTACTTGTAAATGTGATTAGCACCCATGTCATGGACCACCTTAACGTTATATACAAACTTTGACTGAAAGGAAAGATGGCAATTCCAGGCACGTGCTACTCGTACTGCCTCTCAGATTCACACCTAGCATATATTCCCAAACTTCGCCATAACTTCATAAGCACACTTGCATTCCTTTATCATTAATTATTTTTTCTAACCGTATGTATGAAAAATTGTAAGATAAAAATGATCCTCGTAATAAAATATTTCTTCAGTATGACCTAAAGATCCAAGAATAAATTGCAGGAAAGTAAGTAAGAATTGTTTTGTAATTTAGCAGTAAGAAAATATCAAATTGCACAAAAATATGAATCAGATTCAGTTGAGCAAATGAGAATAATTTTTTCCATAAATAAATACGTAGAAAAGTTTCTTCATTTACTAGAAATATCAAATCACATGACGACATTTGACTATGACATGGAAAAAAATTGTAACTGAAATTCTAGATAAAATTTTCCAAACATAATTAAATAAGCTATGCGTAATATATAAAATTGTATAAACGTTAGTTGAGATCTAAGACGCTACAGAACGATCTTTGTAAGGTCGAATAATTTTTTCTTCTTAATTTACTTAATATTTTATCCACGATCGATGGCTACGTATTCATATAATTTCCCAGTGATAACAAAGTATACAATGATTAATCCATAACGGAAGTTAAAAACCGCAGTAGGACGTAGAATATTAAAGTAATGCAATCAGAAAATTATTCACTTTGTATTCATTATAAAATCACATAAGATCAACAACACACTTCAGTTGCTATTGCGATCTTCTGCTGTCTTTAACCGTGCCAGTGATTGTGTTTTGTTTGTGTTCAAAACAATTGACACAGGATAACAGCTGAACGCCATGGCACCATCAGGTGAGCATTTTTGGACATTAAATTAATTTATTACACAATTAAAAATAGGTGTAACACCAAAACAATTTATTAAAATATTTAAAGCAAACTGTAACAAATTTTATATAAAAATAAATTTAAGCAAACAAAACATTAATTTGGAATTATTTGTGTTATTGATGTGAATCTAATATTTTAAACTGGGATAACAATATTTATTTGAAGTATTATTAATCTAACAATATCATCTAAAATAAGCGAAATATATTGCATATTATTTGGAAATCCATGTTAAACTAAAAACCACATCACAATCTTGTGGTTACATTTCCACACCCTAAACCAAAAACCATAAGATTATTTTTGGAAAAACCTTTATTATAAAAATTCCATGAACCAAAATATTATAATTTAAAACATAAAAAAATCATATTTATCAAAAGCGATATTTTTATAAATATAAACAAAACGGTGCATCAAATTCTTATTTAATTTTAATGATCGTAATAATCAACAAAAATTTTAAGCCCTGATCACACATGGAATCTAAGCAAAATAATTTAAAGTCTTGTTCATCAAAGATTCTTTGAGGATTAGTAAAAAATAAATTCACTGTTTGGATAGCTTTATTTTCACGGTTGTAATAGAAATCTTTTTCAGTATCCCACGTGCAAAAACTATCAAATTCAAAAGGAGGCCGTTACATAGGCGAAACCTCAACAGACAACATTCGTTTTCATGACGACCACCATCATTACGATGACACGACAACAATAGTTAATGAAATAATACACGAAACAATGTCTCCCGAAGTAACAACTATGCAAAACATAATCACAACAATCAAAGAAACCCTATCAACACTGATGCCGGATCAAGGGGGTGCTCAAGAAATGAACAACAGCTCAATGATCGACCAAGGCGGTGCAAACGAAAATACAAACTCTACTTTCGATGCAAACTCCACTTTCAGGGGCAATGGTTCTGGAGGGATCATAACAACATCAACTGGAACTTCTTTAGAGCTTATAACATCTACCCTAACTGAAGGAATGCATATGGAGCACACAGATGAAGATGAACACAACTATTTGTTGTTTATCATCCTAGGTGTTGTACTTGGTATTTTGATTATTGCTTCAATTGTGTTAGGAGTTGTTTATAGCCATTATAAAAAGAGAGGGTTCCAAGAAATTAGCCCCGATCATGGATCTTCTGTTGATCCGCAAAGTATGAAGCAGTTGCAGCAAGCCAGCTCGCAAGACGCATTGTTGGACAAATAATGTAATTGTACTTTTGATGTATGCAAGAAATAAACAATAATAATAACTTAAATTAAGTAACTTGTTTACCATGTAATTAGACGTATTTAAACTGTAATTTATTATTATAACTACCAGTATTTAATATAATAAGCATTTTAAAATTCTAACCTAAAAATATGTACATACTTTTTGCCGGCGTACTCCCAAATCCTAAGGCAGGTTGAGTTGTTGTTGTACCAAACGAAAACGACATGTTTAATTATTATTTTTAACTACTTAACAGTAATTAAACTACATTAATCACTATTTAAAATTCATTTAAAATACCGTCAAACTGAAAAGCGGTTAGAATCTAATCAGCTGTCATAAAACGAGTGCGTTCTGTGTGTCAAGCTGTCAAACTTTTCGCGTATGCGCGTTTTCAAATAATTATTTTATATTAAATGATTACAAATTACTATTTTAATTATTATTTAGTCCATAATATAATGCACAAATACTATATTAATTATTAGATTATTAACAAGATGTTCAAAGTTTGCAGAACTTTTTGAGTGACAGATTGTCTGACAGCTAACATAACCATCAAACAGGAGGAGGGCAATTAAAAAATGATTTTTTCTGTCTAGATAATTAATTATTTTACTGTAGCTACAATGGCAAATGATAGAGAAGTACTGCGAGAAATTTGGGAAGGTAAATTGCCCGTGTGCTTTCAGCTAAACTCCGATGAAGTCTATGAATTACGACAACCGGACCCTTTTTATCTTATGGTTCCTCGATTAAGTTATTTTCCTTTAGTTACTGATAAGGTATTTAATTATAGCTAGTATATAGTTAATATAGATTAATTAATTAATGTTTCGTTTTAGGTTCGCAAGCATTTTAGTCGATATGTCGCCAGTGAAAAGCAAGAGCAAGAAATGTGGCTGGATTGCAATGGTGTGCCCATAAAGTGGCATTTTCCAATTGGAGTTTTATTTGATATTCACATGGGCTGTGAGCCCCAATTACCCTGGAATTTAACCGTTCATTTTGATAAATACCCTGATGATTGTATATTCAGATGTCCTAATAAGTATAATTTAATGTTTCACGCTTTTACTTTACATTAATTTATCTGAATTGCAGAGAAACTGTAGAGGCCTATTTTATGTCTTGCATAAAAGAAGCCGATGTTCTAAAACATAGAAGTCAAATTGTTAGTAGTATGCAGAAAAAAGACCATAATCAACTCTGGCTAGGTTTACAAAATGGTATTTACATTTTAAATCCGTATTCACAGCCCGAAGTCTATCATATTATGGCAATGTATTCTTACGTTCACAACATCAAATTTCAGTGATGTGAACACATTGTCATATGACAGACTTCACGAATTTCTGGGTGTGAATGCGGCTTAAAGTAGGAAGTAAAGTATCTAAACTATATTTTATTCTAGATAAATTTGATCAATTTTGGGCTGTAAATAGGAAACTAATGGAAACATCAGGAGAACAAAACAATTTTAAATACATTCCTTTTAGGTGTTATTTAGAAGATAGATACATTCAAAAACTCATAAAACCTGTAAACGATGAAGGACAAAGAAAAACATTAGCTGATTTACTCAATGAAGTTTTTCCCGGAAAAGAAAAAAGTAAGTTTTCCTTATTTCGTAACAAAGACACATTTTAATAAATAACAGAATGATTCATAATTCGTCAGTAAAATACAGAGGAATCTGTATTATTAAAGTATAAAAGTTTGCCCAACTTTTATACAAGAAGAGCTATTACAAATTTCTCGTCAAATATATTTTAAAGATCTTGGTCAAAGAACTTTTATAGTGTAATGCCAGCCTTAAAATAGAGCTAATTAAATCCTTGTTTACACAAGGATTTTTTCATGCTTCCCAATTTTGAGAAAAATAATCCTGATAGCTTCAAAAAATGAAAGAATTCTGTGTGAACAGGACATTAATGATTTAATTTCTTTTATCTACGACCATTGAATAATACATTCATTATCTACGTAACTGTACCCCTTCATAAGACACTATTGTATAATGAGTTCATAATTCAACACTACTGTCACTGTCATCACATCAAAATGTGAGCTTATGCCCTGTTCACACGTTGCTACTTTGAAGACGCATACGTGCTACTGTAGCATGAAAAGAAATTCAAATCGAAACAATTACCGCAAAAAATCGCTGTCTACACACACAACGATCAACGATGTGAAATTATCAACGAGTAGTTCTTGATAATTTGATGCTACAAATTAGCAGCGCTGCTATTTGACAAGCGACTCAGATTTTTTCTTGCTACAGTAGCACGAATGTGTCTTCAAAGTAGCAACGTGTGAACAGGGCATTAGATTCATATTTTAATTAATACAAATTTGTAAATAAATATTTAAAAAGTCGCAGATAAAACGTCGTATTTGACTCGCACATAATGACTAAAATAAACTCGGATGATTATACACTCGCCTTCAGCTCGTGCATAAACTTTCATCCTCTTGAATTATAGCCTACATTATGTGCCTGTTAAATAATATACCTACTATTATACAATTTTTTATCATATGATTTATTTAAATTAAAATCTGTATTCATTCATTCATAAAAAATAAACAACTTGAGTGTGTTCACACACAAATAACTCTGGTTTAAAATTAGAAATACAAGTATTTTTATTATTCGTTTGTTGTTGTGCCCCTCCCGACTAAGTTTTAGCTCCGCCACTGTCTGATGATGTAATCAAACTACTTTTATGACTTGTTATTATTTCGTAACTATTTTTTTAGTCCGAGTTCGAACCCACGGAATTGAACCACCTTCGGACACAACTTTGCAATGGATGTCAGAGCACTTGAGCTACCCGGATAATTTTCTCCATCTTTACGTCCAAATCTAACGTGAAATAATAAAAAAAACATCTACCTGGTTTTCTTGTTACGTCATCAGTGTAGCTTTTCCAATTTGGTGCCAATTTATTTTCGCTTGCGAACCTAAAAATACTTGAAATATCATTAGATAAACAATGTTAGATAAGCACTACTTAATACACAAGTTAGTCATATGTATCTGATAAGCACATATTGCGTTTTAATATTTGTTTCATGTGATGTTCGAGTCAAATGTGATTTATATAAATATATGATGATGTTCTTTTTATTATTAGTGTTATAATTTTATATTTTGTATTACTATTTCTGAATATATGTCTTTAAACTATAAATATTGTCATCTATTTATACTTACCTGTATTGTAATATAATAAACAAAAGAATTATTCACAATTTGGTTCCTTTTTGTTTTTTACCTATTCTATAAGAGTGGTATTGTAAATGAGTATGAATTTTTAATAGATTTCAGGGTTTCCAGAATACAAAAATTTACTATTTTCACAATGATGTCTGTGTGTGTGCGTATGTGAGCATTTTTCGTCCACGATAACTCAAAAAGTATCAAACTTTTAATAACCAAATTTCATATTTAAGATTTTAATAAGGATCTTAACATCGGGTAAGATTTTGGTAGAAATCTGCAAACTGGAAGTAGTACTTTTTAAGGAAGACCAAGAAAATGCGTGACTTTATAAAATATGTTTTATTTTTATATACATTATATAAAATATCTCCGATAAAAAATACATGATCATATAAACACATCAGGATTAAAATATATTTAAATATACAGCTCAGCTGATAAAAAACTTCACAATCCATAAGGTCACAATCGTATCATTTCATCAATTAATATCAACAATGAAACATTAAGAAATGAATTACTTTATACATGATTATTATACATTACACGCTAAAAAGTCTTTGTTTGGAAGACGCAGCAAAATACACTGGGGCTAAATCTAATATAATAACGTAACGTATCAATATCATCTAGCTGCTCTTCGTGTTTGGCACTGATTATCAAAATATAAACGTTTATTAAAGGCACTTTGTATACAATGACTGAGCAAATATTATGGTACGTATAGAATATAGTAATCGTCTGTTAGCATAGCACCCAAAAATATTCAACGTCTTTTGGTTTTAAGATAAGGCATTCGATATACTACAACACTATCCTAAATATAATCTGTATGTAAATATAATATGTATATCATAATAAAAGTTAATATATTGCTTCAATATTACAATTAAAATCTATACATTAATAATAAAACCATTACTACAAATACATACAACTTTAGGTTAAAAATTCAAATATGGCGACTGTATGGCGGCCATTTTGTTGTAATTTGCGCCTGCGCATAATTTTAAATCTCTTAAATCCAATTTTTATAAATTTATATTTACAAATGTTAAAACTGAATGTATCACATAATTATGGTTCAAAGTTGAATGTATAAGTAGTAATATAGACTCTTTAAGGCTGTGGTTGCAGTTAGCTGCCTTGTGGGGGTTGTTCACAATTACCTAACGATATGCAACGGTTGCACGCGCTGTCTCAGTTGATCCTCTTGCTTGAGCCACTTCTGCACTTGTCTTCGATGGATTTTAAACTTACTCGCAACTGCTCTTTGATTCCCTCGACACACCGCGTCGCTGTAATAACATTCGATTGCACTCAGTTTAAAATCCACGCTGTAGCTCTGTCTCTGCTTCACGCAGGCAGGGTAGGGGTCCCGCACAAAATGCAGCCCCCCGTTGTAATAATATTCGTTGTATAACGCGTAGTCTACTTGGTAGTCAGTCTGGTAATTGTTATTGTTATTGTAGAAGTTGAAATGATCACCAGAATCCAAGTTGGTGATGACTACAGGCGCAGGCGGCGTGACAGAGACAGAGGGAGCTGGCGGTGAGTGCACCTCCTCGATGACGTTGTCCAGGTACGGTTTGAAGAGCTTGACAGGCCGCGGGCTCGAGTGCGTGGAGGAGTCCTCCAGGGGACGTTTGGTTGACAAGTCCCAGATGTCAGGATGCGAGGGGACAGGCGACGACTGCGGCTGTTCGATGCAGGGCGCAGGCAACAGCTGAGGCTCGGGTGTGGAGCACCGACGTGGAGGCTTCAGAGAAAGGTCGATGGGAGCGGCCGTGTCGGTGTAGTCAGGTGTGAGGCTGCGGCGGTGTGTGGTGAAGTCCAGCGGTGCGGGAGGAGAGAGAGTGCCACTGCCTCGGCTACTGTGGCTGTGTACCGACTCGGCTCGGCACCATTCAGGGTACACGGGTTGCGGAATGTCTGGCACCCGCTTGTCTGCCGTGACTGTGTGCTGCGGCCCCCTCTCCCCTGCATCCACCGCGGCGTCCCGCTGTCTCGCTGCCGCGCTCAAGGCCAACGCCTCGGGACACTTGCTCTTCATCACACTGTTGCGCAGATTTCCTTCCACCTGTAGCCACTTCTGGATTTGGCGACGGTGGATTCCGTACTTCCGGGCCGTGGCTCTCTGGTTGCCCTTGCAGTCTGCGTCGTTGCGATATGAGTCCAGCACTTGTAGCTTGAATGCAGGGGCGAATATGCGTCGAGACCCAATGCCCGTCTTTCCATCGCCGTTCCCGCCGCGTTTCAGCACTGTATTCAATCCATGAGCCATTGCTGCACAAAACACAATCACCAAACTATTGTTTTTTACTATAAACACTATTGAAACTTTGTTAAAACTGAAACAAATCTTTTATCTGCGAGAAATGTAGCAACCATTTTCGTCACGATTCATAGAAAGCCCCCACTCCACTGACTAAACTGTATTCTCACGTCTTGGCGTCAAAAAGGACTTTGAAGTGGGAGCTGCCGCTTGAGCAGTCGACGTGATCTCGCACCGACCCCACTGTTCACCTCTCGCTTGCTCGCCCTGCCCGCACTGCATCCAGTTCACGTGACGATGTCGTAGCTTGAGCCGGACGCATGGGAGGCACCAACATCCGTTTATGAAACAAGTTTAGATTGAGGATTGCCAAGTTTTTTATTAGGTTGATGCAATTTTTCACGCTACAGTTTACACTTTTTACACCACATATTTTGTTCCTCAATCAATGCTGATTACTCCACTGTATAAGATGCTTGAATTTGTTCAGTTATAAAGTAATAATTGAGCGTATAGTAACAGGAATGCGTAAGTTTGGCAACAAGGCAGCTGGTCACGCCAGACAGGCTGTCGCCAGGCAGGCTAGGCCAGACAACGCGTCTCTTTTGCGATGCTACATTTTCACATCAGAGGGCAGCATCGCACAACACATTCACTTGTTTTAAATTTTAACCGCTAAAACAAACGAATACCGACTCATAAAACAAACGAACGTCAACTGATATAAAACAAATGAACACCGATTGATATAAAACAAACGAATACCGATTGATATAAGTAAGGTCAAATAAGAGTAATTAAATAAAAATGAAAAACATTTGTATATTTAGTAAAATTAAAACATGGTGGAATTATAAATAATTACAAAAATTCATTATAAACAAGCATAAATTAATAACATAATTACAGTTCAGTTTTAGTTCTTCTTAATCTATATTTTCTTATAACTAAGGGCACTTTTTGGCTTATTCTTTTGCATCCAGTTGTTGAGAAAATATTAATAGGTTCTGGACCCCATAAAACAGACTCCATGGCTTCCTCAATATGAACTTTTGAAAAATCAGTGACACCTTTGGAAAGAAACGCATATTTCACACATGATTCAACATGTTCTTTTTCCAAAGGAAAGAATGGAATATAATGATCAATTAAACTGTTTTTAATAGTATCAGAACGATGAAAACCGCCTAAAAATAAAAACATTAACCGTGTAAAAAACAAAAGGCTATGAAAAACAAATGAATAAAAGTAGAAATATTTTCTTTTGTTTTCAGAGCCTACTAAAATACAATAGCTACCTTCTTCGTTGAAGGCTCCTTTAGCAATGATATTTTCAAAATCTTTTAATGCAACATCTCTCCTTTTTATACCTTTCTCCCATAAGTTAATCATATGGTCTTTAATTATATTTCCTCCAGTGTTCGATAAAAATATAAACACAGATTTTTTATAATCAACACGATCAACTAATTCATTATAATCAATCATAGGTTTAATTCCGTCTAATACACTTTCAGGCATTTTATCCACCTCATCAAAAATGAATAACGATCTCTCGCAATTTGTTACGTTGCCTTTAAGCCAGTTGTGGAGATTTTTCTTAAAATAATGTCAATTATAAGTATAAATATAAATACTGCTTTACAATATTGGAATACCTTATATTGTGCAGCATGACTTTTTTCAGGAAAATGTACTCTAGCAGTAAAATGATGTACGTATTGGCTGTTACTGCCTTTTTTGTACAAAGCTTCTTTTATAAATTTAGTGACGTAGTTTTTTCCACTTCCCGGCCAGCCGTGGAAGCTTAAAGTTAAGGCCTTTGTTGGATTTTTGTCGTTAAAATGTGATATTAAGGCATCTAAAACCACTTGTTGGGCCAGATGTTGCCCATATAATTTTTCTTCCAACGCCGATTTCAATACTGAAGACAAATATAATTAGTGTGAATTATTTTTATTGTTAGCCATACTTACTATCAAATCTAGCTGGTATGTAATCATCTATACAACATTCGTATAGCATACAGAAGGTATATTTTTTAATCGTGGTAAAAGGTATATCAAAACCAAATCCAAATGTGATATCACAGAAATTTGTAAATAATAGTAATACAGTATAAAAATGCACCAAATACATTATGAATTATATAAGAGTAAAGCTAAGTAGAATCACAATATAATTATAAAGAAGTACGTAAAAAAATGGATTTGATAAAATGTAATGACACTTCAGTTTATCGAGGTTATCTTTCAAAAATCTGTTTAAGATTCTTACGGGACTTCCCAAAACAGCTCGCGGATTGCCAACGTAAATAAAATATTTTTTACTTAAAAAAAAGCTGTACTGAAAACCAGTACATTTATTATAAATTTCATCATGGCGTATTAAATTCAATATAATTATATGTTTATTTTAAACAATCTTAACTTAAATACATTAATATTTTCCACAGGAAATAGTTTAAAAATATGTCGTAACGTTGGTACTCCTGGCATATTGATAAAAGAGAAATAGTGAGTTGTGTAAAGCCATCTTGATCGAAGTGAATAAAATATAAAATAGTTATTAAAAAGGTAATTTTCATTAACTTTTATGCTTGTATTCAATATATTTAGTAGTCCAGCATGTTTTCTGTGAATTTTACTACAATTCAAGGCTTTAAATAGCGTTATCCTGTTTAAAATAACCACGCCCAGTAGGCTTAACTACTGATAAAAGTATTATTAGATTCTTATTCATGGAATTTTATCACAGGAAGTTGTAATTTAATACTTATTTTAATAACTATCGCTTATATTTCTATAATATTTGCATGTTTATATTGAGTAGTTTGCGATTATGTATCTATATATTTAATGCAGCATTAATGACCAGTCGTACCGCTTCTACTTAAAACAATATCGCATCGAAATCAAATTGTTAAATGTAAAAATAACATTGCTGTTATGAGTTCGATTCGATTTTGTTTATTTAAGCGACACTTAAAATTTAAGGATTAGCAGTACA
Source organism: Agonum fuliginosum (assembly GCA_947534325.1). Classification (NCBI taxonomy): domain Eukaryota; kingdom Metazoa; phylum Arthropoda; class Insecta; order Coleoptera; family Carabidae; genus Agonum; species Agonum fuliginosum. The sequence continues at coordinate 4,942,252 of OX384034.1, read as the reverse complement.
ACTGGCCATTATAGTACAATCTAAAAAATCTGACGTGGACACCACATGACTTCCTTGTACGCCTTGTGTGTTCATACTTTTCTTAATAACTAAAATGTAAAATAATATTAAAAATTCTTTTAACTTATTATACTAGTATACTCACAAATATATTTTAGTCATTTTATTTAAACTGCAGAAGAAGATATAAAGCATATTTTACTATTGTCACTGTCATGTCATAATCATTTAAATTTTACGTAGTAACAAATGTTAAACGATCATGGAGTACAAGATACCGAAATACTAAATTATAATTATATACTTTAATTATTCTTAAATGATAGAAGATACAGAAAATTTTTATAAAATACCGATTGTAGATAATAATCACATAATCTTTCATTTAAAATAAAAAAAATTGTCTAAAATTAATTATTTATCAAAATATTTTTAAAAAGTACTACTTCCGGTTTGTAGACTGAAACCAAAAATAGGAGGTGCACAACTAGATGCTATAACAGTCCTAAATACAAAATTTCAGCTTTCTACGTCTAACCGTATTTGAGTTATGCGACACACATACGTCCGTACGCACGTACGCACGTACGCACGTACGCACGTACGTACAGACGTCACGACGAAACTAGTCATAATGGATTCAGAAAAGGTCAAAACGGATATTTCCGTCAAAATCTGAGAACCGAAATTTTTCGCGATTACAATACTTCCTTACTTCGTACAAGGAAGTAAAAATTAAAGCACAGCTAATTAATGATTAAATGGTAGAAAATTTGCAAAAAAGGGTTTGTTTTTGTCCCTAGCATTGATTTTGGCACAACTACAGCAATGCAGTAGCGTCCGTCTAGCGGTAATTGATCAGTAAAATGTGGGTCAATACTACGGTCGTGTATAAAATTTCTCTCTTTCATTAGTTTAACTTAGCCGGTCGACTGTACCACTTGTCATATAACTCCCACTCTTATTATGTCATACCTAATTTTATCTTCCATTTAAGCTAATTTAAATCAATCACTTGCCTAAATACCTAACTAACTTATTTCATTGTGAGATAATGTTATCGTGAGCCGCGCCTAAGGTGTGTCTTTCTTTTAGCCTCATTCCCATAAGTACTTAGTTTTAATGTATATTTATGTTTACGTTTAAAAAAGTTAAAAAATTCTTCTTTACAGGAGTGCAATTTAATTAGTGAAGAAAATACAACAGCAAGATGGAACAATTCACCCCGAAAGAGGTGAAGATATTAGAGACAGTAGAAGACATCCAAGAGAGAAGAGAACAAGTTTTACACCGATACGACAACTTCAAAGCCGACGCTCGAGCAAAACGAGAAAAGTTAGAAGATTCCCGACGATTCCAATATTTCAAACGAGATGCCGACGAACTTGAAAGCTGGATCCATGAAAAACTACAAGTCGCTTCCGATGAGAGCTACAAAGATCCCACCAACCTCCAGGCGAAGATTCAAAAGCACCAGGCCTTCGAAGCGGAGGTTGCCGCCCATAGCAACGCTATTGTCGTCCTCGACAACACAGGGATGGAGATGATCAACCAGTCTCATTTTGCTTCGGAGACAATTCGAATGCGATTGGGTAATTTAATTAATTAATTAATGATACTTTGATGGTAATTTTGTGATTTTACAGAGGAATTACACCGTCTATGGGAGCTTCTGCTAAGCAAATTGGCAGAAAAGGGCATGAAATTACAACAGGCCCTTGTTTTGGTGCAGTTTCTGCGACATTGTGATGAAGTCATGTTTTGGATCAACGATAAGGTAGGAATTGTAATCAGGATTAATTTTATATCGTTCAATAAGAAACATACAAAACTGATAAGAATTATAAAATACAGCGCCACTATTTACAATAAATTTATCGTCTATTTTGAATCGATAAAGCAGCAAGTGTATATAATTTTTAGTTTCTTAAATTTCTTCTTTAAATTCGTTCTCACACATTTCTGCATCCATTGGACCACGAAAATTGACTTGTATTGTAAAACGAAAAAATAAGTGTTTATTAATTTTTTATGTAGAATAATAATAATTAAAAATCAAAAATTACCGAAATACCTTATTATCGACTTTGGAAAAATAATATACTCGCTTCTCGTGGGAAAAATACTATAACGTTTTAAAAACTCAGTTATATTAAAAATTTCAAATACTTCTAATTCATCATTAAAATCACTACCAATATTTTTGATCTAAATTTTTAGATGAAAGATACAATTTAAATTAAAATTTCTTCGAAGAAATTATAATAGTCATAATATCTAAAAGAAAGTTAAATATCTAGGAGAAAACTATTTAACATGATGACCGCGTAGTGCACTTGAGCAATTTGATGCTTCTCATTAGAGTGGTCGAGACATTTGAAACATATTAAAGAATTGAGAACTCTTCTGACATACAAATTACATTACATTCAATATACAATTGCATAAACAATTTGATCATGAAACTTTTGTACCTCCTAGGGCACCTTCGTGACCACCGACGAGTTCGGCCACGATCTAGAGCACGTCGAAGTCCTCCAGCGCAAATTCGACGAATTCCAGAAAGACATGGCGTCGCAAGAATACCGCGTTTCTGAAGTCAACGAGCTGGCTGAGAAACTTCTTCTTGAAGGCCACCCTGAGCGCGACACAATCGTCAACCGGAAGGAAGAGCTCAACAACGCCTGGCAACGTTTGAAGCAGATGGCGCTCATGCGTCAAGAGAAACTCTTCGGCGCGCACGAAATTCAAAGATTTAACCGAGATGCCGACGAAACCGTCGCTTGGATCGCAGAAAAAGACGTCGTGTTGTCTTCAGATGATTACGGCCGTGATTTAGCCAGCGTACAAACTCTACAGCGTAAACATGAAGGAGTTGAACGAGATTTAGCAGCACTAGAAGATAAAGTTTCAACTCTTGGTAACGAAGCTGATCGTCTATGCGGAATTCATGCTGATCACGCTGACCAAATCCAAGCTAAACGGGCTGAAATTGTTGCGTATTGGGAACGACTAACTTCTAAAGCTAAAGAACGCCGTGAAAAACTGGATGAATCTTATTTCCTTCACCGGTTTTTGGCTGATTTCCGTGATTTAGTTTCTTGGATTAATGATATGAAGGCGATTATTTCTGCAGATGAACTTGCTAAAGATGTTGCGGGTGCTGAAGCCCTGCTAGAGCGCCATCAAGAACACCGTGGCGAAATCGACGCACGTGAAGATTCTTTTGCAAGCATCACCGAAGCTGGTAAACAACTCCTTGAGCGCGGACACTATGCTGGAGAAGAAGTCAAAGAAAAGTTGTCCACTTTGACAGCTGATAAGAACAGCCTTCTTGCTTTATGGGAAGAAAGAAGAATTCTGTACGAACAGTGCATGGATTTACAGCTTTTTTACAGAGACACAGAACAAGCCGATACTTGGATGGCCAAACAGGAAGCCTTTTTGGCTAACGAAGATCTTGGAGATTCACTGGATTCAGTGGAAGCGCTGATCAAAAAACATGAAGATTTCGAGAAATCTTTAGCAGCTCAAGAAGAAAAAATCAAAGCTTTGGACGAATTCGCAACTAAATTGATTGATGGTCAACACTATGCTGCAGATGATGTCGCTCAACGGCGCGCAATGTTGCTCGAGCGTCGCTCAGCTTTAAAAGAAAAATCTGCACAGCGCCACTCAACTCTGGAAGAAGCCTTCCGTCTGCAACAGTTCGAACGCGACTGCGACGAAACCAAAGGTTGGATCAACGAAAAACTAAAATTCGCGACTGACGACAGCTATCTAGACCCGACTAATCTAAACGGCAAAGTACAAAAACACCAGAACTTTGAACAAGAACTCACCGCAAACAAATCCAGAATGGAAGAGATCACCAGCACCGGACAAGAACTAATCGAGGCGAACCACTACGCCAGCAGCCAAATCCAAAGCCGGATGGACGAAATCGTCCATCTGTGGGAGACTTTAGTTCAAGCCAGCGACAAGAAGAGCTCAAAGTTACAAGAAGCCAGTCAACAGCAGCAGTTCAATCGCACTGTCGAAGACATTGAACTCTGGTTGTCAGAAATCGAAGGACAGTTGATGTCAGAAGATTACGGAAAAGATTTGACAAGCGTACAGAACCTACAAAAAAAACACGCACTGCTGGAAGCCGATGTCGGTTCGCACCAAGACAGAATCGAAAGCATCAAAGTGGCAGCCACCCAGTTCATCGAGCACGGCCACTTTGACGCAGACAACATCGCATCAAAGCAAAAAGCCCTAACCGACAGATACTCCGCTTTGCAGCGCCCAATGGCCGTCAGAAAGCAGCGTCTGTTAGATTCGTTACAAGTGCAGCAGCTCTTCCGCGACATTGAAGACGAAGAAGCTTGGATCCGCGAGAAAGAGCCCATCGCAGCTTCGAACAACCGCGGTCGCGACCTCATTGGTGTGCAAAACCTCATCAAGAAGCACCAAGCAGTTCTTTCGGAGATCAACAACCACGAATCTCGCATGTCTGCGGTTGTGGAGGCCGGGAAACAGATGCTGGAGGATGAACACTTTGCCAGTGACGAAATCCGCAACAGGGTTAGTTCGCTGTTTGACCACTGGACCAGTTTGAAGGAAAAGGCTCTGCAGAGGAAGCAAGACTTGGAGGATTCTTTGCAAGCGCATCAGTACTTCGCGGACGCAAACGAAGCTGAATCCTGGATGAAGGAAAAAGAACCCATTGTCAGTAGCACGGATTATGGCAAAGATGAAGATTCCTCTGAAGCACTGCTGAAGAAACATGAAGCGCTTGTTAGCGATCTGGAAGCTTTTGGAAATACCATTCATGGACTGAAGGAACAGGCGCAAAGCTGCAGAGTAAGTAGCATAAAATTTTGATTAATTTAATTTGTTATTACGGTCATAATAATAATCTATTAAAGAAAGTATGAAATTTTAAAATTTAGTCATTTCTGAACGAATTAAAAATTAGTATATTGTCTTGCGATTCTTCAAAAAAATCTATAAGATACATTGTATGATATTTAATTTATATTTTCCTCGAGGAAATAGAATAGTTATGTATTTATTAATTGCGTTTGATCAGCCATAGTTTCTGAACAAATCAAAATATTGACTTGAAATTCAATTCCTCGAATATTTTTCTATCCAATGCTAGAAATTTCAAGTCAATTTTTTGAACCGTTCAGAAACCACAGCTGATCAAACACAATAAATAAAAACAATACTAAAATTGTTCTATTTTATTTTTTAATATTTTAATTCGTTCAGTAATGACAGTAGCACAGAACTACAATAGTGAAACAATTTTAAAAGGCGATTCCTTAAACATGAAAATATTTTTTTAGCAACAAGAGACACCAGTTGTGGACATCACCGGTAAAGAATGCGTCCAAGCCCTGTACGACTACACCGAAAAATCTCCCCGAGAAGTATCTATCAAAAAAGGCGACGTTCTCACTCTTCTCAACTCCAATGACAAAGTGAGTACCTTTAAATAATTCAAATTACTTTCTGCGTACTAATTTACTTACGTAACTCGCGATAATCTGACAGGCGGCCAAAGTGTATGTAAAAATAATTAGCGCATGATAAGATTAGAAGTTACAAATTTCATTTGTCCTTGTTGAGTATTATCTCATAATGGTTGTTGGGTTTTTGTTTGTTCATATTTTTATACAGAAGATTATTGGTGCTCTCGATAGATATAGAATTGTGAGTGAGAATTTGTGTTATTCATTAAAGTGTTTAAAATTATCAGTTGTGTTTAACAAGCGCATCTTAACCAAGAAAGTTAATTCAGTGCGAATTTATTTATTTATTATACATTCATATCTATTATTTCTTTTACCTAATAGAAACAAATTTTATTTAACATTTCTTTTAGACTAATTGTCCTTTTTCTAATATGATACAAAATGTATAAGATGCATTTTTGTTGTTGTCAATAATCATAAATAGAAACCGAAATTTCTCGCGAACCAGTCATAATAAATAAATAAAACGGAAACTAAATTCGCGAATTTGAAAAAATTCTGAATCATCCTGCATATTAGACAGAGTGTGCGGTTACCAGCCATCATATTTACATTATAAAATATTTAAGTACAACTGTAAAATTATATTAAGGAAGTGTTTTAATTTTTGTTATTGTTTAGGATTGGTGGAAAGTAGAAGTAAACGACCGTCAAGGTTTCGTCCCGGCTGCATTCGTGAAAAAGATCGACGCAGGTCTGTCCGCCTCGCAACAAAACCTAGTGGACAACTCCTCCATAGCCGCTAGGCAGTCTCAAATCAACAATCAGTACGACCAGCTCCTAGGCCTCGCTCGCGAGCGTCAAAACAAGCTCAATGAAACCGTCAAAGCCTACGTTCTGGTCCGTGAGGCCGCCGAACTCACCACCTGGATCAAAGACAAAGAGAACCACGCCAAGATCGAGGACGTGGGCGAAGACCTGGAGCAAGTGGAGGTCATGCAGAAGAAGTTCGACGACTTCCAAGCTGACCTCAAGGCCAACGAAGTCCGTCTCGCTGAGATGAACGAAATCGCCATGCAGCTGGTTTCGCTGGGACAGACCGAAGCGGCACTCAAAATCCAAACGCAGATCGAAGACTTGAACCAGAAGTGGACTTCACTACAACAGTTGACTTCTGAAAGAGCCACTCAACTTGGCTCTGCGCATGAAGTGCAGAGGTTCCATCGAGATGTCGATGAAACCAAAGACTGGATCCAGGAGAAAGATGAAGCGTTGAACAATGATGATCTTGGAAAAGATCTCAGAAGTGTTCAAGCTTTACAGCGCAAACACGAAGGACTTGAGCGAGATCTCGCCGCTCTTGGAGACAAGGTAACATTATTAATTTTATACTACATTTGTTTGTTTGAAAGTTACGATAATTTATTTCGTAATTTACCCGGTAATTTACGTCTCTAAAGCAACCAATAGAAGTTATCTGTCAAAAACCATAATAGCGTCATCAAATTACAACTTTTTCATATTTTTGTTTAGATTCGCCAACTGGACGACACAGCTAACCGTCTAATGCAAACCCACCCCGAAACAGCTGAGCAAACCTACGCTAAACAGAAAGAAATCAACGAAGAATGGACTCAACTAACAGCGAAAGCTAACAGTAGAAAAGAAAAATTATTGGACTCGTATGATCTTCAGCGATATTTGAGCGACTACCGCGACTTGATGGCTTGGATCAACTCCATGATGGGTTTAGTTTCCAGCGAAGAACTGGCCAATGACGTCACTGGGGCGGAAGCCCTGCTGGAGAGACACGGGGTAAGATAGACTATTGCATGATATTTTATAAAATATTTTTGAAGGGGATACGTATTGACAAAAAATGTTTAATGTAAATTGAATATGTGACGTTGAATCACGCCGAGCCAATGAATGGCCCTCTCTGCATTTACAAGGCGGGAGTTTAGCCCCCACTACCAAAGCATTCTTATGACGTCAGTATGCCGGCGTTATACAGTTTTAATGAGAAAAAATTTGTAACTTGGAACGTTCATTTTTATTCAAAAACGATTATTGACTTTATTACTAACAATATTTAGGGTAATACTTTTGTACCTGAATGTTGTTTGGAGTTACGCGTACCTATTTATTAAATAAAATTTTCGCTTAAAAAATTTAAATGTATTGTTCCAAACTTACATAACTGCTTTTGCAAGTTGGAATATTTTAATCAATTTAGTAGTTATGTTTATTCGAAATATAGTGGAATTTACTGCATTTAAACCAAAATCTGACGACCACCGGCCTACTGACGTCACTCCCCCCTCTATTTACCGCTTGGTATATAGAGTCTGTCGTGAAGTAACCTATTGTAACAAAAGGGGAATATTATCTATTTAACAGTTATTTATTGGTAAAAAATCTTGAGTGAATTCATAAATGATTAAATATGGTATGTTAAATTTGCTTGTGTTTGACTTGTAGAATCATCGAGCTGAAATAGACGCTCGGTACGGCAATGTAGTACAGGTACTGGTCAATAATTTGTTGTGTTGGTGATCTTTAATAAACTTACAAAATTCTACCCTAATCTGCATCTATTGCTCGTAACGTTGCGAATTTTATTATTTTTGACAGTGATTTCAAACTAAACAATTAATTAAAATATTTTTTGCTTTCTACAGGACAAAGAAAGCATAACAAGCTTTTTATTTTTGATTTGAGGCTTGGACTAATGCGCTTTTGGTATTACAGTGACTGTTTGTGGTGATAACAACTCACAACAATATTTACGAGTTACTAATTAATTTATAATTTAGGAACACCGCACAGAAATTGACGCTCGTGCTGGAACTTTCCAAGCTTTCGAGCTTTTCGGACAACAATTGCTCCAATCCGGACATTACGCCAGTGTTGAAATTCAAGAAAAGCTCGACTCACTGAACGAATCACGTCAGGACCTTGAAAAGTATATTTCATCACATAAATCAAACATGAATGAGTATTAATTGTATTCTTTTAGAGCATGGATTGCCCGCCGAGTTCAACTGGACCAAAACTTGGACTTGCAGCTCTTCTACAGAGACTGTGAACAAGCAGAAAACTGGATGTCCGACCGAGAGGCCTTCTTGGCAGCTGAAGAAGTAGATTCGAAAGGCGACAATGTTGAGGCACTCATCAAGAAACATGAAGACTTCGACAAAGCTATCAATGCACATGTAATATATTCATCTTTTTAAACTTTCTTGACACCCATAAATTTTTGTACTGTCTAATGCGGCTTCAAGCTAGACTAATTATAAGTATAAATGCAACCAGCGCTTCCACAAAATTTCAATTTCGATTATAAGTGCGAACGTTATGCGCTGGTTGGTTAAATTAGCCACTTTGGTAGGTCTGAATCTAGCTTACACTAATATTTGTGACGTCACGAAGTTAGGAGGGTGTCAAGAAAATACTGTATCCATTAACTGGTGCATAATACAACTAATTATATATTTTTTAGGAGGATAAGATAGCTGCACTTCAAACTTTAGCCGATCAACTGATCGCCAACGAACATTACGCCGCAAAACCAATTGATGATAAACGCAAACAAGTCTTAGACAGGTGGCGTCATCTTAAAGACGCTTTAATCGAAAAACGGTCCAAACTTGGAGAGTCACAAACCTTGCAACAATTCTCAAGAGACGCCGACGAAATCGAAAACTGGATTGCTGAGAAACTTCAACTTGCTACCGAAGAGAGCTACAAAGATCCAGCTAACATCCAATCTAAACATCAAAAACATCAAGCCTTTGAAGCTGAGTTAGCAGCTAACGCTGACCGAATCCAGTCTGTTTTGGCTAATGGGTCAAATCTGATTGACAAACACCAATGTGCAGGCTCTGAAGAAGCTGTTCAAGCTCGTTTGGCTTCCATTGCTGACCAATGGGAATACCTCACTCAAAAAACAACAGAAAAATCACTCAAACTCAAAGAAGCAAACAAACAACGGACTTACATCGCTGCTGTCAAAGATTTGGACTTCTGGCTTGGAGAAGTCGAAAGCTTACTAACAAGCGAAGACGCCGGAAAAGATTTAGCGTCGGTGCAGAATTTGATGAAGAAGCATCAATTAGTTGAAGCTGATATCCAAGCTCATGAAGACCGAATCAAAGATATGAACGATCAAGCTGATTCCCTCATCGAAAGCGGACAATTCGACACCGCTAGCATTCAAGAAAAACGTCAATCTATTAATGAACGCTACGAAAGAATTAAAAACCTTGCAGCCCATCGCCAAGCCCGTCTCAACGAAGCTAACACTCTGCACCAATTCTTCCGCGACATTGCAGATGAAGAATCTTGGATCAAAGAAAAGAAACTTCTTGTTGGATCTGACGATTATGGCAGAGATTTAACCGGTGTTCAGAACTTGAAGAAAAAGCACAAACGATTAGAAGCTGAGCTTGGATCTCACGAACCAGCCATTCAAGCTGTACAAGAAGCCGGCGAAAAGCTCATGGATGTATCCAACTTAGGTGTTCCTGAAATCGAACAACGTTTGAAGGCTTTGAATCTTGCCTGGGCCGAACTGAAACAACTTGCTGCCACCAGAGGACAAAAACTGGATGAGTCTTTGACGTATCAACAGTTCTTAGCCAAAGTTGAAGAAGAAGAAGCTTGGATCAGCGAAAAACAACAACTGCTGTCAGTTGAAGATTACGGCGACACCATGGCGGCTGTTCAAGGTTTATTGAAGAAACACGACGTGTTTGAGACTGATTTCTCAGCGCACAGCGAACGCTGCAAAGACATCTGCGACGCAGGCAAGAAATTAGTTTCTGAAGGTAACCACCACGCTGATTCAATCTCTCAGCGTTGCCAGCAGCTGCAAACCAAGTTAGACAATTTGTCTTCTTTGGCTTCTCGCCGCAAAGCAAAACTAATGGACAATTCCGCGTATTTACAATTCATGTGGAAGGCCGATGTTGTCGAATCTTGGATCGCAGATAAGGAAACTCACGTTCGGTCGGAAGAATTCGGCAGAGATTTATCAACAGTGCAGACTTTGTTAACAAAACAAGAAACATTTGATGCCGGACTGCACGCATTTGAACACGAAGGCATACAAAACATAACAACATTGAAGGATCAGTTGATTGAAAGCAATCACGACCAAAGTCCGGCTATTTTAAAACGTCACGCTGATGTCATCGCACGTTGGCAGAAACTTCTAGCGGATTCCGACGCGCGCAAACAACGACTCCTGCGTATGCAAGAACAGTTCCGTCAAATCGAAGAGCTGTACCTAACTTTCGCCAAAAAGGCGTCTGCGTTTAATTCATGGTTCGAAAACGCTGAAGAAGATCTAACAGATCCGGTCCGCTGTAACAGTATCGAGGAAATCCGAGCTCTTCGCGAGGCTCACGCACAGTTCCAAGCGTCGCTGAGCTCGGCTCAAGCTGACTTCGAAGCGCTCGCTGCGCTCGATCAGCAGATAAAGAGCTTCAACGTGGGCGCGAACCCGTACACATGGTTCAACATGGAAGCGCTGGAAGAGACCTGGAGGAATCTGCAGAAGATCATCGCCGAGAGAGACGTCGAGCTGACCAAAGAAGCGCAAAGACAGGAGGAGAATGATAAGCTCAGAAAGGAGTTCGCTAAGCACGCTAACGCCTTCCATGCTTGGCTCACCGAGACTAGGTCAGTAAGAATGCGAATCAGTTGATGAAATGTATCAGATATTTAATATAATTGAATTAATCAAGACTAATTTTGTGATACAATGTTAATTGAAACAAAATTAAGTCGTAATTAATTTAATTATTTGAAGTTAAATATTTGTGTGATATGGATGATTGATTTTATTATTAGTATTGATGATATTTTTCTTATTTTCATATCCTGGTGAACAGATACAGAATTTTAGGATGGGACGGGTAATAATAAAGTGTTGTGGTTGCTAATTTAAAATTAACTTAATTTTGAACTGGTTTTATATTAATATAATAATATTTTTTATATAACGCACATGAATTTTACGCATTTAACAGATAATATTTTAAACATACATAACTATCACGCCTGTTACGGCAGTCTTAATCGATATGCAGGGTAATGCACGGTTGTGAATCACCCTGTATATTACACCGAGTGTGCGGTTACCAGCCGTTAACTCACGGGTACTCATGGTTGTAAAACATAATACGTACTAAATTTTGTTCTCCTATATAACTCTTAACATAACTAATCTACGACTATTACAAAATTATACGACAAGAATAAATATTTCTTACAGCTGTCATTTCAAATAATTATTCAATAAAGTCGTTGACATGCTACTTGGTTTTAATATGGCAATAACTCATACTGAAATTAATATCGTTTGTTGTGTATTAATACTAGTATTCCAATGAATCGTCTTGATATTAATTCTATTTTATCTGTCGAGCAGAAGTTCAATGATGGAAGGTTCCGGCTCACTGGAACAACAACTAGAAGCCACGAAACGCAAAGCAGCTGAGGTCCGCGCCTGCCGTACCGAACTGAAGAAGATAGAAGACCTGGGGGCCATCCTCGAAGAACACCTCATTCTAGACAACCGCTACACGGAACACTCCACCGTGGGTCTAGCGCAGCAATGGGACCAGCTCGACCAACTGGGCATGAGGATGCAGCACAACTTAGAACAACAAATCCAAGCGAGAAACCAGAGCGGCGTCAGCGAAGACTCGTTGAAGGAGTTCTCGATGATGTTCAAACACTTCGACAAAGACAAGAGCGGCAAGCTCAACCACCAAGAATTCAAGAGCTGCTTAAGAGCTCTTGGTTACGATCTACCGATGGTGGAGGAAGGCCAACCCGACCCAGAATTCGAAGCAATATTAGATGTCGTTGACCCCAACAGAGACGGTTATGTTTCGCTTCAAGAATACATGGCGTTTATGATCAGCAAAGAAACTGAAAATGTTCAAAGTTCCGAAGAAATTGAAAACGCGTTTAGGGCGATTACAGCAGGAGACCGACCATATGTCACTAAAGAAGAACTTTACGCTAACCTTACTAAAGAAATGGCGGATTTCTGCGTGGCAAGGATGAAACCCTACGTCGAACCCAAGACCGAACGGCCCATAGCCGGCGCGCTTGACTATATCGAGTTCACGCGCACGCTTTTCCAAAATAATTAAGCGCTTTTGTAAACTGCCACATTAGGAATCAAAATGTTTCTATTCAACGATGTTTTTCAAACTGATTGGCAGTTTATTAAATAGTGCGGTAGCTTTTAGTGTTAAAGTTCAAATGTATCAAGAAATATATTTAAAGATTATAAGCTTTTCGTAATTAACGACTATTTATATTTTTTATAGTTTGAGACAGCGGTTGAAGGTAAATTATTTATGTTGTGCACTCAATGTTGCAATGCTTTTGTCGCAATTATATCCAGAGCTTAATAAAGCACTGTATTAAATATGTTTTGTTTTATTTATTTTTTTTCAGTTATATCTCAAGATTTTATAATTGATGACAATAAAAAACAGGTACTAGATTATAGTTATTAAAAATAATTACATCATCACAACTTTATAAATAAAAATTTAGTACGGCTCTTTTAAAAGGTGATTCTAGAAAAACCATTTAGCTAAACAAATAAAATGTGTTACATAAAAAACAATGAACTTAAATTTTGCATAAAGTTCATAGAAATGCAATTAGCACTGGTCAGTTTATGGAAAATACTGAGAATTACCTGAACATAATTAATTGGATCGAAAAATCCCAACATTACGTCAAAATATAACAAAAATAGATACAACAAATTAACACGTTTGTTTATTATTAATCAAGCATTAAAAATTTTGAACGAGTTTAAATTTTAAAGCCACTAATTTAATTATTGGATGATATATGTATTTAAAAACGTCGTCTAATTATAATATTAAATTGTAACATTATGTTAGAATGATAATAAATGTAACAAATATGGAAAGAAGTAATTAGGAAACGTCGTGTGATTCACAATTTCGTGAATATAATTTAATGGCATCGCGGAACTGAAATAATTTTTTCAATATTCGCAATTTTGATTTCCAGGTTTTTTAATTAAACAGTTTTGAGCAACTGTTTTCAAATAGAATTTAATAAATTTACTATTCTGGCCATTGCACGATATCCATTATACAATCAACAATCCAGTGATTTAAAAAATGTGCTTCTTGTAAAAACAGCCTTTAACAAGTTTTTAAAAAAATCTTTTTGATCCATGATCAGAAAGTTGAGTACTATATGCCATTGAAATATATTAACGAAGTTGTGAATAAGCCTGAAATAACTAAGCCTACATTCAAAACTTTCCAAATTTTTGATCTTGATGTGAAATATTTTTTCTGAAATCTATAATTAATTGAGAAAATAGTTAAAGTGATGTCATTTGCAAGAATGTGCATTAAACTCTAAAACTATAAAAAGTACCTGTATATTTTAACAATTTCAATATTTATTTAAAAGAAAACAGTATAAAATTGCATTCATGTGCATAAATTAAAGTAGTGATGTCATTTAACATTAAATTAAACAATAAAATAAAAAACAATTCTTAGAAAAACTTTCAGTTACTCTATTATTCAAAAATCTTTCATAAACTCGCAACAATTTAGGAAACATTTGGCAAAATCCGTCTCTGGCCGCAAATAAATCCGTGAAAACTCTTAAACCGAACTTGACATTGGGTGACGCTCACAAAAAAGTATAATGAAAAAGTGAATTACCCGTCACAGGTATATAAACAACAGATAAACCAAGATCCACATCAGTTTAGATACATCAAGTATAGTAGCCACTGGCTAACATAAAAATAACAAGAAAGTGTGTGGATTATTATAGTTATCATGAAGTGGATTTTGGTGGCTACCATTTGCGTTTACTTTGCTCTTGCAGCTGGTGCTGAAGAACAACCTTCTCAAGATGGTAAGGGACAAGTTTGTCAAAACAAAAAACAAAGTTTTATTTGTAATGTGCTTACACATATTTAAGACTCTAAACTTTTTACTGTAATAGAAGCATTCAGAGGATTATATTGTTGAAAATAACAAAAATTTAATATGAACAATGATTTAATTGATCAATTAATACAATTTTATTTCTGCATTTATATTTATTACCAGATGACTGTTTGGTTTTAAAGAATATTTATGGAACCCTACAAAAATATTAGTACCTACTAACTAGAAAGATTTTAAAAATAAAATGCAATACTGAATATTGTAACACTATTTTGCTTTAAATTTTACAGTAAGTTGTTTTTGTGAATATTAAAGGTTTTTCATATTTTTATAAGGGTGATTTATATACAATTACGATTAAAATTCATTACCGCAACAAAATAGATTTGAATACAAGCATATTTAATGCAATATGAATGTCTTATTTTATTTGTGAGTACGTGTGAAAAAATTCATGGCCAAATCAAATTAAGAATAACTGCAAACACAATTGTTCTAGCACCATATATAATTATCTAGTAATGGTAAAATAGATGAGCTCATAATGTTTTGTTCTGTAAAATCTAATTAACTAAAGTTGTAATTATTATTTCGCGTATTCATTTTTTGTCGAAAATTTAATATCTTTGCTAATTTGTTTTTGTGTGAAAAAGCAATTATAGTTATTAGAGTTTTTGCGGTAAAGTAACGTCATAAAATAAATACTTTGTATGATCACACACTTTGTAATTATTGTGGCAAAACCCTAACTTTTCTCATTTTCCAAATCGCTACTTTGAGGTTACATATTGTGTTTCTCACACTTTAATTCAATGTCACGAATCTACAGTATTGCTAAGATACGGAGTCATGTAATCTATATTTGCATTTTACCTTTTAATTTCTTTCAGCTGTAGTAGCCCTCCTAATCCGCGAAAAACGCTCCGACGTTCCGGAAACCGTGGACATCTCGTCCCGCGGTGGGCACCGCCGGCGCAACAAATACCGCGGGGGCTCCTCCCCGCAGGGCTACCCCTCCTACCCGAACGTGGGGCCCAGCTCTGGCAGCGGCTCCTGGTCGTCGTCCAACAGCCAGAGCTGGTCGGGCGGCGGCCTGACCAACTCCCAGAGCAACTCTCAGAGCGGGGCGAACAGCTTCGGCCACGGGGGCGGCGGCTCCAGTGCTAGCAGCAACGCGGGCAGCAGCTCTTGGGGCGGCGCCGGCGGCTCGGGCAGCAAGAGCAACAGCAATGCCGAGGCCAGTGCCCAAGGGGGGAACACGGCGGCTCAGTCCAACGCGGAGAGCAGCGCGCAAGGCGGGTTCCAGTTTCCTGGACAGTATCAATAAGGGATGATTGGATTTTGTACTCTATTACTAATAAATACTCGTACCTCATTTTTATTTCTGTTGCTTTTATTTTTAAACTGCTTTAGGTTCTGTATTCAACTGGGACGACCTTTTCAATCCTTAATAAATTCAAGAATTTTCTTATATTCTTTAGGATGTTATGAATTTTGTATTACTTTATTTGTTTACTTACTCAGATAGTTCTTCAATAAATCCGAGAATTCTATAATTCCTTATGTAGTTCAAGAATTCTCTAGTTAGGTAATTATTCAATCCGATATTTCTTTAATAATTCAGATACTTCTGTAAGAAGTTAATATAATCAGTAATTTTCAGGGAATCCATGAATTTATAATAATTTTGTATGAAGTCTAGTAATCTTTGGTATTAAATCAAGTAACAAACGTATTTATTTATGAATCAATGATGCTTCTTGGAAGTGTAGTGGAAGGATAAAGAAAATCACTGGAATTCAGTCAGTATTTTATTTTTTAAATTTCGGCTCCTACTAGTTTCAACCCCACTTGGGCCTTCTTCTTATTTATTGTCAATTTACTTGCACCATTTCAAAAGTACATTTTACTCATAAATTCCTCACGTAGCAGCTGTATCGTGCACCTTCTGGTGGTGTACCCTCCTGTGCGCCGCGAGGTTCCCTGTCGTAGTGAACGCCCTGGCGCAGCCCGGGTCCTCACACACATAGGGCTTCTCCCCAGTGTGCACCCTGCGGTGCACCGTGAGGTGGATGTTCTTAGCGAACGCGCGCCCGCACCCTGGTTCCGGACAGGAGAATGGTTTTTCACCGGTGTGCACGCGCTGGTGGATGCGCAGGAGACGAGGGTGGACGAAACGCGCCGGGCAGGCCCCGCAACTATAGGGCTTCACCCCTGGGAATGAAATGTTAATATTGTAGAAGAAGGTCTTTAAAAAATTTGTAGCAACAAAATATAGGTTCATCATCATTAAATTTCGTTTGACCAATCAGCGAGCTTCATTTTTACCAGATAAAACACAAATAGTTCTTCAGTTAATTATTTAGAAACTTCTTTAGTAACTAATTTGATAAATTTTAATTATTAAACCACACTCGGTTACGTTCTTCCACTCTGAGAAGAACTGACAAATAAATTAGTTATGAAATTAACTAGAAATTTAACATTCGTTTTAAAATATATTTAATTTCAATATGCACATTCTTACCTGTGTGCGATTTCATGTGGGTTCCCAAGTTACTTTGCGTGGTGTAGCTTTTCCCGCAAATATTACAAATATGAGGTTTACTTCCACTATGTGTTTTTCGATGCACATTCAAACTAGCAAGCTTTGCGAATTTTTTTTGGCAAATTTCGCATTCGTGTGGCCGTTCTGCACTATGCGTAGCTAGGTGGTCCTCCATTCTGTAACCCTGTTAAATATTTTACTAATAAAGCTCAAAGATAGTGTGAGAAATAATATTTTACTTTACAAAACGTTTTCCCGCATATGTTGCATAGATTAGGCTTAATATTTGTGTGTGTAAGCACATGTCGATGATGCGCAGATTGGTGGCTATTTTTTTTGTCACAGTAGGGGCATGTGTAAGGTTTTTCACCAGAGTGTACCCTTAAATGCTCCTTTAAATGACTGTTAGTAAAAAATTTCTTTCCGCAAAACTCATAACTGCACTCATACGGTCTATCGTTGGTGTGTTTTCTTTGATGAACTTTTAAATGACTTCTAGTTCGAAAAGATTTGCCACAAACATTGCAACTGTGTAAATTATCTTCGTTTTTATTGTTTTTTAAATGTGTGCGCTCGTGTCTTAATAAACTAGTAACACTTGTTAATTGTTTGGAGCAAGTACTGCACTTGAATTGTTCGGTTTCTGTGATTTTCTTGGTCGGAATATTTATTTCATTAGTCTCATGAGTATACTCCAGTTCTAAGATTTGTTTGACGACAACATCGACGTCTTCGGAAGATCCGATAAGGTTTTCTGACAAAGATTCGTTGAGTTGAACTTCGTAAATGGACTCTGAAGTGTCTTTATTGTCGTCGAAGTTGTATGTTATGAGTTTTTGTTTGTCCGTGTTGCACATGACACATTTGTCGAACCCAGAAGCGACGTAAATAAGACAACTGTCGTTTTTGTTGACTCCCTGCCAGTTTTCGCAGATTTTTAGGTCATGAACTGAAAATATGATTTGGCAGAGGTCGTTTATTGATGTTATGACGGGGTTAATTTGAGGAATGGTTACACTCTTGTAGTGCAGAAATATATTTGCTGTGGTTTTGTCTGTTATACTGTCGTATTGAACGATTATTCCCTTATCTATTGCTAGGTTAGAACCCACAAAAGTTATGTGGATTACTGCTATGTACTCGTATTTCGGGTGTATGTGTATTCCCCATAAAGAAGAAGGAAGATTGATTAAATTTAAGTTATTTAGAATGTTGTTCAGTCCTTTTAAATTGCTTGTCTCGTTGATATTCATGATATAACTAACTTATTCAAATCTGTAAGAAAACCAAACAATTAGCCATAAATCAACACTATTTTATTTATTTAATTACATATTATTTATTTAAATATAAATACACAGTATTTCAGTAGTAAAATAAAAATTAAATGCACTTTTACAATATTTACTTGTTTAGTTCAGTAATTGTCCACCTGTCAAAATGTCGCCACCTCTCGGCCCGACTCGCCCAAATTTAAGTAATAAAACAGCCAAATCTGGTTTAATTTTTTACATATTATTTATTTATTATTATATTGCTCATAGATACACTGCATTTTAGTAGTAAAATGAAAAATAAATGTACTTTTAAAATGTTTACTCGTTTAGTTCAGCAATTGTCCACCTGTCAAGACGTCGCCACCACCCGGATGCGCTCAAATTTCAGATTTAAATTAGCTAATTTTAACTACAGCAAATTCGGAGCAAAAAGTAAATAAGAATTTTTGGCCCTCGTAAATTTTAAACTGGACTTTCCAGTACCATCCATGAATCGGGAAAAAGTTAAATATATTTGGGTCTAGAGTACCATTTTTTTGAACGTATGTTCCCTGAAATAAAGTAAAATAAGTAAAGGGAATAAGGACACAATATTTGATTTACCGGTTTAAAGGGGCATATAAACGGGGGTTTAAAAGCATGAATGTATGTAGACCATGCCATTCCTTTTAACGCAATAAATGAACATGTATCTGTCGGTTTTATGGTAGTGTATGGTTCACATGAATCTAAATTGTCTCTTTTCTCACATCTTGTTATTACGGCTGCTATCTGCGCACAAAATTATAGAATAGATTACTTACAATTTCAGAGATTTTATATTAATATTATGAATGACATATAGTTTTCTACTTACGCTTGCTGTTTTTACAAGTCTGGTAATATTACATTTTGCGTTGATGCTACTATACGTAGGGTGTGAGTTGTCTACTCCACAATATTCCCATTTAACTGGAGAATTTGGTTCTTCTTCACAAACATCGTGCCGGTAGAACCTACCATACTTTAAACAATAATTTATTACGTAATAATTGAAGTAAATTAACTGACAGCATGCATGTAAAATGCACGAAAGTTCAGGATGCACGTAATAAAGTACCGCGCACTGCATCGTATTAATAATATCAATTTATCAGAATCAAATTTCACAAAGTAATTTAATTTAATTTAATTTCAAAATTGTAAATTGATTTACTGCCTTAGGAAAAATAATAATTGTTTTTAATATTTTTGAAGATCATGTTTCATATTTACCAATTAAATTTTTTAATACAGACGCTATTTATTTCTATTATGTTAAGGTAGATTTCAAATAAAAAATCTTTAACAAAATTTGTACTTATTTTACATACATAAGAAAATCATATTTTACCTGTTTATTTTGTATACACAAAGAAAAAGTAACCAAAGATAAAATAATAATAAGAGTGCCATAATTCATGAGTACAGGTATAATTTTGGCAGATTTTTAAAGTAGAAATTTGGAAAATTTCCATTTAGATTTGTTTATATATATTTGTATGAACACTGATAAATATATTGATAAGTTTTAGAAAAATATTGTTGTATAAAAATTCTTAATAGCGTTCGGAAGCAAAGCTTTGTACTTTAATGAGGTGGAATTTATATTTTTGTTGCAATTCCATATAAAATAAAAATGTATATAACGCTTTATATTTGTTATTGTAGTCGTTAAAGGTCATGTAGAAAATGTTTTTATATTCATGCTTTGATTGGCTCATTTATAATGAGTTACCTGTAGCTTTTGACACAAATTTGACAAATTTTTATGTTGTTTCTTAATGACGACAGTCATTATGATACAGATAAGTATAATGTTTATGTTGGCATAACAGTAAAAACAATATATCACCCAACTTGGGTGTGAGACAGCCTCACTTACGGTAATAATCGTGTGTGCGGTTACCAGCAGTCCCGGATTCAAACTTGAGAACCCTGCAGTTACCTTGTAGGTTGTTGGTGGAACGCCACAGAAAACAATATTGAACGCAGTTTTAAATTTTATTCTTTGATACTTCTACACAATAATACATAAATAAATAAACATCCAACTCCATTTACAAAAATAAACTCTCTCTTCCTCTTCTTTCTCTGGGTCTTCTGTGCTGTGGTGTGAGGTGTGCTGCATGTGTTGTTACTTCCCGAAGATGATCTTCCTGCTGGCGCCGAAGTTCTGTCCAGCCTGCGTGGCCCCGCGGTTCTGGCCGGCCTGGAGGCCGATGACGCCTTCACCAGCGCGCAGTTGCTCCTCGGTGAAGTCGCGGCGGTTCTCTTCAGCGGGGCGAGGGCCTAGGAAAGGTCCGCGCCACTCTGGGTGCTTGTAGGCCTGACAAAAGTAGGAAAATAATGTACTTTGTATATCATAAAGGCTTCATGGTGGCACACTGGTTATTGTCTCGAAGTATTTTAAACCGGAAGAAGTTAAACCAAATAATATTTATACTCTTCAAAAATCCAGGAAGTCACTAGGATCTTCTTTTCGTTAATTTCAATATTCAATGTCTTTAGGTAGATTCAGGATTCAGACCTACCCAATTATAAGTATAAGTGCTAAATTAACCAACCAGCGCTTCCACAAAATTCCAATTTAACTATAAGTGCGAATGTTGAGCGCTGGTTGGTTAAATTAGTAACTTACACTTATAATTGGGTAAGTCTGAATCTTAAGCTATTGGAATTGGAATTGGAAATTTATTGAAGTTCTGGTTGGTTAATTTAGCACTTATATTTATAATTGGGTAGATCTGAATCTAGCTTTAAATTACCTAAACTAGAATACACATCAAGTTATTTATATTAGAACGAGTCTTAATTATATTCACCTTGTAAAGTGAATTTCCAAAAATGAAATTTGGCACAAGTATTTATAAGAAGGACGATGTTCCAGTCAATCATAATTGAACTTATAATAATAATAATATTTATTACTTATGTCTGTTATGTAGAAACCTAAGGCTTAATAGTTCCAAAATGTTTACTTCTATTTCTTGCATTGCACATTATAATTTGAAATTGACGCATTTCAAACAACAACACTTTTTTCACAAATATGATAATTTAAAAATATAAAATATTGTTAAATAAAAACAAACTGAGACACATTTTTAGAACTAATTTGTTAAATACAGGATGATTCACAACTTCGTGCATATTTTAAAGCCCTGGTTCGCACGAAGATTCTTTGAAGATTCTGAATCCTGCAAAAAAAGAAGTTTTCTTTTTTCTAGTGAAAATTTCCTGTTAAATTGTGGTGCCGCTAAATTGAACCTTCAATGAGTTCTGGAAAGAAGAATTTATAATTTATTGATTGCTTCAAAACCACGATTTTTTTCAAGATTCAGAATCTTGAAACTTCTTCTTTTCCAGGATTCAGAATATTCAGAAAATCATTGTGCGAACAGGGCTTAAATAACTGATCATGGAACGAAAAGAATTTTTTTTAAAATAATAAATTGGAGGGCAGTATTCGCGAGAAGCACAATTTTGAAAACATTGTATTGTTGATTGTATAATGGATCTAATTAACTATGAATGGAATAAAATTAAATCTGAACTAATTGAGAAACGGAAGAATAGTAATTTAAGAAATTCCACTCTCAAAACTGTTTGATTAAAAAACCTGGAAACTAATTGCGAATTTTGAAAAAATTAAAATATGTACGAAGTAGACTTACGGTCCTGCCAATAGCGAAGATAGTCTGCGTGACAAGCGCGATATTCTTATAATCCCAGAGATCGGTGCTCTGGAAGAGATCAACATCAGCGACTCCGTAGTTGACGCAGGCCTTGTGGAACTGGGAAAGGTTGTCCATCATCTTGTAGTCGCCGCCGCTGGTGTTGAGCTTGGAGATGCATCCGGGCATCAGGCGGTTCATGAGCTTGCACAAGAGGATCCCGTTGCGGAGGTTGTCCTCGAACGACATCCCGGGGTTGAATCGCTCGCCGGTGATGGCCTCAATCCATTGCTGCGCCTGTTGTTCTTGCTCCGGGTCGCGCTTGCCGGCGATCTGAAGAGAAAAGAAATCATTAATTTTTATACTCATAATCTAATTGGGAATGAGTACAATCTGGAATATTCGTACAAGAAAATGCAACAACAGAATAAGATGCTAACCTCAAAACAACAGAAACTAAAATTCTAGAATATTCATGCTCGGGAAGATGCAAGCACAAGAAAATTTATTCATTCACAGGAAAATTCAAATCTAGAATTTTAAGTTCGGTAAAAATGTAAACATAGGAAGATGCACACTCAGGAAGGCATGCAAATCTAGAAAAGTAGTTTGTCTCTTTAATACAAAAATGATACACAAATTAGATTCAACTGAACTAAATGAACAACCTAACATTCTTGAGTTCCACTCGGTTTTGATTATAATTTTTGTCTAGATTTGCATCTTCCTATGTTTGCATTTATGCTGGATCTAAAGATCTAGTTTTGAATTTTCCTGTGAATGAATCTTTTGATGCAGGTATTTTATTACGTATAAATTTTATGTGTATGCATTTTCCTTTGTATGCTAATTCTAGAATTTTATTTTCTGGTGTTGAATGGCTACCCGCAAACTAGTTTTCTAGATTTGCTTCTTCCTGTGGTTGCATTTTTCTATGGTAGCATTTATGCCGAATCTAAAATTCTAGATTTTAATTTTCCTGTAGGTAAATGAATCTTTTAATTAGGTACACATATATTTTCTACATTTGAATCTTCTTGTTTTGCATTTTCTGGTGTTGAACCTATTCCCGGATCAAAGACATTTTCAAAACTCATTATTAAAATAAGAAATAATCTAGAATATTCATACACAAGAAAATGCAACACCAGAAGATGATAATCTAGAAAAGAAAGTACCTAATAAAATTCATGCATCAAAAGAATCATTGACAGGAAAAATTTAATCTATAATTTTAGATTCAGCATAAATGCAAACACAGAAGCAAATCTAGAAAACTTATAGTCAATACCCGGTATGTGGGACTCAATAATAATAATTTTCAATATTCATAAAAATATCAAATAAATTATTATCTACAATTTTATTAGTAGGTATGTAGGTACATAATTAAATTGGTTTCATAAACAATTGCTATAGCAATAGCTCAATGGTTAGAGCGTGTATTAATAAAAAATAAAAATACTAAAATACACGAACATATGAGCCAGAACTAATAAATACAATAAAATTATTGGCAACCACATGAGTAGGTATAAACATTTATAAAATGCGTGTAAAAATAAATTCGTTTTGGTGATAACAATTATTTTTAAATATGATCTATCCTAAACTATTTAATTTTCTAAATCTTGAAAATGTATTTTGACAGTCGCAGCTGCAGTCCTATAAAATGCAGTAAAAATCTTCGAATTCAAAATAGTTATGAACACATTTAGATTCCAGTTAAAAATTATGAGATATATTCGTAAACTAAAAGCATATTGGATTTATGTTCTCCTTTAGTGTGCCATGAAAACAGTCGAGTTGCAAGAAACAAGTGAACGGCGCTGAGTTGTGACGTCACTTGGCACTCGGCCAATCGGCGCCTGTCATTAGATAATGTTTGAAATATACTTGTTATTGGCCGATGTTCGAATTTTTATTAATGGAGGCTTTAAATAAAATTATAATGGATGAAATAATAAAATGGGATTTGAAATATTTTTAACAGAATTTGCTTACTAGCACATATTGTGCGTTTCATTGCCAATTAAAATTGTAGTTGTACAAATTAATGAGCCTTGATAAATATAGTTTCTAATTAATTTTCAAATTAAAATGATTTATCTTTTGTTATTCTTCATGAGTATAGTGTTTTAGTTCAGTTTAATTTTAAATTTAAGCTATTTTGAGTTTCCGAAAATTAACTACCCTCGATATTTCGAAAACGGTACAATATATGGACTTAATTTTGTCACCATTGAATTTATCGCGTCGAATTACATGGTTATACAAATTTTAAGCTAAAAATTCCGACTTGTACATTATTTATAAAGGATTTTTTGAATCTGAGAAAATGGAAAGTCGATTTTTGAAAATCTTGAATAAAAATTGTACCAGCTGGATTTTTTTGCTGAAAATTTGTACACCCACGTAATTCGATGCGATAAATTCAATGATGACAAAATCAAGTCCAGGTATCGTACCATTTTCGAGAAATCGAGGGTAGTCAACTTACGGAAACCCGAAAATCTTCAACATTTTTAAAATTCTCAATATTTGGTTATAAAGTCAATTAAAGTGTAAGAAACACAATGCAAAATTTTTAAAAAACACATCTGTAGATCCATTCTTTCTCTATTAAATGTTTATAAAATCATTATCCTGAAGTCAATAATAATCTGACAGTTTACTCGCAACGAAAACACTTTTACAGTATTTTTCAACTACAAAATGACATTGCATAACTAGGATGCGGCAAAGTACGAGTTTCGGGCTGGTTTCAGGCAGGCTTAGTAGCGGGGAAAAGAGTGGAATAGAAAAAAAGTATAATCGAGAGTATTCTGTCATTTATAGAATAGTAGTAGTACTTTAAGGTAACTATGAAATTGAAAATAAGATAGTATAAGGTAAAGTTAACGGAAATGAAAATGTCGTTCTCATCATCACCCTTTCCTTTACTCAACGTTTTTTTCTAGCTGAAATGAGGTAAAATATAATTTAGATTGATCTCTGCGTGGTATATGAATGAATGTCTCTTCCGAGCATCAGGTTGGCGTAGCATCGTGACGTCAGAGGACGCCGACGCCTACTCGGATAGTGAAAAGCGCGGGGCCCAAGCGACGCCTGACAGTCGCATCTCCACATCCGTTTCAAACACATAAAACAACATTCAGTGCGTTACTTTGCAATCACCCTGTATAACATAGCAGAGAACTAACATGGCGGTATGTATCAGCGGAAACTGTTGAATAGTTTGTTGAGCACTTAGTAATCTTCAAAAGTGTTCAATGTTTTAATTTGTAAAGCATTAAGTTTGCCTGTTACTTTAAATTAGTACGATAAAAAAACATAGTTTTGCTTTCTCAGTTTTGGATTTTCATATTACTCACAATTTTATCTAGGTATGACGTTTGACTTAAACGGTTTGAGTCCATTTTGAAAAGGTAGTGTTTATTATGTTAAAAAATCTTAAAATGTTTAAGATTGCGTGTTTAGAGGTGTAGCAGTTTCTGCTTTACTCATTGCATATTAAAAATTTGAAGGAAAAATAGGTACTAGATGTTTGTGCAAGAATTAATTTAGGTTTATGCCAAATTAGAATTCCGAAAAAATCTGTGGAGTCCATATAAAAAATTAATGAATAAATTTTTTACATGCTTTATTAGGTAACTCGGTATAAACCTAGTTCCATTCTTCGTCTGTAAATAAATTTATGAAATTTTGCTTTAAAACTTCGTGAGCATTTAAAAATTGCTAGATTCGGTGTTGAGCTACGTGGAGTCGATACTCTTTTAAATAAAACTCATTCACACCTACTCAATTATAAGTATAAGTGCTAAATTAACCAACCAGCGTTTCCACAAAATTCCAATTTCAATTATAAGTGCGAACGTTGAGCGCTGGTTGGTTAAATTAGTAACTTATACTTTATAATTTTGTAGGTCTGAATCTAGCTTTAAGCTTTTAGCTCACCAAACTCACGTCTTATAATTTTACTTCCCATTTAGTTTTTTCATTAAAAAATATTTCCCATTTTGAGTACTACATAAACATGTATTCTGTTGCACCACAAAATTATTGTTAGTTTTAATTAATTTTGCGAAACTGTAAATATAAAGTCAATGACTTTGCGAATTAAAATGTTTATTTACTTTGTAATAAATATCAAAATATTGTAATATTTGTTTCGGTTAATCTATTGAGTACAAATACAAACAGATTGAATTGTTTATTTTGTGCTATAATTAATTTAACGTAATGATAAATTTGTTACATTGTTACATAGATGATAACCATAATTAATAATTTAAAAAATGTATATAGATGAAGCATATCTATTGTTTGTTGTTATTATACAATAACAGTTTGTTTACATTATGTAACAATATTTACTTTATTAATTTAACTACAATTTTCTTTATTGAAAATACATGCAGATTAAATTTAAACACAAATCTATCACCATAATATATAAATCAGACTACTTAAGAGTACGAGTATAATAAATTTTGGTCCACAGAAATTTCTGTAGGTACTGCATATCCAAAAATAATATTATTATTAGAGTATGTAAAAGTTATTTAGATTTATCTTACACTGTTATACTTTGCGCAAGAATTATAAAACAATTCTTGTTATAAATTATATTTCAAGTTTTAGACGAAAATAGAGTAAAGTAAATTGGGCATAAGTATTAGGAAACAAATTAAAAATAGGATTTTGGCACTTAAGGTCCAAAAGCGCCCGTTCATTTGCTCATATTCGTGTTATTTATTCCTTCTGTCAATCTCCTTCCTATATATTTATATTTTTAGTTTTAATTTACAGTTCTTTGTCTCTAGTAATTGTTTAGCTCTAACTACGTCAACCGTAAAATTGACGTTAAACAATTTAAAGCCAAGGAAAACATTGTGGTCATCTTTAAAATTAGCTGAAACCGATAACTCGCTCGGTCTTCCGTATTTTCTGGAACTGCGAACGAACTTTGAAGTTTGAAGTTAGAGTATAAATATTAGATCGACGTGGTCTAACAAAAACATACAAGAGCACCTGTTTGCGAAATACGCTCTAGATTCGAAATTTATATTTGAGAAATACTCAATTTATTATTTATTTCAATATAAAAATTGTGTGTTATTTAGACGTAAAATAAACAGTTCAAATAGAAACACAGGGTGTTCACAACTGCGCGCATATATTTTAATTAATTTTTCAAAATTTGCAATTTTAGTTTTCAGGTATTTTTATCAAACAGTTCTGGGTCACTGTTTTCAAATGGAATTTGAATTTATTAAAATTTAAATTTATCCCATTCATAAGTTAATCTATTAAACAATCAACAATCAAGTGGTTCAAAAAATGTTTCTTGCGAAAATGGCCCTTAAAAGATTAGGTTATTTATGGCCATTTGCACCGCTTTCACTTAAATTTTAAGTGTCACTTAAATGAACATTATCGAATCAAAATCAAATTGTCAAACGTAGAAATAACATTGTTGTCATAAGTTCCATTCGATATTTTTCATTTAAGTGACACTTAAAATTTAAGTGGAAGCGGTGATAATGGACATTACACATCGATTTATCAAACTCGGCTTCGCCTCGTCCGATAATCTTCACGACTAGTACCATAATAGCAGACGTTACGATACGTGTATTGCATACAAAATTTTATCTGCTGTCGTAAATCAGTCAAAAAGTAAATAAATTATTTGGTATTGAACAAAAAATCATGCTATTTTTTAAACAACTATATCTTACTCGTTTCCTTAGTAACGAGTTGATTGTTATTTCATTATGGTACTGAGGACCATATTGGATTCATTATGGACCTTAGCCTATAATGAACGCTATGGTTCTCAAATTGAGACTTATAATATTGTCATTATACACAATTTTAAGCAATAACTTTACTTAAATAATTTGCAATCCAAAATATTGACAATGATCTATAAATAACGTTAATAACATCTTAAATTTGTCTTTTTGGTGTTAATCTCGAAAATTATCATTCCTTCTGCCAGCTGGCAAAATGTTCGCATTGGGTCAGTGAAAGAACATATTCTGCTGTCCAGAGAACTTTATTGCTTTTAATATGTTTTATTCGTGATGTTAACTTGAAATGTACCTATTTAAATATGTTGTCGTACTCAATTATATATTACAACATGTTGAATATATTGGCAGAGAAATAATCCTTGAAAATAAAATTAAGTTTATAGTGATTGTTAATAAATATTGAGAAACATACCATTGTTCTAGTCTTCTAAAACCTATTTATATATTTTTTCAAAAGTTAACAAGATTCTCAAACATAAAACATAAATAAACATTTTTGTTCCATTATAATGTTAGTTACAAAAATATATTCTAATAAATGTGCTCTTAAGAAAACCATTTTTCTGATTTTATTTTCTCTTCTGGTACAATTTTAAATTAGTGTTGTATTTTTAAAACACTATCCAAAAATATCTTCTTATTAAGAAGGGTTCAATTCTCGTTCTGCCTAGATACATTATACTGCACAAGTCATATACGTTACATGTGTTGCTTGCTTAGTGTAATGTTACGAAAATACCGCGGTTTAAGAGCAGATGCGTAGGCGGTAGGCGTATGAAAGATATTACAGACGCGAGACTGAAATAGTTTCATATCGTTATATAATTGCATAAACTGAAGTTGCAAACGCAGCTGCTCATGAAACTAGGAAATCATTACATTAAATCCGAGAGAAAATTTCTTACAAAACTTTTTTATTTTTGGCAAAATCATAATTTAATAATACATTATGTTATTAGATAATTCCACTCTTGTATAAAGTAAGCCATAAACAAAATACAATTTTATCGCTTTGACAGATAAAAAGGATAAAATCTTATTTACCTTTTTCTTAGCAACCAAAAAATAAACAAAACACTAAAATGTCATTTGCTTCACATTTCTAATATTTTTCAGTGAAATGATTAGATTTTGGGAATAATTGTGAAGAAGAACCAAAGGCGTCGTTAAATTATCTCGTTGAATTACACTCGAGCATTTTATTTCCTCCGAATAAATTTCTGTTTGACATTTCAACCTTGTCACCTGACAGCAATTTGACTCGAAAAATTGTTTTAAAATCAAATTAAACAATTTTTTTTCAAAATCGGCATGAAAATCGTCATTTCCAGACTAATTTGCGGCATGAAAGTAAGATTTTCATGACTAGGCATGAAAATAAAATTTTCATGCCTAGTCATTTTTACTTTCAACTTTGTTTACTTGTCATGACAACTTTTTCTAAAATTTGTGACAGCTCTGATGATTTGTCACAGCTCTGATGATTTATGCAAACCTAATTTTTTTTATAATTTTAAGCTTAATTGCCGATTTAAAAAAAATAGAATACATCACGCGTCATAAAAATGTCTTTGCTTGACTCGGAGGCTTTGAAGAAATGCTCGGACGCTGCGCATCCTCTCGCATTCTTCAAACGCCTCCTCGTCTGCAATGAAACATTGCAGTGACTTGTAATGTAATATACTATTCTTTTTAAATTGCTAAGCAACAAGGTTTCAATACAAATAGAAATTTATCCGGCTAAATAAAAAGCTATTTTGTAATAGGGTAGTTTACCATTTAAAAAAAAAGTTTTTTATTGGAACTTCATGTTATTTGAAAGCGATTGAGAGTACTGATAAGCCTTAATTGTTCTTAATAAAGCTGTAATTAATATTTAAAGTTTGTGTAACATAGATGTATAGCTGCAAATCTTCACAAACCATGGGGCTGGAATTAAAATGTACTCATGTAAAATCAACTGTTTCTAAATGTTACAAAATATAACATACAATTTGGTAGTTTCTTTATTACTGTAAGTAAGAATACACGTGAAAAGCATATTATTGTGACGTACATGTATCGATACGTACAATCTCAAATATTTAAAGAACTATTAACTTTTTGAAAACTTTTTTCATGGCAATGACTAATTTTTGAGGTCTCCTTTCAATATAATTGACTGGATTGCTAATTTGCTAGTATGGTAAAGTACCCTATTAAAGTTGATAATTTGTTGATAAATAATTTTTAGTACAATAAAATGTACACAATTTGTTACACTGCAAAAGATTATTACAATAATTTCTTGATATTCTAGAGCAAAAGCACTAGATAATGCTCTCTCTAATTTAATTAAATTTCTTTCCAGCCCCGCAACAAGGAAACCGAGCAAGAAGTACTGAACTGGATCGCCGCTGTGATTGGAGAACCACTTCCTGCTGGTAACTACGAAGACGTTCTTCGTGACGGTGTCGTCCTCTGCAACCTCATCAACAAGATCGCTCCTGGATCCGTCAAGAAGATCCAGACCAAGGGAACCAACTTCCAGCTGATGGAAAACATCCAGAGGTACACGAGGAAATAGAGCAACCTTTTGTAGTTCTAGTTCTGACAGTTCACAGCTCGAAATTTGGTTAATTCGTATATCACTGTTTGAAGAAATTAATTTTACTGTTCACAGCTCGAAATTTTGTGTTGGCTGTTTGTCTTGTCAGTGTCAGTTTGTTTTTGTTGATGAAAACGTGATAACGAAAATGTTATGGAGTAAGGGCATTTTTGTATAGTTTAATCATTGGAATGTGTACCTGGAGTTGTCAGAATTACAATGGTGAGAATTGCCTGTCAAACAGCAGCGCTGCTAAATTGGATTTTCAATGAGTCTTGGAAAAGAGGAATGTCTAATTCATTCATGAAAACAATGAATTTCTTTTATTCCGTAATTTAGAAGGATGAAATAATTCTCAAAGAATCCATGGAAAATGGGTTCAACCGTTCAATAGCAGAAAATAAAATTCTACAATGTTAGGAAAAAATCTAGAATTATATATTCGGCATATATGCAAACACAGGAAGATGCAAATCTAGAAAAGTTATAGTTAAAACTGAGTATGTGGGACTCAAGAACGATATTGTGTTGTTCATTTAGTTCAGTTCAACCTTTAATTTGTTTATCCCCTTGTGTTGATGAAACAAACTAATTTTCTAGGTCTAGATTTGCATGTTCCTGTGTCTGCATTTTTGCGGAATCTAAAATTCTATATTTTAATGTTCCGGTCAATTAATGTTTTGATGCAGGAATTTTATTATTTATGAATTTTCTAGATTTGGATCTTCTTGTGTATGAATATAGGAATGGGTTCAATACCAGAAAATAAAATCCCAGAATGTTCATAACAGGAAATGTAAAACCAGAAGATGTAAATCTAGAAAATTCACGAGTTATCAAATACCTGCATTAAAAGTTTAATCTTTTGATACACAAGAAAATGCATGCACAAGAAGATCCAAATCTAGAAAATTCATAAGTAATAAAATTCACTATCTAGAATTATGGATTTGGCAAAAATGCAAACACAGGTAGATGCAAATCTAGATAAGTATGCGAAGTCCAAGAATGGTATAATTGGGTTTGTTCATTTAGTTCAGTTCAACCTAATTTGTGTATCTCCTTTGGGTTCAAGAAATATAACTAGTTTTCTAGATTTGCATCTTTCTATGTTTGTATTTTCGCCAAATTTAAAATTCTAGATTTGCATTTTCCTGTGAATGAATCTCTTTAATGCAGTTATTTTATGACGTATAAATTTTCTAGATTTGAATCTTCTTATGCATGCATTTTCTTGTATGAAATTCTATAATTTTATTTTTTTGGTGTTGAATGGCCACCCGAATCCAAGGACAGAGAGGTATAGAATGTAGATGATAACTATGCGTGAATAAGTCAATTTTGAATAACTGGGTAGAAATTGAAACTACTTAGATGTGGTCTTTATAAATAAACAATCCGACATTTCGCAAACACTTTTGCTCGTACAGGGACCAAAAATGAGTGTTTTCCTCTCTGTGTAGATTCCAGGCAGCAGTGAAGAAGTACGGCGTGCCAGAGGAAGAGATCTTCCAGACAGCCGACCTCTTCGAGCGTCGCAACATCCCGCAAGTGACGCTGAGCCTGTACGCGCTGGCGCGCATCACGCAGAAGCACCCAGAGTACACGGGGCCCTCCATGGGGCCCAAGATGGCCGACAAGAACGAGCGCACCTTCACCGAGGAGCAGCTGCGCGCCCACGAGGGCGAACTCAACCTGCAGATGGGCTACAACAAGGGCGCCAGCCAGAGCGGCCAGGGCAGCTTCGGAAACACCCGACACATGTAGATGAAAGCCTTATTTTCATAGAGGTACATTCATTTAAACAGAACCCTGCGCGAACTACGAACTACGCTACTGTCTGTTCTACAGAATGTCAGCTTCAATATCTGTTATTCTCATGTTGACGTTCGTAGTGTTTTGCTTCGCGTAACGCTGTGAATTTTGTAATTGATTGTGATTGAGTTATATTTTGAAAATTAAGTGAAGTGCTAGCTCCACTTTTGTAAAACGGACAGTAAATGACAAGCTCTGTCTTCTCGCGCAGCTCAGGGTCCTAGATATTTGAATTTTACTCTACGAAATATGTACAGTATAATTACTTTTTATACGTCCTGTATCATTGCATTGTAGTTGTATCTCGCTTCTAAAGTTATTATTTAATATTAATGCCTGCATTTAGTCAGCACAAATTCGCTTCACTTCAACTGCACTACATTCGCACACACGCACGCACGCGCACGCACACACACACACACACACTAGAAATGACACCAGATTCACATTAAAATCACTAGAATTGAGACAAATCACAAATTTACAACATTAATCGTTTCTTGATAATCAAATTCACTAAATTTTGTGATAACATCACTATATTGACAACACTGCACACACACCCACACACACACACACGCGCACACACAAAACAGTCGCACACACACACTGAATACAATCCAATCCTAGAAACACTTTCACGCACTAAACACATCAAACTATATTTAAATACATAATATACAATACACCCATACCATACATAGGTACACTGACACATAATATACACAAATATCAATACAAAATACAGACACACAAAACAATAAAACACTGTTATACATTAATTATAACATTATAACATATTTTATTTATAAAGTCTATCTTATTGTACTATCTAGTATTGTTCTTAAAGATGAAATGTATTTTTGACAATAAAGATTTATCAGTATTCTTTCAATGAGTCTTATTTTAATTTTTAGTAACAGGCGCACAGTACAAGAACATAGAACATAACCTAACTAATCTAAAAAGATTATTGCTAAACTGAGCGCGCGCATCTTTATTGTCAGTATGACTAGAGTAGACTATGTTAAATATTATTGTAAATACTTCCAAATTAATAAAAATCACTTTGATTCTGCATTATATTTCATTTCATACAGTATTTGTACCAATTATGCGAATATTAGTAATTCCGCTATTATTTAATTCATAATAAAACGTTGTGGAAAGTGTATATAAAATTGTAATATCTTTATGACAAAAGAGATCAAACGTCAAAATTAATTCTCGTTCTACATTCTGATTGGTTATTCTTATTCATACAGAAAATTAGCGCAGCGCAACATGGAGCTAATTTTTTTATTGTGAACGCTACAAGGGCTACAAGTGAAATGCATAATTAAAATCACTAACGTTAACTATACCAACTGACTGTAACTCCTAATTTCATATTGTAAATGAGTTTTAAAAACATTAAAATGCCTGTAGCCTGTAGATCAACTTTAGAAACCATAATAAGATATATCCGTTCTAAACCACACCCCACACCCACACCCCATAGGTAATAAAATATTTTAAATGTATAGAGAATAAATAAATAAGAAACAAATCTAAAAATAAAAGTCTCTATTTATCAAACTGAAATGAGTGATGTTATTTATTCTCGATTTGTGTCACTGCCAAATAATTTTGAAGAAATCTCAGTGTTTTCAGATTCGAACATCTTTCTTTCTTCACGATCGATGTTGATTTCTATTTATTTGTAGTATTTCCAAAGCAGACATTTATAAAAATTGGCGTGTTACACACAATGTAAATATTTTTCAAAGCGTGTTCTGTGTTTATATTTTACAACATTTTCTCTAGCGCTTGCATAATCTTGGAAAAATTACTGGACGGAGGCCAGAGATTTCTAAATCTGTAATTAAAGAAGATGAAGAAAGAAAAATACATTTTCACACATCGCACATTGTGCTGCTTTAAAAATTAAAACACAAATCTACAAAACTAGAATACTCTCGATTTTACTTTTTTTTCTATTCCACTCTTTTCCCACTACTACGACTGCCTGAAACCAGCCCGAAACTCGTACTTTACCGCATCCTAGCAATGCAATGTCATTTTGAAGTTGAAAAATACTGTAAAAGTGTTTTCGTTGCGAGTAAACTGTCAGATTATTATTGACTTCAGGATAATGTTTTTATAAACATTTAATAGAAAAAGAAGGGATCTACAGATGTGCCTTTTTAAAATTTTAAAAATAAATTTCTATCAGGAGATATAACCGTGTAAAGTTTGCATAAATTGGAAATTTTTATAATCATGCACAATTTTTTTATTACAATTTTAAAAATCTGAAGTGGCCTGCACACAACCTTCCGCCAAATCTAGACTTATAAACATAAATGTATACGTATACAATCTGGTGTCCCTAAAATATACAAATAAAAATCTAAAATATTCAAACATAGAAATTTGCATCACCTGAATCAAAAAATTCGTTCACAGGCAAACTCTTCTGTGTTGAAGCCATCCTCCGTTGAATTACTACATTTAATATCTTACTTATGACTTATATGGCGCTAGTATGTCAACTTGTCACCCGTCTCACCTGTCAATATTTTTTACGCAGAAACAAAAATCAACCGAACATGGATCACAAGATTTCAACGTTTTATCTGATAAATTTATTTTTTAAATTTTACTGCAGTTCTTTAATGCTACCAGATAAAGACAATTTTTTTATAACGTAAGTTGCAAATAACTTTGTAATTATATATATCAAAATTTATATAAATTTTTGACAATTATCTTGTTCAATCTTCAAAAAATATCACTTCCGGTGAAGATATTTGTACCAAAATCTGATGTGCTCTTCCTATTCGTATACAATTGTAAAATACCAAATATCAAATTTTTTGGGTAATTCGTATTTGAGTTATGCGACATCCGGCATCGGCCCGGACCACACACATACACACACACACACACACACACACACACGCACACACATACACACATACATACAGACATCATCGAGAAACTATCAAAAATGAGTTGTAAGGACCCTAATTCGTGCTCATCCACTTAAAACTCACAACCCGATTTTTTGCATGATTCCAATACCTTCCTTTACAGGTAAGCGGAAGGTAAAAAGGTACAACTGTTAATTGATCCTTTAAGTATATAATCCTTGTTGACCACATTCTTGTACTGGCCACAAAATACTCGTACGTTTTAAAAGGTAGACGGGCTTCTTTTGTGTGAACTGGGCATAATAAAAATGACTGATAGACGTAGCTAAACAATGACAGAATCTCTGAAAATATGAACGGTCCAGCAAGTTTAAATTTAGCGCATCATTTGAGCCGATGTTGTTAGTTTTTCTATTTTGACGTACGAGATCTCCGTTTCTAAAACTGCAGTTAGAATTTTGATCATTTTGTTGAAAATAGCTCGGATGTTTATTGGATGCATGGCAACTGCTTCAGATGTAGATGTTCTAGTTCCAGAAGATTCGAATGTAGGCGGAGGAAATTTCAAAGTCGTTAAAACACACATTTACACATGAATGAGACGGGGATTTATTTATAACGCAAATGATTTGTGGAAAATTTTGGGGGCTTGCATTCAAGAAGATAAAGATGGTTCCCTAGATTTTAATTCATGTATTTTAATAATTTAGTCTTGTTTCTGTAAAGCCCTGTTCACACAAGGATTCTTTGTAGATTTTTTATGCTACTGAATCTTGGAAAAATTTGAATCTATCAATAATTTAGAAATTCTTCTTTTTCAAGACTCATCGAAGAAAACATGGTTTTATCATATCTATGGTTACGAATTGGACGATTTTAGGTGGTAGACGGGCCTCTTAAGGCCCATCTCTTGCTATCAAATGCAAAGCAAAAAAGAATTTTACAATAAATCATTTTGTGACTTTGGTTTTGAAATCGATGACCTCATATTTTACAATGATGTACTTATAGGTTGTGCTTACATGGCTACAGAATGAAATTTACAATAAACTTTGTTGTATTTTGTTAAATAATTTCTAAAAATTATTAAAAATGCGAGTTTTACATAAATTAACTGTATAAACAAATCTCTCTATACCCGTCTTCCGACTAATGTATATAACGTATAATATGGATTATTAAATGATAAAAATTAGCTCCAAGTTTTGCTAATTGATGTCACAGCAATTAATAATTTGCATTTTTTGATTCACTAATGAGTCATGATTCTGCATGCTAAATTTCAATTTGAATTTTTTTATAAAACAGCCAGAATCGTTTAAATTATTAATCTTCTAGATTTACAAGTGTAGCGCCTTTAAGGTGATCCTCTACCCATGGCAGTAAACAATCAAAAACATTGATTTCGCAAGCTATTTTATAGCGTTTATTGTTTTGTTAAACATAATAATAACAAGTAATTTATGTTTGAGGGGAAAAAATAATTTAGAGACCCATATTTGTAAAAAAAACTGCAATATTTTTAAAAAAGGAGGTTTTCGCGCGCCACTGTACAGCTTTTATTTATAAGTGAATTAACTTCAAATTGTAATATGTTGTTAACAAAGCTTGGATCTGCGAAACAACCGATCAAATTTTTTAAATTCGTTTTAATATAGAAGATATTTGTGTTAAAAAAATAACAACAAATTTCAAAATTCAAATTAACATATTTCGATTTTAAAGTAAAATTTTAAAATTTTGCATCTTGCATTTTGTAGATTGTACTTTTATCTTCAACAATATCTTTAGATTATTATATTTAACAAAACACTAAACGCTGTGGAGTGGCGCGCGAAATCCATGTTTTTGGCTGTTTTCTGGACCGGTAGAGGATCGTCTTAAGTGTAAAATGTGCGAATGTTTATATGCAAGTAATAATTATATAAGAAGTTTCTCTGTTGCAAATCATTACTTGCTTATAAAGAAAAATCGAACATGTATGTATGGTTAGTGAAAGTGGTTTCTGTTTCGTATCATCGCGAATTGAACACATGATGATAAAAATAGTGCGCAACTCGACTGCAACTCAGATACCTTACTGCGAAATTCATAAAAATATATTGTAACCCTATTACAATGTTTTGAAACTTCGTGCATGTATTTTAATGGCTTATAGTGCTCAACGTACTGATCATGGAACAAAAATAATTTTTTTAATTCGTTAAATTAAAGGCAAGAAGCACAATTTTGAAACCACTGGATTGTTGATTGTATATTGGATATATGATTAACTGATTAATTGTGCAATTGCAAAAATGGTAAATTTATGAAATGCCATTTGAAAACAGTGACCCAAAACTGTCTGATTAAGAACCCTGGAAACTACAGGATGAGTCAGCTAACTATTCCCTATTTGGATTTTTTATAACTTAGGCAATTTTTATCAGAAAGTGACGAAATTTTTGCAAAACATGAACTATCTAAAGGAATTTTTACTGCCGAAATTTCAAATCGATCAGACAAAAACTTCACGAGTGCTTCACTTCAATGTGAAAATTGGACCAATTAATCCAAAATCTCCAATTGCAGCCCAAACAGTCGTTCTAGGAGAGTGCAAGGATTGTTCAGCAATCCAGTGGGGATTTTCATCTGACCAATACCGATGATTGTGTCTATTAAATCCACCATCAAGATGAAAATGTGCCTCATCAGAAAACATGATGTTATTCAGATGACCAGGGTTTTCATTCATTCGGTCAATTTCGTTTTCTGCAAATTCCAATCGGTTTGTTTTATCCTCTTCAGAAATTGCCTGCAGAATTTGAATCTTATAAGGATGCCACTTAAGGTCCTTTAAAATCCTACAAATAGTCGTTTGACTAATCATTAATTAATTAATCATTATTTCAGTCACCAATTAGGAAGCAATAGAGCAATAATGATAAAACTTTGCGAACAAAAACTCAAGTGGCTACTGTATTTACAGCAAAAATTTGGCGGACTTTACACGAAAACTTGAAACTTTACAAACAAATGAAATAGGGAACACTTAGCTGACTCACCCTATATTTGCGAATTTTTAATTTTTTTTTAAAGGAATAAGCGAGTTCAGGTCCGTAGTCAGGTTATGTTTCTAGGAAGGGCCAAACATTTTGTAGAAAGGGCAACATTGTTGTTGTTGGAGGAAAACAAATTTCGACTCTAGTTCAAATGCCTTATAATTGAAAAATATTTTCAAAGGATTTAAAGCTGCACGTTTTTTACAACTTCATGTGAAAAAATAAATAATTGTCGGGTTACAGACGCACAGAAACTTTTGTAAATTGATGAAAGTAGGAACAATCAAGTTCTTAGTTCCAGGATGGGCAAGAGTTATTACAGCTACAGCCCTGAGTGAGTTGAACACTATATGCACGAAGTTGTGAATCGCTCTGTGTTTAGAACACTTCTCAATCGAATGCCGCAAATCGCGTTTCGATGTAATACAAATAAGATGATAAAACCATGTTTTCACGTTAAAATAAACTCACTAGATACATGTACTTTTTATTTGACATTGACATTGAGATATTGTTGTTTTATTTACGCAAATATTGTTCATTATATCTTAAGTAACCACGTGTTAGAATTAATTAAATGGCAAATGTGTGTTTTCTTTAAAACTATTATACAGGGTACTTCGCAACTTCAGAAAAAATTAAATGCCTGATACCTTGATCACGAATCAAAAATATATTATTATAAATTTGCAAAATAAATTGCATCCAAAATCTATACATAATATATACAGTATATAATTTAACGAGCACATAATGTAGGCTTTAATTCAAGAGGATGAAAGTTTATGCACGAGCTGAAGGCGAGTTAATTATCGCTATTTTGTGCGAGTCAAATACAAGGGCAGATCTAGATGATACGAAAAGTGATTTTAAAAATTTGCCGCAGGTGATTTATTTTTAAGTTCAAGATTAATTCATTTAAATCTATAAGAATCTTGCAGTCCATATGGTTGAAAAAATAATCTTTGTGAGAATTACCTGTCAATTAGCGGCGCCGTAAATTGGACCTTCAACGAATCTTGTAAAACAATAATTTATAACTGATGGCTTCAAAATAGTGAATTATATCTCAAAAGATATCTGTATAAAAATACTGTTCATCATCATTTTTTTGTATTTTTACAACTATTATTACAATGAAGGTACATAATATGTA
The DNA here is from genome assembly GCA_947534325.1 of Agonum fuliginosum. NCBI lineage: Eukaryota > Metazoa > Arthropoda > Insecta > Coleoptera > Carabidae > Agonum > Agonum fuliginosum. The sequence goes on along the minus strand of OX384034.1, from coordinate 4,902,947 downwards.
TAGGTATGTTTATACTTTTAAAAAACTTACGGCATCGTATTATAGTTTTATGTACCTACAAGTATTTTCGCATTTGTAATAAAATTTCTCATGCATTTAAATTAAATTTATTTCATGTTTTAGATTTTATTGTTTCTAAGAAAGGCTCATAATTATTTCAACTAAAAACTGATGGCTTCACAAATTGAAAATACATTTTAATTCGTACATTATTTGAAATTACTTACTTATATTTTTAATGAATTACACTTTATATCGACATCATTAGGCATTTAAATTTTAATCTATACTTGACAGAAAACAAACAATATTATAATAAAATTGAACTTGAACTACTGAAAATTTTTGAGGTCAGTTTGTAATTTGGACCTAAATTATAATCAAAAAATTCATTGTCAAGTTTAATCGTTCTTGATATTTAAAATGATTACTTAGTGAAATTGCACAACACAAAACTGAAAAATTCTGAACAGTTGCTCTACATAATGCAAGTTTGGCAAGAAATGCATTCCATTAATTATTGCACAACATTAATTTTTACATTATTTAATTAAACCTAAATATTTATAACTGCTAGTTTTGATAAAACTTTAATAAAGTAAGACAAACTTTATAACACTTTTATTTTCATTGTAATGTACTTAAAGTTTCAATATAGATATCAATAAAATGGTCGAAAACACTTATACTGGCAAAGTGCCAAACGATTTAGTATTTTTAACTTTTTTGAACTCCTTATGAAATATGACTTGTAACATATAGAATTTATTTATAGATCTATTGAAATAAATATGGATCATTATATTAAATTCACAGAATCCCACACAATTTTTAAAAGGTTTATAAAAATTACCTATTCATCCATCGTTAACAAATTACTTGACAGTTACTTATAAACCATTACTAAGACATTTTGGTACATAATTTAATTAAAATGAAAAACTAGTCAATTAGTTATATACAATGTTTTTATTAATTAGTTCAATTAGCCCTAATTTGTTCTTAAAAACAATGCAGATAAAAAATACTTAGTTTACAAATTAAAATTATTGTTGCGCTCGAAACCGTTTAAATACTCATTTTTATGCACTTTATTTGCATAAATTAGGCATAAATAATATATCAATTGAATCATTATACATTCTATATTACCTTATGCTAAATAAGAACAACTAAAAATAAACATAATTTGCAGTAGAAGTGAAAGAAGAGGGAGCAAAATTCATCAAATTGCAATGAATTTTATTCAAAATGAACTATTATTACAGACATAATTTTAGAATAAGGTAATTAGGAATGTATATATTTTAATTGCGTAACATAATTTTCATTGTAGGTTACATCGTTTATCCGAAAGTTATGCAGAAAGCATGTGCAAAATGAGCCAAAAGTTTTAGTGTCGCTGACGTGGCACTAGTATAACATTTTTTTCAAATTTAATAATGATCTATAATATGATTTTGACTTTTATCGGTTTAAAACATTACCATTACGGTTTTTTTACTTTTAAGCGCGCCCTTAACTAGAAGGAAAAGGACTTCAATGGCATTCACCTTAGGAAAACGCTGTTAAAGTTTGTTATCTGAAACACCCTGTATATTAGATTTAATTAGATGCTTGTTCTATTTTAATATATGTCTAATTATAGACATCGGTTTTAAGTTCAAAATTGGTAAAAGTAAAATGTACCAACTTTAATAAGTTCTATAATTCTTACAAAAATATGAAATTACATACAATTTTGTGGTGTAATGATACAATTAATTTAGTATTATCTAGAGCATACACAGTTCAATTTTTAATTATGCACACTACAATTTCAAAACAGTGGCTTCAAATATGCTATTTTTGGATTTAAAGTTATGGCCTTTTTCGATGATTTATGTCTACATTAGAAGTTAATTATTTTAAAGTATTATTAAAAGATAATAAAAGTCTCTGTAACTAGTCATAAATAGAAATTTATTAGTTGTCATCATACTTATAACACTTTAAAATGCATAAAGCAATGAAAACAATAATTAGGTGTTAAATTAAGTCATAAAACTTTTTGATCTAAATGTTTACAATAAGAAACAATGTAATAAAAATTTTGTAGGATGTGTACATTGTAGCAATATTTTTAAACATTAAATTACTATTAGACATTTGATTGGTTTCTGATCGTAGCCAAATTTACAAATTATGTTTATAGTATACAATAGAATATGAATAATAGTATACGAGCATATAATTCAAGAGGGAAAGTTTATGTAAAAAATAAAACTACTGGAATTCAGCCACACGGTTTATTATATCAACCTCTACCGGTTTCTACGCCACATGCGTCTTCCTCAGGAGCTACAATAAATATTTAACAATATAATGAACAATTACAGATACTAAACATGCAGTGAAACTTACGTGATTAATTTAAAAACTTTGGTACATATTAAAAACGTTACAATAATTGAACAATACATGGATCTCTTCGGCAAAAATAATAAAAACAATAAATAAATAAATATACTATATTTGAGAATGACTGGCAGTAATAAATCATTCTGTCAAAGACATTCCAGTGGCGCGTCAATAATTGTTTGCACAGGGATAGTCAAAATTACTAAATTCGGTAGAGAACTATCGTTTTAGGTCTAAGTTGTTTTTCAGGGAAAAGATTTATTTTAATAATAATGAGTGATAAAGTTATATTCAAATATTAAAAACTTTTATTTCTATAGTAAATGTATAAACAGATCACTCCTATCTACGTCTATGACACAGTCCGACGAGGATTATCAAAGCGTTTATGACGAGATTTCTATTCCAGGTACAAAGCGTGCGGCATATTTTGACCATCCTAGTGTAGTTACAACTGAGTTTTCTGTTAGTTTTATTTCCCGCATTGCTGGCAAAAATCCAATACTACTCTTGCAAATAATGATTTATTACTGTCAGTCATTCTCAAATGGACTATAGTTGATAAAAATCAAATAAGTCAAAGGAATAAAAATATCTCACAATCTCAACGGGAAAAAAATTAATGAATAAAATTCGTTATAAAGCATAAGATCTAGTTAAAACTTGCGAAGGTCGGTGATTTAAAAAAGCCGCTTTTAACCTTGTAAAAAATTCTTTAACTGTGCTAAGAAGCTAAGATACCAAAAAAATCCGGATATAAACAAAAATCTAAATGTCAAAGTTATGTCATTATTGAATTAAACTATTTGCATTAATTTGACATTTTTTTACGGCGCACTGCTCTATAAAGTGGCTCGTGGACTATAAAGTGACGTTTACGTCAAAGAAATTCGTGTATAGTTGTCAAATTATGATATGACCGTGCATAACTATATCCTTTGAGGATTCTTTCTAGGTAAAATAGAAATTCAATGTTTTCTTTTGAATCTCTTAATAAATTACAAATTATTTTCTTTCAAGACTCATTGAAGGTTCAATTTAGCGGCGTCGCTATTTGACAGGCAATACACACCAAGATTTTTTTTTATATTAAGAGGCATTAAATAATTTTTGTAGAATACTTGTGTGAGCAGGGCTTTATATGTTTGAGCTTTTCGAACTTTGGTATATTGTAGATAAATATTTTTGACGACAAATATTCCTTTAAATTGACCACAATGGTGAATTATTTTGCTTATAAAAATAGTCGAGGATCAAAAATAAATATAAATATCTGTGCGTAATCTACGTACAGTACGTAAATCCGTAACAGTTTAAAAAAATTTAATAAAAATATAGACAACAACAATTATCCAAATCGCCGGCTTGTCAATTTATATTCTCTCGTCAGGTGACAGTCTGACCAACCTGATAAAAACAATCTCCCTGCACCTTGCTGGAGAAACTTACCTCGAATTAAGGAAATAAAATACTCCGTCGACTTCGGAAAACACTTAGTACGAGTGGAGATTTTACACAGTCAAGTGAAGTGATAGAAAATGTTGAAAATTGTGAAATTGTTGATATTGTTTGTAGTTGTGATCGTAGTGCCTGACTGTGAAGTGCTGGGATATGTTAAAGAAAAACGTAAGGATTTAAGACACAAATAGTGGCTTTATTTTTGATATATATTTATTTATTTTTTATGTATTAGTACTCAAAGATTGCCCTTAGGAAATTAAATATTATTATGTTTTGATCTTCCTATTTTTAAAATATCATGAAACCATTCAGAAAAAATCGGTTTATTTTACGAATTCATAAATAATTTTAAAAATTAAAATGCAAGATATATAAGTCTAATTATTATAATATGAATTGATCGATTAATAAAATTTGTGGTCAAATTTCAATATATATTTTCACTTGTGCATTAATTCTTTTCGGATTTTTTTTGAGTCTTAATTAGCTCTCGTGTACCACTCTACCACTCGAGCTGATTACGTTGTTGGAATGCACGTTAAAAATTTCCTGAATGCACGAGTGCAGATTCGGTTAAAAAATCGCAATGACACCGCCGCTCTAATATTTTTTTACAACTAATTGTGAATTAAACATTAATTAATGTGTACTATTTATGACAATCAAAACAATTTTTAATTTAAATATAAGACTGAAGTGTGACAGAAAAAATTCAACTTATTACCTAGTTATTAATTTAGGTTACGCCGCATTCACAGCCCGAAATTTGGTGAAGTCTCTGATATGGCAATGTGTACTTGCGTTCACAACACCAAATTTCAGTGATGTGAACGCAAGTACACATTGCCATATAACAAACTTCACAAATTTTTTCAAATTTTACCAAATTTCGGGCTGTGAATACGATTTTTATTCACACAAGGAGTACATAATTTCCGAATATTTTTATTGTTACCACGATTAGATTACTATTATTGTAATAATTTTTTTTTGTGTCATGCGATTTTCAATAATATCTAGAATTGATAAAATTCTATACAGTAATTATGATAGTAACAAAACTAAGGTCTTACAGAAGTTACATCGTATTTAAGAACTCTTCAAAAGTTAAGCATTATTTTATATGAGCGCTTATACGAGCGCTTATACCGATGCGCACTTATAAAACACTAGGTACAATTATTTTTTTATAGCAGACATCCAAGTAGTATATTTATATGGAAAATTTGTAGCTGTGTTGTTTTGCATATTTATTTTATTACATTACTTGTGTATCAACGAATGAATAACAATTTTTATAATTTATTCAGAAATTATTCATTTTTATATTCATAAAAAGTCAAATGTATATATAAATTATTGCTTTAGTTATGTTAAATACAGGGTGTAACCCAACTTGTGTAACAAAATTATAGTGTTGGACGCACACTGATCATGAATCAAAAATAATATAGTTGAAAAAAGAATAGGTTAGTTGCTATTGCTAAGTTATTATTAAAAATCAGCTGATGTCAAGAATAAATTATTTGTTTGTTTGTTAATATAAATTGTACCTCTTGGTATTTTTTTGTGAAAATTTGGATTTCCACATAATTTGACCCGAAGAATCGAATGGTGTAAAAATAAATATTCCATTTCGAACAGTTTTCGACTTACCAAAATTATCTCAAAAATTATTAGTCGAAAAAAATTTTCGACTTCAGATTTGAAATCCTCGGGGTTGAATTAGTATAAAACCAAATTTTCAACTCAATCGGAGAAAAAAAGTTATTTTGGCCAAAATTTCCTCAAGGGGTAGTCCTTCGTTTTTTGGCCATTTTAAAAAACCTTCATAAAAATTGTACCCGTCGGAATTTTCTCGTGAAAATTTGTACCTATATGTAACTCGACGTGAGAAATCCAATGGTGATAAAATCAAAGACGTGGTTACTCCCGTTTTTTACCTGTAAAAATTATCTCGAAAAGTATGGACCAAATTTTTTTTTGAGTGGTACCATTGGATTCTTTGGGGTCAAAATAGGGTATAACCAAATTTTGAGCAAATCGAAAATTTTGAAAATTTTTCGACATTTTCAAATTTTTTAATGTGCGTTAGAAATTTTAGCCATTCGAATTTTTAAGAGTAAATAAGTATTTATATACTATTTGACACGTGGAATCCAATGGTACAAATTAAAATTAAAAAAAAATATATTTATAGTTTAAGCCCCACAAAATCACAAAAATGGGAAACGGTACGGCCCTGTACTTTCCGCCACTGAATTCCTCGTATCAAAATACGTATGTCTACAAATTTTCACATCAATATTCATAATGGTACAATAGAATATTTATAACAAATTTACAAAAATATAAAATTTATTGCAAAATTATAATTTCAAAAAGCTTAACCAAAACCAAATTCACATATTACAGTGTCAAAGCGGGAGGTTATGTGCTGGCCACTTCAGATTTTTTTGATAAAATGACAAAATGATATTGTTTTGCAAACTACTGTTAATTTTACGAATTTCAACAGAATTATTTTTGATTCATGATCAGTGCGTCCAATACTATACACCCTTAAATTTTATTACACAGGTTGGGTTACACTCTGTATATACATAATGACTTTTACCCAATTTGGGTGTAGCAGGCTCACATTATGTGAGTCATCGGCATAGATAAATTATTTCGTGTGCGGTTGTTAACCATCAACTGACTAATGAAGTATACAATCAGGGGAGATTTTTGTGCGGTTAAACTTGATTGTGTACTTGACCGAATTCACATAACATAATAATTGACAGAGTATAATAACATGTATGTATTATTTTCCTTTTCGTAATTAAAGTTTTTTTTGCGGTTCAATATTTCATAATTTATTCTGAAGACAGATTTAAGAACAGATGTGTAGCTCATATTGTTTTATTTATTTTGGCAGCTGAATTAATGTTCATCTCAAAACAAAATAGATCGCGGTTAGGTGAAGGTCGGTTAAATATATTTTTAACTTTTAATAAATAATTTCAAAAGAAAAAGAAAAACTTACTGGTCAATGACAATGAATTATTATGACCTCACACAATACTACGTTGTTTATTAATTTTTTTTATTCAATTTTGACATTTTAAACTGCTATTATTAACTCCATAGCAACAACTTTAAAGAACTGTTTATTCACAAGTGAATTAAAACTTTTTAAATCACTCAACACATTTTTAAATCACTCTTATGTCATTATTTCGACAATACTAACTTGTCACTGACGACTACTTTGATTTTCGTTTTTGTTATGTCAAAATAAATATATAATTCATATATTTGAAATAATTTCGTCAAAATTGAATAAAATATTGTATAAACCACGTGAGATACGAATGTTTATTCACTCGAAGAAATTATCCCACTCGCCCTTCGGTCTCGGGGGCTAAACTTTCTTCTCTTGAATAAACATTCATGTATCTCACTTGGTGTATAAATATCTATAATATGTGCTTGAGATTTCCATTTAAAATAAATCAGAGTAAAGAAACATAAATGCGAGAAATAAGTAAATGTGTCGCAGGCCTAAAATAACTTGTTCTACTTGATCAGTTACTCAATGTAAAGTATATACATTAAATCGAAAGTTAGCAAGGTTGTTGTATTTTCTGTACTTTTATTGAATTATTGTAATTTAGTGTTCCAATAAAACAAAAAAAGTGTTTTACAATCTGGCATTTAAACAGTAACCTGTAATTTCAATGTTGTAATTGATAAGTACTTTTTTTTTATTTATAACCAATAAAAAATTGCAGACAATACATGAAATACGTTTATAAAATAAACACGTATTTCGATAACAGAACTACTATTGTATAATTATTTTATTTTATGTTAAAAAATAATGTTTTACATAAAAACATTTCAATAATTTTTAGCTATCTGAAAAGATTTTCCGTTTTTGTATTTTCTTCATCCTTGACCACTTCTTGATATTACAAAAAAATAGTTATACACAATATAAATTATTGTTTACTAAAATAACTATGTTTTTTAAAATGTTTTTTAGCCGATTACATACCCACGTGCAGTAAAAAAGAGAAAGATTTCATAAACTGTTCCACACATGCTGTGCAGTCTCTTTTCAACAGGGTCAAAGATGGTAAGTCCATTTTACACTATTTTTCATAAAAGAGCGCTAATTTGGCACGAAATATTACCTTCACAAACATTGAAAAGTCTTAATGTAGAGTTTAATTAGATCTTTCAATTAATAAAATTCGAACTACCTATATTAGTTTCATTGAATCATTGAAATCAGGATATATTACGAACTGTTTTGCATTTTAAGCAGCAGTAATTTAATTAATGACCAATTTCCTTCATAAGTATAAGTAGAATAATAAATTATCTATATTTCTTGTTTACTTCTGCTTCTGTACAACTTCTATGCAGGATCAGGACACATTTATTTGCCTTATTTAAATTACATCATATTTCCTGGTCCTACGTTTTCGATTATTCGAATTCGCAAAATTATTATATGTTTTCTATAACCTATATAAAATGATGACATTTCATACCTGCTGTAAGCTGCTGAAATGTCATATTTTATCTTCAGGGATAGAAATAATTCTATTCCTTAAGAAATTAATAGTTATTGTTTTGTCACTTGTGTCACCAATCAACGTTTGGCAAAAGCTACAACATTAGAACAAGTATACCGACCTACTATTCTAAAATTCATTTGAAAAATATTTCATGCTTTGCTCATTTTACTTAATTTTTAAATATTTTAGTGGTTACAGAAAAAAATTGTAGTATACACCGGATTGATAACAGATTTTAGCGGTCGGTGTGATTGTAACCCTCCGCTTCGCGTCGGGAGACAAACACCACACCTTGCGCTAAAATCTGTTATTTCTATCCCTTATATAATAAATAACTATATTTATCAATGTAGGTATAGGTACAAATATTATATCTTTTAATACATATTATCTAAGAGAGCAGACTGCAAGATTATAAATTAAAATTTTAATAAACATTAATCAAATACAAAACAAATTAATCAAATAGGCAATTCGTCAGATAACTTGCCGCCATTTAATTTATAATATGGTCAACCAAAATGCCAGTGGTAAGTTCTAATGGTCCCCAATTCGATTCCGGCACCCGACTATAATACCATTTGGCCCGAGTGGTTGGATACAACACCAAAAAATCTGCTGTGGCCAGTACACGACCTCTCGCCTAATTCTGCTTATTCTATTTAATCTCGAGATTAATTTAATAAATAGTTTTACTAACATTTTAATAGTTTCATTTTCATGTAAGATGTAAACGATAATGTAAACCAAGATGCAAGCAAAAGATGTCAACTGGTACTGTCACTGTCATAATCATTCAAATTTTATGTAGAAACAAATTTCAAATCATGGACAACAAGATAGAATATTAATTGTACTTTATTTTATTGTTAAATACTACCAGATTCAGCAAATTGTATTTATAATTAACTGTACCCATAGATAATTATATTTTCTTTTATTTTTAATTGCAAAAATTGTCATAAATAAATAATGTAACAATATATTTAAGGAAAACTTTATCAAGCTTCAAAAAGTACTACTTCCGGTTTGCGAATTTCTACCAAAATGTTATCCGGTGTTAAGATACTTATTAAAACCTTAAATATGAAATTTGGTTATTAAAGGTTTGATACTTTTTCAGTTATCGTGGACGAAAAATCGTCAGTCCATACATTCATACAAACACACACACACACACACACACACACACACACACACACACACACACACACACACACACACACACACACACACACACACACACACACACACACACACACACACACACACACACACACACACACACACACACACACACACACACACACACACACACACACACACACACACACACACACACACACACACACACACACACACACACACACACACACACACACACACACACACACACACACACACACACACACACACACACACACACACACACACACACACACACACACACACACACACACACACACACACACACACACACACACACACACACACACACACACACACACACACACACACACACACACACACACACACACACACACACACACACACACACACACACACACACACACACACACACACACACACACACACACACACACACACACACACACACACACACACACACACACACACACACACACACACACACACACACACACACACACACACACACACACACACACACACACACACAGACATCATCGTGAAAATAGTAAATTCGTATTGTAGAGACCCTGAAACGTGCTTATCCACCAAAAACTCATACTCGAAAATTTTGACCCATTACAATACCTCTCTTATAGAATATGAGGCGAGAGGTAAAAATACAATTCTAGACTTTTACTTCATAGTAAAATTCAATAAGATGCAAATCTAGAAAGTTCACAATGTAATAAAATACCTGCATCAAAAGAATTATTCAAACCTATAATTTTACATTCAGCATTGCATAACTTTAACTGATAGAAACATATCTAGAAATAACTCTAAAACCTTGTTTTGAAAATCGAAACCATATTAATGGCATGTACAATCATTAAGAAAGACATAGAACGTTAGTGACCTCTTTGGCGATGATGTCCAGGTGTCCCGGAGATCCACCTGGCGCCCACGGACCCGCTGTTCATCGACCGCGTGGAGATCCTCCAAGGAGATGGCCCCGTGTCTGTCAACGCGACCCTGAGGAATGTCACTGTCCAAGGATTCGGCGGCACAAAGGTGCTTTACAACAGGTAAATATACACCGTGGTGAATGATTATTTTTGACATTGTGGGCTGATGTACGTCAAGTGTTTACGATTTATAATATTCGTGGATTGTGACTCAAGACGAGAAATAATATTTTTGGATTTGGCATATTCAAAACATAGACAAATTGGCCTGAATTTAACCCTTTAATAATAATGTTGGGTGTGAGCCTCTCATATTTTACGTGTGTGCGGTTACCAGCTGTTAACTCACGACTAGTCAGGGTTGCTGTTAGTGCACTGTCATAAACCTTATTAAGGGTCCCGTCGCCGTACCAAAATATTGCGAGCTTAGAGGTGTAGCAGTTTCTGCTTTATTCATTGCATATAAAAATTTGATGGAAAAACAGGTACTAGATGTTTGTCAAAGAATTCATCTAGGTTTATGCCCAGTTAGAATTTTGAAAAATCTTTGGAATCCATATAAAAAATTAATGAAAAAGTGTATTAAGCAATTTTGTACATGCTTTATTTTATGATTAAGAGATTTATTAGAAATTGTAACTCGGCATAAACCTCCATTCTTCGTCTGCAAATAAAATTATGAAATTTAGCTTTATCTATAAAACTGTAAGCATTTTAAAAATTGCTAGACTGCTTTTACGTATTTTAAGCGAAGGACAAACGCGGTGTTGAGCTACGTGGAGTCGATACCCTTAAGAAAATTATTTTTGTTCCATGATCAGTAAGTTGAGTATTGAGTACTAATCCACCTTGTAGATTTCTTTCAAGAAGTCCGAAGTAGGTAATGAATATGATTAACTTGTGCAGTAAGATAAATAATAAGATTTTTTGTGGCTTTCCTGCGGTACTGCGGAATGTTTACAAGATCGTGTCCTATTTCCGGAATACAGACTTTCACTTTCAATCACAACTTTTATCAATATCTTTACAATTGGCCAAGAGATAAGAGATAACATTTTTTCGTTTTCTCTTTGATGCCATCCAGCCATTTACATCGAAAATGTTGTGAGTTATTAGTATTATTACCGTGTGTGCGGTTACCAGCTGTCAACTCATTCGTGGTTGTCGGATTTAAATTTGAAATACAGGCTATTTTACAACTTAGCACAAAAAATACTGTACGACGTGCTATGATCATGAAACAAAAAATTGCATCGTATTTCAAGCAAACATTTTTTTGCCACTGGTCGGTAGTTATTTTTAATAATTTTTTTCAAATCTTCTACAAAAAAAGTAATTGTTTACATAAAATCTAATACTAATAAATGTCAAATTATCAAATATATACCATCAAAACAGTGATACTTAAAATGTACACACATCAAGTAAACTACTCTTAACTTTGCGAATTTAAAAAATTCTTTTTGTTTTATGATCAGCACGTCGGTCGTACAGTATACAGGTTGGTGGAGGTGAAATGCGAATATAGAGAAATATATGACAATGGAGTTATCATGCTAGGCATCTTGATATACGTGGAATAAGTACTGTCAATGTCAAAGTACCTGTCATATTATTGAAATTTTTATTTTCTATAAAATATTTTCTTTGCATAATAATGTATGTGTACGAGCAGAACGAGACATTTTACATGCACTTTTAGATTTTATTATTATTTCTGTTATTGATTACTCTTTTTGCCACAGAAATTCATATTACTTCGTTTTGTGACACTACTACAAAATATATCAAGATACCTGGCATGAAAGTTCGATTGTCATGTATGTTCGCATTTCACATCCACCAACCTGTATACCCTTTAATTTTTTGTCCTAAGTTGTGGAATATCCAATATATAAAGTGAACGTTCTTTTTGCAGTGTGAACCCGAAGAACTACGATTTCCACACGAAAATGCTCCTTCCTTTTATGAGACTGGAGGGCACCTATGACCTCTTCGGCAGGGTTTTAATCCTGCCCATGAGAGGACGAGGACAATGTTGGTTTGAAGCAAGTAAGAAAATTATCCTTTGATTTAAAACCGTGCATTGTACATAAATATTAATATAAGAATCTAGCAAATACCCATACAACATATCGATCGTATTAACGTCTGTAAGACGTACATCTTGCAACTGTCGTCTGGACGTCATAAGGAGACTAGTATTGGTCGAATTTTAGACGTCTTATGCGGTAGTCTTTAAGTCGTCATTATGTTGTCCAGTTTTAAATCTCCCGCTTACAATATATAGGAGTCCTATATTAGTTTCAAAATAAATCTTAGTTATGACATACAGGAATGCTATGTTGATGAAAATTATGGCTTAGTGTATTGGTCATAATTTTATTAAAAAGGACATCATTTGACTGTCGAAAAGATATTAAATAGACGTCATTTGCATGGGAGAAAATAACATTTTTTAAACATCCAGAATGGGGGACATAAGACACGTATGTGACGTCCTTGTGATTACATTTGGATCAGACGTTTTAAAGTCATGGACATTATAAAGACGTCTTAATGACGTATTTATGTTGTATGGGTAGATTCTTAGAACAAATTGTTATATTTGTCTCTTTGTTGAATTATTAGAATATCAAATAAAATGTATTTAATGTGGAATTAATTTAGAAACGCCGTACATATGATAATTAATTAATATTTTAATATTAATATGTTCTAGGTAATTTAACAATCATACTAAGAAGTGATGTGGATCTATACCAAAGAGATGGCTTCAGCTTCTATAATGTGACAGACGCACATGTCAATTTCGACATCGGAGGATTGAAACTTTACATGGGCAACCTGTTCGATGGACTCAAATCATTAGGTAAGTTTTAATATATCAATTGCGGCCAATAATAAACTGTTGAAAAGGAATTGTCGAACTGTGGACAAGAACAAAGAAAAACTACTTGACCACTTCATCTGACGTTTTGGTTTTAATTTAAACCACTTTCGTAGTGGTGAAATCGTCGTTACATTTACATTTTTATGTTTATTAATACAGAATTACTAAAGTCTAGTTTAGATGATAAAATTGACGAAGTTATTAACAATAGCAATAATCGATACATTAAAATTTTTGAATAATAACAGAAACGAGGTCAAAACATTTTGATAGCTTGGAGGACACACATGAAGTTTATTAGACAAACAACACTTTTCATCTACTTTGGATGTGACAGGCTTACATACTGTGAGCCATCAGAATAGATTTGTCGTAGGCTAATTATAAAACCATTCGTTTACACAATATGCCGAGGTTTTTGCTAGAAACTCTAAACTGAACTAAATTAACAACCTTTACAATATTTCACTCCGTTTTGGTGGACAATCTGTTTGCACTGAATTAAAAAAAAAACCCAATACCCTTCGTAAGTCTTAAATACTCGGACTGTACTAAATAAACAACCAATACCCTTCGTGAGTCCTACATACCCAATTTTGGTTGATTGATCTGAACAAAATAAAGAACCTAGTTATAACCTTTTTGAGTGAAATAAAATGATGTGGCATGTTAATATACGGTTTAGGTTTATGTTTGGTTCTGGGTTCACGAAAATAGCTGCGATTCGGTCCGGTTTTCGTAACTGTTCCGGTTCGGTTCGTGTCCCTGAAAACTTTTGACTACGTGTAAGCATATTTCTGATTGGCATGTATTTTTATGACAATTACAGTTTATACATGATTATGCCATATTAAGTATAATGATTTGTTTGGATTTATCATAAATAATTATCCTCTTAAACATGAAAAATAACAACGTCCGCTGTTTCGTATCAATTTATATAGAAAATATTTATTTTGTATTCACATTTCAAATTATATTTTCGTAACAATGATGCTGATTCGTATAATATGTTTCATTTTGTTCCTAGTCTTGTGTTTGGAAAAAATAAACTGCAACTCTTTCGTAAATATTTTTATATATTGCAGGGATTTTTTATTTTCGTTTTTAATTTTAGATAAGACAGAAAAAAATAGAAATTCACTTAAATTATGTTCGAGACTGCAAGACTGATAATGACGCACAGCAAAAAATGTATGTAACGTTATTCAAATATAATAGAACTACATTTGCTATAAATCTGAATTGGACTGTCTTAGAACCATTTGGCGACGATTATAACGTAAGTTTTTTGGGAAACTAATTTTATACAAACGTGATCCATTCAAATGGAATACAGTTAGGTAATCTTAAATAATTAATTTCTGATAAAGGTACACTTTGAACTACGAAAATGGGGAGACGGCGGTTGGAAGCATAACTTACTAAATATAAATAAAAATAAAAACTGCAGTTTTATGTACAAATATTTAGCTATAAATGGGTTACTAGAAGCTGCAAATATTGAAAAAGGATGCCCAATTAAACCGGTAAAAAATTGTTATGTAAATCTTAATAAAATATCATAATAAATAATATAATATTCTTGTTAGGGATCTTACCATGCTGAAAATTATGCATTAGGCAATGCTGCTGACTTAGCACCTATGTTTGCATGGCCAGGAAAATTTTACTTTTTAGCGCACGGTACGAAAAATAATAGAATTGATGTTTGTGTAGAAGGTGAAATAATTATAAATGAATTGTACATATAAATAAAATACAAACATATTTATAGAAGACAAGTTGCATGATTAAGCCTGTGACCTAACTTGTGTGTAGCAGCCTCACGTACTGTGCGTCACCAGTACAGGGTGTCCCAGTTAAGTTGATCGACAAGGGGACCTCGAGAACCGTAAGAGATTAGACCGTGGTTAGATTAAACAAAAGTTGCCCTATTAGGAGGCCAATTTAGAAATGTTTTTGTTTTCCCAAAAAATATCAAATATAACGCCAAAAAATACAGTTATGTCAAAAACTTTAGTTTGGAACCAATTACTTGTGAAACGAAAGAAACTAAAATTTAAAGATTTGACACTTAGAAGTTAGTAAAAAAAATAAACAACTGTTTAGCACAAAAAATTAGTTTTGTTTTAAAAACAAGAAAAATTCTAATCGGTCTGCAAAAGTGTCAAATTTTGCTTACTTCGGCATTAGAAAACATTTAATAATAAAAATATTAGGACGCTCCGACGTAAGTTTAATTAGTTCATATTTTGTGTCTGTTTATTTGGGAAATAGTCTAATAAAATATATCTCGGGTCTCATTATTTTGCAGGTAAAATTATTTCTGAAGATTGTTGCTTATAGGTAACATTCCTCGACAAATTGAATGGTAAAATCATGTTATTTGTCTCGAAATGTTACCAAGCAACAATCTTTTGAAATAAAATTTTCCAGCAAAATAATGGTCCTTTGATATAATTACTATTGACAATTGCAATTTATGTAAAATATAATAATGCCATATTAAATATAATTTGTCTTGATTTATCATAACTAATTATACTCTTAAACATTAAAAATAGCAACGTCCGCTGTTTCGTATCGATTTATATAGAAAATATTTATTTTATAATCACTTTTGTAATTCAATTTTCGTAACGATGATGCTGATTCGTATAATATGTTTCATTTTCTTTCTAGTCTTGTGTTTGGAAAAAATAAACTGCAAATTTTTCGTAAATATTTTTATATATTGCAGGTATTATTTTATTTTCGTTTTTAATTTTAGTTAAGACAGAAAAAAACAGAATATCACATAAATTATGTTCGAGACTGCAAATCAGATAACGACGCACAGCAAAAATTGAATTTATCGTATTTCAAATATAATAGAACTGCATTTGCTATGAATCTCAACTGGACTGTCTTAGAACCAGTAGGCGATGAATTTAACGTAAGTTTTTTTGGGAAAACTAATTATATATAAATCTGATCCATTAAAATGGAATACAGTTAGGTAATTTGATATTAATTTCTGATTAAGATACACATTGAACTACGAAAATGGGGAGACGGCGGTTGGATGAGAAACTTACTAAATATAAATAAAAATAAAGGCTGCAGTTTTATGTATAAATATTCCGGTGAAAATTGGTTGCGGTTAATAGAAGCTGCAAATATTGGAAAAGAATGCCCAATTAAACCGGTAAATATTGTTACGGAAATCTTAATAAAATATCGTAAAAAATATAATACTCTTGTTAGGGATTTTACCACGTTGAAAATTATGCAGTAGACAGTGGTGATCAATTAGCACCTATGTATGCATGGCCCGGAAAATTTTACATTTTAGCGCACGGCAAGAAAAATAATAGAATTGATGTTTGTGTAGAATGTGAAATAATTATAAATGAAGTGTATACATAAATAAAATAGAAACAGAGTTAAAAATGACAAGTTGCATGATTAAGCCTTTGACCTAACTTGTGTGTAGCAGCCTCACGTACTGTGCGTCACCAGTATAGATATACAGGGTGTCCCAGTTAAGTTGTTCGACGTGGAGACCTCGAGAACCGTAGATTAGACAAAAGTTGCTCCATTAGGAGGCCAATTTAAAAATGATTTTGTCTTCCCACTAAAATGCATAAGTGCATAAGTTGTTCATAACTGCGATATAAGAATTTGGCCTAAAATCTAAAAATAAGTATATTATATACTAGTTGCCTTGGATAAAAATAGCTGCGGTTCGTTCCGGTTTTCGTTACAGTTCCGGTTCGATTCGTGTCCCTGAAAACTTTTGACCACGTGTAAGCATACTTCTAATTGGCATGTATTTTTGTGACGATTGTAATTTCTGCATGGTTATGCCATATTAAGTATAATGATTTGTCTGGATTTATCATAAATAATTATCCTCTTAAACATTAAAAATAACAACGTCCGCTGTTTCATATCAATTTATATTGAAAATATTTATTTTTTATTTACATTTGTAATATTATTTTCGTAACGATGATGCTGATTCGTATAATATGTTTCATTTTGTTTCTAGTCTTGTGTTTGGAAAAAATAAACTGCAACTCTTTCGTAAATATTTTTATATATTGCAGGGATTATTTTATTTTCGTTTTTAATTTTAGATAAGACAGAATGCAACAATGCACATGAATTATTTTCGAGACTGCAAAACTGATATTGACTCACAGCAAAAAATGTATTTAACGTATTTCAAATATAATAGAACTACATTTGCTATTAATTTTAATTGGACTGTCTTAGAACCATTAGACGAGGATTATAACGTAAGTTTTTGGCAAAACTAATTTTATACAAAGCTGATCAATTAAAATTAGTCCTGTGATTATAGGACAAAACTATGTATTTTGTGATTAAAGTGTGAAAATTAGCATACATGTCAATTAAACAATTCTCTTTCATATAAGAAGTCGTGCCAAAGTATTAAGAGCAGTATTTACACCCGTTCTATGACTTCAAAAAGTGTTACAGAAATAAAATCATATCTCAGAATCTACATAACATATAAACTTCATTCAAAAACTATTACAAAGTTAAAGAATGTATCTATGTTCGTCTAGTGATAGTTTTTTGTTTATTTTGTGTTAAATCGAAAAAAATAATTGAGAAATCTTTCAAAAAAGTCTGTTTTCAACAGCAATTTTTAATATAATACAATTAAAATTTCAACACTAGACGAACCTAGTGTAAACCTGAAACTAATTGTAAATATGTTTTTAAATATAAAAGTATGTAAATTACACGAAAATCTGTACTCAGAACGAAACCTCTGTAACATTGTATTTCAAGCAGAAATGCATGTAAATATATAGGACTCTTCTTCGCGAGCACAAAGTGTAAATACAGCTCTTAAGTATCAGAGGCGGTCGCCATTTTTAGTTTTCTTTATTTATCTCATTTCTCATACATTAAATATTACGAGAAAAATTGTTACCTACTTAGGAAATTGTAGACCATAAAATTTGCTATAAAATGGTGTATAATTTTTTTCTGTGAGTAGTTTAAATAGTAAAAATTAGTAAAATCGTAAAACTATATTTAAACAATTTCTTGTCAGTTTCAACAAAAGCGTAATTTTGACTTTTATTTTCGAATTAATCAAGATATCGACTTTAGGTCTTCAGCATTCGATTTCTAAGATATTTTTTAACGTTTAACGTTTCGGGTGCTCAGAAATAACACAAAAAATACTAAAATTTCATTATTGTCTCTAAGAGATTATGTTTGAAAACAGGCCGAACTAGTGCTCCCGAAATGTTGAAAATTATGTATGTAACAAAATATTATATAAGAAATCGAATGCCGAAGACCGGGAGTCGATATCTTGATTCATTCGAAAATAAAAGCTTTTTTGTTTGAAAAAACAACATTACGTTTTTGTTGAAAATGACTAGAAATTATTGCGCAAATATATTTTCACGATTTTCTCGAGAACTGTACTACATATAGAAAAAGTGAATATACCATTTTATAGCAAATTTTATGCTGTACAATCTACTATATAAATTTTTTTTTGTATTATTAACCATACAAGATAAATAAAGACAACTAAAAATGCCGGTACACACTTTGGTACCACTTCTTATAGGAAAGAGAATGGTTTAATTGATATGTATGCCAATTTTCACTCACAAAATGCATAGTTTTGTCCTATAACCGCCGGACTAAATGGAATACAGTTAGGTAATCTTAAATTAATTTCTGATTAAGGTACACGTTGAACTACGAAAATGGGGAGACGGCGGTTGGAAGCATAACTTACTAAATATAAATAAAAATAAAGCCTGCAGTTTTATGTGGAAATATTTAGCTGCAAATGGGTTATTCGAAGCCGCAAATATTGAAAAAGGATGTCCAATTAAACCGGTAAAAAATTGTTATGGAAATCTTAATAAAATATCGTAAGAATTATATAATATTCTTGTTAGGGATTTTACCACGCTGAAAATTATGCAGTAGGCAGTGGTGCTAATTTATCACCTTTATTTGCATGGCCTGGAAAATTTTACGCTTTAATGCAAGTGAAGAAAAATAATAGTATTGATGTTTGTATAGAATGTGAAATAATTATAAATGAAGTGTATACATAAATAAAATAGAAACATAATTAAAAATAACAATTGCATAATATTAGCCTTTGACCTAACTTGTGTGTAGCAGCCTCACGTACTGTGCGTCACCAGTATAGATATACAGGGTGTCCCAGTTAAGTTGTTTGCCATGGGGACCTCGAGAACCGTAAGAGATACGAAGTTGGTTAGATTAGGAGGACAACTTAGAACTGTTTTTGTTTTCCCAGAAAAATGCTTAGGTATTTGCAAATATGTAAATTTTGCCAATTTCGTTTTTCGCCTATAACTTTTTTGTTTGAATTAGTACAAATTTCTAAGGCACTTTTTAACGAGGAATTTACAGCAGGCCTCAAAATATTTGTATCTCTTACAGGTTTTGAGAAATTCAAACCAAATTCACAAAAATAACTGCGGTTCGTTCCGGTTTTCATAACTTGCGGTTCGGTGCCCCTGAAAACTTTTGACCACGTGTAAGCACACTACTGATTGACATGTATTTTTGTGATGATTGTAATTTATACATGATTATGCCATATTAAATATAACGATTTGTCTGAATTTATCATAAATAATTATACTCTTAAACATGAAAAATAACAACGTCCGCTGTTTCGTATCAATTTATATAGAAAATATTTATTTTATATTCACTTTTGAAATTTTATTTTCGTAACGATGATGCTGATTCGTATAATATGTTTCATTTTGTTTCTAGTCTTGTGTTTGGAAAAAATAAACTGCAACTCTTTCGTAAATATTTTTATATATTGCAGGGATTTTTTATTTTCGTTTTTAATTTTAGATAAGACAGAATAAAACAGAATATCGCATAAATTATATTCGAGACTGCAAAACTGATAATGACGCACAGCAAAAATTGTATTTAACGTATTTCAAATATAATAGAACTACATTTGCTATGAATCTGAATTGGACTGTCTTAGAACCATTTGACGACGATTATAACGTAAGTTTTTTGGAAAAACTAATTTTATGCAAACCTGATCCATTTAAATGGCATATAGTTAGGTAATTTTAAATTAATTTCTGATTAAGATACACTTTGAATTACAAAAATGGGGAGACGGCGGTTGGAAGCATAACTTACTAAATATAAATGAAAATAAAGCCTGCAGTTTTATGTATAAATATGCCCCTGTATATTGGTTGCGGTTACTAGAAGCTGCAAATAAAGAAAGAGGATGCCCAATTAAACCGGTAAATATTGTTATGGAAATCTTAATACAATAGGTATCGTAAGAAATAATTATAACACTCTTGTTAGGGATTTTACCACGCTGAAAATCATGCAGTAGACGGTGGTACTGATTTAGGACCTGTGTTTGTATGGCCCGGAAAATTTTACTTTGTAACCCAATTTAAGAAAAATAATAGAATTGATTTTTGTTTAGAAGGTGAAATAATTGTCAGTGAAGTGTATACATAAATAAAATAAAAAACAGAATTAAATATAACTACTTGCATAATTAAGCCTTGAATTCCTCGTAATTTAATAAGAATAATCCGCCAATTTAAAATAAATTTTTTTCACCAGCACAATTTGATACTTTTCAATACCTATTCACTAGAAATTTGAATTATTTGAAGTTACGGTAAAATAATGATCAATCGGTGAAAAATTTTCTGTTGAAATTTATTTTTAGTATTTTTGAAAAATCCATAATTAGCATACTAAGCTGTACCATGTTAATAATATTATTGTAGGTTTGGTTCCGGGCTCGTTCCGGTTCTCGTTACTGTTCCGGTTCGGTTTGTGTCCCTGAAAACTTTTGACCACGTAATAGCATACTTCTGATTGGCATGCATTTCTGTGATAATGACAATTTATGCATGATTATTATGACATAAGTATAATGATTTTTGTCATCATCGTTAATAATTATACTCTTAATCATTAAAAATAACAACGTCCGCTGTTTCGTATCAATTTATATAGAAAATATTTATTTTGTATTCACTTTTGTAATTTCATTTTCGTAACGATGTTGATTCGTATAATATGTTTCATTTTATTTAGAGTCTTGTGTTTGGAAAAAATAAACTGCAACTCTTTCGTAAATATTTTTATATATTGCAGGGATTTTTTTATTTTCGTTTTTAATTTTAGATAAGACAGAATAAAACAACATGTCACATAAATTATTTTCGAGACTGCAAAACTGATACTGACTCACAGCAAAAATTGTATTTAACGTATTTCAAATATAATAGAACTACATTTTCTGTCAATTTTAATTGGACTGTCTTAGAACCATACGGCGACGATTATAACGTAAGTTTTTTTGGGAAAACTAATTTTATGCAAACCTGATCCATTAAAATGGAATACAGTTAGGTAATCTTAAATTAATTTCTGATTAAGATACACGTTGAATTACGAAAATGGGGAGACGGCGGTTGGAAGCAAAACTTACTAAATATAAATGAAAATAAAGCCTGCAGTTTTATGTATAAATATACCACTGTAAATTGGGTGAATTTACTAGAAGCTGCAAATATTGAAAAAGGATGCCCAGTTAAACCGGTAAAAATTGTTACTTAAATCTTAATAAAATATCATAAGAAATTATATAATATTCTTGTTAGGGATTTTACCACGTTGAAAATTTTGCAATAGACAATGGTGCTGATTTAGGACCTATGTTTGCATGGCCCGGAAAATTTTATTTTTTAGTGCACGGTAAGAAAAATAATAGAATTCATATTTGTCTAGAACGTGAAGTAATTGTAAATGAAGTGTATTGATAAATAAAATAGAAACAGAGTTAAAAATGACAAGTTGCATGATTAAGCCTTTGACCTAACTTGTGTGTAGCAGCCTCACGTACTGTGCGTCACCAGTATAGATATACAGGGTGTCCCAGTTAAGTTGTACGACATGGGGATCTCGAGAACCGTAAGAGATACGAAGTTAGATAAGATAATTGCTAGATTATTTATTTCATCTTAATGTTGTATTTGTTGGCCACTGTCCACAAATTTACACCTGAATATGCTACGCAATAACACAGATCCGTCCTGGCCCATTAACCCTCATTTGATTTCGTCACATTACAGTGACTCACTCATAAACAAATATGCCATGGTTACGATGTGATATTTTTAGATTTATTTGAAATTTGAGCTACTATTTCATTCCTTCTTATAAACAGAAAACAGAAAACAGTCAACGAGAAGACATAGAGAATTTTTGACAGTGTTTTACAAAATATTTTTGACTTTAGAAAATATACATCCCTAGTCCGTTTTACGTATTTTTAACAAATGTTTCAGTTTATACTTGCAAAAAAAATATAACGTAGAACAGACAGAATTTTCAAAAAAATTGCAAAATTATGCCATTAAGCATTTAGTTTGAAGGTTTACATTTATGTTTACGTTTAAGAATGTTTAAATTCAGACAACTAAATACGAGCATTCACACTTTCCACTTTCAAGCACTGTGAACTCTTGTATTTAGTTGTATGAATTTAAACACGTTAACATAAATCAAACCTTAAAACTAAATGCTTATGTGAATGAATTTTTTTCCTGAAATATAAAAACAGCCTGCATAAATGTAGAGTTAAAAACGTAGAGACGACACTCTTAAATTTTAAAAATGTGTTTTTTATTCTAAAAGTGTTATTTTTTTAAGAACAATCGACGAACGAATTCCTGAACGCGAACTGGCGCCCCGCTGCTGAAAGTCTTCGTCCAGTGTTGACACAAACAATTGAAGAAATAATCCTCGCCATTTTGAAGCGTATTTTTGACAACATTCCTGCGGATTACTTCGTTAAGGACATAGCGGAGGATGTGCCATTTGATTTGTCCTTTTACGACGGCGTCCAGAATTAATTGTAACATTTGACATTAGGTTTTGTGATATTATAATTTTTATAATTTATTTGTTGTATTACTTGAGATAATACCTTCTGTAAGAAGACGGACAATTTTGTTGTAAGTATTATAATAATAATAAATACAGTTTTTCATTCACATTCTTTATTTTTATTTATTTATTATATTCTAATCATACCGCAAGTTTAAAAAATTGGAATATAATATTTACAAATTAAATCAGATATAGGTACTTGTTGTCAGAGCTGAAAACAATAACAATACTTATCTAAAAACTGACAGAACAATTTTGTAATAATTTTTCATTTGTGATGTGATTTATGATAAAAATAATTACATTTCATGCAATTGTAGTGCTTTCGGACATTTTACGGTAATTGCGAATCTAAACTTTTATAGTCTGAAGTCAAAAATATCCTGACAGCTTTGACCTTCCAGTAACTGCACGATTTCAGTTCAGCAAAATTATTTATGTCTCAAATTCAGTTAAAATCGTCCATTTCAATACAGAGAATACAACAAATAAAATGTTTAGGTACACAATGTTTCAAAAGCATACTTTCACCATCAAACATTCGCACTTTCGTAGAAAAATAATTAAAATATTAAATTAATTATGTCCAATTAATATGTTTTGTATTTTTGTTTAAACAGATAACAGTTTAATCCATAAACAATACAATTTTCTTGCTAAACAATGTTGACAATCGCCTACCTGCCAATTGGGTCGTCCTGGTCCAGGCATATTTTTTTCTAAACAGTCAACACTCAAACTTGCGCACTAAAGCTGGCTGCGTGTTACTAGGCGTCTACTAACTTTACTAAAAACCGCAGAGGTATATATACCCACTTCACTGGCGTACGTCATAGGGGCGCACGAATTTTTTTCTCTGGATGTTGATTTTTGCAAGGTGAAGTTAAAAATAATCTGACAGAATCACAATGTCTTGAACTTTTAGGTGAAATAAATTTTCCAGAATGTAAGGATCTGTTCTTGTAAGTCATATGGCGTTGTATTTGTGGCCGAATGAGTGGTTTAGGTATTTTTAGGTTGTTTATGAAGATGACGAAGACAGGACGTCACTATTATAAAGTTAAAAACAGAAGTTCGTGGAATTTTGTAACGATATACTGATTTAACTTTTACTTTTTTATAATTAGTTTTGTCAGTTAATTTTAGATTGTTTATTGCTTGTTTTGCCCTAAATTTTACCTTTAACTGACCTACATATTTGATTAGTTTAAAAACAAAAACATATTTTCAAATTTATATTTATTGCTAGTACTTAGTAGGCAATATTTTACCTTTTATCAAAATATCAAAACAAGCTACAATATATTTATGTTTTACAACTTACTATAGTACTTATCAGACTCATTCATTAGTTTAATAGTAATTTTTATTACTTATTTTATTAAAAGTTGCTAAATTTTCAATTCGTTGTAAGGTTACAAAATAATACAAAACAAAATTTGAACTGTAACTTTGAAAATGAACACGATAATGTATACTGAAAAGGTGATTCGCAACTATATAATACTCAACTTACTGATCAGTGCTCATGGAACAAAATTATTTTTTTAAAGGCAGTTTTCGCAAGAAGCACTCTAAACCACGATCTGATTAACTATGAATGGAATAAAATAAATAAAAAGGAGACATGTTTGTTTTACTTTTACAGCATTTTGAATTTTTTTCAGTCTAGGGCGATAAGGGTAAGTAAATATAACATTTTTCTGCTAAAATCATGACAACTATTAAATAAACTATGACAAATTTATTTCCTAGCCTGTTATTCAGTCAAACCATAACAAGTAATAAACAAACAGGAAGATCTATATATACGTATCTAATATTTTGTCAATAATAACAAAAATGAATAATGACATACTTATTATGCAGGTGTTTGAAAATGTGTTTTATCGATATGACAAATGCGGATTTCCGAATTTTGTAATGTAAATAAAACACAAAAATCAAATCGCATAAATTTTCCAGGAATAAAACGTAAATATTTAAACAAACAGTAAAAAATGTGTACCTATTTTACTGTGATTTATATTAATAAAAATGAATATATAAAGGGCGTGACAGTTATCAACGTTGTATGTTTGTAATGGTTGCAATCACTGTTTGTTTGTTGAAAATTATCTCATTTGAAACCGCCTATAACAATATTTGACATTCCCAAGTACTTTAGTCTTGTCCTAGGTTGAAAATTATCAGTTTGTGATAAGATTCTAAATATTTGTTTCATTAATAAGGCCCCTAAACAACTGGAACGATCTTTGATTATATTTCATTGACATCCGTTCATATTATATAGTCGATTACAACAATCCTATCTGTTCTCGGAATAAAAAATGCTTGCCTAATATGATAAATGTGATTTATTAACTGTTACTTAATTATAATCTGAATTATTTCGAATAATTAAAAAATTATATCAGCGAGATAACAGTGACTATTTTCATATTTTGAGCTGCACAATCATTACTTAACAATACAGACAAAATAAGAAAAAACACAACACAGATTGTGTATCTCCACCTTAATTTTAAAAACTGTAGGTGTCTACAAATCCTAAATTATAATTTTTTATTCGTTTCCATGAAGTTTCGACTGTTGATTTTATTTGAGATTGTTTAAAAATATTGCAGTTTTCAATAAATTAATATAAGATACAGTACATTATACTTGTATTTTAATTTTTATTTAAACTTTTGTACAACAAAAAACGACTTTTTTACGTCTGGGCCAACTTCAATGAGACGGAAGTTGAATAAGTAAATAAAATAATATTTATAATTTTCAAATGGTTGAAGTAATAATTTAAAAGATGTGTAATGAAGTAAGAACGTCACAGATATATTATTTGCGTTTTATATTTAGTTATCCTTTCAAAAATAAACACAACAATAAAATATAGATAAGACTTGACTTTTATTACCATTTTGTATACATTATTAAATTAGGTACCCTCTTATCACAAGTTCATTATACTTTCCAAACTTTCGTCATTACAATTTGATTTCTGTGTAAAAATCAGTCAGATAATTATGTATAAATATGAATAACAATGATTATATATTATAAAAGTAGGTACTATTCAATATACAAAACACTTATAACATTAACATATAAAAATACAAAAATAAAACAAAGTAACCTCTGTATTTGTACATAGGAACACAGCCCACTTACAATGATATGTTATACCAAATACTCAACATTATGGAATTTTTACATTATTATCAGAAATAAAATATTTACACGAATTCGTTCAGATAAAATTAAGAAGATTTAGCAGCCATTTTAAGTAAAATTTAGTCAGACTTTAGTAAGTATAAAATAGGCTGGCCATTCAACACCAGACAATACAATTCTAGAATAGTCACACACAGATAATGCATGCAGAAGAAGATTCAAACAAAATACCTGCATTCAAAGATTCATTCATAGGAAAATGCAAATCTAGAATTTTAGATTCAACATAAATGCAAATGCAGGAAGATGTAAAGCTAGAAAACTAGTTGTTGAAGAAACATACAAATTAGGTTGAACTGAACTAAATGTCCCACATACTCAGTTTTGACTATAACTTTTCTAGATTTGCATCTTCCTGTGGAGTAGACATTAACACCAGAAAATAAAATTCTAGAATGGTCATACACAAGAAAATGCAAGCACAAGAAGATTCAAATCTGGAAAATATAGGCGTAATAAAATATCAACATCAAAAGATTCATTTACAGGAAAATACAAAGCAATAATTTTAGATTCGGTGTAAATGCAAACACAGGAAAATGTAAATCTAGAAAACTAGTTTGACGGTAGCCAATCATCACCAGAAAATAAATTCTATTTTCATACACAAGAAGATTTAAATCTAGAAAATATATGCGTAATAAAGTATCTACATCAAAATATTCATTTACAGGCAAATTCAAATCTAGAATTTTAGATTTGGCATAAATGCAAACATAGCAAACCGGAAGATGCAAATCCAGAAAACTAGTTTGTCTCTCGGTTTTGATTATAACTAGATTTGCATCTTCTTGTGTTTGCATTTATGTCGAATCTAAATTCTAGATTTGAATTTTCCTGTGAATGATCGTTTAATGCTAGTATTTTATTACTTATATATTTTATAGATTTGAATCTGCCGTGCGTGCATTGTAGAATTTCATTTTCTGATGTTGTCTTCCTGTGTTTGCATTTATGTCGAATCTAAAATTCTAAATTTGAATATTCCTGTAAATTAATCTTTTGATGTTGGTGTTGATTACGCATATATTTTCTAGATTTGAATCTTCTTGTGTTGGCATTTTCGTGTGTATGAACATTTTATTATCTGGTGTTGAACTCATTCCCCTCCTGTGTTTGCATTTATGACAAGTCTAATGCATTGTCCTGTGTATGAAATTCTAGAATTTTATTTTCTGGCGTAGAGCCCATTCCCATTAAATATCAATACCGATCTAGGAATTTCATCTTTACCGGCCCTTTAGGCGAGACCAAAAATTCAAACTGCAGTTCTAAGTCATCATGAGACACGATTTTTAATTCGCGGACGATTTTCGCAAGAGCCAATAGCAACTCTTGTTTGATAAACCGTTTCCCGGGGCACATCCGTCGACCAATCCCAAACGGCACAACTAAATATCGCGCTAAAGAATTAGTGAGTGTTTGTTCATCACCTAACCATCTTTCGGGACAAAAATCCTTAGCTTTTGAAAAGTTTGCTTCGTCTAAACAGGCCAAAGCAGTGTGACAGAGCACCACGGAACCAGCTGGTAGAAAATATCCTGATTTTAAAGTCACATCTGTGTCTAATATCCTGGCAATACAATTGGCAGTCGGTAAGATTCTAAAACTCTCCGACATGCAAGCCCGAAGATAAGTAGCTTTACTTATATTTGTTGGAGATAGGTCAGCAATTTCTTCTAGCAGGTTTTGTTGTGCTTTTGGGTGTTTACCGATCAAATGCAGAAGAAAAACTAAAGTATTACCGAGCGTTTGTATTCCAGCAGCTATAAAATCAATTATTGCAGCTTTTTTTTCACGGATATCTATACCGGGTGCTTGCAACATGGAAATAAAAACACTTTTGACCGCGTCAACTTCACAGGTATCGTTTTCTTCCATCAAAGCCTTATCTACCAACTCAGATATAATGTTGTATATTGTGTCTTCACTCTCTGTTAACTTAGTATAAGCTTGAGTCTTATAAAACTTCCAGAAAGGCAAGCCGTAGAATGTGTCTCGAGACGCGCAGAAGTGTTCTTGCACAGCTTTTGCAAGCATGGCAGCTTTTTCATCGACATTATTATCCAAAAAGCCCATTCTTCGGCCTAAAATAAGCGCACATGTGCTTTCAAGCCCCATGCGATTAGCAAGCTCTTCTAGATTGTCCACATAACCGTTTTGGTTTCTCATTTTTCGTAATAAAGTAATAAAATCGTCTACTATTACGTTTAATTCCGGAACAAACTGTGAAATAGTTTTGGCACTTGTCAATTCAGGTGTCAAAGCGCTTCTGAGTTTATACCAAGCTTTACCTTGCTCATTAACCAATCCGATGCTTGCATATCGGTCCGGTCTCGAAGTTCTGTAATACGAAATGACTTCAGTCGGCGGTCTAAGTGGATATTTGCTATTCTGCCTTAAAACTATTTCAATATCTTCTCGTTTTCTGATGCTAACAACTGGAATGTTCCACAACGCCTGTTCGCAGATGACGTCTCCGTATTTGTTGAACATTTCTTCGTACGCTTCGTGGATTTTGTCCATCTTGTAGCTGCCGAAGTAAGTGTAGATCCATCTCGTGCCGA
Organism: Agonum fuliginosum; assembly: GCA_947534325.1. NCBI lineage: Eukaryota > Metazoa > Arthropoda > Insecta > Coleoptera > Carabidae > Agonum > Agonum fuliginosum. The sequence goes on along the minus strand of OX384034.1, from coordinate 4,873,711 downwards.
AGATTGGGAAGGCGTATGGACCTGGAATGTCTTTGATGGTTTTGGTTTCTGGGGACAGACAGTTTGTGTCGGTTTTGTCCCAGTTTTTTCGACGCCACCATGGCGGCCGGTAGCCTGTTACGAAGAAGAAGATCCCGACGACAATTACTGCTACGAAATCCAGAGATTTGTCGAATAGCCACAGCATTTCTGCAAGAGCGATACATATTCAGTAAGTAAAAATTAACTAAATTATAATATTGTTTGATAATTTATTATTGTCAAAAAATATATATTCATTGATTATTAAGCACAGAAAGTTTTAAGCTAGATTCAGATCTACCCAATTATAAATATAAGTGCTAAATTAACCAACCAGCGCTTCCACAAAATTCCAATTTCAATTATAAGTGTAAACGTGAGTACTAGTTGATTAAATTAGCCACTTATACTTAAAATTGGGTAGGTCTAAAGCTAGATTCAATTAGCACTCACGTTCGCACTTATAATTTAAATTGAAATTTTGTGGAAGCGCTGGTTGCTTAATTTAGCACTTATACTTATAATTTGGTAGGTCTGAATCTAGTTTTAAGCCTCATTTACATAAGCATTTACTTTAAAAGTGTTTGAATCCTTCAAATTTTAAGTTTATGTTCACCAAATTTTAACAAATTTTTAATAAGACTAAATAGTGAATTTATAATGTTTTAGAGAAGTACAAATAAATTTCTAGAGTGACTATAAATTATATTATGTTTTTGATTCAACATAATCAAATAACTTGTGTATAACAGTATAGCAATTGATTAAACGTTAAATATATAAATTAAAATTGAAATTTTCGCGTCTCTTAAGCTTCACAAAGGACTCTTTGAGGATTCTTTCATAGATCTTAATTTTGAAAAAATAATTCTGGTGAGAATTGCCTGTCAAATAGCGGCGCCGCAAAATTGAATCTTCAAAGAGTCTTGGAAAAGAAGTGTTTCTAATTTAATAATTGTGTCAAAAGAGTGAATTTCTTTTTTCCAAGAATAAAAACATGAAATAATCCATGTGTGAACAGGGTTTTAAAGAATAAACATACAATGACTTTTGGTTTTACTCCTTAGTTTAAAAAACAGAGTAGTGTTATAATAAAAAATAAATATAACATGTTTTAATTAGATTAATGTTTAAAAAAATGTTTATTAAATAATTGTCAGTAATGAAAACAATAACGTGTAGTAATGTACAACAAATGTGTAAGTGTGAAAGTGTGTAAAGAAAATAATAATATTTCTTTATGAGCAGCAGATAAAATATGGTATCAAGTTCATGTTCATTGATAAAAATTTATAGTTGTATTTATATGATCCAATTTTAATGTTATTTAGTATACGCTTGAGCATATTATTATAACGAGCTCGTTATAATAATAACTAACAAGTTTAGTACTATAACCTCACTTATTATGAACAAGTTTTTACGAGATTTGTTTAAAAATACAATATAATATCCTCAAAAAAAATTATAAGAACTGAATAAATGCGAGTGATTTACGGATCAAGTAATGGTAAAATGAAACAATTGCTGTACTCACCGATGTTGTTTTGTTTTGTCCACCTGTCAGTTGTTTGTTTTTGTAATGAGCCAACTTGACTCAAGTCTTTTATACTCTTGGAAGACAACTATCTACACTGTGTCATCATGTATTAAGATAACTTTTATAAAAAAATCACGTGTGAGATTAAGAACGTTTACTTTCATTCAGTTGGGGTTTGCTGAACCACGTGCTGGGTGTACGTCTTGTTTCGTTGAGATATTTGAAATGAATGCGGATTGGAATGGTGGCAATGATAGCGGCTAGCGTTTTTGTTTACAGTTGTGTAGTTATGACAACGTAGCCCGTTATTTATTGGCTTTTACTGTTATAAAGACACGATGCTTTAGTAAACAAGTGTAACCTGAATCACGCATTTTTAACAGCTTGAACTACGCATTCTGTTTCACTTTGTGCACTTCCAAAACGTTGTTTATTAAAAAAATGTTCTATATGTTTGTATAATTGCTGAATGAACTGTGAAAGTATTTCTCTAATACAATGCATGCGTGGTTCATGATATCAAATGGGACTAATACATGAATAACATTTTAATTCAATGCTTCCGCTCTTTAAACGGCTAATTTAAAGTCATAACAATGCAGTTTAAAAATGACGTACTGTTTTGCAACCAGCATCACATGTATACAGTGCAGGTCACGAACTACCGGCGTTCAGAATTCCTAAAAATGAAGTTGTAAATAATTAGTGTAGTACTATAAATAAATAATTATCTTAGTTAAAAATATTTATAAATATCTGAAATCGTAATACTTAACTTGTCTCAAGTAATTTATTGTTTATTTTTTTTCCATTATTTAACGAGAGTTCAATGATGGGTTGGAAATGACTCATGAGATTGAACGTTTACTACACGAGCCACAGACAAGTCACATAATTATTTAAATTAATAATTGTCATATTAAACTAAGATCAAATTAGAATACTGTACACGTACTTTATCTATTGAATAATACATTTATTATGTAGGTAACTTTAGATTGAAAAGATTAATTGTCAAAAATTTCTATTTTGGATAAATATAGTAGGTATTTATTTGTAATAAGAATAAGGGGAAAAGTTATTTGCAACTTAGGTTATAAAAAATTGCCTTTATCTGGTAGCATTAAAGAACTGTAGTAAAAATCAAATAAAACGTTAAAATCTTGTAATCCATGATCAGTTGATTTTTGTTTTTGCGTAAAAAATATTGACAGGTGAGACGGGTGACACGTTGGCACTAACGCCATATACGGTTGGTGGAGGTGAAATGCGAACATAGGGAACATACATGACAATCGAACTTTCATACCAAGTATGTTGATATATTTTGTAGTAGTGTCACAAGACGAAGTAATGTGAATTTGTGTGGCAAAAAGAGTAATCAATAACAGAAATAATAATAAAATCTAAAAGTGCATGTAAACTTTCTCGTTCTGCTCGTACACATACATTGTTATGCAAAGAAAATATTTTAATGAAAATAAAAATTTCAATAATATGACAGCTACTTTGACATTAACAGTACTTATTCCACGTATATCAAGATGCCTAGTATGATAACTCCATTGTCAAATATTTCCCTATGTTCGCATTTCACCTCCACCAACCTGTATGTCATAAGTAAGATATTAAATGTAGTAATTGATCGAACACAGAAGAGTTTTCCTATTAATTAATATAATTGCTGTGTTTGAATATTTTTGATTTTGATTTTAAATGGGCACCGGATTGTACGTATACTCGTACATTTATGTTTATAAGTCTAGATATGGCGGAAGGTTGTGTGCTGGCCACATCAGATTTTAAATTGTGACAATAATCAAAAAGGTATTTGAACTTACATAGCACAATGATAAATAACTCAAGATAAATTTATTCAAGAATTACCTTACAAAAACTAAAATATATAGCTTTATAAACAAAAGCGAAAGCAGTAACAAATATTGTTCTATTATATCACAAGTCCCACATGCATCTTCATAAAAATCTCCAGAAAAATATTAGCGGTGATAAATTCCGCGATGTTTGTTTAAATTTAGTTTAAGCGCTGGCGTGGGTTTGCGTTTATGATTATAGGGTCAATGTTAAATATGAAGCTTGAGTTCTGTGGGCGGCAGCCACACAGCCGTTGTCTAACATAAAATCACTGCAAATAATACTTCACTCTCCTCTGCGGTCAAACATTCTGCCACTTTTGATTTATGGGTTTGAGGGAACTCGCAATTTTACGACTAAAAATATCTACCAAGGGTTGGGTTACGGTTGCTTTGGATTTCATGTTTTGTTTATTCTAGTTATTATTTTTTGAAGAAATTTAATTGATTGTGTAATTTATGTATCAAAAATAATACACTAGTGAATTAATGGTTATTTATGTTATAAAAGGATTGTAACGTCAATCATTACGGTTCTAGTCGTAAAGATTGTCAGACGAGGCGAAGCCGAGTTTGGTAACACGACATAAACCGTGCATAATTTTATCTGCTGGCGAAAATTAGTCAAAATTTAAAATTAATTGTTTGGCATTGAACAAAATAATTTAAATCTGAGAATATCACTTTTTACTTAAGGGGCTCGTCTACCTAATTTTCGAATTCCTAAAATACTCTCGATGTTAGTTTTTATTCTAATTTCGCTCTCTACGGCTGTCCGAACCCAGCCCGAAACTCGTATTTTGCCGCATCCTAGCTATGCGTTGAAAAATACTGTAAACATGGCTCCAGTATTCCCATAATAACTTCTGTATTTTTTAAAGAAATTGCGAAAAACAAAAATTATTCGAAAAAGGATGGTTAGCTGCAGGATTATTGCTTTTTAAATTTTTCTTTCCATTTATAATGACCGAAAAAAATCATATCAAATAGTATCAAATAATGACAAAAAACTTCATTTTTAAATATTTTTACTTCAAATTCCCACTAGTAAAGTAAATAAACTATTTGTTCCGTAATGAACATACGTCCTTAACGTACTGGAAGTTATGACACAGCCTGTAGATAAAATGTAAAATAATTAAATTTTTAAATACTTTAGCAAATAAAATACGGTTAATAATATTCTATAAAACATGTTTTAAGATTATCAAGTTCTTGAACTCATCACGCAATGCCCTATAAAGGAATATCTTGAGGAATATGAACCCTCTTTCTCATATTTTCTTTTACTTTTTAATCGTGTACGTCTAGTCCGTGTACATTTTCACTTCATCATTATTCTCACACGCTCACTTCAATCTGATTATACAGTGTGTTTGATTTTTTGATTGTATGTAGTTTTACTTATTTGCAATTCACAATTCTGTGTTATCATTTCCATAATATTAATATTCCTTTGCGATTATACCTCGCTTAAACATTACACTGTACGCAAGATGTATCAACGTACAAGAAAATGACACCATAAATAATCTGGTAAAGAAGAAAAGATGTTTATATATGTATGTGCCTCAAAAACTTTGGAACACTCGCGAATTTTGTATGAATAATTTTGATGTTAGTCCGCCATTTGGAACAAAATTCTTATTATCAATTACTTACTGTTATTATTTTAACATCAATTGTTCACCAAATATCAAATATTATATTGAAGAATCAATGTAAAATCAGTTACAAAATGATCGGCGGTACAATTTTACGTTATTCATTTGTTCCATCGAGCACTGTGCTTCATGCTATGCCGGTGTGACATAGGCATAAGAAACTAACATAAAACATAAGCATATTAAAATGACAGTCCTCCATATTGACTCAAAATGGCGGCCATGTATCTCAAAAGTACTGCAACGATTGCGTTTAATTTGGTACAGCAATAGATAAGGATCTGACTTGAAACATAAGCATATTAAAATGACAGTCCGCCATCTTGAAACAAAATGGCGGCTTCTTATGTCAAAATGTACTGCGATTGGATTCAAATTTAGTTCTGTAACAGCTATAAGGATATCGGATATCTAACTTAAGACGTAGGTATATAACAATGTCAGTCCGCCATCTTGAAACAAAATGGCGGCCAGATCAGCTAGTATTCTCTAACATCAAATGAAAAGTATGTACCTAATATTAATATGAAGTTCTTTCGGCGAAATATCCTACAAAATGAAGCAAAACATGGATTCTCAATGAACCTGAAACATAAAGCAAAATTAAACTTATAAACTACTTCTCGTCGACCCTGAAACATAAAACAGAAAATATTAGTACCATGAAATGACAAAATATACGACGATACTCTCCGGTGAGAGTCTTCCCTACCTACCCGGCGATAGCTGTAATCTACCTACCTAGTGACATAGCTATGACCCCTACCATTTGTAGGGGCCGTACAACCGAACCGGTACCGGTACCGGTAAAGCTAAACCGCGTAACCGCTCTGAAACCGAACGCCTAACCCACACGCGCGCCCCCCAACGAACGCAACTATTTTTCCTGAAAACCGAAGACTGCGAACCGAATCAAATTCGCGAGTGAAACGGATAAACTAATTCGACGAAATATTCCGGTATCATTCGATACTACCGCACAACTACCGCAGTTGTTGCCTATGCTTCCTTGACGAGCCGGGTATAGTTTCATCGCTATAACGAGCTCGTTTTAGAGGTAGGGGTAGTAGAAGAGCCCGCATGACCCCGGGGCCGGTGCCTGTTCGACGATGATTTGAAAGATCATTTAAAATCGCGGATTGCGGCGATCTGAGATATTTTACTAAAACAGGACTTGCCTATGCCTACCTATTCTTAAACACAATAATGTATGTGTTTAAGCCGAACGAACAACGACGACGGATTCGCGAAAAAAACATGACATGTGCCTTCCTTGTAATTCCTGAATAACTAAAGTTTAGTTACCAAAAATATTAAGTACAAGTTTCTGTCTTTCCAGCGTTTGTGATTTTTTATGTCTTTTGAATGTTTGCATAAACTTTATTTTTAATTTAACTGATAGACATATAAAAGTCATTGTAAAAAGCCCATTACGTGTATATATCACCATAAAAATAATTAAATTAAACCATTATTGAAAAAAATATGATGAATAAATACGATGGGAATTTTTACGACAATTTAAAATCTAATCTTCATCTTGGCCATCTTGGGACTTGGATTGGATGGGACTGGAGTCGTGGAGTCGAACTTGATCCCTTGGAATCTTGATTTTTCATTTATATATTCACAGCAACCCTGAAACCTATCACGAATTTCCCTAAACCCTGAAAATCTTAACAAAACTAAGCTGAAAGAGAGCTGAAAAGTAAGGGTTAGGCTGTGAACAAAATAATGAATCTGAAAGAAACACATGATTAGTAAATACAGCTCAGGCTAACCGCGGAGCTAAGAATACATTTGAGTACATGTGCTGGAGAAGACAGAACGGCTAATGAAAGAGGGACTCACTACTTAACCCTGAGGCTGCGTTCACTCAGGGTTCTCTGGAAGAGCTGGAACATCTCTGGAACGACTGGAACGCCCCAGGAATGGCTGGAAGATCCTTGGACAGCAACCGCAGATTCAGTTTGAATTAATCCATACTGTTCACTTCACTTATTTTTAAATATCACTATATTACAATAATGACCACATGGTAATCAATGTTTTATACTAAATATGCAATATGCAATGTCAATATTATATCCTTACCCCCAGTAAAAATATTTATGAAAGTGGATAAAACAATAATTAATAACAAATTTTTACAATATTTTATTTACCGATGGCTATTATTCCACAAAATATAGATGGATATAAGATATAATAACACTACTAAGGTTTTACTTGCATTTTGCTGCCATTTAAATAAAAACTGCAACACTGGAAGGAATAGATTTGCTGAGAGTTGCTACCGGTTCGTGCGTAATTTTTCAAGAATATTTTCGGCCATTCTCAAAATGTTTGTAGCGTTAAATTTTGATAAACATAAAAAATTTAAAATATTAATATTTTTATGAAACATATAATAATAAATGTTTAAATATTTGTATAATAATAATAATATTAATGAAATATTTTTTTGATAAGTAAAAAATAGCAAGCCAAATAAAGAACATAACCAAAAATATAATTTGTAACTTATTGAGGCAAATATTTTTATTGAAATACCTACATAATAATATTTATATTTGTATCTTTTTCAATTACAAATAAATTATTTTATCTGATGCCGTGTCATACTGACAACAGTATGAGCCTCAATTTGAGGACCATAATAGCGTTCATTATAGGCCAAGGACCATAATGAATCCAGTATGGTACTCAGTACCATAATGAAATAACAAACAACTCGTTACTAAGGTAATTTAAAATAGCATATTTGATTTATTTAGATTCAAATTTTTTTGTTCACTTCCAAATAATTTATTTTACTTTTTAACTAATTTACGCCAGCAGATAAAATTTTGTATGCACAGGTCGTGTTATCAAACTCGGCTTCGCCTCTTCTGTACCATATTGATTGACGCTACGATCCTTATATCATAAATAATTATTACCTATAATGCAAAATGTTTATTTATTTTATATTTCGTAGAAGTCTATTCATAAAAATAAAAAATATATTATTAATACTTAATTGTAAAAATTTAGAGTTTAATGTTATTTATTCTTAAATAATTTATTTATTTCAAATAAAAATTATACCTAGCTATACATCCATTTATTTCATAAAACATAGTATAAGGACTAGATATGATCAAAATATAATAAAATCAATAAAAGTTGCATTTTCAAATTATAGGAGACTCATAAATCTTAGATTATATCTATTTTCAGCAAAATCTCAAAAAATCGCACGTATATAATCCGTAGAATCATGTTTAATCTAGCGTATTCATACTCAAGCAATTGAGTGTTTAATTTGGCAAAACACTTATCCGACATCTATTGATACAATAAAAAACTTGCAATAAATATTAATATAAATTATTATTATTGTACAGAATTTCACCGAATTATACTTTGTTTTTATCATATTTCAACATAATTTTGCATAAACAAATATAAAATAATTTATTGTTTATCAATATTTATTCTTTATCAATTAAATATTTTTACATAATTCGACTTGTATTTGAGGTTATTGGTATTGAATCATATGGTGGATGAAAGATAGTGAAACAGAAAAAATGTGAACCTGTGAAATTAAATAAGTTAATAAGTATATAATGTTCAAAAGAATACGGATACAAGTTGTTAGAGGTACGTGCCGTAGACATAATTAAGTTATCAAATTTGTTTTATGTTTTTAAAAAAAATTAACCTGAAATATATAAATGCAAAATATATTTGTCTAATTGATGTCGTAGCAATGAATACCAAAAGTACACAATCGAGTTAGTCTTCCTGCAAAATTTCAGTTTGTAATTTTCAGTAATTCAGTGTCAGTTTTCCTGAAACGCTATTGCAGGTTATGCTTCAGGAGTCAGAACCTTTGAGAGCTGAGGACCTTATACCTTAAGTAAAATATAACAAACGATTTGTGTTTTTATTTATTGAAAGGTCCTACAAATCTAATACATAACATTAACTTTTTATTAATAAAACAGTAGCAATCACACTTATAACTAAATGATACTAATGATGATCAAAATCGCATAGTAATATTTTTACCTCTCGCCTCAAATTCTATAAACAATAAGAGAGGTATTGCGATGGGTCTAAATTTTCGAGTGTGAGTTTTTGGCAGATAAGCACGGTTTAGGGTCTCTAGAATACGAATTACACATTTTTGAGATGATGTCTGTGTGTGCGTGTGTGTGCGTTCGTTCGTTCGTTTGTATGTTACAATTTTTTCGGAAACGATAACTCCAAAAATATCAAACATTTAAATACCAAATTTTATATCTAAGATTTAAATACGATTTTCAATAGACCAATAATTGTATTTTGGTATAAATTCATAAACCGGAAATAAGACTTTTCATATAGAGCAATATGATTGTTCTTAAATTATCTCAATAAATAAAGCATTTATGATTATGTTTCGTTAAATATATAACAAAAAAATTTAAAGAATTTTCTGTAGCATTTATAAACTATAGGACAATTTAAATCTACTTTTTTTTGAAATTCCAGTATCTTGTTGTACATGATATGAAGTTTGTTTCTACACAAAATTTGAATGATTATGCCAGTGATAGTAAAATTCACACCTTTTGCTTGCATCTTGGTTTACATTATCGTTTACATATTACATGGACATGAAACTATTAAAATGTAAGTAAAACTATTTATTAGATTAGTAGAATTAGATAATTGTATTGGTAAACAAATTAGGTATATAAAAGAAGTGCATTTATGTTGAATGAGAAATGATTTGAGTCAGTTAATGACAGATTGTTAATCTGTGTAGACGTTCACAAAACAATAAAGTTAACAGTACAAATACGTGTGCGTGTCTTATTGAATAAACCTACGACAACGAACAATACAGACAGTTAATTTTAAATACAATTTATTTATATTAAATAATAAGTTATGAAGTTATTGCCTATACAGTGAAACGTATGTAAAAAGTGTCATAAGTTATTGGAAAATGATATTTGAAAATATGAAAGCAAAAGTGGGTTACAGCAAGGAAAGTAGTTTTCTTATACATTGAAACATGTTAGCAAACATCACGCTAACTTCACTCGTTTTCAATATGAAGTTATTTGCCTAACAGGCACATCTTACATTCTTAAATATTCAGAAAGAAGATACAGAGATAATTCTGTATGTAAGAACATACAAAGTTAAATATTTAATTTTTCGATGCATAATTTATGCAAAATATATAAAATGTAATAATTTATAATCTGCAATTTGGCTTCAAAGTAGGATAATAATAATTTATTTGTTCGAATCTGACTTGAGACAAGGATTTATTATCTCAAGTTTAGCCTTTAGTTTAAATACCGTAGCGTCGACCACCAATAGGGAAAACCACCCCTAGAATCGAGGTCACTTGATCAAGATAAGCTAAATTGGAACCCCACCGTATTAATGAACGAAATAGCCAGGCTTGGACTAGCCCAAATTGTAACTTTAATAAACAAAAATATTAAAAATAATTTCGTAACTTTATACGAGCCCCGTCTCATTGACGTTGGCCTAGACGTAAAAAGTCGTTTTTTGTTGTACAAAAGTTTAATAAAAATCAAAAGTATAATGTATTGAACTGCAATACATTTTATATGCCTCCGGTCGGCATCGCTAGTTTTCCATATCTCAAAATCTCAAAAACTCTTTGTTGTCAGCCTAGGCCGGCAAACAACCGGAAGTTGGCATCTTGACATTACTACAGTTGTCAAGCAGATGTCAATTTTATGCGTTGAATATTTTTTATACAAGAATTAACAAGATTTTGACAAATTTTAGACGTAAATTGTTAAATAATAATAAACTGAAATAAATATATTTTAAGCTCAAATGCAAGTATTCAGTGCACAATTTTTTAGGTTATGTATAATAAAATACAAATTAATTAAATTCATTTTATATTTTTGTAATGAAATCGGCACATAAAATATTGTGTATTTAACGTCCAGAAACTGTTATGCTAGTGCTCGTAATTTGCAAGCCTCGCCTGTGGCTCGGCGTGTCAAAAATACTCGCTCTTGCAAAAGGTCAGTTTCTGGCCTTGTGATACAAATAACTATTACACAATCTCAAATAAAATTATGAAACCGAATAAAAAGATTGAAGAATCGTCCTGCAAGGACAATCAAAGAATTGTGACATAGATTGTAGAATATTTGGGATTTTTCCCCAGAAAAGTATGTTTAGGACTTGTAGATACTATGCCACAACGAATTGAAACAGTATACCTATATAATTTGACCCGAGGAATCGAATGGTGCAATTTTTTTTTATTTCGACCAGTTTTCGACTTAAAAAATTATATCGAAAACTGTGGGTCCAAACGTTTTTCTGCTACAGATTTGAATCCTCGTGGTCGAATTAGTATATAACCACATTTTAAGCCAATTCCTAATATTATTTTTTAGGCTAGAAATTAAGCAAATTTCATCTGTTCGATTTTGTACCATTTTTTAAATATCTCAATAAAAATTGTACCACTTAGAATTAGATTCCTACATAGTTTGAACCGAGGAATCCAACGGTAAAAAAATAAATTTTCTATTTCGACCAGTTTTCGGTTTAAAAAAATTATGTCGAAAAATATTGGTCGAAGAAAATTTCTGACTGCAGATTTGAAATCCTCGGGGTCGAATTAGTATATAACCAAATTTTCAGCCAATTCTGAAAGAAAAAGTTATTTTGGCCAAAATTTCATCAAGGGGTAGAGGCCTCCGTTTTTTGGCCATTTTCGAAAACCCTTCATAAAAATTGTATCCGTTGGAATTTTTTCGCGAAAATTTGGAATTATATGTAATTGGACGCGAGGAATCCAATGGTTGAATAAATTACGGTCATAGCTACTCCCGTCTTTTACCTACAAATTTTTTAAATTGGATTCCTCGAGTCTTTTTAAAGAAAATATGTATTTATATGTAGTTTGATACGAGGAATCCAGTGGTGTACTTAAAAACAAAAATATTTGTATTTTGATTTGTATAGTATTAAAAAGAGAGTATAGCGGGAGGTCCTGATTTAAATTCCGTATGACTCCCGCCCTGCATTCTCAAGACGCCACTCTCGTGGGTGCCCCCCTCCCCCCTTGACCGCTGACCAGTATCGTGTCCGGTCGCCCTTGGCAACGTCGCAAACGCCCGCGCTACGTCACAACAGCGTGGATAGGGTTGCAGTTGTAAACACTTCCAACACACCGCGAGTGTAAAATGAGCGAACAAAACACAAACTCAGTTCTACACCGCACGGCGCACCGTTGAGTTCGAACGAGCGCGCGCAAGAAACAAAACACGCGCGCCGAGGTGCTAGTGAAGAAACAAATGAAATGCGATTGTTTATTGTTCGGTTGTGCGCAGAGTATTGTAGTAATTGTAGTTGTTGTTGTAAATAATACTCAAAGAATGTTTCGTTTTTGTTAAAAACAATTGACAGTGTAAGCTAATTAAAATTAATTAATCAAAATTGGATTCTTACTTAAAAAAAACTAAATATTACGTAATTTGAATTACCTATCCTTTTGTTTAAACAATATATAACAATACTTATTTAAAACAAAACTACTGTTTGTTATAAAACTGTTAAAAACAATTGATTGTATAATTATTATATAACAAGAAATAAAATCAAAACAGTAACTTTTTTTTAAGGTTGCATTATTAAATTTTGTTTAAAAGTTATTTAAAACAAATACATAACATAAACAGTGATTTGTTTAAAAGCGCAATTTTATTTAAGATAAAATAAATAAATAAATAATAATAAAATTTTAAATAAGTAATATTCAAGACAAGTAAAGTGTAAAATAAAGTGTTGAATAATTATTACCTGGCGAAAACCGAGAATAAATTGATTGTCCTTATCACCATCGTATTATTGCAATCATAATCAAGACCTACTTTCCATTATCAAATACTAAATAACATTTCTCTAAATTTATTGTGCGTTCAAAAGTGTTAATATACAGTGTGTGACTTAATTATTATTTCAACACAGCAACGGTAAGTGATGACATATGACATGTGTTTGAGGTCTCATGAGAATGCGATGTTTGAAGAAAAAATTACGTGCTTTTTGAAATTTGTATTGTTTGCTTTTCATTAAAAGAAAATAGTTTGGTTAACAGATGTGCAGGCGCAGGCGTTATGATGTTTGGTTTGACATTACTGTATTAAATGATTAAAGAGATAAACAGTTCGGGTAATTAAATACTTTCATTAGTAATTATTTGGTTTGAACTTGAACTGTGGTATGACGAACACACGTCAAGGTTGTTTTTATTTATATTTATAAAATATTTAAAACTATTCAATAAATAATCCCGTCAATTCGTACTGTTAACACATAAATTTTGCCATTCTTAGGTTAGTTATTATAGTATTTCCTGATATTATTGATGAATTCATATAATAAGTTAATTCTTTAATTATTATTTGTGTCGCATTTTTTATAAACAATGCTTAATCTGCGTAAATTCTTATTGGATGATTCATGATTCTTATCAGGAAAGGAAAAGGATCAAACAAAAATGTTCGCGTCAAAGTCCTTGTAATTATATTCCTATTTTTATTAATAATAAAACAAATTTCAACATATTTCTGTAATTTAATTAATTATTGTGAAATACTGATGTACCATAAGTTGAAGTACCTATTATAATAGCATAGTATTTCTATACGACTATTATAGAATGTTATCATTCTTACTTCATTTTCAATTATGGAATGGTTACATTCTATCACTTGTTACTTTCCACTCGAACTGAATATGCTTCATTCTACACATGTTGCAGAATATACTATTAACGCACTGATTCTGGAACAAAATTAAAAAATTTGTTCCGTGAACAGTACGTCAGGTTCTATATGCCATTTTAATATACCCGAGAATATACCTCAAGTTATGGAACATTCTGTATGTTTAAACGAACGTTTAATGATGGAAATTACTCGTGATCGTGAAAATTAAAGTATGCAACACGAGCTGCAAGCGAGTGATTTAAGAAATGAACGCGGCCGCGAAACGTTACTTTGCGGCCTGTCAATGTCAACTTGTTTTGACAGTTGTGCAAAAACGAATTTTTAATGAATATATTTTTACCTTCCGCCATACTTGTAAAGGAAGGTATTGGAATCATGCTAAAAATCGGGTAGTGAGTTTTTGGAAGAGCTCATTAGATTTTGGTATCTTCACCGGAAGTGATATTTTTTAAGATTGTAAAGAATTTCTATAAATTTGGATAAATATAGTATTTATTTGTAATAAGAATAAGGGGAAAAGTTATTTGCAACTTACGTTATAAAAAAATTGTCTTTATCTGGTAGCATTAAAGAAATGTAGTAAAATTTAAAAAATAATTTATCAAATAAAATGTTGAAATCTGTTAATCCATGATCGGTTGATTTTTGTTTTTGCGTAAAAAATATTGACAGGTGAGACGGGTGACACGTTGGCATACTAACGCCATATAAGTCATAAGTAAGATATTAAATGTAGTAATTGAATCGAATTGAGGATGGCTTCAACACAGAAGAGTTTTCCTATGAATGAGTCTTTTGATTCGGGTGATGCAAATTTCTGTATTTGAATTTTTTAGATTTTTATTTGTATAATTTTAAATGGGCACCGGATTGTACGTATACATTTATGTTAATAAGTATAGATATGGCGGGAGGTTGTGTGCTGGCCACACCAGATTTTTTAAATATTGTATAGTCGTAGACAAAAACGTTTAAATGCAATGCAAATAAAGCTCAGTTTTCATTCTTAAATGGAACAAATACGGAAAAGCTCTCAAGTAATGATACCATTACAACTGCGGAAAATTCCTGAGACAATAATTGAATCCTCCAGACTTCCTTAATCAAGGACCAAACCTCCAAGGACGAAATTATCTGCAGTCTGCTCTTAACGGAATTAAACTTACCTTAAGGAGGTTCCCTACACATGCAGTGGCGTACTCAGATATCAGCCTTTAATTAATAAAAATATTTTTATTAATGTAAAACAAAATTCGGTCAACTTGTGTTATAGTTGATATTGCAATTCGTTCAGTTGCGGTGATATATTTTTATAATAATTTTCTATTTCACTCAAAAAATGCTTGAAATTTTTTTTTTCAATCGACAATATTGTTACAACTATGTGGTCAACCTTCTTCAAATTTTAGGAAATTGATGTCCGTGCTTGCATACGATTATATACCAAAAATTAAGTAAATAGAACATTTCTAACACTTTTTACCTTCCGCTTACCTGTAAAGGAAGGTATTGGAATCATGCAAAAAATCGGGTAGTGAGTTTTTAGTGGATGAGCACGAATTAGGGTCCTTATAACTCATTTTTGATAGTTTCACGATGATGTCTGTGTGTATGTGTGTGTGTATGTGTGTGTGTGTGTGTGTGTGTGTGTGTGTGTGTGTGTGTGTGGTCAAGAATGTTAGTCGGATAACTCAAATACGTATTACCCGAAAATTTTGATATTTGGTATTTAACATTTGTATATAAATTGGAAGAGCTCCTTAGATTTTGGTACAAATATCTTCATCGGAAGTGATATTTTTTGAAGATTGAAAAGGTTAATTGTCAAAATTATATATAAATTTGGATAAATATAGCATTTATTTGTAATAAGAATAACAGGAAAAATTATTTGCAACTTACGTTATAAAAACATTGTCTTTATCTGGTAGCATTAAAGAACTGCAGGAAAATTTAAAAAATAAATTTATCAAATAAAACGTTGAAATCTTGTAATCCATGTTCGGTTGATTTTTGTTTCTGCGTAAAAAATATTGACAGGTGAGACGGGTGACAAGTTGTCATACTAGCGCTGTATTTCACTGGCTGTATTAGTCATAAGTAAGATATTAAATGTAGTAATTGAACGGAGGATGGCTTCAACACAGAAGAGTTTTCCTGTGAATGAATCTTTTTATTCAGGTGATGCAAATTTCTGTGTTTGAATATTTTAGATTTTTATTTGTATATTTTAAATGGGCACCGGATTGTACGTATACATTTCTGTTTAAAGTCTAGATATGGCGGAAGGTTGTGTGATGGCCACGTCAGATTTTTTATTTAATCAATTAATGGAAAGCCATAAGAGCCCATGTAAAATATTAAAATTTAACAATTAATTTCGTTCAAACTACGTGGTCAAAAATTTCCAAAAAATTCAGGTATCATTTTTATGACACAGACAACATAAATTCAAAGTTTGGTTGCATTAGAACATTTTTTAACATGTCTAGGGAACCTCCTTAAACCAAATAGAGCCGCATAATAAAATATATAACAGTCTCCTTCTAAACGTTCCACTTCGCAATGGAATTAATTAAATTGGAATTTAGTTTTGAAGGTAATTAAAGACGAGAATCTAAGGCATCATCTGCAGTGGAGATAGGCAGATAGTCGAGTCTATCGCTAATTGGGTTTTTGCGTGATGGTGTATGATGTTGAGCAGTTGTTTAGAATTAGTTCGTGCGACGATACTGAAATAAAAATTGTTTCTTGTTAGGATAAATAGACTAGCAAATTGTCCGCTATTTTACTTGAATGACAGGAAGTGGCTAAAATAAGAAATGCTGCAATTTTATTCTATGAGCGATAGCGACACCTAGGTACAAGTTTTTTTTTTCACAGACAAAATTAATTGTCGTTGAGCTATTAAAAACCGAAACGTACTTATTTCATTTATGATTGATAAAGCTGTATTTACATTTAGTTTTAAGAGGCCTGTCTACCTCCCAAAATCCAGAACAAATCGTACGAACGTAGCGAGTGTTTTGTGGCCAGTACAAGAATGCTCAAATTGTATTATATAGTACTTAAAGGATCAATTAACAGTTGTATCCTTTTAAAATTTTAATAAAAAAAGTTGTACATGATTATAAAAATTCCCAAAAATTCCTGATAAATTAAGGCACATCTGTAGATCCATTCTTTCTCTATTAAATGTTTATAAAAGCATTACCCGAGGCATTACCTTAAAGCCAATAATAAACTGACAGTTTACTCGCAACGAAATAGTATTTAACGTCACTCGGTTGAGGAAAGCAGTGTTTTCCTCTTGCTAATGGAGGGAGGGAAGCGAGTTTTCCCTCCCGCTCGGGAGGACCGTACTTGCTTTCCTCCCGAGCGGGAGGAAAACACTGTTTTCTTCCCGGTACTGGCGGGAGGAAAACAGTGTTTTCCTCCCGCTTGCAAGAAAGGTGATTTCGAGGCCCTTGTGACGTAAAATATTGTGTGTCCCACGGGAGGGAAGGCTATTCCTCCCTTGGGCGAAGCCGGCGCCCTCGCTCGGGCCGACGCTTCGCCCGCGGGAGTAATAGCACGCTTCCCTCCCTAGGTGCACAAAATACTATTGTGCACCGCCGAAGGCGAGCCGCAGGCGAGTCCGAGCGAGGGCGCCGTCTTCGCCCAAGGGAGTAATTGCTATTACTCCCGCGGGCCAAGCGGCGGCCCGAGCGAGGGCGCCGGCTTCGCCCAAGGGAGGAATAGCCTTCCCTCCCGTGGGACACACAATATTTTACGTCACGAGGGCCTCGAAATCACCTTTCTTGCAATGTTTTCCTCCCGCCAGTACCGGGAAGAAAACAGTGTTTTCCTCCCGCTCGGGAGGAAAACAAGTACGGTCCTCCCGAGCGGGAGGGAAAACTCGCTTCCCTCCCTCCATTAGCAAGAGGAAAACACTGCTTTCCTCCCCCGAGTGACGTAAACACTTTTACAGTATGATATTGCATTGCTAGGATGCGGTAAAGTACGAGTTTCGGTCTGGTTTTAGGCAGTCGTGGAATCGAAAAAAAGTAAAATTGAGAGTATTGGGAATTAGGAAATAACGTAGACGGGCCGATTAAAGTTTACATTTATGTTTACGTTTACGAAAGTTTAAATTCATTGAGTTAGAAAAAATGTTTTCAAATTTTGTTTTGCTTGGTTATAATATTGTAAATGTAATGGGATTCAATACCTATAAATTTCTTGGTTTTCAATTCAAATTCAGTAATGTGTTTTTATTTGGTTTCACTGTTTTACTGTTTTACAACTGCTTAAGGAATACAGGCACAGATAAAGAAACGTAAATAAATTAAAGTTCGCGAATGCTGTTGAACCGCTTGCACTTTCGTTCATTGAGAAGACTCAAAGAAGACAAGATAAAGAAGTTTAACATTCTTACATGTATCACTTTCACATTGAATACATAAAATAAATAATTACAGTACCAAAAAACGGGTTATTCACTGACAGTACTAGCACAATAGTGTTTAGTTAAATATAAAACCGTTAAAAGCTTTAGAAACAAAGTTTAAATACGCACTTAACTATATTGTTAACCTTTCGTGCTTTAATATCGAACGTTTTTATTGTAATTGTCCATGACCACATATTATTCCCATTCCAATGCTCTGAGTTTTATAAATATTTCGTGACATACATTCAACCCCAATTGAGTCCTAGATCAAACGTAAATATATTATAACATCCACAAAACCATCATGTATTCAAATTGCTCTCTCCGAAGTTATTTTTTGGAATAAATAAGTTAACGTGTACGAATAACCTGGAAATCTAAAAACTGGCTCCTTCAAAGTTTGTCCAAATTAATAAATCACAAACATTCGTTTATTTCTTTGAGATTCTTCCAGTAATTTTACGATGTGAAAATACTCGATCCCTTATAATTCAATACGGAATCCAATCCACAATTTCTGCTCTCTTGTGTATAGAGTTTCATTACCGTTCAAAAATAAAATAAAATAAAAACCATGAACGTGTGTGGTAAAGAATGGTCGAAAGAATGATGATTTATATACTGGGAAAAGATAAAGGATATAAAAAATGCGTGTAGGTGTAAGATAGAGAAAAGTGATGATTAGGGTTTGATTTAGGGTTTGTTCGAGAACAATAGGGCTTAATATTGAATAGGGGGTTTGTACCTACCCTGCTGTAAATTATGGAGGTATGCCAGTCGATGACAGAGCGACAACGTGTTGGAAAAAAATAAATGTATGTAGGTAGATTTTGAACGTGTCTTGTGACTTATGACATTAAAATTGATGGGTACAAAATTTGATGAAAACAATAGCGGTCTTAAATTTCTAAATAATTTTTCTCCGTAATACCGCGTGTCCCAAAAAATGGTATGCTTAAAATAACTTTATTATTAATAAATCAATCGAAATAAAATAAACTAACCATAAGAAGACACGAAATATATATTATTTACAACATATCACTTGTCTGTACTGTAGTATGCAAATTTGCGGATTCTTTGAAGATTCTTACATTCTTATGAATCCTGAAAAATTACTGAAGCTATGAACAAATAAGAAATTCTTCTTTTCCAAGACTCATTGAAGATTCAATTTAGCGCCACCTTTATCTGACAGACAATTCTCATCAGGATTATTTTCTCAAGATTCAGAAACGTGAAAGAATCGCCAAAGAATCCATGTATGAACAGGGCATTACATACACAAAAATGTTTAAATGTAATAGAGAATATAAACTTGACTGTTGTCTTATCAAATTCATATTATAAAATAATAAATAAAATATATTCGAGTTTAATATTTGTCTTTTCGATTAGGTACTGTATTAAAATATAGAAAATAATTAATATTGTTTATAATTTGAAACTGTGCTCAGTCAAAATCCATATGCTGCCCTAATTTTTCCCTTGATAAAATTATTCGGCCGTAAAATAGGCGGGGTTGATAAACGAAATTATATTTTGAGGGGTGCGCCTCAAACCCCATAATTAGAATTTACAAATGACTCACTTTATGTGCGTTACGGAAACAATAATATTTACAAGTTACAAATTTCGTAGAACTATTTCTACATAGTTTATAAATATTAATATTAATTAGCAATTACGAAATACTATTATTATCTTGCGTCTAAAGGAGCCTAGTATGTGATTAAGATTTTTCTTTACATATTCATTGTCACCTACATTATCTTACTAAACAACCACTTAGAATTTCACTTCCATAAGATATGCTTTATTATATTTACACAATTTCAAGGTGAAATACCTCTTTCAGATAATTTTGCATACTTTGGACGCCTCTAGAAACCGTAAATCAAAATATTGATTCGTAGAGAATAATTTTTAATATAGGGTGTTTTTTTTAGACGTGTGGTTTTCAAGAAGAAATAAAACGCATATAATTTAATGTTATGGCCAAGAATTTAGCTTTATTATAAAGATAAGGGTTTGCCATTATGTTTTAAAAATGATTTCGGGCAAGTGGCCACCGCGGCTGGTTCGAATAAATTCCAGTCGAGAGGCCCAATTTCCGACCACTTTTGCAGCAATTGGGGCCGTATGTCAGCAATAACGCGCCGAATATTCTCTTCCAAGGCGTCAATCGTTTCGGTCTTATCTGCGTAGACAAGCGACTTCACATAACCCCACAAGAAATAGTCCAGCGGTGTTAAATTTAAATTAAATTTAAAAAAATTAAATTTTCTTGTGAAAATCGGGATCGGTGGCCATCTCGTTTTGGGCCCATTCACGGACGTGCGACGCGCTTGATGGTTGTTTGACTTCAATTCTTGCACGAGTTGGATTTTGTAAGCCCGCAAACCAAGATCCTTCCGCAAAATCTTCCATAAAGTGGATGGGCACAGCTCCAATTGTTGCGCGCGATGGCGGATGGACTCATTCAGTCTTCTTCGATACTCTGCTCCACAGCAGCAATAGCGTCTTCGGCGCGCACTGTACGGCGTCTCTGACGATGCGCATTATCCACTAGAGTAAACGTGGAGCGAAACCGATCCATGGTTGCTCGAATTACCGACTCTGCTGGGCGATTATGTCGACCGAATATTGGACGCAGCGCGCGATGCGTCGCGCGAACCGAACCATTATTTTGGTAATAAATTTGCACGATTTGCAAACGTTGTTGAGGAGTAAGTCTATACATTATGAAATGGCAAACCAAACTGAGCATAAATCAAGTGACAGCTGTCAAAAAGACCATCTCCGAAAAAAGTAGTGTCAACTTGAAAACCACATGTCTAAAAAAAACACCCATTAGAACGCAAAAAAATTATAATTGATTATTGTATTATTTTTGTTGCAGAAGCAGTGCTCAAAAGTGAAGTATGGTGCAAAATAGGACTCTCAAGTTAAAAACCGTTGCCTACGCCCCTGGAAGGTTCCTGAATTGCTGCTGAAAATAAGGTAGGAATTTTGTATTTTATTATTTTCATATTGCGGTATATTTTGCGACAAATAAAGAATTCTTCGCTTGAAATTGAGTTAATAATAATTAATAATAATTTTAAAGTAGTTTTCTTATGCATTGAAACAAACCGACAGTAATTTAAAATAAGTATTTCTATAAAAAGTCTATAACTTTAAAAAAAGAATAAATATAAAATTGGAACCTGGTATACAAAATACGTTTCTTCAAGGCTTATTACGTAAATTGTCCACTTTTTGTAAAACATAAAATAGAATTTGTGAACAAGGTTTCTAAAGAACAATATAACAAAGAGCTGAAACGAAATTTGTACCTATAAATTACATCATTTTAAGAACAACATTCCAATTGATAAATCAAATGAGCAGTTCAAGATTTTCAACGAAGTAAAAAAATGAAACACAAATAAATAATAATTTTGTAGATTCCCGAAACGTCGTAGGTATTATATAAATAAAAATTGCAGAACTTTACCCAAATAAAATAATTAAAATATTTTTTTTCAAATAATTCTGTTGCACGAAGTATAAAAATCTGATGTGGCCAGTACATAACCTCTCGCTTTAACACTGTAATTTATGTGAATTTGGTTTTAATTAAATTTTAATTTTGCAATAAATTTACAAACTTTTTGAAAATTATTTTATAGTCCTTAGTTCTTTATAGATAAAAATTTAACTTAATTATTACCTTATTACATTAAACCCAGTTAATAATATTTATACTTTTCTTTTAAAATGGTGCCACAAACATTTCAGAAATTGTGTATACGTCTGGTCATCTGTCACATTGATATTTTAATTTTTTCCTATATTGTGATTTACAAATCGTGGTAGGTAAAACTATATATCTTTGAAAAATAGTTTTCCTTTATTAGTAAGAGATATAGAAAAGGTGTTAAATAGGTAAATATTGTAAGATATAATTTGTTCTTTCAAATGCCGTATGACAAATTGAAACTATCGCAGAATTTCCTATATTTATTTGCAATGCTTCAAGAAAATACCACTTCCGACCAAGATATTTATACCTAAAATTGTAGCATCTCTTCCAATTAGAATACAAATGTAAAATACCAAATATCAAATTTTTTGGATAATTCGTATTTGAGTTATATTTTTGCGAGTCTGAAACATCAAAATAATTTTAAAGCTATCTAGTCCACAAGTAAATCTGATTAAAAATTGATGTTAGTGTTCAAAATAATAGTTTTAAACGTCAATTTGAATAAAAAACTTATAAGTTTAATTTAATTTTCATGCATATGCTTCTAACTTCAGACTATGTGGCTCCCTTCCCCCTCCATGTCTTTATTAACTTCGTGATCTGTTGTGAAAACAAAATCAGTGTCACCCTAAGGAACTATTTTCGTAAGAATAAATGATTGAAGGGCGTAAACGACTATTAAATAATCATTTTTAAGAACTTTACCACCCCTAACGTACTTAATATTAGATTTCCATGTGAAAATGAATCAAAGAACCCTTATTGTGTATTCATTCTTGAGTTTTTACTACTACTTCAAATCTTATATCGATTTCAGCCAAAGTGCAACGTACTGTAGGTACTTAAAGTAATATTACTGACTCATAGCGTCATAGCTAATGCAATATTTGCGTGATAAAAATGTAAGTTTACTTGCTTCACCTTTCAAAAGAACCCATAGATTTATTTTTAGGGAACATATTTCTACACGACAGTTATTAGCAATTGTTAATTACTTACTTTCTCATAGTAATTATTTGTTACTAAATGGAACGATTTATCCAATATAGCACAAACACCGGAACTAGATTTTGCGAGATAAACGCAATGAGACGGAAATATTAGAAGCAAAAACTAAATTTAAATTTCTCTTTCAGTTTTCACTTTTTGTAATTATTTTAATATTGTTCTTTATACAATAAACGAACGTAATATTTAGGAGAAAATGCAGTGATGCTCCAATGATCAGAGATACTTAATTAAAGCTTATAATTAGAGTGCGGATTATATGCAGGCAAATATGATTAAAATGCATGCAATATGCATTGAAAGACCAAAATATGCTCAATATATGCACAAAATTAAACAAATATGCAATATTTTACAAATATATGCAGATATGCAACATAATTTTATTTATTTTAATTAATAATTTATTTTTATAAATCAGAAAAATACTACATTTTGTCAACAATAAATAAACAAAACAACGTATAATTTCTGGAATACGACTTGTGTACCTACCTACCTACTTTTAAAATAAATGTAAAAATTACTGAAGATGGTATCAAATTTGAGCGATTATAAATTTTATACATTTCACATTTTAAAAAACGAACCCGTAAAATCAAAGTTTTTCACTATAAATCCTTTATATATGAGACTCGATCGATATTTATTTAAATTTTTGTTTTTGAACCAGATCGGTGCAGATCGGTGAGATAGCTAGCTGCCATTTTGTTTCAAGATGGCGGACTAACATTTTAATATACCTATGTTTCAAGACAGATTCTTAGCTATTACTGTACCAAATTTGAACGCAATAGTTACAGTACATTTTGAGATATCTGTCCGCCATTTTGTTTCAAGATGGCGGACTGACATTTTAATATATCTATATCATAAGTTAGATCCTTGGCTATTACTGTACCAAATTTGACCGCAATCGGTGCATTACATTTTGAGATAGCTAGCCGCCATTTGGTTTCAAGATGGCGGATAATCTGCTAAATTTTAGCTCGATAGGATCTCGAGAAGTGGGTCATTTTTGACTTTTGTTTTTATACCGTATGTAGACAGACAGACAGACAGACAAGACGATAGACAAGACGATGGTTAATTATAAAGGATTTAAAAAGAGTAGGTAGAGTATGGCGGGTGGTCTTGTGCTGGCCACATCAGATTTTTTAGATAGTCATACTTTAGAATTAAAATAAATTAAAGAAGCTGCTGACCTATGCAAACAAAAATAAAAATAATTGGTGGTAAACAATAAACGAGACAATAAATAATTGACCGTTCCAAAAATATAAAATGTCAATTATTTGACATGCACAATAAATTCTTAAAATTACTATTTGGTCGTTGAGATGTTATTGTATTACATCAGATTTTTTTATATTTGAAAGAACTCTGTATATTTTTATATCAATCTTCAGTGGGCGTCATAGAATATTTTGCCTTATTAAACCCGCGTATTTCTTCAATTAGTACCTTGGAAGTCAATCCAAGGCCAACTTGAACAATATATCATTATTTATTTTTAAAATATCTCGATACCGGGTAAGACGGATTCACACAACTAAACTGAGCTGGAAGACTGATATTATATAAAGCATTTAGTTCTTATTAGCGCATGTTGTTTATTATAGCGGCTCGAGAGACAAAGAAAATGAAATCCGTTGTGTGAAAAGACAAAAAGGCGTGGCGGTTGTGACAATCAAATAGGCGCAGTTTAATATGTTACTGTGGGTTCACATAAACCTATCATTGCTAGAATTATTATCTGATTTATTGTTTGTTTATATTGCTTTCCAAATTAATGAATATTCATGTCTTGAGGTGTAGCAGTTTCTGCTTTACTCAATGCATATTCAAAATTTGAAAGAAAAACACGTACTAGATGTTGCGATGTTGGTGAAAAAATGCCCAAATAGTATATTATATATTGAGGGACTAAAGTGCATGATTTAATCCTGAGGGTGAAGTTTATTTCACGAGCCGAAGATGAGGGAAATAATCACCTGAGGCATTAAAGGTACTTTAGTCCTGTGGTATGGTATATACGCTATTTTTTGCACTTCATCGTCAAACGAATGCAAAATAGTTTAAAAGAATACACATTTTGTAATTTTGACAGTAAATTTTATGGCAAATATTTATATTGTTACCATAGATACTCTGTAACAAATAGCACGTATTTACTTGACAACGGGATTAATTAATTCAATTCCTTGACAACGGGATTAAATGTGAGAAATAATCCCTTGGGATCAAATTAAGAACCTTAGTCCCTAAAAATAAAGACTAAAGAACAATTTTAGTCTCGGAAGTGCAAAAAATATATTTGGAATCCATATAAAAAATTAATTTTTATATGGATTCCTCTTAATCTTGTCCACTAACAACCATGAGTAAGTTGACGGCTGGTAACCGCACACACGGTAAATATATCTATAGCGATGAGTCATATGTAAGGCTGTTCCACTCAGTGTGGGTAAAGGCGCTATAAAAATTCTACTGCTGGTCTAATTGAAATACCTCGGACTTGTTTTGAATACAAAGAAATAAAAATGCAAAATCTCGTGCCAGATCGGAGATAAGAAGTCAAACTGCTGGTTCCTGCAAATAATAAACATTATGTGCGCAAAATACACAAAACAACCTTTTTTTACTGCACAAAAAACGAAAGTTTTAGGAGTAAATTATAAGGTAGAACGTAGAACTAACATTTGTTGCAAAAGTTGAATGAACTAAAACTGAAAAATATTTTAACAATATCACAAACAAGACGCGAGGTAACATCTGTTAGGAATTATTCATTTCTTGTGAGAATTCTGACACCTATGCATTTCTAGCACCCTTATGTTTTAGTTTACATACATTAAAATGACATTTATGCATGAAAATTATCCTGATAGTAATATTAAAATTTATTATGCAATACAAATAAATTTCATTTAAATCAGTCAGTTAAAATAAAGTAATAGTTATATTAAAGGACTAAAGTGCATGATTTAATCCTGAGGGTGAAGTTTATTTCACGAGCCGAAGGTGAGGGAAACAAGCATCTGAGGGATTAAAGGTACTTTAGTCCTGTGGTATATACGATATTTTCTGCACTTTATCCTCAAACGAATACCAAATAGTTTAAAAGAATACACATTTTGCAATTTTGCCAGTAAACTTTAGGACAAATATTTTTATTGGTATCATAGATACTCTGTAACAAATAGCACGTATTTACTTGACAACGGGATTAATTAATTCAATTCCTTGACGACGGGATTAAATATGAAAAATAATTCCTTGGGATCAAATAATTAAGAACATTAGTTCCTAAAAATAAAGACTAAAGAAGAGTTTTAGTCCCAGAAGTGATAAAATGTACTGTTTTATTATTATTGCTAAATATTTCTGTTTATAATAATAATTTAAGGAATCCTTGAAACCTGTTCTTAATCTAGAAACAGTCAAACAATTTAATTTTCTAGCAAATTTTACAATGGGGTACTTGCATGGTACTGATAATGAAATTGTTATTACTATTAACTTAATTTTAGGTCTAAAGCTTGAATTACATTATACTTTTTTCGGCTAGAAAAAAGAACTTTTTTTAGATACTTAATTCGGCTAGAATCTAGTTTTAAAATTTGTTCTTGCACTGACATATTTTATTTAGCTCATCGACCAATACTGCCATTGAAAATTTAAAAAGAAATGTAATTGTCAGTTGAGGTTGTCAACGTACTCGGTTAATGTATTAGTGAAGTTTTATGTACCTACAATTTAGTTATTCTGCTGTCACTAACTTTATTATATTTGAGGTTATATAAAAAGACGGTTCTAGTATGAAACTTGGATCGAAATTTTCTTGATTTACATTATCCAAGTGAGCATTCTAGAATTAAGTATGAAAATTGTCAAAGTTTCTAGCCGAAAAAAGTATAATGTAATTCAAGCTTTAAGCACTGGAAAAAATACAAATTTTGTTTAAAAAAAAAGTGTTTTAGTAAATTGAGAAATAAATTTTGCTGTGATGTCATTATTGTGTATAGGAAATAGGGCATGATTCTACGACTCACATCACATTAATTAATTACTTTTGGGCTTGTTAATACAAATTTTGTAAAAATAAATAATACGGGTTCCAAGTTTTGATCTCTTCAAAAATATTTAATAAACAAAGTCGTGCAAGTAGCCCATTGTAAGTGAAGAGTACACTACAGAAGAAATTTTTGTGCCCTTGCCTTGCATGGTTTGTCCATTTTCTTCGCTCAAGTAAAATAAAAAAATAGTTAAAATGTTGAGATTAAAAGGATGAAATATTTGAAAGTTTGAGTACCAGTGCTCTGAATACATTACCATCCGTGTTCTTGCGTGGGCGTACCATCGAATCAGTTAGTAAACAAAGCAGAATTTTTTTTACGTACTTGCTTGACGAGTATTAAGCTTGAGCTACACGACCAGCGACGTAAAGAACGGCTATAGGCGCCATCTCAGATAGGTAGGCACCGAGCCTTAAAAAATGAACATCTATCTTCTGTTTTCTAATTTCTACTACTAAAATGTATAACTGAATGGATATGAACCCGAGCTGTCAAAATCACAGTCGGTTAAATAACGCATTCGACTATCCGGTCCAATAATAAAATCACCCACTTGACATGAATCGGCCATGAGATGTTTAAAAATCGTATTCTTGTACTTTCAGTGATATTTTGGAAATCTAAATGACAGTGACAATAATAAAATAACTGTTATTATTGTCTATGTCGTTGTCATACAATTATTTTGTAAATAAAGTGATTTTTTATCTTCAACATCCCAAGTCTTTTAAATTACAACAGTCGGTTATATCTCATGATAGAAATTAATTTTTAAAATTTTAAAAGGCACATCTGTAAATCCATTCTTTCTCTATTAAATGTCTATAAAAACATTATCCTGAAGCCAATAATAATCTGACAGTTTACTCGAAACGAAAACACTTTTACAGTATTTTTCAACTTCAAAATGACATTGCATAGCTAGGATGCGGCAAAGTACGAATTTCGGGCTGGTTTCAGGCTGCCCTAGTAGTAGGAAAAGAGTGGAAAGAAAGTAAAATTGAGGGTATTCTAGGAATTCGGTAAAAACGTAGACGAGCCGCTTGAAGAATATTATAATATTTGTCTAAAATGTAACACATCTTTAAATTTTCTAGTAGGTGTATATTTTATGATCATGAGTCAAGCCTGTTGTTACTAGAGTCGATTTTTACGATAATCTGCCTTATCGTTTAAAGTTTGTTTGGTATGATTTATTTTCAACCTTTGATGTCACCCAAAGTGATAAAAATTGATGGTCAATTGATTTGGACAACAAAAACTGATCTATATCTTGGCAGAACAAAAAACAGTCTAGCCTGTAGTGGTCAAATCTTTTAAAATACCTTCCAGATTTTTATGCCTCCTTAAAATTCCTCGCAAGCTGTTAGCAAACCTAAATCTTTTCATTAACACAAAAATCTCTTTTTTAATTAAACAAATTTATGTCTCTACCTACACCTAAATTCTTCTGAAATTTATCTCCGCTGTTAAAAGCTTAACGACAGTGTTTTGTCCGTTGAGAAAAATCGTTGCCAAGGAACCAAGCACTGTTTACAAGATCCCTGTCGATGTTCAGATTTTTCATTCAAGGATTGAGAAGTAAATGTCAAAGGTGGTTGGCGGGAGCGTATATAACTACAATTTAATTATATGGTCGAGGTAAACGAACTTGGCTTTTCAATGCTGAATTCTGACGTGTAAGTGAGTTATAAGTACCGGGAAACGCTGAAACTACCAGCCAGAAAACAGAATGAATTACTAGAAACGGTCATAAACCATTTTATTAATGTTCTACAAACATACTCTTACAGCAATTAATCTGCAGAGCGTATAAAATCATCTAAGAAATTCTAGTTTAGTTTTTTACGGTTTTTTTACATCAGTTTTGACTGAATGGCTTAAAAATCTGATAATTTAATTCGGTAACCCGGAGAAACTCAATGCCTCATCATACAACTACGTTTCGATA
Organism: Agonum fuliginosum; assembly: GCA_947534325.1. Classification (NCBI taxonomy): domain Eukaryota; kingdom Metazoa; phylum Arthropoda; class Insecta; order Coleoptera; family Carabidae; genus Agonum; species Agonum fuliginosum. The sequence continues at coordinate 4,844,611 of OX384034.1, read as the reverse complement.
TCATTTACATTTAGTTTTTGAGATTTTTATTCACTTTAGGAAATAAAAGAATTAATTTTTATGTAAAATTATGCAGGCCAAAGTAAGCAATTTAGCACTCATCTTTATGCAAATGAAGCTTCTCTAATTACCTTGGAAACATATTTGATCTCTTTCTTATTTACAGACGGAAACTTGCGTGTGTCTTTGTTATTTTTAGAGAAGCTTCTTTAAACGGCTCGTCTGCGTTTTTACCGTATTCCTAGAGTACTCCTGAGTTTACTTTTTTTTCATTCCACTCTTTACCCTACTACTAGGGCTGCCTGAAACCAGCCCGAAACTCGTACTTTGCCGCATCCAAACTATGCAATGTAAAAGTGTTTTCGTTTCGAGTAAACTGTCAGATTATTATTGACTTCAGGATAATGTTTTTATAAAAATTTTATAGAGAAAGAATGGATCTACAGATGTGCCTTTTTAAAATTTTAAAAATTAATTTGTATCATGAGATATAACCGTGTAAAATTTGCATAAAATAGTAATTTTTTAAAAAATTTTCGAAATTTTTATAATCATGTACAATTTTTTATCAAAATTTTAAAAAGGCACTTCTGTAGATCCATTCTTTCTCTATTAAATCCTGGTTGAAATAAAATATAGCCAGAATCGTGAATTCTGATTCTATTGCTGCAATATTGCGTTCAACAAGTGTTGAGCGTTAAAAGAACTAGGTAAATAAAATAGCATTTTAGTTGACATTGTATCCTAAAAGTGACGAGAGTGGTACTGATACTGATCCACCCTGGGCGGGATTTGAACCCATGACCTCAGAATTCAATAGAAGCAAATATGTCCTAACAACTGTTTTATTTTGTAAAAGAAAATAATTTTCTTTGTACCTCGTCTTATCTCCGCTGTTGCGTAACTGATTGCGAAACAATTGGTGCAAAAATGGAGCAAAACAATTGAACGCAAAGTTGTCGCCGCAGTCATTTGTTATCGCTGTGCATTTTTCCACGAACGATATGCGACAATATTGTTCTCCTTCTGTGCGTTGCTGTTAGCAGAAAACAAGAGACAATCGCCTGTCCAGACCACTCCAAGCCAACCTCGATGACCGCAACGAGAAATTGTTCCGCAGACAGAGGTCCTCAAAATGCTCAACAACAACATGACTTTATAATCCATACAATTATTGATATACAATACAGAAAACAAAATGTCAAGGTTTTTTTATTCGGTTCAGGTTTAAAATTTTTTCGAAATTTTCGATTCGCTCAAAATTTAGTTATACCCTATTTTGGATCCGAGGAATCCAATGGTTCCACTAAAAAAAAAATTCGGTTTATAGTTTTCGAAATAATTTTTGCAGGTAAAAGACGGGTGTTTAAATAGTTTTTTCACCATTGGATTCCTCGCGTCGAATTACATATAAATCCAATTTTTTCTGAAAAAATTCTAACGGGTCCAATTTTTATGAAGGGTTTTCGAAAATGGCCAAAAACGGAGGTACACCCCTTGCTGAAATTTTGGTCAAAATAACTTTTTCTCTCAGAATTGGCTAAAAATTTGGTTATATACTAATTCGACCCCGAGGATTTCAAATCTGCAGTCGAAATTTTTTTCGACCAATATTTTTCGACATAACTTTTTTTAGTCGAAAACTGGTTGAAATGGAAAATTTATTTTTTAACCATTGGATTCCTCAGGTCAAATTATGTAGGAATTCAAATTTTCATGAAAAAATTCTAAGGGGTACAATTTTTATTGAGGTATTTAAAAAATTGCACAAAATCGAAAATATGAACATTATCTTAAAGTCAATATAATAACAGTTTGTTCGCAACGAAAACACTTTTACAGTATTTTTCAACTTCAAAACGACATTGCATTGCTAAGATGCGGCAAAGTACGAGTTTCGGGCTGGTTTCCGGCAGTCGTAGTAGCGGGGAAAAGAATGGAATAGAAATAAAGGTAAAATCGAGAGTATTCTAGTAATTCGGAAAAACCAAACTATTCACCAATTTAAAATTCCTAAATTCGTACTGTAGATGCTAAGAAATTTTTTCTGCAATTTCACGTAAATGCGTAAATTTTCGCTCCCTCTTCTGCTTACGTTTGCGTGTGAACGGACATTTTCACGATTTTAGCCCGAGGAACTTACAAACCGATGTTATCACAAAGCTCACGATTTTGAGAACTTGTAAGACTAAGACCAAGAGGCGTAATTAATTGCAAGCAACTTTCCTTCAGCCATAAACTACTACATTGTATGGTGGCTTCGCTTACTTTCTCCAACATGATTACAATTATAACAAGCATCCATCAAGTAATGGATCACTTTTCTAAACTCATTTATCATGCATCGAGAGAGAAGGTTTATGTAATCGGAAGAATTGATTAGCAATATTTTCACATTGATTTTTAAGAGCGAGTCGCATAATTTAAGCGACATGTCGAATTGTGGTTTGCGGTGTGTTTCTCTTACTTTAACTGATTTATATTATAACTAATATGCAACTTAGGAAATTATTAGAAATATATTGAAATATATTTCGAAATATGTAGTCATGACGAAAGGAGTGTCGTTAAATTACAGAATGTTTGAAGATAAAGTGCGAATTTTCACTTGTAATTTTTGATTATTATCCGAAAAATTTTTCGACACGAGTCGAAGACGAGTGAAATTGTATTGCAGTTTGCAACAATGCACGACTATAAATTTTCTGGATATTAATCCATGTCGAAAATAATTCGGAAAGAAAATCGCATTAACTTACTTAACAAATCTGATGTGGCCAGCACTCAACCTCCCGCCATACCTATCTAGACTTATAAACATAAATGTATACGTACAATCCGATACAAATAAAAATCTAAAATATTCAAACACAGAAATTTGTATCACCTGAATCAAAAGATTCAGTCACAGAAAAATTCTTCTGTGTGAAATCCTCCGTTCAATTACTACATTTTAATATCTTACTTATGACGTTAGTATGCCAACGTGTTACCCGTCTCACCTGTCAATATTTTTTACGCAAAAACAAAAATTAACCGATCATGGATTACAAGATTTCAACGTTTTATTTGATAAATTTATTTTTTAAATTTTACTAGGTACAGTTTTTTAATGCAACCAGATAAAGACAATTTTTTTATAACGTAAGTTGCAAATAACTTTTCCTCTTATTCTAAATTACAAATAAATACTATATTTGTCCAAATTTATAGAAATTTTTGACAATTAACCTTTTCATTTTCAATCTTTAAAAAATATCACTTCCAGTGAAGAAATCTATACCAAAATCTAATGAGTTCTTCCAATTTATATACAAATATTAAATACCAAATATCAAAATTTTTGGGAAATTCGTATTTGAGTTATCCGACTTACACCCCGGCCTTGACCACACACACATACGCACATAGACATCATCGTGGAACTATCAAAAATAAGTTGTAAGGACCCTAATTCGTGCTCATCCACTAAAAACTCACTACCCGATTTTTAGCATGATTCCAATACCTTCCTTTAAGGTATGGCGAAAGGTAAAAAAATGACGTTTTTAAATGTCTACAGAAATATAGCTACTAGACAATATTTCCAGGAACAAATGCGATTTTCAATAAATTATTTTTGATTAAGGATCAGGACATCCAAATGTCTAGACCCTTTTAGATGTAGTTATTTTGCAAATAATTGTTAATATCTCTTCCCAGCATCTTTAAAATATTCCATTACAGTCCTGTGCTCTTCTAAAAAACGTCCATACCTCACAGATGGTCAACTCCGCTGACTTTACACGGCAACTTCTTCAAGAATCAAACCGACGTTTGGTTTCCACTCTCGCTACTTGATCTAGATCAGCTGTGATGTGATCTGATCCAATGCCACCTTCACATGTTCGTAAAAATCCACTACCAATGAACATGTGTATCGGTGTTAGTGAAACTCTACAAATAAATGTACAAACAAAACAAAGAAACAGAAAGAAGAATGCTTAGAATATTTGACATTCTTGTTGGAATGTCTAACCACTATTAAAATAATCAGTTTAAACGTTTTTCTGGAGAAAAATACTTTGTTGGGTCATTACTTTGTTAAATTATATTTATTTTATATTGTTTAAGAGACAAACTTTCCTAGCACTCTAATCTGATATTTCCGAGTGAGCATTTCTAAAAATTCATAAATCCAAATCTCTAAATGTCAGCATCTTATTCTGAACTTTTTCTTGTTCTCTTCGATTTGTCTTAGTCTACAAAATATCAGTAGTTGTCCTCCCATATTGCGTAAATTGTTAAATGTTATCAAACTAGTCTGACACCTTCTTTACTAACACTACAGAACACTATAATGATAAATCATATCGTGTAGGTAACCGTTATAGAGAATTCTATTATTAGAAATGTGGTACATTTCTACACATGATTTTTTTAATCTACGACTGTTAATAATACAGAGTGTTTAACAAATTCAGGAAAAAAATCTGATGTGGCCAGCACATGACCTCTCGTTTAATTCTGCTTATTCTACTAATCTAATAAATAGTTTTACTTAGTTATTTTTTTAGTCGAAAAGGGTATAATGTAATTGAAGTTTTACACGGTGTCAGTAACTTGTTCAAGTCACTAAAATCCAGATCTATAGAATTTAGTACTTGTAGACAGATATTTTAGCACTAAATTTCATCATTGGTTTCAGTTGTGATTCCAGTCAAGTGAATAGAAAGCACTCTGTCAACTATATCTGTGAAGGCAGGTTTTTAAGCACTGTTTCCATCGTTTGTTTTAAGTAACAATAATTTAATATGCCTCTTTCAAAACAAACACTACGATTTCAAAGAGCTACTTGAACAAGTTGCTTACTTTGCAGCTATTTAAGGTGTTCGTCTACCCTAAAATTTTACAGCGTTACAGAGGTATACGCCTCCCACGTTTACCTTATAGTTATAATTGAAATATATGATGCGTTTACATATGAGTGTATTAACAAAGGACGTCTTAATGCCTCTAGTTTTTTTATTTTTTGTCTTTGGCCTAGGAATTTGAAGTATTATTTTTGATTTTTGTCATTATTTGATATTATTTTTTTCGGTCATTATAAATGAAAAAAAAAATTTTAAAATGCCTGCAGCTAAATAATATTTAGTTTTACTTAATTTCATTAAAAAATACAGAAGTTATTATGGGAATACTGGAGTCATGTTTACAGTGTTTTTCAACTTCAATATGACATTGCATAGCTAGGATGCGGCAATGTACGAGTTTTGGGCTGGGATCGGGCAGCCGTAGTAGTGGGGAAGAGAATTAGAAAAAATCTGACGTGGACACCACATGACTTCCTTGTACGCCTTGTGTGTTCATACTTTTCTTAATAACTAAAATGTAAAATAATATTAAAATTCTTTTAACTTATTATACTAGTATACTCACAAATATATTTTAGTCATTTTATTTAAACTGCAGAAGAAGATATAAAGCATATTTTACTATTGTCACTGTCATGTCATAATCATTTAAATTTTACGTAGTAACAAATGTTAATCGATCATGGACTACAAGATACCGAAATACTATAAATTATAAATATATACTTTAATTATTTTTAAGTACTACTTCCGGTTTGTAGACTGAAACCAAAAATAGGAGGTGCACAACTAGATGCTATAACAGTCCTAAATACAAAATTTCAACTTTCTACGTCTAACCGTATTTGAGTTATGCGACACACATACGTCCGTCCGTACGTACGTACGTACGTACGTACAGACGTCACGTCGAAACTAGTCATAATGGATTCAGAAAAGGTCAAAACGGATATTTCCGTCAAAATCTGAGAATCGAAATTTTTCGCGATTACAATACTTCCTTACTTCGTACAAGGAAGTATAAAAGTATTATCGAGAGTATTTTAGGAATTAGAAAAATAGGTAGACGAGCCCCATAATGTAGACTTTCTTCAAAATGACTCACTTTGAGTACTGGAATTTAGCGACTTGAACAAGTTACTGGCCTGGAGATGAAAAACATGACTGAATCCTTTCCTGATGAATATTTCTTCGTACGATAGCGTGCTAGGCTCACATATGCTAATCATAGTTCCATCCACACAGCATACATTAGCATCGGGCATTGAAGTCTTTTAGTGGCTCCAAAAAGACACAGTTTTACAACCGCTGTGCCGCAACCCCTACATCTAGCGTTCAATGTTCTTAGTTCTTAGGCCAATTACGCCATCAGACCTCAACATAGCGCACAACACAGCGTCGGGAGTTATGTTCACTCTCGCTGTAATATAAATAACTAGAGGAAGCGAATTACTTATGATGTAAACGGGTTTATAGATAGGGTTGCCTTGTTTATTTATCGGTAATTTAGTCGCGATATTTATTTATAGATTGCGATCGTGATATTTGCATGCAGTGTTGTAGATAGATGAAGGCGTTAGACTGCCCTAAGCAAGGAATTTAATTTACTGTTTGATATAGATCACACTCTTTTTAGCCCTACAGTCCTGCAGATTTTAATTGCCTCGCCTTAATTAACACAAAAATTAACTCACAATTTGTTTTATTAGAATGAGAAAATTAAAGAACAAATATTATTTATTTTTGCACTTCCGGGACTAAAACTCTTCTTTAGTCTTTTTTAGGAACTAAGGTTCTTAATTTTATCTCTAGGGATTATTTTTTATATTTAATCCCGTTTTCTAGGAATTGAATTAATTATTTCCGTTGTCAAGTAAATACGTGCTATTTGTTACACAGTATCTATGGTAACAATATAAATATTTGTCATAAAGTTTACTGTCAAAATTGCAAAATGTGTATTCTTTTAAACTATTATTTGTTTGAGGATGGAGTGTAAAAAATAGCGTATATATACCTCACCGTGAAATAAACTTCACCCTCAGGATTAAGTCATGCACTTTAGTCCTTTAATATAAATATACTATTCTGTTATGTCGAAGAACAACAGAAACCAAGGCAATAACTAAACCTATATAACCAAACATTATTTTCAAATTTACTTTTATTGTATCGATCGGACAAAAAATATTATAAGCATCACGGACGTTATGTGCATTTTGTACCGATTTCGGAAAATATTGGAAACCTCGACTACGTCGGTAAACTGCACATACCGCCCTTGATACTTAATATACTAATTAATTAATGATACAGATATGGATAAATTAAACTACTCGTATTTAAATTTACATTTTGATATATCAAACAATAAAATATAAAACAGACTCAACTACTTATAAAGTTAAAAATTCTGTAGCAATTTATTTCTGTATCATAATCCATTAGTTGTGCTTAACGCTTGGCGAAGATTTCAGATCTTCGTTGCTCAATCTCTGTTTATAGTCGTGATATTTAACAAGACACGATGTTCTGATGCTCATTCCAATTTCGATCGCTTTGCTAGCGTATGAAACAAGGAATTCTGCGCCATTTGTGATCAGAACAGTGAAAGTGTAAACCAGAACAAAGGTATCTTCAGATAGGTACCAAGAGAATATAGCTGAGGATGATTTACAAATTCTTTCATATATTTTAATATTTAATGGTATCGATTCTTTTTCCTATGTTAATATAAAGAAACACTCTCTATAATTAGTTAAAGCAGTCTAGCAATTTATAAATGCTCACGAAGTTTTATAGATAAAACTAAATTTCATAAATTTATTTACAGACGAAGAATGGAACTAGATTTATGCCGAAATACATTTTCTACCAAATCTCTTAATAATATAAAGCATATGCAATAAATTGCTTAAAACATTCTTTTTCAATAATTTTTTATATGGATTCCAAAGATTTGTTTGAATTCTAATTGGGCATAAACCTAAATTAATTCTTTCACAAACATCTAGTACCTATTTTTTTAATAAACTGCTACACGTCTAAACACGTAATGTTTTGTTATGGAGACGAGACTTTTAATATTATAGTCAATTAATAGAACTGGAAGAATATTTTTAATGCAATTTTTATTTCCAGGTTTTTAAATGAAACAGTTTTGAACCACTCCCATACAACACATTGATCGTATTAACGTCTGTAAGACGTACATCTTGCAACTGTCGTCTGGACGTCATAAGGAGACTAGTATTGGTCGAATTTTAGACGTCTTATGCGGTAGTCTTTTAAGTCTTCATTATGTTGTCCAGTTTTAAATCTCCCGCTTACAATATAATTATAGGAGTCCTATATTTGTCTCAAAATTCATCTTGGTTAAGACATACAAGAAACCTACTCGTATATTAATCAAAATTAAGTCGTATATTGGTCATAATTTGACTGTCGAAAAAATATTAAATTAAATAGACGTCATTTGCATGGAAAAAAATAACATCTTTTAAACATCCAGAATGGAGGACATAAGACACGTATGTGACGTCTTTGTGACTACATTTGGATCAGACGTTTTAGAGACATGAACATTATAAAGACGTCTTAATGACGTATTTGTGTTGTATGGGCTGTTTCCATTTGAAATTTATTTGTAATGTAGTTTAGCTTTAGAAGCATTTAATTTCATAAACCAATAAAGTATAATTAATAGTTTTTTAATTGTATTAAATGAAACTAACTATAAGATACAAAATATTATCTAATATAGACTTGTTTATCAATAGTGGTATTAGCTCTAATTGGATAATTTTATTTTTAATAAGTGGGAAGTATAGACAATTATATAAATAATGATTCCTATAGCAGGAACAATAAAAGAGTTTGTATGTAGGCGCCTTTCAGGATAGAGATTAATTTTGAATAAGTATTCTAATAATACTGTCCGTGCAACCAGAGCTGGTGTAGCAGTAAGGGAAAGAAAAAATGTCCCTATGTTCTACACAAAGCTGAGCCAAAGTTTGCCAACTTATTACTCACCTGAAAGCAACTGAGTCAAGAGAAAAATCGAGCTGAACGATCCCTTTATACACCATTTTCTGCCAAACATAATAATCTATGTTCGCTCGATTAAAAAAACTTCTAAGTCCGGTCACTGTATTAATTATTAGAATATTAAGGCGGAACATCAAATTTTTCCGCATTCGAAACCTATACCATATGTTCTACGCAGCGACGTGCCGTTCACTACAAAATTTCTTAGCCTGGGTAATCGGAGTAGAAGGAAAGTATGTCTTGTATTGAACAATAGATGCAGATTTTCGTCAAAATATATGTGTCATTTATTTGGAATTCTGGGCTTATTTTTAAAGATATTTTTATTTTTTTTGAAGTAGGTACTGTAAAGATAAAGGATGGTTCTAAACTCGTCTTAAAGTTTTAATAAAAATATCAATTGTTTATATACAGGGTGTTCATTTTAAGTGGCGCACCATTGCTATCTCCAGAAGTATAAGAGGTACGAAGTTGGTTAAATTAGCAAACAATTTCTATTTTATATGACTACTTTAATGAATGAAAGAAAAATTTTTTTAGGCCAGTGGTTCTCAAACTACGGGGTGCAACTTTCTTATTTCAAATGGGGACCTATTGTTTTATTCGCTTATTCGATTCAGTATTTTTTTCTGAATTCAACGAGATATTACTTTCATACCATGGCATAACAGAAACATGAGAAAAACGCTATTGAAAATTATGATAATTTAATTAAAATCTGAGTGTTACAAGAGTGCTATGGAAGAAAACAATTGAATATTTGTTTCATATTAATTGTTATTTGATAATGAAAAAGATTCTTTTATTTTAATTAAGAGATCAGGACCGCTACTGAGTGTATAAGTTCAAGGTACTAAGTACTCAGTAGGGTACAAGGTGGAGGTAACTACGGACACGTGTTTCGACCTTATTTGGTCTGATCAGTGTAGTATACTAGAATCTTTTCCACTAACAATTAATATGAAACAAAATATTCAATTGTTTTCTTCCATAACACTAACTAACAATCAGATTTTAATTAAATTATCATAATTTTCAAAAGCGTTTTTCAAATGTTTTTGTTATGCAAGGGTATAAAACTAATATCTCGTTGAATTCTGAAAAAAATACTGAATAGAATAGGCAAATAAAAAAAATAGGTCCCCATTTGAAATAAGAAAGTTGCACCCCGTAGTTTGAGAACTACTGGTCTAAATTTTTTTTTTCTTTCGTTCATTAAAGTAGTCATGTAAAATAGAAATTTTTTGCTAATTTAACCAACTTCGTAGCTCTTATAGTTTTCGAGTTAGCAATGGTGCGCCACTTAAAATGAACACCCTGTATATGTACAGTTTGTTGAAAATAGGCCATTTTCAACAAACTGTACATATATATATATATATATATATATATATATATATATATATATATATATATATATATATATATATATATATATATATATATATATATATATATATATAAACAATTGATATTTTTATTAAAACTTTAAGACGGGTTTAGAACCAACCTTTATCTTTACAGTACTTCAAAAAAAAAATTAAATATCTTTAAAAATAAGCCCAGAATTCCGAATAAATGATACCACTATTTCTAGATCCTTGAAGTTCCGCCTTAAGCCCTGTTCACACATGAATTCTTTAAGAATTCTTTTATGTTTCTGAACCTTTAAAAAATTTATTGTTTTGAAGTTACAATGGCTTAGAAATTATTATTTTCCAAGTTTCATGAAGAGGCGTCGTTTTTTGAGAGGCATTTCTTTTCAGGATTCATAAGAATGAAAGAATCCTCAAAGAATCCATGTGTGTACTGTTGTATTCTCCGTAACCATATTCCATGCAAACACACGCACGCACACACATCCAATGTGTTCACATATGGACCACACTTTTCTCTCTTAACCGGTTTCTAAGCTCTCTAACTCTACACCCCCGCAAATACTTGTACCGAAAAATGTGATGTTATCTGCGGTCTCCGTAGTCGTAGTAGTGTATAGTGTGCAGTGTTGTAGTGTATAAATACAATGTTGTTGTAACAATAGAGGACGTAATATATAGCCGCATGGTCAGTAACCCGTGCCCAAACAAAATATAGATGTTATCGGGACTGTGATTACGAGGGTAATTTATCGATAATAATGGAAGAAAAAATTTAAGAAGTTTTTATAATAATTCTGTCACGCTATTTTTGTATTTTCTAATTTGGATGGAGGTGTCACACAGACAGTTTGAATATGCTCTATTGGCTGGATATCGGATATTCGGTTTATTCTTTGGCCGGATAGCCGACTACCGGTAATCGGATATTCGGCGTTTAGGAACAAACTTGTTTGGAGGTGATGTGGTATATTTTTTAATTTATTTCATATTTTATGGTTTTTATGAGAATAAATTGCTGGCAGCAATTTTCTTGTAACTTCATACGTTTTTAAACTTTTTTTTAACTATCCGGGACATATCAGATCGCTATCCGGTATTCGGTCGGATAGTAAAAATGTTTCGTAAAGATCCATTTCGAGTCCTGCACATTTAAGATTGAATTTAGCCGCTATTTGACAGGCAATTCTGACGATGATTCTTTTCTCAGGATCAATAAGCATGAAAGAATCCTCAAAGAATCCACGTGAGAACAGGACCTGGAAGATTTTTGTTTATATCTTCTCGTATTTAATATTTCAGTAGAATTTACTGAAACCGTATGCAGTCATAAACCTACTTCACCCTTAATGAGGCATTAAAATAGTTGATATTTGTATTTCGCAAAGGAGAATTCTTCCTCGTCTCATTCTTCATGAGAATCTCTGTAAGTTGTGTGTCGCAAGCTCTTTGCGGCAGACTTCATTATTTGTAGCGTTTTTAGCTTTGGATCAAAGGTTGCGCTGACCGCCGTTTGTTCTAAGGAACATGTTTTATAACGTTGTTGCATTGCCGGGAATAGACTTTGCTGGCAATATCACAGAATATTATGTTGTTATGTTTTGTTGTGGTAGTGATTTTATGATCGTCTATTCACAATTTTTGATGGCATAAGTCGGTATTTAATTTTATAATCATGGAACAATAATTTTATTTAGATTTTTAAATTTAAAGGCAGTTTTCGTAAGGGCTCTACTTTGGTAAACGCATTAGGCTTGCATTCTTTGACATAGATCTTTTATAAAATAAGTTTGACGAGATATGTGACTGCGTGTGAAGAGCTATTACACTATCACATTTCTCGTCAAACATCTGTTATAACAGTTTTTTGTCAAAAAACTTTTGTAGTGTACTGCCGGGCTAATGAATAATCTGGATAACTATGAATGGAATTAATAGTTATTTGCATGCCAAGGGCTGAAAGTAGCGTTTTGCAGACTGATGCTAGAGATTGTAGCACGAGCGTAACGAGTGCTGCATTTAATCGAAATCTGCAAAAAGACTTTCAGTCAGAAGTATAGGTACACAAAATTAATTGATTTTCATAACCAATCAATAGAAATGTAAACAAATCTGATAAGTATTTAGAAAGAATTTTAATACCGATCGTAGAAAAAGTACATTTTTATTCAGTAAAAATTAATTTAAAAACTATTTGATAATAGTTAAAATTATGCGTTATCTATTTTGTGGCATTAATTATTATAAACAAATCAAAGTACAAATGAGTCAAACATTTTCAATGGCTGTATTGCAACTTTGTAACCATGATTTTCTGACTAGTTTTGCTCCAAATAAAAATACCATAACATTTTACAACCTCAGACAAGTAGGACATATATTGCGAAACATCTTGACAAGAATACAACATATGGTCATCAAACGTTTATGTTTTACGCTAACCGCACACCTACATCCTACGTTACCGAGAATTTTCTACGATTTTCTTGTAATCATTTCATAATAAGAAAAAATCTGACGTGGCCATCACACAACCTTCCGCCATATCTAGACTTTAAACAGAAATGTATACGTACAATCCGGTGCCCATTTAAAATATACAAATAAAAATCTAAAATATTCAAACACAGAAATTTGCATCACCTGAATAAAAAGATTCATTCACAGGAAAACTCTGCTGTGTTGAAGCCATCCTCCGTTCAATTACTACATTTAATATCTTACTTAGGACTTTTATAGCGCTAGTATGCCAACTTGTCACCCATCTCACCTGTCAATATTTTTTACGCAGAAACAAAAATCTACCGATCATAGATTACAAAATATCAACGTTTTATTTGATAAATTTATTTTTTAAATTTTACTGCAGTTCTTTAATGCTACCAGATAAAGACAATTTTTTTATAACGTAATTTGCAAATAACTTTTCCTCTTATTCTTATTATAAATACTATATTTTTCCAAATTTATATACAATTTTGACAATTAACCTTTTCAATCTTCAAAAAATATCACTTCCGATGAAGATATTTGTACCAAAATCTAAGGAGCTCTTCCAATTTATATACAAATGTTAAATACCAAATATCAAAATTTTCGGGTAATTCGTATTTGAGTTATGCGACTAACACCCCTTGACCACACACACACATACGCACAGACATCATCGTGAAACTATCAAAAATGAGTTGTAAGGACCTTAATTCGTGCTCATCCACTAAAAATTCACCACCCGATTTTTTGCATGATTCCAATACCTTCCTTTACAGGTAAGCGGAAGGTAAAAAACATTCCTCTTTTTTTCTGTTTTCCCCATAAACCTCTGAAAAATGAAATAAAACCCATGGACAATTTAATCGTCGATAAAAGCTGTATACAGCGTGTAGCGATATCCACTGAATGCCCAGGCAGGCGCTCTATGATCAGGTCGTAAATTACGTACGTTACGGGACGAGCCGGACTGTAGATCTGTGGACCTTATGCTCCACGTCGTTCACAAGCCATCACCGTAGATGATAGTATTTCTTCCATGGATAATTCAACCTTAAGGGTATCGACTCCACGTAGCTCAACACCGCGTTTGTCCTATGTTAACGCATGGAAACATTTTTGACATTTATGAAAATTTCAAATGTTATTTATTATAAAAATAGGAAAAACAACTAATTGGTAATTCAGTCAAAAAATTAAAACGAAATTACTACATTTATTTTAAAATGCAGTTATTTCTTTTGATTTTTTTGGCTGAATTACCAATCAGTTGTTTTTCCTATTCATTATATTACAGCCGATTACTTTGTTCCAACGTTATTTATTATTTTTTATTTGGCATATTTAAGATTGGAGGAGTAGAACGTTCTGGCAATATGTTTTATAAATAAGAAATATCGTTTATTTCCACTTCTACATACGCCAGAACTCTTCATTTATATAATTTCCATTTTTGTAACTGAACTTTTTATACTTGCGGAAATCTAATCCGGCCACTTCGGACTGGCAGACTGGACATTCCATCTTCAGTAGATATGCAAGGCCCAAGCCCTTCAATTTCACGATTAATAAAATGTCCACACTAATTTGACCGCTAACTCTTACTCTATTAATAAAATAGTAGAGTATGGCGAGAAGTCATGTGTTGGCCACTTCAGATTTTTATATGAATTTAAAAGAATTTTTCCGAATCTAACTGGGCATAAACCTACCTAGTAGATGAATTCTTTCACAAACATCTAGTACCTACCTGTTTTCCTTCAAATATTTAATAATGAGTAAAGCAGAAACTGTTACACCTCTAAACTCGCAATATTTTGTTACGGAGACGGGACCCTTAAGTTGGCGAATCGCACACGAATAAATATATAATGGCCGTTTTACACTACGCTAAATATTAAACAAGAAATTGCGCTACAAATTGAACAATACCTTGAGCAATAAATTGCTTTGTTTTTAATGAACTCTGTTTTATACTGAGACAATTTATATACCTACCTACAATATTTAGTTTGTGATTCTGCGCAGTTCGCATATAATAATAATTTGACAGCCGCGTTTATCTATTTTTTCAGACAATTTACGAAGCAATGCGATATTTCACACAATTTGCTGTACTACACAATTTAGATTGTTTCAAAAATTGAACAATATCTTGTTCAAGATTTAGTGTAATTTAAAACGTGCTTTATAGAGTTGTAGAGGTTTGAAATGAGACATGGTGAAATGTGTAGATTTCCCTGGCGTGGTTCACGTTTGTATCGATGTTCGGTTCTCAGCGTCAGCTATCAGTCTGCGTGTGGTCGATCTCAACTGAACACTCTTCACTCTTCCATTATGCGATACTGTGTTTAGTGACTTTGTTGCTGTTCAGTTTCCCAGCCTTCCAGAGAAAACCTGCAGTGATAGATCAAAGCCACCCAGAATTCCAAGCACTAAATTAGGAAACTATCATGAAAATTTGCTTATAGGTTAACATGATGGCAGAAAACAGTCAAAAACATTGACTCCGCACGAAATTCTACAGCGGGTATTGTTTTATTAAACATAATTTATGTTTGAGGGGAAAAATAATTTTGGCACCCATATTTGTAAAAGAGGGTTTTCGCGCGCCACTGCACAGCTTTTATTTAAGTCAAATTTTAACATGTTGTCAATAAAGCTTGGATCTGCAAAATAACCGATCGAATTTTTTTAATTCGTTTTAAAATAGAAGATATTTAAAAAATAACAAAAATTGTTAAAATTCAAATTAACATAATTTCGATTTAAAAGCAAAATTTTAAAATTCTGCATCTTGCATTTTGTAGATTGTACCTACTTGTATGTTGTTTCAACATTTTTAGATTATTATATTTAACAAAACAATAAAAGTTGTGGGGTGGCGCGCGAAAGCCACGTTTTTGGCTCATTTCTGGCGTGGTAGAGGATCGTCTTAATCAGCATATCAAACCGTATATACCCTTAATGCGCTACACTTGTAAATCCAGAAGATTAACAATTTGAACGATTCTGGCTGTATTATAAAAAAATTTAAATTGAATTTTAACATGAAGAATCATTATCTCATTAGTGAATCAATAAATGCAACTTATTAATTGCTGTGACATCAATTAGCAAAACTTATTGGAGCTAATTTTTATCATTTAATAACCCATATTATACGATGATTAATGCATAAAAATAAAAAATGTCTTTTGTAATCGATACATTAGTCTGAAGACGGGTATAGAGATTTTTTTTAAACAGTTAACCCATTGACTGTAATTTATGTAAAACTCACATTTTAGTAATATTTAGAAATTATTTAACAAAATACGGCAAGGTTTTTTGTAAATTACATTCCATAGCCATGTAAGCACAACCTATAAGTGCATCATTGTAGAATATGAGGTCATCGATTTTAAAACCAAAGTCACAAAATTATTTATTGTAACATGCTTTTTGCTTTGCATTTGATATCAAGAAATAGGCCTTAACGGTTTAACATATGTACTCGATTTTATGATACACCCTGCAAATTGACCATGTGTGCGGTTACCGCCATCAACTGGCCAATGATACAACATAACACAACATTATTTATATCAACAGATCGTCTCCGTAAAAACCATCCTCCTTAACTCCAAGTCGACTCCAAGTTAGTGCTACCATATCTCAGGGTCGGTGAAGATTTCCGCATCGTTGTTGTTCTCGTCCATTCTTCTTTCTTCTTATAAGGCAGAGAGTGAGTGACTTAGACTTTTAACAGAGCCCACATGGACATCCTCGTTGTCGTTAGAATGTTCTGTTCTATCCCTGAAAGGACTGTGACGTCAGTGACAAGTGAATGCTGTGACACCCGCATTAATATTGCAGGAGCTGTGGTAGTTTGCATACGTCACGGCATGTAGATGTTAGTGGAGACTGTATGGTATGATTGGTATGGTAATCACTCTCAATCGTATGCCGAAATGTTCTCTGTAGTGTATAGTCTAGGAAGAGCTCAAAACTTGACGTTTAAATTATTTTTTGCACTTCCGGGACTAAAACTGTTCTTTAGTCTTTATTTGTAGGGACTAAGGTTCTTAATTTGATCCCAAGGGATTATTTCTCATATTTAATCCCGTAAATACGTGCTATTTGTTACAGAGTATCTATGGTAAATATTTGTCATAAAATTTACTGTCAAAATTACAAAATGTTTATTCTTTTAAACTATTTTGCATTCGTTTGAGGATGAAGTGCAAAAAATAGCGTATATACCACAGGACTAAAGTACCTTTAATCCCTAAGGTGATTATTTCCCTCACCTTCGGGTCGTGAAATAAACTTCACCCTCAGGATTAAATCATGCACACTTTAGTCCCTCAATATATAATATACTATTATGGTTGTGGTTTCCTTTTATAAGTTTCGAAGGTTTCTACCAAGTACCCAACTAAGCAGTACATTTGGAACTCCTAAAGTAACATTAGCATGCTTAAGGGTGTCGTCTCCGTAACTAAATATTACGTGTTTAGAGGTGTAGCAGTTTCTGCTTTACTCATTGCATATTTAGAATTTGAAGGAAAGACCGGTACTAGACGTTTGTGAAAGAATTAATTTAACTCCGTGTAGGACACATAGGCACATTCTTTCTTTCTTTTACCGCTTCGGCCAACTCTGACCCATGTTTAAGCACAGCTCTCTGCATGTGATGATGTACAAACCCGGACTTTCGAAGTTCAAGTCCCGGAAAATTATTATAAAACATCTTGCAATTAAATCGCACTCGCATGCTTCAAGTTGACCACTTCCACGTCTTAAAAAAATGTAGTCAGAACCACTATCGGTCCCATACAGCCCTGATTCTTTGAGGATTCTTTCATGTTGCTGAATCCTGAGAGAAATAATCCTGGTGAGAATTGAATTGAAATTGAATCTTAATCTTGAAACTTGGAAAAAATTATTTCTAATTCATGTATGGAATCAAAACAGTGAATTCTTTTTTTGCAGACTTCAGTTACATAAAAGAATCAACAAAGAATTTACCTATGTATGAACAGGGCTTTACATTACTGTAAATTTACTGCAGCAAAAACCTTCTGAAGTTGAAAACAGTTTATGACGTAAATATGGTTTATATAAATTTTATAAAAATGTTTTATTCCATTATATTGTGCATATCTTTAGAAAATCGTAATATATCTCACTTTACGTATGACTTTCTTTGAACTATTGAAACCAAGTAAGTTGTAAGTTAAGGCTTGTGTCTTATTTCTCAGTAACAAACTGCTTAACGAATTATGAGTCATTTCACCATTTGTCGAGGGTGCGCCAATACTTCGAGCGCTCAACTGTTTATTACAAAACACTAATATACCACACTGAACATTACCATAAGCTAAATCAACTAGGCCATGCTATACTAACTTTATATTATTTATGAATTTATTGAAATGCAATCAGACAATTATTTTAGTATACCCAAGTTTGAGTTATTAATTTATTCACGTATTGGCTGACTTAGTACCACATATGGAGAGGTGTAAGATATATCTAAATAAAATGTAAGTAGAATTAAATATTTTATTGACAAAAAACATGAGCATGTATACTTTTTCTATGCATAACTATAAAAATTTTCATTAATTTACATGCACTGTAAAATATGAACAGAAAGTTGTACGTTTTTATTTCGTTCTGTTTTTAATGTAGTCAATTAATTATAATCTGTGAGTATTCTTGAGTTGAGGGCTGGTAACCTCACATATGGTATAATACAGGGTGTTTCTATACCTTTGCACGCAACTTTAATAAGTTAAATAATTTTATATACTGATTACAGAAAAAAATATTTTCAGAATTCGCAAAATTAGGGTAGTGAAAATTTTAGTGCCACTTGTTTGAAAGTCCATTTAACTGTTTATTTATTTATTTAATAGTATCATCAACTGTTATTGCCTTATAACATGCAACATTTTTTGATAATTATAAACAACATAATACGTTAGTTACTTATAATACGTTAGATACTTATAATTTATTAGTTACGGACTTAATACGTTAGATACAACCATAATAACATCAAAACCTTCCATAATATGCGAACTGTCAACTAAGTAACAAATAAAATTCTTGATTTGTTTTAACATCGCTATCTATGATGATACGATTAAGCTTTGAATATAACGCGAATATATGCGATTTAAGCCCCCTTGGATGTTCAAAGAGACTCGGTTTCACCTCGTCTCTTAGCAACATCCTCGGTATTATAAATCGCATAATATTCTTGTTATATTAATAGCTATTATAGTCTGATTTCGTAAAGCAATGTAAAATTTTGAAGAAAATTCGCCTGCATTTTGAAATGGTTGGAGTAAAACTATGATATTATGGTATCGTTGTAAAGCTTATTTTATGTACATTCTAAAAAAATATATGACATTACCGATTCCCTATGCTAGATTAAAAGTTGTACCCATTTCCGGTTAAACCGGAAATGATACAAAGTTTTTATTGTGACCATCTTACGAGTCCCTTTATCTAGTAGTTTAACTTTGCTTATAAACATTTTCTGTATCTCTTGAAATTAACGAAATATTCCTAGTGCTGGACTTACGACAACAGCCTATATAACCTATTAAAGTTGCTTGCAAAGGTATAGAAACACCCTGTATAAATATATTTTTGCCGATAAATTACAATATTTGAAGATATTTTATCCAAATTGTGTAAAGTTTGCGACAGATTATGATGTACCTAAGATTCTGAATCCTGGAAAAGAAGAAGTTTTCTTCTTTCTAGTGAGAATTGCAGTGCCGCTAAATTGAATCTTCAATGAGTCTTGGAAAAGAAGAATTTAAAACCATGAATTTTTTTATTCAGAATCTTGAAACTTCTTCTTTTCCAGGATTCAAGTAGCATTCACAATCAGAAATTAGTGGCAGTGGTAGAATTAGTAGTAGCGGTAGTGGCAGAGGTAAAAGTTTGACACTGTGTTTGTAATAGGAACCATTCATATTAAAAATTCTAAAAATTAGTGGTGAAGGAGCGGTATCGGCAACGTAGTGGTAATGGTACAAGTTTGCAAGCTCCAAACTTTTACCACTGCTTCGCCAGTAATTCTACCATGAGTGGCAGAAACCGAAAGATGTTTATGTTATGTTTGAATGCATGTGCAATATATAAATCTTTATTGAAATTAGAAAGTATATCTTTGTCTATAATCGTCGAACGTATACAAGAACAGTTCAAAAGGACAGCTGGTATAGGCAACTTTAGAATTTCACACCAGATTGAATGAAATATCCCTAATTATTACCATACACTAATTTTTTCTATTCTGAACGGCGAGTGGTGCTAGACTTTAATTTTATAATTTTGTTACCACAATCACTGCCACTAATTCTACCGTTCCCACTAATTTTGTTGTTGTGAATGGGCCTTCAGAATCTTGGTAGAATCTTTCAAAGAATTAATGTATGTAACATTGACTTTATCTTCAAAATACAAACTTACATTATTAAAATGAGGAACATATCATTAATTTAATATCATTGTTATTTCTTACTACCTTATAAAATTGCTTGTCATATAGCATAATAATTGTTTTCTTAAGACGAATATAAATATAAACATAAACTTAATTATCTTAAGACTAATGTACAAGTTTCATTTAAAACACCCATTAAAATAATTACCTACCTTTATTACATTTAACATTCATCTTATTCGTCATCACACAGCACACACAAAACAATTTGAAAAAGACGTAAGTACATCTGTACATAATGCTAATACATCTCTGTGTCTATACAACGGCGTATCTATGTCCGCGCATAAATTTCCATACTTAAAGTTGAAGTTTACAGTCTCTGTCACTTATAATCCTGATTTTAAATTCAAGCCTAACATTTCAGTTTTCGCAATATTTTTATGCCTCGTTATAGCGTATAGCAATGTCTGCACATATATGTCAATATCTCATATCATTGTGCGTAGATTATTGTGTAACGCTGTTGTAGACTTTCTCTGGACCATATATGAACAAAAATATTAATTCGAAATGTTAGTCGTCGATTGGAATTGATCTTTAATTGCCTAATGTCCAACGACTTATTTGTCGCAAATGTTAAAGGATGGAATAATTTATTGTGATGAATTTAAAATGAGTTGAAGAGATTTTAATTTCTTTTTTCTTTTTCAGGTATGTGCAGTGACAGTATTATTACTTGTACGTGCTATTATTGGGTAAGTCAATAACTAGCAGAAAATTATAGAGGAAACATACTCTGATTTTTTGGGTGAGGGATTGAAGCCATGAGACGGAAGGGGGGTGTGCTACTAGAGCATACCAATATTGGATATGTTTATTCTGAAAGTTTTATAAATAGTAAACATACCATGTAAAGAACAGAATGCAGAATAGTATATTACAGTACAAGTGAAGAAACTGCAAAAGCACACATAGTGAGCGAATTCGTTTCTTCACAAGTGCTGTATAGCGTTTTGTTCAATCCTACGAGAAGAATATTATTTAAACATTAAAACTTGCATTAAATTTAAAGTAACAAAGGCGGCGGATTGCGTTGTTATGTTTCATGTAAATAAAAACAGTCGTAATTGTCAACAAAAATAAATATAGTTCATTTATGTCACTGTCTTTATAAATTAGAACTGTGGCACAATATGGCACAAGAAAATGATGTCATTGTTTAAGAAGACATAATTTAATAGAAAGAAATAAGATAGAAAAATTCCGTCAGCGGATGCAGTCAAAAAACGTTAAAGTTGTGTTAAATAGATTTATTGAGAAGTATGCGCCTTCTTCATTAGGGTTACACATATTTCAATAAAAGATGTGAAGAAGTTTGTAAATTAAGATCTTGATGAGGTATTTTTGCTTTTTTCAGTTTTCATTTAGTCTAAAGTCACCCTGTTTTCAATAAAAATAAATTTTAATGTAATAAATGTTATAAAATATATTGTAGATTATTTCTAATATCGTAATGGAAGGTGGAGTGGGCAAACGTAATTACACTCATTACTTTTGCCCACCCGTTGCCATAGGATTAACTGGAATGAACACAACAAACAGTTTCAAACATTGTATCCAAGTTAGAAATAACATATTTCAATAGTAGGATTGAACAAAATGTTATTACTAGCCTAGTATATCAAATAAAACATACTTTATATTACGTTCAAATAAAATTTGACGACGTAATACAAATAATTTCTAAGATTAATAATAAATAAATTGCAATGTTTTCTTAATATTCAACAAGAAATGGCCATCAACATTTTTTGCCATTTTTCCCAATAATTCGCTTTCATTATAAAACACACTTTTGTCGTTCTGATTATCTCAAAATCGTCTCAGATACAAAAAATTTCAAGATTTTATAGAGCAAAACATTATTTTTTATTCGACATCTGTCGGGCTGTGCCTTTGTCATCAACTTTGCTTTCTGCAAATGATTATGACTTGTGATTCTTCGTATTTCCTGTTTTTCTGCTTAAAACATATATAATACGAAACAGCAGACGCATTACGTCGTTTGTGATAAATAGCCCAGATATTTCGTTCTACTAAAATAAAAATAAAAAATCTGACGTGGCCATCACACAACCTTCCGCCATATCTAGACTTTAAACAGAAATGTATACGTACAATCCGGTGTCCATTTAAAATATACAAATAAAAATCTAAAATATTTAAACACAGAAATTAGTATCACCTGAATCAAAAGATTCATTCACACGAAAACTCTTCTGTGTTGAAGCAATCCTCCGTTCAGTTACTACATTTAATAGCTTACTTATGACTTATATAGCGCTAGTATGTCAACTTGTCACCCGTCTCATCTGTCAATATTTTTTATGCAGAAACAAAAATCAACCGAACATGGATTACAAGATTTCAACGTTTTATTTGATAAATTTATTTTTTAAATTTTACTGCAGTTCTTTAATGCTACCAGATAAAGACAATTTTTTTATAACGTAAATTGCAAATAACTTTTACTCTTATTATTATTACAAATAAATACTATATTTGTCCAAATTTATAGAAATTTTTGACACTTAATCTTTTCAATCTTCAAAAAGTATCACTTCCGGTGAAGATATTTGTACCAAAATCTAATGAGCTCTTCCTATTCGTATACAATTGTAAAATACCAAATATCAAAATTTTTGGATAATTCGTATTTGAGTTATGCAACATCCGGCATCGGCCCGGACCACACACATACACACACACGCACACACACACACACACACACACATACATACAGACATCATCGGGAAACTATCAAAAATGAGTTGTAAGGAACCTAATTCGTGCTCATCCACTAAAAACTCACTACCCGATTTTTTGCATGATTCCAATACCTTCCTTTACAGGTAAGCGGAAGGTAAAAATACGCAATTTGTAAAAAGGAAATTTTAATGGCTAATAGTTATTTACTTTACAAGTGGACAAAGTAAGGAATTATCCACGGAGGAAACCTTAACTCACGAGGCCGAAGGCTTAAATAACTGCTTAAATATTTAAAAAATATTAAGTTCCAACCTAAAACATCGTTACTATGGTGACTTCAAGCAAAGTAACAATTTACCCACAAGTTTTTCCTAAACTGCAGTCATGTTTCCCAGTCAAAAAATTTTCATTGCCACTGCCACTGAGTGAAGTAATTATTGTTTCAATAAAAATAATTAAATTTTGTATGTATATTTTAGTAGTATTATGTAATTTAAGATATTTGATTACCTATTTCTCTTGTTGGGTGTTTAATAGGAAAACGAATCCAGTAGGTACTACAAAAAATGCGATACATCCTGTACATCCTGTATAAGGCGGTTGCGCAGTCAAATTATAGGTTTTGCTGAACGCTCTGTATTACTTTAATAAACAAAGATTTAATTTATATATCTGAATAAATAAATTGAACACTTTTTGAATTTTGTATGCAGAAAATTAAATGTCAAATGGATCAACACCACCCGTCAAAATAGCGAAAATCAAAATGCAGTTTTCCCCATAAAATTGGTATAAATAATAAGATTTTTTAAACAAATAAGACGTTTTCGAAAAGCTTGAAGTTGCCCTCTTTTTGCTCTAATGCCACTTTTTTAGATTTTTATGTAGGATTCTATTAAAATACACATGAAATATTCACAAAATTGGACATGTTTAGCCATGCATATAAAAAAATTGAAGAAAAAACTTAAAAAACTAGCATTAGAGCAAAGAGGGAGCATCCTTAAACTTTTCAAAAATATCTTAGTTAATTCGGAAATTTCAATTCTTACTCCAATTTTAATGGGAAAACTAAACATACTTTTCACCATTTTAACGGCTAGAAGCCAACCACCTTAATGTTTATCTAATATATCTGCCTACAATATTGTTCGGTAGATTCAAGTTCAATATCTAGAAAAACGGCATTCCTACGCTGAAATTTTTTCCCATAATTATAACACAACATCGCCTACACATTCTCTATGATTATATTCCATAACATGCTCCAGAAAAAAATTGATATAATTTAGAACGTTATAATTTTGAGCTAATGGTGTAGACGAACAGTTTTTGCCTTATATAATCATCAAACATATCATCATTATTAAAAGTGCAACGCGTTTACGAAATTTGATCTAAAGTGTGCAATTTTTAAGTGGAGATATTTTGAAAGAGGAAGAAGTAAATTAATAATTAACGGAAAATTCTCTTTCTTATGGCGATCCAGTTATGCTCAGCAATAATAGTCGTCGTAAATAACAGTCAAAGACAATTTTAATTACGTTCTGAAAGGCTTCAAACTAGTTTTTGTTTTGTTAAACACTCCTTAAATAGAAACAGCCGCCAATCGGGTTGTCATTTGTTTTAGAGCAACAAAAATTGTTTTGTTTGTTTGCTCTCAATATCGCAGATATTGCTTATTGAATGGGAATTCAATTAAGAAAGGAAAAACTTTTGTTCCATTATTATTGAAAAAGGAATTTGCAGCTGCAATTTATTTGTTCTTGCCCAAGAGACAGGAGAGTAAAAAATATTGATTTTAGACCCCTTGATCTTTAATTTCAATATTAAGCATTGAACATATTTTTACAGCTAGTTTGAAAAGCTGAGTATTTTGTTCTGACAATTCGTAAGTTTGAATGCAATCTTGTATTCCGGTATTCTGTACAGGAAGAATATACACGTAAAAAGCACTTTACGCCTCATCGACACATGGTTGCACATTTTAACAAAAACAAATTTGTATATGGTAGATAAGGGATAAAACTTCGTTCTATTAGTGCCATTTTTTCTGTTTTGTACCGAAGTTTTAAAGAAAACTACAAAAATTCACATTTTTTACCTCTAATTGTCTCGAAATCAGAAAGTTTTTTCTAAAAAATAACAGTACCCCAACGTAGATTAAACTTTAAACTACATGATTCAAGTTTAAAATATCATGTTCTGCGAAATATAAAGAAAAATCTGTAAGTGCTTCTAAACGCCTGCAAGCGGTTGAAAGTAAGTAATTTCGACCATTGAACGTGCTGAAAAAAAATTTGCACTAATAGAACGAAGTTTTATCCCTTATCTACTATATAAAAATTTGTTTTTGTTAAAATGTATAACCATGTGTCGATGAGGTGTATGAGTGTAAAATGCTTTAACGTGTACATTCTTCCTGTACAGAATGCAAAAATCTCTTTTGTATCTATTAACAACCATTATTGAGTTGATGGCTGGTAACCGCACACACGGTAAATATGTTCATACCGATGATGTGCGGTTGCTACACCCAAATTGGATGAAACACAGCTGGTTATTTTATTTTGATCCTTTATAATCCTTGTTGAAACCATTCTTGTTCTGGTCACAAAACACTCGCTACGTTAGTTTAGTACTTTTTGTACTGGATTTTAGGAGACGACAAGAATATAAATTTCCTTGAATTATTAAAGTATCACATGCTCTACCCTCTATTCTTAGTTTTGGTAAATAATTACGAACCCAGACAATGGTTCAAGAGTCTACATTTAAAACTGGATTACTAGAGTACGTAAACGTAAACGATTGGATTCGCTTTACTCGCGTATAAATATCGAATATGAGTGATGAATATTTGATGCAGCCTACTTTTGATCTGCTTTAGCAGACAGGAAGTGGACTTTGTATAATATAGCGGTTTACGGACTTATTGCTTTGGATATAACGATCAATCAAATTAGAGGATATCAGATGATGGCTCAATCTTAGCACGGATATGTATTATAAGTGGATTTCGACTTTGCAATAAAATATTGCATTATAAAGAGGTGTAACAGTTTATGTTTTATTTATTTGTTACATATTAACTTTAAGGGTTAAACCTTTTCAACGACTTGCTTCATTGAATCAAAAAGTCTATATTAAGAGGCCGGTCTACATCCCAAAATTCAGCATAAAATGTACTAACGTAGCGAGTGTTTTGTGGCTAGTACAAGAATGCTCAAATTTTATTTCAACAACGATTTAATAGAGAAAGAATGAATCTACAGATGTGCATTTTTAAAATTTTGATTAAAAAATTGTACATGATTACAAGAATTCCGAAAAATTCAAAAAATATTCCAATTTATGTAAACTTTAGACGGTTATACTATCTCATGATAGAAATTAATTTTTAAAATTTCAAAAAGGAACATCTGTAGATCCATTCTTTCTTTAGTAAATGTTTATAAAATCATTATCCTAAAGTCAATAATAATCTGCCAGTTTACTCGCAACAAAAACACTTTTACAGTATTTTTCAACTTCAAAATGATATTGCATAGCTTGGATGCGGCAAACTACGAGTTTCGAACTGGTTTCAGGCAGCCGTAGTGGGGAAGAGAGTGAAATAGAAAAAAAAGTAATATCGAGAGTAGTAGTGGGGAAAAGAATGGCATAGAAAAATAGTAAAATCTAGAGTATTCTAGAAATTCGGAAAAAACGTACGGGCATCTTAAATAATATATAAATTGAAGTTTAGTTAAACTGAGTTTTCGCAGCCAATCTCCATTGTAATTATAATAAATAAAACAGCGAACCAATGAGATACGCCACAATACTATAGAAAAACTTCAAAACCATGGTTTGGACATAAACATAGATTAAGCCAAGATTGCTACTTTTGAAATCTAGATAATTTTATGTACCATAGCATCCTTTATCAGATACCTACATAAATATATTATATTTCTGTTTTTAATTCGTATTTTAATTGAGTACCTACGCAATTTACCTACTAAAAAAACAAAAATCCGTTAGTAATTATGATTAGATTTGAATGTTCCTACAATGTCAGCCTATGTCAACGACATTGCATACATGTGTTTTATCGTACATTCGTCCACACATACACACACGTACGTCTATATACAGACATCAATACGTACATACATACACGGCTGTTAATTGTAAAACAAAAGAACGAGCGCTTATCAGGCACGCATCTCAGCTTTTTAATTCGATTGTCTTTTTTTATTGTCAAGGTCGATGAAAACAATTGATTGTATGAATTGAGGACAATAGAACATTATTTATTTTCTGTCAATATTTGTTTGCTTTCTGACAATTCACAAATGCATTATTTATTTTCTATAGACGGGTAAAAGAAATCGTAAAAGTATTGAGACTTTTTATGAATTATGGAATACCTGGAAAATGAGAAATGAGCAAAACATTATTTACGTTTGAAATTATATTGTTTACTGGCAGAAAATCAGCTGGTAATAAATAAATACATAACTAATTTAGTTATTATCCATTTCTGTTATTGTTATTACTCAGCTATTACAAGTTCATTGCACAAAATGTAAAGGAAGCATTAAAATCAAATGGAGAAAAATTGTACAAGATAATGGAGTATTGTAGTCTTCCAAATTGAGTGTGCTAACTTTACGTATTGTGAGTCACCAGTATACAGGGTGTAACCCAACCTGTATAACAAAATTTAAGGGTGTATAGTATTGGATACACTGATCATTAATCAAAAAGAATTTTGTTGAAATTCGTAAAATTAACAGTAAGTAGTTTGCAAAACAATATCATTTGGGTACCACTGGTTGTCACATTTAAATACAAAAATCTGCTGTGGCCAGTACACGACCTCTCGCCTAATTCTGCTTATTCTACTAATCTCGAGACTAATCTAATAAATAGTTTTACTTACATTTTAATAGTTTTATGTTCATGTAAGATGTAAACGATAATATAAACCAACATGCAAGCAAAAGATGTCAACTGTACTGTCACTGTCAGAATAATTCAAATTTTATGTAGAAACAAATTTCATATCATGGACAACAAGATAGAATATTAATTGTACTTTATTTTATTGTTAAATACTACTAGATTCAGCAAATTGTATTTATAATTAACTGTGCCCATAGATAATTATAATTTCTGTTATTTTTAATTGCAGAAATTGTCATAAATAAATAATGTACCAATATATTTAAAGAAAACTTAATCAAGCTTCAAAAAGTACTACTTCCGGTTTGCGGATTTCTTCCAAAATGTTATCCGGTGTTAAGATACTTATTAAAACCTTAAATATGAAATTTGGTTATTAAAGGTTTGATACTTTTTCAGTTATCGTGGACGAAAAATCGTCAGTCCATACATTCATACAAACACACACACACACGCACACACACACATACACACACACAGACATCATCGTGAAAATAGTAAATTCGTATTGTAAAGACCCTGAAACGTGCTTATCCACCAAAAACACATACTCGAAAATTTTGACCCATTACAATACCTCTCTTATAGAATATGAGGCGAGAGGTAAAAAAGTTAAACATTAGTTATGCAGTATTTATTATTTATTATTACATTGCGGTGTCTCTTTGTTGAATCTTCAATGTGCCTTGGAAAAGAAGAATTTATAATTTATTGATTGCTTCAAAACCACGTAATTATCACTAGAAAAAAACTTCTTTTCCACGATTCTGAACCTCCGTAGAATGTTCAAAGAATCCCCTTGCGAACGAACAAATTAGTAAAAAAAAGTCTCTACTTATAGCCCATTTTACATTGAGCAAGGGCAACGGGCAACCGCAATCTTCAAGTCAGAGTTGAACAAAAAAATTGCATTGCATTTTACACTGAGCAATTTACAATATTTTGTTACTATATGTCAACTCTTGGATTTGTTGTATTGTATATTGTTGGAAAATAAGGATAGAATGGTAATCCTAACAAACACAAATTAATCTTTTTGACGTTTATGTTCAGTTGGTAGCATCATAACGAACTAAAAATAACTAAAAATAACTGTGAATTGCCTGCAAGCCTGACAAAAATTAGAACACGTTCTATTCCATGCAACCGTTGCCTCAAGATTGCTTCTGCCTGTTGAGCGTGCAATTTCTGTATTACACTCATGCAATATTGAATCAATTTGTCAAAAGTTGCACTTGCATCTGCAATATTGCTCAATGTAAAATGGACAACAAAAGTAGAAAAATTATAAATTATCATTTATGAGGCATATTTAATTATTTAAATAACTAAGTTTAATGATGACAGGAGATGCATGTACAGCATTTTTCAATAAACCATTTTCTGTTTTCTTGTCGCTTGGTCAATCTCGCGCCTCTTGTTATTTGTAAAGTTGCATCGTATCGCCGTAATTACATGCAAGTGCAAGTGCGAGTGCGTGTTGCACTTTTATCTCTGATAAGCCACAGGTTTTTCTACGTATTTTACACACACGCGGAGAATTTATTTTGTTTGATGGGAACGGATGGTCGCCGAAGAATGATGATTAAGATTAAACCGTGTTGGACGAGATAGAAACGGGAGAAAAATCCGTAATTGTATTGCAGGGCACCAAAGGCACTTTAACGTGCCAGCTAGGGCTGTTATTATATTAATGTGCACGTGTAATATAGTCATAATCATATTATTAGGTATATCGAGATTGAAATATTATTGTTTCAAACTATACAATCTATTTCACGCTAATCGAGGCAGTAAAATTGATACTTTTCTGCCGTATTATATACAACAAAATCTGATGCGGCCAGCACAACATCTCCCGCCATACTTACTTTATTCTTTTTACTTATTATACAAATATATTAATATATAGGTACTACTACTCACAAACATATTTTATTTAAACTGCAGAAGAAAATATATCATTTAAATTTTACGTAGTAACAATAATTGTTAAAAAATCATTTTTCAAGGACAACAACTTAAGTTTCATACTCTAAATTATAAATAATATTTTAATTCCTAAAGTACCTACTATGACAGAACAATTTATAAAATGCTAAAAATTGTAAATAATAATATTGTAGCAAGATGACTTGCATATGCTACGCTCTGTATTTTTGTTATCTTAAGTTATTTTTAGATACAAAAGTTCAGAGGTCATCTGCATCCCCCTGTACCCTTTAGGCCAGACGTTCCATAGATTTTTGGGCGTCTGCAGATAGTTCTTCGATAGCCGAGCTCAAGATAGGTCCAAGATGTAGTCCGTTGCTACGGACATTACGCTTTTGAGCGTAATTTTAAGTATTATTTAGTATAAATTCGCATATTATTTTTATTGGAAACGTATCAAGTATAAGTTGTATAAGTTTAATCATTTTATTCGTGATTATTCGAGTTTTTGTGTTTAAATAAATATATTTTAAGTAAAAGTGCTCTTTAGTTCTTGTATGTCATGATTAATGCCGCTCCTAAAATCATCCCTTCCTATTTCGAGCCACGACTGTGTTATCCCTTTCCCTTAGTAAATTTCCTTCCTTTTTCATCCTACCCCCTATTTCACCTCTACTTTTGCTACAATATATAATCTTTCATTTGAAATAAAAAATATTGCGATAAATTAATTATTTATGAAAATATTTAAGAAAAGTACTACTTTCGGTTTGGGGATTGCTTTAAAAAAATAACTGGGTTTTTAAGAATTGTATTGAAACGTTATACTCGTATATAAAATTTGGTTGTTAAATGTTTCAACATTGTCTGATGGTAATAGTTATTTACTTTACAAGTGGGCAAAGTAAGGAATTACCCACGAGGGAAATCTTAATTAATAATTTTCTCGAGTGGGTCATTCCTTTTTGCTCACGTGTGAAGTATAACGTTTTATCCAAGACCTCTTAATAACTGCTTAAATATTTTTAAAATATTAAGTTTCAACCTAAAACATCGTTTCTATGGTGACTTCCAACAAGCAAATAATTTTGATCAAAGCCACTAGTGGGCAATCTTTTACTTTGCTTGTTTAAAATCACCATAGTTATGATGCTTTTATTAAGGTGTGTTAGTTAAAATTATTAATTGTTACCATATTAGCTAACTTGTTTTTGTCCCCAAATTGATTGGTATATAATATTAATTGTCTGTTTCTTCAATTATCCCATTAAACCACCTAACTCTAAACTCTATAATAGGTTATTCTTCTTTGTTGGTGTCAATTTATTTTGACACATAACCTTTGAAATCATCTCATCAAACTGTCAGTGTGTTATTATGTTTCCCCATATAATTTCTAGACCCTGCGTCGTTTATAACCCTAAATCAATCTTTCTTTGAACCTGGCTCAATTCTCTATTATCTACGTTCATCTTTTTCACATAAGCGTGACGTATGAATGACGCATTTCTCGGGAATGACGAGGGTGAAGTGCATTTTAATTTGATTAGGAAATGGGAAAATTGGGAATAAGTATAAGCTTAGAACGCGGATAATTGGGAGTAAATGATACTTAATTACGTCAAATGCTCAGAAGATTTTATAAATGAGGGAAGCTACAGCAAACAGGTACAGGAATGTTGGCTTCAGTTCCACGAAGAAAAATGTTCACTTGAACCTATAAAAATCTGATGTGGCCAGCACACAACCTCCCGCCATATCTAGTCTTATAAACATAAATGTATACGTACAATCCGGTGCTCATTTAAAATATACAAATAACAATCTAAAATATTCAAACATAAATTTGCATCACTTGAATCAAAAGATTCATTCACAGGAAAACTCTTCTGTGTTCAAGCCATCCTCCGTTCAATGACTACATTTAAAATCTTACTTATAACTTATATGGCGTTAGTGCCAACGACCATCTGTCTCACCTGTCAATATTTTTTACGTAGAAACAAAAATCAACCGATCATGTATTATAATTTTTCAACGTTTTACTTAATAAATTTATTGTTTAAATTTTACTGCAGTTCTTTTTTGCTACCAGATAAACACAATTTTTTTATAACGCAAGTTGCAAATAACTTTTCCTCTTATTCTTATTACAAATAAATCTTTATAGAAATTTTTGACAATTAACCTTTTCAATCTTGAAAAAATATTACTTCCGGTGAAGATATTTATACCAAAATCTAATGAGCTCTTCCAATTTCTATACAAATGTTAAATACCAAATATCAAAATTTTTGGGTTGACATCATCGTGAAACTATCAAAAATGAGATATAAGGACCCTAATTCGTGCTCATCCACTTAAAACTGACTATCCGATTTTTAGCATGATTCCAATACCTCCCTTACAGGTAAGCTGAAGGTAAAAATGCTACGAACAATGTAAAAAAAATACATTTAGAAGAGAAAAATGTCAATTTTTTTAAAGTTCTCGATAATTATTTTTCGTCTTGTAGTTTTGAATTCTCTCTCATTTCGAAAATCCGAGACGTGAAATGTATTGGTTCTCGCCTCGTAATATCGAGACGAGAAATTTCTCGTCCCGGAGTCAAAAATTCTTTCAACCTTTATCAACCTCCTTCAAGTTTTTCTCTTTTATCTAACGCCATTCCTTCAATTTCCAATTAAGCTAACTAGCGAACAAAACTGAAAACTAACAATGTCTTTATTATCTTTATAACATAATTACCTGTGTTTGTGTTTCCCATGGCCTGTGATAAAAACTATCGATTGTTTTTTGTCTGGTGTTATAAAAACAAGAGAAAGATGTGGACCGATTAACGCAGGTAACGTGGACGATGGACGTTGTGGATTCTGATTTATATCTTCTCTGCGACCTTGAGAATATCACTGGACATGAAACGCTGACCGAACGAGTGTGGAGTGTTAATCAATAATGCGATATTTATGTTGTAATATATTATTCATAATACAGAGAAATTATAACGCAATGGCTGCTATTTAGAGCTTCGCAGTTTCTGCTTTACTCATTGCATATTAAAAATTTGAAGGAAAAGTAGGTACTAGATGTTTGTTAAAGAAGTAATTTAGGTTTATGCCCAGTTAGTATTTTGAAAAAATTTTTGGAATCCATATAAAAAATTAATGACAAAGTTTGTTTTAAGATTTAATACAAAATGTAATTTGGCATAAACCTAGTTCCATTGTTCTACCACAGCGCTTAGAAAAATCGGCGGCCAAGGGCTGAACTATTTGGGTCTATTTTGAGCATCAAACACAGAAATTTCTTATTTCCAGACTCATTTGTAAACGATTGCATATTTCTGGACCAAATTTTATATGCATAATATATATAATGATATCTAGTATAATGACTAGTTTTTATCAAATTATTTGTTTAAATACTTAACATTTCGAAAATTATTCGGCTTTATACTGTTCAATTAAATACCAAAAATAGTCATTATACTAGATATTATATTAATTAATACAAATATATAAAAAATATCATATAAAATTTGTTAGTTTTTTAATGAATGTGGAAATAAATCTGTGAGACATCAAAACGCACTCTTAAGAGCTTTATTAAAAAATGTAACTCGACATAAACCTAGTTCCATTCTTCGTCTGTAAATAAATTTACAAAATTATTCTTTATCTGTAAAACTACGTGAGCATTTTAAAAATTATGCTAGAAAATTTTATAATAAGAATTAAAAATGAAGCTAGATTCAGATCCGCATTATAAATGTAAGTGGCGAATTTAACCAACCAGCGTTCAAGTTTCGTACTTATAATTAAAATTGGAATTTTGTGGAAGTACTGTTGGTTAATTTAGCACTTATACTTATAATTGGGTAGGTCTGAATCTAGCTTTATTTTTAATTCTCAAGAAAGTTAGACATTTTTTAAATTCTGCAATTCTTACAATTTGACATATCTTGGCATTCTTAGCAAAATCTATAATTCTTTACATGTGCAATATGGTTCTTGGTAAATAGCAAGTCTTATAATTTTTTTAAATCCTTTAGTTTTTTACACAATTCTTGCGAACTATAAAAATTATTGCGATTACCACAATTTAACTTAAGTTGAGAAGGCGCTTATCCATCCTACATATTTAGTAAATAAAATATGGTATTTGTAAAAAAGTAAAATTCCCAAATAAATAAATCATTTACAATAAATATTCAATTTACAATGAAATATCAAATATTGTCACGATTTCGTGCTAAGGTATCACATATTTATTGCACCGGAATTTGGTCCAATTATTTCTCAGAAATTCAGGTTTCCAGAATTGAATTTCGCTCTGAATACATTAAATTTAACCTATAAATTATTGGAAAATTCTTAATTCACGAGCAGTCGTTTTCAATTGTGACAGAAATTTAATTTAGCTATGTTTGTGTTCATTTTAAAGGTTATCTGTCAAGGCTGACTTACATTATACTTTTTCGTCTAGATTCTAGTTCGAGATTCATTCGAGAAGTTCGTAGCCATTTCTAGTATAATGTAAATTAGAAATTCCTATCCGAGTTCCGTTCGATTTCCATATTTGTTCTAGTATAGAAATATACCTGTCTCTATTTTTCTATTCGTGATTCGTACCTAACCTAACCTTTAAAAGTTTTGGCTTGAAAAAAATTGAGGCTTTTCCGATTGAATATGAAATAAAGTATGAAACTTGAACGAATCTCGGATGGAAATTGAAATAGAAATCTAGCATGAATCTAGACGAAAAAAGAAAAATGTAATTCAGCCTTAAGTTAGGTGTGGTGTGTGGAGTAAAATAAAAAAATATATTCTAATCCTGTGAGTGAATCTTGGGGTTAGATGTTAGATGCCAGGAGGCAAGGTAATAAAACTCGTGGATATTTTAAATAATTCGCAACTAAGTATTTCGCGACAAAAACTTGTTTAGCATATCTGGCGTCTTCGAGAGTCTTCTTTTCTTCTTTTTCTTTTTCGCGTAAATTTTATTGCCTCTTGTACTGCGTTCTCAAGCTCTAAGTATAAAGGATGTGTAAAGTGTAATCAATTGATTTTTAGTAAAAAACGTGTTTTTCTAATGATTTATAGATTATTGAAGAACGGCCAGACGCACAGCAGATAGTGGTTGGTGTATCGATTCGTTTATATTAGAATTCTATGGAAATTACGTGAATTGGAATTACAATGAATTATAAATGATATTTATTTCTCATTACTCAATGTAATAATCATTCTTGACGCAAAAAATTATTCCATTTAGAAATCAAATCAATCATAAATGAAGAAATTTTATCCTTAACTTTATATGGTCTCAACCAAGACCAGTAGATTTATATATCTAAAATAGTGTATGTCTTATTTATTATTTATTTATACTTTAGATATGAAATACATGTTCAGTAAAAAATTACTACAAAATTATGGGTATACCAGTAACTTCTTTCGCCAGAATACCAGAAGTTATTAAATTTGCTGTTTCTTCTTTTCTAGAATATCAAAAATATCAACATAATTTGAAATTACTTAGTGTCAATTTATATAAGTCATAGTTTAGACATAAATTGCTGTATTAACATATTTGAAGAAACCCATCTACTTCCTAAAATCTAGCACAAAACGTACTAACGAGTGTTTTGTAGCCAGTACAAGAATGGTTTCAACAAGGATTATACAGGTTGGTGGAGGTGAAATGCGAACATAGGAAAATATATGACAATGGAGTTATAATGCTAGGCATCTTGATATAAGTGGAATAAGTACTGTCAATGTCAAAGTACCTGTCATATTACTGAAATTTTTATTTTCATTAAAGTATTTTCTTTTCATAATAATGTATGTGTACGAGCAGAACGAGAATGTTTACATGCACTTTTAGATTTTATTATTATTTCTGTTATTGATTACTCTTTTTGCCACACAAATTCGCATTACTTCGTTTTGTGACACTACTACAAAATATATCAAGATACCTGGCATGAAAGTTCGATTGTCATGTATGTTCCCTATGTTCGCATTTCACCTCCACCAACCTGTATACTTAAAGGATCAATTAACAGTTGTGCCTTTTTAAAATGTGGATTATAAAAATTCATAAAAATTTCCAATTTATACAAATTTTACGCGGTTATATCTCATGATAGAAATTTGTTTTTAAAATTTTAAAAAGGCACAGATCCATTCTTTCTCTACCTACTAAATGTTTATAAACACATTATCTTGAAGCAAATAATAAACTAGTAGTTTACTCGCAACGAAAACGCTTTTACAGTATATTTCCAGTCAATGACATTGCATTGCTAGAATGCGGCAAAGTACGAGTTTGTACCATTTTGTAAATTCCTCAATAAAAATTGTACCCATTAGAATTTTTTCGTAAAAATTTGAATTCCTACATAATTTGACCCGAGGAAAATACGGCAAGGTTTTTTGTAAATTTAATTCTATAGCCATGTAAGGATGTAAGCACAACCTATAAGTACATCATTGTAAAATAAGAGGTCATCGATTTCAAAACCAAAGTCACAAAATGATTTATTGTAACATGCTTTTTGCTTTGCATTTGATAGCAAGAGATGGGCCTTAAGAGCATTCTGTACAGGAAGAATGTACACGTTAAAGCATTTTACACTCATACACCTCATCGACACTTGGTTGCACATTTTAACAAAAACGAATTTTTATATGGTAGATAAGGGATAAAACTTCGTTCTATTAGTGCAATTTTTTATTTTTCAGCACGTTCAACGGTCGAAATTACTTACTTTCAACCGCTTGCAGGCGTTTAGAAGCACCTACAGATTTTTTTTTTTATATTTCGCAGAACATGATATTTTAAACTTGAATCATGTAGTTTAAAGTTTAATCTACGTTGGGGTAGTGTTATTTTTTAGAAAAAACTTTCTGATTTCGAGAAAATTAGACGTAAAAAAATGTTAATTTTTGTAGTTTTCTTTATTTTATAAACTAAAACTTCGGTACAAAATAGAAAAAAACGGCACTAATAGAACGAAGTTTTATCCCTTATCTACCATATAAAAATTTGTTTTTGTTAAAATGTGCAACCATGTGTCGATGAGGTGTATGCGTGTAAAGTGCTTTTTACGTGT
Source organism: Agonum fuliginosum (assembly GCA_947534325.1). Classification (NCBI taxonomy): domain Eukaryota; kingdom Metazoa; phylum Arthropoda; class Insecta; order Coleoptera; family Carabidae; genus Agonum; species Agonum fuliginosum. The sequence goes on along the minus strand of OX384034.1, from coordinate 4,807,612 downwards.
ATATTCTTCCTGTACAGAATGCTCTTAAGTGGCACCACTATTTGACGCATTCTCACCAGCAAATTACAAAATTCATAAACATGAAAGAATCCTCAAAGAATCCATGAATCCACGGCCTTAAAGCCAGATGCTGAAACAGCTACTGCAGCTACATTGGGGTTAGTTGCAACCCAGTGCCGGGTTCACTTCCCTGCCGGGTCAGAGTTCAAGGGCAAGGCAGGCGGGCTGGACTGCTAGCGAAGGATAACCGCTCACTAGAGATAATTAACTGCACTTATGAACACACCACGAAGTTCTGCGCTCGGGTATTGTCCACGGATACTTATCCTTCACTTGTGCTGGACGAACAACGAGGCTCTGTGCTCCACGCTCGGCAAATAGTACGAGTAGAGTTGAGATAATAGCTCTATTTATACCACGGGATACAAAAATACTAGGGTTATGCTTCACTAAGCACAGGAAGACTGAGTGTTAGACGTGTTTGGGTTTATGAGAAAACTACTAAATTGTTTATTTCATAAATTTACTATCTTTGCTGTTGCACAATTATTATTAAAATTTAGTTTTATTCCATTCTTAGTTTATCAGATATCTATTATACTGTCAACAATCCAATGATTTGGAAAATGTCCTAAGGTTGTTGCTTACCAAAATCGATGAAGACAAAAATAAATAAAAATTGTATAGAACATTTATCTAATAATAATACAATTGGAAATAAATTATTAGGACAATCGTCAGTTTCGTTTGGTAACTACGGAACTGTAAAGTTGATCTCTTTTACATTGCAAGCACTAGGAAGGTGTGAACCAAAATCGTGTCGCGGCAAAATGTTCCCAACAAAATATTACCAACAAAATAATCCCAACGTAATCTCAATCCATCAGCAGATTAACTTTTTTCACAAATAATCTTAGTTGAACATGTAAATTATGTTTTTGATAGGTATTAATATTCCTTATTTAAATTAAAGTGGAGTATCCTATTAAAAAGTTTCTCGTTGAAAAATGGCTTGTGTTTCCTGGCAACACATTTCATCCTCTCAACTGAATATTCAGTAATTTACGAAGGTCTTGTTGTAGAGGTAAATTCATTTAAGCCGAACCCTGCGCGAAGTACGAATTCTCGTCTTAGAGAGAGAGGCATAGATGATAAACAAGAGGAAACTATGCTACTGCTTCAATATATGTTATTCTCATGTTGACGTTATATTTTAGTTTTGTTTTAAAATTAAGTGAAGTGCAGCGTAGCATATACTCGCTAGCTCCACTTTTGTAAAACGGACAGTACATGACAAGCTCTGCCTTCTCGCGCAGCTCAATGTCCTAGCTATTTGAATTTTACTCTATAACTATACTGAATATATTGTTCGGAGAAATATTGTTCAGGAACCTTTTGTTGGGAATATTTTGTTGGGGATATTTTACTGGGACAATTCAACTCATGTGTCATCTGTCAAAAATGGACCAATCAATTTTGAGGATTTATAAATTTTCCACCAATTGAAACGAATTTTTTCGACAATTTATCACTAGTGCTCGCAGCGACATAACTTTTCGACAATTTTCACTAGTGATCCAATCGACAATTTTAAACAATTGAATATATCTTTATTAATCAAAATCCTATTGTTATAACTGTTGTAATGGAAGTGAAGCTATTTATAAATCATTTTCATAAAGAAAGAATACATTTTTATTCGGTGAATTGTCCTCCGAATACCATTCGTGTTCCAAGTTATGTAGACAATTTTTGTGGCTGCATCACTCATGATTATTACGCTTAAGAAAATAGCACTCGTGCTACGCACTCGTGCAATTTTCAATCAAGCGTAATAACCATTCGTGATACAGCAACAAAAATTGTCGACATAACTTGGAACACTAGTGGTATTATATATGAATATTTTGTCGTAGAACCTGTAATAAAAAAATATGATTTTCCGCGTTTTCATACAGTATGTCGATGAAAAGAATTAATATTTGTGTCATAAAACATCTATAACCAAATAGGCATGCAGTCCTCGTTGGTCCAAGGGTGGATAATTTCTGAAATGTTTTGTGCAAGTGGAAATGCAATTTTCCATATGACCGGAAAGCGTGCAAGGGTTTAATACCCGTTTTTCTATGTTGTCATAGGTTCAATATGCTATCCTCCAAAAGGCATGCTGTATGAAATCGGAGACCACCACCTGTCATGAGCTCCCGGTCTATTAACATTTGTTACTACGTAAAATTTAATTGATTATGACAGTCTTGGTGACAGTGACACAGCGTTTATATATTCAACTGCAGTTTATATACTGCAAAATATATTTGAGAGTATTTATAGTATAGTAAAAAAGGAGGTGGAGTATGGCGGCAGATCTTGTGCTGACCATATCAGATTTTTTTAAATTATAATTTTTTCCGGATCACTAAGATTGCACTATATTCTATTCGGAAAATTAATACCTGTAATTTGTTTGTCAGATCTCTTGTCGTTTTCCTATAGACAGAGTCACCCGCTGATGATATCCTCTAACGAAGGGTTTATAAAGTTGGTCTCGTTCAAATTCCCATCATTTTCTCGGGTAATTACAGCCGCTGTGTCGGTCTAGTTTATTGAATTGAAGACATCGTCTAAATCTGCACAGTTAAGCTGTGCTTAAAGCCGCAGAGGTGAAATATTGTGAGTTGAACCGCATTGGAAGGCAATTTTGTTAATGTTTCTTTGATTAGTTTGTTGAGCTGTGTTCTTGACCTTCGGTCGTTAGCATCGGGAACTTTACAAGAATTTTACACAGAAATTGAGGAGAAAACGATGTTGTCCTTGCAAAGATTACGATTTACGTATTTGTAAGTCTCATTATTTATAAAGAGAAACATGTAATGTAAGTCAATGGCTTCAGAAAAATAATAAGTCAAATTGCTTAATTATGTGCGTGTCTATACCTTTTGCTTTATTTGGTAAAATAACTTTTTTTTCCATAGCTGATGTTAAAGTTCTACTTTATCGACTATTTTGAGTAGATTAAGTAACACTTAAACCGCAAAATAAGAATATTTTTACATTTTTTCTTCAAATACGTTTTCACACGTTTCTGCATCCTCTGGAAAAAATGTAGGATGATGAAAAACATTACAAACAAACTCCGAAATTGAATTTTAATAATAATTTAATTTTAAATTGGTTTTTTTATATTTTTCTTTAACATCAGCTACAGAAAATAGTATATTGTGTATCTAGTGCGCAAAGTAAGCAATTGCGCGAGGCGAGTTGCAGCCCGAGCAGTAGCGGCTCGAGGCCTACCGAGGCGAGCCGAGGTGGCCGAGGGTCGCTACGGCGAGGGCTGCAACGAAGCCAAGCGCAATTGCGCCTTTGCTCACGAGATGCACACGATATTTTTTGTCATTACTGCACAAAAAGTAACCTTTTGAGTGACCTTACAACCTTACTTATCAAAAGATAAAATGAATACTTTTAAAATTAATATGTATAAAATAAAAAAGTAACTAATGTTTACCTACATGTTAAAGCATAAGAAACTAATTGTAATTATTAACAGTAAAGAAAAGAACATTAAAATATAAGAATAAAATATTATTGTCCATTAGATCCAATATCCAATGCACAATCTGCACAATAGTCGACAGTAGAAACTATGCATAGAGAAGTAGGTACTACAGCTGTTCACGTGCTTGTAGTATTAGATTATCACGTGTGTGGCGCTAGTGTTACGCGCACATTTCGTGTCGGTAACTACAGAAAACTGTGTGAGTGTTCAATTTGCGTGCGCAAAGTGAAATTTTGCGCACGCTATTTCCGCACGTTTGTACTTTGCGCACGCATTTTTGTCTAGTTAAAAAATAAGCCACTTTGCGCACGTAAAACAGGCACGAAAAAGGTTACTTTTTGTGCAGGTATGACAAAAAATAGAATTCTATACACGAAGATATAATTATATTATCGACTCGAGAAAAATATTTCACTCGCCCCTTCGTCGTTTTTCTTTCGTCGATAAAATATAATTTTATCGTCTGGTATAAATATTAACTATTAATTTATAGTTCAGTTATTATAGAATATAATGGCATTTAGTTAGTTAATTCTATGCCAATTATGTATCCAAATTTTGAGTTTCGCAGTTCTACATCTAAAATATAAAATATTTACAAAGTTGGTAAAGTTTAAGAGACATAATGTTATTGCTATTAAAAATGTTTCAAAATATAAATGTATAAATTAAAAGGCCTCTTCAAGAATAAAATTAAAACAAAACTTTTGTTTTAAAAAGCTTGGATAACCTGAAAGTATAATAAACCAATCTCACGCCACTTCCTGAAAACTTGTAAAACTTGTTATACTTTAACCTCAAGAAAAATTTTAAACATATGCGGTGTATAAACTACAGGTTGATATATTAAATGCGGTTGAATTTTTACTTTATTTAAATTGAAACCAAATTACATTTAAATCTACAATCAACTACCATGGTATATAGTTAATGTAATATAAAAACTGTGAATGTATTGTACACTATATGGAAATACATTTAACGACAATTCGATTGGATCGATAGAGAATATTATGTCTGACCACTGTCCACAAAAAATGTTGACCCAGTAAAGCGTTGGCGGAGTAAGAATTAATTATTTTATTGATTGTAGTACACGAATTTTACAGGAAGGACGTTGGTATTTAACGTTCATTATGTACTAAGGTTAACCACGTTTCTTAATATTTTATTGTTCATATTTTGAACAGATTTATTATTATTCCATATTGCTGATTATGTTCATATTGAATTCAATATAATTTATATTCCTGTACTTTTGGGTCGGTACTCATCACATCACACGGAAGATTTTTGTGCACATTTTCGTCATAAGAAGAATCTTCTAATATTTAACGCAAACATTCAAATTTTAGCAAGTAATTTATGAATCTTTGTGAACACTATTGCAATTTTAACTCTTCATTGTGTAAAAAATATAGCTAGAGAACCGTAATATAAAATCGTGCCTGATTTTATCCCTTGCCAGAAATGACTTTTTGTATTAATTCAAGTCTTGCCTTCAAGAAAATGTTATACTTCAAACAGGGCGCTATTTTATACAAGTGTTTTAACTTGTACTAAGTGACTTTACTATACTTCTGGTACTTGATATACATAATAACGAGCATTCAAAGGAATTATTAAGCACCACGCCAGAAAAATTTACCGGTCGTACATCCTTCAAAGTGCTTCGAAGTCAAAAATTAAACGTCACATGACGTTTTTACGATATTATGCGCACTTCGAATCATTTTAAAGCTTCTGGCAGACATGTTTCTGGCGTGGTACTTAATTATTTTTTCACGACATGCGGAGAAAACACAATTTTCTTCTCGCGAAATAGTGAGGAAAGTAAGTTTTCCCTCTCTAGAGAGAAAAATAAGCAGTGTTACCACCAATGTAATTTTATTGAAAATCTGATTTTATAGTGATATACTGTAAACTATTATTTTACAATTATTATGTTTTATACTTTATTTTTCTACAATTTCACGATTTTACAACTTAAATTTAATTTGGCATATTGGTTATACAGTGAAACATTTCATTGTTTTTAAACGTCATTCTGACAGGTGGCAGTTATAACCTAACTTTTAGGTTTCTGCTACATTTACATTTTTTTTATATGTCGTGAAAAAAATGTTGTGTCTAACACGAGAGGAAAGCTCTTTTTCCACCCTCACTCGATTGCCTCACTCGCTTTGCTCGTGACACAAACTTCGACCTCGAGCGGGAAAAAGAAGCGCTTTCCTCTCTAGTTGGACAAATAACTATTCTTTGAATGTCTCTTATTATGTACATCAAGTACCAGAAGTAATAAAATAAGTCACTTAGTACATGCTAAACATTTGTTTAAAATAGCGCCCTGTTTGAAACACCCCGGCTGCAACTTTTTCTTGAAGGCAACACAAAAACTCCTTTCTGGCAAGGGGTAAAATCGGGCTCTCTAGTTAAGGCACATTCTTTCTCTCATTCACCGTTCCGGCCATCCCTGGCTGCACGGGCAGTACACAACAGACAATTTTTCAGTTACAAACCTGAGATTGAATATTTGTTTTCTCCGGTAAGGATCAGCAACCGATTCTTTCTTATTCCATTCCATTATCCAATTTCAGTTGGTTTCTCACATAAATTTCCATCATTTCTTGATCGTTTCCTTATTTCTGTGGCAGTCAATAGCAACTTGATCCTCAGTGAATCGGTTCATCTGTGTATATCCTGCGGTTTACGGCGTCGTATCCACGGCATTGGCGTGAGACTCGAGATCGGCAATCGAGAAACAAGAAAGAAGAACGTTGCTGCATACTTGGTGTTGAATTACATACCGCGCTCTACTAATGTCACTGAGAGACGGAGAATAGATGCAGTTGTTGTAGGTGAGACGTGAGAATTGATTCGTAGAGTTCACACATGAATTCTTTGAGAATTCTTTCTTCCTTCTGAATCTTAAGAGGAACGAATGCTGGTAAAGCACCTTCAAATCGTACCTATTTATTAATGGCTTTTTATTTTGTAGAAGAAGGTTAAATAATATTAGGTTATGTAGGTTAGCTATTTATTGAAATTCACACATGGATTCTTTGAGAATTCTTTCATCCTTCTTAATATGAGCCTTAAGGTAGAAAATCCGTCGGTCATAAGCGTGCGTGATTTCGGTGTGAGATGAGGCCGAAGCAGTCAAATAATCAGAAATAAATCATTAAAAATCGTAGATTTGGATGTAAATTACAAATCATAGGTATCCAATTAAATAAAAAATATAATTGAAATTTAAGTTTACACTGAAATGCAGTAGTAGTACGTCAACAACATAATTTTTCTTGAGACTGGAACCTTTTGCATGCGATTTCTCAACCATTGGTGACTCATATTTTTTATTTTTCTAATAAATACCTCAAATATCAAAGAATAACATATTCGTTTTCCAAATATGTGTTGGGTTGTTATGATATAAAATTTTCTAATCGTTTAGTAAATCTACTGGTAACCTCCATATACGCAATGTATTTTAGCGCGTTTTTGTGTCAACTTTAAATTCAATTATCTTCGTTATTTCAACGGTTACCTATAAATTTTTATTTTTATTCAAATTCTACGACTTGTAATGAATGCTGTATATTAATTTAAGTCATATTTTGGGTTGTCACTACCCATGGATTTACTACCTTAAGAGGAACGAAAGCACCTTAAAATCGTACCTATTTTAATGACTTTTTATTTTGTAGAAGAAGGTTAAGTAATATTAGGTTACGTAGGTTAGGTATTTATTGAAATTGCTAATAGCTTGAATGAATCCTCAAAGAATTCGTGTGTAAACAGAGCTTAAAGGCGTCTAGACAAATTGAAGCTATTAATATATTAATGGAATAATAAGTCTAAAAATATATTCATATTACCAAGAGCTTCTGTGTTAAGTTCTGCGTAAAAGGACTAAAAAATAGATCGATTAAGTGTAAAGTTGATGGCCTATTTTTATAAGTGAGTCATTTCCGGGAATATTTACTGAATAAAGCTACGACTTACTCAATATTACGTCACATTATTACTTTAAGTGCTTCCTTCCTTTTTCTGTCAAAAGAATTTTGAAAAATGATGTCCTATAATTCTCACAATTCTTGGCAAGTTTTATAATATATAATTCGAGATGCAATTTTCACAATATTCTTGACAAATAATATTTTGCTAATTCTTTACAATAAAGTTTTATCTGTAGCTAATCTACCTCCTAAAATGCAGCACAAAACGTACCAACGTAACGAGTGTTTTGTGGCCAGTACAAGAATAGTAAAACTGTATTTCAACAAGGAATATATACTTAAAGGATCAATTAACAGTTGTGCCTTTTTAAAATTTTAATAAAAAAAATTATGCAAACTTTACACGGTTATATCTCCTGATACAAATTTATTTTCTATCTATCTGTAGATCCATTCTTTCTCTATTAAATGTTTATAAAAACAATACCTTGAAGTCAATAATAAACTAACAGTTTACTCGCAACGAAAACACTTTTGCAGTATGTTTCAACGGGTGCATGTCACTGCGCCAAATTGCCGTAATGTCAAATACCCGCTGTCCAATTGCCGCAATGTCAAATTGCCACTGTGCCAAAACGCATCCCCACCACTTACATAATTGTAATAACGTATGTCGAGAGACTACTTCAAATTTATTTCGACACAGAGGCAATTTGACTCAGCGGCAATCCAACACAACAGCAATATTTAGACATACTGGCAATCGGGCATAGCGACAATTGGACATAACAGGAGCATTTTGACATACACTAACAAAGCTAACAAAACCGTACTAGAGCCCCACAAACTCGGTTTTGGTATTTACTACACTAACAAAGCTAACAAAACCGTACTAGAGCCCCACCAACTCGGTTTTGGTCGCTATGCCCGATTGCCAGTATGTCTAAATATTGCTGTTGTGTTGGATTGCCGCTGAGTCAAATTGCCACTGGGTCAAATTGCCTCTGTGTCGAAATAAATTTGCAGTAGTCTCTCGACATACGTATGTAAGTGTGGGGATGCGTTTTGGCACAGTGGCAATTTGACATTGCGGCAATTGGACACAGCGGGTATTTGACATACGGCAATTTGGCGCAGTGGCGTGTTCCCGTTTCAACTTCAAAATGACATTATATTGCTAGCATGCGGTAAAGTACGAGTTTCGGGCTGGTTTTAGGCAGTCGTAGTAGTGAGGAAAAGAGTGGAAAAAAGTAAAATCGAGAGTATTTAAGGAAATTAGAAAAAACTTAGATGAATTTTCAGATTATCAAATATTCTGTGCATTCGATAATATTATTACTGCGTAGGTTGGACAGATAATCATCACGAAAGCGTAATTCAAACATAAAATATCGAAAAATACTTGCATGATTATTCAGCCAAACATTCTAATCTATGTAGGCTAACAATATTTTATTTATCGATTTGTTGCATAAAAATTCAACGCATTAAACCAAATTTACAATAGAATCAGTAATCTGTGATAAGCTGTGTTCCTATAAGTCAAGATATTCACACGGTTTAAATAAACACACCTCTTACTGCAACTAAGTAAAGTAATTTAATTATCACTTCTCGTTAATTATTCTTCCTTCTTAACGAATGATCCTCATTAACTGGATCAACACAACGGCATCAACGCAACCTCATCAACACTGGTTTTATGTCTAATAATCGCCACAAATGCGCGCTCTATGTGGTTGCTGGGGTTTTTAACTTTGCAGGATATTATATCCGCATTCTGCAGGATTGTAAATTGGAATATTAAATTCTCACGGCGACTGAGATATGGACAAGATTTCAGTGTGTGTTCAATGCGTTTATTATATTTTATTTTATGTATAAAGTTTTCAAATAAAGCACTAGAAGTACTCGTGTATTTTATAAATAGTAAAGGCGCCAGTATCTTGTTTAAGTCACTAAAGCCCATCTGACTCGATAAAAGTTTTGTACAAAATTTAATATTCAATTTTGATACGAAATATTATGATAAAATTTAAATTTCTGTCTGAGACGGTATTAATTTTTTCGGAGAGTTGTAAAAGCGCATTTTTGGTCATCAAAACGTTTGAAAAGCGCAGAAATATAATCAGTAAATTTATGTTCAATAAGCGCAGATCGTAACATTAAATAAGCGCATTTTTCGAAAATGAGATTTCTGACCATAACAAGTTAGTCCAGATCGTCTTCGAGTATGATGGGGTTAAAAGTTCAGAAAAATGTTAGGCATGAATATTTTCTAGTTTCAAAAAATTCAAAAAATCTTGTTAAAAATACTCTTCGAGTATGATGGGGTTAAGTTCAGAAAAAATGTAGAATTTCGTAGAAATGACACAATGACAGTATTCGAAGCTGAAAATAATTCATGAGCTAAGCGTGGTTAAGGATTTTTGTAGATGTAATAATGAATAGTGATAGAAGAAGGCGTTTATTTGCAATAGCTGCTGCTGCAGTAGCAAATTTTCAAAAAATTGCCATTAAAAAGAAAAGTTCAAAGAAAAGTAAAATATTCTCTAAATTGGTTGCTAAGAAGAACTGAAAGCTTACTAGTGAACAGTTTGACATTTCGTACAAGAAATTAGAACCTGTCCTAAATATTTCGTACAAAAACTTAAGGGTATCGACTCCACGTAGCTCAACACCGCGTTTGTCCTATGTTAATGTTAATGCATAGAAACGCTCGCTAAAAATACGGAAAAGCAGTCTAGCAACTTCTACAATGCTCACGAAGTTTTATAGATAAAGCTAAATTTCATAAATTTATTTACAGACGAAGAATGCATCTAGGATTATGCCGAGTTACATTTTCTAATAAATCTCTTAATAATAAGAAAAAGCATGTAAAAAATTGCTTAAAACACACTTTTTCATTAATTTTGTATATGGATTTCAAAGATTTTTTCAGAATTCTAACTGGGCATAATCATAGATTAATTCTTTCACAAAAATCTAGTACCTGTTTTTCCTTCAAATTTTTAATATGCAATGAGTAAAGCAGAAACTGCTACACCTCTAAACACGCAATATTTTGTTACGGAGACGAGACCCTTAATATAAAGATTACATACAAAGTCCGTCTGATACGATCCATTATATTTCATATCAAAATTTAATATTAAATTTTGTACAAAACTTTGTACTTATTGTGTCAGACGGGCTTTAGATTCAATACTAAAAGCGAGTGAATTTGAAGATTGGTAGATTGTAAAATTAGGCTTTTATGAATTTTGATTATCGTATAGATGGATTCTATTTTTATAATTCAGGTTACAGTTCCTTTTCCAATGGCCCAATAATTCGTTATCAAGAACAATTTTCATAATAAATTCAACTATTTACATATACGTTTGCATGCACCATATCTACATTCACTCACTAACCTAATTTAGAAATTAATAGAAAAGTGAAAATCATTTCAGATATCTAGTGCGATTTTCATTTCATATTTATTAAAAAATAATAAACATAATTATAATCAATCATAAAGTTGAAACAAAAAAATGTCACAATTTAAAAACTATTCATAATAAAGATTCATAAAACTACTTATAGACCGTGAGCTCATGACAGATGATGGTCTCCGATTTCATACATCATGCCTTTTGAAGGACCCTATGACAACATAGAAAAATCTGACGTGGCCATCACACAACCTTCCGCCATATCTAGACTTTAAACAGAAATGAATACGTACAATCCGGTGCCCATTTAAAATATACAAATAAAAATCTAAAATATTGAAACACAGAAATTTGCATCATCTGAATAAAAAGATTCATTCACAGGAAAACTCTTCTGTGCTGAAGCCATCCTCCGTTCAATTACTACATTTAATATCTTACTTATGACATATAGCACTAGTATGTCAACTTGTCACCCATCTCACCTGTCAATATTTTTTACACAGAAACAAAATTCAGTCGAACATGGATTACAAGATTTCAACGTTTTATTTGATAAATTTATTTTTTAAATTTTACTGCAGTTCTTTGATGCTACCAGATAAAGACAATTTTTTTATAACGTAAGTTGCAAATAACTTTGCCTCTTATTCTTATTACAAATAAATACTATATTTATCCAAATTTATATAAATTTTTGACAATTAATCTTTTCAATCTTCAAAAAATATCACTTCCGGTAAAGATATTTGTACCAAAATCTAATGGGTTCTTCCAATTTATATACAAATGTTAAATACCAAATATCAAAATTTTTGGGTAATTCGTATTTGAGTTATCCGATTGACAGAAATCCGGCCCTGACCACATACACACACACACATTCATACAGACATCATCGTGAAACTATCAAAAATGAATTGTAAGGACCCTAATTCGTGCTCATCCACTAAAAACTCACTACCCGATTTTTAGCATGATTCCAATACCTTCCTTTACAGGTAAGCGGAAGGTATAAACGGGTATTAAACCCTTGCACGCTTTCCAGTCATATGAAAAATTACATTTCCACTTGCACAAAACTTTTTCGAAATTTTCCAGCCTTGGGCCAACGAGGACTGCATGCCAATTTGGTTATAGGTGTTTTATGACACAAATATTAATGCTGTATGAAAACGCGGAAAATCATATTTTTATTACAAGATCATGTAACCATTTGAGCCCTTTGGGATTCTGCGAATCGCATGCCTATAATTTTTAAGACTTTAAATGCGTTTAAGTTTCTTAAAAAATGCAATTTTCCATATAACCGGAAAGCGTTCAAGGGTTTAATACCCGCTTTTCTTAGTTGTCATAGGGTCAATATTCTATCCTCCAAAAGGCATGCTGTATGAAATCGGAGACCATCACCTGTCATGAGCTCCCGGTCTATTAATGCAATATTTTCTATATCAACTCTTTAATGTTTAATATTTTTGGGGTTAGAAAAAGGACTAACACAGATTTATATTGTTACTGATTTCGCCGGTGAAAATACTAAATAAAGAATGTATCATTTTGACAATAGAAACAGCATTTATAATGAACTCTGTTTGGATTGAACATAACAGCGGTGTTTTTGACGCTATTGTCGTGTTTTGTATCTTCTTGGTTTTCCCGTTACCGTTGCGTTGCGTGTCTACCGGTTCAAGTGAATCATGAATAAGTAAGAATGCGAATCTCGAACGCTTTGCAGTGGAATGAAATTCGATACGGCAGGCGTTCGCATTAGCGGTAATGCAAGCATGCACCGAGCACTGCAATGGATAATGTGATCGGTCATATGTCATGTCATGTGAACGAATGCACACAAAGGTTACACTTTTATTACAAGAGTTATTGTTACCTAGTTTTAAATGTAGTTCACCACAGTTTTCCCTTTCTTGTGTTTATTGGGCCCGTCTCAAAATGCTCATTCCTATAGTCATTTAGTTTTAAGGGACGACCTTTTTTTCTAAATCCTAGAATATTCTCGATATTACTTTTTTTCTATTTCACTCTCTTCCCCACTACTACAGCTGCCTGAAACCAGCCCGAAACTCGTACTTTCCCGCATTCTAGCTATGCAATTTTGAAGTTGAAAAATACCCCATACAACACAAATACGTCATTAAGACGTCTTTATAATGTCCATGTTTTTAAAACGTCTGATTCAAATGTACTTAATCAAAAAGACGTGACATACGTGTCTTATGTCCTCCATTCTGGATGTTTAAAAGATGTTATTTTCTTCCATGCAAATGACGTCTATTAAATATCTTTTCGACAGTCAAATGATGTCCTTTTTAATAAAATTATGACCAATATACGACTTAATTTTGATCAATATAGGATTCCTGTATGTCATAACCAAGATGAATTTCGAGACAAATATAGGATTCCTATATATTGAAAGCGGGAGATTTTCAACTGGACATCATAATGACGACTTAAAGACGTCTAAAATTCGACCAATACTAGTCTCCTTATGACGTCTATAAGACAATAGCAAGATGTACGTCTTACAGACGTTAATACAATGGGACTGTAAACATGGCTCGGTATTCCCATAATAACTTCTGTATTTTTTAAAGAAATTAAGTAAAACAAAAATTATTCGAAAAATTCTTGCCATTTACAGCGACCGAAAAATATCATATCAAATACTGACAAAAAACCGCAGAAAACGTCATTTTAAATATTTTTACTTCAAATTTTTTTATCACTGGCGTGGACAAACAATTCAAACATAACTTTATTTTTAATATTGTTCCAAACAAATGCAAATATTTGACTTAAATTAACTAAAACGTTAAATCAATTTAGCCGTAAAAATATCAGGTAGACAAATCTTTCATTTGCATTATAAATCTGCTGTATAAACATGAAAAATAAACATAGGGGAACTCCCGCATTTTTCATCTAATACCCTACATTAAAAGTTTGCCTTCAGCCACACTTTAACAGCAATCCCACTGAAAAAACAAGTGAAAGGGTTGGCTTTCATTTTCGTCCGCTTCAATTTCACGACTGTTTAACTCACGTTTGTTTAGGGACTGACTTTTCCTTTTTCCTTTCTCCCTTTTTCTAGCCCTTAGCAATTTGTTCAATTGTTTGCGAAATTAATCGGCCATTGTTTCAGTAATCAGAATATTAGAAATCATGTAATAATGAAAGTAAAAGTTGATATTAGATATTAGATACAATTGCGGAATTAATCGTCGAGACAATAAATAATTAAGAAGGTTGGTTCTTTCATGTGAGCATGGACAATCACATGTGTATTATGTAAATTAATTGGTATAGAAATTAGAATGTATTTACTGCTTAGTATTTTTATTTTATTTTATTTTTATATACACTGTCAGAACAGATAAACCCAAAAATTGCACAGGAACAAAATAGTAAAATAATTATATAAACATGAAGGTACATGAGGCATATTTAAATACCTACATTACAAAAAAAGAAATTACATAATACTAATGAAATAATAATATAAGTACAGGGTTCGCCAGTCAAATGGAAATATTTGATGTGTGGCTTAGAGCTCTTAGGGAGGTGGTGGGGAAGAAAATAACCGACTCAACATTATTAGCGTGGTCTACCATTTAGTTTATAATAGCAAAGTGGATCGACGTGTAAAAAAAGGTGGAAGTGCAAAAAACGATTCGAATCCCCGAAAACATCGCAGCTATTCAACAGGCGATGTCGAAGCTGCGTTATTTTCGGGGGTTCGAACCGTTTTTGCACTTCCACCTTTTTTACACGTCGATCCACTTTGCTCAAGATTGTTTATCCACGTTCGAATCGCCCTATTCGACGGAACAGGCTGATTGCGCGGTACGTTGAAATGACATGTAAAATCTCGCCGCGTTTGCACCACTGAGATAGTACGCTTTAACTGCGTAGCCACGCTGTTCGCTCGTCCAACTATCTATTATAAACTAAATGGTAGATCACGCTGATAATGTTGAGTCGGTTATTTTCTTTCCCACCGCCTCCCTACGAGCTCTAAGCCCCACATCAAATATTTCCATTTGACTGGCGAATCCTGTATAAATTGAATTAACTTTAACACAAACCGTAACAGATCATAATCATTTAAAACTGTATTTAAAATTATTCTAATAAGTTATTTATTTTGGTTTAGTATTTCAAATAAAAATATAATTAAATCTATATAATTTATTCGTTATAATTGAAACATTCTTGTAAAACGGTATGCATAAAAATTAAAACACTAAGATAATACATTGCTAAATACATAATAATGCAGCAACTTCAGTACTTGTTACTTGTTACTTGAAGCAGAATTACTTTGTTAAGTGGATAATGATACGCTTTGAAAATTGTTGCAGTTTGAAAAACTGAACTAAGAAATCAACATAGACTGATGAATTTTTTGAATACATTTGCATCATATTTTTACTGATTCATTACATTAAGGTTGTTCCCTTCCAAAATCGATGAAGACAGAAATAAATAAAAAATTTATAAGACATTCATCTGAGAATTATACAATTTAAAATAAATTACTAGAACAATCGTCAATTTTGTTTGGTCAACAACATTAAAAGAACAATATGGTCTATTTTAATTTTAAATGAAAGATCATATTTTTGTCAACTACAATTATTAATATTTTTTTCTGTACTGATATAAATGGCAGAAGAAATGCAAAAATTAACTGCCAAACTGACGATTGCAAAGAGCCCTGAAACTTATTATCATATCAACGTAATTTTGATTACTTTTTGATATCCTAAATTAAATTATAATTCGTCTTTAATTATTTTCTGATTAGATCCTGAATAATGTTATCCTTTTGCAAGCATATATTTAGAAGCAAGGTTGAACTACCTAATGATAAGATTTCGGTGATTTTTACAAATGAAGAATTGAAAATAAACTGAATAAGAAACTAATTTCTTCTTGTAATGGACAAGGCCGCGGAATAAATTTTCTCCAGCATTACAAAAGGAAATTATCGTCATTTGGTTATCTCAGACTTTGATGGAACACTGTGTATGCATGAAGGTGGAAAATTAACTCTAAATAAACACTCAAGGTTGAAATAATAAATTTAATGTAAGAAATCAATCTGATTTGCATTTTACTGTGTCTCAGCAGGGGTGAACCAATTTAGGAGTGATGTAATAACGCCTGTGATACAACTAGAACATTTTTCACACAAAGAAAAAATACTTTGACGTGTGACATTTATTAAGGCTATTTTAGTCTTAAATAAAAAAGAGGTGTATAGATTTATTTAAATCTGACGTAATACAGAGATTTTATAAAGAAATTATTATTACAAATATACAACTTCGTGCATTGCATACCCACTTGACAAAATATAATCCCCAGAACATTTCAAGAACGTGAACATCCTGGCTTGTTACTTGCTATATTTGCCCTTTAACATCCTATTAATATCCTAGCAAATGCTAAGATCCACCCTTAGTAACATTATCTATGTTCTATGTAACATCCCAATGTTAATAATTTGGTAATGATGTTCCAATTATGTATCACATATAATTCTCTGAGATGTTTGTATTGAATTATATAATTTTTAATCGTAGGTATGCAAGGATGTGGGTAGGATAGACTTATGTACCTAATATCGCTAAAGAATAAGATATTTTCAAACATTCCATGGACGGTTCATCAGTGACAATTTTAATTGTCACTTCATAAAGTTACAAAAAAATTTCCAAGTGAAGCTTTTGCTATTTCGTTTGTATAGTAAACAATTAAACGTAGACGGGACGTCTACGTTTTTCCGAATTCCTAGAATACTCTCGATCTTTTTTCTATGCCACTCTTTTCCATCTTCAGCAGATATGCAAGACCCAAACCCTTCAATTTCACGACTAATAAAATGTCCACACTAATTTAACCGCTAGCTCTTGGACTATTAGTTTATTATTGACGTGAAGGTAATATTTTTATAAAGAGAGGATGAATACAGATGTGCCTTTTTAAAATTTTATAATAAATTTCTATCTGGAGATGTAACCTGTAAATTTTGCATAAACTGGAAATTTTTCGGAATTTTTATAATCATATATAATACCATTAGTGACTATGATTTTGCCGGCAATTTTGCCGTCTGATCACGACTGCTTGTTGCGTCGAAAATAAACACGAGTGCGTAGCACGAGTGTTTATTTTCTAAAACAACATGCAGGAGTGACCAGACGGCAAAAATTACCAAAAAATCATAGTCACGTATGGTATTCGGCTTGACAATTTCTCGAATTGTTATATTTAGTACCTTTTCTTCCAGAAATATTAGTTTATAAATTATTACTGAAATGTCAAAATAAAGTCAACTGACATAATATCTATAGCAACGCTTCGTGGAGTGAAAATTTTCACTAGTGAAAATTGTCAGTATAATTCGTCTGTGATTGGTTCAATTCAGCAAAATACTGTGTTTTGATTGACTGAAAAACTATGAGTGGAATTGTCATATACAATTTTTTATTAAAATGTTAATTGATTCTTTAAGTATACAATCCTTGTTGAAATACAATTTGAGCATTCTTGTACTGGCCACAAAACACTCGCTACATTAGTACGTTTTGTGCTGGATATTAGAAGAAAATTTATACAAAATCAATGTATTTAAAAGAAATTTTCAGGCATTTCTCTCTTATATTACTCGGAAATCTTTGTAGAACACCATCCTTGAGATATAAAATACCCCAACCTTCAAAAAGTTACACACCACCCCTATTTAATATCCAATCTTGATTATTCTTTCTCCACGGACTAAGACTAAATACATTTCCATTTCCTTCAGCGACTTCGTAGCCTCTGCGGTGACCGCTTGATGGTTGCGTGACCACCGCAGACTGGGTGCCATTTGACCCGAGGTCACACGGGTCAACGTGGACCCGCCCCCGCAAACAAAGAAAAGATTCACGAGTATGTAGAGAATTATAAGTGTTGCTTTGAAACACGGATAATTGCATATTTGAGTTGTGGTATGTGTTTGTAATTATTGGAGGTGAAATGGAGAAATGTAAATAATGATAGGCTGAGAAATTTTATGTATTTAATTGATATGTTAAGAGGATTTACAGTATTCCATTTTTGTTTGTTTGTACATGCATTATAACACGCCTTTTATTCAACTTTATTATACTCTGCTGTGTGTGCGGTTACCAGCCGTCAACTCACGGGTACTCATGGATGTTAGTGGAAAGTACACCATAGGCGAAAATTTTTTACTGAATTTTTACAATGATTATTCCATTCCTGTATAAAGTAATCCATATACAAAACACAATTTTATTGCTTTAACAGCGGATAAAAAGGAAGGTAACTTTTTGCAAGTGATATATTTATCCTGTTCTTAGCAAACAAACAAAACACTGTCATTTGTCATTTGCTTCATATTTCTAATATTTGTCAGCGAAATGATTAGATTTTGGGAATATTTGTGAAGAACCAAAGGAGTCGTTAAATTATCTCGTTGAATTACACTCGAGCATTTTATTTTCTCGGAATAAATTTCTGTTTGACTCAACCTTCTCACCTCTGACAGCAATTTGACTTGAAAAATTGTTTTAAAATAAAATCCCTCCACCTACGGTGTCGTGATTTTATTTAACAAGTTTCCTTTTCAAATTGCTGGGCAATAAAAGGTTTCAATACAAACAGAAATTTAACCGGCGAAATAAAATGCTCTTGTGTAATTACAGTTTATAATTCTACTCCTGTATAAAGTAAGCCATAAACAAAACACAATTTTATCGCTTTGACAGCGGATAAAAAGGAAGGTAACTTTTTGCAAGTGATATTTACCTTATTTTCTTAGCAACTAACCAAAGAAAACACTAAAATATCATTTGCTTCATATTTCTAACATTTGTCAGCGAAATGATTAGATTTTGGGAATATTTGTGAAGAAGAACCAAAAGAGTCGTTAAATTATCTCGTTGAATTACACTTGAGTATTATATTTGCTCGAAATAAATTTCTGTTTGACATTTCAACCTTGTAACCTGACAGCAATTTTGACTCGAATAACTGTTTTAAAATAAAATCACTAACAATTTTTCTTTACAAATTGCTTATCTTCCCGAGAGCTTTAGTTTGACACCAAACTCGGTATAATTTGAATATTTTATAAAGAATATAATACCTATAGTATTTTAATAAAAATAAACAAAGTTCAGTTTATAAAATTGGTATCACACTGGTTGAATAAAGCTCATTAACGAACTTGAAGACTGTTTTTGGCTAAATATCTTAAAAATAAAATTTCAGTCCAAAATTTTTAACGCGTTTTTAAGTTATTCAACATCCAGACACCGACGGAGTGACAGACCGACAGAGCGACTTTTAAAATAATGTTTCTTTGGTCAGTAGGGTGTAAATTGTGATGATTTATCAAAATCTCGAACTGTCAAAAAATCACGATTACAATACTTCCCTCTATTACATAGGTCGGGGAAGTAAAAATTGGGAAACATAAAACATGCACATTATTTATCTAACCCAATGAGCTAAGTGGATTTATACACATTATTATTTATTAGCATATTGCAACTTTGCAACAAGTCTGTAAATAAATAACCCCAATAAATTTTAATTAACCCTTGAGTAAACACCTTCCTACGTTCACGTTCATGTCCATTTCTAATAAACATCAAAACATCTTCAATATTGAATATATTCACCGTGAAAACAAATTTAATTTCTTCTTCTTTCCGTGCGTTGATTCCTCGTTGCTGTTTAGTATTCACAGAGCGCAGTAAGGTCACTACTTCTTGTAATTTTATTTATGTGAAGGCTTCCTTAATAAAACAGTTGATACAGCGATTCACTTACTCTAAGTCTTCGTTTTACGAGAATTTATTGAACGTTTGAACAAACACACACTAAACACGATACCAGACGAGGAGAGGGAATCTCAGATGGTAATTAATTTTGAAGGGAAGAGTGATTAAAAATAGTAAATTGATTATATTAATTTTTTTGTTTCCCGGATATATTTTGAACTTTATTCTGTCTTGTACACAGTACACATTTGTAACAAATAAGTTGACCTTTGTATTTATAGATTATTTGATTATACGATACAATCAGTATTTTATACATTTGTCTGCATCTGGTATCGTTTAAGAATAATTAATGTATACAGGTTGGTGGAGGTGAAATACGAACATAGGGAACGTACATGACAATCGAACTTTCATGCTAGGTATCTTGATATATTTTGTAGTAGTGTCACAAAAAGTAATGTGAATTTGTGTGGCAAAAAGAGTAATCAATAACAGAAATAATAATAAAATCTAAAAGTGCATGTAAACTTTCTCGCTCTGCTCGTACACATACATTATTATGAAAAGACAATATTTTAATGAAAATAAAAATTTAAGTAATATGACAGCTACTTTGACATTGACAGTACTTATTGCATGTAAATCAAGATGATAAGCATGATAACTCCATTGTCATATATTTCCCTATGTTCGCATTTCACCTCCACCAACCTGTATACTTTTAGTATTTCGGTATCTTGTAGTCCATGATCGTTTAACATTTGTTACTACGTAAAATTGAAATGATTATGACAGACAGTGACAGTGACAATAATAAAATATCGTCTGTATCTTCTTCTGCAGTTTAATTGAAATGACTAAATACTTATTTGTATGCCAAGGGCTGAAACTTTGCAGATTGAGGCTAGAAATTATAGCACGAGCGCAGCGAGGGTAACAACTAGTCGAAGTTTGCAAAAATACTTTCAGCCAGAAGAATACACTATTTTTCTACGATCGATTAATTTCTATTGGCAATCAACAGAAATTTTGAATGTAAAAAAAACAATACAACAAACAAATATTTAATCAAACTTAACATAAGAAAAAATTTTAATTGAAAATTGTATTATTAATATAAATTTAACCAAATCTTCACAAATTATTTATGATTACTGGAAACAATTTTTATAAAAAGCGGTCTGAAAATATTTTCAGACCGTCACTATTAGCAACAGTCTTCAAAGAAGCATTGGACTGCAATTATTGTTCAAGTAACCCAGTGAAGTCAAAAAACCTACTTTTAATACCAATCGTAGAAACATATATATTTGTGAGTAGTAGTATACCTATATATTTATATATTTGTATACAGGATGTCTCTGTACTACGGGAAAAAAATTAAAGGGTATATATTTTAAGACGTACTGATCATGGAACAAAAAGAATTTTTTATAAATTCTCAAAATTAAGGGTGGTTTACTAGAAATTAACATTTTTAGGACCACTGAAGCAGCGTACTTTATTAAAAGAAACTTAATTATTAATTACACAATATCAGACATTTATTTGGCGTTGTGTAAACAATTACTACTTGTATTATTAGTAGATTTTAAATAAAATCATTAAAAATGGCTATCAACCAGTGGCTAACAAAATGTTTCCTTTAAATACCATGCAAATTATTTTGCGAATTTAAAAAAAATTCTTTATGTTCCATGATCAGTACGTCTTATAGTATATACCCTTTAATTTTTTTCCCGAAGTACAGAGACACCCTGTATAAGTAAAAATAATAGAGTATGGCGGGAGGCCTTGCGCTGGCCACATCAGATTTTTTTCCGTGAATAAAAATATATGAACCTACTGAACGTAATTTAATAAAAACTCATAATTACACGGTTTAATTTTACGTAACAATAATAACAACGTATTAATAATTTATCGATTGACGTGAACGTAACCGAACACCACTAATTTAGATACTAATTAATAACAAATTAATGTAATCTCCATATAGATCTGCGTCATCCGCGTATTCTATTACCATTACAAATTACAGTGAACTAGTAAAGTTTTTTCTTATCAATTTGATATTTGCTTTCATTTTCATAACCTGAGAACCGTATCCGGTTCAGTTTTGCAATCGGATGAGTCTGATTAAATCAGATTACATGTGTAATATAATTGTTAGATGTTGCATACGTTTTTTGAGTATTTGAATTCAATAGAAACATTTTAATTGTGAAATGGAACAATTATCTTGACAACTATATGGTTGCGAGAGTTGTTACATCAGTTATATTATCAAAAAATTATATGTAGGCAGCTTAAAAAATGTTATTATATTTAGTTACTTCTTGGAACATATAACATTATAATTACATTTATAATTGCAACACTACCGTGACAAAAATTGAATCAACTATTTTAAAAGAAATTCACAAATATTTTTCGTGCCACTGGTCTGATAGGTTTACAGCACGAAGTATAATATAAACACAGGAGTGGACATTTCGTGTCTTAGCAATATTGTAGATTCGTGGCATTTCTGTTTACCCTGTGCCAGAAAGAAAGATCATTGCTGGACTCGTGCGTTACCGTTGTTTATCGCCATAGAATGCATACTCTAAGCTGGCCCGTATTATCTGTCTCTTTCTAAAAGGTAAACAGAAATGCCACACTTTATCCACCCGAGTGTCCACTTCTGTCATATCTATACTTCGTGGTATACAGTAATGAAACTAAAATTAAATTAAATAAATTTTGATGTTTACTAATTTGTATTCATTACTGTAACTTTTAGACCAGTGGTAGTATAATAAACAAATATAACTAAAAGTTGGAAAATATAAATAATTTCTTGTTGTTTGGATTACTGGCTTTATTGTATAGCGAAATTATGTTAGATGCGAAGTTTGGACCAGAGTCTTGGACATTTTCAAGCAGAATTAGTCGTAGTTGGATTCTTGAAGGATGTACACACTCCAAATAATAAACTTAGTTTTATTATATGACATTATAATTCAACGTTTATATTTATAAAAAAAATTAACCCATGTAGTAACTAATTCTGCTTGAAAATGGCCAAGACTCTGGTCGAAGCGTCGCATTTCACATAATTTCGCTATACAATAAAGCCAGTAATCCAAACAACAAGGAATTATTTATATCTTTCAACCTTTAAATTTCCATTTCGACTTAATTAACATCTTTAAAATAAAAAATAACTAAACTAAAAACAGACAAAATTATAAATAGTATTAAGGAAAATTATTTAGTCAGGAACGCAGTCTTAAAGAAAATTTTATTTTTCTAATATACCGACGTTTCGTCACACCCTAGTGCCATCAGGACAACTGTTGTCCTAATGTTCTTCAACATTAAACGTGCGTTTTACTTGCTTTTTTGACTGACCTACAATTTATACATTTTTGTTATGTAGATTTAAAAAAATCTGACGTGGACACCACATGACTTCCTTGTACGCCTTGTTTGTTCATACTTTTCTTAATAACTAAAATGTAGAATAATATAAAAAATTCTTTTAACTTATTATACTAGTATACTCACAAATATATTTTAGTCATTTTATTTAAACTGCAGAAGAAGATATAAAGCATATTTTACTATTGTCACTGTCATGTCATAAACATTTAAATTTTACGTAGTAACAAATGTTAATCGATCATGGACTACAAGATACCGAAATACTAAATTATAAATATATACTTTAATTATTCTTAAATGATACCAGATACAAAAATATTTATAAAATACCGATTGTAGGTAATCACATAATCTTTCATTTAAAATAAAAAAATTTGTCTTAAATTAAATATTTATCGAATTTTTTTTAAAATTTACTACTTCCGGTTTGTAGATTGAAACCAAAAATAGGAGGTGCACAACTAGATGCTATAACAGTCCTAAATACAAAATTTCAACTTTCTACGTCTAACCGAATTTGAGTTATGCGACATACATACGTACGCCCGTACGTGTGTACAGACGTCACGACGAAACTAGTCATAATGGATTCAGAAAAGGTCAAAACGGATATTTCCATCAAAATCTGAGAACCGAAATTTTTCGCGATTACAATACTTCCTTATTACTCCGTACAAGGAAGTAAAAAATTAACATGTATTAAAAGGATAAAGGTCTCGGGTTCAATTCCCGGTGTTGGTCATGATTTTTCAAAAATTTGTCATATTCATTTATGAACAATGTATTATTTATTTACCAAATTCATTTCTAATTAACCCTGAGGAAGGCACTAGGTGTGCCGAAACGTCGGTATATTAGAAAAATAAAATTTTCTTTAAGACTGTATTCCTGATTCCTTACATTTCACTAGTGTGAACTAATATTCCCTGTGTTTGTTCCAGCCTCGGCGATGTCACCCTCCCTCCTCCTGCTCCTCCTCCCTGTCATCCTCGCCTCCTCGCCCCGCTTCGACCCTACGACGACGATGCGGCTGGTGCAGGTCCCCGCTGACGCCGCCGTGGACTCGGTGATCTACCGGCTTCGAGCCAGCGACGAGGAGTTCGACTACCCGCTGCACTTCGACCTGGTGGGCGACGGCTCCAGCAGCGTGGTCGCCGTGGAGACGATACCGTGCACCAAGTACAACAGCGTGTGCCAGGCGAATGTGGTGATACGGAGAAGGATGGATGCTGGGAGGTACTATGATTTCAGGTGGGTGGATAGTAGAATAAGATGCTATTATAAAATAAATGATTGACTACAATAGTATAGGTATTACAACATATTAAACAGAGCTGGGAAAAAGTAGCTTAACTATGCTACTCGCTACTTTGCAAAAAGTAGCTGAATCTACTGAATAGCTTAGTTACTTCACAAAAAGGTAGCTAGATACATAGCTACTGAAGTAGCTTTTAAAGATTAACAAGCTACTTTTCTTTATTTTTATGCAAGGTCAAAATTGAAATTTCCATTCTGAGTTCACGATATTCGTAAGCCTTGTTGTATTTTAATATTTTTAATCGTATCATCAACTGTTATTACCTTTTTCCATGCAACATTTATTGATAATTATAAACAACATAATACGTTAGTTACTTATAATACGTTAGATACTTATAATTCATTAGTTACGGACTTAATACGTTAGATACATCCATAATAACATCAAAACCTTCTATAAATTGTTGGTTTGTTTTAACATCGCTGTCTTTGATGATACGATTAAACTTTGAATATAGCACGAATATATGCGATTTAAGCCCCCTTGGATGTTCAAAGAGACTCGGTTTCACCTCGTCGCTTAGCAACATCCTCGGTATTATAAATCGCATAATATTCTTGTTATATTAATAGCTATAAATCATAAAGTAGTACAATCAAAAGCATTTATTATTTTTTTCGTATTGTTTATTCATAAATATGATTAAAATATTAAATTGGTTTACAGTTTAATTCGTTACCCAATACCACGATGTCACATTTATCAGCCATTTAAAAACTATCGTATCGTATCCATTTATTACTTAAAGCAAGTAAAATCATAATATTCAGATTATGTAATACAGACAGGTTGTTCAGCAAAAAGTAGAGCTATGTTTATAATCTAAGGTACTTTCTGGTAGCTATAAGTTAATTTTTCGGTAGCTAAGCTAATTTTTCGGTAGCTAAGATACTTTTTAGTATCTTAGCTACTTTCTTAGTAGCTTAGTTACTTCATAATGTAAAAGCTTCCGCTATTTTTAAAAATGTAAGCTACCAGCTAAAAGCTACCAATTTTTTAAAGTATCTAAACTACAACTACTTTAAGGTAAAAAGTAGCTAAGCTAGCAGCTTAGCTACCAAAGTAGCTAGTTACCGAAGTAGCTAGCTACTGTTCAGCTCTGAATTAAAGGACAAAAGTGATTTATAGTGTGATTCTGTGAAAATCGCAAAGAAATTTATAATCTTATAAACATTTTTATATTTGTCAAAAAACATTGATGTGATTTTGTTCAATATTTAAAGATTTACTTTGTAAAACTTATAGATTTGCACAGAATCCTACAATCAATTCTGCGGATGAAGTTTATTTCACGAGCCGAAGGTGAGAAAAACAATCGCCTGAAGGATTGGATTAAAAGTACTTTAGTCTTGTGGTATACTTTGCACTTCGTCCTCAAACGAATGCAAAATAGTTTAAAAGAATACACATTTTGCAATTTTGATAGTAAACTTTATGACAAATATTTATATTGTTACCATAGATACTCTGTAACAAATAGTAATTACTTGACAACGGGATTAATAAATTAATTCAATTCCTTGACAATGAGATTAAATATGAAAAATAATCCCTAAAAATAAATACTAAAGAAGAATTTTAGTCCCGGAAATTGCAAAATAGTACATTATTGTACAAGTTTTATAAGACGATATTTTGTAACTTTCATTTGGTGCTATTCGATAGAACTTTCAAAAATATTTTGGACGTATTTTGTTGTTTCCCAATCTGTTTTGTTTTTCGCGAGATATTCGGGTGGTACGGGTGGTCTGAAGCACCCGATACGTTTGAATTAATTACAAAAATTATTTTTGTTACAGGGTGATGGTGCGCGATACGAAGGGTAGCAGCTCAACGATACAATGTAGCATATTAGCTACAAATGCAACTACTCCTAAAGAAAAAATATTTCCTCATATTCCGGGCCTGATCATGATACCAGAGGTAAGTGTTTTTATAATAAAAATTAATTACTTTTTAATTAACACTTTATTCCTCATCTAATACAAACTTTTAATAAAGTGTTTGTTATTACACATTCTACCGCTATATTAATTTCTAATAGCACAACAATATATAATTTAAAAAATACTTCATCGCGCCACACAGTATAATTACATATTAGAAGACTGTTTTCTATTAATGACTTTCTTCGCAAGAACAGTAATAGGATTTAGTTGAGCATACATTTCATTACTAGTGTAATTAACTGGAAGATTTTATTACTGTATTAATTACTTGATTTCTGGGATCCTCTGACGAACGCGGAGATCATTACGGGAGCGGTAGCGAACTTAATTTATTTGCATGCGTAATAAAATTGTTTTTAGATTAGAAATAAATGAGAAGAAGCAAAAACTTAATTATGCTTAGGAAGTATTGGCTTTCAGAGCTTATTTACCGGTAGACTCATAGTTATAAGATGAGATTTTTGTGTAGTTAAACTTAAATAAATTCGAATCTATTAAAATAAACAAATTTTTGTTTTATTTTTAATAATTTTTAAGCATTTCTAAATTCTAACAAGCGCAAATCAACGAATGATCTCTACCGGACTAAAATCATTTTATTAAAATATAATTCAATTAGGAATAATAATACAACTATAAATTATTATCTAAAGCTTCATTCTCATAAGGATTTAGTTTTAAAGTTTACATTTATGTTTACGTTTAAGAATGTTTAAATTTTATATACAAGCATCTGCACTTTTCACTTTCTATTCTAGCACTAAAGTTTGAATCCTCCAAACTTTAAACTTATGTTTACCATTTACTAAAACGATTTTAAGTTCATTATGTGAATGCTGTGTTTCTTAAGCCCTGTTCGCACGAGGATTCTTTGAAGATTCTACCAAATTTCGGAATCCTGGAAAAGAAGAAGTCTTCTTCTTTCTAGTGAGAATTGCCTGTTAAATAAATGCAAAATTGAAGCTTCAATGAGTCTTGGAAAAGAAGAATTTATAATTTATTGATTTGTTTTAAATCTTGGTAGAATCTTCAAAGAATCCTCGTGCGAACAGGGGTTTAAACTTAAATAAAATGTAACCCTTCATCTAAACGCTTATGTGAATGAAGCTTTAGAAGTTCAAATTAAAGTTTATCGTTAGTACATAGTACATAGTAATCCATATTTTTCGTGAAAAAAGAAGGTTTTATTCTTCATTTAGTAATTACCCTGTTCACACATGAATTCTTTGAGGATTCTTTCATGGTTTCATGCTTCTAAATCTTGGAAAAGAGTGTAATGAGTACGTGCCACCTACTGGCATTATTAAAATTAAACTATTTAGCATTAGCATGCCTAGGGTTGGCAACATTGTGTGGTGATTGCGTGATTGTCAAAAAAGATCGTTTTACTTCTCATAATAGTTACTTTGATTTGTTTAATACGTAATGAAGTGTGTTATATTTAATAAACCAACAACACAACAAAGAGTTCACTGTTTTGAAGTTACCAATGAATTAGAAATTGTTCTTTTCCAAGACACATTGAAGATCCAATTTTGCTGCACCGCGATTTGACAGGTTATTTTTGTCGAAATTCGAAGCATCAAAGAATCCATTTGTGAACAGAGCATAACATGGGTGGCCTTACAACACCAGAAAATATAGTTCTAGAATATTCATACACAGGAAAATGCATGCACAAGACGATAATAAATAAAAATGCCTGCATTAAAAAACTCATTCACATGAAAATGTAAGTCTGGCATTTTAGATACAAGAATGCAAATACAGGAAGATGCAAATCCAGAAAACTAGTTTATCTCTTCAATACAAAATTAGGCTGAACTAAACCTGAGTCTCAAATACTCGGTTTTGATTATAACTTTTCTAGAATTGCATCTTCCTGTGTAAGCATTTTATTATCTGGTGTTAACCATTCCAATGTCACTGTCTCTTCTCTGATTCTTCCACTTTCGCTTTCGCCGTTTTGTGTTCTTTCTTTCATTGACCTCATTGTGTGTTTGTGTGTCAAGGACGCGAAGAGGGGCACCGACTTGGACTACGTGGTGTCCCGGAAGAACCCAAGATTCACCAAACCTGTTTACCTGGAACTCTGGGTAAGAAAGAGATCTCTTTTATTCTTTTGATGTTAAGATGTTGAAGATGGTGCTGTACATGGTGTTGTAGATGATTTGAGAGTCTACCTGGTACCTGACAGTGGTTTTAAACTTTAAAGGGAGAGCGAATTTGTTAGGATTGGAGGAGGTGCTAGTAGGAGGGATTTAATTTAGATAATTATTGGGTGTAGTGTTAAAGTTAATTAATTAGTGTGTTTAAATTGTATTAAGAGTATAGCTCTCAGACAAGAAAGTATCTACGATTGACCAATTTGGTTGTGCCAGTCATGGATCGGTAACAACTCATGGTTGTTGGTTGTTACACCACATGAGTGTCTGATTTTATTCGAACCCCGAGTTGTTAGAGTTAGAACCACTGTTACATAACGAACTCTATTATGATATTTCGTAACTCTATGAAGTATCCAGCCGGTATTACCAGGGACGGCGCCAGCCCAAAATATTCGGGTAGGCCTATAATTTTTCCCGTATGAAATAATTAGGTAGTTTTATTAATTTATTTAATATATTAGAAGACTTTTATTTAAATCAAGAACATTTTTTTTAAACTAAGTATACTTGCATTTATACAGATGTTTCACAATATCAGGATAAAAATTAAACGACACAAAATGTACTGATAGTGGTAATAAACCAGAGTTTTAAAATATTTTGATGTTATCTCCATTTTAAGATTAGGTTGTGAAACATAGGTACCTACTGTATTAATCAACTTGGTACATAGGTCAAAAAATTGGATTATAAAATTTCTGGTTTTCATTCGACGCATTTATTGACTACAATGCCTAAATCTAAATTTTTTTCGGGCCCATCCAGGTTTCATTGACAATTTTTTGCCTTGAATGAAGTGATGAGTGGTTAAATCGGTGCTCAAAATTTTAGAACTGAAAGAGAAAATTAAATTATCTATATTTATAATATTCTTACGCATATTTTATATTCATAAGTGGTCTTCACGTTTGATAACAAGTACAAGTACGTGTAAGTTAATTAAATTTTTAAATAAATGCATCATAATTTGCGATTGTTTATTTCTCCTTAATCAATTATTTAATTTAGCATCATGAATTGCAAATTATATTAAATTTAATCCTCATTATGTACATACTAGGCTAACGTTTATTCAAATAATATATAGACAGGCTGTGTAGAGAATTGTTCTTCAATTTCGTATTACAAAATAAACAAAACCATGTTAGATAAATTGGCAAATTATCATTATCCAGTCTTGTCTCTTTACATCATTAAATATAATTGCACGATTACAGTGATTTTCGTAATTCACATTGCGATTGGTTAATACTACGCTTCTAAATAAATCATCAATTTTTAATAGTGAACTACAATTGTAATTGGAATGCTGGATAAATAGAAATCAATATTTTTGTGGTATTTCTTTGTGTGTTGTGCTGTTTGAACGGTTGCTGCACTTAATGAATAAATCAACAAACTGCAAATAGCAAAAAAACTATCGAATCGGCAGATGTTATTCAATTCAACGAACAACGTAAATTAGAGACATTATCTACTACTTTTTAATAAAACAATCATTACCTATAATACGTTTGTTTTCAATTTCAATACATAGATAATGCAAGCATAACAAGATTCATATCTAGAAAATATACAGAGTGTTCCACAACTTAGGACAAAAAATTAAAGGGTATATACTGTACGACGTTCTGATCATGAAACAATCAGAAAAAATTCGCAAAGTTAAGGGTATTTTACTTGACGTGTGTTCATTTTAAGTATCACTGTTTTGATGGTATATTTGATAATTTTAACATTTATTAGTATTAGATATTATGTAAACGATTACTTTCAACTTTCATTGTAGAAGATTTGAAAAAAAATATTAAAAATAACAACCGACCATTGTCAAAAAAAAGGTTTGCTTGAAATACGATACAATTTTTTACGAATTTAAAAAATTCTCTTTGTTTCATGATCAGCACGTCGTACAGTATATACTCTGTAATTTTTTGTCCTAAGTTGTGGAACATCTTGTATACGTAATAAACTATATATATCAAAAAATTAATATCCAGGAATATTCAAATCTAGAATTTAAGATTCCGAAAACATAGGAAGATGCAAATCTAGAAAACTAGTTTGCGAGGAACTATTCAACACCAGAAAATAAAATACTAGAATTTTCATACACATGAAAATGCAAAATAAGAAGAGGCAAATCTAGACAAATCTAAATATATGCGTAATAAAATATCTACCTAAAATACAAAAATAGGAAGATGCAGGCAAGTAAAAAATTCAGAAAACTAAGTTTTGTTTCTTCATTTCAACACAAGGGGATAAATTAGATTGAACTAGACTAAATGATTTGGTTTTGATTATAAGTTATACATTTTCTAGATTTGAATCTTCATGTACCTACCTGCATTTTTTCGTCGTATGAGAATTCTAGAATTTTATTTTTTATGTTGACTATGGCTACCCACAAACTAGTTTTCCAGATTTGCATCTTTCTGTCTCTGCATCTTTCTGTCTCTGCATCTTCCTATGTTTGCATTTATGCCGAATATAAAATTCTAGATTTGAATTTTCCTGTAAATGAATCTTTGGATGTAGATATTTTATTAAGTATATATTTTCTAGATTGTGCACGCATTTTCCTGTGTATGAAAATTCTAGAATTTTATTTTCTGCTGTTGAATCCATTCTCGATTAATAGTAGGTACCCATATTCGAAGAGAAATAATTTCCATATTAATTTGAAGAAATAGTATATTTATGTATGATTATCTCGAATAATTCATTTATTTTATAAGTACATTACATAAATATAATTTATTTGAGATTTGTTTACATTTCTTATACCTAGTAATGTTAATTTAAATGCTAGAAAGTAAAATCCTATACCAAATATGGGCAAATATCAGTACTAAACATAATTTAATCTCCAAACATTTTTATTTCTATCTTCAGCAGTTTAAATATCTTCTAATGTATGAAGAAATCTTCCACAATTTACATAAACTGTTCGTCCTACGGCAAGCTCTCCACCTTTCCGACTAAGTCTTATTTTTCTTTTGG
The DNA here is from genome assembly GCA_947534325.1 of Agonum fuliginosum. Taxonomy (NCBI): domain Eukaryota; kingdom Metazoa; phylum Arthropoda; class Insecta; order Coleoptera; family Carabidae; genus Agonum; species Agonum fuliginosum. The sequence continues at coordinate 4,775,962 of OX384034.1, read as the reverse complement.
AACATTAACATTTTGGGCGTGCGTTTGTGCTTATGGTGTGTGCGGTGTGCGGTTATATAGTAGACCACCCAATGCGGCGTCACTAACAAACAGAAAGAGAGAATCACATGCAAACGAACGAGAACCATGAAAATGCTTAATTTTGAAATTGTTTCCATTATGTGTGTGGCTGAACCGAAACTAAAACTCGTACTCGTGCTCGTTTTTTGTAATTTGCTTCGAGATTGCAAAAACGAACGTTTTTAAATTGAATTGAAGTTATTATCAACATAATTGGAATGATTTCGAGGTAGCAATTTGCCGGAACGACTTCTGTTGTAAAGAACAGTACCTACCGTTCACTCTATGCAAATATATTTTAATTTTTTGGGGCAAAATTACTTACTATTATAATTTATTCAAACCCATTTTTGGACTCGTTTATTAATATAATTTTTTTTATAAAACATTGATCTATGTTTGTGCTGTGCCCAATTTCAAAATAATTTGAAATAAAACTGCAAAAATAACCCAACCCTTCGTGAGTCCCACATACTCAGTTTTGGTTGTTTGAACTGTACTAAATAAAGAACCTAATACCCTTCGTGAGTGAAATAAAATTATGTGACATTGTGTTTTATAATATGCCTATATGCCTAGGCTTTTTATAAAAGCCTAATTTAACAGTCTGCCTACAACATGGTGGTCTAATGAAATTTTCAAAAGTCGTAAACATAGATTTATAAATACTCTAAGAATTGTGATATTTTGCCAAAGAAATAAATAATCCTGTCCAAGGACTACGCCCCCTTTTAAAAAAACAATTAGCATCTTTGTTAGTTCATTATCCATCTCATTTTTCACTTGTACCTAGTCTAAAAGTTTTCATTATTGCTCATGGTTATACGTTGTCAATATTGACACAACTTTAACAACGGCTCTCTTGTACAACAAAGACTTAGTTCAAATATACAAGCGTTGTTCAACAACACAGTGTGTTTAATTGTACAAGAAAATGACATTGGCGATCAGAAATTTATCACAACACCAAACAAAGAAGCAGATTATTGAAAAACGCCTTCACATTTATAAATAAAGTAAATAAATATAGAAGTATAATATAATAACTATAATTTACTCATCGAATTATGTATATCACGAAGTATATAAACACAGGAGTGGACACTCCGTATCTTAGCAATACTTAGATTCGTGGCATTTTTGTTTACCCTGTGTGAGAGAGAATGATCACTACAGCGTTCATTACCATTGTTTATCGAGCTGGCCCGTATTTTCTGTCTCTCTCTAAATGGTAAACAGAAAGGCCACACTTCATCCGTCTGAGTGTCCATTCCTGTCATATATTAAGCCCTGTTTACACATGGACACATAGAAGACACATACACATGCAACAAGGTGGATTTATAACACGCATAGCGCATAGAAAATAATTTAACACAACAGAGCATATGAATTGGTTATATGGAAATTAGTGCAATAAGACGCACAGTGCATAAAAAATGATTTAGCACAGCACACGAATTATTTATTTACTATTAATTCATTTATTATTTATGTCAAAGTCTCTTGTCGAGCTTATTTTTTGGTCAAACACGGTTTTGAATTATTTTGTTGTCTATTATTTTAAAGAAATATTTACAAAATACAGTCTCTAAATCAAATGTCAAAACAGCTGTCATAACCCGTCAAAAATCTGTGTTTCTGTGCGATTTATAAAACCCCCGTCCCCGTGGCAAAAATGCTGTGCACTGTGCTGTGTTATGTTGTGCTAAATTATTTTCTGTGCGCTGTGCGCAGTTATAAATCCAGCTTTAGAAATACTGTGTTTGTTGCTTGTGAAATAGAGGCGCCGCTATTTTGTGGCTTCTATGTAAGTAAAGAAAAATCAATTTTGATGCTACAAACGCTCCACAAGTTCTTTATTTTGCTTTTGTTGCTGTTGTGTGAACAGGGCTTTATACTTCGTGATGTATAGTATATCAATATAACACTGCATCGTCATTGTCTTATGCGTTGGGCCACCCTCCGCTCGTGCAAGGCAACAATGGGCTTGTTTAATCACTGTCAGACACCGCTCGGCTCATTAGCGGGTCGAACTATAACTCCTCTACCGATGTGAAGTAATGAGTTGACCTTGGTGATCTGTTCCCAGGGCTCAGCTCTGTTCGCCATCCGCCAGCGACAGATCAACAACGAGGACACGGAGGGCTACATCTTCCTCCTAGGGCCGCTGGACTACGAGAAGCAGGCTACCTACCACCTTACTGTGCTTGCCAATGTAAGTAGAGAACAAATCCTAGAATACTTTTTCTTCTATTCCACTCTTTTCCCGCTACTACGGCTGCCGAAACCAGCCCGAACCTCGTACTTTGCCGTATTCTTGCAATGCAATGTCATTTGACAGTTATACACGAATTTCTTTGACATAAACGTCAGTTTATAGCCCACGGATCACATTATAGCGCAGTGCGCCATAAAAAAACGTCAAATTAATGCAAACAGTTTACATTTTCAATTTTCTGTATATAAACTACTAATAAACCTATAAATAACGATTTTCTGTAATTAGTTGTACAATTTTTTATTTAAATAATGTTAAGTTAACTTTGATATATAGATATTTGTTTATTTTCGGAGTCTTTTGGTATCTGAATCAGTCTAAGAATTTAGTAATTTGAACAAGTAAATTTAATTAATTAATTAATTAGAAAATATTCATCCGTGCATAAAGTTGGGTATGTACCACGGGCGTAACTTGCTTTTATGGCTCTTGACGTGTTTTTAGCCCTCGGCTGACGCTCGGGCACAAAATCACGTCTCACGCCATAAAATCTTCCTTAAACCCTTAATACATAAATAACTATTTCGTTGCTAGTAAACTGTCAGATTATTATTGACTTCAGGATAATGTAATGTTTTTGTAAACATTCCATCATGAGATATAACCGTGTAAAATTTACATTAATAATCATGTACAATTTTTAATCAAAATTTTAAAAAGGCACATTTATAGATCCATTCTTTCTCTATTAAATCCTAGTTGAAATAAAATGTTACCATTCTTGTACTGGCCAGAAAAGCTCGCTACGTTAGTACATTTTGTGCTGGGTTTTCCGAGGTAGACGGGCCTCTTAAATTCTAAACTCTGATCAGGCGTGACATATGGACCCTCATGCTTCTAAATCTAAATCCTCAAAAAAAGAAATTCACTATTTTGAAGCTATCAACGAATTAGAAATTCTTCTTTTGCAAAACTCATTGATGATTTAATTTAGCAACGCCGCTATTTGACAGATAATTCTCACCAGGATTTGATTTCCCAGGACTCAAAAACATTAAAAAAACCTTTTGTGAACAGAGCTTTAAATACTCGTCTACTCTTTATACAATGGGAATGGACTACTACAAAACTTGGACCACGTATTTTTTATTTTGGCAAAAATTGTATTAACATGCCCAAAAAATTATTTATTATTATGAACATATGACTAGCTACTAACTTGTTAAATTTTTACAAGTTAGCTGTCCCAATTTAGTAACTTGTAAAGATTTATTTTCAAGGATAATGTAGCAATTGATTAAATGACGGTTACAAATGAGTAACTAGTAAATTACTTTTCACTCGTGATCACTACATCATCTGCCATTTAATTTGTATCCTGAAATTATGAAACATCCAGTATTTTTAAATAGCAATGTATAATAACATTTATTCTTTTATATACTTCATGTTCCATTATAATTGCATAAATACATTTAAGTTTAAATCGACTATAAATGAAACTTAGAACCTTCCTTCTTGTAGGAAAAATGTAAGTTAGATGATTTTCGTAACGTATGGGTGTTTTTAAGGTAGTGTTATAATTAAATTAAACCGCAATAAATTATCACGATTCAAATCTGTCTCACCGAAATAAAATCCTAATAAAACGCAAAACCTCACGCACAGCTAATAAAAATTTCTAAACTCATGTAAATCATTTTAATAACACACTTCCCACAAGTATCATAAATCTAGCCACCTTATTTTTGCGTTTCTTATTTTACGCGTTTCCAATAAAATCTAAAATAAAATCTGACAAGAAAACTATTCATCTTTACTGACACTCGCTACAGGCGGAGGAATTTTTCACCGCATCCCCTCAAGGTTGCAATAAATTATATTCTCCTGCGCGGGAATATTTTACCTTACACATAAACATCACCCATGTTCAGGTTTTAAATTTGCGTAATTAATTGCTTTGGCCACTGGTAAGCAACTAATAACGAGTAGTAGCATCGTCTTTTCTTTCCTAGAAGAGTATTGTAAAGGTGATTCATCATAACTTGTATTTTTTTAAATGCGTGCCATTCAGGCTGTAGGGATCGTAGTTGGGAGAGAGTGATCTCATTCGACAGGTGCACTTTTAAAGTTCCCCACCCGCTCAGTCGCCATCATGCGTTGGAGCACGGAGCAGCATCGATGGCTGTTTTGAGGGAACACTTCCCGGGAGCCTCATCTTAATAAGAGGCGATTTGGAGCGGCCCGCTCGCCCGATTTGGCTCCTTGTGATTTTTTTTTAAATCCCGCGTTTACGTCAACCGTCCAAGGACCCTAGAAGACCAACATCCGGGTCGCAATTGCCAACATACCCGCTGCCATGCTGGAAAGTGTTATGACAAACGCCAGAAATCGGCTTATTCAGTGTATAGACAATGAGGGGCGTCACCTACCTGATATGATTTTGAAAACTGGGTGAAACAAAACTTTAGATATGTACTCCAGTCAAAATACGGGTTTGGTTGTATTATTACTGGCAACTACCAGATTTGGTCTAGTATAGGTTTTTTGGGTCGCTGAACACGAATTTCGGGGTCATTTTGTAAAGAAATGTGCGGAACACCCTTAAATTTGCAAGAACTACCCCCAAAATGGGGTTTTTAAATATATATTCGCACTTTGAGTGCCCAGATTTCGCACAAAGGGATTTTTAGGGTCGCTGATCAAGAATTTCGGGTTTTTTTTTTATAAAAATTAATATTTCACTCTTAAATTAGCTAAAACTAACCCCAAAAAGGGTATTTTTGCTATTTTCGCACTTTGAGCGTCCAGATTTAGTCCGTATAGGTTTTTTGGATCGCTGATCAAGAATTTTGGGGTTTTTTAAATAAAAATTCATATTTCACCCTTAAATTACCTAAAAGTACCCCCAAAAAAGGGTGTCTTCGTTATTTTCGCAATTTGTGCTAATTTAAGGGTAAAATATTAATTTTTATTAAAAAAAATCCCCGAAATTCTTGATCAGCGACCCTAAAAACCCCTATGCGCCAAATCTGGGCACTCAAAGTGCGAATATATGAAAAAATACCCAATTTTGGGGGTAATTTTAGCAAATTTAAGGGTCTTCCGCACATTTCTTTACAAAATGACCCCGAAATTCGTGATCAGCGACCTAAAAAACCTATACTAGACCAAATCTGGTATTTTGACTGGAGTAATGTACTTACATTATAAAATAAAAACAAAAAGTTTCTGATTCATAAAATGGGCATTATTGCGTTTTGAAATAAGTAAGTTACGATGAATCAAATAATACTAACTATACTTATCCACAACTAAATATTGATTTCGCTCAACTTCGGTATCACAGATTGTCGTGGTTGTTAGTTCCTTTGTAATTGATTTTTCGCGCTCAAATTATTTTCATTCAACTTCACCTACTCATTCTCAACAGTGAGTAATCCGTCAAGTATTCAGCATTCGTCTTTAAACGTCTGACAATGCATTCTCTTCTATCTCCTACACTGCAATTGCAGAGTTGCATACAAATGCCTGTCTATCTGTCTTCCAGACATCTACGCTTCGAATCATCGCATTCTGTTCCGTGGTTCTACGTTTTAAACTTGAAGTGTACACTGAACACACTGTTCATGTTCTTGTTTACTTAGTTTCATGTTGACAATGGAGTTTAACTTGGATGAATACCATTATTGTATCGGGTTACACGGATATTTTTCACAGTTTAGAGATTTTATCAATGACTTCATTAGTATATATTTGTTTTAAAAGAACGACCTGTACTTTAGCATATCCAATCATTATAATCTAATGTAAAGCAACGTACAAATATTAAAATTAAAATGGAAATAATTTAAATGAGTCTTGGAATAGAAGAATTTCTAAATCGTTTATTGTTTCGAAACAGTGATTTTTATTCAAGATTCAGAATCATGAAAGAATTCACAAAGAATCCTTTGTGAACAGGATTTTGAAAACAAAGATTTTTTTATTGTGGTCATACTGCATCATTGTTGTATCAGCCATTTTATTTTTATTCTGTAGTAAGTTTGTTAAACATCCTGTATATTATGGTTGTGTGTGCGATCGTAAAAATATAATTGAGCAATAATTTCTATACATTTTAAGTAAAACAGTAGATAATTTTGTCTTTTTAAACTAAAGCAGCAGTAATTTCTTAAGACTGCGTTCAAAGTGTCCCAAATCAATCTTGTAATCTTGAAAAACTATTGCACTTGGAGAGATACGGTATTTAAATATCTATATTACTATATGTAATACTTTTTTAAATTGCGGCGGCGCTAAATTGAATCTGCAATGAGTCTTGGAGAAGAATAATTTCTAATTCATTGATCGCTTCAACAGTGCATTAGTTGTTTTCCAAGATTCACAAGCATGACAGAATCTTCACATAATCCTTGTGTGAACATGACTTAAGGTGAAGTCGACAGTGTGGTTACCAACATTTGCAGTTTTGCAAATATTTCAGTTGGAAAGCTAAATCAACTACTGCAACTGATTCATTAGATATTCTCACTTTCGGAGCATCTTTTGAACACGGGCAGGTTAACATTTGTAAGTATTGTGGGCATTGTTAGGGAACGCGTTTGCTAGGTGGCGAAAATGCGAGTTCCCTAACAGTACCCACAATACTTTACAAATGTTAACCTGCCCATGTTCAAAAGATGCTCCGAAAGTGAGAAAATCTAATGAATCAGTTGCAGTAATTGATTTAGCTTTCCAACTGAAATATTTGCAAAACTGCAAAGGTCGGTAACCACTCCGTCGATGGTAGTTTGAATAAAACTTTTTTTAAAGGCTTAGTTAAATCGATAAAAAATAACTCCTCCAAAACTTCCTAGACAAAATACTAAATTAACTGGACTAATATTCCTGGAATTCTCCCGATTTAACTTTTTTTCTATTTCACTCTGTTCCCCATTGCTACACGACTGCTTGAAAACAGTCCGAACCTCGTACTTTTTCCGCATCCTGGTAATGCAATGTCATTTTGAAGTTGAAAATAAAGTGTTTTCGTTGCGAGTAAACTGTCAATTTATTATTGACTTCAAGAAAATGTTTTATAAACATTTAACGAAAAAAGATTGGATCTATAGATGTGGCTTTTTAAAATTTTAAAAATATATTTTTATCATCAGATTATCATCGTATGAAGTTTGCATAAATTAGAATTTTTATAATCATGTACAATTATTTAATCAAAATTTTAAGAATGCACAATTGTTAATTGATCTTTGTTCGTGTACTGGCCACAAAGCACTCGCTACGTTAGAGCTCATGCCAAATAGAAATGAGAATGAGATTCGATGCGCAGAAGACGCATTTGCGTTTGCTCCACCCTCCTTACTTGAACGGGCCAATGCTATTTCTTTGTACGCTGCTGGTGTGAGACAGTAGATGCGCGAGGAATGATTGGCATTTCTATTTGGCATGAGCTCTAGTACATTTTATACTGGATTTTAGGAGGTAGAATGATTTGATCTCTTTCTTCTAGGACGCATACGCAGAGCCAGGCAAAGACTCCCGCAACATCTTCCCTCTCTCGCTGGTGATCGTCGTCACGGACGTGCAGGACATGCCGCCGGTGTTCACCGTAGCGCCGCCGATCACGCGGCTCAACAACTCGCTGCTTCCTGGAGACATCGTCGCCAGAGTGCACGCCGAGGACGGCGACAAGGGCCTGCCCCGAGAGATCAGATACGGGCTGGTGTCGGAGGGTAACCCGTTCACTATGTTCTTTAACATCTCCGAGACGAGCGGTGAGTGAGACCAACACAGAAAACAGATAGAAACGTGCCACAGCGTTTGTTGGTTTGTTAAATGTAATAGACTAAATATAATAGTACAATCTACAAAATCTTCTATTTGAAAACGAATTTAAAAAGTTCGCAGATCCAAGCTATGTTGACAACATATTAAAATTTGAAGTTAATTCACTTATAAATAAAAGCTGTACAGTGGCGCGCGAAAACCTTCTTTTATATAAATATTGCAGTTTTTACAAATATGGCTGCCAAAATTATTTTTCCCCTCAAACTTAAATGATTTGTTATTATTATGTTTAACAAAACAATAAACGCTATAGGATAGCGTGCGGAATCAATGTTTTTGACTGTTTTCTGCCATGGGTATAGAATCTGCTTAAGGATGTTCGTATAGACCCATGACTCCATAAAAACCCAAAGAAACGATCAAATTAGGCGATCTCGCGCATCATAATCACTAATAATTAAGTTGAGTAGGTACTAAGCCATTAAAATATATGCACGAAAGTTGTGAACCATCCCGTAAACTTTAGTACACCTTATGAGGATTTTTTGTAGCTATAGGTATAAACTGAAAAAAAATAGTAGGTATGAACAAGTTTCCTTTAGTAAACTCGCCCGAGGGCTCGTTTTACTAAATTTGGATGCGTGCGAAAAAAAGGCTTATAAAATGAGTTTTTTAATAATATTGTTTCTATTTGGTGTCTTTTTAATATTAAAATTTAAATTATACTGCCACAATATACACAAGTCGATTTAGGGAAAATGTGTGTAACGTTGGTGACACTGTCACTGTAAAAGTATTAATTACTGAACTATTCTAGCCTAGGTGATAAATGCAGATATTATTATAATGTTTTCTATTATTTGATTCATTAATTTTATTAAATAAAAACTAATTAATTGAACAAATCAGGTTTAGAGGTTATATGCTGAAATTTGTCCGTTCTGAGGATTGACGTTTAACAATTGAAATAAATACCAATACAACCCTTCTAAACAAATATGTTGCGTGTCACAAAGTAAACCCTAGCGACATTCAGTTGCGTTTAACAAAGTTACCTTACAGTTATTAATTACAGACATATCTATTATCCGGGTAAATTTTTGCGGTGTGTACTTCACTGGATTCGAAGCTGAGTTGGCAGAATCACATTCGGCCAAATAACGCACTCAGTTTAATGCTACATAATTATTTCAAACATGTCTTCGCATAGCTCAATGTATGTATTATTTAAAAATCAATGTAAATAATTCTTGAAAAATGTTATAAATCAGCATTTACGAGACATTTTAATTAAATTGCTAATGTCTTTTTAAATTGCAAATTCTTTTCCGAAAGTCTTTTTACTTTTACAACCAGCCATATTTTACAAATTCCTGATAACACAGACCACACACTTCGTCTGCAGGGTTGTTACACCCAAATAGAAAGATATTTAAGCAAGAATCTTAGATTTTCCAAACAATTTTGCTATAAATAATAACACGGTGGATGTTTGTGCATTATTCACGTAATATCCGGTGTGCTGTAACAATGCAGATGATATATAACAACACAGCTCAATTTCCAGCTATTAGGCGATAATCATAATTCGTTCTGGTTGCTTGGCTGTATTCAGAGCGTTACCAACACTTATTTACAGCGCCTTACAAGAGACTTTACATTGCTTTTATTGTTCCTTTTCTCTTACAGAACTTCAGATTCCATCGATACTTGTTCTTTTTAAAAATTCATAGCATGAACAAAGCAAAATTGTTATCTTAGTAAAAAATACTGTGATAAGTTTTTAAAAAACACAATTTGTAATTTTGACAGTATGAACTTTGAGTAATTTGTATAAAGACTGAAATACATGAGACTTTTTTCGTCTAGATTCTAGTTCGAATGAACGAAAATAAGGGTAATGAAAATTTTAGTGCACTGGTTTGAAAGTTCATTTAACTGTTTATTTATTAATTATTACATAAGTAAGGACTATTTGTAGATAGTCTGATACTATTTATAATTTTATTTTATAAATAACAATAAATAAATAGTTCAAGCCAAATTTACTCTTTGACTTTAAGGGGGTTTTATCGCTCAGCGCTGCTAGCTCACAAATCCGCGTTATTTCAGGTACCCGCGCTGACAGCCTATGTTTTATGAGCACATGTCTCTATTTATCTAATTGCTATGTTTCGCTCCATTCTTGTTTAGAAAATACTCAATTTGATTGTCTAGCGCGCATGCAATTTTTAAATTTATTTAACAAATTACTCGACTACTGTTTGAAAATTTTATATAATAATGTGATACAAACATTTAAATTTACAATGCAATCATAGTTACAAAGAGTATTTCTCAGAATTATGACGATTTAATTGTTTATAAATAATAATAACAATTTAAAAAATTCGACAACGTACCTAGATTTTTACTACCTTTGTCTTTATACGGTATTTTTTTAGATTTATAGGATTAATAGGTTGGGAGTAATTTGTTAAATACTTTTTTTACTGTGATAAAAGCCCCTTAAGTTCTATTATCAATTAAATTGATATTAAATGAACCACAATGTCCATGAAAATGAAAAGAAGTGTATGATTTTCTTATACAATGAAATAATGTGTCTTTCTCTGTATTTCGTAGAACGCTGTATGTTTTCTACAGCATTAGACACATGTGAAATTTAGTATTTGTTATGTAAATTTTATTGGCGTTTGTAATGCTTGTACGTATTGTGTAAGCACTATAAGGGCTTGAAATCTAAGTTGTATGTATGTACAACGTTCTGTTCTTGGAACAAACTCGTAGGTGTGATTTAAAGAATTCGGTTAGTGGATTGTATTTAAATTAGAAGAAAAGACGCTGTGTCTGTGTCTGCCTTAATTCTACACAAGAGAAATTTATTACGAAATGGATGAATAGAATCTGGGGATTGCTGCATTTATACATACAATCAACTGACAATAAATTCAACCAGGCAAACTTGAACCTGATTAGGAAGGAAACATTTTATATTTTATTAAATTAACTTTATCTCTGGCTGTTTTACACGATGCAATTTATTGACCAAGTTTTGTTTTCAATTTATTACAAAAAATTTAGTCAATTTTTTATAAATTTATTGACGGAATAAAACGTGTTCTATTTTTGTACAATATTTTAGGGAATGGGATCTTTCACCATATTTTTTTACCTTCCGCTTACCTGTAAAGGAAGGTATTGGAATCATGCAAAAAATCGGGTGGTGAATTTTTAGTGGATGAGCACGAATTAGGGTCCTTACAACTCATTTTTGATAGTTTCACGATGATGTCTGTGTGTATGTGTGTGTGTATGTGTGTGTGTGTGTGTGTGGTCAAGGGGTGTTAGTCGCATAACTCAAATACGAATTACCCGAAAATTTTGATATTTGGTATTTAACATTTGTATATAAATTGGAAGAGCTCCCTAGATTTTGGTACAAATATCTTCATCGGAAGTGATATTTTTTGAAGATTGAAAAGGTTAATTGTCAAAATTGTATATAAATTTGGAAAAATATAGTATTTATTTGTAATGAGAATAAGAGGAAAAGTTATTTGCAACTTACGTTATAAAAAAATTGTCTTTATCTGGTAGCATTAAAGAACTGCAGTAAAATTTAAAAAATAAATTTATCAAATAAAACGTTGATATCTTGTAATCCATGATCGGTTGATTTTTGTTTCTGCGTAAAAAATATTGACAGGTGAGATGGGTGACAAGTTGACATACTAGTGCTATATGTCATAAGTAAGATATTAAATGTAGTAATTGAACGGAGGATGGCTTCAACACAGCAGAGTTTGCCTGTGAACGAATCTTTTGATTCAGGTGATGCAAATTTCTATGTTTGAATATTTTATTGGTATATTTTAGGGACACCGGATTGTATACGTATACATTTATGTTTATAAGTCTAGATTTGGCGGAAGGTTGTGTGCAGGCCACTTCAGATTTTTACCTCTCGCCTCATATTCTATAAGAGAGGTATTGTAATGGGTCAAAATTTTCGAGTATGAGTTTTTGGTGGATAAGCACGTTTCAGGGTCTCTAGAATACGAAATTACTATTTTCACGATGATGTCTGTGTGTGTGTGTGTGCGTGTGTGTGTGTGTGTGTGCGTTTGTATGAACCGACGATTTTTCGTCCACGATAACTTAAAAAGTATCAAACCGTTTATAACCAAATTTCATATTTAAGGTTTTAATAAGTATCTTAACACTGGATAAGATTTTGGTAGAAATCCGCAAACCGGAAGTAGTACTTTTAGAAGTTTGGAAAAGTTTTCCTTAAATATATTGGTACATTATTTATTTATGACAATTTTTGCAATTAAAAATAAAAGGAATTGTGATTATCTATGTGTACAGTTAATTATAAATACAAATTGCTGAATCTGGAAGTATTTAACAATCAAATAAAGTACAATTAATATTCTATTTTTTTGAAATTCCAGTATCTTGTTGTCCATGATATGAAATTTGTTTCTACATAAAATTTGAATTATTATGACAGTGACAGTACAGTTGACATATTTTGCTTGCATATTGGTTTACATTATCGTTTACATATTACATGAACATGAAACTATTAAAATGTAAGTAAAACTATTTATTAGATTAGTACAACAAGCAGAATTAGGCGAGAGGTCGTGTGGTGGCCACAGCAGATTTTTTTATTTTTTAAAATGAATCTGCATTCTAAAATATGACGATCTGTGAAGACGCGGCGTGAAACTGTGCTGTATTAAGAGAGATATGAATTTTTAAAGTTCTGTAGATCCATTCTTTCTCTTTTATATGTTTATGAAAGCATTATCTTGAAATCAATAATAAACTGACAGTTACTCGGAACGAAATACTTTTACAGTATTTTTCAACTTCAAAATGACATTGTATAACTAGGATGCGATAAAGTACGAGTTTCGGGCTGGCTTTAGGCAGTAGTAGTAATCGTCGAAAAAAGAGTGGAATAAAAAAAAGTAAAATCAACAGTATTCTAGGAATTCAGAAAAAATGTAAATGGAAAATGCTGTGCACTTCAGAATTGTAATTTTCCTATACCCTGAAACACTAGACTTCTTCGTCGATATTTCTTCTGTTCGTGCCAAGCATTTCGTGGTCGTGAACATCGCTGTGAGATACTAGCTCGTTGATCTCGGTGGGGGAAGTGGGGAGCCGAGTCAGAGTCACTGAGGATGACCTACGACCTCCGACAAGCACGAGGAAGTGCTGACCACTCGCTGCAGAGTTCACAAAGAAAGAAACACGAAGACGAGAGAATTCAAGACTTCGTATTTGGAAGAGGAGTAACTGTTCATAGGCAGGCAGCATGGTACGAGATTTAGGGAATATAGCGGGATTTGGGGGAAAAGTGAAGGTTGGGAACTGGATTTGAGGTACTGGAGGGACAATTAAATAGGAGAATGAATTTTTAAATTCTTTCATGCTTCTTAATCACGAGAAAAATACTCATGGAGAGAATCAAAATATAATTTATAATGAATGCTTATGTATCTGACGAGTCAGGTTCGAATCCAGTCAGGTATACATCTCAGTTTAACTGCACATAATTCTTTCTTATCGTGTGCTATCCACTAACAACCACGAATGAGTTGACGGCCGGTAAAATTTCTCTAAACTTTAAGGCGGTTGCACAGTCATAATATAGATTTTGCTGTACGCTCTGTATTACTTTAATAAACAAAGATTTAACTTATATATCGTAATAAATAAATTGAAAACTTCTTGCATTTTGTATCCCAGAAAATTAAATTTAATATGGATCAACACTAGTCATCAAAATAGCGAAAAACAACATGCAGTTTCTTCCATAAAATTAGATTAAACAATAATATTTTTAAAACAAATATGCAAATTTTACACGGTTATATCTCTCGATATAAATTTATTTTTAAAATTTTAAAAAGGCACATCTGTAGATTCATTCTTTCTCTATTAAATGTTTATAAAAACATTATCTTGAAGTCAATAATAAACTAACAATTTACTCACAACGAAAACACTTTTACAGTATTTTTCAACTTCAAATTGACATTGCATTGCTAGGATGCGGCAAAGTACGAGTTCCGGGCTGGTTTCAGGCATCTGTAATAGCGGGGAAAAGAGTGGAATAGAAAAATAAGTAAAATCGAGAGTATAAAAACGTAGACCATCTCTAATATTAATAAGCAAGATACCCAATTTTGGACACCTGTATACTGTATACCGATGACTCACAATAATGTCAGATGCAAGATCCAAGTTATATAAAGGGCGAAATAGAATTATTTAGATTAACCATTAACGATTATTTCCAGCACAGTTTTATCAACTCATAAAAGATCATGAATATGTTTTACACTACTTAATAACCAAATTCTCTCGCAAATTCTTAATAACGTATCAACCTTCAAGCAATCATTATGCAAATCCCCTAAAAATAGCAAATGATTTCTCCTTGGATAATATACAATTCCTTGAAACAATTAATTCCCTTCAGCCCCCGGGTGGTTCTGATCCCTCGCAGCGGGGTTAATATATGCAGCGTGCGTGATTCTATACTAGGTCAACTGTCCTTATCTTTTTCCGGGGTTGGTTGGTCAGAGAATTACGACAAGAATTTTCTTGCTTAGTCTGCGACGGTAGACTGTGTATTGATCTTAGGGAAATTTTGAAATTACTTAGTAGGGTAACGTTTCAAGAAATCGTAAAAGAAGTGGTTTATTATTATTGGAACTGTTTATGGCGGGAAGTGTTAATGGTACTGTGCGTATTTTACGTTTAACCTCTTTAGTTTTTATTTATTTTATGTGTGCTGTAATCATATATCAAAATAAAAACAACAATAAGGACTCGTATGCCCTATTTATGTAATCTTGAAATTTTACTTCAACTAAACAAATATTTTTATTTTTTATATACAGGAATACAGGTGATTCGCAACTTCGTGCATATATTATAATGGAATTATAGTACCTACTCATCTTACTAATCATGGAACTTTTTTTTTATTTGTAAATTTAAGGGCAGTTTTCGCAAGAACCACATTTTTAAAACCACTGTATTGTTGATTGATATAATGGCTATCTAATTAACTATGAATGGAATAAAATTTGTGCAATAACAAAAATAGCAAAAGCCAAAACTATTTGATTAAAAAACCTGGAAACTAAAATTGGAAATTTGAAAAAATCTTTCAATTCCGTGCAACTGGAATCAAATCTGAAATTAATATAACTCTACTGAGATCTTGAATAGTTGTCAGCTACTGCTAATTTTTATGGGACTCTAAAAGATATCTGAAGAATTTCGAGAATACTCTAGGATTTATTTTACAGTTTAAGAATTCAAGAATGTTTGAAGTCCTGCAATTCTTTACAAGTTTTATAATTTTTCAAGTTCTGTATAAATATATTGCATATCCAGTATATAAATTGCAAGTTTCATACAAAAATTGCATTAACTCATTAAATTTTTTAAATGAATATAATTATGTGAAAATTGACTACAGTTTCTGCAATAATTTTTTAAAAGTACTTTATGATCCTTTCTGCTATAAATAATACCTCCAGACTACAGACTAACTAAAATAGCTTTTAGAGTGCTAATTACGTCATAAATTGTCTGTATGAGACCTAATAAAACTCATACTCTTAACGAACTGTCGATAGACAGATATTCTTCGTTTATTGAACCCTCCTTCGTCTATATACTTACGATTCTCCATTACTATTACATTAATTGTAATGTAAAGACATTTATAGCTATGTTACTACATTATTACTATATACTATCCATTACATCATGTTTCATATCCTTACAATTTGAATATTTATACTGCATTTCGTAATGAACATGTTTCATAGTTGATATGTAAAGTATAAACTCAGTTCTTTGATATTACTACCTACTTGAATTTGTTTTATTGCTGAATAGACATTATAACGACTTTATACTGACGCAGTATTTAAAAATAAATGTGTAGGTACCTATGCTTGGATAAATAAGACAATAAATTTTAAATGTAATAAATACGAGAGCTGTCATCGAGACCTTACATTACAATCGTTATCGTAGAACTATTTTTAGCCAAACAATCATTTTTCTACATCTACCCACATGGATTCTTTGAGGATTCTTTCGTGCTTCTTAATCCTGGAAAAGAATAAATTCACTGTTTTGAAGCTATCAATTAATAATAAATTATTCTTTTCCAAGACTCATTGAAGATTCAATTTAGCCGCGCCGCCATTTGATAGACAATTCTTACCAAATTTTTTCTGAAGTCAGAAGCATAAAAAAATCATTGTGTAAATCTTGACTATACCTCATTTCTTCTAATAAAAAAGCGTTGGGTAAGATAGATAGATATATTTCATAGTTACATCGAAAGTATTACAGTCTATAGATGACAAAACATGCCTTATTTAAATTCGCGCCAAATTTTGAACTAATAAAATGTGTGAGTGTAAAACGGACTGCATTTGCAGTGCCATCTGCTTTTTGCTTAGCTAAAAAATGAGATAGTCTTACATTTATTTGTATGTTTCTAACAATACAATAAATGTTAAATTTTTGTTGAGTTTATAAATATGAATCAATGATACAACAATTTGTTAGTTATTTTATTTTTTCAGGTGAAATAATCTTAGCACGTCCTCTGGAAGAAATAACAGCCATCTCTCATGTTGGGGACCCAATCATTCTAACAGTAATCGCCGAAGAGGTCCGTTTAAGTCGTAGTGAACCAGAAGCCATGTCTACAACTGTTCAACTTGCTTTTCTATTAGGAGACCGAGGAAATCAGCCACCGTATTTCGCCAGCGACAAGTAAGAACGAAATTTGAATCATAAAACTTAGAACAACCATTGACAGTACAGATAAAGAATAAGAGGAGACTCAAACTTATAGAGACAAACAAATGTTGAGTTAATGTTGCAATAGATGGCAGCAGGGCTTACAAGCGCATTTACCGGGATTCTGTACTTTTTCTAGCGCGAAAACAGCGAGAGAATTTGGAACTAACTCGACTGGAGATTCAATTCTATTCGTCGGATGGAGATCACTTGTCTCTGTTCCAATTATCTTGCTTTCCTAAATGGACTGTATTAAATTACGTATAGCATAGAGTTGTCTCCATCACTTACTGATTCCTAAATTATTAACCTATAGCTTGCGTCTTCTATTCTTTATCTTTATTTAATGATGTAGTATTTTAGTTATTAAAATATTCCTTTTCTTCTTAGTTACATAGCGAGGATTGACGAAAATTCTCCGCAAGGAACAACGGTAGTGTTTAGTGATCCTTACGTTCCAGAGGTTAGTGATGATGATATGGGAAAGAATGGAGTATTTTCCTTAACACTGGAGAATAATAATGGAACTTTTGAAATCAGTCCGAATGTTGGAGAACGACATACTACATTTATGATCAGAGTTCGCGATAATTCGTTGCTGGATTTTGAAGAGACCAAGACTGTCAGGTTCAAAGTAAGTTTTATTTATTTCTTTTAACATAAACTCACATTTTTATAAGTGTATCAAAATTTAAAACGTGTTTCGTTTGACGATATCTTGTTTACATGTACAGTAATTCTTTAGTACCTATTTCGATAATTCTTTAGCTATTCCAAAAATTCTTTAGCTATCTAGTTATTACTTAGAAAGTCCAATAATTTTCTATAGAAAGTCAACAGGAATATTTACAATTATTATTTCGTAATTCTGATAATTCTTTATAAAGTCTAGTTATTCTTTAATTTGTTTTATTGGACGTGTACAAATGTTAGTGCATCTTTTTACATGTGTAAACAAACTCTTGCAGATAGTGGCACAAGAACTAGGCCCGTCAACCAACCTATCCACCTCTGTGGACGTGGTGGTCTTCCTCAACGATGTGAACGACAACCCTCCTCATTTTCTTCAAGAAGAATACGTGGCCGAGTTCCCTGAGAACGCTACCGCGGGCACCCGGGTCACCCAGGTCACCGCCGAAGACCCAGACACCGGTGTGTTCGGCAAAGTACGGTACACACAGATCCTGGGTCACTTGAACACTTCTTTAAGCCTGGACCCAGAAACAGGAGTCATCACAATCGCTACCAACAATCATGGCTTCGATTGTGAGGTTATGGAAGAGTATAGGTTGTACGTGGAAGCTACGGACGAAAATGGAGAAGGAAACAGAGAAACTGTTCCACTAATTATTAAATTAATTGATGTTAATGATAATGAACCGCAATTTGAACGGAGATTGTATGAATTTATTTTGTCACCTAGTTTGAAAAACTTTACTTATCCCGCGCTTATAAAAGCAATTGATAAAGATGTGTCAGAACCTAATAACATTGTTAGGTATGAACTCACGCATGGTAATTACGAAAACAAGTTTAATTTAGACTCAATTACCGGTGAACTAACGCTCCGCGAACCGTTACAACGAAGCAGAACCAAACGACATCTTTCGCCGCGTCTTCACACTATCTCGAAACGGCAATCGGAAGAATCCGAAGTGTACATTCTAAAAGCACGCGCTTATGATCTCGGTGTTCCGCATCTGTCGTCTACCTGTCAAATAAATGTCTATCCGCCGGAATCCAGGGCTAGGATCATGTTGTTTATTGTTCCTGGCAAAAATCCAGACCGGCAGAAGATGGAAGAAACTCTTGCAGCTATTACTGGAGGGAATGTTATCATACAAGAGGTTAGGCCGTACGTTGGGAACGAACAGGGCGCTACGGATGTTACAGCCGGCGACAGCTCCAACGAAAGGTAAGAATTATTTTATTTTTTCATACAAGAACAATAACTAAATACATGTATTTAACTTCAATTTCCGTAAGAATTGTAAGTCTTAATTTCAATTTATACATTTTTGAATTCTGTAAAAATAGTAAATTTAATTAGACTAATGTATGGTCCATCCAGCGAATCAACAAATTCCGTCACAATGCACAATCGATGTAACTTCATTGTGACGAGTCGATTTATTTGCTGGATAGACTAAACCATCAACGCGAGTGCGCAGTTAGTTTGATCACATGACGTATGACGTCAATTTCAACGAATCTGATTGGTCAATTATTTTATGTTACTCAATATGGCAGCTGAATACAAGGTGCCTCATTTTAAAAGAAATTTCTCATAAGACCAAATTATCTGTTAATTATATATACATCTGTGGTAAAACCTTGTAAAGCATTATTATTAGTGAACAGCTCTATTGATGTTTGTATTTTTGTTTTACAGAAGTGTCGTAGTGGCAAGCGTAACGTACGGCAAACATTCTGTAGTGGATGTGAGCCAACTTCCGAATAAACTAAGTCGAAACAAAACTACAGTCATTACTGAAACGACCAAAACAAGTGACGAATCTGTAAGTTACCTTCATTATTTTCTTTGACCAAATGTATAATCATTTTTTGCTTTGTTTAGGCTCCATACAAAAGCGAAAGCAACGTTCTGTTCTGGCTTCTGATGATTCTAGCCATCCTAATAATCTTGGCAATAATAATCCTGATCTTATGTTGCATTTGTGCTGGTTGTCCCTTATACATGCCTCCAAAGAAAAGAATCATTCGAGTTAATTCAACAGATGATGATGTACATCTAGTCGTAAAAGAAAAAGGTATTGGCAAAGACAACAAATCGCTTCATTCAGGTAGAAAAGAAGCTTGGAGTGCTGATATGGCGGATAGTCGCACTCGCCCTACCCATTGGCAGTTCAACAAAAGAGGAGTACACATAAAAGACAAAGTCGCTCTTCAATCAGAATCCGAACACATGAACGGCCGCGCAGAAGTCAACAGCATTCCCGATTACAAGCCGAAACATTACGACGAAACCCGAAGTTTAAATCTAACGATGCAAGATGGCCCGAACATAATCTACAACCGTGATCTTCAAAACCGGCATTACAAATCCGACCGAGATATATACCTAGAAGACTACGACAACGAATACATTACACCCAAAAGCCATATGAGAAAACGAATGCAAGAAGAAGATCTCGAAACTGAAAGTTTACGACGGCATGAAATGGAACGTGGGTCTGATCGAGTCTACAGAAGAGACTTCGGGGAAACTGGTAGCTTCAGAAGAAGTTTTCGAAGACAACACCAAGTCATACATGACGAAGAAGAACAGGAACAAGAAGGAAGAGACCAACTGTTTATCCGAGAAGGTAATACAGAAATTTTGAGGTTAATAACACGAGGGAGGCAAGAAGATGAAAAGAGTATTTCGCAACAACAACAAAGACCTGTCACGTTAGTGCAACAACCTCAATACATTTTAGTCGATAGTGGCAAACATCTACTTATGGAACGATTTATAGAACAACAATTGTTGCAACAACAAGAATTACAACAAAAACATTCTAATACTCCAAGTGTAATTCTTCCGAACGAAACCATGCACACAAAAGAACATCCAGCCAGGTCTATCAAAGGTTCCGAAATAAGTTCTTCTTCAATATCAGAATCAAAACGAACAGCTTATTTCAATCATGAACTTCTAGAAACATCTCTTCGGCAACAAAATGAACTACTGCGGCAAATTTTACTCGAAAAAGAACGAATGGACCAACAAAGACAAGAGGTTATACAACAAGAAGAAATGAAATTCGAGACGCAAAGTCTTCCCGGGCACTCAGTGATGGCGACTCAAACAGACTGCACAACTGGAACTCAAACAGAACAAACTGATCTTCAATATCTTCGTCCGCCGAAAAGGCAGATTCGAAGCGACAATGATGATTCAGCAAGCGAAGAAGATGATGATGACTTCCATTTGTACATCATCAAGCAAAGTGATGATGTCAATGGCATCAGATGGGTGAAGAAACGGAAGAAATACAAAAGAAGAAGAGCTAAAGATATGGATAAAAGAGTAGTTGCGCAAGTTAGACGACATATCAAGACTCCAATTTTAGAAGAAAGTGAAAGTCCGAGGGAAACCGAGAAGATCAAAAAAGACGAGACAAAAAAAAACTACCACGAAACTAAAACTAGCGTACTTAGAAGGAAAAGGAATGAAGAAGCTGCGGCGAAGGAAGATAAACGCGCGTTAGAAGGTGAACATTCCAGAAAATCCCCTTTAAAAAAAGATATCCTGTTAGAAATATCCGAATCCTTAGACAATTCCGAGAAGAGAATAACCATTTCTCCTCGGACTCCTCGTAAAGACAAAAGTCCTAACCGTTCACAAAAAATAGAAATCGAACTTCAGTATGACAGCGATTCCGAAGAAGATGACGAAAAGGTCTACGCTGTCAAAGCCGGAAAACTTGCCGAGTTCTTCTCTGAAGACAGCTTAGATTTCGAAATGGAAGAAACTAAAGAAGAACCTTTAAAAAAGGAAAGAAAAAACGCCGTATTTTCTCGACAAGGCTCGTCAACTGAAGCAAGAGAGTCCAGCAGTAGAGAAGCAGTCAGAAAAATGAAGAGCACAGAAAAACTATACTCACCCCGGGAAGAAAACACTCAAGTTATTGACGAAAGAAGAAAATATCATTCCACATCGAATTTACTAACACCTGAACAAGAACGAACTGAATCTTCATCACCCAAATCTTCATTCGAACAAAAAAAACTCGACAAAAGCAAAAAAGTCGACGTTACCAAGAGCACGCCGAGATATATGCAGTGGTACAACAACAAAAAAGAAGCAAATAAACCAACACCAAAGAAGAAAGAAGAAGAACCAGTCAAGAAACCTGTCAAAAAATCAAGCAAAGTTCCGAAAAGTCTACTAGCAGACACAAAATCAAGCTCCATTAAAAAAGTATACCCAGTTGAACGCAACGACAAAACAATCGACAAAAAACAAACAACGAGCGAAGAACAAGTGAAAAAAGACTCAGCCGGTTCGGCAGAGGCCGACAAAGAAAACTCAACAACATTCCATCCATTGCTTCAACACTCAGAATACAGATTTGAACATCCGTTTACCCAACCTAATTTAGCTCCAGTTGGTGTGCCACCTCCACAGACTGTTGCTCAGTCCCAGCCGAATAGCGTAACATCTCCCCCGCACCAGATTTCAGTGCAGCCAACGCCTCCGAAGCAAAAAACACCAGAAAAGCCACCAAGACCTAACCTAAAAAAAGAGCCATCCATCGGGAAGATCGGACAAAATGAGCACCAAAACGGGAAGATTCCTCAACAACTTAAAGGAATTGATGAAGATTACGATTCGGGAATTGCAATGACTTCGTTAGTTAACGGAGTTAATAAAAGGGGGGGCATTACGGAGAAGAAAAGTATTTTTACGATTGCGTACGACGACATGCACACTAAGCAGTTAAGGCCTGATAGTACGACGCCGCCTTATTAATAAGTTGTAAATAGATTCCTGTTTTTGACTATTTTGGACACAATCCTGAGGTCTCCTAGATTTTGAAGCTCTTGTAATGTATGTATTTTTATTTCTTTACGATTTTTCTCATAAAAGGAATTGAATATTTCTTTTTCTTATACGCGGTTATAAGTCGAAGTGTCCTGAGTAGAATTTTGATAAATTTTTATGTATAGTGTAAATATTTTCTGCGTATAAGAACAAGAAATTAATGTTTGTTTTGTGCCATTAGTTTTAAACAACGCACCTGAGAACTGTAAAAATTACTGCCTATAACTTTGAGACTTTTAATTTATTTCTAAGATGTAATTTTATATTTATATAGTTATTTTTGTATATATTAATTTAAAGATAAAGCATATTTTAAAGTAAATTATATTACATATTAAATAATTCAATAAATTTTACATTGTTATTACTCAAGTAGTTGTTTTTGCTACTAACATTAACGTAGAAGTATTACTTTCATTTTATTTTTAATTTAAGTATTCACAATTTTTACATTTCTTACGGCACAAATTTATGTTTTGTACTATAACATCAAGCAGCCAGAATTTCTACAAAAGGTACGTGATTTTAGTTATAGATGGAAATACGTAAATAATAAAGTGTGTAATATAAAATATGTTTAATTTTTAACTGTCTGCCTTCAATATTATGAAAAATGTATCATAAATATTTGTCAAAGAAGATTTCATATTTATTTTAAACTGAACATTATTTATTGAATAAATTTTTACATTGCTATTGATAAATTGCAAACATTAATCGTACAATTATTTACATTAATATTCTAACAGTTATTAAGACTATTTTCATATATCTTATGGTATCTACTCAACAAATAATAAAAACCTACTTTTTCTTTTTCGATTTACTGGGCCTAATCCTCAAACGCATTCTCATATTGTTAACTTCTTTTTCAATACACACATTTCCTCCGCTCATTTTAATTTCATTATGATCTATATCAAACAACGAATTAATAGTTTCTATAATCGCGCTTTCGCTGTCAACTTTTTGACTTTTAATTCGTTTGTTGCGCTTTCCTTTAAGAATCCTTGCTTGCTTAGTCAGTTTTATATAATCCTCAGAAAGTAGAGAACAGTTAGATAGATTTGTAAGAGTGGACTCAGAGTCACTACTTGTACACTGACGATAATGTTTGCGCTTTCGTTGCATTTTGTAAAGACTCCCAGTTTTTTGTATACCTTTGTTTCGTTTACAAGGTGCAGTTGCTACTGAAGCACTTGATGATGATGAATAAATGTGTTCGTATGGATTACATTGTCCGTAGGACACATCAAAATATTGTTCATCATTTTCGTTTAATTGATCGCACGGAGAGTCAGATGGTAATGAATAAAATTGTCCTCTATTTTGTGAAGAAGACACATGACACACAGGGGGAATTGTATCAAATTCTCTACTTTGAGTAGAATAAAATTGTACTCTATTTTGTAAGGAAGGCATAGGGCGCAGTCTTCTATTATCAGGAGGAAATGTAGCAAATCCTCTGCTGTTATCAGAAGGTATTTGTGATCTGCTTTGAGTAGCAGAAGAAAGCGAATAATAGTTCTGATTAGAATAAGGTCCTTTAGTTTCGAAAGTTCCACTAATACCGGAATGTATTGTCTTGAATTGTCCTGCGTATGTATGAGAAGATCGTTCACCCATTGGTGGAGGCACCCAGGGATTACATGGGGTACTTGGGGCTCCTTGATGACCCATGAAAGTAAAAACTGGAGGCGCCCAAGGGCTAGAAGATTCATGTGTAGAGGGTTTCTGGTTACCCATAAACGGAGGGGCCCATGAACCAGAAGGCTCAGTTGTTTGTGTTGAACAAGGCATACCGGAACGAGAATTAGTCTGAGTAGTAGAAGGTCCCTGTATCACTGGAGGGGCCCAACAATGAGAAGATTCAGTACCAGAACGAGAATAAGTACTAGTAGTATTGGTTCTCTGTTGATCCATAAATGGATGGGCACTTGGATTAAAAGGTTCAGTACCTTGTCCCGGCCATGGAATACGGGATCGAGAATTGATACTAGTAACTTGATGACCATTAAATGAGAAATCTGGCGGCGCCCATGAAGTAGAATGATCAGTTCCACTTTGATTAGTTCTTCGAGTAGAACAAGGTATTCGTGACCGGGAATCAGTTGAACCTTGTGGCGCCCAAGGAGTATTATCAGTTCTTTGTGTACCACCTTGTTGGGCAGGTGGACAATTAGGATCATAATATCTGCTTTGATACACTCTTTTTCTATATGAACAGGTTCCGACAGAAGTTGAGCTTGCCACTGGTGCGCCAGGTGAACAACAGGAACAGCTTTCTCCAACTGGACAATTTCTACATCTGTTTGAATTAGGTGGTGTGGCAACATTTTTTCCAGGACAATT
Source organism: Agonum fuliginosum (assembly GCA_947534325.1). NCBI lineage: Eukaryota > Metazoa > Arthropoda > Insecta > Coleoptera > Carabidae > Agonum > Agonum fuliginosum. The sequence goes on along the minus strand of OX384034.1, from coordinate 4,751,126 downwards.
ATCAGCACATCTTGCTACTGGAATCCGACTTCTAGCCATGTGCGGACAGTTTTCACACGCTGTTGTTGGTCTTGAAGAAATTGCCGGCTCGCTAGGAAAAACTCTAGAAACGCCTGAATCAAAGTCAAGTCTTCTGGCAGGTGTGTTACCGTGCTCATGTTGAGGTGGGCCTCTTGGTACACTTTGCAGCTCCAGAGAAAATTGTGTACGTCCGCCTTGAGAATGACCTCCACTTGGTGTTCCTGAAGGAAGCGAATGAAATTGTCCGTCAGGAGAAACAGTATAAAATCCTGATTCGTGTGAGATTTCAGTTCCTGAAAGAAGAGCTTGAAATTGTTCGTCAGGAAGAACAGTACGAAATCCTGATGCTTGATAAGATTGAAATTGTTGGCCTCCTGGGGGAACAGTACGAAATTCTGAATCTGTTCCTAAAGGAGGTATAGTTTGAAATCCAGGTTGAGAACAATGAATCGATGATGGAAGACTTTGAAATTCTCGTCTGCGTTTTCCATCAGGCTGGAATCCTCTTCTTTGATCTGGAGAAATGGTTTGCAATCCAGAATTGTCAGACTGTCTTCGTCTGCCATTGGGCGGTCTCGGGGAGACAGTACGAAATTCAGACGAAGTTTGCAACGGAATATTTTGAAACTGTTGCGTACTTATATTAGCTTCAGGGGGCTGATTTCTTTGCTTATGTTTTTCTTGTCTTCTGGGTTGTGGAAGTAATGTTACAAACATCTTATCACCCGGTCTTTTTTTTGGTTTGTCATGTCTTTGTGCAGTTTCCCAGGCTTGCAGTCTCGATTGATAATTTGGCGGAGTTCTATGTCTTACACATGTGTTTGACCTAGGCGTAGGTTGTCCGCTCACATATCCGCCATGAGATTTCTGAGTGTTTGTAAAGTATGAACCATCCGTGCCGTAAAAGTGCTGCGTTTTTGTTTCACAAATATTTTTACTAGACAGTGTGTTGCATGCTTTTTCCCCTCTTACTCTTACTTTGGTTGGAGTACATCTGCATTTATTTTTATCATGACACAAATTGTCTATTTCGTCTTTGTTAAATAGGCAATCCAATTCAGGCATGTTTAAATTTTTAAGCTTATTTTTGACTTGGAGTAGAGCATCTCTCACTGGTTTAAATTCAGCTTCGCATGCGTGAAAAGCTGCTACGACTGGATCTTGTTTATTTAATATATCTGTACATGTTTTATCTAGATTTGTTGAATCGATTACGGTTTTACTGTTAGATGTAAATAGATTCTTATTTAAATATTTGCATGTTATTGTGTTTGAGTTACTCGCAGAAGGTACTTTTGGTTTTTTATTACAAAAAGTAATTTTAGTAGTCGTACGGCAACAACATGGAGTTGGGCGAAATTGTAAATAAGGACAAGATACTACAGATTTCCCTAGTTTAGTAGAAACTGGTCTTATAAAAGTTTTATTTAAACATGTGCAACATTTAGAATATTTCAGCTGATAAATGCAAGGTTCGCTTACAGAACAAACTCCTGTTTGTTCCTTTAGTCGTAGTTTTTGTATTTTCCGCATTTTTATTTTATCCGGAAGCAATAGTTTGTTCCAAGGTAATAACGATTCTGCATCGTCTTGTAAAGGAAATTCTTTCCTCAATGAATTGACATATGCTTCGTTTTGATCAGCCCAATCATATTTAGAGTAAATAAAACTATATTTTTCAGGAATTGGAACTAAAGGCGGAAGTGGTTCCGATGGATGCGGAGGAGGTTCATCGTCATTTCCGGTGCAGCAAGCTAACAAGCTTTTCTTCTTGTTCTTCCGGGAATCTTCCTCTCCTTGCGAGCAAATTGAGCCATTTGAATCTTCAGCAAAAGGTAAAAGTGAGAATAATGTTGTTACTTCTTTTTCCATGATATTTTGTGCTCGTATGTCTTGTATATTAATATCATCAGCTGACGGTAAAAAAACTTTATTCCAGTTAATATATTGTCGAACTGATGTGTTTCCATTGCCGCACTTGCAAAGAAAATTAGTGGATTTTGAAGATATAGGTGATATTGATACAGAATTTAAACTATCTGAGAATAACCTTGCACCCAATACTAGATCAGTTTGTATTTCAATGCTGCAAGTAGATGCAGTACATTCTTCTAAATATGGTTCTACATAATTTTCTGAACAGATCATCTCATACCAAGGCGTTTCTTTTGGTTCAGCTATTTCTAATCTTTTACTAATCTCGGATTGAAGTGTTGCATTTGAAATAATAGTTTCTATCGGGGACTGTACATCAGAATCCCAATCTTGAAAAATTGATTTTTCTGATTTAAAAGAAACTCGATCATCTATTTTAGTGCTTTCAACTGAAACTGTTTTCTCAATAATCTCAAATTGAAAAGGATCATCAGTAATAACAACATCTTTTTGTGCCAAATTGAATTCTCGTTTCAGTTTGTTTATAGTGTTTTGTCTATCTTCTTCTTTCAGCTCATCCATATAACTTTCATTGAAGTACTCTTTGTAATCACACGCTTCAAACACTAACTCCTTGCTGAACTTCGGTATAGAAGCGATTGATTTTGCTTTAACAGGACTTGGTTTATTTTCTTTAGCAGGGCCAGGTTTTTTAAACCGTAATTGTACTGGTATTGTAATAATGCCGCTGGCTTGAGAATGTAGATCGGTTTGTTTTACGTTTATTTGAATTGTTTGTAAATTGTCACTACCGATATCTACTGTTACTTCTGGTAAAAGAATCTGTCTAGAACTAGTCTCATTTCTTAGAGTGTCTTTTGATTGATGACTTTTGCTACAGTAGCACAAAGACTTTGATATTTTAGTTTCTGGTCCAGTTGATGTAAAATTTACACGGCTAACACCACTAGTTTCTATTTTTTTCGAGTCTTTGACTGTAACACTGATTTTAGGATTTTGACATTTACAAGCACCGTCAACGATAACTTCTTTACCGTCAAATTGTCTTTTAAAAGTTACATTAGGTTTACTTTCCATTTATACAATGTTTAGATTACTTTAAAGGTGAAAGTGATTTTATAGTAATTATAATACAAGGAATTTTGATTGATGCCAAATTTTAATACGTCATTGTGACAAATGTTTTTATTAGCACATACTTGATATTATTTTGAAGAAATTAATGGTTGTTCCATTTCTGTCGAGGCAAACTGTTTTATGTCGTCATTTTATTAGTAGTATAATGCGCTACTTTTTAGAAACATTTTAATACTAATACTAAGTACTTTAGATTTATTTCATCAACCTAAACTTTGCGAGCTCATAATTCAAAAACTAAGACATCAAAGCACGATTTGGGGTTTCTCGTAATTTAATTACTAGCTACCTATAATCCGCTACTTAATGATGTACTTAAAGGTTGTTCGTTGTGCTTACACGGCTAGAGAATAAAATTTTTTAAAAACCTTGTTTTTATTTAGTTAAATAATTTCTATTCTAATTCTAATTTAATTTTTATGTTATAACAAACTTACAAAATTAATTATTTATTGATTCAAATAAGCTCCTAGTTTTGGTAATTCATATTTTTATATCGGTTAAGAAGTATTCATATTTATTTTAAACTGAACATTATTTATTCAATAAATTTTTACATTGCTATTGGTAAACTGCAAACATTAAACGTACAATTAATAATATTAATAATCTAGCAGTAAAATAATTTAAAAGTTAGACTATTTTCACATATGTTATGGTACCTACTCAACAAACAAATAAACCTACTGGTTCTTTTTCGATTTTTTGGGCTTAATCCTTAAACGCAATCTCATATTGTGAACTTCTTTTTTGATGCACACATTTCCTCCACTATTTTTAATATCATTTTGATCTACATCAAACAGAGACTTAATAGCTTCCATAAACATGCAATCGCTGTCAACTTTACGAACTAGTTGACTTTTACGTTTGGTGCGCTGTCGTTTAGCACAGGTCGGATTTATATAACCCTCAGAAGGTTGTGTGAAGATAGATAGAAGTGAAAGAGTGGACATAGATTCACTACAGTTACACCGATAATGTTTGCGTTTTCGTTGCATTTTGTAGAGACTTCCAGTTTTTTGTATACCTTTGTTTCGCTTACCAGGTGCAGTTGCTACTGAAGTACTTGATTGTGCTGGGTACATATGCATTTCTTGGCCTGTATATGGAGTTAACGGAATTTGTAATCCATGCACACCTGGATTATATTGTGAAGAAGACATAGGAGACACATGGGGAATTGTATCAAATTCTCTACTTTGAGTAGAATAAAATTGTACTCTATTTTGTGAGGAAGGCATAGGGCGCAATCTTCTATTACCAGGAGGAATTGTAGCAAATCCTCTGCTGTTATCAGAAGGTATTTGTGATCTGCTTTGTGTAGCAGAAGAAAGCGAATAATAGTTCTGATTAGAATAAGGTCCTTTAGTTTCGAAAGTTTCACTAATACCGGAATGTATTGTCTGGAATTGTTCTGCGCATGCATGAGAAGATCGTTCACCCATTGGTGGAGGCACCCAGGGATTACATGGGGTACTTGTGGCCCCTTGAGGACCCATAAAAGTAAAAACTGAAGGCACCCATTGGCTAGAAGAGTCATGTGTAGAGGGTTTCTGGTTACCCAGAAACGGAGGGGCCCATGAACCAGAAGACTCAGTTGTTTGTGTTGAACAAGGCATACCGGAACGAGAATTACTCTGAGTAGTAGAAGGTCCCTGTAGCGCTGGAGGGGCCCAACAATGAGAAGATTCAGTACGTTGTCTGGAATGAGCATCACTACAAGTTGTAGGAGTTCCTTGTTGACCAATAAATGAGAAAAATTGCGGCGCCCAAGAATTATTAGAAGAATTAGTTGCACTTTGATTAGTACCTTGAGAAAAACAAGATATCCGTGATCGGGAACCAGTTGAAACTTGTTGACCCATAAATGGTGACGCCCAAGAATTATTAGAAGAATTAGTTGCATTTTGATTACTACCTTGAGTCGAACAAGGTATTCGTGATCGGGAACCAGTTGAAACTTGTGGACTCATAAATGGTGGCGCCCAAGAATTATTAGAAGAATTAGTTGCATTTTGATTATTACCTTGAGTAGAACAAGGTATTCGTGACCGGGAACCACTTGAAACTTGTTGACCCATAAATGGTGGCGTCCAAGAATTATTAGACGAATTAGTTGCACTTTGTTTAGTACCTTGAGTAGAACAAGGTATTCGTGATCGGGAACCAGTTGAAACTTGTTGACCCATAAATGGTGGCGTCCAAGGAGCATTATTAGTTCTTTGTGCTTTTTGTGCTTGTTGTGCAGGCGTCAGAAATCTGTACATTGAAGGACAATTAGGATCACAGTTATTATTCTGGGCAAGAGGTGGGCAAGTGGGATCACAACTTATGTTTTGATTGGTCGGGCATGAAAAGCTTCCAACTGGAGTCGAATATGGTAATGGTGGACCAGGGCTTCTTGCTGTAGTACATGGACAAGATCTAATTGGAGTCGAACTGACTACAGGAGCACCAGGTGAAGAATAGGAACAACTTTTTTCAACGGGAGCCGAACTACCTACTTGTGGCCCAGAACTTCTTGCTGTAGAACATTGAGAAGTTACAATTGGAGTTGAGCTTGCCACAGATGCACCAGGTGCAGGATAGGAATAAACTCCAACAGATGGAAAAAAGCTCGCAATTTGATCATCAGGTGAAGGACGGGCACAGCGTTTTCCAACTTCCTTTCCAGGACAATTATCAGCACATCTTGCTACTGGAATCCGACTTCTAGCCATGTGCGGACAGTTTTCACACGCTGTTGTTGGTCTTGAAGAAAATGCCTGAGCACTAGGAAAGACTCTAGAAACGTCTGAATCAAAGTCAAGTCTTCTGGCAGGTGTGTTGCCGTGCTCATGTTGAGGTGGGCCTCTTGGTACACTTTGCGACTCAAGAGAAAATTCTATACGTCCATCTTGAGAATGACCTCCACTTGGTGTTCTTGAAGGAAGCGAATTAAATTGCCCGACAGGAGGGGCAGTACGAAATCCTGATTCTTGACAAGATTGAGTTGCCGAAGAAAGAGATTGTAATTGTTGCCCGAAACAAGACCCTCCTGGTCCATGACTTAATGTTCCAGAAAGAAGCGAATGAAATAGTCCGCCAGGAGTAACAGTAGGAAATGCTGATCCTTGTGAACTTTGAGTTCCCGAGGGGAGAAATTGGAATTGTTTTCCTCCAGGGGGAACAGTACGGAATCCTGAACTTTGAGGTGTTCCTAAAAGAGGCATAGTTTGACAACCAGATCCAGGTTGAGAACTATGTATCGTTGATGGATGAGATTGAAATTCTCGTTTGTGTCTCGGGGAGACAGTACGAAATCTAGACGAAGTTTGCAACGGAGTATTTTGAAACTGTTGCGTACAAGACCCTCCTGTATAAGCTGCAGGAGGCCGAAATCTTTGTTCATGTTTTCCTTGTCTTATGGGTTGTGGAGGCCATGTCATAAACTTACGGCAGTTCCTGTCATACGGTCCTCTTTTAGTTATGTCAATCCTTTGCGACGTTTCCCAGGGAGAAAATCTCGATTGATAATTCGGCGGAGTTCTATGTCTTACACATGTGTTTGACCTAGGCGTAGGTTGTCCGCCATGAGATTTCTGAGTGTTTGTAAAGTATGAACCATCCGTGCCGTAAAAGTGCTGCGTTTTTGCTTTAAAAATATTTTTTGTAGATGGTGTTTTAGATGATTTTCTCTCTCTTTTTCTTACTTTGGGTGGAGTATATCTGCATTTATTTTTATCATGAGAAAAAATGTCTAGTTCATCTTTTTTCTTGAATAGACATTCCAATTCAGGCATGTTTAAATTTTTAAGTTTTCGTTTGACTTTAATTAGAGCATCTCTTACTGGTTTAAATTCAGCTTCGCATGCGTGAAAAGCTGCTACGACTGGATCTTGTTTATTTAGTATACTATCTGTAGATGTATTCTCTAGACTTGCTGTATCTACTATAGTTTTACTGTTAGATGTAAATAAGTTTGTATTTAAATATTTGGTAGTTATTGTTTTTGAGTTATCCGCTTTAGTTGTTGTAGGTTTATTATTATTATTATTATTATTACAAAAAGTAATTTTAGTAGTTTTACGGCAACAACATGGAGTTGGACGAGATTGTAAATAAGGATAAGATGCTGTACAATTACTTGATTTAGAAAAAAATGGCCTTTTAAAAATTCTATTTAAACATGTGCAACGTTTAGATTTTTTCGTCAGACAAATGCAAGGTGCGCTTACTGTTTTTTGTTCCTCTAGTCGACGTTTCTGTATTTGCCGTATTTTTATTTTATCCGGAAGCAATATTTTGTTCCAAGGTAATATCAATTCTGCATCGTCATGTAAAGGAAATTCTTTCCTCAATGAATATGCTTCGTTTTGTCTAGCCCAATTATACTTATAATAAATAAAACTATATTTTTCTGAAATTGGAACTAAAGGCGAAAGTGGTTCTTCCGGAGGACACGAAAGATCTTCAGCAAAAGGTAATCCTGAGAATAATATTCGTACTTCTTTTTCCTCGGCAAATTGTGGCCCTAAGTCTCGTATATTAATATCATCAGCTGGCGGTAAAAATACTGTATTCCAGTTAATATATTGTCGAACTGATGTGTTTCTTTTGCCGCATTTGCAAATCAAAATAGCGGATTTTGAAGATTTAAGTGATGCTGATAGTGAACTTAAACCGTCTGAGAATAAATTTGAGCCTAATACTAGATCAGTTTGTATTTCAACGTTGTCAGTAGACGCGCTAAATTCTTCTATTAAATGTGGTTCTACATAATTGTCTGAGCGGATTATTTCTACTTTTTTACTATTCTCGGATTGAAGTGTTTCATTTGATATAATAGTTTCTATCGGGGACTGTACATCAGAATCCCAATCTTGCAAAGTTGGTTGTTCTGAGTTACAAGAAACTGGATCATCTATTTTAGTGCTTTCAACTAAAGCTGTCTTCTCAATAATTTCACATTGAACAAGATCGTCAGTAATAACAATATCTTTTTGTGCCAATTCGATTTCTCGCGTCAGTTTGCTTATAGTGTTTTGTCTATCTTCTTCTTTCAACTCATCCATGTAACTTTCATTGAAGTACTCTTTGTTATCACACGCTTCAAACACTAACTTCTTGCTGAACTTCGGTATAGAAGCGATTGATTTTGCTTTAACAGGACTTGGTTTATTTTCTTTAGCAGGACCAAGTTTTTTAAACCGTAATTGTACTGGTATTGTAATAATGCCGCTGTCTTGAGAATGTAGATCGGTTTGTTTTACGTTTATTTGAATTGTTTGTAGTCTGTCACGATCGATTTCTACTCTTAATTCTGGTAAGATAATCTGTCTTGAACTAATCTCACTTCTTAGAGTGTCTTTTGATTGATGACATTTGCTGCAGTAGCACAAAGACTTTGATGATTTAAGATCTGGTCCAGGTGATGTAAACAATATATTAATAGGAATAGCACCACCAGGTTCTATTTTGTTCGAGTCTGTAACTGTAACATTGATATTAGGACTTTTACATTCGCAAGCATCGTCAACATCTTCACTGTCAAGTTGGTTTTCTTGTTTCAAACATTCCATTTTTACGATGTTTAGATTACTTTTAAAGGTGAAATTTATTATTTATAGTAATTATAACACAAGGAATTTTAATACGTCATTGTGACACAAATGTTTCTATTTAGCACATACTTGATATTATTTTGAAGAAATTAATGGTTGTTCCATTTCTGTCGAGGCAAATAGTTACTGTTATGTCGTAATTATATTAATAGTATAATTCGCTACTTTTTAGAAACATTTTTAAAAATGAGACGCTATAATTCCTCGTAATTTAATATTTTAAAAAAATTTAGGAGTATGATAGAATCCTCAAAGAATCTTTATGTGAACAGGGCATAACGCCTCATTCACATAAGCATCTATTTTATGTTTAGGTTTAAGAAAGTTTGAATACATCTAACTAAATACGAGTATTCACAGTACTTAAAAGTGTGACATGTGAATGCTCGTATTTAGTTACTTATATGTAATTAAAATTTCTTAAACGTAAACTTTATAATTATGCTTATGTGAATGAGGTTTATGATAGCTTGATTTTATTTTAAATTTACCGAGATCTACAAGATTACAATATTATTTTATGATTTATTTTTATACAAAAGTATATTAAAGGTACTAGAATTTTTTTGCAACCAAAATTTGATGTTTAATAGAAAATTATTATTTTTTGTCAACTTTATTGAGAGGTACCCAAAAATGTATTTTTTATGTTGCAGATTGCAGCCACTTGTAAATCATTTGGGGAACCATATGAAGGAGCCCAGGAATAAATAAGAATGTAAGTAACTTATTTTATGTTGTTCACAATGATTTTATTACGTAGAACAATATTAACAACCATGAGTACTCGTGAGTGGAAATAAATAGTGATAAGACAATATTAATGAAAATCAATACCCCAAAAGAAATGGGAATAACAAAGAAATAAAATCAGTAGACAAAGTAACCAACCTAGGAAGCGTACTAAGTGTAACAGGAGGAACAGAAGAAGATATCCAAACCAGAATCAGTCTAAATTCAGTCTAAATTCGGTATATATTCGGTTTACGAAACTAAAAGACTTATCAAAGAGCGGTTTGTGGCATTGGACTCCTCGTAATTTACTTAGTATAATCCCGCTACTGTTTAGAGAAATTTTAATTTAATCAGTAGACAAAGTAACCTACCTAGGAAGCGTACTAAGTGTAACAGGAGGAACAGAAGAAGATATCCAAACCAGAATCAGTCTAAATTCAGTCTAAATTCGGTATATATTCGGTTTACGAAACTAAAAGACTTATCAAAGAGCGGTTTGTGGCATTGGACTCCTCGTAATTTACTTAGTATAATCCCGCTACTGTTTAGAGAAATTTTAATTTAATCAGTAGACAAAGTAACCTACCTAGGAAGCGTACTAAGTGTAACAGGAGGAACAGAAGAAGATATCCAAACCAGAATCAGTCTAAATTCAGTCTAAATTCGGTATATATTCGGTTTACGAAACTAAAAGACTTATCAAAGCGCGGTTTGTGGCATTGGAGTCTAGACCGAATTAGACCGATTTAGACCGAATTTAGACTGAATTTCCGACTCGCTCAAAATTTAGTTATAAAATAATATAAAATAACTTTTTCTCTCCTCGGGTCAAATTATGTAGGAATCCATAGTTTCAATAAAAAATATCAACGGGTACAGCTTTTACAAAGGGATTTCTAATATGTATAAAAATATATATTTTAATCTAGACTGAATTTAGACCGAATTTAGACTGAATTTAGACCGAATTTAGACTGAATTTCGGACTCGCTCAAAATTTAGTTATAAAATAATATAAAATAACTTTTTCTCTCCTCGGGTCAAATTATGTAGGAATCCATAGTTTCAATAAAAAATATCAACGGGTACAGCTTTTACAAAGGGATTTCTAAAATGTATAAAAATATATATTTTAATCTAGACTGAATTTAGACTGAATTTAGACCGAATTTAGACTGAATTTCCGTCACGCTGTCTGAGCGTGACATTTTTGGATTCCTCGTACTTTTTTATGTTAGGAACCACATTTTCAACGTTTCAGAGTCACTGCTTTAGCCTTAATTTAATTATTAATGTAAACACATCACTTTTTAAATGTGATTTTTTGACTACTAAGGGCTCTATTTCCTAAACGGTTATAGTTAGCTGTCTGAGAGTGACATTTTTGGATTCCTCGTACTTTTTTATGTTAGGAACCACATTTTCAACGTTTCAGAGTCACTGCTTTAGCCGTAATTTAATTATTAATGTAAACTCATCACTTTTTAAGTGTAATTTTTTGACTTCTAAGTGCTCTATTTCCTAAACGGTTATAGTTAGCGGCCTGAGCGTGACATTTTTGGATTCCTCGTAATTTACTTAGTATAGCCGGTACTTTTTAGAGAAAATTCAATTAAGTCTAAATTCGGTCTATATTCGGTTTACGAGAGTGAAGTACTCGTGTTACTAATATTTCAAGTTTTGATCAAAAAAGTACTAAGTGGTTAACCTTTGTTTTTTTTCGATTTTGGATCTAAACTTTGAGAGCTCAAATTGGTGTAATCCGTTACTTTTTAAGTGGAGTCACCGGTTTAGCCGTAATTTATTTAATATAATTAAAATTAGTTAGTTAAAAATGTTTTCTTAAGACTAATATGTTTTTTCAAAATCGGCATGAAAATTGTCATTTCCAGACTAATTAGTTATAAAATAATATAAAATAACTTTTTCTCTCCTCGGGTCAAATTATGTAGGAATCCATAGTTTCAATAAAAAATATCAACGGGTACAGCTTTTACAAAGGGATTTCTAATATGTATAAAAATATATATTTTAATCTAGACTGAATTTAGACCGAATTTAGACTGAATTTAGACCGAATTTAGACTGAATTTCGGACTCGCTCAAAATTTAGTTATAAAATAATATAAAATAACTTTTTCTCTCCTCGGGTCAAATTATGTAGGAATCCATAGTTTCAATAAAAAATATCAACGGGTACAGCTTTTACAAAGGGATTTCTAAAATGTATAAAAATATATATTTTAATCTAGACTGAATTTAGACTGAATTTAGACCGAATTTAGACTGAATTTCCGTCACGCTGTCTGAGCGTGACATTTTTGGATTCCTCGTACTTTTTTATGTTAGGAACCACATTTTCAACGTTTCAGAGTCACTGCTTTAGCCTTAATTTAATTATTAATGTAAACACATCACTTTTTAAATGTGATTTTTTGACTACTAAGGGCTCTATTTCCTAAACGGTTATAGTTAGCTGTCTGAGAGTGACATTTTTGGATTCCTCGTACTTTTTTATGTTAGGAACCACATTTTCAACGTTTCAGAGTCACTGCTTTAGCCGTAATTTAATTATTAATGTAAACTCATCACTTTTTAAGTGTAATTTTTTGACTTCTAAGTGCTCTATTTCCTAAACGGTTATAGTTAGCGGCCTGAGCGTGACATTTTTGGATTCCTCGTAATTTACTTAGTATAGCCGGTACTTTTTAGAGAAAATTCAATTAAGTCTAAATTCGGTCTATATTCGGTTTACGAGAGTGAAGTACTCGTGTTACTAATATTTCAAGTTTTGATCAAAAAAGTACTAAGTGGTTAACCTTTGTTTTTTTTCGATTTTGGATCTAAACTTTGAGAGCTCAAATTGGTGTAATCCGTTACTTTTTAAGTGGAGTCACCGGTTTAGCCGTAATTTATTTAATATAATTAAAATTAGTTAGTTAAAAATGTTTTCTTAAGACTAATATGTTTTTTCAAAATCGGCATGAAAATTGTCATTTCCAGACTAATTTGCGTCATGAAAGTAAGATTTTCATGACTAGGCATGAAAATAAAATTTTTATGCCTAGTCATTTTTACTTTCAACTTTGTTTACTTGTCATGACAATTTTTTCTAAAATTTGTCACAGCTCTGATGATTTATGCAAACCTAATTTTTTATATAATTTTAAGCTTAATTGCCGATTTAAAAAAAATAGAATACATCACGCGTCATAAAAATGTCTTTGCTTGACTCGGAGGCTTTGAAGAAATGCTCGGACGCTGCGCATCCTCGCATTCTTCAAACGCCTCCTCGTCTGCAATGAAACATTTTCATGACTTGTAATGTAATATACTATTGTGTTTGTTTGTTACAGGAACCTAGGAACCGGTCTTAATCTTCTGGAATCTTCTTAGACACCTGGAGCTCTTCTCCGAAGAGAACCAAGTCCCAGAGACCCGCCGAGTCACTAGGATATCCAAATAATAAATAATTTGTCATAAATTATGTTTTATTTTATAGTATACTTTTTAGAGAAAATTCAATTGATTTGGTCTATATTCGGTTTACGAGAGTGAAGTACTCGTGTTACTAATATTTAGTTTGTATTTCAAATTTTGACCAAAAAAGAACTAAGTGGTTAACCTTTGTTTTTTTTCGATTTTGGATCTAAACTTTGAGAGCTCATATCTCGAAAACTAAAAGACTTTTTAAAGCGCAGTTTGCGGCATATATTAATTATTTATTTGTGTGTTCAGGTTTTCGACCCGGTGAGGCGGTTATCTTCTTAGGAGGAGACCCTACTTACCATTCTTCAATTGACCACTGGCCTCCAATGAAGAAATGTCTGCTATTTATTGTATTTATTGATAGAACTATGTTTGTATATCATAAAAATTAAATAATAGCTGTATATATTATTAATAAAAACAAATAAGTAATACTTACATCATTGCACTAATTTTGTTTCTTAAACAACCCTTTGTACACTTCCTAAACCCTTACAGGACTTCTACGGTGAGAGTACACGGCCTTAAACCTGAAAATGTACTACGATACGAAATAATAAACAGTAAGTATAAACTTTATGATTTATTTAATGAAATACTTCAATACAATGCACAATCTTATGAATAAATTATCTTAATTAAACATTTTTAACATAAACACCCTTATTTAAGTTTATATATAAGCTCCAAACGAGATAGGTGCTGCCATCTGTTGGTGGCAGTTATTTAAATGTACAATATATCTTAAACTAAGGGTTGAATGACTAAATGGGGTACATATTTGGGTTCAGCGAATTTGAATTAGGGGGTAGAGTACAAATTACCCCCTTGAAATGTTTATTCAGCATTAAAACATACTAGGGATGAAATTGGTCAAAACGAGATTAGTGCTGCCATCTATTGGTATGACGTCACAAAAGTTTTTGTCGAATGGTCCAGAAAATGAAGCAAAGTTGCTACTACGCTAGGAAAATATTAAACTGCAAATAACTCGAAAACTAAGGGTTGCACGGTAAAATGGGGCGCATATTTGGATTCAGCGGGTCCTAATTGAAGGGTTAGACTAACCCTCATTAGCCTACTACCCTTATTTTACGAGTTATAAGCATTTTAAAATTTTCCTAGCGTAGTTGTAATTTTACTAGCAAAATCGTCAAAAAAATTTACACTACGCTAGGAAAATTTTAAATTGCTTATAACTCGGAAACTAAGGGTTGCAGGACAAAATGGAGTGCTTATTTGGATTCAGCAGGTCCTAATTGAGGGGTTAGGCTACCCCTCTTTATCCTGCTACCCTTACTTTACGAGTTATAAGCATTTTAAAATATTCCTAGCGTAGTTGTAATTTTACTAGCAAAATCGTCAAAAAAATTGACACTACGCTAGGAAAATGTTAAATTGCTTATAACTCGGAAACTAAGGGTTGCACGGCCAAATGGGGTGCATATTTGGATTCAGCGGGTCCTAATTAGGTGTATATGATAAAACCACCCTTGAAATAAACGAAATTTTGGTAGTTTCTGGTGAAATTTTGCTGATATTAAATAATTATTATCTCGTAAACTAAAGGGCTAAGGGCCAAAAGTTAAATACAAAGGTTGCGTAACTTTTCATTCTCTATCGGCCTGTCTATAGATAAGGCCGTTTTGGCCGATTTTTAATTATTTTTTCGATCTCCCACCATTCATGTTATCCTGATACAAACTTGGTGATTTTTGTTCGATTCAAAATTCAAGTCGAGTGAGGGTGAAAATTTAAAAACGCGATTACGTAAAATCTAAGGGTTAGAGAGTGATTTAGAGGTCATATTCGTACTCTACGCGTTGAAATACACCAGTATGCATATTGCCACCCCTAAAAGTTAATTAGCACCGGAGATATTCAACCCTTATTTGTATCTCCGGTTCTAAGGGTCGTATCGAAAAAATCTACATTGCATTCGATAGGGGATGAAAAACTGAGCATCTTTTACATTTAACTTTTTACTCTACGACTCTTAGTGTAAGGGTTATGAGCAATCAAAGTGGTGAAAAAGTCGTCTAAACATAGTCATTAACCCTTAAACTAAGGGTCGTAGAGGAAAAAGTTAAATGTAAAAGATGCTCAGTTTTTCATCCCCTATCGAATGCAATGTAGATTTTTTCGATACGACCCTTAGTACCGAAGATACAAATAAGGGTTGAATATCGCCGGTGCTAATTAACTTTTAGGGGTGGCAATATGCATACTGGTGTATTTCAACGCGTAGAGTACGAATATAACCCCTAAATCATTCCCCAACCCTTAGTTTTTACGTAATCGCGTTTTTAAATTTTCACCCTCACTCGACTTGAGTTTTGAATCGAACAAAAATCACCAAGTTTGTATCAGGAGAACATGAATGGTGGGAGATCAAAAAAATAATTAAAAATTGGTCAAAACGGCCTTATCTATATACAGGCAGATAGAGAATGAAAAGTTACGCATCCTTTGTATTTAACTTTTTGTCCTTGGCCCTATAGTTTACGAGATAATAATTATTTAAAGTCAGCAAAATTTCACCAAAAACTACCAAAATTACGTTGATTTCAAGGGTGGTTTGTATCATATACCCCTAATTAGGACCTGCTGAATCCAAATATGCACCCCATTTTGTTGTGCAACTCTTAATTTCCGAGTTATAAGCAATTTAAAATTTTCCTAGCGTAATTGAAATTTTACTAGCAAAATCGTCAAAAAATTTGACACTACGCTAGGAAAATTTTAAACTGCAAATATCTCCAAAACTAAGAGTTGCACGACAAAACCGGGGGCATATTTGGTTTTAGCGGGTCCCAATTGAGGAGTTAAACTACCCCTCTTTATCCTACCAGCCTTAGTTTACGAGTTATAAGCACTTTTAAATTTTCCTAGCGTAGTTGTAATTTTGCTTCAAAATTGTCCAACAAGCATGATTTTCTGTCCTACTGAACAAAAACTTATGGGACGCCCTACCAATAGATGGCAGCACTAGTCTCATTTTGACCTATTTCACCCCTAAAAATTTAATTTTTACCCTATATAACGGGACGTAGGACTTTAATAGGTTCGAAATATAATAAATATGTTAATTTTAAGAATAATTTATTTTCGTAAGAGTTTACATTTAATTTAAAAAATTAATTCAACTAAACTAATTTTAATAAAAACTTAAAGAAATATGGGAAAATAAATAAAGACTGTTCATTATTTATTCATTTTACATAAGTATATAATGTACAAAAATTCGTAAGATAATTATACAATACTTTCGCACAGAAACATACATGCTACATGCACAAATATCACACCATTTCCCAAGTTGGGTTGGCACCAACCCTGACACATTGAACACGCATAACTATTCTTACACATCTACTTTCATTATCCTATTTATTCATTCCACTCGGCATCATTTGCACTTGCAATAAATCATCAGTCATTTCAATCTACTTGTTCAGAAGACGTCAAATTCATTTATTCTACATGCATGTTGCACTCTATCAACCACATTCGTCATGATTTACATTCTTCACACATACATTTATTCCGCATTCAACACTCAGTTAAAAAATTCAAACAAGCATCAATTCAAACATTCACATTTCATACAAACTTATCTAACGCACTTTACAACCAGCGGACATTATTCTTTCGATTTTCCAGTCAATCATTCAACCACAAGACATAACACAATCAAATATACAAACTCATTTACTCACTCAATCATCTCTCTCAAACACCAACACATATACAAAAAATATATTTACAATACAAGTTTTATATTTTTATTACATCATAACATAATGAAATGACTTGCCCTGTAAGAAATACAATAAATGATTAGTTACATTTTGTTACATTACAATTGAATTTTATTGCCAAATGTTATTACAAGTGTTACGCGTTGAAATACACTAGTATGCATATCATCCTCCCCAATTAAAATATGTTAAAATCAAAAATAATGTCACTAGGTTCAACAAAATTCCGTTGATCCCTTAATCTGTACTACTAAAGTACTAGTAAAGTAAAGACGATGTGGTTTACTCCTTGCAAACTATTACCTAAGTTAAAATTAATTGTTGTGATAATATTCACATGGTCATTGGGAATTGAACCCAAGACATGTTATCAAAGATAGAAGATTCAAGTCTTATTATTTATGTAAAGTATTATTTCGAGTTAAAGAATGATTCACGCAAAGGGAAAAGACTGGCAAAACTATCTTTGATATTTCACTTATCACTAAGTCTCTGGAAGGCTGCTGGAGTTGATGTCATCTGCAGAAAGTCCCACGATGGATTTTGAAGTTGTTCAGTGTAATCCCTCGACGACTCTCGTGGTTGATGTCATGTGCAGAAAATTCTTCCAGGTCCTTCGAAGACTGCTTGGATTGTTCGCATTCTTCATATAATATGCTCGAATACCTAGGAACCACAAATAATTTATTTACATTTGATAAACAATATTTGCTTAGCCTGAAAATATTAAATATTTATAATAAATGAATTATTTTATACGGGAAGTAGCCAACAACTGACGGCTAGTAACCGCACACACGATAAAAAAAAAAATATATACCTATACCGATAACTCACAAATGTGAGGCTGCCGGACCCTAATTGGGTGAAAGGCGTGATAGATTATGTATGTAATTATAATAATATTATTATATTTGTTTGACTTTGTTTCCTCGATTTAATATCGGTTTATTTAGATCTGTATTTGTATTCTATTTTGTTCACTATATTTAGTCAATGTACATTTGCAATATTGTAATATTATTCTGTAATTGGGTTCTAAACCTGTTGAATAATAATAATAAATAAATATAATATTTTAAGATTCAATATTGAAATTGAAATAAAATAGTTTAAATTGGATACATAGCTGAATGTGCTAATGACCGACTGTTCAGTTTCAGATCCAATTTCAATTTCTGTCCTGTAGTGTACTCTCCACAAACAGTCATGATTGAGTTAATTGCTGGTAACTGCACACACGGTAAAACATAATATCCATACCAATGAATAAAAAATAATAATTTGAAAAATCGACCCATGCAAAGACAATCAAAGAATTGTAACAGACTGTAGAATATTTAGGATTTTTGATTTCTTAAAGACACTTACAATTGAATCAGACACTCGTCTCGGGATGTGGTGGTGGTGATCGGTGGGCCTCACAGCTGGAATAGAGGCTGTACGACTGGCTCCAGTGAACAGCAAGGTGTACAATCGACCACGAAGCGAACCAGACTGAAAAATGTAACAAATACATATTTTCGATATTACACAACAGTTTTATAGCAATAAAATTTGGTAATCAGCTCAACGTACTTTATAAATGTAAATAAACACTTATTCAACATTAAAACCATGTAAATCTCGGTAGATATGATTTTAAAACAACACTAACTATCACAGTTTTAACAGTGAACTGCTTCAAATGGCGTTTTTTTATGACTAAATCGACAAACTCATTCCTACAAATCTTAATTAGACGAACCCGTGCGGAATTCTTGCGAACACTTGCTCTGATGACGTCACATAATCCTGACGTCAGCGCACTGAGCCTGAGCAACGTTCCAAAGTTTTTATATTTTTAAAGCGATGTAGAGTTTAGATGAGTTGAGCGCTGGAAATTTCACGTTTGCAGCGACTTTTACATGACAAATCACGGATTTCTCAACAGCCGCAAATTGTTGAATTGAAAAGGATCACAAAACGAAATTTAGGAACGTTGCTTCGATCTTAATGGGCGAATTCATAATATATTTTGAAAGAATTTCAAGTAGAAGATTATCTTTTAGTCGAAGCTTGCACAAATGGAGTTTTTAAATACATCTACATAAAATGAGCGTATGTCGAAACTTTAAAAAATCATAATTATTTTACTAAACAGTTTTAAATTATAAAAATTCAGTTTATTACTAATTTAAATACCAGGAATCCGATGGTGCAATCAGATTTTCCATATTATTTTTAGTTTATGTACGAATAGCCTCGTAGTAGAAATAAATATTATTTTTCTTACCTTGTTCCCATTCTGTCTGCTGCTGTGGACTAATTATGAAAATAAAGTTTCTATAATCCTGAATATCATTATATTGAGTTTGAAATTAAAAACTGGAAGTAAAACTTATAATTTGGGTTCAGCAAGTCCAAATTTAGGAGTCGTTAATGGTTGCTAATCTGTAATGCCTGTGGCACACCGGTCGAGGAGCATCGAGTAACTCCTCGATGAAACGAAAGAACGCACCCGTCCGCGATGGATTTCTATTTAATCGGTGACAAATACATCAAAGTTTTGCGCGAAATCAAATCCAAAGATACGTCTGAAATGAGATACATTCGTTTCATCGAGGAACAACTCGATGAAAATAGCGGCGCCCCTATTTTTCGTCGAGGACGGGGTGCGTTCTATCGTTTCATCGAGGAGTTACTCGATGGTCCTCGATGCTCCTCGACCGGTGTGCCACAGGCATAACAAAATAAATATTTTTCGATATTATTATTTTACATGAGAAATTTTTAATAGTAGATTAATGTAAATCTCGGTACATTTTATTTAAAAATAGTTTTAAAAGTAAACTAGTTCAAACGGCGTATTTTATATTCGTGAAAAATAAATTATCAAATTGAGAATTTGTTGATATTTTACTTTAACATTGTTATTTAACTAGTATATTTTACTTTTACCAAAAAAATTAGTATTGTTGGGTCCATATCTCAATATTTTTAAATTATTGCAAAAAACTATTAAACAAATATACATTAATTCTTAAAATGTAACAAGTATGTGATTAGACAAATATTATCTTTTTATTTTGTTAATATTATGAACAATATAAAATTACATAATGTTTATATAACAAACAGAATATAATAGAGGCACTATCTATTTTATTTCGTTTATTCTATGGAATATGATTAAAAGTAAAATGTAAACATATTTGTTAGTACCGAGAATATGATACAGATTTTCAGATCTGCCCATGTTAATAAAAATAATATAAAAAAGAAAAATAATATCATAATCTAACTTTTAAATGCTCCATTCGTTGCTTTATCCGCTTGCGCATCTCCTTATATCTGAAACAGACAAGTTTATTACCCTCTGATTTAAAATGATCCTCTACCATACCCAAAAACAGCCAAAAACAATAATTTCGCACGCTACTCTACAGCGTTTATTGTTTTGTTCAACACACTAATAACAAATAATTTATTTATGTTTATTTGTAGATTTATTTTAAGAATACTATATTTAACAAACAATAAACGCATGGCGCTGTTTTGTCCGTTTTCCAGCATGGTTTCAGTGTGTTTTGCTAACTTTTCTTGAACCCTTCCGACTTCCCTCTCTTCTTCTGCTCGGTATTGTTCGAGAATGGCCCGACACTCAGCTAGCGACAGGTTGAGAAATTGTGCGACTTCGTTGCTGACCTCTAGAGTGGAGTTCCTGTCCATGATGAAGAGCTTCACCACGTCTTCGTGGGGGCCCAACAGAACGCGCACCAGCAACGGGTACTCGTCGTCCCGGAGACGGCGTTGTTCTACGAGGGGCATATGATTAAAATTATGTTTACTCTAAACCTTCCTCAAGAATTAAAATTTTAAAATAATGTTAAAAGCAACTTTAGAATAGCATTATACGTGTAAAGCATAATTAAATTAAAGTTAAATACATTAATAAATGAAAAACTTAACAAAACATCTATTCTTTGAATTGTAATAAAATAAATCTATATTTGAGCTGTTTCTAAATTTTCCAATTACCTAAGTACATCATTCAGAATATAATGCCCTGTTCCCACGAGGAAAGTTTTTACTAAAAGTTTCTTGAAAGTAAAACAAGTGCTAGGAGCTGTCATAAAAATCTGTCAATACCGATCATATGGAGAAACCGTGGAGGAAACTAATTATTTCTTTAAAATAAATTTAAGCTAATGATCTTAATGAGATAAGTAATAATTACATTCCCTGTATGAACGGTATTGACAGTTTTTATTTATGACAGCTTCTAGCACTTGCTTTACTTTCAAGAAACTTTTTAGTGAAAACTTTGCTTGTGTTAACGCCATCAGAATATTATTCATGTAAAAATAATTAAATAAAATTTAAACACAAGTTTATATTTCATCTTTTAGAATCATTTTTAAACAAAAAACTCTTTAAATGCAGGATTTAGAAATAAATTGGACACCTTATGGCCAGTTGCACCGCTTCCACTTAAATTTTAAGTTTTCCTTAAATGAACAATATCGAATCAAAATCACATTGTCAAACGTAGAAATAACATTGCTGTCATTAATTCGATTCGATGTTTTTCATTTAAGTGACACTTAAGATTTAAGTGATGGCGGTGCAAATGGCCATTAATCTTACAAATATAGAAAACCAGAGATATAAAATAAATTATCGTAATTTATAAATATTTGTTACAAGGCATTTGCGTGAATTTTTTTTATAATTATTTATTAAGAAAAGATAAGGACTTGAGACACGTATTTTTAATTTTGACAAAATTGTTATTAACTTATTAACAAACTTAAATGCCGAATCTAAAATTCTAGATTTTACGCAATAAACTTTCTAGATTTGGATTTTCTTGTGCATGAATATTCTGAATTTAATTTTCTGGTATATCTCACCTCCATTGTCGCGGACGACGAACATCGCGAACTGACAGGGCCGGCTGTCGACTTTGTACTTCTCGAGCATGAGGTTGATGACCTCGTGCGTGTTGACGAGCGAAGTGACCCAGACGGACGTCTGCGAGCCGTGCGGCGGCGTGAAGAACGACGTCTCTCGGTTGTAGAAGTGGCCGTTGATGCTGCACCGACGCTTGAGCTTCGTGCGGGAACGACGCTTGCCTGGCCGGCGTCGGATTGCTGCCGAGCCTGTCTTTGCTGCGCGACGCAGTACCACCTCTGTAGACGTATCTTAGAAGAGAGATAATTGTGATTCACAACTTCGTGCTTATATTTTTATAGCTTTTTACTGAAACTGTTTTAAATGAAAATTCATAAATATTAAATTTACTATTCTTGTCATTGCGCAATTAAATAAAATTTAAATTTATTTCATTCATAGTTAATGGGATATCCATTATAAATCAACAATCCTGTTGTTCAAATATGTGCTTCTTGCGAAAACTAACTAAAAAATTATAAGCCGTGATACACTGCCGACCAAAAGAAAAAGCCACCATGAACGACACCAAAATTTGACAATATTCAAACCGCTGCAACTTTTACAATTTTAATCAGATCTGCATGAAACTTTCTCCACCTAAAAGCTCAACTCTTCCTCTACATAACGTCTCAAATCTGTTAGAAAATCTCCAATCCCTGAGCCCCATTTGAAAAAGAGAACTTTTTGGATGAAAAATTTCGCAACTTCGTACGCGAACATGCGTCGATTGACACAACATTTTTAAAATCTTGCAGTGGCGTTCCATAGATCGCACAATTTCGCGTAAGGAACACGGACTTTCAAGTTGATTTTTCAGAGAGAAACAATTTGTTGAAGTTGAGGCTGCACGGATTTCTGCACTCAAGAACCTCAGTTCTAACGCAGGATTGCGCTCAACTTCAACAAATTATTTCTCGCTGAAAAATCAACGTATCAACTTGAAACTTCGTGTTCCTTACGCATAAATCGACGCGTGTTCCAGTACGAATTTACGAAATTTTTCATCCTAAAAGTTCCCTTTTTCGAATGGGGCTCAGGGAGGCGATGGTGGAGATTTTCTAACAGTAACAGGTTTGAAATGTTATGTAGAGGAAGAGTTGAGCTTTCAGGTGGAGAAGGTTTCGTACAGATCTGATTAAAATTGTAAAAGTTGTAGCGGTTTGAAAATTGTCAAATTTTGGTCTCGTCCAGGGTGGGTCTTTTTTTAGTTCTTCATCTATCGCTTACCATTCTTGCCGCTATCGCTGGTGATGCTCTCGCTCAAGCTGATAGAATCAACGGACGAATCCTCGCAATCCGACGGTTCCGAGGTTCGAATCCTTTCCAGGCAGTCTGGTCCCGACATGGACCTATTCAACAGCAGTCCTTTCTCGATCCAGCTGTCGTCTTGAGCTAGCTTAGTTCTTTGTGCGCCCTGTTCAGTCGCTTCGGAGGAAGACTCATTGTTGTGAACGTTGTCCACTTTGTTGTAAACACTGTCCACATTGTTGTGAATGCTTTCAGCCTTGTTGCTCTCGCTCTGAGAGGGCATTGACACCGGCATTGTTTGGTAAAGCTTCTCGGATTCGTCGATCCTTCGCTCGACCTGAAGAAGATCGTCTAATTCGTCCCATTCCAGGCTTCGCATGTCTAGCTTCGGTGGAAGGGTCAGACATTTTGTTGTGTCGATTGAAGAACTATAATAGTTATTCATGTTATAAGTTCATTCGATTTTAATGTTTACTAATTTTTATTTATTACTAAAACTTATCAGACTAGTGGCACGGAAAATGTTTGCTCCAAATAATATGCAATTAATTTTGTGAATTTCAGAAAAATTCTTTTTGCGTTGTAATCGGTAATCAAGAGTACTCATGATTGGTAGGACATATTTTGATAAAATTCTGAAGCTAGCACAGTAATACTGTAAGCACAAAGCCCTAATTGCAATTATAAAATACAATTAACTTACCAATCAAGATAAATAAAAGGAAACATTGGTTAATCAAATATTTTATCACAACAAACAATAATATAAATAGGTACAGGAATATAGGATATTTTCTTCAGGATATTCAATTGTCGGATATAGGACTATGGAAGAAATGTTAACAAGAACAAACAATTAATATTTATAAACGCAAAAAATGCAACTTACCAATTCTGTTCAATGACAGGCGACTGCGCGCACGAATTGGACTCAATGCTCTCGCTGCCGGAATCGATTCCAGTATCCGAGGTGAGACTATCGGTCTCATTTTCATTTTCCGGTTCAGTTTCATCATCAACTTCCACGCCATTGCTAAACCTGCACGAGTTCCTCTTCCTGATAGTGACTGTGCGTTGGTCGTCGTCTTCCTTGAGGTGGATGACCCCCTGCACCCCCCAGTAGATGCGCAGGGCCCCCTCGAGCACCAACCGCCCGTTGACTTCTCGCGATTTGATCTCAGCGCTTTTCCCATCGTAGAATTGGTTGAAGACTTTCAGCTTGGATTCGAGATGAGATCGCGGCAAAGGGGGCCCACTTCCGACTTTAGGGGACCCTTTTTGACCGAAACTCTTGTGGGATTCGACTCTGGTACCGTGGCCGAAGAGCTGGGGCCCGAATAACGCCCCGTAGCAAGGAACGTGACAGTACGGGACTCCTTTGTGCTCGGCGTGCTGACCGGGGTCCAAACGCTTGCCGCATTCCTCGCATCGCAAGCATTCCGGGTGCCAGTCGTAGCCCAGTGACTGTTTACGTTCGGCTATAAATATCAATTGTTTTAATGTTTTACACAAAAGTTCATGTTAGTGTGCGATAAAGTGCGGTTAAAACATACCAAAGTACACTGGTTTCCCACACTTATGACATTTCCACATGTTTATGCTTAAAAACTAACAACAAATTTCACATTTTCTATACTGAAAGATTAAAATTTTAGCTTTAAAATTCATACGGTGAACGAAAACGCTACCATTGTTTTATGTCAATGTCAAACATCGACAGTGATGCCAACTGCATGATTTTAATTTTTTCAACTTCTCATTAGAATCTTTTAAATTGCATGCAAATATTGCTGTATAATTTAAAATCAAATGCAAGTTGCTTTTAAATAATATATTTGTTAATAATTATAACAATATTATGAAATTATAAATAACTTGTATTAATTGCGTTCATAAAAACCTACAGTGGCGTACGCAAGATTCTGTTAAGGGGGTTTTCGAAGAGAACTAAAAAATTAAATTGGAAATAGTTCTTATTATTAGTGCGATCGGTACGATGTTATAATATTATATTATACAACGACGCTATAATGGTTATTATTCCCGAAGATGAGCGAGGATTTTACATGTACATTTTCCGGAATTATTTTGTACTTTCCAGTAACGTATTAATCGGCTCGAGTGGTATACAAGAGGCTGATTACGTTGTGTCATGATTTTTAATATATTAAATAATATTACACACTATAAAACACAACAAAAATAAACATAAAATATAGGTAGTACTTATACTTTTCCTACAAACGTAATTAAATTCTTCTGTGATTTTAAATACAATACCTTAATCAATATCGCCAGGGCTGTGGAAAACAAATTAGAAATTTAGCTGTAAAATAATTCAAATCGAGCAGGAAACATCAAATAATATCAAAAATGGCACAGAAAAAGTCATGTTTTCACACACTCTTCTTCGAATTCCTTGATGATACAGGAAATAAAGAACGTAATTTGATACGAGGATTTATTATCTATTTCCTATTTTGTATACTAGCAACGAAGGGTAGGCATATGAAAAATAAGCATAATAAGATCAATACAAATACAAAAGAACATTTTATAGTAATAATGGACCCTGTAACAACATACTGGTCTACAAATGTCGTTCTAAAAGATGTTTTTCCAGAAGAAATTACGCTTGCTAATAATGGAACACTACCTATGACAGATGTGGGAAATTACGAAGAACTTTGGCTTGTAACTCTTCATTTTATAAAAACAATAATCTAACTAGTATAAAATTTGATTGCACTGTAGTGCAAACCACGCGGTGCTATAATGAAAACAATATTATTTATAAGTTTTACAGTTAAATATTTGATATATTTATAATTTGCATAAATGACTTTCCACCTTCAATATTTGTAAGAATCTTAATTCTCATTTTATACGTTTTTGAATTTCGTGAAAAAATATGAATTTAATTAGACATTCCCCTCAACGTTAAACGTTTTATTCCATTAAAATTTGAACTATCGCTGAATTATTTGTAATTTGTTCAAATCGTTTTCTTTGAGGAAAACTGTCTTCACATAAGCATTTAGTTTTAAGGCTTATATTTATGTTTACGTTTAGGAAAGTTTGAATATTTTTAAGTATTAACAAAATATTAATTAAATAGGCAATAGAATCGGCTTTATCTGAAGGTATCTCGTGGGACTACTGGTATAAGAAACCTGCAATAGAACCAGAACCATACGAGAAAAAAAAATATTACTACTACAGTTATCTATTAGGTATTCCCAGAATTCGTCAAGTAAGAATAACAAAATATTACTAATTATGAATGAAAATTAATTGCATTTTACAGGTGAGAGTACGAAAGAATTCTTGCGAAATTCATCCAAAATTTACGAGCGACTTTAAAAATTGTTATGGCTATTATACTGAGGATAATAAAGACACTGAATCATTCGGTTTGAAAAATGGATCTGCGTAAGATTTTTTTTCGTTAAGCCCTGTTCGCATGGCGAGATTCTACGGAGATTCAGAATCCTGGAAAAGAAGAAGTTTTTTTCTTTCTAGTGAGAATTATTTGTTAAATTGCGGTGTCGTTAAATTGAATCTTCAATGAGACTTGGAAAAGAAGAATTTATAAATTATTGATTGCTTCAAAACCACGTAATTATCACTAGAAAGAAAAAAACTTCTTCTTTTACGGCTCTCTAGCTATGAAACTATTTCTGAATATTTTCAGATGGACTTATAATGAGTATACAAAGAAAGATGGTCCATTTTATAGTGGCAAAATGGGATATTATGAACCGGGAGGATATTACCAACTTCTTAGCTTTTCAAAATACGAAACGTTAGATAATTTAACATCGTTAAAGACGAACAGATGGATTGACAGACAAACTCGAGCAGTATTTCTTGAGATGTCGTTTTATAATGCGAATGTTAACACATTTGTTACGTGCAAGTTAGTTTTTTATATGATTACAACAGTATTCTAATATACAGGGTGGTTTGGTTTCCAGTGTCCAGCTGACAAAAAAATTCAAGCAAACTTTTTCAGTATTTAGACATACTGATCATGATTACGAATTTTTTTTGCATGATCGATCATTTTTTAGCGTTTACTAGCTCTGTTTCCAAGGTAGTAGGTTTTGTTTGCGAATTAGAAGGCGGTAAGAACTCATGAAGAAGGCGGTAAGCACTAAACAACAACAGAAACCAAGGCAACATCAAATTGCAAACTAAACCTACGTAATCAAAAATAAACATTCATTAAATTCATTTTTATTGTATCGATCGGGCAAAAATATTATGAGCATCAAGGACGTTATGTGCATTTTGTACCGGTCTCCAAACATTATCCTCAACCGGTAAACTGCTCATTCCGCCCTTGAAAATTAATTATGCACAAGAGAAATAGAAGCTTTCTACGTCTAAATAATCAATTTTTGGGCTCGTCAATAAAAATTGTGTCAAAATAAAAAATACGTCTCTTCTTCAAAAATATTTGTGAAATACCAAACACCCTGTATATTATACCGTGTGTGCGGTTACCAGCCGTCAACTCACTCATTGTTAGTGGAGAGCATACTACAGGGGAGATTTATGTGCAGTTGTAAATGTAAAATAATGAACAATATTTTTAGGGTAGTTTTTGAACTCCCTCCATGGGGTGGAGTCATCGTAACATCACATGTAACAAACGGACATTTAATTGCTCTAATAAGTGCATATGATTTTTTTTCGTTAGCAATGTTCTTGGCATTTTTCTTATATATTGCATACTATACCATCAATGTAATATGTGGTATTAAAAAACATAAATATCAATATTTTCGTAAAAAATGGTACATTTTAAACATAGTCATAATTATTGTAATTTGCTTCTAAATTCGTAACAAAATATTTTCATAAAAAGTATTATTTTCAGCTTGGAATAACATGGATTATATTTCGATTGGTAATATGCATTTATGGGGTAATTGCTTTAGAACAATTACAGTCAGACAATACTGGATACGTAGATTTTGAAACTTTGGGAAATATGTGCAAACATTTTAGCAATGTTTCTGCTATTCTATTGTTTCTCATCTTCTTACCATTGTTTAAATACATTGGAAAATTCGGTGTTTTAGGCCAGCTGTCTGCAACAATAAAAAAAGTAAATAGTCATAACAATCGAAACACACGTATAAATATTTTGTTTTGTTTTAGTGTGTACCAAATCTTGCCACATTTGTTGTTATCTTTGCATTGTTTTTCTGGTCCTACGCTATATTAGGATACGTGCTATTTGGGGACAGAGTAAGTAAATTTTAAATCTAAATCTTCCCGTGAAACTCGACGTATTTAAACCACTTTCTGACAGTGCCATCACATCAAATATGTTGAATTTTTTAAAATTAATTCGTAACAGCAAAATAAAAATATCAGTTTTTTTTAATTATCGTCAATAATAATCCAAATATTAACATTTTTATTGGCGTTATTCAAAAACCAACTGAAAAATTTCTATATTTTTAAAATTTCCAGTGAAAATCGCCATATTTCAAAAAATCTTAAGACGATCCTCTACCGCGCCAGAAAACAGCCAAAAACATGGATTTCGCGCGCCACTCCACAGCGTTTATTGTTTTGTTAAATATAATAATCTAAAGATATTGTTGAAGATAAAAGTACAATCTACAAAATGCAATGATGCAGAATTTTAAAATTTTGCTTTCAAATCGAAATTTGTTAATTTGAATGTAGACAATTATTTTTTGAACACAAATATCTTCTATTTTAAAACGAATTTCAAAAATTCAATCGGTTATTTCGCAGATCCAAGCTTTGTTGACAACATATTAAAGTTTGAAGTTAATTCACTTGTAAATAAAAGCTGTACAGTGGCGCGCGAAAACCCTCTCTTTTACAAATATTGCAGTTTATTTACAAATATGGATGCCAAAATTATTTTCCCCCTCAAACATAAATTATTTGTTATTATGTTTAACAAAACAATAAATGCAGTAGAATAGCGTGCGGAATCAATGTTTTTGACTGTTTTCTGCCATGGGTAGAAGATCACCTTAAGTACCCCATTGGGTAAGTCTGAATCTAGATTAAGTCATATTAATTATGTTTTAGGTCCACGACTTTCACAGCTTGCCATATGCATTGTTCATTTTAATGAAATCTATTCAAGAAGTATTTGAGAGCTATGAAGAAATTATAACAACTACGCTTGGATGTATTTTTTTTATTACTTATATATTTTTCATGTACTTCTTAATGTTGGTACGTATTTAAATTAAAAACTAGTCACAAAATTCACGAACTATATTTTAGAATATGTTTTTGGCTTTAATTAACGACGCATATTCAGCAGTTAAAGCAGAGTTAAAGGCTGAAGATCTAGATAGAGAAGCTTCGAATTTTTACAAGCGAGGATTCCGTAGAATATGTTTCTGCAAACCATGTAGAAACTGTTGTAAAATTGAACCCGAGCCAAAGCCAGAGGAGAATGAAACTAGTAACATTGTTCGAGTGCTAAAGAGGTGAGCATTTATACAGGATGATTCATCGTAACTTACTTTGATTATTATTTGATTTCATTTATAGTTCATGAAAAATGTACTTTTTGCGAAAACTGCCCTCAAATTTAAAAATTTCTTTTTGTTCCATGATTAGTAATTTGAGTACTATGCTATTAAAATACGCACGTAGTTGTGAAACACCCTGTATATTTATATTTTTTAAACTGTGCAATAATGTATTACTTTTATAATTTATTTAGGACGAAATATAATGATTTAGAACTGCTATTATTTTTCAAAAAATATAATATTGATAAAAATAAAGACGTTTCTAAAGAGAAGGCTGATAAATTTATAGAAGAAATTGTCAAAAGTAAATACCAATTGCCCGGTAAGTAAATATTATAAAAATAATTCGAATTAACGAAGGTAATACTTATTATCATTAATCATCAATAACTCTTTGAGTTTCTTGCTAAAAAATCCACTGTTTTAAAGCAATCAATGAATTATAAATTCTTTTTTTCAACCATTTAACAACCAAATTTTATATTTATATTTATATTCAAATCTTAAGGCTATACTTCACCTTCGCATAGACAAAATCCAAAATTTTATTATTTTTTAAATTTAAAATGAGGGACGTTTCTTGAAAAATAGCGATGTACCGCTGTTGAGACACTATAACAGATACATGTGTAATTTTTTTGAAAAAAATATGCCAATCGACAAAAAAGTTATTGGTAAACTACGAATTTTGATGGTTTTCTAGACTTTCCATTATTCAAAACAAGTTCGAAAAATCGAAAAAGACAATACATACAGCTAGTATACTGTTACCAAAATTTGGTTCATAAAGTAATCGAAATGGGCGAGTTATGAATTTAATAAGTAACTACTTACACTACGCTCATTTGAAAGGAGCCTTAAATACCTAGTTATTTTTTGGAAGCAATCCCCAAACCGGAAGTGGTACTTTTCTTTAATATTTTTATAAATTATTTATTTTTTACCTTCCGCTTACCTGTAAAGGAAGGTATTGGAATCATGCAAAAAATCGGGTGGTGAATTTTTAGTGGATGAGCACGAATTAGGGTCCTTACAACTCATTTTTGATAGTTTCACGATGATGTCTGTGTGTATGTGTGTGTGTATGTGTGTGTGTGTGGTCAAGGGGTGTTAGTCGCATAACTCAAATACGAATTACCCGAAAATTTTGATATTTGGTATTTAACATTTGTATATAAATTGGAAGAGCTGCCTAGATTTTGGTACAAATATCTTCATCGGAAGTGATATTTTTTGAAAATTGAAAAGGTTAATTGTCAAAATTGTATATAAATTTGGAAAAATATAGTATTTATTTGTAATGAGAATAAGAGGAAAAGTTATTTGCAACTTACGTTATAAAAAAATTGTCTTTATCTGGTAGCATTAAAGAACTGCAGTAAAATTTAAAAAATAAATTTATCAAATAAAACGTTGAAATCTTGTAATCCATGTTCGGTTGATTTTTGTTTCTGCATAAAAAATATTGACAGATGAGACGGGTGACAAGTTGACATACTAGCGCTATATAAGTCATAAGTAAGCTATTAAATGTAGTAACTGAACGGAGGATTGCTTCTACACAGAAGAGTTTTCGTGTGAATGAATCTTTTGATTCAGGTGATACTAATTTCTGTGTTTAAATATTTTAGATTTTTATTTGTATATTTTAAATGGACACCGGATTGTACGTATACATATCTGTTTAAAGTCTAGATATGGCGGAAGGTTGTGTGATGGCCACGTCAGATTTTTTATTTCAAATGAAAGATTATATTATTATTATCTACAATTTTTAGCGTTTTATACATTGTTCTGTCATAATACTTTTATATTTCGAAGAAGTCGTAATTTGTTTGGTTTGCTGTGATGTCTGCACAATTTTTGTATTAGTCATAACTTTATTGCATCTTCATATTTGTTAAAACTTCCAGCTTATAATGCAATATCATCTTGATATTCCTGACCGAACAGTTTCATTAGAAATTTTATAATTATTTATAATTTGAAGTATGAAACTTTAGTATTTTGTTGTTCAAGATTGTTTAACATTTATTACTACGAAAAATTTAATAGATTATGACACTGACAATAGTGACATATAATATATGTATATCTTCTTCTACAGTTAAATTTAGTTAAATGAGGTATAAGTATACTGTATTTAATTAATTAATTTTTGTAATGAATTTTAGAGGCAGCTAAATTTATAAGAGACAAAAAATTTAATAAAGATATGGCTTCGCTGAAACAATTTGCATTGTAGGTATTAGAGATTAATATAAATTTCCAATAATTTTAAAAAATATTTCAGTCAAAATATTCAGTTACAATCGCTAGTAAGTCACTTAAGAAAACTGAAACATGAGATTGACAGAGCAGAACACCAACAAATCAGAAGAATGGAAATTATGAATGCTCCTTATAATTAAGTTACCTTTGTAAACATTTGTATAATGTTAATCTTGATGTTAATAAATAAATGGTAATGCCAAAAGTTTCATCTTACTCCATACTGAATGATGTAAATTCGGTGAAACCGTTTAAAGATGACAATAAAAACATATTTCCAAAGTATATTACAATATAATTCAATTAAACAATAAATAATATTCCTTTCTTGCATAATAGGTTTTTGGTCTCCTATTTATTTAGCTACAAACAGAGAATTACTTGTAAGATACACCTTAAAAAATTTAGTTATCTACATAACATTTCTAATAATTACCTCTACATGTAAGTATTTCTATAAAAATAAATTCTATAATTAAAACTGATTATATGACCATACAGGATGATTCATAACTTCGAGTACATACGTTACAGGTATATGCTGATTATGAATCAAAAAGAATGTTTTTAAAATTCCAAAAATTAAAGGTAGTTTACCTGCAGCATTTTTGTAGTACTGCACTGGATTCGTTTTCCTATTAAATACAACCAATAGAAATAGGTAATAACATCTTAAATTACATAATACTAGAAAATAAACAAACAAAATTTAATTATTTTTAATGAAACAATCATTATTACTCCACCCAGTGGCAGTGGCAACGAAAATTTTTTACTGGGTAACATGGAAATTAATTAATTAATTAAGTGTGTAAGGAAATATTTACTTTACAAGTGGGCAAAGTAAGGAATTACCCACGAAGGAAATCTTAACGGGTAATTTCTTTTTGCCCACGTGTGCAGTATAACGTTTTATCCAACACATCTTAATAACTGCTTTAATATTAAGTTCCAACCTAAACCATCGTTACTATGGTGACTACCAATAAGCAAAGTATTAATTTATTCACAAGTGAGTATAATTTTGATCAAAGCCACTACTTTGCTTGGTTAAAATCACCATAGTTATGAATAAAAATATGTATCCACGACTATTAATAATACACTCATTATACAATTGTTTACAGTGAGTAATTTGCTCCATTAATAACTAGTGAGTTTTTATAATTTTTATAATAATTTTTTATTTTACAATTGACAGTTTGTTGTCAGTGCAATTTCATTTTATAAAATGAATGTATTAGTATAGTCGTGAATAAAGTACAGTATTCTATTCGAGTTTAACATGGCAATTACTCACTCGAATGATTATAACACTCGCCTTCGACTCGTGCAATAAACTTCTTCCTCTTGAGTAATGATAATGACAATCATTATAATATACTATTATCAATGACTTGAGTAATACATTCATTTTATGATAGTTTTTATTGTTGGTAATGCTATGTTTTACTCACTTGTATTACGGTTTTTCACCAATAGAACATAAATTATATTTAACAAAAATTGACATCTGTCTTTGAAAATTTACCTTATAAAATCAATTATTCACTGTAGTCATCGATAATAGTATATTATATAACGATCACATAATGTAGGCTATAATTCAAGAGGATAAAAGTTTATGCACGAGCTGAAGGGGAGTGCATAATCATCTGAGTGAATAATAGTGCGGATCAAATAAGACATTTCTTTGAAAATTTGTATTAATTAAATTATTATAAGTTTTGGTGTGATGACTCATGACAGTTGTGTCGAATAATGGATTCATAATACAATAGTGTTGAATTATGAATTCATAACACAATAGTGTGTCTTATGAAGGGATCTATCTTACTAAAGTTACTATATTATTCAATGGTCGCAGATAAAGTATAATATTCTACTCACAATAATTTTAGGTGCGACTTTAGCCCAACAGAAATAGACGCATTTTTTTCAATGTACAATCTAGAAGACAAAGAAAAAATTACCGATGAAGATATTTACGTCTTTTTAGACAATATTGAAAAAGCTACGAAAGGTATTTCTATCTGTTTTATTTGCAGTTAAGAAATGTTGATAATTTTTTGCAGAGAGATACAATCCAGCTGCCATCAACGCCAGAAAAAAAACAGTGAACCAAGTATCCCCACAGGACTTTATCGAGTAAGTAAATAAGATAGATTCACTTTTAGTAAAGGTGTAGTTCTGTTAGACCAAGGATAGCAACGATCAGCTCTTATCAGCTGCCCATCCGATTTCTAAAAACATAATAATGCTTTTACAAAATTTATATATCTTCGTTTCAATATTTCATTCACATAAGCATTTAGTTTTAAGGATCCCGTCGCCGTAACAAAATACTGCGTGTTTAGAGGTGTAGCAGTTTCTGCTTTACTCATTGCATATTAAAAATTTGAAGGAAAATAGGTACTAGATGTTTGTCAAAGAATTCATCTAGGTTTATGCCTAGTTAGAATTCTGAAAAAGTTTTTGGAATCCATATAAAAAATTAATAAAAAGTGTGTTTTAAGATTTAATACAAAATGTAATTTGGCATAAACCTAGTTCCATTCTTCGTCAGTAAATAAATTTATGAAATTTTGCTTTATCTGTAAAACTTTGTGAGCATTTTAAAAAGTGCTAGACTGCTTTTACGTATTTTAGGCGAATGTTTCCTTGCGTTACCACAGGACAAACGGGTGTTGAGCTACGTGGAATCGATAGCCTTAAGGTTCAGATTTTTGTTTACGTTTGAATACACTAAATATGAGCATCCACAGTGCTTGAAAGTGGGAAGTGTGAATGCCTGTATTTAATTATATGAATTTAAACTTTCTTAAACGTAAACATAAATGTAAACCTTAAAACTAAATGCTTATGTGAAAAAGTATAAAAAGCGAAAAAAATACAAAAAAGGGTAACGAAGAGGAACAACTTGACAAAGAGGAACGTGAAAAAGAAGAAAAACTTGAAAAAGAAGAACGTGAAAAAGAAGAACGTGAAAAAGAAGAAAACCGTGAAGAAAAAGGGAAAACAAGTAAGATAGACGAAAAACGTGAAATATGGGAAATAAGTAAAAAAGACGAAAAACATGAAAAAGAGGAACGTAGAAAAGAGGAACGTGAAAAAGAAGAAAAACGTGAAAAAAAGTTACGTGAAAAAGTAGAAAAACGTGAAATAGGGAAAACAAGTAAAATAGACGAAAAACGAGAAAAAGGGGAAACAAGTAAAATAGACGAATAAGGGGAAACAAGTAAAATAGATGAAAAACGTGAAAAGGGGGAAACAAGTAAAATAGACAAAAAACATGAAAAAGAAAAACGTGAAAAAAAGGAACGTGAAAAAAAAGAAAAACGTGAAAAATGGGTAACAAGTAAAATAGTCGAAGAACATGAAAAAGAGGAACGTAGCAAAGAGGAACGTGAAAAAGGGGAAACAAATAAAAAATTTAAATTTAAAATAGACGAAAAACATGAAAAGAGGAAATCAAGTAAAAAAGACGAGAAACACGATAAAGAGGAACGTGAAAAAGAAGAAAAACGTGAAAGAGGGGAAACAAATACAAAATTTAAATTTAAAAAACACGAAAAACATGAAAAGAGGAAATAAGTAAAAAAAACTAGAAACACGATAAAGAGGAGAAATGTGAAGGGAAAAAGTTTGAAAAAGGAAAAAAATTATCATTATATCATAAATGCGATAAATGTACATGAATCATTTAAAATTAAATAAACACGTCATCTTTTAAGTCAATACGAAATATCAAACAAAACTAGGAAAACGTAATCTTTCTTCTTAGATAATAAAATTAAATTGAATTAAATGTATTTCAAGTGTTATTAATTAATGTTTACAGAATAAAATATATCAATATAAGTAGGTACTTAAAATAAAACAATAATACTCGATGAGATCATTATTTATTATTTAACAAGATTATTTCGTCTAAGAGATTCCAAGTACTTGCATTATTTTTCATAAACTGTAGAAATTCAAATTCATAGATTTGTGCTATTTGATATTTTAGTTGGATTTCAGGCTTTAATTATTTATTTAAAAAAGTCATTATCAAGCAGAAGTCTTGAATATTTACTGATTGCATAAGTAGTTTAGAAAATTTGAAATTACATTTTATTATATTTTGTTACTGGAAATATGATTCACGAATCAGTGTAATTGTAAAGTATGTACTATGCCGAAATACTGATAAGGCGACCACTGATTTTCCCGTTTATATTCTAAATTTCAGTACAGTTATAGAAAATAAATAAATGACAAATACATTAAATATATTTTATGTTTCTCGCCGCAAATTTTATCTTGAAAACGAAAAAAAGTCTCCAATGAGTAATATGTTTAACTAACTAATTTTTAAATAAATAGAACTGATTTTTTTCATTCTTATCTTTTGCCGTGTTGGTAACAGATAAACAGTAAATATTAATTCAACTGATAAGATTTTATTCACACCTTGAAATCTTCACTAACGTCCTAACCACTGAGAACATTTTGGCGGACGTTAAAGTTCAAAATGAGGAATTTTATAATTTTTGTGTTATTTACTATAGTGTCTTTGGGATACTGCCAAAATAATTGTAAGTACCATACATTTATCATTTAGATTTTACATTATATAATATTAATACTTTGATATCTACTTATTGATTTTGGTCACCACACCCGAATCGAAATTTTTGTGCAGTAGACAAATCTGTTAAAATTGTAACTTCAATTTAAATACATTTCTTAGAAAAAGACGATTGATATGCAACTAGACAAAAATTTTATTTATTTTATATTAAAATCAGAAAATACTAAATTTCCGAAACTCTTACTTTGCCGCATTCTAACTATGCAATGTAATTTTAAAGTTGAACAATACTGTAATAGTTATTTACGTTATAAGTCCGGTAGATGAGTTTTTACGGTACGAGTTAGGAATTTCGAAACGAGTACCGTGAAAATCTACCGGACGAATGACGTACAACGTTTTATTTCATACCTGTGTTGCATTTTTGGACCAAAGTTTGCACCCATTCTTTATATATCTTTTCTAAATACAATCAGGTCGTCTTGGTTTCAATACAAAAATTAAATTTCAGTCCGGAAAATGAAACATTACGGTATTGTTCTACTTTACAATCCTGTAAAGTAGAACAATACCGTAATGTTTCATTTTCCGGACTGAAATCAATCTCATAAAGAAGCAAATGCAACACAGTATGAAATAAAAGTGTTTTCGTTGCGAGTAAACTGCCAGATTATTATTGACTTCAGGATAATGTTTTTATAAACATTTAATAGAGAAAGAATGGATCTACAGATGTGCCTTTTAAAAATTAATTTCTATCATGAGATATAACCGTGAAAAGCTTGCATAAAATAGATTTTTTTTTTAATTCGAAATTTTTCTATTCATGTACAATTTTTTAATCACATTTGTAGATTCATTCTTTCTCTATTAAATCCTTGTTGAAATACAATTTTACCATTCTTGTACTGGCCACAAAACACTTTTAAATTAAATTTTATACTACTTTAAAAAACGAGTAGGTACACTAGTATTGCATGGAAAATATTTTTTTAAACAATGTGCAGCAAAACTAAAATAATTAATTTCTTTTTAGATAAAATATGTCTTCATACTTCTGACAGCATAAATTATTGTGACCAATTAAACAGGGAAAATACAGCAGTTCAATGTATCAAAGCTGCTGACAGGTAAATTTCAAATTAAGTAATTAATAGCAAACTATACCGGGAGTTTTTTTTATTAGTAAACATAGGGCAGGTCATTACCATAGTTACAGTGTTACAGAATGACAGCAATGTATTGGAGCGTCTTTTTTATCAGTAAACAGGGATAATTACATACTAAAATAAATATAAATTAAAGAAATGATAAATTATTTATTTATATTTTCTACACTTAAGAACTAGGTAGATACCTACATTAAGCTAATGAAAAGTTTTTTAAACGAATTAAATGCTCAAAATTGGAACCATTAACTTCTAAACAATATCCTAAACGATTATAAAAATAATTCATAGCATTTGCTGGGGAGTAATATTTTGGAAGCAGCACTAATTCGATTTTTTAATTGTTCAACATTCATTTTGTCACCATTGTACACATTATTTTTTAAGTGTCTACCTAGTTCTTAAATTCTCATTAGTTTAATGTATCTATCTAGTTCTTAAGTGTAGAAAACATAAATAAATAATTTATCATTTCTTTAATTATATTTCATATTTATTTTCGTATGTTAATTATCCCTATGTTTACTGATAAAAAAAACGCTCTAATGCATTGCTGTCATTCTGCAACACTGTAACTATGGTAATGACATGCCCTATGTTTACTTATAAAAAAATCTGCTGTGTCCACCACAGTACTTCCCCGATTATAAGTTTTAATAACTTACTTTCGTAACGCCGTTAATTTTATGCTTTATTCTGCAAAATTTAAATAAATTTATCATTTTTCCCCAAACTATTTAAGTTGATACCAACTTCGGCATAATTTAAATACCATAAAAAATCTGATACTTATTCACTAAAAACTCACACTCGAAAATTTTAACCCGTCACAATACCTTATAGCCTTATAGAATATAATGCGGAAAGTAAAAACAACTGACCATTGTTTAAATGTTGTTATTGATTCTTCGACTAATATTTTTTTCCAGAAAACTTTAATTTGATAATACACTTGAACAAATTTGAATAAATTTTTGAGAAACAATAATTGATTATCGCATAAATGTCATTTTTTACATTTTTACTAAACTTATCTCCCCGAGAGCTTTAAATGGACACCAAACTCGGTATAATTTGAATAATGTATGATAAAAAAATTGATGATCAGTTAAAGCTTTAATTTGATACCACACACGATAGTATTTTAATAAAAATAAAATAAGATGTTTATAAAGTTGGTACCACTGGTTGAATAAAAAAATTTGAGTAATTTTTTGAGAAACAATTGAAAATCGTATTAATGTCATTTTTTACATTTTAAAAAAAACTTATCTCCCTGAGCGATTCAAATTGACACCAAACTCGGTATAATTTGAATAATTTATAAAAGAAAAACAATTGACGATCATTTAAATGTTATTTTTGTTTTTCTACTAGAATTATTTTCCCAAGACCTTTAATTTGATACCACACACAATAGTATTTTGATAAAAATAAAAAAGTTTTGTTTATAAAGTTGGTACCACTGGTTGAATAAAGCTCATTAACGAACTTGAAGTCAGATTTTGGCTCAAGATCTTAAATATAAAATTTCAGTCCAAAATTCCAACGCGTTTTTAAGTTATCCAACATCCAGACAGACTAACAGACCGACAGACCGACAGACCGACTTTTTTTAAAATTATGTTTTTTGGGTTCAGTAGGGTCTGAAACGTGAAGATTCACCAAAATCTCGAACTGTCAAAAAATCACGATTACAATACTTCCCTCTATTACATAGATCGGGGAAGTAAAAAACTCTCTGTATATTCAGGGGTAATACCATAAGAGATGATAATGTTTTGAGAATTGTTTTGTCGTTTCCACGGCAACTTATTTCTAACAATTTCACGACATAAAACATCATCTATCAATTTCCCGAAACGAAGTTGAGGGGAATTGTCAGATGATGTTTTGTGGAGTGAAATT
Source organism: Agonum fuliginosum (assembly GCA_947534325.1). Classification (NCBI taxonomy): domain Eukaryota; kingdom Metazoa; phylum Arthropoda; class Insecta; order Coleoptera; family Carabidae; genus Agonum; species Agonum fuliginosum. The sequence continues at coordinate 4,711,829 of OX384034.1, read as the reverse complement.
GCAATAAGTTGCCGTGGAATGGTGGAATAGACAAAAATTCTCTCAAAAAATTATTATCTCGAATGGTATTTAGGAAGAATATTTTTCTTCTTAAAAATACTACCAAAACGACTCATTTTGCTAAACATTTTTGACGTTTCATGTGACAAATTTATTTATTTTTTGTAACTAACGCAACAAAATAAAACCTAATCTACAAAATTATGTTGTCAGATACATCATTTTACATTTTCAATTCTATTGGTTGCATTACGTCATTTGACGTCATCATTACGCAATATGATTGGTTAAACCATCTGTCAAAAAATATTCTTCATTATTATTATTATTCACAGTGTCGAATGCACTCAAAAGGTTCAAAATGGCGAAGCAGACTTCACGGTTTTGTTTTCGGAACAAGCTTATTTGGCTTCCGGTTTCGAAAACGACAAGACTTCCGTTATAGCGGAAGTTCGAGCTGAGAAGAAAGATGCACGTAAGTTGGTGAGAATGAGTCGCAGGCGAGTGTCATAATCATTCCAATGAGCGAGTATATTTTATATTGATTATTTTTGGGCTTATTAATAAATTTTTTGTCAAAATAAAAAATACGGGACCCAAGTTTTCACCTCTCCGTCACAAATATTTAGTTGAAAATCATGCAAGAAGCCTATTAGAGCCCAATATATCCGTAATTATTTACGATATTTTTTTTGTTCAGAGCCCCACAGTTTCCAAATGGTGGTGGTAGTAAGCAAGGACCACAAAGGAGGGCTGAATGGCCTTCGAAATAAAAAATATTGCCACCCTGGATTTTCGGGTCACGATCTTTGGACTCCACGCCTCCTTAAAGAATTTGAGTATTTGCATTTTGGTGAAAAAATCAAACGTAACTGCAACGAAAAGGAAAATGTCTCATATGTTGAACAAGAAGTCAAAGTCTTGGACGAATTCTTCGGTGAATCTTGCAGACCGGGGCCTTGGTCCGAAAACACAGAACTTAACGACCAATTAGGTAAGTTTTCAAATTGATATTGTGTTTAAGCACAGCTCTCTGCATGTGGTGACGTACGAACCCGGAGTTCCGTGGTTCAAGTCTCTCGCCGGCAGTGTGTGATTGTAAAACATCTCGGATGCACTTCAAGCTGACCACTTGCTCGTCTTAAATGTAGTCCTGGTTGCGTTAGAATCTCTCACAGTTCTCTGTATGTGATGACGTACGAACCCGGAGTTCCGCGGTTCAAGTCTCTCGTACAGCAGTGTCTGATTGTAAAACATCTTGGATGCACTTCAAGCTGACCACTTGATCGTCTTAAATGTAGTCCTGGTTGCGTTAGAATCTCTCACAGCTCTCTGCATGTGATGACGTACGAACCCGGAGTTCCGCGGTTCAAGTCTCTCGGCCGGCAGTGTGTGATTGTAAAACATCTCGGATGCACTTCAAGCTGACCACTTGATCGTCTTAAATGTAGTCCTGGTTGCGTTAGAATCTCTCACAGCTCTCTGTATGTGATGACGTACGAACCCGGAGTTCCGTGGTTCAAGTCTCTCGGCCGGCAGTGTGTGATTGTAAAACATCTCGAATGCACTTCAAGCTGACCACTTGATCGTCTTAAATGTAGTCCTGGTTGAAAAAGAATCTCTTCGTTGCCGCTTTGGCTTTCAAAAACCGTCGCACAAATTGAGATTCTGATTGCAGCAAGACGAATCGGTCGAAGCCCAGTATAATTGGGAGAAATCTTGCTGAACAAAATATTTACTTATAGAAAATGCTAGATTAAATGTTGAGAGATGTAACTTGATTTTTTTTCAGTGAAAAAATACCCCAAACTAACTGCTCTATGTAAGAAAGATTCAAAGGATCAAGATTCTTTGTCCTGTTTGAAAATGCAAAATGCCGATTTGGCTTACACAACTTTAACTGACGCTTTGACAATGCCTGATAAAGACAACTTTAGGTTACTTTGTCAAAATGACAGTTTGGTTCCTATTCGATATGGTATTCCACCAATATGTTCGTGGAGAAACCAACCTTGGCCTATCGTTCTTAGTCAAAGGTAAGAGATATTAACTTTTTTAAAAACTATTTATTTGCATGAAACTTGTGTGTATCATAATGAAAATCTGTATCGAAATGAAAATTTCTACCGAAATGTCATAAAAATACAGATGATAGATATAAAATAATTAAATTATAGCATGGAAGTAGAAAATAGTATATTATGCAATGAGTTTATAATTCGAGTGTATTAATAGTCATTATATACGAGTTACATACACTATTTTTTACTCCCATGCTTTAATTTGCAAGGAAATTTACTTGGGTGTTTCATAATGAAAATCTGTATCGTAATGAATGTCATTCAAGTACAGACAATGCATATTTAATAAGCATATGAAAGCATGAGAGTAGAAAAAATATCTTATGCTATTTTTGATTACACTTACATCCTAATTTGAAAAACATGGCTGGAAAACAGCATTTTAATTTTGATTAATTCTATAAAGCTCTGTTCGCATGAGAATTCTTTGAAGATTCTACCAAGATTCTGAATCCTGTAAAAGAAGAAGTATTCTTCTTTCTATTGATAATTACATGGTTTTGAAGCAATCCATAAATTATAAATTCTTCTTGTTCAATACTCATTGCAGATTCAATTTAAACTTCTTCTTTTCTAGGATTTAGAAAATTGGTAGAATCCTCGTGCGAATAGAGCTTAATGTAGTGTGTGTGAGTAAAAATTTCTAAACATAGGATATTGCCACAATTTATATTGAACAAGAAATTGCGCAACAAATTGAACAATATCTTGAGAAATAAATTGCTTTGTTTTAATGAACTCTGTTTTATACTGAGACAAATGTATCTACACAATTTGCTGCATGATACTATACAATTTAGTTTCAAAAATTGAACAATATCTTGTTCAAGATTTAGTGTAATGTAAAACGGGCTTTATGAACATTGATTATGATGCATGTGTAATAAAAATGTATTATAATGTTAGAGGAAAGGCAGCAGAAATTCAGAACAATTTGAAGATTTGGATTCACTCTGACTACATAGCTGCTCCCCCCGGCTCCCCATTCAGCGCTTCAGGAAAAGCAAGTAGACAAGATTGGCAAAAAACACTGGAAAAAATTTTACTGCAAGACACTCAACAATTCCGTCTGAATATTTTATCCGACACCCCACTCTTGCAGGACTTTTTCTTAAGAAGTACGTAGCAATATGGCTGTTCACTAATAGAAACACGCATGCGCTGTTTTACCGCGAGATTTGAAATTTCGTACAGTGAACATAGCTTCTATTTTAAAATGCATTACAAAATTTTACTCGAAGAAAAGAGTTTGCCTGTACTTTGTTAACAATTAAGTGTGAATTTTAAACAAATTTTTATTATACCCTGTTTAAAATAACGAAATAATGCGCCACAAAGAATTTATTAGTAACCAGCCCTATGATTCTCCTGTAAACTAGTATTATACGCTATTTTAATTCTAGATAATCAAAAACTGGAATCGTACGTCCAAAGCGATTGTCCAATGCGATGGTGCACGGTCAACCAAAAAGAGCAAGAAAAGTGCGAGTGGTTCGCTCGGGCCAGCTCCTACGCGGGAGTCGAACACCAGGTCTCTTGTATACCAGGCGAGCACATCTACGACTGTTTATTGAAAATCCGCCAAAATAATGCTGATATTATTGCTATTGATTCCAACTACGGATACCTCGCCAGAAAGTAAGACAAAACATATTTTAAGGTGAAGTCGACGGTGTGGTTACCGACATTTGCAGTTTGCAAATATTTCAGTTGGAAAGCTAAATCAACTACTGCAACTGATCATTAGATTTTCACTTTCGGAGCATCTTTTGAACATGGGCAGGTTAACATTTGTAAAGTATTGTGGGCACTGTTAGGGAACGCGTTTGCGAGGTGGCAAAAATGCGAGTTCTCTAACAGTACCCACAATACTTTACAAATGTTAACCTGTCCATGTTCAAAAGATGCTCCGAAAGTGAGAAAATCTAATGAATCAGTTGCAGTAGTTGATTTAGCTTTCCAATTAAAATATTTGCAAAACTGCAAATGTCGGTAACCACACCGTCGACTTCACCTTAAGATCTGTTCACACAAGGATGTCTGTCAAATAATGAATTGAATCTTCAATGAGCCTTGGAAAAGAATTATTTCTAATTCATTGATGGCTTCAATGCAGTGATTTATTTTTCAGGATTCAGAGGTTTGAAAGAATTCATGTGTCTAAAGTTTTTAATTGTATTTTTTTAGGATGGGTCTGTCAAATTTGTTGTACAGTGAAAATTGGGCACAAGATATTGCCTCGATCATTGCAGTTATACGTGCTGAGGATTCTTCGATTAGATCTTTCAAGGATTTGAAGAATAAGAACGCTTGCTTCCCTGAGTATAGAGGATTAGGTATGTCATATTTGTTGCGCCTTTTACCCAAGTTGGGTGTGGCAGTCTCACACACTATCAGTCATCAGTATAAACATATAAATACGTACAGAGATAGACTTTGAGTACATAGTTTCATAAGTTGATTTTTTAGAAATTTGAAAGTATTCTTACACGATCCATTGTACGGCTAGAATAGCGTAATTAAAATAAATAGGATGCGGCCAGTCTATTTTTTTCCGAATTGCTAGAATACTCTCGATTTTTTTCTATTCCACTCTTTTCTACTACGGCAGCCTGAAACCAGCCCGAAACTCGTACTTTACCGCATCTTAGCAATGCAATGTCATTTTGAAGTTGAAAAATACTGTAAAAGTGTTTTCGTTGCGAGTAAACTGTCAGTTTGTTATTGACTTCAAGATAATGCTTTTTAAAACATTTAGTTTGCATAAATTGGATTTTTGTTTTGAATTTTACGGAATTTTTATATTGTACAATTTTGTATTAAAATTTTAAACAGGCACAACTGTTAATTCATCCTTTAAATATATAATCCTTGTTGAAATGAAATTTAACCATTCTTGTACTGGTCAAAAAACACTCGCTACGTTAGTACTTTTTGTGCTGGATTTTAGGATGTAGACGGACCTCTTAAGTTACTTCCATAGTTGTTTGTAGCCAAGGGTTGAAAGTAGCCTTTTGCAGATTGAGGCTATACTGAGTTTTTTTTTTTATTCCAGCCTGGGTTTCATTTATCAATAGCGCCCGTCGTCACGGACTAATGAAAAACAATTGTGAATTTGGAAAGAGCGTCAGTGACTTCTTCATACAGATTTGCGCTCCTGGAGCAAAGGACAATTACCACTACAGGCAAAACAACGAAATGTACGACAAACTGTGCTCCTTATGTTCAGGTAATAACTCAAACACCCAGTAGAGTGTTTCAATCTTGTGATTTTGCACGCAGCGTGCTTCAACATCGATTTTGATATAAATTTAATCTTGACTGTTGAAATTTTGATGTTGGAAGGTCGAATAATGGGTACACCAGTCACAAGAGTTGTAGATTTTGTTATTTGTCGACGTTTCGGCTACGTTTTTAGCCTTCTTCAGGACAAATGAAATGTTTGACAAGAAATAAACCAAGAACTTAATAAACTTTTGCTTCTGAACGACGAGAATGACTGACGAGCCTTGTTGTCCTGAAGAAGGCTAAAAACGTAGCCGAAACGTCGACTTTATGAATAAATCTACAACTTTTGGACATGTTGTTTTGCTTTGAATTTAGCAAAAGATGCGCTTTAAGATGAAATAAGAAATATTTTTCAGATAACTGCGAATCAAATGAAAACAACAAGTTCTTCAACAACACTGGAGCCTTGTCCTGTCTGGATGACAACAGAGCCGATGTGGCATTCGTAGAATGGCAAGCAATTGGTACACAATCATCTTCAACACCATATTCTAATATTCTAACATTTTTAAAATTAATTTTAGAAAAAGTACCGAATTTAGGAAACTACAAAATTCTGTGCGATGATGGGAATATCTTGACGATAGACGAATACAAAACTCAAACTGACAAATGTAGCCTGTCAAACACTGTGGACAGCGAAGTAATAGCGAGACATAATGACAGCAGAAGAACTGATTATAAACTCGGACTTCTGAAGATGGATAATCAGTTTGGAACTGAGTTCAGAAATGAAGCCACTTTCAAATTGTTCAAGGAATTCAAGGGAGAGAAAAACTTACTATTCAAAGTAAGTTCATCATTTAATACTTATAGTTGGTAAAATGGTGAAAAGTATGTTTAGTTTTTTCCTTAAAATTGAAGTAAAAATTTCAATTTTCTAAATAACTAAGTCCTTTTCAATAGTTTAAGAGAGAGCACCTCTTTGCTCTAATGTCAGTTTTTTAAATTTTTTATGTGCATGCCCACTTGACATGAATCGTCCATGGAATGTTTAAAAATATCTTACTCTTGGACTTTAAGTGATATTACGTGAAGCCCTGTTCGAACGAGATTCTGAATCATGGTAAAGAAGAAGTTTCAAGTTTCTAAATCTTAAAAAAAATAATTCATGGTTTTGAACCAATCAATAAATTATAAATTCTTCTTTTCCAATACCTACTCATACTCATTGAAGATTCAATTTAGCGGCACCGCAATTTAACAGATAATTCTCACTAGAAAGAAGAAAATTTCTTCTTTTCCAGGATTCAGAATCTTGGTAGAATCTTCAAAGAATCCTCGTGCAAACAGGGCTTAAGTCTATCCTAGCCACATCAAACGATCAAAAATTACATACTCAATACAAACATCTCAGAGAATTACTTGGGACACATAATTGGGATATTATTACCAAATTACTAACATTGGGATGTTACATAGATAATGTTACTAAAGGCGGACATTAGCAATCGCTAGGATATTAATAGGATGATAAACTGAGTTTTAGAGGACTCACCTTAATTAAAGACTCGGCTTACGCCTCGTCCGTAAATAGATTCGTCCTCTAAAACTCTATTTTGCGTACTTGTTACATAAATATTTATTAAATTTCAGGAGAACGTGTTAGGAGTAGCAGATGGACAATCTGCAAGTGTCTACGTACAAAACTACATCAAATTGTTCGAGAGTGTTGATAAATGTGCAAATTCTGGTTCTATTGTACAATTCTCTGTAATTACTCTTTTACTTGCCTCTCTAATTGTATTGTTCAACAGACAAATGTCATAAGTAATATTTTATAATTTCATTAGTTACATAAAATTTTTAAGAAAAGATTACATGACTTGAAATAATGTACGAGTACTTACTTTTGTAAAACGTTTTTTAAGATGAAATAAATAAATAAATAAATATAAATAAGATGTTTAATTCATAAGCGATTTTTTAATTTAATATAAGATCTGTAATTTTTGCGCCATTTAATTTTTACTCTCAAGATGATCCGGATACATTTGTTTATATTTTTGTGCTTTATTGGTAAGTTTAAATAAATTATTGTACACGTTAAATAATTCTACCTTTTAGCCAAAATCTATAAAGTACAGTACAGTAATATATTATTTAACGAGCACATAATGTAGGCTATAATTAAAGAGGATGAAATTTAATTAAGATTTTATTATTTATTATTATTATGCACGAGCTGAAGGCGAGTGTGTAACCATCCAAGTTTATTATAGCTATTATGTGCGAGTCAAATACGACGTTTTATCTACGACTTTTTAAATAAAACATTTTTACAAATTTTTATTCATTCAAATATTAATGAAACCTCACATTTTTGTGTCATGCCAGTGACAGTACCTAGTAGACTCATAATACAGTAGTGTTGAATTATAAATTCATAACACAATGGGGTAGTTGTAAAAAAAAAGTTGTTGATTTTTTAATAAATTATGAAAGTTTGGCCAATTCTGAACATGTTTACGTAAAAATCATTTCTAAATTTACAACTTTTCATTCATAATTTCCATAAATAAAGTTCGCGGTACAAACATGTGACGTAGATTGTGCAGAATGATACACAGTTCGTCTAAGTCTTGGCGAAATTTGAAATTAGAAGATATTTTTTAAAAATAGTATTAAAATTAGTTACTTAATGCATTTTATTTCAGAAGAAAAAAAATAATTGGAAAATGCGCACTACCCCATTGACTGTCTTATAGAGGGGTTTATTTAATGGTCGTAATTTAATAAATAGAATATTTTTAGGTCGCTCTTGGGGTTTAAAGCCCGACGATTTTATATGCGTGGATGGGTCAATAATAAACATTAAAAAAATCTGCAATGGTAAACCAGATTGTCCTGATTTTTCGGACGAAACTAAAGAACTCTGTTACCACACAATGTAACTAAATAAACTTAAAATAAATTATAATTTTTATTTGATTATTTCAAATTTTAGCTGTCCAAAAGATATGTTTCGTTGTTATTACGGAGCATGTATTAAAAAATCAGCAAAATGTAATGGACAAAATGAGTGTGTGGATAAGTCCGATGAAAGCCAATGTGGCAGAAAAAAAAATAGTTGCGAGTAAGTACAATGTTTTTAGCTATTTTGACGACTCGTGTTGATCCATTTTAGTCTAATTTTCTGAGTTAAAAACGCAGAAAGAAAGTATAAATTTTATTATATTACTGAGTCAACTACCATAAGTGCATTTTTGTTTGTTGTAACGTTTTTTTATTTAATATCTATTTAGTTCATTTATTTTGTTATTTATTTCAACATGTTTGCTATTTTAAAATTATTATCCAACTCTTGAAGTGAAGCAGAAACCGGTAGAGTGGATTAATTTGTAATAAATTGACTGATTTCAAAGTATTTCTTTTCTATCCTTTAATAATTGTTCCAGTCAAGAAAATACAACGCCATACATATATTTTAATATAGTGCTTACTGATCATAAATAATTTTGTTTAAATTCTTAAATTTAAGGGCAGTTTTGCAAGAAGCACATTTTTGAAACTACTGAATTGTTGATTGTATAATAGATATTTGATTTATGAATGGAATAAAATAAAATTTTAATTATTTGTGTAACGCCTTAAACATTGAACTAAAATGTATTTATAGAAAAAATGAATTCCGTTGCAAGTCGAACGAATGCATCTCAATATCTAATCTTTGCGACGGGGAAGAACATTGTTCCGATGGTTCAGATGAAAGTAAAGAATCATGTGAAGAATTAGCTTGTCCAGAAAAGTCTTTCAAATGCCGTCACGGTGGCTGTATTCACTTAGACATGAGATGCAATGGAGAAAACGATTGCATAGATGGATCAGATGAGTCCAAAATACTGTGCGAGAATTTACATTGCCAGGGCAGAAAATGCAGCAAACGTAAGAACAAATATAATTTAATATTTTACCCATTGGATTATTAATAGCTACCTTAAGGTGAAGTCGACGGTGTGGTTACCGACATTTGCAGTTTTGTAAATATTTCAGTTGGAAAGCTAAATCAACTACTGCAAATGATTCATTAGATTTTCTCACTTTTGGAGCATCTTTTGAACATGGGCAGGTTAACATTTGTAAAGTATTGTGGCCACTGTTAGGGAACGCGTTTACGAGGTGGCGAAAATGCGAGTCCATATAACTAGGATTTATTCATATTTCCAACCTCAGAATTCAATTTTCGACATATTTAACAATTCAAAATTATTATTATTCTTATTATTATTAAGCTTACAGCTGTTCAAAATAATATCACAAAGAATTTGAGGCCTCATCTATTTCATTTAAAAATATCTTTTTTAGTGCGACATGAAGTCCATTGTCCAGCCATAGATATCTCTCGTATAGAAGCAACATGTCAATCTAAAGACGGTTTAGTACCATGTGACAACCCTGTACCAGCTGGCACTAAAGCCAAATATGAATGCAAACCATATTTTGAGCCATCGGAATCGAAACATAAGTTTAACAAGCATGCTGTATGCCAGTTGGATGGTACATGGAACCGAGATGTTCTCCAATGCAAACCAGGTGGGAATTAAATTAAAAAACTATTCTGCTCTGTTTAACTGAGATCCAAAAATCGAATAAATTTCTTAATACATGATTTTGTGTTTTTAGAATGTGGTCAAATGAACTCAGACCCAATAGCTTTAGTAGTAAAAGGTTGGGACACTAATAAAATAATATATCCATGGCATGCCCAAATGTACGTCCTAGAAGACGGAAAATGGGAATCATGGTGCGGTGGTACCCTAATAACCGAAAAGATTGTTGTATCAGGTACAATAATTATTTATATACAAGATGATTCACAAATTCGTGTATTGTATACTGATCACAGAACTGGTAGATTTTTTTTATAACTCGCAATTTTAATTTCCAGGTTATTTAATCAAACTGCTTCTACAATACTATTTCATGATATAGTAGAGGCACGAAATCAGAGGAAATACGTCATTTAATGAAATGGCCTATAAATGGCTATGACGTTACGACTATGATCTATGTCGTTATCAAAGAATATTTTTATATGTGAAATTTTTGTTAACGACGACACAGATCATAGTCAGAAAATACAACGTCATACATATATTTTAATATAGTGCTCAACTTACTAATCATAAATATATTTTTTTAAATTATTAAACTTAAGGGCAGTTTTCGCAAGAAGCACATTTTTGAAACTGCTGAGTTGTTGATTGTATAATAGATATTTGATTTATGAATGGAATAAAATACAATTTTAATTATTTGTGCACCTTAATAATTGAACTAAAAAAATGTATTTATAGAAAAAATGAATTCCGTTGCAAGTCGAACGAATGCATCTCAATATCTAATCTTTGCGACGGGGAAGAGCATTGTTCCGATGGTTCAGATGAAAGCAAAGAATCATGTGAAGAATTAGCTTGTCCAGAAAAGTCTTTCAAATGCCATTTATAGGCCATTTATTTTGATGACGTACCTCATCTGTTTCCGTACCTCTAATAATAATAATATTTTATTTATTCCCTTAGAAAATATTACATTTTCCGGGAAGCGTCACAAAAAATCTTAACACTAAGTAATAATACACACAAATTTAAAAACAGTATTAACTAATAATAACTATTATATAAGAATGAAAGTACTTGCTGCCACTCCTGAGTAACCAGTCTGCCTTAAGAAAAGTGTAGAAATATCGCAAAAATTTATTTATTTTTATTTATTTATTTATTAGTTAACATTTCTGTGGACACCAGCAAGCACAGATTAATTGAGAAATTCGCTTAGATAGTAAAAACATTTTTCTAGTATATTTATAGGTATTATGCAACGAGTTTAAAATGATAGCTATTAATACGCCATGGTTCGTATAATAATTCATACAAGCCATTATACACGAATTGCAAACAATAAGTTTTCTACACTCATGCTTTAATTTTAAAAACTATTCATTTGCATGAAATATACTTGTGTATAATAATGATTACCAAGCTCTATCGAAATGAATCCTTTTAGAAACTTATTACATAAAAAACGTAGTTGAATCATTTACTTAATTCGAAAACTGCCTTAAAATTTACGAATTTAAAAAACAATACTATTGTTCATGATCAGTGCTATAAAATTATATGCACGAAGTTGTGGATCACCCTGTACTTCAATCTCAATTTTCTCTTTTCAGCGGGCCACTGTGTATGGAAACTAGATCCATCAAACATAAAACTAGCGTTCGCAAAATACCACAACGAATTTTCGAACCACGATCCGGAAACTCAAATAATGGATGTAAAGGAAATAATCACTCAGACTTTATACCAAGACAGAAGTGGTAACTTTGGGTCAGATTTAACACTTCTTGTACTAGAAAAACCATTAACACTCACCGGAAACGTCCATCCGGCTTGCCTCGACTGGAACCTCCATGACGTTGGGCACCATCTTCGCGAAGGAAGCATTGGGCTGGTAACTGAAAAAATATTAACACATATAGTTTTATTCAACAAAGCCCTGTTCACACATGATTCTTTGAGGATTCTTTCATGCTTCTGAACCCTGAGAAAAATAATCTGGTGAGAATTGTCTGTCAAATAGCAGCACTGCTGAATTGAATCTTCAATGAGTCTTGGAAAAAAAGTATTTCTAATTCAAAATAGTTATTTTTTCAGAATTCAATAGCATGAAAGAATCCTCTAAGAATTCATGTGTGAACATAGGATAGTATTGATTCTTTGAGGACTCTTCTGAGTCCTGAGAAAAACATTTCTGATGAGAATTTCCTGTCAAAAAGCAGCACAGCTAAATTGAATCTTCTATAAGTCTGGGAAAGATTTTTTCGGGATTCACTAGCATGAAAGAATCTTCAAAGAATCCATGTGGGATTTGATAATAATAATAATTAATGTGGACGAAGCAAAAGAAGTGTGTCAGGATAGGAATGTATGGCAAAGATTGATTGTTTTAAATTTGTGTTTGAAATCTGTGAAATAAATGTGTTTAAAACGAAGCAATATTTTTATAGGCTGTAGGTATGGGGCTAACAGAAGATGAAGAATTTAGCAAAACGTTAAGAGGAGTCTATTTGCCAGTTGTTGACAGTAGCAAGTGTATGGCCGAACAAATACAAGATTTTAGAAAATATGTAACTTATACTGTGTTTTGTGCTGGATGGAAAAATGGTAAGAAAATTAATTTATCTTTTAAATATGACTCACAATATGTGAGACTGTCATACCCTAATTGAGTAAAACGAGTGATATAAATCAGGCATTAGGAAACGTGAACAATGATTAGTGATACTCAAAGATAACAGTTTCAATGTACTGATGGATATAAAATGTAAAAAAATTATAATCTACACGTATAACTTCTAACGTTAACTTCAGGAAAAAACGCAACATAAAGTTTTCAAAAAATAAATTGTGTATACAATTTTAGACTCACTGTTTTAATAATATGATTGAATTTAATGAACCTAAAAATAATACAACTATTCCCTTACCTAATGTTATATAAATAAACAAATTAATTAAAGTCTATGAAACCAGCAGAGACATTTCAAAATAAAAACTAAATTTTGTAAAATATTATTAAATCTTTTTGCCATTGTAAAAATTGCAAACACCCACGATTTTTAAAATAAATAATAAAACTTCAAATTCGGCAATAGGATATTTAATTAGCCTTTAATTTCCATATGTTTTGAAGTGATTCTGTCCAATGGGCCCTGTAGCTTAAGGTGCGTCAATATTTTATAATATAAATAAAAATGCGAACCTTTGGTGAACTCTGACGATGGTGAGGTGTCCCAGAAAGTCTTTGAACTGCTTACGGCACTACACTTTCAATTTAAAACAGTTGTAATTAATTTTACATCATTTTACGAATTAAAAAGTTCAATTACACGCACTTTATAAACATTTCTACATTTAAATACATCAAAATATATACACAACATGATGAATGTTGATGTTATAAACATTGATACATGCAGTACGACGAACCCCGGTCAACTAAACCTGCAAACATCGGTTCCTAATTACGCGGAACAATGTTTCAACAGGTTCAGTTTGTTTCTCTATAAACATATTATGCTCAAAACAAAATATTATTGATTTTAGTTCATAAATCGGTGACACCCAAACTGTTTTTATGAATATTGTGTTGATGTTGATAATATGAATGTGGAATACAATATCAAATAAAAATAAAATCAATGTTTTTTGTGGAAACCATTTAGAGTGCAATTTATTTAATTTAATATAATTTAAACACGTATTTCATGTAATATCATCTTGTGTTGTGTATGTATCTTAAAGTATCGTTATAAAAATAATAATACTTAATCTTACTTTTACTATCCCATCTGATGGAAGTTATATTTCTTCTTTCCACCTCTTCGATTCTGAAACAGCTAAAGCAAATGTGAATATTTCAGGTACAGGTGTATGCAATGGCGACAGCGGTGGTGGTCTTCTTTTCCCAAAAATGGGTGACAAGTCACGTTGGGTCCTTCAAGGAATTGTCAGCGTAAGCCCAAGAAAAATAGGAACTTCTTACTGCGATCCAGAACATTACACCATCTTTACTAAGGTTGCCAGTTATGTTAGATGGATCAAAGAAGTGTTGAAGAAGGTCCATCAGAGTGTTAACTAACACTAACGTGATAGAAAATAGTGTAGTTGATTATGATTATTAATAAATATATATTAAATGTTATTCATATGAATGTTATTGAGGCAAATAATGCTGTCATTATGACATGGTAACAGATAAAAAAATATTTCAATAATGTAAAATTTTACTAGCATATACTTTGAGTTATTTATTTCGAAATTATGCAAACTGAATATCATAATGGATTTATAATAATACTTGACCTATAATCAAAGCTATTATGGTCGTCAAATTGAGGCTTATAATGTAGTCTTGATGACACGTTACCAGATAAAATAATTATTTCAATGATAAAATTTTAACAGCATATTGTTGTAGGTAATCTTACAATTATTGGTAAACTTGTAAAACAGAAAACATTTTTATTTAATGTAACTAAAAATACACACAGTAACATTATAATTAGTAGGTACGTAGAATAATTGCTCTTAACATTACATGGGCAACAAAAAAAATCTAAAAAGGCACTCTTTAAAATGGCCCAATAAAACCGTAAACTACAGCAAATGTAAAAAATTACATTTCTTTTAAATAAGTTTTGATTATTTTACATCCACAGTTCCAAGCCAGCGTACTGCCTCCCCAAAATGTTATAATCAGTAGCGTGGTCTAAAAGACACCTTACCTGATCCTCTTCACTAAGTTCAACTGTGTTTAATTTACCTCTGACATCAGAATCAGTTCCTTTCACAATAGAAACATATTGTTCTTTAACATTAGACAAATTAATTACCCCAGCCCTTAATTCTCGAATAGTTATGGCAGCGGAATTAGCCCCATTAAGTTTTCTGGTCACTATATCCATTTTAAAGTTAGGATGCCATAAGAGGTCTTCCGATTGGTCGTTATCCAATGTTTTAGTCGATTCCAGCCAATCCAAAGTAGGGTCTTTGAGAAACACATCCATGGTAGACAACAGTAGATGTTTTTTCCTTCTAAGGGCTTTCAAAACATGTACCATACTTCCTTCAAGGATACCAATTGTCTTTAATGGTTCCATTAATGCCAGAATATGCGGAGTAAGTCGAAATGGTATAAGTTCTGGTATCAAAGAGTGTTGTGTCATAGCGCCAAAAGCGTAACCGAAATCTATACCAACTATTCTACCAGTTCGAAGGCATATTAGGCTGTTGCCTTGGTTACGGTCGCCTATACCAAGCAACCAATGAACTACGCACATTACGGCGTAACTCGTTATAAACTGGTGACGTAAGTAGGTGTAGTTTGAAGGTGACATTGTTATGGACCAAAATGATTTGCTAAAATTGTACACATTATGAGAGTGGCGATATTGATTGATTGGACTAGAACGACTATAATTAATAATTTTATCCACTAGCAAATACGAAAGAAACAGTTTCCATACAGTTACGTAGCTACAATATGTTATCGAACAGTTTCATTTTTTGTTCCACCTTTTAGTAGGCGCGTTGTCTTTCTGACATTTGATAATTTTTCCTGTCATTAAGTATTTCGTGATAAATTGCATTATTCCCGTAAAATGGACAAAAACGACATTAAAAGTATTACTTCTGCTTTATCCGGTATAATTTAAAATTTAAATATAATTTATATCATGTATTCCATTACCGTGGTATAATTTGTTTCTTTGTAAAATTAAAATTATTACAGTGACAGTTGACATCAAAACATATTCATGAATAAAATGTTTAAATTATGGTAGTGGGAAGAACAATGTACACAACTCGTAGGAAAGTGTCTATCGAATGTTCGCTCATTATGTAATATACTTATTAACGATATTTTTCAAAAATCGTATAATGAATGAATCTTGAACAATAAATAAATTTCCTACCTTAAAATATCAGAGGGTATTTCGTTAACAAATCGGTTAAACATCATATTAACTTCATTTTTGTCATAAGTTAAGGCAGCCTTAGCATAAAAATCGCCTTCAGAAACTGTGGCACCTCTTGCAGCTGATCTAATCCAACTAATATAATCAGATTGAACTGATTTATATCGCTTAACAGTTTCTATATCTTTAACTGCGTGTAGCAAAAACTGAGAAAGAGATTTAGTATTTTCGTAGACTTTTATTAAACCTAAAGATGTTGTAAGAGGTACCACCTAAAACACAAGATGATAATTTAAAGTTTTATGTTTTGTTATTAAATATTTACTTGGTATTGTTCAAAAAACAGATTGCGTTCCTGGCAATCTTTATCACTTTTTAAAATGTTGTTCGTTAAAGAAAATAATTGTTGTATTCTTTGGTCTTGACGTAGATCTTCCCCAAATTTGACCAGAAATGAATATTCTTTTGAATCGTTACCGAAAATCGTTATTTGGAACGGTTTTCTTAGCGAATTCATTTTACAAGTTATCTACAAGAAATGTTACAATATAAAATGCAAACATGCTTTGTATGCAAACACAATTTCATACAAATCTCTAAAATCCAATAGCCTGAAACAGCAAAGATGCAAACCAAAACTATAGAAGCTGTATTTGATCTGATAGTGTTAAAAAATTTCTAGCGGTCCTGTAACAATTTTGAATGAAAACACACTCGCTGTAGGCTTTTTAAACTATACTGACCCTAACATATTGATCACGCCACTGCGCGCAGCTTGTGGGACAGTCACAACGGGGGCGACTGAAAGGGGTGCACTGTACTCCATGTGTGACTGTCACAAGGGGGGCGGCAAGTGATAATCAAACAAGTTACATTGTTTCAGTAGTGAGTTTGCGTCTCTGTTGTATAGGCTTTTGTGTTTGTACACTATGAAATTATGATGTAATACCTTTTGGTTGAAGCTGCAAATTTTAGCATGGTACTTAATTAATGGTTTGCTCTCTCCTGAGTACTGTCCTGGTATTTCCAGGTCTGTATTATGGTCGGAAGATTTGAAATTTGCCAGCCATGGACTGAAATGTTTTAACTTTTTGTTTATACTTGTTGATAGATTATTTTTGTTGTCATTGTATATTTTATGAAGCACTTTTTTCATGTCTTGCAAATCTGAAATATCTACACAAAATATTAGAAATTGGCCAGCATAATTATTAAATTATTACCTTGAATATCTTGTTCTAAATTATTTAAAGTATTTTCAATAGATTTAAAATTATCTCGTTGAGAAATTCTATTTTTTAAATCTAGAGACAATTTTTTTATTTGCCCTTTTATTTCTTGGCAATTGGTATAAGTTTTTATAACATTTTCTAAATGGTAATTAAAATATAATTCTGGCATGCACACGTAAGACATTTCAGATAAAAATTTATCTGCTAAAGAATTACTTAACAAATTATCCAATCTGTAAAAAAAAATTATGTAGGTACAAGGAACAAAACAACATTGCATAAGTATTTATACTTTTCGGTTATGTGTTTCAAATGACTAGACTTATATTTTTCTCTGGCAAGTCGATAGGTATAAATAAGAGATTGAGGATAAGTAATTGCAATCCTTTCTATTATTTCTTCCACAGCTTCTGTTGAAGAATCTAAACTTATTAATAATTGTGGAATCCATAATAAAAACATCCATGTTGGTACAGAATCACACTAAAATACAATAATTTATTTAGCATATCAAACATTTAAATTCATTTGAAAATAGATTCGAGTCCTGTCAGGTACAGTAACTGCACAAAAGTCAACTCTATGATAGAGAGAACCCGTGAGGTGACGGCTGGTAACCGCACACACATCATAATAAAGGATTTCACAACTTAGTTTATTTATTTCAGACTCAATTGAACAATAAATTGTGTAAAGTGTAGGCTATTTTTATTTGACCTTTTTATTAAATGGCATATTAAAGAAATAACGAACTATATGCGGAAACAGTTATGACATGTTCAAGAGGCCAAAAATGTATTTTTGTAATTTAATATAAAGTTATATATTACACCCTTATTCAAGTTGGAAAAAAACTGTCATAAAGATATGTTATTTATTATTTATTTACCTCTTCTTTAAAAATGCCGAGTAGCTTAGTATTCAATTCAGGTAACTGCAGCAAACATGGAAAAATTTGCCTGGCCTCCCTGCTGCCAATTTTCATAGCTCTCAAAACATACTTAACAATATCTTCATCATATCTTTTATCTTCCTGATTTTGTGCGAAAATAACCAAAGCTAAATAAGCTTCAGTTAGGTTATGCAAAACTTTCGAATTTTCAGACTCGTTCAAAATTTTTTCGCCGAGTGAAACAGCGCTGCGAAGTTTGTTCACGCCGTAGTTTTGCAGATCAGGAAGAAAGTCTGTTTTAGTTCGAATGTGCGTTTGGATCTTTGTTATTATTGCTTGGTGATTGTCCGTAGATGATTTGAAATAGTTGAGAATGTTTTCAGTTAGTTTGAATATTTGTCCAGATGATTCTATTTGCAAATCTGGGTATGTGTTTGCGTACTTCTTGGACAATAAATCTAAAATATTAATAATTGTAACATAAATCAAAATTATAATTGGTTGTCTTATTAAAAATCAAAGTTTTAAAGAAAATCGAGTAAGTAAAAAAAGCAATATTACCCACCTAATCGAAACCAAGAATCAGTCAAAGTATTCAACTTATTGTCGCCCTCATAATTTTCGGCCAAAATTGCTCCGACTTTGCTCATAGCTAGCATGAGTTTAAAATTGCCCAATTTATTGCCACTAGAAATATATTTTTTACTTTCTTTACAGTACTTTCTTCCAACAATATAATTATTGTAATCAACAGCGTTGTTGACCAAATCCAAAGTACAAGACAATTTAATATCTCGTAACTCAAAACACTTTTCTTCAGAATTTTCTTCATTTGAAGATTTTTCCAAAGAAGAAATAAACAGCTGTCGGAAAAGCGTTCTAGTTTCAGTAGACGGCAAAGAATACGAAGATGAAGAAGAATTTTGCCAGTGGATAATTAAATCAGTACTGGAATTTTGTAAATATTTATTTAAATCGATGATTTTTTGGAAATTTAATAATTTCTTTGAACGAATTTTACTGAATAATGGGTTAAGATGCGACCAGGTGTCTAAAAATTTGCTGATACAGTTCTTCGTGTAATGTTTTGATGCGCTAGCATCGTTTTGAAGTAGCGATAAAATTGCTAGCTCTTCACAAAACTTGTCTTTTATGTATTCAGACTTATCTTTATCTTTCATCCAACTGTTCAAATTGTTAATTATTGTATTTTCTCCTCCTTCAAGTGTCAAATTAACCTCTGACATCATATACCATGGTAACAATTTTTCTTGGTTCCAATCTCCGTCCCAAAATGTAGGATCACTTAGTTGACAAACTGTTTTTGACATATTTTGCCAGTCGCTCAAATTTGCAAAGCATTTGAAAAATGATTCGTAATAAAAGTCTTTGCGATTTGAGTCTGTGTCAACATTTAACAGGTTTTCGTATTGGTTCAAAGCTTCTTTCCAATTAGAATTAGCTTCTGATTGAATAGCAAGTGATATATCTGATGAAGAGTTTATTTTTGGGGAGGAAAATATGCCGATTACTGCATCCCATTCGTTGAGTTCTTTATACATACTAAAAAAAATTAATAAATGAGACCACGAAGTATAATATATTATGACAGGAGTGGACACTAGTATGGCCTTTCTGTTTACCTTTTAGAGAGAGACATAAAATACGGGCCAACTCGATAAACTACAGTAACGATGGTAACGCACGGGCCCTACTGATCTTTCTCTCTCGCACAGGGTAAACAGAAATGCCACGAATCTACAGTATTGCTAAGATACGGAGTGTCCACTCCTGTGTTTATATTATGCTTCGTAAATTAAGGGCAGTGTGACATGATGCGGCAGAAAATGTAACTACTATCTGCCATTACATTATTCGTGCTTATTTCATTTGTGTTTGATTTTATTTAATTTTATAATAGGCATCTCTACCATAATCTAAATAAAGAATGTTAACGTTAAAATCATAAATTACAAGTCCATTTATTACTAATAGTGAAAAACAAATTCACTAATTGTTTGTTTCTTATGTAGTTCTGTAAAAAATACAGTGGAGGAACCATCGTACTAACAACTGATGTGGTTAATTTAAAACAAATAGCAACAACCCGTTTCGTAATTCTATTTTACTTACTCTGCTAATTTCACCCATTGTTTGACTTCATCATCCCCACTCCCGCACCCCTTTTTTGAGCTAGAGGGGTGGTCATCCCCACTACTAATGTATTCTTCCATTAGTAAACATCCTATAGATAGCAATCCACTATTCTTACAAACATTTGACAAAGTGTCAGAATCAACATAAATTTTTTGAGTATTTTTCTTTTTGTTGTTTTCGAAAGATGCGTCAAGAAATGCTCCAATTACATTAGGAACGTACATGTAAGACTGAGAAAATATGGATAATATTCCTTCGTTGAAATTTTGAATGAAATTCTTAGAGCAGTCAAGTTCGTCCACTAAACCGCTAAATAGCATGACGTATAGTTGACGAGATAAAATTGCATCTCTCTAAAATAGACATTAAATAAATATTTTTTTGTAGGTTTTAATTTAAATTGTAAATAAAAGCAAAAAATATTCTCTACTCTGTTTAACTCCACTTTTAAATTTTTAAATATCATATTAATTTACCACAAATATTAATTTATTACCAAAACAATAGCTGACGAGACAAGATGGAGAACTCTATACAAAGTTTGTTTGATGTAAAACTGGTGTGGCATCAACCAATCAAAAACGATCGCTTTTAGCACTCCAACTTCAGATTGCTCTTCCTAGTTTTTAAATCAAGTATAGTGTTAAAGACGTTCCCGTTATATATTTACATCCATTATAAAAGAATAAGTTGAATATTTCGTATATTTTGTTAAACAGGAAGTACTTAAAATTCTTTGCTTTTCTTTACAAAACATGTATTACCCTAGCCAATATCTTCAACGGATCGATCAAGGCAGAATAAGGTATTTGCACATCAGGCAAATCGCCTTTTCGATATTGCCTGTACATTTTGACATCTCCTTCTTTTCTTTTAACCCTTTCTTTTCGTTGCTGTTCAGTTTTAATATTTCTTTCAGTAGCTAGTTTGGCGTACCCTAAACTCCTAGACTTTTCATTTAGAAACATGCGTCCATACGTTTTGATTTCTTCTTTTTCCTTCACTTTATTTTGAAAATCGGGTGTCGAATCAAAAAGAAAACTCGAAGAAGAAGCAAGAGACAAACTTATAGACGACTGAGTTGGCGTGAAAATTTTTATAGAGTTTGTCTCTCGAATTCCTTGTAGTTGAGGAGCAGAAAAATGAGAAAAACTATTTGAAAACAACGGCGCAAGCGAAGTATTTTGCAGTCGCCAATTAAACAACACTTGGTATTCATCGAATTTACAATCACTTAAAGGATGATCAAACATCAATTTTTTATACTCAGGCGTATCTTTGCAGGAGTGTAACAAAAAAAAATTAACACAGCCCAAATAAAAGTTTTCAATATCAGGAGAATAAATTTCAACCAGAAACTTTTCATATTTGTCGGTTAATTTTAAGCTAGAATATCTGTCATACCAAAATTGTTCTATTTTTTCTTGCACCTCAAAATCAGAGTCTATTAAAGCTGATAGCAAGACTGGTTTACACAGCTTAATCAACTCACTATCAATTTCTTCAATATTAGATTTATAAACTGATATTAATACTTCATAAACAGCAAATCTGATTGTTGAGTTTACATCGTTTTTGTGCTCAATAACAGCAGATATTACTAAAATTTGGTGCTGTTGTTTGAAGTCTAAATATATTTTGTTGATGATTTGTAAAGTTAATAAACGGATGTCATTGTCGTCCATGTTTAGCAAATCTATAGCGTCTTTATATGTGAATCTTTTTGCATCATTATTGTCGATACGACGCAATATATTTTTTAAGCAAATACATTTTAATGTTGTATCATTTTCGTTAAAAACCAACATGCTTAGTTTTCTTAAATGTTTGTCTATTATACCAGGGAAATGTATTTGGATCTGTTCCAAAGAATGGAACAACTTATCTGTGTTCGCTTGTCGAAATATGTCATCAAGTTGTTTATTCAACAAATCAAATTGAGTTTGTAGTTTATTATCATCTAAATACTTCAGAATCATTCCGATGAGCTCCGCGCACGGTTTCGTAAACTTTTTCAAGCGTTCCTTGCTCAAAATCGCACAAACGCTTTTAATAAAGTCATCAATTTTATTTTCACTCCAAGGAACTAAATCATTTGCTAAAATTATTCCCGACAAATGTATGCCGACTAATTTTTCGATGTCATTTTGCAGTTTGCTCAAGATGACGTTGTGAGGGACTTTAATGATTGTTTTCCAGATTTGCACTGATGTTTTTATTATTTCTAAGTTGTATTTGAGCATGTCTAGCCGGTCGTTTGGTGCGTTGGACATCAAAAAGTTTATTAATTCTGTAGCAGGGGTACTTATTTCGGATATTGGGATGTTTTCTGACCAAGATATTAACATTAATACCTAAAAATATTTTTAATTAGTAGATGTAGGTATAATCTGTTCGGTATCAGCGCACAATGACGTCATAGATCACGAGAAAAATTTTATTATATAAAAATTCTGCTGTGGCCACCACACACAGTAATATAAGTTTTAATAACTTGCTTTCGTAAAGGTTTTAATTTATGTAGGTATTTTATATAATTTTAAAAAGTGCAATAATTAGGCTTAAATCTACTACAACGATTTCACAATTGTAATTTAGTAAAATAAATTGACGTTCTGAAAACGTACAGACTATATAAATATAGGTATAGTTCAACTTACCAAATCTGCCACAAAATAATTAATTCCAGGTCCAGTACATTTATCGGTAATAAACTTAACTACAGCTTCAAAAAAATACTTAGCAACATGTTTAAAAACATGCTGAGTATTATGTACTACACGAGCAATAAATATTCTAACATTTAATTCAACATTTGAATCAATTAAAAGTTTTTTAATATCATCTGCCCATAAAGGCAAATTAATATTTTTATTGTTGTCATCTGGTACAACAGTTATTTTGTTGTCAACAATGTGGTTGATCAAACTCATGGTTGTCGCCATGCATTCGTGATTATTGAAATCAACTGATTTGAGATAAACTGATCCAATGGTATTGTCGCCCGCATTTTTGGTTTGTTCAAAATCCTGACTGCGAACTAAAGTATTTGTAAAATCAAATTTACAGATATCTTCAGATAGAGTACTGTTGAACAAACTTTGCGACTCTATGTAGTGAATTTGGTTGTTAGATTTTTGTTGGTGTTCATTTCGAACATTAACAAATACTTTTTTTCTTGAAGGCAGTTTATCGAAGTCTTGAGGAACGATTATTTTTTCCTCAATGTTTATTATGTTCCTCCAAATGTTTTTATCGGGTTTAACGATAAAAAACAACATTCTGAAAAGTTTTTCGTCGATCTCAGGATTTTTTGAGTTGCAGACTATTGAAATTAAACTGTTCAAGGCATCACAATGGTACCACCGATACAATTCTTTTCTGTCGTCTTCAAATACTAAAGCTTCTTTTAAAATTTGATTCACAAGTT
Organism: Agonum fuliginosum; assembly: GCA_947534325.1. NCBI lineage: Eukaryota > Metazoa > Arthropoda > Insecta > Coleoptera > Carabidae > Agonum > Agonum fuliginosum. Next base: position 4,688,266 of record OX384034.1, on the reverse strand, counting down.
TCATGCTTTCTTTTAGAAGCTCATTTCCTTTTTTTATTTCAGTGAAAAGTATTTTTGTGATTGGACAAGATTTGTCGACAAAATTTGAGACTTTTATTCGGGTAAACAATGCATCGATTAGAATTAGATTCATGCTTTTGTTAACAATGTCTTTTGGAGTGCTGTCGTTAGTTAATGGCGATTTTAAGTTATCTGTTATTGTTTTTATTTGCTGGATATAAAATTCTTCGAATGCATTGTAGTGACAAAATCGTAGCATTGTCAACAAAAATTGTTTTGTTATTTTGTATTTATTTTCTGGTGGTAAAATACAACAATAATTATAAACTTTTATTATTGATTTGTATTGATCATCTGGTGAAATTGATGATAAATATTGGTCTATAGCTTTAGGAATGTTTATATTATCTTCTTCTTTTAGTACAGATAGAATATCCACACAAGGTTTTAGAACAATTCTTGATTTTGATATCATTAGGTAGTCCAATAATTTTTTAAACAGCACTGTTAAATCAGAATTGTCAAGTTTATCTTTTGGTGTGTTAATGATTTTATTTACAAATGCATCTAAAGTCGATCTACAATAAAATAATATTTTTAAATTAAGTTTTTATATTTTGATAAATAAAATATAATAAGATGGTGACTAATTTTTAATAAATTAACACTTACTCAATTTCTTGATCTTCATCATTATTGGATCCAGTGAAACAATACAAAAAGCAGAGGACATTTGTATGAAACTGTAGAATACTTTTAGGTATTTCATTATCTGGATAATAGGCCAACTGTTCAAGAAACCATTTTTTTATAAACTCAAAATTTCTTCCAATTTCTTTCGACTGCTTGCTATCAACTCGAATAATATGAGACAGCAACTCAATTTGAAAATTTCTTTCTTTAAGATTAAGCTCAGCAGAAGATTTAAAAACATAGTACACCCCATACATTAAAGTTTCAAAAAAATCATTCATATTAACATTTTTTTTGAATTGTGGATTGTGTGTTAGATATTTTAAAATATTAATCAAAATAATCATTGGTGTATTACTGCTAAAGCTGATCCATTTTCTACACAAGAACTTGATACAATCTTTGTGTTGAATAATAAAACTCATAATTGTTTCTTCAAAACAATGCAAGAAATATTCTCCGTAAAAAATATTAGAAAATCTATCGGGATGTTTAATTTCTTCGTTATTAGTTAAACAGGTAATCAAATTGTCTGCACATGTAGTTAACTTAAAACAAAGTTGTAAATGGAGGTCAGCATATTCCGCAATGGAACTTTGAAATGTGATTCCAGTTTTTTTGTCGGTCTCTTTCACTAGACACTTGAAAATTTGTTGAATTGAATTATCAAAATAATGTGATGTATCTTCAACCAATTTTGTTTTTAAATTAGTATTTTGGATTAACAACCAACCTCTTAAAATATTTCTTTGAGACAATGAAACATGATTGGTATTAAAATCTATATCACTATTATAATTTGTTTTAAAATAATCAGTTAAATTTTGTACCAACTTAACTAAATATTTATCCGGTAATTTTTTGCAGAATTTATTTAAAATTTCGGAAACTTTGTCTGACAAATTATAATCAGTTATGAACCCTAAATTGTTGGGGTCAAATATGCAGTGATTTGTAAAAGTCCAAAAATAATTTTGACACAAAATTTCGCACCAATCAGTAGATTTATCCAAAACTACTAATAGGTAATCAAAAATTGCTAAAATTATTTGCGATTTTAGATCGAAAAATTGCTCATTTTCATCCGGCAAGCAAATGTAGTCTATATCATATTGTTTAAATAATTTCAAAGTTTGTTCGAGCTTTTGTGTTGAAATATTTTCCAAAAAATATGTTATACTTTGTAATAGTTTAGTTTTTTCGAAACATGTTTTTAAATCCGGTATGTCATAACTAAATAAATATTTATATGCGTCTAGATTTTTTAGTAAACTCTGAAAATACTGAAAAATTATTTCAGGAGTGCCTAGCTTGGTCCAGTAATCTAAATTAATTTGTAAATCAGTTTCGTAAAAATCAAAGTACCAATTTTTTGTTTTTACAAATTTTGTGATGAAATTTTTGACACAGCCGCAATTTTCAACGTATGGAGCTAAACTACTAAACAGTTTAATTGCCTTTCTGCGATAGATAATTTTATTCGAAGAAGTTTGGTCCAAAATCCATAATACTGAATCTTTCAACATTGGTCCTTTAATTTCAGGAGGGACTCTCCTGTTTAAACTGTGCTTATTAAATATATTATTCTTTTCCCTCAGTACTCTTTCGATGTGATTCAAAGCAGCATCCAACTGGGAATTATTTTTGCTTCTGTAGTCTTCCAAGCTTAAACTAATCATTAAGGAGTACATCAATTCAACCCAATATATGTCCACCATTGACAGTTCTTCCCTTAAATGGGTGTAAAGGTGGTTGAAGGCCAAAGCGGAGCCCAGGCGTTTGAAACTGTTAGGGTGTAAGGAAAAAGAACAGAGTTTGTTCACTATTATGTGAATGTTTTGCGAGTTTTTTTCGAGATCTTCTTTTTGACTTTGTTTTATTGTCCATATTACGAACTCCTTTATGCATTTGCCCGACAGGTCACGAACTGACGTGTTATTTGGGTGGGATATACCTTCCTAAAATGATGTGTTATTTTATTTTATACTAATAGTTAATTTATTTTATAGTCCATACTGTGCTTCAATGTATACAAGGTGGCGCAAATAGGTAATCGGTCAGTTGTTTTGGCCTAAACGTAAATTTCGTCGCCGATTCCCTGATCGTGTGGCATTAACTGTACAAACACTGAGCGTTTAGACGCTCGTCCCGAGGAGATGGCTCAACACGAGACAGTAGCAGACGTTGCCGGCTCCGGTTGAGAATATCGCTGCTGTGGCGATTACTTTTGCGCCACCTTGTAGAATTTTGTGTTTTAACCATTTTTGTAAACGCTGTTTGCGGTACATAAGCACAGTATGTAACCACGTACAAGCAAATGACATACCATAAGTATATCGATTAGAACAGAAGTTTCTTTGCTCATTAATTGCAGCGGACTGGAATACCAGTGCACCATTTGGAAAACCAAAGGGTTAAACAACTGCCTTACGACATCATTCGAATCGCAGCCTAGCTGAATAACAGGTAGCATAATTTTCTGGAACAATTTACTCATTTGATTCAATTCATTCATAGACATCTGCCGACCTAGAACGAAAATAACTAAATTCTAAACACATCAACATGAAGATAGATACATACTTGTTCCTAGTATGAAGATAACAACAGAATGGAGGAGTTCACAAGCTGTTATTCTAGTTTTTTGGTCCCCAGAAGATAGAGACAACTCTAGAATTCTAGGAATTATTCTGTCTAAATATATATTTGGTTTTACTTCGCTGTAAGGTAGGGTAAACTTCAAATACGGCTGTTTATCCCAAGTAACTTGCTCGATCTCAACTTCGGCTTGTATCAAACAGAGACACATATCTTGGTCAAGTTGCCCAATAAACATTAATATTTTATTTTGTAAATTGGCCAATTCGCTGTCTTGTTCTATTAGTACTTTTCTTTTCTTGCTTCGTTTAGATTTTTTAGCTTCCAGTAGTGACAATTTGACATCTGGGTCCCCAACGAACCCTTTACTTCGTAAAAATGGGTCCAAATTAGGTAACACTTCCTTTAGAAGTGGCTTTAAATCGTTTTTAGGAAAGTGTTTGTACCATTTTTCTAATGCGTCAACTGCTGTTTCTGCTAGTTTTAAAAACCCGCGCCCTACATTTAGGGATATTTTGAATACTGGTATAAAGGTTGGCAGTAATGGAGAAACAAATGAAAGCGGAAGGGTTAGTAACAATTGAAGGCAGGATAACTGTAGATCGTCCTTAAATTCGTGTATATTAAATAATGTTTTTTCTAAATATGACAATATTTTTTTGAATAAAATTTTTCGGTCTTCTTTTTGGTCTAACTGATTAAAATATTTTAATTGATCAGATATTTGTAGGCCTAATTTTAGTAACTTATAAAATCCGCTTACATATACGTATTTACTTGATTTTAACATAATTTGATTAGTATAAACTTGGATCCAATTTTTAAAGTTATTATTATCAATTGTGCTAAATAAATCAACATAAAAATCTACTGCATTTATGAAAATAATAAAATCATCTAATTTTTCAGCTTGACAACTTATTTTTGGATCAGTAATAGGTATATCATCATTAGACAATGTATTTAAATTTAGTTTGTTAACTAACAAAAGCAAAGTTTTAATTAATTCATCATAAATCATTTTAACAACACTATACTTTGCATCAATATGTATATCCTTATATTTACAGTTATTACTTTCCAAAAAATTAAGCAAATTCCTCCAAAGTGGCAAATAACTCTTATACGTGATAGTTTTGTTTTCTTCAATTGTTTCTAAATCAAAACAAGTGCGATGCGAGCAAGTCCACAGCACGCCTTGATAAACAACTCTTTGCAAATAATTTTCTAAATATTTCGGATTATTTTTATACAAATAACACATGCTCAAAATCATGGAATCAAATACTGAAAAATGGTAAATTGGGGACAATTTCGGGAATGTTTTAATCATCAAAACTGAGATTTGTTGGAGGGAGTCAATTTGGTCGAATGAGTAGTCCCCAATTTGGAACAAAATGGCGGAAAAACAATGGATATAGTCGGGGAGGTACTCTAATTGTTCCATTGAAGGATTTTCTTGGACGAAATAATCTTGCTCTATTCTGTTCACGATTGTCATGAACATTTGCGATAAGTTTTGGTCACAAGGAACCGAAAAAAATCCAAATCCTCTTATTGCTAATCGAACTTCGATTATATCGGCTTTATCGTCTCTTATTGTGTTGAGAAAGTAATCGAAAAAGAACTAAAACAAATATTTTAAATATTTATAAGTATAAAAATATTAAAATAGATCCACGAAACGACATAACGCTAACATTCACTATTTTTTGCTACGGACCTAATTTTAATTTGTTTCTATTATTTATTAACGTCCCCATTTGAAATAAGAAAGTTTCACCCCGTAGTTTGAGAACCACTGGTCAAAAAAAAAATTGTTTCGTTCATTAAAGTAGTCATCTAAAATAGAAATTGTTTGCTAATTTAACCAACTTCGTAGCTCTTATACTTTTCGAGATAGCAATGGTGCGCCACTTAAAATGAACACCCTGTATATTTAAACTGACACCCAAATTGGGTAAAACGAGGGTAAAAAGTGGTATTACTCACTCATTAAATAAATACAGAACTGGTCCACATGTTGTAAGTAATATTAACGTCAATGCGTTTCGTAAATAAAGAGGTAGGTAAGTGACAAACACCTGAAAGCATTTTTTGCCTCTTTGGTCTGTTTTAGTTTTCAACAGATTGGCAAGTTCTTCATAAAACTTTTCTAGGGCAATGTAACCAGCTTTTTGATTATCTCCTTTACTTAAAGCCCATTTTTTAATAGTTTCAAACCACAGTTCAGGAACATCGTTATAAATGTTTTCAATAAACATCGAACAATGTCGAGAGATGAATTTGACCACATCTATCAAAAAAAATATTTAAAAAAATTGTGGATTAATTTTTAGAGGGATTATTACCTCGAATATCAAATCTGGTGCTGCCACTGAGTAATAACTTGCTGATAATATTGTAAACTTTATTTTTTGATTCTTCGGATGTTACAGGAAAAGTTTCTAAAATGTTTGACAACCCATCCATACATCCACTTACAACATTATTGTCTCGATCTTTTTCACTGGATTCAGACTGCTTTTTTAGTTGTAAAACATAAGTGTCTATCAAATTATTTTGATTTGTAATTATGTATGGATATTTGTTCGATATTATGCCCAGTAATACAAACACACTTCGTTGCACTAGAAATATTTATTTAGTACTTACTTACTTTAAACGCATTTATAGTCGTGTTTTTAAATTGGGATGAGTAAAACAGTAAAACCAAAAGTCATATACAGAATGATTCACTTCGTTTGCGAAATATTTAAGAATCCTTATTTTAATATTTTATTATATTGAATCACAATCGCCGTAAAGTTTATTTTTACCCATCCTAGTTTAAAAACAGATTTGATTATAATATTGTCGTACCTTTTGCAGAAGTGGTTTTGTGGTTCACGGCACAGAATTGAAAATAAGACTCATACATGTTAGTGACGTCATCAATGTGTATATCAGAGTCTTGCTTTAAAATATGGCAAAGTATGTTTATAGATTTGCTCTTTTCGTTCGCATTTGCGTTTGAAGTTGAAATAGTTCGACATGCTTTTATTATCTCTAATGTGTATGGTTTCAATTTGTTATAAAAATTATTTAGAAAATGATTTAAAAGCTCTATACTTTCTGATAGAACCTCTCGCCAACCTTTTTGGTTCGCTTTATCTTTTATGTGTATTAGAAATTTTAAAAAGTTGTAGGGTTCGTCGAATATTTTTGCAATGGCGAAATCTATCGAAAAAATGTTATATTACATGTTACATCTCTTGATAAAAAAAATTAAATAAAAAAAGCATGCAACAATGTCATTTTGTGACTTGAAATCTCATATTTATTTTAGTGTATTAATAAACGTATAGGTACAAATTGGATTAATAAAAATTAATTACAAGTTTCGTTATTTTTGATGCCTCAGCAATTTAAATTTTGCATTCATAGATTCACTAATGATTCATGATTGGTAATTTTAAGTTTCAGTAAAAGTTTTAGAATCACTGTTTGGCATAATTCCGCCAGTAAACGTTTTAGAATCACTGGTTGTTTGTCAGAAATCCGCGGGCAAGTTCTAACCCGTCAAATTATTCGCGATTTTCGCAAAATAAATAATAAATAAACATAGCATAATATGAAATATTGTTTGGACTCACTCAAAGTGTTGTCTTCCACATTGTCAACCAAATACTTCCTGACTTGCTTGATGAGTTTGCCGGCTTCTTTCGGCACATCACTTTTCACACTATCTTCTAAGTAATTACCAAAATTATGCACTAGTGACTCCATATTTACGTTAAATGATGTACATTATAACTAAAAATGTTAGATTTGAACGCTATCAAACTGTAAATTATTAATTAATCTAATCTGAACACAATGCAACACTTCAAAGTGACTGTTATGGTTGTGTCATCAGCTGTCAATGGAATGTATTGGCAAGTGTTGCCAACTGTATTAAAAATGAAAACGGACGAAATACGTTGGATTTTTATATACAACTTTAAAATGTAATAGTGAAAATAATGTTATTGCATACATTGTTCCACATATAAAATCAATAATACTCGTTTTTCTAATTATTAATAAATTATATTGTAGCAAATAAATGCAGTAGCGTACAAAAACGGGAGTTCAACAAGAAGTTTTGCCAACAATATTAAAAATAAAAACGGACAATAACTTTGGAGTTGAATTTTAATATTTATATGTTAATATGAGATAGTTAAAATAATGTAATTCAATATATTGTTCCACATATAAAATCGATCATAATCGTTGGTTTATAATTATTAATAAATTATAAATTGTAGAAAATAAATAAAATGAATGCAGTAGCGTAGTTAGAATTTTTTTAAAGGGAGGAGTTAGATTGTAAAAAATTGAAATTTTTATGAAAGAAAATGCACCAAATTATATAAATCATACTTAAAATTGAATAATTACATGAAAATAATTTGTGAAAACGGTAGTAGAAGTTATAATTACTATTTAATGGGATAAGGGTTTTAACTTGAAGACCGCTTGTGGTAAAATGCAGAGGAAGTTAATATGAGGCCCTTTATTTATAATGCAATAAATAATAAAAATACATTTTCTCAACTTATAAACTTTAAAGAATAAAACATGGAATACTGGATAAAATACAATACTTTAGAACTTTTTCAACAGTGAATCTCATCAGGCAACTAATACATATATAATATTTATATTTATAATAATATACGGGCTGTAAAGCCTTCAGTCAAATAAACTTCTATAAATTGAAGTATCTACTTTAGATATAATATACTTTTAAATATTCAACAATTCTACTATTGCATTTGAGTATAATTTAGTTTTTAGTTTAGTTTGATTTAGGTATAGGTAGAGGTTGCAGGTCAAGGTATATTTATTTACATTTACGTTAAGTTAGAATTCAGTCTAGTCTAAGTTTTCTACGTAATACGGTGATGCAGATCGGGCCGCGGATTATTCGCAACAAGTCGATTACGTCTGCGGTCTTCATGTTTTCCACCATTTCGTCGTTTACCTATATATTTAAACACATTTATTAACAACCAACAACTTCATTCCACCTTAAACTATCTGAAACACATCCTAAAAATCTAGATTCGCATTTTCCTGTTAATTAATCTGTCAATGTCGAAATGACAAATATTTATTTTTAATTTAGGTGTTCAGATATAGAAATTTCAATTTATTTGTTAAGTAACATAGATTTATTATTTTTAAGTTGCCTAACTTGGGCCATTTCAGAAAAAATCGAAGAATTCCGATTGTATACGAATAGTTTGGAAATAAAGTATGAAAATCGACCGAATCTCGGATGGAAATCAAACGAGATATCTAGAATGAATCTAGACGAAAAAAGTATAATATAAACAGGCTTTATAAAACAATCTCACACTGACCTTAATCAAGCAGTCCCCAGACTTGATCCTGCCATCTTTAGCTGCCACGGAATCCGGGTAGACAGCCGACACGCACGTGCAGCCATCGACCTCTTGCAGACTGAACCCGAGTCTAGAGTTCCACCCCCTGTTGAGCTCGATGTTGAGCACCTGGGCATCGTTCTCGAGGAGGTCTTGCTCGGCTGAAAACACAAGTCCCGTCCACTCGCTGTCACCACGCGCCACGTCCTCACCTGCACTAGAGACTTCGGCGACCTCCGGAGCTGCAGCAGCTGCTGAAGATGATGTCGCAGCAGCTAAACAAGAGGCATGTTAGTGGGGGGTGGACAAGAGGCTGAAAAGTAATACACAGCTAAGATGTCGGCTCGAGGTGGTTCCAGTTTCAAGATTAGTGTAATTTGCTTACAGTGGGTTCTGGATTGGTTTATATATTTTTTTAAATTTATCTACGACTATTCAAGTGGCTCAATCAAACTTGTATTATCTTTTAGCAAACAGCAAATTTGTCTGCAAAATTTATCAACCATATTATCACGAATGCAAATTCATAACTTTTAATTTTAAGTGATAATTTTGTTCTATTTCTGCTGTAAACTTACTATATTAACTAGTAGTAATTATGACCATTGTAATAATTTGTTATAGAAGTCTCATATACTGGAGAATTCACAAATTCATGCATATACAGGCTGATTCACAACTTCGTGCATATGTCAATCGCATATAGTACTCAACCAGTGAACTCTATACTACGTACCTGGAAGGGAGCCGTAGCACACTACAAAACAGCAGCAATGAGGCAAGTTGAGAGAGAAACAACCTTATGGCGTATAGCATTTGGGAAGTATCTCTATCACTGTCTACCTCATGTAGAACTTAACGTTTTTAAATACAAATTTGCCTCAGCAACTCCAACGCTCGCGTCTTTTCCAGGTACGTAGTATACAAGTAGAGTTCTCAACTTACTGAATATGGAACTGAAAGAATATTTTCAAAATTCGCAATTTTAATTTACAAACAGTTTTGAGCCACTGTTTCTATATGGAATTTTATAATTTTTAACTGTCTAGCCATTGTATAATTCATTAAAATTTAATTTTACTCCATTCATAATTAATGTTACTGTTTTTGTTACATGAACAGAAAGTTGACTACTATATGCTATTAAAATTTATGCACGAAGTTGTGAATCACCCTGTATTTTAATGATATTTAATACCGAATATGGAACAGAAATATATTTTTTAAATTCGTAAATTTAAGGACGGTTTGAAAACGTTTTTTATAATACTGGATTGAAGATTGCACAAGTTATCAATGAATTAAGACACATTTAAGATTCAATCTAGCGGCGTCGCTATTTGACAAGTAATTCTCTCTATGACTCCTTTCTCACGATTCAGAAACTGAATGAAAATGAATGAATTAATTTATATACCTAACAAAAATAATTTAAAATTAAGTTAATTTATATTTATATACGGAAACAACGGACCAAAACTGTTTTATTAAAAAACTCGAAAATAAAACTGCGAATTAAAAAAAAATCCAGTTCTTTGATCAGTATTGGTTGAGTACTATACCAATATATGCACGAAGTTGTGAATTACCTTTTACAGGGTGGCATCAACACCAAACATTATTATTAATAGACGTTGTGTAAAAAATTACTCGTGGTACTAAAAATGTTCTTTTATTTTTGCAAATTTATCAAAAATTATTTCTGTTCCATGCTTAAATTTTTGTTCGATGTATAGACCCACCTTTTATAATAACAAAACTATCTATTATTAAAAGTTACCAATCTTCATAAGTAATAACGTACATAAATCTTAGTCGTAGATAAAGTATATAGTATTTTACTCGAGTTTAATAGAAAATTAAGAATTCTGAATCTTCTAATAAGTAATTCTCATGATTAAACTCACATTGAGTAAGATACTATTATATTTAATTTTATACAGTCCACAAAACAACAGAAAAGGGTTTGATGAAGAAAGAGTGAGGAATATGTAGGGAAGCATGTATGTGTGTATTAATTTTCAACCGGCAGTATCACTTGAGTGAGAACTGTCCCTACCTGCGGTGTGTGTGGTGGGTAGATGAGCACTTTGGTACACGGGCTTCTTGTGCGCGAACACGGCGCTCTGGTGGGTGGTGAGCGGGGGCATGGACACGGGCTCCTCGGCGCTAGGGTCATAGTCCGCGCAGTTCAAGTTCGGCGCGTCCAGCATCTCCGGGTCCAGGTTGTTCAGCTCGTACGCGTTGTGCGCCAGCGACAGCTGGAACGTAGACTTGCGCACCGCGACTGGCGTCTGGTTCGGGTTGTACAGGTCGAGGAAGCATGGACGGACCGCTTTGTCGTCATCTGGGGGCGAGCGAGCAATCAAATAAGGGCTGCCAGCGTTATGTAATTCCAAATTGACGTAATCAAGCCTCATTTTGTTTTATGTTTACGAAGACAATCCTCTACCGCGCCAGAAAACAACCAAAAACATGGATTTCGCACGCCACTCTACAGCGTTTACTGTTTTGTTAAATATAACAATCTAAAGATATTATTGAAGATAAAAGTACAATCTACAAAATTCAAGATGCAGAATTTTGGCAATTTTTGTTATTTTTTGAACACAAATATCTTCTATTTTAAAACGAATTAAAAAAATTCGATCGGTTATTTCGCAGATCCAAGCTTTGTTGACAACATATTAAAATTTGAAGTTAATTAACTTATAAATAAAAGCTGTACAGTGGCGCGCGAAAACCCTCTTTTTTACAAATATTGCAGTTTTTTTTACAAATTTACGGTATCAATGTTTTTGACTGTTTTCTGCCGTGGGTAGAGGATGACTTTAAGAAAGTTTAAATTTATGTAACTATATGAGAGCCTTCACAGGCATAAAAGTGAGACCTGTGAGTGCTCGTATTTAGTTACATGAAGTAAAACTTTCTTAAACGAGAACATAAATGTATAGCCACAGCCCGAAATTTGCTTTAATTCGTATCAGAGTTGGGTAGTACTCGAGTAAATTTATCCGAAAATTGGTACTTCAGTACTTTCGGTACTCATGAGTACTTTTATTTTGTGGGTACTCAATACTCGTACTCATAAAAAAATTGATGTACTCGTTACTCATTATTCGTAAATAACTATCTGAGTACTTATATTTTTATATATAATAAAATTATAAACAATTTATTTAATGCAACAACAAATATTATAAAATCTACGAGTATAATCTACATTTTTGTGATATTTTTTTAAAATTATATGATATACGAGTACCAGCATAGCTACCGAGTATCAAAATACTCGAGTACTGAAAAAGGTAAATACTCAGAAATCGGTACTCACGAGTACCATTCCCAGTACTCGAACGTCAGTACTCATGAATACTTTTGGTCGATACCTTGCCCAGCTCTGATTCATATACTGAAATTGAAATAAATTAATTTATCGTTATTGAAAATGTGATTAAAAAGATTTCAAGTAACAGAAAAAGAAAAGAAAATGAAAATAAGTCAGTGAAAACACAAACATCAACAAAATGAGTTAATTGAAGCTAAATATTATTATATTTTTACCCAACGCAAATGCATCCTAAATTAACTACAAAAGTTAAGAGTTTATAAACTTTTCTACAAATTAATATTCGACCAAATTTCAGTATTTTGAATGCAAGTACACATTGTTAAATTTACTTTAATTTAATTTCACCAAATTTGGGGCTGTGAATGCGGCTTTATTAATTCTTAAAATGAAAGCTTGAAATACTAATACAGAAACGTTAATGAGTGCGTAGTTTAAATATTTTACTAAATTTTGAGATAATTTAAAATCTTAAAATTTATAAAACAGTGACATTAGTGATTGATTGCTTATGAAAGTGAGAAATAGTGCTCAAAAAAGTGGTGACCCACTGGCAGCCCTGTAAAAGGAGAACAAAAAAAAAACGTCGGGAAGTCAGTCGCAGTCAGCTAGAAACCTCTGTAAGCGTTACAAGTCTACAAGCAAATAGAAACTGGAAACACCTCGAGTTAGACAAGCAGTGTGTGTGAAATGTGGGACATTTAGGGTTAATCCTTCTCCAAAATAACAATCGTCTCTCCTACCTGTCTCGGAGCACAAACTTTCAAACTCCTGGTGGCTCCTCAGATGCCTGGGAGAGGTACACGGGCTCTGGTTGGTCATCTTCCGAGCTGCCAGGTCGCTCAGCATGTCCACAGCTTCTTGTCTGCAAACAAACACAAATCATAATTACCTATAATCTCACATGTGCATTCATTCTTGCCGGAATTCCAAAAAATGTAAGAATCATATCGACGTTTGGAAGTTATCACAAATTCATAAGTTCGATTTGAAATTAAAGACCACGATTAACGGGTTAATTAGTAAATTAAAAAACAGTACCGCAGATGAGCTTTTGGTCGGAAGCTGCTATTGGGCGTCATATCCGTGGGAGACAAATCAGCTGGAGTATGATCCAACTCCCGGCAAAGTCGCAACAAAACTTCATTATCGCATTGACGAAGAAACGCAACAGCTTGCTCATGGGACATACAAGATATTTCAACACCATTCACCTGCACAAAACACAAATCAAACACTATAAAAACACAATTCCCTTCCATCTTACTGCGACTATTTTATCCCCAGGCTGGATTCTCCCGTCACTGATAGCTGGTTCTCTAACTAGCGCTCTGACGTAGTGGCCCGTCACACCTTCTTCCTCTTTACAAAGCGTAAATCCAAGAGATCCGTGGATTTTGCTCAACAGAATCTCGAATTCAGTCTCGTAGACGTCTTCGAGTTTCGACATGCAGGCCGGTGGAGACGACGCCCGCCGTGGAGGAGGTGGAGGAACGTCGGATACAGGCGACATCGTGCTCAATATTTCTGGTGGAGGTCGGCACACCAGGAGGAGCACTTGGTTCGGGGTCATGCGCAGGACTTCCAACGCTTCCTAAATACAGAAGAGGAAAATAGAAAGGTGTCTACCAAATATTACAAATTAAATTCAAGAATTTTTCCAGGTTTTAAAAAAATTTCACGTGATTTTATATCTAGGAATTCCAAGTCAGTAAATATTAGATACTCTGAGTACTTCAAACTGAAATTTACTATGAAGAATCATGAACCAATAGTGAATCGATAAATGCAAGTTATAAATTGCTGTGACATCAATTAGCTAAATTTTAAAAGAATTCCAGGTGATTTTATATCTAGGAATTCCAAATAAGTAAATATTAGATACTCTGAGAATTTTAAACTGAAATTTACTGTGCAGAATCATGAATCAATAGTGAATCGATAAATGTAAGTTATAAATTGGTGTGACATTAATTAGCAAAACTTTTATTTCTTCTCTTGAAATCAATGTCCATTAGTCGGAAGACGGCTATAGAAAGAATTATTTTAAGCAAATTTCATTCTCAAAACTTTAAAGTACAAGACTAGAGATCACAGACTTCAAAACCAAAGTCACAAAATGAATTATTGTAACATGTTTTAAGTGATTTGTGAGGAATGACATACGTAGTTGGAGAGTCCAGTTAATGAGACTCCATTCGCCTCCAGGAGGAGGTCTCCAAGCTGCAGGAGGCCTGAAGAAGCTGCCGGTTGGTGCGGGAACAGTCGCTTGATCCGCAGTAGTCCAGGCCATGATCCATCGCTGTCCACACCACCGCACACGCTTAGTCCTAGGCCTCGCGAGCCCTTTACTAACTCCACTTCAAATGTATTCTCTGAAACGAACAGATATTTGATATTTGTCATTAAGAGAAAACCAAAACGTCAGTGGTGTAAAGTATTTTTTAGTTTAATTTGTCTCACCTGGTAGAATGAAGGGGTAAGAAGAGTAGCAAAAGTCAATGGTGTGTTCATAATCCAGCTCGTGCACAGGAATGGGCGGCGGGATTTCCTCCTCCGGTGAGCGTTCGGAGCCATAGCCCTGGTCACAAGTTTGAGTATCAGTGAATTTCCATTGTAGTGGATGACATTCGTTCGCTCGTCGCTCGGGGTCTATCACATTATGTTCCTATTACACAACACAACATACAAACAAACAATCAGACATTCGATATGCTAAATAAGTTACCACACCAGTCACACATGAGTGGAGATGAATCCAATTGATGCCGGACATGTCATTCTGCCTGTACAGCCAAAGTCATCGTTCAAGCCATCACACCAACTACAAAATAACAAACTGCTTTCACTGGCTTGATTGGTCAAACGATATCTTTAGCTGTACAGGCAGACTGATGTGCCCCTCGTATACCACAGACAAACGAAATTAGGTTATGACTCATTCAAATGTCAGGCATAACTTAAAACCTAAATGATTTCTAGGAAAATCGTGTCCAACTACCTCATTAACATGTAAATGTAGTTTTAATGATGAAACTATATTGATAACTGATAAGGTTAGAATGTTAGACAGTCAATTGTTTCAGATAAACCACATGAAACAAGTGACTTCTGATACGTAAAACAGTTGAATGATGAACGAAAACAGTTGAATAAACAAATGAAACAAAAGTCACTTAAGGTTATCATGTTGAACAGTCAATTGTTTAGAGATAAATCCATGAAACAAGTGACTGCTGATGAGTGAAACAGTTGAATGATGATGTAAACAGTTGAATAGACAAACAAAACAAAAGTCACTTACGCTTACAGTATGTGGCAAGCTAGTTTTCTTGGAAATAGGTTTATGTTCATAATTATTATTATACACAGTGCCATTTGGACTAGGTAAAGAGTTGCAAAATTTGTAAGCTGCATCCACTTCCCGTCCAGATGGGTCTAAAAAGTGGTCTTTAGAATTACAAATGTTGCTAATTGACTGGCATCGACGTCCAGACAAGCCCTTGGAAGAGTGTCTGCTAAAATTTGCGCCCATACTTATAGAAGATTCTTCACTACATCTATTAAATACATCACTTGTTTTAGAAGATAATTTATTATTAGTATTCTCTACTGTTCCATATTTGAGATCTGTAGATTTTCTTGCTGAAATAAAACAAAAAATTACTTCACTCACATACAGGCCAACTGATACCCTCTACCTTATTAAATATTTTTCTCTGAACATAATTAAATAACCTAACTACTTAAAACCAAACAGAACAGTTATTTGTATGCACTGCACTATCACATCGTCTCTTGTCGATATTCTCGTAACCCAAATAACGAAAACCGGGGCGACTACCTGCTGTAACAGCGCAAGGGTTGCCAGCCACCCAACCTTGGCTCAGCCAGGCAAATCGAAGTTTTAAGGGTGTATTCGGACAACAAAGCCGGTAAGTGCCCGCTAGTGGGCGTTCCGAAAGCCACACGCACACAACTACACCTGTCACTGCACCGATTCGCTCTAGAGAAGGTACAGGTGTGAAAATTTAAATTGTGTTTGTAAACCGTGGAATTCTCTCTGATTCTATTTCACATGATTTATTCTATTAATAAATCTGTTTGTTTAATCATTCTTCCTCATCTTTATTCATTTGTTTTATTAACGCACTTTTATTATTTTCATCCTCCAATTACTCCAATAATGAATTATTATTATATTAATTAATTATGTATTACACAAAACGAGATTAATAAATTATTTTAAAACCGACTTTTATTGTTTTATTAACGCTCATTTGTTTTTATACAAACGATCATTTTTTGTTTTGCCCGAGATTTTATCATTTGTTTATTTAAGAATTTAGTTTATTTATATATTATGTATTAGTATTTACACAATGAGATCAATAAATTATTTTAAAACCGATTTTTATTGTTTTATTAAGGCTCAATTGTTTTGTCCGAGATTTTATCATTTTTAGTTAAGAATTTTGTTTGAAGAGCTCGGCATAAGTAAACAAGAAAATCATACTTAAAAATAGTAAGGCCCTGAATTTGAAACAATGACCTTGTTTTTTATAAATAAATTTTTTTTAAATATATGCATACTTCTAATTAAAGAATTATCTTGTTTTATAATACAAAAATTATTATATCATGAAAAATGTCCATGCTTTACAGTGACATAGTAAGAATATATAATGACTTTAATCTTGAAAACGACAATAATAACACTCTACGTCACATATTATAAATTGCCTATACTTACTGAATTTCTTGTTTTCGGTTTGGACGTCTGAGAAGCTATTATTTTTCTTTTTTTCGTATTTTCTGCGAACGTCAGACAATAATGACAAATCCGTATATCGCCTGACAATGCCATGAGAACGAATCGCATTGTTTCTATTTTGCTTTTGATTCTCACTATCGCTGCTACTGGAATTATTTTTTAGTTCTGATGTTTTTCTTCTGCGGTATTTTCTTACATCGGGTTTGTTTGCGTCTTCTTTTATTACTAAAGTTCCAGCATTACACGATCGAAGGGTATATTTATTTTGGTTGGAATCAATCATTTGATATTCTTTGTATTTTTCTTGCTTTCTCCTGTTTTGGAATGTTGTTTCTTCGGGCTCTACTTTTGAGTATTTAGTTGAATTTCTGGAGAGCACAGCATCTTGTTTTTTGGTAGAAAAAATATCACTTCTTGACTTTTTTAATATGTGCTCTTTAATTCTTATTTTATCTTCTGTGTTTAATTTATAGTTATTATTAATTGAAGAAGCTGTGGTACTTCGTTTGACAGGATTATAATCTTTGTAATAATTAATTTTTATTGGCGTTTTTACATCAATATTTTTATTATAATTCGTCCGTGAATTTTTATAATCTGATACATGCCAACTTTTCCTGTCATATGCGTTTGTCTCCACTAATAAATTCTTTTTGTCATCGTACAATTGTATTACAGGTAGAGGAATATGTGGTGATGATCTCGAAGTACTTAATTCCCAGTTCCAATGTCTTGGTTTTTTCAGTTGCAGTTTAATAATATCTTCTAAATTGCTTCCTTGTACACTAGAATTTCTGTGAGCGCGTGACATTTTTGCATAACTCACTTTGTCACGAAATTGTAGTAATCAAAACGAAATGTTTATGAAACATGTAAAAAGCACTCGCGTGTTCTAAAGACGAAATAATACTAATCGTAGTCACTGCTTAGGTCAGGGAATAGACACGTGTTTTAAATGTGGGTTGAAAAAGATAAAAATATCTTTGGCGCTTGCTAGCTGCTGTTATGTTGCATTAGGTAAACACTAAACAAATTGGTGTAAGTTTAGATTGACATTTAGAAAGAAATATTTTAATGTTGATAAAACAACTGTTGACGGAAATAGTGCTCAAGCATACAAATAAAAACAATAAATTTGGGAGCGCACAACGCGCATAATGTGTACAGAAATAAATAAATAAATAGTTATTTAAGGATCGTAACGTCAATCATTATGGTACTAGTCGTGAAGATAACATAACATGTACCATAATGATTGGTTACAATCCGTATTGCACACAAATTTTATCTGTTGAGTACTGAGTACCATACTAGATTCATTATGGACGCAATTATGGTCCTCAAATTGAGGCTTATAATGATGACGATACGGCATCAGATAAATAAACAATTTTAACTTAATAATGAGAGTACTAACATTTGTGATTATTGTTAAGTATTGTGGATGAAATAATCGTTTAAATTTAGAGCGCATCTATTTTTAACCCGTAGAATTAGATTAATGGCCGTGTTGACAATTTACGAGAATACAAAAGATCAATACATACAAATTTTTGCTTCAATTTCTTCCTGTTTTACACTTGTTTCTGGCGTAAGTACAACTAACTAAAAAACAAATAAGTAACTGCTTATGTAGTGTATCCTTGATTTTAGATTTGAATTTCATGTAATGTAATATATACGTACCCTTATGAAATATCATGAGGTTAAACAAATAAAAACTTGCTACTACTAAATGAATTTATCTACGACCATTGAATAATACATTCATTATGTAGGTAACTATAATAAGATAAACCCCTCCATAAGACACAATAATTATATTGTAAATTCATAATTCAACACTACTGTATTATGAGTCCATTATTCATCAAAATGTGAGATTATAATAATGTTTGAAAGATAAAAAATGTTTTATTTAAAAAGTCGTAGATAAAACGTCGTTTGACTCGCACTCGGATGATTATATACTCGCTTTCATCCTCTTGAATTATAGCCTGTATTATGTGTTCGTTGAACAGTATACTATTGTAGTTGTGGAATATTTGAAAAGTTGTTTTCAAATGGATGTAATTAATTTATTATTAAATACAAGATATTAGCCCATCTACATATATCTACTGCGTCTATCCCTTACATTTACATCATTGTAACATAAACAAATTCCATATCAGTCAATTTGGTTTTATACAATGATCACGATTATTTATTATTTTAAACTTAAGTCTTTGCACATTCATAGATATTACAAAGTTTATTACAATTGTGCCAAGTTATTGACTTGACTATATATACTTATTTATTAGTAGATAAAGGAATGCATCTAATAAAATGTTATAAACAATTTATCTATTAAACAGTCTTATCTATAGCTATAGATAAAGCTGTGATTTATTCATATATTCATTTGATATTTTGTAAGATATATTTTAGTTAGTTAATATGTTTATCGATATGGTTTAATGTATATAATCGTGTTTAGGTATTTCGTATTTATTGTCTTGTTTAACCAAATTATCAAAACGATTTAAATTAGAGTAGATATTAAATAAATATAATTACGCAGAGAGACGATATTAAGCGTATAACAACCACGAAAATACAGAAATATTGTTCCATACAGCATTATCATTTTAAGTGTAACAATTATAAACAACTTTTATCTTAAGAGGCCCGTCTACCTTCTAAAATCCAGCATAAAATGCACTAACGTACCGACTGTCTTGTGGCTAGTACAAGATTGGTAAAATTTATTTTAACAATTATACAGGTTATAAATAATAAAAATTGTTCCTGTTCCATGATCAATAAGTTGAGTACTATATGCCATTAAAATATATGCACGAAGTTGTGAATCATCCTGTATATTTAAAGAATCAATTAACAGTTGTCCCTCTTTAAAAATTTAATAAAGAAATTGTACATGATTATAAAAATACTGAAAAGTTCTTGCAAACTTTACAAGGTTATATCTCATGATTAAAATTTGTTTTTAAAATTTTAAATAGGCACATCTGTAGATCCATTCTTTCTCTATTAAATGTATATAAAAAAATCTTCAAGTCAATAATAAACTGACTTTTTTAACAGTTTTCTTCAACTTGAAGCTAGAATGCGACAAAGTACGAGTTTCGGTCAGCCGTAGTAGTGGGGAAAGGAGTGAGAGTATTCTAGGAATTCGGTAAAAAAGTAGACGGGCCGCTAAGTAGAAACAATATTCCATATCCTCGCTTCAACTAAACTAAATTGCAACGTATAAAAAGTGTTAAGTATATATAGTCTGCGCCTATTCACAAATAATTACATACAAAAATATAATTTCCGTGTCAGTCTTCGAACGGTCACTACAAAACTTTGATAATCTGAAACAAGAAACTCCAGTTAAATGAAAATCTGCTCGTCGTCAGAGGCAGTCTCGTTGAGTACGACGTCTTCAGCGGGCGCTCCGGTCTTCACGGGGGTCACGGGGTACTTCACGGGGCCCCGCCAGCGGCGGCAGAGCCCTAGAGAGCGGGGCAGAGCCACCGCGGGGCCGTCACATCCGGGCATATCACATTTGTACGGCTGCGAAGCTGCGTCGTAAGGGTACTGAGGTTTTGTTTCCTATTGGAAAGTTTACATGGTTTATCTCAACCGCAGGTAATACGTGAAACTATTAAATCTCAAATATCCACATTATAAAGATACAAAATTAGAGCTTGTTTCAAATGGTTGGTAGCTTAACTATTTGCAGGCAACAATTTTTTCTTTAAGATGTTCAATTCTTTATTAATTCCAATAATTTCTTTGTAATTTTGATGATTCTTCTAATTATTGTAATTCTGATTATTATATTTCGATTCTTTCTCAGTCATTCCAATAATTATTTGTTAATTAGGCTAAGAGTAAGTATATTTTAGCAAGTCCACGAATTTTAGAACAGTTCTTTTAATTCCTTAGCAATTCTTTAAATTATTTAGTAATTCAGATAATTCCTCAGTAATTCAGATATCTTTAGTATCTCCAGTAGTCCAGTAATTGGTTTTGTAATTTCAAAAATGTTTTAGTGCTTTCGAAACAATAATACTTTAATTATCCACAAATAAAAATTAAATTTTTAATGAACGATCAATGAATGAATTTTGAAAAACCTTACCTCTATATTATTGTAAGTTGAACACTGGTACAAATCCACAAAGTCTTCACTCCTTCCATTGCACTTGAAATCATTGCTGTACAAATCGCTACTCCTATCTAAGATCGTCCGTTCACGTCTCTTTTCCTTCCTAGGTGTTGTAAACTGCGACGTTAAGACTTGCGACAAAATCAACTCGACTTTATTGTCAGTTTTCTTCAAAAGTTGAAGCGCATCTGCATATTTGAGATTTAGCAAGTTCTGCCCGTCTACGGAGACAATTTGATCCCCTCTGAAGACGTTGCCGGTGTCACTAGCCGGGCCATAGGGCACGACGGATTGTATGTAGGCCTTTCCGTCGCTCCCTTCGGTCACCTGGATGCCTAGACTCCCGGTGGAGTCCTTGAAGATGGTCACCGTTTTCAGGATACGCTCATCGGCAAATGACAGGTTTTTTAGCTTTTCCATCAAGGATTGACTTAGAGTTTCGTGGAAATCCGGCAGAAATTGGTCTAAGGAACGTATACTTGAATCTGGAATAAAAGTAACTGTTATGCCCTGTTCACACATGGATTTTTTGAAGATTCTTTCATGCTTCTGTATAATTTTGATGCCGCTAAATTGAATCTTCAATGAGTCTTGGAAAAGGAGAATTTCTTATTCATTGATATAGTTGATTTCTTAACTAAACGGAGTAATCTGAAGTTGTCACGCTGAGCCATATTTAAACTGTGTAAATACGAGAAAAATATCACTAGATTTTTTTGGCAGCAAAATTAAATTTGACCTATCAGCGGGCAAACTCGATACAGTAACTGACAACAGCTGACGAGACAAGATGGAGAAATAAATATTGTACTTACTTAAAACATAGATATCAGCATTAGGTGCGACTCCAGAACTCGAATTGGACAATCTAGAAGATGATTCCAAAGAAATCTTTTCATTTTCTTCTAAATTCCAGGCATTAACTGCCTCCAAGCTTCTAGACATTCTTCCGTTGCTAGTAAATGCCCTGATGCCCATTTTAACTCCTTTTCTTTTATCCCACCCGGAACATTTACCCTTATTCTCACTTTTCTTTTCTTTCGGATTTTCATTCTCTTTATTTTGAAACTCCTCTAAGGGTAGATTCAGGTAACTTAATTCGTGTACACTTTTAGACCGTTTACAACGTGCAGTTCGATTTGAAAAATTAGAAATCGGATTGGAAGAAGGAAGAGAAGTAAAATTAGGCTGGTCGGGAATGTTCGACGCGAGTTTGAAAAGATGGTTCGCCTCGTTTTTGATGTCTTTAACCAGGACTCCGAATTGTTGAGACAGAGATTGCAAGGATGAGTATTCTGTTTTTAATCGAAGAAAAAACTGGTGGTGAAGCGATGCAAGACGAAACGTGTAATAACTCCTACAAATATTTACTTTAATGTTTTGTTAAACTAAAATAAACTAGACTTACTTCTTGTGGTCCATCTTTAGTTTATATTTCTTGGGCAAGTTCTTTCTTTTAGAAGTATAGTGAGGTAAAATACAAAGAAAATGTTTGCTATAACACAAAGTTTGTATATCTTGCCATTTAAATATTTCATAAACTAATGGATTATTATACGGAATTACACTGCTGTTCCTTTCATATAAATTTAAACCCTGGGCTGAGACACATAGCCATACATTTTTTGACGTATTTTTCGAAACCTAGAAAAAATCAGTCATACAATTTTCTTTCCTCAGGATTAAAAAAATATTACAAACTATCATTTTTTAAATGCATCAGAACAAAAACAAAATTTTGAGAGTAATAGATGGTTCAAATCCAGGTTCAAATGCACAAAATTATACTTTCGACTAATAAGAATGAGTACACGTTAGTGACACGGTTGATAACCGCACACATTTTTGTGCGTAACATGATGGTACACATTTTAAATGCACACACTTTCCACTAATAACAATGAGTACCCGTTAGTAACCGCACACATGGTATAATATACCAATGAATCAGAATACTGTCACAGCCAAGTTGGATAAAATAGATGTATCTACTTCATGATAGTTTATAACATCTTATTGTTCTGAGTGAATGTATTAATATATTCTACAGTCAAAATTAGCGTACCAAAGTAGCGGAATAGAAATGAACTCCATAGTTAGGTAAACTTTGCGCCAGCAAAATAAAATCTTCTTCTGCTTTTTCAACACTGAATCCACGTTTTTGAACATGTGTTTGTGTTAACATCCTACGAAAATCTTCATCTGTATTTCGTCCTTCTAGTAATATTTGAGGAACATAATGTTCTAACAAGAAATAGTGACACGTTTCATGCTAAAAATTATGAATCAGTAACTAATAGTACAATCAGCTGTATTATAACTTCGAGTACATACGTTAAGAATTTTTCAGAAATATTGCAAACTGAAATTTAACACGAAGAATAAAGAATCATTAGTGAATCGATAAATAAAAATTATAATTGCTGTGACATCAATTAGCAAAACTATAGGACCAATTTTTATTATTTAATAATACATTTTATACGTTTATTAATACACAAAAATTTTTTTGAAATAAAATGATGTGACATTGTGTTTTATAAAAAGCCTAATTTTACAATCTGCTTACGACTATGTACTCGAAGTTATGCAAATAAAAATAATTACTTTTTCTGAGTAGTCGCCGAATTCGGATTGCAAAGCGAGTCCGCCTAATTCATAGAGCTGCTCTATCGTACACGGTAACTGGCTTTCCAATAAGGACCTCCTTAATTGTAAATACAAAAGATGTTTGGTTTGTTGACTTCTCACGCCCCGCAAAGAAGGAAGAAAGAACCGAATTCTAACAAAAAGAGTAAACCGAGTATTTGCCGATGAATCTGCTGATATTATTTTGGATAATTTGACGTCTGAAGGAAGGAACACAAAGTCACCGGAAATGAGAACAGAAAGGCCTAAGAAATAATTTTCTTCGATATCTTCGCTGTGTATTATTTTCTGAAAGAAATCAATAAGGTTTGTTTAGTACACAAAAGATGTAATGTGCTAAAGTGAGTTTAAGAAGTTAGGAATATTGTTTGGTTGGGGATTTTTAGCTGGCTTTTAAATCAAATTACGAAAAATGTTTTCAAGACAAGAAAGCTCAATGCGTAGAATATCTAATTTTTTTCAAAGAATTTTGTATTTGTGCCAAATTAATCTACAGGAACTACGTCATCAAAGTTTGTAACTAGATAAATGACGTCACGGAATTACTACGTTTACATGGTATATTAATAGTATATTAAGAGTTACTGTTTGTATTGAAAAATACAAATCTGATACGCAACAAAGCAAAAATAATGATATTTCAATAAAAAACTACGAACAACGTAAATAAATGTATATCATACGAAAACAAAAACGAATGACATAATATCACATGGCCGATCCAATAAGATATACATGTAAACGTACACATTTTATAATTCAGTAGTACCAACGTGGGATGAAAAAATGAACCAGAATTATTTTAAATAAATTAAAAATGTTCCGAGTTTAAAATAATTGTACATTTAATTATAATGTACTTTTCTTATAGTAGTATGCAAAAATAGTATTGTTTTCTAAACATAAATATCACTCGATCATTACTACTTTTTCTTTCATTCATTCATATTGTAAAGTTTTGAAGACGTGCCTCCTCTGCATAATTTTTTTTTAGTATACGACTATTAAAATATTAAAAAGAGTAAAATCTTACCTCAAACAACTGCCCAGCAGTTGTGAATTCTGGTTTGCAATTCACCTCCAATTTGACTCCGTTCAACATAATAACAGTAACAATTTTCGCATTCCCCACCTGTAAAAAAACACAAAAAATATTCCCGTTTCATATATTGCATAAATATTCAAAACGTCAATCCGAAACTCAAACAAAAATCATGTTATTAACTCCAAAGACAAACAGAAGAAAAATATCCCTTTATTTACTTAACAAAAATAAACTTGGAAACTTGGAAAATGAACAAGACAAACAAAAATCTCACCCTTAAGTCTTCCAGGACAATTTGCTTGCCGGGCAAGGCGGCCCTTATAACGAACTCTGGCCCGATGCATGATTTGTGATTGGCGCGAGTGTTAGTGACGTCATCTACGTGGTATAACCTAGAAGCTGCCCGTTTGACAGGGTTGCGTTTCATATGGTGTCTTCTTTTAGACACTATGGGTTTCTCAATCGGTTGTAACAACTCTTCTTTTGTACATATTGACTTCGGTCTTGGTTGAATGCATTTGTCAAGCTGATGAAGGTACTCTAAACTCGTGAATATGCTCTTCTCTGGTCGCCATTTTGGTTTGTGTATTGTCTCGTTTTCTACTCGTCTAGTAAACAAGTCGTGTTTGTTGTTGCTATGACTACAAGGCGGTACCAACGGCTTAAGCAAAGCGCAGTCTGGTATGATGGGTGTACTATGTCGATAGATTATTGTCTCGCGGTATAAGTCCATTACTATGTGGGAAAAGGGCTTCAGCTGCTCGCGCCGTTTGCTGTACTCCGATATGACCTGAAGAAGGGAACAACATTTATTATTTATTCAGATTGTTCGTAGAGAAACTCTGTTTACTGTTCCATACAGAATAAAGCTAGATTCAGACCTACTCAATTGTAAGCATAAGTGCTAAGTTAACCAACCAGCGCTACCACAAAATTCCTATTTCAATTATAAGTGCGATCGTTGAGCGCTGGTTGGTTAAATTAGCCACTTACACTCATAATTGAGTAGGTCTGTATCTAGCTTAAGATATTAAGATTGTTTACTCAATCATATTTCATAAGCCGGGCGATTTTTAAAAAACTAAAGCTAGATTCAGGCCTACCAATTGTAAATATAAGTGTTAATTAAACAAACCAGCGCTCAACGTTCACACTTATAATTGAAATTGGAATTTTGTGAAAGCGCTGGTTGGTTAAATTAGTACTTATACTTATAATTGGGTAGGTCTAATTTTAGCTTACGCTCCTGAATTAAACAAATGTAATATTTAACTGTATTTATTGTATTGACTCATTTTACTATCTCGTACTATTTTTTTATGTTTCTAAATAAAGTTCAATAAGGGCAGTTACATAAATTTTCGAGAATGGTATCGAGAACGAGAATTTAAATAAATAAATAATTTTTCTGTAAACTGTGTTTTAATAACAACATACGATTAAAAATAAACTATTATATTTGAGTTTAGTTCTGTAATTTAAGATTATTCCTAAAACAATTGTTGGTTTTATTATTATAAACGCATTATAGTTTATACGTTTCTTTAGTCTTCCTTATTTTTCAGCTTTCATTCTCGGATTAATTTAAATTAACTTTTTTGAGTGGAAAATGGTGATGTGAGAAAAGGAAAATTACGCGAAATCAATCAAATTGTGAAGTAGGTACTTATTCATTTCAACTCCAACCGATTTCTACCCTTAAATAGCTCTTCTTTTGGAACTACAGTAATTTAGTAAAAAAAATAATTATAAAATTAAACGGGGGAAACACTTCAAAAAATAACTGATTTCCATTAATTTTTCATTTCTCAATTTACTTTTAGTTGCTGCTTTTCAACAATTATAAATTTAGTATAGGTTGGTCAAGAACAACTAATTAATTATACAATAAGTTAAAAATTTGTGTAGCGATTTATAGAAGATAACATGTGCATAAAGTTATAGATTATTACTTACTAGAAGTTTCACTAATAAAATAAACAATCACACAATAATTAGGATCCCGCATTCACAATCTACACATCCACACTTTACTACTGCACATTCGTTCTGTCCTGTCGTACATCCACCATCCACCACCACTTGCACTTGCTCTACTGAATAACTAACGGTCTCGCGCACATGTTCTGTAACGAACCACCTGACCACCTGACATTAAGTCTGTTGATAAACATCAAAACATTACAGCCGATTGATCGATTAATAGTTATTTACTTTACAAGTGGGGAAAGTAAGGAATTACCCACGAGGGAAATCTTAACTCACGAGGCTGAAGGCTGAGTGAGTTATTTTTCTCGAGTGGGTCATTCCTTTTTGCCCACGTGTGAAGTATAACGTTTTATCCAACACCTCTTAATAACTGCTTAAATATTTAACAAATAATATTAAGTTTCAACCTAAAACACCGTTACAATGGTGACTTCCAACAAGCAAAGTAACAATTTATCCACAAGTGGGTATAATTTTGATCAAAGCCACTAGTGGGTAATTTTTTACTTTGCTCGTTTAAAATCACCATAGTTATGATGCTTTTATTAAGAGGTTTTGGATAAAATAAATTATCAGTTTATCCGGCGTATTTACTAAAAATCTTAACAATAAATAAATAGACAAACAATCACAGCATTGCACTTGCTCAACATGCAACGGTCTCGCACACATGTTCTGTAACGAACGACCTTTTCACTTGACAGCTGACACTTCAAACATCAAAACATTACAGCCGATTGATTGTTGATTGATTAATATAAATTAACAGTTTGTCCGGCATAGGTACTTACTAGAAATCTTAATACATAAATAAATAAATAGACAAACAATCACACACCATCTACTTCTTGCACTTGCTCAACACGTAACGGTCTCGCACACATGTTCTGTTTTCACTTGGCAGCTGACACTTGTACTCACGTCGAGCAGGTGCATCAGCGAGGCCCGGTCCTGGGGCAGCTGTCGCCCGGTGGCGGACAACACGGCGCAGAGGTCGCCGCTCAAGCGAGCCGCCGCTGCGTGTGTGGGGAGTGCCACCCGCTTGAGGCAGGCGCCCACCGAGTATACCAGCATCTGTAACAACAACAACGGTGAAGATGATTACGTAGAGAGGGTTGAAGATGGTCAGAGATGACAAACACGTGGTAGAAGTGAGAAAACAGGCGGGAAAGTCGGTGTACTTGGAGGTAATCTTCAGGAAACAATGGCAAAATAAGTAAATTATTACATAGAGGTGATGAAAGATGAGGTGTCAAAGAAGTTGTGGAAGTGAGTAAGTATCGTAGGAAAGTGGGTCTATCTGGAGATCATCTTCAGAGAAGTATGGTAAAATATGTACATAATTACATATTATCTGGGATTAGATTAGATTACCTGGAGATCATCTTCATCGTCAACTTACGGACTCTTATTTTTTTTATGATTGATTATAGATAGATGGAATCTAACTACTTCTAGACCGATTCGTCTTGGTGCAGTTAGAATCTCTATCCGTGCGACGATCTTTGCAAGCTATAGCGGTAACGTCGGTAACGGATAGATTATAATGCAACCAGCACTACTTAGAGACAATCAAGTGGCCAGCTTGAAGATGCATGATTTTGAAATTGAACGACAATCACACACTGCCGGTCGAGAGACTTGAACCACGGAACGGTTTCTACGTCATCACATGCAGAAATACACAAGGAAGATTTTTGAGCAGTTAAATACTGAGCTCTACATTTTAGCCTTTATTTTAAATAATCAATTATCAGTCAATAAAAATAGGTATTAGAGATCTAAGTTTTTTGGTTTTATGAGCACTCACATTTTTTGATTTTGTATAAGCTAGATTCAGACCTACCTAATTATAAGTATAGGTGCTAAGTTTACCAACCAACGCGTCCACAAAATTCAAATTTTAATTATAAGTGCGAACGTTGAGCGCTGGTTGGTTACATTAGCCACTTACACTTATAATTGAGTAGGTCTGAATCTAGCTTTATTCTTTATATTTTCTTGTACTGTAATATCTAATATAATTTAATGATGAGAATAACTTTTAAACTCGTTAAATTTATTTGTAACGATATTGAAAAATTAATTTAATTTATGAGGTAAATTTGAAACGCCTGCTGTCGGTGTACGATTGCTCAGATTGCAGATTGTATTTTAAAAAACAAGAATTCTCTTCCGATTCAATAATTCTTAATTCGATATTTTTCTGTCGTAAAATCTACACAAAAATAAACAACTTGGATTCTCGCAAAGAATTCCATCTCCAATTCAGATATTTGATAAATAACACATGAGATTCAATTAAGTGATTTATATTCTGGAGAAAACTGGAAAGCATCTTTACATATCTGTCACGTGTTGGCCTCCAGTCTTCCAGGGCTTCAGGATATGGAAGGATAAGTAGAAAAGCCAGCAGAGGCCAGGCATAAAAAGACGAAACTCGCAACACTCAAGAAGTATAAATATACGCATAATGTTATCAAAAGATAAGCACGCACTTCTGTTCATTCTCTGAATATTGTATGGAATTTATATTGTGCTTGCTTTTATATTTTTCAAGAGTTTTCAGAAACGAATTATTATTTTTTCAGTATTAAAATGAGAAACAGGAGTTATGGTCCACGATACAGTGTGGTTTGTACATATACACTAGAGAAAAAAAACGCACCACTTGAAAATGCACCAAAATGGCAAAAAACTCGATTGCATTTTGTCGAAATTGGATAAATCTTTGAGTTCTAAAAAGTTTGAAGTTTTCTCTTTAATGTGATGCAAGTCAATGTGATGCCGGAAGTAATACTTGAAGCTTGATATAGTTTTCCTTAAATAACATAATTACATACATACATAATTTATTTATGACAAATGTTGCAATTAAATACAAATGAAAATATAATTATTTATGTATACAGATAATTTTAAATACAATATGCTGTATCTTGTATTATTTAAGAATTATTATAGTACAATTAATTAATATTCCTGTTTTTCAAATTCCAGTATCTTGTAGTTTATGATCATGAAATTTGTTACTACACAAAATTTTAATTATTATTGACACTTGTTTGACATCTTCTGCATCTTGGTTTAGATTATTATTTAGATATTACCTACATGGACATGACACTATTAAATTTGGTAAGTATGTAAGATGTAAGTAATTATTTATTAGATTAGTAGAATGTAGAATGAGCAGCTTTAGGCGAGAGGTCATGTGCTGGCCACAACAGATTTTTTTCATTAAATTTATTTTCAACAGTAATTATGCGATTCCAGTAGTCCTCAAAATGTACCGTATATAAAACTAGAAGTACCTAAAACTCTAATTTTTCGAATTTCTGAAAAATTCGTTTCAATTCGTAATCACATGAGCGTATCAAGCTGTATGTATTCGAAGTTATGGTACATTCTGTATAAATATATCTTGCCTGAAATCATTGTTAACTTTAGAAAAGTATCATCATTCATTTACGTTCTTTGTATTCCAATGTAGAATTCAATTAAGAATTATTTATTTCTAATTTATATTTTAAACGAAATTCCTAAACGATGTCTTTATTATTCTGTTATCGAACGAAGTGAAATATTTTAAACGCGGTAGAAATTTGCATTTACAAATTACATTTGCCTGTTCTTTTTCAAAGTTCAAAGACCTGTAAAAACTCGCTTTAAAATGCTTTAAAGGAAAACTCTTAATAAAATAAATTGAAAACAGAAGTGAGTGCTGCTCAATATATTTTCTCTTTTAATTAGAATCTAATTAAAATGAAACAACAGTAAATTCACTATTGATTAGAAATTAATCTTACAGATTGCGTAAATTTGCAACACTTTAATTACAATTTTATGTTTATTGGGTACGCAGGTAGCATTTGCGTGTTTGCTAATAAATATTATGGGGTATAAAGTCCTTTATGTTCTAATTTACGACATGTCCATATTTTTCCTGCAAGTGAAATTTACACGCGTTTTACATCCCAGAATAGTTCACAAGACCGCCGTAAAATTTTATTATTCTTCACAGAGAAACTGAAAACACAGAACAAATTCAATCAAGTAAAAAATACGAGATTTGGTCTGGTCGAATGATATAATTCCTTACGAAATCCAGGAAACGTTTATAGTAATTCCCTTAGAGAACAGAAGTTTATAGGAACAAAACAATGAAGCAACTTTTTTTTCGAAGTATTTTTTTTAGTATTAGTGCCGTGATACAAATTTTTATTAAATATTTCGCCGTGCTATACAGAATCACACCTATAAATAAATAAAAGGGAATATAACACAAGGTGTTCGTCTACCCTAAAATTGACAGCGTTACAGAGGTGTACGCCTCCCAACGTTTACTTTAGTTATAATTGAAATATATGATGCTTTTACATATGAGTGTATTAACAAAGGATATCTTAATGTCTCTAGTTTTTACCTTCCGCTTACCTGTAAAGGAAGGTATTGGAATCATGCAAAAAATCGGGTAGTGAGTTTTTAGTGGATAAGCACGAATTGGGGTCCTTACAACTCATTTTTGATAGTTTCCCGATGATGTCTGTATGTATGTGTGTGTGTGCGTGTGTGTGTGTGTATGTGTGTGGTCCGGGCCGATGCCGTCTGTCGCATAACTCAAATACGAATTACCCAAAAATTTTGATATTTGGTATTTTACAATTGTATACGAATAGGAAGAGCTCATTAGATTTTGGTACAAATATCTTTACTGGAAGTGATATTTTTTGAAGATTGAAAAAGATAATTGTCAAAATTGTATATAAATTTGGATAAATATAGTATTTATTTGTAATAAGAATAAGAGGAAAAGTTATTTGCATCCTACGTTATAAAAAAATTGTCTTTATCTGGTAGCATTAAAGAACTGCAGTAAAATTAAAAAAATAAATTTATCAAATAAAACATCGAAATCTTGTAATCCATGTTCGATTGATTTTTGTTTCTGCGTAAAAAATTTTGACAGGTGAGACGGGTGACAAGTTGACATACTAGCGTCATATAAGTCATAAGTAAGATATTAAATGTAGTAATTGAACGGAGGATGGCTTCATCACAGAAGAGTTTGCCTGAGAACGAATCTTTTGATTCAGGTGATGCAAATTTCTGTGTTAGAATATTTTAGATTTTTATTTGTATATTTTAAAGGGACACCGGATTGTATACGTGCACATTTATGTTTATAAGTCTAGATATGGCGGAAGGTTGTGTGATGGCCACGTCAGATTTTTTATTTTTTGTCTTTAACCTAAGAATTTGAAGCAAAAAATATTTAAAAATGACGTTTTTTGTCATTATTTGATACGATTTGATATGATTTTTTCGGTCATTATAAATGGAAAGAAAAATTTAAAAAGCCTGCAGCTAACCTTCCCTTGTCGAATAATTTTTGTTTTACTTAATTTCTTAAAAAATACAGAAGTTATTATAGGAATACTGGAGCCATGTTTACAGTATTTCTCAACTTCAAAATGACATTGTATAGCTAGGATGCGGCAAAGTAAGAGTTTCGGGCTGGGTTCGGGCAGCCGTAGTAGTGGGGAAGAGAGTGAATTAGAAAAAAAAGTAATATCGAGAGTATTTTAGGAATTCGAAAAATAGGTAGATGAGCCTCTTAAGTTAGGTTATTTTGAGAATTTGACAGATGGAAATTATTTGTATTATGTCGTCAAATTTTATTTGAACGTAGTATAAAGTATGTTTTATTTGACATACGAGTATAAGGTCAATAACAACATTCTGTTTTTTCCGTGGTATGTTTACTATTTATAAAACTTTCAGAATAAATATAAACAACCGCCATATTGGTATGCTCTAGTAGCACATCCCCTTCCGTCTCATGGCTTCAACCCCTCACCAAAAAATCAGAGTATGCTACCTCTACTCTTATAGTGGGATTCTGTGCAAATCTGTAGTTGCTACAGACCAATAAAATTGTAAATATTTAACAAAATCGCAATGAAATTTATAGTCATATGAACAGTTTTATATTTGTCAACAAACATTGATGTAATTTTGTTCAATATTTAAAGATTTACAAATTTCTTAAACTTATAGATTTGCACAGAATCCTAGCATAAGGTAATTCCCGATAAATGTTTAACCCATCATGATCATCTTTGTCTTACCTTCTCCACATCGTTGTCGTTGCATTTGTGCAGCAGCTGCTGGTTGTACTCGGGGGCGGTGTAGCTGCTGACGTTGACCTGGGGGTCTCGGTTGACCCGCTGGAGCGCCAGAGTGACCCGACCTCGGGCTGACAGCAACAACAGCGACGGAGACACCACCGGCAGGTAGCGCCCGCCGGATACGCCGTCTGCAAGGAGAGAACAGTGTGAGAGGGTAGCCGAAAGTGTTGGGTGGACATAAACCTCCCCTGTGGTTTCCATTGACCACCAGGAGTGAATTGTAGAGTAGAGTATTTATTTACTATTTTACAAAATAGGGGAAGGTGTTCTACCTTGGGACAAAAATTACATTTTTTGTTCTACATTTTTTTGTGATGAGTTTTTCGGAAAATGATTGTACATTAACAACTAACTTTTGTTAACAACTATTATTTTTAATGTGATGATATTTGAAAGAATAATAGTAAAATCTTTTATAAGAAATAAAAATGGCAAACTGTCCCGAGGTACAATGCGGTGTTGTACCTTGGAACAAAGCTGGTTGTACTTCGGGGCACATAAAATATAAGAAAAAAAAAGAATCAAACGAACAGAAACTACACTCGAAGAAAAAATTAGGGGAAAACTCGATTTTTGACGCAAAATGTCAAATTTTCAAACCGTGATAACTTGGTTGAATTTGACCCAAAATCAATAATGCTTTGGGTTTAAAAAAGATCAAAGTCTCCTCTTTCGAATGGTGTACCTGAAAGCCACATTCGATACATCCCATGTCCCGTAAACCACCAGAGAAAAAAAAAAAGTTTTTGACTGAAAAAAATTTCCAACTTTAACAACTTGCACGGAGTACAAAAAAATGGTAGACCATTCAAGGCAAGGACATTGAAGTTCACACAATTTACTTTAATGTTAAAAAAGAACAAGTTTCTACAATGATTCTATCCAAAGTTGTTATGAGCATTTGAATTTTTTTTTTTAAATACTCAGCTCCCCAACCACAAATCCTGGCTGCGCGCCTGTTTGTACGTATGGTAAATATTAAGTTCATATCCGGAAATAAAGTTATTTTTAAATTAATTGCCTTTTAAGTTTTAAACAAAATATAATTATTTCACCTTTTGTACCTTTCTGTTTGTGAAACATGTTTAGGTAAATCTACTCCTTGATTTTCCTGGATTTAACTTTAATATCCCCTAATTAAAACCTGCCATTATCATTTGAAACAATACAAAAAGAACAAGAAAAGCTAATAACAATAAATAGCGCTATTACGAAATGAACAAAACATTAAAACGTTGAATTCTACACTCGCCGAACAAAATGGCGCTAATTAAAAAGCACAGTCCTTGTCACAATACCCAGAGTAGAGAATGCTTATTTTAGCATTTCACTTAACTAGTCACAATTTGCAAATGAAAAGAGACATTATAAAGTCATTAGCAGAAAACTATTTCCATTACTATTATTATTAGGAAGAAGTTTAGTGTCATAATAAAATATATGTGTTAGGTTTTCCTTTTGGGAAAATTGCTTTCATGCAGAAGTAACATCGTTATTTCGCGACAGTTTTCCGGTGAATTTTCCGAAGAATAAAAGACTTGACTTCGCGTTTTCCGATTTTCTAAACGATGTCAATGTCGAATTTGCAGTTTAGAATATTGAGCCATTTTATACCAAGAGTTACAGGAAATACAAATCGAAATATAAATCCATTTTATGGTGACTAGGCATACAAATGTTTTTGATGGACATACATCGGGTAAAAATTTTTTTTCAACAAAAATAATCTTTTTTTAATGTTTATTTATCACGGAACTGAAAGAATTTTTTCAAAATTCACAATTTTGCATACATTTACTATTCTTTTGTTTGTATTCAACTTTATCTATAACTACTAAACCTGTACTTTTGTTTTTGTAAGTATCAATTCTACGCTAATTTATAAAAATTTAAGTGTGTTATTTATATTTTTTGTATCTTCTTCTAGTCACCAGTACCTGAAGATGAGTATTTTATTCGAAACCAGTCGTACTATTTAAATAAAATTATGAACGTGAAGTAAGACTACTTTTTGCACTTCCGGTACTAAAACTCTTCTATAGTCTTTATTTTTAGAGACTAAGGTTCTAAATTTGATCCCAAGAGATTATTTTTCATATTTAATCCCGTTGTCAAGGAATTGAATTAATTAATCCCGTTGTCAAGTAAATACGTGCTATTTGTTACAGAGTATCTATGGTAACAATATAAATATTTGTCATAAAATTTACTGTCAAAATTACAAAATGTGTATTCTTTTAAACTATTTTGCATTCGTTTGAGGATGAAGTGCAAAAAATAGCGTATATACCACAGGACTAAAGTACCTTTAATCCCTCTGGTGATTATTTCCCTCACCTTCGGTTCGTGAAATAAACTTCACCCTCAGGATTAAGGCTCGGGTATAGCTACTATAAAAGTGTCGTTCGTACTTTACTAATAACTTAATTTAGGTGCACTTTAGAGAAAAAATTTATTTACAAAAAATGTCTATAATTTTATGCTTAACATCGGATTGATTCAAAAATTTCAAAATTCTCAAAAAAACTAATTTCAAAATTTGATATTTTTTTAAATTAGAAATTGGGAATAGTTTTTGAAAAAATATTGACAATCCGTTGTTAAGATACTAATGTAGATTATGTGTAATTTTTTTGAAAAAGATATTTCAATCGTAGCATGAGTTATTAGTAAAGTACGATTTTTGATGTTTTTCTAGACTTTCCATTATTCAAAACAAGTGCAAAAAATCAGAAAAGACAATACATATATTTAGTATACTGTAACCAAAATTTGGTTCATAAAGCACTCGAAATGCACGAGTAATTAATTTAATAAGGAACTACTAACGCTAACTATACTAGCACCTTAAATCATGCACTTTAGTCCCTCAATATATAATATACTATTCTCACCCTACTTAATTTACTATTCTTGTCATTACACAGTTAATTAAAATTTAATATTATTTCATTCATATTTAATTAGATATACATTATACAATCAACAATCCAGTGGTTTAAAAAATGTACTTCTTGTGATAACAGCCCTTACATAAATATAAGAATTTAAAAAAATATTTTTGTTCAATGATCAGTTGAGTCCTGTACTCTATTAAAGTTGTAAATCACCTTGTTTACAGGGCGCATATTAACCAATTTTCCATTTTGCTTATAGAACTTTTTTTGAGGTCAGTTTCGTATAATATAAATTTTTATTGTCATTTATGTTATTATTTGATTATTATTTATGATGTAAAGTTTTAAAAATAAATCATTTCGCGTTTGCTTTGACAAAACCACAAAGAGTTTAATAAACGTCAGAACCATTTACCTCAGACTCAATTCCGTTAGCGCACAATAACGTACAAGCTCTTTACCGAGATTTACTTTAATGTTTCTTTTAATTATTTCCATTTCCTGGAAACGGTTGTGCGTTAAACAGAAATAAAACTCTTCACATACGAACAATGCACCACTGACATAATATCACTCCTTTTGTTCTCAGTTCTTTAAAAGAAAAAATATGTACTTGTCAAATTCTTTGTCACGCGAATGGAGCGAAAAGGATGAAATCTGCAAGATTTCTAAACAGAAATAAACGTGGAGCAACAGATTTCAAGATTTTGAGGTGATTTAGAATGCTCTATTGCGCGAAGAAGACAGTTTTTTCCGAATGCCGAGAATACTCTCGATTTTACTTATTCTTCTATTCCACTCCCTTCCCACTACTGCAGTCCAAAACCAGTCCGAAACTCGTACTTTGCCGCATCCTAGCTTTGCAGTTTTGATGTTGAAAATACTGTAATGCCTTGTGCACACGGAGAAACATTTTGACATGTTTCCTGAAAAAAGTTTCCGGAAACTTCAAAGTTTTAACGGCGCCTATAAAAATCAGGCGTTTTCAGGAAACGTTGTGAAGTGCAACTAACTTCATATTTGTCAAATCGTCAAATGTGACATGTGATCATAAACATATTTATTGTTTTTCAAAAAAAATCTCCATTTTCTGGAAACTTTTTTCAAGAAACTTGTTAAAATGTTTCTCCGTGTGCACTGGGCATAAAAGTGTTTTAGTTGCGAGTAAACTGTCAGATTATTATTGACTTCAGGATAATGCTTTTTTAAACATTTAATAGAGAAACAATGTAATCTACAGAGATGTGCTTTTTTAAAATTTAAAAATAAATTTCTATCATGAGACATAGGTACCCGTGTAAAGTTTGCATAAATTGAAAATTTTTATAATCATGTAAGTACAATTGTTTTGTTAAAATTTTAATAAGGCACAACTGTTAATTGATCCTTTAAGTATATAATCCTTGTTAGACTGAAATTTTACCATTCTTGTACTGCCCACAAAACATTCTCTACGTTAGTAATTTTATGCTAGATTTTAGGAGGTAGACGGGCCTCTTAAAAAAATCATACCGAATAGACAGTCAATTTATAATTGACTACAAGCCTTCAAAGTAATATTTTTATAAACATTTTATTTTATTTGTTTCTATACCGAATGGATCTACAGATGTACGTTCTTATAATTTAACAAAATACATTTCTGTCATGAGATATAACCGTGTAAAGTTTGTATAAATTGGACTTTTTACTTCCTTGTACGGAGTAATAAGGAAATATTGTAATCGCGAAAAATTTCGGTTTTCAGATTTTGATGGAAATATCCGTTTCGACCTTTTCTGAATCCATTATGACTAATTTCGTCGTGACGTCTGTACGTACGTGCGTACGTACGTATGTGTGTCGCATAACTCAAATACGGTTAGACGTAGAAAGTTGAAATTTTGTATTTAGGACTGTTATAGCATCTAGTTGTGCACCTCCTATTTTTGGTTTCAATCTACAAACCGGAAGTAGTAAATTTAAAAAAAATTTCGATAAATATTTAATTTAAGACAAATTTTTTTATTTTAAATGAAAGATTATGTGATTATTACCTACAATCGGTATTTTATAAATATTTTTGTATCTAGTATCATTTAAGAATAATTAAAGTATATATTTATAATTAGTATTTCGGTATCTTGTAGTCCATGATCGATTAACATTTGTTACTACGTAAAATTTAAATGTTTATGACATGACAGTGACAATACTAAAATATGCTTTATATCTTCTTCTGCAGTTTAAATAAAATGACTAAAATATATTTGTGAGTATACTAGTATAATAAGTTAAAAGAATTTTTTATATTATTCCACATTTTAGTTATTAAGAAAAGTATGAACAAACAAGGCGTACAAGGAAGTCATGTGGTGTCCACGTCAGATTTTTTATTGTTATTATTATTGATCCTTTGGGTACATAATCCATTTTGATAAAAATTTGACCATTCTTGTACTGGCCATAAAACACTCGCTACGTTAGTACATATTATTCTGGATTTTAGAAGGTAGACAACTGGATTTAAACCTGAGCTGTTAAAATTACAGTCGATCACTACTAGCTCCACAAAAATATACCGCAATCGATGTGCCGATATGTTAAAAAATTGCGGGATATCATGTGTGAAAAACTGAATTTTAAATTCATAAAACGTAGATAAATTTGCATTTCAGATAAAATAATAAAAGGTTTCCGTCATAATATACTGAACGATCAATCCGGCTATCATTCTCTAAATGATAGGTTTTTTTCTTTATAAAAACTCTGGCTCTATCAATATCGTAGGTTCCGACCGGAGACCGGAGGAAGGACATTCAATCTCGTCCTTTTTTCAACATTCGTCACGTCGCTCTCATAATACCACAAACCAGGACGAAGGACCGCAAACGTAGTAAATAAAATATAAGGCGCCCAAAAATCTAACCGACCGTACGATGAGATACGAATAACGAAAAAGAATATTGATAATGAAATCCATAATGCCAATGTAGAAAGTGAAAATCTTTAAATATAATAAGAATGGTAGTATACCATTTTTTAAAATAGTTATTTGTGTATCAAGGCTGTACAAGTGATCTTTTTTGCCGAATCTGAAGTTTGCAGCCGAGCCGTAGGCCGAGGCCAGCAATTCAGGTGAGGCTAAAAACACTTTTAAGCCGAGGTGCACACAACATTTTTAGGTGGCTATCAAAAAATATATAATTTTATGTCAAAAAAAGTTTCTTTGTATCATAAATGATTTTATTTATATAATTTAGGCTAACTAAGTTGTAGGTAATTACTTCTAAATATATTTACCAATTAACATTAGATAAATTTGTTATTTAGCGGCCGTAAAGTAAATGCGGCCGTGAAGTAAAAGCGGCCGTGAAGTAAATGGGGCCGTAAAGTAATCATTTTGACAGATGTCAAAAAATGTGACACTTTACGGCTGTCAAAGGATACGTAAAACAACTATTTATGCAATAGCCACCTAAAAAAGCTTTTTTATTCGATTATGTCAATAAGTGACGTTTTTTGGTTAAGATATTCGGACGAAAAGCTAACCTTTTAGGTAGAGTATTAATATTTGTGCCGTTGCTAGGTGACCCACTTTTCGTCTTAGGCCGAGAAGTACTTTTTGTACGCAAACGCGTTTTTTTAAGCAAACTGACACAGTCGAATAATTTTTTGTTCTTTTTTGTTTCATTTGCCTGTTTCGCAGATAACTACAATTAGCTAACTAAACAAAAATTTATAATAATTTATAATAAAATATTAATATTCTAGTTATTTTAAGTTCTCACTTACAATCGAATAAAAAATAGTGTATGATACACGGACGAAAAAGCTCTCGTACTCCTAAGGTTGCCGAACTCGGCTTTGCCTCGTTCGGCAATTTTCCATAGTCGTACGAGAACTTACATTTTTCGTCCTTGTAACATAAATAACTATTTATTGAAACTTCATGTTATTTGAAAGCGATTGACAGTACTGTTAAGTCTTAATTGTTCTTAATAAAGCTGTAATTAATTTTTAAAGTTTGTGTGACGTCGAAAATCTTCTCAAAATATGGGGCTGGAATTAAAGTGTACTCCATGTAAAATCAACTGTTTCTAAATGTTACAAAATATAAAATACAATTTGGTAGTTTCATTATTACTGTAAGTAAGAATATACGTGAAATTGCATTACTGTGACGTCTGACGTAGATGTATCGATACGTAAAATCTCAAATATTTAACGAACTATTAACTTTTTGAAAATTTTTTTCATGGCAATAACTGATTTTTGAGATTTCCTTTCAATATAATTGACTGGATTGCTAATTTTCTACTATGATAAAGTACCCTATTAGAATAATCGACTGGTAAATATGATGAAGGATGTAAGTAGGTACTTAGTCGGGAATAAAAAGATACAAACTGCATTCCCGAATACTTACATAATTCTTTAAATATAATGTTAGCAGGGTATAAGAAATTGTAAATAAATTGCATAATAAATTACCTTCCATTTTTCATTGCCATAATATAATAGTGGCTTAATACTCCTCCACTCTCTGTAGTCAGAACTCAATCCGTGCGACGACCTTTTAAATTCAAAGTGGCAACGGAGATATACCTTTTGCAACCAGGATAAAGACGACAAGTGTTCAGCTTAAAGTATCCGAGTGCGATTTAATTGCAAGATGTTTTACAAATTATCGACAACCACACTTCCTTATTCTGTTCATATTCGTACGTCATCACATGCAGAGCTGTGCTTAAACCCGCGCAGCTACTGCCTTGGTATATGTATGTAGGTTTGTTTGAGACACAAATAATTACAGAAACCGCATTTCATTTTACGTCGTGTTTAGAATTTAGGGCAATATATTTTATTCATAATTCTGGTTCCCCGCTTTCGCAAAAATGAAAAATTAAGCATTGTGACAGATATTTATACCGCGGACCGTCATTTTCCTTTACACGTACCGGTTTCTGCGTTCATATCGTCTCTCATTTCGTCCTACGTTTTGTCCTTCTGCCAGAGTCGGACTGACAACATTTTCATTTGGAGAAAAATAAAATATTCTCTTTATTATAATTTTATGTTCAACTGATTCATTAATGGAACGAATAGTCCAGTGCGTAACCCGTAACGTGACCGACTGTGGTTCTGACAACTCAGGTTCGAATCTAATCTGGCGCACATACTCCCAATTTTAGAATAGTAGGTATCTACTTGACATGAACCGTCCATGGGATGTTTAAGTACATCCTAAGTACAATAAAAAATTACATACTTATATTCAATACAAGCATCTCAGAACATTACATGAGACACGCATAATTGAGACATTATTACCAAATTATTAACATTGGGATGTTGTAAAGATAATGTTACTAAGGGCGGACATTAGCAATCGCTAGGATATTAATAGGAAGTTAATGGGCAAGTAACAACCGTGATGTTCACATTCTTGAAATGTTCTGGGGATTTTATTTTGTCAAGTGGGTTAATACCGATGATGACATTACATTGCTATTTGCCACCTTAATTTCGATTTATATGTAGATAGATTATAAAAAGCCTAGGCATGTAGGCATAAAAACATAATGTCACATCATTTTATTTCATTCTATTCTTGTACTTTAAGTGATATTACGTAAGTTTATCCTAGCAACATCCTGAGAACGATCAAAAATTACATACTCAATACAAACATCTCAGAGAATTATGGGATACATAATTAGGATATTATTACCAAATTATTAACATTACTAAGGCCGAACATTAGCAATCGCTAGGATATTAATAGGATGATAATGGGCAAATATAGCAAGTAACAAGCCGGGATGTTCACGTTCTTGAAATGTTCTGGGGATTTTATTTTGTCAAGTAGGGAAGCTGTAACTGTAAGTTCAGTTTAATCAACCCAAACTGAGTATGTGGGACTCACGAAGGGTATTCAGTTCAGTTCAATCAGAGTTTGTACTATAAATCCAAACATAATAGTTTGTTGTTAAGTACAAAAATTAATAATCCATAAATTCTTTATTCGCGTTTAATAATAATGTTTATAAGTATGAATGAAATGCGTACTATTTCATAAAAGAGAAAACATTTTGAACGAATTCTATTTTTATCGTTCTAATTGTAAGGAGTTTAATAAATCATCTTTTCGACGTCACCCTTGCGAAGTCGGACATATCTCCCACGCCGGCAGAAAAGTCGATAATTAAAAAATAAAATAACAATAAAACCCGGGGAAAAAATAAACATCAGCGCGGGCTGTGTAAACGTCAAGAACGCGCGGCAGTTTTTCACCACCGCCGCCGTCGTTTCTTTCTTGTTAGGAAAAGAAGAAATGAACAAATTGTTGTAGAAAATTCGCGACGCACAGCGCGCGGTTTCAGGCATTTATAGTGAGAAATATCTGACGCGATAAAAATGTTATAACCGAACTAGAGCACACAGGGCCCAACTAGGAACGGTAGGAAATTTGTTGAGATACATTTGGGCCCATACAATATAATAGAATATTGACTGTGGTTCTGACAACTCAGGTTGAAATCCACACTAACAGCCATGAGTGAGTTGACGACTGATAACCGCACACACGGTAATAGTATATTACATAATGAGCGAGGAAAGTGATTGATATCGTGTGTTGACGCACGAAAATCTCACGAATATTCGATAGACATTTTCCAGAGAGTTGTGTACACTATTTTTCCTACGACCAAAAATATTAAACATTTTATTTATGAATATATTTTGATGTCAACTTTCACAGGTAATGGGCTACTTGCATGCATTTTTTTAATTAAATATATTTGAAGAAGAGATCAAAACTTGGGACCCGTATTTTTTATTTTGACAAAATTTGTATTTACAAACCCTAAAAAATTATTTAAATTTAAATATTCAATATGTGACGTAAAAACTAACCCAACCAATGAATGGCCGTTAAGCCATAGCAACGGCTGTACTAGTGAACGCCCCTAACTACGGCTTGCGCGGGAACGAGTTTGGCAAGTTGACAGATCAGATGTGTTTGACATTTGTACTTCGTACATGTTTTGATGCTGTAAAATATAAGTAAGTATTTGTGTTTTCATAAACTAAATAGTCTACATTTATAAAATAATGTATTGTTACTAAATTTTATGTGTAATTTTGACAAGCAAATGTCAAATTCAAACATTTGTTGACTGACTCGCACGCTATCTACAGGTTACATTCTTAACTATGCTTCCCCTACCTTCTGTTCACACAAATGACGTCACAGAAAATTTAATCTCAATTTACTAAAAAACATATAATTTTCTTTAAATAAAATTTGTATTTTTACCAATGTTTCGACCTAACATTATGTGCATAGTGTTAAAAATCTAATTTTTAGTACCATGCAAGTACCCCATTGAACAAATTTTAGTGCCCTTTTGGTGAATCGAGTTGAAAAAATTTTTTCAACTCCGTACACATCGTCAAAGTTGAACATTTTTTCGATTTAAAAACATTTTTTACAGAGGTGCTGGAGGGGGGCGAAAAGGTGACGCTAAAGTTCGCATGCATGACTTTAAAGTACACTTCAAAGTTTTTCGCCCTCGAAGATTGAAATCGACTGAAAATACGCCGAGTTGTGACGATTTGAAAATGGGTGAAATTTCACCTCATTTCAAGTGTTCCCCTAATTGTGTTGACGAGTTTATTTCGTGGTATCAGTCACGCTTGATTGTGGCAGCCTCACATGCTGTGAGGCCATCAGTAACAGTATGACAACTAGCAAACCTGATGCAAAATTTCTTTGCTGACTAAACCTACCTATTATGATTCAATTTCATGTTCTGCAACCATTAATACGTTACTAATGTTACAATTACTGTTAGTGGTACTGGTAGCATGACTAACGTTTTGTAGATAATGGTAGATCGTTGTAAAATGCATTACCCCAATTTACGTAATTGCGATCGTAATACTGCGCAATTGTACTACATTGTACGAGTACCTACGTCATACAAACATGATTAAGAATATTTATTTATGAAATTCACAAAAATCTCATGCTTCTAACTCCTGAAAAAAATACAGTTTTGAAACTATCAATGAATTATAAATTCTTCTTTTCCAAGAATCACTATTTGACAGGCAATTCTCGCCAGGTAAAAGATATTCAACCTTTATCATTTCTCATTTCTCACAGTGAGTTATTTGTATTGGTTGTGCTACGCCGTGTGTGCGGTTACCAGCCGTGTTTCATTACAGACAAATAACTCTGATTAGTACGATACCTTTTCATTAGCTACTTGATTCTGTTTTCTCCCATTCACGCACCTTCGGTTCACGCTCTCACGCACCTTTGCGTGAATTTCAGAGTCGGGTTTCAATTGTAGAACTGTTTCATTTGGATGTAAA
Source organism: Agonum fuliginosum (assembly GCA_947534325.1). Taxonomy (NCBI): domain Eukaryota; kingdom Metazoa; phylum Arthropoda; class Insecta; order Coleoptera; family Carabidae; genus Agonum; species Agonum fuliginosum. Next base: position 4,644,138 of record OX384034.1, on the reverse strand, counting down.
TGAAGGCTTCTGTCTGGCTGATTGTGTGTTAGTTTGTCACCGGCACAAGGAAGTTATAGTAGATGATGAAACAATGAATGGTGAATCGTATTTGATGGCATGAGGTAGAATCAATGTTTATATTAATAAAATAGTTCATTCAAGACACAATAAACATTTTTTTCCAAAATACATAGGTATCTGTGAAATATTTTAACTAACTTGAGTGACTGTGAGTCATACAAGTATACAGAAATATACAGGTGCACATATTTTAATCGCATATAGTACTAAACTGAACATGGAACTAACAATTTTTTTCAAAATTGACTATTTAAATTAGCAAGTTTTTAAATGAAACAGTTTGGGCCTCTGTTTCTGGAATTATTTTTGTGCAGTTGAACTGAAATATGTTTACCTTTAGCTCTATTGACACATGGATTCTTTGAGGATTCTTTCATACTTCTGAATCCCGCGAAAAGAATCATGGTGAGAATTGGAGAGGAGTGGAAGGGATGACGCTAAAGTTCGCATGCATGACTTTAAAGTAGACACTTCAAAGACTCGAAGATTAATCGAAATCGACTGAAAATACGCCGAGTTATGACGATTTGAAAATGGGTGAAATATTCACCTAATTTCAAGTGTTCCCCTAATTGTGTTGACGAGTTTATAATAAGACAGGAGATGACACTGTTCATTTTGTATGTTTTCATGTCACACAATTTTACTCCGAAACAATCAAATTGGTGGAGTTAGAGGGCCGCAGTGAAGTTAGTGGCGAGCTGTCAGTTAAAAATTTAAATAGATATTACCTCCATTATCTCTATTATCATAAGCATTTATAAGCTTTATTTACGTGGTTTATATTAGATTTGATTTAGTTTTGACATCTTGGAATAAAGTGGTAGTTTGCGCACCTCCCACTCTCGTTTTGTCTTGGTATGTGGTCAGTAATAAATAAACTCACCGGATAAGAAGAGATCCTGTAGCGCCTGGACAGACTGGCAGGCGAGCGCCCAGGTCTCGGGCTCCGTGGCTCCCCCAGGTCTGGCCGCCACCACCTCCGCCAGCGACACGAACCCCTGGTGCTGGTACGACACCTGCACCACCTGCTGCTGCCGTGGCACGACCATGCTGCAACATACAACAACACAATACATTAAACAGTATTGGGATTCAGACAATTTGTATAATTAAAGGGCCCTTCTACCTTCTAAAATCCAGCATAAAATGTACTAACGTAGCGAGTATTTTGTGATCAGTACAAATAAACAATTGACCTTTTTAAAATTATAATAAAAGAATTGTACCTCATTATATACCTACTTCCGAAAAATTTCTAAAAATGCAAATACAATACACGATTATTTCATGAAAGAAATTTATTTTTTAAATTTTAAAAATGTTTCGAAATGTAGACAAATAATAATTCCGAACTAAGCTTTATCTAAGAATAAGATCAAGATCTAATCCTTGTAACAAAAGTAATAAATCTTCGATTGGTTAATTCCTAAGTCTGTAACAAACATTTTACAGATTAGTTCCACTACTTTTAAAAAGCACGTAAGTTTTAAGTGGCAAGTATATAAGTCTAAGCTAGATTTAGCTGCAACTCTTAAAACCACAAACTTTCCAATAAGAAATAAGTGATGGACTTTGTACTTCTGAAAGAAGTTCACACTGAAAGCTGAAACCATCCATTCCTATAAAAGTTCATAAAAGCTCAGAGCTTTACGGGAATCATTCACTAGCCAGAAAACACGGAGATGTAGAATAAAGAATACCTACATTTTATAATCAAAATGATTTATATTTGTATACCTATATACCCGAAGCCAGTTTAAACTAAAAAAAATTCAGGCAATTTTCACTGTGATTCTTTTTTCAGGACTTAAAAGCATGAAAGAATCTTCAAAGGATCAATGTATGGACAGGGCTTTAAAATGGTTTTCAACATATCAATTAATGCAAAAAATTAATTATATGTTTAGTAGCCCTTTTCTGTAATTTGTTTAAAATTTGGTATAAAAATCAAGACTAATTTAATTTTACTTTTAAATCAGTAAAATTAAGGGACATGCTGGATAAATTTAAAGGACAAAATTCTCAATAACATACTTCAAACTTTGACTGGTTTTCCAATAATCCCTAATTTCCCAATGTTTTGCATTGCTAAGAAGTTAGACCGCCGCAGTTTAGTAAACTTCTTCAAAGGGTTTCAAAATAAATTCCGGAATAATTAGTTATCAAAGACACAAGAATTTTCTAAAATATTCTAAAGAAATGAGATTTACTTTACTTTCACCCACAGATAGAAAGAAATAACTTCGTAAATCACCTCAAAGTAGACACAAATGGAATTATATGTTGCCAAAATACATTAAACGAACTTCTTAACAAATTCATTAATTCCCTACATCAATAACATCATTTAAAAAAATCTGATGTGCCAGCACATAACCTCCCGCCATCTCTAGACTTATAAACATAAATGTATACGTACAATCCGGTATACAAATCTAAAATATTCAAACAGAAATTTGCATCACCGGAATCAAAAGATTCATTCACAGGAAAACTCTTCTGTGTTGAAGCCATCCTCCGTTCAGTTATTACATTTAATATTTATTTATGACTTATATGGCGTTAGTAGGCCAATGTGTTACCCGTCTCACCTGTCAATATTTTTTACGCAAAAACAAAAATCAACCGTTTTATTTGATAAATTTTACTACAGTTCTTTAATGCTACCAGATAAAGACAATTTTTTATAACGTAAGTTGCAAATATCTTTTCCCGTTCTTATTACAAATAAATACTATATTTATCTAAATTGATAATTAATCTTTTCAATCTTCAGAAAATATCATTTCCGGAGAAGATATTTGTACCAAAATCTAATGAGTTCTTTCAAATGTCAAATACCTAATATCAAATTTTTTGGATAATTCGTATTTGAGTTATCGGACAGACAGAAATCCGGCCCTGACCACATACCTACACACATACACAGACATCATCGTGAAACTATGAAAAATGAATTGTAAGAAAAGGACACTAATTTGTGCTCATCCACTAAAAACTCACTACCCGATATTTAGTATGATTCCAATACCTTCCTTTAAAGGTAGGTATGTCGGAAGGTAAAAATATAACTTTTTCTTTAAAGAGAGCATCATCGTATATAATCCGATATACTTACTATTTCTAAAAGTGTATGGCACTGTTTCAGAGTAAAAACTTTTCTTGATATTTGTTATAGGATACAAGTCACATAAAACTGTTGAAAGAATCTGTAGACCCAAGTTTCGACTTACTCTATTTTATTTCGGGTTGTACGTAGTAGTTTGGAAACATGGGATTTCAAAGACTTACACGAACTTTTGGAGAGAGATATGTATAAAGTTTTACCCAGTTCGGCAGGATTTTAAAAGGATAACGCTGTGCCTATAAATGTCTACAAACTCGACGATATTGTAGTTTTTCCAGGGAAATTAATTACATAAAAATTAATATTTGCCCATTACGTAGACGATTTTTTAGGTGTATTTTGTTTAATAAATTTTTGGTTCGCTGTAAAAATTTTAATTAAACTCTCATTCCTGTTTTTAAATTTAAGTGTACCTAATCACAAAAACATGTTTACATTTTAATACTCGTATACTTATGTTTTATGATGTATTTATTTATCATTTGACAAACATAATTACTTTATAATACAGTGCAAGTTTTTTAATTCTACCTCCTAAAATTCAGCACAAAACGTACTAACGTAGCGAGTTTTTTGTGACCAGTTCAAGTATGGTAACATTGTATTTCAACTTTCAACAAGGATTATATACAAAGAATCAATTAACAGTTGTGCCTTTTTAAAATTGTATTTCATACTGTGACATAAAGTAACATTTTTCGGACGATTTATCGTACTAAAAGTGAAACTTTGAAGTCCTAAGACTTTCACTTTTAGTACGATAAATCGTCCGAAAAAAGTAAAATTTTAAAGTCCTAGAACTTTAAAGTTTCACTTTTAGTACGATAAATCGTCCGAAAAATGTTTTTCATTATTTATAAACAAATTTTTGTCCCTATAGAAATTTTTATTTAGCCTACTTGTATCATATTTCTACGAATTTTTGCAAATTTCTATTAATAAATACTATAATTCAACAACTTTAGTAACCAGTATAAAATAAAATTTTGTATGTACCTTGAACGAAAAGTGACTTTAAGGTCCTCGCAAGTAATTACGACCTCGGCTCGCACCACGGCCGTATACATCTTGCTAGTACCTTAAAGTTTCACTTTTCGTTCTAGATACATAAATAACTATTAAGAAAAAAATTGTAGGTACCTACATGATTATAAAAATTTCCAATTTATGCAAACTTTACACGGTTATATCTGCTGATAGAAATTAATTTTTAAAATTTTAATCTGTAGATCCATTCTTTCTCTATTAAATGTTAATAAAAACATTACCTTGAAGTCAATAATAAACTAACAGTTTATTCGCAACGAAAACACTTGTACAGTATTTTTCAACTTCAAAATGGTATTGCATTGCTAGGATGCGGTAAAGTACGAGTTTCGTGCTGCTTTTAGTCGGTCGTAGTAGTGGGGAAAAGAGTGGAATAGAAAAAAAAATCGAGAGTATCCTAAATTCTAAAATGTAGTAGACTGGAAGACATTTTGTTAAATAAACTAGTATTATTATAATGACATCAATAGTTTTTTTAATGAAACTGTACTAGTAAATAATATAATTAATATAATGTAGTTTTGTTTACATACGTACAAAACCAAATATTGATTTTAGCTGTAAACACAAATATGGATGTATTAAATAATATTACACAATAAATTATGCAATAGATGTATTATTATGTTAAATATGTAATTATAAACTGATTCACTTGTTTTATTCCGGCTTTATTTAGTTATAGTTATATTAATTCAAGCATTAGTTATTTTTCAAATAGGTAGCAATTTTAGCAACATTTTGGTTCTGTTAACAACAGTGCCACAACAAGCCTTAAAATTATAAATAATTTTTTCCATATTTTTCTTCAAATTTTCCTGCACCATATCTGAACAATTATCCAAATCTTTCTTCACTTGTAGAAAATTATCTTCACTATTTTCTAACACCAATTCTGCTTCATTTTTTCGAAGATACAGATTTATAACTGGTCCATTTGAAGCGTATAAATTTTCATAAACACAATTTGCATCAGGAGTTTTGTTACACTTTTTAAGCACTCTCTTCAAATCTGTTTCAATTTGTGCGAACTTTTCGTTGGTTTCTTCGAAGATTTCCACTTGAAGATCTTGTTTCTTCTCTGCTAGGCCCACGCAAGTTCTCGTACCGCCAATAGAATTTTGAAGCATGGATTTTGTAGCTTCATTACTTTTACTTGAGCAGTGCTTCACTAGAAATTCAACGTCTGTGAAGTGGGTTTCTTCAATGATGATCTTCTCTTCTTCAAGAATGTCACGTTGGGTGTCTTCTCTTTGACGTGCAGATGATTCTTCTATTTTTCGGATTTGAAGAGAGGCGTTTTTTAGAATCAACTCGGATTTAAGAAGAAAGGAAGATTGGATTTTTAATATTTTTTCTTGGAGGTTTTCTACGGCGGGAGGTAAAGAAGAAATTGATTCTTTTCTGGGAAGATCTTCCAAATTTAAGGTTGTACAGAATACCTGCATAATATTATATAAATTTTTACTATGTAACAATATTTAAGAAACCAGTTACAATTGCATAATATTTACAAGGAGTTCCACAACTTAGGGCAAAAAATTAAAGCGTATATACTGTACGACGTGCTGATCATGAAACAAAAAGAATTTTTTTTTAAATTCGCAAAGTTAAGGGTAGTTTACTCGACGTGTGTACATTTTAAGTATCACTGTTTTGATGATATATTTGATAATTAGACATTTATTAGTATTAGATATTATGTAAACAATTACTTTTATTGTAGAAGATTTGAAAAAAATTATTAAAAATAACTACCGACCAGTGGAAAAAAATGTTTGCTTGAAATACGAGCAATTTTTTGCGAATTCAAAAAATTCTTTTTGTTTCATGATCAGCACGGCGTACAGTGTATACCTACCCTTTAATTTTTTGTCTTAAGGAGGTTCCCTACACATGCAGTGGCGTACTCAGATATCAGCCTTTAATTAATAAAAATATTTTTATTAATGTGAAACAAAATTCGGTCAACGGGTGTTAGTTGATATTGCAATTCGTTCAGTTGCGGTGATATATTTTTACAATAGTTTCTAATTCACTAATCAAAAAATGTTTGAAGATTTTTTTACAACAACAACAATATTGTTACAACTATGTGGTCAACCTTCTTCAAATTTTGGGAAATTGATGTCCGTGCTTGCATACGTTTATATACCAAAAATTAAGTAAATAGAACATTTCTAACATCTTTTTATTTAATCAATTAATGGAAAGCCATAAGAGCCCATGTAAAATATTAAAATTTAACAATTAATTTCGTTCAAACTACGTGGTCAAAAATTTCCAAAAAATTCAGGTATCATTTTTATGACACAGACAACATAAATTCAAAGTTTGGTTGCATTAGAACATTTTTTAAAATGTCTAGGGAACCTCCTTAAGTTGTGGAACATTCTGTATATTAATATAAGAGTATTATTTACGAATGTATTAATAGCCATTATACACGAGTTGCATACACTATTTCTCTACTCTTGTGCTTTAATTTTTTTCTAACTATTAATTTGCATAAAATATAAATTTACTTGGATGTGTCATAACGAAAATCTGTATCGAAATTATTAAAATCCGTATCGAAATGAAAATTTATTTCGAAATGAGTGTCATTAAAGTACAGATGACCAGTATAAAAGAACTATATTATAGCATGGGGGTAGAAAAATATATACCATGCGTTTTACCCAACTTGGGTGTACTGTAGGACATGTGTGCGGTTACCAGCCGTTAGTGGAAAGAAATATTTTTTAATACCTGACTGGATTCGAACCTGAGTGGTCAGGCGAACAGTGGGTCACATAATACCCTTAGCTATCTCATATAATTTTTTTTAAATGTTCACAAATATGCTTACCTGTACTGTCAACGAAAATAAGAAAAATAACACAACATTAAAAATTTGGTGTAGGTTCTTCATTGTAAAAATTATTTTATTGAATGAAAAGGTTAATTCAACTCGTTATATAACGAACGAGCTGAAAATATCTTCCAAAAATTACTTAAAACCAAATTTAGATTAATAAATGAGTTCTGATAATTATGTTCATTGACCTTTATCATGAATCAAATTTGTTTTTAATTTTATACGCACAAACGACAAAAAGATACAATTATAAATTTTGATTAATTATGTTTTGTATTCAATATTATATTGCCAATTGAATCAATTTTAACAGCTAAGTGGCTTGGATATAAGTTTTTTTTAATTCAATTTTTCGTTACAAACTGTTATTATTATTATTATGATTAACATCACAGCAACAACTTTAAAGTAATAGTTTATTCACAATAATTTATATTAAAATGACACCTAACTGGATACTGACTACTAAACAAATTTTTTATTATTTTAAAAATTAATTTATGATTTATCTACATTTTTACCTCTCGCCTTATATTCAATAAGAGAGGTAATGGGTCAAAATTTTCGATTATGAGTTTTTGGTGGATAAGCACGTTTCAGGGTCTCTACAATACGAATTTACTATTTTCACGATGATGTCTGTGTGTGTCAAATAACGTTTTAGTTCAACAGCGTTTGGTTAAATAACAGATTGGTAAAATACCAGTTTGGTCAAATAACAGTTTGGCCAAATACCCGTGTACGATAAACTTCGTTTGGTGAAATAACAGTTTGGCCAAATACCCGTGTACGATAAACTTCGTTTGGTGAAATAACAGGTTATAAGAATAAAAGTTCGGTCAAATGATCGTTTGACTGTAAAACAGTTTGGGCAAATAAGTGGATCCCTGAATTATGTGATGATTTTTCGTCCACGATAACTTATAAAGTATCAAACCTTTAAAAACAAAATTGCATATTTAAGTTGCAATAAGGATTTTAACACCGGGTATGATTTTGGTAGAAATCCGCAAACCGGAAGTAGTACTTTTTGAATCTTGATATAGTTTTCCTTAAATAAATTGGTACATTATTTATTTATGACAATTTTTGCAATTAAAAATAAAAGAAAATATAATTATCTATGGGTACAATTTATTTTAAATACAATTTACCAAAGTATTTAACAATAAAATAAAGTACCAATATTCAACTTTTTTGAAATTCCAGTATCTTGTTGTCCATGATCATATGAAATTTGTTTCTACACAAAATTCGAATTATTATGACAGTGACAGTACAGTTGACATCTTTTGCTTGCACCTTGGTTTACATATTACACGAACATGAAACTATTAAAATGTAAGTAAAACTATTTATTAGTTTAGTAGAATAAGCAGAATTAAGCGAGAGGTCGTGTGCTGGCCACATCAGATTTTTTTATGCTATTATATAAATATTGAATAACATATTGCATAAACCACGTAAACTAAGACTGTTATGCAAAAGAATAAATTCCTTCGAGCGAATAAGCATTCATTTAACTCACTTGGTGTATAAAATAATTAATGCACTGCTTAAATAACATGTTCAAATTAAATCAAATCTTGTTCTGATGAAACGGTTAAAATAATACCAAACGGCAAATATAATAACCCAGAAACTAGTGTTCCAAACGACACCATTATAATCCCAGCAGGAATTAAACTGTGCTATAATAACAGCCATTAAACTTCTAAACTGCAGCCGCAAACTAACGTCACATAGCTATGAACGATACGCGTTATTGAAGTCGCCACAAATATGCCATTGAAAGCTCACGTAGTCCAGTAAACGACGGTTAACGTCCGCGAGGCAAAAGCTCGCCGGAAGCTCTGACAAAAGCTCTGGACCCTTGGAACTAAACAAACCGCAGTATTGTTACTTGCACCCGCAACAGACGCGAGCAAAGAGAAAGAGAATGAGCTAAAACAGAATGTTCAAGTTGAAGTCGAATTGCGATAGCGGGATGTTTTAATAAATTGAGCTTTTAATTAGTAATTTGTGTTAAGAGAATAACCCTTAATTAATTAACTAAAGTAGGAAGAAAATTAACAACATTTAATTATAGATACAGCATTCATTTTCCGAGAAAGAAAACTAAAATATAAAACATAAATAAAATTTATAGGTAGTATTGTTTTTGAAGTACAACATGTTTCGGATAATTATTAGTTAAAAAAAAATTTTAATGAACATCTAAATATACTTATATTAATTGATCTAGAAAAATTAGCATTAGAATGATTAAAAATTATGTAACAGTATATTATACAACGACGCTATAATATACCTATACTTATATATTACGGGTGATTCATCGTAACTTGCTTATTTCAAAACGCAATAATGTCCATTTTGTGAATCAGAAACTTTTTATTTTTATTTTATAATGTAGATACATATTTAAAGTTTTGTTTCACCCAGTTTTCAAAATCATATCAGATATATGACGCCCCCCATTGTCTATACACTGAATAAGCCGATTTTTGGCATTTGTCATAACCCTTTCCAGCATGGCAGCGGGTATTGGCAATTGCGGCCCGGATGTTGGCCTTCAGGTCTTCTAGGGTCCTTAGACGGTTGACGTAAACGCGGGATTTCAAAAAACCCGACAAAAAAATCACAAGGAGCCAAATCGGGCAAGCGGGCTGGCCACTCCTTCGAAAGTCACGCTGGGTTGCGATCACAGAACATCCATTGGAAAAGTACGACTCAACTGAAAACACACGCTGCTCCGTGCTCCAACGCATGATGGCGATTGACCGGGTGAGGAACAAAACTTTAAAAGTGCACCTGTCGAATGAGATCACTTTCTCCCCACTACGATCCCTACAGCTTGAATGGCACGCATTTAAAAAAAAGCAAGTTATGATGAATCATCCTGTATATAATTATTCCCGAAGAAGAAGTTTACAACACGAGCGGGGTTTTTAATTATCCAGTTCTATGAATTTTGCATATAGTTTAAAGCATGCAAAAAATTGAATTGTCATAAGAGTCCATGTAATTATTCAAAAACCGGATAGACGTAAATAAAAATATTTTTTTAGAACCTTAATAGTATAACAAAGGCACTGTATAAATTTCAGCCTCACATCATTTTAATTATGGCCACCAACCTCCTTAAGGAGGTTGGTGACCGTATATTAAAATGATGATGAGAGGCTGAAATTTATACAGTGCCTTCATTTCACTATTGAGATTCTAAAAAAATTTTTTAAAAATTTTCGTCTATCCGGTTTTTGAGTAATTAAATGTTGAAATTACGCTCGTTTTACATGGACTCTTATGGAAATTTACTAAATTTTTGTTTAAAATACATGATAAAAAGATGAAAAATTCATAGAACTTGTATTAATATTTCCTATAAACCTTTAAAAATAAGTTCTTGAAGATTTTGTGTACTTTTTAAAAAAAATGTAAGCATGTCAAGTATTTTTGATTAGGGAATTAGTAATTATTGTAAAAATAAATATCACAGCAACTGAATAAATTGCAATGACATCTTCAGCCAACGTTCGTTGAGGCGTTGAGCGAATTTTGTTTTACATTATCAAATATATTTTTATTTTCATATCCTCCCTCTAAGGCTTATTTATGGGTACGCCACTGCAGGCGTCCCCAACCTCCTTAAACTGAAATATGTAAAAATAAAATAGAAAATCATAATCTGATAGCTGTTGTTTAAAATGTATCTATAAATTTATTATCACCAACCCCATAATGACAAAGTTCTGGTGATGTCCTTTAAGGAATCCTTGCTTTGTCCTGTAAGCATCTGGTAAAGACTGCCGGGAAGTATCTTTGTTCTAAACAGAAGGACGTAGATTTATGTTAGACTCCCACCAGCGTTACAAGTTGTACGAGACGATGAAATGAACAGTGATATTGATAGGTTACGACAAGGGTTATATCTTTATGTTCATCTGTAGTTTACTGCTCATAACTTTATAACATCATAGAAGATGCAGGCTTGGATTGAGGGAGAAACATGAATCAAATGTCGCGCTCTAAACCGTTTTCAGACAGTCATTTTTATGCACTTTATCTGCATTAATTTCTGTAAATAGGAACAAGCAATAGGCATAAATAATATATCAATAGAATCACTAGAGTTTCTAGATTGCCTTGTGCTAAATAAGAATACCTGAAAATAAATATAATTTACAGTAGAAGTGAAAGAAGAAAACATCATTTTTAGAATAAGGCAATTAGGAATGTATGTTTTCATTGTGTAACATAATTTTCATTGTAGGTAACATTGTTTATCCAACACCTCTTAATAAAAATATCATAACTATAGTGATTTTAAACAAGCAAAGTAAAAAATTACCCACAAGTGGCTTTGATCAAAATTATACCCACTTGTGGGTAAATTGTTACTTTGCTTTTCGGAAGTCACCATAGAAACGATGTTTAAGGTTGAAATATTTTAAAAATATCTAAGCAGTTATTAAGAGGTGTTGGATAAAACGTTATACTTCACACGTGGGCAAAAAGGAATGACCCACTCGAGAAAATTATCTCACTCAGCCTTCGGCCTCGTGAGTTAAGATTTCCCTCGTGGGTAATTCCTTACTTTGCCCACTTGTACAGTAAATAACTATTATCCGAAATTTAGGCAGAAAGCAGGTGAAAAATGAGCCATGTAAAAGTTTTAAATAATATGAATTTGACTATTATCTGGTTAAAAATATTACCATTACAGACTTCGTGTTATGGTTTTTCGCTTTTAAGGGGGTTTTATCGCTCAGCGCTGCTAGATCACAAATCCTCGTTATTTCAGGTACCCGCGCTGACAGCCTATGTTTTATGAGCACATGTTGTCTCTATTTATCTAATTGCTATGTTTCGCTCCATTCTTGTTTAGAAAATACTCAATTTGATTGTCTAGCGCGCATGCAATTTTTAAATTTATTTAACAAATTACTCGACTACTATTTGAAAATTTTATATAATAATGTGATACAGAATTATTATTATTTAATTGTTTACAAATAATAATAATAACAATTTAAAAAATTCCACAACGTAGCTAGTTTTTTACTGCCTTTATCTTTATACAGTATTTTTTTAGATTTATAGGATTAATAGGTTGGGAGTAATTTGTTAAATACTTTTTTTACTGTGATAAAAGCCCCTTAAGTGAGCTCTGAAATTAAAGACACATAATTTCCGTCAGTTGACGGCTGGTAACCGCACACACAGTATAATACACATTTACACCGATGACTCATGTATGAGACTGCCACACTCAAGTTAGGTAACACTTTAATTTCAATTTCTTAATGTTTCGTAACGACCCCTCGGCCACAATTTATAATCTCTTACATTTTTAATCTTCTTTGAACCTTTTTCTCGCCGGTGGAGTCACATTCTAATTGCAGTTATTTCTGCTAACTAATTAGCAATGTACAAAGTTCATTAGACATTAGAGATGGTGAGAAAAAGTCAAATTACGTTGCAAACTTCTGTAAACTGCTGCTGTGGATAGCTTCATTAATATGTACACAATTAATAATGATTTTTTGTGAGTTAATGCACATGGAGTGTAAAGTTTTAATTAATATTTACTAATGAAATAAAAGAGAGAATATATTTATGATTGGTTTTGTTTTATAATGATGTCAGCATTTTAATTTTATTTCGACTTGTGAACTTTACAGATATTTGAATTTTTGTCAGTATTCAATTTTTAAGAAATCAAAAAAGTTTTTCATAAGTTTTGGACGTTTTTGCTAATGCGGCCAATGTACCAAAAGTGTTAAAACTTTTTTACATTTTAATTTCAGCCTTAAATATTTCATAATCTGTCGTTTACAGAGATCTTTATTATTCAAAAAGTTAATTTCAGGGTGTAACCAAATTCTGTGTTAGAACTGTGGTCCTTGAGCACAGATATTCGTGCAGCCCCAACTTCAACAAATTCTTTCTCGCTGAAAAATCAACGTAACAACTTGAAAGTTCGTGTTGCTTATGCGAAATTGTGCGATCCATCGAACGCCACTGCAAGATTGGAAAATTTTTGTGTCAATCGACGTATGTTACTTCAAATTCCTAGACCAAAGACAAAAAATAAAAATATAGAAGCATTAAGACATCCTTTGTTAATACAATCATATGTAAAAGCATCATATATTTCAATTATAATTAAAGTAAACGTGGGAGGCGTACACCTCTGTAACGCTGTAAAATTATAGGGTAGACGAACACCTTAAGGCTAAACTTGCAAGATTGAAATTTTTTTGCGCGTACGAAGTTACGAAATTTTTTAACCAAAAAATTCCCGTTTTCGAATGTGACTTATGGGAAAGGGGGTGGAGATTTTCAAACAGGTTTGAGACGTTATGTAGAGGATGAATTGAGCTTTCAGGTGGAGAAAGTTTCGTGCAGATCTGATTAAAATTGTAAAAGTAGTAGCGGTTTAAAAATTGTCGTTCAGGTTGGCAGTTTATAGTCAACTGGAATCCTGAGACATGAGTTTTGATAAGAGCATGGATTTACTTCCTGGTAGACTTAAAACAAAACGGCTATTTGAAAGTACCCTACTGACAGTTTTATTGCCATCTCCCGACAATTGCGATTCAAAAGTCAATAAAGCCTGCCATCCTGTGCCAAATAAAAATCCCATTTCCAAATAAGCTCCTGCAAAACAATTGCCGAACAAAAAATCTAAAATGAAAACTCGAATAACAAACGCGCAACAAGAATACAATAACAAAATAGCATCAGGCAGTGAACCGTGCATCGCACATTCACTTGTTCAGAATGATACATATTCGAAAATTGAAAACACGCTGAGTTGAATAAAAACTGCGCCTACGTCTGATTCGGTGAACGGTGAACCGGTTCAGAGCGGAAAAATAACCCGGAAACCGGAACTGGGGAAACGTTCCGGAGCTTGGAAAGTACACTCCAAGCAAAAACACACCGCCATGCCAGTTGCTTCACCGGAAATTTCATGCAAGAAATAAGATGATGAGAAAGTAAAGGTTTTCAATTTTCTTTCACTTTTATTTATGTTCGAAATCTAAAATTTTTAACTGCATAGTATCTGGAAAATATTTTAATTCATTTCTCAAAATTTGAGATATCTATATCATTTATATTGATGCTATAATATTGTATTGTCTTCTATTATAGTGCATTTAGGGATGCAAATATTTAAATAATTCTTGAAATGAAACATTTACCAGTTATTAGCTCAACGGTAGAGTGTCTAGCTTGCTAGCGAGTTCCAGCCATTGGGAGGTATTCCTGTTTAATGATTTCCATCAAAAATTTAAAAAAAATTGTTGAATTCAATATATTTTTTGCTATATGTCATATAAAAAGTTGACATTTTATAACTGTAAGAGCACGTAAAGCTATTGTTTCTTGTAAAAATGATTTTTTTTGAACAGTTTACAAGAACTGTGCAAAAAAATTTGCTTGACAGTCAGTTTGACATACAGAGATAGGAAATTTTGGATATTTTTGTTTTTGTCATATGAAAAGTGACCGCATATATTGCGATTATTTTAATTAAAACACAAATCAAGTAAGAATAATTTTTAATAAGGAAATAAATTGACACATTGCAAAAATAGTGTATGAAACTTGTTCATAAGTGTCTTTTTTACGCTTGTTACTCTTAGAACACTCGCTTCGCTCGTATTCTAATCTTGAGCAACATGTGTAAAAATATTAACTTTACGAACATGTATCATAACTACTATTTCAGCATTATTTGAGCTTGTTTTAAAATTTGAAAGCTGCAGATTAATATATCCTAAATTTAATATTTGGCTTAGCACACGATACGTCATTTTGTCTATAAAAATTGACGATTGTTTTTAGTTGTAGTATTGATAAAGCTCATCCAAAATGCTTTCAATTTAAATACATTTTGTGCTAAACTATAATTGTTTAATTCACAAACTTCTTTAAGTTATCACATAAGGACAGTCTTAAATACGAATAAAACTGTACGATCCACGTTTAAAAGAAAACATTTCAAACCCCAAACTCCCAATTCCCCAACTCTAAAACCTTTTCTAACAATCCTCTCGACTCTCCCCATAGAATCTTCTAAACTCGACATATTTACACCATTCCCAACACATCAATACATCCAGGGCGGGATGTAGTGGGTTCCTGTGGGATCCTAGACACTATCCCGCCTCCTGCCATCCCAGGCCACTATCCCGAGGGAACATCCACGTCCAGGGGCAGTTGAAAGTCTGTCAACATCCTGACAACAGTGTAAAGTCCAGAGTGAGGTGAGGCCTTTGTAAAGTGACAGACCAACGACAAATCAAATTAACGGGAATAAAGGGGGTGGTTGTGAAGCGAATGTAGCAGCTAGGGTAGTAAAGTGTGCTGTAGAGGATGCAGGTTTTAGTGCAGTTTAAAAATTGTCGAGAAATGCTCTTTATATACAGGGTGTAACAAAACTTTGAGAAGAGGCTCGTCTACCTTTTTTCGAATACTCTCGATATCACTTTTTTTCTATTTCACTCTCTTCCCCACTACTACGGCTGCTCAAAACCAGCCCGAAACTCGTACTTTCCCGCATTCTAGCTATGCAATGTCATTTTGAAGCTGAAAAATACTGTAAACATGGCTCCAGATTCCCAATAACTTCTGTATTTTTAAAAGAAATTAAGTAAAACAAAAATTATTCCAAAAACGAAGCTTAGCTGTATGCTTCTTGCTTTTTAAATTTTTCTTATAGCGACCGAAAAAAATAATATCAAATAATGACAAAAAACCGCAAAAAACGTCATTTAAATTTTCTTTTACTTTAACTCCCTAGGCCAAAGACCCAAAATAAAAATATGGAAGCATTAAGACATCCTTTGTGAATACACTCATATGTAAAAGCATCATATATTTCAATTATGATTAAAGTAAACGTGGGAGGCGTACACCTCTGTAACGCTGTCAAATTTCAGGGTAGACGAACATCTTAAGGCGGAACTTCAAGGGTCTAGAAAAAGTGGTATCATTTATTTGGAATTCTGGGCTTATTTTTAAAGATATTTTAAAAATTGTTGAAGTACTGTGAAGATAAAGGATAGTTCTAAACCCGTCTTAAAGTTTTAATAAAAATATCAATTGTTTATATATATATATATATATATATATATATATATATATATATATATATATATATATATATATATATATATATATGTACAGTTTGTTGAAAATGGCCTATTTTCAACCATCAAATTTGAATATTTGTATTATTTTGTTCGGTTTATAAATTTACGACTGCTTTAGAACAATTCCTTAACTTTGTAAAAATTATTAAAACTTATTAATAAAATTAGCCAATATTTCGTCATAACGAATAAATGACACATATATTTTGACGAAAATCTGCATCGGTTGTTCAATACAAGACATACTTTCCTTTTACTCCGATTACCCAGGCTAAGAAATTTTGTAGTGAACTGCACGTCGCTGCGTAGAACATATGGTATAGGTTTCGAATGCGGAAAAATTTGATGTTCCGCCTTAAAGACTAAACTTGCAAGATTAGAAATTTTTTGTGTCAATCGACGCGTGTGCGCGTTCGAAATTGCGAATTTTTTCACCCAAAAAGTTCCCTTTTTCGAAAGGCGCTCATGGGGCAGAGGGTTAAAAATTTCTAACAGGTTTAAGACGTTATGTAGAGGAAGAGTTGTTCTTTCAGGTGGACAAAGTTTCGTGCAGATCTGATTAAATTGTGAAAGTTGTAGCGGTTTGAAAATTGTCAAATTTTGATCTCGTGGGTGGCTATTTTTTGGCCAGTAGTGTATTATTTATATAGGTAGTCGAATTAGTCTCCATCTGTAATCTACACCCCGTGGTGTTTAGGGGTTGGCTTACAACCACGCAATACGTTGATTTTGAATTGCAAATGATGTTTCTAACACGATCAATCATTTACGTCTACGTTCTGTGGTTTGTGTGTTCAAGTCAATTATACCTTAACAAGATGAGCAGATTTTGCGTCTTGTCTTTGTGTCTTCAAGATTTAATTGTGTTTTAACTGTGTTTGCATATTGAATAGATTTAGAATTTGTCGCATTTGTTGTTCAAGATGACGTGGAAATTAAAATTAACTTCGAAATTTTATTAATTTATATGGAATCTTATTCGTTAGGAAACTCTTAAGCGACCCGACTAGAATACTCTCGATTTTATTTATTTTTCTATTGCACTCTTGCAGCTGTACGAAACCAAGCAGAAACTTGTACTTTGCCGCATCCTAGCAATGCAATGTCATATTGAAGTTGAAAAATACTGTAAAAGTGTTTTCGTTGCGAGTAAACTGTTAGTTTATTCTTGACATCAAGATAATGTTTTTATAAACATTTAATAGAGAAAGAATGGATCTTTAAGTATATAATCCTTGTTAAAATGAAATTGTAATATTCTTGTACTAGCCGCAAAACACTCGCTACGTTAGTATATTTTATGCTGGATTTTAGGAGGTAGATGGGCCTCTTAAGGGCATGTTCATATCAAAGCAGTGATACGTGAAGAAACCAGGTTTTAATAAGCTTTAAAAATAAAACTGTATGTACTCCTACACACAATAATATGTAGATTAAAATAACCTTTCAGAAATCATGTTTATAAATATTAAAGTTATAGGTACCTATTTAGAAATAAAAATTTGTTTCATCTCTAAGAAACTCTTTGAATTTATTTATAGTCCGACAGATACAACTCCGCAAATTTTATTTCAGCATGACGGCAAACGATGCAGCAACTTCGGTATTTCATATAATATTATTGCGGTAAAATGTATAATGCTTTTTATGTGGTAGATACCCACGATAATATGTTTATAGGTAGGTACCGATGATATTAGGCCTGTCACATAAATTGGGTAAAATAAACATAAATACTTAAGCCCTGTTCATACAAGGATTCTTTGAATTGATCAAATAGCGACATCGGTAAATTGAACCTTCAATAAGTTTTAGAAAAGAAGCATTCCAAATTAAATGATGGTTTCAAAATAGGACTCAGAATCACGAAAGAATCATCAAAGAATCGATGAATGCACTTGGCAAATGCAATTTTCTCCGGTCATTCCTGATATAATGCAATACTACTTGAGGTGTATTCTAATTAAGATCACCTTCAACTTGCTAATTTAAAGTAAACTAGTACTACACATAGACAACACTACATGCTTAAGATCTTTTGAGTTTTGAGAAAAATTATCTTGGCGACAAATGTCTGTCAAATTTCGGCGGCGCTAAACTTAATCTTCAATTAGTTTTGCCAAAGAGGTATTTCCAATTCATTGACAGCTTCAAAACAAAGAATTGCTTTATTCAAGACTCAGAAGCATAAAAGAGTCCTTAAAGAATCAATTTATAAACAAGCCACAAACAAAATTTTCCTGCGGTCATTCCTGACATAATTAAATGTACTTGGGGCGTTTTCTTCGACTGTCTACAATAACAACACAGATCTTATTTGGACTACACATGTTCAATGGGCATGAAAGAATCTTTAAAGAATCTATGTGTTAACAAAACTTAAAGGTCATTCCCGACATAATTAATTACATTTGGGGCGTTTGCCAGACCGAATGGCATTCAACTGCGACTAGCTACAACAAAACACAACACAGATCTTCCCTGGATTACACATGATCAACGGGCATGAAAGAATCATCAAAGAATCCATGTGTGAACAGACTCAAATGTCATTCCCGACATAATTACATTTGGGGCGTTTGCTAGACCGAATGGCATTCAACTTCGACTAGTTACAACAAAACACAACACAGATCTTGCCTGGACTACACATGATCAATGGGCATGAAAGAATCTTCAAAGAATCCATGTGTGAATGGACTCAAAGATCATTCCCGACATAATTAATAACTAAAAAACAGCTTTCTTGGGTATCAGCCAACAATATATTTGGAAATAATACCCTCTTTGAGGGTAGTATTCCCAAATATATTGTTGGCTGATACCGAAGAAAGCTGTTGTTTTATTTATCAACCGTCCAGCTAAGAAAATTCTTCACTAATAATTAACAACACTTGGGGCGTTTGCTAGACCGAATGGCATTAAGCAACAACACGTAACACAGAACATAGATCTTGCCTGGACTACACATGATCAACGGGCATGAAAGAATCTTCAAAGAACAAGACTCAAAGGTCATTCCCGACATACGAGGGTTGTCCGGAAAGTAAGTACCGTTTCATTCTACTGCCACCGCAGCGCTAGTGTCGCAGTTCCGCGCAAGCTCACTCGTCTCTCTGGTTCATTGGTCATCCACTGATACCATTATTAGCCGGTTTATGTTGTATTTACATTTGATAGTAAGCGTTCAAAATATTTAAGACAATACCAGATCCCGCCGACTGTGAAGTGCGTTCTGTAATACGGTTTTTGAACGCAAATAATGTTAAGCCAGCTGAAATTCATCATCAACTTGTAGAGATTTATGGGGCAAATGTAATGACGGACGGAATGGTGAGAAAGTGGGTTAGGCAGTTCAATGATGGACGAACCAACTCATCATTGATAACAGAAGGCCGCCCACAGCGTGTTTCGTCATGAACATTGGTCGGCGGGATCTGGTATTGTCTTAAACATTTTGAACGCTTACTATCAAATGTAAACACAACATAAACCGGCTAATAATGGTATCAGTGGATGACCAATGAACCAGAGAGACGAGTGAGCTTGCGCGGAACTGCGACACTAGCGCTGCGGTGGCAGTAGATTGAAACGGTACTTACTTTCCGGACAACCCTCGTAATTAACAACACTTGGGGAGTTTGCTAGACTAGCTACAACAACACTTCACATAGATCTTGCCTGGACTACACATGATCGACGGGCGCCTCCTGGTGCACCTTGGTGGCGGCTACAGTGACGTAGCACTGCAGGGGGCGGGCGTCATCGTCGTCGGGGCGCTGCTTGCCCGGCAGGTAGTACACCAGGCACGTGACGCCCAGCAGGAACAGGAAGAACACGAACACGATGTCGAACATCACTAGCGAGTTGAAGGTCGACAGGAGCATCGCGTCGGACAAGGCATTACTGGTGACGTGACGGGGGCGGCGGGAGGGGAAGGGAATGCAGGTACGCTACAAGAGAAACAACGGGTTAGTCAGTAGAGCAATGTTAGTAACACAATCAAGCTAAATCGTCTATTATAATGGGCTACTTGCATGCCATTGAAATAGTTATTTATATAACTAGGTTGTAAAGAAGTAATAAAAATATTTTTATAGCCTAGATAAATATTTTTATGAAAATGCAAAATTATTTTAAATTTGTAATATGCAAAATGTGAACACAAAACAAATAGTGATCACGGGTTGCAACAACAATATCCAAAGTTCTGGCCAATTCTCCTCAGCGATCGAGTGCACAGGCAGCGCTCTGATTGGTCGTAAATGCTAAGATTTAGCGGAGCTAAAGTAACTCATTATTGCACGATTTCATAAATGTGATATTTATATTACGAAAACATAATGTAAAAATATAAACACTATATTAAATATGTTAGTCGTTAAATCAGTAACACAATTTATTCAAAGTAATAGCAATTGGAGAATTGTCCTCAATTTACCACACTTTAAGTTTAAGCTGAATAATGAAATTAAAGATTTATTCACAACTTCGTGTATAATATTTTTAAGGCATATAGTATTCGACTTCACTAACCATTTAACAAATATAATTTTATTAAGATTTGTAAATTTAAGGACAATTTTCATGAGTACATTATTGGTTCCACTGGATTGAAGATTGCAAAATGAATATCCGACTGACTATGAATGGAGTAGAATTAAATTTTCAGTAATTATGTAATGGCTAGAACTTTATAAGATTTATTTAGAAACAATGGTCCAATACAAATTAATTTGTCAATTTAAAAAAAATATATGTACGGAGTTATGAAACACTGTATATTCTTAGTCGTAGTCTTTACTGCCTTAAGTATAACCATTGCTTATTTATTTATAGGTACATTGAATAGGTAATCAGCATAACAAAACGAAACCCAGAAAAAACAAAAATTCTTCCAGTATGTAAAACAATGAGTAGATTTCAATAAAATATTAACAATAGCTATCAACCAGTAGGTAGTAGTTAAAATGCCCAGTGAACCTGTACCATAATAAATTACCATTAATTCTAAATTTTTTACCTCTCGGCTTATATTCTATAAAGGTATTCTGACGAGTAAAAATTTTCGAGTGTGAGTTTTTAGTAGATAAATATATTTATATTAGTATTCATAGTTAAAAGTGTAGGATATGGCGGAAGGTCTTGTGCTGGTCACTCAGATTTTTTTTCTCTACGTAACAATTATTCTTGACAGTCTCAGAAAATAATAAATGATTTTTTCTTCTTAAATGTTCAAGTAGATAAATACGTATTTATAACACAAGACACATAAACGAAGCAGTTTTAAGATGCAACTTTAATTCTACGAAATGAAGTCTTCCCTTCGTATCCTACATCCTATTAAAGTAATGGCTTCCTCCCCGTTCGACGTAGTATGATTTACGTTTCCATCGGGCGGCCGACCACGCATTCCTTTCCATCTTTTGCGTTTGCTTTTAAGCTCGGCGCTCGGAGCTTCCAAGTTCAGATGGAAGCTCGCAAGCTCATCTGAAAGCTCGGGGCCGCAACTCATTCAAATGAGAACTATGACTGTGTGCGTGCGTGGGTGTTTGTGTGATGTATGTATTGATCACGTGATGTTTGACGATTATGTGGAGGAGGATGCGATGTTTGAAGAAGTGAACAAATAGAGGATATTAAATTGTATACGAATTCATAAAATTTTGTTTTAAATATAAGATAGTTTTATCGTGGGTTTTGAACTAATTTATTTTATTTATTTATAAAGCAAAGTACGAGATATACCAAGAATATTATTCTACGAAAGTTTCATGAAAAACTTATCGACTCGAGAAAATAATTCATTTGCTACTTCGTTCTCCTTCGTCGATTGTGAATTGAGACTATTCTTTCGTCCATAAAATAAAATTCTTTCGTCTTAACTAGGTATATTTATTTAATTATCTATTTTAGTTTCTGAGTTATCTGCATATTTCAAAAACTGATCGCAATATTGAACTCCGGTTTGTGACACTGGGCCAAATTCTTTTACCTAATTTTTTAGCTTCTCTAATTTCTATGGAAACATCTTTTATTTCTTTCTTTACAGATAGAAATATACGTTTCTCTTTGTTCGGTAATTTTAAAGCTTCTTTATCTTAAACCCTGTTCGCACGAGGATTCTTTGAAGATTCTGGATCCTGGAAAAGAAGAAGTTTCGAGATTCTGAATCTTGAAAAAAGAAATTTATGGTTTTGAAGCAATCAATAAATTATAAATACTTCTTTTCCTAAGACTCATTGAAGATTCAATTTAGCGGTACCGCAATTTAACAGGTAATTCTCACTAGAAAGAAGAAAACTTCTTTTTTTCCAGGATTCAGAATCTTGATAGAATCCTCATGTGAACAGGGCTTTAGAGACGAGTTGAACTGCGTTATACCCAAATTTATTCAAAAATTAGAGTCCTAAAGTCACTGGGCCGAATTCAGCACTTCTTCTCTAAGTTAAATAAGCTTCTCTAAAATTAACAAATAAAGAAAAACGAATGTATCCATAAAAAAGAGATAAAACATGTTTCCACTGTAATTAGAGAAGCTTCTTTAGCTTAATCAGCCTCATTCCCATAAGTAATGTTTACATTTATGTGCATTTAAAAAAGTTTAAATGCATATAAGTAAATATGAGCATTCACACGTTCCACTTTTAAGAACTGTGAATGCTTGTCAATCGTTAAAACTAAATGTGAATTGTAAATGAAGCTGAATTCAAGCATCTACAAAAATCTTTTTGATAACAAATATCTAATATTAGACCGTCTTTTTATGATTTAAATGCATTTATGACAAATTTTCCATTCCAGCAAAAAATCAGTCTGTGTACAATTCGCTCACCGTTCCATATTCCCATAAATTAGAATACATCAGTTTTTGCGGGTCAGACCAGTGACATGTGTGTCTGTCTGCCCATACATCTCTCTCTACAAACTGAGAGTTCAGAGTTAAAATTTCACATCAGTGGGTCCCGTCTCCGCTTAGAAATGTCGATAATGCAAAGCCGAGCTCAATGGAAACGCCAGAGACCTATTTATCACACAGCAGTGCAGAGAAGAGAGAATTGTGAGCTTCAATTTGTGTTATATTACAGGCAGGAATAATTGCGAATATATTTGCTTCAATTTGAATACAACTTGCAATAGTTTGAGCACTCGCTACTGTGGAATAGACGTCTAGGGTTTAAATCCAGCACTCTTGTACCTCCATTCCGCTAGCGGTACCAACTCACAAAAAAAAAAAACCTATGGAAAATTATAGGCTAATTAAATGCCTCATCCACCAATTTTAGGCTTTTTAATTTTTTTGCAATAAAAAGTTCCGCTAGCGAAAGGAATGCCAGCGGAACTTACGGTAGTAACAACATAAACTTACTGGAACTTAGTTGATAATTAAAGGCTCTTAATAACTGCTTAAATATTTTAAAAATATTAAGTTTCAACCTAAAACATCGTTTCTATGGTGACTTCCAACAAGCAAAGTAACAATTTACCCACAAGTGGGTATAATTTTGATCCAAGCCACTTGCGGGTAATTTTTTACTTTGCTTCATTAAAATCACCACAGTTATGATTATTAAGAGGTGTTGGATAAAAATATTAACTGTCAAATGTCAAAGCACTGATTAACCATACATTTTTCTATAACTTCGTGATTTGCATACGTCATCAGGTCATGCAATTCAACTTAAATATTTTTTTTCACAATAGCATGTTAAAAAATAAAAAATAACCGAAATACCCTATTTCTATAATTCTTTAAAAAATCTAAATTTGTATTATACTAAATGTACAGATTCAGTAAGATTATGATCATAAATCTAAATGCATCTTAAACTTGAAAAATATTAGTATATACTCTTCAGAATGTAATTACTGGATCTCAAAACTGTTTGTTAAACGTTAAAAATATACTATAATAATTCCTATAATCCTTCAACTACCTATTTATTATTATTATTTATTTTAAAATAAATTTCTTGGAACTCTACTTCAATAAATCTGTTGCATTTTCCACAAGCAGTTTCTAGGAAATACAATGTTGTTTACACGACAGTAAAATATTTTTAGATTCCTGGGCATTATAATAGATACGCTCGTTCTCCGTTATTTCCTCGTCAATTCTGTCTAGCACAGACAATCTACGTAGGCAGGAAGTATCATTTCACTGCAGATAATCGAACCTGCAATCTTTTGTAAAACAAAACTAAACACTCCTGGTTTCCAGGGCAGTGTTCTCTTGTCACTCGATCCTTGTGTGTTTCTATGGGATGTAGGTCAAATAACACGGCTGGGTTTACGTTAATTAGCCCGCGGAAAAGAAATATTTGTACTAATTTCCTTGAGCTTCGCTTTTGGGACTTAATCCAAAGTAATTTAGTAATTATCGCCTTCCAGCGGCCGCGAGACTCTGCTTCTGCTTCTCACTTACTTGCTTTCCTTTTCGTAGAAAGGAAACTTGGCGATCTTATTAATTAAGCCGGATTAAATTTGGGCTTGATTTATGTACCTAACCAGCTATTCTTTATTTGAAACAGGAGAGTGTATTTTGCCTTAAATTCTTAAATTTTCACCCAGAGCCAATAGAGATAAAAACAAAATCTACTTAAACAATATTGCGGATTGGAAAAATAAATATGTATCTATTAAAAAATGTTCGAGGAATCGAATGCTTGAAACCGGAAGTTTATATCGATTTTTTTACTTACAAAATTTTATATATTTTTCTCGGAAAACATTTTAAAGTTTTAAATCAGAGCTTTCAAAATTTCAAATAATGTTTCTCACAGAAAAATGCCAAAAAATCTAATGTTGGATCTCGGTAGTGGATATTTTTAACCTCCGTTCCGCTAGCGGTACCAACTCAAAAAAAATTTTTAAAAATATGGAAAATAATAGGCTAATTATAGGCTAATTAAATGCCTCATTCCCCAATTTTAGGCTCTTTAATTTTTTTTTGCAATACAAAATTCCGCTAGCGGAAGGAATGCCAGCGGAACTTACGGTAGTAACAACAAAAACTTATTGGAACTTAGTTGATAATTAAAGGCTATTTATAGGCTCCAGAATAGTATATATAAACTTAATATAGGACAATGTCTTAAATAAATATTTAAGATACTTGTTGAGGGGAAGTTGCCGAGATTACATGGAATACCGACAACGAAAAATTGTCAGTGGCACTGAAACAATGGTTTTGGTAGGTACAACCATGTTTTTAGGTTAGCCTGCGGCGCACTTTAAAAAATAACTCGAGGACTGCGCGCTCCGCGCTCCAATTTGCACTGCGCGCGCCTTTGGGACTACAGTGAGCCGTTAGTCGGGGACAAGGTCCAACTGGGATAGTGAGACGTCAATTGTGGAGCCTATAAATAGCCTTTAATTATCAACTAAGTTCCAGTAAATTTATGTTGTTACTACCGTAAGTTCCGCTAGCATTCCTTCCGCTAGCTTTTATTGCAAAAAAATTAAAGAGCCTAAAATTGGGGGATGAGGCATTTAATTAGCCTATAATTAGCCTATAATTTTCCATAGGTTTTTAAATTTTTTTTGTGAGTTGGTACCGCTAGCGGAATGGAGGTATATTTTTATCCGTTTAGGAGTTACAATTGATTTAATACAAATGTATTAATTAAAGCTCCAAATTTTTTAAAAAGAAACATTTCTAATAAAAAAATGTTCTAGAAATACAATGCTGCAAATCGGAAGTCAATATTGCAATTCATTGATGAAAATCTTTTAATGTGTAAACGTACGATGTGATTTATTAAGTTTTTTAAATTAAATATCTCACAGTTTATATTTTGCAGCATGCCAACTCAATCAATCAATTAACTGGCATATTTGTTTATGACATGCCATCATCCCACACTAATTGTAATTACTAACATCAACATCAATTAGTACTGATTTTTAGTGCACAAATACAACAACCAAGAGATTAATAGCTTATTGGACATTGCTGTACTTCAAACTTTGACCCTTTTTAACACTGTATTTAAACCTCCCACTGGATTCCTCGTATCAAACTACATATTTTCTTTAAAAAATTCGGTTACAATATTAAATGCAAATTTTTAAAAATGTCGAAAATTTCGATTCGCCAAAATTTGGTTATACCCTATTTTAGACCCGAGAAATCCAATGGTGCCATTAAAAAAATTTTTCGGCTAATACTTTTCGAGATAATTTTTGCAGGTGAAAGACGGGAGTAGCTATGACTGTAATTTTTTCACCATTGGATTCCTCGCGTCGAATTACATATAAATCCAAATTTTCCCGGAAAAATTCTAACGGATACAATTTTTATGAAGGGTTTTCGAAAATGGTCAAAAACGAAGGTACACCCCTTGATGAAATTTTTGCCAAAATAACTTTTTCTCTCAGAATTGGCTGAAAATTTGGTTATATACTAATTCGACACCGATGATTTCAAATCTACAGTCAAAATTTTTTTTCGACCAATATGTTTCGGCATATTTTTTTTTAGTCGAGAATTGGTTGAAATGGAAAATATATTTTTTTACCATTGGATTCCTCGGCTCAAATTATGTAGGAATCCAAATTTTCACGAAAAAATTCTAACGGGTACAATTTTTATTGAGGTATTTAAAAAATGGTACAAAATCGAAAAGATAAAACTTGCTTACTTTCTAGCCTAAAGAATAATTTTCGGAAATGACTTCAAATGTGGTTATATACTAATTCGACCACGAGGATTTTAAATCTGTAGTCGAAAAAAAATTTCGACTCACAGTTTTCGACATAATTTTTTTAAGTCGAAAACTGGTCGAAATAAAAAAATATTTTTGCACCATTCGATTCCTCAGGTCAAATTATGCAGGTGTACATAGTTTAAGAAAAAAATTCTATCGAATATCGTATGTACAGTACATACAGATTTTCTAATCAGGATATGTCAAAATTTTTAAAAATTGTTCATTTGATAGAAATGTTTGAACTGTTACTAATTAAGGAACTTGTGTGCTCTATAGTTGACAAGTTGACAAGCATCTGTTCTTTTAAATATAAATTGAAAGAATTTTTAATTAATAAAAGTTTTTATTCCATAAACGATTTTTTAAATACTTGATTGACTTATCTCATATTTATTAATTTTTAATTTATTGTACTATTAATTATGTATTTTGAAACCATTATGTTGTATTTTTTTTGTACTTTGTCAATATTTTTCAAATTATTTGTATCTTCGACAAGCCAATTGTATTTCATTGTATAAATTTTATGGCAAATAAGTTATTATTATTATTATTATTATTAAGTGGCACATCATGTACAGTTGAAAAACAGTTACATTAATTTAGCAAATTTAAAAAAATGTTTTTGATTGAGAATTAGGACATGGAAATGTATATACTCTCAATTTTTTTAAAACTTTTTAACATCCTGTACAAACAACAACGAATATTGATGAGAAATATGAAATCCGAGTTGAATATTTAATTTAAATACATTTGTAAGTTTCATGAAATGTCAAACTACTTTGAAACATAAATACTCTACAAGATGTTGGTTTAAAGTCAATTTCTCATCTTTACAAATAATTCCGCACTTGCAAACCTCATTTCGTATTAAAGCCCCTAATTACAGCACAAATTGTAAGCCTCCAAATTAAAAGTATTGCAAAACAGCTTTCATTATTCGTTAAATAAACTCTCGTCTTCACAGTTTGTAAAGAAGCAGAGCAATTTGAAAGAAGATCGCGAGCATAAAGAACTCGCGATATTACTGACCTATTTACCGGTAGAGCAGAGGTTACCGTTACCGGTAAACTTACCGATTCGCGAGAGAGAAGACATCTGGCCCGATTGACCGTTGATTTTGTGATAGCTGATAAGTGATTCAATTTTGCAGACAAGATGTCTGGGGAAGACAAGAGAATATCAGATGAAATTACTGTCGTTTGTTTGAAGGATAATAGACGAATAATTTGATGAGGGGACATTTATTTTTTATTTAAGGATTTTCCGGAGATAAAGTGTCGAATAATTTAATAACAGGCGTCAAAATTATACGTCAAATATAATACATTCTAACGAGTTGGTTTATCATAACCATATAAATAATAAATGACATTTTATAGTTTCAATTTGTCAAAAAGGCAAAAATTTATTTGACATTAAATGTCTGAATGTATTGTAGAGTGAATATTTGTTAATTAAACAACGGAGACAACATTAGAAGGAGCTAGATTAATCCAAACATTGCGGTAAATTTAACAGATTTTCTTCACTCATCTATTAAAAATAAAATGCAATTACTAATACAGGAATCATACTCACTTTACTCAGTATTAATAAATTCTAGATAAAAATATTTGACATGTTTGATAGAAGCACAAACTAAATTTTTACGGTTGTGATTTCGGAACTGCGAACGCACTGATTGGTTTTGTTGCACGAAGGCATTGCACAAGATTGGATTTATAGTTTTAAGCTTGTGATTTCGGCAGTCTGAATGATAATTTACACTCAAATATTTTATTTTTTGCAGATAAATCAAAATTGTAACAAATTTGTAGACATTTTAACTTCTTGTAATTGGAAAATGGTGCTACATAGAAACAACGTTTTAAATACAAATTGTATATAGTAACATTTAGTATACATTGTTTTTTACTTCCTTGTACGGAGTAATAAGGAAGTATTGTAATCGCGAAAAATTCCGGTTTTCAGATTTTGATGGAAATATCCGTTTTGTCCTTTTCTGAATCCATTATGACTAGTTTCGTCGTGAAGTCTGTACGTACGTATGTACGTACGTACGGACGGACGGACGGACGTATGTGTGTCGCATAACTCAAATACGGTTAGACGTAGAAAGTTGAAATTTTGTATTTAGGACTGTTATAGCATCTAGTTGTGCACCTCCTATTTTTGGTTTCAATCTACAAACCGGAAGTAGTACTTTTTTCAAATATTTCGATAAATATTTAATTTAAGACAAATTTTTTTATTTTAAATGAAAGATTATGTGATTTTTACCTACAATCGGTATTTTATAAATATTTTTGTATCTGGTATCATTTAGGAATAGTTAAAGTATATATTTATAATTTAGTATTTCGGTATCTTGTAGTCCATGATCGATTAACATTTGTTACTACGTAAAATTTAAATGATTATGACATGACAGTGACAATAGTAACATATGCTTTATATCTTCTTCTGCAGTTTAAATAAAATGACTAAAATATATTAGTGAGTATAGTAGCAGTAGTAGTAGTATTAGTATAATAAGTTAAAAGAATTTTTTATATTATTTTACATTTTAGTTATTAAGAAAAGTATGAAAATACAAGGCGTACAAGGAAGTCATGTGGTGTCCACGTCAGATTTTTTAAATACTATTACTTCATAAATTTTGAGGATATTTCAGGAAAACTATTCAGATCTTCAAGAAACTAACACTTCCGGTTGCACCAAACACCAAAATCTAATCTAGGGTGTCAGAATATTATATTCAAATTTTTTTAATTCAGTGATATTTCAGTTATCGTACCTCCAACATCCATCATCGCGAAACTATCAAAATCGTGTTGTAGGGACCTCAAAAAGTGCTTATCCATTGAAAACTAACTATCGAAATTTTAGCATGACTACAATTAATACCTCTCTTACAGTACTGAGTGGCGAGAGGTAAAAACTGCCATGAAATATAACTTATAACGTCTAACAATCAGTAAACTATTCCAAGCTTCTCTCAAAACCAATGAACGTTAAATTCAGCTAATAGCCAGTCCCCACAAACTGTTCCGTCCCGTGTTGCAAATGAGTTTGTATTGGTAGTGTGTCGATGCATGAGAACATAGCCACAAGGGCGAGGGGGCTGTGAACATAGATAAATGACTACACAGCGCGAATCAACAATTATTGACTATCAGCGGTTCGGTTTGTTGTCATTTGCAGCGAGTAAAAATGCATTGATAACAAACGCAATATATTTTCAGTATGGTTGTTTTGAGAGCACTGTAGAATTGTTTATGCTTTAGTAATTTGGTGTGAATCTGTGAATGGATGCGAACATTTTTGTTAAAACCTTTTAACTTGGTGTGCTTTTAATTTGGCCAAACGTTTGTTATTTTTTCGTTTTATAAATCCAGTTAGAACGTAGCGAGTGTTTTGTGGCCAGTACAAGAATGGTTAAATTTTGTTTTTGTTTCTGAGCTGACACATAAAATAGACAAAATGACTTCATAGCCATGTAAAGAATTGTGTAAACAATTTGATCCCTTAGGAATTTTATTTTGGGTATTTAGGTAATTCAGTATGTGTGGTAAGTTTTCATTATGGCATGACTGAAAATTTTACAACAATGTATTATTTTCGTTCTTGTTTAAATGAGGATATGAAATCAATTTAATAAAATACATAAGCCAGCATAAATAATATGAAAGTAGCGAGTGTTTTGTGCTCAATACAATAGTGGTACAATTTAATTTAAAAAAGAACTATACATTGAAAGGTTCAATAAAAAATTGTCTTTAATTAAATTTAAAAAAATTCTTTAAAATGGCTAATTTATGCAAGCTTTTCATGGTTATATCTCACGATAGAAATTTATTTTTAATATTTTAAAAAGGCACATTTGTAGATCCATTCTTTCTCTATTAAATGTTTATAAAAGCATTATCTGGGATTAATAATAAACTGTCAGTTTAATGGGAACAAAAACATTTTTAGCATTTTTCAATTACAAAATGACATTGCATAGTTAGGATGCGGCAAAGTACGAGTTTCGGGCTGGTTTCGGGCAGTCGTAGTAGTGAAATCGAGAATATTATAAGAATTCGGAAAAAAGGTAGACGGGTCACTTAAATTTACTAACGTAGCGAGCGTTTTGTGTCCAGTACATTTCCATTCCAACATGATTATATAAGTACTTAAAGGATCAATTAATTTTAAAATTTTTGTAAAAAATTGTACACGATTATAAAAATTCTGAAAAATTCACAAAAATTTCTAATGTATGCAAACTCTACGCGATTATATCTCATAATAAAAATTTATTTTAAAAATTTAAAAAGGCACATCTGTAGATACATTCTTTGTCTATTAAATGTTTTAAAAAGCATTATCCTAAATTAATAATAAACTGACAGTTCACTCGCAACGAAAACACTTTTACAGTATTTTTAAACTTCAAAATGACATTGCATAGTTGCGGCAAAGTACGAGTTTCGGGCTAGTTTCAAACAGCTGCAGTCATGGGAAAGGAAGTGGAATAGACGAAAAAAAAAACGAGAGTAGACAGGCCGCTTAAATTAAAATTGTTAGTGGGATTTACATCATAGGGGATATATTTCAGTGTACCTAACTGAATTCGAACCTGAGTTCAGAACAACCACAACCACAAAATCTATAACTCTCCTGCTAATTAGAAAACTTCAAACTATAGCAAGCTTTCAAGCTGTCAATAAAATGTTGTTGATATACCGCGTCACAAAGTCAAACACATTAAACTACAACAAACAAATCTTCTCAACTTTTCTCAGGCAACGTCAACTTTGGAACTAATTCCAGCGGAACAAGTTCACTTCGTGGAATGTGTGGGAACCGTTCAAATAGTTAACAAAGATTAATGCGTTCTATACACAGCGAGGCGGCAGCGGCGGATCCAGGATTGCGCAGATATCACAGGATTGGGAGATAAAGAGATATCCCAGGTGTTATCGGGAATTGCTGGGACGTGTCGGGATGTTGTGGTAGGGGTACTGACAGTCCAAAGAATGGAAATCACTTACTAAACGGAATATACTAAACAATACTTTATATCACGGTTAAAGAAATTAGGTTTGCAAACATCTTTCCTAGCGGTCAGAATGTGTAAAGGCGCGTTTACATTGGAAGAGTAACTGAGACAGTTACTGGTACAAGTAGCGGGCTATACTAGTATACTCAACTTAGCGCTAGGCTAGTAGGTGTTTACACCAGAAATACAATTTAGACGACTAGCTATAGTTCTAGTACCAGTACAAGTTGTTCTGTAGGTGACAAAATGAATTCTTTTAGTGGTTGTATATCATCTCGAACAAAATCTATTATTAAACGAAATAAAGTAAAGATAACAAAATTTAGTGACATCCCACAAACACTCATGATCACGATATAGTTCTACAAACTTTATTGTCTCCGTTTAAGACTTTTTCATTTTAATAAAGTAAAAATACCGAATTTAATTATTAAAAATTATATTTAAAATGAGACGTCAAAACACACTAGTATATCCCTAATCACCAGTGACTGTTTATGTTTACATTGGTATAGTGCAGAGATGAGTGTAGTGGATAGTGCAGAATGTATGTGGAAGGGGAAGGCTAATAGGTGAGTAGCTAACCCGGGAGGTTAGTTACTTCACTACCCCAACTACTTGTACTAGCACTAGTACTGGTACTAGCTTCTGTTGGCTACATTGGACGAGTAGCGGTCTGGCGAGCTAATAGTACTAGTAACTAACCCATTTACACGACCAATGTAAACCCGCCTTAATGCATCTAGTTGTCTCTGGCTATATCGACAATGATTTAAATGTAAAAATCTGATGTGGCCACCACACAACCTCCCGCCCCTATTAAATATATTTAAAAAAGTGTAGATGAATCTCTTCGTATAAGTTGAAAAAAATTGATGTTCCATTTTCACTCTTTTCTAAATTTAAAGGCCGATATCTCAAAAACTAAGCGAGGAATCAAACTCTAGTCTGCAGCATTGTATTTCTAACACTTAAATTAACCTATAAACTTCAGAAACAGACATCATCGAGAAACTATCAAAAATAGTAACTATAAATAGTAACTAAAACTGTAATTTAGATATATCTAAGCGGCTATGTTCCATAATTTACAAAACGTGTTTGAAAATCCTCCATTTCCTACGAGGGGTACCATCGTTATAAATAAATAATTTCACAATATATGAACACAGTCTCGTAGTGAATCTATTCATTATTCAGTTTATAAACCAAGTAAATTTTTACTGTTCAACTAAAATTAAAATAACCTAATCTACATTGACAGTTCCTCAGAAACACTTCATTATTTTACAGCAATATTTACCTGTTACTTTATAAAGTAATAACAAGTTTACGTGTTTTTTATTAATTGCAGAGACTTATGAAAGGGAGCAACAACCATAAAGTAATCTAAACGTCAACTTTCGTGCCCTGTTATGTAAAAAATTATTACATTTCTGTTGTGTTCATTTGTTCCATCTGCTATCTGCTAAGTACAAAGTAACCAAACAGAATTTAATATTCCATATTCAAGTATAATACTCCGTTAAGCGTTATTTGCAAAGCTGTAATATTCAAATTTTAATTTAAAGTTGGCGCAGTCGAAAACAATCGCACAGTGTGAACAGGGCTCTTACGTCCTGTGGACACAGAGTCCTTTTCCTGCTGAAGAACTGATAATTGTGACTGTCTTTTGTTCTTCGCGCTTTCTGCGATACTTTTGTCAGAATCTAGGGACCCTAAACTCCGATCATTGTTACTGCAGACAAATCTGTTTAGTGACCTTTATTAACGAACGGGGAATAAAAGAAATTGAAGAGCACTTCAACCAATCAATACTTTGTCTATCGGTTGGAGAAGATGCTTCTCAGACAGATTTAAAAATATCTCAAGAGTTAGAGATGCGATATTATTTTTGGACATTCGTTTTTAAAGATTTTTAATCAATTTATTGACAGAATAATGCATGAACTAGTTTATTACTTACTTGACTACATATTTAAATTTAAATTTTAAAATTCATTCTACAAGGTGGATAATTTACTTCACAATAATAAAATTACTTGTGATTTGTGAATTACATTAAGTAGGTTATTTACCACATTAAAATTAGGATTTAATGAAACATAATATTTTATTGACATTCTGGTTTATTTTAAGAGTGTAAATCTGACTTTTGTATTTATTCCTTTTAGTTTAAAGCTGCGTTCACAGTTCGAAATTTGGAGAAATTCAGTAAAATTTGAAATTTATGAAGCTTGTCATATGGCACGTGTACTTGCGTTCATCAAACTAAAATTTGTTACACTCGAATTTAATTCGCAGAAAAGTATCCAAGCTCCAAATTTCTCGAGAAAAAATATATTTATTTTATCGAACAAACATGGAAGTTTGGCAATTAAATTCACAAAATTATCTTCTGTTATCATTTTTCTTTATCACGTTTTCATAAACAAAACAAATAGACACTGACAAGACAAACAGCCAATACAGAAATTTCGAGCTGTGAACAATCAAATTAATTTCAGTGATTAGAATTACACCAAATTTCGAGCTGTGAACGCGGCTTAAGCGACCCGTCTACGTATTTTTCTGAATTCCTAAAATACTCTCGATTTTACGTTTTTTTCAATTCCACTCTTTTCCCCACTACTACGACTGCCTAAAACCAGTCCGAAACTCGTACTGATCCTAGCTATGCAATGTCAGTTTGAAGTTGAAAAATACTGTAAAAGTGTTTTCGTTGCGAGTAAACTGTTAGTTTATTATTGACTTCAAGGTAATGTTTTTATAAACATTTAATAGAGAAAGAATGGATCTAATTTTATTAAAATTTTGAAAAGGCACAACTGTTAATTGACCCTTGAAGTATATAATCCTTGTTGAAAACATTCTTGTACTAGCCACAAAACACTCGCTAGGTTAGTACGTTTTGTGCTGGATTTTAAAAGGTAGACAGACCACCGTAAGAGATTTTTGTGCAACTATATAAACTTAATTGTGTATTAGACTGAACCTAACCTAACCTAACCTAACCTAACCTAACCACATTGTTACATTCAAAAAATCGCTTCGCGCGAAATTCATAATTTTGTATTTTATTTGCTCAATTTTGATTTCTCTTCTGATTTGTTAGATTTAATTTAATTAATAAGCTAGTGAGTGCTGTGTAGTGTAGTTGTGACACTGTAGTCAGTGTGTGTTGAGTTCGGCCTCGAGCGGTGTTGATTGATTCTGAGTCACCAATACGGTGGATTTATAAAATAAAGTTAAAAATTGGTAATCAATTATTACCGTCGCCGTTGTGCGGATATAATGTTCAATGATAGTTAATGTTGAACCAGTTATCGTCGAAAAATTAGCAGTTAATTGTCTTTATTTGGAGTATACTACTGCTCCATTTAATTCGTAATTATTGTGGGGCATAGCGCCCCTCAATATTGTCACACCGCTCGAATCAGACACCTCCAGAAGTCCAGAATCTGGAAATCGGCGAAAATTCTTCCGTTCGCGAGGTCAACCAGCCAGGGCCGGACTTGCCCACTCCACTTCATCGTCATCACTGCATCGTTGTCATCTATGGGGCCCCCATCACCATCGTATTCATCGCTACGTAGATAAGTAAGATTTTGATCAATATTTGTAACTTCATGTATTCCAAATTTAGAACTTTGATAATTATTACTCGTATTAATAATATAAGAATTCGTAATTTAGCTAACGTTAGGGACAGATTAGGGTGTTTTTCTTTGGATATAACTAAATTTAAGAATAAAAATTGTTCATACATCGATTTTCATACACAAAATTTTGCAGTATTAATAATTTATAATTGCCTTAAACTCTCCTCCTCTCAGAAGTTTGATTTTCCAGACGGATTCTCTGTTGCCGTAATTAACAGAGTGGCGCTCAACACAGTAAGTGAACTTATTTATTTTTTTATGAATTTACTTTTGATCTACAAATTTTCAAAGCCACCCCTGTCTCCACTGAGGGTAGCCGGTGCACAAGCCTACGAATTGTCGTAGCATAATTATTTGACGCCCAACGTGTTCGGGGCCATTCTTTGACTTGTTGTTTTTTGCACACAATTACCAATAATTAATTATTATTAGCTAGAAGGTTGTTGAATTTGGAGATTTGTTTGTTTGACTATCATTTTGTTTATCGATTTGAATTTATTTTATTGTTGTTTGTTGCATTGTGGTTGCGCTCAGAATAATATTGCCAGCATATTTAATTGTATAATTTATATTTATTCGTTACTGCCATATAGTAAATATGGAACCTAATCGCTTAAATCGTGAAGAGTTGGAATACGAGTTGACAGTTCGCGGAGTTTCACACACGGAAGAATTATCTGTGCCTTTAATGCGTACCCGTTTATCAGCTTTGTTAAAACAAAATCCTATAGATAGAGCTATCACTGCACCAGGGGTTGATTTAGATCCAAACGATGAACTCACTACTTGCAATCAAAAAGTTATTGAATTAGACAATAATATATCTCGTATTTCCACAATAACCAAAACTTTTACCACTAATGAAATTAAAAGATTAGAAACAAAATTTCAACATTTAATTAGTCGCCTGTATAGAATTAATGTCGGACAGGATGAACATTTAGTCGCCGCTAGGAATAATATTATTTCACAGATACATGATCTAGAAAATAATTTAGACAAAATTATTAATGATGATTCACCTCCGGATTCACAATTGCCAAGTTGTAGTACTAATACTAAAACTGATCTAATACCAGATCGAAATGTAAATAGAAAACAAGTACCTGTGTATCAATGGGGAATAAAGTTTAGCGGAAATGAACGCGGTCTTAGTGTAAATGCTTTTATTGAAGGGGTTGAAGAACATTGTGTTTCTAGAAACATTCCCACCTCTGATTTAATTTATTACATTACTGATTTATTTACCGATAATGCACTAATTTGGTACCGATCCATTAAATCACAAATACACACGTGGTCAGATTTAGTTACTTTATTGCGTGCAGAATATCAGCCATTTAATTATGAAGATGAATTAAAAGACGAAATTAATAACAGGTTGCAAGGACCTCATGAAACAATAGGTAGCTATGTAGCTTGTATGTTAAATTTATTTAATCGCTTGCCAAGAAGTCCCCCAGAGTCTGAAATCCTGCGTATTTTACGAAAAAATGTTGCTCCATATTATATTCATAAAATTGGTACTGAGAAAACAGAAACTGTTGCTCAATTTTTAGAAGTTTATAAAACTTTAGAGACAAACAAGAACATGGCCGACAATTTTAACTCTCGAATAAACATAAGTAAATCACGCAAATCGTTAGAGCCAGATCTAGCGGTTCAAAATTCTTTTAAACCTCAACGCGCAAGTCACATTAAAGTTGCTCCGGCTCAGGCATCTGGAAGTTCTACTAAATTTAATTGTTGGAATTGTCATGGCACAGGACATCGCCATCGAGAATGCAAACATCCTCGATTAAGAAAATATTGTTTTGGTTGCGGCCAGGAAAATACTATTAAAACTAAATGCTCCAAATGTAGTCCGGGAAACCAGTAACCGAGCGTAAAGTGTGCCGATCAGCGTCTCGGGATCCCTTAGTGTCGGCAACGAAAAATATTGAATGGGAAAATTGGTTGCAAACTATTCAGTCATTTTATTCTCAAGCCCAATGTAATTACCTGCTTTCGAAAACAAATCAAGATTCTCGACCTTATTTAAAAGTTACAATTTATGGTATGACAGTAAAAGGTTTACTAGATTCTGGTTCATCGCGAACTTTGTTAAATAAAGAAATGTGGGATAAATTAAAAATTTTAAATGTGCAATTGAGGGTTGATCCGAAAGTTCAATATGTTACGGTAGCTAATGGGGAGAAAAGTCTTGTTTCTGGTGTTGTTGATTTGCCCATTATTTTAGAAAACCGTGTAAGATTTGTGGAAACTTTAATTGTTCCAAACCTTCAAGTAAATTTAATTTTAGGAATAGATTTCTGGCGGAATATGAACTTCATAACAAATTTTCAAAATAATACGTGGGATTTTTCAATGGAAGATATTACATGTTGTAGTTCGGCTATTTTAGACAAAGCGCGTTTAACTGACGCGGAGCGTGAAGATTTAAATAAAATTACTTCTGAATATTTTGCAAAAATGGGTAGCGGATTAGGTTGCGCTAGAGGCGTTCAGCATGTAATAGATACAGGAGACGCTGCTCCAATAAAACAAAGAGCTTACCCAGTTTCACCCTTTGTATTAGCGAAAATGAATAAAGAACTAGATAAGATGTTAGAACTTGGTGTAGTAGAACCATCACATAGCCCATGGTCTTCGCCAGTTGTTTTAGTAAGCCATGAAAATAAAAATGATCGATTTTGTATAGACTACCGAAAAGTTAACAAAGTAACCAAACGTGATGCGTATCCACTTCCATTAGTGAGTCGAATTTTAGACCAGCTTAGGGGCGCGAAATATTTGAGCTCTTTAGACATTAAGAGAGCATATTGGCAAATTAGTCTAGATCCTAAAAGTAGAGAGAAAACTGCTTTTGCTGTGCCAGGTAGGGGTTTGTTTGAATTTGTTAGATTACCGTTTGGGCTCACTAATGCACCCGCCACGTGGCAACGGCTAATTGATAATGTTTTAGGCCCAGAATTAGAACCTTATGTATTCGTATATTTAGATGACATAATTATTGCCACCCCAAACTTTGAAATGCATCTTAAAATCTTAAAACAAATTTTTGATAAATTATTAATGACCGGTTTAACCTTAAATAAAGACAAGTGTGAATTTGTTCGGCCTAGTTTAAAATATTTAGGCTATGTTATAGATAATAATGGTCTCCGAGTCGATCCTGAAAAGGTGAAAT
Source organism: Agonum fuliginosum (assembly GCA_947534325.1). NCBI lineage: Eukaryota > Metazoa > Arthropoda > Insecta > Coleoptera > Carabidae > Agonum > Agonum fuliginosum. The sequence continues at coordinate 4,605,251 of OX384034.1, read as the reverse complement.
CAATTGTTGAATTTCCTAAACCCACTTCCGCAACTGAAGTGCGTAGGTTTATGGGACTCGCGAGTTGGTATCGTAGATTTGTGGAAAAATTTTCTATGCGTATCGCTCCATTATCCCGTCTTACTCGCAAAAATAGTAAGTTTTCGTGGACTAGTGAAGCTGATATTGCTTTCCAAGATATCAAACAATGTTTGATATCAGCACCATTATTAACATGCCCGGATTTCACTAAACCTTTTATCCTTCAAACCGATGCGTCTGGTATAGGACTCGGTGCTGTTTTATCACAACAATTTGAAGAAGGTGAAAAAGTCATAGCTTACGCGAGTCGTTCGTTAACTCCGAATGAGCGAAATTATACTGTAACAGAATTAGAATGTCTTTGTGTTATATGGGCCGTAGAGAAATTTAGAGCTTACCTTGAAGGCGCAAATTTTTCAGTTATAACCGATCACTACAGTTTGCAATGGTTACATAATCTTAAAGATCCTCGAGGTAGATTAGCACGCTGGGCTATTCGACTTCAAGCTTATAATTTTAAAATAGAGCATCGTAAGGGCAAGTATCATTCCGTTCCAGATGCGTTGTCAAGAGCAATTCCGATTAACTTCGTTGATTTTTCTGTTAGAGATCATGATGAGTGGTATACAAATTTGTACAATGACATTAAACATTCTCCTGCAAAATATCCGCGTTGGCGAATTGAAGGTGAAAAAATTTATAAATTGACAGGACTTTCTCGGGATTTTGATGATATTAATGAGTGGAAATTAGTAGTTCCGAAAAATCTGAGAAAAACCGTCATTCAAGAAAATCATGATAAACCCACTGCCGGTCATCTAGGTTTTTTTAAAACAAAACATAGAATTTTAGCAAAATATTATTGGCCGGGGATAACAGCTGATATTATTCGGTATGTGCGCAAGTGCAAAATATGTTTATCGTACAAGGCTGATCAGAGTCGTCCCGCCGGGGTAATGGGAAGGCGCGCTGCACATCGACCTTGGCAAATGATTTGCACGGATTTAATGGGTCCTTTTCCTATGTCGGGTAATAGAAAACGATTCTTATTAGTTGTCGTAGATTGTTTTACAAAATTTGTTTTATTACATCCCATTAATACTGCTACTGCTTCAGTAATTACAAAATATATTGAAGAAAATGTTTTTCTTTTATTTGGAGTGCCGCAGTATATTCTGGCAGATCAAGGCAAACAATATATTAGTACTCAATTTAGGGATATGATTGATTCCTATGGCGTAAAATTGTTATTAAATGCTAAATATCATCCTCAAGCTAACCCCACTGAACGTTATAACCGTGTTATAAAAACTATGATTGCATCTTATGTTGAAAATAACCACAGAAATTGGGATAAAAATTTATCTAAGTTTGCCTTTGCTCTTAGAACAGCGACCCATGAAGTAACGGGACACTCGCCCGCGTTTTTAACTTTTGGTAGAGAATTAATGTTATCTGGAAAAGATTATCCTCATGTTCAAAATAATGACGAGACTGTAGATTTTTCATCTCGCGAAAATTATGTAAGTCATCTAACTAAATATTTACCAGATTGCTATAAAACAGTTCAAAAGCGTTTAGATATTGCATATGAGCGTAGTGCAGCTAGATATAACCTACGTCATCGTCATCCGTCACTTCACGTCGGCCAAATAGTTTGGAAAAAAAATTATTCATTGTCAGATGCTGGGCAGTATTACGCTTCGAAATTAGGTCCAAAATATCTTGAATGTAGGATCGTCAAGCAAATCTCTCCAAATGTATATGAGTTATTAAGAGTTTCTGATAACAAAATGATTGGTAATTGGCATGTGAAAGACATCAAATTGTCAAATTCTGACTAAAATGAGCTTTGAAAATTTTATAAATAAAATTTTCTGAGAGGAAAGGGAGGAATTATGTTACATTCAAAAAATCGCTTCGCGCGAAATTCATAATTTTGTATTTTATTTGCTCAATTTTGATTTCTCTTCTGATTTGTTAGATTTAATTTAATTAATAAGCTAGTGAGTGCTGTGTAGTGTAGTTGTGACACTGTAGTCAGTGTGTGTTGAGTTCGGCCTCGAGCGGTGTTGATTGATTCTGAGTCACCAATACGGTGGATTTATAAAATAAAGTTAAAAATTGGTAATCAATTATTACCGTCGCCGTTGTGCGGATATAATGTTCAATGATAGTTAATGTTGAACCAGTTATCGTCGAAAAATTAGCAGTTAATTGTCTTTATTTGGAGTATACTACTGCTCCATTTAATTCGTAATTATTGTGGGGCATAGCGCCCCTCAATATTGTCACACCGCTCGAATCAGACACCTCCAGAAGTCCAGAATCTGGAAATCGGCGAAAATTCTTCCGTTCGCGAGGTCAACCAGCCAGGGCCGGACTTGCCCACTCCACTTCATCGTCATCACTGCATCGTTGTCATCTATGGGGCCCCCATCACCATCGTATTCATCGCTACGTAGATAAGTAAGATTTTGATCAATATTTGTAACTTCATGTATTCCAAATTTAGAACTTTGATAATTATTACTCGTATTAATAATATAAGAATTCGTAATTTAGCTAACGTTAGGGACAGATTAGGGTGTTTTTCTTTGGATATAACTAAATTTAAGAATAAAAATTGTTCATACATCGATTTTCATACACAAAATTTTGCAGTATTAATAATTTATAATTGCCTTAAACTCTCCTCCTCTCAGAAGTTTGATTTTCCAGACGGATTCTCTGTTGCCGTAATTAACAGAGTGGCGCTCAACACAGTAAGTGAACTTATTTATTTTTTTATGAATTTACTTTTGATCTACAAATTTTCAAAGCCACCCCTGTCTCCACTGAGGGTAGCCGGTGCACAAGCCTACGAATTGTCGTAGCAACATTTTACTGTTAAACAAAAATTATGCGCTTTTATTTTGCGTCAAATATACGTTAACTTCGTTACTGCCCTTTCAAAAAATATGCATAAGAAAATCATTTCCAGTGTGACTTACGTAAATTGAAACATATTTCCATATTTCTCCATTCCAAATCAGGGCAAACTATTCAAAAAGAATGCCAGCATTCTGTGAAGAATTCTCATCATCCCAGGGATGTTGAATATTCTCGTTTCTTATTCTGATATTAAAATGCTCAACAAAAAGAACATCCCGCGTATTCGGATAGGAAACAACACTTAAATTCTTGGGAAAGAATTTCGCGTTCTCCCTAGTTTTGATTATATAAGTTTAAGTTGAAGTTCTTTCTGTTATTGATTGATAAACTCGAGAGAAATTTAACAATCGCAGAACAGATCCAATCGGAAGCAGATCCAGTGCATCCGGTGTCCGACGCCGGAAGTGGGATTAGCGGAGATCTGTTTGAACCGGAAATGAAAAATGTGACGCACTACGCTAGATTATCTTCTTGGGTTCAAAGAAAACCTTTAATTAAAACTAGAAGTAATTTTATAGAATTCAGCAACGGTCAGAACCTAAGCCACTTACAATTATTTTTATTTCCACATTCTGTGAAAATGACACGTTACAGGAAACTAAGTAAATGAGTTAGACCTGTAATATATTACAGGCTCATTACAGGTCTCTTCTGCTCAATTATCAAGGGACGTAACTAGGATTTGTTTTAACGTGAACGCGGCTTAAGTTTTTTCCAAATTCCTAGAATACTCTCGATTTTACTTTAATTTTTATTCCACTCTTTTCCCCACTATGATTGCCTAAAACTAGCACGAAACTCGTACTTTACCGCATCCTAGATATGCAATGTAATTTTCTTTCTTTGTCACGTTTTCATCAACAGAAACAAACTGACAGTGACAAGACAAACAGTCAGTACACAAATTTCGAGCTGTGAACAATCTGACGTTTAAACAAAAATATCAATTTTTATTAATTTTGAGCAGTCGTAGATAAAATTTTGTATATCACATGTGGACTAAAGCATATTACAGCACTCATGTGATTACACGACTCGGTCTACGACCTCGTCGTGCAATTATTCTTCACATTCGACTGCTGTAATAATGCTCTTATCCCACTTGTAATATAAATAACTATATTATTTATATTATTAAATGTATCATGTCAATCCTAAAGCATGAAGCAGATAATAGATCACACACGAGACATTAATTTCACGAATGTAATTTTAATTTTACGAAGTTAGACTTTCCACAAGTAAGAAAAACATGGGCGGTAATTTGAAAAAGTTAAAAATGTAGATAATGACTGCAATATATTCCGACGAGGTCTGAAGCAGTGCGGTAATGTCTTCGGGGTGGTAAATAGGGTTCGAGGGCTGAATTAATGGCGGATCTTGTAGACAAGCGAATGTAGGCGTCGGTAAATTGGATTTCTGTATTAATTGCTTTACAAGGGTGATTCCATCAATTAGATTGCATTTGTTTTCAGGCATGAAGCTTATTTGATTTTATTTGTCTAGAAACATTATGTAAGTTTTGTACTAGTTTTTTGATGTTACCCAGCACCAAATTTTTAAACCGTAATTTTGACATTTTGTTATTAATTAGAAAAATGAATGGAAAACGTAAATTACAAACAAATTTAAATAACTTTATGGAATATGTGTGCAATATGAAGAAGTCAAGAACCCGGAGTCTCTTCTGGTTGTTGTATTGTTGATGTCAATGTACAGGGTGAGTCAGCTAACTATTCCCTATTTGGATTTTTTATAACTTAGGCAATTTTTATCAGAAAGTGACGAAATTTTTGCAAAACATGAACTATCTAAAGGAATTTTTACTGCCGAAATTTGAAATCGATCAGACAAAAACTTCACGAGTGGTTCACTTCAATGTGAAAATTGGACCAATTAATCCAAAATCTCCAATTGCAGCCCAAACAGTCGTTCTAGGAGAGTGCAAGGATTGTTCAGCAATCCAGTGGGGATTTTCATCTGACCAATACCGATGATTGTGTCTATTAAATCCACCATCAAGATGAAAATGTGCCTCATCAGAAAACATGATATTATTCAGATGACCAGGGTTTTCATTCATTCGTTCAATTTCGTTTTCTGCAAATTCCAATCGGTTTGCTTTATCCTCTTCAGAAATTGCCTGCAGAATTTGAATCTTATAAGGATGCCACTTAAGGTCCTTTAAAATCCTACAAATAGTCGTTTGACTAATCATTAATTAATTAATCATTATTTCAGTCACCAATTAGGAAGCAATAGAGTAATAATGATAAAACTTTGCGAACAAAAACTCAAGTGGCTACTGTATTTACAGCAAAAATTTGGCGGACTTTACACAAAAACTTGAGACTTTACAAACAAATGAAATAGGGAACACTTAGCTGACTCACCCTGTATGTACAGAAGGTTGGCAACGCAAAATGTGCGTGATACTTGGATGAAAAATATGACCGGAGCGATTTTTTTAGTCTGAAAAAGACATGTCTAGTATATGAAACTTGGATGGAGATTACATTATCATATTTTGCATTCTAAGATATATTATTATATGATATCTATTTAATGATTCAGTCTTGTCATACGATTACAATTATAAATCTATATATTGCATACCTCAGCGTATCTAATTAATCATAACAAAGACACAATGCTATAAAGACGAACCAATTTCAATTACGGAATTCTATAGACTGTGTGCCAGTGGCCACAAATCAATGTCCCATTACCAATCGCATCGGTTCGGTTACATTTACATCGACAACAATCAACAATGTAACTTGTTGTTGCAAGGGTGCGGGGTTCGAGTCCTATGCGGAGCTATAAATCCAAACCCGGACATGTGGAATTGGGCTAATTTAGGAACGGGGTACCTGGAATTCATCGCATTCTCAACAGAAGGGATTTCATCAAATATCGGAAATTACTGCAATTCATAAAATAACTCTTTAGGAATTTCGGAAATTCTGTAAGAAATCTTTTGGAAAAGTCTAGGTATTCTTTACTTATTTCTATAATTCTATATGCCCTGTTCACACGAGGAAATTTTTCACTAAAAAGTTTCTTGAAAGTAAAAGAAGTGCTAGGACCTGTCAAATAAAAATTGGCAATGCTGTTCATGAATGTAATTATTTTTATGAAATATATTTGAGATCGCTAACTTTAATATATTTTAAAGAAATAAGTAGTTTCCCCCACGGTTTCCCCGTATGACCGGTATTTTTGTATGACAGGTACTTATAAGCGAATAAACTGACACTTCTGACTTCTGACGCTAATTTCAAAACTATTGTATTTTACTAGGCTAACTACAACATTAATTTTGTAATAAATTGTGGACAACAGTAGTCGAAACTAACTAATCAACTATCGAGTCAACTATTGTAACTACGCGGGAACACGCCACTGCGTCAAATTGCCGTAATGTCAAATACCCGCTGTGTCCTATTGCCGCAATGTCAAATTGCCACTGTGCCAAAACGCATCCCCATCACTTACATACTTGTAATAACGTATGTCGAGAGACTACTGCAAATTTATTTTGACACAGAGGCAATTTGGCCCAGTGGAAATCAGGCACAACAGTAGATTTGACGTACCAAAACCGAGTTTGTGGGGCTCTAGTACGGTTTTGTTAGCTTTGTTAGTGTAGTAAATACCAAAACTGAGTTTGTGGGGCTCTAGTACGGTTTTGTTATCTTTGTTAGTGTAGTAAATACCAAAACCGAGTTTGTGGGGCTCTAGTACGGTTTTTTTTAGCTTTGTTAGTGTAGTAAATACCAAAACCTATGCCCGATTGCCAGTATGTCTAAATATTGCTGTTGTGCCTGATTTCCACTGGGTCAAATTGCCTCTGTCGAAATAAATTTGCAGTAGTCTCTCGACATACGTTATTACAAGTATGTAAGTGGTGGGGATGCGTTTTGGCACAGTGGCAATTTGACATTGCGGCAATTGGACACAGCGGGTATTTGACATTACGGCAATTTGACGCAGTGACATGCACCCCTGATTATAACTACTAATTTCGTATTGTGAATGAGTCTTAACTTTGTAAAATTAAAATAACATTCATAAAATGAATGTCTCATGTGTGTTGGATTCTCAGCTGATTGATAACAATGTCTAATCACAATCAGAAATGAATTGCCTATTGATTAGTTCTGGTTCTCCCATAATGAGTTTGTGAACTCTGAGTGTTGAATGATGGTTTGGCTCGTAGCGAGCTGATAGTTTGTATTAATTTGATTTGTGTCTGCTTCATCTCCACGGGCTGATTAGTTTGCAGTCAGCGCTTCTTGTTTAATAGTTTAATAACGGTGAACTAACGCACAAATAGCCCCGACTTCACAGTTAATCACGTGAGAAACAATCCTTCATTAAGGCGCCACACTTGTGCCAAAAGAGACCTTGCTATATTACAAACTGAGCTCTTGTTAGTACACCTACACTGTTCATATTTTATATATTGATAGTTCAAAGATGACTCTAGAGTGCTATGAAATTATATTTTTGAAATACTTAATGGTATTTTAGTAATAAATTCGTAAAAATAGTCAATTTGGCCGATTTTTTACTATTTTTTTCGTCAGATGTATAACTTTCTTGACAAAAAAGCACTCTCACGAACAATGCAAGGAATCGACTATTTAAAACAAAATTAATAAATATGCAATAATAACGCCATAATTTGTAATATTAAAATGCATAAATTAATTCCCCAACCTCCTTAACTGACAAGATGCTGTCGAATCAAAAGTGAACGAGGTTCTTTAAAACAATTTTCATGGCAAAATTATTTACTGTTTGGTCGACTTTTCCGAATTCCTAGAATACCCTCGATTTTACTTAATTTTCGATTACACTCTTTTCTCCGCTTCTACAGCTGCCTGAAACCAGCCTGAAACTCGGACTTTGCCGCATCCTAGCTATGCAATGTCATTTTGAAGTTGAAAAATACTATAAAAGTGTTTTCGTTGCGAGTAAGCTGTTAGTTTACTCGTATTATTGACTTGAAGATAATGTTTTTATAAACATTAAACAGAGAAAGAATGGATCTACAGATACATTGCTATCAGGAGATATAACCGTGTAAAGTTTGCATAAATTGTAAATTTTTATGAATTTTTATAACCATGTACAATTTTTTTATGAAAATTTTAAAAAGGCACAACTGTTAATTGACTCTCGAAGTATATAATGCTTGTTGAAATATAATTTTACCATTCTTGTACTGGCCGCAAACCACTCGCTACTTTACTACATTTTATGCTCGATTTTAGGAGGTAGACGGGCCTCTTAAAACTAACTGCATTCTGCATGTGATGACGTACGAATCCGGAGTTCCGTTATTCAAGTCTCTCGGCCTGCATCTTGCAATTAAATTACAAGTTTCAGTTTGAGTTGAACAGAGAACCTCTTAAAATGTAATATAAAGAACATTTTCTTGCAAATGTACCAAAATGTTAAATATGTTGCAAGTTTGAAGTTTGTATGGTAAACTTCTCATATTGCAGTCTTCAAAAACTTGATAATAAACAAAAGTTCTTCCCTTCCAAGCACAAGATATATTTATTCTATTTGTTTGAACACATAAAATGTTCTTTTCGATATTCAAAAAAAGTAAAACTAACATTTCAGATCTACTCCAGCCTTATGTAGATAAGAAAAGTAACCAAAAACCAAAATAATAATATATGAACCTGAATCAATCAAACAGATATTGCACCATTTCGACACCCACTTAACAAAATAAAATCCCCAGAACATTTCAAGAATGTTTGTTACTTGCTATCTTTGCCCATCAACATCCTATTAATATCCTAGGGATTGATATTGATATTATGTATTAACATCCCAATGTTAGTAATTTGGTAATAATATCCCAATTATGCATCCCATGCCATTCTGTGAGACGTTTGTATTGAGTATGTAATTTTTGATCGTACTCAGGATGTTGCTAGGATATAAACTCACGTAATATCACTTGAAGTACAAGAATAAAATATTTTTAAACATCCCATGGACGACTCATGTCATTATACAACATTGATATTATTAATTAGGTTTCTGGGTCGTCATTAATAAGTATAAATACAAATAGTTTGTTATTATTTTATTTGAGGTATATGAGGGCTTTTGCAGTACCAGTGTTTTTGACTCCTGAAGCTTAACCTGCAAGAGCGTTTCAGAAACTGACACTGAAATACTGAAAATGACGAACTGAATTTTGAATAAGACTAAAGAATAAGTCAATTGTGTTAAATTGTTTTGCAGGATGACTACAGGCGATTGTATTGTATCAAACGAAGCCAGGTAGACATTAGACGAATAAATTTTGCACTCATATTTCAGGTTTATCTTTAAAAACATACTAAACATATTGTATAATTTATTTCTACGGCACGTACCTTTGGATACACGAATATGTATTCTTTTGAACAAAGTACACTTATTTTATTTCACTGGTTCACATTTTTCTTTCACAATATTTCACCACATAAGGTTCAACATCAATAACCTCAAATAAATGTCGAAGTATGCATACATATTTAATTGTTAACGATAAATATTGAAATACAATACATTTTCTTATATTTGTTTATGCTAAATTACGGTGAAATATGATTAAAACAAAATATAATTCGATAAAATTCAATAAAATATTAATAATTTATATAAATATTTATTAGAGTATCTTTATTGTATCAATAGGTGTCAGTTAAAGAGTTACTTTGCCTAACACACAATCATTGAGTATAAATACGCTAGATTCAACATGATTCTATACGTGAGACCTGTTGTACTATTAACAGAACTAGCTGAAAATATCTATAATCTAAGGTTTGCGACCAAATCTTCGTCCTTGTTTTACAACACAAAAAATTAGTTATAAAATGGCCGATTGAGAGCGCCACAAGCTAGATAACTTACAATGTGCTAATCTACTCCGTTCGACTGGTTTTGTCCGAATTACCTAACCCCGGCAATGATTGGCTTGATTAGCGGGCGTTTGATGCATCGTTCGCCGGCATTGGAAAACTATCGAAGTCCAGGCTTTCAGCGGGACGCTCCAACCAGTCGGGTTTTGTGCGAAAAATAAAAAAATTGCTAAATCTATTAATTGAAGTTTGTGCCGTATATGAAACAGACTAATCGTAAACGCGATTTTCGGTTTTATTTTTATATTTTTTCCTTGCGCCATACCTGTAAAGGAAGGTATTGGAATCATGCTAAAATCGGGTAGTGGGTTTTAAGTGGATGAGCACGAATTGGCATCCTTATAATCTATTTTTGATAGTTTTGCGATGATGTCTGTATGTATGTGTGTCTGTGCGTATGTGTGTACGGATTTAAATAGCTCGGATAGCTCAAATACGAATCAACCAAAAATCTTGATATTTGGTGTTTTACATTTGTATACAAATTGAAAGAGCTCATTAAATTTTGATTAAAATATCTTCACCTGAAATGATGGTAAATTTGAGTATAGTATAGAATAAGAGAAATAATTAATTATTACCTATATAATTTATAAAAAAGTTTATAAATAATAGCGATAAGGTATTGTAGACGGAATTTGGATAAAAAACAACAATTGTTTCAATGCATTGATGCATGATGCTAAAATCTTGTAATCCATGATCGGCTGATATTTGTTTCTGCGTAAAAAATATTGACAGGTGACATGAAACGACATGAATAAGAATGTAAGTAATCAAATATTGTAATGATGTACATTTCTGTAAAAAATTCAATTTTCTAGATAAGGAGGAAAATTGTGTGCTGGCACATCGGATTTCTTTTCCTGTATAGATGATTGTACCTATATTTATTTTATGACCAAGTAATAATTTTTAGGGACGTAGTGTGGTTTATTATTTGTTTGGTTACTGAGCTGTCAAACTTTTGACATAAAATATACAACATGGCGTCAGAATCATGTCAAGAAGCATGTAAAAAAGCATGTACAAAACGAAAAACCTTTAATATTTTATTTTGCATATTAAATACAATATGTGTGGTAAGTATAGTTTTAATTATGGCAACATTATTAAAAATTTGACAGCAATCCTGTTCACACGAGGATAGTTTTTACTGAAAAGTTTCTTGAAAGTAAAACAAGTGCTACGAGCTGTCAATACTGTCAAAAGCGTGGGGAAATTATTTCATTAAAATATATTAAAGCTAGTGATTTTAAATATATTTAACAATACATCGAGGGAGAGAAATGCATGTTTTTTTCATGAGGTGCAATTTGTAGCCAGAGGGCGAAGCGAAGCGTAGCCCGAGGGATACAAAGCAACGAGGGAAAAATTGCAGTCTCTCCTGAGGACCAAATTAATTTACTTTAAAAATATAGTAATAAATTATCAAGTATGTTATTTGTTGTTGGTAACGTAAATCATACATAGCAACCCACAGAAACAAATAAATAATAATAATATAAACTTCTTAGGGAGTGATTATTTCCCTAGGGACTAAATGAATCACTTCTATCATGATTTTTAATAAGAAAAAGATGACGTTTACTCCCGTCCGTGTAAAAAAATAATTTCATTCCCCGTACGAACTGTATTGACAGTTTTATGACAGCTCGTGGCACTTGTTTTACTTTCAAGAAACTTTTTAGTGAAAACTTTCCTCGTATGAACAGGAAGATGGAATCAATAGGCTATACACTTGTTATGAAATTCATACCAAAGGATGCTACAATATTCAAGATTATGATTTTGTTTTTGAAATCAATGACATAATTTACCTAAGTTTATAGATACGGTGAAAACAGTTTCGTCAATTATAAAATATTCTTTAACTTACTGTTTGATGTATTTCCAAAAAAATTCAGGTGTCACTCTTCAGAACAACGTATAAGGAATCGATTATATCAAACAAAATTTAATTGCATGCGTTAATAAAGTTAGAATCTTGAATATGAAAATGCAAAAATTTATTTATCTTATTTTCTCTAATTGTGGTCGCAACAATATATTACTTATGTGAAATTTCCTATTAAATAATGTTTTGTCATTACTCATGTTGAATTTCATATTTTTATTGAATTGACGTAATTCTGATGCTGTTAGCGTGACAATTAAAGCGTCTTAAGAGGCCCGTCTACCTCATAAAATTCAGCATAAAAAGTACTAACGTAGCGAGTGTTTTGTGGACAGTACAAGAATTATATACTTAAAGGATCAATTAATATTAACGTTAAAATTGTACATTATTATAAATATTTCGAAAAATTTCCAACTTATCACAAATTTATTTTTAAAATTCTAAATGTTTATGAAAACATTACCTTGAACCTTGAAGTCAATAATAAACTAACAGTTTACTCGCAACGAAAACACTTTCAGAGTATTTTTCAACTTCAAAATGACATTACATTGCTAGGATGCGGTAAAGTACGAGTTTCGGGCTGGTTTCAGGCAGCTGTAAGTAGTGGGGAATAGACTGGTATAGAAAAAAATTAAAATCGAGAGTATTCTAGTCAAAAAATTGATTCCGCACGCTATTCTATAGCGTTTATTGTTTTGTTAAGCATAAAAATAACAAATAATTTATGTTTGAGGGGAAAAAAATAATGTTGGCACCCATATTTGTAAAAAAAACTGCAATATTTGTAAATAAGAGGGTTTTCGCGCGCCACTGTACAGTGAATTGACTTCAAATTTTAATATGTTGTCAACAAAGCTAGGATCTGCGAAATAACCGATTTTACATTCGTTTTGAATAGAAGATATTTGTGTTAAAAAATCACAAAAATTGTCAAAATTTAAATTAACATATTCCGATTTAAAAGCAAAATTTTAAAATTCTACATCTTGCATTTTGTAGATTGTACTTTTATCTTTAACAATATCTTTAGATTATGATATTTAACAAAACAATAAACGCAGTGGAGTGGTGCGAGAAATCCATGTTTTGGCTGTGTTCTGGCGCGGTAGAGGATCGTCTCAAACTGATTTAATACGAGGCATATCCAGAAAGTAAGGTGACACGTGCTCTGAAGGGTGCAGGGAATTTTTTTTTCAAAGGTTGGCATACCTGCGTATAGGGGGCTTCGTAACGGTCAAACCGAGCCCTGGTTCAATTCAATCCGTTGAGAAATGCCGTCACAGGAGGAGCTTTCGTCAACCTCCGCAGAGGCCGTTCGCTCCACCTCCTCGGTCATCAATTTACTCACTTTGCGTCAAGAATCCGCGGCCGAAATCCATCGTCAACTTGTGGAAACCTATGAGCCTGAGGTAACGTCACGTCAGCACGTTTGCAAGTGGGTTAGGTTGTTTAAAGAAGGTCCCACTAACACTCATGACGAAGAAAGGAGTGAGGCCGTCGGCCGAGGTTCCTCACTTTGCGTCGACGGCCTCACTCATTTCTTCGTCATGAGTGTTAGTGGGACCTTCTTTAAACAACCTAACCCACTTGTAAACATGCTGACATGACATTACCTCAGGCTCATGGGTTTCCAGAAGTTGACGATGAATTTCGGCCGCGGATTCTTGACGCAAAGTGTGGAAATTGATGAGCGATGATGTGGAGCGAACGGCCTCTGCGGAGGTTGACGAAAGCTCCTCCTGTGACGACATTTCTCAACGGATTGAATTGAACCAGGGCTCGGTTTGATCGTTACGAAGCCCCCTACACGCAGGTATGCCACCCTGCACCCTTCAGAGCACTTGTCACCTTACTTTCTGCATATGCCTCGTAATTTCAAGGAACGTTTTCCACTTTGAATGTATGATTGAAAGAAGTGATAATTTGATAGATGTGTGCCTTGTCATGCGCAATAGTGTGCGTAGTATTGCATCTAGACCTGGACCACATCCTCCTAGCCACGCACGAAGTGCTACCTCTGAGGCAGGCGAGTGTGCTACTCCCGGCTACCGGCATTGTGGTGATCTTGTGCATCGCTGGCTGCTGTGCGTTCCGCCGAGAAAGAGGATTCAAGATTTGTTTTCTTGTGGTAAGTACAGTCGTAAGGCCCGTTCACACATGGACACACAGCGGACACTAGGTTTGGTAGCGTTAAGCCGAGTTTACATTGGAGGAGTAACTGAGACAGTTACTGGTACAAGTATACTCAACTAAGCGCTAGGCTAGTAGGTGTTTACACCAGAAATACAATTTAGACGACTAGCTATAGTTCTAGTACCAGTACAAGTTGTTCTGTAGGTGACAAAATGAATTCTTTTCGTGGTTGTATATCATCTCGTACAAAATCTTTTATTAAACGAAATAAAGTAAAGATAACAAAATTTATCGACATCTCACAAACACTCATGATCACGATATAGTTCTACAAACTTTATTGTCTCCGTTTAAGACCACTTTTTACCTTCCGCTTACCTGTAAAAGAAGGTATTGGAATCATGCAAAAAATCGGGTAGTGAGTTTTTAGTGGATGAGCACGAATTAGGGTCCTTACAACTCATTTATGATAGTTTCCCGATGATGTCTGTATGTATGTGTGTGTGTGCGTATGTGTGTGGGTGTGTATGTGGTCAAGGGGTGTTAGTCACATAACTCAAATACGAATTACCCAAAAATTTTGATATTTGGTATTTTACAATTGTATACGAATAGGAAGAGCTCATTAGATTTTAGTACAAATATCTTCACCGGAAGTGATATTTTTTGAAGATTGAAAAGATTAAGTGTAAAAAATTTCTATAAATTTGGATAAATATAGTATTTATTTGTAATAAGAATAAGAGGAAAAGTTATTTGCAATTTACATTATAAAAAAATTGTCTTTATCTGGTAGCATTAAAGAACTGCAGTAAAATTTAAAAAATAAATTTATCAAATAAAACGTTGAAATCTTGTAATCCATGTTCGGTTGATTTTTGTTTCTGCATAAAAAATATTGACAGATGAGACGGGTGACAAGTTGACATACTAGCGCTATACAGGTTGGTGGAGGTGAAATGCGAACATAGGGAACATACATGACAATCGAACTTTCATGCCAGGTATCTTGTTATATTTTGTAGTAGTGTCACAAAACGAAGTAATGTGAATTTGTGTGGCAAAAAGAGTAACCAATAAGAGAAATAATAATAAAATCTAAAATAAAAATTTCAATAATATGACAGGTACTTTGACATTGACAGTACGTATATCAAGATGCCTAGCATGATAACTCCATTGTCATATATTTCCCTATGTTCGCATTTCAACTCCACCAACCTGTATAAGTCATAAGTAAGCTATTAAATGTAGTAACTGAACGGAGGATTGCTTCAACACAGAAGAGTTTTCGTGTGAATGAATCTTTTGATTCAGGTGATACTAATTTCTGTGTTTGAATATTTTAGATTTTTATTTGCAAATATTTTATTGTACGTATACATTTCTGTTTAAAGTCTAGGTATGGCGGAAGGTTGTGTGATGGCCACGTCAGATTTTTCTTTTTAATAAAGTAAAACTATCGAATTTAACTATAAAACAATTATCTTTAAAATGAGACGTCAAAACACACTAGTATATCCCTAATCACCAGTGACTGTTTACATTGGTATAGTGCAGAGATGAGTGTAGTGGATAGTGCAGAATGTATGTGGAAGGGGAAGGCTAGTAGGTGAGTAGCTAATCCGGGAGGTTAGTTACTTCATTACTCCAACTACTTGTACTAGTACTAGTACTGGTACTAGCTTCTGTTGGCTACATTGGATGAGTAGCAGTCTGGCGAGCTAATAGTACTAGTAACTAACCCATTTACACGACCAATGTAACCCCGCCTTTCAACATGCTTGTGACGATGACGTTAAGTTTGTCCTTCGACCATATTATAGGTATAGACAATCAACGCAAGCTTTTGTTGTGAAGCAAAGAACTAGCGCAGCGGTATGACCGTCATAACTGCTTGAAGTGTTGCAGTTTGCCATCAGCTGTTACAACAAAGGGAACACGCCACTGCGCCAAATTGTCACTGTGCCAAATACCCGCTGTGTCCAATTGCCGCAATGCCAAATTGCCACTGTGCCAAAACGCATCCCCACCACTTACATACTTGTAATAACGTATGTCGAGAGACTACTGCAAATTTATTTCGACACAGAGGCAATTTGGCCCAGTGGCAATTTGACTCAGCGGCAATCCAACACAACAGCAATATTTAGACATACTGGCAATCGGGCATAGCGCCCAAAACCGAGTTTGTGGGGCTCTAGTACGGTTTTGTTAGCTTTGTTAGTGTAGTAAATACCAAAACCGAGTTTGTGGGGCTCTAGTACGGTTTTGTTAGCTTTGTTAGTGTAAGTCAAAATGCTCCTGTTATGTCCAATTGTCGCTATGCCCGATGCCATGGGTAGAGGATCACCTTAAGAAATACTGTGTGTGTTGCTTGTAAACGAATAAAATAATAAAATATTGAAATTTGCAGTACGGAATGGGAATGTTTATTATATTCACATTTATTTTTACGTTTACCCTTATAAAATTTACGGGAAGTCATGAGGCTGCTAAAGATCAAATAGGAATTAATATGGAAGCTGCATTTAAACAATATAGCACAGATAAAGCTATAAGACGGAGTTTTGATTATCTACAATCCGCTGTAAGTAATGCCAATCATAACTTAGAGTACATACGTACCCGCACGGTTAAATAGTTATTTGTATCACAAGGCCAGAAACTGACCTTTTGCAAGAGCGAGTATTTTTGACACGCCGAGCCATAGGCGAGGCTTGCAAATTACGAGCACTAGCACAACAGTTTCTGGACGTGTAATACACAATATTTTATGTGCCGATTTATTACATTACAAAAATATAAAATAATTATATAACCTAAAAAATTGTGCACTAAATACTTGCATTTGAGCTTAAAATATACAGGGTGAGTCAGCTAAATGTTCCCTATTTCATTTGTGTAAAGTTCGCCAAATTTTTGCTGTAAATACAGTAGCCACTTGAGTTTTTGTTCGCAAAGTTTTATCATTATTGCTCTATTGCTTCCAAATTGGTGACTGAAATAATGATTAATTAATTAATGATTAGTCAAACGACTATTTGTAGGATTTTAAAGGACCTTAAGTGGCATCCTTATAAGATTCAAATTCTGCAGGCAATTTCTGAAGAGGATAAAGCAAACCGATTGGAATTTGCAGAAGACGAAATTGAACGAATGAATGAAAACCCTGGTCATCTGAATAACATCATATTTTCTGATGAGGCACATTTTAATCTTGATGGTGGATTTAATAGACACAATCATCGGTATTGGTCAGATGAAAATCCCCACTGGATTGCTGAACAATCCTTGCACTCTCCTAGAACGACTGTTTGGGCTGCAATTGGAGATTTTTGATTAATTGGTCCAATTTTCACATTGAAGTGAACCACTCGTGAAGTTTTTGTCTGATCGATTTGAAATTTCGGCAGTAAAAATTCCTTTAGATAGTTCATGTTTTGCAAAAATTTCGTCACTTTCTGATAAAAATTGTCTAAGTTATAAAAAATCCAAATAGGGAATAGTTAGCTGACTCACCCTGTATTTATTTCAGTTTCTATTAACGATTTACGTCTAAAATTTGTAAAAATCTTGTTAATTCTTGTAAAAAAATATTTAACGCATAAAATAATTGACATCTGCTTGACAACTGTAGTAATGTCAAGATGCCAACCTATAACTTCCGGTTGTTTGTCGGCCTAGGCTGGCAACAAAGAGTTTCTGGCGGATTTTGAGATATGGAAAACTAGCGATGCCGACCGGAGGCATATAAAAATAATTACGATTGCCAACATGATCTTTTATAGCAGTCAGAATGTGTAATGGATCTGTCACTTGCTGTAATCATTTGTGCGTTATATAATGATATAGAAAAATATATGTAAAATATAAAGAACACGTAAGCTTATTATTACATTAGAAAGTAACAGGTAAATATTGCTGTGAAAAAGTGAAGTGTTTCAGAAAAACTGTCAATGTAGATATAGGTTATTTTAATTTTAGGAGAAATGAGTAAAAATCTATATGTTTTATAAACTGAATAAAGAAGATGAATAGATGCACTACGCGGTTGTGTTCATATATTGTGAAATTTACAGAAATTTATCCGGCGAAATAAAAAGCTCTTGTGTAATTACAGTTGATAAGAAACAGAAAAGATCATGTTGGCAAACCTAATTATTCTTTAACCGGGTACCTACTCGAAGCTATGATACAGCCTGTAGGTTTGAAAGTTAGTATTTGCACATTTCTTATTGAAATTGTAAGATTTGTTTTGATTTCAGTACAAATGTTGCGGAGTAACTTCAAAAGCCGATCACAAGGATAATATACCGAGTAGTTGCTGCCCTGGTAAAGAATGCACAGCCGACAATGCGTACGAGGACGGCTGTCGCGGTGTTTATCTCACGTACTATGATCAGAAGTGTTTATTAATTTTAGTTTGTCTTTCATTATTCTCTTTCAATATGGTAAGATAAAAAAATATTCAACTACTTTTAGTGTTTCAAAGGTATATAGGTTCGTTTATTCTTTGTGTGCTTGAGCTGTGCATGAGCTGTGTTACGGTCACGTGATAACTGTGCACTTCGTGTATAAAGGAAATAAACGAACGGTCTCTGAACTTGTGTGCAGAATTTTGACATATCTACTGTTCCATTTTGATTTTCATCATTCATTGACTTACAATTTGGATAATACTCATGTCACACCTTATGATTCTGTGCGATGCTGATGATATGAGTTATTTATTAAGAACTTCGATATTTTCAGACATTGACAAGAGACTTATTAAAGCAAAAAGCATATTCGAAATTAATTATTATACATTATCTGACGAATATGCAGCATACAATCTTCGTTATGTTCATTCTCCATAATTATGATTGTTTTAACCTCCAAAAGTGACATGCACGCTCCGTGCCCAACAGTCCGAGCTTGGGCTTGTTGTGCATGCACAGTGCGCACAGCCGAGTATTTTCCGAACGCATCCTGTGCAGTACAAAGTGCACAGAAGTGAATAAACGAACGGTTACTGTGCAACATGTTAAAAATGTGTGCACAGAACTGAATAAACGAACCCACCTCAAATATCTTGCACTGTTCCAACAAAAGAATATCAGTTGTCAAAATATTTATATTTATTTTATTTTTTCTAATAATTGCCTCCTAACAATGAGCGAGATTTAGTGAGAGCTATTCTGCCATCTAGTTCTTTTTACATCCACCAGCAACAGTTAATTGTATCCCAACTTGAAATGGTGACGATTAGGACTGCGAAAAAACATCATTCAATCGAAAATTCGATAGATAAATTTGTGTTTGTATTGAAACCTTGTTGCCTAGCAAATTGAAAAAGAAATTGTTTAATTATTTTAAACATTTTAAAACAATTTTTAGAGTCAAACTGCTGTCAGGTGACAAGGTTGAGATGTCAAACAGAAATTTATTCGGAGGAAATAAAATGCTCGAGTGTAATTCAACGAGATAATTTAACTCCTTTGGTTCTTCTAACAAATATTCCCAAAATCTAATCATTTCACTAAAAAATATTAGAAATATGAAGCAAATGATATTTGAATGTTTTGTTTATTTTTTGGTTGCTAAGAAAAATGTAAATAAGGTATTATCACTTGCAAAAAGTCTGCTGTCAAAGCGATAAAATTGTGTTTTGTTTATGGCTTTCTTTATACAGGAGTGGAATTATCCGGCAAAATAAAAAGCCTCAGGCTATTAGTTCGACTTGGATCGGTATCCACTCTCGTCACTTTTCAAGTTGGGATACAATTAACTTGGACGTATTATTGTGCACGACATTTGAGATATACCTGTAGGTATATTTATACTTTTGATGTTTTAGATATAATTTTAATAAAAATATTTGATTTTTAGTTTGCTATGAGCTTCCTAGGATTCTACAGATTCTCTCTTGTATACAGGGAACCATCCAGCTCAACTTTACTTGTGGGCCGCTCATAGCACACTATCATTATTATACATACATATATACAAATCTTTCATATAATATATTATACATAATATAAATAATTTTAATTTTAATGAAGTCCATAGTATATGATACAATTCTAATTGATTTTAAACATTAAATTAACCTATGTAATATTTAATTAAGTAGGTAATGAATAAAATAAAAAGGTATTGTCATATTTTTCTCATTATTTTTCTTTACATTATGACATGACTAAAATACCTACTACGAGACCTATTATAAAACAAGTTATGTACTGATTTCTTTAAAAAAAATCTAATATGGTCAGTACATGACCTAAGCTCATTGTACTAATAAATAATTCCTTAATAGTTTCATGGTCATGTAATATGTAAACGATAATGTAATGAGAAGCAGAAGATGTCATACTGTCATAATAATTCAATTTTGTGTACAAACAAATTTCATATGATCATGGACAACAAGATACTGGAATTTCAAGAAACTAAAATATTAATTGTACTTTACTTTATTGTTAAATACTACTATCTGTACCCATAGATAATTATATTTTCTATTATTTGTTAAAATTGTCATTAATAAAAAATAGTGTACTAATTTATGTAGGGAAACTTTATTAAGCTTCAAAAGTACTACTTCCGGTCTGCGGATTTCTACTAAAATCTTATCCGATGTTAAGCAAGTATAAGCGAGAAAAATTAGTGAATTTCTATAATAAAATTGAAATATGAAAACGTAATTTTTTTATCTCATGGGACAGATGGGATAACAATTGCCTTCGGACTGCAGGTTTACATTATTTATTTTAACAAATTTTGTATGTGTATGTGTATGTGTATGTGTAATTGTTTTTAGCAATAAAGTCGATAATAAGCAATATTTTTCTCATATTTTTACAAAATTGTTCAAATTCCTATTTGTAATTTCAGAAGCCAATATCTGCTAAACGAAACGTTTGCGAGAAAACCCCTAAATGAATATTTTTCTTGTTTTGGGGTCCTACAGTCATATTTAAAGTTTGGATACTTAACCCTGAAACACCCTGTAGAATATAAAGCCCTGTTCACACGAGGATTCTACCAAGATTCTGAATCCTAGAAAAGAAGTTTTCTTCTTTCTAGTGAGAATTACCTGTTATAAACTGCGGTGCCGCTAAATTGAATCTTCAATGAGTCTTGGAAAAGAAGAACTTATAATTTAACGATTGCTTCAAATTCATGATTTTTTTTTCAAGATTCAGAATATTGAAACTTCTTTTCCAGGATTAAGAATCTTGTGCCTAGTGCACACGGAGAAACTTTTGACAAAGTTTCCTGAAAAAAGTTTCCAAAAAATGGAGATTTTCTTTGAAAAACTATAAATATGTTTATGATCACATGTCACATTTGACGATTTGACAAATAAGAAGTTAGTTGCACTTCACAATGTTTCCTGAAAACGCCTCATTTTTATAGGCGCCGTTAAAACTTTGAAGTTTCCGGAAACTTTTTCCAGGAAACATGTCAAAAAGTTTCTCCGTGTGCACTAGGCATTGGTAAAATCCTCGTGCGAACAAGGCTTAAGGTGAGAGGAAATTAATGGCCACTCTACGCTACACCGTATTCAACAACGTTGTTGATAATTTAGTGGCAAGAATCAGGATAGTGTCAAGTAATGTGCACTGTTTTATCATCTCCATTTCGCAGATGCAATGCATACAAATCATTCAGCTACGTGTTGTGAATGCAAGTACAGGTATTAACCGTGATCTCCAGAGTAAACATGTGCAACTATAACTTCATTACCACATACCTGACTTCATAACATCTCACTACAGTTAGTTAATAATACGTTATGCTAATTTGTTATAGTTTGTGTTTATAAGTTACCCAATTGACATGAATCGTACATGGCATGTTTAAAAATATCTTATTCTTGTGCTTTATGTGATATTACGTAAGTCTATCCTGAGTACGACCAAAATTACATACTCAATATAAACATCTCAGAGAATTATATTAGGATATTAGTACCAAATTACTAACAATGGGATGTTACATAGATAATGTTAAGGGCGGACATTATTTTATTTTTATTTTGCTGGTAACCATCCTACAGGATTAACTCCCAATTACAGAATGGTAGATGTTTTATTATAGTGGAATCCAACCACTCGGACCCAGTGGTATTATTGTCGGTTGCGCTGGGAATCGAACTGGGGACCGCTAGCATGCTAGGCAGACCATCTACCGCTGAGCTAACCACTGGGCTCAACACCAGAAAATGCAATTCTAGAGTTTTCATACACAGGAAAATGCAAGCACAAGAAGATTCAAATCTAGAAAATATATGCGTAATAATACAGGGTGTTTCATAACTTCGAGTAAGTATATACGTTAAAGGTGTATGTTGTTTGATATGCTGATTACGAATCAAAAAGAATATTTTTAAAATTCTAAAAATGAAGGGTAGTTTACCTGCAGCATTTTTTGTACTACGGCACTGTATTCGTTTTTCTATAAAAATAAATAATGAAACAACAGAAGTAGGTAATCAATATCTTAAATTACATAATACTATTAAAATAAACAAACAAAATTTAATTATTTTTAATGAAACAGTAATTGGCAACGAAAATTTTTTGACTGGGAAACATGGAAATTAATTTTGCGATTTAAAAAAATTCTTTTTGATTCGCAATCAGCATATCAAACAACATAATCTAAAATTCTAGTTTTGAATTTTTCAGTAAATGAATCTTTTGATGTAGATATGACGCATATATTTTGTAGATTTGAATTTTGAAGTAATTTGGTAGAAGGATCGCTCTGCTAATTAAACGTCTAATGTCCACGAGTCATGACTTTGTCGTAACTAAATTACGTATTAATTGCAAACTAATATGGCTTTGAAAACAAAAAGTTGTAAAGTTCTCCGTCTACATTCGATTATAGAAGTTCTGGGACGTGTGGAAATTACCTACCCTAGGTCCTTTGTCGAAAACTTTATAATAAGTCCTCAAACAAAAATTTAAAATAGTGCCTTTATTTCATTACACAAAAAAATCCTCAAAAATTTTTAAGGATACATTTTGATGTCCAGATTTTCAATCAAAAATAATTTTTTATTCGAAAAATTAAGGATAAGGATGATGGTTGGTGCCACCTCTGTTGACAATTTTTTTTATGACAATAACAAAACAATTTTGCGAAAGATTTATAAGAATTATGAAAGAATTATGACCGAAATCGTTAAAAATCAGAGCTGAATTCAACAGGCTGATCTTCCCTTTCGCTTTTGACAGAAACCGTTTATCACAACGAAATAATAAATAACAATCTGTTCATGTCCTGGCGACTGGCCGGAACCTGCAAACCGGAACTACCCCTTCCTAGATCGTTTCTTTTATTCAGTTAACACTGCGCAGTGCGCACGCGCCGTCAACCAAGCATCATTCATCATTGACAACGCGAAAATAGCGCTGAAAATATATCCACGAATTGCGAAGGAAAGAAGAGGTTTTAGCGAGATGAAAAAGGGAATAAACAATTCTTTTAACACATTCTTTATTTACTTGTTTAACCGGCCGTCTACGTTTTTGCCGAATTCCTAAATACTCTCGATTTATTTCAAAACGCAATAATGCCCATTTTATGAATTAGAAACTTTTTATTTTTATTTTATAATGTAGGGGGAGGGGGGTTAGTGTGGACATGGGGTTAATGTGGACATCAACGATATTTCCAAACTGGAGAATAGGAAAATTTTGAAATAATTCATGTAGGTTAGCAATACCAGTAGGTATCACCATATGAAATTTCTTCACGATCCATCCCTTAGTACTAGAGTAACTGGCTTGGAAGTGATATCGTGTGTCAAAAGTAAGTTTTTCAATAATATTTTGAAGGCGTTTTTTTGTAGTTTAGTAATTTTTGTTAAAACTAACGGTTAGTTAATATAATTCTTTATTAAATTGCCTATCTTTTCCAGTAATTTTTTTTGAATAATGACTATTGTTATTTATAAAATAAATTATTTATATGAAAATGGTCTGTTGGGGCTAG
Organism: Agonum fuliginosum; assembly: GCA_947534325.1. Classification (NCBI taxonomy): domain Eukaryota; kingdom Metazoa; phylum Arthropoda; class Insecta; order Coleoptera; family Carabidae; genus Agonum; species Agonum fuliginosum. Next base: position 4,581,323 of record OX384034.1, on the reverse strand, counting down.
TATGGACATGTCCACATAACCCTCGAGGCTATAATATGGACATGTCCACATTAAACCGTGGGATCATTTTGAAGAAATACAACTCTTTTTTACATTTTAACAGACATACATAAACAAAATGGTTCTATCCTACAAAAGGAAAACCGACCGGACTTAAATTTCAGAGCAAGACGTGATGAAAGCTGTTATACAGAACGAATGTGCACGCACCTCTAATTTATTATCGTATAATATTAATTTAAGTATGTATGATGTAAAACTGAATAATTTACAGTATATTTGTTAACAATAATTATATTTTCAGTTATTTCAATAAATATATGCAGCGAAATAATGTATTTTAATAGATGTCCACAGTAACCCCTTATGAAAAAAGGCCCCTTGCTGGGGTTAATGTGGACAAAAAACATATTTTTTTCAAAATATGAGTTTAATTTCTACAGATAAAATTTATCTCAAATTTGTACAGCATGTGATAGTGATAAGTGTAAACCTTATATTAAACCATTAAAAGTAGCATTTATTAACTCCTATACCGTAATATGCAACAATTAAAAAAATATGTCCACAGTAGCCCCCCTCTCCCCTAGGTACATATCTAAAGTTTTGTTTCACTCAGTTTTCAAAATCATATCAGGTAGGTGAGCCCCCCTCCCCACCAGCCCATTGTCTATAAACTGAATAAGCCGATTTCTGGCGTTTGTCATAACCCTTTCCAGCATGGCAGCGGGTATGTTGGCAATTGCGACTCGGATGTTGGTCTTCAGGTCTTCTAGGGTTCTTGGATGGTTGACGTAAACGCGGGATTTAAAAAAACCACACAAAAAAATCACAAGCAGCCAAATCGCCTCTTATTGAGATGAGGCGCCCCGGGAAGTGTACGACTCAACTGAAAACACACGCTGTTCCGTGGTCCAACGCATGATGGCGACTGACCGGATGGGGAACAAAACTTTAAAAGTGCACCTGTCGAATGAGATCACTCTCTTCCCACTACGATCCCTACAGTCTGAATGGCACGCATTTTAAAAAAGCAAGTTATGATGAATCACCCTGTACTATAAAAGTGTTTTCGTTTCGAGTAACTGTTAGTTTATTATTGGTTTTAAGATAATGTTTTTATAAAAATTTAATAGAGGAAGAATGTATCTACAGATAAATTTTTATTATGAGATATAACCGTGTAAAGTTTGCATAAATTGGAAATTTTTATGAATTTTTTGGAATTTTTATAATAACATATAATTTATTTTTTTACTGCAAAGAAATTCCTGTAGCTGTTAATATAGTCATGATTTTCAATATAGAATTTCATCTTCATTGAAACATTTTTATATGAAGTATAAAAACCGTTCAGACTTTTTTCGCGCAACATTAATCGTCCTAAAAACTTTGGGGATCAATAAATTTTTTCTTCGTCGGTCTGTATATCATAATAAAGAACATTGCAGGTGAAATTTTCCGGTGGAAATCCAAATGAAATAATAGCAATTTTATGCAGACACCTTGGCTGGTTCACTGTCATTTGTCATGGAATTTATGACGGCGGATTAGATGATGACACTGCTACGAATTGTGACACTGAGGGTGCCACATTTTCACACATTAATCAATATCATTTTTATCCTTTCCCGGAAAGGTATTTCACCGTGGTTTTCAAAAAAGAATTTTAAGAGCTGGAGAAAATGCTACAATTTTTTTCGAAATAAATGATTTATTACTATTATTATAAACTGTATCTACACTAAATCATGCACTCGAAGTTATGACGTACCCTGTATTTATGGAATACTTCTGCGTATAATGATTTGACGGAATATAAATTCAATTACGCGGTGCGATGATGATGATTTCATCAGCCACAAAGTGTACAATTAAATACATATATTAACGTCAGAAACCCACAGATCTGACTGAACTAAACATTCATTGAAATTACTGGAATGTTGTTGAATAGTTTCAGCCATCCTTTACATGTGTGTGTAACTGTGCGATTGTAGTGGTTGCCAAACTATTCTGCGAGGAAACGTACATTGAAACTTATTGGCGTCTTTATGAAATCATGAAATTTATGCATGTGTTATACTATACAAACAGTTACATTGGTATTGTCTCTAAAAAGATATAACTAGGGTCTGGAGTATTTATTATAATACAATGTGTCTTTAAAGCAGCTGATATAATATAATAGTTATTTATGTACGATTATTATCATAATTTGACAGTTATACACGAATTTCTTTGACATAGTCGTCATTTTATAGAAGAAACTTCAAATTTCATGCAAATAGTTTAGATTTTCAATTTTCTTTGTTATTTAAATAACATCAATTTTATTTAGTACATTTAACATCAATTATCTTTTAAATGTTTAAATCAATAATGACGTTATTATGGTCATTAAATTGAGGCTTATAATGTTGCCATTATGACACAGCATCAGATAAGACATATTTATTTAAATGTGAGTGTGATTGAAATCTATTTTTTCTCTTTAGTAAATGAATTCCCCTTGTTGCACAAGTTTTTTGTTGCATCTGCAAGTAACTGTAAATTAAAGTGCAGCTCGAATTTCTCAACTAGAAAGAATGTCTTTCTTTATTTCTTTGCACTTGGAAAAACATCTTGGCTTAAAAACAATTTCATGTTCTTTTTATTGAATTTTTTTACTTGCTCTACTTGCTCTTAGATTCTAGAACAGGCAGCGACCAATTAAAGACATTGGTGCACTGAAATTCATCGATATTTTTCAGCTAAAATAAAAAATAAAAGAACTAAATACATACACGGTTTTTCATTACCTTTAAAATAAGGTGAATCTCGACAGAGGTTGCTAATTAAAAATGTTAAAAAACTCCACGATGCATGGAAGTTCTAAGCTATCTAAGAATGTAGTTTTTATGATTTTCATTTTTTTTCTTCACTCGTTCAAAACTTATAGCTCCGTCCCGGGACTTTTGAGAAACCCTGTATATCTTTTTCACGATCCGTATGCCTCCCTTTCAGGCGGGAGGTAAAAATATGAGATCATAGATATCGAAGTCATAATATGTTTTGAATTTCAAATTCCATTCCATTTAAAAGCATATTCTCCCGGATAAAAAATCTCGCGATTTAGTGCCCACTAAATAATATTTTAGTATTCCCGGCGTTTTTGCGCTGGTGCAAAAAACCTCAGTGCTACCAACATCGCGATGTAAAGGCCCCAACGGGAGATATGAAAGAGAAAATGACAAAATGGCCGAATATAAAGAGCAGCTTGCAGATATTAAGTTATTTAATTACGCGATATCAGAGTATATTCCGCAGTTTTTGTCGCTTAATTATTTCATGTGATATCCGGTATTCAAAATTCACTTAGCTGATGCCAAACTTCATGCGATGTATCGTTGAATAATTTAATATGAGTTCATGAACTTTTATTTGTATAATGATTTATTATAGAGTATTATTTCAATTTTCAGAAAAAAAGTATTTAATAAATTACTCCCAACCTATTAAATCTATAAACCTAAAAAAATAGGTAAGACAAAGGCAGTAAAATACTAGCTACAATGTCGAATTTTTTGAATTGTTATTATTTTCCTTTATAAACAATTAAATAATAATAATGCTGAGAAAAACTCTTTTGTAACTATGATTGTATTGTAAATTAAAATGTTTGTATCGCATTATTATATAAAATTTTCAACTAGTAGTCGAGTAATTTGTTAAACAAATTTAAAAATTGCATGCGCGCTAGCTAATCAAATTGAGTATTTTCGAAACAAGAATGGAGCGAAACATAGCAATTAAATAAATAGAGACTCATAGCACATAGGCTGTCAACGCGGGTACCTGAAATTTGTGAGCTAGCAGCGCTGAGCGATAAAACCCCCTTTAAGGCGCTACACTTTTAAATCCAGAAGATTAACAATTTGAACGATTGTGGCTGTATTATAAAAAATTTCAAATTGAAATTTAACATGAAGAATCATGACTCATTAGTGAATCAATAAATGCAAATTATTAATTGCTGTGACATCAATTAGCAAAACTTGGAGCTAATTTTTATCATTTAATAATCCATATTATACGTTGATTAATGCACAGAAATAAAAATTTGTGGTCGTAGAAAAAGTATAGTATGTGATTCGTTTCTAAACTCTCTACGTTTTTTTATACACTCGCTGCGCTCGTTCCTAAAAAAACTCGTGACTAAAATTACGTTTATAAAACTTGATACATAATATACTATTATTAATTGTTAACATCAAAATATTGAACTTTTTCAGTATATTTTTTAATAGCGTCAATAAAAATGTTATTAACTTGATTATTATTGACGCCATGAAAAAAATCTCTGATACATTTTTTCATTTTGATGTCAGCAATTAAAAAAAAATTCAATAAATTTGAAATCATAGCACCGTCAAGAAATACGCTTCAAATACGTCGATTTTCTCTGGCATTGTCTGACAGTACAGTACAGAATATAAGAGAGTTCGCGAAATCCCGGAAATATAAAAATAAATTTCTAGATACAAGTTTTAAAAGGAATAAGAAATTAATAGCATTAGACTTATCCCTTGAACAGTTGATTGTGAAACAAAAAGACTCGAGCTATCGGAAATTACATCATGTAACATTCTTCCTTTGAACGTTTATCCTTTAACACCAACACCAGTTTTAGTTTAGTGATAAATGACTGGGATTGCATTTGCTCATTTTTCACATTTATCTACCAAAAACAAAAAACCTCTCTAAATCTGACACTTGCTACCATAATTAATAATCACATATTCGCCCGGGAACATAATGTAAATCTACATATTTTACACCAGCACTGCTATAAAAATATAAAATACTGCAAGCCGAGGACGTAGATAAATATACGTTTTATCATAAAGCTATAATTCATACTTCATTTGCGAAGGGATATACATACAGTTAAAAGGATAGTAAATTTTAATTTAGTATCAGAAAAGCCATTTTTATTTACATTGTAGTTTAAACCGTCAGGTAAGTATTAATAACTATATTAAAAGATATATACATCCTGTTTTATAACTTCGAGTATGAGGTTCTATATTTTTACCTCTCGCCTTATATTCTATAAGAGAGGTATTGTGACGGGCCAAAATTTTCGAGTATGAGTTTTTGGCAGATAAGCACGTTTTAGGATTTCTATAATGCGAATTACACATTTTTGAGATGATGTCTGTGTGTGCGTGCGTGTGTTCGTTCGTTTGTTCGTATGTTACAATTTTTTCGGACGCGATAACTTCAAAAATATCAAACATTTAAATACCAAATTTTGTATTTAAGGTTTCAATACGAATATTAAAAGTCCAATATAATTTTGGTTTCAATCTACAAAAATATTTCAATAAATATTTAATTTAAGACAATTTTTTAAATTTTAAATGAAAGATTATATGATTATTACCTACAATCGGTATTTTATATTTTTTTCAGTATCTGATATCATTTAAAAATGATTAAAGTATAATACTTATAATTTAGTATTTCGGTATCGTGTAGTCCATGATGATTTGTTTCTACCTACGTAAAATTTAAATGATTATGACATGACAGTCACAGTGACAATATTAAAATATCATTTATATCTTCTTCTGCAGTGTAAATAAAATGACTAAAATTTATTTGTGAGTAGTAGCAGTAGTAATAGTACTTTAATATATTTGTATAAGTAATAAGTAAAAAGAATAAAGTAGGTATGGCGGGAGGTCTTGTGGTGGCCACGTCAGATTTTTTATTTTTATTTTAGACTCTATTAAATTAAAATTGGAAGCGCTGATTGGTTCACTTAGCACTTATACTTATAATTGGGTAGGTAGATCTGAATTTAGCTTTACAATTTATATAGACCAAATTATGGAGAATTTTGTGGTTGGTCTATTTTTATTTAGTTTGTGAGTAAATTGAGATTGAAAATGGCAAATGGGATGCAAAAAATATTGCGTACCTATTCAATCATTCCGACCAAGAGCTATTTTGTCTTATATGAAACTATGAAAGAGCATCAACTAAAAGTTAAATTACGTGTTCAGAATTCCATCCATATTTTATAAGTTCTGCGTCCCGTTATAGGGTTCATAATGTGTGTTTGGGACTTCTTCCCCAATCTTCTGATAGTTTATTAGAACTATAAGTTATAAAGTTGCTACTAAATAGTTAAAGTCCTGGTCTAGCAGCTAGTGGGACGGTTCTATATAGATTTATGAAGCGTGCGCGCGACAGTGTGCTTCTACTTCCGGCTAGCAGTCAAACCGACCGGAAGTATCGGAGCTGTAAAAGGCAGTTCATTACTCACGCACACACACACGGCAGGAATCAGACGCCGCAGGATTCAGACGCTGCAGGATTCAGACGCCGAAGCAAAAGGATAAATGTATCAAAATTTTATAGCATCGGAGACGCAATTCTTGTACTGGGTTTCTGAAATTGGTTACTTGTAGAGATACAGAAAATCATAAAACATTGTTTTATATAGACGTACAAATCTTGCCGATTTTAGTATGACACTAAAATTTGCTCTTTCGTTGTTTTTTACCTACTGCCTCATATTCTATAAGGGAGGTATTGTATGCGTGTATGTTAAATCGTATGTAACATCAAAAAGTTACAGACATTTGCCAACCACATTTTATATATAACGTCTTAATACAAATCTTAACTAAGTTATTTTTTGGAAGAAATCCCCAAACTGGAAGTTAAATATTTTGATAAATAATTAATTTATCGCAATATTTTTTATTTCAAATGAAAGATTATATATTATTATCTACGCAATTTTAGCATTTCATAAATTGTTCTGTCATAGTCAGTGACCTCTAATAATTATGGACGGGAAAGCCGTATACTTTCAGGGTTGCATACGATTTTTTTGGAGCCATGGGCAGATGTTTTCTTTCCGGTCCTAATTTATAGAGGTCACTGGTCATAGTACTTTAGGAATTAAAATACTATTTATAATTTATTAGAGTATGAAACGTCAGTTGTCCATGAAAAATAATTGTTTAACAATTGTCACCACGAAAAATTTAATTTAATGGACAGCGACCGAGTGACAGTGCCAATAGTGATCTTTTTCTATATTTCTACACAGTTGACTAAATGACTAAAATATATTTTTTGTAAATAGGTACCTATAGGTATATTTGTGTCTTGATTTGTATAGTATGTAAAAAGAGTAGAGTATGGCGGGAGGTATTGTGCTGGCCATATCAGATTTTTTTCATAAAAAAATGTTTAAATATATTTAAGTCCCTCATTTAGTAAGAGTTCAAAGTTTTCTATCAAATGAACAATTTAAAAAAATGTCACATATCCTGATTATAAAATCTTATGTAAATACGATATCCGATAGAATTTACTTTGTAAAGAATCCTGTATTTTTAAAGAACTCCTAAGTTTCGTTAAGAATCCTGGACTTTTATTCCTGGATATCGTAAAGAATTCAGAACTTTTTAAATAATTCCTGAACTTTATAAAGAATCCTTATACTTCTTGAAGAATTCCAAGACTTCGTAATAATTTTATACATTACTAAAGAATTACTGGTATCGCTTAAGAATTGTGTTACTTATTTAGGATTACTGGACTTCCTTAGGAATCTTGGATTTCTGGACTAAAAAATTATCGAAATGAATTATGGTAAAATGATTAAAATTCTCGGAGTACATTATACGATGCTGCGTAAAATAATACATTTACAGTTTGTTATTTTAGATGCTAGCTGTTTCAGAATTACTTTAAAAAATATTGGGTTTCATACAACGTACCTTACTTTAAAAATATTAACTCATGACCTCAGCTGACCTATCCCTTCCTCGCAACCCTCCCGAATTATCCGAAAAGCATTTAACACAACCGGCTCCCGCTCTCTATCTGTTCTCTGTGTTATTCGTGAACAAATGTGAAAGGTTTTGAAAGTCCGCATCGCCCAGTCAATGGAAATAAATATGTCAGCGGTTTTAAATACACAACCGCGCGACCGAAGCCAATTTCATCGTCACCGGACCCGCGGAGGTTTATTTCAGCATTGGCTGAATCTCGCCCAATGACAGGAATCAATCAAAGTAAATAATAAATTCTGATGTGGCCAGCACACGACCTCTCGCCTAATTCTGCTTATTCTACTAATATAATAAACAGTTTTTGCACTTCCGGGACTAAATAGTATATTATATATTGAGGGACTAAAGTGCATGATTTAATCCTGAGGGTGAAGTGAATCACCTGAGGGATTAAAGATACTTTCGTCCTGTGGTATATACGCTATTTTTTTGCACTTCATCCTCAAATCAATGCAAAATAGTTTAAAAGAATACACATTTTGCAATTTTGACAGTAAATTTTATGACAAATATTTATATTGTTACCATAGATACTCTGTAACAAATACCACGTATTTACTTGACAACGGGAATAATTAATTCAATTTCATGACAACGGGATTAAATATGAAAAATAATCCCTTGGGATCAAATTAAGAACCTTAGTCCCTAAAAATAAAGACTAAAGAAGAGTTTTAGTCCCGGAAGTGCAAAAACTCTTTTTTGGTCTTTATTTTTAGGGACTAACGTTCTGAATTTGATCCCAAGGGATCATTTTTCATATTTAATTCCGTTGTCAAGGAATTGAATTAATTAATTCTGTTGTCAAGAAAATATTTTGGTAACAATATAAATAATTGTCATAAAGTTTACTGTCAAAATTGCAAAATGTGTATTCTTTCAAACTATTTTGTATTTGTTTCAGGATGAAGTGCAAAAAATAGCGTACCACAGGACTAAAGAACTTTAAATCCCTCAGGTGATTATTTCTCTCACCTTCGGCTCGTAAAATAAACTTCACCCTGAGGATTAAATCATGCACTTTAGTCCTTTAATATATAATATAATATTTACTTACATTTTAAAAGTTTCATGTTCATGTAGTATGTAAACGATAGTGTAAACCAAGATTCAAGCAAAAGATGTCGACTGTACTGTCACTGTCATAATAATTCAAATTCTATGTAGAAATAAATTTCCGCAAATTTCATATGATCATATATGGACAACAAGATACTAGAATTTCAAAAATTTTTATTGTTAAATACTACCAGATTCAGCAAATTGTATTTAAAATTAACTGTATCCATAGATAATTATTTTCTTTTATTTTTAATTGCAAAAATTGTCATAAATAAATAATGTACCAATTTATATAAGGAAAACTATATCAAGCTTCAAAAGTACTACTTCCGGTTTGCGGATTTGTACCAAAATCTTATCCGATGTTAAGATCCTTATTAAAATCTTAAATATGAAATTTAGTTATTAAAGGTTTGATACTTTTTAAGTAATCGTTGACAAAAAATCGTCATAAGTCTATACATCCATGTATGTGCTGTTATACTGGTATTTGTACCTATCTAACTGGATTCGGATCTGGATTCATTTATCTGACATTTATGAAAATTTAAAATGTCATTTATTATTTTTTATTTGGTATACTTATTTAAGATTGGAGGAGTAGAAACGTTATGGCAATATGTTTTATAAATAAGAAATATCGTTTATTTCCACTTCTACATACGCCAGAACTCTTCATTTATATAACTTACATTTTTGTAACTCAATTTTGTATACTTGAGGAAGCCTAATCCGGCCACTAAGGACTGGCAGACTGCACATTCCATCTTCAGTAAACCCTTCAATTTCACGACTAATAAAATGTCCACACTAATTTGACCGCCAGTTCTTGCTCTATTAATAAAGCTACAAATTCTGTGCGTATTTAGCATCTTGAACTTTTCCGCATTTCGGCGTTTAAAGTCTCTCTCGCGTATATTTTTCTCGGCACGTTTCCTTCCACTACAAGTGACGCCTTCGTTTCCCTTTCCTGATGTGCTCCTGGCAGAAATCCTGGAAACGTACGTTCCAGATGACTGGAACCACGGCCTGGAAAGCACTCAGCCTTCGCGACTTCTCCACTGCTAAATTTCACTTGCCCCATGCGTTTGTGAATAGCAAATTGTGCGGGAAATATGAATAAGAGGATTTTCAAAGAGGTAAATTGATTGGAGAAAGTGAAAACGATCAAACACTTTTCATGGATGGTTCACATCACACATTCCAGTTTAACTGTACAATTTTTTTTCCTGTTTTGTACTTTCCACTTAAAACAATGAGTGAGTTGACGGCTGGTAACCGCACACACGGTATACTATACAGTGTGGCTCACAACTTCGTGCATACTCAACTTAATTATCACAACTGAAATAATGTTTCAAAATTCGCAATTGTAGCTGCAGGTTTTTCTATTCACAGTTTTGGATCACTGTTTCTAATGGGATTTCATAAATTTGTATCCTTGCCATTGTTTATTGTCTTTGGCCAGAGTTTACATAAAGTAATTGACAAGTCACAAGTTACATACATTCATAAATACATACATATTAATAATAACGTCAAATTTTATACATATAATAATTAAAACACAAAGTACGTAGGGCGAAAAGAAATCAAGAGCAAGGTTACCTACTCGGTTACCTACGTGCAGTGCTCCATGTCAATAATTGCAGGTATTCATCTGTGCTGTAAAAACAGTGTTCTAAGAGATAACATTTAATGTTTCTTTTAAAACTGACCATAGTAAGGTCTCTAATTTGTTGAGGAACATGATTATATAGATTTACTTGTAATGTATTTTTGGCAGATTTACTTAATTTGAATTTATTACCTCTAAGTAGATCTGCAGAGCGTGTATTATACACATGGAGGTCGCCATTTTTTACGAAATCCGTGTTTTTATGTAGCTCCAAAAGAGAAAAATAGATAAACAACGTTGGCAGTGGCATGATTTCTAATTGTAGGAAAAGATTTTTACAACTTTGCCTGTTTTATTATAATTTAATTTGATTATGATTTGATTATGAAATCAACAATTCGGTGGTTTCAGAAACGTGCTTCTTGCCAAAACTGCCTTTAAATTTATGAATGTTGAAAAAAATGTTTTTACACGGACGGGAGTAAACGTCAACTTTTTCTTATTAAAAATCATGATAGAAGTGATTCATTTAGTCCCTAGGGAAATAATCACTCCCTAGGGAGTTTATATTATTATTATTTATTTGTTTCTGTGGGTTGCTATGTATGATTTACGTTACCAACAACAAATAACATACTTGATAATTTATTACTATATTTTTAAAGTAAATTAATTTGGTCCGTGTAAAAAATAGTATATACCCCTCAGGAGAGACTGCAATTTTTCCCTCGTTGCTTTGTATCCCTCGGGCACCTCATGAAAAAACAAGCATTTCTCTCCCTCGATGTATAATATACTATTTTTCACTTCCGGGAGTAAAACTCTTCTTTAGTTTCTATGTTTAGGGACTAAGGTGCTTAATTTGATCCCAAGGAATTATTTGTCATATTTAATCCCGTTGTCAAAGAATGGAATTAATTAATCCCGTTGTCAAGTAAATACGTGCTATTTGTTACAGAGTATTTAGCAAAAATATAAATATTTGTCATTAAGTTTACTGTCAAAATTACAACATGTGTAGGTATTCTTTTAAACTATTATGACAGTGAAGTGTAAAAAATAGCGTATATACCAAAGGACTAAAGTACCTTTAATCCTTCAGGTAATTATTTCCCTCACTTTCAGGATTAAATCATACACTTTAGTCCTTTAATATATAATATACCTACTATTGTTATTATTACATAATCAGTAAATTGAGTAGGTACCTACCTATAATAAGTCATTAAAAATATACAAGAAGTTGTGATTTATCCTGTACCTATATTTTATATGAATCATTGGTTCACTCAGTTTGGAAGTTGACCTTTTCTATAAATTGTATTTAAATTTCAAGGTAATTTTCTTTAAAAAATAAATTTTTCAGACTGAGCTGAAAACAGGCAATTTTCGTGGCTATATTTATCGTGAAAAACCCCCGATTTCGCTATTATAGTAATTTAGTAAATCGCAATTTAATGCATAAGTAGTTAGTATCGAATTTCCATTTAATGAAGGTAATCATATGAACATTTGCATTTAAATTTTTATTGATCTGAAGAGCAGAGGCATCTGCTCGTCTGTTCTGTTACTATTCTGTTCTGTTCTAAATTGAATTACAAAATCATTAGCGTTCATTAATGATCGAACATCAGTGAAAATCAAAACTCGATTAGTAGGTATTCAATATGTTTCACAGAAGATACACCCACGCTATGAAATTTCATTAAACGTTCCGCATTTTTCTACTTACTAATGTTCTACTAAAAGCGATACGTATATCGAATATTTAATTAGATACGAAATATTTTATCTACGGCCATTTAATGATAAATTCATTATATTTCTCTCTCTAATTTATTATAAAATATTTACTTATACAGGGTGCATCATAATGTCGAGTACATATAGTTTGATATGCTGATTACAGATCTAAAAGAATTTTTTGACCTCCTGAAGTGTATCACGTCTATGGTAGTTGTGATTTTACACTATTTCCGCATATAGTTTGATAAAGAGCATCTAATTTTATTGCTTTAATAGCCCATAAAAAGGTAACTTAAAAAAGAAAGAAAGCCTGCAAAAACGCTACTTTACAAAATAATTTATTGTTCAATAGAGTCTGAACTAAATAAAATATTTACTGGCGACATCTCTGAGCACTTGTTTCAAGGCCACTTGACAGATGGAAATTTTATTGTATATGTCAAATTAATCTCAATTAACCTTATAGATAATTCCACTCTTGTATAAAGTAAACCATAAACAAAACACAATTTTATCGCTTTGACAGCGGTTAAAAAGGAAGATAACTTTTTGCAAGTGATAAAACCTTATTTACCTTTTTCTTAGCAACCAAACAACAAACAAAACACTAAAATGTCATTTGCTTCATATTTCTAATATTTGTCAGTGAAATGATTAGATTTTGGGAATATTTGTGAAGAAGAACCAAAGGAGTCGTTGAATTATCTCGTTAAATTACACTCGAGCATTTTATTTTCCCCGAATAAATTTCTGTTTCACATCTCAACCTTGTCAGCTGACAGCAATTTAACTCAAAAATTGTTTTAAAATAAAATCACTCCACCTACGGTGTCGTTTATTAAACAATTTTTCTTTTCAAATTGCTAGGCAGCAAGGTTTCAATACAAACAGAAATTTATCTCGCAAAATAAAAAGCTCTTGTCTAATTACAGTTGAAAATACGATATTTTCAATAAATAGGTATGTCGACAAAAAAAATAACCAATTTATGTAAACTTTACTCGGTCGTATCTCACGACAAAAATTTGCGGTGCTGGTTCTTAAAAAATGTCGTGAGATATCCGTATAAATATTTTCAACTAAAGTAATGGGTCGATTCTGTCCAAATCTGTAAGTGCTACAGATATGTAAAATTATAAATATGAAACAAAATCGCAATGAAATCTATAATCATATGAACATTTTTATATTTGTCAACAAACATTGATGTGATTTTGTTCATTATTGAAAGATTTACAAATCTGTAGCATTTACATATTTGAACAGAATCCACCCATAAGTGTGAAAGTACACCAGAATAAAATTGTAAACTTCCAACGCTCAACGCGACACTAACACTGATACATTCGAAGCAAACGGGCAATTTATCATCATCTACAAGTTATAAACTTAACAATTTTCTAAGCTTTCCTCTCTTGATAAGGTACTACTTCCCCCATAAATTAAGCATTGCCAGCATTTTCTCTACAATTTCCTTACTTATAAATCAGTGGCTCTCAACAGCAGTCCACTGTACGTGGCAGTCCCAGGGCGCGAGCTTCGAGCTTCGGAGCTTGGAGCTTACAGTGAAATGAATAAACAACAAACACAACGCGAACGTGAGCGTGGGTGTGAGGCTATCAAGGGAAGAAACGGTAAATGGTTCCACGGTTCGCTTTCAAGCTTCGTGCATAAATCTTACAAGGGGTGGGGTTATTTATTCACCGCTAATCGTACACAGCACTGAGGAGGTTACAACGCATGCGCAAGGAGCATTACTTCATTTGTTATAGTATGTAAGAAGCCTACTAATGGTAGAAACACGGTTAAAAAATAAGTAAGCCCATTTTACATTGAGCAAGCGCAACGGGCAACCGCAATCTTCAAGTCAGAGTTGAACAAGAAAATCGCAGAAGGCATTTTTTCATTTTACACTGAGCAACATCAGCAACATGCAATTACTTACTTAATGTATAAATTTATTAATAAATTTACCAATATTTTGTTACTATATTATGTCAACTTAACCTCTTGGATTTGTTGTATTGTATATTGTTGGAAAATAAGGATAGAATGGCATTATAACCACTAACGCACTAACTTTCAAATTAATCTTTTTGACAATTATGTTCAGTTGATAGCATCATAAGGAACTAAAAATAACTAGAAATAACTGTGAATTGCCTGCAAGCCTTACAAAAATTAGAACATGTTCTATTCCATGCAACCGTTGCCTCAAGATTGCTTCAAGATTGCTTCTGCCTGTTGAACGTGCAATTCCTGTATTACACTCATGCAATATTGAAGCTACTTGTCAAATATTGCACTTGCATCTAAAATGGGCTTTAGGTTTACCGACTTGCAATGTTTTTCATTGACATCCCTGGTCAGAAGTTGGAATTAGTTCATTGGTGTTTCTAGGTGTCTCTGGTGGTCATTAGGTACTTGACTAGTTGTACAAATTCATTCTGTCACTTGCTGTCACTGAATAGTATTTTTGTAGTGTAATCATTTGTGCGTTGTAAGTGATATAAAAACATACAGGGTGGCGCGTTTAAGACGATATACCCTTAATAACTAAGGACCGGATTGTGCTAGGCATACCTAGTTTGCGCTATATGTTTTAACATCTAGGGGACACATTTTACTAATATTTTTTTAAAATCACTCATCTCACCCCCACAACTCTCAATTTTATTATCTTAAATGGCAATATACCTTTTGTGGCATATCAAATGATAGCTCTTGAAAAATGCTACACTGTTATGTCAATAAATTGTTATTTGAATAAACCGTTTTGAAGTTAGAAACAATAGTTTATAATATTTTTATGTTTCATTAAATGCATAGACTGTACCTATATAATGTAATCCAAACCACTTCGACCAAATCCTCTTGGCGCAGTCAGAATCTCAAGCCATTGAAATTCAAAGCGCCATCGGAGAGTTCTTTTTGCAACCAGGATTTAAGATGATCAAGTGGTCAGCTTGAAGCATCCGAATGCGATTTACAATTTAATGACAATCACACACTGCCGGGCGAGAGACTTGAACGAAACTCCGGGTTCATACGTCATCACATGCAGAGAGCTGTGCTTAAGCGACCCGTCTACATTTTTCCGAATACCTAGAATACTCTCGATTTTACTTTTTTCTATTCCACTCTTTTTCCCACTACTACGGCTGCCTCAAACCAAAACGAAACTCGTACTTTGTCGCATCCTAGCAATGCAATGTCATTTCGAAGTTGAAAAATACTGTAAAAGTGTTTTCGTTGCGAATAAACTGTCAGATTATTATTGACTTCAGGATAATGTATTTATAAATAGAGAAATAATGGATGTACAGATGTGCTTTTTTAAAATTTTAAAAATTTATTTCTATCATGAGATATACCCGTGTAAAATTTGCATAAATTGAAAAGTTTCTTGAATTTTTAATGTACAATTTTTTAATCAAAATTTTCAAAAGGCACATCTGTAGATCCATTCTTGCTCTATTAAATCCTTGTTAAAATAAAATTGTACCATTCTTGTACTGCCCGCAAAACACTCGCTGCGTTAGTACATTTTATGCTGGATTTTAGGAGGTAGACGGGTCTTTTAAATCAAAGCAGCTACTGCCTCAATTAATTCCAATTTGAAATCTATATAAGAATCAAAGTGCAAATAAACGTTTTCTGTTTACTACGTCAGTAAAAAACGGTTACACACACCCACGCACCTTTATGATTTACTGTTGTTTCATTTATATAATTATTTATGTCACATAAATTGAAACAATAAATCTATGTCCATGCTGTTTTTAAATGTCAATACAATTTCAAATAACGCTGTAAAATATTGAACATAGCTATTCAAATTTCAGTTTTAGAATGATTGTTTTATCTAATAACAAAACACAAAATGAATATAATGATGTACTGCCTATTAGGAAAACGATAACAAATTCACAAAGGAATATAAATTCGCCATATTTACCGGGAAACCGGTCGTGATTGTAACTTTAATTTCCATTTTACGTGCCGTGAATTTGAGTAAAAGATAATTCCAGAAAATAATCCGCTTATTGTTCACTCCAAAGTGAGATGTAAAAGCAAAAAATGTTTTCAGGTGGCTTAGCACTCCATTTTTCCTCTTATAAAGGGCCCTACAAATAATTACATAAATACATAGAAGAGGAGCAAATCTAAATTATAAAATGTCAGAAAAAAGTATTAAAAATACAACAGGTAGTATTTTAATTTGATAGATGACAATGTACCATGATTTATTTATATAGTAATTTACCCAAAATGTGAAAATGTGACTTTTGGTTTTTAGAAATTAGTGAACAAAACACAGCAATACCTTTAATTAAAGGATACCTTTGTGAAATTTAAGATCATACACAAAGTTAGAAAATGGCTTATGTATTGTAACATGCTTTTTGCTTTAAGCCTGGTTCACACATTGACTCTTTCATGCTTCTTTATCCTAAAAAAAATCGCTGTTTTGAAGCTATCAATGAATTAGAAATTATTCTGTTCCAAGAATCACTAAAGGTTCAATTTAGCGACACCGCATTTCTCACCATTATTTCAGAAGCACGAAAGAATCTTTAAAGAATTCTTGTGTGAATTATAGCAAGAGCACGAAGTATAATAATGACAGGAGTGGACACTCGGGCGGATGAAGTGTTTACCTTTCAGAGAGAGACAGAAAATGCGGGCCAGCTCAGACCATGCATTCTATGACGATAAGCAACGGTAACGATAGTAACGCACGGGCTCCGTAGTTTCTGTTTTGCATCAGGGTAAACAGAAAAGCCACGAATCTACAATATACTTCTGTGTTTATATCACGGTTATTAGAAGATAGGTTGGGACAATTGAGCTGTCAACGAGGTCAAAAAAGTCCCTATCTACTGTGCTTTGAGAGGGTGGAGTGATGCAGTAATACCTCTAAATTTGAGATACATTGCAAAATATGGTTCTATATTAATTGTTAGTTTAGGTTCTTTTTATCTTAATATAGCACAAAATCAAATTTTATTCAACTCTGAAATAAAATAAGTTATATATTTTTTTAAGCATTTATTAAGCATTTATTTCGGCATCTGTGGCCTCTAACACTCCGGTACAGTAAACTACATTATATTTTTAAGTTTTACATGGTATAACGAATTTTGTGTAATACATTTATATTTTTTTGAAGAGATCGATTTCTTTAAGAAAATTTACAATATTTGTTAAGTTATTTGTGTTGTTTGCGAGTGCTTGTTTTAGTGTTGGGGGAATATTGTGCTGGTGTCTTTTTGTAGTGTATTTGTTACAATCTACAAGAATATGTTTAACTGTTATAGGCGTGTTACATGTATCACATATTTTTACTTGAGTTTTTTGTAGGAGGTGTTCGTGTGTGATTTTTGTGTGACCGATTCTTAGACGAGTCATGACTGTTTGTGTTTTTCGGTCTTCGGGTGTTGTCCACTCTCCTATTTTTCTCTGACTTCTCTGAGTTTGTTGTTGACTGTCTGTTGCCATCTATTTATCCATTGTTGTTTTATAAGTTATATTTATTTGACTAAATTTTCTAGGTGTCAATCAAATAAATGTCAGAATTCTGTCACTTTTCAAATATATATTTTAGAACCATTATTGTTTATTAGATGAATTGTAATCATATATTTTATACAATTTATAAATATTAAGCTTCATTTTTCTCAAAATTTGTACATTTGTTGTTATTTAACATCGGGGGTAGTGATGCACTAGTGACATCTATACTGCCCTCCTAAGCACAGAGGTTGTATCTACAATTATTTTGAAAAATGATTTAGAATCGCTTAGTAACTATAGAGGTTGTAATATATGTAAAACTAAGGTTTTGAAGCCGTATCTACGCTCGAAAGAGTCTAAAACGTTCATTTAACTTAGGGGTATGTACAAGCCACTACAAAATTACTGCAGTATTAAGTGAAAAACATCGATTATCTCGAAACTGAAACAACTGTAGATACCCCCTCTGTGCTTAGGAGGGCAGTATAGAACTAATTTTAGGAGGAAATTTATTTATAAGTGTCCCAACCTATCTTCTAGTAACCGTGAACAAGAGCCTCAATGTTATTAAAATGACAGTTTGCTAATGCCTGTGGCAGAATATACCTCCCAATTTATAATTACCTGATGCATTAGGATTACATTGAAACTTTACCATCCATAAAATTATACTAGCAACCTAATAACCTAACATATCCCTATACTATAGATAATCTCACCTTCTCTTAACCAAAGCCCCGACCCTTAAATTACTCAGTGCTACCACCCTAACACCCTGAAAAACCCTGTGGACATGTTTATCACACGGCCGCCTATCTGCACTAGATATAAACGTCTCTCTCTTCGACAACCGTGGAGATCGTTTTCATTAAATTTGTATCGAACTCCCGACGTACTACGTACCTACTCTTCCTCGTCAAGGATTATACTAGAGGATATTGATCGACATTCAACTGTTTAAGCTGGTGTTAGAACGGAAGTGGTCGTGACGTCACAGGGGAGGATTCTACGGGATGGTGATGAGAATTAGAATGATGGGAAATAAACGAAAGGTTTGAAGACATCTGTTGAATGAGGTAAATGCCATTTAGATTACTCAAGTATTTTAAAACGATATTATCTTTCACTTTATCTATAAGATTTTGATGTAGAGGTGACCGGGGTTGGTTGTGGCATTTTTTAGAAAATTTATCATTTTATTGGGCAAAACGATTAAAATGAAATTGTTGGGATTTGAAGAGTAGATGGTTGGCTATACAATATATTTATTTGGAGGATGATGTAATGGTAAGTAGATGAAAATTGTTGTTTTTCTTAATTTGGCTATCCCATGTTTGGGGCAGGTTGTTGCAGCATATGGGCAAAAAGTTACAGGAAGCGTCTTAAACATTTTAATCACTTATTTATAATTTTAATCAATCACTTTAAAGCACTACACTTGTACCAAAAATATAGTGAAAAGTAATCTCCATGTCTAAGCGGGCCTTAGGTCGTGGTTACGTGGGCCTAGGCAGAAATTTGGCCTGAAATTATCTACTACATGAGATCAAAATTATAAAAATAACAAAATTTAGTATCATGATGTTTTTGGTTACCACGTACTAGACTTGATTTAATAACTGAAGGGATTTACACTGTGTAAATACGAGAAAAATATTACTATACCCGGTTCCAAATAAGAGTATAGTAGATGGCGCTGCGGAGCCAGCCCGTTTTACACACATTAAATAGAAATTTAAACGTAGCGCGGTATTTTTGAAATAGTGTTATGTTCCGCGCGTCACGCGCTACTGACGCTAATCAACGACTCACTTTTCCAACAATACCAGCTGTTACTACTACGGCGTTCGACAGCTAAATGATGCGCGCATATTACAAATTTTTCGCTGATGTAAACTTGGTTTCCGGCTAGACCAATCAGAACGCTCAAATCGTAAGCCCTATCTTTCCCCATACTATATTCTTATTTGGAACAGACCATAGATTTATTTTTTTTGGCAGCAAAATTAAATTTGACCTATCAGCAGGAAAACTCGATACAGTCACTGACAACAGCTGACGAGACAAAATGGAGATCATTAGTTTGTTTACATTACAAAGTTTGTGTAGTGTAAAACTGGTGTTACATCAGCCAATCAAAAACGATTAGTTTTAGCATTCTAACTTCAGATTTGTCCGATTTGTTTTAAAATAGAGTATAGATGTACTCAGTGACTACGTAGACGCCACTAGAGTACAGGGGACGTTGCAATGATCGTTCGTGTCTTTATAGCACATCTCTAAGTCTTTTGCATTATCTGTAATGTAACTACTACTACTACTTACTACCTTAAATTAAAAACTATTTTTGATGAGCCATTCAACAGAATTATTTACACTCTTACTCTTACTAAAAACTAGAACTCTACACCGTGTATTTTAATTTTCTCTCCAGTTCCGGTTTAATCCGTGGCGCTATTCTTACGCACCGCTGCTCACGGACAAAACGTTTAAGCCTCGGGTGTGAAGAACATGGAACATGCGATTATTAATTATGAAATTGTTGACGTTGGAATGTGTGGAACTCGCATTCGGCTACAGACGAACTGTGGCGGCGGACAAGAAATTACGCGGAAATGAGTTTTACACCAAGAGGTCCCGACAGAATTTCAAGCGGATTCTTATGAAATTAAATGGAGCTGCAAAATTATCAAATTTAATTCTTGTTGAGGTGTTTCGAAAAAAAATCGCATTATTACTTACTTTTAAAAATTATGAAAAGATGAATATTCGACTGGAAAGTTGATGTCGGAAGGACTGCATTCTGACTATTTACTTCCCACTTTAAAAATTATGTTTATAAATATCTACAGAAATATTGCTATACTAGACCAAATGCAATTTTGAATTAAATTGCACTTGGACGCTTTAAACTAACAACTCAATCGTCTTATAGGTAGTCTTGGTTGCCAAAAAACATCTCTGTTGCCGCTTTAAAAGGTCGTCGCACGGATTGAGGTTCTGACTACACCAAGACGAATCGGTGGAAGTGGTTGGATTCCACTATAATAACATTTACCATTCTGCAGCAAATGGTTACCATCAAAATAAAATAAATAAATCGTCGTCAATACCACGAAACGATCATAGATTTTAAATAAGCATTAATATAAAAATAATAAAGTATGACTTTTGCTTTTTTCGCTATTGAGGGATGCATGTATTTACTCTCTGGCAGTATGAAAATTTTTACATAATTTTTTTCACTAAAAGTTCATTAATCCCGAAAAATTCATAAAAATTTCCAATTTATGCAAACTTTACACGGTTATATCTTCTGAAAAAGGTACATCTGTAGATCAGTTTTTCACTATTAAATGTTTATAAAATATCAGCTTGAAGTAAATTATAAACTAACAATTTACTTGCAACGAAAACACTACGTCATTTTATGAAATTTATTTCGTAATGAAAACTATCAGGAATTTGACATACGACGCTCCGTGGGATTGTAAACCTTGCCATTTTGTGCCTATCTCAATTTTCGATTTTTCTGTGTTTCGTGTTATTGACGACAAAATATGTGAACAGGACTTGAAGTAAAAAAACTTAACATTATATCGCCATTGTGCTAGTATTAGGCAGGTTGTGTGTTTCTGCCAGTATTTACTTAGGATTGTGTAGTTCTGTGTAATCTTCTCAGATTTGAATGTGTTGGTAATTCATAATGAATGGTCCATTGGCTAGTGGCAACCGGATGCGGAAGCAATTAGCAGAAGCTCGTTAAATAATTAGTCCTCGACTACCTCGTGCTTAGTGTTGGTGTTGTACAGCGACAACACCGCGGAATTAGACCCAGGAAATCTAAATTCTTCACACGGGAAGAGGAAGGACCGCCAAAATTAGCTGCGGGACTGAACTGTTTAAATTTTACCTCATGCAATATTCACTAGGGAGCTGGTGAATTTGTTTAGTGCTGTGCTTATTTTATACTAAAGAATAATACAAATGATTTAGAACACCAGAGAGGTTTGTGAAAGTGTGATAATTTAAGAAATTACCCCGATTTACAACTTTTCCAATCCACGTAAGCATTTAGTTTTAAGCGGCTCGTCTACGTTTTTTCCGAATACTCTCGATTTAACGTTTTTTTCTATTCCACTACGACTGCCTAAAACCAGCCCGAAACTCGTACCGCATCCTAGCAATGCAATGTCATTTTCCAGTTGAAAAATACTGTAAAAGTGTTTTCGTTGCGAGTAAACTTTATTTTGTATTAAGCGGCTCGCCTACGTTTTTTTCCGAATTCTTAGAATACTCTCGATTTTACTGATTTTCTATTCCACTTTTTTTCCCCACTACTAGGGCTGCCTGAAACCAGCTCGAAATTCGTACTAGCTATGAGATGTCATTTTGAAGTTGAAAAATACTGTAAACGTGTTTTCGCTGCAAGTAAACTGTCAGACTGTTATTGACTTCAGGATAATGTGTTTATAAACATTTAATAGAGAAAGAACTGGTCTACAGATGTGCCTTTTTACAATTAAAAAAAAATTCTATCAGAGGATATAACAGTGTAAAGTTTGCATAAATTGGAAGTATTTATGAATTTTTCGGAGTTTTTATAATCATGAACTACGTTTTTATTAAAATTTTTAAAAGGCATAACTGTGAATTGATCCTTTAAGTACTTATATAATCCTTGTTAAAATACAATTTTACCATAATATATTCGTCTTATTATTAACATTGTCACTTAGTTGAAATCCGAAGTAGCATTTGTAATATCCGTGTTTATTCTTAGTTCATAGGTCAAAGGAAATAACTTCGACTAGATGCAAGAATCTTCATTATTTACCGGATAATGTTTCCTACAGTTTTATAAATTGCCATTTCATATAATATTAGTTATTAAGTCTAAAAATATAAATGTTCTACTGTAAAATTCCATACTGTCTTTCTCATTAATGTGCAAAAAACCCACTTGCATGAAAAATAAATTTGCATAAAATCTGGTCCTTTGGTAACAAAAGCATAACGTTGTTATTTACATGAACAAGAGAACATCGCCTACAAATGAACATCGCTTGGATTAGGAGTGTTTAATGTTGCTTGCTTGTTAATCGCCCCAAAAAACAGGACTAGCAGTAGTGCCAACATAAGAAAAACACAACTTATGTGGGGACGATTTACAATGAAAATTAACTACCCTCAATATCTCGAGATATGGACTTCATTTTGCACCATAGAATGATATATATTTTACTAGTATTATGTAATTTAAGATGTTGATTACCTACTTCTATTGTTTGTGTTTAATAGGAAAACGAATCCAGTGCAGTACTACAAAAATTGTGCATGTAAAATACCCTTAATTTTTCGAATTTAAAAAAATTCTTTTTGATTCGTAATCAGCATACCAAACAACATATATACTTTTAAGGTGTTCGTCTACACTAAAATTTGACAGCGTTTCAGAGGTGTACGCCTCCCACGTTTATACTTTAGTTATAATTGAAATATATGATGCTTTTACATATGAGTGTATTAACAAAGGATGTCTTAGTGCCTCTAGTTTTTATTTTTAGTTTTTGACCTAGAAATTTTAAGTAAAAATTATTTAAAAATGAAGTATTTTGTCCTCGATTTTGTCATTATTTGATACGATCTGATATGATTTTTTTCGGTCATTATAAATGGAAAGAAAAATTTGAAAAGCAAGAAGCCTGCAGCTAACATTTCTTTTTTGAATAATTTTTGTTTTACTTAATTTCTTTAAAAAATACAAAAGTTATTATAGGAATACTGAGCCATGTTTACAGTATTTTTCAACTTCAAAGTGACATTGCATAGCTGGGATGCGACAAAGTGCGAGTTTCGGGCTGGTTTCGGGCAGCCGTAGTAGTGGGGAAGAGAGTGAAATAGAAAAAAGTAATATGGAGAGTATTTTAGGAATTTGAAAAAAGGTAGACGAGCCTCTTAACATATGTAGGTACTCGAAGTTATGAAACACCCGGTACGTATTTTATGCATATATAGGTTACAGTATATTATGCACTAAATTACTGGGCAAATATAAAAACTTTTAATGGTTATAAAAGCTAAAAAATGTATGTACATACTCTTCAGGATAATCTTTTTGATCTACAAAGTTGCGAATAAATTCCACGGCTGGCTTGCCTTAATTGCAGCTTAATTAAAACCGCAAATATTCCATAACCATTTACTTCCCTTAAACCTTAAACACACACTATAAATAATGCCAGAAAAATTCTTTTATAGCTAAACTTCCAGCTCAAATTGAGATCCCGTGTTATGAAAGAGTCTCTTTACATTAGCGATCATTAATTTGAAGTTTTAGTTTGCAAAGTTGGACAGCTTTTGTTTCACGATATAATGTTTAAATAAATGACAGTGGAAATTGTCCTCTGTCGACAGATGGTGGCAGTAGGCCTAGGCGTAGGACAATAGAGTGAACATGTGTGTGTGTGTGAGTGTGTAACAGCAACAAGTTTATAAACATGTTACCAAGTGCGAAGTTTAAATGCTAGTTTAAGTTTCTGTGAAACAACCCAGTTCAGTTGTAATGTTATATTGGATGTTTGTACATTACACTAATAACATTATGTTATGAGAAAACTACCAATATTAGTATAGTCAAATTAATTATATTTTTTAATTTAATTAATTTTTCATAATAAATATAACTAAAAGCAAACTAATTTGTTAATCAAAATTATGTAAGTACTAATTTTTACCTTCCGCTTACCTGTAAAGGAAGGTATTGGAATCATGCAAAAAATCGGGTAGTGAGTTTTTAGTGGATGAGCACGAATTAGGGTCCTTACAACTCATTTTTGATAGTTTCCCGATGATGTCTGTATGTATGTGTGTGTGTGTGCGCGTGTGTGTGTGTGTATGTGTGTGGTCCGGGCCGATGCCGTCTGTTGGATAACTCAAATACGAATTACCCAAAAATTTTGATATTTGGTATTTTACAATTGTATACGAATAGGAAGAGCTCATTAGATTTTGGTACAAATATCTTCACCGGAAGTGATATTTTTTGAAGATTGAAAAGATTAAGTGTCAATTTTTTTTATAAATTTGGATAAATATAGTATTTATTTGTAATAAGAATAAGAGGAAAAGTTATTTGCAATCTACGTTATAAAAAAATTGTCTTTATCTGGTAGCATTAAAGAACTGCAGTAAAATTTAAAAAATAAATTTATCAAATAAAACATTGAAATCTTGTAATCCATGTTCGGTTGATTTTTGTTTTTGCATAAAAAATATTGACAGATGAGACGGGTGACAAGTTGGTATACTAGCGCTATATAAGTCATAAAAGTAAGCTATTAAATGTAGTAACTGAACGGAGGATTGCTTCAACACAGAAGAGTTTTCGTGTGAATGAATCTTTTGATTCAGGTGATACTAATTTCTGAGTTTGAATATTTTAGATTTTTATTTGTATATTTTAAATGGGCACCAGATTGTACGTATACATTTATGTTTAAAGTCTAGATATGGCGGAAGGTTGTGTGATGGCCACGTCAGATTTTTTACACTCAATTAGTTTTTCATAAATAAGCTTAATTGAATAAAAAATAAGTGTCCGAACCTATAGTGTTATTTAACGTACCTACTGATACCGAAACAAAAAGATTTTTATCGAAAGTCCTGTTAATACGGGTAGTTTACTTAAGGAGAACATTTTTAGTGCCACTGGATACTATTTATTTTGAATAAAGAGAGAGTTATGTGGCCGGCTACTTCTAGTATTGTATTATGCAAACATTACTTATAATAAATTAGTTACAACGTAATATTAATTATTAAAATTTCTTATCAAGAAGTGGTCAAAAACGGTTTCCTTCACAAATCTCAAAAACTAATTTTAGAATTTTGAAAAAATACTTTTTGTTCCGTGATCAGTAGGTACCTATGCTATTCTAAATTCAAGTTGTGATACATCCTGTATATGTATTTTGATGGAAACTTTTCAACAGGATTTGCTTCCAATTACAAAATGGTATATTTTATTATAGTGGAATCCAACCACTTCGACCAGTTATCTTGGTGCAGTCAGAATCTCAATCCGTGCGATTCATAAGTGCGTTACTCGGTACATTATGTAATCGAATCAGATTCGAATGGGGGTTTTCAAACCTACGGCTTTTAAAGAAATACTTATTGGATATCAATTTTCAGCATGTATAAGTTATAGGAAAGTGATAATAATTGTTAATTTTGATAGATTTATTACCTCTTTATCGAAATGAAAATGTAAGTCTTTTGAATCGTTCATTGAAATGCGCCATGTGTGACGTAGCCAACATCGCTAGCAAACCAGGAGTTGGTTCGTGCAAGTTCGTTTTTTGTCGTTTGGACGACGGACCACCAGTTGATTTTTCGATTTTTGACACGTTCACCAACGTTCACGGGTTCACGTTGTCGAGTTTGGTTAGGTTCAAACACGATTACTTACAGTTTATTGAAGAATTTTTGTGTTGGTTTTAATCGAAATGAAACGGCATGAAACAGTTTGGTTATGTTTTTCTGTTCAAGTTGACAAGATGTAGACTGTGTAAGGTAAGACCTACGTATCGGTCCTTGTCAGCGCGTTGAACGTATGTTCTAGATGTTGGTGACGTCACACTGTCACACGCGGCATCGATTTTCGCGGCACTTATTTTTTTAAACTTTATGAATTTTTTTCTGGCTTATTAGCAACTTTTAAGCGAAAAGAAAAAATACGGGTCTTATATTTTAATGTATAGATTAACATATAAAAAAACCAAAAAATCGTGAAAACCCCCATTCAGTGAGGTCAATTAGAGATTAAATCCTGGAATGTAGGTAACTTAAAAACGTAAAATGGTAAAATTTGTCAAAAACATGCCAAGTATATTATTTTGCGTCTTTCTAAAGAACCAAGAAATTTAATATATATGATAAGGAGTGGACACTTCTGAAGTGTAGCCTTTCTGTTTACCTTTTAGAGAGAGACAGCAAATACGGGCCAACTCGGAGCATGCATTATATGACGATAAATAACGGTAATAATCGTAACGCACGGGCCCTGTAGTGAATTTTCTCTCTCACACAGGATAAACAAAAATGCCACAAATCTACATATACATATATTATTATTGTCGATTTGCCTGTGGTTTATGATGAGTAATAATTGTCATAAGTAATATAATAAGAGCCATAAATTTATCGGTAAAATTTACGAATAGTTGTTGCGTAGAAACGGACAAACGAGTGTCAAAATTGACATATTTAAATCACGAGTCAATTTTGACCCGAGTTGTAGTTTCTACGCAGGAATTATGAGTAAATTTTACCAATTAAATTTATGACTCGAATTATATTTGCTTGATTATTTCACGAACGGATATCTTCTCTGTATATTATTTTATTTTTGACGTTTGCAAAATTAAAAACATTTAATAAACAAAATGTAACCATGGTTACCCTACTGTGGTTTTATCAAATTTTATCGCTAAAAACTGCCCTCTTCGAAAAAGTTATGCATTCTTATTGGCCAGAAATGACGTGTGTAAAATAATCACCATAAAACCTTCGTTAAATAAAATACTATTGAGTAATTTATTTGTGAGACATTTTCTGCTTCCAAAAATGGTTAGGTATTTCAAAACTACAGAACAGATTTTTCCGCACAACTAATGATTCAGATTGGCACATTCCAATAATTAATCGAATACTCGTCAAAATATTTGTTCTCTTTTCAGGTTTAAATTCCCAAATTCCTGCACAAAAATCTCAGTAATGAAACTAACGAATCCAATAACCCTTCAAAACGTCCGCGTCGGCAAACATATTAACAAGCCAAGTTTGCGAACCGATGAAACTTTGAGAAAAACATTTCTGCTGTTATGATACACTGTTAGAAATTTCTTGTGTTTAGTTGAGAAGTTCCTGCTGCAATTATCAAAGTCCTGCACAAGTTGCACGCTACACAGGGCCGGATTAAATGAATTTAAGTCTTGTCTTGATTTACTGAGACTCGGTGTCGCATTTCGTCTTTGAGTTGAGTAAGATTTTAGAAGCGGAAATAATTGCCAGACGCGAAATTTAATACGGAATTAAAGCAATTATTTTTAATGCCAATTAATCGTTGTGCAACTACAAGAAGATAGACAGAAATGCAAGAAATAAGGAAAGAAATAAGACATTTACATTAGCAGTACATTTAATAAATATTTCATTATAGTATATTATATATTAAAGGACTAAAGTGCATGATTTAATCCTGAGGGTGAATTTATACGAGCCGAAGGTGAGGGAAATAATCACCTGAGGGTTTAAAGGTACTTTAGTATATATACGCTATTTTTGCACTTCATCCTCAAACGAATACAAAATAATTTAAAAGAATACACATTTTGCAATTTTGACAGCAAACTTTATGACAAATATTTATATTGTTACCATAGATAACAAATAGCACGTATTTACTTGACAATTAATTATATCAATTCCTTGACAACGGGATTAAATATGAAAAATAATCCCGTGGGATCAAAGAATCTTAGTCCCTAAAAATTAAGACTAAAGAAGAGTTTTAGTCCCGGAAGTGCAAATTTTTTTATTATTTTACTCTGATAGATTCTTATCAATGGGCGAGATTCAGTCAAGGCTATTCTTCCATCAAGTCAAAAACTTTATGAATTTTTTTCTGGCTTATTAGCAATTTTCTGGCAAAAAGAAAAAATAGGGGTATAATATTTTAATGTATAGATTACCAAATAAAAAAAACAAAAAATCGTGGAAACCTCAATTGCATCCCAAATTGTCTGATCAGAGTCAAACTATCAAACTGTCAAAATTTAAACTCGCGACCTTAAAGTTCAGAGGCAAGCACTCTTACCACTGCGCTATCTCGCCGTATACAGCGTGATTCATAACTACAGGTAGGTGCACATTTTAACGGTAGGTATATAGTAAGGGAGACAGGGGCTGGTTGTTACAGGGCACATTACAGATAATGCAAAAGACTAATGGCCGTTTGCACCGCTTCCACTTAAATTTTAAGTGCCACTTAAATGAAAAATACTGAATCGAACTCATGACAGCAATGTTATTTCTACGTTTGACAATTTAATTTTGATTAGATATTGTTCATTTAAGGAAAACTTAAAATTTAATTGGAAGCGGTGCAACTGGCCATTAGAGATGTGCTATAAAGAAAATACACAAACGATCATGGCAACGTCTGCTATCGCCTCCTGTATTCTAATGGCGTCTACGTAGTCACGTACGTGATGACCAAAAACAGCATGTTTGTAACTTTTATTCTTTTTCGTAATTTTGGTCTCATGTCGTAGACATTCAAGATAATTTATTGGATTTATTTTTGTTACATTAAGTTTCTTGTTTAACAAATCGCATTGTTTATTTAAAAATAATTATTTATTTTATCTGAAATGTTTGATTTTGGTCTGAGGCAAAAAGTTGTTACGCGATAAAAGTTTTGAGTTATTTTTGATATTGTTATTGTATACCTAACCTAATTTAATGCACTCCTTTGACGATAGACGAAAATTTTTTACTCGTCGAGTCCTTGTACTTTCGTTTTAAAAATTCTCCATCTTATGGTAAGAAAAATTAAATTTTCTTCCTAAACACTTGAACAATGGAAAAACTTTCCAGGCCTGCTACTTCTTAGCTAATTAAATTGAAAAACTCTGCTATATGCACGCATTCCAAGATTTTCAACGTTCTGCCTTTTCCGAAACAAAATTAAATTCATTATATTGAATTTTCTCTTCGGAGTACGGATTAGCCTCGGTGTATGGGGTGAAATATTTAAATGAAACAAGTTGTAAAATTAGCATTTGAATAACAAAATGCCAGGTTTCAGTCAGGTGTACACGGGAGAATTTATTCTGCATACCTACATGGGCCGTACAATAAAGCAATCATAATTTTGAATAATATTTATAATAGAATATATTAGCTCATTCAAACGGCAAATTATTTACATTTCTTGCCAGAGATTATGATTATATAACTATGGATTTATTATTTGAATGATCCCTCAAGAAATGAGCGGAAGGGAGAGAAAGAATATGCTTATGTTCTACATTTTATGCTGGATTTTAGGAGGTAGACGGGCCTCTTAATTTTGGTAGGAAACAAGAAAATAATTTACAAACCATAGGTTTATACTTATTTATGAGTAATGTTCGTGGAGCCAGAGTTGGCCGGTGCAGTAAGGAAAATAAAGAATATGTCTATGTTATGTTATTCTACACAGAGCTGAGCCACAATTCGCCAACTTATTACTCGCCTGAACGCAACTGAGCCGAGAGAAAAACCGAACTGCACGGCTTCCATATACCTACATTACTTCCATGTAGCGAAACAGTTTCTGCCAATTTTTTTTGTATGATAATCTTTGTTCGCTCGACTAATATTAGTTCTTTACTCCGGCCATCTCTTATTTCGCGTACTGCACTATAATATATAGGCAGATTCACAACTGCCTGCATATATTTTAATGGCATATAGTGCTCAACTCACTGAAATAATTTTTTTTTTACACGGACGAGAGTAAACGTCATCTTTTTCTTATTAAAAATCATGATAGAAGTGATTCATTTAGTCCCTAGGGAAATAATCACTCCCTAGGGAGTTATATATTTGTTTCTGTGGGTTGCTATGTATGATTTACGTTATCAACAACAAATAACATACTTGATTTTTATTACTATATTTTTAAAGTAAATTAATTTGGTCCGTGTAAAAAATAGTATATACCCCTCAGGAGAGACTGCAATTTTTCCCTCGTTGCTTTGTATCCCTCGGGATACAAATTGCACCTCATGAAAAAAACATGCATTTCTCTCCCTCGATGTATAATATACTATTAAATTCGCAATTTTAGTTTGTTAGGATTTTGAATGAAACAGTTTTGGGTTACTGTTTAAAATGGAATTTCATAAATACCATTTTTGCCATTCAACAGTTAATTAAAATTTAATATTATTTCATTCATAATTAATCATTATACAACCAACTATCCTTCAATTTAAGAATTTTTTGTATGCTAAATGGGCTTCTAAGAAAATCAAGGTTTTACTTGCAATAAGCAGGTTCATTCAAAGCAATACAAATGAAATAAAATTACACATAAAAATATAAATCTAACAATAAGATTCTTATGAAAGTGTTCATAAAAGCCTAAAATCAAAATAAACACAGGGCTTAAATGTGAAATATTTAACAAAACAAACAAGTTATGTCAATCAGAGAGATTGTTACATCATCGATTGGATTCAAATTTGGTGCAGTAATAGTTAAGGATCTAACCTAAAATATAAGCATATTAAAATGTTAGTCCACCATCTTGAAACAAAACGGCGGCTAGCTATCTCAAAATTACTGCACCGATTGGGTTCAAATTTAGTACATTAAGAGCTATAAGGATCTCTCTTAAGACAGGTATTATAAAAATGTCAGTCCGCCATCTTGAAACAAAATGGCGGCCAGATAAACCCACTTCCATGAATCGAAGAGTAAATATTTAAGATAATTTAAAATTCACTGTATATTCTCCCTGAAGGAATCCTAGGATTCTAGGAATTATATCCGTGATTAATATGCGCAAATGCAGGAATCCGAAACCAAATGCATGTACGTAAACTAATCTCGTGAAAATATGCAAAATCCGATTGTAGAAATTGCTAGTCTCATACATTCAACTAAGCTAAATCCACAACGATTTCATTTGAGAAGTAGGTATTACAAAAATGCCGAGTATTTCACGCTGCTTTACACGAGTAATCGCATTTAGATATTAATTCGCGAAATTTAGAAAGACAGGAAATAAGTTGATAACGATGCAGATAAAAATATCTTTAATAAAAGAGACGTATTACAAAAAATGTTTTGTATTTCAAGAAATCATCAATTGCTGCAAGATGTCGAAATATTACAGAAAATGACAATAAATTTATTTTTTAAATTACTCAACTCGCTTTTTATACATACATAACAATTACGCTATAGCCCGAAAATAGGGTTAGCAAGAACCCTTAAACAAATTTATTCATTCCACACTTGATATACTGACAATTTATTAACTTTCCAACTATTTTAATTAGTTAAGTTTTCGATATTTTTGACTTCTACCATTTTAAATTTAATTTATAAAATGACTCGCAATATGTGGAGCTGCCACACCCAAGTCGGGTAAAAAGGTGATAGATAATTACACTCGTATGTATGTACTAAGTAAAATAAATAAATAATTCAATATACATACTTAGTATATTGTACAACAAGAGTGGATGTGATGCCTATATCGCACGAGAACGAGTTTGCAGTCATGACCCTATAGGAGGAGTGTCTGCAAACGTTCGCGTACGATATAGGCAATCCACTCGAGTTGTACGGCCTATTTTTTCTACGATCAAATAACGAATTATAGTTTTTACAATACACCGGGAGACCTGACATAGGCCAGACCCATATCTGACCTATTCTAGGTCCAGACCCGGGTTGTTTACCCCGCATGTCAAAAGAGCCTACACAGGTCAGATATAGGTGGGATATAGGTACTTGTTCACGCCATCTAGATGTTAAAGTTTCAGATAAAAACAAGAATACTTTATTAGCCAGTTTTTAAATTTGGTTAATTTCAAGTGTCAAACTCTTCAAACGTAATTTTTATTTGGACTGTTAAGATATTTGAAATGGATATTGAATTTTTTAAATTTAAATTATAAAAAAATTAATCAAACGAATAAAAAATATCTGCTTAAAACACTCAATCCCAGAATAAGTGCGCTCAACGGCTTAACCTCAAAACTTCCAGTCAAACGTCAAACTCGTATGACCTGTTAATTTGTAAACTATTTTGAGTCTATCTGTTTACACCGCAATGAATACGTTTGGGCCGCGGCCCAGTATAGGTCAGGCCACATGTAAAAGTGGCCTGACCTATGCCAGGCCGCTTCATATTTTAAGTGTTTACACCAGGCGGCCTAGCAACATTTGGGTCGAATTTGGGGTATAGGTCGAATATAGGTCTACGGTGTAAACTAGGCCAATATGATGCCAAAAATTATTTAAAAGTAGGGTTACATCAATTATTTTTTGACATATTATGACATTTGAATTATTGTTGCCAATTTAAAAACTCTTAATTTTATTTGCTCTTTTTGCAATAAAATCATGCTTTGAAACATAATTAATTAAGTAAATACCGATCCACATCAGGCCATGAAAATTGTACACCTGACCCGAATTAAAACCTACGAAGTCTGTAAATTTATTGTTTGATTTATTTTAAATATTCAAGCAAAATAAAATGAGGACGAAACATTAAAAATCTGTCACGTTCTATACCTTTAAGAAAATCAATTCTGTTATTTCTAGATATTCATTGATAAACACGTTTTATTTTCCGTTGCGCAGTACATTTTTATTTATTTTACTTCCATTATAAAGAGATTGAAGATTATTGTAAAAAATATAAATCGTTTTTCTATATGCATTCGATTAGATATTGTACACAAATATAAATATAATATTTTTAATGTAATCTACATGTAACATGTTACAGTTTCGTTGGTCGTCACAGCGCCATATCACATGTCATGTGCCACTAACCCTTTGCCCGTAGCTCGTAAAACAAATCACGTCAAATAAAGGAAATTATGATTTATTTAACAGTGTTGTTTATGATGTTTACACTAAAATAATAGAGCTTAACACTGTATATGAGCCCACTGGGAAATGGTACAGCAGTTGAGAAGGGTCTTGCGAAAATTGTATTATGTAGAGAATTATTTGCGAATTTATTAGCGCTGAAAGTTGTAATGAATTAAGCTGTGTAATCATACTTTACAACAAGTAGAGAAGTATGTTTAAAGTTGATTATTTTTTATTGATCATAAGAAATATGAATATGTTGTTTTATATATTTTCGTACCAACTTGACCTGTTATAAACAATGTAATTTGTAAAATAGTTCAATATACTAAACTAAACTAAATTAAACTAATGAGACTGTTTAAGAAAGGCTACATATAGGTCCCTGAAAATATTTTTGATTTCATGGTACAAACGTATTTTTTAATGGCAATCACACAGGGCAGAAAAACTTGAAATAGGTAGTAATATAATTCAGTAATATAAATTACTGGTATTTTTTTGTTTTGATCCTAATACAACGTTCAACATTTCTCAAAAAACCGTACCTATTATACGTTGGACCTCGACAATGACTAATATACCTACTAATAAGAGTTTTATCCACCACTTTAAAAACGAAAAATTTATTTCATTATAAATTTGTGCTTTTTTTATAAACAACGTTAAGTACTGATACATAAAATATATAGGATTTCCCAAAAGTCCTGGGACGGAGCTATAAGGTTAGAACGAGTGAAGAAAAAAAATTGAAAATTTAAGGATCATTAAAAACTCATAAAAACTACATTCTTAGTTTAGAACTTCTATGCAACGTGGAGTTTTTAAAAAAGATGACAACCCTAACAATTTTAAATAGCAACCCCTGTCGAGTTTCACTTTATTTTTAAAGGTAATAAAAAAAGAAACATCCCCATAAACCAAAACCCGATATATTAATTCTTTCAAGATTTTAAATGTTTTTTGCACGTTTATTACGATTTTTATAACAAATGTTCAAATTGTCGACCTTCTTCGTTCTCGCAATGACCCAAACGCTTTAGTGATTCTCAAATTTTCAATTTTTTTTCTTCACTCGTTCAAAACTTATAGCTCCCGGAAATTTTGGAAAACCGTGTACTTGACAGATGAATTATTCCGAAATTTATGCAGACATTCAGAAATACAACTTAGATTATAAAGTATACAGCTGGCATTTTTTTATTGTTTTTTCTAATTACTATAAACGACTTTACCCCTGTGTAAGTCCACCTTAATTTTTACAACTGTGTCAATTCATTGTGGCATAGTATCTACAAGTCCTAAACATATTTTTCAGAGAAAAAAATTCAAAATATTTTACAGTCTGTGTCACAATTCTTTGATTGTCCTTGCAGGACGATTTTTCAAATTTTTATTTTTCATTTGGTTCCATAAAGTTTTCACTGTTGATTTGATTTGAGATTGTGTAAATTGTATTGCAGTTTTCAATAAATATAAGATACAGTACATTATACTTGTATTTTTATTTAAACAACAACAAAAACCGACTTTTTGACTTCAATGAGACGGGGCTCGTATTATAATCTGTATTAGTGTTACTCATTCAATAAATTTAATATTTGACTGCAAATTATTAGAAAATCGCAAGACACAAATAACAGCAAATGGAACAATTAATTACAATTATAGTAACCATGGCCATATACAAATTTTGTGGAAATTTGTTACTAGTAACTTACTAGTAGTAAGTATTTCAAGTTTCTATTATAAAAAGAATTCAAAAATAGAACGGCGGTGTCATTACGATTTTCTACCGGAAATATGCACTCGTTCATTCATTCATGTCCAGGAAATCTTTTATTGTGCATTTCAATAACGTAATTAGCTCGAGTGGTACACGAGAGCTAATTAAGTAAGACGTTGTTGGAAAGCACTTAAAATAATTTCCGGAAAGAATTAATGATTAATATTGATAAACATAATTATTTAATTTCAATCCATTCTTTATTATAAAAACAAATTTTGATTCTCAAATAAATTGAATATTTTAAAGACCATACCATTGAAATTAAATAGCTATAAAAATGTATTACAGTAAAAAACATAATTTCGACAGTTTCGATTAAAAAATAACTGTCCGAATCAAACCGAATAAAATAAAAAATCATAAAGCCCATTATAAAACAATCATTACAAACTGTGTTACATTATATTCCTCTCTACCAATACTCACATAATCAACACTCACTCACTCACTCGCGCGTAGTTCCGGCGTCCCGGACTTTGCCGGAGTGTACCGGAGTCTGACCGGATCTCACCGGAGCGCGACGAGAACTGCGGGGGCGTCGCGCGTCATCGGCTCACGCGGAACCCGAGCGCGCTCGGCAGAGATCGGCGAACGTCGGCAAATCACGTAATGTATAACGTGATGGGAATGGGAACGAGATATTGTTTTACATGCTAGTTTTCTCTCAGGGATGGGATTAAGATGATATAGAGATTTATGGGGTGCTTGTTGCTTTTGAGAATGAATGGTAGAATGGTCTAAGCAAAACGGGCGTTCAACACCGGAAAATAAAATTCTGAATGTTCATATATTCTACTCTTTTTCCCACTACTACGGCTGCCTGAAACCAGCCTGAAACTCGTACTTTGCCGCATCCTAGCTATGCAATGTCATTTTGAAGTTGAAAAATACTGTAAAAGTGTTTTAATTGCGAGTAAACTGTCAGATTATTATTGACTTCAGGATAATGTTTTTATAAACATTTAATAGAGAAAGAATTGATTCACCGATGTGCCTTTTTAAAATTTTAAAAGTAAATCTATCAGAAGATACAACCGTGTAAAGTTTGCATAAATTGGAAATTTTTATAAATTTTTAGCGGAATTTTTATAATCATGCACAATATTTTTATTAAAATTTCAAAAAGGCACAACTATTAATTGATCCTTTAAGCATATAATCCTTGTTGAAATACAATTTTGTCATAATAGATTGCGCCTAATTTTTAACATTATTTAGTTGAAATCCGAAGTAGCTTTTTTAATATCCGTGTTTATTTATGGGATATAACCATTTAAAGTTTGCATAAAATAGGAATTTTTTTGAATTTTTTTAACTTTAATGTGGCTCCCTCTCTCTCCACTTAATTTGATTGTTTCGATATAAAATTGTGTGACATGGAAACATATACAAAATGAGTAAATGCCACACCACCGAAAACCACAGCGTATAAAAACCATACCGCCTAATAACCACACATCCAAAAAACCACAGCGTATAAAAGTTCCCCCACCACAATGTCCAGCTACCCATATACCAATTTCGATTTGCACATTTGTACCCAAACTAATCAATACTAACAAAACCCTAATTGAGTCCAACAGATCTCCGTTTTTTTAAAAATAAACTAATCAATACTAACATAACTCTAATTGAGTCCAACAGAACTCCGTTTTTTTAAAATAAACTAATCAATACTAACAAAACCCTAATTGAGTCCAACAGAACTCCGTTTTTTTTTAAAATAAACTTATCAATACTAACAAAACCCTAATTGAGTCCAACAGAACTCCGTTTTTTTGACATAAACTAAGCAATACTAACAAAACCCTAATTGAATCCAACAGAACTTAAGTTAAGTAAGAAATTAA
This sequence comes from Agonum fuliginosum, assembly GCA_947534325.1. Classification (NCBI taxonomy): domain Eukaryota; kingdom Metazoa; phylum Arthropoda; class Insecta; order Coleoptera; family Carabidae; genus Agonum; species Agonum fuliginosum. Next base: position 4,544,207 of record OX384034.1, on the reverse strand, counting down.
GTAGGAGTAAATTATACGCTGTGGACATAGTGGTGGGAGAACTTTTATACGCTGTGGTTTTTCGGACGTGTGGTTATTAGGAGATATGGTTTTTATACGCTGTGGTTTTCGGTGGTGTGGAACACTTCGTACAAAATCAACAAAGTGTCATAAAATAAGAACATTCTAGATTTTTATTCTGTTGTTGAACCCATTTCAGTTTGAAGTATGTTTTATAATTTAAATGTATAGTGTAGTAGTGTATTCTTTAAAAAGGTTACAATAGCAATACTTCATTTTAAGACTGTTGAAAACTATAAGTTTTTCCGAAGTTTTTCATTTGTACCTACTGTTTTATAGCTTCATTCAAACTTTACCGCAGTTAATCTTGAATTGAAATAATAACTACAACTTTATTTAGAATAAAATGCATATTTTGCTTTAAACTTATTTCAGACTTAAAAAGTCAGCTATATTCATACACTAAATTACAAATTCCCTGATATCTCTTTCGGCATGTGTGCGTCCCGGGTTCGATTCTAATTACCCATTAGCAAGTTTTTCCTCCTCGGCAAAACCTGAGCTCAATTTAGCGAACGTTTCTCTCCGCTCTGAAACTAGCTTCCATATTTCTTGACACGCCGGCTTGATCGTTGATCTTATTACACTTCTCGCAGTAATTTGAACAACAATGCGCCTGAAACCAACCCTGTAGGGACTTGAGAATAAAGAATATATTTGTAAATTATAAATGACAAATTGAGGAAGTTGTAGAAAAGTTTAATGTGTTTTCCGCGCCGTGATATGATTTATTGTTTGCTCATGTTTTTTTATTACTTTGTGATTAGTTTAGTTTTGAAAAGATATATAAACAATAATTATGCCACGAGTGACATTATTAGCATGAGAAATGAAATATTTGTCACTGGGACTTTCAGTTTTATTAATTTATGTACCTACAGAAATAATCAAATAATGAAAAATTGTAATATTTTTTATAATTTGTTCCAACTGAAAATATGTTTGATGGGCTAGCGATGACGTATTTTATATTATCAATAATCCAAGTGTAATATCTTTTTATTGGAAACATTCTGTTATAATGCTTACAACTTATGTTCCCAAAAAAAGTTTAAAAGCAAATAAAATACGAATTACATTGTATATAAAATTGTAGTTAAAAGTATTATTGCAATTCAAGTTTAACAAGAGTAAAGTTTTAATGAAGCTTTTAAAAGATTATCCGTACAAAAGAAAAACTTATAGTTTCCAACAGTCTTAAAATAAATTATTGTTACAGAAAACTTTTTTAAAGAATTTATACTACACTCAAAATATAAAATATACTACAAACGAGAATGGGTTCAACACCTGAAAATTAAATTATGGCATTTTCATAAACAGTAAAATGCAGCACCAAAATGCAGATCTAGATTTAGATCAACCTAATTTGTGTATACCCTATATTGAAGAGACAAACTAGTTTTCTAGATTTGCATCTTCTTGCTTGCGTCTTTATATGTTTGCATTTATGCCAAATCTAAAATCCTAGATTTGCATTTTCCTGTGAATGATTTTTTTAATGCAGGTATTTTATTACGTATTACTTTTCTAGATTGAAATCTTCTTGTAGGTACATGCATTTTTCGTGTAGGTATTCTAAAATTTCATTTCATTTTCACCCAGTCAAGACTATTCCCACTTGACAAAATAAAATCCCCAGAACATTTCAAGAATGTGAACATCCCGGCTTGTTACTTGCTATATTTGCCCATTAACATCCTAATAATATCTTTGCGATTGCTAATGTCCGCCCTTGGTAACATTATCTATGTTACATCCCAATGTTGTAATTTGGTAAAAATATCACAATTATATATCCCATGTAATTCTTTGAGATTTTTATATTGAGTATGTAATTTTTGATCGTACTCAGGATGTGGCTAGGATAGACTTACGTAACATCACAAGAATAAGATATTTTGAAACATCCCATGGACGATTCATGTCAAGTGGGTTGGTCCTAATTTAATTTATGATAGGTACTGAATTTAATGTACCTACCTACTGAATTTGAATGAATTTAACGTACTGAATTTTACGTACCTACTGAATATAACGTATTGAAATTACCTATAAAGCGTTAGGATTGATTTTCTAAAAAATGTCACAACTACCCCGGTCTCCCCTATTAATTTCTTGTTTAATTTTTTTAAAACTGCGTACAAGGTAGCAAGACAAACGGTCCCTTCAAAAGTGTTCTGTGAAAAAACCTCTCTACTTGAATCTCTTACCATTTTCCCCTCAACCAATCGATTAGCGCGGTAATTTCGTTGGCTTTTAATGGTGGATTTTTCGCCAACATATTTTGCAGAAGCAGCCATTAACATCTTCTCATTTCTGTCCGTTGGTTGGCGTTTGATCGGCTCTGGTTGTGTTTGAGAAAGTGTCATGTCTCTTTTCTTCTTTCCTGCTTTCTTTCCAACGTTTTTCTCGTTAAAATGTCCCCAGGCAATGAGGTTAATGAAAAATTTAACGCGTTGTACGTTCTGTCACCGAGAAAACCAATATTTGTGCATGGGAAAGTAATTTTTACTTCGGAATCGACGGAGTGACAATTTGACGTTTTTTATTTGAGCTTATTTTTTTGAACTAATTTTTACAGCCACAATTTGAGGTGTATAAACTAAAAGCATAGCCACAGGTACATCAGTTTGATATTACAAGTAGGTACAATATTTTTGTAAATTTACATTTATACTCCGATATTACTTTTTTTCTATTTCACTCTCTTCCCCACTACTACGAAACTCGTACACTACCGAAACTCATACTTTGTCGCATCCTAGCTATGCAATGTCATTTTGAAGTTGAAAAATACTGTAAATATGGCTCAGTATTCCCATAATAACTTCTGTATTTTTTAAAGAAATTAAGTAAAAGATAAATTATTTGAAAAAGGAAGGTTTGCTGCAAGCTTCTTGCTTTTTAAATTTTTCTTTCCATTTATAATGACCGAAAAAAATCATGTCAAATCGTATCAAATAATGACAAAAACATCATTTTTGAATATTTTTTACTTCATATTCCTAGGCCAAAGACAAAAAATTTAAAAAAACTAGAGGCATTAAGACATCCTTTGTAAATACACTCATATGTAAAAGCATCATATATTTCAATTATAACTAAAGTAAACGTGGGAGGCGTACACTTCTGTAACGCTGTAAAATTATGGGGTAGACGAACACCTTAAGCCCATTTTACATTGAGCAAGAGCTGCGCTCAACTGCAATAATCAAGTGTCAGTTTTAATGAGTTGCGCCAGAAAATTGCAGGAGACTTTTTTTCATTGAGCAACATCAGCAACATCCAACTGCTTAATTAATGTATAAATTTATCAACAAATTTGTCAATATTTTGTTACTACATTATGTCAACTTAATCTCATGAATTTGTTGTACTGTTTGTTTATTGTTGGAGTCGTAGATATTGAAGTTTTGATAAAAAAGTTTATTTGATAAAGAAATTATAAACCGTTACAGTATTAAACAAAATTACTGTTTTTTTGTCAGAAATATGGATAGAATGGCATTATAACCACTAACGCAGTAACTTTCAAATACAAATTAATCTTTTTGACGTTTATGTTTAGTTGGTTACATCATAACGAACTAAAAAATAACTAAAAAAATCTGTGAATTGCCTGCATCAAGTCTTACAAAAATTAGAACGTTCTATTTAATGCAACTGTTGCCCCAAGATTGCTTCCGCCTGTTGAACGTACCATTTCTGTATTACACTTATGCAATATTGAAGCAACTTGTCAGAAGTGGCACTTGCATCTGCAATATTGCTCAATGTAAAATGGGCTTTACAAGTAAAATCACAGCTGTCATTACAAACTAACAGGTTTGATGTTAATTTTCCGATTTATACATTCGTCATAACCTTTTATTATTCACAATAATAAATATATTTTTATTCATGTCTTATTTTACTTATTAAACATTTCCAGCACATCCACAATCGAATTGTTAAGATTCGAGAATTTCGAGAATCAGAAACAACCCAATTTGTTACATTATCAACAGAATTTATGTTTAGAAATTATATAGTACCTACAAGAACTACTGGAGAACAGTACAATAATTTCTAAATAATCAAGTAAAATAATGAATGTATTATTTTATAAATATTCATGGCGCTTGTAAAGAGTAAAAGTATCACTTAACACCTTTAAGAAAAATTGCTTTTCGTCAATGACTTCTTTTCGCCGCGTCATTAATTTCAATTAGCAGAATTCATTTCTTCCTCGTCACCGCCACCATTTGTGCTAATTTGAATAAACTAATTACAAATTCAAACCTACTGGGGTATTTTTCACCCGGTTTTAATACTCTTAACAAGCTTCTTTCACACCAAAGTTTTCACTTTTCACTTTTAACCTGTCGGGCTTTATTGAAACAAATCGCAGGGGAAGGTGTAATTTTGTAATATCTTGGAGGGATGTTATAACTACTCTTCAAACGTAATTTTTATTTGGACTGTTAAGATATTTGAAATGGATATTGAATTTTTTAAATTTAAATTATAAAAAAATTAATCAAACGAATAAAAAATATCTGCTTAAAACACTCAATCCCAGAATAAGTGCGCTCAACGGCTTAACCTCAAAACTTCCAGTCAAACGTCAAACTCGTATGACCTGTTAATTTGTAAACTATTTTGAGTCTATCTGTTTACACCGCAATGAATACGTTTGGGCCGCGGCCCAGTATAGGTCAGGCCACATGTAAAAGTGGCCTGACCTATGCCAGGCCGCTTCATATTTTAAGTGTTTACACCAGGCGGCCTAGCAACATTTGGGTCGAATTTGGGGTATAGGTCGAATATAGGTCTACGGTGTAAACTAGGCCAATATGATGCCAAAAATTATTTAAAAGTAGGGTTACATCAATTATTTTTTGACATATTATGACATTTGAATTATTGTTGCCAATTTAAAAACTCTTAATTTTATTTGCTCTTTTTGCAATAAAATCATGCTTTGAAACATAATTAATTAAGTAAATACCGATCCACATCAGGCCATGAAAATTGTACACCTGACCCGAATTAAAACCTACGAAGTCTGTAAATTTATTGTTTGATTTATTTTAAATATTCAAGCAAAATAAAATGAGGACGAAACATTAAAAATCTGTCACGTTCTATACCTTTAAGAAAATCAATTCTGTTATTTCTAGATATTCATTGATAAACACGTTTTATTTTCCGTTGCGCAGTACATTTTTATTTATTTTACTTCCATTATAAAGAGATTGAAGATTATTGTAAAAAATATAAATCGTTTTTCTATATGCATTCGATTAGATATTGTACACAAATATAAATATAATATTTTTAATGTAATCTACATGTAACATGTTACAGTTTCGTTGGTCGTCACAGCGCCATATCACATGTCATGTGCCACTAACCCTTTGCCCGTAGCTCGTAAAACAAATCACGTCAAATAAAGGAAATTATGATTTATTTAACAGTGTTGTTTATGATGTTTACACTAAAATAATAGAGCTTAACACTGTATATGAGCCCACTGGGAAATGGTACAGCAGTTGAGAAGGGTCTTGCGAAAATTGTATTATGTAGAGAATTATTTGCGAATTTATTAGCGCTGAAAGTTGTAATGAATTAAGCTGTGTAATCATACTTTACAACAAGTAGAGAAGTATGTTTAAAGTTGATTATTTTTTATTGATCATAAGAAATATGAATATGTTGTTTTATATATTTTCGTACCAACTTGACCTGTTATAAACAATGTAATTTGTAAAATAGTTCAATATACTAAACTAAACTAAATTAAACTAATGAGACTGTTTAAGAAAGGCTACATATAGGTCCCTGAAAATATTTTTGATTTCATGGTACAAACGTATTTTTTAATGGCAATCACACAGGGCAGAAAAACTTGAAATAGGTAGTAATATAATTCAGTAATATAAATTACTGGTATTTTTTTGTTTTGATCCTAATACAACGTTCAACATTTCTCAAAAAACCGTACCTATTATACGTTGGACCTCGACAATGACTAATATACCTACTAATAAGAGTTTTATCCACCACTTTAAAAACGAAAAATTTATTTCATTATAAATTTGTGCTTTTTTTATAAACAACGTTAAGTACTGATACATAAAATATATAGGATTTCCCAAAAGTCCTGGGACGGAGCTATAAGGTTAGAACGAGTGAAGAAAAAAAATTGAAAATTTAAGGATCATTAAAAACTCATAAAAACTACATTCTTAGTTTAGAACTTCTATGCAACGTGGAGTTTTTAAAAAAGATGACAACCCTAACAATTTTAAATAGCAACCCCTGTCGAGTTTCACTTTATTTTTAAAGGTAATAAAAAAAGAAACATCCCCATAAACCAAAACCCGATATATTAATTCTTTCAAGATTTTAAATGTTTTTTGCACGTTTATTACGATTTTTATAACAAATGTTCAAATTGTCGACCTTCTTCGTTCTCGCAATGACCCAAACGCTTTAGTGATTCTCAAATTTTCAATTTTTTTTCTTCACTCGTTCAAAACTTATAGCTCCCGGAAATTTTGGAAAACCGTGTACTTGACAGATGAATTATTCCGAAATTTATGCAGACATTCAGAAATACAACTTAGATTATAAAGTATACAGCTGGCATTTTTTTATTGTTTTTTCTAATTACTATAAACGACTTTACCCCTGTGTAAGTCCACCTTAATTTTTACAACTGTGTCAATTCATTGTGGCATAGTATCTACAAGTCCTAAACATATTTTTCAGAGAAAAAAATTCAAAATATTTTACAGTCTGTGTCACAATTCTTTGATTGTCCTTGCAGGACGATTTTTCAAATTTTTATTTTTCATTTGGTTCCATAAAGTTTTCACTGTTGATTTGATTTGAGATTGTGTAAATTGTATTGCAGTTTTCAATAAATATAAGATACAGTACATTATACTTGTATTTTTATTTAAACAACAACAAAAACCGACTTTTTGACTTCAATGAGACGGGGCTCGTATTATAATCTGTATTAGTGTTACTCATTCAATAAATTTAATATTTGACTGCAAATTATTAGAAAATCGCAAGACACAAATAACAGCAAATGGAACAATTAATTACAATTATAGTAACCATGGCCATATACAAATTTTGTGGAAATTTGTTACTAGTAACTTACTAGTAGTAAGTATTTCAAGTTTCTATTATAAAAAGAATTCAAAAATAGAACGGCGGTGTCATTACGATTTTCTACCGGAAATATGCACTCGTTCATTCATTCATGTCCAGGAAATCTTTTATTGTGCATTTCAATAACGTAATTAGCTCGAGTGGTACACGAGAGCTAATTAAGTAAGACGTTGTTGGAAAGCACTTAAAATAATTTCCGGAAAGAATTAATGATTAATATTGATAAACATAATTATTTAATTTCAATCCATTCTTTATTATAAAAACAAATTTTGATTCTCAAATAAATTGAATATTTTAAAGACCATACCATTGAAATTAAATAGCTATAAAAATGTATTACAGTAAAAAACATAATTTCGACAGTTTCGATTAAAAAATAACTGTCCGAATCAAACCGAATAAAATAAAAAATCATAAAGCCCATTATAAAACAATCATTACAAACTGTGTTACATTATATTCCTCTCTACCAATACTCACATAATCAACACTCACTCACTCACTCGCGCGTAGTTCCGGCGTCCCGGACTTTGCCGGAGTGTACCGGAGTCTGACCGGATCTCACCGGAGCGCGACGAGAACTGCGGGGGCGTCGCGCGTCATCGGCTCACGCGGAACCCGAGCGCGCTCGGCAGAGATCGGCGAACGTCGGCAAATCACGTAATGTATAACGTGATGGGAATGGGAACGAGATATTGTTTTACATGCTAGTTTTCTCTCAGGGATGGGATTAAGATGATATAGAGATTTATGGGGTGCTTGTTGCTTTTGAGAATGAATGGTAGAATGGTCTAAGCAAAACGGGCGTTCAACACCGGAAAATAAAATTCTGAATGTTCATATATTCTACTCTTTTTCCCACTACTACGGCTGCCTGAAACCAGCCTGAAACTCGTACTTTGCCGCATCCTAGCTATGCAATGTCATTTTGAAGTTGAAAAATACTGTAAAAGTGTTTTAATTGCGAGTAAACTGTCAGATTATTATTGACTTCAGGATAATGTTTTTATAAACATTTAATAGAGAAAGAATTGATTCACCGATGTGCCTTTTTAAAATTTTAAAAGTAAATCTATCAGAAGATACAACCGTGTAAAGTTTGCATAAATTGGAAATTTTTATAAATTTTTAGCGGAATTTTTATAATCATGCACAATATTTTTATTAAAATTTCAAAAAGGCACAACTATTAATTGATCCTTTAAGCATATAATCCTTGTTGAAATACAATTTTGTCATAATAGATTGCGCCTAATTTTTAACATTATTTAGTTGAAATCCGAAGTAGCTTTTTTAATATCCGTGTTTATTTATGGGATATAACCATTTAAAGTTTGCATAAAATAGGAATTTTTTTGAATTTTTTTAACTTTAATGTGGCTCCCTCTCTCTCCACTTAATTTGATTGTTTCGATATAAAATTGTGTGACATGGAAACATATACAAAATGAGTAAATGCCACACCACCGAAAACCACAGCGTATAAAAACCATACCGCCTAATAACCACACATCCAAAAAACCACAGCGTATAAAAGTTCCCCCACCACAATGTCCAGCTACCCATATACCAATTTCGATTTGCACATTTGTACCCAAACTAATCAATACTAACAAAACCCTAATTGAGTCCAACAGATCTCCGTTTTTTTAAAAATAAACTAATCAATACTAACATAACTCTAATTGAGTCCAACAGAACTCCGTTTTTTTAAAATAAACTAATCAATACTAACAAAACCCTAATTGAGTCCAACAGAACTCCGTTTTTTTTTAAAATAAACTTATCAATACTAACAAAACCCTAATTGAGTCCAACAGAACTCCGTTTTTTTGACATAAACTAAGCAATACTAACAAAACCCTAATTGAATCCAACAGAACTTAAGTTAAGTAAGAAATTAAGTAGGAGTAAATTATACGCTGTGGACATAGTGGTGGGAGAACTTTTATACGCTGTGGTTTTTCGGACGTGTGGTTATTAGGAGATATGGTTTTTATACGCTGTGGTTTTCGGTGGTGTGGAACACTTCGTACAAAATCAACAAAGTGTCATAAAATAAGAACATTCTAGATTTTTATTCTGTTGTTGAACCCATTTCAGTTTGAAGTATGTTTTATAATTTAAATGTATAGTGTAGTAGTGTATTCTTTAAAAAGGTTACAATAGCAATACTTCATTTTAAGACTGTTGAAAACTATAAGTTTTTCCGAAGTTTTTCATTTGTACCTACTGTTTTATAGCTTCATTCAAACTTTACCGCAGTTAATCTTGAATTGAAATAATAACTACAACTTTATTTAGAATAAAATGCATATTTTGCTTTAAACTTATTTCAGACTTAAAAAGTCAGCTATATTCATACACTAAATTACAAATTCCCTGATATCTCTTTCGGCATGTGTGCGTCCCGGGTTCGATTCTAATTACCCATTAGCAAGTTTTTCCTCCTCGGCAAAACCTGAGCTCAATTTAGCGAACGTTTCTCTCCGCTCTGAAACTAGCTTCCATATTTCTTGACACGCCGGCTTGATCGTTGATCTTATTACACTTCTCGCAGTAATTTGAACAACAATGCGCCTGAAACCAACCCTGTAGGGACTTGAGAATAAAGAATATATTTGTAAATTATAAATGACAAATTGAGGAAGTTGTAGAAAAGTTTAATGTGTTTTCCGCGCCGTGATATGATTTATTGTTTGCTCATGTTTTTTTATTACTTTGTGATTAGTTTAGTTTTGAAAAGATATATAAACAATAATTATGCCACGAGTGACATTATTAGCATGAGAAATGAAATATTTGTCACTGGGACTTTCAGTTTTATTAATTTATGTACCTACAGAAATAATCAAATAATGAAAAATTGTAATATTTTTTATAATTTGTTCCAACTGAAAATATGTTTGATGGGCTAGCGATGACGTATTTTATATTATCAATAATCCAAGTGTAATATCTTTTTATTGGAAACATTCTGTTATAATGCTTACAACTTATGTTCCCAAAAAAAGTTTAAAAGCAAATAAAATACGAATTACATTGTATATAAAATTGTAGTTAAAAGTATTATTGCAATTCAAGTTTAACAAGAGTAAAGTTTTAATGAAGCTTTTAAAAGATTATCCGTACAAAAGAAAAACTTATAGTTTCCAACAGTCTTAAAATAAATTATTGTTACAGAAAACTTTTTTAAAGAATTTATACTACACTCAAAATATAAAATATACTACAAACGAGAATGGGTTCAACACCTGAAAATTAAATTATGGCATTTTCATAAACAGTAAAATGCAGCACCAAAATGCAGATCTAGATTTAGATCAACCTAATTTGTGTATACCCTATATTGAAGAGACAAACTAGTTTTCTAGATTTGCATCTTCTTGCTTGCGTCTTTATATGTTTGCATTTATGCCAAATCTAAAATCCTAGATTTGCATTTTCCTGTGAATGATTTTTTTAATGCAGGTATTTTATTACGTATTACTTTTCTAGATTGAAATCTTCTTGTAGGTACATGCATTTTTCGTGTAGGTATTCTAAAATTTCATTTCATTTTCACCCAGTCAAGACTATTCCCACTTGACAAAATAAAATCCCCAGAACATTTCAAGAATGTGAACATCCCGGCTTGTTACTTGCTATATTTGCCCATTAACATCCTAATAATATCTTTGCGATTGCTAATGTCCGCCCTTGGTAACATTATCTATGTTACATCCCAATGTTGTAATTTGGTAAAAATATCACAATTATATATCCCATGTAATTCTTTGAGATTTTTATATTGAGTATGTAATTTTTGATCGTACTCAGGATGTGGCTAGGATAGACTTACGTAACATCACAAGAATAAGATATTTTGAAACATCCCATGGACGATTCATGTCAAGTGGGTTGGTCCTAATTTAATTTATGATAGGTACTGAATTTAATGTACCTACCTACTGAATTTGAATGAATTTAACGTACTGAATTTTACGTACCTACTGAATATAACGTATTGAAATTACCTATAAAGCGTTAGGATTGATTTTCTAAAAAATGTCACAACTACCCCGGTCTCCCCTATTAATTTCTTGTTTAATTTTTTTAAAACTGCGTACAAGGTAGCAAGACAAACGGTCCCTTCAAAAGTGTTCTGTGAAAAAACCTCTCTACTTGAATCTCTTACCATTTTCCCCTCAACCAATCGATTAGCGCGGTAATTTCGTTGGCTTTTAATGGTGGATTTTTCGCCAACATATTTTGCAGAAGCAGCCATTAACATCTTCTCATTTCTGTCCGTTGGTTGGCGTTTGATCGGCTCTGGTTGTGTTTGAGAAAGTGTCATGTCTCTTTTCTTCTTTCCTGCTTTCTTTCCAACGTTTTTCTCGTTAAAATGTCCCCAGGCAATGAGGTTAATGAAAAATTTAACGCGTTGTACGTTCTGTCACCGAGAAAACCAATATTTGTGCATGGGAAAGTAATTTTTACTTCGGAATCGACGGAGTGACAATTTGACGTTTTTTATTTGAGCTTATTTTTTTGAACTAATTTTTACAGCCACAATTTGAGGTGTATAAACTAAAAGCATAGCCACAGGTACATCAGTTTGATATTACAAGTAGGTACAATATTTTTGTAAATTTACATTTATACTCCGATATTACTTTTTTTCTATTTCACTCTCTTCCCCACTACTACGAAACTCGTACACTACCGAAACTCATACTTTGTCGCATCCTAGCTATGCAATGTCATTTTGAAGTTGAAAAATACTGTAAATATGGCTCAGTATTCCCATAATAACTTCTGTATTTTTTAAAGAAATTAAGTAAAAGATAAATTATTTGAAAAAGGAAGGTTTGCTGCAAGCTTCTTGCTTTTTAAATTTTTCTTTCCATTTATAATGACCGAAAAAAATCATGTCAAATCGTATCAAATAATGACAAAAACATCATTTTTGAATATTTTTTACTTCATATTCCTAGGCCAAAGACAAAAAATTTAAAAAAACTAGAGGCATTAAGACATCCTTTGTAAATACACTCATATGTAAAAGCATCATATATTTCAATTATAACTAAAGTAAACGTGGGAGGCGTACACTTCTGTAACGCTGTAAAATTATGGGGTAGACGAACACCTTAAGCCCATTTTACATTGAGCAAGAGCTGCGCTCAACTGCAATAATCAAGTGTCAGTTTTAATGAGTTGCGCCAGAAAATTGCAGGAGACTTTTTTTCATTGAGCAACATCAGCAACATCCAACTGCTTAATTAATGTATAAATTTATCAACAAATTTGTCAATATTTTGTTACTACATTATGTCAACTTAATCTCATGAATTTGTTGTACTGTTTGTTTATTGTTGGAGTCGTAGATATTGAAGTTTTGATAAAAAAGTTTATTTGATAAAGAAATTATAAACCGTTACAGTATTAAACAAAATTACTGTTTTTTTGTCAGAAATATGGATAGAATGGCATTATAACCACTAACGCAGTAACTTTCAAATACAAATTAATCTTTTTGACGTTTATGTTTAGTTGGTTACATCATAACGAACTAAAAAATAACTAAAAAAATCTGTGAATTGCCTGCATCAAGTCTTACAAAAATTAGAACGTTCTATTTAATGCAACTGTTGCCCCAAGATTGCTTCCGCCTGTTGAACGTACCATTTCTGTATTACACTTATGCAATATTGAAGCAACTTGTCAGAAGTGGCACTTGCATCTGCAATATTGCTCAATGTAAAATGGGCTTTACAAGTAAAATCACAGCTGTCATTACAAACTAACAGGTTTGATGTTAATTTTCCGATTTATACATTCGTCATAACCTTTTATTATTCACAATAATAAATATATTTTTATTCATGTCTTATTTTACTTATTAAACATTTCCAGCACATCCACAATCGAATTGTTAAGATTCGAGAATTTCGAGAATCAGAAACAACCCAATTTGTTACATTATCAACAGAATTTATGTTTAGAAATTATATAGTACCTACAAGAACTACTGGAGAACAGTACAATAATTTCTAAATAATCAAGTAAAATAATGAATGTATTATTTTATAAATATTCATGGCGCTTGTAAAGAGTAAAAGTATCACTTAACACCTTTAAGAAAAATTGCTTTTCGTCAATGACTTCTTTTCGCCGCGTCATTAATTTCAATTAGCAGAATTCATTTCTTCCTCGTCACCGCCACCATTTGTGCTAATTTGAATAAACTAATTACAAATTCAAACCTACTGGGGTATTTTTCACCCGGTTTTAATACTCTTAACAAGCTTCTTTCACACCAAAGTTTTCACTTTTCACTTTTAACCTGTCGGGCTTTATTGAAACAAATCGCAGGGGAAGGTGTAATTTTGTAATATCTTGGAGGGATGTTATAACTACTGTTTGTGAAATAAGGGTAGATTTCATCATTGAAGTCATAGTGGAATATTATAAGGAAAATAATTGGTTCTGATTATTTTTAAGTGTTTAAAGCTGAGTGCATAACATGACTGACTGTGGTTTAAGCAATGTCATTTTAAAGTTGAAAAATACTGCAAGTTTTTGCGAATAAACTATTAGTTTATTATTGATTTCAAGGTAATGTTTTATAAACATTTAATAGAAAAAGAATAGATCTACAGATGTGCCTTTTTTAAATGGTACAACTGTTATCTGATGTGGCCAGCACAAGACCTCCCGCCATACTCTACTCTATTTTCTACTATACAAAAAAATGCAAAATATTTTTGTATATTTTTCTTAAGTACACCACTGGATTCCTCGTATCAAATGACATTTTCTTTAAAAAATTCTGTCGGGTACAATTTTAAATGAAGTTTGAAAATTTTTAAAAATGTCTAAAATTTTCGAAATTTTCGATTTGTTCAGAATTTGGTTACACCCTATTTTGGATTCGAGGAATCCAATGGTGCCACTAGAAAAAAAATTCGGCTAATACCTTTCGAGATAAATTTTTCCAGGTGAAAGACGGGAGTAGCTACGACCGTAGTTTTTTCATCATTGGATTCCTTGCGTCGAATTACATATAAATCCAAATTTTCGCGAAAAAATTCTAACGGGTACAATTTTTATGAAGGGTTTTCGAAAATGGCCAAAAACGTAGGTACACCCCTTGATGAAATTTTGGTCAAAATAAGTTTTTCTCTCAGAATTGGCTGAAAATTTGGTTATATACTAATTTGACCCCGAGGATTTCAAATCTGCAATCAAAAATTTTTTTCGACCAATATTTTTCGACATAATTTTTTTTAGTCGAAAACTGGTCGAAATGGAAAATTTATTTTTTAACCATTGGATTCCTCGGGTTAAATTATGTAGGAAAACAAATTTTCACAAAAAAATTCTAAGCGGTACAATTTTTATTGAGGTTTTTAAAAAATGGTACAAAATCGAAAAGATAAAACTTTGATTATTTTCTAGCTTAAAGAATAAAATTGGGAATTGGCTTAAAATATGGTTATATACTAATTCGACCACGGGGATTTCAAACCTGTAGCCGAAAAAAATTTCAACTTACAGTTTTCGAAAACTGTTCGAAAAATAATAATTTTTAAACCATTTGATTCCTCGGGTCAATTTCTATAGGTGTACATAGTTTAAGAAAAAAATTCTATCGAATATCATATGTACATACAGATTTTATAATCAGGATATGTCGAAATTATAAAAATTGTACATTTGATAGAAATCTATGAACTGTTGCTAAATGAGAGACTAAAAAAATGTAAATATTTTTCAATGTAAAAAATCTGACAAGACCTAAGTTAGTATATACGATTAATAAATTGAAAATAAAATTGATAAACTATTATTATTATCGTGTAAACTGGCATTACATTTAAAATTGAACCATACTTCCTGCTTTATGTATCAGCCCTTAATCTTACTCTTTCATCTATCATCAACTGATGTCCTAACCTAGAATTCGGAATATTTAGATCCCACTTCTACAACATACAACGATCTATAACTCTACCACTACACTCTATAATCTATATACCTACTCTCTGTTCTATGCTGCTCTGAACTGTGAACTTTGAACTGTGTGATGCAAACGCAGATGCATAAGATGAAAGCTTGAGTATTATCGACGTACGCGAGATTATTCGTCGGGTAATTATCGTGAGCATGAATAAGCTGACAAGACTGGGATCAAATTCATGAAAGAATATCAACATTGAAGGTGATGTTACGGTGATTATTAAACTAAACTTTAAAATTAAACAAGAAATCTGATGCTTTTTACAGAGTGTTTCCTTTAAAACAACCAGCGCTTTTTTGTTATTATTAATTTCTTAGTAAAACACGTTATTTTAGATAATAAAAAAATACTATCGTAACCTAGGAAATAGTCGTAATAGTTTTATTTTATTTTATTTTCAAATACACTGTCCGAACAGGTAAACCCAAAAATTGGACAGGAACAAAATAGTAAAATAATAAGTAAACTAATGAATACACAACGAAATATAGCAATAATTATATAAACAAGAAGGTACATGAGGCATATCTAAATACATTACAAAAAAAAACATAATACTGAAGAAATAATTATATAAGTACAATATAAATAATAACTTTAACACAAACCGTAACAGATCATAATCATTTTAATTAATATGTTCAAGATTTTTAATAGAATTTAAAGTAGCGTTAAATATATCAATATCGCTTTCTACTTTTTGGTATAAATCGTACATTTGACAAAGAGGAGAATGCAGTAAGTAATTAGTACGAGACATAGGTGGATGGAAAGTTTGACGACTGCGTGAATTAAAAGATGGTACACGAAAATTGACTAAACTAAGGGTTAATGGATCGTCAATCAGATTGTGTAGCATTTTGTATAAATGAATAAGTTGAGCTTTATTACGTCTGACACTTAATTTAGTAAAGTTAAAAAATTCTAGTAGGTAATCATATGATATATTGAAGTCTGGATAAACATGGTTTACTTTAAAATATAGATATCTTAGGAACTTTTTCTGTACTGACTCAAGTAGTGAAGTATATGTAGTGTAAGTAGGATTCCATATAACATTGCATAGCCTACTTCAATATTGTAAAATTATTTCTGATTTTTAATACCATTTTTCTCAAAATACTTGTTATACATGTCATATTTATATTGTTGAAATCAGAAAAAAATTCTATATCTAATGCACTAAAAATTTATATAGGTTACCATTTAAAAAAATATTAATTTATTTTGCTGTTTTGGAACTGGTTGAATTTTTTGTTTGTTATTCCTATGTAATGAAACCCCTTTTGTTGGTCACTTTTGTGTATAACATTTTACTCTAAAGTAATTAGTTCGCCTAAAAAAGCGCTGGTTGATTTAAAGGAAACACCCTGTATATTTAGACCAAAAATGTTTACTTGTAATGTTTGGACCACGGAGTATAATGCCCTGTTCACACGAGGAAAGTTTTCACTAAAAAGTTTCTTCAAAGCAAAACAAATACTAGGAGCTGTCATAAATAAAAACGGTCAATACTGTTCATACGGGAAAGTAATAATTTTTATTAGGTACTTACAGACTGTCCATTTGCTTGGACCCATTTTTTAATTTGCGAATTTCAACAAAATTCTTTTTGATTCATGATCAGTGCGGCCAATACTAACACACTCAAATTTTGTTACACAGGTTGGGTTACACCCTGTATATTGTAAGGTATCAATACACTAATTAAAATAAAACATACTAACGACAAGATTTATTTGCAATTACATGAATTATAACTGTCACGTACCATTCATAAATATACTGTGATGTTTAAGCAGATACGTGCAGCAAATTTCATCCATGTAACAATTATAAATGACACATAAATATGTGTCACGCCAGCTTGGGTGTGACAGCCGCACATAATGTGAATTATCGGTAAAGATATTATCTTACTGTGAGTGCGGTTACCAGCTGTCAATACATGGTTGTTATAAAGTACACTAGAGAAGAGATTTTTGTGCAACTGATTGGATTCGAACCTGAATTGTCAGAACAACAGTCGGTCACGTAACGCACTTGGTTATTTCTATATTTATGCATATTTCCAATAAGCTCGAATTTCTAAAAATAATTTGAATGTTCAGAATTTTTGTTCCAAACAATTTCGATTATTCAGCTAAAATTTTAATTATGGTTTAGAATTTCACGGATGTTAAAAAACAATTCGATACAAGCATCATTTATTTATAAACACTTTATTAAAATCGCAAAATATAATTAATTTATTATTATTATTAATTTATTTTTGTTCCAAATTTTATATTCAATATTATTAAGCCCTGATCGCACGAGGATTTTTTGAAGATTCTGAATCTTAAACAAAAATTCATGGGTTTGAAGCAAACAATAAATTATAAATTCTTCTTTTCCAAGACTCATTTAGCGGCACCGCAATTTAACAGGTAATTCTCACTAAAAAGAAGAAAACTTCTTCTTTTCCAGGATTCAGAATCCTGATAGAATCCTCGTGCGAACAGGACTTTAGGTACATTCGGGTACATTTATTGCGAATATTTGTAATTAGTCTAATACAAATATTAATGTCAGATATAAGATGCAAATGGTAAATTCGTCTAGTTGCTGAAATTTTCCTGAAATTCTTAAGATCCGTTAAGAAAGTGTATAAACAAAAAGTGCATAGTTTTAAACGTTTTAAACTAAGAAATACAGCATCAATCTGGTTTTCTACTATTTTTCTTAATTGATCCATTGCTAAAATTGAAATTGAAATTAAAAACAGTCTGAATAATGAAACATAATATCTAAGAGTATAAATTACGTCTTAAAAAACTACCTCGCTAATAAATTATATTTATAAAACGAGTGCACTTAAGTTTCAATTTACTACAGCGGATAATAATATTTCTGATGAACATGGAAGGTAAAGAAGTTTCTCTCTTCTTTGAAGATTCTTTCATACTTATAAATTTTGACAAAAATGAGAATTGCCTCTAAACTAGCGGCGCTGCTAAATTGAATCTTCAATGAGTCTTGAAAAAGAAGAATTTCTAATTCATTGATAGCTTTTTTTTCGGAAGCATAAAAGAATCTTCAAAGAATCCTGTGTAAGGTAAATTCTACTACAGAGTTCATAGCGTATAGGAATTAATTTCAGCGATAGAACACTTTAATTGAATCAGCGTTGGATTCGACAGCTCATTCGGTATTTGAGTGTAACACACAGCACACATCGTTATTAATTAATACGTTATAAAGGATTAGCTTCTCGCTTTCGCATTCAAACTTCTAAATTGCAAACACAAAACACTAGAGAACAAGTTACACGAAACTTACACGAGACAGTTCTAAACTACAATTTCACACAGAGTGCTGAAGAATTTCTTTACTTGTCTATGAATTATTCAACTCTTAAGTGCTTGACTTGACACTTAATAACTTTATGTCTTCCTAGTATGTAATTGTTTAATTATGTCATGGATACGAGGTATGTTATATACTACATTATACCGTCGGGCATTAAGAAATTGCCATGGTAATATTGAGACATCACTAATGTTTTTCTTCTGAAATTAATATATTTTCTGTCTGTTACTAGGATACCAAAAATATTAACAAAATTCGAAACGTCAAAGCGAAATGTCACGCGCGCAATATTTTAAATAAAATAGTAAGACATAAAATATTGTATGCATCACGGGCATCATTGATGTTTATAGCCCTCGGGCGATTTACAGACCCTCGGGCCAGAGGCCCTTGGGCTTGTAAACATGTCGCCCTCGGATGATCATCATGATGCCCTTGATACATAAATAACTATAATAACTCTTAATTGTATTTATTTATAATGAGCGGCAAAATTATTTCTTATTAAAACTAACAAATAAAGATTAAATTCACTTGACTTTAGTACCGAGAAGTTCAAAATCCTCTATAAACTATAGTTCCCATACATAATGTGAGTTGGCCATTCGCTTCATTTCGAGTCAAATTACCATAATATCCCAAGTGCATGTCAAATTTGTGCACTTGAGAAAATTATCGACAATTACATGCACGAGGGATATTCGAAGGACTATTTCCCGATTAAAATTTAGCCAAACGCTGTTTCTCTCATGAAAAATAAAGCAAAATTTAAAAACTTCCTTTGACAGCAAGTCAGAATCACATTTATCGTGTAATTCTACGCTGATTGGACGACATTCAGAAATGTTAGACTTCTGATTGGCTTAAATTTTATGAGGGAAATAGTCAATGAAATCGGTGAAATTATGATCTGATGATGATGAATATACATTGTGCCGAGTGGTTCAGAATCCACTATTAGCTGTAATTCCCTTATAAGCTATGATTAACCGTTCATTTAACGCAAGTAAAATTGTCAATGAAACCGGTGGAATTCTGATCTGATGATGAAAATACCTCGTGTCAAGTGGTTCAGAATCCACTATAAGCTGTAATTCCCTTGTGATTTGACCATTCGCTTTACTTAATGCAAGTAAAATTGTCAATGAAACCGGTGGAATTACGATCTGACAATGAAAAATATTTTGTGCCGAATGGTTCAGAATTCACTATAAACTAAAATTCCGTTACACAGGCTGTGATTTGACCATTCGCTTCTCTTTATGCAAGTAAAAATGTCAATGAAACTGGTGGAATTTCGGCGAGATACATTTGTTCTAGAAGTGGCTGCATTGAAATGAGTATGTTTTGAAGAGTTTAGTAAAATAAAACCCAATATTATGGTTTGCATCTCTGTAATTCTGGTAGCTGTATTTTAATTTGTCACTCAAACCAATTAAAAACATCAAAAAAATATAAAATTGACTCACCATTGTGGACCTGCTACCGCCCCGCCACTCTCCGTAGAAAATCTGAAAAAGAAATTTTATAATAATTTTTTAATATTAAATTTAATTAAATTTATTTGCGAATGGAATATTTTCCAACAAACAAATAAATGTCAATATGATATTTAGATACGATAAAAATACGTGGGACGCTGATACAACATAAATAACAGAAAACATTTAGATGTCTGGAAAATTTATTCCATAGATATTATTAGAATTGCTACAACATTTGTCAACCCACTCGTATTTGAACATGCTACATTAATATAATTGTTTTATTGATATATTTGAAATAGGTACACAGTGTTTATTTATTATTTATAATTAAATAAATATGTATATTCGAGCAATTTAATTGATAATTCATAATTTCAACTTGAATGTTTTATGTATGAAGCCTTTTACCCAACTTGGGTGCGGCAGCTTGTCATATAAAATGTATACGTCATTTAGAGGACAATTTATTTTGCGAATTTTGAAAAAATAATTGTTAGAAATAAGTTGGCGTGGAAACAACAAGACAATTCTCAAAAAAATATTATCTCTCATGGTATTACCTCTGATTATTTTGTTTCTATATAAAACTTCATAAACTCCATTGACATTACTGTTCGCAGTTTATAAACGAGTCATATGGTTTTCTTACATTTAACTTTGAACGTCAATGTCAACGGCGAACTGCAACGTCAACGTCAAGTTTATAAATCAGGCTTTATTCAAGTTGTGTTAATGTTTCTTCCATTATAAATTCTAACCTCCAAATCTTAGGTTGTCACTTCTCAGAATAAGTAAGAATATTATTTATTATTTTGAAGTAGCCTTACTGGAACCATTTCGGAAAAAATTGAAGAATACCGATTGTATACGAATAGTTTGGAAATAAAGTATGAAACTTGAACGAGTTTGGATGGAAACTAAACGATAAATCTATCATGGATCTAGACGAAAAAAGTATAAAGTAAAACAGGCTTAAGCGGCTCGTCTACGTTTTTACCGAATTCCTAAAATACTCTCGATATTACTTTTTTTCCATTACACTTTTTTCCCCACTACTACGGCTGCCTGAAACCAGTCCGAAACTCGTACTTTGCCGTATCCAAGCAATGCAATGTCATTTTGAAGTTGAAAACTACTGTAAAAGTGTTTTCGTTGCGAGTAAACTGTCAGATTATTGAATTCAGGATAATGTGCATTTTTAAAATTAATTTGTATCATGAGATATAATAGTGTAAAATTTGCATAAAATAGGATTTTTTTTAAATTTTTCGGAATTTTTATATTCATGTACAATTTTTTAATCAAAATTTTAAAAAGGTACATCTGTAGATCCATTATTTCTTTATTAACTCCTTGTTGAAATAAATTTTTACCATTCTTGTACTGGTCACAAAACACTCGCTACGTTAGTACATTTTATGCTGGATTTTAGGTAGTAGACGGGCCTCTTAAGCCAAGAGAAAAATCGAGCTGGACTACTTCTTTTTACACAATTGCATAAAGTAGCGAATTTGCTGACAATCCGTTCGATTAATATTGTTTACAAATTTTAATTCCTAAACTCGGCCGTCTCTCATTTCCATATAACATATTTCGTCGGTGACCTGACAATATCTCCTATCTGACATATATACCGAAATCGGGTTTTTTGGTGTTTATTGTTTCTCTCTATGTTCATCATGTCCTGCAGAAACCTCCTATCTTCAAAAAAATTATAAAAGCGTTTTAGAGCCAAATGAAATACCTCCTATTTTCAAGCGTTAGAATACCTCCTATCTCTCAGTTGCCATTGGGACAATATTTTTAGTCCTCCTAGAAATTTGACTTATCTTGGACCTTTGCATATATCATTGACGATATAATAGGAACCATAAAAAAAATTTGGAAGTAAGAATTCCGCGGATATACATGTTTTAGAGCTTAATTAAAATACCTCCTATCTTCTCTAGCGTTAAATCTCTCAATCGCCTGAAATAGTTTTTTAGTCCTTCTGTAAAAATTGACATTTGTATTGTATTGTCAGGTCACCGACGATTTGATGGTTGCACCTTGTAGATTACGAAGTAAGTGCCCCCGTATGATCTCACATCTGATTACATATTTTTAATTACTCCAGCGTCTCTATGGGTCGATATCGTTGGTGCAATTTCCATCACGTTTCACTCACTTAGCGCTGGTGCTGCCCTTTCCCTTACCTGGCGAGCCTCTCAGGGCCTCAGCGCTAAACCGTCCCGTGAAGCCCTGCTCTACTTCCCCACATTTCACTCCGTCTGCTGCGAGTATTAAACGCCTCGTTTCTTAAGTACTTTCGATCGAGAGAACTTGGAGATGGTGTGGCCGATGAGCTCTATCGTGATGTATAGGGTGTATCGGAATTTTGAGTACTTTTAAGGGTATATATAATTTCAGTCCAATGAATTGATAACTGTTTCATATACTGGGAGCTTATGACAGGTGAAGGTCTCCGATTTCATACAGCATGCTTTTTGGAGGATAGCATATTGACCCCATGACAACATAGAAAAACAGGTATTAAACCCTTGCACGCTTTCCGGTCATATGGTGCATTTCCACTTGCACAAAACTTTTCCGACATTTTTCCACCCTTGAGCCAACGAGGACTGCTTGCCAATTTGGTTATAGGTGTTTTATGACACAACAATTTGGTTATAGGTGTTTTATGACACAAATATTAATTCTTTTAATCAGTATGCTGTATGAAATTTTTTTATTACAAGATCACGTGACCGTTTCAGCCCTTTGGAATCCTGCGAATCGCATGCCTATAATTTTTATGACTTTAAATGTGTTTAAGTTTCTTTTGATAAAAGAACATGCATTGTTAAATCAGAGAAAAACACATAACTTTTGTGCAAGTGAAAAAATGCAATTTTTCATTTGACCGGAAAACGTGCAAAGGTTTAATACCCGCTTTTATTTGTTGTCATAGGATCAATATGCGCTATCCTCTAAAAGGCATTCTGTATGAAATCGGAGATCATCATCGGTCTATTAATATAATCGAATAATTCTAAATGAATTTCTTTCTGTTTAGGTTGATTAATTTTATTGTTAATAGTAATTATACGAATCTAATGGTACTTAAAATAGACCGTATAAATAAACTTCTGAATTGTTATAAAATTAGGTCCCAGTTCGCTAACAAATTTTTCAGTGATTTATAAATATAAGTATATGAATTTAAGTTTAGTTCCAAAATATTGGCACCTATAAAAATACCTATTAGTTATAGTCGCCTCGGATACTCAGCCAATGCACGTCATGATAATTGTACTTTTATTCACACTGTAGATGGTAAATAATAAACACTAAACACATTTTTTTAGTAATTGTGTACAATTATATAATTTTTTACTCTTAAAAATATCCAAATTTCCCTGTTCTTGTTATTCTAGTGTTGTAAAGTTTTTTCAGCAAGTGATGACGTGCATTGGCTGAGTATCCGAGGCGACTATACAAAACTCTAATAATTTGGTTCTCAATCAATTACGTCCTTAGAATTCCAATTTATTTTTCGAGTTTTCCTGATTTTTCACATTTTTCAATTTTCAAGTTTGAGGTGTAATTGACCTAAAACCCCATCATTGTATTTTTTAATCTTTGAACTCGAATTTTTCGTAGTAGCCCAGTAAAATAAGAAAAAATTGAGGGCGAAAATTTTATTGTTTTAAAAGATAGCTATTGACATCTTCAAGAATAGCCAACATCCTGAGCTCTACCCCCTGTGCTTCGTCCCCCACTGCCCTTTTTAGGGGATTAAAATAACATTTTTCTATTTAACCCGTTTCCATTAAGGTTAAATAAAAAATCAAAAGACCAATTTGTAGAGCGGAAAATTCTCTTTAAGATAGGTCATAAGCGATTTTCATGAAAACGCATAGTATTTCATTTCCATCATGAAACATTTTCGAATTATTACAAGTTAAACATTAATGTAAAAAAATCCTTTTAAGTAATTATGAACTTAACAACCCAGATCACGCGGGCTTCTTCAAAGGGTTCATTGTTCTCCTAACCCTCTTCTGCAAGTTTTGATCTAATCTTTGTCCCGTTGCCAAACTGACACCATCCGTACCGCCTGCTTGATTAATAACTTCGTACTACAGAGTCGAATATCAAAATCAGGATATTGGTAGATGGTATTTTGATAGGTTCTTGCTGGGTTAGCTAAGCCCAGTAATGGGGAAATCGATCAAGGAAATTCAGTTGAACATTGACAGAGTTTTATTAATGGTGGTTTAAAAGAGTTTTGCTGAGATGGATATTTAATTTGGATGCTCAGAAACGCGGTGCAGACAATATTGGCGACTAATGATGATGGTAGGAATATATTTTAATAAATTATTTATACATACATACAGGTTGGTGGAGGTGAAATGCGAACATAGGGAACATACATGGCAATAGAACTTTCATGCCAGGTATCTTGTTAGTTGAAATATTTTGTAGTAGTGTCACAAAACGAAGTAATGTGAATAAAAAGAGTAATGAATAACATAAATAATAATAAAATCTAAAAGTGCTTGTTGAATGTTAGTATAGTAAAAGTTATTATTATTAATTAAGAAAGCAGGAACATATTTATTTTAATTGTTAAATAAATTGTAAATTTAACTAGAATTTACAATAAATATTGAACAAATTTCCCCCCTCTGCCAAACATTAGCCTAAACGATTGTAAAATCCAGTTCTAACATTATTTAACATTTGTGGCGTAATTGTTGCAAATGCATCTAAAATTTGCACTTCATCCAGGGTTGTCGCTGTTTCTTCTCGACACTTTCTCGTTCTGCTCCTACACATTCATTATCATGCAAAGAAAATATTTTAATGACTATAAAAATATCAATAATATGACAGCTACTTTGACATTATCAGTATACCACGTATATCAGATGCCTAGCATAATAACTCAATTGTCATATATTTCCCTATGTTCGCATTTCATTTCCACCAACCATATCTTACACAACTTTTGTTCAAATTAAATATAAAAGCCTTACACATAGTGTCATAACTTCAAGAACGTAAGTTCAACTATTATTACTGAATAAATAAATCTTATTGTTACGTACTGTTTCACGATGACTTTTTAAATTAAACTTAATTCTGTAAATTATTTTTATTTAAGAGTAAAACTTTATTGCCACTCTAATATTTGACAACACCCACCCATTTTTACCTTCCGCTTACCTGTAAAGGAAGGTATTGGAATCATGCTAAAAATCGGGTAGTGAGTTTTTAGTGGATGAGCATGAATTAGGGCCCTTACAATTAATTTTTGATAGTTTCACGATGATGTCTGTATGTATGTGTGTGTATGTGTATATGTGGTCAGGGCCGGATTTCTGTCAGTCGGATAACTCAAATACGAATTACCCAAAAATTTTGATATTTGGTATTTAACATTTGTATATAAATTGGAAGAACCCATTAGATTTTGGTACAAATATCTTCACCGGAAGTGATATTTTTTAAAGATTGAAAATATTAATTGTCAAAAATTTATATAAATTTGGATAAATATAGTATAGTTATTTGCAACTTACGTTATAAAAAAATTGTCTTTATCTGGTAGCATCAAAGAACTACAGTAAAATTAAATAAATAAATTTATCAAATAAAACGTTGAAATCTTGTAATCCATGTTCGACTGAATTTTGTTTCTGTGTAAAAAATATTGACAGGTGAGATGGGTGACAAGTTGACATACTAGTGCTATATGTCATAAGTAAGATATATCTGTGCTGAAGCCATCCTCCAGTCAATTACTACGACTGGAGGATGGCTTCAGCACAGAAGAGTTTTCCAGTGAATGAATCTTTTTATTCAGATGATGCAAATTTCTGTGTTTCAATATTTTAAATTTTTATTTGTATATTTTAAATGGGCACCGGATTGTACGTATACCTACATTTCTGTTTAAAGTCTAGATATGGCGGAAGGTTGTGTGATGGCCACGTCAGATTTTTTAAAATTAATTATAACCTCAAAATCCGTAATAGGTCAGTTTCAAATTACAGTTTGAAGTGATCTGCCCAATGGGCAATGCTAGCTTAAGGTGCGTCAATATTTTATAATATAAATAAAAATACGAACCTTTGGTGTACTCTGACGATGGTGAGGTGTCCCAGAAAGTCTTTACATTGTTTATGGCACTACACTTTCAATTTAAAATAGTCGACATTAATTTTATATCACTTTACGCATTAAAAAGTTCAATTACACGCACTTTATACACATTTCTACATTGAAATACATCAAAATCTACACACAACATGATGAATGTTGATGTTATAAACATTGATACATGCAGTACGACGAACCCCGGTAAAAATATGTAAAAATAATTATGTAAAAATATATAGGGTATTCCATTTTAAATAAGAAAGTTGATGTCATTTCCGGTTTAACCGAAAGTGATATTTTTGTAAATAATATATATTTTGATGTCTCCTTATGGCTAGTTTACCCATATAAAATTTTATTTCAATTGCTTTGTTATTAAAAAATTATTTGGAACGTACCATTTTTTGGGACACCTGGTATAATACACCTTAATTCGAACCTATAATTGTCGGTCGATATTATTTATTCTGGAAAATAATCTGCAATTGACACGATCAACAAATCCTAAACCCCAATCTCTCTCTTCCACAAATCTTAAAATCCTTTAATCCTTCAATTCTTCTTCTTATTTCTAAATCTCGATCATATCCGGTTCTTTCCTGAAAGTCCTCGCTTCACTTCACTTCAGTGACCAAGTAATGACGCTGAAAAATTCAGCAGCCGTCACGGGTGACAATGGGCCGCTCTGACGCTGAAAACGCCTATGGCGATGAGAACGACAACTAAGCCATGGGGGGGGGGGTCTTGGATGGTAGTGAAGTTGCTTATAAATGTTTATGAACGACGCAGTGCATTGTCGGAGGAAATATTACAATGTGCGGTAAAGTAGGTGCTCGGTAGAGTAATATTACTAGCTTCCTTATTGTATACTTGTCACTAAAAATCTTGAGTGTGTTGACTGGTAAACGCACACTCGCACACATGGTAATATTTAATAGGGGAAAGTATTGTAATCGTAATTGTAATTTAAGCTTTTTACAAAAAAATAGTTTTAAGTTTGTTAATGAGCTTTATTCAAGCAGTAGTACCAACTAGTTGGACAACTTAAAAACTCATTGGAATTTTGGACTGATATTTTATATTATTTAAGATCTTGAGTCAAAAACAAACTTCAAGTTCGTTAATAAGCATTATTCAACCAGTGGTGTGAACTTCATACACAGATTTTTAATTTTTTTAAAATTAAAATACTATCGAGTGTGGTATCAAATTAAAGCTCTCGGAAAATAATTCTAGAAGAGTAAAAAAGTTGGACAACTTAAAAACTCATTGAAATTTTGAACTGAAATTTTATATTCAAGATCTTGAGTCAAAATTTGACATCAAGTTCTTTAATGAGCTTTATTCAACCGGTGGTGCCAACTTCATGAACAGATTTTTTAAATTTTTTAATTAAAAAATACTATCGAGTATGGTATCAAATTAAAGCTCTCAGGAAAATAATTCTAGCAGAAGAATAAAAATTAATAAAATTTAAACTATCGTCAATTTTAATAAATTATTAAAATAGATAAGTTTAGTAGAAATGTTAAAAATGATATTTATGCTATTTTCAATTGTTTCTCAAAAAATTATTCAAATTTTGTCAAGTGTATCTATTATCAAATTAAAGCTCTCTGGGAAAAATTCTGTCGAAGAATCAAAATCAACATTATTTAAACGATGGTGCAATTATTGTTTTTTCACATATTCAAATTATGCCGAAATTGGTATCAACTTAAATCTTTTGGAGAAATGGAAGCTTTATTTAAATTTTGCTGAATAAACAAAATGTCATTGAACATTAACATTAAATTTATAAACCGCCTAAATCAGCTTTGATTTTTAAAATCCTGGCAAAGAAGAAGTTTTTTTTCTTTCTAGTGATAATTACATGGTTTTGAAGCAATCAATAAATTATAAATTCTTCTTTTCCAAGAATCATTGAAGATTCAAATTAGCGACGCCGCAAATAACAAATAAAAAGCCACTGCTAAAAGAAAAGTGTTCAAATCTTCATATAGTCGATATCTTGTGTACCGTGAGTTTCTTATAAATTTACATTCTGGATTAATAATTTATCAACAAAGTCTTGAAGAATTAGTCATTAGCATCAAATTACTTGACAGTATTGAAACCACATTGGGCTCCAAGATGGCGGATAGGTCTGCTGTACTATATTCAAGACAATGATGTGAAAGTAAATTTTCTTTCTCTATTTACTAAGAATTTTTTTTTTTTAGTTTTCGACCTTATTTAGTACATAGTAATAGAAATAGCCCATTGTACTGTGTTTAATTTGTAAAATTCATGTATGAATAAAACTGTCATCATCTTACCGACTGCGCCAAATGTGTAGAAAAATTTTCTTTTCTGTTTTGTTTGACAAAAACCCATCGCGAGATCGGCGGGCAACTCTGCATTGTTGTGCGAATGTTTAGTTAAATTCTGTGTCTGTTTTGGAAACGTTGCGCGCTGTTCGAGATAAGGTGAACGACCCGCCATGATAAGTCCGGCGTTGTTTTGCGATGTTTTTTTGTTTCGATGTTCATTTTGTTGTGCGCTCTAATGCGGTTATCTTTTGTTTCGCTCGATTGTTTTTTCAATTGATGGAATTTGACGAGGACGTGTGATAATCAGAATTTATCATTCGGAGCAACAGATGAACGTGGAACAGTTTCTTTCGTCTCGATTAAGTTTAATGTGTTTTAAAAGGATTTTCGGTATCTAAACTAAATTATAACCTAGTATAGCTTTGGAAGTCTGGGATGTAATTTCCTTTCATACCTAAAACTAATTTACTCGGGTTCTATCAATATCAATATCATACAGTTTCATGAATTTAGTTAGAATACCTACTGTAGATTTACAAAATTGAATGTAGCCTTTAATTATTTAATTAATTATTGATCACTTTAGAAAACTAGCTCGTTTGAATCATATACATAGTTCACTTTTATCTGGTAAAACCGTATGTATGAATCAATCCAGTAAGCGAGAGAATATTTTTCGAAAATCGCATTTGTTTTCACGAAATTAGTCAGAGTACCTACTGTAGATTTACAGAATTGAATGTAGCTTTTAATTTATTTAATTAATTACTGACCACTTTAGAAAACTAGCACATTTGAATCATATACATATATACAGTTTATTTTTCTTGTGGTAGGCTTCACGTCATTATTTTCCGAACTAAGAATTAACGAACATCATCGTCCTACACGTGCCTACCCCACTTATCTTAAAATTCAACGTTTGTCCAATAACTGCATCTCTTTCTCACTAAAGACATAAAATGCGATAGAGCAAACATCGCTTCATCAGTATGGCCGAACAGAAACGTGACGCCCAAATTTTCTCCCACTACAGTTGGTTTGATTCGTACGAATGCGAATGATGTATGTATATGTATGAATCAATCTAATAAGTCAGAGAGTATTTTTTGAAAATCGCATTTGTTCCTGGAAATATTTACTATACTCTGTTTCAGCTTAGAACATAGTAGGTGGCACTGTGAATGCAGTCCATTCTACACCCAAACATTCTATTAGTTTAAACTTTGGCGCGAACTTACCTATAGATGAATAAAAATTGTCAAAATAACAAGGAAGTAAAAAAGAAACACACGAAATTGTTGCATTTTCGTCGTGAAACACACGTTGTTTTACTATTTTCAGGTTATATAAACTTGAAATGTCAAACGGAAATGAAATCGCGAATCTCTCCAATGTTCGCTGGTATAAATCCACCTCTCGTCTCGACCAATCAGATTTAAGCATATCATCGTCCTATCTTACTCAACGCTATGTTCTAAGCTGACATCAAGTATAGTAGCTATATTTCCGGAAATATTTCTGTATCATTTATAAACATCGTTTTTAAAAAATAAGTAATAATGCGATTTTCATTCGAGTACCCCTCGGCATGGATTATTATCCAGAAATACAATATTGTACTCGACTCGTAAAATTGGCATATTGATAGCAATGCACTCGAAAAAAAAATCCATGCACTTGTGATATTACAAGTGAAAACATCTTTTTATGTTCACCATACTGGTAACTTGATATTTCTCTTATATCTTTTAATTGAATTTTTATGAACAAATTGTATTAAGGATGTTGGGGACATAGCCTTGGGGCCGGATGAGAAAATAAAAATATTTTTGATAATGTAAAACAATTCTTTCAGTTGCGGTGATATATTTTTACAATAATTACTAATTCACTAATCAGAAAATGCTTGGGATGCTTACATTTTTTTAAATAATTTGAGAATGATTTAAAAAAGTACACAAAATCTTCACAAACTTATTTTTAAAGGTTTATAGAAAATATAATACAAGTTCTATGAATTTCTCATCATTTTATCATATAGTTTAAAGAATGCAAAACAAACATTTAGTGAATTGCCATAAGAGTCCATGTAAAACGAGCATAATTTCAACATTCAAATACTCCAAAACCGGATAGACGAAAATTTTTAAAAAAAATTTTAGACTCTCAATAGTGTAATAAAGGCACTGTATAAATTTCATCCTCTCATCATCATTTAAATATAAGGTCACCAACCTCCTTAATATGAACTCCGAAAACTTTCTTTAACTGAACGTTAATTAAATTTCTCTTGAAGTAATCACAATATTTAGATAAAAAACAAGAATCGAATAAACTACGACTTGAACTTACATCTCCTGCTCTTTCAATATTATTAAAACTATTCCAAAAGTCGATCGAATATTTCATTTCTATCTTCAAGTACAGATTCCCAGTTCACGACTTTATTGTTTTCATAGCTTCCTATAATTTCAACCGTTGGTGATCGCAAAATCCAAGTTTTCGTTATTTTCGTGAAATGTTCAGAAGTGAAAATATGTAGGATTCTCGGGAATTCGCTTAATATTACACCCTAAACCCAGTTTGAGAGACGTTTATATTGAAAATACTTTCTCAAGAATGAAGGGATACATTTTTACAACAAAAGTTTTAGTAATTTGATTGAGACTTACTTCTCTGAAAATGAGACAATCCAAGAAAATTTTTAAAAATTGTGTGTACAAAAAACATTGTATTTGACATTTAGTTGCGTTTCAGAAAGTTAACTTTGTGAATGCTAAATAGAAAAAGATAAATTTAGTTTTCGAAATACAAAAAATCTTTTTGACTCGTAATAAACATACCAACCTGTAGATATAATATTTTATGATTCTCTTAAAGCATGTTACTTTTGGAAGCAATAGTACCGACACAAAGTTTTATTGGAAAAAATTATAGCTAAAACTTGCCTAAAACAGGCATTTCATTTGTACATTTAATAGTATATATATTATATATCAAAGGACTAAAGTGCATGATTAAATCCTGAGGGTGAAGTTTATTTCACGAGTCGAAGGTGAGGGAAATAATCACCTGAGGCATTAAAGGTACTTTAGTCCTGTGGTATATACGATATTTTTTGCACTTTATACTCAAACGAATACAAAATAGTTTAAAAGAATATACATTTTGTAATTTTGACAGTAAACTTTATGACAAATATTTATATTGTTACCATAGATATTCTGTAACAAAAAGCACGTATTTACTTGACAACGGGAGTAAATATGAAAAATAATCCCTTAGGATCAAATTAAGAACCTTAATCCCTAAAAATAAAGACTAAAGACCCGAAAGTGCAAAAATGAATTTTATATTTGAGTGAAAATCTTTAATCACCGTTAGCTGACAGTTAAAAAAATACTGTTGTCGCAATTGACCACATTGGATTATTTTATTGAGTAAAAATTTTTTGTCGTCGACATATCCATTCGCGATAAATTTGCGTAAAATGAATCGCCCTATCTTTTCAATATTAAAATGGATTTAAATGCGATGTCATTTAGCTCATATTTGTTTGTTTTTTGCCGAACTGAAACAATAGTTAAATATACGTAAATCAATATTATTTCATGCAGTACATATAGTTTCAATTCAATTATAAACGTGCTTCATATGTCATTTTATTGAAACTGTTTTAAATATAAAAATAAAATACAAGATATTGTTTTATGAATTTTCTGCTGATACTTGATGTTAATTTTAATTAAAATTCAAGTGACAGAAATTTAAATTTAAATATTGTGTGTACTTTGCTCTTCATTTATGTCATCTTGACATGGATAGAGAAGTTCCTTACAAGAAATTTGATCCAAAACTGCTGATTTCATACAGCATGTTCCACAACTTAGAACAAAAAATTAAAGGGTATATACGGTACGACGTGCTGATCATAAAACAAAAAGAATTTTTTTTAATTCGCAAAAAAATTGCATCGTATTTAAAGCAAACATTTTTTTGCCACTGGTCGGTAGTTATCTTCTACAATGAAAATAATTGTTTATATAATATCTAATACAAATAATAAATGTCAAATTATGAAATATACCATCAAAACAGTGATACTTAGAATGTACACACGTCAAGTAAACTAGCCTTAACTTTGCGAATTTAAAAAAATTCTTTTTGTTTCATAATCAGCACGTCGTACAGTATATACCCTTTAATTTTTTGTCCTAAGATGTGGAACTTACTATATAAGACTTTTGTTATTTCTAATGGTAATTTGACTAACTTCGAAGTAAATTTTAGTAAAATGCCTATAGTTTTATTATAAAATATCAGCATGCAAAATTGATCTTTGTGGATTGTTTCCCCATTTTCGATAAATCACATTTGTGTAGCTCTTCTTGGATTTCGAGCCGGGCTTGGGACATTCAGACTTGATATATCTGTGGTGTAATGTAAAAATAAAGCAATTACGCCATAAGATCCATCATTGTGAACAGCTAGGGTTCGAGCCCCGCGTGGAATTTATTGAAACAACCGCGCCAATAACGATCTGCAATATTTCCAAATCCTGGAGGGGGACTAAATAGCCCACTGGGGTTGATGTTGATATTGGATAGAGAAACACCAACTTGAATTTGGACGAAAAATCGTCACATTCTCATTTAAGAAGAACTGGGCATTTTGAATTAAGATTTATAATGCGACAGACAGGTACAATTTAGACAGAACATGTCAAATTTTTAATCAAATATATAATATCCTGATATCCAAGTTCGGTAGAAACGACCGGCACAAATAGAAAATCACAAAATTTGTTGTACATGTTTTCCAGAAGCTTTAAAGTGATTCGAAGTACGCATAATATCGGGAAACGTCATGTGACGTTGAATTTTTTGACACATGTCACCATGAAATCTCTCAATTTGAGCACTTCGAAGCACTTTGAAGCATGTACAATCGGTAAATATTTCTGTCGTGATGCTTAATTATTTCTGTGAATGCCTCTTTGTTTTATAGTTTGTGTATGACAGTTATTATTATTGTTTCATATTTTTGTAGCACTCCATGCATTTTATAATAAAACTAAAAAAATGTGAAACAATATTAATAGTAACTGATAAAATTGAGAGTGGTGTAACAAGATAGCCTTAGCATCTTTTATGCTTTAGATGTTTAGATTATTGATAACTTAAGTTATTTTTAGAAACAATAGTTCAAAGATCATCTGCATTCCTCCGTACCCCTAATCCAGACATTCCATTGATTTTTGGGCGTCTGAGATCAGTTTTTCGTTGGCCGGTGTAGAGATAATATCAAAATGTAGCCGCGCTACGCCATTTACGCTTTTGATCGTAAATTTAAGTATAGTACTTTAGCTTATAAATTCGTATTTTTCAGTTAGTGGAAACGATAAGTCATTAGTTTATAAATTTGTGCTCTTTAAACGGGGAATTTGCGTGTTTTTATTAAAGCCAAATATATTTGAAAGCGTGTCTTTAAATTATCATGACAAAACGCTCCCAAATCATCCCCTCCTAAATCGATCACGACTGGTTGGTTTATCCCCGTCCCCTTTAGTAAACTTCCTTCCTTTTTATCCCATACCCCACAGTTCCCCCCTATATTGCTACAGTAGTGGGGGTGAAATGAGTGATTTAAAAAAAAAATTAGTAAAATGTGTCTCCTAAATGTTAAAACATATAGCGCAAACCGGGTATGCCAGTCACAATCCGTTTCCAAGTTATTAAGGGTGGATCGTATCGACCATATATAGGTATAATAACACTCAATGCTGTGAAGGCAAGAAGTACGGTAGCGGGGAGCAGCAGCTATAGGAGGTGAGGACACGTTAGAGTGTTGCACATTGCTGACTTCTGGTTTGTTGTCATGGAACAGATAGAGTACCTAAATAGACTAAAGCCTCATTCACATAAGCACTTAGTTTTAAGGTTTACATTTATGTTTACGTTTACGAAAGTTTGAATACATCTAACTAAATACGAGCATCCACAGTGCTTGAAAGTGGCAAGTGTGAATGCTCGTATTTAGTTATATGAATTTAAACTTTCTTAAACGTAAACATAAATGAAAACCTTAAAACTAAATGCTTATGTGAATGAGGCTTTAGAGTACGGACAAGTCACTGGTCATTTTCTATTGGTAGTCCAAATTGTGTTTGCACTTGTTTTTCAGCTTACTTTACTCTCAGAATTTAATATTTTTATGTCAATATTTAGTTACATTTTGTTTCCTAATGTTGCTCTTTGGTTACTATTTTATAAATTATTTAAGTGATTGACGTTGTCAAAAATGACGGTATAATATTTTACTTGTGGAACTGAATAATTGCGCTCTGGTAATCATAATTTATTATTTAGAACTATGTAGATATATTTTCTATCAATATTTTTAAGTTTAAACTGTCTTAGGAATTAATTTTTAATTTTTTATGTCATCTTGACAGGGCTGTATATTTGTATAAATCAGAAATACAATTACAACTGAAAACAAAAGCTAAACCATTTTGGACTCCTTGTTCGTACTCTTAGTCTATATAGGTACTCTAGGAACAGAGAATGAAAATAGGCAAACTGCAACACTTCAAGGTGTCTGCAGGTCATACTCCTCTTCACACTGCTACGCTATTTCTTGCTTCACAACAAAGGCTTTCGTTGTTTGTCTATTCCTACATATGGTCGAAGGTGGATCGTCTTGAGCGCGCCACCCTGTATATACCTTCCTGGCTTCGAACCCGAGTCTGTCACACGGCGCACTATCCCCCGCTCATTAATTTCCTCTTGTCGCCGCCCTCTTCGATCACGTACACGCACACGCACTCGCGGCGGTGATAAAGCAATTAAATGATATCCATCTCTAATCGATGCGTGTATCTGCTGCTGCCGGACGTCCGGACGTTTTTCACACCAAGCTGAATGTGCCGCGCCGCGCCGTTGTTCCAAATGTCAACGCTAGATTGATGTGATTATTACAATACCAGTCAGAACCAAAAGCAAATCGGGATTGGGAGAATGAGGGGGAAAAATCAGGGATTATTTCAGAGATGTTATAAAGGAGAGCGCTGTTTTCTATGACTATTCCACTCAGACATTTCTAAACCAACAACAATTCATGATTTTTTGTACTCATCATGACATGACATGTGAAGCACGCAATTGACAATCGGAAATGTCGATTTCCCAGTGTAGTCAATCAGGAAAAATGCAAAGAACACTGGATTTCTTGAGCATTCTACAATAAAATCATCTTCAAAATAACAAAACTTATTTTAATAAATGTTACTTCCCACGATTTTCATTAAAATCAATAAACGCCATCGATATATACAAATTTTGAAATATATATGGGAAACTAGCGCGCCATCTGTCGGTTGTAGTGAGTAGAAAAAATCTGACGTGGACACCACATGACTTCCTTGTACGCCTTGTGTGTTCATATTTTTCTTAATAACTAAAATGTAGAATAATATAAAAAATTCTTTTAACTTATTATCCTAGTATACTCACAAATATATTTTAGTCATTTTATTTAAACTGCAGAAGAAGATATAAAGCATATTTTACTATTGTCACTGTCATGTCATAATAATTTAAATTTTACGTAGTAACAAATGTTAATCGATCATGGACTACAAGATAAAGAAATACTAAATTATACATATATACTTTAATTATTCCTAAATAATACCAGATACAAAAATATTTATAAAATACCGATTTTAGGTAATAATCACATAATCTTTCATTTAAAATAAAAAAATTTGTGTTTAATTAAATATTTATCGAAATATTTTTAAAAAGTACTACTTCCGGTTTATAGATTGAAACCAAAAATAGGAGGTGCACAACTAGATGCTATAACAGTCCTAAATACAAAATTTCAACTCTCTACGTCTAACCGTATTTGAGTTATGCGACACACATACGTCCGTACGTACGTACGTACGTACGTACGTACAGACGTCACGTCGAAACTAGTCATAATGGATTCAGAAAAGGTCAAAACGGATATTTCCGTCAAAATCTGAGAACCGAAATTTTTCGCGATTACAATACTTCCTTACTTCGTACAAGGAAGTAAAAACATCGTAACCTCAAATTTAATTATCAGACTACAACTACAACTTGAATGTATTTAATTATAGCTTTATTCGTTACAAAAAACATTGTACAATGTACAAACCTCTTGCGGGAAGACACTATCACAGCATTCGCGTAAATGAAACCTTCGCTCCGCTCGTGTTTCAAAAAACCATTCATGTGGGATAAAGATCTTTCGCATTTGGTTTGTAAATAACTATTACCTAGTTACCTTGTTGTATTTTGACAAATAGCGGCTTTCTGGCCAATAGACTGCTGTATTTTCCTAACTATGTTAGTTTTGACAAGTGAAAGCGAAACGATTTGTCAAAAAAATAGCTGATAATCTATGTCCGCTCGATAAATATTGCTTACCAATTTAAAATTCCTGCTGAAAATGTTTTAAAATATATTTCTACAATTTTCTATAAAGCCATTTTCCCAGACAAAATGTACCTAATAGACATCGACCGTGCTTCAGAGTCGAATGAAAATATCTTTTTCTTTTCTCTTGTGGTTGTCTTCTTAATAACCTCTAATTGGTGGGTTTTTGTGTCTGAAACACTCTCTGATCCCACGTCTTAAATGTCAATCCCTCCGATGTGAGATTGTTTCTTACAAACTACCAAACTGCTTCGATCGTTATGTCTTGTACGATGTTCTTAATTTATAGATAAAGCAAAATTTCATAAATTTTTTATAGACGAAGAATGGAACTAGGTTTATGCCGACATACATCTTCTAATAAATAATTTTAAAAATTGTTTATATTTAGATTCTAAATATGTTTTCATAATTCTAACTGAACATAAACCTATATTAATTATTTCACACACATCTAGTACATGTTTTTCCTGCAAATTTTTGATGTGCAATGAGTACAGCAGAAACTGTTACACCTCTAAACACGCAATATTTTGTTACGGAGACGGGACCCTTAAATTGACCAGTGCATAAAGTCGTCCGAAAATAGCGCTATTTTAAGTAGATCATCATTTTAAAATTTATACCAATCTGAAGTTGTTTCCGAGTTTATTACAAAACTTCATATCAATATTAATATATCGTTAAAATGTATCATTTTATTGAAGAAAGTTATAGTGGAAAATAAACGTAAGATGAAACAGGATTTATTTAATGCAATAAAAATGAAATTGCGAAAAGGATTTGCAATATCATAAACTTCAACAATATACCTATATCACAAAATCATTATAAGCTTGAACAGACCTTAGGAATCGTTGATAAGTAAAAATACATTTTTGCGTTTCCGCGAGTAAAACTTTTCTTTAGTCTTTATTATTAGGGACTAAGGTGCTTAATTTGATCCCAAGGGATTATTTTTCATATTTAATTCCGTTTTAAGGTATTGAATTAATTAATCCCGTTGACAAGTAAATACGTGCTATTTGATACAGAGTATCTATGGCAAAAATATAAATATTTGTTATTAAGTTATTCGTATGAGAGTGAAGTAAACTTCACCCTCAGGTTTAATCATGCACTTTAGTCCTTTAATAATAAATCTACTATTTTAAAAAAATTTAAATAAATTTTGTTTTATTACACAAACACATCTGTCATTTTGAATGAATAAAAATATCGTCTTCAAGTTTCTTCTATTTTTATTATCAATCTTCATCATTTTTCTATTAGTAAATGTTTTCAGAATTTTAGGAGTCCTGCTGTAACCACTAACAAAATAAATATTTTCAGACAACTAAATAATATTTTAAGTGTTCTATTGAATTACAGAAATACATAAAAATTTATACGAAACCGATTGTAAATAATAACATAATCTTCCATCTTGCTCCGTCACCGTTACAATACCTCCCTTATAAAACATGAGGCGGAAGGTAAAGGTAGATGACCTCAATTGTTTATTTCGCGTTTAGCCGCAATTCAGTAATTCCCCATTCTTCCCATTGTTGATTCTCCCTTAACGATCAAAAGAAACAAACATCAAACCTTACAACTTGTTTTTCTCCGCTAAAGAAAAATAAGTTATCTTAATGGAAATGAAATCCTTTCTTCTTCGCTTCCAGAGTCTGTGTGTTCGTGTCCCGCTGCCGGAAATAACAGAGACGAATGCACCCCCACCATCACTTCCGGCTGTTGCACATGACAACTGACAGTCGGGCAGGGAGGGAGGAGGGGGTTACAAAAGAAGGTAGCCATACAAACAGATGAAACAGGTAATGAGGGAACGACAATTAAAATAAGATATCTTGGGTTGTGGATATATTTCACTGCGGAAAGCTTTATTTTGTATTAAGCGGTTCATCTACGTTTTTTTTCTTCTTAGAATACATTCGATTATACTTTTTTCTATTCCACTCTTTGCCCCACTACTACGGCTGCCTGAAACCAGCTTGAAATTCGTACTCAGCTATGAGATGTCATTTTGAAGTTGAAAAATACTGTAAACGTTTTTTCGTTGCGAGTAAACTGTCAGACTGTTATTGATTTCTGGATAATGTTTTTATAAACATTTAATAGAGAAATAATGCATCTACAGATGTGGCTTTTTAAGATTTTAAAAATTAATTTCTATCATGAGATATAACTGTATAAAGTTTGCATAAATTGTATTTTAATTTTCGGAATTTTTATAATCCTGTACAATTTTTTAATCAAAAGTTTAAAAAGGCACAACTGTAGATCCATTCTTTCTCTATTAAATCCTTGTTGAAATAAAATTTTACCATTTTTGTACTGGCCACAAAACACTCGCTACGTTAGTACGATTTATACTTGATTTTAGGAAATAGACGAGCCTCTTAAGATTAAAGTGTAATAATTTCTTCGTTATGGATTAGAAAAAAATTATCTGTCATCTCATTTATGTCAAACCACGTGGCAAAATATAAGAAGATTATTGAACGAATTTAATATTTATAATCCACTAAACCAAGAAGGTAATCGTTAATTTTAAATCTAAATTTATTAATTATATCCAACATAAACCTGCCATTACTCGTGTATAAATTCTTGAATTCTAATAAAATGAACATAAATGTAAGTTACATCGCCACCATCCCGCAGATTCCAATGAATCAGCACCTTCTCACAGTGCCACACGACACCCTTTATTAGATAATAAACTTAGTGTTAGTTTACTTGTGTATTGTAATATTTTAATCAAACCAGTCTGAATCTGTAGTTCATGCTTATAAATTCTTCATTATTGTAATAATAAAGTTTTTAAAAACACATCGACAGTAAATAAAAATATAATTTGTATATAAATGTGTATAAATTCTTGAATTCTAATAAAATGAACACACATTTTATTATTTGCGTCTCAAAAGCAGCATATTTTCTTGCGAAATCTAGATATTTAAAAAATGTATGTGATGATTTACTAACCTGTTGTACTGCATAGGTCCCAAAGGTACAAAATTACGACTGTGCGTATATTCAGGCAGTCCTGAAGTCCTGAAAATAAAAACATAACATAAGTATACATGAATAATTAATCAGACATAATAATATACATAACATTACCCTATAAAATATAAAGGCAAGTGAGTTACTTCAAAATTTGTTATTCAAGATGCTTTCAAAAGCTGCTACAGCAGAATTTTTCAGAAAATTAAAGGGCAATAATTGATTTCAAAATTTCAGCATTAAAGCTAGATTCAAGTATAAAGCTAGATATAAGTATAAGTGTTAAGGGGCTTTTATCACAGTAAAAAAGTATTTAACAAATTACTCCCAACCTATTAATCCTATAAATCTAAAAAAAAAACCATATAAAGATAAAGGCAGTAAAAATCTAGCTACGTTGTCGAATTTTTTAAATTGTTATTATTATTATTTATAAACAATTAAATAACAATAATTCTGAGAAAAACTCTTCGTAAGTTTGATTGCATTGTAAATTTAAATGTTTATATCACATTATTATATAAAATTTTCAAATAGTAGTCGAGTAATTTGTTAAATAAATTTAAAAATTGTATGCGCACTAGCCAATCAAATTGAGTATTTTCTAAACAAAAATGGAGCGAAACATAGCAATTAGATAAATAGAGATAACATGTGCTCATAAAACATAGGCTGTCAGCGCGGATACGTGAAATAACGAGGATTTGTGATCTAGCAGCGCTGAGCGATAAAACCCCCTTAAATTAACCAACCAGGGCTTCATAAAAGTTCCAATTTCAATTATAACTGCGAACTTTGAGCGCTGGTTGGTTAAATTAGTAACTTATACTTATAATTAGGTAGGTCTGAATCTATAGCATAATGCTAATGAAAATTTTTAGGTTAACTAAATAATATCCAATGAAATTCTTTCATTTCTGATCACGTATACGAAATTGAACAATGAATAAAACATTTAACTGACAGCAACCCATGGGACATTATCACTTATGTCAAATATGTTGCTAGGTCACAATTATTTATGTTCTTTTTATGTTTATAATAATAATTGAATAAAAATGTTATTTGCACGTTTTGGTAATGAAAATGATACTTCAATTAATAAAATTGTCTGTCCGAATAACCCCCGACCATTGATAAATACTTATAATTTTGACAGCTATCTCAAGCACGTTGCTTTTAGGATAAAAGCCCTCCGCCTGCGGCGTCGGGCGGTTACCAAGCAACGTGCTTTCGGAATGTCACAAAATTATTTCGTAATTATCAATGTCCTTGGGTTATTATAGCTGAAAATGACATTATTATACGGGTGCTTCAAAATTATTGACAAATAATTAAAGAAAAATAAGAATAATAAATAGTTTAAATGTTAACATTTTGTTGCTAGCAAAAAGATTTTATGTCCATCTCGTCGTAAATAAATAACCAAGCGCCTTTCGAAGCCTCTTCAGCGTTTTCTCGCGAAATAAAGTTTAAAAAATTGAAAATAAAACAAGCGATGTTTCGTGGAGGCGGAAATATAACCGAATAACAAAGTTTAGATCCTTCAGAGAGGTAAACTATCTCGCGAACTTCATTCCTCTTCCCATATCCCACGGTAAACTTCCAGACGTGATGTTGTTATTTTTTAAAAGGCGGAGAGGAAAATAAAACAGGGGATCAAATATGAATAGAGGAGATTTATTATTTAACAAGCGGATCGATCATTGAAAATACGAAATTTTATATTAAAATGAAACTTGAGTATATAAATAACATTAGGGCTGGGATTTTCAGGGCGTAATTTTTATAAAAAATGTAATATGACATCTAGGAGTTCTTTGATGTTTCCCATAATTTTTGGGTTAAGGGGCGGGTCTGATAGTAAAATTTATAGCAAAACCGAGGTGTGAATATTAATATTAATATGAAAATTTCACAGCAAATAATTAATAACATAATTAGAATCTTAGGAAAATCTATGTCAGTTAAGAAATAAATTTAAATTTTGAAGTGCGTGCATGTTTTATGCTTACGAGTGTATGTACAAAAGTTTGCCAACTGAATGTTTGTTAACGAATGTATTTGATACATGAATTTTTGTAAGATCTTACTAGTAAGTGTAGTGAATATTTTTTATGAATGTTTTTGTTATAATTTATGTATGTTTGTAGACCCTGAAGAAGGTTTAAGTGTAAACCGAAACGTCGGTTATGTAATAAGATGAATATATGTTGTATGACTGATATTTTGAGTAATTTTTCAACATTAAATTTCCATACCTAAGCCCCTGAATTTTTGTAAGAAATTATTAATTAAAATATTCCGTATGAGTGTACATTTTATTGTACTTAATAAGAAAATATAACAACAATTAATTAATATTGTATGATAATAATTCTAGAATTCTCTCGATTTTACTTTCCTTCTATTCCACTCCCTTCCACACTACTGCAGCTGCATGAAACCAGCCCGAAACTCGTATTTTAACGCCTCCTAACTATAAATACAATGTCATTTTGAAATTGAAAAATACTGTAAAAGTGTTTTCGTTGCGAGTAAACTGTCAATTTTTTATCGACTACAAGATAATGCTTTTTTAAACATTTAAAAGGGAAATAACCTATTTAAAATTTTAAAAATAAATATAATCGTGTAAAGTTTGCATAAATTGGAAATTTTTCGGAATTTTTATAATCATGTACAATTTTTTAAATTAAAAGTTTAAAAAGGCACAACTGTTAATTGATCCTTTAAGTATATAATCCTTGTTAGAATTAAATTTTACAATTCTTGTACTGGCCACAAAACACTCGTTTAGGAGGTAGACGGGCTTTAAAAAAAATAAATCTATGTTACACAATTAATTATTTATAATTGGTTTATTAATTATTTACTACAGGGTGTTATGTGATTGTTAGTTTACTTGGGAAGTTGAGATAAGTGTAAGATTATTATTGTACCGATCAAGGTACCGATCATTGAGGCATAAAAACGTGTACAATATAAAGTTAATTATTCATTTAAAATTATTGTAACATTTAAATTACTACCTATACCTGAGCTCCTGAATTTTTTAAAAAATTATTGATTAAAATATTTCGTATGATTGTACATTTTTTGTACATAATATGAAAAAATTGCAGCAATTAATTAATAACATATGAGAATCTTAGTAAAAATCTATGTTATTTAAGAAATAAATTATTTAGCATATTATACATAATATTCTCGGCAGTAAATTGTTTTAAAGGATACAGATACATGAAAGAATTCTCAAAGATTCCATATGTAAATAAGCTAACCGATATCGATTAATGTTACAGAGATGACCAATTCGTAGTTTAATATCCTAGTCACGTCGAAACATCTTTACAATAATTCTTCCATTTCAAACTCTGATCTAATTCAATTTCTTCCGGTACATTACCCGCTCTTATTAATCAAAACTCAAAACTAAAGAAAACATTGAAATCCTTACAAATGTCCTTAGATTCAGGAAACATTCTCCGCTTCAGCATTCGCCATTTCTCTTCGGAATATTAAGTACTTGATTCCCTCCATTATTTACCTCATTCTCATCTTGTAACATTGGCAGCACTGGGCCGTCTAGTGACGTCATTTCCTCTGACACCTCGCTATGAAGTTTTAAAAGTTGGAGAGAGTTCGCTGGTTATGCAGGAGCAGGGAAATTCGATTTTGAATTCCCTGGGAGGGATAATATCCTCATGAATTTATTTCATTTTCGGTGACTTTTTTCTTGTCGCTTTTGTCGGTAGAAGCGAAAACGGCGGTAA
Source organism: Agonum fuliginosum (assembly GCA_947534325.1). Taxonomy (NCBI): domain Eukaryota; kingdom Metazoa; phylum Arthropoda; class Insecta; order Coleoptera; family Carabidae; genus Agonum; species Agonum fuliginosum. The sequence goes on along the minus strand of OX384034.1, from coordinate 4,500,407 downwards.
CTATAAACTGTTGGGTGTTTGTACTGTACAATCGTAGTTTTTTAGGAGAATTAAATTGTGTTTTTACTAAGATGAATAATACTTGTATTACAATATTTATTTATTTAATCGTATCATCAACTGTTATTACCTTTAAATATGCAACATTTATTGATTATTATAAACAACATAATACATTAGCTATTTATAATACCTTAGATACATATATAATTCATTAGTTACGAACTTAATACGTAAGATACAACCATAATAACATCAAAACCTTCCATAATATGCAAACTGTCAGCTAATTGACAGATAAAATTGTTGATTTCTCTGTCGTTGATGGTACAATTATTAAGCTTTGAATATAACGCGAATATATGCGATTTAAGCTCCCTTGGATGTTCAAAGAGACTCAGTTTCACCTCGTTGCTTATCAACATCCTCGGTATTATAATATTCTTGTTATATTAATAGCTATATTTTTTAGCATAATAACCACGTGAGTAAAAAAATAAAATTTAAAATAAAAAAAAACTTAACCGACTTCTAAATCCCACCTCTGAAAAGTATAAAATAATATTTTGTCACCTAATTTTGTAGGGCAATAATTAAATCCTACCTATCAATTTGAAGTCGGCGCAGAGATTTACCAATACTACTACTACAACAGGTAGTATTTCAATTATTCATGTTAAGATTTTAATAAGGATCTTAACATCGGATAAGATTTTGGTAGAAATCCACAAACCTTAATGTACATCCTGATTAGAAAATCTGTATGTTTTTATTTCAACCAGTATTCGATTTAAAAAAAATTATTTCGAAAACTGTGGATAGAATTTTTTTTTTTTCGATTACAAATTTGAAATTCCCGTGGTCGACTTAGTATATAACCACATTTTAAGCTAATTCCCAATATTTTTCTTTAGGCTAGAAAATAAGCCTAGTACCATTTTTAAATACCTCAATAAAAATTGTACCCCTTAGAATTTTTTCGTGAAAATTTGGATTCCTACATAATTTGACCCGAGGAATCCAATGGTGAAAAAATAAATTTTCCATTTCGACCAGTTTTCGACTAAAAAAAATTATGTCGAAAAATATTGGACGAAAAAAAATTTCGACTGCAGATTTGAAATCCTCGGGGTCGAATTACTATATAACCAAATTTTCAACCAATTCTGAGAGAAAAAGTTATTTTGGCCAAAATTTCTTCAAGGGGTAGGCCTCCGTTTTTTGGCCATTTTCGAAAACCCTTCATAGAAATTATACTCGTCGGAATTTTTTCGCGAAAATTTGGATTTATATGTAATTCGTCACGAGGAATCCAATGGTGAAAAAACTACGGTCATAGCTACTACCGTCTTTTACCTACAAAAATTATCTCGAAAAGTATTAGCCGAATTTTTTTTTTAGTGGCACCATTGGATTCCTCGGATTCAAAATAGGATATAACCAAATTTTGAGCGAATCAAAAATTTTCAAAATTGTCGACATTTTTAAAAATTTTCCCGACAGATTTTTTTACAGAAAATATGTATTTATGTGTAGTTTCATACGAGGAATTCAGTGGTGTACTTCCACATAAGATTTTTTAAAACTCATTGAAAGATCAATTTAGCGCCGCCGCTATTTGACAGGCAATGATGAAAGAATCAATAAAGAATCCATGTGTGAACAGGGCTTTACGTACTACCTATCCACAGCATAGTAATTCAACAAACTTACAACTTACGAGTACTAAGCACGTTTATAATATTACCAAATAAAATTGTAGTAAACATTGTTAACATCACATATTATATATGCATTGGCCGCAATATCTTCTCCATAATATCTTAAAGCCTCATGTCCTTTATGCTTTGCATGCACACTTCAAGCTTCCTCCTCCTCCTGAGTACCCCCCTGGCCGGAAGTGGACAAATATGTCCGGTTATCATCCTAGACCAGTCCTCACTACCACTACACTACAACTATAAACTCTGTGTATGTATGTGAGTAGATGAGTGTGTAGTAGAGTCATCTACTCAGTATGAAAATCTATAGTTGGCAAGAGCTGGAACCGGAACTGGCCACCGGAAACGCAGGGTTTAATCCGGTAGTCGCCGAAAATGGGTACAAACAGATTTTGCGGTGTTAGCGAATTTTAAAAATTTATTGCGCATTCTACCTAACTTCAATTATTAAAGTTATTAATGTGACAATGTGTATAGATATTTTACTGGCGTGTGTGCTGTTATGTCGTCATCTCGCTTATGGTTGTTAGTAAAGAGCACATCACAAGAGAGATTTTTGGGTCCCTAGAGTAAGAATTTAACATTTTCGCTTCGCTCAGTCTCCAATATTGTCTGACATCGGTAATTCCTTAACGTTCGTGATGCTAATATAATATTTTGCACTATTGGTCTTTTTATCCATACACAAATATTAATTTCTTCCTAATTAATATTAAATTATATTCAATTACAAAGTTTTAGAACGGTAAGTAAATTACTTACAGTTCTGTTAATTTACGTACCTACCGTTCAGTTTGAATTTAATTACCGTTCAGTGAACGGTCAGTAAGTTTTGTTTAGCCTAGCAACCGGTAAGATCAACATACTGTCTTGGAAACAGGCATGGTAAGTTGATAAAAAAGACCAATTGTGCAAAAAACTTATTTCCTCACTAATAACTAATAATACCTCTGTGGTACGGTAATGCCAAATTTGTTTACATATTTTTTCCCCTGTCCGAAATAATAACGATGTCTGTAGATCAGTCTGGAGTCATTTTTTTAACGTTTGAATTTGTACATGTGTTTTTAAGCTCCAAAATTATCAAACTATTAAAAAGTGAAGGAAAAAATGACACTAAGAGAGCATGCAATGGACTTTAATCTTTCATTTGCGAAAAAATTATTCAAAATATTTGAAATTACTGCCAATTTCTCGTTTATAAAATGGTGGAAAATTTCCTAGAAAATGAGTGAAATGAGGTCTTCCTGCAGCGTTGGCACACAAAGGCGCAACTTGTGCAAACAGCCTGACGGATATATCGATACTGTCTGTATGTTTGTACAGCTAGTGGCGAGATAGCAGCCATTAGTTTAATAACTACCCCTGGCACAGGGTTTCAAGTGACACCTGACCTACTTAGATCATTACTTATATACTAAAAATATATTTTATTATTATATAACTACGAGTCTCATTAAAAATTTCCCAGACGTAAAAAAAGTCGTTTTTCGTTGTACAAAAGTTTAAATAAAAATCAAAATACAAGAATAATGTGCTGTATCTTATATTTATTGTAATCTGCAATACATTTTACACAATCTCAAATCAAATCAACTGTCGAAACTTTTGGAACCAAATAAAATAAAAGGACAATCAAAGAATTGTGACAGACTGTAGAGTATTTGGGCTTTTTTCTCCAGAAAAGTATGTTTAAGACTTGTAGATACTATGCCACAACGAATTGAAACAGTTGTAAAAATTAAGGTGGAGTTACACAGGGGTAAAGTCGTTTATAGTAATTAGAGCAAGCAATACAAAAATTTGCCAGCTGTATACTTTAATCTCTAAGTTATATTTAAAGTTACATGAACTTTAAATATATTTTATGTAAATTAAACTTTAATTATAACTTCGATAATAAAGTGTACAGCTAGCAAATATTTTTATTGGTTGCTCTAATTACTATAAACGACTTTACACATGTGTAACTCCACCTTAATTTTTACAACTGTTTCAATTTGTCGTGGCGTACCCAAAAGTCCTAAACATACTTTTCTGGAGAAAAAAATTCCATATATTCTACAGTCTGTGTCACAATTCTTTAATTGTCCTTGCATAGTACGATTTTTAAAATTTTTGTTTTTAGTCGGTTCCATAAAGTTTCGACTGTTGATTTTATTTGAGATTGTGTAAAATGTATTGCAGTTTTCAATAAATATAAGATACACTACATTATACTTGTATTTTGATTTTTATTTAAACTTTTTTTTACGTCTGGGCCAACTTCAATTAGACGGGGCTCGTTTATATTATTATCAGGTGTAATTTTTCTTGCATCTGCATTTAAAATTATTTTGACACATACTGTACATTAGTTTATTTTTTAACTTAATATTCAATTATAAATTAAACTAATAAAACGCATACAATTGGACTAAAATCGACCACAATAAGTTATTTTGCCTACGAAACTGGAAGGTATACTCCTTAAAAACGTATTGTTGTACACACTGCATTGTTCATATTCACTGTGTGTTTAACTTGAAGTTTGTAATCGCTCTTGGCTTTCCGTGGCTTTGCCTCGTGCAGTAAAAATGTATTATGTCCTAGAAATTGTACTCTAATGCTTTATTATGTCATGAATACATTTTGTGTTTAACGTCGCCCATTTACATATGAGAACAGCAGAACAACGCACAGATTTACAATGTTTATCCTGAGATAGAGAGAACGAAAACTACACTTACCATCGAAATAATTTTAGAGGCGTTTACCTCCTAAACTCCAGCACTAAACGTACTAACGTAGCGAGTGTTTCGTGGCCAGTACTAGAATGGTATTGTATTTCAACAAATTTTATATACTTAAAGGATCAATTAACAATTGTGCCTTTTTAATATTTTAATTAAAATATTGTACATGATTATAAAAATTCTAACTAACAAAATCATAGTTTCGAGATAATTTAAGTTAAAGTATTTTATTTTTACTTCCTTGTACGAAGTAAGGAAGTATTGTAATCGCGAAAAATTTCGGTTCTCAGATTTTGACGGAAATATCCGTTTTGACCTTTTCTGAATCCATTATGACTAGTTTCGTCGTGACGTCTGTACGTACGTGCGTACGTGCGTACGTGCGTACGTGCGTACGGACGTATGTGTGTCGCATAACTCAAATACGGTTAGACGTAGAAAGCTGAAATTTTGTATTTAGGACTGTTATAGCATCTAGTTGTGCACCTCCTATTTTTGGTTTCAGTCTACAAACCGGAAGTAGTACTTTTTAAAAATATTTTGATAAATAATTAATTTTAGACAATTTTTTTTATTTTAAATGAAAGATTATGTGATTATTATCTACAATCGGTATTTTATAAAAATTTTCTGTATCTTCTATCATTTAAGAATAATTAAAGTATATAATTATAATTTAGTATTTCGGTATCTTGTACTCCATGATCGTTTAACATTTGTTACTACGTAAAATTTAAATGATTATGACATGACAGTGACAATAGTAAAATATGCTTTATATCTTCTTCTGCAGTTTAAATAAAATGACTAAAATATATTTGTGAGTATACTAGTATAATAAGTTAAAAGAATTTTTAATATTATTTTACATTTTAGTTATTAAGAAAAGTATGAACACACAAGGCGTACAAGGAAGTCATGTGGTGTCCACGTCAGATTTTTTTATAGTAACAGGTTCATAACTCAAATATAAAAGATGTTATAAAATATTTTGCTATAAAATTGTCAATTTAGTCATTATAGATAATTAATAAATAATTATAGATAATTATTGCACATAACACCTTCATTAAATAAGAAGTATGCGAGCCTTTAAATTTGACAAAGCATTTACTTCCCGAACTTCAATGGAGGAAGGTGTGTCACATAGCACGTTCTTTCATGGAACTTCTACATTATTATGCGCACATAACACTTGCTTCCAATATATTTTGTACACATTATGGTACATAGCACCTTCATCCATAAAATATCTCTAAATCTATGCGTTGTAGTAACTCCAGACTTTGTACGATGATAGATATGTACATACCACTATCTTTCATTACAAAATGTCAATTTTTATAAAAATGTTACTTAGCACCTTCATCCACTTGTGTCTTCAATTGTGGTCCGAAATATTGGATATTGAAATAAAATTAAGTACATGAACATCTAATTTTACTTACGCCCTGGCCGATTCCCAAGAAAAAATTTTCACTAAGTACTATTATATATTATATATTTTGAAAAACTAAGAATTTCTTTTAATATAATCATCTGAAATTGGGAGCAATACAACATTCAGTTGTGTAAATATTAACCGAAAATTTCTTGATTAAATCAGAGTGGCTTAACAAGGCCCACTATTTAAAATGCATGAAAAACTTAATTAAATCACAGTCTTTGACTCCGCTAACTCAAATCTAATTAAATTTTCAATTTGGATCCGCGTGCAACGATTTCGAAAAATAAACACAGTAACTCGTTCTTTGTGGGCGCAGCAGGGCACAGGGCCGGGGCGACGGGGCACAGCGCCGGGTGTTGTTTAAACCATTCATTAACACAGGGACTCACACAGTGTCGTTTCAATTAGTCAAAATAACTAAATTTAAATTTCGAATTAAGCGACTTAGCCCGCCTTTAATTAAACATAATGGGAAGTTTTTCATTTTATCTGAGCTAGATAATTCCTACAATACTCTCGATTTACTTTTTTTCTATTCCACTCTACTACGACTGCCTAAAACCAGCCCGAAACTCGTACTTTACCGTACTTTATGGCTCCAGTATTTCCATAATAATTTCTGCATCTTTTAAAGGATTTAAGTAAAATAAAAATTATTCGAAAAAGGAACCTTAAGCCCATTTTACATTGAGCAATATTGCAGCTACAATCGCAACTTTCAACCAGTTGCATCAATATTGCGTGAGTGTAATAGAGGAATTGCACGTTCAACAGATTGAATCAATCTTGCCCGCAATGGGTTGCATGAAATACAACTTGTTCTAAATTCGTTCAAGCTTGCAAGGTTAATTCTAGTTATTTTAAGTCTGTTATGATATTACGAACCTGACATAAACGTCAAAAAAGAGTGTTCAAAAAGAACAGCTACAAGACACATATAAACTATGAACATAGTAACACAATATGAAGTTGGTAATACAATATGAAGTTGGTAACACAATACTGGCAAACTTGTAAAATAAATTCATATATTTAGCAATTGCATGTTGCTCAGTATAAAATGAAAAAAAAATGTGTTCTGCAATTTTCTTGTTCAACTCTAACTTGAAGATTGCAGTTGCCCATTGCGCTTGCTCAATGTAAAATTGGCTTTAGCTACATGCTTCTTGCTTTTGAAATTGTTCTTGCAAAATACTACGAACTTCAACATGAGAATAACAGATATTGAAGCTGATGTTCTGTAGAACAGACAGTAGCATAGTTTCCTCTTGTTTATCATCTACGCCTCTCTTTCTAAGACGAGAATTCGTACTTTGCGCAGGGTTCTGCTTAAATGAATTTACCTCTATCCCATAATGACAAAAAACCGCAAAAAACGTCATTTTTAAATTTTTTACTTCAAATTCCTAAACCAAAGACAAAAAATAAAAATATAGAAGCATTAAGACATCTTTTGTTAACACGCTTGTAAAAGCATTTTATATTTCAATCACCTACCTATAATTAAAGTAAACGTGGAAGGCGTACACCTCTGCAACGCCTTAAAATTTTAGGATAGACATACACCTTAAAGTACAAGAATAAGGTATTTTTAAACATGCCAGGACTATTGATGTCACATGTAAATAGACTATCGTCTATCCAGTCTCTGCACATCCCATGCTGGTGCACAAACTGTGGCCACTAGATCATGTAAACTCGCGTTCCGGTTTGCAGCGTGTGCCATAAATCCGGAACGTGCGCTACTTTAATTAAACTTCACAGAGTTAAAACGTTCATGTGACATCAACCAACAGGACATGAGTACCGTTCGACACGAACGTGCGTTGTGGGATTTTTTAAATTTGTCGTACAGGAAGATTTATCACTCAAAATTGTACAGAATAATATTATCTTTGATATTGTTTTGACACTATCAATAAATTCGAAATTCTTCTTTTCCAAGACTCAGAAGATTCAATTTAGCGGTGCCGCTTTTAATCTAATATCCCAAATGCTTGGATTAAATACAAAAAAAATTTCGATTGCATTTTACGAGTCGAAGACGAGTGAAATTGGGCACGACAATAGATTTTCTGGATATTAATCCATGTCGAGGGATATTCGGAAAAAAATTATGTAACAAGTCCTGATAATCACAATTAAGTAGGTGCGACGTCAGTCATTAATTTAATAGGTCAGAGTTACCAAATAAATATAAATAAATATGTTTGTATTCCTAATACCAATTTTGCTTACTAAGGACTTGTACATGAGTATAAATAAGATACAGATAGGGAAATAGGAAGTTCCAATTCAGTTGAGATAAGTGGTTAACGTAAGATGGTATTATTATTATTATTATTATTATATTATTTTCATTTATTTATTATTATTATTATACATTAACTTATTAAATATACTTTTATACTTTTGTAACCTTTAAGTATTAATTGATACTAGTTTCCCAGTCTCGACAAGGACCCAACAACTTATTCTTTGTACACCCAATTTGGGTGGTACAATTACGTTTCAAATGTCTACCGAAATATTTCCGGAAATAATAATAGTATTCAAAGAAGTCGTCCAGCTCGGCTTTTCTCTTGACTCAGTCCCGTTCAGGCGAGTAATAAAGTGGCGAACTTTGACTCAGCTCTGTGTAGAACATATCACATTCTCTCTCCCTTGCGGCCAACTCTGGCTGCAAGAACACTACTACACAGAATGTGGGGCTTGGATAAAAGTCATGATATATTTATAAACTCCAAAGCTTTGTCATTGTCCGCATCCTGAGAAGCACAGTAACAAATCTCTGGTGGCATTTGACATTTGACGTCTGCGTGGGTGGTAGCACGTCGCAATCCCCAGGTTCTGGTATTGACGGATGTCAGCTGTTGGCATTATCACACCCCTATATCATGCGCCGTACATACCACATCTCGCTTTGTTGTTTCTCAAGTGTATGTGTGCGAGTTTTCACATCATACACAGGACTCTAAACACTACCGATGCTGCGAGTTCAACGCTGACGGATACATCAAGATTAGATTCACGCCTGCGGTATCTGTTGTTGTTCACGTCAATGCAGTTGTATTTATTCTAAATGTACATCTTATCGTTCTGGCTAATTTATATTTTATATAATTTATTTTATTTTGATGGTAACTATTCAATAGAATGACAAAATGGTCATTTTATGTAGATCTAGTGATATTATTGTCGGTTGACACAAATAACAGCCAATGGAAGAATTTATTACAAAAATAGTAACCATGGTTATATAAAAATACGGCGGAATATTTTTACTAGTAGCTTGAAGAAATTAACTGAAATTAATAAGCGGAAACTTTACCATCATATGTCAGTTTGACCTTAAATTAAAAATTGATTAATTTGTCATTTTGAGTGTTAGCAATTAATAAGGTAAATAATACATATTTATTAATGTTAAATACAAAATTAAATATTTCTAGTTTCTATTATTATTATACCGAATATGCACTCGTGAATTAATTCATGTCCAGGATTTTTTTTCATCGTGCATCTCTTGTATCGTGTACTGTACACATGGTAGCTTTTTATCTGTCTTTTTGTAGTTTAATATTGTATAATAAAAATCGCATATATTCCTAGAAACATTGTCTATTAGCAATATTTCCAGAAATATTTATGTAGACATTAATAAATTGTCATTTTAAAAAGTAAGTAATAATGTGATTTTCTTTCCGAATACCCCTCGGCATGAATTAATATACAGAAAATTTATTATCGTGCATTGCTGCAATACACTCTGACATACTTACTCGAAAAAAATCAGATTTAATTCGTGCACTTGGCATACGGCAAGTGAGAATAAAATAAGTTATTATCTTATGTAATAATTTGAAAAAGTATAACCTTAAAGAATCATCCACATAAGCATTTGGATTTAAGAGTGTCGTTTACCTAAATGACCAAAACATGCTTCGCACAAGTTTATGATTTATTTAACAACATGAAAAAATGGTCTGATAAAAGCGATTTTTACCTCTCGCCTAGAGAGGTATAGGGATCGTGAAAAAATTCGATGTCGAGATTTTTGTCAATAAGCACGTTTTAGCACCTTTAGAACCTATTTTGACTATTTTCACGATGATGTCTGTGTGTCTGTGTGTGTGTGTGTGTGTGTGTGTGTGTGTGTGTGTGTGTGTGTGTGTGTGTGTGTGTGTGTGTGTGTGTGTGTGTGTGTGTGTGTATGTATGGAAGTCTGTATGTGCGCCTACTATAGTCTTTCGTTCTGATTCATTATCTCAAATTCTACTGAACATAAAATTCTAATATTTTGCAATATACATTTGTATATGTTAATAAAGAGCTGATTAGAATTTGGTAAAAATCTGCCAACCGGAAATGGTATTTTCTTGAAGCATTTTACCATTTTTGCAAAAAAATATAGAAAATTCTGCGATAGCTACAATTTGTCATGCGACATTTCAAAGAACAAATTATATCTTACAATATTTATTTAACATCTTGTCTATATCACTTACTAATAAAGGAAAATTATTTTTCAAAGATATATAATTTTACCTACCACGATTTGTAAATCACAATATAGGAAAAAATTTAAAACAAAAATGAATATGTCAATGTGACAGATAAACAGACGTATGCACAATTTCTGAAATGTTTGTGGCACCATTTTAAAAGAAATGTTTATATTATTAACTGAACATAATGTAATAAGGTAATAATAAAGTTAAATTTTTATCTCTAAAGAGATAATTTAGAACTAAGAACTATAAAATTATTTTCAAAAAGTTTGTAAATTTATTGCAAAATTATAATTTAAGAAAGCCTAACTAAAACCAAATTCACATAAATTACAGTGTTAAAGCGAGAGGTCGTGTGCTGGCCACAACAGATTTTTTTTATTATTACGTGGTTTGTTGTTAAATAAATCACAAACTTGTGCGAAGCATGTTTTGGTCAGTTAGGTAAACGACACTCTTAAGGTTTACATTTATGTTTATGTTTAAGAAAGTTTGAATACATCTACCTAAATACGAGCATCCACAGTGCTTCAAAGTGAGACGTATGAATGCTCGTATTTAGAAATATAAATTAAACTTTCTTAAACGTAAATATAAATATGTAAACCTTATAACTAAATGTTAAAGTTATATTAAACTCAGCGGAGTAATTGATTATAACAGTGACAATGGTGACACATCGTTTATATCTTCTTCTGCAGTTTACACAAAATGACTAAAATATATTTCTGAGTATCTATAGAATAGTAAAAAGAGTAGGTATTGTGGGCTGTTTTATGCTGCCCACATCAGATTTTTTGGAAGTAAAAGCATAAATGTGGCCGAAAGTAAAATATCGCGAGAGCCCACAATCTCGCAATTATAGTCCATATTTCAGCAATTCAATTAAGCTCGCAGCTTTCATTTTTCCTAATAACTTCTTTAGTTCCGTTTCGCGGACGATATCGCAGGTCTACCAACTGTAGCGCGAACAAAACCCTGAATGAACCACAACACTGCTGCTCGTCGGCGATGTTTTTATACTCGACCGGCAAAAAACCCTTCATACTTTCAGTGTTTCAGCGCCGGTGCTCCAAGTCAACATGTGTTCGTGATTATTTTACGCCTCTGCAAACCGCGAATAAAAAACCACACGAGTTATGTTACTTTGTCCTATTTCATAATTGCGTATAAATTTCAGAGATATATTCATTAGGCGACACACGAAAATGAGAAAGATTTTTTGCAGCTATTAAATACTTGCATTATTTTTATTTTAAATAAAATCATAGCGAGAGTAAATAATGTAAACAGGACACTTTAACTTAAAAGCTTTCCTAAAGAGACAAATAAATAAATAAGGCCGGAATTACACTATAACAGTTCATTGACAAAGATCTTTTATAATGCCTATGGTACACAGGTCGAGGAAACGATAAAACGCACCCCGTCCTCGACGAAAAATAGGGCCGCCGCTATTTTCATCGAGTTGTTCCTCGATGAAACGAATGTATCTCATTTCAGACGTATCTTTTGTATTTGATTTCGCGCAAAACTTTGATGTATTTGTCACCGATGAAATAGAAATCCATCGCGGAGGGGTACGTTCTTTCGTTTCATCGAGGAGTTACTCGATGCTCCTCGACCGGTGTGCATAAAAGATTTTCGTCGAGAAATTAGTGTAAGGCGGGTATTACACTATAAAAGTTTTGATAATAGTTATTTATGTATTAAGGGTGTATGGAAGCTTTTATTGCTTGAGCCCGAGCGTCAGCCGAGGGCAAAAACCAGGTCAAGAGCCATAAAAGCAAGTTACGCCCGTGGTACATACCCAACTGCACGGTTCAATATTTTGTAATAAATTAATTATTATATAATTTACTTGTTCAAATGACCAAAAATTACTAAATTCTTTGACTGTTGCTAAAATACCACGTAAAATCCGAAATGTCAAAGTTGTCAATATTGAATTAAACATTTACAAGATAATTTATGTTAAATGTAAGTAAAATTGATGTTATTTAAATAAAAAATGGTGCAACTAATTATGGAAAATGGTTAATTATCTTATTATTAGTAGTTTATATGAGAAAAATTGAAAATCTAAACTGTTTGCATTAATTTGACGTTGTTTTTATAGCGCCCTGCGCTATAATGTGGTTCGTGGGCTATAAAGTGACGTTTACGTCAAAGAAATTCTTGTATAAGTGTCAAGTTATGATATGACCGTGCATAAAGATCTTTTCTTCTCGTCAAATATCTTTTATAAAAGATCTTTGACAAAGTACTTTTATAGTGTAATAGCTCTTCTTTTAACTCAACTTCTATAAAAGAAAAGCTATTACACTGTCACATTTTTCATCAAACATCTTTTATAAAAGATCTTTGTTCCAATGTTTTCGTTGACGATAACTCCAAAAATATCAAACAATTAACAACCAAAATTATTAATACGAATCAAAAGCTCATTAAATTTTGAACCAATCCGCAAACCGGAAGTAGTACTTTGCTTAATTATTTCAATAAATTATTCATTTATCACAATATACCTATAAAACATAAAACTGACCATGAAAGAAAAAGAAAAGGGCAGTTTTCGTAAGAAGCGCATTGTTGAAACCATTGGATTGTTGATTGTATAAAGAATATTTGATAAAATATGAATGAAATAAAATAAAATTTTAATTAATTATGCAATGGCAAGAATGATAAATTTTTGAAAATTTCGAGAAAACAAAGTTGAGCACTACAGGCCATTAAAATAAATCACCCTGTATTTAGTAGAGGAATATTTAGAAGTTTTATTTTTAAACCAGAAACCATTAAAATACGAAAATAAATATGTATTTTTACATTGGTAGATAAATCAACATTTATATTTATATCTTATTCTGCCAATTTTGTTATTTTTGTAAAAATGATTTATTTTGTTCGTCGTGTTTGTCAACTCGTCTGACTATTTACATCATCTTCTTCCCCGGAAGCGAGTTTTGCTTTGAGTCGGCAGTCTGTGACGTCACAGTTACAAGGAGAGAGCGAGACAGACGATGCACTTCCTCAATCCAGCATGCCGCGCTTTGATCGTGATTTGCGTTTCTCGTTTTTATTTCATCCGATTTTACATAATGAGATTTTATTTCCGTTATTGAATAAAATGTTCAATCTGCGCAAGATGGTTTTTAAATTGAACTGTAATTAATTTTTAACTAGGTTAGGCGCGGAGTTAGTAGAGGAGGGTTAATTAGATTAGCAGCAAGGAAGTTTTGTATTTTTCATTTCTCAAACAAAAATTCAAAAAATACATTTTGAAGTAGGTATCTTAATGTAATGCCCTGTTCGCACGAGGATTCTTCGGAGATTCTGAATCCTGGAAAATAAGAAGATTCAAGATTATGAATCATGAAAAAAAAATTCAAGGTTTTGAAGCAATCAATTCTTCTTTTCCAAGACCATGACTCATTGAAGATTCAATTTAGCGGCACCGCAATTTAACAATTTAGTTAGTTTTAATGTAACTTTATCTACGACAATGAATAAACTCTGTGCTAAACTCTCGTTGGGTAATACTACAGTTCCCTTTTCCATAGTATTGTCATATATTGCATAATTTTCGTTTTTGTATCCTGGCCATTTAACACATAAAATGCCAAGTATGTGTTGTGAATTTTTAATGTTTCCACATGAAATTATTCTTTTGTAAATGAATGAATATAAGTTCAACATGGCGTGAGTTTCGTTTTATATTTAAATGAATGCGTGTAATAAATACACATGGCTTTGTTTATGTTCAGAATTTGAAGTTTGATTTGAAATATTTCACCACTGAACATGGAACAAGAAAGAATATCAGAGATGGTTTGACTTTTGACATTGTTGTTGAAACATTAATATCCCTTATTTTTTCATAAAATGGATGAGATGAGATCAATCATTTATTCAAATCTACGAGTACCGTCCGTTATTGTTATGGTAGATTCGGAATAATTTCATACTTAGTGTAAAAAATATTGCATAAAACGTAATTAAATTGAGATTTTAAAACGGCACATGAAGACCAAATTTTTATATAGTTTTAATTTTGTTTAGTTACTTTATTATTTTTACAGGAGTGTATTATATTCAAATATAAATGTTTAAATATTTATATAGGTTTTGCTACAGAAATTATACTTCATTTCAGCTAAGAAAATAGAGTTGGAATAGATAGGGCAATGATATTCTTGAATCTGATTGGTTGAGATGAGAAATAGATTTACACTAGCAAACATTTTCATTTCCGTTAACATTATTTATACCTTCTTATTTTGAATTTCATAGTTACTTCGAAGTACTACATTATTCTATAGATGACAGCTTTATTCACAAAACATAACTTATTTAAGATCGTGTCAAATTTTGAACTAATAAAATGTGTGAGTGTAAAACTTACTGGCATTCGCAGTGCCATCTGCTATTTTCTTAGCTGAAATGAAGTATAGATAATTTTGTTCTTTGTGACATGCAACATAATATTTTTTCAGGAGGTTGGTATTGGTTGCATCAGATGATATTAACGACAAAACCAGAGAACGTACAAATTTTAGTATAACCTCTAAATTTGTTTTGCTGAATAAATTAGTTGTTATTCAATAATAGTATATTATATATTAAAGGACTAAAGTGCATGATTTAATCCTGAGGGTAAAGTTTATTTCACGAGCCGAAGGTGAGGGAAATAATCACCTGAGGGGTTAAAGGTACTTTAGTCCTGTGGTATATATGCTATTTTTGCACTTCATCCTCAAACGAACACAAAATAGTTTAAAAGAATAAACATTTTGCAATTTTGACAGTAAACTTTATGACAAATATGTTATAACAAATAGCACGTATTTACTTGACAACGGGATTAATTAATTTAATTTCTTGACAACGGGATTAAATATGAAAGTACTTTAGTCCATAAAAATAAAGACTAAAGAAGAGTTTTAGTCCCCGAAGTGCAAAAATTAATGAATATAGTAATGGAAAGGTCAATATTTTCTATAATGTCTTTACTTATCACATATAATAGTTCAGTAATTATTATTTTTCTACAGTGACAGTTAAATAAATGACAATATTAATATCATCTACCAAAACGTTACACACATAAATTTCTCTAAATCAACTTGGTGTATATTTTGACAGTTTAATTTAAATTTTAACATTAAAAAGTCTCTACAAAGAAAAAAATAGTATAAATAAATCATTTTATAACATTTTTTGCACTTGTCCTTTAGTAAACTCGCCCGAGGGCTCGTTTTACTTAATTTGAACACGTGCGAAAAAATGTCTAACTCGTTCTTTGTACTATTGTTCAACAGCGTAAAATTCGCAAGTGTTCTAAGTTAGCAGGATCAATTATCCTGCAATAAATTAAAAAATTGCAGACAACTTTTAATATATGTCTCGTTCTTGGGTCATATTAACCTTATTAAAACTTGGGAACTTGGGCGACAAATTAAAGCGAACAAACGGATTCCTTTCACACGTCACTTTTCAATTATCTCATCTCGGCCACGTCTTATATGTGTCGCAATATTTTCTCGCGTCTTTTTAATTCTCCGGCTATAATTCTTTCCCCTCGGCGTCGGCGTCGTTTTCTTTCTTGTCGACGCTAGCCGAGGCCTACGTGATAAATTACTAAGCGAGAACACTGCATATTTATTAGCGTTCATTTAAGTTAAATTGGCTGCCGAGTTTTCTTTGTCGATATTTCCAACAAAAATGAGACTAAATATGGGAGATGACATGACTACGTTGTAACACCACGTAAGAACATCATTTATATCCATTTTGGATTGTAAAATTTGTTTTATAATTTGAAGTTTGGTTCAAAATGACTCATGATTTTTTTTTTATTCCACTCTTTTCCCTACTACTACGACTGCCTAAACCAGCCCGAAATTGCCGCAACCGAAATTGAAAAATACTGTAAAAGTGTTTTCGTTGCTAGTAAATTATTTGTTTATTATTGACTTCAAGGTAATGTTTCTGTAAACATTTAATAGAGAAAGAGTGGATCCACATTTAATAGTTATTTATTGTATAAGTGTTTTAGATGGCGTTTTATAATAATAATAATGCGCAACTAAAACACGAATACAATATAACGTTTTATCCACAATAAAAACTTTTATTCAAAATTAATTCGTTTTACAAAATGTCATTTTATAATTTATCAAATTCTAGATAATAATTCTTTTAACAGTGGAATAAAGTTACTTTATTCCACTAGTAGATAATGATTCTTTTAACAGTGGAATAAAGTTACTTTATTCCACTAGTAGATAATAAGTCACATTATATAGTTGCAATGAGCACAAATAAATGCTAATTATGAGATGATTGTGGATAAACAATAAATTTCTATCGTGAGATATAACCGTGTAAAGTTAGCATAAATTGCAAATCTTTAGGAATTTTTCGGAATTTTTATAATAATTTAAGGGCAGTTTTCGCAAGAAGCACAGTTTTGAATAACGACAATGAAATATTTTAATTCATTTCGGACCAATATAAATTGTAACTGCCCGTATTTAGTATGAAACTGTAGAACATCTCTCTCTGAGTGAATTTGATTACATCCCCCACTTTATCTTTCGTAATTCAGTTATCACCGGTCGGTGTCTGTGCCCTTTAACTTTCGTCCTGTGTGACGTCACATCCTGTCACCCCAACTACCGGTCCCTGTTGTACATGGTCAATTTACATCTTCTTGCTGACGTCATTTACCTACCGTTATTCACCTTCAAGGATGTGAGTTAGTACATCACCAAGATGAAGGGATGTTTAAGACATTTGACCATATGAGAAATAATTACAATTTCAAGAAAAACTACGAAAATATTTATTATTATTATTATCTATAGGTTACATAAACCTCGAGAAATCCAATGCCAAAATCCAGGTTTTAATAATAATAATGATTTGTTTAAAGTTTATTGATTGTTGAGTAGCTATTTTACCTTACGCTTAACTTTAAAGGAAGGTATTGGAATCATGCAAAAAATCGGGTAGTGAGTTTTAAGTGAATGAGCACGAATTAGGGTCCTTACAACTAATTTTTGATAGTTTCTCGATCATGTCTGTATGTATGTATGTATGTATGTATGTGTGTGTGCGTGTGTGTATGTGTGTGGTCCGGGCCGATGCCGTGTGTCGCATAACTTAAATACGAATTACCCAAAAATTTTGATATTTCGTATTTGACAATTGTTTACGAATAGCTCATTAGATTTTGGTACAAATATCTTCACCGGAAGTGATATTTTTTGAAGATTGAAAAGATTAAGTGTCGAAAATTTCTATAAATTTAGATAAATATAGTATTTATTTGTAATAATAAGAGGAAACGTTATTTACAATTTACGTTATAAAAAAAATTGTCTTTATCTGGTAGCATTAAAGAACTGCAGTAAAATGTAAAAAATAAATTTATCAAATAAAACGTTGAGATCTTGTAATCCATGTTCGGTTGATTTTTGTTTCTGCATAAAAAATATTGACAGATGAGACGGGTGACAAGTTGGCATACTAGCGCTATATAAGTCATAAGTAAGCTATTAAATGTAGTAACTGAACAGAGGATTGCTTCAGCACAGAAGAATTTTCCTGTGAATGAATTTATTGATTCAGGTGATACTAATTTCTGTGTTTGAATATTTTATATTTTTATTTGTATATTTTAAATGGACACCGGATTGTAAGTATATATTTCTGTTTAAAGTCTAGATATGGCGGAAGGTTGTGTGATGGCCACGTCAGATTTTTTCTATATCAAGTGAAGTAAATATTTCCATAAAACGGCTCTCCAATATGCATGATGCATCATATTTAACAAAGAACGCAATTTCATACTTTATTTCCTCAAATTTAAGCGCAGAAACATGTTTACTTGAAATTCTGCACTTTACAAAGAAAAATATAACTTGCGCTCAAAACGAATAACAGAAAATATCCCACAATAAACTGCAGGAAACTGCATTTATCAATAACGAGAAAATACATTTATAAAGAGACTTCGAATAAACATACAACGAAATTTTACTAGATTTGTTTGTTTTGCCAAGAGACGTAGTAAGTATATTATAAAGTACTCTGGATTTGAATCTTATTTGAATTAGGAAAGATCTTTCTTATCTATTACGCACTTTACGTAGAAGTATGAACTTCCTAAATAATTGTTGATCTAATTAGATAGAACAGAACAGACATAACATATTTTGTCTTCCTAGTATGTAATCGTTTAATTATGTCATGGGCACGAGGTATGTTATATACTACATTATACCCTAGGTCATTAAGAAATTGCCATGTAATATTGAGACATCAGGACATCACTAATGTTTTTCTTCTGAAATTAATATATTTTCTGTCTCTTACTAGGATACCAAAAATATTAACAAAATTCGAAACGTCAAAGCGAAATGTCACGCGCGCAATATTTTAAATAAAATAGTAAGACATAAAATATTGTATGCACCATGGGCATCATTGATGTTTATAGCCCTCGGGCGATTTACAGACCCTCGGGCCAGAGGCCCTTGGGCTTGTAAACATGTCGCCCTCGGATGAGCATAAACATCATCATGATGCCCTTGATACATAAATAACTATAATATCAGGTGGAAAAAGTTTATGATTCTAATTTGTATTATTTTTCAAATATGGTTTTGGCCACATTCTCAACATGCATCTATCCAAACCAGCAATCAATCTTTGTAAAACATTCCCATCCTGGCACACTTCTATTGCCTCGTCCACATTCAGACAATCTCGTTTATTTCCCAATCATTCGTAATTGCTTCAAACCTTCAGTGATATAAATTCTTCTTCATAAAACATTCCTACCCTGACACATTTCTTTTGCCTCGTCTACATTTTGCAATCTTGCTCCTTTATTTCCTAATCATGTGTGTTACAAACCAACAATTCATTTAAGTTCACACATGGATTCTTTCATGAACCTCTGAATCTTGGATAAAAATGGGTTTGAATCTAACAATGAATTATTACAAATTCATCTTTTCGTAGACTCATTGAAGATTCAATTTAGCGGCGCCGCTATTTGACAGGCGGTTCGTACCATGATTCTTTCTATCAGGATTCAAAAGCATGAAAGAATCCGCAAAGAATCCATGTGTGAACAGGGTTCAAAACAATCGGACGTCTATGCAAATGCTGATTTTCTGATTCATTTTACGATTTACTCTATCAACAAAATTATGATCCCTCATAAAAATAAAATGGTGTAAGTACAATAATGTACCGTCTGTTACAATTTGATCCTTTTTATAATCCGTTTTATTCTATTATGGATTATTCGTTCCCTCATGGCCAATTACTCCAGAACGAAAAAATAGTTTATGAGTTATAAGAGTACGTAGCCGGGCGGATGAATAGTGGGTAGGTTAATTAGGGTTTAAATCCCTTGCGAGATGCGACCTAGTTACTCGCTACACCTGTGACACCCTGGGGATTTCATAGTTTTAGGGATTTTATTTCTTCACAGAAAAGAATTAATGCAGGTTGGTAATGTTGCCATAAATTAGTTTCCGTTTTAATATTAATTAGAAAGTTTCATAAAAATATTAAAGAACGTGATAGAAAATTTAATTATAAACTGTAAACTAAAGATACTGTCAAATACCGGTGAATCGCAATATGTGATGCTCACAAACCCAATATGTATACAGGGTGTATACTGATACCGTTTCCTGCTGATTACTGATCAAAAATGATTTTGCAAAAATTCATAGATATTTTTTTATACACCAAGTGAGATACATGAACGTTTATTTAAGAGAAGAAAATTTAGCCCCCGAGCCCGAAGGGCGAATAGTATAATATCTTCGAGTGAATAAACATTCGTATCTCACTTGGTTTGTACAATATTTTATTCAATTTTGACGAAATTATTTCAAATACCGTGAGTTTTATTTAACGTGAAACATGAGATCTTTCATATCCATGGTTACGAATTTGACAGCAATGTATTAGAGCGATTCATTTAAAATAGAACATAGGTTGTCATTATCATGTAAATATTACCTGTCAATTAGGGTTGTGTTGTTGAAAATAAGGTATGCAATTGAAGAAAAGGTGCAAATGATACGTTGGTATAATGCAGATGTTAGCCTCAGACAAGTATCTGAACTGATTTATTTCGTGTATTTGAAAATTTGTTATAAATTGTATTCTGAAAAAATATCTATTAAATGTTTATATTTCATGCAACTTTTTTCATATCTAAAATGATTAGAAATACATACATATTTCATTTGCTATGTTCTATTTTAAATGAAACGCTCTAATACATTGCTGTCAAATTCGTAACCATGGATATGAAAGATCCTATGTTTCACGTTAAATAAATCTCACGGTATATGAATTATAAATTATAATTATATAAAAAAATTCTAAGAAGTTATATGCAGAAAACTGAAAAGTTTGTTGTTAAATAAATCACAAACTTGTGTGAAGCATGTTTTGGTCATTTAGGTAAACGATGCTCTTAAGGATCTCGTCTCTGTAACAAAATATTGCGTGTTTAGGGATGTAGCAGTTAAAAATATGAAGGAAAAACAGGTACTAGATGTTTGTGAAAGAATAAATCTAGGTTTATGCCTAGTTAGAATTCTAAAAAAATCTTTGGAATCCATATAACAAATTAATGAAAAAGTGTGTTTTAAGCCTTTTTTTACATGCTTTTCCTAATTATTAAGAGATTTATTAGAAAATGTAACTCGACATAAACCTAGTTGCATTCTTTGTCTGTAAATAAATTTATAAAATTTAGCCTTATCTACAAAACTTCGTGTGCATTTCAGAAATTACTAGATTGCTTCTAAGTATTTTTAGCGAGCGTTTCTATGAATTAACATAAGACAAATGCAGTGCTCAGCTACATGAAGTCGATACCCTTAAGGTGTACTTACATATCTTATGACGTACAAAAAATTTAATTACGTCCCTGATTTCTGGTATAAAATTATTTCACTCCGTCATTGGTTCAAATAGCATTAAACGTATTACAGAAAATACTCGAAAAACACACAAAATTGTCATGGTTTACTTTTTTCTACGTTCTACCGAGTTTTTCACTTTGGCTTGTATGTATTTTATGCGTCATCCGATTCTAGTTTTACCAGAATTTGCTTTCACGTATTCCCGGTACACGATAGTTTGTTTAACTAATCACAGATTAATTAGTTCGCCTCCACGTTTTTAATTATGAATTCCACGGTGGAACACGGATAGGATAAAACCCAGTGCCAGAGGAAATTTAAATGTCATGTTGAGTAAATGCAAAGAGAAAATTGCGGGATTGAGCTGGATTATTTATAATTTAGTTGGATTAGCACTGACGTTTATAAATGGTTAGCAGGTTGTCCCCTTTGACTTTTTCACGAGATAGAAAAGGCATCACGAGTACATTGAAATTTTAAGTGGACAGCAAAAATTATAATTATTAGACGGTATTTATCTATAAATAAGAAATAAAACTAAATAAAATACGGTTTTACAAGACTTAAATAATCATGATCTTTGTGGGTCATCTATACTGCCCTCCTAAGCACAGAGGAGGTATCTGCAATTTTTTTGAAAAATGAGTTAGAATCGCTTAGTAACTAGAGAGGTTGTAATATATGTAAAACTAAGGTTTTGAAGCCGTATCTACGCTCGAAAGAGTCTAAAACGTTCATTTAACTTAGGGGTACTACAAAATTACTACAGTATTAAGTGAAAATCATCGATTATCTCGAAACTAAACAAATGTAGATACCCCCTCTGTGCTTAGGAGGGCAGTATATAGGTACGGTCCGTGCAACAAGAGTTGGCCGAAGCGGTAAGGGAGAGAAAGAATGTGCCATGTTCTACACAGAGTTGAGTCAAAGTTCCCCAACTTATTACTCGCCTGAAGGCAACTGAATTAATAGAAAAACCGAGCTGGGCGACTTCTTTATACACTATTTCAAGGTAGCGAACCGGTTTATGCTAAAAAAAATTACTGATAATCTATGTCCGCTCGATTAATATTATTTGTAAATTTAAAATTCAACCTGGTCGCCTAAAGCTTGGTTTATAATGGATGAAACGGGTTACATATTATGCAAAGTTGAACTATAGGCATTTCTATGTTATGGTTCATAATGACACGGATGCGTAACCTTGAAATCTTTTGTTCAGCTTTACATAATTCAGAATAAGAGCCTCTAATTCGGCAACAGGGCCTTTAAATTTCCATATGGTTTTAAATTATTCTGCCCATCAAAATATACACATAAAATTGCATCGTATTTCAAGCAAACATTTTTGTCACTGACCGGTAGTTATTTTTAATAATATTTTTCAAATCTTCTGCAATGAAAGTAATTGTTTATATAATATCTAATACTAATAAATGTCAACTTCTCAAATATACCATCATAACAGTGATAATTAAAATGTACACACGTCAAGTAAACTACCCTTAACTTTGTGAATTTAAAAAAAATTCTTTTTGTTTCATAATCAGCACGTCGTATAGTCCTTTAATTTTTGTCCTGTTATGGAACAACCTGTATAAATGGGATAAATGATGATTAGAAATAGCTGTAGTATTATGCAAAAAATTCTTGTTTCATTAATAATGCATAGGTAAAGTTTTATTCTTACAATAAAAAACTTTACATGCCACCTCATTCTAAAGTAAACTTCGATCAAGTGCTAAATTATACCCATACATCTTCCTAGAAAACTTGTAATTAAAGTAAACCTAACTAGGTGTAAAAACTAAATCACTTCCATACATCTCCTTGTTCAGCTGCTTAAAATACACAACAACAAAACTCTCTCGACTGCGAGAAGCGGACTCTCTCGAGTCGAGATATTGCCGAGGATATTTCTTCACTTTAATCCAATACTACAGAGCCTAGACCGAAGCCCGTCAAGCAACTATGCGCAATATCGTTCACTGCTGTTGCTATTTATTCTGATACCATGAAACTGGGAAAACGAATGGGGTAGTCCCAATTCAAACGAAGGAATGTTTGTTTTTGTTTTAAGGTTGTTGTCAAAACTAGCGACATCGGACGGTAGACTTCATGAAGTGTACCGTACCACAGATGTATTATAGTATTAGTGAGAAAATAAGTTTACCTTTGAAATGCCTGGTAAAAAGAAATATCGTTGCCTTTTTAATACTTCAGAACTCAATTCTTCGATAAATTGACTTTAAAATTAAATAACATTTTTATAAAACTAACGAGTCACTTGAAAATTTAATACAATCTTCTTCTATATTCAATTAATATTGTGTTAGTTTTTCGTTAAAATCACCTTCCTATGCTTGCAGTGTAAAAGAGGTCAACTTTACAGTTCCATAGTTAACAAACAAAACTAACGATTGTCCTAATAATTTATTTTAAATTGTATTATTATCAGATAAATGTCCTATAAAATTTTATTTATTTCTGTCGTCATAGATTTTGGTAGGCAACAACCTTTCTAGATTCGTAGCATTTCTATTTACCCTGTGCGAGAGACAGAGATCACATGAACTTTAAATATATCTTTAATATATTTGAATATTTTTATTGTTTTCTCTAATTATTATAAACGACTGTACCCCTGTATAACTCCACCTTTATTTTTACAACGGTATCAATTCATTGTGGCATAGTATCTACAAGTCCTAAACATACTTTTCTGAAGAAAAACACCAAATATTTTACAGTCTGTGTCACAATTCTTTGATTGTCCAGATATAGGACGATTCTTCGAATATATTTTTGTATTCGTTTCCATAAAGTTTAGACTGTTAATTTTTATTTGAGTTTGAGTAAAATGTATTGCAGTTTTCAATAAATATAAGATACAGTACATTATACTTTTGATTTAATTTAAACTTGTTTACGTCTGGGCTAACTTCAATGAGACAGCTCCCAGTTAATTGTCCCTGGTTGATTTGCGTCGGTGTGAATTGGCAACGGCCGGGTGTGCCGGCACAACAGAAACAATTGCGAGTTGCGGTCCTGCGGGTCTGAAAGCTAACCTGGCAATAAGTTGCAGCCGTGAAATTGCGCCGTTGTGCCAGACTGGCGGTGCTGACAATGTCAGGATATTTGCTTCCAGCAACCGACAAATTGTTCACACTTCTCTGCCACGAATTCTGTTTAGCTTTACAGTTCGAAAAAAAATCTGTTGTATATTTTCATGAACAAAACTATACTCTATTCCACGAGACCTTTCATTAAGAGGCCCGTCTACTACCTAAAATCTAGCATAAAATGTACTAACGTAGCGAGTGTTTTGTGACCAGTACAAGAATGGTAAAATTTCGGTAAAATTGTATTTCAACAAGGATTTAATAGAGAAAGAATGGATCTACAGATGCGCCTTTTTAAAATTTTCATTAAAAAATTGTATTACATGAATATAAAAATTCCGAAAATTTAAAAAAAAATCCTATTTTATGCAAACTTTACACGGTTATATCTCTTCTTGGATATAATGGGGAGGGTGGAGTAAGAACACCACATGAACTTAGGCCGCTCAAACGGGCCCATTGTACAACCCGGTTATATCTCATGATACAAATTAATTTTAAAAAGGTACATCTGTAGATCCATTCTTTCTCTATTCAATGTTTATAAAAACAGTTAATATTAATCTGACAGTTTACTAGCAACGAAAACACTTTTACAGTATTTTTCAACTTCAAAATGACATTGGATAGTTAGGATGCGACATTCAGTCAACTGTAGAAAGGTAAGAAGATTATATGAAGATGTGGCACTATTGGCACTAACACTAAGACTCATAGAAGATTAAATATAGCGGCGCCGTTAATTGACAGGAATTTTTACCTGGATTATTTGTTTCAAAATTGAGATCCAAGAAAGAATATTTTGAGAACGGGACTCGACTATCCTCATAATTAAAACATTAAAACACATACTGCACTGCATCGTCTTAAAATAAAATAAATTACCGATACCATCCACACCAGGTATATTTATATGAATTATGAAAGCGCTAGGTTTCCACCTTTGAGTCTTGTCTCTGTCACCAGAGCTTTCACGAGCTTTGGCTGAAGCTCCGTAGTTCCTGCACTTAATTCCTGCAGCTGTCAGCTGCGTTAGTGCTGAGCACTGAGCACTGCCGGTAATTGACCTGCATTGTTCGCTAACGAGCTTCATACGGGTGAAAGAGAGAAGAGGATTAGTCCACACCTACGCTAACTTAATGTCCATCAAATCACACATTCATGACAGCAATAATGACGTAAATGTTGGGGTAGTTTAATTCTTTGTTTAGCTATTAATTATTTTATTTTTAATTTTATAGTAACCATTCAGCAGGATTTTTTCGCAATTATCATAGAATGGTATAGATGTGCCTACACTCGGCACCACTTGAAAATGCACGAAAAACGAGAATTTTAAAATCTCCATAACTGTTCAGTTTTGACGAAATTCGATGATTCTTTTTCTCCCGAATACTTTTTTTCTCTTTAGGGCCATGCAGGCGGATATGCCAAAAATTGGTTTTTTACCTCCCTTAACAGGTTAAGCGCCACGGCGGACACCGGTGTCCTCTACTCGCCTAGCCAATTCGGCCATGGCGGACACCGGTGTCCGCTTTGCTTTTAATTTTTTGTCGGTCATGTCTGGCCAAGCGGACATTTTCTTACGAGTATCAATGTTGTATTGTGTCCGCTGTGGCCCTTCAAAACAAACGCTGGTTCAGGCTTTCTGTAGCCATAATTTTAAGGCAGAAATACTTATTTTTTTTCTGAAGAATCATTAAAAGCTAAATGAAACGAACTAAATAGAAATTTTTTATTGCAAAGATTAAAATTCGCCAAAATTGTGTGAAATAGGTTTTAAAGACACAGATTCATCAAAATATGTCGAAAAATATCTTGGCCCGTGTGGAAAGTTTAGATGAATATCCTTGGCGCTTAACCTGTTAAAACCCCTACGAAAAAAATGTTCAGAATGACAAAAATGTCTACCTTCGACAACTTGTACAAAAAATTGGGGCTTTAAGGCGACAAAATACATTCATTTTCGTCGCTACGATGATTTGGCGCAAAGTTATGACAGTTTAAAAAAAGTGTATCAACTTTAAGAGAATTTGGGACATTCTTTTCACTAGGGGGTGGCAGTAGGTGGAATGAAATTTTTAGTAAGATCGCAAAGAATCATTAGCTTTTGACGAAAATTATGTTATTATCGAAATGACATTTTTTTTTCAAACTGTCATAACTTCGTGCCAAATCACCGTAGCAACATAATTTTTTGTGAAATTTAAAAGAAAATGAATGAATTTTGTCGCCCTGTACGCTGTACGTCGCTTGAAGCCACGATTTATTTTGCGCATGGTACAAGTTGTCAAAGGTTGACATTTTTTGTCACTCTGAACATTTTTTTTCGTAGGAGTTTTAAGGGGGTTTAAAACAAGAGCTTTTTATTTCGTCGAATAAATTTCTGTTTGTATTAAAACTTTGTTGCTTAGCAATTTGAAAAGAAAAATTGTTTAATAAAATCTCGGCACCGTAGGTGGAATGATTGTATTTTAAAACAATTTTTCGAGTCGAATTGCTGTCAGGTGACAAGGTCGATATGTTAAACAGAAATTTATTCGGAGGAAATAAAATGCTCGAGTGTAATTCAACGAGATAATTGAACGACTCCTTTGGTTCTTCTTCACAAATATTTCCAAAATCTAACCATATCACTGACAAATATTAGAAATATGAATCAAATGACAGTTTAGTGTTTTGTTTATTGTTTGGTTGCTAAAAAAAAGTTAAATAAGTTTTTATGACTTGCAAAAAGTTAAGCTAAGTTTACATGTACCGTTGGCACCGGCAAACGTCGCGGCCGTTGACGCCGTTCTATGATTTGATTCGTTGACAACCAACTAAATGACAGCTGTCAAACTGCGTCATTGATTGTTAACGAATCAAATCACAGAACGACGTTAACGGCAAACGTTTTTACGGTGTCAACGGTACATGTGTGGGAGACTTTACGTTTCTTTTCATCCGCTGTCAAAACGATAAAATTATGTTTTGATTAAGGCTTACTTTATACAGGAGTGGAATTCTCTATGAATTACTTCGCTCTCTATCTCTATTGGGATCCACGCGTTTCTGTTCTACGTCCTAGACAATGTGCTTTTGTACGCCGTATCTGCATAGCAGCTGATGTTAATGTAGTGTCACACACAGCGAGGGTGGAGAGATTTAATTAGGAATTTTTCCTTGTCTAATTAACTCGACGGTACAGCTGTGGTTATCAAATTCATATGATGAGAATGTGAGCAAGATATGCGGAGTTATATGCAGGTATTGTTCGAAAGTTTGCGAGATGTGGAACTGAGAATGACGTGAATTGTTGGTCTCGAAGGGAGAAATATCTGTTTTTGGAAAAATTATTAAAAACTCGTTTAAGACACTAATAGTAGTACTCTAGTTTTAAACTAAAAGAAGTAAACACTAAAATTTGTATTCTGTTTGACTAGAATTTTGTTTTTCATTAAATTTTTATTTCAATGTCTCAAATATCGAAATTAAATATACATAAACATAATAATTTCTATGTAATGAAACTCCAAATGACATTTTGACAGTTAACATTGGCATGGCAAAGGCGTTATAGATAGTGATGCCGCCGAGACGAGAAATTTCTCGTCTCGTCTCGAAATTACGAGACGAGAATCAGTAAATTTATCGTCTCGGATTTTCGGGGTGAGACGAGAATTCATAATTTTGAGACGAGAAATACCCTCGAGAACTCGAGAATTCTCGAAATTTTTACTTAAAAATATATTTTTTTAATAAGAATGAAGAAAAATCTGACGTGGCCGTTACAATACCTCTCGCCTTGACATTGAAGTATTATTATTTAACCTCGTATTTAACCAAATATTAAGCTTTAATTAGGTAATAAATTATATATTTCACAAATCTAATCAGCTCATTTAATATATAATTTTATTTTATAAATACCATATTTACATAATACCGACATAATACTATGTCCAGTTAATATCTATACTATATCCAACATTTCAAAATTCTACACCACACTCTACACATGCCCTACACCACAGAGAAACCTCCTTGCCACAGACATCTGTTTATCTGTCACATTGACAATTTTATTTTTGTTTTAAATTTTATTTCTATTTCGGGATTCACAAATCATGGTAGGTAAAATTATATATTTAAAAAAATTATATTTCTTTACTGGTTAAAGATATAGAAACAAGTAAGATTAAATATTGTACAATGTAATTTCTTCTTTCATGTGTGGTATGGCAAATTGTAACAATCGCATTATTTTATACAATTTTTGCAAAAAATGTTATAGTGCTACAAGAAAAGTACCATTTCCGGTTGGTGGATTTTTACCAAAATCTTTTCAGCTCTTCATTAACATATATAAATGTATAATGCAAAATATTAGAATTTTATGTTCAGTAGAATTTGAGATAATGAACCGGGACGAAAGGCTATAGTAGGCGTACATACAGACTTTCATACACACACACAGACACACACACAGACACACACACAGACATCATCGTGAAAATAGTCAAAATAGGTTCTAAAGGTGCTAAAACGTGCTAATTGACAAAAATCTCGACATCGAATTTTTTCACGATCCCTATACCTCTCTAGGCGAGAGGTAAAAATTACTGGGATGCACTCAACAATATTTTATTTCTCAGTCGACTAGTTTCGACGTCACATACGTCATCATCGGGAGCTACATTATTAAAAGAACAATCAAGAATAGTGAATAGTTATTTACGAACCAAATGCGGGAAGATTTTGATCCCACATGAGCGGTTTTTTGAAATACGAGCGAAGCGAGGGTTTCATTTACGCGAATGCTGGGATGGTGTCTTCCCGCAAGTGGTTTGTACAATGTTTTTTGTAACGAATAAAACTATAATCAAATACATTCAATTTGTAGTAGTAGTCAGATCATTAAATTTGAGGTTACGATGTTTTTTCTACTCACTACTACCGACAGATGGCGCGCTGCACACAAGTTTTATTTTTAAATATTGGCGGTTTTCGGTGGTCATCACTAAATTATTGGCTATTGTAACTTATTTAATTATTCATTTAGAAAATATTGTTGAGTTTAATAAAATTACTAAAATTAAAAATCTTTATTATCCTAAGTCGCACACCCATGAACTTGGAAATCAAACTTTTCTTCCTAGAAGTCTAGTTTTAATAGCATTTAAGAAAATTGCGGGTCACGTGACTGTCAGTTTGTTTTAATCACTCCGATCACTCTGTACAAGTATTACATGTGTGACATGGGCATGACGCGAAATCTAATAGTTCTTGCAAAAATCGTTACGTGGCTCTAATTTTTTGTCGAGAAATTTGAGACGAGACGAGAATCGAGTTCCTTGAGACGAGACGAGAATCGAGTTCCTTGAGACGAGAAATGAACAGCTGAAAAATGACCGAGACGAGAATACTAAAAATTCTCGTCTCGGAAATTTGTGATGAGACGAGAATTGACTATTTCTCGTCTCGTCTCGTCTCACGGCATCACTAGTTATAGACATGTATGTGCAGTACGCAGAATAAGAAATTTTATCAATTTGTTACAAACGTACTTTATTAAATGTTATAATTAATACAGCAAAGATACTCAAAATGCAAATATATTTATGACAGCTTTTTCTTTCAAATACCATACTTCAATTCAATTGTTTTAAATTGGTAAACAATATTAATCAAGCGGACATAGATTATCAGAATTTGGCAGAAACCGCTTCGCTTCCTTGAAATAGTGTATACAGAAGTCGTCCAGCTCGGTTTTTCTTTTGACTCAGTTGCGTTGAGGGAAGTAATAAGTTGGTGAATTTTGACTCAGCTTTGTGTATAACATATTTATCCCTTTACCGCAGCAGCCAACTCTGGCTGCACGGACTGTATGTATGTATTTTCTGACGTTTTCCATACATGTAAACCATGTCAATGAAATAAAACTTATTATTATTATTATTATATATGTATGTTAAAACACGATCGACACTGTTTCTGTTTTCGAACTAATGGATATTAATTTAAAATAATTATAGAATGATTATGACTAGTAATAATTTAAATCTAAATGCACAAATTATCATTTCACCAGAGATGCACTAGGTAGGTACCTATTGTTTATCTGTATTCAATGAATAAATATAATTTAGTTTCCGAAATCAATAACACATTTCACATTACGCTAAAATTATTACAGGGATATACAACTAATTGTTTAAAGTTTTCATTGTGGATTGTTTTAATTTTAATTGCTTATTTGAAATCCAAATAATCTGTTTGTTTTAAACATTAATTTCATTCTTTCACACACTAAATACCTATTCAGTAGAATACAACACTTTATTTTCGATTTGTTACTTACTATTTTTGTCTATTAACATCCTATTAATATCCTAGCGATTGCTAATGTCCGCCCTTAGTAACATCCCAATGTTAGTAATTTGGTAATAATATCCCAATTATTCATTCCATGTAATTCTCAGAAACGTTTGTATCGAGTATGTAATTTTTGATCGTACTCAACATGTGGCTATTAAGTAATATCACTTAAGCGGCTCGTCTACGTTTTTACCAAATTCCTAGAATACTCTCGATTTTACTTATTTTTCCATTCTACTCTGTTCCTCATTACTAGGGCTGCCTGAAACCAGCCCGAAACTCGTACTTTGCCGCATCCTAGCTATGCAATGTCATTTTGAAGTTTAAAAATGTTGTAAAAGTGTTTTCGTTGCGAGTAAACTGTCAGATTATTATTGACTTCAGGATAATGTTTTTATAAACATTTAATAGAGTAAGAATGGATCTACAGATGTGCCTTTTTAAAATTAATTTGTATCATGAGATATAACCGTGTAAAGTTTGCATAAAATAGGAATTTTTTTGAATTTTTCGGAATTTTTATATTCATGTAGAATTTTTTAATCAAAATTTTAAAAAGGTACATCTGTAGATCCATTCTTTCTCTATTAAATCCTTGTTGAAATAAATTTTTACCATTCTTGTACTGGTCACGAAACACTCGCTACGTTAGTACATTTTATGCTGGATTTAAGGTAGTAGACGAGCCTCTTAAAGTACAAGAATAAGATATTTATAAACATCCTATGGACGATTCATGTCAAGTGGGTGTGAGGCTGCCATACTCAAGTTCCACTGGTTTCAAAAATTTGCTACGAGTTTCGGGATGCTTTCGAACAGCCGTAGCAGTGGAAAAGGAACTGAAAAAAAAAAATCTGCTGTGGCCAGAACACGACCTCTCGCCTAATGCTGCTTATTCTATTAATCTCGAGATTAATCTAATAAATAGTTTTACTTACATTTTAATAGTTTCATGTTCATGTAAGATGTAAACGATAATGTAAACCTAGATGAAAGCAAAAGATGTCAACTGTACTGTCACTGTCATAATCATTCAAATTTTATGTAGAAACAAATTTCAAATCATGGACAACAAGATACAATATTAATTGTACTTTATTTTATTGTTAAATACTACCAGATTCAGCAAATTGTATTTATAATTAACTGTACCCATAGATAATTATATTTTCTTTTATTTTTAATTGCAAAAATTGTCATAAATAAATAATGTAACAATATATTTAAGGAAAACTCTATCAAGCTCAAAAAGTACTACTTCCGGTTTGCGGATTTCTACCAAAATGTTATCCGGTGTTAAGATACTTATTAAAACCTTAAATATGAAATTTGGTTTTTAAAGGTTTGAAACTTTTTCAGTTATCGTGGACGAAAAATCGCCAGTCCATACATTCATACAAACACACACACACGCACACACACACACACATACACACACACAGACACCATCATGAAAATAGTAAATTCGTATTGTAGAGACCCTGAAACGTGCTTATCCACCAAAAACTCATACACGAAAATTTTGAACCATTACAATACCTCTCTTATAGAATATGAGGCGAGAGGTAAAAAAGTAAAATCGATAATATTCTAGGAATTAGTAAAAAGGTAAACGGGCCGTTTAAATTAATATATATACATACAAGTCGCATACAAGAGATTTTCAATCTACTTCATTTTCATTGCAACACACATTCATATTCATTATATCCTCGAACATAAACTCTTCCTTACCCTTTAGTACTATGCCGTATGATGTGACGAAGTTTACAACTATGTGCGAGGGGCGTTAAAGGGAAGATAGGCAAAGAGGAACGGAAACTGAGAAGTGTTTTGGCACATTCAACAGATTGTCAAGAGACGCACAGACGACAACAGCCAACAGACAGATGTAGGAAGATTTAAAGGAGTGTTTACACTGCCAAGTTAACGGTATGACAGCCGAGGATTTTTATTTCAATTGTGATAACATAAAACTCAACAGAAACACCACTCCTTCAATCATTCGTTGATTTAATTTCTATAATGTCTCCTAGAATAGTTCAGTAATTATATATTTGTACAGTGACAGTTAAATAAATGGCAATATTGCCAACTAAAACGTTATACACATAAATTTCCCTAAATCGAATTGTGTACATTGTGGCAGTATAATTTAAATTTTAATATTAAAAAGACACCAAATAGAAAAAATAGTATAAAAAACTTGTCCTTCAATAAACTCGCCCGAGGGCTCGTTTTACTAAATTTGGACACGAGCGAAAGAACAGAATCCATGTATAAACAGAGCTTAGCTATTTATTAAGGTCGCGCTTGAAATCGTTTCCAGACAGTAATTTTTGTGCACTTTATCTGCATAAATTTCTGCAAATAGGAACAAGCAATATTCATAAATAATATATCAATAGAATCATTAGAGTTTCTAAATTGCCTTATATTAAATAAGAATACCTGAAAATAAAAATAATTTGCATTAGAATTGAAAGAAGAGGGAGCAAAATTCATCAAATTGCGTCAAATTGCAATGAATTTTATGCAAAATTAACTATTATTATAGACATAATTTTTAGAATAAAGCAATTATGAATTTATAGATTTTCATTGTGTAACATAATTTTAATTGTAGGTTACATCGTTTATCCGGAATTTATGCAGAAAGCATGTGCACAATGAGCCATGTTAAAGTTTTAAAATGTCGCTGACGTGGCACTAGTAGTTACAGATAAAAAAACATTTTTTGAACAAATTATGACGGATATAATAAAATTTTGTTTATTATCGGGTCAAAAACATTGCCATTACAGACCTCGTGTTACGGGTTTTTCACTTTTTAGCGCGCCCTTTGCATAAATACTGATTCATTCATAATTTATAAAGTGTCTACGGTTCGAATGCAATCAGATACACATTTCACTTAAACTACACAATAATCTATCTGTAGTATACTCTCCACTAACAACCATGACTGAGTTGATATATAAAATCAGGCTTCTTATTTACAGTACCTATTCAATTATTATACATTCATTGATTTACGAATTTATGGTGGAATTTTACTTTGTTCATGATCATAACAAGATCAGAATGTGTTTTTGAAACACCCTGTATATCTATAGTGTGAGGCTGCCACACCCAAGTTGGACATCAGGCATGAGAAACATATGGGAATCTAAAAGCTATCGTCATTTCAATATATCTGTCATCTCATTTATGACAAAGTTATCAAAACCTCCCCGCGATGTTTCCAGATTACTCCGGTGCTTCCGGATAGCAAATATCCCGGATTACCCGGAAAGGCAGCTCCGGATCCGACGCAGTTAAGTATTTAATGCTAAGTCGCATGATTTGGGGACCGGACTGAATAATGAACGAAAAACCGGAGAGACAAAAATACTAAACTGAGGAGAAAAAAGAGAATTTGTTTATCTATAGCAGTACATTTAAAGCACACATTATTAAACACAATATATTTTAAAATATTGTAGCTATTCTTGCACCGGACGATAGGTTACTATTATTTTACAATTGATAAGATCTATTTTACGTCTTTAGAATAGCATACATGAAATATTTTTAATTTAGTCTGATCTAGAAATTACTGTTAAATATTACATTTATGTTATTATTTATCCAACACCTCTTAATAAAAGCATCATAATTATGGTGATTTTAAACATGTAAAGTAAAAGATTGTCCACTAGTGGCTTTGATCAAAATTATACTCACTTGTGGGTAAATTGTTACTTTGCTTGTTGGAAATCACCATACTAACGATGTTTTAGGTTAAATATTCAAGTAGTTATTAAGAGGTGTTGGATAAAACGTTATACTTCACACGTGGGCAAAAAGGAATGACCCACTCGAGAAAATTATCTCACTCAGCCTTCGGCTTCGTGAGTTCAGATTTTCCTCGTGGGTAATTCCTTACTTTGCCCACTTGTAAAATAAATTACTATTATCTGCGATATTTTTAAATTAATAACTCTTTGACCATTTCTTTTATTATGGTTTTATTGTTCCAATAGATTTTCCAAAACAGAACAGTCTGCGTTCACAGTTCGAAATTAGGTGAAATTTTTGAAGCTTGTCATATGGCAATGTGAACTGAAATTTAATGCACTCGAATCTCAATTCGTAGAAAAGTATCCAAACCCCATGTAGCAAATTTAGGGTTCGTTGTATTAATTTAAAAAAATTATTTTATCGTCCAAACATGGAAATTTGGCAATTGTATCTACAAAATATTCTTCTGTTTTAATTTTTCTTTATCACATTTTCATCAAAAAAACAAACTGACACTGACAAGACAAACAAATTTCGAGCTGTGAAGAATAAAATTAATTTCTTCAAATTCCAGTGATACGAATTACACCGAACTGTGAACGCGGTTTCAATTGCAATACAGAAATCTCAGATAAAACAAGAAATCGGAGTAGGTAACTAATCGTAACCTGATAACCGTCATTTCAAATTAACTTTATAAAATGAATCCAGTTATAAATAAAGTGTAGTATTTTACCCAACCACTCATTTGAATGAAGCTTGTGTAGTAAACTTTCCTTTTCACGGAAAATTTCGCTAATTGTTTTATTAATTTATTTGTCAGCTGGCCACAATTAATTTCCCTCCGTAATTAATTTTCTAATAAAACCGCATCTCTGTATCGTTTCTCTTCATTGGATATTAATCCCATAATGAAGGCCTGACAACACTGGCAACACTGTAATATTCCAGTAGCAAATCGTACCCCAGTCAACCCTATATCACCATGGTGACATGCGGACAACCGACAACTGACTACATTGCCTTGGGAACGGAAACATGCCGACCAAGGAGCAAAGACCCTTAGTCTTAGGATGAACCTTTGTATTAGATGGTTATCAGTGTATGGAGTGTGGATCAAAATCTTATTGATGGTGCAGCGCATTATGTGATCGTGTGAGGTTCAAAATCTTCTTTATGTTTTGTTCACATGTACTGGATTCTTTTAAATTTTGAGAAAAATTTTCTTGGTGAGAATTGTCTATCAAATAGCGGTGAATCGTCAGTGATTCTTGGAAAAGAAGAAATACTCAATCGTTAATAGCTTCAAACCAATGATTTCTCTTTTCCAGGATTCAAGAGCATGAAGAATTCTCGAAGAATCCTCAAAGAATCTTTATGTATTGTGTGAACAGAGGATTAAGGTTGCTGTCTAGCAAAATCTATGACTCCAGAAATAAATAAATATTTATTTATTATTTTTTTATTCTCTGTTATATTTAAAGTTACATGTAAGTAAATTAAACTTTAATTATAACTTAAATAATTCCACTCCTGTATAAAGAAAGCCATAAGCAAAACACAATTTTATTGCTTTGACAGCGGATAAAAAGGAAGGTAACTTTTTGCAAGTGATAACACTTTATTTATCTTTTTCTTAGCAACCGAACAATAAACAAAACACTAAAATGTCATTTGCTTCATATTTCTAATATTTGTCAGTGAAATGATTAGATTTTGGGAATATTTGTGAAGAAGAACCAAAGGAGTCGTTAAATTATCTCGTTGAATTACACTCGAGCATTTTATTTCCTTCGAATAAATTTCTGTTTGACATCTCAACCTTGTCACCTGACAGCAATTTGACTCGAAAAATTGTTTAAAAATAAAATCACTCCACCTTCAGTGTCGTGATTTTATTAAACAATTTTTCTTTTCAAATTGCTAGGCAACAAGGTTTCAATACAAACAGAAATTTATCCGGCGACATAAAAAGCTCTTTTGTAATTACAATTGATAATAATACACCTTAATATAGATTATCAGGACAATCGTCAGTTTCGTTTGGCAATTATGAGGCTGTAAAGTTGACCTATTTTACATTGCAAGCATAGGAAGGTGACTTTAATTCGTACGATATTAAATTAGTGTATCTAAAATAGACGACATATTTTAACGAAAAACTAACACAATATTAATTGAAGAAGAAGATTGTATTAAATTTTCAAGGGAATCTTCAGTTTTATGAAAATTATATTTAATTTTACCGGTCAATTTATCGAAGAATTGAAGTTATGGAATATCAAATATCTATTGACAAGACATTTCAAACGTAAATCTTATTTCCTCACTAATACTATAATACATATATGTGCCTCTGGGATGCGGTAATGTCAAATTTATTTACTTTTTACCTTGTCCGAAATAAGCTACACAACAACCTTAAGATGTACAATTGAAAATATAGAAGTAATTTGTCAAGGATGAAAATATTTTCCACTGTCATAATCCCGTCGCGCCGCGCTTCAAATAAAACCGTATAAAAGTTTCAGTTAACAACTAAAAATAAATCGCTTAAAGCGAAGTAAAAAACACTCTTATAACTTGTTATAAAATATGACAAAGAAGAGGAAAGAATTTGTTTGACAGCGCCACAGAGTTCCGAGCGGCGAACGCTGGAACTAAGCCGAAGTCGGGACAGATTTTATCATGAAATATTTAATCAGTTGTGCTGATAAAAGCGCTAAAATAGAAGCGACATTTAATTTTCATGATTCCCGTCAAGTTTATTTCAGGACGAGCAAGGCAGCCGCGATCGACATCAGAACATCGGAACAGAAATTGTTTATTTTTCATGATACAAAAAACAATCCACTCAACACAAACTAGATTTCACCTACTACTTATATTTATACCGGATGTCCCAAAAAAATTTTCGTAATACTTTCAAAATTTATCACTCCATAATCAATAAACAATTTCACATTTCCAGCCCAAGAAAGGTAAAATAATTACTCGCAATTGATCATCTTAGTAGGCTGTGGGACTCCCGGACTTGTAACCCGGAGGATCCGGAGTTCCGGAACTCCGGAGCGTATAAATGAAATTCTTTCTCGACTTGAGTTGCGCGAGCGATAAGAAGAATACGAAACAGATTCGAAGATTTTGCGAATTTTGCGAGAGATTTTGTTTGTGACGATGAATTGACGCACCTGAGTCCCACAGGGCGGTATTCAGGGGAATTTGAGGAATTTGCGAGCACAGATATTTTATCAGATAACGTGTAAACAACCAACGTAACTTTTTATGATGAGATCAACATAAAAACTAATTGAATGGACGTGAAATATGTGAAATATAATATGAAATAGTTCGGAAATAGTATCCCATAACGAGAATCGAAAGTGAGAAATACCGTGCGAGTGTAAAGTTTGACGAACTAGGTGCAACCGAGTGAGGCAACACACGAGCAATACGATATTTACTTTCGAACGAGTCATGAACGCTATTTTTGAAACAACCACAAAAAATAATTTATAACTTTTTAATACACACATAACAATCAAATAATATTTCTACTGTCATTTCAAACAATCAATACATACAATTCATGTCCAAATGCTTGGTACATATTTCAATTATAATTATTATACTCTTTACTAACAATTATAAATTATAAGTGAGTAGACGGCTAGTAACACAGTAAAATATCGCAGTACCTATATGTAAGGCTACCACATCCAATTGATAAATATAATGTATACAGGTTGGTGGAGGTGAAATGCGAACATAGAGAACATACATGACAATCGAACTTTCATGCCAGGTATCTTGATATGTTTTATAGTAGTGTCACAAAACGAAGTAATGTATGAGTTTGTGTGGCAAAAAGAGTAATTAATAACAGGAATAATAATAAAATCTAAAAGTGCATGTAAACTTTCTCGTCCTGCACATAGGTACACATACATTATTATGCAAAGAAAATATTTTAATGAAAATAAAAATTTCAATAATATGACAGCTACTTTGACATTGACAGTACTTATTCCACGTATATCAAGATGCCTAGCATGATAACTCCATTGTCATATAAGTGCCTATGTTCGCATTTCACCTCCACCAACCTGTATATTATGTATATTTATGTATATATTATGTATATACTATGTATATGTAAAAAAAATGCACTTCCGGAACTAAAACTCTTCTTTAGTATTAATTTTTAGGGACTAAGTTTCTTATTTGATCCCAAGGGATTATTTTTCATATTTAATCCCGTTGCAAAGGAATGAGTTAATTAATCCCGTTGTCAAGTGCTATTTGTTACAGAGTATCTATGGTAACAATATAAATATTTGTCATACAGTTTAGTGTCAAAACTGCAAAATGTGTATTCTTTTAAACTATTTTGTATTCGTTTGAGGATGAAGTGCAAAAAATATCGTATATACCACAGGACTAACGTATCTTTAATCCCTCAGGTGATTATTTCCCTCACCTTCGGTCGCCTTCGGCTCATTAATAAACTTCACCCTCAGGATTAAATCATGCACTTTAGTCCTTTAATATATAATATACTATTAAAACTGACTTCTTGACCATAATATTATAATTAATTGTATCTTTGTCTCACTATTAAATGTCGTGAATGATTCTGAATGCCCCCCTGTGTCATTACCTGCGCCCGTGCGTCGCTTGTGCGTCTTGTAGCAGCAGGCGTCGTTCCTGGGCGCCGTTTCAGGCGTCGTGTTACTATTGCTTCAGGCGAATACAGGCGTCAGGTCTGCTGTTGCTTCAGCGACGTGTTTTAGCACCAAATGGAACTTCCATTAAATTACAGATGTTAAATTTAATTCTATTACGACGAGGCGTGCAGAAATAAGGGGAAAGAGAAGATGCCATCATTTTACTATTGATAAAAACGAGGGAACATTTGCAATGCATTTTAATTATTCAGTTTAAAAAAAAAACTAATTGTGTTTAAATGACAGTAAAGTCATAACACGAAATTAGTAGTTATAATCAGTAGGTATAGTTAGTAGTTATAGTTAATCAGTTAGTTTTGACTACTGTCGTTCACAATTACAAAATTATAGTTATAATTAGCCTAATAAAACAAAATAGTTTCGAAATTAGCATCAGAAGTATCAGTTTGTTCACTTATAATTATATTTTATGTTTGGTTCACTTAAAGTTGTCTTTCATAATAATCCTTTTATATAAATGACTGAAGAAGCATTTATAAATATGATACAAAATTGTAAATGTCTCTATGACAAAGGTGATCTCGAATATTAATGTCATCTGAGTCGTCAAACGTCCAAATTAATTTTCGTTATAGATTCTGATTGGTAGTTTATACAGAATATCATTAACTACTAACTACAGGTTTGGAGTTTGCAAATCCCTGCGCTAACTGTAATTACGTGGAGCTAATTTCTTTATTGTGAACGGTACAAGTGAAATGCTTCATGTAAAATTACTAACGTTAACTATACCAACTGACTATAACTACAAATTTCGTATTGTGAATGAGGTTTAAGAAGTCATGATTTGAAAACAGATCAATTTAACGAATTTAACTTTTAATTTGTTTCATGTTTGTTTGATGTACCTATATTTGATGGTGTAGAAATATGTTGAATATTCATTTGTATGTAAATTGATATTAATTTTAATTTGTAACAAAAACTGAACATTTCAATATTATTTCATGTGCAAAAGAGAATGAATACAAGAATAATGCATATGCAATTTAATCATATTTAATAGTTCACTGCATTTATTATTCGAATTAAAATTGCATGTACAATATTATTTTAAATGCATTTAAATGAAGTAATTTTATTTTTGATCAATTATTTTGTGTGATTATACCTGTCAATAAATAACAATACAAATACTCAATCTCTAGTGTGCCGAAGTAGGTAATAAATTTTCGGAAAGTCAAGAGGTGAAGATTAGCACTAAAGCCGTTGCTACACAACAAAATAAATGACTGTGCGTGGACTATTCGACTTTTTCATAAATCTTCACTTGCACGCACATATATACTAAACCTACCAAAGTATAGTAGGTATTTATAAGTGCTAAATTAACAAACCAACGGTTCTACAAAATTCCAATTTCAATTATAAGTGCGAACGTTGAGTGCGGGTTGGATAAATTAGCCGCACTTATTCTTACAATTGAATGAATTGAATCTAGCGAATTTTTTTTCAATCACGTAACTAATCAATATAGAAAAAATCTGACGTGGACACCACATGACTTCCTTGTACGCCTTGTTTGTTCATACTTTTCTTAATAACTAAAATGTAGAATAATATAAAAAATTCTTTTAACTTATTATACTAGTATACTCACAAATATATTTTAGTCATTTTATTTAAACTGCAGAAGAAGATATAAACGATATTTTACTATTGTCACTGCTACTGTCACTGTCATGTCATAATCATTTAAATTTTACGTAGTAACAAATGTTAATCGATCATGGACTACAAGATACTGAAATACTAAATTATAAGTATATACTTTAATTATTCTTAAATGATAGAAGATACAGAAAAATTTATAAAATACCGATTGTAGATAATAATCACATAATCTTTCATTTAAAATTTAAAAAATTGCCTAAAATTAATTATTTATCAAAATATTTCCGGTTTGTAGATTGAAACCAAAAATAGGAGGTGCACAACTAGATGATATAACAGTCCTAAATACAAAATTTCAACTTTCTACGTCTAACCGAATTTGAGTTATGCGACACACATACGTACATACGTACAGACGTACATACGTACATACGTACAGACGTCACGACGAAACTAGTCATAATGGATTCAGAAAAGGTCAAAACGGATATTTCAATCAAAATCTGAAAACCGAAATTTTTCGCGATTACAATACTTCCTTATTACTCCGTACAAGGAAGTAAAAAT
This sequence comes from Agonum fuliginosum, assembly GCA_947534325.1. NCBI lineage: Eukaryota > Metazoa > Arthropoda > Insecta > Coleoptera > Carabidae > Agonum > Agonum fuliginosum. The sequence goes on along the minus strand of OX384034.1, from coordinate 4,458,829 downwards.
CTGCGGTGGCCATCACACGACCTCTCGTCTAATTCTGCTTATTCTACTAATCTAATAAATAGTTTTACTTACATTTTAATAGTTTCATGTTCATGTAATATGTAAACGATAATGTAAAGACGTAAACCAAGATACAAGCAAAAGATGTCAACTGTACTGTCACTGTCATAATCATTCAAATTTTGTGTAGAAACAAATTTCATATCATGGACAACAAGATACTGGAATTGCAATAAAGTTAAATTTTCCTATGTTTGATATTTTTGGAGTTATCGTTTCCAAAAAAATTGTAACACACACAGGCATCATCTCAAAAATGTGTAATTCGTATTCTAGAGATCATAAAACGTGTTTATCTGCCAAAAACTCACACTCGAAAATTTAGACCCGTCACAATACCTCTCTTATAGAATATGAGGCTAGACTACCAAATCATATCGTGACATAAAACTGAGTGCATAACGTGATCGACTGATTTTGACAAACCATATTCACATAACGCACAGTGTGTGAGGCTGCCACACCCAAGTTGAGTGTGTTTTTGCCTAAACTAACAAGCCACGTTCTACGTGGCAGTTATTTCCAGCATTGGATTGAATTATTGATTGAAGCAACATTTATATTTGCAGCTCTTGTTTGACACAGGTTGTAAATGGTGTTGGTTTTCGCCGACGCTGCAAAAGTACGCGACTCGCGGCTGCTCGAACCAGCGCAACTCAAATAATTAATCTTCGTTCTACATCCAGATCCAACAGCGATCTGCTACTGTGGCAAACACTCCCCCAGGACTGAGCCAAGGAAATACATCAGAATATTGAAGCGTTCACCAAGAAAAATCTCTCTTATTATATTTGCATTCAGAGCAAAGCTACAGCAATCAGGGGACGCCTTGGAGTTCTTTATCAAGAAATCTCTCGCCTAATTCTGCTTATTCTACTAATCTAATAAATAAGTAATATGTAAACGATAATGTAAACCAAGATGCAAGCCAAAGATGTCAACTGTACTGTCACTGTCATTATCATTCAAATTTTGTGTAGAAACTAATTTTATATGATCATGGACAACAAGAAACTGGAATTTCAGAAAAGTAGAATATTAATTGTACTTTTCTATCTATTTTTCTAATTTCTAAAATACTCTCGATATTACTTTTTTTCTAATTCTTTTTCCCACTACTACGGCTGCCCAAACCCAGCCCGAATCTTGTACTTTACCGCATCCTAGCTATGCAATGTCATGTTGAAGTTGAAAAATACTATAAACATGGCTTCAGTAGTTCAGTATTCCCATAGTAACTGAGATAGTTACTGGTACAAGTAGCGGGCTATACTAGTATACTCAACTAAGCTAGTAGGTGTTTACACCAGAAATACAATGTAGACGACTAGCTATAGTTCTAGTACCAGTAAATGTTGTTCTGTAGGTGACAAAATGAATTCTTTTCGTGTTTGTATATCATCTCTTACAAAATCTATTATTAAACGAAATAAAGTAAAGATAACAAAATTTAGTGACATCCCAAAAACACTCATGATCACGATATAGTTCTACAAACTTTATTGTCTGCGTTTAAGACCACTTTTTCATTTTAATAAATTAAAAATACCGAATTTAACTATAAAACAATTATCTTTAAAATGAGACGTTAAAACACACTAGTATATCCCTAATCACTAGTGACTGTTTACATTGGTATAGTGCAGAGATGAGTGTAGTGGATAGTGCAGAATGTATGTGGAAGGGGAAGGCTAGTAGGTGAGTAGCTAACCCGGGAGGTTAGTTACTTCACTACCCCAACTACTTGTACTAGTACTACGTACTAGTACTGGTACTAGCTTCTGTTGGCTACATTGGATGAGTAGCGGTCTGGCGAGCTAATAGTACTAGTAACTAACCCATTTACACGACCAATGTAAACCCGCCTTAACTAAAGTAAACGTGGGAGGCGTACGCCTCGTGACGTTATAAAATTTTAGGGTAAACGAACACCTTAAGTCCCACATACTCAGAATGCAACTTTTCTAGATTTGCATTTTATTGTGTTTGCATTTGTGCCAAAACTAAAATTCTAGATTTGCATTTTCCTGGGAATGAATATTTTAATGTTTTAATGCAGGTATTTGATTACATATAAATTGCATCTTTTTGTGCATGCATTTCATGTGTATGAATATTCTAGAATTTTATTTTCTGGGTTGAACCCATTCCCAAAATAAACAAGATACAAATAGAGCCACTTATTTACACAAAACGCAGAGTGCCTTGTACAATGAAATCCCCACTCTATACCGCGTTCTGAGCATGATTAATTTCTGCAGTTAGTTATGCCAGACACAAGACATTTCTACAAACACAAACACACAGAGTTAGAGTCCCAGAGCTCAGACTACAGCAGACAGCGGTAACATTCAACGTTGCTCTCGCATTGAGATGAACCTCCACCAGACAGAAGGCTGTGAGACAGAGGCACATCTGTGTGCGGTCGAGGCTGGTTCCTAATGGAACACTGATACAATCAAGATGGCTCTGAGTAGCTTTGGACCGAGACTGAGAATGAGATATATTGCTTCTATTTGAGCTGGACTTGTATCTCATTAGAATTTGCACAGTTCAAATGCTGAGCTAGATTCTGACCTGCCCAATTATAAGTATAAGTGCTAAATTAACCAACCAGCGCTTTGACAAATCTCCAATTTCAATAATAAAGGCAACCGTTGAGCGCTGATTGGTTAAATTAGCCACTTATACTCATAATTTGGTAGATCTGAACCTAGCTCTAAACTGTTTCTATTTGGCGTTCACAAACAGTATAAAGAACTCATTTTATAAGACTTTTTAATAATAATAATAATAGTATATTATTTAACGAGTAAATAATGTAGGCTATAATTAATGAGGATGAAAGTTTATTCACGAGCCGAAGGCGAGTGTATAAATCATCCGAGTTAATTATAGCCATTATTTTCGAGTCAAATACGACGTTTTATCTACAACTTTTTAAATAAAACAACATTTTCTTACTACAAATTTGTATTGTATATTAACCTAACCTCAAACTTTGGTGTGATGACAATTTATCCGAGTAATTTAGAACTATTATGGGCTAGTCATATACAGCGTTTTACAAATTTTTATTATTTTTACTGTTTCTGCTTACAACGTCATAAAATAATAACTTGATGTAACACTAATATTAAAACAAATGTGATGGCAGTTTGACAGTTCGAGAGAATAAAGTACTCATTATTTAACAGTGTGAAATAATGAATTCATTATTTCATAATGTGTCCTTATGGAGGGGTTTATTATACTACTTTCACGTATATAATGAATACATTATTCTATTGTTGTATTGAGCTCCAAATACTCAAGGGCGAGGTTCAACCAAAGGCTGTTCTTCCACCTTTCTTCTTTTGTCCTATAGCTCGTCCTATAGTAAACTCGTCTGAAGGCTCGTTTTACTAAATTTGGACGCGTGCGAAAAAATCATATCTTATAAATCTTGTTCTTTAATATACTATTGTAAATCTCTCTTAAGCGGCCCGTCTACATTTTTTTCGAATTCCTGAAATACTCTCGATTTTTTTTATTCCACTCTTTTTCCCACTACCACGACTGCCTAAAACCAGCCCGAAACTCGTACTTTACCGCATCCTAGCAATGCAATGCCATTTTGATGTTGAAAAATACTGTAAAAGTGTTTTCGTTGCGAGTAAACTGTTAGTTTATTATTGACTTCAAGCTGATGTTTTTATAAACATTTAACAGAAAAAGAATAGATCTACAGATGTGCCTTAATAAAATTTATATCTGGAGTGAATTTTTCGGAATTGTATCAAAATTTTAAAAAGGTACAACTGCTGATTGATGATTGATCCTCTAAGTATATAATCCTTGTTGCAATACAATTTGAGCATTCTTGTACTGACCACAAAACACTCGCCACGTTAGCACGTTGTATGCTGGATTTTCGGCGGTAGAAATGCGTACACCATCCCGTCTCACAATTCATATCTGCATCCCTTACGACTTACAACGTACATACATTACACCGCCCTCGTAACTTCGTAGTTGCATGTTTGTTCGCAGTTTGGCGACACGCGCGTTTTGCATGAGAGATTTGTAAGTGTCGCATGAAATATCACATCGTTCTGTGGTCCGCAGTTCACCACCCTCTCCGGACAAAGTTACAACACTCAAGTTATATATTATGCCGGAGATAGAAAATACTTGCAGCAGTTTGAATTAATGGTATTTAAATCACGTAATTATTATAATTACATAGACAAGAATTCGCGAATTATGAATTATTAATATTCGTTTCACTGATCAGTTGTCATTTAGTATCTGTAAAGCCTCACTCACAATACGAAATTAGTAGTTATAGACCAGTCGGGAAATCCGAAATTCGCTCTATTTCTAACGTCTAGGTGCATTTTATGTAACATTTTGGTAACATGAGTTTCTAGACTAATTTGACCCCGCTGAATTCGAATCTGCCCGTTACCAAGCCGAATTTTGCATGCAACACCCGGAATCCATGATGGCGGCCGTTTTTTGAATCTTTACGTGAAACAAGTAAATTTTCATGCCTAGTCATGAAAGTCTTACTTTCATGACGCAAATTAGTCTGGAAATGACGATTTTCATGCCGATTTTGAAAAAATAAATATGAAAGTACCTACCTATGTCCAGTTATTGAATTATATTCTCTTATTCCCGGCAAAATTATGCATGCCGCTTTTGAATTTTAATTTGCCAGGTCACGTTTGAAGTTAAAGTTGATATTTTCGGGTGAACAGCAGAAAGTTTGAAACAGATGTTGGAAATTGGTTATAATCTCTTAGCATAGCAACGCTAACTGAATGGGGGAATTTATGTAGAGTTTTGTTATTAGCAGCGTCAGCGATTGTTTGCAAACTTTCAGAAATAGAAGCACACACTGCTAAGTATTTAATATTCATGATAGTTTGTACAAGGTGAATAATTTAATCATTTCATGTGGGAGACTCTATTTGCGATAATTAACAGAAAGGAAATTTAATTCAGGTAGTTTGTTAAATAAATTAAACATACAGTGCATAATATTCTAAGTAGGTGTAAAAAATACCAGGCAAATAGACAGAAGACTTCATATTTTTTCAACAAACATGTATTGTTTTCTTTTTGTACGATCGGTCATTTTTTAGCGTTTACTGGCTCTATTTCCAAGGTAGTAGGTTTTGCTTACAAACTAGAAAGCGGTAAGTAATTTAGAAAGCTGTAAGCACTAAACATCAAGAGAATCAAAGGCAACAGCATCAAAATGCAAACTAAACCTACATAACAAAACATTGACATCAATTTCAAATTTATTTTTATTGTATCGATCGGGCAAAAATATTATAAGCATCCCGGACGTTATGTGCATTTTGTACCGGTTTCTGATAATACGTCTCGGTCTCCAAACATTATCCTCAACTGGTAAACTACACATACCGCCCTTGATACTTAATAATATTACACATTATTGTATTATATAGATTATTTATCTTTATTCACAACTATTTAATAAGATGATGTAATGGATTTAGGATTTAATGATAAAAATTAATTTTTTATTGACTTGTCGATACGTCACAGCAATTTGTCAATAAAATTTTTTTATCTGATGATGAGAACAGTTTGTTCTCGAAACGTTCTAACTAATAAATAAACGTGTTTTAATAAAACAAATTTAATTAATGTAGGTATTATTAATTTTTATCATTAAGCTCTAAATCCAATACTTCATTTCAATTCCTTCGTTCCGGCAATAATCGTCAAACCTTTCAATAATTATTTAATAATACATTCATTACCTACTACAATTGCTTACAGTGAGTATTGTGCCTCATTACTCACTAATGATATTTTAGAAAATAACTAAATTTAGCTCTATAACCAATAAAATCAATTTTTTGTGAAAGCATATATTCAAACACAATAGTCCGCGCTAGATAACGCACATAATCTTTGTAAGCTATTTAACCTATATTATTATATTTTAATAATGCAGCACCAACGTAGCATTTTTTTAATGATCAGTGTTTATTATTAGTTTATTATCCACCCAATTTTAACTGCAAATGACATATTTCCCGCATCACTAATTAAATCACCGCAAACATATTATGTTTATAATATGATGTGTAATTATCACTTTGTAGGTTTCATATTAATTTACATTTACATCTATTCTACAAATTTAATGAATTCGTGTAAAAGCCATTTTCAATTTCCAGTTTGCTTTTTGGTTCACTCTTCGGTTTAAACCGGAATTGAATTCCGGTCACGTGCGAAAATCGACGAGAGATGATTTCGCCGCAAATAAAATCACTTCATACTTTGTTTATCGTCCAACTACAAAATGAAAATGGATCACGAAGTTTTAATATTTGTATTAGCAACTTTATTTTCATTTACTCGGTTATTATAGTGAAATTTAACCCAATCTCAATCCGTGCGACGATCTTTGAAAACCAAAGCCGCAGCGGAAAGATTCTTGCAACAGGACTACATGAAGACGATCAAGTGGTCCGCTTGAAACGTCCGAGTGCGATTTAATTGAAAGATGTTTTTACAATCACACACTGCCGACCGAGAGACTTGAACCACGGAACTCCGGGTTCGTACGTCATCACATGCAGAGAGCTGTGAGAGATTCTAACGCAACCAGGACTACATTTAAGACGATCAAGTGGTCAGCTTGAAGTGCATCCGAGATGATTTACAATCACACACTGCCGGCAGAGAGACTTGAACCACGAAATTCCGGGTTCGTACGTCATCACATACAGAGAGCTGTGAGAGATTCTAACGCAACCAGGACTACATTTAAGACGATCAAGTGGTCAGCTTGAAGTGCATCCGAGATGTTTTAAAATCACACACTGCCGGCCGAGAGACTTGAACCACGGAACTCCTGGTTCGTACGTCATCACATACAGAGAGCTGTGAGAGATTCTAACGCAACCACGACTACATTTAAGACGATCAAGTGGTCAGCTTGAAGTGCATCCGAGATGTTTTACAATCACACACTGCCGGCCGAGAGACTTGAACCACGGAACTCCTGGTTCGTACGTCATCACATGCAGAGAGCTGTGAGAGATTCTAACGCAACCAGGACTACATTTAAGACGATCAAGTGGTCAGCTTGAAGTGCATCCAAGATGTTTTACAATCACACACTGCCGGCCGAGAGACTTGAACCACGGAACTCCGGGTTCGTACATCATCACATGCAGAAAGCTGTGCCTAAAGCGATCCTCTACCCATGGCAGACAACAGTCAAAAACATTGATTTTTCGGCCACTGTACAGCTTTTATTTATAAGTGAATTAATTTCAAATTTTAATATGTTGTCAACAAAGCTTGGATCTGCGAAATAACCAATCGAATTTTTTTAATTCGTTTTAAAATATTAGATATTTGTGTTCAAAAAATAACAAAAATTGTCAAAATTCAAATTAACATATTTCGATTTTAAAGCAAAATTATAAAATTCTGCATCTTGCATTTTGTATATTGTACTTTTATCTTCAACAATATCTTTAGATTATTATATTTAACAAAACAATAAACCCTGTGGAGTGGCGCGCGAAATCCATGTTTTTGGCTGTTTTCTGGCGCGGTAGAGGATCGTCTCAAACCAACGCAGCAATTAATATAATAAATTCTAAAAGTTACGAATGTTTTCCCGTGTTTAACCTCCGGAAAATCAAATCTTTTCGTTCTTTCTCTAATCGCATAAGACAAGAATAAAACAATCAGTGTAACTTAACCCGCTCACGTGCTACACTCGCTTCTTCGCTTCGTTCCACGCGCCACATAACCCTTGTGCTCTTTGGTCTTTGCTCTTTACTTGAACCTTAGCACCAGAGAAAATTAGATGAGCGCAAATAAAATAACAAACATCGCGCCACACATAGCAGACTAGGAGGGTGTTAGAGTACACTCCGCACAAGAAGTTTACAGAGAATATATTTAGTGTTGTCTTGTTGTATCGAACAAATTTTACTTAATAAATTTTTTAGGTGCAATTGCATAAATTGGTGTTTTAAGCCCTGATTCTTTGAAGATACAGAATATTTACAGAATCATCGTGCAAACAGGGCTATACGTCATGGCCGAAAGATACGTAAGGTCAGCCAATACCGAGTTTAAAATCCGTACTGCTTTGCGCATGACGTCACTCCAAACACATTTTGTTTCATCCCCTTCCAAATAGTCCCGGGACAATGCACTGTAAAGCAACTTTTTAATTTACTACTAAATTAATTGTGATAAAAGTTTAAATTTTCAATACAATACAAATATAAAAAATATATACAGCATGAAATTATATTATCCATACCATGGCCGAACGATGTTATTTATATGTATTAATGAGTAAAATAAAATATAAATTTCGAACGACAGAAAAATACTCCGCTTCAAATTTAGGTACGTATTTTAAAATATTTTATTATTAATGTAGAAATCAAAATTTCATAAGTAGTATTAATAATTATTTTAGAGTAAATAAATCTTCTATAGCTTTAGTGCTTTAGGTTTAACGAATTTTTAATTATTAGTAATTCAGTAAGATGTTACCTACTTTATTTAGTGACAGGAGAATACTTAAAAATATATTAGATTTAAACAACATAAAGCATATTATTTATTACAAAGAAAAGAATATATATATAAATAATTCTTAATTACATAAATAATTAGTAAAGTATAAAAAAACGGAAATATATTAGGTACCTAACTTAGAATTTTTTTCCACTTTTTATTCTGCGTGTGTGTTTTTAATTTTGAATTCAAATAATTAATTTTAATGTACATTCTGGTGCGTGTGAATATTTTCTTTATCTTGTCAGATACCTGCACATTTTTTATTCTAAAAAGAAAATTTTGAATGTATTTAGGATTTTTGTTTATATCACTTCCATTATAATCTTTACCGGTTTCAGGATTTTAAATCTATATTTACATGCACAAAAGTAGGCTGGTAAGTAAGTAATAACTGTATTCTGTAAGGTAATATTACCATACTGAAATGTCAAAACAATCAAGAAAATGAAAATAAAACATTGATAATATAACACTATTTATTAATACAAACGGAACTCAAAACAACAATAATACAAAAATTACTTCTCCTGTTTATCATAATATATATTAATTGTATTATTTATTATATTAAATAAAAAAATTATTTATAAATATGATACAAAACAATTTAAACCATGACGTTAAATAAAAACTTACAGACAACAGACTTACTTGATCACCTTCTAAAATGATCGATGACAATGACGTTATTCATTAAAGAATTTAAAAAACTAATATTTATTAATGACTTTAACGTGTTATTATTCTGAAACCGATAAACTATTGAACAAACCACGGATGTTATGAGTCATAACAGGCCTTAGATGTCTAAAAATCCTCCCTCTACGAGCTCGGATTTCAAACTGACATCTGCGGCTGTAATGATACTCATAACATTCCTAGGTATGTTAATAGCTATTAAATTTCTGTTCCATCTTCTTAACATTATCCAAAAAATCTTCTGTTGGTTGGAGTAGTCCGCCCTCAGATAAAGTAAATATCCAGTTATTTTGAGGAACTGCTAATTGTTCCGTTGGCATTGCTAAATTCGGTTCTTCTGTACGCACTCTATAAGCTAAATATCCTGCTAAATAAATCAATGCTTCATTTTCTAACTCATCTTCTGGCGAAGTTATAATATTGCTTATATCGTCTTCATTGGTCGAAAATTCATCATTTGAAGAAAAATCAAATTTGGATAGCAATTGTGCTGTAACTGGGGGTTCATTTGTTTGTTCATCCAGTTCAAAAGAAGTGTCGAAGTCAAATGAGTTCAAATCGTCCAAAACATTAACTAGGTGCATACAGTCATTTTCTGCAGGCTTTACATTAGCAGTGCTCGGTATCATACCATTATTTCTACCTAATATATAACATCGAAGTCGTTGTATAAACTCTGTAGGTAAGGGATGATCGTGTAAACCGCCAGCGGATCTCATTACAGAAAAAAAGTTTTCGAGGACATCTTGATTCAATCTATATGTCAACAGATATTTAATTTTAAATTCGTTTTGTAAATCAGTAAATAAATTTTTTAATGATATTGAGGAAATAATTATTCCTTTTTGGAACGGTAGCATACTTTTTTTTCCATACACGCGCATATTTTTCATGAATTCAATCGTGTCATCAATTATTTTATTCTGAATATTTAAACTTAATCCATAGGCTTTTACTCGTTCTCTAGAATCTTCTTCCGGTACTCGTACATTAAAAACGTCAAACCAATCGTTTATAAGTTTTACAAAATCAGCGCATTGTTCCCATTTAATACCTGGAAACATCAAGTTTTTTTCTCCGCACATTCTTATTGCCTGCGCTGTTGTATGAGACAGTAATTGGCATGCAAGTTTAACTTTTTGCCTTTGAGGTCCTTTAACATTTAAATGTAATTCAGATAGTTTATGAGCTATTCTAACTTCTTTATTTTCTGTTAAATTTATTACTTTTTCAATAGGTTTCGTATTTATATAGTCATTGTGATAAGTAAATCCTTTATCTATAAATTGATTTCTTACTAATTTAATAAGATGAGGCACATCTGCGAATACGTGAATTTTTCTTTTACCAGTTTCGTCGTAAAAAAAAGTACGATCTACTGAAATTTCTAATTCATTCCACAGTGATATATTTTTTGCACCTAAATCATTTACAACTGCAACCGTTGTGTATCCTGAGCTATTTAATGAATTTATTATGTCCATTAGAATTGCTTTTGTAATTTGACAATCAAACTTAAAAAAAATTGGTTGTTTCCACGATTTAAATAAACCTCTTGCCATAACAACTTGAACATTCCTATACGGACCAATGACTTGGTCTAGTGTTTTATTATATGCTACTTTATTTGCCACGCTCATTTCGTCAAAAGACAAAACAGTAATTTTATCAATTGCAGACATTGTTTTACCATATGCTTTCATTAATTTTAATACGTCATATAGAATTCCCGGGCTACAATCGAATTTTCTTATCCAGTTATTTATTGTAGACTGTGCAGGTAATGGAAAATGCAATTTATACTTCAAATATCTATAACATTTTGCGCTAATAGTTCTTAAACAAATTGCTGATGAAATATCTTCAGGTTTCCATTTTATTCTTTTATTGCGATTCATAAGAATTCGAATTTGTCCTTCTGTGAATACTTTTCGCAACGAATCTAACATATAATTAAATTTTTCGGTATTAGAATCATTACTTTTAGCCAAATTCGAAATTTTATCTTCTAGTTCTTGATTCTTTAATGCCAGTTGTTTGTTGAGTTCTTCCAGTTCCTCTATCTTTTTTAAATAACTGTAATTTAATATATAATTCCATTATATAAATTATTTCAAATTTAAATACACTAAAAAATTATACTTTTCTGTGCAGTCCATCGGTTGTAAAAAATTACATGCATTTTGGTCTTGGTCATCATGCGATTTTTCCAAGTTACTGATTGTTGTCACTCCATTGTTATTGTTACATTTTGCACTGAAGAAAAAAATATGATATAGCACGACAAACATGTGGTGGTGATTTCGTTTTAAGAATTTATAAACTATATTTAATGTTTACCTTTCCTCCTCCGTTTGATTAAAATTGATTCGGCGTTTAAATTTATTTTTTATATGTTTCTTTGGTGTCTGAATAAAATTATTTTGTTCCTGTTTCGGCATAAATAAGGTGGGTACAGCATCAGGTTTTACTTTCCTACTGTGTTTTGGTGAATAATTTAAAATTTTGTGCTTTAAATTCCAATGAAAAACATCGTTTGCAAAATGAATTGAGCAAATACTTGCAGTTTTGGTATTTATATTTGCGTTTTGACAAGCGGATTTCCAAACTTGACACATACGTTCATTTTTAGGAAAAGTAAAGAAACTTAAATTTTTGTTATGTTTCCTGTGTCTAGAATTATTTTTGCAGTGCAAAACTGCGCAAACTACCATTGTTACACTCGCTCAATCTAAGCACACAAGCACAGTATTTCGTTTCTGTGAATTAATACTGTGTGTCTGGGCTGACGTCACGAATGGGCGGGAACGATGCGCATTGGCAGACCTTACCTTTATCGTTCGGCCATGGCTATACGTATCCTTTGACAGCCGTAAAGTGTCACTTTTCTATACCTGTCAAAATGACTACTTTAAGGCCGCTATTGTTTTGCTCTTTCTTTAAATAACAAATTTATTACATTTTGACCGGTTAATATAAATATTTAGAACTTAGAAGTAATTACCTACAACTTAACTATAGCCTAGCTAAAATATTTATATAAACACTTATTTATATTATGAACATTTTATTGGACGTCGTGTTTTTAATGATTTTATTTATTATGAGGACTGAAATATAATTATATCCTGCCACCTGCCAGTATGGCACACGAGGACTCGAATCATATTACAACTCAACTCACCAAGTCAGCCTGAAGCCAATTAATTATTTAAATTTAATTTTGTTTTTAGTTCAAATTTATTTTTTATTTATGTTAAAATAATTTGTTAATGGATTTTTATTGAATATTTTTGAAGAAGAGATAAAAACTTGTGACCAGTAAACCAGTATTTTTATTTTCATAAAAAATTTATTTACAAGCCCAAAAATAATTAATGCAAATGTGGTGTGACGTAGAATTTACTTAAAAACATATAATTTCTTTAAATAAAATATGTATTTTTACCAATGTTTTAGCCCTAAAATTATTTTCATAGTATTAAAAATCTAATTTTCAGTACCATGCAAGTACCCCATTATGAAATCTGAAAATTTTGGAGAAATTTAAAAACTTCTGACTCGGATTGTACCTTGAAGGTGTAGGTAGTTCTCTTTATGTGTATGTGTTGGTGTTCGTTGTATACTTCATTACCCCGGCTTATCACTGATAATAGAAGACGTAAATATACTAGAATGGCTTCAAGTATAGTGTCATGTTATATACTATACTCCTCCTACAGTCTAAAGACCACTGTACTGTAACAGTAGGTAAAAGCTAAAGGTTAGCGGCATACACAATTTACGTGCGTGTGTTTGTTTTTAATTACATTTATAGTGTGGAATACAAAAGAAATATATAGAAAAGACAAATAATAGTATATTTTATACAACGATGTTATAATGGATGCTGTTATTCCAGAAGATAAAGTTTACAACAAAGCGAGCGAGGGTTTTAATTCGGTTTTAATCATCTGAGGGAATAATAGCCATTATAGCGAGTTTTATACTAGGTATACTTTACCTGACTAATTTATTACGTACAAGATTTTAATAAAATAATAATTACCAATACGCAAAAATTTTGATGTTTCCAAATGTCAATTCTCTTTCACCATAGTTACATCATTAACATTGCAATGTTTTTTAAAAATAATTTGTACGGAGAAATTGATTCAGGAAAAGTAATTTTCTGATTAGTGCAGAGGAGAGAATACTATTATTCCCTGGTATTATTCCAGGATAAATATTATGTAGCAAAATCACGCATTTAATGTTAATGTTATACATTAGTCGTAGATAAAAAAAATATTTTATGCGCGGTTATATCATAATTTGACAGTTATGCAAGAATTTCTTTGAAATAAACGTCACTTTATAGCCCACGGATCACATTATAGCGCAGTGCACCATATAAAAAAGTTTATATTTTCAATTTTCCTTATATAATCAACTAATAATCCTATAAATAATCATTTCCTGTAATTAGTTGTACAATTTTTTATTTATAATATCATTTTTACTTTAATTTACCATAAATTATATTGTAAATATTTAATTCAATAATGACAACCGATGACAACTTTGACATTTAGATTTTTGTTTATTTTCGGAATTTTTTAGTATCTTAGCAACAGTCCAAGAATTTAGCAATATTTGGAAATTTGAACAATTTGAACAAGTAAATTAAATTAATTAATTTATTAGAAAATATTGAATCGTGCATAAAGTTGTGTATGTATTTTTAGCTCTAACGCTCGGGCTCAAGCCATAAAAGCTTCCTTACACCCTTAATACAAGAATAACTATCATTTTCAAAGCTTCGTAGTAAAATAGGGTTATCTATTGGTTCGGTTTTTTCGTTTTGTGTCATGTCATCACTCGCAAATAAATTATTTTTTCTATTAAAAACTGTAAACTAGTCAACATTTCTCACCACCCTGTATATAAACCCTTGTAAGTCTTCCACCTGAAGCATAAATAATTGGCTTACACCAATCCGGAAGCCTTACCACATACTCCGGTACCCTAATGCTAGTTGCGTTTCCGTGCGTCGGATTTTTCCAGTCGCTGCCCGGAGTCAGTCGCAACAGCACCGGACTTTCACAAGCAAATACCGGAGTCCAGAGCCGGGCTTAGGGCCGCTTAGAGCAGCAGATTTATGGGCCGGATTAAGGAGGAATAACAGGTAGGAGGAGTATGGAATAGAGAAATTATAGCAAAATTAGATAGTAGTAATTGATGGATGGGATATTATAAGATAATTTGTGGTGATTTATGCTGGGTAGATAATTTAGAGTAATTGTGCAGTGTGCTTTGTAATTGCTTGGAGCACCTGATTCACGAAATGGAGTAGTACAACAGCATTTTTAAATTTTATTTTTGTTTTAAAAGTTGTGTTATTGGGCTACTTGTATGGTACTGAAAATGAGACTATAAACACTATGAACTTAATGTAATGTAAAAATACAAAGTTTAGTTTAAAAAAATTATATGGTTTTTAGCAAATCGAGCAAGAAATTTAACTGTGACGTCCTTATTTTGTATAGGAAATATAGCAGCATTCTACGTCGCATCACATATTGTCTTAGTTTTCATTAGTTATTTTCGGGCATGTTGATAACAATTTAGTGAAAATAAGAAATACGAGTCCCAAGTTTTTATACCTCCCGCTTTGACACTGTAATATGTGAATTTGGTTTTAGTTAGGCTTTCTGAAATTATAATTATTTTGCAATAAATTTCATATTTCACAAACTTTTTGTAAAGTTATAAACATTCTATTGTACCATTATGAATATTGATGTGTAAATTTGTAGACATACGAATTTTGATACGAGGAATTCAGTGGCGGAAAGTACAGAGCCGTACCGTTTCCCATTTTTGTGATTTTGTGGGGCTTAAACTATAAAAAAATTTAATTTTAATTTTCACCAATGGATTCCACGTGTCCAATAGTATATAAATACTTGTTTACTCTTAAAAATGCGAATGGCTAAAATTTCTAACGCACATTAAAAATTCGAAAATGGCGAAAAAATGTCAAAATTTTCGATTTGCTCAAAATTTGGTTATACCCTATTTTGACTCCAAGGAATCCAGTGGTGTCTTTCAAAAAAAAATTCGGCCCATACTTTTCGAGATAATTTTTGCAAGTTAAAAACGGGAGTAACCACGTCTTTTATTTTATCACCATTGGATTCCTCACGTCGAGTTACATATAGGTAAAAATTTTCACGAAAAAATTCCGACGCGGGTTCAATTTTTATGAAGGTTTTTTAAAAATGGTCAAAAACGGAGGCCTACCCCTTAAGGAAATTTTGGCCAAAATAACTTTTTTCCCCCGATTTGGCTGAAAATTTGGTTTTATACTAATTCGACCCCGAGGATTTCAAATCTGGAGCCGAAAATTTTTTTCGACTAATAATTTTCGACATAATTTTGGTAAGTCGAAAACTGGACGAAATGGAAATTTTATTTTTACGCCATTCGATTCCTCGGGTCAAGTTATGTGAAAATCCAAATTTTCGCAAAAAAATACCAAGAGGTACAATTTGTATTAATAAACAAAACAAATAATTTATTATTGACATCAGCTTATTTTTAATAATAATTTGGCAATAGCAACTAGCCTATTCTAGTAGAGAACGAGGAAAGCCCTGACCACACAAGGATTCTTTGAGGATTCTTTCATGAGAAAAATAATCCTGATGAGAGTCGCCTGTCAAATAATAGCAGCGCCGCTAAATTGATTCTTTAATGAGTCTTGGAAACAAGCATTTTTAATTCATTGATAAAACAGTAATTGTTTTATATTTAGGCTTTAAAAAAAAGTTATTATTGAGCGTACCATTTTTTGGGACACACCCATAATGTATGTACTGGAAGTTAGTTATGGTACACTTGTATATAACACCGTGTGTGCGGTTACCAGCCGTCAACTCATGGATAGTCACGATTGTAAATTAAACTTTAAAATTAATAAAATTGATCGACAGTAGTACTTCTTTAAACGCGTTTTTATTATAATCCATGAAATATAATGCGGGCACTACATTTCATATTTCAACTATCAATCCACTGAACAGTATTCAGCTCCTCATAAATAATTAGATAATCCGTGCGTCAGTACACAAGGGGGACGATAGCGCCGTCTACACCACTTGTCATTTACCGCTGCGCGTTTCCGTGTTACCGGTACCTCGGTTTACCGGTTCGCGAGTTCCGCTTCGTGACGTATGCGAATACGCGTGATGCGTATACGAGGTTCATGTTCTGTTTACAGGCGGAAAACATACCGTAGCAAACTGAAGTGGTTATCACTAGTCACTGTAGTGGAGAATGGTTAACAGTAAATCAGGGTGGATAGCCGAGGGCGTTATGTGACTCAACAGATCCTAGAATACTTTCGATTTTACTTTTTTTTCTATTCCACTCTTTTCCCCACTACTACGGCTGTCTGAAACCAGCCCGGAACTTGTACTTTGCCACACCCAATGTCATTTTGAAGTTGAAAAATACTGTAAAAGTGTTTTTGTTGCGAATAAACTATATCAGATTATTATATAAAATTAATTTCTATCATGAGATATAATCGTATAAAGTTTGCGTAAATTGGAATTTTTTATAATCATGTGCAATTTTTTAATTAAAATTTTAAAAATCTGACGTGGCCATCACACAACCTTCCGCCATATCTAGACTTTAAACAGAAATGTATACGTACAATCAGGTGCCCATTTAAAATATACAAATAAAAATATAAAATATTCAAACACAAAAATTTGCATCACCTGACTAAAAAGATTCATTCACAGGAAAACTCTGCTGTGTGGAAGCCATCCTCCGCTCAGTTACTACATTTAATAGCTTACTTAGCACTTATATAGCGCTAGTATGCCAACTTGTCACCCGTCTCACCTGTCAATATTTTTTACGCAGAAACAAAAATCAACCGATCATAGATTACAGGATATCAACGTTTTATTTGATAAATTAATTTTTTAAATTTTACTGCAGTTCTTTAATGCTACCAGATAAAGACAATTTTTTTTATAACGTAAGTTGCAAATAACTTTTCCTCTTATTCTTATTACAAATAAATACTATATTTTTCCAAATTTATATACAATTTTGACAATTAACCTTTTCATTCTTCAAAAAATATCACTTCCGATGAAGATATTTGTACCAAAATCTAAGGAGCTCTTCCAATTTATATACAAATGTTAAATACCTAATATCAAAATTTTCAGGTAATCCGTATTTGAGTTATGGGACTAACACCCGGCCTTGACCACACACACACACACACACACACACACACACACACACACACACACACACACACACACACACACACACACACACACACACACACACACACACACACACACACACACACACACACACACACACACACACACACACACACACACACACACACACACACACACACACACACACACACACACACACACACACACACACACACACACACACACACACACACACACACACACACACACACACACACACACACACACACACACACACACACACACACACACACACACACACACACACACACACACACACACACACACACACACACACACACACACACACACACACACACACACACACACATACACACAGACATCATCGTGAAACTATCAAAAATGAGTTGTAAGGACCCTAATTCGTGCTCATCCACTAAAAATTCACTACCCGATTTTTTGCATGATTCCAATACCTTCCTTTACAGGTAAGCGGAAGGTAAAAATCATGCAATTAGCCCATTAAGTACAGTTAAACTAGATTCACACCTACGCAATTATATGTATAAGTGGCTAATTTAACCAACCAGCGCTCAACGTTCGCACTTATAATTGAAATTGGAATTTTGTGGAAACGCTGGTTGGTTAATTTAGCACTTATGCTTATAATTGGGTAGGTTTGAATCTAGCATCAAATTACAAATTTTACTACCTAATACCTAATAATATTTTATAGTGTTACTAAACTAAAACCAAACATTATACATACCTACATACACACAAAACTATAAAAAGTTCATCTACGTATATGCCACTTAAAGTTTTTATTTAATTATATTTCACAGTCATGTGAATAAACAAAAGATATCCTGTATCATGTATCCTGTCTCTACTTTTCAGGAAGATAAAAGAGGCAGAAACATACATCTTCCTCTCTCGTCTCAGAATGATGGATGTGTGCAAATGGAGGACACTTGTGGTCCATCGAAAAAATTAGTGTAATCTCCTAACAGCATCGTGATACATAGAGCCGAATTTTTTATCTTACATAATGGTTTCGCCACTTTATGTCCTTTTTTCTAACACTGATGTTAGTTTTATTGGCGACGCAGGACATAAGTTTTTAGGAAATACAATAGCGGATAGTCAAAAATATAAAACTTCATATGCAACTATTCAAGTTTTCATTTTATTGAATAAAATTATTTCATGAAACACTGAGTTTAAATATTTTATTTAATGTGAAATAAATATAAAAATACGTACAATATTTTCATGTTATCGTGTCTGTGTGTGTGTGTGTGTGTGTGTGTGTATGTCAGTGCACTCCATATTTCAAATATGTCAACAATTTCGATTTCATATCTACCGCGAACCGAAACGTAGGAAATACAACATATTTATAAAATATTTATGATATGTTCTGCATTAACTTCAGTTCTGAAATATTTATGAAAATGTATTGCAGACAAAATAAGGTCATTTATTATTCTGTAAATTATTAAATATCAAAGTTGATTTAGGCGGTTTATAAATTTAATGTTAATGTTCAATGACATTTTGTTTAATATGGATAATAAAATATATTTAATTAGTAGCGATTTGTATGAGATTGACAACATGTGATTGAATAATTAAATATACTAGGTAATTTATGAACAATAACACACTCATATATAGATTTTTGTAAAATTTAAATTATACTGATTAAATTTATTACAATTTATAGCTATTTTGAAAGTTTGTACAAGTACAACTTAAATTTAACATAAACAATAATGAATTGCAAAAATTTTAAAATTTGTGTACCTAAAGATGATTTCTCGAAGCAAAACTACAAAGTTATTAAAATAAAACCCTCGGGCAAAATAGCCATAGCCCAGTACCTTATTTAAAAAAATCTGCTGTAGCCCCCACAGTACATTTCCGACTTTAAGTTTTATTAACTTATTTTTGTAAAAGCTTTAATTTTATTCTTTATTCAACAAAATTTAAATAAAGCTTCTATTTCTCCAAAAGATTTAAGTTGATACCACCTTCGGCATAATTTGAATAACTATGAAATAAACAATAATTGCACCATCGTTTAAATGGTGATTTTGATTATTTGACAGAATTTTTCCCAGAGAGCTTCAATTTGATAATAGATACACTTGACAAAATTTGAATAATTTTTTGAAAAACAATTGAAAATAGCATAAATATCACTTTTAACATTTCTACTAAACTTATCTATTTGAATAATTTATTAAATTTGACGATAGTTTAAATGTAATTTTTATACTTTAACTAGAATTATTTTCCTGTGAGCTTTTTAATTTGATACCATACTCGATAATATTTTAATTAAAAAATTTAAAAAAATCTGTTTATGAAGTTGGCACCACCGGTTGCTCATTAAAGAACTTGATGTCAAATTTTGACTCAAGATCTTGAATATAAAATTTCAGTCCAAAATTCCTATGAGTTTTTAAGTTGTCCAACATTTTTACTCTTCTACTATAATTTTTTCCCGAGAGCTTTAATTTGATACCACACTCGATAGTATTTTAATTTTAAAAAAATTAAAAATCTGTGTATAAAGTTCACACCCCTGGTTGAATAATGCTCATTAACGAATTTGAAATCAGTTTTTGACTCAAGATCTTAAATAATAAAAAATATCAGTCCAAAATTCCAATGAGTTTTTAAGTTGTCCTACTAAAGCTTGAATAAAGCTCATTAACGAACTTAAAACTAATTTTTTGTAAAAGGCTTAAATTACAATGACGATTACAATACATCACCCTATTAAATATTACCATGTGTGCGAGTGTTCGTTTACCAGTCAACACACTCAAGATTTTTAGAGGCAAGTATACAATAAGGAAGCTAGTAATATCACTCTACCGAGCACCTACTTTACCGCACATTGTAATATTTCCTCCGACAATGCACTGCGTCGTTCATAAACATTTATAAGCAACTTCAATTTGAACAATCTTGTACTGGCCACAAAACACTCGCTACGTTAGTACATTTTATGTTGAATTTTTTATTTATTTTTTGTTTAACATCTAATTTAAAAATCGGCGATGGCCAGCACATGAATTTACGCCTAATTCTGCTCATTTTATTAATTTTATAAATAATTACTTACATATCAAATTTAATAGCTCTCGTGTACCACTCGACCTGACCAAAACTTTGTTGGAAAGCACTCAAAAAATCCAAAAAGAATGCACATGTGAGATTAGAAGTGACAACTTCATCGATTCTGATTAACTTGAGAACGGCTTCAATTTGAACAATCTTGTACTGGCCACAAAACACTCGCTACGTTAGTACATTTTATGTTGAATTTTTTATTTATTTTTTGTTTAACATCTAATTTAAAAATCGGCGATGGCCAGCACATGAATTTACGCCTAATTCTGCTCATTCTATTAATTTTATAAATAATTACTTACATATCAAATTTAATAGCTCTCGTGTACCACTCGACCTGACCAAAACTTTGTTGGAAAGCACTCAAAAAATCCAAAAAGAATGCACATGTGAGATTAGAAGTGACAACTTCATCGATTCTGATTAACTTGAGAACGGCTTCAATTTGAACAATCTTGTACTGGCCACAAAACACTCGCTACGTTAGTACATTTTATGTTGAATTTTTTATTCATTTTTTGTTTAACATCTAATTTAAAAATCGGCGATGGCCAGCACATGAATTTACGCCTAATTCTGCTCATTCTATTAATTTTATAAATAATTACTTACATATCAAATATAATAGCTCTCGTGTACCACTCGACCTGACCAAAACTTTGTTGGAAAGCACTCAAAAAATCCAAAAAGAATGCACATGTGAGATTAGAAGTGACAACTTCATCGATTCTGATTAACTTGAGAACGGCTTGAGAAATTTAAAAGTAACTAGCACATTTTAAAAATAACGCAAAATTTCTGATCTCTGATATATTTGATTCTGTTCTGTTTAGAACATTGGCAAACACTTATTCACTTACTGGCTAATAATTTAAGCATGGCTTTTACACATTTTTAAAAAAAATCTGACGTGGCCATCACACAACCTTCCGCCATATCTAGACTTTAAACAGAAATGTATACGTACAATCCGGTGCCCATTTAAAATATACAAATAAAAATCTAAAATATTCAAACACAGAAATTAGTATCACCTGAATCAAATATTCATTCACACGAAAACTCTTCTGTGTTGAAGCAATCCTCCGTTCAGTTACTACATTTAATATCTTACTTAGGACTTATATAGCGCTAGTATGCCGACTTGTCACCCGTCTCATCTGTCAATATTTTTTATGCAGAAACAAAAATCAACCGAACATTTTACTGCAGTTCTTTAATGCTACCAGATAAAGACAATTTTTTTATAACGTAGATTGCAAATAACTTTTCCTCTTATTCTTATTACAAATAAATACTATATTTATCCAAATTTATTAAAAAAATTGACACTTAATCTTTTCAATCTTCAAAAAATATCACTTCCGGTGAAGATATTTGTACCAAAATCTAATGAGCTCTTCCTATTCGTATTCGTATACAATTGTAAAATACCAAATATCAAAATTTTTGGGTAATTCGTATTTGAGTTATCCAACAGACGGCATCGACCCGGACCACACACATACACACACACACACACACACACACACACACACACACACACACACACACACACACACACGCACACACACACACGCACACACACACACGCACACACACACACACACACACACATACATACAGACATCATCGGGAAACTATCAAAAATGAGTTGTAAGGACACTAATTCGTGCTCATCCACTAAAAACTCACTACCCGATTTTTTGCATGATTCCAATACCTTCCTTTACAGGTAAGCGGAAGGTAATAAAGCAAAATTTCTCGAAAATTTCTGATCTCTGATATATCTTCTGATTCTGTTCTTTTTGTTGAAAACATTCGCAAACACTTATTCACTTACCGGCTAATAATTTAAGCATGGCTTTACCGCAGCTAATATTTTATTGATGGAATGCTTCAGTGATTTATCGTATTTCCCGATATTCCTATAAATATTTAATCCAACCTATTACCTATACTTTCTCGCCTGGGGCTTATCTGAAACTCCATTCGAACATCTTAAACCAGTATTTATTTTATCTTTTACCTTATTCTTCGTCTTATTTTATTCGTCGCAATAGTGTAAAATTGTTATAGCAGAAACTTGCATGTAAATTAAGAAATTTCATCTTTGAATCTAAGTGCTTGTTTGCATTTTTATAGGAAAGAGACTAGAAATTATATTTATAATTTTATTTTCCTTCTTTCTAGTAAAAGACAAAGCTTATGAGTGTTCGAGATAATGAAATTTGTTGCTACAACAGTAACAGCATACCTAATTTTGTTTTAGAACAAATTAGCAAAATACAGAACTAAGAAATAAGTATTACTTATAAGATTATGCTGATTATGACTCTTCGTGTTCACGCGTATTGTACGCAATTATGCAAGCAATCCTTCTCCTTTAAAATACTTACATTTTTACCTCCCGCCTCATATTCTAAGGGAGGTATTGTGGTGGGTCAAAATTTTCGGATGTTTTTGGTGGATAAGCACGTTTTAGGATCCCTAGAGTAAGAATTTAACATTTTCGAGATGATGTTTGTATGTGTGTGTGTGTGTGCGTTCGTTCGTTTGTAAATTACAATTGTTTCGGAAACGATAACAAAAAATATCAAACATTAAAATTTAAAATTGTATAGGTATTTAAGGTTTTGATATGAATTTTAATAAGCCATTATATTTTTGGTTTCAATATACAAACCGGAAATGGTACTTTTTTTAAATATTTCAATAAATAATTAATTTGATACACTTTTTTTATTTTAAATGAAACATTATGTGATTATTATCTACAATCGGTTTTTTATAAATATTTCCGTATCTGGTATCATTTAAGAATAATTAAAGAATATTATATAAGTAGGTACTTATAATTTAGTATTTCGGTATCTTGTAATCCATATGATCGTTTAACATTTGTTACTACGTAAAATTTAAATTTTTATGATATGACAGTGACAATAGTAAAATATCGTTTACGTATATCTTCTTCTGCAGTTTAAATACAATGGCTAAAATATATTTGGGGGTAGTACTAACGATATACTAGTATGAGTATATATTTGTATAATAAGTAAAAAGAATAAAGTAAATATGGCGGAAGGTCTTGTGCTGGCCACATCAGATTTTTAATATTAATATTAATAATCCTATAATATTTTACAATTTAGTGGTTGTGCCTTCTTGGTATATCTGCAGACGTACCTAATTCTATGTTTAAACTGCATTTTGAATTACTATACATTTCAATAATAATTTTCAGCTTATAAATGAAATTAGAACGATTCTGTTTCCAATTTTATTTTTGTTCCAACTCTTGATGATTTTATTCTCACTAATAAATTAGATTTAGTTCCGGAGGAATTGTATAGGGGACGTGCCTTAGCACTGAACAGAACCAACAGACTTATGTTTATGGAAATATGAAATTTTGAAATTGTGTTTACTTTAGCTAAACGACACTTAGCTAAAGTCAATATTTTGCAATTAAATAAACTTGGGAGCGACGCGGACTTTTGATTTAGGGCGGAAGGTGGTGCAAAGCAAACATTATTATTTTGTAGGTATATATCTCGGTAGATATTTTAGGAATCATAAAAATATGTCTTTAAAGATCGTATAGGAACTGTCACATTTATTTTACTATTAAAGAAGGTGTAAAATTGAGATTTTTTTTAGATATCAAGACACGGTTACGGTTTGCGGCATTGAATTTGTTAGGGTTTAGCAGATATTCAGATATAGAACCAAATTATTAGAATATTGTATTTTTAACACTTTCAATAACGAAAATTGTATTAAAAGTGTATTAAAAAATGTTTAACCCTTTCATCTAAAACAAGAAATAAAGTAGTATAAGTATAAGACGTTCTTATCAGATCTGTATTTATGTATATAATAATTTTGATAATATAAAACTTGTAAATAGTAATTCCGTTTGGGGAGATAGTTGAGAGCGGTCGACTCTCGTCTCGTCTCGAAATTTCCAAACCGAATGAAAAGTCACTCTCGTCTCGTCTAGTCTCGAAATGTTTCGACTAATCTCGATTGAAGTCGAGAGTCCTGAATTAAGTTGGGTTTCGTCTCGGTCTAGAATCTGTAGTCGAGACGTGCCTTGTGGTCTCGTCAAGAATTTTATGACGAGACGAGACGAGATCGGGACTAGTCCCATGTTTCGCGGCAACAGTAATTGTAAAATATTAATAAAATACCTAAGTACTAAAAAGGGTAAGCACCTATGCAGATTGCAAAAATTTATTGAAAAATTTCTTACTAAAATTCTCGCTAAAATTAGAAAACGCTATTTATAGTGTAGAAGAATATATGTATAGATTAATATGTAATCTTATAATATATGTCGAATATATGTATTTCAGAAATGTATTTTTGTATGACGTAAGTAGTTTTATATCTAACTAAATAAATATTGTTTTGCTATTATTATACTATATTACAAATTTCTTATAATATATTATTCCAGAAAACAATAATTATAATTTATTTATACTGAATAGTCAATTAAAAATTTAACAAATACAAGGTACGCTTTCTAAAATAATAAAATAAAAAATACAATTGCGAAAATGTATCCCATTATTGTTATTTCTTATTCCGGTATGAAGCAATATTACATTACTATTTACGAAATTACGTATCATATTTTAACAAACACAAATTCAATTATGTTTATTAAAATGTTTCAGTTTTCTACCCTCCTAATACTCAAATAAAAGATTCTCAGTTTTCTACTCTCCTAATACTCAAATAAAAGATTATCTAATAAAACGGTTTCATTTTAGATTCCCGTCGCAGAATAATGCCAAAACCCTCAAAGAAACCACTAGAAAAACCATCTCCACCAGCTATACAACACGAAGACGACAGCGACATAGATCAGAGCACCTTCTCCGGCTGGCTACGCTCCGGAGATGGCGTCGAACTGATGAAACTCTTCGTCATCTGCAACTCACTTCTTGTCTTTCTAAGCATGACTTGGCCTCACCTCCAAAAAACCTTCGACATCGTGTACGAACTTAGCGAAGACTACTTTTAAAATGATAAACTTGATTATCATAAATAGTTCTTTATAATTATTGATTTCTTTACTTGATTATCACTGTAGTTGTCGCGAATAACACTTTCAACATGATTGCAGTCTTACTCAGAAGCATATTTATAATTGTAGTTGTGATGCAGTACAGCATTAGCGTTTGGAAAATGATTGATGGGTATTTTACCAATAAGTTTATGAGTTATCATAATTTGTCTAATGGTAGTGTAGTTAGAAACGCTTTTGAAGTGTCTAACTTAGTTATAGAATATACTGATGTCAATTCGGTTTGTTTAAAACATGAATTGTTTCATTTAATATATAACTGTTGTCCCAAAATTGCTTAAACGTTATTTGTACCAATATTTGTAACAATAAAGTTGTATATAACCTTCATATCATTGTTGTGTACATGAAGAGTCCAAATACTGCCATTTATTTATTTATTTGTATCAATTTATGTATCAAATACAAGCTAAACTACTTACATTTTCCCTGCCATGTTCTAGGATCCAAGTCGCCCGCGATTAGAAACAAATGCCGATCAAAACCTAAAACAAAACACAATCGTTATAGCATAACCTAAAAACAAAGTTCCCAAACCAGTAACTTACCGAAATAAAGTCTACACAAAACAGCAGCCGCACATAATTAAACACAATACGCGAAATAAATACTAAATTAACATAATTAAAAGAAAATACTAAGTTAAATCAAATTGACGTTTAAACTGACAAATGAACGGAACGTAAACAAGTGCTAGCTGGTGCTAGCGCATGTGCGCGCGGGCATGCATCCAAACAGTTGTTGGGGGAGGGACTGACGAAAGTTTTGAATTCGAATTTGAGCGCCAGGGTTTAAACTGCTTTATAATCAATTCATTAGTTTATTTTTGACTAAAACATTGAACAACGGTTTATAAAATTTGTTTTGATGTACTTGAATATGAAATTAATGACTTAGGAAGCTGTTTGAAACCGTGCGATATTTTTCCATCGAAAATTTAAACAATTATTTTTGTTTTAAATTGATGTATGTACGAATGAATGTGTTTTTAGGTTGATGCTAACCCTATTTAGGAATAAAGCATGTTTTAATGTGTGTTTATTTGTTTGGAAATAATGAATAATAAATATTTGTAAATACTTATCAAAAATTTACAAATTTCATTATCAATGCTCCAAATATTATCTGATATACTGATAACAAAATCTTCAAACACGAATTAGCAGTATTAAATTGTGTACAAAATGAGACACAGCATTTACTAACATAAAATACAAACTACTTAATACAAAATTAAACAATTTAACCGGCTGGTATTTCTATAAGTATGATTAAATTAATTTCATCACAACGAAGAACATCTTGCTCGTAGGTGTTCAATTTCTACCACTCATCTTCAATTATTATATCAAGAAGAGGACAATTTAACTTAGTATAGCGCTTATAGGTCGTCCGGTTATTTATCTATGTCTCACTGATGAAGTTTCGTGACGTTTTTGTCAAAGTTTTCGATATGATTTTTGTGTTTTTTAATGTGACAGGATGTATTGATTTGTGTTGTGTTATTTAGTGATTAATTAGTGACTTTTTAGTGAAATGTCGCCCAGTTTAGGGACCCTAAAAAGGGGCAGCTTCCAAGTGCAAAAAGCTGCCAAAGAAGTCAAAGGTAGGTAAATCATTTTTGCATCACCTGAAATTAGGATATATGTTTTGAGTTATCCTAAAACTGTAGGTACTTATATGAAAATAAATAATATTGAACTTATACAGGTTGTTCCACAACTTAGGACAAAAAATTAAAGGGTATATACTATACGACGTGTTACTCATCATGAAACAAACAGATTTTTTTTTAATTCGCAAAAAATTGCATCTTGTTTCAAGCAAATATTTTTTTTACCTCTGGTCGGTAGATATTTTTAAGAATTTTTTTTGAAATCTTCTACAATGGAAGTAATTGTTTACATAATATCTAATACTAATAAATGTCAAATTATCAAATATACCATCAAAACAGTGATACTTAAAATGTACACACGTCAAGTAAACTACCCTTAACGTTGCTAATTTTAAAACAATTATTTTTGTTTCATGTTCAGCACGTCGTACAGTATACCCTTTAATTTTTTGTCCTAAGTTGTGGAACTCATGTTAATTATATTTTTATTTAAAATTATTTTGAAATTTAGAAATGCCATATTTATTTATTTTATATAATAATAAAACGAGTGTACGTATATTTTTTGCAGCTTTGTTTAAAATTATTTTGTAATGTGAAAATAAAAGTAAATAGATTTATTTTCCAATTCTTGTTAATCTTACTCTAAATGCTAATCTTTTGCGTGAATCTTTGGTCAAAATGTTTACAAACATTTTCTGTTGTAGCAAATATGTGTTTATAAGAAATTAAAAACCTGTTTCAATAATATGTAAATACAGAATTATTATTAGTCATGGTTTCAAAATAAGCTGGAAGAAATGTTTTCTTTTACAAATTAGTTTTAAATTTCTAATCATGTTATGTCGAGGATAACTATAAATATTAATTAACACCTTAACACTTATAAGGGTTCAGTTTGAAACCAGACAAAATACTAAGTACATAAAACTAGCAGAAACATGTTAAGAAATCGTTACTATGATCCTGGTAAGAATTTTTCAATTAAAAATTAACGCAGTGGTAATAGATTTAGATGTGGCTCTGTACAGGACACTGTGAGACTTAAATATAAAAGAGCTTCAATTAATTAATACAAATTTTGACGACTGGTAAAAGGACACTTAATGTAATATATCTGTACCGATTGTTCACTATATGTGAGACTGCCACATCCAAATTAGTATTATTTTTAAAAAAGCAATTGATTGAAAAATGTTTGAGATAAACCCTGCTCAGAATTTAATTTAAAGCAAATTGTTTTTTTACAACTTTTTTGTACAATTTGTAGTTCAGCCAAAAATTAAACATTTTGATTTCATATCGTCTCTGTGGAAGATGCTGGCCATCTATGAGCGATTTCTTGAACTATATACTTATACTTCTTTAAAATAAATTAAAATTCATATTTCATAATTTCTGTATATCTATTAACCAAATTGGATAAGTGGTAGATCGACACAGAAAAATATTATACTGTGTGCGGTTACCAGCCGTCAACTCAAGGATTCTCATGGTTCTTAGTGTAGCACAGTCTACAGCATAAGACAGTTCTCTTAGCCCTGTTCACCCGAGGATTCTATGAAGATTCTTTCAAGATTTTGAATCTTGGAAAAAATAAATTCACGGCTTTGAAGCAATCAATAAATTTATAAATTATTCTTTTCCAAAACTCATTGAAGATTCAATTTAGTTAATTCTTACTAGAATTATTTTTTCCAAGATTCATAATCTCGTGTGAACAGGGCCTTATCATTTAAAATTATAATTTCAATTCAAAATAAAACAAAATAACATAACAAAACTATAATAATTTTATATTTTCTTTAAAGTCCTGTGCACACAATTACACATGGATTCTTGGAGGATTCTTTCATGCTTCTAAAGTCTTGAAAAAATGAAGTTCACTGTTTTGAAACTATGAATTAAACATTCTTGTCCAAGACTCTTTAAAGATTAAATTTAGTAGCGCCGCTATTTGGCAGGCAATTCTCACCAGGATTCTTTCATCTTTTGAATCTTGGAAAAAAGAAATTCACTGTTTCAATGCTATAAATGAATTACTAATTCTTTTCAAGACTCTTTGAAGATTAAATATTGATTTTGTTCAATATTTAAACATTTACAAATTTGTACAACTTACAGATTTGAACAGAATCCCACCATTAGATAATTCGCTGAAAATCATGAAACTTTAAAAAACCGAAAATCAACAATAATTTCTCATTTATCGATAATATTTCTGTTTCATCCTAGACAAAATCGGCTCCCGCCAACTCCTCACAGTGTTTGTGACGACGGGCTTCGTCCTATGCGGGGTGGTGGAGCAGTCAGCACCGGTGGCTCTTCTAGCGAATAACCCTTCACCAATCTCGGCGCAGGAGTTCGCGGATTACGTTGAAAACACCAGCTACATCACGAGGTATTGCCAGCCCAGCAGCCAGCTCAACATCAGTGAAGAGGGGGACAGGCAGGTTCATGTCGTGCTGAGTCTGCCCCACATTGAGGTGAGGTTGTGTGTACTGTCCGTGCAGCTAAAAAATGGGGTAACCGTGCATTTTGGGTAGGCAGCGATTTTTTTTGTATTCGGGACGGGGGGGCTGTTGTCATTCGGCCACCATCTTAAAATTAAGGGTGTAATTTATTATTATTATTATTTATTTATTTATATATTAAGTACATTCTCAACACAAAGTTTTCATTTTCATTAGATTTTCTGACTACCGTCTTCTGAAGCACACGATTCAGAAAACTTTCATCCCTCCGCAACGCAAAGAAAAACGCGCCTACAACTCTACCTCGACGATATTTTTCGCCTTTTTTTGCTCATAATTTTTTTATTATTGATCTTATGCGAAAAAGTTATTAACAAGTTACAGATAATTGTATATAAGCTACAAAAAGCTCTCTACAAAATTTTTTCAGCCTCACTGTTACGGAGATAAATTAAAAAATAAATTACACTCTTAATTTCAAGATGGCGGCCGAATGACAACACCCCTCGTTTGAAAATTCGGTTTTACAATCACGGCTGACCCCCCTACGATTCGAAAAAAATCGCTGCCTACCCAAAATGCACGGTTAAATCACGCTTTGCTCGGACAATACTGTTCATCTATCACGCTTTTAACTGGAATATGTACCTGATTCCTGACTCTCTGATTGGATTCGAACCTGAGTTATATAATACCTACATTTTCCAGCGTAACAGAGGTGTACGCCTTCCACGTTTACTTTAATTATAATTGAAGTATATGATGCTTTTACATATGAGTGTATTAACAAACGATGTCTTACTGCTTCCATATTTTTATTTTTTTTCTTTGGCCTAGGAATTTGAAGTAAAAAAAATTGAAAATGGTTTTTTTTATTATTTGATATGATTTTTTTCGGTCACTATAAATGGGAAGAAAAATTTAAAAAGCAAGAAGCATACAGCTAAGCTTCCTTTTTTCGAATAATTTTTGTTTTACTTAATTTCTTTTAAAAATACAGATATTATTATGAAAATACTGAAGCCATGTTTACAGTATTTTTCAACTTCAATTTCCCAAAATTTGAAGAAGGTTGACCACATAGTTGTAACAATATTGTCGATTGAAAAAAAATCTTCAAGCATTTTTTGATTAGTGAATTAGAAATTATTGTAAAAATATATCACCGCAACTGAACGAATTGCAATATCAACTAACACCCGTTGACCGAATTTTGTTTTATATTAATAAAAATATTTTTATTAATTAAAGGCTGATATCTGAGTACGCCACTGCATGTCTAGGGAACCTCATTAACGAAAAATGAATTCACCGATACATTTGAAATATATAATTCTGTATCAATTGGTAATCTAATTAAAAACATATGCTTAATAAGTTTTGGAAATTTTTTATTTGCACAAAAATGCGCATAGGTAGGTACATTTGTTTTGTTATTAATTTATTTTAATAAAGTCATTAAGCAATAATCAATTAAATGTTTATTGTTATAAATTATCATAAACAGTTACAGACAATTTATATTTGCAACATTGTTTTATAAATATTGTTCTGAATTAGTACAGTCTAGTTTAGTTTGGTAAACAGTCATTAAATAAAAATTAAAGCTATCTAGGTATCTAGGCAATTGGAAAAAATAAAAAATTCGGAATAATTCAAATAAAATTATTTTTGTTGTCCTTGCTTTATGTACCTACATCAAATTGTGTACATATAATTTAATGACAATCGCAACATAATTTAGATTTATCAAACAATGTTATAATTTCAAATATTGTCATTACTCTATTTGTTCCATAATTACATGTCTGAAAATATTATTTTATCTTTTATTTGACATCTCACAGCTCTATAAAAACGCGAAATCTTTTTCAAAAATTCAGTCCGACATCATGACAAGTTCAAAACAATTGATTTTATTCTCTCTACTAATTCTGCATGTGAATTGCTTGCTCCCGGTAAGTATTATAAAATAGTTATTTGTTTAACTAGGCAAAAAAATATTAGATTTGCTGCCGCGGCTAGAGTTTCATAGACGAGGCGCAGCCGAGGCTATGAATCTAGCTTAGGCAGCAAATCTGTATTTTTTTGCCTAGTTAAACACATTATTATTTCGGCGATTGTTATTAATTAATATTAATTTAGTGATTATTTTAAATATATTGATAGGTATCGGAATCAAATTATGTTGCTATGCGTATGTTGACAGTTGCTATGAAAAAACAAAATAGGTTAGATATGTTGATAAATTTTATTAATGTCAAATTTGTTGATTCACCATAGTAACAGTTACTTTTGCTGCCTAGGCATTTTTTACTATTGTGACACTTTGCTGACTGTAAGCTGTCAACAAAATAGCACTTTTAATGTCAATCGCCGAAAAATAATATTATATTAGGAGATATTTTCTATATATTATTTTATTTAGGGTACAGAAAAAACTGAGTTAGATACTGAATTAAAATATTTGCGGACATGTGAAGTTGCTGAAAACAGCCCTCTCAAAATGTACATCACTTTAGATGAAAAAACTAAACACACTACTGCCAACTGGACCGTTTTGGAACCATTTGATGATTCTTATGACGTAAGAGCTTTTTTATATTTGCATTAGGGATCTGTCTACTCTTAGTCCAACCTGTTTTATTAAAAATTATATGAATAAAATGAATGTTTCTTGACTTTCAAATAGATTCATGCAGTAATATGGAAATGGGAAAACAATGGATGGAAAAAAGATTTTTTCAATATGTACAGACACGACGCTTGCAGCAGCCTGTACAGGTTACTAGGCCCTCTGTGGACATCGGTTATTGATGAGATTCAGGCCAACAAGGGTTGTCCACTCGAGCCGGTAACATTACCAGTTACAATTTCAAAATTTATTTATTATGAATTGTTATATTTTAGAACACGTACTATTTGAATGACTATAAAAGAACAGGAGCCGATGCACCAGCTCCGATGCAGGTTTGGCCTGGGAAATTCTACAATTTAATTAAAATTTCTAAAAATGATGAAGTTGCTGTTTGCGTCGAATTTGAAATCGATGTAAAAGAAGTCTATTAATTAAGTGCAAAGTGTTATTATTATATTTTCCTAACTTGTATTCGTTTATTCACTGCAATTATATTATATATACATACATATTTACCTATTTTTTTGTCATGCCTTTTACTTTTTAGTGTAAGCCATCAGTATATACAGGTACAGGATGTTTCAAAATTAAAACACATAATAATTAAATGGCTGATACAACATGATTCCTATATACTTACACTGATCACGAATCCAAAATCAATTGCACTTTAGGTGGCATACACATTTTTATTAGTATCCTTGGTTTCATGCACAATATAATTGAACATTTAGGTAATTACTTAATTTGTTCAATAATACAACAATTTAAACATTGCTTAGGTACTTGTAGGTCAATTTAATTTCGTTATATTAAAAATACTAATTAAAACAGTGTGTCTCTAAAAATGTGTAGGTACTTTATGTTAAGGAGGTTGGTGACCGTATATTAAAATGATGATGAGAGGCTGAAATTTATACAGTGCCTTCATTTCAGTATTGAGATTCAAATTTTTTTTTTAAATTTTCGTCTATCAGGTTTTTGAGTGATTAAATGTTGAAATTACGCTCGTTTTACATGTACTCTATGGCAATTCACTAAATTTTTGTTTAAACTGTATGATAAAATGATGAAAAATTCATAGAACTTGTCGTAATATTTCCTATAAACCTTTAAAAATAAGTTCTTGAAGATTTTGTGTACTTTTTCTAAACCATTTGCAAGTTATTTAAAAAAAATGTAAGCATGTCAAGCATTTTTGATTAGGGAATAAGTAATTATTGTAAAAATAAATATCACAGCAATGCAATGACATCAGCCAACGTGTGTTGAGGCGTTGAGCGAATTTTGTTTTACATTATCAAAAATATTCTTATTTTCATATCCTCCCTCTAAGGCTAATGTCTGGGTACGCCACTGCAGGCGTCCCCAACCTCCTTAAGTGCGATTAATTAGCAAATTAAAAAAAATTGTGATCAGTACATCATGAATAGATACAGAGTGATCATAAATGATTGAACGTTACAGAAGTTTGTTTTCTGATCAAAACTATGTTCCGCAGAAACAACTAATATTATTAGTGCCATTTCACGATAAAATTGTAGTTGATTATCATGTTTTTTGATACTTTCAGTAAAACATAAAGTAAGTGCACTATTAAGTAAGTAATTTTGAAATTAAACTTTATTTTTTCTGATATTTTGAAGCTAGGATGGCGAACTTAGTTCAGTATACAATCACATCGAGGCTGCAAAGATAAAATCTCTGTATTATGTCATTAACATTAATTTTGTAATACTCTACGGGTGCAATTACCAGCCATGTTCTAGCGGATACCTACAGAAGTTGTTAGTTAAGAGTGCAGTATGCGAAATAAGAAATGTTCAGGCTTAGACATTTTAAATTAGTAAACAATATTAATTGAGCGGACATAGATTATCAGTAGCTTCGTTACCATGAAATAGTGTATAAAGAAGTCGTCCAGCTCGGTTTTTCTCTTGGCTCAGTTGCGTTTAGGCGAGTAATAAGTTGGCGAATTGTGACTCAGCTCTGTGTAGAACATAGACACATTCTTTCTGGCTCTTTTTGTACGATAATGGATCGAATTCAGTAAAACATCTTTTATATCTTTCTTACTTACTTACTTACTGAATCCTAAAGCCTATCACCTTTCAGTGTAAGGCTGGATCTCTCTCTTAGTATGCTCTTGATATACTATGTGCGTGACGGAGCAGTAGTTACGGTTGTCGCGTCGCCGTACGTATATCAAGAGTCCAGATTGTGCTCTATTCATCCATTCATCTTGGTGCCGTCAGAATCTCAATCCGTGCGGCGATCTGTGGTTAGCAACCACAGCGGCAGCGGAGATATTCTTTGTGCAACCAGGACTACATTTAAGGTGTACAAGTGGATAGCTTGTAACACCCGAGTGTGATTGAATGCCAGACCTTGGGCATTTTTTATTTTATGACAAATCACACATTGTCGCCCGACGGAGACTCGACGGAGACTGACGTCACAGCACGTTAGTCGGTAGTGGCCAGTTAACGCACTGGACCACGCTGTCGAGTTATCTTTCATATTTACAGATTGGAAATGCGTGTATATCAAAAGAAGCTTCTTTAATTAAACTAAACTATTTTCTTTCTCTAGATCCCGATGTCTAGGACGGACGAGACGGAGTCAGTGCTGCGCGAGGCGTTCATGTGGGGCACGCTGGTGTCGCCGCTGGCAGCTAGTCGCGTGGCAGCGCGCGCCGGCGCCGAGACGCTGTTCGGCTACGGCGTGCTGGGCACCGGCGTCGTGGCGCTGCTGGTGCCCGCCGCCTGGCTCAGCCCCTACCACGTGGCCCTCCGCATCGTCCAGGGCATGTGCATGGTGAGATACAAATCCGGAAAATAAATATTCATACACAGGAAGATTTATACGTACCTACCTACTAAAATACCTAGGTACATTCAAAGATTCATTCGCAGGAAAATTCAAATGTAGAATTATTTTTAATTGGGCATAAATGCAAACACAGGAAGATGTAACTCTGGAAAAATTACAGTCAAAATCCACAGACTTTGGAGTCCCTAAAAGAGACTATCCGACAATAAGTGAAAAATTTATTGACAAAAGTTTTGAGACATGTCATGGAAAATGCTGTGAAACGAGCTCGAATGTGCATGAACTGTGACGGCGAACCGATATGATTTTCGCGACTTAAGGAAAAAAAAACACGTTTAAGTAAACGTTATTAGCAAAAACATCCAATTTTTTTATTTACAAAGTTACTGCATTAGAAAGGTGGCCATTCAATACCAGAAAATAAAATTCTATGATATTCATACACAGGAAAATATATACACTAGAAGATTTGAATTTAGAAAATTTATACATAATAAAATTCCTGCATACAAGGATTAATTCACTGGAAATTGTAAACATAGAATGTATGATTCGGCCTAAATGCAAACATAGGACGATGCAAACACAGGAAGATGAAAATCTAGAAAACTAATCCCAAATACTCGGTTTTAATTATAACATTTTTGCATTCTCCTGCGTTTGCATCCTCCTGCGTTTGCATCTTCCCGTGTTTGCATTTATAACAAATGTAAAATTCTAGATTTGAATTTTCCTGTGAATGAATATTTTATTGCAGAAATTTTCTGGAATTAAATCTTCTCGTGCTTGCATTTTCCTCTTGTGCTTATATGAATACTCTAGAATTTTATTTTCTGGAGTTGAACCCATTTCCCCTTAAGCCCTGTTCGCCCGAGGATTCTACCAAGATTCTGAATCCTGGAAAATTCATGATTTGAAGCAATAAATAAATAAATTCTTTTCCAAAACTCATTGAATATTAAATTTAGGGGCACCGCAATTTAACATGTAATTCTCACTAGAAAGAAGAAAACTTCTTCTATTCCAGGATTCAGAATCTTGATACAATCTTCAAAGAATCCTCGTGCGAACTGGAAATCGGGTGATTACCTTGTATTTCTCAGGATTAGTTGTGATATAGAAACAACTTTAGTATATTTGAACTGTTTAGGGTACGACTTGGCCCGCTGCGCACATGCTAGCAGTGACTTGGTTCAAGCCGCAGTCGATCTCGGGGTTCGTGTCGTCGTACACGGCGGTGAACCTGGGCTACGCGGTGGCCGGACTGCTGGGCACGCCGCTGGTGCGCGCGCTGGGCCGCGACGCCCTCTCCTACGTCTGCACAGCCGCCGCCGTCGCCTGGTACGTGCTCTGGTGGAGGTTCGTCGAGGAGGAGCTGTCCCCCATCCGGCCCATCAGAGACGTGAGTCAATGATAGATCTATTTACTGTTTACAGAGAGATAGAAAATACGGGCCAGCTCGAAGCATGTTTTCTAGGACGATAAACAACGGTAACGATTGTAACGCACGAGCCCTGTAGAGATCTCTCTCATACAGAGTAAACAGAAATGACACGAATCTACAGTATTGCTTAAATACGAAGTTTCCACTTCTTGATACGAGTATATGTACTTTACAACTTTTAAGTATTGTAGCTACGTCTTTAAAGTAAACAATGAATACCTATAGAAGCGGCCCTAAAATGCTCCCTTGTGGGACTCCATCGTGACTGGAACTGATTCTGAGTATACCTAATTCATTTTTATACATGGTTTCCTATCGCTTTAATAGTTCTTAAGGTGATCCATGTCAGGAAATAGTCAAACATATTGATTCCGCACGCTATTCTATAGGGTTTATTGTTTTGTTAAACACAAAAATAACGAATAATTTATGTTTGAGAGGAAAACGTAATTTAGACACCCATATTTGCAAAAAAAACTGCAACATTTGTAAAAAAGAGGGTTTTCGATCACCACTGTACAGTTTTGATTTATTAGTGAATTAACTTCAAACATTAATATGTTGGATCTGCGAAATAACCAATCAAATTTTTTTAAATCGTTTTAAAATAAAAGATATTTGTGTTAAAAAAATTAAAAAAATTGTCAAAATTCAAATTAACATAAAATTTCGATTTTAAAGCAAAATTTTAAAATCTTGCATTTTGTAGATTGTACTTTTATCTTCAACAATATCTTTAGATATATTTAACAAAACAATAAACGCTGTGGAATGGCGCGCAAAATCCATGTTTTTGGCTGTTCTCTGGCGCGATAGAGGATTGTCTTCTTAAACCATTTTAAAGCCGTGTTAAAGATTTCGTAAGCAGCCAATAACTATTTTTAACTTCTCAGTAAAATTTGCATCATTATCATGAATAATTTAATTCGTTAAAGTCTCATTTCATGATTTCATAAATCAATAGTTTCTTTCATTATAATAAAAGACAAAACCTACTCTACCATTTTTGTTAATAATTTTAAAATATGAATAATATGATGACCCATTTTTGGAATCCTTGATGATTTTACCTAAGAACAAGTGCAATAATTATAAAGATTTGTATCTTTATTTAACCTTTTTTAATCCACTAAAATTAAAGTTCTTTATAATTTACTCCCGTTTGCAAATTCTCTGACTATGTCGTAAAGTAATTAAGTCCGGTGGGAATAATTTAATGTGGAATTCGCCCTTGCATTATTTCAATGTAGAGCGTTTCTAATTTTGATGATGGCAAAAGTGACACTTTACTTAAAAAGTAAAATTACTTGACTAAAGTAAACAGACCGTGCTAATATTAACTTAATAGCACATCAGCGAGATTGTGAGATTAATTTTCTACAAAAAATGCACTAATTACATTCAGAACCACACTAGGGGGACAAGGGACATAGACCATGAAGAAGGTTTAAAAAGAAATATGTTTTATGATTAATATTTGAAGTAATGTTTTGAATACGATGAGATTTTTTAGGAACACAGGAATTTACCATGGCGTCGACTGTTGCTGTCAGGACCGGCCTGGGCATGTGGGGTAGCAGTAGTGGGTAGCCAATGGGCCGACGCTACCCTAATGCTCGGAGTGACCAAATATCTCAAACTTGTTTATGGCTTCTCTACTGCTCATGTGAGTTTAATTTATTTTATTATTTACAGGTCTACATACTCCAAATATTAATTACCACAAACCACGTTTTCGAGATTGCCTGATTTTTCACATTTCCCAGATTGTAATTTTGAAAACTCATATTTCGGACAGTTCAAACAAATTTGTGTATCCTATTTGTATTTTATTTTTACATTCAACAGGATTTTCTCTCAGTTATAGAATAGTAGATGTTATTATAGTAGAATTCAACCACTTTCAGTAGGTATCGGTTCGTCTTGGTGCAGTAAGAATCTCTATCCTTTTGGCGATCTTTAAAATTCAAAGCGGCATCGGAGATATTCTCATGCGACCAGGACTACATTTAAGGCGATCAAGTGGTCAGCTTGAAACGTCTGACTGCGAGTTACCTGAATTTTTTTTTCAATTTAACACCACACACTGCCGACCGAGAGACTTGAATCACAGATCTACGGATTCTCACGTTTCCTAGATTTGCATCCTCCTGTGTTTCCATTTACGTCGGATCCGGGGAATAAAACCAAAAAATTTCAGATTCACTAAAAACGTTCTTTTCAAGCTTAGTTAGATTTTCTTCTATATTCTTGTACCGTGGGTTGAACTGAACTAAATGAACAACCCAGTACCATTTCTAAATCCCACATATTCTGCCTTGACTATAAAAAAGTTATTTGATTTAAATCATGGCCATATTTGACCAGATCTTCAGTCATCTTTTCAAACTTCCTTCTATGGTCTATGCTAGGCAAAGATTCTACATTTGAATTTTAGATGCCAACTCAGGAAGATTCAAATCTAGAAAACTTAGTTTGTCCCTTCAATTTGTATATCCTATACAAATAAGGTTGAACTACACTAAATGAACAATAATTCAGCACCATTTGTGAGTCCCATACCCGGTTTTGACTGTAAATTTTCTAGATTTCCATCTTGCTATAATGTGCATTTGACATAACCTACTCTTGCTATGTAGACAGTAAGGTTGCGCGCGACATATACACATGGTTGCCATGGCCTATCTTGGTAACCATATTTGACCAGTTCAGCAATCATTTTTTCAAGCTTTGATAGGTTTTCTTTTGTATTCTTGTACCGTGGGTTGAACTGAACTAAATGAACAACCCAGTACCATTTCTGAATCCCACATATTCTGCTTTCTAGTGTTATATTTTCATGTGGTTAGCATCATAACCTACTCTTACTGACAGTAACGATGCGCGCGCGTTATATTGCCTATCTCGGTAGCCATATTTGACCAGGTCAACTTAGCTAGGTTACCTTTTGCATTCTTGTACTGTGGCTTGAACTGAACTAATTGAACAACCCAGTACCATTTCTGAATCCCACATATTCTGCTTTCTAGTGTTATATCTTCATGTGGTTAGCATCATAACCTATTCTTACTGACAGTAACGATGCGCGCGCGTTATATTGCCTAATTCGGTAGCTATATTTGACCAGGTCAACTTAGCTAGGTTACCTTTTGCATTCTTGTACTGTGGCTTGAACTGAACTAATTGAACAACCCAGTACCATTTCTGAATCCCATTCTGCTTTCTAGTGTTATATTTTGATGTGGTTAGCATCATAACCTACTCTTACTGACAGTAATGGTGCGCACGCGTTATATTGCCTATCTCGGTAGCCATATTTAACCAGGTCAACTTAGCTAGGTTACCTTTTGTATTCTTGTACCGTGGGTTGAACTGGACTATAACCCAGTACCATTTCTGAATCCCACATAATCTGCTTTCTAGTGTTATATCTTCATGTGGTAAGCATCATAACCTACTCTTACTGACAGTAACGATGCGCGCGCGTTATATTGCCTATCTTGGTAGCCATATTTGACCAGGTCAACTTAGTTAGGTTACCTTTTGTATTCTTGTACCGTGGGTTGAACTGGACTAAATGAACAACCCAGTACCATTTCTGAATCCCACATATCCTGCATCATAACCTACTCTTACTGACAGTAATAATGCGCGCGCTCGGTAGTTAGTTAGGTTACCTTCTGTTTCTTGTATCGCAGGTTGAACTGAACTAAATGAGTCCTACAATTAGTTACTTCCCTGCGTACAACCATCGTAGTTAGTAATCCTCGTAACTCTAATCTCTCCCCAGGAGCACGTGCTGGTGTCGCTGCCACACATCGGGCACTTCCTCTCGGCACTGCTGTTCGGCTAGATCGCGGACCACGTGCGGAAGTCGGGGGTGGTGTCGGGCACCACGTGCCGCAAGCTGCTGGTGTACGTGTCGCACTTCCTGCCGGCCACGCTGATGTTCGTGCTGGGCTACACGGGCTGCGACCCCACGGCCCCCGCCGCGCTCTACGTCGTCGCGCTGCTGCATCATAACCTACTCTTACTGACAGTAACGATGCGCGCGCGTTATATTGCCTAATTCGGTAGCTATTTTTGACCAGGT
The DNA here is from genome assembly GCA_947534325.1 of Agonum fuliginosum. Taxonomy (NCBI): domain Eukaryota; kingdom Metazoa; phylum Arthropoda; class Insecta; order Coleoptera; family Carabidae; genus Agonum; species Agonum fuliginosum. Next base: position 4,417,879 of record OX384034.1, on the reverse strand, counting down.
CAACTTAGCTAGGTTACCTTTTGCATTCTTGTACTGTGGCTTGAACTGAACTAATTGAACAACCCAGTACCATTTCTGAATCCCACATATTCTGTTTTGACTATAAAGTAGAGTACTCTTACTGACAGTAACGATGCGCGCGCGTTAGATGGTCTATCTCGGTAGCCATCTTTTCAAGATTAGTTAGGTTACCTTCTGTTTCTTGTATCGTGGGTTGAACTGAACTAGATGAGTTCTACAATTAGTTACTAACCTGCATACAACCATCGTAGTTAGTTATACTTGTAACTCTAACCTCTCCCCAGGAGCACGTGCTGGTATCGCTACCACACATCGGGCACTTCCTCTCGGCGCTGCTGTTCGGCTACATCGCGGACCACGTGCGGAGGTCGGGGGTGGTGTCGGGCACCACGTGCCGCAAGCTGCTGGTGTACGTGTCGCACTTCCTGCCGGCCACGCTGATGTTCGTGCTGGGCTACACGGGCTGCGACCCCACGGCCCCCGCCGCCCTCTACGTCGCCGCGCTGTTGCTCACGGCCGCCACGCCCGCTGGGGTCTACGCTAGCGCTGCTGACATCGCGCCCAACTACGCAGGTGAGGGGAACATTGGATCAAGTGCTGACACACTGTCAACATTGGATCCAGTGCTGACACACTGTCAACATTGGATCCAGTGCTGACACACTGTCAACATTGGATCCAGTGCTGGCACACTGTCAATATTGGATCCAGTGCTGACACACTGTGAACATTGGATCCAATACTTGAAAAAGATGTATTGGATCCAACATTCGTAGACTGCTAGGTATTACCGAACTAGAAAAATATGGAGGATATAACAGGTGAACCGTGGGCAGAGCTGGGCAAAGTACCACAAAAAAGTACTTGAAGTACAAGTACCAAGTACCTTATCGATGGTGCAGAATGGAAACCTTCTAAGTCAACTTTTGACATTTTTGAACTAATATTAGAAATAGTCTACATTAGCTGCGGAAACCTTCTATATCGTAACAGTGTTGGAAACATCATAAATCGTACTACCTTCTGTCAGTTTTAAATTTTTGCTGCAATTTACTTCTATGTCTAGTAAGCACATGCTCATGCGCTTATTGACATAGACAATTTGCAAACCGGCAAGTCATTTTCTGCTGCAGAAAACACCTATGTCAATAAATTTAATAAACAGTTTTTTTAATGTCTTGCAAATTGTGCTTTTTTGACTTCGAAGATTTCCATTCTGCACCATCGTTATGGCCAAGGAAAGTACTTGAAGTAAAAGTACTTTTCTTCATAGTTTCTATGACCAAGAGTATCAAAAGTACTTTAAAAATGTACTTGGAAAATCAAGTACAAGTACTTTACAAAGTACCTGGAAAGCTGCAAGTAAAAATTAATATATCGCAGTATTAAGTACCAAGTACAAGTCCTTGAAAAGCTACAAGTAAAAAATTAATATCATGAAGTATCAAGTACCAAGTACAAGTACATTACTTCCAAATATTATATAAGTACTGCAACATACATTATACATAAATACATATCTATCTATCACGCCTTTAACCCAATTTGCGTGGGGCAACCTCACATGTTGTAACAACGTAATAGTCAGGATACAGAAATTAACTTCCTAATTTTAAATTATTGATTGTTTATATCCAAAAGAAGTAAGCATACGAATTACGAAAGCAACCAACGAATGACTGACCAAGTTAATTCAAATACTTTAAATAGGTACTTCAAGTACTACAAAAGAACTTGAACTACCAAATATATTTAAGCAAGTACCAAGTAAATTGTTCAAGTACTTTAAATACTTCAAGTATTAAAATTACTTGAAGTAAATACTTTTTACTTCCAGTACTCATAAAGTACTTGAAATACGAATATATTTAAACAAGTTTCAAGTAAATTGTCGAAACAGTGCAAGGACTAAGTACAAATACTAAATTTAAAAAATACTTGAAGTAAGTAGGTACAATACTTGCAAAATCAGTACTTAAAGTAATTTTACTTGAAGTAATGACCCAGCTCTGACCGGGGGTTTCCAAGCATTTAAAGAAATGCTTAATGGATTATCAATTTTCAGAATATATGAGTTACAAGCCAAAAGCAAAAAATAAAAAACTAGAGGCATTTAGACATCCTTTATTAATACACTCAAAGGTAAAAGCATCATATATTTCAATTATAACTAAAGTAAACGTGTGAGGCGTACACCTCTGTAACGCTGTCAAATTTTTGGGTGGACGAACACCTTAATACACTCAGAAACCGCTGCTGAGTAGAGCAGCGTATAATACAGTATGACATATTTTATTCTTGCAATGATTAATGCAAGAAGTGTAAATATTACAACATACGAGTGTATGTTTCTCTATTTGCTAAACCATTGTTAAAGTCGCTATTTACTAACTCTTTGTTTGTCTTTCTTATGAATGAAAGGTTCGTTAAAAATTAAATGTAAGGTCACTCACTTGCATTTGCATTCATGTTAATTAGAGTCCTCGTAATTCAATTTTCATGAGAAGAAAATTTCCTAATTTTCTCACCTGAACCCCATTGTTATTCATATTCAAATTTGAACTTAAATAATGTAGTATTACTCGTTATTTTAATAAGCAAAAATTAAAGAAATAAATACTACAATAAAACAGGCCCGTTTACCTCCTAAAATCCAGCATAAAATGTACTAACGTAGCGAGTGTCCAGAATGGTAAAATTTCATTCCAATTATTAGAATGAATTAACAGTAGTACCTTTTTAAAATTTAAATTAAAAAATCTGATATGGCCAGCACAAGACCTCCCGCCATACTCTACTCTTTTGACTACTATACAAATCAAGATACAAATATTTTTGTATTTTTTTAAAGTACACCAGTGGATACTTCGTAGTAAACTGCATATAAATATATATTTTCTTTAAAAAATTCTGTCGGGTACAATTTTAAATGCACTTTCAAAACTTTTAAAAATGTCGATAATTTTCGAAATTTTAGATTCGCTAAAAATTTGGTTATACCCTATTTAGGACCCGAGGAATCCAATGGTGCCACTAAAAAAAAAAATTGGCTAATACTTTTCGAGATAATTTTTTTAGGTGAAAGACGGGAGTAGCTATGACCGTAGTTTTTACACCATTGGATTCCTCGCGTGGAATTACATATGAATACAAATTTTTACGAAAAAATTCTAACGGGTACAATTTTTATGAAGGGTTTTCGAAAATGGCCAAAAATCGAAGGTACACCCCTTGATGAAATTTTTGCCAAAATAACTTTTTCTCTCAAAATTGGCTGAAAATTTGATTATATACTAATTCGACCCCGAGGATTTCAAATCTGCAGTCCAAAATATTTTTCGACCAATATTTTTCGACATAATTTTTTTTAGTCGAAAACTGGTCGAAATGGAAAATTTATTTTTTCACCATTGGATTCCTCGGGTCAAATTATGTAGGAATCCAAATTTTTACGAAAAAATTCTAAGGGATACAATTTTTATTGACGTATTTTAAAAATGGTACAAAATCGAAGAGATAAAACTGGTTTATTTTCTAGCCTAAAGAATAATGTTGGGCATTGGCTTAAAATTTGGTTATATTCTAATTCGACCACGGGGATTTTAAATCTGTAACCGAACAAATTTTCGAACCACAGTTTTCGACATAATTTTTTTAAGTCGGAAACTGATCAAAATTAAAAAATATTTTTGCACCATTAGATTCCTGGTCATATTATATAGATGTACATAGTTTTAAAAAAAATTATATCGAATATCGTATGTACATAGAGATTTTCTTATCAGGATAATATGTCGAATAAATAAATAAACATTTTTTCATTCATACTTTTCACTGTTATATCTCATGATAGAAATTTATGTTCTAAATTTTAAAAAGGCACATCTGTAGAATGTAGATCCATTCTGTCTCTATTAAATGTTTAAAAAATCGTTATCTTCAAGTCAATAATAAACTGACAGTTGACTCGCAACGAAAACACTTTTACTTATTAGGATGCGGCAAAGTGTGAGTTTCGGGCTGGTTTCGGGCAGCTGCAGTAGTGGAATAGAAGAAAAATAAAAATCGAGAATATTCTAGGAATTCGAAAAAAACTTTTACTCAATTTGGGTATGGCAAATATATATTTTATATTATACCGTGGTCCAACATTATAGAAAACAGAATATCATCAGATTAAGAAACAATATAATTATTATTTTCTCCAAAACAAAACAAAACAGCCAAAAAATTTGTTTAGACTTTCATCCTCACTTTTCACTTAATCTTTAGGCTCTAAGTTTCTTCTTTGACTTTTTCTTTTGTAGGAACGGTGTTCGGTCTCTGCCAAACTATAGGAGCAGCCGGTCTGTTGGCCGCTAATTACGTGGTGTCAGAAGGACTTCACGGATCGGTAAGCTTAGTAATTTAGTTTTGTTGTCTTGTTTTTACGTGAAGATAATACACGAAGGTAATAATAGTCCGATGAGCAGTCAGCGTGCACAAGATGACAGGGGACTTTTACTTTCTTTAAACGAACGAAGAATGTTTCGTATTAAATAATAACTTTAAACTTTGAAGAGAAATTATTCAAATGACGTTTAATATTAAATAGGATGCATATATTATTTGCATGTTTTTAAATAAGGCTCATTTACTCTTGCAGTTTTCATAATATAAACATAAAAATTAAATTATTTAATAATTATATTTTAAATATGCTGAATTTAATCAGATAAACATAGTTTTTTTATTACTTATTGCTAAAATTGCATTTATAAAATATTTAAAGGCCAATAGTACTTATTTATGTTCGATAATAATTAGATAGGTACTAATTCAATCTAATAGTTCATGCTATTAATTTATACAAATAAACATGTTCTTGGGAGAGCTAGCTGTCAAATTAGTGTGGATATTTTATTAGTCATGAAATTGAAGGACTTGTGCCTTGCATATCTGCTGAAGATGGAATGTCCAGTATGCCAGTCCTAAGTGGCCGGATTAGGCTTCCTCAAGTATCAAAAATTGAGTTACAAAAATGTAAATTACATAAATTAAGAGTTCTGGCGTATGTAGTATTTATAAAACATATTGCCAGAACGTTTCTACTCCTCCAATCTTATACCAAATAAAAAATAATAAATGACATTTGAAATTTTCATAAATGTCAAAAAATTGCTTACCTACGCAAAAAAAAAATTGCTGTGGCCAGTACACGACCTCTCGCCTAATTCTGCTTATTCTACTAATCTAATAAATAGTTTTACTTACATTTTAATTGTTTCATGTTCATATAATATGTAAACGATAATGTAAACCAAGATGCAAGCAAAAGATGTCAACTGTACTGTCACTGTCATAATCATTCAAAATGTAGAAACAAATTTCATATGTTCATGGACAACAAGATACTGAAATTTTAAAAAAGTAGAATATTAGTTGCATTTTATTTTATTGTTAAATCCTACCAGCTCCAGCAAATTGTATATTTAAAACTAACTGTACCCATACATAATTATATTTTCTTTTATTTTTAATTGCAAAAATTGTCATAAATAAATAATGTACCAATTTATTTAAGGAAAACTATTTAAAGTTTCAAAAAGTACTACTTCCGGTTTGCGGATTTCTACCAAAATCTTATCCGGTGTTAAGATCCTTTTTAAAATCTTAAATATGAAATTTGGTTATTAAAGGTTTGATACCTTTTAAGTTATCGTGGACGAAAAATCGTCACATACGTCCATACATACATACGCACACACACACAGACATCATCGTGAAAATATTAAATTCGTATTCTAGAGACCCTGAAACGTGCTTATCCACCAAAAACTCATACTCGAACATTTTGACCCATTACAATACCTCTCTTATAGAATATGAGGCGAGAGGTAATAATAAAAATATTTAATCATAAATTAATGCTGATAACCCGAAAACAAACAAATTTTTGACAGTTATTAGAATATAAAATATAATTTATTATTATTTTACTTGAGGAAGCCTTATCCGGCCACTTAGGATTGGGCATTCCATCTTTAGCAGATATGCAAGACCCAAACCCTTCAAATTCACGACTAATAAAATGTCCACACTAATATGACCGCTAGCTCTTGGACTATAAGAACATGCAAAAGAAAAGTAAAATTAATTATGAATAACAATTCGATTAATATCTCTTTACGAGTTATTGTTTAGTAAAACAAATTATTGCAATTACAATTACTAATTACCATACAAAAATCAAGATAAATATGATAAATTGCCTTATTCAAACTTATCTATAAAATCAACAAATTAAAAAGATAAAATTGCGTGACATTGAAATAAGAAATAATTTAAAAATAATTATTCCTCTCTGCTACAGTTTCGATATCAAAATCGTTCAAACGTAAAATGATCAGATCGCATGACGAGCAAAGGAAAGAAGAATTTCTTGATCGTCGAAGATGATCTTGACATTTAGATTTTTCTAGCTAGGAAACGGATTCATCGAGAAACGTGAGTTGTAGCGAAGATCGACTTAATGTTATATTCAGCGGTATGCACCTACTTGAATTGCAAAACATGCAATTATTTTTGTAACAGACCTTCTTGAAGATTTATTTTACTTGTAATCTATAATATAATGAGCAATGATATTGATAATGTTTCAACAAGGATTTAAATACAAATTTCAGCGATAATTCCACTCTATAAACTATAAATAAAACACAATTTTGTTGCTTTGATAGCGGATGAAAAGGAAGGTAACTTATAAGTAAGTGATAACACCTTATTTACCTTTCTCTTAGCAATCAAACAAAGCCGTAAAATGTCATTTGTTTTATATTTCTAACATTTGCCAGCGAAATGATTAGATTTTGGAAATATATGTAAAGAAAAGGACCTAAAGAGTCGTTAAATTATCTCGTTGAATTACTCTCGAGCATTTATTTCCTCTGAATAAATTTCTGTTTGACATCTCAAAACCTGACAGCAATTTGACTCCACCTACGGTTGCTAGGCAACAAGGTTTCAATACAAACAGAAATTTATCCGGCGAAATAAAAAGCTCTTGTGTATTTAATTACAGTTGATAAATTTTATGTACAGGTTTTTAAGTGTGAAATATTATTAGTTCAATAAAAACGAAAAAAATAATGTTTCTGTTCTGCTACATAACGTACTAAATGAGCTAAGTAAGTACATTACACATTATATTCATTTTCAGCATAAAAATATTAAGTTTAATTTGCTATAATTTGTTAACCTACTTTAAAGAACTCGTCTAATAGTAAACTACTATTTAATTGAATAGGATACTAAAACTTATGAACGTTTATTTTAAATTACATATAAGGAAACTGGAAAAAAAGATATTTACTTATTTATTTATATTGGAGTCATAAATATAATAAATCTACGCTAGTATTTGCATTATTGTTATTTATTTAAATAATAGAATTTTTTGTATAATCGAGCAAACTCAAAAATAATGTTTAGACAAAATCTTTATATTTCGTAACGCAGAACCCAAATCTGCAGTACAAACACTAGTTTATTACTTATTTATTATTATTTAAGAAGCAATTTTCATTTGGTACCATTCAATAGAACTTAAAAAAATCTGACGTGGATACCACATGACTTCCTTGTACGCCTTGTTTGTTCATACTTTTCTTAATAACTAAAATGTAGAATAATATAAAAAATTCTTTTAACTTATTAGTTATTATACTAGTATACTCACAAATATATTTTAGTCATTTTATTTAAACTGCAGAAGAAGATATAAAGCATATTTTACTATTGCCACTGTCATGTCATAATCATTTAAATTTTACATAGTAACAAATGTTAATCGATCATGGACTACAAGATACCGAAATACTAAATTATAAATATATACTTTAATTATTCTTAAATCATACCAGATACAAAAATATTTATAAAATACCGATTGTAGGTAATAATCACATAATCTTTCATTTAAAATAAAAAAAATTGTCTTAAATTAAATATTTATCGAAATATTTGAAAAAAGTACTACTTCCGGTTTGTAGATTGAAACCAAAAATAGGAGGTGCACAACTAGATAACAGTCCTAAATACAAAATTTCAACTTTCTACGTCTAACCGAATTTGAGTTATGCGACATACATACGTACAGACGTCACGACGAAACTAGTCATCATGGATTCAGAAAAGGTCAAAACGGATATTTCCGTAAAAATCTGAGAACCGAAATTTTTCGCGATTACAATACTTCCTTATTACTCCGTACAAGGAAGTAAAAATATCTTTTGTTTTGTATTACGCGAGATGGCGAGATATTTGGAGGGTACGGATGGTCTGAAACACCCTGTATATTATAATCAAGGAATAAAAATCGTGACACACATCGTGATATTTATTAATATATATTTTTTGAATCCTGGGCAAAGGCGTGAAAGATTAAGTGCGTATACTACGATGTGCTAATCTTCATCTTCCTCATCTAGTTCGCAGGCTGGTGGCGCCTGGTGTTCAGCGCAGCGTCCGTGGTCCTGCTGACAACAGCCACGGCGTTCATGGCGTTCGGCAGCGGCTCAGTTCAGGACTGGAACGTCCCGGAGGGCGAGTGTGCAGGAGACTTGGCCACGGCCTCCACGGGCCTCGTGGACCCGGAGCAAGGCGCCGACGACGATGTCCACGAGGACAGAGCCGACGACGCAGCCACCGACACGGAGTAGAGGATGTACATGTACAAGGGGAATAAAGTGCTTGCTAAGAGACATGTGTTTCAATTTACACCCAATTCCTATTACTACATAACTACATTTAAGAGACCTAAAATCCAGCGTAAAATGTACTAACGTATTGAGTGTTTTGTGGTCAGTACAAGAATGCTTAAATTGTATTTCAAAAAGGATTTAATAGAGAAGGAATGAATTTACAAATGTGTCTTTTTAAAATTTTGATTAAAAAATTGTACATGAATATAAAAATACCGAAAAATTTTAAAAAATCCTATTTTATGCAAATTTTACACGGTTATATCTCATAATAGAAATTAATTTTTAAAATTTTTAAATCTGTAGATCCATTCATTCTCCATTAAATGTTTATAAAAACATTCTCCTGAAGTCAATAATAATCTGACAGTTTACTCGCAACGAAAACACTTTTACAGTATTTTTCAACTTTAAAGTGACATTGAATAGCTGGATGCGGTAAAGTGCGAGTTTCGAGCTGGTTTCAGGTAGCCTTAGTAGTGAGAAAAATAGTGGAATGGCAAAAAATAAGAGTATTCTAGGAATTCGGTAAAAACGTAGACGAGCCGCTTAAGACGATGAAGTTGTCAGCTTGAAACATCCAAAATTGCAATATTTTGTCACGGAGAAACCACATTTTTATAATTTTTTTTGACGTAACGGAGAAAAACTCAGAGAGCTCGCAACCAACGCACATAGCTCGTTTTTAGCAATTTTATTATTAATAATATTGATTTCTAGCTTAATTAGACAGTATTAATTAATTATAAAATCATATTCATACGTAAAAAAGTCCGAGGAATCCAATGCTGTCAAAATTATAGTTCTAACTATAACCGGTCAATAAATGCTCCTTAGAAATAAAATTGCAGTCTTCCATTTTATAAAATATTGTTGAACGAATAGTTGAAAAAATATTTAAAAATATATTTTTATAGCAAAAAGTCCAAGGAATCGAACGGTGACAAAATCAGACCGATATCTTTAACCGTTCCCGAGATACAGCCCTTAGAATTCAAAAATCACGTTTAAAAAGTGTTTTCACTACAATGATAATTAAATTACGGCTATATCAGTAACTCCGCAACTTTGAAAATATGGTTTCTAGCATAAAAATGTGCGAGGATTCCAAAAATTATAAGTTCAGACCTGTACTTTGAGCCGTTTAGGAGTTATAATGTTTTAAAGTTAATATTTTTGTAAAAAGAACTATTTAATAATCTTTCCTTTATGAAAATAATTGAAGTACGGCTAAACCAGTACCTTAAACACGGGATCTTAGACTATTGCATAATATGAAGTAAAATTCATTAGTACAAATTAATATTAGTGACTTTAGAATTTCTTGAAATTATTAAGAATAATTTAAAGACGGTATAGATACATCCAATCTGTTCAGTTTACGAACTGCACAAAAATCTGATCTGTGATTGTTGGATCACAGTTTCACAGTCTGTGAGGCTGACACACCCAAGTTGGTAAATGAGTGTAAGTAAATGTGTGTACTATACTTGAGTGTGGTTTGCACAAGAAGTTTGAGATTGAGAATATGTACGTGCCGTCGTATAATCCTCGTTTAATGTGTTATCTACATGAGAAAGAGAAATAAAAGCAAAAGTCAACAGTCTATGAGGTAATGTTGCATTCTTACACAATTGGCTTACTGATGGGAACCAACTTATTCTTTCTTCGTGTGATTTTCTGGCTATTCAAGTCAAATTTCGCACTGAAAACACTTTGAATGTCGCAAACTTAAATAATAAACCATTCTTTTCGTTTTCGTTTATAATTAAAATTTATTATAAAAATAAAAGTACATTCTATTTACATTTAACAGGATTCTTGCGCTACCTATCACTAACAATATATTAATTTTATGTAAATAAATAATATTATCACCTGTTCCATACTTGATTTTCGGGGCACCGAAAAAATAATACTCTGAAACACTTTGGTAAGAACAGAAGACTTGGACACCAAGAAGGAAACTTAGTATACTGGTTTTCTACAGTGAAAAATACAGCTACTACAATCAATATTCAAAACGAAATCTACATTATTTTACAGCATATTTTTGTGTGCATTAATATATTTATAATAGTTTAGTAAAAGGAACATTTAAAAAGTGATTGAAATACATTGGTGTCCATTTCAAGGGCTTGTCCACCTTCTATTTTAAGGGCAAAATAACAAAATGTCGACTTAATTTACTAGTCAACTAAAGACACTTGCACTAGTTTTATTAATAAAATTTATTGGGACACATAAAGTTAAAGAACAAATATATGTTTATGTGGTGTCAAAAGTTTATCATAACATTAAATAAAACTGCAAACAAATATTCAATTGTATCATTTAACATTAGATTCTTTTTAAACTCTTGGAATTATTGAATGCAAGAATTTAATTAAGTCCTGTTTACACATGCTTCTGTATCCTTAGAAAATAAAACATGGTGAGAATTGCCTGTCAAATACCGGCGCCGCTAAATTGAATCTTGAATGTGTCTTGGAAAAGAAGAATTTCTAATTTGTTGATAGCTTTAAAACAGTGAATTTTTTCTATGGTTCAGAAGAATTAATAGTCCTCAAAGAATCAGTGAGTCAAACTCTGTTCACACATGGATTCTTTGAAGATTCTTTCATGCATCTGAACCTTAGAAAAAAAATAATGGTGACAAGCGGTCCCGCTAAATTGAATCTTCAAAGTGTTTTGGAAAAGAAGAATTTCTAATTTATTCATACCTTGGCAGCAGAAACTTTTTCCAGGATTCAGAAGCATGTTTTAGAAGACCAGACATTAATACAAAATATGAATCAAAATTGTGTTCATTTACTTTAATGATGTAAAAAAGAAAGTAGACATACCCTTCAAAATTTAATAATACTCATACTCAGCACTGTCCCACCTCTTATTTCTAGCAACAGGTTTCCCTTCGTCCCTATCTTCGCCAATGATCTCAACATTCCTGATAGCCTCCTTCTTGTGTTGCCTGATAGCCGAGGCCATAGTCTCTCCTTCAGATTGTGGCAAAGGCAAATTTGGATTGATTGCCAACTGCAGCATCCTTAAAAGCAACATCTCCCTGACATCAGCTGGAAGGAAGTTATCTTCGTCTTCTTTTGGCCGAGTGGGTAACAACCTTGCCACTCGTCTACCATGCGAGTAAGGTTCGTAAGGTTCCACTTGGTATTGTTGTTGGGACTCTACTTGTCGTTGCATTGGTAGCGCAACAAATGGTCGGTTTCTATGATTTTGAGGTTGGGAGATGAATTGGACTGGCCCATTGTTGTGTGGACGCGTACGAACAAATACTGATACTGGAGTAGGTTGGTACCTATCTCGGTACGTCATTCTTCCTTCTAGTTTACTTATTTCTTGTAGCTGACTCTGTCTAAATATTAAACGATTCAACAGTTTTTGGAAATCTCTTGTGCTTACTGGCGGTTTGATACTATCGATTTCATCTTGAATATCTGCTGGGTTCAACGTATACTGCTCTCTTGGTGTAAACAATTGAGGTCTGTGGTACTCATCTAACTGTACCGGTACTTGTACTGGTACCGGAACAGCAATTGGTCGTCTTCGCGGTACAAACTGCACTTGATTTTCCCGCAAATATTGCTGATCAGGTACTGAATACTGCGCAACATACTGTGGTTCGTCTTCTTGTTGGTCTACTAAATACCGACCGGCCTGTAGTTGGTTGACAGGTATCAAGATGGCGCCTCTGTGGAACGGGTGACGTCTGCCATCTACATCTGAGTTGGGAATTTGTAGAACTGGCACCGCAGTTGGCGAAGCGTAATTCGTGTCAGTGTTTGTTGCGTCAGTCGTAGTTTCTTGAATGAAGTTAGGGGATTTTGATCTGGTAGGTTTTTGATGGTAAATCGGTAGATATTTGGCGGGAGTTATGCCTTTTATGGAGGAAGATGTCGGGGTAGCGTATATTCTCGGACGATCTGTTGTTGTAAATAATGGTCTTGGTGTACCAGTTGTCAAAGAACCACTGTAAACATCAGTAGAATCATCTCCAACACTTTGTTGCAGACTCAACACATGTTGTCGAGCATCGAAACTGGTAATTTTTTCTTGGTTCAACTGACGTCTCAACAAATTACCTCGCACATTGTCGTCAAAACTTTCTTCAACAATAGGTTTAATTGTTGACGACACACCTTCGTCCAAGTATTGGTTACGCGGCAGTAACAATCTTCTAGGATAGGTCGTTTCTGTGGGTCTTGGAGTTACATTGTCAGGTTGTGGTCTGACCAGTTGACCTTCAGTAAACCTTTGGGCTTCAGGTTGAGGGGCTAAAGTTGACCTAATATAATGACCCGGGCGAGCAGTTGAGCTAACTCTAGTCGAAGCAGTGGAAGATTCAGAACGAGGTGTTGTAGTGCCGTCATAATCTGATTTGTTTTTGTTACGTTCAGAAGAGTTAGATCTTCGACGTGGGATACTTTGTATGACGGTGCTAGTAGGGCTTGGGTAGATAATATTTGGTCGTCGGGTTGTGCTACTGATGGTTCGGTTGAGTTTTGGGATCTGCTGTATGACAGAGCCTCTGTCTTCTTTGATGGAACTGACAGTGGCACTATCCGTGTTGTTCGATGTGCTATACGACACTCTTTTTATTTCTCCATCTGTGTCCACGAACCCGAATGTACCTTTGATGTTTCCTAAGACGTCTCGACTTTCGATTTTGAATGTACCGTCTTCGGCTTCGTAACCGAATGTGTACGAACCGTCGTCGTTCACACGTTTGATTTGTTTTATGATTTCGACTTTGGACGGGTCTTTTGATTCTGATTCCATCAGGTCATCTTTTGGGGCATCTGTAGTCTCTTCGCAACGAAGAGGAGGAGAGAAGAGCAGCAGAACTGCTACGGTTATTAAAATCTGAAACAAATATTGTAGTTATAAATGTATTTATTATTATTAACGCCAGTAAAATAGTAGATTTGTTTTATCTTTAAGAATCTTTTAAATTTGTTGCATCAATAGATGCAAATTTTGAATTAATAAATTACAAATTGTTCCACTATCTTGACGGCTATATATCTATAGCCATGACTCACAATATGTGAGGCTGCTACACCCAAATTGAGTAAAAGTCGTTATAAATATATATTTTATTTTTGATAATAAAGGCTCATTCACATAAATATTTTGTTTTAAGGATTACATTTATGTTTACGTTTCAGAAAGTTTAAATTCATATAACTAAATACTACCATTCACACGTCCTACTTTCAAGCACTGTGAATGCTCGTATTTAGTTAGATGTAAGCATCATTCACATAGGCATTTAGTTTTAAGATCTAGATTTTTGTTTATGTTTAAGAAGGTTTTAATACATCTAACTAAATATGCATTTAATTTTTAGGTTTACAAGTTTACGTTAAAGAAAGTTTAAATGCAACTAAACTTGAGCATTCATAGTGATTAAAAGTGGGGAGTGGGAATGTTCGTATTTATTTATATGAATTTAAACTTTCTTAAACGAAAACATTAATGCAAACCTTAAAACTAAATGCTTGTGTGAATGAGGCTTAACTAATTCAACAGAATTAATACCCAATTACATGTACGTATGTATTAAATCAAATAATAATTCAAATATTGCGATGAACAAAAAGTAACAGGTCTTTTATAACAAAATCAGTACGTTCTAAATAATCCAGAATATCAGTTAGATTTGATGCAATTTCAAAGCGGATATACATGTATTTATCTTGATTCAAATTTTGTGAAAATGTGCGTAAAGTTTTTATATTTTGATGTTCTTGTTAAATAAAAAGTAAAAAGTGTAAAATTAGATAACTTCTTTCTTCTGCAAGAAAAGTAAAAAACGTGTACTTTTCAACAATTTGCGGCTGTGAAACAATAGAAATTCTACTCTCTTTTTTCAAGAGAAACATGATGTAAATAGACCATAATTGTTGCTGTTTACTTCACGTATTCAGATGTTCCATTTGTTCCATCCAATATTAACAAATTGAAATTGTTTTTGAACAATGTGATGTTTTTATCTAACTTAAAGGTACCACTTCAGCTGTTTAATCACCGTGAAATTCTTCAAGAACGTGATGTTATCAAAATAATAATTTATGTAAATATATCATAAAATCTCTAGGTTCTAGAAACTTTTTAAAAATAAGTAAATAAATGCATCTTTACGCTTCTTGGTCGTTTCTTAGAATTGCATCTGACGTGGGTTAATTCCGTGCAGATATCTGTTAACTATCGTAGATGACATATTTGATCCAACCGTGAAGCAGATTATGTACAGTTGTTACATTAGTTTGTATGAGAAGTATATCAGGGTAATTAGATTATAATGTAGGACAAAATTAAACAATTTTTTTGTAGGAGTAATATTTTTTAAATAATAATAATAAAATAAATATATTATTCAACGAGATATAATAGTTATTTACTTTACAAGTGGGCAAAGTAAGAAATTATCTATCCCACGAGGGAAATCTTAACGCATGAGGTCGAAGACTGAGTAAGATAATTTTCTCGAGTGGGTCATTCCTTTTTACCCACGTGTGAAGTATAACGTTTTATACAACACCTCTTAATAACTGCTTAAACATTAAGTACCACCCTAAAACATTGTTACTATAGTGACTTTCAACAAGCAAAGTAACAATTTACCCACAAGTGGGTATAATTTTGATCAAAGCCACTAGTGGGCAATCTTTTACTGTGCTTAGTAATGATGCTTTTATTAAGAGGTGTTGAATAAAAGTTTTATTTTTATTTTTTATTTTATTTTTGATGGTAACTACTCTACAGGATTACTGCCAATTGCTGAATGGTAGATGTAATTATAGTGGAATCCGACCACTCGGTTACTGGCAATCGAACCACAGTTTTAAATGAATATAATTGCCATATAACATTTAGAATATCTACAGTAATTTATTTACGATTATATTTATATTATTTATTTAATTTATAGAAGATATTATACTTAAATTTCAAATAACAGCAGTCAGAAATATTTCATATTTGAATTACAAACTATGCAATTTTTTGCATAACTGTGTAGAAAAGGCTCAGAAATATTTTTAATTTATGGAATACTAAAAATTTAAAATATACATTTTTAGAAAGGATCATATTAAGTAATTATAATTATAAGTTGTTCACATTAAGATATTCTAATTATTAATTTGAATATAGGAAGATAGTAATTTTTCTTGTATGCTAATAAATTAAATTTTAAATATAAACATATACAAATTGGTACCACAATTTTATTAGTTGTATATTAACTATTATAATATTACCGGATAAATAATTTATATTTTAAGAAAGTATGAATACTAAATTTTGATAATAAAAACCAGAGTATCCGTGAGTTGACATTATGTAACAGCACACTTAGAAGAAGCATCAATTTTACATTATACTCGTAAACTCTTAGAAGTAATCTCACTACCCGAATAAGTAAAATAGGTACATTTATTTACCTGGTGGTCCACAAAAAAAATTAACATAAATCGCTTTGTATAAACAAACATGAGTCATTGACCCAATTTGGGTGTGACAGCCTCACATACCGTAAATCAATATCATATAGATATACAGGGTGTAGCCAACCTGTGCAACAAAATTAAAGGTCTTCTTTAAGATCTTTATTTAGAATTTGGTAAAGGTGTATAGTACCTATTGGACGGCGATCATGAATCAGAAAGAATTTTGTTGAGACATTCTGTAAGTACGTACAAATTTCATTTTTTCCTGTCTGTAAAATTATTATTACATTAATGTAATTACGCTAAGAAATACTGCATACTTTTGTATTTAAATGTGACAACCAAAATTGTTTTGCATTTTTACGAATTTCAACAA
Source organism: Agonum fuliginosum (assembly GCA_947534325.1). NCBI lineage: Eukaryota > Metazoa > Arthropoda > Insecta > Coleoptera > Carabidae > Agonum > Agonum fuliginosum. The sequence goes on along the minus strand of OX384034.1, from coordinate 4,401,269 downwards.
AATTCTTTTTGATTCATAATACTATACACCTTTAAATTACACAGGTTGAGTTACACCTGTATAGTAGTATCAAAACAAAAGTCACTAATATTACTGTGAATTTTTCTGGGACCACACAATCACCATCACCAACAATCAACTTCACTACCAACCTTGAGATGCACTACCATCTTAACACTACCTGTGAGATGTCTTCTCTGTCACTAACTCCTGAGGATGATCTCGGGTGGGCTATATAGCCACCGCCACTTCTTCAGCTCGGAGGAGTCTCGCTGTGACCTTGACTGACCCCCACCCTCCAGAGGTACACTCCGAGAAGCAAGTCTCAGTGAAAGTGGAGAGTTCACACGAGATATGAATGAGTTGTGTTTATGGTGTTGTATGGGGAAATAGGGATGATTGATGGTTGGTTGATGACTTGTGGTATTGATTAATTGGTGATGTGTAGATTAAGATGCCTGTCAATCTCCTGAAATCCAGTATCACATTAAAGTAGCGAGTGTTTTGTGGCCAGTACAAGAATGGTTAAATCCCATTCCAACAAGGATTACATTCTTAAGGAGCCCGTCTGATAGTTACATTTATAGTAAAACAAAGGAGTGCGCGTCCCATGATCATTTCGTATTTAGAGATTTTTTTCTTTATTTACAACATACATTATGAACATGTAATCAGAAGATTTTAGAAGGCCTCTTTGTTATTCTTTTTTAACATATGATTTTCTCGATTTTTATAATTTTTTTTCTGGCGAACAAAAAGCAATTTTTAATTTCTGAAAGCATTGAGACATAAATTGAACCTTTGTTGCCAAGAATTTTTTTTCATTCGTCTATGTAATAAATTAAATGAGATATGTTGGGACAACGATGATATGTTTTCGCTGTTGAAATTGTAGATTCTCTAGTTAACCAGCACATTCTATGCTCAGTTTTCTTTACCTACATTTTTTGTTCGATTGACTGCAAAAATAAGGGCTTAACGTCATCTGAACCCAGCACACTTTGAAAATGACAACTGACGTTCAGTAGTATTTTCCGAACGCGCCTCTTAAAGGATCAATTAATTTTTAAAAATTTTCTTTAAAAAATTCATTAAAATTTCCAATTTATGCAAACTATATCTCATGATAGAAATTTATTTTTAAAATTTTAAAAAAGCACATCTGTAGATCCATTATTTCTCTATTAAATGTCAATAATAAACTGACAGTTTACTCGCAACGAAAACACTTTTACAGTATTTTTCAACTTCAAAATGACATTGCATTGCTAGGATGCGGCAAATCGAGAGTAGTCTAAGAATTCGGTAAAAATAATTCGGTAATAAGATAAGTAATGTATGTTTGGGTGATGGTTTAATTGTCTGAAGTATTTATGTACTTGCATTTATTGTAGATGAACGAATTCGATACAAATTTTATTTTATTTATCTACGACTAATGTATAGGTAACATGAACATTAAATGTGTGATGTTTGCTACATAATGCCATAATCCCGCAGGAAATAATAGTCAGTATTCCCTCCTCTGTTTCATGATCAGCACTCGTACAGTATAATATCTTTTAATTTTTTGTCCTAAGTTGTGGAATACCTGTATGCACATGTTTGTTTCTTAAAGATTTATTATCCAGTCCAGGACTTTATCTAGCCCTAGGAAAATTGACTGAATATTACTTAAACACACAAAATTATTTGCAAAATTTATTTAAACATAATATACCTATTGCATTTTTACCAAAAATGCATTTTTCGCAGAATTTTTAATACAGTTAAAATCAAGGTTAACTGATTTCAAAAGTCCCGGTACAAATTTGATTTGAAACATTGGCGTCTTGAACGTGTATAATGTTGTTAATTATTCCTGGCCAGTTGAGATTTGATTTTTCAGTAGTGCAAGTGATTTGGTAGTGTTGTGATCGAAAAACCGGCCTCCTTGCTGTGGAAACCATTGGATTAAAGGTAGGATTTATTTAAAATTATATTTAAACTATTGTTGTGTTTATGTACTATGCGTTTATATATTAAGATTGGTATATGGTATATAAGACAATGTTTCTAATAATAAAAACATTGCCATTAAGGTTATGGTTATTATTATAAACATATTATGTAAAATGTAGGTAAAGATTATTATTGTGTTTTTAAAAAATATATAAACAAATAATTTAGTACTATCTCAGAAGGTTCTGTTCCAAATTTAGCTCTATTTGAATGAATTTGCAGTTCAAGGTTAAGTTATAAAGATTACTTACTTATTGACAAAATATGTGCATGAAAAACAGTGCACCTCAAACGGTGGAACTACTTCGCGTAGGTACTTAAAATAAGTGTACACAATACCTATATAATTTTAGCTAACTCTAACCTCTAACGATAAATTTAAAATACGTATACCTACTTGGCATAAATCGTCCATGTTACATAGATAATGTTACTAAGGGCGGACATTAGCAATCGCAAGGATATTAATAGGATGTTAATGGGCAAATATAGCAAGTAACATTCGTGAAATGTTCTGGACATCTTATTTTGTCGAGTGGGTAGTAGAGGCTCCGAATCAGACGAGGTGGAGATTCAAAAAATGTCCATGACGCTAAGACTATGATCTGTGTCGTCATCAGCGAATATTTTTACATTATGACATCATAGAAAATAGTCGTAGTGTCATAGCCATTTATAGGCCATTTCTTTTGAATCCTATACAAATCGAGATACAAATAGATTTGAATAATATTAATAATACAAAAAACAAATATTAGTTTGTGGCACAAATATAAATACAAATTATATGTTCAGTTATATTATAGTATAATTTTGTATGTATACTGTGTCAATAAATTTCAGGTTATTATAAGACATTTTAAAATATAAGATTTAAGATGGCACACAGTTGAGCAGACTGGTTTCAGTATTTTTAATTATCTTCGATCATTGTTTTAATACATTCATTATGCAGATACCTTCAGTAAGATAAACTCCTCCATAAGACACACTATTGCATTATGAATTCATTATTGAACACTATTGTATTATGAGTCTACGATTCAACACAACTGTCATCTGTCATCGCATCGAAATGTATAGTTAGGTTAATTAATATTTTAATGAATACATGTAAAGAAAGGTTTTATTTCAAAAATCGTATTTGACATTTGAGCCTAAACCGGCCTAAACTTTCATCCTCTTAAATTATAGTATAGCCTACACTATGTGTTCGTTAAATAATTATATTTGAAATTGAAACATGGAAAATACAATACAGAATAAAATGTTGTTACATTAAAATTACATGCAAGAAAAAGACATAAATTATAAAATAAAATAATAATTTTATGTAGGTACCAGTGAAGATTCTCATTCTCAGCAGTAAAATAAATACCGTGATTGTGTACAATAAATGAAATAGCGATCGTAATAATTCGTTCAGAAAAACGTGTGCCCGTCAGATTTCTATAATTTTCGCAATTAATTAATTAATTAATAGCACTGCACTTGCGCAACGAAGTGCATAATGCATCTTAGCAGCAATTGCATTTCTTTTTAAAGATAAACCAACTTGAAGACTTCATCTGCAATTCGCATAATACTTAGTGCCATGCTACACAACAATGCGCAATTATCTCTTGCATTTTACTAACTTAGTAAGAGATAGACTCGACTGTAAATGTGGTAAATTTAAAATGTAATATACCAGTTGCGAAATACGAGCATTGTGTATTTGTATACGAGTATAATGCGCCCAAAGCAAATATAACATAAAATATGGGAACGAAACAGTGGTGAAGCTCAAATTATTTTTTCGGGGGCACTCGGATTATTCAATTTAATCAAACAGAACCAAGAGACAAATTTTATTTTATTTTTATTTACAACTACCCAATTACATGATGGTAGATTCAACCACTTCTAGACCGATTAGTCTTGGTGCAGTCAGAGGCTCAATCCGTGCGACGATCTTTGAATTCTATAGCGGTTATTATGTAACAAGGACTACATTTAAGACGATCATGTGGTCAGCTTGAAGCGTCCGAGTGCTATTAAATTGCAAGATGTTTTACAATTTAACGACAATCACACACTGCCGGCCGAGAGACTTTAACCACGGAACTCCGGGTTCCTACGTCATCTCAGAGAACTGTGCTAAAGGCAGTTCCATTAAATCCCGAAAATTCAATTTAAACTGGATCAATACCAATCGTCAAAATGGAAATACTATACCTATGTAATTTTCTCCATAAAATTGGTTTAAATAATAAGATTTTTTAAACGAAGATCACGTTTTTGCCCTCTTTTTGTTTTTTAACGACTAGTAGTTAACCACCTTAACTTAAACCCAACGATTCCAAGAATTTTTGTGCGTTTTTGGTTCCATTTTTCCTATTTTTAAGCCTCATTGACATAAGCATTTAGCTTTAATATTTACATTAATGTTTACGTTTAAGAAAGTTTGAATAAGTACCTACATCTAACTAAATTTGAGCATTCACAGTGCTTGAAAGTGTGAAGTGTGAATACTCGTATTTAGTTATATGAATTTAAACTTTCTTAAACGCAAACATAAATAAATGAGGCTTTATGATAGAAAAAAACCGCTAGGTTAGCATACTGAATTTTTTTGTAGTTCCCCGAGTGAATATTCTCCTGTACGGCACTGGTGTCTCGTGCGCAACTTGGCATATAATTTCGAGTCCCATTTCTCAGATTGTTATAAATTTTGAGAGACGAAACAAGATCTAATGAAGAATAAAGCAAAAAGTACTTAAATATGTTGCTTCATTTTGTAACTTTAATTACAATTTTTGTGGACAAATTAAATTATTTATTTTTTTACAAAAGAATGTTTTCTTTTCGTGGAACAAAAAGAAATATAAAAATTCAAGGTTTGGGAAAATAAAATTATTATCTACATTAAAAAAAATTATTTTAAAAAGTAACTAAAGCACAGCAATGATAGTTAATTTACATATTATTTCAACTTACTAATGGATCAATGAGAATATTTTTATGCATATAAACGTAAATGTGTACCTAATTAGATTTGAACCTTAGTTGTTTGAACCACATTCGCTCACATAACCCACTCAGCTACCATCCCATTAAATGAAACAAATTATAACATAAATAATAGTTATTATGTATAGAGTTTTATAATAGTATATTATGTATCAAGTTTTATAAACATCATTTTAGTCACGAGTTTAGTTAGTTAGAAACGAGCGCAGCAAGTGTATAAAAAACGAGTATCTAGAGAGTTTATAAACGAGTCACATACTATACTTTTTCTACGATCACAAATTAAATATCATAAATCCATAAATATGTCAAATTTCATTTATATTAATTTCAGGATAAATTATAATGATATACATAGCTACAAAATTCTACTTAGGCAAGCGTATTTAATTTGACAATGATAGAAAGAAATCATTGATTTCTCTCAGTTTTTAATTAAATGTCAAATATAGGAGCTAACTTCACCCCGTGCTTAATATGTCAGTTGCTATGTTCAGCACGTGACTAAAAACGGCCAAAGCTACGGCTTGTCGAGGTGTGTTTAAAATGTTCTTTAGCTCTATCATGGAAAACCAGGTTGTTAAATGATGTTTTAATAACAGGAGTAGAAAAACGTCATTTTAGTCACGAGTGCATCGAGTGTATAAAAAACGAGTATCTAGAGAGTTTATAATAAACGAGTCACATACTATACTTCTTCTACGACAACAAATTAAACAACATAAATTCATAAATATGTAAAATGTCATTTATAATAATTTTAGGGTAAATCATATTGAATACAAAGGGACAAAATTCTACTTTGGCAAGGGTATGTAATTTTTTAATTTTTATATTGGAAACAAATTGACAATGATTGAAAAAAATTATTAATTTCCCTCAGTTTTTCACAAAAATTAAATATGAAATATATTAGCCAACTTCACCCCGTACTTAATATATCAGTTACTATTCAGCCCGTGACTAAAAACGGCCAAAGCCACGGCTTGTCGAGTTGTGATTAAAATGTTCTTTAGCGCCATGGAAACCAGTTCGTTAAATGACACTTTAATACCAGGAGTAGAAAAATTAAAATATTATTTTAGTACTACAATTAAAACTAAACATAGACTTTATTTTTAAAGCAGTATTACAATTGCTTATTAAAATATATCCTGTTTAAATTCAATTGTATATAATTTTCAGTTAGCAATGAAACAATAAAGAAAACATGAATAACAATTACTCTACAAGTTCAAATTCAAACCATTAATTACCAATTAAAATCAGCAATTAAAAATTACTTCAATAACAACACCACTAAACAATAAAGAAACAATTTTCACTTAAACCTTTCATCACAGCCGTGAATATTAATTAAAATTATTATCTCTTCATTAACATGCAGGGAATTTTGCGCTGCAAAGTTGGCAACAAAGCGAACAACAACTCTTGATCAAAGTAGGTTGAAATGTTCTCACAGTTTTGTTGAAATAAAGTTGTAATGTTACATTTGTGATATCAGAGAAACAATATTCTTTTGTTTCATAATATTTTCCCAGGGTGGCCGAAATGTAGGGAAAAGTTACGTAAAGGTTTAATGTGTGTGTTTATCTGGATTGAGAAAAAAATGTAATAATTGTTTAGGATTTTTGCAGCGCTGGTATTATGAATGTGTGTGGAGAGATACCTGTGCGATTGTCTTTTGTTGAGCTGTTGACAAGGCTTCCGTATGCGTATTTCCGGTTGAGAGTCTGTATGAGTAGTAGGAGTCATTTATGCGAAAAACGAAAGTTTGGTTTATTGTTAGAAATTAATTGTCATAATGCATGCATTTTTGCATTTTAGTTTTTTTTCTTAAACTGCGGGATTGTTTATTTTAATTTCGGATAAACTAAGTACCTACTGAAGACTCTTAATTTTTTTATAAATAATATATTTATTAAATCAATGTTTGAAGAATTCAATTCCGGAAATTGAAAATAATATTTTTTTTGTCTACAATCGTTGTACAATATGAACATTGTTATTCAATTTTTAGTTAGGATATGTACAAATTGTCAAAAATTTAATGCGTCAATTGGCCTCAAACTACGATTGTCAACATTTTGTTTGAAATTTTTTTATTTTGTTTATAAACGTTGTCATGATGATGATCGATAACCACGATTTTATTTTAATAATTTAAGAATAATAATTTTTTAATTAGCTACATTAACGTTATACCATTGTAGACAAAATATTGTGTGCATCTCGTTGGATAGAGCTCGACTGAACAAATTTCTCGCCGCATGCAACAAACAATGCTCTTACTTGATACACAAATAACTATTGTTTAGAGTTTACAGTTGATGAAACATAATTTTACAGTAATTACAAAATATTTTTGAGTTATGGCTATTTCTGCAATTAAATATAAAAACTTATAGGTACTTAAAAAAAACTAACAAAACAATAATTATAATTAAAACGTTATTCGACTACCAACAATTTTTATTATATTATATTAGGATACATGCAAAACTGTGAAACATCTTTCTACGCATAGTATTAACATTTTTGATACAAGAGTTTTAAGAATTCTTAGATCTTAGATACAAGTCTATTTTTGTGCCTTTTGCAAATTTTAGAAAATAATATTTGTAGGCGAAATCTAATTTTTAAAACTTAACTATAACCGGTTACTTAACCTGTATTCTGTAAAATTGAATAAAATATGTCAATCTTATGGCTCCGTCTTAATCCCTGAGGAAATAATAGCCATTATAGCAAGTTGTATACTGTACTATATCTACGGCTAATATTACGTACAAGATTTGAATAAAATAAAATACTAATAGGCAAAAATTTTGACATTTCAAAATATCTATTCTGTATCGCCATAGTTACATCATTAAACATTGCAGTGTTTTTGAAAAATAATTTGGACGGATAAATAGATTCAGGCAAAGTTATTTTCTAATTGGTGCAGAGGAGGGAATACTGACTATTATTCCCTGGTATTATTCCCCGTGGGATTAATATATGGCATTTAATGTAAATGTTATACATTAGTCGTAGATAAAATATAATTATTAATAAACTCAGGGAATTTAAGATTAAATATACCAAAACAGTAACTAATTTTACCCTATGAAAATGGGCAAATTCTGGTTTAGCAAGGCGTCTCATATATTTTAAACAAGTACCATTAAATAATAATTCTCTTCGTATCTAATTAAATACTACTTCGCTTCTTATGTATTCTGTTGATCTACGAATTATTTCAATTTGTAAGTGACCAGCAATACTGTTATGTACAAACTTTAAAAGTGAAAACAGGAAAATAAAATTCCTGCAAAATTGACCAGCTTCTCTTATAAGTAAAGCAGGCAGCAGGCACGATAAAGAACAGGCGTAATAGATATCTACTTTTGCAGGATTTTTATTATATATAAGGTGATACTCTATCCATGGCAGAAAACAGTCAAAAACATTGATTCTGCACGCTATTCTATAGCGTTTATTGTTTTGTTAAACATAATTTATGTTTGAGAGGAAAAAATAATTTTGGCACCCATATTTTTGTAAAAACCTGCAATATTTATAAAAAGAGGGTTTTCGCCACTGTACAGCTTTTATTTATAAATGAATTAACTTCAAATTTTAATGTTGTCAACAAAGCTTGGATCTGCGAAATAACCGAATTTTAAAATTCGTTTCAAAATAGAAGATACTTGTGTTCAAAAAATAACAAAAACTGGCAAAATACAAATTAACATACTCGTATTTCGATATTAAAGCAAACTTTCAAAATTCTGCATCTTGCATTTTGTATATTGTACTTTTATCTTCAACAATATCTTTAGATTATTATATTTTACAAAACAATAAACGCTGTGGAGTGGTGCGCGAAATCCATGGTTTTAGCTGTTTTCTGGCGCGGTAGAGAATCGTCTTAATCTTAGTAGGACGATATAAATTATTTCCATTTGTCATTATAAATATTAACACATCATTTTCCAATATAAAATTGTTTGTACAATATTCCTAATAAGTCTCATCATAAAACAAACTAAATATAGGTGTCAAGAATCACAATAATATATTGCCAATTAGTTTAATTTATTAAATAATAAATGCAGCACCTACAACTTATAACATTATAAATAAATAATCTTCAAATTATTTATTGCTTAGCATGTGTTTGTAATTAAAAATTAAGAATAAATGAATTAATAACTAAACATGATTTTTCATAGGCCTACATATTTTTTCCACACCTATATAATATGTGGGTTTCATACATGATATTAATTTGTACTAGGTTACAAATGGTACCGGACACAATGTTAATAATAGTTCTAGGAAAATTTATTGGTGTAGTATAGACGGCCTTCACACTTATAATTAACATAAATAATAACGTTTACTTTTGTTAGTCATTGTGAGTTCGGTTTTGGATTAGTTCGTGGCGCCGTGTGTAGGCGGCGACACTGCTCGGAGAATTTACAGTTCATTCTGAAAATCTATAATATAACTTTATCTTCAATCATTAGGAATTGTTAATAATTAATAGTAATTTTCAGATTAACTTGTGTAAAATACTTTACTTGATCTGCGACTAGGTATAATAAATAATTTTATTAACTATTTAATTTTTTTGCTCGTATATTGAACTTTATAAATCAAAAATCTATATAATAACGATTTCAAAAAATATCAAACCTTGAAGTGCTTGCATTTATTGTTTGATGCAGGTTCTTTTATTAGATAGGTACCTACTTAAAAAATTTCTAGATTTGCAACTTCTGGGCCCTGTTTCATAAAACTACAATTACAATTTACAACTGTCATTTTCTTACACTTATGTCAAAAACGTAGTTACAAGTGTTTCATAAACAAATACTACAAACTTGTAACTTGTAAGTAGGTACCTATGAATTTTTACAATTTTACAGGAAACCTATTACAACTTTACAAGTGTTTTTGACACATTTTAAAAAGTTACATTTTTACAATAATTGTCAAATTGTAATAATTTTTAACCTTGCATCAAAGGTAGTTAATTTTGTTACAAGTAGTATTTATGTGATAAATATGTGAATACCTATGTTGATCTTTTCTGATGAATATAATGTTGTAAGCAAGAACAGTTAAAAATGAGATTAATGTATTTTAATCACGTTTAAATTTTAGAATCTATTGGATGACAGGACATGATGATACAAATTCAACTACAACCTTTCTGAATATTTGTTGAAAATAAAAATAGTAAAGAGATTAAAAATACATATTATTCTTGTGTCTGAAATAATCATTATTTTCAGTGCAATTCTTCCTTATACGTATCCTTAAACGTTCAATTTATATTTAATGCTATTCATTACAGACGTTGCAGACTAAAGCTAGATTCAGACCTACCCAATTATAAGTATAAGTGCTAAATCAACCAATCAGCGCTTCCACAAAATTCCAATTTCAATTATAAGTGCGAACGTTAAGCACTGGTTGGTTAAATTAGCCACTTACACTTATAATTGGGAAGGTCTGAATCTAGCCTAATAATTAACAACACAGAGCAATGCATGAGCAAACATAATTTAGATTTCAAATTTTAATAAAATATGAACTTTTAATTCTTTATTTTAACATTAATACAAATAATTTATTATAGGTTCCTGCATAATCTATAACATATTTATTTTACAATTGTAAGTTTTCAAGTTACAAGTTTGTAAAATTGTAATAACTTTTATGAAACACTTGTACTTGTACAGAGTGCATTACAAGTTGTAATTGTAAAATTGTAAGACTTGTTCTTCTATGGAACAAATAACCAACAAGAAAATTTGCATCACCTAAATTTCCCCATCGTCACAACATATCGTCTGACATCATCAACTTCGCTATCAAAACTTCAAAACTAAATCAGTCTGGTCGCATGCCAAACTTTAGTGTTCTTATGTTGTGTAACCTTTCGCTTTCTTTGATCCAAATACCAGTCCACAGCTCGGGCCAGCGGTCGACCATGGGTCACTAGATATAGTGACCCGCCCGTCTACAAACACAAAGACAATAGAAGAAAATGTACCGTTGCTATGATACTGTTACGATTATTATAGTAATTTTGAGCTGGAAAGAAAGAGGTAATCTTGAAAAACGTAATGTAGTATGACGTGAACGAAAGTAAAAATAATACTATGGAATAATTTCAATTGTGACATTATTTATTTCTTTAAGGCGTAATGTAAAATTGTGCCTGATTTTACCCCTTGCCAGATATGACTTTTTGTGTTAAAGATAGTCATTTTTATGAACTCTATCTGCATTTTCTAGAAATAGGAACAAACAATAGGCATAAATAATATATCAATAGAATCATTAGTTTCTAGATTGCTTTGTGCTTAATAAGAATATCTGAAAATAAATATAATTTGCAGTAGATATGAAAGAAAAGAGTGCAAAATTCATCAAATTGCGATGAATTCTCTGCGAAATGAACTATTATTACAGACATAATTTTTAGAATAAGGCAATTAGGCATGAATATATTTTCATTGTGTAACATAATTTTTATTTGAAGAAGGAAAAATAATGGGTGCAACAGTCACTGTGATAACTATTATGCGTATTTATTCATAATGTCGACGTTTCGGTCTTAAAATGAATTTCATTTGTCCTGAGGAAGGTCTCAATTTAAGACCGAAACGTCGACATTATGAATAAATAAGCATAATAGTTATAACAGTGACTGGTGCACCCATTATTTTTCCTTCTTCAAATTCCAAATTCAGTCAAGAATTATCTTCAATAATTTTTATTGTAGGTTACATCGTTTATCCGAAATTTATGCAGAAAGCATGTGCAAAATGAGTCATGTAAAAGTTTTAAAATGTCGCAGACGTGGCACTAGTAGTTTAAAAAAATCTAATTATGACGTATAATAAGATTTTTACTATTATAGGGATAAAACATTACCATTACAGACTTTATTAATTCAAGAGACAAGAAATTTCTCGTATCGTCTCGTCAGAGACTGATTTTCGTCTCGTAATTTCGAGATGAGACGATAATTCAAAACTACGAGACGAGAAATAGTTCTCGAAAAATCGAGAATTCTCGAAACTAAAACGAAAAGAATTTAATATTATTTATTATTATTATTATTATAATATTTTAAAAAATTATTTTTTACACGGACGGGAGTAAACGTCAACTTTTTCTTATTAAAAATCATGATAGAAGTGATTCATTTAGTCCCTAGGGAAATAATCACTCCCTAGGGAGTTTATATTATTATTATTTATTTGTTTCTGTGGGTTGCTATGTATGATTTACGTTACCAACAACAAATAACATACTTGATAATTTATTACTATATTTTTAAAGTAAATTAATTTGGTCCGTGTAAAAAATAGTATATACCCCTCAGGAGAGACTGCAATTTTTCCCTCGTTGCTTTGTATCCCTCGGGCTTCGCTTCGCCCTCTGGCTACAAATTGCACCTCATGAAAAAAAACATGCATTTCTCTCCCTCGATGTATAATATACTATTATATTGTTCATAGCATTTTTTTATTTTGATATAGGTACATATTTTTTAGAAATTGAGATGAGACGAGAATCGAGTTCCTGAGGCATCACTAATAATATTATTTAATGGTGACATATTTATTAACTTATAAATCAGATAGACACCGAGACAGTTCAAAAATATAACAACACTAATATTTTATGGACTAGTGGGTGTACTGCACTACAAACTACAATCCAACATAACTATAAACTATACATATTACGTCACTTAGACAATACTCTACATTTATTTCAAAATAATTATCATAATCCATTCTTGTATCTCATATAACCTTTTGAAATATTTCTACCAGTATATCACACGCTCGCATTGTTTACAATCTCTGTAGCTATATCTCGTTGTATCTATAGTTGAAATTAAGAGTTCTACGGTGTAAATACTAAATAGATCATCGGTTCAAGTTCTCACTTTCTCTATTTCATTCATAAATTATTCATTTATCTTGCAGACATCCACTGAATAAAGAGAACAAAATAGCAAGTAATGATTTGAGGTTTTAACGCGTTAGAATGCTTTAATGAAGAAGTATTTTGTATGTATGTAATTATTTTTCAATTTTGATTGATTATAGTGTAGATGTATATTTTAGAATGTTATCAATCATATTTGTCAGTTTGTTGCTATGATACACTTATTATATAATAAATAGTGCAACTCGTTTATAATAAAGTTTGCGAAATTATATTTTTAGTCATTGTTCAATTAAACTCATTTAAAATTTCGACTGTGAGTATAAAAATTTAAACAGCTGATTAACAAATAGCTGACCAGAATTTTATTTTATATGTGCAATAATTTGCCACCTTAAATAATAGATTGCACTTGAAAATATAAGTCATTTTATCTTACAGTAGTGGCTATTTATGTACATTATGCATTTGTTTTTAGTGACTAAAAATAACTCTTATTCACAAGTGACTAAAATGATTCATTATACACAGTACTGTCAGTTTTAAAATTATTTTTATTTATTTTAATATAATATACTATTATAATGCATAGGTTAGGTTGTTAGGTATATACTTTTATCAATAAAAAGGCATCCGACTAGAAATCTATTTATTTTGTCTCTTGAAAAAACCGACGATTTCTAGTTTCATATAATAAGCTGCTACTGTAAGATAAAACGTCGTATATCACACGTGAGTGAAATGTCATTATACATTCGTGAGAATTATCACACTCATGTACAATGACTTATTTCACTCACTTATAATATAATGTACTATTAATCGCAATTTAAATCAGACACCCTCTTGTGCAGTATTTATACATCAAGTGAGATACATGAATGTTTATTCAAGAATCAAGAGAATAATGTTTAGCCCCCGAGCCCGATGGGCCAGTGCAATAATTTCTTCAAGTGAATAAATATTCGTATCTCACGTGGTTTATACAATATTTTATGCAATTTTGACGAAATTATTTCAAATATATAAATTTATTTTGACATAACAAAATAAAACGAATCAAAGTAGTCGTCAGTTGCAAGTTGTCATTGTTTTTATACATTTTTGACGAAATTTAAAACGTCAGAGTGATTTAAAAATGTTAATTCACTTGTGAATAAACAATTGTTTAAAGTTGTTGCTATGGAGTTAATAATAGCCGTTTAAAACGTCAAAATTAAATACAATATTTTATTCAATTTTGAAGTTTTAAACTGCTATTATTAACTCCATAGCAACAACTTTAAATAAAAGTTTATTCACAAGTGAATTAATTTTTTTTTAAATCACTCAAAACATTTTTAAATCACTCTGACGTTTTAAACTGTTATTATTACGGCAAAATTGCATAAAAACAATGACAACTTGCCACTAACGACTACTTGGATTAGTTTTTTTTGTTATGTCAAAATAAATTTATAATTCATATATTTGAAGTAATTTCGTCAAAATTGAATAAAATATTGTATAAACCACGTGAGATACGAATGTTTATTCAAGAGAAGAAAGTTTAGCCCCCGAGCCCGTAGGGCGAGTGGGCTAAACTTTCTTCTCTTGAATAAACATTCATGTATCTCACTTGGTGTATAAATATCTATTATTCAATTTTGACGTTTTAAACTGCTATTATTAACTCCATAGCAACAACTTTAAACAACTGTTCATTCACAAGTGAATTAAAACTTTTTAAATCACTCAACATATTTATAAATCACTCTGTTGTCATTATTTCGTCAAAAATGCATAAAAACAATAACAACTTGCCACTGACGACTACTTTGATTTTTTTTGTTATGTCAAAATAAATTTATAATTCATATATGTGTTTGAAATAATGTCGTCAAAATTGAATAAAATATTGTATAAACCACGTGAGATACGAATGTTTATACACTCGAAGAAATTATCCCACTCGCCCTTTGGGCTCGGGGGCTAAACTTTCTTCTCTTGAATAAACATTCACGTATCTCACTTGATGTATAAATATCATTATACGGTAAGTTTACAATAATAATAATAATCATTATTATGCAGAAATCGTAGGCATCCAGTGATCAATAGGTAGGAATTCAACAGTTTTGGATAAAAAGTTGTTACTTATTTATATTGGTGATACTAACTTGGCACCAGACTATAATATGCTGTCCAGGCATTGATAACAAAAATAGTAAAACAAATGAGTAATAAGTACAGTATGGCTCAAAAACTTATGAAGCATTTGAAAAAAATTGATGTGATTTTAATATCATCTGCCAATTTTAAAAGTAAATCACCTAAATAGATCAAGGCTTGAATTTCTTAACAAGTCCTGAAAGAAATATAATAAGTCTTAATTAACGAACAACATATGAATATGAACATTCATCAAAATAATCATTCATAATTGACAACCAAAAACTGCGCCTTTTGCATAATTACATATTATGCAATGAGTTTTAAAATAATTCAAATAAGAATTATAGCACATGTAGCGCTAATTATGCAACACTTTCGTCTAGAGTATCAAAACTATTTGTCAACAGAAATGTAAACACAAACAAGAACACAGTTTTAAAATTTCCGCGTGCTAAATGATAAAATCTAATATTTATATTTAAAGCACGGTGTAATAAAGATATAAATCTAGATCTAGATCAACAACTACGCAAACTTACATCAATTAAATAACACTAAACCGTATTATAAATTTTCTATAAACACATGTAGTGAAGAAAGTGGTTTCGTTTTCGTTTGACGAAGTTTCCGTGTCCGGAACTACTTGTACAACCAGAACTGGAAATAAGGTTTTTCATTTTTATAACAGTTAAGCAATGTACCGTAATAGTCATTATGTTGTTATTTATGGGGATATTATTAATTCTAGACTAGAAAACTAGAAAATTGTAACATTGGTTATGCAATAAATGTATCATTTTCCGGGGAAGACTTCAAACTATATTTTTATTTATTTAATATTTATTAGTATCGATATCGATCTTAATTCTGTATGATCATTTAATAACTAAATGAAGTGCAATCTACTTGTATTATAAACGGAAAAGGAAATGCCATAAGTGGATAGTGTAAATTGCTTAGGTGTAAAAAGGAAATACTTATATTGTACCTACTTTACATGCAATTTACACATTTTACATGTCATATTATTCTTATTTTAGTCTGATATGATAAACAGTGCATTAACGGATATCCTGCACTTGTACAATATTATTTTAATGTTACAATAATTTTGATGTTTTGTATTTAGTAATGTATATATAATACTTGACCAGTTGGTATAAGTTTATTTTATCACAGAAATTAATAAAATGTAACTCGACATCTTGTATAAAATATATAAATAATTCAATTATAGTTATAGATAAAAGTAGGTATTGTAATCGATTTAATATGGCAATAACTCATTTGAAAGAGTAGAACACTGGACTGTGACTTATAAGTTATAAATAAATATAAATTTGCTGTATATCGTAGGCAGATTGTAAAATTAGATTTTTTATAAAAAGATTAGGCATGTAGGCATATTATAAAACACAATGTCTCATCATTTTCGAAGTCTCCTTTCAATATAATTGACTGGATTGTTAATTTGCTACTATGGTAAAGTACCCTACTACCCTACGATATATAATATTATCGAACATTGGTTCACATCAAACGTAGTTTATAATTTTTGAAAATTCGAATCAATTTTTCTCCTATAAATTAAATCTCCGTGTTCAGCTAACGATGCTATTAATTATTAGTTCAATTTTACGGACAATTCTTCACGGTCGTTAGATACCACTCCTTTCACTATCCGTACTAAACAACATACAACATTTTATAACAACAAACAACAACGCTATATTCGCTACAGCGCGAGTCGCACATTTCACAAGTAGAGTAAATTTTCCAGAACGTTTTAGTTTTTTGCGCTACAGTCCTGCTTGAGGTAATGCGATAATAATACGTTATCAAAAGAAGTTACAATCGGAAATTATTTTAACAGTAATTGATTATAAAATAGTGCGTTTTGTTAATCGATTTAGTTTGGTTCAATTTTAATAATTGAGTCATGGGTACAAATATTTAATAATAAAAAGCAACATTCTATTAATTTGGTTCTAGGTCAAGCAAACTCCAAGAAATCTAATCGCGGTTAGTTTCCGAGTAATTTAGATTTTTCGCATTTTCCAATTTATGTTTACGTTTAAGAAAGTTTAAATTCATATAACTAAATACGAGCATTCACAGTACTTTGGAAGTGGGAAGTATGAACGCTCGTATTTAGTTACATAAATTTAAAATGAATGTAAACCTTAAAACTAAATGATTTATTTGAATCAGACTTAAGGCTGCATATTTCAAAAGCTAAACGGAATATTGAACTACGGTTTGCGGCATGGTGTTTTCCGCACTTTAATTGACTTATATATAAATTTTAAAAATTTTGAAAATTTAAATTTCTTTCGGGTTACCAAAAATTAACTACTCTCGATATCTCAATAACGGTAAGAAAAATGGTCCTGATTGCCACCATTGAATTCCTCGCGTCGAATTACAAGGATATACAAATTTTCAGCAAAAAATTCTGACTTGATACATTTTTTACAAATGATTTTTGAAATTTGCTTTTTTTTACCCCTTAGTTTCTCTTACCATTTTTGAGATATCGAAAGTAGTACATTTTTGGAAACTTGTTAAATTTTAATTTTTTTTTAATTCTTTAAATTTGTTTATAAGTAAGTCAATTAAAGTGCGAAAAACACAATGCCGCAAACTGCAGTGCAATTTCTAGCTTAGTTTATGCAGCCTCAAAGTTGCAAATTGAAAAACGTGTAAAATTGGAATTAAGCCGCATTCACAGCCTGAAATTCGTCCAAATTTGTGAAGTTTGTCATATGGCAATGTGTACTTGCGTTCACATCACTGATATTTGGTGCTGTGAACGCAAGTATACATTGCGATATGACAGACTTCAGAAAATTCGTCAAATTTCACCAAATATCAGGCTGTGAATGCGGCTTTACTCAAAAAGTACGAAACCTGTAAGTTTGTGAATTAAAAAGAGTGGGCAATTTACTGAAAAATAATTAGAGTATCATTTAATTCACCAGTTAAAACACTGTGCTATTAAAAACCAATTAAACGTTTTTCGTGCCTGACCCATCATTAAACTCTTTCTAATATCAGAAGCTTTAAAATTTAATTTAACAAAATTTCACACGTGCCTAACCGGACGAAAGTGAAATGAAATTAATTTAAAATTACACTTGAATCGCACTCTAACCATTGGCGGTTAATCGGAATTTTTATAGCTAATTAATATGACTCGTAGCTAACATCCGGCTACTACGATTTCATTTAGAATTAGACTTGTGGCTAGTTTCACTCCAGTTTCAATTTCGACGAAGAAAGTGAAGCAGAGGAATAAATAACGACAAGTTCTCAAGAAAGTATGTATGTGTGTGTGTGTTAGTTGTTGTCATGAGGCGATGATCGTCACGGTTTGTTGAGATTGCGACGTACTTTAATAAAAACGTTGGAAGTTTTTTATTTTTGAAAGCAAACTACTTAGCTGTAATAGATCTTGTTACCTGAATTTTTTACTTATATATTTACTTCGTTGACACAATAGTATCACGAAAGATAAACGATATGAATTACTGGAAATAATAAAACGAGCTAAAATAAGTACTAGAATTATTTGAATGAGTGCTTGTCATAGTCATAATATTAAATTGAAATAAAATACTAAGCGTTATGCGGCTGTAAAAGTCTCTTTTTAAACTAGGATGAGTAAAACAAATGTCAGATTTACACTCTTAAAGTTACATTTACACAAGCATTTAGTTTAAAGGTTTATAATTCTGTTTATATAAATATTAAATTAATGTAACCAAACATTCACACGTCCTACTTTCAAGCACTGTGAATGTCCGTATTTAGTTAGATGTATTCAAACTTTCTTAAACGTAAACACGAAAAATGTAAACTGCAAAACTAAATGCTTATGTGAATGAGGCTTAAAAATTTTAATTTCAATGATACAAGTCACCTACTAACTGTAATTTATACAAATGATTTAATTTGGTACTTAATATATTTATTTTGATGATATTTAATGTAAAAAAATCTAGTAATTTTGACTTGGACACGTTACGTCGTATAGAGCGCGAAATTTTTGCGATTTCATAAAAAATATAATATACAGGTGTTCCACAACTTAGGACAAAAATTAAAGGGTAGGTATACTGTGTATGACGTGCTGATCATGAAACAAATAGATTTTTTTTAAATTCGCAAAGTTAAGGGTATAGTTTACTTGACGTGTGTACATTTTAAGTACTTATCATTGTTTAGATGGTATATTTGATAATTTGACATTTATTAGTATTAGATATTATGTAAACAATTACCTACTTTCATTGAAGAAGATTTGAAAAAATATATTAAAAATAACTACCGACCAGTGGCACAAAAATGTTTGTTTGAAATATGATGCATTTTTTGCGAATATAAAAAAATTCGTTTTGTTTCACGATCAACACGTCGTACAGTACATACCCTTTAATTTTTTGTCCTAAGTTGTGGAACAGTCTGTATAGTGATAGTCTAAAAAGTTTTTTAAAGTTGGCGAACCTTACTGTTACAGTATAGGTAAACGTCAAATCCAGTGTCATTATGAACCGTAACATAGAAAAGTCACCAGTTTACGTTCATTATAAACCAGCCTTTAGTCTATTAGTGAAAATGCAAGTTCAGGAATTTTTACTAATAGTGTGGCTATTATATTGTTCATTAATTTCACACTTAGCTCGTGCCTCTAGCTATATTACATCTTCTGAAAGGAAAAATATTCTATAAGAGTTGCATAATAATTGTATCAACATTAAATTTATAATAACAAGAATTAAATAAAAATTATAAGGCGTGGTGTATAATTTTTCATCCAACTATGACTTCCAGCAATATTATGATGTAAAACTATAAACATTTTCACTTTATAGATTAATATAATTACCAATTTTATGGGCAGAAGGAAATGTGATTTCAACGATGCATCAAACGCGGAACCCAAGAAAATTATTAATCAAGTAAAATATATAAATACCGATGACTCACAGTATGTGAGGCTGCCACACCCAAGTTGGGTAATAGGTTATGAGTACCTACAATACGCGAAATAAGAGATGGCCGGGTTTATGGATATTTGTAAACAATATTAATCGAGCGGACGTAGATTATCAGCAAATTTTTAGCAGAAACCACTTCGCTACCTTGAAATAGTATATAAAGAAGTCGCCAAACTCGGTTTTTCTCTTGACTCAGTCGGCGAACTTTGACTCTGCTCATTCTTTATTAAAAATATATTTTTTATTTCAACCAGTTTTCGACTTTAAAAAATGTTGTCGAAAACTGTAGGTCGAAATTTTTTTTCGCCTACAGATTTAAAATCCGCGTGGTCGAATTAGTATATACCCAGATTTTAAGCCAATTCCCAATATTATTCTTTAGGCTAGAAAATAAACAAGTTTTATCTTTTCGATTTTGTACCATTATTTAAATATCTCAATAAAAGTTGTACCCGTTATAATTTTTTCGTGAAAATTTGGATTCCTATATAATTTGACCCGAGGAATCCATTGGTGAAAAAATAAATTTTCCATTTCGACCAGCTTTCGACTAAAAAAAATTATGTCAAATAATATTGGTCGAAAAAGAATTTTGACTGCAGATTTGAAATCCTCGGGGTCGAATTAGTATATAACCAAATTTTTAGCCAATTCTGAGAGAAAAAGATATTTTGGTCAAAATTTCATCAAGGGGTGTACCTACGATTTTGGCCATTTTTGAAAACCCTTCATAAAAATTGTACCCGTTGGATTTTTTTCGCGAAAATTTCGATTTATATGTAATTCGACGCGAGGAATTCAATGGTGAAAAAACTACGGTCATAGCTACTCCCGCCTTTTACCTATAAAAATTATCTCGAAAAGTATTAGCCGAACTTTTTTTTTAGTGGCACCATTGGATTCCTTGGGTCCAAAATAGGGTGTAACCAAATTTTGAGCAAATCGAAAACTTCAAAAATTTTCGACATTTTTAAAAATTTTCAAAGTGCTTTTAAAATATCAGACAGAATTTTTTAAAGAAAATATGTATTTATATGTAGTTTGATACGAGGAACTCAGTGGTGTACTTAAAAAAAATATAAAAAAATATTTGTATTTTGATTTGTATACGAGTACTAGGTAGTAAAAAGAGAGTATGGCGGGAGGTCTTGTGCTGGCCACATCAGATTTTTTCAATTTGTTTCGGTAAAATCAAACGTAATCTTAGCGTAATGCTCTAAATTGAAATTTAAAAATCATGAACAAGTAAAGCAAAAATAGGTAGTTTTCTATTATTCGTATACTAAAGTGTATAATTCAGGCACGTATGAAGGGGTGGGCAGGAGAATTTTCAATTACAGGACATTTGAGCTTTGAGGAAAAGTTTTTAAATTTTTGGGCCCTTTCCGTCAAAAAATCCTAAATTCGCTCCTGGCGTGAATCGTCTTTCATGGGTGTTATTCTCCTGAAAAATGGAACATATTAAAGGTGTACAGAAAGAGATAAATTTTGATAAAAAATATTTATTATTACATAGACAGAAATAACATTAATAAAAACAGTAAGGGCATTAAGCCTTACAGCTTAAAGCTAAGTCTTGTATTGCATTATATCTTTCAATCCCGATACAAAATACAATACAATAAATATATTAATCATAATCGAAATCGTTCGTCTCATTCGTAATTATCTCACATCTTAAAGAAGAAATATTTACAATTAGATAAAGAAGTTACTGTTAGATCTAGCATCCTTGTTTTCACTTTTTCCAACGGTCGCTCGTGTTTTGTTTCGCTTGACCTTGGAGGCCGTTAGAAAGCACGAGTTAACTTGCGTCTTACAAAATAGGAAACTAGAACAATCGTAAGATGTTGTTGTTATTGAAATTCGCGGTTATTTTTTGGTATTTCTTGAAGTTTGGTCATTCGGCCTTGTGGGCTTTTATCAAATCTGTTATTTCGGAAGAAAATAGGGTACTTTACCATAGTAGCAAATTAGTAATCCAGTCAATTATATTAAAAGAAGATCTCAAAAATGAATTATTGCCAAGAAAAAAGTTTTCAAAAAGTTAATAGTTCTTTAAATATTTGAGATTTTACGTATCGATACAACTACGTCACAGTAATGCATTTTCACGTGTATTTTTAGTTACAGTAATAAAGAAACTACCAAATTGTATTTTATATTTTGTAACATTTAGAACATTTGATTTTACATGGAGTACATTTTAATTCCTGTCCCATTGTTTGAGAAAATTGCAGCTATACATCTACGTCACACAAACTTTAAAAATTAATTACAGCTTTATTAAGAACAATTAAGGCTTATCAGTACTCTCAATCGCTTTCAAATGACATGAAGTTTCAATAAAAACTTTTAAAAAAATTGGTAAACTACCCTATTGCGACAATACTACATTAAATATAATTGAGACACTGCGGATTATTATTATAAAAAAAATAATTAGAAAACATGCTTCTTAAAGCACCTTCTACATTTTATATTTTGAATAATCACGGTAATTAGTTGATATTTTTGACAATAAATGTATTATTTGGCAGACTCAGACCGTCAATTTTTTTAATTTAATAGTTTTTAGTATAAAAGTATAAAAATACAAAAGTGAATCAACCCCACGCAAGAAAAAGTAAAAACAGAGAGCACTTCTTGTCACTCACTCACTCAGGCATACCAAGACCAACTGTATCAGCAGTCAAACGCGCTACCGCGCATTGGAGTCACTCGCAATAACTTCTAATCTAGTATTGAATATTATGCCCTCTTAAGAACGCCTCGATTTGACCGTTAGCGTGTCCTTGCAGCGCTTGGGGCTGGATGTAGTAAAACTGTTGAGGTTCTACTCTAGCAGGCTGCGCTTGAAACTGCTGCGCATGTTGCTGCGCATGTTGCTGCGCATGTTGCTGTGCATGTTGCTGTGCATGCTGCTGGACGTGTTGTGTTTGTTGCGCACGCGCACGTTGTTGGTTCGCGAAGAGCTGCTGGCTGTTTTGGAACTGGAGTTCTGCTTGCTGTGCCTGGGAAGATACGTTTTTAAGATTTTTTTTTCGGCGATATTGAGATTGAGCTGCGTATAGCCCTATTTGCACATGGATTCCTTGAAGATTCTTTCATGTTTATTAATTTTGAATTGTCTGTCAAATAGCGCAGCCGCTAAATTGAATCTTCAATGAGTTTTAGAAAGGAAGATTTTTTGATTTATTATTAAACTATTAAAAAATCCTCAAAGAGTCTATGTGTGAACAGGGTTGAAATTAGTAGAACTGAATTTATTTCTTCCGGGTTTGAGTGATTTACAAATGGTACATTGCTCCATATTTGCCGAACATTTGTTTTATTTATTATTTTGATTGTATCCTGCCAATGACCGAGCCTCAGCCAATGGGGGCTTAAAGTTGCACTAGTGTTCCAGACCCAAGAACTAAAATTGTTACCCCCTTCATATATTTGACGTTTTAAATATCAGATATCAGATGTTTGTATTTTGAATTTTTAAATTTATAATATGCCATGAATTATAACTACATTCCATTATTAATTTCTATTTACTACCATACACCGCACTATTTACAATACTTGTTTACATTATTTGACATTTCAAATACACGCGTGATATGACACAATGTGTGTGCGTTCATATATCACATTTTTTGGGACTGGAACACAGCTGCCATCTAGAATAATTTTGCCTGTAAGCCCCCATTCGTTAATGTAACACGCTGGTGCAAGCCCTTGTTACAACCACTAGTCGGTACCGATAGTTACTTGAATTTAAAATGATGACGAAAGTAGATACTGATCTAAATCAAACCGTGCAAATTTTACACCTGGCCCGGATATGAATCCAGGACCTTTGTGTTCTGAGGCAAACAAACTAAACAACTAATGAAAAAAAAAATCAGAAAAAACTCTAACTGAGCCGGGATTTGAACCCGGAACCTTTGCATTTGTGTTCCACTGCTCCGACCGACTCTACTAATTTTGAACTAATGAGTCCCTGGACTCATAAGAGGCCCGTCTACTTCCTAAAATCCAGCATAAAATGTACTAACGTAGCGAGTGTTTTGTTGCCAATACAAAAATGGTAAAATTTTATTTCAACTATGATTTAATAGAGAAATAATGGATCTACAGTTGTGCCTTTTTAAAATTTTGATTAAAAAATTGTACATGATTGTAAAAATTCCGAAAAATTCATAAAAATTCCAATTTATGCAAACTTTACACGGTTATATCTCATGATATAAATCAATTAATCTGTTGATCCATTGTTTCTCTATTAAATTTTTATAAAAACATTATCCTGAAGTCAATAATAATCTGACAGTTTACTCGCAACGAAAACACTTTTACAGTATTTTTCAGCTTCAAAATGACATTACATAGCTTGGATGCAACACAGTACGAGTTTCCGGCTGGTTTCAGTCAGCCGTAGTAATGGGGAAAAGAGTGGAATACAAAAAAAAGTAAAATCGAAAATATTACAGGAATTAAAAACACTATTCTCTTCTCCAAGTACTTGTTCTGTAGCTTCGACCATATAGGTATAAACACTCAATGCTGTAGTATACAATGTTGTGAAGGCAAGAAGTTCGATAGCGGGGAACAGCAGCTATAGGAGGTGAGGACACGATAGAGTGTTGCGCATTGCTCACTTCTGGTTTGTTACGAGGGGTCGTTTTTATATTCCCGGACTGGGCTGTTTAGAATTTTGATGCAATTTTTCATTATACTGTTTTTTAATCACATATGCCTTGGTAACTTGTGTGGCAATTTACAAAACAATTGCAACATTATTAATTTTATTATCTGTCAGTCTATCTATCGAAATGAATAAAATCGAATACCGGGCTGTTATAAAATTCCTTACAAAACAAGGAAAAGCTCAAAAAATTATTCTTGAAGAAATGTTGGCTGTATACGGGGATGATTGCCCTTCTAAGTCAACTATTTGCGAGTGGTCAAAATTGTTTAAACATGGTCGAGAATCACTGGATGATGATCCTCGTCCAGGGCGCCCTGTTGACGGGATCACTTCAGCTGTTGTTGAAAAAACCAAGTGTTTGGTACTGGAGGATGCAAGACTAAAGAAGCGACAATTAGCAGTTAGCAATTAGAGTATTATGCAAACCTGATGCATCGCCTTAGAGATGCTATTAAAGTGAAGAGACGCGGAAAACTGACGCAAGGTGTCTTGTTGCTCCACGACAATGCACCAGTGCACAAGTCCAGACTTTCAAAAGCTGCTGTAGCTGATTGTGGCTTCGAAGAAATTGAACATCCGCCTTCTAGTCCAGATCTAGCACCCAGTGACTATTTTTTGTTCCCAAATCTCAAAAAAACACTAAGGGGGACAAAATTTAGGGACAATGACGAACTTATAGCAGCTGTTGAGGGCCATTTTGCGGAAAAACAAAATGAATATTTTTATACTGGATTAAATATGTTATTGAAACGGTGTTATACCTGTATTCAAAAGCAGGGGAACTATATTGAAAAATAATTTTTTGTTGTTGCTCTAGTCTTTTGTTTTCATGCCTAGTCCGGGAATATAAAAACGACCCCTCGTATCATGGAACAGAGAATGAAAATAGGCAAACTGCCTGCAGGTCATACTCCTCTTCACACCACTACGCTAGTTCTTTGCTTCACAACAAAGGCTTGCGTTGTTCGTCGAAGTTCTCCACAACTAACCTGGTAGGCAGCCTGGCTGGTTCTAGGCGTGGTAGCAGCCACAGCTTGTCTGTACAGCGGGCTCTGCTGCTGCAGCTGGCGGAAGTTGACCAGCTGGGGCTGGTGGGGCTGGTGGACGTAGGGCTGGATGCGGTGGTTGAGCGTGAAGTCGCCCTCGGTTTGGGGCAGAGTCTGGTACAGCGCGGTCTTGTACTGGCCTGACTCAGGGTCGAACACTAGCTCGGAGCTGTACACGGGGTTGCTGTGAGGGGAGACCTGCAACGAAGAGAGGATGTAGCGGGTACTTAGTCTGTAGTCTGGAGAGTTGAAGGTATTCAAGGTTACGGCTACAGAATACAGGTTACATTCATTGTAAAGCAAGCCTGATAATTGGCGCAGTCGGTATGGTTGGGTAATTTACTGGGTGATCTATTTATGTTGACAATATATTAATAATCTATTATTTAAAAACTATAATTTTACAAAACAACCCTGGTTAATGCGACATAATTAATATCTTCCTACGTACGTTGCAGAATTTGTGGTGTGATTGACTGAAATGGTGAAATGCAAGGAATATTTATCTTTGCAAATTATCTACGTCAGTTGATGTTATGAAAGACATTTTTTTTTACATAATCTCATACAAAAAAACCTGGTGGTGTAAAATCTGGTGAATTAGGAAGTCCAGATATTGATTTCCGACGTCACCGGCTTTCCGAAAATGTCTCGCGTACGGCATTAGACCAATAAAGCAATGAAATGATACATTGAATACAATATACTCCGTTTAAAAAATACATTTTCCTGACCGGAAAAACTACTATTATAAAGCTACAAATAATCGTAATTAGTATAGACGTTTTTCTAAAAAAACAAACCGTCCATTTTTTCTTTATTGATTGTCAATAAAATTCCTGGGGAGAAAAGTAAGAAGCTAAAATTTCATGGTTCAAGGTCATACACCCTTAACCTAAATCATGTGTAGGTCTAAGAATTGAATTAAATATTGGAATGATTCAAAATTTGTTTTAAAAAATGTCCCTTTACTGCTTCTTTTTCTTTATAACTATAATATTGTCTTGAAAATTAACGCCAATACGAAAGATTTTGCCTATTTTAGGTCAAGAGTAAATCGAAATTGACTAGTGGTCTCAGCAGTATTTTTAGCAATAACTAATTGTTCTTTAAACCACTATAAATTATTCATTAAGCAAATTGTATCCAACTTGTAATGGTGACGAGAGTAGATACCGAACCAAGTCAAGCCATGAAAATTTTACACCTGAGTCAGATTCGAACCCACGATCTCTGTAATCAGGACCACTGTACCACTGTGCTAGTAAAATTCAAATATCTTAGAGCTTGTCATGTACTGTTCGTTTTACAGCTAGCGAATAACAGATATTGAAGCTGATGTTCTGTAGAACAGACAGTAGCGTAGTTTCCTCTTGTTTATCATCTATGCTTCTCTTTTTAAGAGGAGGATTCGTACTTCGCGCAAGGTTCTGCTTAAATGAATTTACCTCTATCTCGCCATTTAATAAAAACAAATAAAATAATAATTAACCATAATTTAGTCTCACCTCAGCCTGCACCCTGGTATGTTGTTGTTGTTGTTGTTGTTGCTGCACCTCCTTGCCCCTATTCCCGATCTGGTTATCAAGCTGGAACTTCTCCAGCTCCTTGACGAAGTCCCTGGCCGCGGTGCCGGGTTTCTGCTCTCTGGTTGGCTGCACCTGCACTTGTTTGGTGGAGTAGACGAGCGCGGGGCGGGGCGTCACAGCCACCTGCAGCAGCTGCGGGCGGTACGTGGTGGCGGGGGGCTGCGCGCGGGTGGGGGCGGGGGTGACTGTGAGGGGGCGGGGCGTGATCGTCAGCGGGCGCGAGTCCTCGTAGCTGGGCGTCGTGTGGTGGGGGGAGAGGCGCGTGCGGGAGGGGATGTGCACCGGAGTGGGGGTTGAAGGAGAGTAGGACGGGGTGGGGGTGTAGGACTGGGTGGGGGCGTACGATGGGGTGGGGGCGTAGGTTGGGCGCACGGGGAGCACGCGGTGGCGGGTAGGCTGAAAATAACAAATTTGTGGTGTAGGTTTCTTTAGTTCTAAAAATTTCTTTCAATCTATAATAATTTCTGAATTATTTTAAACTATATGTCACTTATATAATTGGTGAAGAAATTAAAATATTGACTTGCAGAAGTTTGCTATTGGTTGACAAATTAAATTTTATTTTTTTCATTTATACGGTAATTTTTTATAAATTTAAAAGATACATGAAAAGGTATTGTTCATTATTTATACGAGAGGAAAATTAAAGTTCAAGTCGTAAATTTTCAACAAACTGTAGTTTGCATAAATGCTGAACATTCTGTATAGCAAACGCGGATCCAGGTTTTTTAATAGGGGAATTTGAAAAATAGCATAAAAATAAAATAAAATGTTAATACTTAAAACATTAACTTGCAGAATGTTTAAAATGTTTAAAATAGACCTCAAAATAACATCAAACTGAAAAATAAATAAAATTTGGAGGAAACACAAATATTGAACATTATTTTCTTTATTATTGGTGTAGTAAACTATTTTCCGTTGACTGTTTTAACCAGGAATGTAGTTAGCGTTCTGAACGCGAAACTGTTGAAAAAATTAAAATTGCGAAGAGTCGTAGCTTAACGGTTCAGAACCTTTGTTAGAAAATTTTAATCCCGACGTTTTAAGACATTGGTGAAAAGAACCGATAAATTCGTTACTTCAACAAACAGTTACGAGGGCTGTTTGATAAGTCAGTGACTTTTTGAAGTTCCCGCGTAGTAACTGTAATGGCAACACTGCCATCTATTAATAAACTGCTGTCAAAATTTGAGCAAGCTGCATTTTTTAAATTCCTTCCGAATAATAAGCCCCTCAAAATAGGCATTCGTTTATGTGATGATTTCTTCATTAGACGTAAATCTCCCTTCACCCAGCCATTTCTTCTGGTTTGGAAAGAGGAAATAGTCGCAGGGGGCTAAATCTGGAGAATATGCCGGATGAGGTAGCCTAATTTATGGATTTTTGCCATGGTGACTACAAACGTACGAACTGCACTTGTTGTTGTTGTTGTTGTTGTTGTTTTCTTTTAATAGCTGACAAACACAAACGCAATGACGCAACTTGCTCAAATTTTGACAGCAGTCTATTAATAGATGGCAGTTGAGGGAGGCAGTGTTGCCATCATAGTTACTACGCGGAAAATTCAAAAACTCACTGACTTATCAAACAGCGCTCGTATTATTGGTTTGAAAAATCCTACCTGCACGGGCTGTACGCGGAGCACCTGCTCCGGCTCAGTCTCCTCCTCCTCCTGGTACTGGTACACGACCCTCGGTGCCTCGGTGGTTGTGGGCCTCGGCCGGGGCGCTCTCACGGGGTAGTTGGGATAGTTCTGGCTCTCGGGCTCGGCGCTGTCGGGCGCGTCTCGCTCGCGAGACTCGTCCTCCTCCTTGGCTGCGTTGGGGTCGCACGGGTTGCCCGACACGTACGTGAACTCGCGCTTGTTGCCGTCCGGGTCCACGTAGCCGTACTTGCCCCGCACTACGCAGTCCGTGCCGCGGGTTTCCTCCTTGAAGGAGCCGTCCGCTGCTTCGTAGCCGAATGTGAAGGAACCGTCGTCGTTTACCTGGGGAGGGTCAAGATGTTTGGTCAAAATGTGCATTATTAAATTATTACATACTTATTATTTCGCATAAACATTTTTTGAATAATTAAATAATTTTTTAAGACTGCTTAAACTCTCTAAATAATTGTCAGACTTGCTAAACATACTGGGATATCTTAAAGAAGTACCAGAATTATTAAATAACTTTCAGAACCATCGAAATTACCCACTAATGATTTTGAATTAAAAAGATTACCAAAGAATTGCCAGGAAAAAATCAAAAATATACTATATCATGATCACGAAGAGTTGTTTAGAGGGACGTAACTAAAGATAGGCCTAGGTGGCCTAAGGCCCACTCAAAAATTTTACAATATTTTTACGTAAGTTTACGGGAGAGATACCTATATTTAAAACAGGGATGACAAACGTAACGTAACAATACCCGATACCGCCCAAATAAAAAATTTAAAATTTCACTACTGGAACAAGGTAAGATAAATATATAACTTGTCAGTTTGAGTGCTCGTGCAATCTTTATTATTATATTAACATATTTGATATCATATTCTTAACTGGGTACTATTTTACTACGAAATTAATTTCAGAAGGAACTAAGTCAAATTCCTTCAACAGTAAAAAAATTTTCTTACTGGCCAGGCTAAAAAAATCTTAGTTACGTCCCTGATTATTTAAGTAATTAACGACATTAATTTTTTTGATTGGCTACATAATTTCTGAAGTTTTAGAGGTATTTTCAAAATTAATGACTAATCTTTAGAATTAATTAATTAAAAATTTAAAAATCTTTGGTCTTTGTCTTTGTATTATCAATCAGAATTACTAATAAAATATGGAAAGTAGTTCCTGTATATTTCAATGAATTATTGTAATTACTAAAAATCATAATAATAATTGCTAATGTAGTCTTGGACCTGTGTGTACAGGCATTACCAGAATTAGATTTTGCGCAACTACTGAATTTATAGTACTATCAAATCAAAAAATATTAACTACAAAACTAATGTGCATCTCATACCAAAGACATAGGTACAGAAAGCGTCAAAATCATTACTTTAACATCATTTCATTTTTAAATTGAGCTCAACCTCCCAAAAAATTGATTTGTACGCATTTCCCTTTTCTAAGTTCGAGAACTCTACTAAAGGACTCTCGAAATAACTAAAAAAATATTAGAAAACTAAAATATTACTACGAGGCATTATCAGAATTATAGTATATTCTGTAGTAAATTAAATAGTAAATTACTATCACTAGTGAAAGAATTTTATTTCCCCTACCTTGTTATAATTCCGTATAGTCTGCACAGGCGCCACCTTCTCCTTCTCCTTCCTGTTGTCCTTGTACTGGCTTCCCCTGCCCTGGCTGCCCCCACTCCGGTGAGTGGCGGGGATGTAGTTGTCCTGGCCACGAGCCTGCGGCGTGTAGTAGCCGTCGTCCCCCACCAGGACCACCTGCCTGGACGAGGAGTCGTCTTGCGGATCGTAGTAGGCGTCCTCGTCCTCGTACTCCACTGGCTGCACGCGCACGCGCCGGGCTAGGAGAGCGGGAGTTAAGGTGAGGAGGAGGGGGAGGAGAAGCTGAAACAGAGAGAATAGTGTGAAAATATGGTTGTTACTTAGGACTGCAGTCTTTGTTTTATATAAACTGACTACTAATTTATCATTTATTTAAAATAAGGGAATCCTGATTTTACAATATTATCCATGTAAGGGTAAAACTGTTGATAAAAAATCTCCACCAAAATAATTTTTCTCAGTGTTATCAAATGAAAACGTAATATTGACATACCTATTAACAATTATTATAAAAGATAAAAATACTAGTTCGTGTACATTTATTAATTGGAAATACGTTGATTTAAGCAATGTTCGGGAGCGCTTTCAAGTGTTTTACTTTAGTTTTTATTATCAATTTTAATTTCCTCCTGATAATTAGACGAGATTTAGTTCGATTTGTGGCTGTTTTTCCATCTAGCCCTCTCGCACAAGTCTTTGCTACAACCACTAGCCGGTGCCCAATAGCTTTGTGGTTGCCAAGTTAATTCTTAATTGTACACCTGACACGGATTCAAAATTCAAACCCACGACGTCTGTAATCAGAGCCAAGCACTCTACCACTGCTCTATTTCGCCGTTTTAAAGTTGCTAAGGACTGCAGTCCCCGTTTAAAAAAATCTACATGATTACTAAGTACTAATTAATTTATTAGTTTTTATGATACTAAATTTAAAATCACTCTATTAAAGCTATCAGTATAAATTATAAATTTTTTCCCAAGACTCATTGAAAATTCTTAGAATTCAAATACCTACATGAAAGAATTCTCAAAGAATCCATGTGTGAACAGGGCTTAAAGGGCATGATAGATATCACACAGGACCAAGCAATTTTTGACTTTGTAGCACTAATTTAGCCTTCTAGGTACAAATAAGTTTTTTATTTCCTTCCACCTAAATAATTTTTCTCAGGATTATCAAACAAAAACGTAATATTGATAAGTATAAGCGAGCAAAATGTAATGTTTAATTTCCACGAAAGAAAAAATATATAATTCGTCTGCATTTATTAATTTAGCAGTGTTGGCGTGCCTCCAAATTTTCCAGTTACTGTTACATAAAGTTTGCCAAACCCTTTTGTATTATTATCTCAACAAGTTCTATTCACATTCGCCCACGTACGTATTCTTTATGTGCGCTGTCTGTCTGTTGCGTAGTATATGATCTGGTTTTACATCATAACGTAACATAACTCAAACTTCGCAGAATCCATTGCAAAAAAGATCTGCCTCTAATAGTCACAAATAAACCACTATACCCACATTATTTTATGTTATACTAGCGACATAACTAACAATGGCACTACGTGAGACGTAAAACTTTACTTATACGTTATGATGCGTGGGTGTGGTAGTCATTTGTGGCGAAAATGTCGTAACTGTCTCAGTGAGACTTAAAAGTTCTTGTTTTACTTTTCCATTGAACAGAATTCAGTAAATCAGTATAGCTGCGGTTTTTAAATGTGCAAGTAATTCATTTAAATGTGTGTGAGATTTTGGTTATGAATATAAATACTTATTCATCTTCGTTGCATTGAGATAAATACAACAATGCCATATTGTTTTTGTAACTCTCTGGTTAGCTATGAGAAAATTTCTCATAAATATTAACAAAAATGCATGTAATAGTATAATTATCATAATATTAAATGTAATGTACTATCCAACAGAGTGCTCTTAAGTTTTTTACGTATTAGTAAATAATTTAGTTTTACGATTATTGCTAATAAGTAATAATTATACTTGACATTAAATAAAGTAGGGACATAAAAATGAATGAGGTATAATTGTTTAATGATCATTGGCAATTTTAGTAATTCCAAACATTTTTATAATGTGAAAATGGAGAAGAATTTTTTTTCGATAGCGAAATGTATATGTACTACTGAAACCGACTGTGATTCTATCAGAACTCAGGTTCGAATCCTGGTATAGTTTAACTGCACAGAAATTTATTATTATTTTATGACGTACCTACAGTGAGTATCTGTGAGTTGACGGCTGGTAACCGCACATACGGAGTTTTATCTAACCGCAATCAATTTATACAAGGTGTATAAACAGTTTGATTATGTTGATTAGTGATTACGGATCAAAAATAATTTTTTAAAAATTCCAAAAATAAATTTTAAATTATCTTAACTTCTTATTCTAAATGAATGTTATTCTATTTAGGTGCTCATTAAATTCATTTTTAATAGTAGGTACCCTTAATTTCTCGAAGTTCTGAAAAATTATTTTTTATTCGTAATCAGTATATTTAACTGTATATACTTTTAACATTCGAAGTTATTATACACCCTGTATGTAAGTATGTTATTGTTTATTTATGTCATGGATACGAGGTACGTTATATACTATATTATGCCTTAGGGCATTAAGAAATTACCATTGTAATATTGACACATCACAAATGTTTTCTTCTGAAAATTTAAAATTATCCCGGGTTTCGCGTTTGCCGTATCGTTGAAATCACATTTACTTCTGCCCATCAAATTTGTAATTACCTACATTAATCTATAAAGTGAAAATGTTTATAGTAAATCTATACCAATAAGACCAATATATCCAAGATTGATGAAATTCTGAAGCTATTGCAGTGCTTCCGATTCAGTTTAACAACATTGCTTATCGTGCTCATTCACAGCGTTAGCTGCGCACTTATTAATAAACCATTTCATCCCGCAAGGCCATCAGGCATCATGATTCTTATTCATTACCCACTAACTAGCTACTAATCTCGTGCTAGTCGTGCGCTAAGGAGAAAGGCACCCACTAGGCTTCGGGCTGCTCACTAAAACCATGATATCCCGGACCACACCCATCGGGTAAATCTGTTGCCGTGCAATTATGCACAGAGTTAGAGACTTTGAGAGTTCGGTTTCTAAAGTTTTTGCAAGAGCGTAGTAGATGAGAATGCAGAATGATTTCAAGTAAACAAGAATTGTTGACGGGGATTTTATAAGTCAGGTGAATGGAATGTTATTGTAGATCAAAAAAAATTGTTTGATATTCGTATGATTCAGCATTTCAATTATTAATTGTTTTGTATCTGGTACAAAATATTGTTTGTATTGAAGTACAGCAGTTTCTTCTTTACCTCCTAAAATCCAGCATAAAACGTACTAACTTATAGCGAATGTTTTGTGGACAGTACAAGAATGGTTAAATTTCATTCCAACAAGGATTATATGTATATAAAGGATCAATTAATTGTACATGATTATAAAAATTCCGAAAAATTCATAAAAATGAATGAAACTTTAAACGGTTATATCTCATGATAGAAATTTATCTTCAAAATTTTAAAAATGCACATCTTTAGATCCATTCTTTTCTATTAAATGTTTATAAAAATATTAACTTGAAGTCAATAATAAACTTGCAGTTTACTCGCAACGAAAACATTTTTGCAGCATTTTTCAACTTTAAAATGACATTGCATTGCTAGGATCGGCTGGTTTCAGGCAGCCGTAGTAGTGTGAAAAAGAGTGGCATAGAAAAAAAGTAAAATCGAGAGTATTCTAGGAGCAGAAAAAAACGTAGACCGGCCGCTTAATCATATTAATTTATTTTATTTTGATGATAACCATTTCATATTCCCATTTACAAAATGGTAGATGTTATTAGTTGAGCCCAACCACTTTTAGACTGTCCGGTGCAGTCAGAATCTCAATTCGTGCGACTATCCCTTAAATGGACGCCCTGTTCCCACAAGGATTCTTTGAAGATTCTTTCATCTTTCTAAATTAGCGACGCCGCTAAATTGAATTTTCAATGAGTCTTGGAAAAGAAGAATTTCTAGTTGTTTGATAGCTTCAAAACAGTGAATTTATTTTTTTGCAGGACTCAGAAGCTTGAAAGAATTATTAAAGAATCCCTATAACGTTGCACAAATAAAGCTTCATTATTCTTCTTAATTTTGAAATCTCCTTTTACAAAATACGCCTGTACGTTTGAAAAATTGTAGAATGCATTTGTATATTATAGTTTATTAAAATTAAAAATACTGGTAATGTATAAAAACTTTGAAATGTTTTGTTGTTACAATTATTCCATTTCCTATGCAAGTCAGCTCTTCACCTCTTTGAGTTCACATCTATACACAAACCCAATCCTTTTCTCCCGTTACATTTAATTTATATGCGAACCGCGTATTCGTGCATGGGTTTTACCATTGCTGTTTATTTCCCAACACACAGACTACATAGTCGAGTCTTTTAACTCTGTTGTTGTTATCACTACATCGAATGTGTGTCTGTCTCTTTCTACTCCCACATGATGTTATCTCGCATCCTTGTCGCATCGGCACGACGACATGTCCTCTAAAGAGGCTTAATCTTATCGCAAGAGATTCAAATAATGGCGGGAAAGTTCTCAAAGCAATTAGGAGACAAAATTAAAACGGTATATAATTATTACTTTACATATGCATTTATTCGTCGCGGAATTTTTTCGACTGCTTTCCAGCAATGTCTTAATCAGCTCTCGTGTACCACTCGAGCTAATTACGTTGTTGAAATGCACAATACAAAATTTCCTAAATATGGATAAATGCACGAGTGTAGATTCCGTAAAAAAATCGCAATTAATTCTTTTTAGAATAGAAACTTTAAATATTCGCTTTTGTATTTAACATTAATACTAATACTAGTGTATTATTTATCTTATTAATTGCATATTTACACTCAAAATGACAATTTAACCAATTGGTTAAGAGTTGTGACAGAAAAGTTACCACTTATTAATTACTAGAGTTCGGTTCCTCAAGCTACTAGTACAAAATTTCCGCTACATTTTTAAATAACCATGGTTACTATTATTGGAATCAATTATTCCATTGGCTGTTATTTATGTCATGCGATTTTCACTTATATTATAACATGTGCATTAATTCGTTTCGGAATTTATTTTGCTGCTTTCCAACAACGTCTTAATGTCCTAATCAGCTCTCGTATACCACTCGAGCTAATTACGTTGTTGGAATGCACGATAAAAAATTTCTGGATATGAACTAATGCACGAGTGCATATTCGGTAAGAAAATCGCAATGACATCACCGCTATAATTTTTAAATTATTTTTAACTTGAAATATTTACTAAATTTGTATTTAACAATAATAAATACGTATTATTTACCTTATTAATTGCTTATTTACACTCAAAATGACCATTTTCCCAATTTTTTATATAATGTCAAAATGTCTTATTACAGTAAAGTTTCCGCTTAAAAATTTCGGTTAAGTTCCTCAAGCTACCAGTAAATTTTATTTATATAACCATGGTTACTATCATTGTAATCAATTCTTTAATTGGTTGTTATTTGTGTCATGTGATTTTCAGATGAAACATAATAAAACTACTGATAAACATTGCACAATTCTTCTAAGCAACACGAAATCATCTTAAACGGTTTTTTAATTATTAAGGCGTGTCTACACCACACTCATATATAATATGTGTCTGATAGTGTGAAAGGGAATGTAATTTTGACAGGTTTTTAATCTAAGAGCCTGCAGAAAAATTTCTTTTTATCATGAAAGAAATAAAATTGATTACAAATGACAGTCTATAAAAATAAACACGAACAGTTATTAATTCCATGAAATATGATCGACACTATGTTGGATTTTATACTTTTAAGATTGCATAAAATATTAAGGCAGTTATCTGTTATCTAGAAGTTTTCTCCAGGCTAAAGAATTTGTTACGTAACGATTTTTGCGAATTTTCAACAGAGCTAGTTAAATAATTTTATGGACATATTTACATATACATGTTTGTACTATGTATAACATACTTAACGGAAAAATACATATTTGTTCTAATTAATAATCATTAATGGTCACGAATAAAATGAAAGTTACTTATATTTTCACTTTACACATTTATAGAACAAGTTTATATTTATTTTCATCAATTTATAAACAAGTAAGGTAAAATCTTTTGATTCTAGACAGTAGACACAAATTATAGTTACAGGAAGTCGACATTACTTCCTAAGTATTACATTCTAGCATGCTACATTTTTCCTACGACCATAATTTTATTCATACTTTACATGAACTGTATGATATTTTCTTTGACAGTAGGTATCTAATTTATTAATAACACGGAAATATAGAAATAGAAAACTGTGAATGACATTTTTAAATATTTTTTAAATGAATCTTTATAACAATACATATCGATCAGTGAAAATCCGATTTGAAAATTCGTATTATTCAGGCAGATATTATTTTTGAAAGTTCAAAATGAATTTGTGACGTCATATGTATTAAGTAGTGGCACTCAACGAGTTTATTTTAATGTGTATTGTATTTCCTCTTTTTTATATTTTGTTAAAAATGTAAATTAATATTATATCTTACAGTTCAATAATTATCTTCAAACGAAAATAAAAATAAATTTTTAAATTTACATAATTAAACATTTTTGTTTTGTTAAGTTGGACTAAAATCATCAGTTTTAAACTTTTTTCTGCATGATTAAGATGTTTTTAGTAAATTTAATAAAATAACTATTGTTAAATATAGAATATAAATATTTTTCTGGTAGTATTACGAATGTTGCTTGTGCATGGATATGAATATTACGAGTGCGCAGCACAAGTAATATTCGCAAGCACAAGGTACATGAGTGTATAATATACATACCAGAAAAATAATCTACTTAACTATGACTACGAATGATATCAAGAGATTATTCTTCGAATCAGATTAAGTTTTAAATAAAAATGAAAAAAATACAGTTATCCATGATTTCAGGAAAAAAATATTTGACGTAACGTCAAATGTGTTTTATGTGTTTTTTGGTATTTCTTTACAAACAAAATAGTGAATTTCAAGTGAAAAATGTTCTAGCCTTTTGAAGAAAACACAGAGATAGAAAATGAGAAATATAGAGTAAAATAAAAATGTTCATTTGTTTAATATTCACCTAAAAGTACTAGTAGTGAATAGTCGACACAGAACCTTACTAGTACAAAATAATCAAGTCTATTCATTTTAATTGGCTGTGAAATTCAATATTCTGAATTTTTATTGGTCTTTTTGACAGATGATAGATGATGTGTGAATAATCATAATTATTTATTATGTAATTACTATTTTAAATACAAAATTGCCATCATTTGATTATGGTTGATGAGCACATTATTGTACTTTACAAGCATGGATACATGCATAAATTACACTTTACGTGAATGTCTCTATTTAAATTTATAATTTATGGAACATTCTTTAAACATCAATTATTATTGCCATGTCTAAATATAGTATTATTCTTTAAATGCATTTTAAAGAGAAAATTATTTTAATATTATTTCAATATAGCACTTAATTTTTATAAATAAAATAAATAATAAATGACAGGAATTATATTAATTGTTTATCATAAATAAATACATTAATTATAAATTTACATAATTATGTTAATTAAACATGCTTTTCCTGTTATAAACAATATTTTTTAAAATTTATTATCGAGTCTATTAATTTGAATTGCATTTAAGTTTTATATATTTTTTATATTATTCAGAACTGCACACTTTCTTCTCTGCAAAACCAATATTTCTATAAATACATCTCCGACTTTCAAATCTAAATCAGTATCATCTTCTCTATCTTAAGAATTTCGCACAGAATTTGAATAATGTCGCCGATTACTCAAATAGCACTTTCGTCACTTAGATAAATTGACCAATTTGATCTTCAGAAAATCTCACCCAACAGCTTTTTCAAATTATATAATTTAGACAAATTTACGTGTGAGAAAGAATTTTGAATCTCATCATTAAAAAATTAATACGATGACGAAAAAAATTAATGATTTTGTATCTCACAAGAAATTCAAAACATGCTCTACTTGTAATGTCAAACAAAATATGAGTTTAGTGTCGAAATGTTAGTGAGTAAAGGATCTCATGCTATGCTGGCTAGACTGTGTTTTGTTTATAATTGAATAACGACGGAAACAATAGAACAATAAGAAGACAAGGAGCTCAGGAGCTTCTCTATCTAAACAAGATGAGTAGTAGGTTGTGAAATAAGTGACACTAAATTTCACTTTACTTTTATTTCTTAACGTTTTATGTTTCAATTGTAATGTGCACGTATTGTTTACGGTTTTTGTTTTGTTTAATTAGGTTTGATTTTCAATTGTTCATTGATGACACGCTGACTTTTCTCAAGGAAATTTTCAGCATGATTTTTTTTTGAGGAAAGAAATTATTACGAGGAAATTTAATTGTCTAATAATTATCAGTGGCGGCTTTTTTTTATTTCAAAGTAAGATATCTTTAAATTACATTGCAATTTAATGTAAAATGTCTGTTTAATGTATTGTTTTTAAAAACAATCAAAGCATGTTCTAATCACAGGTAGGGGAGGTGTATTATTAAAGAATTTTTTAAATCTGAAGATTTCTTAAGGGTATCCTTAAGTAAAAAGACAATTTTTTAAAATCCTGTATAAAAGATACCAATCAGATTTTTTTACAGACTATTTCTCTCATTTCACCTAGTTACCTTGTTTTATTTTGACAAAACAACCTCACACAAATTTTTTCGCTCCCTTCTAACCATGTATATGATAAGTAAACAAATTTTGATGTTTCATTAACTTCCTTAGCAACATGTTATTTCATTAGTGTCAAAATTGACTTTTTTATTCGTGAAATAGTCATCCGAATATCATAAATGCGGGTAAATTTTGTCTTGGCAAAATTTTCAGATTGTTTTACATTGATTAATAATCACTCGCTGGACAGTTCGAAATTTTTTTTGTCAAATTTACTCAATAAATTGCTAGGCAACAACTCTCCTAACAATCTGCAAATTTTCCAGCAAAATTTAACCACTTATGATATGATATTATACGGATATAAAAAATTTGTATACCCATGTAAATTGACGCGAGGAATTTAATGGCGACAAAATCAAGTCCAATAAGGGGTTCATTGATCTAGAACTAATTTATTAGAATGCTGCATTTTTATACCAATAAATCCCGTTTAAAACTAGTCTTTATTACCTAATTCACCACCTACATTCTTGTTAAACAATACTTCGCAACCTATAACAATCAGCCCATATCGGGTCAACCATGTAAACACCTTATAGCAAAACACTTAGCACATAGTAGGCGTCTACCAAGTTTCGCTCCTGATCGAGTATCGAAGTCTCCGTGTCTCTACTCTTATGGTTCTCGTCGTGAGAACGATTATCTCGGCCCAGAAACCGATCAGCGCATTCGTAAGTGACCCGGCACCGGCATCGAACTGCTGACCTTTCGGTGACGCAACAAGTATAGTAATCGCCATCGGCCAATCGGAACGCGGTGCAGTGCTACCGTATGTGTATGTGCTATGTAAACGTGGTAAAGATGATGGAGGTTATGTTGGTTTTTCAGTAGGTTGAAGATAATGATGGACAATTGATTAAGTGATGAATTGAAATGCGACGAAATGAGGAAAGGTTATTTTGAATTGTAATTGCAGTTGAAGAAATCATTCATTTACTAGATAATTATTTCTACTGTTAACTACTAAATTTAAAGATATTAAGAAGTTTTTCTAATTCTCTGTTCAACTCGGTTTCCAAATCTAATTCATATAAAAGATTAACTACAAAATACTAGACAAAATTTTGAGTTATTTTTCTACAAACGAATTCTGCCATAAATATAACATTGTTCTGGTTTTCTAATATTTGTATATTTTGATATCTTTAAAACATTTAATTTTGTTTTTTTGTTTGGAGTTCACAAAGTTAACTTTGTGAAACACAACTGAATGTGGTGAGGTTCACTTTGTAACACGCAACATATTTTTTTAGAGGTTGGTATTGGTAGTATCAGATGACATACTATTGTCAAACTTCAATCTTTGAAAATGTACAAATTTCAGAATAACCTCTAAATCATTTTTGATAAATTAGTAATGGAAACATATTTTCTATAATATCTTCAATAGAATAGTTCAGTAATTATATACTTTAACAGTGACAATGACAGTTAAATAAATGGCAATATTAATATCACCAACCAAAACGTTATACACACATACATTTTGCTAAATCAATTTGGTGTATATTATGACAGTTTAGAAAATAGAAAATAGGACAAAGAACTCATTTTATAAGGCTTTTTTTCGCACTTGTCCTTTAGTAAACTCACCCGAGGGCTTGTTTTACTAAATTTGGACGCGTGCGAAAAAATCATGTCTATTATAAAACTTTTTCTTTAATATACTAATATAAACGTTTTACTTTTATAAAACTGTATTTAATTTTACCGTTTTATTTGAAATTATTTTAAAATTTAAAAGTGGGTCATCCATAGTTCTATGTTTATAATAAATACAAATAAATGTTTTAGAACATTTAATTTGAGCATCTCTTATTCCAAGTAATGCATAATTATTCATAGATAAAAATCAATATTAATCATTTTAAATACTTGATAAAATAAGATAACATTTAAATGAAAGTGACTTGTAGTTATTAAAACCATAACATTTAAAAAATCCAAATCTAAAACTAGATCTAGAAGAGAACAAAACTATTTAAATATGCACTTTAACGCCGTAGCAGTAGGTGGAGTAGTTTCTATTTTATTAAATCTACAAACATTTGTGTGAACTTTAAACAGAAAAGGTCAGAAATTATATCGGATATGATTCATACAATTTTTAGATTAAACTCGTAAATGACATTGAAAATGGTCCTTAACATTTCGTAAAATAAATTAATACATTATTTGTCAGTGGGCACTTATTTCAGTTAATGTACATTTCATGTCGAAAATAATACTTTCATTTGACACAAACAATTCATTATCGAATTAGAGATAGATCAGTAACTTTGAAAGTTGCACGCCAATCAAAAAAATATAGTAAACCATGTGTTCAGACATTGATTCTTTCAGGATTCTTTCATTCTTCTGAAACCTGAAAAAAAATTAAGTGTTTTGAAGCTATCAATGAATAAATAAACTCATTAAAGATTTATTTTAGCGGCGCCGCTATTTGGCAGACATAATTATCTTTCTAAAAATTCAGTAGTACGAAAGAATCATCAAAGAATCGTTGTGTGAACAGGGCTTCACGGTAAAAGCTGATGAAATGTGTCACCATGTATGTGTAGCTAGTGCTACAATTATTAGAAAGTGAATTTCACGCATTTATTATCTAAACAGTGTTAAAATGATACATTATCATATACTACTCCCGTTTTACTCCATTTTTGTTTCATTTCAAAGAAAGCGCTGTTACTAGAAATTTCTCTGTCATGAAATTGTGAAAGAAATTTTTAGCATTATGGTAGTAATACCCATAAATTGGTACAATAATGTTATTATATTATGTTGTACTCTTGATTTTTTATTCTGTATTGTTGATATAAATTGGAGAAATTTGCAAAACAAATAAAAAGAAACTGTTCTATAATCATGAATGAATGCAAATTTTTATACATGGTGCATAAAAATAAGAGGATTTTCTCTATAGAATGCTTTCAGACTAGAATTACTAAGCGTTTTGAAGGTTTCTTTTATTTTCACATTATTTAAAGTATTTATAAGAAATGTATTAATGTAGGATGTATTTAACTGCAGATTTGTACGTGTTTTAAATTGTACTATAATTTTCACAATAGTAATAACACTAATGATACATTATTTAATTTAATTTGTGTAATAAAATTTCTTGTATTATAATATTTTTGGCCAATAGAACATCTTGTACTACAAAAGCATTACCTATTATGTACAAGGTTGACCAAAAGTCCCGGGCTGGAGCTATAAGTTTTGAACGAGTGAAGAAGAAAAATATAAAATTTGGGGATTACTAAAGAGTCATAAAAATACATTCTTAGATAGTTTAGAACTTTCATACAACGTGGAGTTTTTTAAGGGGATAACCAACATTTCTAAATAGCAACTCCTGTCGAGTTTCACCTTATTTTAAAGGTAATGAAAAAAGAATCTCATCCCCATAAACCAAACCCCGATATCTTAATTCTTTGAAGAATTTAATTTTAATTAATGTTAATGTTTTTGCACGTTTTATAACAAAAGTTCAAATTGTCGACCTTATGCGGTCTCGCAATGACCCAAACGCTTTAGTAATCTTTTTGTTTCATGATCAGCACGTCGTACAATATATACCTTTTAATTTTTTGTCCAAAGTTGTGGAATACCTGCATACTGTATAGTACCTAACTGAAGTTTAATTTGATAATTACTCATTTGAACAATTTCATTACTCGCCTGCGACTTGTTTTCTTATGACCAAGCGCTATCAACTCTTGTTAATTTGTTTAATTGATTAAAGTGAGTTTATTTTCTGCATTGACCATGGAAAATTATAAATGGTTTTAGTTTTACAAATGGTAAAAATTTCTAAGTAAAAATGCCATTAGAATTTTAATTTACTAAGTTTTCTACTATTATCATTTCCAAATATGGTTCATTCCACATGCAAAATCAAAAAAAATCTTGTGAAATTGCTGACATTCCAGCGAGTAAGAAATCTGGTTTTTGTGCACTGAGATCAATTTCAATGTTAACTGGGTGTTGTCAATTCTTCAACAACAAACATACAACACACAGCTGCAGAACAACAGCTGGTGACCTACAAAGGCATGATCAAGTGACCTGGGATCATAACTCAGTGAGACAAAAGTGAATCTGGTATTAGTAACCATGGGTTACTTGAAAAGTGAAATTTTGTTTATAGTTATATAAGTTGCACTTGATCTTTAAACGAAATCGGGTTTGTGGAATTCTTGGACGCTTCAAAATATTTTTTAAATGTATACTTGTTTCTTAAGGAGGTTGGGGACGAACCTATTTTTAAAGGTTTATACCTAGTAAATATTAATACAAGTTTAAAGCAAGCTAAACAAAAATTTAGAGAGTCCACGGAAAACGAGCATTATTTCAGTATTCAATTACTGAAAAACCGGATAGATGAAAATTTAAAAAAAAAATTAGAATCTCAATAGTGTAATAAAGGCACTGTACAAAATTTAACCTCTCATCATCATTTTAATACCAACCTTCTTAATACTACAGAATGTCTCAAAAAATGTACTCACACTTTAACTTTCGTGATGTTTGCGCGTTATAAGCGTTGTCTGAACAATAATGGTCATCAATTTGAACATTTACGAACATGATTCGTCAATTATATTTATCTTCTATATTCGAATGTATTTCATTTCAATTTATGGTAATAAATAATATTTTTCTCGTCATTCGAAGTGTGAGTACATTTTTTGAGACAGCTGTATTTGTAGTTTTAAGAAGTGGAACGTAAGACTTTTTTTGCGGGTAAAACTGTTTTGTGTTTGAAGAAATTTATATTTTTTTAGAATTTATAATGAGCTGTAAACCAAGTTTCATTCTTCGGTTTTGTATTTTCCAAGCTAAGGTTTTGAATAATATTTAAAAATTCGTATATTATTTATTTATTTTGAGTAAAGTTGCATTCGCTAATTGAATTAATAAATATGATCTAGTTAGGAAACGGTCGTTTTTTAGTAATTTAGTAATGTAGGTTACTGATGGTAACGCCGTGTTTTTTGAAAGTGTTTTACTAAATTTCTAATGGCATTTCCAACTTTTTCTTATTATTAAGCTTGCAATAGTTTTGTTTCTG
This sequence comes from Agonum fuliginosum, assembly GCA_947534325.1. Lineage (NCBI taxonomy): Eukaryota > Metazoa > Arthropoda > Insecta > Coleoptera > Carabidae > Agonum > Agonum fuliginosum. The sequence goes on along the minus strand of OX384034.1, from coordinate 4,356,592 downwards.
TAATTTTACGGAGTTATTCCTATAATGAAATTAATTTTGTGTTTGGAGGACACTATTTTTGCTGGCTGAATGTTGCACTGCAAATTATTTTACAAGTAATAATATTTTCTTCTAGTCTAGAGTCATTATGAGATAATATTACTCAATTTTAACCTGATTTCGTTAACCTTTATATTACTTCATTTTCGTATTATTTTATTATATTTTGATGTAATTTTATTCTCCATAAATGATATATTACTGAAATATTTGGTCATGGTTAAATATCAAATCCAGTATTTCAGAATTCAGATTTTTATTAATCTAGATCATCTTTCGAAATCATCTTTCTAATTAATTTTATGTCTTTAAATATAAGCTATACCTACTAGCAAGATTTTCATCATTAAACGTGTTTTAAAATTGTAACATTAACCTTTAGATTTCATTCATAACAACTGCAAAATATACCAAAATATAAACATTTTAATATTAAACAAACTAAGGGAAAATGGCCAATTACATATTTTAAAGATATTCATTTACAAAATAGTTTATAAATGGACGATTATCAAACATTTTAATATTATGAACAACAGTCTATTATTCTTTTTATTTCTAACCTGTATTCTTTAGAGTCACATGATCATTATAAAATCAAACTTTTTTTTAAGGACTCTGTATATACCTATAATAATCATGTTATTACACAATATGCAGAGACTTTTGGTAGAAACTTTAAAATTGAACTGAATTAAATAAACAATCCAATACCTATATTGAGTCCCACACATACTTTTTATATCTTTTTATAAAAAGCATTACTTTACAATCAGTTGTAGGCAGATTGTAAAATTAGGCTTTTTATAAAAAACCTAGGCATGTAGCATATTATAAAATACAATGTCACATCATTTTATTTTACTCAAGAAGGGTACTAGGTTCTTTATTTAGTTCAGTTCAATCAACCAAAACTGAGTATGTGGGACTCACGAAAGGTATTGGGTTGTTTATTTAGTTGAGTTCAATCAGAGTTTATAGCAAAACGAGTATTTAGGGCTCAAGAAAGGTATTGAGTTTTTAATTTAATTCAGTGCAATTATTAGAGTGTCAACAAAAACCGAGTCTGTGGGATTCAAGTAAGGTATTGGGTTGTTTACTTAGTTGAGTTCAGAGTTTCTAGCAAAATCCTCGACATATAGTGTAACAAAATGATATGACATCACTGCCGAGTCATTTATAAAACGACTGATTTTATAACTACCCTGCGATATTATATATTTTTTATAGACCGACGTACGTATATAGTATTTAGATTTAGCAGACTGCAAACTATTTACTTCTCTTTTATTATTCATTTGATTTTCCCGAGACATTTCAAGGCGTGTCCGATTTTTCGCAAGGTCACAATACAGTTTATTTTCATTTGTAACAAACAGTTCTGCTTTTCAACATCGCAGAAGGAAGCAGGTGGCATTCAGGATACTGAATCAACAATCTAATATCTAATGTGAAATCTCAATCTGTCAAAATGTTGCGAAATACAATCATACGACAGCGGGAGCGGGATTTGGCACAGAACTTTTTGCGAAGTATAAAAAGCCTAGAGTAGGATGAAATCAAAAGTTTTTTAAGTTATATTAGGTCATTTTACCTTGGAAAATATGTAAGGTATGTGTGGGAAGAAATAAAATATTAGAAAATTAATTATTTTAGTAATGCGGTATTGAATTATGCAATAATAAATTTGTTTATATTTTTTAAATGAAAATAATTGGCAATTATATTTTTAACAACAAATATTTTTACATAGGTACATACAAACATAAAAATCCCTATCACGCCTATCAGGGACACACACAAAATGTTCAAGTTCGGTTCGTGGTTCACTATGTGCTTTATAGGGTTCGGTTTTGTTCCGGTTTTCATATTTCTTCTTGGATTTAACCGGTCAACCGGTTTTAAAAAAAGCAGTTCAAGTTTCAGTTCCGGTTCAACGATTTAATAAATAACAAAAGCAATTAGTTTTAAACATTGTTTAACTTTTGGACTAAAATATAATTAATTTTAATTAATGCTTTAAATCGTTCCGAACCGGTTCGCTTCAGACTATGGATCCTTAGAGGATTATTTCATGCTCTTGAATTTTGAAAAAAATTGGTGAGAATCGTTTGTCAAATAGCGGCACCACTAATTTGAATCTTCAATGAGTCTTAGAAAAGAATAATTTATAATTGAATGATGCTTTAAACAGTGATTTTTTTCCAAGATTCAAAAGCACGAAAGAATCCACAAAGAATTATTGTGTTATCAGAGCTTAAGATGTTAGAACCACAGTCGATCACATTGTGCACTCATAGATATCTGCCCAGAAAATTTAATTTTATTAAAATTGCATCTTAATATTAATATATTCGGAAGTTCAACACACCTATTTACGATGAAACTATTTTAAATTTTAAACAAGACATTATCCTTCTCAATAACATTGTGAATATTTATAATGTAATATACAGGTATGTTGGTATTAATTACACGAAAAAAATTACTCTTACATGACAAGGTATATTAAATAGCAAACACGACAAGAAGACAAAATTCTTCAGTCAAATAGACAACCTAACTGTCTCTAATTTTACTAAGTCTTGCTCTAGAGCAATGCAGTAATGTAGTAATAGTAATAAGTCATGCTGTAGGCGACCTCAGGGACAATTAATTTGTGATTAATTCAAAGCAGTACTGTTACTGTTACTTGCATATTTAGATCGTACTACGTAGAAATCTTAATTACTGTTTTGCGTCACCGTCATCTCATTTTACATAGAATGGAATAAGCAGTTTGCATTTCTAAGCGTTTTGTAATATTGTCTCTAGTACAAAATGCTGCTAAAGAATGCAATACAAAACAACGATTTATTTTTATAATATCTTACGTAAACGGCGGTGTACGAATTTCAGCAAATTATTTTGGAACCTTTTCGAACACTAAATATATTTTTCCTCACAGTGAGGAAAAATATCGTACTTCACATGTGAGAGAAGTAAAATGCTGCTCTAACTCGGGTTCTGATTGGCCACTCGCTTCGCTCGTGACGAATCAGACACTCATGACAGAGGCATTTTACTTCTCCCACTAGTAAAGTAATATACTATTTACCTCCCGCCTCATATTCTATAAGAGAGGTATTGTGACGGGTCTAAATTTTCGAGTGTGAGTTTTTGGCAGATAAGCACGTTTTTTTTCTTAAATTATCTCGATAAATAAAGCATTTATGATAATTATGTTTCATTAAATATAACAATTTTTACCTCTCGCCTCATATTCTATAAAGAGAGGTATTGTAATGGGTCAAAATTTTCGAGTATGAGTTTTTGGTGGATAAGCACGTTTCAGGGTCTCTAGAATACGAATTTAATATTTTCCCGATGATGTCTGTGTGTGTGTGTGTGTGCGTATGGATGTATGGACGTATGAATTATGTGACGATTTTTCGTCCACGATAACTTAAAAAGTATCAAACCTTTAATAACCAAATTTCATATTTAAGGTTTTAATAAGGATCTTAACACCGGATAAGATTTTGGTAGAAATCCGAAAACCGGAAGTAGTACTTTTTGGAACTTGATATAGTTTTTCTTAAATAAATTGGTACATTATTTACTTATGACAATTTTTGCAATTAAAAATAAAAGATAATATAATTATCTATGAGTACAGTTAATTTTAAATCAATTTGCTGAATCTGGTAGTATTTAGCAATAAAATAAAGTGCAACTAAGTACCAGTATCTTGTTGTCCATGATATGAAATTTGTTTTTACTCAAAATTTGAATTATTATGACAGTGACAGTACAGTTGACATCTTTTGCTTGCATCTTGGTTTACATTATCGTTTACATATTACATGAACATGAAACTATTAAAATGTAAGTAAAACTATTTATTAGATTAGTAGAATAAGCAGAATTAGGCGAGAGGTTGTGTACTGGCCACAGCAGATTTTTTTTATTTTGAATGATTATGACAGTGACAGTACAGTTGACATATTTTGTTTGCATCTTGGTTTACATTATCGTTGACTTATTACATTAATATGAAACTATTAAAATGTAAGTAAAACTATTTATTGGATTAGTAGAATAAGCAGAATTAGGCGAGAGGTCGTGTGCTGGCCACAGCGGATTTTATGAATTTTATACATTCTATAAATAATGAAAAAGCACTAAAAAGCCGGATTTATTTATATTCCCAGTCAAATTATTACAAGAATGGAACAAAACTAATGTTTTTCACAAGATCAAGATGGATGGAAATTTAACAAAAATACAATACAATATTCCGTTTTCTTATCTTCCTCTTCGATTTACAATTATGACGGCCAGTGTAGTGCTAGTAAAAAGTGTAAAAATCTTGAGAAAGTAAAACGAACTACTGATAATACCTTTTGTAATTGGGTGCGCATTGTAACTATATAGGAAACACCTCATACTGTTTTTGTCATTTCCTTTTACATAACGAGTGATTTTCGCGTTGGCCGTTGTCCATTACAGATTTAGCAAATCATTATTCTATTACGAGTTACACGAGTAACAGTAGTTCCTGTTTGCAGGCGTGTCGTTTTTTGTTTGCATATGTTTTTGTGATAGTTTTTGTTACAGTTTTTAAGATGAATTGTCAATCAAATTAGGTTCTTTTCACTTTTAGTTTTAATATGTTTGTCCTGAAGTGTGAACATGACAACCACACATCGTTGCGGTAAAGAAACTCTAAATATTGGCTTTAAGAGGTTTTTAATAAAGATCAAAATGCTAATTTATACAATTTATTGTTCAGTACTGTCTAAAATAAATAAATTACATTAAGTAATTTAAAATGTGACATTTGTTGCGGCAATCTTTTAGCGGTTGTCTCAATATAAATATAAATTTTATTTAAAAAAAAAATTATATGTTTTTTTTAGTAAATTGAGAAATAAATTTGCTGTGGCTTTGTATAGGAGGTATGGCAGCATTCATATATTATTCAATTTACATTAATTATTTTAGGGCTTGTTGCAAAACAAATTGTGAAAATAAAAAATACTAATCCCAAGTTTGTATCTCTACTTCAAAAATATTTAATAAAATTCATTTAAGTAGTCCATTGACACATGGAAATTTTAGTGTAAATGTCAAATGCATCTCACTTAAGGTGATGCTCTACCCATGGCAGAAAACAGTCAAAAACATTGATTCCGCACACTATTCTATAGCGTTTATTGATTTGTTAAAAATCAAAATAACAGATAATTTATGTTTGAGGAGAAAAATAATTTTGCCACCCATTTTTGTAAAAAAACTGCAATATTTGTAAAAAGAGTGTTTTTTTCGCGCCACTGTACAGCTTTTCTTTATAAGTGACTTATCTTCAAATTTTAATATGTTGTCAACACAGCTTGGATCTGCGAAACAACCGATCGAATTTTTAAAATTCGTTTTAAAATAGAAGATTATTTGTGTTTAAAAAATAACACAAATTGGGAAAATTCAAATAATTAACGTATTTCTTCTGCATCTAGCATTTTGTAGATTGTACTTTTACCTTAAACAATATCATTAGATTATTATATTTAACAAAACAATAAACGCTGTGGAGTGGCGCGCAAAATCCATGTTTTTGACAGTTGGCTGGAAAATGCGATATTTTTTTCTAATAAATAGGTAGGTACCTAGTCGGCTAAAAATATAATACATAATGTGTGCGTTAGGTACATCGCTCGGTTTTATTAAAGCACTCCGCTTCGCGTCGCACTTTAATATAGAACCTCGCGTTGTAAAATAATACCTGCCACATTTATAATATAAATTATTTTCTACAAGTACTCGTAAGATAGAACACTTTTCATACTAAACAATTAAAATTGATATTTAAACTTAATAAACTTTATATCATAATTTTGTTGAATATAACTATGTTAATAGATTGCAATTCAACCATAAAATTAATTTAATATGAGCTATAAAACAATTTATTTATTTATTTACTGTGCAACTTTTCCAACATTGCACACAGTTTTAAATGAACCTTGACTAAACATAAAACGATCTAAACACTCAATAAGATTTGCATATAAGTAGCTGTTTAAAAATCAAGTGAGCATGCAAACTTATTTTGTTTCACTTTCAGATTTCTAACCTGGGCGGCACCTTTTTCGTTTTTCATTGCAATTGTTAATTTCTTATTGGCAATAACGTACTGCAATTGTTTAATATGATGTAATGTGAAATTTCGATCGAGAGATCTGATTATATTATAACGATGCTTGAATGTTTGAGTAATTGTTGAGACTCTTTCACCGAGAAATATAATTGATGTAATATTGTTTTCTTTGTTGAATTTATAATGAATTGTTTGTGCTTTTGTTTATAAATATTACAGATATGCGGCAGTAAGTTAAGTGAATGTTTGTGGCAATGTTTATAAGGTCTAATGAGGACATGTGTTTATGATAAGTTTGTCATTGTTTTTAAGATTTTATTAATTTATTTATTTATGTCAGGGGTCTGCATCACTCAACCTTGAATTCAGAGCAAGCAGCCAATGTTTAATGTATCTTTTTAATTACAATTTCTAATTAAACAAACTAAATTGTATGTAGGTATACGTACTAGAACATAGAATAGATCACTAAAAAAAATGTCTATTATAATATTAACACATCACTTTTCCTTTAGAAGTATAACTTAATTGTTTGTTCCTTGCTAAGATTTAAAAAAAATTAGCAAATAAGTTTTAAATTTGCTACATACGTAGAATAAGAGCACATCTGTCGTAAATTATAAATAATTTACAGAATTGAACCCAAGTAAATCAATTATTATTTATTTGTTTATTAATGTAGATTTTCTATGAAGGGTTATTCTAATGACAAGAATTTTATAAATGAATAAATAAAAAATAATTTATTATTATTATTAGTTCAGAAATTTTAATCCAATTTATAAATCTGAATTGTCTAAATCATGTCACTTATTTATATTACGTTAAATGTAGGTATATGCTTTAAAAGTATTGTGCAATGAACTCTATACTATGTACCTGGAACGGACGCGGGCGTTAGAGTCGCTAAGGCAAGTTTGTAATTAAAAACGTGAAGTATTTTGCCCATGTTCTACACGAGTTAGACAGTGATAGAGATACTTCTCTAATGCTATACGCCATAAGTCTGTTTCTTTCTCACTGCTGCTGTTTTGTAGTGCGCTACGGCTCCCTTCCAGGTACTTAACTTTATTATTTAGGGACGGGAAAATATCGATATATCGATAAATAATATCGATATGACCATCAGTCAATATTACTTTTCGTTTGGTACCTATCGATATATCGATAACTCGATATTTTCGATTTTTTTCCGATAATTATCGACATAATATGTACAAATATCGAGTTATCGATACTTCGATACCAAAAGAAAAGTGATAGCAACTGATGTTCATATCGATATTTATCGATATAAGTATCGATATTTTCCCCATCTCTAGTATTATTTGATGATGTTTATGTACCTTGGGCTATAATCATCATTATAATGAATTTGATACTAAAAAAGTCTTATTTTATTAATAATTGAAACAATTTGATTTTGAATTAAATTTCTTTCTTTCAAAATAAACCAACATTAAGGATGCACATTACAAAATATATTTTCTTTTGGTAAATTTCACAAAATGTCGAACCAGTTTAATAAAACATGAACGAAATATGTAAATTACGGCGCCAAAATGAAAGCAAATTTGTTCTATTTATAACACATACAGCAAAAACTTTGTTTCTTTTAAATCTACGAGTAGTGAAACAAATTTTTCATGCATGAAATTATTCATATCTAATTTAATACAACTGCAATAATAAGAATAATTGTCACTTCCTATTAATTAACATTCCTGACTCTAATAGATAATAAAAAGAAGTTATTATCGATATTGAAGCAATTTTCCATGATTTCTTAACTGTCATCTGTCGTAATCCATGGCAATGTCTGATTCTCGCATTACCGTTAGTGAGATATTTTCAGTACCTGTCGTATCAGACTGAGTATAAAGTTATTAAGACACTTTCTTAGGCGTTTGAGTAACTGTATCACTTTTACTCTGGACTTTCGGTTTTGCCGGGAAACTGTGTCGAAAAATTGATTCTTAATTCGTAAGCCTAACAAGAAATTAGAATATGCATAGCATACTTTCGGTTTCCAGTTTCACTATTATTTTTGTTTAATTATTCTCATATACAGGCAGTATTATAACGTCGAGCACGTATACAAACTTAACTTGACTACACAATTTAGGTCGCGAAATATATTTCGCGGCCGTACTTTAAATACCGGCTGCGAAGTTGAATTTCGCGGACTGAGTTGTCATTGTCAAACAATTTTGACAGTTGTCTAAATAATATGGGTGTTTTTATAATACACTCGACAAAATAAACAAACGCACCATTTGAAAATGCACAAAAAATGCAATTTTTATACCGCCATAACTCGGTTGAGTTTGGTCAAAAATGGATGAATTTTCAACTTATGACAAGTTTGAAGTTTCCTCTTTAAGGTCATGCAAGTTAATTTGACTCCAAGTTCATTTCACTCTCTGCCACTCCTCTGAGAAGAAAATGTTTTTGATGTCAAAACATGTCAAACTTTGACAACTTGTACCAGTTGCAAAAAAATCGTGGACTCAATCCATTAACAAGCCGATAAAGTTAATTCATTTTCCTGACGGGGGAAAGAGTGACTAGATCATTTTTCATGTTCTTGAATAGATAATTATTTTAACATAAGTACCTAATTTTAAATAATTCTTTTTAAATATATCATATTAATTTTGTTCAAATTAAAATCATCTACTTTAAGATAAAATCTGCTAAATCAATGGATATACGGTGACAACAATAATTAGTTAATTAAAAATATGCAATTATTAGATTTATTGAATTAGGTGAATTGAAGTTTACTAATAATTATCAATTAGAATAGTATAATAAAATTTGAAAATTTACTGGAACGAATAAACGTATGCTAACCCAGTTTGGGAATATATAGCATGAGTTTATGTATTTTTCAAAGCATGAGTTATATTTTTATTCCCGCATATATAAATTTATTTAAGTGTTATAATTTAATCTTCAATCAATAACTTTCGATGATCGCAATTTCTCTTATTAATCATCTATAACGTTTAACATACATCTGGAAAATAGTTATTTATGTTAGGCCATCTAACAAGACATAAAGAATTTATAACATTTACTGACAAAACTAGTTAAAAGCCTCATAAGTTAAAATTTCATATTTTCTCTCAATTATCAAAAGTTAACGACCCGTGTGTGCGTTTACATAATTTATGTGTCCACTGCACTGCGAAACAAAAAAAACTTTATCTAATTTATGCCGAGAAAAAAAGAAGAAGAATTTAATAATTACCTAAATCTGATATTATTTTAAAGATGAACGATGCGACATTGTAAATTGTAATATTTAAAAAAATCTAATGGCAATGAGTACCCGTGAGTTGATGGCTGGTAACCGCACACATCTTACAATGATAACTCACTGTGTGGCTGCCACACCCAAGTTTTTATAAAATGCGTATAACATATTATAAATGTATGTATAAAAAATTATTAAATGAACATATCACGTCTTTTACCCAACTTGGGTGTCGCAGCATCACATACTGGGTGAGTCAACAGTAGACATACAGGTTGTATCATTATTTCGAGTACATCCGTTAAGGAAGGGTATAATATAGTTGAGTACGAATTATAAATAATTTTTCAAAAATTCGAGAAATTATTAATGAATAATGATCTAGATCAGATATTGGTTCAATAAAATTTTGAATAATATTACTCTATCTGTAAAACTTTTAAGATAAATAAATAATGATCTACTAGTATTTGCATAGATAACATCAATGATATTTTGTAATAGTTAGAAAAAATTATAAATGAAACATAATTTAGGTTTGTGCATTTTTGAAAATTAATTTATCTAGATCAGTTTATATTAATATTGGTAAAAAAATCTGCTGTGGCCAGTACACGACCTCTCGCCTAATTCTGCTTATTCTATTAACCTCGAGACTAATCTAATAAATAGTATTACTTACATTTTAATAGTTTCATGTTCATGTAATATGTAAACCAAGATGCAAGCAAAAGATGTCAACTGTACTGTCACTGTCAGAATAATTCAAATTTTATGTAAAAACAAATTTCATATCATGGACAACAAGATAGACTATTAATTATTGTACTTTATTTTATTGTTAAATACTACCAGATTCAGCAATTTGTATTTATAATTAACTGTACCCATAGATAATTATATTTTCTTTTATTTTTAATTGCAAAAATTGTCATAAATAAATAATGTAACAATATATTTAAGGAAAAGTTTATCAAGCTTCAAAAAGTACTACTTCCGGTTTTCGGATTTCTACCAAAATGTTATCCGGTGTTAAGATCCTTATTAAAACCTTAAATATGAAATTTGGTTATTAAAGGTTTGATACTTTTTCAGTTATCGTGGACGAAAAATCGGCAGTCCATACATTCATACAAACACACACACGCACACACACACACACACACACACACACACACACACACACACACAGACATCATCGTGAAAATAGTAAATTCGTATTATAGAGACCCTGAAACGTGCTTATCCACCAAAAACTCATACTCGAAAATTTTGACCCATTACAATACCTCTCTTATAGAATATGAGGCGAGAGGTAAAAATTCAAATAGGTACTCATATATCAAAGAATCACCTTAAAACATACATCTTTTAGCAGAATTTTTTTTACCATTATAATCTCTAGATGTTATGGCAGCTTACATGATGAATCTATATATGATCCAAACTCTTTTTATAAATTTAGACTAGCGTCAATAATATAAATTCCATTACGAATTATATTAATAATAAAATAATAAAATGGAAGATTTTCAGAGAAGCAGTAAATTTAATAAACTCCAATAAAAATCAATGCTTTGACTGCAAATCGTCTTCATCAGGATGATAATTGGTTACAAAAATTAAAGAATATTTAGACTAGCCTCAAGAATATATATTCCATTACGAATTATATAAATAATAAAATTGAAGATTTTTGGAAAAGCAGTCAATTTAATATAAATCAATGCTTTGACTGCAAATCAGTCTTCATCAGGGTAATAATAGGTTACAAAAATTAAAAAATATGTCATTACAAAGATAACAAATTATCTCTCTCCCTTAAATATTGTTTCAAACTGTCACCAAATGAAATAACTATAACAACCGCGCCACAATTAAATCTCTTAACAACCCCATCCCCTATCCAGCCACCCTTACTTACATTTCTATCCAGCCGCATATTAATTCTTTGATTCACTTCACGCACAAGAACAATTCACAATTAATTCACTCAGCAACAGCGGTTGGCATAAGAACTACAAGCACGCGAACAGGAAAGTGATACCTGAAGCTCACGTGGGGAGAGATATATAGCGTCGGAGATGCCAGCGACACCGTATGTGGCGGTGGGAAGTGGAACTAACAGCAGTGAAACTCGGGGACACCCTGTATATGGGGTGGTATGCAGATAGAGTTGGTGCCGGGTATGGTTGTATATGTTAATCAATTGGATGAGTATTCGGAAGTTGGATAAGAAAGGATTAAATAAATTCAATCTCTTAAATGCATACGTTTCGGATTATATTCATCCTTCATCAGTGCAAATGAGATTACAAGTTTTTACGTTTAATACGCCGAAGATCATCCTTGTTACAAGGTTAAAAGACAACTGTCCGAAAGATATGAATTTAAGAGATTGAATTTATTTAATCCTTTCTTATCCAACTTCCGAATACTCATCCAATTGATCTATTTACTGGATACGATTTTCAACTTTAAGTATATGTTAATATCCGGGTGTTTGAACTGTTTTGTGGGTTATGAACCCATGGTTCACTGTAATCTGTGAGGGTGATACACCCAAGTTCAGTCAAAGGTGTCCTAATTATTTTAATATGTACCTACCCAAAAAATGCTTACACTATTTAAAAAAAATCTGCTGTGGCCACCACACGACCTCTCGCCTAATTCTGCTTATTCTACTAATCTAATAAATAGTTTTACTTACATTTTAATAGTTTCATGTTCATGTAATATGTAAACGATAATGTAAACCAATATGCAAGCAAAAGATGTCAACTGTACTGTCACTCTCATAATAATTCAAATTTTATGTAGAAACAAATTTCATATCATGGACAACAAGATACTGGAATTTCAAAAAAATAGAATATTAATTGTACTTTATTTTATTGTTATATACTTCCAGATTCAGCAATTTGTATTTATAATTAACTGTACACATAGATAAAAACAATTTCTTTTATTTTTAATTGCAAAAATTGTCATAAATAAATAATGTACCAATATATTTAAGGAAAACTTTTCCAAACTTCTAAAAGTACTACTTCCGGTTTGCGGATTTCTACCAAAATCTTATCCGGTGTTAAGATACTTATTAAAACCTTAAATATGAAATTTGGTTATAAACGGTTTGATACTTTTTAAGTTATCGTGGACGAAAAATCGTCGGTTCATACAAACGCACACACACACACACACACACAGACATCATCGTGAAAATAGTAAATTCGTATTCTAGAGACCCTGAAACGTGCTTATTCACCAAAAACTCATACTCGAAAATTTTGACCCATTACAATACCTCTCTTATAGAATATGAGGCGAGAGGTAAAAATTGAAGCATCGTTGGATGACACTTTAGTAGCATGAAAACGTGTTTTAGTAAAATTATTAAGGAGCCCGTCTACCTGTCAAAATTCAGCTTAAATGTACAGTACGCGAAATAAGATATGACTAGGCAATATTAATCGAGCGGACATAGATTATAAGCAATGTTTTTGGCAGAAACCGCTTCGCTACATTAAAATAAGAAAGAAGTTGTCCAGCTCGGTTTTTCTCTTGACTTTAGTTGGCGAACTTTGACTCAGCTCTGTGTAGAACATTCTTTCTCTTCCTTGCCGCTCCGGCCAATTCTGGCTGCACAGGCAGTAGTAATGTAACAAGGATTATGTATATTGAAGGATAGCCCTTATGAAGAAATTTTGATCTAAGGGTTTGATTTTTACTCATTTCATTATCAATACCGGTTTCGAATCTTTATAAAGTCATCTTCAGGCTGGTGTCGAAGACTACAATAAAATTACCGCAATTAGTCCAAATTGGACACATAAATAAATTATTTTTGTTATGGTAACAAAACAACATTTAGGATTATTAAGGATTATATACTTGAAGGATTAATTATTAACAGTTCTATCTCATGATAGAAATTTATTTGAAATTTTTTAAATGTACATCTGTAGATCCATCGTTGCTTTATTAAATGTTTATAAAACGTTATCTTAAAGTCAATAATAAACTGATAGTTTACTCGGAACGAAATCACTTTTCAGCTATCAGCTATCAAACCACTTGCTATGCTAGTTTTAAAAAGACACCACAGGGAAGCTTTTTGTGCTATTGAACTGAAATGTGTTAATGACTGGATTCGAACATAAATTGTCAGATATTCTATCAGTTACATAACGTACTCGGCTACCCTCTCCTTTGGATTCTTGGATCGTAAATTTATCAGACTATCATGAAATTAAAAAATATATGTTTTTAAATTATTTTATGTAAAATTAAAATATTCCTGATGGTGTTAGATTTTAGTCGGTTACCCTCTAAATTATTTCAAAATATGTAAAGTAGAAGTTCATAAAAATATCTTTACTTTTAATTATAATGTAGATACCGACTATATTGAAATAATAATTTTTGTTTATGAATATTAATAATAAAATATTTAAAACCACTCAAAAATTATTCAGGTGTACCGCTAGTATTTCCTGAATTTAGATATTAAATTTCTGAAAGTATATAATCAATTATATTTTTAATAATAAATATGTATGATATAAATTTTAACATATCCTCATAAATTAAAACAGTTACGACGATTTAATTATACGGAGTATATTGAAAATATTTGTCAACATATTTATATTTTAAGTGCATCCTCCGTCAATCAATTTGTGCCTGAAAATTACAAAAAATAAAATTTGCGAGTAAATAGCGCGGGTGTATTCTAATGCCAAATTTTATGTGTCATGTGTTTCAGTTGAGTGCCTTATCTTAAGCGATGATAATCCTTTAATGGCTCACTAAATTAGCGTGTCATTCCTGCAACAAACCGTAAAATTCCTCGTGAAAATTCATGCCCGGCTTTCACCAAATTGTAAATGAACGCATTTAAAAAGAACATCCCGGTATTAATGAATAACAATTTTAAACGTTTCGCCGAAATTTTATTGCTAATTAGGACTAATTAAATTAAATTTTGATACACACGACAAAAAAGAAATTATTCCATTGTGGTGAAGATAATTAAATATTGAAACTACTGTTATATTAATTATTTATATTTCATAAATAATACAAATAAATAAATATTTAAAAATAGATTCTCCCTTTAAATCTATGTCTGACTCAAGAACCTAATATTTTCAAAAACTCTAGCACAAATTAATTTTATCTGTTGTGGTTATTTAAATCTAAGCATTTGAAAATGTAACCTAGTATTTTCTATTTTCACAATGAATAATAAAGTGAAAATACGTATAACATGCATATAATTACAGGCCACTTTTACAATTTTAAAGAAATTGCGTTAAATTGTGCTCCTATTATGTCTAAATTAATCGTGCTCTATAAATATTCATCATTAATCTAAATATATTAGAAATAGCACGTACCGTAACTTACCTACTCGTACTTCTAATAAAATACCTAGGTACTAAATTTACTTTATATGCCTCCGGTCGGCATCGCTAGTTTTCCATATCTCAAAATCCGCCAGAAACTCTTTGTTGCCAGCCTAGGCCGGCAAACAACCGGAAGTTATAGGTTGGCATCTTGACATTACTACAATTGTCAAGCAAATGTCAATTTTATGCGTTGAATATTTTTTATAAAAGAATTAACAAGATTTTGACAAATTTTAGACGTAAATCGTTAATAGAAACTGAAATAAATATATTTTAAGCTCAAATGCAAGTATTCGGTGCACAATTTTTTAGGTTATGTATAATTATTTTATATTTTTGTAATGAAATCGGCACATAAAATATTGTGTATTACACGTCCAGAAACTGTTATGCTAGTGCTCGTAATTTGCAAGCCTCGCCTGTGGCTCGGCGTGTCAAAAATACTCGCTCTTGCAAAAGGTCAGTTTCTGGCCTTGTGATACAAATAACTATTTTTCCATAGCTGATGTTAAAGTTCTAGTTTAGGTATGGACTATTTTGAGTAGATAAAGTAACACTTTAACCGGAAGCAAAGATAAAGTAAAATTTGAGTAAAGTTAAATTATATTTCTTTTTCAAATTCGTTTTCACACATTTCTGCATCCTCTGGGAAAAAAGTAAGATGATGAAAAACATCACAAACAAACTCTGAAACTGTATTTTCATAATAATTTAATTTAAAATTGGTTTTTTATATTTTTTCTGTAACATCTGCTATAGAAAAAATCTGCTGTGGCCAGTACACGACCTCTTGCCTAATCTAATAAATAGTTTTACTTACATTTTAATAGTTTCATGTTCATGTAAGATGTAAACAATAATGTAAACCAAGATGCAAGCAAAAGATGTCAACTGTACTGTCACTGTCAGAATAATTCAAATTTTATGTAGAAACAAATTTCATATCATGGACAACAAGATATAATATTAATTGTACTTTATTTTATTGTTAAATACTAGCAGATTCAGCAAATTGTATTTATAATTAACTGTAGGTACCCATAGATAATTATATTATCTTTTATTTTTAATTGCAAAAATTGTCATAAATAAATAATGTAACAATATATTTAAGGAAAACTTTATCAAGCTTCAAAAAGTACTACTTCCGGTTTGCGGATTTCTACCAAAATGTTATCCGGTGTTAAGATACTTATTAAAACCTTAAATATGAAATTTGGTTATTAAAGGTTTGATACTTTTTCAGTTATCGTGGACGAAAAATCGTCAGTCCATACATTCATACAAACACACACACACATACACACACACACACAGACATCATCGTGAAAATAGTAATTTCGTATTGTAGCGACCCTGAAACGTGCTTATCCACCAAAAACTCATACTCGAAAATTTTGACCCATTACAATACCTCTCTTATAGAATATGAGGCGAGAGGTAAAAATTGAATATTATACACGACTACAAAATTATATTAACGACTCGAGAAAAATAATTAATTCGCTCCTTCGTCGCTTGGGAAAACTTTTGTTTCGTCGATAAAATATAATTTTATCGTCTTGTATAAAAAAAAATCTGCTGTGGCCAGTACACGACCTCTCGCCTAATTCTGTTTATTCTACTAATCTCAAGACTAATCTAATAAATAGTTTTACTTACATTTTAATAGTTTCATGTTCATGTAATATATAAACGATAATGTAAACCAAGGTGCAAGCAAAAGATATCAACTGCACTGTCACTGTCAGAATAATTCAAATTTGATGTAGAAACAAATTTCATATCATGGAGAACAAGATAGAAAATTAATTGTACTTTATTTTATTGTTAAATACTACCAGATTCAGTAAATTGTATTTATAATTAACTGTACCCATAGATAATTATATTATCTTTTATTTTTAATTGCAAAAATTGTCATAAATAAATAATGTACCAATATATATAAGGAAAACTTTATCAAGCTTCAAAAAGTACTACTTCCGGTTTGCGGATTTCTACCAAAATGTTATCCGGTGTTAAGATACTTATTAAAACCTTAAATATGAATTTTGGTTATTAAAGGTTTGATACTTTTTCAGTTATCGTGGACGAAAAATCGTCAGTCCATACATACATACAAACACACATACACACACACAGACATCATCGTGAAAATAGTAAATTCGTATTGTAGAGACCCTGAAACGTGCTTATCCACCAAAAACTCATACTCGAAAATTTTGACCCATTACAATACCTCTCTTATAGAATATGAGGCGAGAGGTAATAAAATAACTATTTCCATCTTCTCTTTTTTGAAGATAATAAATTTCTTGAATTATTGCAAAATTGTTTTAATTGTAATAAATTAGTTATTTGCTTAAATTTAGCAAATATAGCAAGTTAAGCTTTTCGGGAATGCGTTCACAAATTTTAATAAATTATTTTCTTATTTTTACTGTAGCAATTTGAACACCTGATTCAAGAAACCAGCTTAATTTAATGTCACAACTTCAAATTTAAGTTTACCACACCGCATTCCAACTTAATCTGCAATTTTCTCCACAACTTTATTACAATTTTTTGAGCAAAATCCTTGAAAAATAATTAAAAATGAATATTAGAATTATTATTCTTGTGCAGGAAATTATAGCAACACGCAGATAGGTCGTAGGTCAAACTAACCAGACCATTGTGCACGCACACAAAGGTTAAAGTTTACTTTATTCATTTGCTAAATAATAAGTTTTACTTTTAAGAATGCATGTTGTTTTTACCTCTCGCCACTCAGTCCTGTAAGAGAGGTATTTTTAAATAACAATGTATTATCTACAATTTGTATTCAAAACGTTGTTCTATCTAGCACCATTTTACAATTATAAGAAGTGAAAAATTTGTTACAATTTTGATTAATCTGCCCAGCAATGAAAATAATAAATAAAATATTTGAGTGTTAGTGTCAAATAAATGTTTGACTTTTTGACAAATTGAAATTGAGAATATGAAATGTCATATATTATTAATAAGGTCATGATAAACTTTAATAATATTATAAAAACTACAATTCTACAATTCAGTAAGTACCTTCATACACACTTTTATTAGTAAAATGGAGTATGGCGAGAGGTCATGTGTTGGCCACATCAGATTTTTTGAAATAGTTTCGCTTGGCGTACCTACTCTAGCTGTTATAAAAAATTTTACGGAGTTGCATGACCCGGATTCAAATAAAACCGTAAAATCATCGAATTATGGTTATGGTTGTTAATCTAGATCTAAGTATTGTGTTAGTCATTTAAACCAGTTTATTTTTTGTTAAGATGTTTAAATAATGTTAAAGGCCAAAATGTGACAGATTTATCAGATCATTTTGTTTTCCTTAAAATATTTTATTATTTCGTGGTGATTATTGATCGTAATTTAGGAAAATCGCAAGGTCGAAAACAATTTAAGAAATATCGGCAAGGTCACTTTTATTTTCAGTGCTTAATAGTGATGATCTAAACTAAACAAAGATACGGATCAATAAATATTGTGGTTATGATTATCGGATAATAAAATCTGGGGTTAAGAATTATGTGAAGAAAGCAAGGCTGAATATAATTGGAAAATTATTCTTTATAATCTCTCACATTCTTAGACTTATTCTCTTTAAATCTCAATTATTGATTGCAAACAGGTAAGATAAAAAAAATAATAAAGCTATAAAATTATTATTTATATAATCATATAAAGTACATTTTTCAAAAATAATAGTTAATAGATATTTATACACCAAGTGAGAACATGAATGTTTATTCAAGAGAAGAAAGTTTAGCCCTCGAGCCCGAAAGGCCGAGTGGGATAATTTCGTCGAGTGAATAAACATTCGTATCTCACGTGGTTTATGCAATATTTTATTCAATTTTGACGAAATTATGTCAAATATATGAATTATAAATTTATTTTGACATAACAAAAAACCTGATTAAAGTAATCGTCAGTGACAAGTTGTTTTATACATTTTTGAGGAAATAATGACAGTTTAAAACGTCAGAGTGATTTAAAAATGTGTTGAGTGATTTAAAAAAAAAAATTCACTTGTGAATAACCAGTTGTTACTATAGAGTTAATATTTACAGTTTAAAACGTCAAAATTGAATAAATTAAATTTTAAAAAGCACAAACACTAATATCTAAAAAAAATTGTAAAATGCAAGATCGCATAGAATAACGTTGTCAACTGTTGCAGTTATTAATTTTATATTTTATGACACTATAATACACTGTTCACAGAAGGATTCTTTGAAGATTCTTTTATGCTGGAAAGAAAGAAATTAGCTGTTTTGAAATTGTTAATGAATTAGAAATTATTCTTTTCAAAGAATCATTAAGGATTCAATTTAGCGTCGCCGCTATTCAATTCAGGATTATTTTTCTGAAAATTCAGAGCATGAAAGAATTTTTAAAGAATCCTTGTGCGAACAGGGCATTTATTACAATTATTTCCTAGTTGATTTTTCTTTGAAATACAATTTAAAAAAATGTTGTATATCTTTTAACATTTCAAGAATAAGATGCAGGACAATGATTTGATTTAACATCAGGCACTTAGTATAAAAATGAATTTACTCGTAAATAAAATGATACATTTTCCTTCGCACAAAAGATAATACACATCACGCAAACTAAACATAATCCTAATGAAATTAATTGATCTTTGACGTAAAACATCACCAGTGAGAATATTCTTCAACAATTATATAACAACATTACATTTAATAGCCCTTTATTGTATTAATTTGATTTGGCAAATTCCTCGAAGTTTTCATAACACCAACACCAAAAACAATCAGTGTGAATCTGTTATAATTCCGATTGTTTCCTTGGGAACCAGACAAGGTTGACTCAAAATCTCTTCGTGAAGAATTTCTTCTGTGATGTGTTGATGAAATCCCAGTCTTCCGTCCATTAAGATGAAGACTAAGTCAGTGTAATTATGTTTCATATAAAACGCGGCATATTTCATGCAAAGCAAGCGGATTTTTCGTCGCTGCGGTGAAATTCTGTTGCAAAACGGACAATGTTTGCTTGTATGTGTGTAATTTGCAGATTTTGCAATCGTAAGAATGGCACTGCCCACACGTTAAAGGTTGCTAGGAGCATGAGTGTTTATTTTGTTTTTATTGCACAGATTTGAATTTAAGTATTGAAATCATTTTTAAAATAACATTTTATTTAACAATAATAAATTCTTGCATTTTTTCAACTAACACACTGCGAGTCATAGATAAACAGGGTGAGTCAGCTAACTATTCCCTATTTGGATTTTTTATAACTTAGGCAATTTTTATCAGAAATTGACGAAATTTTTGCAAAACATGAACTATCTAAAGGAATTTTTACTGCCGAAATTTCAAATCGATCAGACAAAAACTTCACGAGTGGTTCACTTCAATGTGAAAATTGGACCAATTAATCCAAAATCTCCAATTGCAGCCCAAACAGTCGTTCTAGGAGAGTGCAAGGATTGTTGAGCAATCCAGTGGAGATTTTCATCTGACCAATACCGATGATTGTGTCTATTAAATCCACCATCAAGATGAAAATGTGCCTCATCAGAAAACATGATGTTATTCAGATGACCTGGGTTTTCATTCATTCGTTCAATTTCGTCTTCTGCAAATTCCAATCGGTTTGCTTTATCCTCTTCAGAAATTGCCTGCAGAATTTGAATCTTATAAGGATGCCACTTAAGGTTCTTTAAAATCCTACAAATAGTCGTTTGATTAATCATTAATTAATTAATCATTATTTCAGTCACCAATTAGGAAGCAATTAGGATAAAACTTTGCGAACAAAAACTCAAGTGGCTACTGTATTTACAGCAAAAATTTGGCGGACTTTACACAAAAACTTGAGACTTTACAAACAAATGAAATAGGGAACACTTAGCTGACTCAGCCTGTATATATATATTTTACCTCATTATAATTATTAATTATGTCCTCAGATATCCTATTTAAAAAAATTAGTGCACTATTTGTATTACTTAGTAAAACTGAAATATTTACTTAGAGTATACGAAGAAGTGTAATGAAATATTAGATCTGGTTGATTATTTTGAAGATCCAGATCATTTTGGAATTTTTGATAAAATTTCTTTTAGTAAGAAGAAATTTTCAAATTATTGCTGCTATTTCACCATTCACCATTTGATTTTAAAGTTAGAAAAATTCTTCCAGTTTTAAAAGATTTATTCTATTTTCAGTTATGACAACTACTTTGCCAAACGGATATGAAGTAACTAAACTCTAGGAAAATCCATCTTTTCTAAGTAACTAGATCAAGGTAAAATCATATTGAATTGAGTATTGTGAATTGAGTCACTAAACCAATGCACCATTAAACTAAGGAAAACAGATGAATATCTCATCTAGCTAACTAATCTTTACATAATAAAGTAAAGTTTAAAGCTAAACATAAAAAGTCAATTAATCTTTTACTTTTATATAATACTACAATAGCTGTATAGTCATTAGCGAAAATATGAGACCAATATTGAAATAGAATTATTTATTCTTATGCCCTAAATACTTAATTAAAATTTTACACATCATTCTGTTTTCTATTTCCAATACATCATCCAAAAAAAAGTAAAATCAGTTTTGTTTCATTAAAATGCTCCAAATACCAACCTTCTAAAAACGCATGTCAAATCCATCACGACTGACATTATTCTACACTCTCGTTCTAACTGTCCAAAAATCGGCTAATTTATGTCCGTATCCTTGTCTCGAGCGTTCTGCATTTGTTTTACTCAGTCAGGATTAGTTCTACTTTCAATTGATTGTGTTTTGTGTACGGTATGAAACAAAATACAATCGCCCGCGCGTGCTAAAGTTCAAGAACGAAAGAACGTTTTTGGCGTGGTCTAACGTAACAGTCATAAGAAGTACTGTCTAACACGAAGTGCAAGATTTAGATTAAGAACTCATTAGGATTGGAGCAGCCGTCTTGGATATTATTCTTTGTTTTAGATTTATATCAATAGGTTTAGCTGTTCAGCTATACTATTTGGAAGTTGGCTTCCAAGATCAAAAATAAAGTAACAATTTTTTGTAAACTTCAATGATTGGACGTTTCGACAGTCAAATCTGATGTCATCATTATATGTATACCCTTAAGGTAGTAAATCCATGGGTGGTCATAACCCAAAATATGACTCTAATTAATATAAAACATTCATTACAATTCGTAGAATTTGGATGAAAATTAAAATTCATAGGTAACCGTTTAAATAACGAAAATAATTGACTTTAAAGTTGACACTATAACGCGCTATATGGAGGTTAGCAATAGTTTTACTAAACGAGTAGAATATATTACATCATAACAACCTAAGACATGTTTGGAAAACGAATATGTTATTCTTTAATATTTGAAGTATTTATTTAAAAAATAAAAACTATGCGTCACCACAATAATTGTTGAGAAATCGCACGTAAAAGGTTTCAGTCTCAAGAAAAATTATATTTTTGACGTTATACTACTGCATTTCAGTTTAAATTTTAAATTCAATTATTACCTCTCGCCTCATATTCTATAAGAGAGGTATTGTGACGGGTCAAAATTTTCGAGTATGAGTTTTTGGCAGATAAGCACGTTTTAGGGTCTCTAGAATATGATTTACACATTTTTGAGATGATGTCTGTGTGTGCGTGCGTGTGTGCGTTCGTTCGTTTGTTCGTTCGTTCGTATGTTACAATTTTTTCGGACACGATACTTAACTCCAAAAATATCAAACATGTCAATACCAACTTTTGTATTTAAGGTTTCAATTCGATTCTTAAAAACCCAATATAATTTTGGTTTCAATCTACAAACCGGAAGTAGTACTTTTTAAAAATATTTCAATAAATAATTAATTTAAGACACATATTTTTATTTTAAATGAAAGATTATGTCATTTTTACCTACAATCGGTATTTTATAATTTTTTCCGTATCTGATATCATTTAAGAATAATTAAAGTATACTTATAATTTAGTATTTCGGTATCTTATAGTCCATGATCGGATCATTTGTTACTACGTAAAATTTAAATGATTATGACATGACAGCAGATGACAGCCACAGTGACAATAGTTAAATATCGTTTATATCTTCTTCTGCAGTGTAAATAAAATGACTAAAATATATTTGTGAGTAGTAGCAGTAGTAATAGTATCTACTTTTATATTAATATATTTGTATAGGTAATAAGCACGATGAGTAATAAGTAAAAAGAATAAAGTAGGTATGGCGGGAGGTCTTGTGGTGGCCACGTCAGTTTTTTTATTTATTTAATAAGGTATCTAAGATTAACATCCAAATCTAAGATTTTTAAAGAATTAATTTTCATTGTTTGACTGCTTCAACCTCACACCGAAATCACGTACCTACGCCTATGATCAACAGATTTCCTATCTTAAGGGTCTCACTTTTATTCGAATTCCTAGAATACACTGGATATTACTATTTTCTGTTTTACTCTCTTCCCTACTACTACGGCTGCCCGAAACCAGCCCGAAACTCGTACTTTGCCGCATCCTAGCTATAGAATCACATTTTGAAGTTGAAAAATACTGTACACATGGCTCCAGTATTTTCATAATAACTTCTGTATTTTTAAAGAAATTAAGTAAAACTTAATACTTATTAAATGTTTCTTTCCACTTATAATAGTGATCGAAAAAAATCATATCAAATAATGACAACAAACGTCATTTTTAATAAAAAAAATTACTTCAAATTCCTAGGCCAAAGACAAAAAATCTGACGTGGCCATCACACAACCTTCCGCCATATCTAGACTTTAAACAGAAATGTATACGTACAATCCGGTACCCTTTTAAAATATACAAATAAAAATCTAAAATATTCAAACACAGAAATTAGTATCACCTGAATCAAAAGATTCATTCACACGAAAATTCTTCTGTGTTGAAGCAATCCTCCGTTCAGTTACTATATTTAATAGCTTAGTTATGACTTATATAGCGCTAGTATGCCAACTTGTCACCCGTCTCATCTGTCAATATTTTTTATGCAGAAACAAAAATCAACCGTACATGGATTACAAGATTTCAACGTTTTATTTGATAAATTTATTTTTTAAATTTTACTGCAGTTCTTTAATGCTACCAGATAAAGACAATTTTTTTACAACGTAAATTGCAAATAACTTTTCCTCTTATTCTTATTACAAATAAATACTATATTTATCTAAATTTATAGAAATTTTCGACACTTAATCTTTTCAATCTTCAAAAAATATCACTTCCGGTAAAGATATTTGTACCAAAATCTAATGAACTCTTCCTATTCGTATACAATTGTAAAATACCAAATATCAAAATTTTTGGGTAATTCGTATTTGAGTTATGGGACTAACACTCCTTGACCACATACATACCCACACACATACACACGCACACACACACATACATACAGACATCATCGGGAAACTATCAAAAATGAGTAAGGACCCTAATTCGTACTCATCCACTAAAAACTCACTACCCGATTTTTTGCATGATTCCAATACCTTCCTTTACAGGTAAGCGGAAGGTAAAAATAAAAATATAGAAGCATTAAGACTACCTTTGTTAATACAATCATATGTAAAAGCATCATATAGGTATTTCAAATATAATTAAAGTAAACGTGGAAGGCGTACACCTCTGTAACGCTGTAAAATTTTAGAGTAGACGTCCACCTTAAAGGCTCTTTACCGAACAATATACGGTAAGACATGTGTAAAATCGCACCTACCATAGACGTCAACGATGAGCGATAGATATTTTTATTTGATTTCATTATCAAATTATTGCTCCACCTGCCAAATAAATTTTCACTTTTTTCATGTCACTTTCCAAATCATTGATTAGTATTCAATCTAGCATTTAAAATCGTAATATACACAGGTGCCATTCATACAATACATAACATGTCGACCCTATTTATTCTGAAGAATAGAGATGTTATCCATAACATTACATAACACACTGTAAGAACGATTAACATAATATGCATAGCAGGACTTCTGTATTACGTTATTACATATGAAAACTCGAAGTCGTCTGTGATGTTACTATTAAGTTCCTTGACAATGATGTCTGGATTCTTGCCTATTGCACTAGTGTTGGTAACACTGTCACCAATGAAGAATGTCTTTCTTACGTCTTACGTAAATAACCTCAGTGATTCATTGTAATATTATGCTAAACACTAAAGGATAATTTAATCAACTGGTATAGTTCATAATTTGGTTGGAATATAACGGAAATGTTTCGCCTTTGAGTAATGGTAAAAAGGAAATTTGTATATGTGATGAATTAAATTAGAGCATGAGTAACTGAAATGTCAGCTGCAGCCAAAGAAATATATTTGAGTTGTGAAATATTAGTTAATGAAGTGCTTTCAAATAAAAAATTAATGATTTCTTTGTGGTTGTATGTGGTAGATTATTATATGATTCAGAATTCAGTGAAATGCTATTTCAAAATGTAACTACAGATTTAATCATGTTAGACAGTGTTGAGATTTGAAAAGGATCTAGATCGAAATCAATATCTTCAAATTTAATATGATCTACATCAGATCATAGATCAATTTTTATGATTGGATCTTTTTTTTAGATCAGATCAAGAATTACGGATATATTTGTTAGATCATAAATATAAGATCAATATCTGACAATATATTTTACTGGTGAATTACATTACATTAAATAGAGAGAGAAAAAACTAGTACACAATCTACAGTTTAAAATTATAACAGATTAAAAAGTGTATTACCTTACTTAATTTTAACTTGCATAACGTAGAAAAAGTTCTAAAATTCTGATCTTATTTTAAGATTATAGATCATATTTATTTTATCAAGATCAAGAACCTTAAAGATAAGATGATCTAAATCAGACCAAAGAACACACAAATTGATCTAGATCAGTCACAACACTGGTTAGACATAACTGCACAAAATACAAGCTATGTGCATATATGCCGTAGGCAGATTGTAAAATTATGCTTTTTATAAAAAGCCTAGCAGCCTAGGCATATAGGCATAATTATTATAAAACACAATGTCACATCATTTTATCTCACTCAAGAAGGATAATAATTACTATATTATACAGGTTTCCCAAAAGTCCCGGGACTGAGCTAAGTTTTAAACGAAATGAAGAGAAACAGAAAATTTGGGGATCACTAAAGAATCATAAAAACTACATTCTTAGATAGTTTAGAACTTCCATGCAACGTGGAGTTTTTTTTTTTGAGGATAACGACCCCAACATTTTTAAATAGCAACCCCTGTTGAGTTTCACCTTATTTTAAAGGTAATAAAAAGAAACATTCCCATAAACCAAAACCCGATATCTTAATTCTTTCAAGAATTTAATTTTAATGTTTTTTTCACGTTTATTACGTTTTTAATAACAAATTGTCGACATTCTTCGGTCTCGCAATGAGCCAAACGCCTTAATTTTTTTCTTCAGTCGTTCAAAACTTAGCTCCGTCCCGGGACTTTTAGGAAACCGTATATTTAGCTCAGTTCAAACAACCAGAACTAAGTATGTGGGACTCATGAAGGGCATTGGGTTGATTAACCGAGTATTGAAGACTGAAGAAGGGTACTGGGTTTTTATTTAATTCAGTGCAATCAGAGTGTCTATCAAAACCAAGTCTGTGGGGTTCTAAAAGGGTATTGGGTTGTTATTTATTTTAGTTCGGAGTTTCTAACAAGAGCCCCGGTATATTGTGTAATCAATTGAAATAACAATATATTGAGTCATTTATAAAGAGACTAGACGTTTTATAAAACGACTTATTTTATAATTAAATTAAAGGTAGTTTACTTATATCTTACATGGTCCATTTTAGTTCCACTTAATTTACATTATTACTATTAAAAATAATACCAGAGGTAGGTACAAAAATAAACCAATTGATTTATTTAGAAAATAACAAGTAAATAAAATATAACTCACTGGAAAAGTGTAATGAATGCTGTAGGGCGTAGGTAAATATATATTTTGTTTGTATAATGATTTTTATTGCAGTATTAATTAAATAATTAAAAAAATTTATAGAAATCTACTCGTATACTTGAAAACAACTGTTAATCAAGTATGTTTAATTTATTCCAACTTATCTTAAGTTAAATCATGAGAATTATCAAATTCCTCAAAAAAACTGCTAACAAATTGGCCATTTCCTGCTATTTCCCAAAACAAACAAATTAGCAAGCTTTCGAGTAAAAAATATCTAAATAAACGGTAAGATTTGTCTAGGAATCTAGCAACCTTGCGTGGAACAGCAAATGAGATAAGCGAACTCATGTTAAAATTTAACATTTAGAATGATTGTTCATTGTATGAGTTGCAACAGAAATTCACACGCCCCACTCCTACAGATAAAACTCCATGTAAATATAGCTTTATGCAATGGTAAGGAGACTTATTATTTGTTGATTTTAAAGGAACCGTTTATTAAGTAATAATAAACAGACAGGTATGTAATTTTTCTTGCAAGAAATTATATACATTACTTCTGCCTTAATTGTAAGTTAACAATGCTATTTTTTAATATACTAAGTAGCAGAGACTCGAACCGAACCGGGACAGGAAAATTTTAATACAAAAATTTTACATGACTATAAAAATTTCCAATTTATGCAAAATTAAAAACAAAATAGACAGTTTACTCTGAACGAAAACACTTACAATATTTTTCAAATTCAAAATGACATTGCTCGGACATTGCATTGCTAGGATGCGGCAAAGTACGAGTTTCGAGCTGGTGTCGGGCAGCTGTAGTAGTATAGAGAAGGGAGTGGAATAGAAGAAAAAGTAAAATCGAGAGTATTCTAGAAATTCGAGCAAAATGTAGACTGGCCTAACGTATGTACTTGCGGAGTTATAATACATTATGTATAAATAGAGATCATTCATTTCGATACAATCAAAAAATATTAAATCTTACAGAATTTCTTCAGGTAATAGATATTTACTTTACAAGTGGGCAAAGTAACGAGGCCGAAGGCAGAGTGAAATAATTTTCTCGAGTGGGTCATTCCTTTTTGTCCACGTGTGAAGTATAACGTTTTATCCAATACCTCTTAATAAGTGCTTAAATATTTAAAAAAAATATTAAACATCGTTACTATGTTGACTTTCAATAAGCAAAGTAAGAGTTTATCGATTAGTGGGTATAATTTTGATCAAAGCCACTTAGTGGGAAATCTTTTACTTTGCTTGTTTAAAATTACCATAGTTATGATGCTTTTATTAAGAGGTGTTGGATAAAATAAATAAATAGCTCGTTAATCTTCTTAAAAAATTAGTTTAATAAAAGCCAAAACATAAAGATATTATTATTATGTTTATCGTTTAAAAATGTAAATAAGTAATTTAAATTACCTAGAAATTATATGCGCTATTCTTGAGAAATAATACCTACAGATGTCTTAACAAAATATATAATTATTATAGTATTACACTTTCTGCAATCCTAGTAAGTAATTTGATATTTGTTCTAATGTTTAGCAGATATCACATTGCACATATGCATTTAGAGAAACCGTATCTAAATTATTAATGATACCAATAGAAATCGATTTAAATTACTGTCATTCCTTCATTTACTACCGCAAACTAAGATCACTTTACTCGTAATTAATTACTTACAAAGTAATAAGTCACATAATAGAATAAGTGAAACTAATAAGAAAATAACTGTGTTATTTTAAAAGAATTGAATCTTTTATTTAGAGTCAATACAATAATATTTAAGTGTATTAATTACTAATAATATCACGTAATAAAATGAGTGAAACTTAAAAAAACAGAACTATTTTATTATTGTCCTAAGTTTAGAATAAATGTTTTTATTAACAAAGTGTTGAAATGGTGATTAACTTTATTTATCTTATTAAGCTGAAGAAAGTGTGGAAAATTCAACGCACCGTGAAGCAAGTAACACAATGTAAAAAGCAAAACATATACGTAATTCGTTAATTAATGAAACAAACACAATTATAAGTGCGGAAAAGTGTATAATATGCACTTTCTCTCCTCTCTGCTGTGTTTGTTTATTAACTGAATTCAAATTCAAATATCGATCGACTGAGGCAGCAACTTATTTTGCAGGAATGTTGCAGCGGTTGCAGGAATACAAATATATGTATAGAGTAGAAAAATATTATGTTGTACGGTTGATAATTTTAATAATGTATAGGTAGGTCAGGATTCATCATAGTTGAAAAAGCAAGAGTTTTATCTTTAGTCAGACTGCTGTAGTACACTTAGTTTACGTATACAGGTTTCCCAAAAGTCCCGGAACGAGTGAAGAAAAAAATTGAAAATGTAGGGATTACTAAAGAGTCATAAAACTTCATTCTTAGATAGTTTAGAACTTCCATGCAACGTGGTTGTTTTAGAGGATGACCACCCCAACATTTTTAAATAGCAACCCCTGTCGAGTTTCACATTATTTTAAAGGTAATGAAAAAAGAAACATCCCCATAAACCAAAACCCGATATCTTTATTCTTTCAACAATTTAATTTTAAGTAATTTTAATGTTTTTTGCACGTTTTATAACAAATGTTCAAATTGTCGACCTTCCTCGGTCTCGCAATGACCCAAACGCTTTAGTGATCCCCATATTTTCTTTTTGTTTTCTTCACCCGTTAAATTATAAATTCTTTTATTCCAAGACACACTGAAGATTCAATTTAGCGTCACCGCAATTCTCACTAGAAAGAAGAAAACTTCTTCTTTTCCAGGATTCAGAATCTTGGTAGAATCTTCAAAGAATCCTCGTGCGAACAGGGCTTATAGGAGCCGTCCAGCTCAGTTTTTCTCTCGGCTCAGTTGCGTTTAGACGAGTAATAAGTTGGCGAATTGTGACTGAGCTTTATGTAGACTGTAGAACATAGGCACATTCTTTCTCTCCCTTACCGCTCCGGTCAACTTTGGCTGCATAAGAATAACAGAAGAATTTATGTAGTTCATGTTTCATGGTTTATTTAATGAAAAATTTTAAAAAGCATAAAATTATAACAAGTAAAGAAAAATGTTGTTAACCTTCAATCAAGATATTTCCTACAGATTTGCATGAAAATATGTTCTAGATTTGCATTATTCTATATACAAAAAAAACTATTCATATTATAGGAAAAATACCTAAATGGGTGAAAGGTTGCACAAATAAATACACATTAAATAACAATTAATATATTTGTTTTATAAAATTGTTTCTTTTACAAAAATAGGTTTTCACAAATTTTTATAAGTATAGGACATGAAGTGACCACATTGTAAAGTTTTACCACATACATTTCAGGGAAAATTTTGAAATATTTTATAGAAAAGTATAGAAAAAAAATAGAGCAGAATAGTAGGAAATATTGAAAGATAAAATTCTACGTAGTTCTACAAGAACAAAAATAAGATAAAAGTCAAGATTCAGCTATGTACAAAATAAGAATAAAACAGAGTAAAGACATTGAACAGAGTAGAAAAGAAAAGAACAGAAAAAATAGTAAAGATATGGCAAGATAATGCAAGAGAAGAAATTCTTGAAGTCTTTAAAACACACAGATACTAGTTGTAAAATAGGAAGTTGTCATTGAGTGTACAATAATAAAGGATTGCATATTTACACGTGCGCAGGATAAAATTCCAGATATTTCGACTAGCACTGTATCATCTTCTGCACAATTAAAGAACTGTTTATGTTGGAGCAAAAATAACAACGATTAGAACAAGGCGTTAAAAAATTGTACATTTCCATTAATTAAATGCACTGTTGTGTACTCCGCTTTTTACCCAACTTGGGCAGGGTGAAAAAAATTGGTATAGAAACCTATTATACGTTCGTGTGTGCGGTTATACCAGCCTTCAACTCACGGGTACTCTTGGTTGTAAGGGAGATTTTTGTGCAGTAAATTTGAAATGTGTGTCTTTTACCCATTATCGATTTGGATTATATATTTATGTAGCTACCTGTAGTAACCCCTCCATCAAATATACCCTTGTACTATGAATTCATAATCCAACACTATTGTATTATGAATCCATTATTCAATACTATTGTATAATGATAAACTATTATCGACTATTCAGTAATACATTAAATATGTAAGTAACTGTGGTAACTCCTCCATCAAATATACTATTGTATTATGAATTCATAATTCAACACTATTGTATTATGAGTCCATTATTCAACACTACTGTGTAATGATGAACTGTCAACACACCAAAATGTGAGGTTAGGTTAATATTTTAATGAATAATAATTTGTAAAAAATGTTTCATTTGCAATATCGTAGATAAAACGTCAAACTTTGTATTTTGACTTGCATATTATATGTGTTTCTTAAATAGGTATTATACGGAACGCAAAATTAAAGAAGACTGGACTTAGGAATTTAAAATTGGTTTACAATATTAATCGAGTGGACCTAGATTATTAGCAATTTTTTGGCAGAAACCGCTTTGCTATACAGGGTCGTAGACAGGTCATGTTTCTAGGAAGAGCCAAATATTCTGTAGAAAGTGCAACATTGATTTTGTACATATCTACGTATTTAAATGGAGTCGAGTGAGTGAAACGGTGGGAAATGCGCCGCAGGCGACAATTTTTTCCATTTAAGGTCAAATGACTTATAATTGAAAGTTACATTTTTTAATGGGTGAGAAGCAGTATATTTTTCAGCTCAAGGAAGGGCAAAAGTTTTTACAGGCCCTTTGGCTACGGCCTTGTGTATATAGAGTCGTTTAGCTCGGTTTTTTTCTTGGCTCAGTTGCGTTCAGGCGAGTAAGTAGTGCATGTATAAGTTTCCTCTCCCTTACTGTACCAGTCAACTTCGGATTCACAGATAGTACAATTTATTCACGCGTACCTACTTATAGGATTGTAGGGGTGTCACTTAGTTCTTATCGTTATTATCCTAGCTCCATCAAAACGTCTCATATTAAGCTAGATTCAGACCTACCAAATTTAATTGCTAAATTAACTAATCAGCGCTTCCACAAAATTCCAATTTCATTTATAAGTGCGAACGTTGAGCGCTTGTTGGTTAAATTAGTTGGATAGGTATGAATCTAGCTTTACAGTCCTGCTCACTTAATAATACCCGAAGCTGATGTCATGTAGGGGAGCAGCAGCATCCTGCGGGAGGGCGTAGTCCCTGGCCAGCTGGTCCAGGACGCCGCCTCTTCCGGGCTGGGGTTGGACGGGGCGTGGCGCGGGGCGGGGCACATACTGTGGCTGCTGCTGGGGTTGGGGGGCGTACTGGGGTTGTTGTTGCTGTGGCTGGGGGCGGTACTGCGGCTGCTGGGGGCGGGGCGCGGGCTCGGCGTAGCTGATGTCCTCCTGCACGGGTGCGGGGCGGGGGGCGGGGCTGAAGGTGTGCACGGGGGCGGGCCGCGCGGAAGGGAAGCGAGGCGCCGGGGCGGTGTAGTCGATCTGCACGGGAGCGGCGCCGGGGATTTGTGCGCGCTGGGGAACGGGAGCGGGGCGGGGAGCCGGAGCAGGAGCGAATCTGGAAAACAAAAATTTTAGAAAGGGGTGTTAATTGTACATGTCTACCTACTCAAAATGTTAAAGTACTGTGGTACTATACATTAGGTTCAAAAAGCTACTGTAGGATTGAATACAGTAGCAATATTATCCAAGAAAAAATTTTCATTCAGCAATGTCATTTTCAAGTTTTTACATTATCCTTATCTACAAAATGATTACATCAATCCGTCTACGTCTACGTTCGACACTGGGTATCCTTTGATCTAGGTACATTTACTTATTGATAACCACATTTAATTACTTATTGGAAATTTTAAATTTCCCATTCTTAAAGAAACTAAATAGGTAGTCAGTTTCTTAATTTTGCAGGAATTTTCCTGCTAATTTGTAAAGTCGATTCAGGAATGCAGATTTTTGATTCAAATTACAAGATAATTCACAACTTCGTGCTTATATTTTAATCTATACCTACTATAGTACTTGTTCAACTTTGATAGGTACCTACTGATCTTGGATCTGGAGGAATTTATTTTAAATTCACAATCCCTCTGTATAAGTTGGAAAAAAATTGATGTCCCATTTTCCCCCTTTTCTAAATTTAAAGGCCGATATCTCAAAAACTAAGCCAGAAATCAAACTCTAGTCTGCAGCATTGTATTTCTAACACTTAAATTAACCTATAAGCAAATTTTCAGAATTTTGAAAATCTTGTACCCGTCGGAATTTTGAGATGAAAATTGGTACATATATGTAATTCGGCACGAGGAAATCATTGGTGAATAAATTAAGTCGATATATTGAACAATTTTTGAGAAATCGAGGGTGGTTGGTTTTTGGGTGGCTGCAGCCCGACAGCCTCCCCCCCCCATCCCTGGCTGCGCGCTTGATTAAGATAAAAGTAAGTTGAGTAGGTACTGTTTATGTATGACATTAAAATTGCGCGAAGTTGTGAATTTGGTTTTTAGAACGCTTTATCTACGACTAAATTGAATAATTAATATTCGACGATAAAGGCTAGAAATGTATCCAAACCTGGGGGCGTTCTGGAAGTCGAAGTCAGGCTGCTGCGGTCTGGGCCTCTGCTGCTGCCTCTGCGGCTGCGGCTGCTGGTGCTCATACTGCTCGAACTCCGGGTTGAGCGTGCCGTCCTTGTTGGTGGTCTCGTCCACCAGCGTGGGCGGCGCCACGGTGATGCCTTCCCCGGCCGGCTGGAAGCCGTAGCGGTTGGCGCCGTACTCCACAACGCGCACCTTGCCCACGTCGTCCAGGTAGCCGTACTTGCCCTTCACTTCGCCACTAGCGAGCTTCGTCTCGATCTTGAAGGAGCCGTCCGCGCCTTCGTAGCCGTAGGTGTAGGAACCGTCTTCGTTGTGCCTGGAAAGAGATTCTCGTTTACAAGATGATCCACTTATTCGCCCAAACTGTTTTACAGTCAAACGGTCATTTGACCGAATTTTTATTAACCTGTCATTTCACCAAACGAAGTTCATCTTACACATGTCAAGTAGTGGAACTTTAGGCAAAAGTGATAAAATTATGAAATTCCATTTGAAAACATTGACCCAAAACTGTTTGATTAAAAAGCTGGGACTATAATTGTGAATTTAAAAAAAATCTTATTGTTGCGTGACAGTAGGTTGAACACTATGCCATTAAAATATTTGTAAATTTGTGAACCACTCTGTGTATACCAATACCACATCACAGACAATAGGTAATAATAATTATATAATAAATTAAGTATCTACTGTAATTTTGATAATTTATTTAAATCATGTTGCCTTGAAAAAATACGCTACTCCAGTTCCAGTGGTATTAATCCTTCCTTAATTTAGCGAATTTTAAAAAATATATCTATTCCACTCTCAGTTCATCATGTAATATAACCCTTAATTATTTTTTTCTGAAATAAATAAACATCCTGAATATGCATTTAGGTACTCGTTCAATAGTTTTTACAGCTATTTAATTTAAAAGTTGGTTAAAAAGATTTATCAATAGTAAAGAGGTTGGTTATAGAAAATGAGACATGCGTTATCTTTTTAAATTTAAAGCGAAACTTAATTTAATTCATTAAATTTTATATATTTTGTTCAAATATATGTGCTTAAGTAGGTATCTGGTAAATTAGAAACCGTATCAAATTTAAGGAAAGTTATTTAGTTTCACTTACAAAATAATTTTTGATTAAACTGATGTCAATTTGATTTAAGGTTCTTGAAAATTAGGTCTACTTATTTTGGACTGGTATAAAATTTTGTACATGTGCAAATTTTTGCTCTAAGTAATTTATTACTGCTAATAGGAGAGTGCCTAATTATTACAAGCAATTAATTTTATGCAGAACTTGAAAATCAAGTTACAATTTTTTGCGTACAGTTAACGGTCCTATTAGAAATTAATAAAAAGTTAACCTTCGAACTAAACAGATTAATTGATCAATTACAACTAAATTTAAATATAATATTATGCCTTATTTGGACTACAAGTAAAATTAAACATGTACATTAATTACTTGATTTAAATATGCACGTTTTATCTATACGTATAGCTAGGTAATTAATTATTTCATTTAGACTTACAAATAGTCTAATTAATAATTACTACGAGCATTATATTAGTATTTATTAATACAAGTCCTTCAAATTTTATTCCTTCCTTTTCCTCACATATTTATTATTTAGCCATTCAACAAAAACATAATTTATTTTCATACAAGGATTCTTTGAAGATTCTTTCATGCTTCTTCATTTAAAATTGATCCTGGTGAAAATCGCTTGTCAAATAGCGGCGCCGTTAAATTGAATCTTCATTGACTTTTGGAAATATGAAATTCATTGATAGCTTCAAATCAGTAACTTTTTTTCAATGATTCAGAAGAATGAAAGAATCTTCAAAGAATCCATGTAGAACAGGGCTTTAAAGTGATATTTTGAAAGGTTCGCTATTATGTTTTTATTAAAATCAGTAAAGAAAGTAAAAGAAGATAGGTCTTAATCATTATTTAACAAATCTAATGAGTTGTATGAAATTTTGAATTATTAGTTGTTATGGTTTATACTTTACGACAAAAAAGGCTTCAGGAACATACAATAACCATTTAGATCTATTATTATATTATCCTGAAAAAGACTATCACACGATCCTGAAGTATTTTTACTTGTGATGTGTTCGTGTGTCTCACCTGTTGATTTGTTTCAGGATGGCGACGGGGGTGGGCTTGGGTGCTCCCGGGTTGCCGCTGAAGGAGGCGGCGGGGGTGGGCCTGGGGGCGGGGCGGCGGGGAACAGGCTCATCGTAGTAGTCCTGGGCTGCTCCCAGTGTTACCAGCAGCGCCAACGCTACCTGCAAAACGACCAGTGGTGAGTTCTAACATCATTATCCTTTAAATTTATTAGTGTTGTAAGTTCAAACATCAAATGGGAAGGTGATATTTTAAGTGGATAATGAAATGAACTGGTTAATTCTGTTATCCTGTAATATCTTTAACACTCTTCAAAGGATTAAGCAAATTTTTAAATGAAAATAGTGGTGCGTTATTATAATCCTTGTAATATTGTTATGAAAAGCGTTCCAAATAATTACATCATAGAAACATCAATCACATATTGTTGACATCTATGGCAGTTACGATTTTACACATGTCATAATTGTTTTGCGCATATACCGAATTTTATTTCTTTAATATTCCATTAAAAAGGTAACTTTAAAATAAAATAGAGCCTACAAAAACTCTACTTTACAATATATGTATTGTTCAATAGAGTCTAAAATAAATAAAACAGATTAATATTAAATGTGACATTTACTGGCGATATCTCAGAGCAGTTGTTTCAAGGCTACTTGACAAATGGAAATTTTAGTGCAAATGTCAAATGCATCTCACTTAACCTCATAGAAAATGCGATATTTTAAATAAATACCCATACAACACATCGATCCTATTAACCTCTTTAAGACGTACATCTTGCTACTGTCGTCTGCAGGGCCGTTGCGTGGCATGGAGCGGAGGAGCGACCGCTCCAGGCGCCTTATGAAAAAGGCGCCAAAATGTAAATTGAAAAAAGTAATTTGATTTACTATACCTTACAATAAATTCCTAGTTTCAAAATTAACATTAAGTTAAAAAGTAATACATTGTCACACTTACATTCCAATAATTCATTATGTTTTCTGAAAATTATAGCACGTAGCACTGTTGTAAGAATATCAGGTATAACAACTGTTTTCCACGAATTAAATGTATAGTTAACAGAATTTACCAGTATCTAAATAAACTGTGTTCTGGGAAGTTGTTTGTAGTTACACGAGTAAAAGAATAAAGTATATCACGGTTTATAAATCAGTAAGTGTTTCTGTGACTGTTACTACGACTACAGTGAATAATTTTTGTATGTGTGTAATACCTACATATAAGCATATTTATTATAAAAGTGTAAGTACCTACGATAAATAGAAAATTTAGTTTTTTTGTAATAATATCTTTGAGAATGAATGAATGATATAATGTTTAATAGAGCGAGAGAAGTGCCACTATTATCTGGTTACATTATATTTATAATTACCTAAACAAGAGTAAAACATGTGTAGTTTTTCATAACCGAAAGTTCAAATTTGAGATACCAATTTTACTTTGAATGGGCTGAAGAAAAAATTTTGCGCATGAAATAGGAAAACAACAGTAAACTTCACATCCCTTAAAAAGTGTAACTTTTAATTATAAGGCATTTGACCTTGAATGAAAAAAAAAATTGCCTGCGGCGCATTTTTAACTCTATATTCATTTAAATTTCTTCTAATTTGACCTCCTCCCCCAAAACGAAATTCTAGATCCGCGCCTGAGAGGAGAGGTGTAGGGCGCAAAAAAAATATTTTTGCTCCAGGCGGCAAAATACCACGCGACGGCCCTGGTCGTCTGGACGTCATAAGGAGACTAGTATTGGTTGAATTTTAGACGTCTTATGCGGTAGTCTTTAAGTCGTCATTATGTTGTCCAGTTTTAAATCTCCCGCTTACAATATAATTATATGAGTCCTATATTTGTCTCAAAATTCATCTTGGTTGAGACATACAGGAAACCAACTCGTATATTAATCAAAATTAAGTTGTATATTGGTCGAAAAGATATTAAATAGACGTTATTTGCATGGAAAAAATAACATCTTTTAAACATCCAGAATGGAGGACATAAGACACGTATGTGACGTCTTTGTGACTACATTTGGATCAGACGTTTTAGAGACATGAACATTATTAAGACGTCTTAACGACGTATTTGTGTTGTATGTCGGCCAAAAAATATAATACATAATGTGACAATGTGAGCGTTAGGTATTATTTGTACAACGCTCGGTTTTATTAAAGCACTCCGCTTCGCGTCGTCTCGAACCCGGAACCTTTGTATTTCCGGCCCCCAAATCCGCAAATATGTATTTAGCATGAGTAAAAAAATAAAAAAAATCATACAGACATATCCCAAAGAACGCCAACGCCAACAAACAAAAGCCCAGCACTCAGCGACATTGTGACGTCACACTTCACATAATAACCCACAGCCGCGGGCGTATCTGAACAATTGCCGATCAACACTGCCGCGCCCGCCGCGATCTAGATCCACCGGCACTCTAGAGCGCTCTAGATCCAGATTTACTTTCTAAACCGTGGAGTGTAACACCTCGATGTTGACTTTGTGGGCTGGTGGGCTAAGTAACCTGATTTTGGCGTTTTTTTATTGATTTTTTGTGTTGGGTAATTTTGGAATGAACGGTATTTACTTTCGTTTTTTGAGTGGTGTTGTGTAAGCGGGCTGATTGAAATTGGTGAGATTTCTGCAGTTTAAAGGTAGATTATCAGACCTACCCAATTACGAGTTGGTCCAGACGTAAAAAAGTCGTTTTTGTTGTACAAAAATTTAAATAAAAAAAAAAAATCTAATTATACAATAATAATATATTGTATCTTATATTTATTGAAAATTGCAATACATTTTACACAATCTCAAATCAAATCAACAGTTGAAACTTTATGGAACTGAATACAATTTTTTTTGAAAAATCGTCCTGCAAGGACAATCAAAGAATTGTGACACAGACTGTAATATATTTGGGATTTTTTTCTTCAGAAAAGTATGTTTAGGACTTGTAGATACTATGCCACAACGAATTGAAACAGTTTTAACATTAAGGTGGAGTTATTCAGGGGTAAAGTCGTTTTTAGTAATTAGAGCAAACAATACAAAAAAAATCAATTATAATATCATATGTGCATTAATTCTTTCTGGAAAATTTTTTGAGTGCTTTCCAACAACGTCTTAATTAGCTCGAGTGGTACACGAGAGCTAGTTACCTATGTTGTATAAGTTTTATCCAACCAGCGCTCAACGTTCGCACTTATAATTGAAATTGGAATTTTGTGGAAGCGCTGGTTTGATTAATTTAGCACTTATACTTATAATTGGGGAGGTCTGAATCTAGCTTAAATGCTTTAAATAATTATAATATTTGAATAACTAATTTAATTAGGTACAGTATTGTGTTGATATTTATGAGCAATTTATGAATTGTAGATCCGGTATCCTTGAAAATAATAACTGTTACTTTAATTTATTCCTTATATTCCGCCCGAAAAGGAAATAAAATTATATAATAGCTACATGACATTTTTACACAAATTGGGCTGTCAGAAATATCTACGAACTTCAATTGGTAGAACACTTGACTAGCGATTGAAAGGTTCCGGGTTCAAATCCCGGCGGTCGTGTAAATTTTCTCTCTTCATTCATATAATTATAAATTATATATAAATTTTGATTATTTGTATTTGTAATTCATTATCTGAATTTGTGAAAATATTAGATATTATAAAAAAATTTGTTCCAAATTGAAGTAGGCAAAAAATGTTTGTTTGTATTCTTCTGAACATCTTAAGTATTGCGTAGGTTAGTACCACGTACTATAAATAAAACTACAACAGTTAATAGAAAACAATTGAAATGCGTAGGCCACGTAGGTCAATGTACACTTAATCGTCTTAAAATTAACACTTCAGTCAAGTAAAGCAAAAAGTGCTGTATACAAGATGAGCTATATGCATTTTTAATCAATTATAAAAATATCTGTTTATTGTTAATTTTAATGTTACCATAATTAAATATTTTTTACTGTATTAAGGGTGTTTGTTTAAATGCCTTCAAACTAGGGTAGAACAGACCGCTTTAACCCCCAACATAATAATTAATTTATAATATGCGAGCATCGTTTTTGACACTATTAAAACTTATAACTGAAAGATTTGACGATTATTAGCCCGAGCGAAGGAATTATGATAAAATATTTGATCTAGGGATTAAGATAATAATTTAATAAAAAATTAATTTTTTATTGACGAATTGCTGTGACGTTTCGACCTTTTTTTTTGGTTATTTTCAAACAAAATAAGGCAAAGAACAATACTAAATTAGCTATTAGTCAAAATATTATCATTAAGCTCTAAATCCAATATTTGATCTCAATTAGTAAATATATTGCAAATGCCTACAAATCTTCACTAATACTCGTAATACAGGATGTTAAGAAGGGTAGGGTGCAACAGTAATTTTTTTTATATTCGTGGGTTCACCAACTTTAAGAAATTGTTTGATTTTTTTCTAAAAAAAATTGCACGTCTTTACCAAAAGATTGTAGTGATCTTTCAAAAATGCCTGTATTAGAACCCATATTTATAAATACTTGAATAATTTTTTGACACCCGGTATAAATTAGTTAATACACAGTAACACTTGTAAAAATATTACAATGAACCAACACTAAAATTGCAAAATAGGGCGCATCACTGACACTAATACAAAATTAAGGGTAGAAATTACTCAAGACTGCGTCAACAACCCAACATAAATAAATACCCCACAGTAGATAATTTCTACCCTTCAACACTTCTCACTAATATAAAATAAGAGTCTCTCGTACCGTGGTGAATGTGGTGGTGAGCTTCATGTCTGCGTCGCACTGCACTAGGCCGGGGAGCGGGCGTAGCACCGGGTTATATACGTGCGCCGGGGGGGCTAAATGTCAACCGCACACAAGTGGCGCGGCAAGGGGGGAACGCACACGCACGCAGGACCTTTCACTGTCTGTGTGCAAGGTGGAGACTGTGTTAGTGCGCAAGAGTGAGGGTGGAGATAGGGAAATACTAGTGTAAGAAAGAACTGAATGCTGGAGATTACAATTAGGGAGTAAGCTACGAACCTGGTGGATTTAATATTGAATCGTATGTTGGGTTATTTAAAGATGTACGTAACACATCATTAGAAAAATTTAATATTAGTGTAAGTAAGAGTGGATGATGATAACGCGAGAAAATAATTTAATAATGCTGGAAAATGTTGGATATTTCAATAAGGGAGCAAGCTACGAACCTGATTTGTTTAAAATTGGAATGGTTTCAATATTAAACGGATATTTATCAAAAAGGTTGGGTGATTTAAAAATGTATCATTAGATAAATGTTATGTTAGTGTAAGTAAGTAAGAGTGGATAATGATAACGCGAGAAATAATGCCGAAAAAGAGATAGATATCAATAAGGGTGTAAGCTGGAAACCTGACTTTTTTAAATTACATAGAGTGTTCCACAACTTAGGACAAAAAAATTAAAGGGTATATACTGTACGACGTGCTGCTTATGAAACAAAAAGAATTTTTTTAAACGACATACAGTATATATTCTTTAATTTTTTGTCCTACGTTGTGGAACATTCTGTATATGATCGAAAAGAAAGACTACATATATCATCATCATTGGTACTACAACCCTTAAAGAGTCTTGACCTGCTTTAGAAGCTTTCTCCATTCTTCCCCATTTTGTGCTTTTTTTCCAGTCCTTTTACGTTCTTTTCTGTCTGATCCATAAGTATATCGCACCCTCAGCCTACCTTGGGTTCACCTCTCCATTGGCATTTGTCTGATAATTTGATTTATTTAATCTGCATCCTGCATCCTTTGAACACATCCCATCCATCTAAATCTTCTTTATTTTTGTGACAATATCTGCATCTTCGTATTCTCTGTATAAAATTCATACCGGATTTTTATTAAAGACACTGATTGTTTTAAAGTAAAGTACGAAAAATGTCTAGAAAAATTAAACATCAACATTAGTGTACGTATAAGGGTGGATTAGGATAATGCGTAAAACAAAGTAATAATGCTGAAAAAGAGTTATGATTTCAATAAGGAAATAAGCTAGAAACCTGACTTGTTTTAAAATAAAAGGGGTAGATTAAAGACTACACTAGACATTTATCAAAAAGGCTGGAGTTTTAAAGCACCTACTTAAAATTATTAGAAATATTTAAAATTAGTGTTACTGAGACACTGAGAGTGTATGTTATGATAAAGCGAAAAAATAACTGAGTAATGCTAGAAAAAGTGTTGGAGATATCAATAAGGGAATAAGCTAGAAACCTACCTTATTTTACAATTGGAATAAAAAAGACTATACCGGACGTTTATCAAAATATACTGTCTACGGAAATTTAATAGAAATATTTAAAATAAGTGTAAGTAGGAACCTTAGTGTCGATGATAAGAGGAAATTTCAATAAGCTAGGAACTTGACTTGTTTGAAGTGAATTTATTTAAAAATATATCTTTCTCTTTTAGTTCTCAAAATTTAAAATATAGCATAGATAGAGAAAAATGTAATAAATAGATTAAGGTATGTATAGAAGATTTCAATACAAGAGTAGACTAGAAACCTCACTTATAAGGGTTGACTCACATTGTTTGCTTTTTTAAAAGAAGTCAATATGTTTGAAGCTAGCAAAATATTGATAAAGTAAAAAACTCTAATTTTCATAAATCCCTTTCGCTTATTCATATTCAAAGGTTTATTCGATATAATTGACCTTTTATTTGACAAATCATTGCATGCCGCATGCATAACAAATACCTTTTAGGAACTATATTTTTTACACTGAACAAAATGCTAATAATTTATTTAAACATAATGTATTATAAAATAGTGCGCATGCGCATGAATTAAATTATTAAAATAGATCAACGTACGCTCGATAAAATTTTATTCATTTCTTAATTACTTCCAAATTTTTTCACGCAAATTATTTATTGTCAAATTATTCATAATGAGAAAGTAATATCTGGTGCAGAAACCCATAAAAATATTCGTTAACTTAATTTATACAAAGAGTTGAACACTTCTTTGGCCTTCAAAACTTTGAACCAGAATTTCAGGGTTCAGATCTAAAACCTTAAGTTTCACGAATTTATGTCATGATGAAAAAATTTTATTTGATGATTCTGGTGATCTT
Source organism: Agonum fuliginosum (assembly GCA_947534325.1). Taxonomy (NCBI): domain Eukaryota; kingdom Metazoa; phylum Arthropoda; class Insecta; order Coleoptera; family Carabidae; genus Agonum; species Agonum fuliginosum. Next base: position 4,313,870 of record OX384034.1, on the reverse strand, counting down.
TTCTACTATTTACGATATTAAATTTTAGATTAGATCGTTCTAAATGTAGCCTAAAGGTCAGAATTCTTAGGAAATAAATTATTAAAGAATAGAATCATTTAAGTCTAAAATCTGAACGATAAAATTTTCTACAATATTATATAAGGAATGTGGAATAAATTTATAATTACATTAATTCTATTATTTCAGTTCACATGATTTTATGTTGTATTACACAATAATACTGTAAGTGATATTGTTTTGCGAATAATATAATTTACTGATTTATACATTTCTTATTATGTATGCATAATTGTAACTAATAAGATTATATAATTCCTGCAGAAATAAAATGACAATTTTTTCTATTCTATATGAATATTATAATATTATATACGTCTGTTCTTTTTCTGTTTTAAACTAAGGAAGAGTAAAAACAAATTTCTGGGGTAATTTATATGCCAGTAAATATACCTACTAAAAAAATCTGATGTGGCCAGCACATAACATCCCGCTTTGACACTGTAATATGTGAATTTGGTTTTAGTTAGGCTTTCTGAAATTATTTTCAATAAATTTCATATTTCACAAACTTTTTGCAAAGTTGTTATAAATATTCTATTGTACCATTATGAATGTTAATGTGAAAATTTGTAGACATACGTATTTTGATACGAGGAATTCAGTGGCGGAAAGTACAGGGCCGTACCGTTTCCCATTTTTGTTATTTTGTGGGGCTTGAATATATTTTTGTTTAAATTTAATTTGCACCATTGGATTCCACGTGTCAAATAGTACATAAATACATATTTTCTATTAAAAATTCGAATGGCTAAAATTTCTAACGCATATTATAAAATTTGAAAAGGTCGAAAAAATATTAAAATTTTCGATTTGCTCAAAATTTAATTATACCCTATTTTGACTCCAAGAAATCCAGTGGAGCCACTCAAAACAATTTTCGGCTCATACTTTTCGAGATAATTTTTGCAGGTAAAAAACGGGAGTAACCACGTCTTTGATTTTATCACCATTGAATTCCTCGCGTCGAGTTACATATAGGTACAAATTTTCACGAAAAAATTCCAACGGATACAATTTTTATGAAGGTTTTTTAAAATGGCCAAAAACGAAGGTACACCCCTTGAACAAATTTTGGCCAAAATAACTTTTTTCCTCCGATTTGGCTGAAAATTTGGTTTTATACTAATTCGACCCCGAGGATTTCAAATATGGAGTCGAAAATTTTTTTTGTCTAATAATTTTCGCCATAATTTTGGTAAGTCGAAAACTGGTCGAAATGGAGAATTTATATTTACACCATTCGATTCCTCGGGTCAAATTATGTGAAGATCCAAATTTTCGCAAAAAAAATCCAAGAGGTACAATTTATATTAATAAACAAAACAAATTATTTATTATTGTCATTTGACTTATTTGACAACAATTTATTTATTTATTGTTTTTATTAATTTTGTCAAAGAGATCCATGTTTTGTACTGTGTTCCATCATTTAATGTAATGTTTTTAATAAGTACCAAAGTTTTTAAATTTAATCATTTCCTAAGGAAGACGCGGCGTATAGAAACCGGTAGAGGTTGATAGAATAAACTGTGTGGCTGAATTCCAGTAGTTTTATTTTTTTCATAATCATTCCAGCCAAGAAAATCATATATCAAATAAAGATGCATCTTTAGAAAGCATATAACGAAGATGCAACCAGTTCTGTTTACAAATAAAATTTACCTTGAGATTCATGGTCACTTTTAATGGAGATCTTAACCATCATAAAGTGAAAATGATGAGCAATTCATTTTATTTTAAGCCTATAATTAACTCATCAACAGATTTTAATTGATTATTATTAGCTAATCAACACTTTTGAAGCCCATCAGAAGAGATTATTATCTTGGCTAATTTGTTAATAATTAATTTCAAAAGCAGTAGACTAATTTAATATTTTTATAATTGATCAATTACATAAATATATAACTTATGGATGTATCAATGTCAAATTTTACTTTACGCAATCTTAATATTTTCTGGATCATTTACTTTTTGTTTATATTTTTCTCTGTTACATAACTACTTTTTGTAGAAAGTCTTTCACAATACCTTTCTAAAATTAGGTTATCACTAATCTTTCTATACTTTATGGTCTTTTTAATAATATACGTGGGTTACAAGTCCGAATGATTTTAATGTTTCTATTACAATCGGGTTTTGATTCCGCCCAAGCCACAGGCATTAGGTCAATGTTGAAATCTGGAAATATTCGAGAAGTAGAATTACGAATTCGTTCCAACATTGAAATTTGGCAGGTGCCAGACATATAGTATTTATTAATCGATAGTCATTTACATACTTCCTATATTATCATTTATTTAATTGTGTCATTTTGTGTAAAAATAATAAACGTTGTGGTAGACTGTACTGTGGTCCTGTAATTATGTAGCAATTGTTATATTAATTACAAATACGTCTGATTATTTTTAAGCGGCTCCTGTATACAAAATAAAAATGTAAAATATGTATCAGAACTGCAAGCATACCCATTATGGCTATTGGTACTAAAAATACCAAAAATTAATTATAACATATTTATTTCAATTAATTAATTTCATTTTCAGGTGTTGAATAATAGTATTTATTATTTATTATTATTATTTCCTTAAATATATTGGTACATTATTTATTTATGACAATTTTTGCAATTAAAAATATATATAATATAATTTTTTATGTATTATTTAAATGGTCATAAATAAAATTTAATAATATTAAAAATGCGAATCCAGTAGTACTAAACATTGAAGCTGGGAGTACACTGGCCTTAATTTTGTTCTTTTTGACCAGCAATCAGCAAAGTAACCTATACACCCTTGATATATATATACACTGAAGTTATGACACATTCTGTATATATTGATATTTTTAATCATCTTTTATGCTGTTCGTGTCCAAGAACTTGCTCCAAATTATCTGCGTAACTTTCGCTTTCTTTTACGGTTTATTTGAATTCAAAACATTCTGCGTACAAAGAAAAGTGTATTTACATGCAAATACGTCATTAATATAGGTACAACATATATATGTGAACAAGCAGTGTTGCCAATTTAGTGTGATTTGCCTAAATCGAATGACTTGACATGCACATTGCATCTAAAAGAAGAGAAAATGATAAATGGAATTTTATTTTTAAATAATTTTTTATTTGTACTCTAAATATATTATACTTGTAAAATGAATTATCTAAAAGCACCGAATGTTGTAACAAAATTTTAGTGACTGGTTTATAAATATCCGTCCCCCAAAAATTAAGAACCATTATATGACCTTTGTAACGTTAAAATTGTAGCCATTATAATACTTTGCATTAAATATTATCATAGTGTAAAAATTTAATAGCAATATGCAACCATTCTTCGTCTGGCATGAAAGAATATAATTTTAATTTATAATAATTAATAGGTCACTTTATAATTGTACCAACTTCAATACGATATAATTAAAAACCTTATTCTATTGTCATATTAAACGTAAATTAGATAGGTTAATAAATTTACTGGTTTACGATTTGAATACAATAAAATAATTTTACTGCTTTATTTGTCTTAATAAGGTATAAAGAGCCTAATGAATATAGAATGTGAATAAGCAATCGACCTTCCATTTACTATGATAGATATAATTTTATATTCTGCATAAATGCTTATTTTAATAATTCAAATATTTTATTCATTTTATATAGTTGCTCTTGTTTATCAATTTAATTAATATTATACCGTTACAACCATTCAATAAATTTTAATAAACATTTTCAAGTTTCAGGAATTTATTGAAGAATTTATAAGTTTGCTGTCTCTTATGTTAATTTTATTGTTACAAAAACACGAATACAAAATTTGGTTTAAAATTAAATTTCAATAACTTATATTTGGATCAATACAGAAATTATTTATTGCGTTAAAAATTAAGTCACAATTCATAAAAATAAGTAAAATCAGTTACAGAGTATTTTGAAAATGCAGGCATACCTACATTTTGTACACTAAACTAAATTTACTTTATAGATTGATAGAAGTTCAAAACTGACGAAGTTTCCCGAAACGTTATACATAAAATAAAGACATACAGAACTATTATACCCAAATAAAATAATTAATTTAAATTTTCTATGTTTACTGCTACCTAATAACTAATCTTGATATAATTATAATTATTAAGAATACAAGGAAAACAGTGTAATAAAATTATTTTAATTAAAATAATTTATTCTGTTAATTATTGCATTACTTTACACATAGTAGTAGTTTTTACAATATAATAGAATAAATTTATAATTAAAATTCTAGTCAATATATTAAACAAACACAAGTCAATAGCTGCGCGGGTTTAAGCACAGCTCTCTGCATGTGATGACGTACGACCCCGGAGTTCCATGGTTCAAGTCTCTCGGTCGACGATGTGTGATTGTAAAACATCTTGCAATTAAATCGCACTCGGACGCTTCAAGCTGACCACTTGATAGTCGTAAATGTAGTCCGTTGCCGCGAATTTCACAGCCTGTCGCACGGATTGAGGTTTTCACTGCACCAAGGCGAATCGGTCGGAGTGGTTGGATTCCACTATAATAACACCTACCTTTCTTCATTGGAAGTTATCCTGTTGGATGGTTACCAGCTAATAAATAGTTATTTGTTTAACTAGGCAAAAAATATTAGATTTCATAGACGAGGCACAGCCGAGACTATTAATCTAGCTTAGGCAGCAAATCTGTATTTTTTGCCATGTTAAACACATTGTTTTTTCGGCGATTGTTATTAATTAATATTAATTTAGTGATTATTTTAAATATATTGATAGGTATCGCGTATCGCAATCAAATTATGTTGTTATTCGTATGTAGACAGTTGGGTATCCGGAAGATTCTTCGAAAGCAAATTCTTCGAAGGAAAATTCTTCGGAGGAAAGTTCTTCGAAAAGCAATTCTTCGAAAGGAAAATTCTTCGACAGGAAAATTCTTCGAATAGCAATTCTTCGAAAGGAAAATTCTTCAAAAGATCCAGACAGTTGCTATGAAAAAAATAAAATAGGTTAGGTTTGTTGATGAATTTCATAAATGTCAAATTTGTTGATTCACCATAGTAACAATTACTTTTGCTGCCTAGGCTTTTTTACTATTTTTGCTGCCTAAGCAGCAAAAGTGACACTTTGCTGACTAGCTGTCAAAAAACAGCACTTTTAATGTCAATCGCCGAAAAAAACTATTAATTACTTTCATCATAAATAATTTTTTGTCATACACTTCTGTCTCCAAAATTATTTGCTCTTTTTACCTTCATTTAAATTACATAACCATCAGCTCTCCTAATACAGAACTAGCCAAAGTAGTCACTCATTCGCACATTTATAATATACTTCCGTGTCTGTACCTCTCTCTCAATGACTTACACCGTCTTATAACAAATATTTTCGGCGTTTTTCGTCAATATGTTACACAAATTATATTATATAACCCATGAAATATACAACAATGTTGTTTTTATTCTAATATGAACCTGCAGAACGCTTTCTCGAAGAAATATGGTTTTCTTTGGGATATGAAATGAATTAGAGCACGGTAGTGCGTATGTATATGATCTAAGGTGATTGCCTTGATTGGTTGTTCCGTAAACAAATGGCATAGTTCACGAGTAGACTGAATTTGTATGTGTATTTTGTTCCTGAATTTGTAAGCAGTTTTACTTTCATTTGTATTAAGCATTCAAGAGTGTATGAATTAACATTGCTAATACTAATAACTAGTAAGTAATAATCTTATGCTTAAGTAGTGCATTTAATTATTGTGCTTTATTCAGTGAGATTTGCTTTCCAATTAATCATAGAATCATTTATGGGAGTCTGATGATTCTTTAAGCCCGTCTAGGTTTTTTCCGAATTTCTAGAATACTCTCGATTTTACTTTTTTTCTATTCCACTCTTTCCCTCGCTATTACAGATGCCTGAAACCAGTCCGAAACTCGTACTTTGCCGCATCCTAGCAATGCAATGTCAATTTGAAGTTGAAAAATACTGTAAAAGTGTTTTCGTTACGAGTAAACTGTCAGATTATTTTTGACTTCAGGATAATGTTTTTATAAACATTTAATAGACAAAGAATGGATCTACACATGTGCCTAAAATTTTAATTTCTACCATGACATATAACCGTGTAAAGTTTGTATAAATTGGATTTTTTTTTAATTTTTTGGAATTTCTATAATCAAAATTTTAAAAAGGCACATCTGCAGATCCATTCTTTCTCTATTAAATCCATGTTGAAATAATATTATACCATTCTAGTACTTAGTGTTAGTACTGGCCACAAAACACTCGCTACGTTAGTACATTTTATGCTGTATTTTAGGAGGTAGACGGGCCTCTTAATAAGTCAACGAATATGTGGTGTTAGTTGCGTGCCGACTATGATTCTGACAGCTCAAGTTCGAATCTAATCAGATGCACATTCCGTTTTAATTGCAAAAAAAATGTACAAATGTGCACTTTTATATTAAATATTATAATTGACTAATCGATGTTTCTTCTTAGGGCTAGTATGTACGAGGGGTCGTTTTTATATTCCCGGATTAGGCATGAAAACAAAAGACTAGAGCAACAAAAAAAAATTATTTTGCAATATAGTTCTCCTGCTTTTGAATACAGGTATAACACCGTTTCAATAACGTCTTGAATCCAGTATAAAATATTCATTTGGTTTTTCCGCAAAATGGTCCTCAACAGCTGCTATAAGTTCGTCATTGTCCCTAAATTTTGTCCCCCTTAGAATTTTTTTGAGATTTGGGAACAAAAAATAGTCACTGGATGCTAGATCTGGACTATAAAGCGGATGTTCAATTTCTTCGAAGCCACAATCAGCTACAGCAGCTTTTGAAAGTCTGGACTTGTGCACTGGTGCATTGTCGTGGAGCAACAAGACACCTTGCGTCAGTTTTCCGCGTCTATTCACTTTAATAGCATCTCTAAGGCGATGCATCAGGTTTGCATAATACTCAAATTGCTAACTGCTAATTGTCGCTTCTTTAGTCTTGCATCCTCCAGTACCAAACACTTGCTTTTTTCAACAACATCTGAAGTGATCACGTTAACAGGGCGGGCGGACGGGGATCATCATCCAGTGACTCTCGACCATGTTTAAACAATTTTGACCACTCGCAAATAGTTGACTTAGAAGAGCAATCATCCCCGTATACAGCCAACATTTCTTCAAGAATAATTTTTGGAGGTTTTCCTTGTTTTGTAAGGAATTTTATAACAGCCCGGTATTCGATTTTATTCATTTCGATAGATATACAACGCGCGACGACACAAACTAACAGATAATAAAATTAATAATGTTGCAATTGTTTTGTAAATTGCCACACAAGTTACCAAGGCATATGTGATTAAAAAACAGCATAATGAAAAATTGCATCAAAATTCTAAACAGCCCAGTCCGGGAATATAAAAACAACCCCTCGTACAGTGTGATTTGCCACTTTAACGGTACAATATAATAGTATTTTGTGCACCTAGGGAGGGAAGCGTGCTATTACTCCCGCGGGCGAAGCGGCGGTCCGAGCGAGGGCGCCGGCTTCGCTCAAGGGTGTAATAGCTATTACTCCCGCGGGCGAAGCGGCGACCCGAGCCGAAGGCGAGCCGCAGGCGAGTCCGAGCGAGGGCACCGTCTTCGCCCAAGGGAGTAATTGCTATTACTCCCGCGAGCCAAGCGGCGGCCCGAGCGAGGGCGCCGGCTTCGCCCAAGGGAGGAATAGCCTTCCCTCCCGTGGGACACACAATATTTTACGTCACGAGGGCCTCGAAATCACCTTTCTTGCAATGTTTTCCTCCCGCCAGTACCGGGAAGAAAACAGTGTTTTCCTCCCGCCCGGGAGGAAAACAAGTACGGTCCTCCCGAGCGGGAGGGAAAACTCGCTTCCCTCCCTCCATTAGCAAGAGGAAAACACTGCTTTTCTCCCCCGAGTGACGTAAAATATCTTATACGCTTAAGTATCATTGTTTTATGGGTCGTTTAAAAGTACCTCACTGACATTTTAATCCCAATTTCTTTTCTCTCCGGCGCGGTGTAAATACATGTAGTTCACCTTCACTTGCAGTGTTGTAATAAAATCAAGTTAAACTTGTAATAAAAACCTTAAGTTAAAAATTTCAAATGAATTCAAGCGTTCCACACAGACCACGCAATGCGGTATGTCGATATTATTTCAATATTGTTTTGTTTCTCTACGTAGCATTGAAGTCTCCAGGAATGTCCACATTTATACAGAAGATGAAGAAATCATTTATTGATGAAATCGTGAGCCTACGAAATTCAAGAATAATGTTTCATTATAATAATTTGTTAAATAGAAGTAGAGAATAATTTCAAATGAATGATCTGAAATCGAAATTGCTGAAACAATTCTAGATTTACTATGAAATGTCTCCATGCCTTTTACTCAATTTGAATGTGGAAGCCGTACTTTTTGTGCGTCATATCGGTACAATAATTTTTAATTTACTTTTTCTACTCCTGGTATTAAAACATAATTTAACGAACTGGTTTCCATGGCGCTAAATAACATTTTAAACACACCTCGATAAGCCGTGGCTTTGACCGTTTTTAGTCACGGGCTGAACATAGCAACTGACATATTAAGCACGGGGTGAAGTTGGCTCCTATGTTTGACATTTAATTTTTGTGAAAAACTGAGGGAATTATATTACTTCTTTCAATAATTGTCAATAACGGTAAAATACAGGTGCCTAAGTAGAATTTTGTAGCTATATGTATAATATAATTATGATATAACCTAAAATTATTATAAATGAAATATTACATATATTATGAATTTATACTGTGTAATTTGTGGTCGTAGAAAAAGTATAGTATGTGACGCGTTTATAAACTCTCTAGATACTCGTTTTTTATACACTCGCTGCGCTCGTTCCTAAAAAATTCGTGACAAAAATGTCGTTTATAAAACTTGATACATAATATACTATTTTCTACGACCGTTGAATAATAAATTCATTATGTAGTAAGGTAAACCCCTCTAAAAGACACACTATTGTATTATGAATTTATAATTCAACATTATTGTCACTGTCACCCCATCAAAATGTGAGGTTGGGTAATATTTTAATGAATAAAAATTTGTAACGAAATAAAATGTCGTATTTGCCCCGCACATAATGGCTATAATTAATTCGGATAATTATACATTCGCTTCAGCTACAGATACAATGCACTTTGGCAAAATTTCAGATCATCCGCCATCTTGAAACGAAATGGCGGCTAGCTATCTCAAAATGTACTGCACCGAAATTTGGTACAGTAATAGCCAAGGATCTAACTTATGATATTGATATATTAAAATGTCAGTCCGCCATCTTGAAACAAAATGGCGGGCAGATATCTCAAACTGTACTGTAACTATTGCGTTCAAATTTAGTACAGTAATAGCTAAGAATCTGTCTTAAAACATAGGTAGGTATATTAAAATATTAGTCCACCATCTTGAAACAAAATGGCAGCTAGCTATCTCAAAATGTACTACACCGATCTGGTTCAAAAACGAAAATTTAAATAAATATCGATCGAGTATCATATATAAAGGATTTATAGTGAAAAACTTTGTTTTTACGGGTTTGTTTTTGTACTTATACTTTGCCACGGCGTTTTTACTTTACTACCATGTGTGTTGCCAGTCAAACCGGCGCAAGCCCTTGTTACAGCCTTTAGCCGGTGCCCGATAGCTAGAGGTTGCCAAGTTAATTAGATCCCAACTTAGAATGATAACGGGACTAAAGAATATCAAATGGATGTATACAATATTAACCGAGCGTACATAGAAATTTTTTGACAGAAACTGCTTCGTTACTTTGAAATAGTGCATACAAAAACCGCCCAGCTCGGTTTTTCTCGTGGCTCAGTTGCTTTCAGGCGAGTAATAAGTTGGCGAATTGTAACTCAGGCATCAAGGTTAATATTGTCATCATCATCCTCGAGAATCATCATTCATCTTCCTCCAACTTACAACAACAACTGTTATACTCATCATCATTCATCAATTCATTTAACAGTTACAGAAACTGCTTATGATTCACTAGGTAACCGTTGACATTGACACGTACGTCTGTATGTGTGAACGTATGTGTATCTCTATAAGGATGTCTGTGTGTGTGTGTGTGTGTGTGTCCTTGGAGACCTTGGTGCCCTGGTTCCTGTCCGAGGACCGCACCTTTGTTAGAAACAGACCACTGTCTGAAAGCGATTTCCATAGCAACACCTAACAGGAAGTACTACGTGAAATATGCTACGATTGAGTTTCATGTAATTGAAAGTGGAAGTGTAGGTAATTATGAATAAATTATTAGTTTCTTTTCAAAAGAGGAAATGTGAATTGCTAATTTTACGCATTTAAGGTAGAAAACACTTTTATCAGGTGAGAGGACAATTCAGTCAAATGAAGAGAAATAATTTATTATAAGTAGTAAATTTAGAAATCATAGATAACCATTGAAATAAAGAAGACAATTTAATTCAAGTTGACACTACTAAAATGCAGTAGTATGATGTCTGTTATATCATATATTCCGTTCAGATTTTATGAACAGTTGATAAATTGTTTTCAGATAAGAGTTTTTTGTTGTTTGACAGATATATATATTTTCTAACGTTTTAATAGTTTCTTGAGTTTGTGTAGAACGATTTACTACAATAAAGGATTTATTGTGTTTGAGTTTAGTATTTATTGTGTTTGAGTTTAGTATTTGAAACAATGTCAAAAATATATTTTTCCCTAAAACCCTGTTCACATATGGATTCTTTGAAGATTCTTCATGCTTCTGAATCTGCAAAATAATAAATTCACTGTTTTGGAACTATCAATGAATTATGAATTATTATTTCCCTAAACTCATTGGAGATTCAATTTAGCGGCTCCGCTATTTGAGAGGCGATTTTCACCAGGATTATTTTACCAAAATGCATGAAAGAATCCTTGAAGAATTACTATAGTCCGAAATAATGAACAGAGTATTTCTACAGGTAATATAATAAGTGTTTTTACTTCCTTGTACGAAGTAAGGAAGTATTGTAATCGCGAAAAATTTCGGTTCTCAGATTTTAACGGAAATATCCGTTTTGACCTTTTCTGAATCCATTATGACTAGTTTCGACGTGACGTCTGTACGTACGTACGTACTTACGTACGGACGTATGTGTGTCGCATAACTCAAATACGGTTAGACGTAGAAAGTTGAAATTTTGTATTTAGGACTGTTATAGCATCTAGTTGTGCACCTCCTATTTTTGGTTTCAGTCTACAAACCGAAAGTAGTACTTTTTTTAAATATTTCGATAAATATTTAATTTAAGACAATTTTTTTTATTTTAAATGAAAGATTATGTGATTATTACCTAAAATCGGTATTTTATAAATATTTTTGTATCTGGTATCATTTAGGAATAATTAAAGTATATATTTTTAATTTAGTATTTCTTTATCTTGTAGTCCATGATCGATTAACATTTGTTACTACGTAAAATTTAAATGATTATGACATGACAGTGACAATAGTAAAATATGCTTTATATCTTCTTCTGCAGTTGAAATAAAATGACTAAAATATATTTGTGAGTATACTAGTATAATAAGTTAAAAGAATTTTTTATATATTCTACATTTTAGTTATTAAGAAAAGTATGAACACACAAGGCGTACAAGGAAGTCATGTGGTGTCCACGTCAGATTTTTTTTAAACAAATTCTATGTAGAAGGAAGATCGAATTAAAATACATCCCATTTGGAAATAATTTAAAATTAATAACTTATTTATGCTTTATTGTTAATCTTTACAAATATTGAACTCACATAGCACGTTCGTAATCACATGTAAATAATTGAGGAATTTGAAGCCCGCACCTCTCACGTGTTTGCTCTTACATTATAGATTGCTCCACCTTCACTCTTTGTTACAAGACAAATTGAGATCAACTAGAAATAGATAAGCTTGTCACACATCACTGATCCAAGCTGGTGTTGATGTTTTCCTTTGTTGTTGAAATAGATACACAAATAAAGACATGATAAATGTGTATTTATTTTATGATGAACATTTGAATAGCAGGAAAATTGTTATGCTTCTTATTAGCAACAAAATTTACTTCAATTTTATTACACAAATAGTAGAAAATAATAAAACAAGTACCTAATAAATAATTTATTATTTGACATTTAACATAATATAGAATGACACACAGATTTCACGAAATGCATACCGACAATCCAATTCATGAAAAAAAGTAATAAAAAATTAACAATTAAAAGTTAAACTCAGACTGGTTTATATTTACTCGCCCTTGAAAGTACGAACATTCTGTACGAATTAAAACGGATGCTAATTATCAAATTGTTCTATAAAAACATTAAATTGTAATTTTTTTATTTACATGCAAATATTAGCAGTCACATTCAAATTATTCAATATTATACCTTTACTAGGAATGTTAAATAATATTAAGGACAAAGTGTAAAGCTTAGTGTGTCCTTTCTTTTTATAAGTAGTTTCGAAAGTTGCTTGTAGATGGCAGAAGTAGTATTGTTTTTGATATTAATTATTAAAAATTGATTAGAAAAAGAATCAATTTGTATAATTTTGAATGTAACACTATAAATTATTATTATTGAATTTTATTATATACAGGGTAATTCACAACTTCGTGCATATATAACAAAAATTAAAATTTTTTAAAAATTCGTAAATTTAAGGACAGTTTTTGCAAGAAGCATAATTTTAAAACCACTGGATGACTGGATTGTTAATTGTATAATGGGTATATGTTTAACTATGGAATAAAATTTTAATTAATTGTGCAATGGCAATAATAGTACATTTATAAAATTCTATTAGAAAAGTGATCCAAAAAATCTGGATACTAAAATTGCGAATTTGGAAATAAAGATTTCATTATTGTGGTAATATAACGAAGTTATGAATCATCCTGTATAGTTAATTATCACAGTCCATAAATTCTGTTTACACTTCTTAACACATGCTTCAATTACAGTAATTTGTTATAAGCGCAAAAGATTTTCCTACATTTCACAAATCGCATTGAACATTGTAAACTACTGTCGCATTCTTCACTGTTTTAAAACTTTCATTTGAAGAAAATTTCCGCATTTTCTTGGCCACACTTACGGATGCCATTGACGCACTGACATTGCTCTAGAAAAATTGATTTCGAAATTGAATATGAATATCGTGACATTGCAATAGAATAGAAATTATATTTAATTAAGTTGGAAACTATATTGCTTCCTCTAACATATTGCCGGGATATTATATTTTTGTCGAATCTAATTTTTAATGAAGAATTTTTTAAAAATTATCTTTGTCAGTGTTGAAATAAAACTGGAATATTTAATACTCAAAGAAAGGTTGAGGGTATCGTTTATTTTCAATACAAGAAACATCTGTTTCTTAATGAAAGTTACATATTTACTTTATTGTCAAGTATTTTTCTTGTATATTATTCAAATGATGGTAAATAAATTATTATTATTATTATTATTTATTATTTTTTACCTCTCGCCTCATATTCTATAAGAGAGGTATTGTAATGGGTCAAAATTTTCGAATATGAGTTTTTGGTGAATAAGCACGTTTCAGGGTCTCTAGAATACGAATTTAATATTTTCCCGATGATGTCTGTGTGTGTGTATGTGTGTGTGTGTTTGTATGAATGTATGGACTGACGATTTTTCGTCCACGATAACTGAAAAAGTATCAAACCTTTAATAACCAAATTTCATATTTAAAGTTTTAATAAGGATCTTAACACCGGATAAGATTTTGGTAGAAATCCGTAAACCGGAAGTAGTACTTTTTGGAACTTGATATAGTTTTTCTGAAATAAATTGGTACATTATTTATTTATGACAATTTTTGCAAATAAAAATAAAAGATAATATAGTTATCTATGGGTACAGTTAATTTTAAATACAATTTGCTGAATCTGGTAGCATTTAGCAATAAAATAAAGTGCAACTAAGTACCAGTATCTTGTTGTCCATGATATGAAATTTGTTTTTACTCAAAATTTGAATTATAATGACAGTGACAGTACAGTTGACATCTTTTGTTTGCATCTTGGTTTACATATTACATGAACATGAAACTATTAAAATGTAAGTAAAACTATTTATTAGATTAGTAGAATAAGCAGAATTAGGCGAGAGGTCGTGTACTGGCCACAGCAGATTTTTTTTTTTGATAGGAAAAGAGTTAGAGGTTTCTTTAAAAATAAGTCTATATTAATATGAAGTAAAAAATTGAAAAAAATCTTGCAGTTTATTAAGAAAATACACATAAATATGTCATATATACATTCAGTTTATTAAAAAATGTAAGCTGTAGTTTAATTTTTACCTTATAAACATATTTTAAAATTTTTTGCTTTATATCTATACAGTTGATACGCGATATGAGAGATAGTCGGACTAAATATTTCAAGTGGTATACAATATTAATCGAGCGGACATAGATACCATTAAACTTTTTGGCAGAAACTGTTTCGCTACCTAGAAATAGTGTACAAAGAAGTGGTCCAGCTCGGTTTTTCTCTTGGCTCAGTTGCGTTCAGGCGAGTAATAAGTTAGCGAATTGTGACTCAGCTCTGTGTAAAACATAGACACATTATTTCTCTCGCTTGTCGCTCCGGCCAACTCTGGCTGCATGAACAGTACGTAAGTCACAAACTTGACAGCTTGCGTATTTTTATTGCATAACCATTGAATAAAATCTTATAAATACCTACATTTAATGACTAATGTTTATACCTGATGATTATAAGTGCAACAACAAATGAAAACAAGTAAATTTCATGGTCAATTAAATTTTATTCTGATTCATCTACGCTCATACCTACAATATTTACAATAATATTTTATCTATAATCCTGTCTGACATCATATCCATTTCTGAAGGATACAAAAACATTTTATATTCATAAATCGTGGAACATCAATGTGAAGATATTATTTGCCAACTAAGAATAATGCTGCATTCTTAAAATAATCAGATCAGTGTATAATCAGTTCTTAAAGGCTAACATGTCAATGTTAGCATTTAACTACCTTGTGACTGGAATTCCAAGGTTGGCAAAACTCCACCCAGTGCTAGTCACGGAAACTGGAACTTTCAACAATTTCAACTCATTTCAACATAAACACGACTCATTCTTAAACCTTACCACTTACCACTTTCTCGGGGATTTGATCATGAAAAGGAATAATAATAAGATCAGAAATCACGAAACGGGTAGAAATAACACACCATTTTTGTTTCTTCGTATACATATCTTTCATGCCTATTACCCATTTTGGGTGTGACAGACTCACATTGTTTTTGAGTACCGCAATATATTATTGTTTTTGATTTATGTATGACACTTTTTTTGTGGTAAAGTGTGTTAGATGTTTTGTTAAAACCCTGTTCAAACAAAAGATTTTTTTATAGATTTCCGAAAAGAAATTAATTTGAGGTTTTGAATGAATTACAAACTGTAATTTTCCAAGACTCATTGAAGTTTCAGTTTAGCGCCTCAGGATTCAGAAGCATGAAAGAATCTTCAAAGAATCCAGTGTGAACAGGGTTTATACATACAAAGGTTTGGCAAGAACTCTGCAAAATAACTCTCAACTCAACCAGACAAACATATTCGTATCCTGACTTCCTGACAGAGTAAAAGTTAATAATTTAGGCGAAATATTAACGTTTTTGTCCGTTTTGGTGAAATTTGACGCAATTTCTGAAGTCTGACATATGGCAATCTGTACTTGCGTTTACAGCACTAAAATTTGGTGTTTTGAACGCAAGTACGGGAATGGTTCAACACCAGGATATACAAGATGTCCTATGAAACTGTTTAAGCATGAGAATTTTCCCACAAAAATCCATAGGTGACTAGACATACACAAAAATGTAATTTTTGCCAATTTCGCTTTTCACATATAACTATAGGCAGTTTTTAACGAGAAATTCACAGCAGTCCTCAAATTTTTTTTATCTCCTACAGATTTCGAAAAATTCAAACCAAATTCAAATTCTAGATTTGAATCTTCTTGTGCGTGCATTTTCCTGTGTATGTAAATAATTCTAGAATGTTATTTTCTGATGTTGAATGGCTACTCACAAACTTTTCTAGATTTGCATCTTCCTGTTTTGCATCTTCCTTTGTTTGCATTTATGCCAAATCTAAAATTCCAAATTTAAATTTTTTTGTAAATGAATCTTTTGATTTTTTACGCATATATTTTCTAGATTTAAATCACGATCAAGTGGTCAGCTTGACTGTGCTTAATATAGTAAATGGTGTAATTCTACGCCGTTTCGTGAATCTCTAAAGAATGTGTAGAGTAACAAATATCACATTTTTATTTTTACTCAATCAAGATCAAGTCGGTTTACATATTTTGGTAAATGTACGTATTTGAACATTTCACTTAACGACTAGTATTAAAGAAGTATGTACAGATGTAACAATTAAGCTAAGAATAACTTAAGAAACAGACTGAAAGGTAATGTGCCCCATAGTGATAACAATGTGCAGTTAGTTCTGATGACGATGATGATGACAATGACAAAATGACATTCATAATTGCAAAAGAATTCTGGCAAAATATGCTATGTTTATTATGATACCAAAATAAAATAAAATAGAACTGTTATAGTTATTTATGTTATAAGATCGTATCATCGATCATTATGGTACTGGTCGTGAAGATTATCAGACGAGGCGAAGCCGAGTTTAATAACAGGACTTGTACCATAATGATTGACGTTGTGATCCGTATTGAATACAAAATTGTATCTGCTGGCGTAAATTTAAATCGTAAAAATTCAGGTATGCTATTTTTAAACCTCTTTAGTAACGAGTTTGTTATTTTATTATGGTACTGAGTACCATACTGGATTCATTAATGCCCTTGGCCTATAAAGAACGCTATTGAGGCTTATAATGTTGCCATTATGATACGGCATCAGATAAAATTATTTTCATTACTGAATAATTTTCTGGATTTCTGATTTTAATTTTAATAAACAGAAAATGATCTGACAAAATGAAATGGCTAATGTTTAACGACAAGGTCTGAGTCCAAAAAAGTAGTTAGTGGGTTAGCACAACACAAAAACTGTTCTATATCTGAAGGACAAGATTTCTTTAAGGAAACTCTTAAAGGATTGCGATACGTCATGAATATAGTGTCATTTGCAAGGTCATAGAACAGACTAATATTTCCTTTGTAGATAAAAGGAAGTATTAGAAAAAAGGTACAAACATTTATTGGTTTAAGTCTGTGGGAAGGTTGGCATCCTTGTAAGATTAAAGATGGGAACCATTGTTTTGTAAGAATGGCAGATAAAGATTGACTTTAGTCAGTGTACTGGAACAATGTTAATGTTAGGTTTTTTCCTTCCTTATACATACAAGGAAATCGATAAATAATTTTATGATTTTAAAAAAGAGAACCACTACTTATATTATTACTGTCACCTGTTTAACTGACTTTTCTATTTTGTTTTTATGTTGAAAATGACAAGATACAATTGACGAAATAATATAAAAATTGACCGGGATTGTCTTGCTACCAGCTTAAACTGAAATTAATAAGTGGAACTTGTTCTGTCATGTGTCATGTTGACATTTAAATTACAAATTGGTTAAATTTTGTTTGTAAAAACGTAATCTATAATAAGGTAACGAATATGCATGCGATTTTCTTTTCACTCGTGCATTAATTCATTTCTTGGAAATTTTTATCGTGCATTCCAGCAATGAAATTGGAAAGCATTTCAAAATTTCCGGAAATAATTAATGCACATGTGATATTAAAAAAGAAAATTTATACTAACCAAAATTTGAATTGAATAAAAAAATATTCTTCCAGAACTACATAAATCAGGACATCTATAAGATAGTAACCTTTTTTAGCAAACTGATCAAAAGGAACAAAAATAATCCTTTTAAGGACTCGAACGCTGTTCCGGTTCGTTCCGTCTCGTAAAATGAAAAATAATACCATTTCTGGTTAAAATATTTTTTAAAGAATATATACCTAGTTTGATTTATAATTTTTTTGGTAAACTACTATAATGTTTAAAAAAATTGACATTCCGTTTTGTAAAAAATTTCAGTTCTGGTGCAAGATATAATAAAGTAATTTTCTATTGCATTGGTTCCCACTACTTCAAATAAAAAGAAAATTGTATTTCTTGTATTCTTGCCACCTTCCCAAAGACTGAACCAAAAAATGGTACAAGTTATCATACGGCTACCTTAGAAAACCAGTTAAAAGTTAGTAACATTAACGCCGTCCAACATTAAGAGAATAGGATCCGGTATTGAGGTCAACATTAAAGGGCAGAGGTTCATGAGCGATAGGTTGTCTGTACCCCTGGTTGTAATTGCTGTAAGAAGGACTCCACCAATTATTCCTGTAATTATTATCAAAGTTATTGTTGCCATACCCATTGTTATACTGCTGAGGGGCGGGGCTATACTGCTGGGGGGCGGGTCTGTACTGCTGGGGGGCGGGTTGGTACTGCTGGGGGGCGGGTTTATACTGCTTGGGGGCGGGTTTATACTGCTGGGGGGCGGGTTTATACTGCTGCGCCTGAGGTCGATCCAGCCCTAAACTCGTTCTGAAATTGTCAAAGTCGTAGCTGGCGCTCTGTTGCGGCTGCGGCCGGAACGCAGGCTGCGGTCTGGGCTGCGTTTGGTAGACGGGCTCTGGCTCTGGCTGGTAGGCAGGTTGCGGCTGGCGGTACGTCGGTTGCGGCTGGCGGTAGGCCGGTTGCGGCTGGCGGTAGGCGGGTTGTTGCGGCTGGGTGTTGTAAGCGTCGTCCTTGTAGTACACGGCAGGGTCTTCGCGGTATTGGCCGTCGTCTTCTTCGCCTGGCCGCAGAGGCGCGTTGTTGTTGTTGTTGATGTTTAATGTTGGGGGAGCCACGTTGATGTCGTTACCTGGAACAGGAAATGTTTGTAAAAACTGCATGCAAATAACTTAGTTAATTAAAAAAAAATTCAAAGCTGATACATTATCGACTGTTTTAAGTCGATAAAATAACACTTTAATTGCAAGGGTATATAAAGTAAAATAACAGTAGATAAAGTCAAACTTTAACTGCAATGGAAGATTGATTATTCAACTGGATGTTCAATAAAATGCAAAATTTCTTGGAGAAGTAGTCAATTGATTAAAATCCAATAAAACACCAACGTTTCGACTGCAATTCAGTCTTCATCAGGGTGATAATTGGTTATTAAAAAATAAAGAATATCATTTAGGTTAATAATTTTACATAAATCTTTTGTCAAAAGAAGATAAAACTCATACACATACAACTCCAGCTCAGTTGACTGCTTCTCCAAGAAATTTTCCATTTTATTTAACAGCAATAGTAGATACCTATAGTAATTTTTTACATTACACATTTCTACATTCACTTTGTGAAAAATAAAAAAGTAAAATGAAAAACATTACACATAAATAAATAAAACGCTACTGGAATGCAGTTAAGATTTTTTTTCTCTAATTTGACCGTTTTCGACGTCTCATTCGTCCTCTTCAGGCTTGAGAAATTAAATATGAACAGTAATATAGACATTTTCCAAATAAAAGAATAATAAATATTACAACACATGGATAACGTCAATATTAAATAAATTTTTGAAACAATTATTGTAAAAAACAGTTGCACCCTTAAGGATATCAACTTATAATCCATAAGGGTGCAACGGTTTATTACAATTATTATTGTTTTAAAAATTTATTTATTTTTGGCAGCCTTCATGTGTTCAATTTAATTACAAATAATCTCCGAAATTGTGTTTTATTAATAATTTAATTAAAAATTGGTTTCTTATATTTTTCTTTAAAATCAACTATAAAAATAAGTATTTTATACACGACTGTAAAATTATATTATCAACAAGAAAAAATAATAGAATTTTTGAGCATATTAATTAAAACTAGAATTATGTAAACAGGCGTTTTATAAGATAATGTATATATTTTGATATGAACAAATTGTCTAGCTACGTATCTACTGAGTTTTATGTTGCATGCCTTCAAGGCTGTAAACTAGATAATTGCCACCTACATCTAGATAACCGCAAATTCTACGGAATGTTTTGTACTTTCTAAACTCTAAACTTTATTCTCTTAAAAAATGAATAGGAAATAAAATTCACTAGATCATAAATCCAGATTATTATATTAATAGATTTTTAATTATTCACATAATTATGCGACATATTAAATCAAAAATGCAAATACCGTTCTTGAACTTCATTAGAAAAAAATCAGGTGCTAATTATCATTGCTCTAATTACTTTTAGTTTAATTTAATGCAGTGATTTTAATTTATGATTTGTTTAGGTACGTAACTAACTATAACACTTTCATGTTGAAGTCTTATCATGTACATTATCTATGCTTACATACGTTTGGAAAGAAAAAATGTTCAAATTCCTAACAATTAACAATAAACAGTATTACCACACCTAAGGTAACGCCTAGGAAATTACAGCGGTTCCAAACATTTATCGTTCAAGATCACTGCACCTAATGTCACATTCTTTTGACGCCCTACGAATGTAAATTAGTTTTTGCTCTGTTTATAATAACAGGTGTCTATTTTATATTATTGTATGCGTAATGTTATTTTATTATATACATTTGTCGCGTCGCAATAATCTGTTTATTATAAAAAAATCTTGCTTCAGGTGGTTAAATCAGGTTTCAAGAATTTGAAATTTCTCGAGAAATATATCTTCGACGGCATCACTATCCCACTTGACATGAATCGTCCATGGGATGTTCAAAAATATTGTATTCTTGTACTTTATGTGATATTACGTAAGTCTCTCCCAGTCACACCCTATGAGTACGATCAAAAATTACATAGGTACTCAATACAAACATCTCACATGGGACACATAATTGGGATATTACTAACATTGGGATGTTACTAAGGGCGGACATTAACAATCGCTAAGATATTAATAGGATGTTAATGGGCAAATATACCAAGTAACAAGTGAGATGTTCAAATTCTTGAAATGTTCTGAGGATTTCATCAATTAAATTTCGGTTTTTCAATTATCATGGTAGAATCATTGATATTTTGTAGTCATTGAAGAAACAACTACATAATCTAGCTTAAGAGTTCTCTTCTCTCCTCTCCCTTACCTGCAGGTTCGAATCCTCTCCTGCTAGCGCCATACTCGACCTCCCGGACTTTTCCTGTGTCATCAACGTATCCATACTTCCCATAGACTTCACCATCGGGATATTTGGTCTCGATTTTGAACGATCCATCGGCGCCTTCATAGCCGTACGAATACGAACCGTCTTCGTTGTGTTTGTTGATCTGCTTCAAGATCGGAACTGGTGTTGTGTATTGTTGTTGTTGTTTCTGACCTGAGGTGAGGTGGAAGAGCGCTAGGGCGCCTAAGAGGACCTACAAGAAGAATGAGATGATAAGAAAGAGAATGGTACAGTTTAAAATTAAGTTCAGTTTATTAAATTCCATATGGAAATTAAACAACAATAATAAAATAATCGGTACCTATTTCAGTTTAAAAAAATTATTGTCTCCACATTCCAAAGACCAACGTTTTGATTATACCATCTTTTTCAGTGCTTTGAGACGGACACATACAAATAATAAATAATGTATATACTTGATAATAATACAAACACAGAACATCATTGCTAAAGAAAAACAAAATAAATATAAAAATTATTATTTGTCTTATAGCCCTGAAGAAGATTATGGTATAATTGAACC
This sequence comes from Agonum fuliginosum, assembly GCA_947534325.1. NCBI lineage: Eukaryota > Metazoa > Arthropoda > Insecta > Coleoptera > Carabidae > Agonum > Agonum fuliginosum. Next base: position 4,291,985 of record OX384034.1, on the reverse strand, counting down.
GTCAGACTTTGAGACAATAAAAGAACTTTAAAAAGACAGAATCCTGATTATTTTATTTATTTGTGTTCCATTCACCAGTCGATCAATAATTTTATTATTAAATTAAAATTGCGATTTAAAAAAAATTCTCCCCTCATTTACCAAGTTGTAAATCAGTCTATGTATATGTTAATTAATAATGCAGAAGGTTGTGTGCTGGCCATATTAGTTTTTAAAATTTATGATTAATATTTTCATAGCCTTGAAATTATAGAAAATTATAGAAAATTATATAAAAATATGTTATTATTTACTGAAATAGTTATGTATGTAACAAATACGCAAAATATAATTTTAGAGAATGAATCTATTTACGGACGATGCACATGCTCCAAAAATTTGTTTAGTAATATACGAAATTATTCTAAAACATAAACTTTAAATAATATTGCTTTGTGACGCTGTTTTAAAGGACAATTCGCAAAGTAACGATTTTAGAGAGTATATACTTACTAAATATATATTTATTTATGTTTTTAACATTTTCTAACAAATTTTTATATTTTTCGCACAAAACCTGACCGGTTCAATCCTTTGCAAAAGTCCGTCTTTCGATAGTCCCCAATGCCGGCTAGCAGCGTATCAGACGCTCGACATTCCAGTCAATCATTGCCGAGGTCACGAAATTCGGACAAAACCTACCCGAACGAAGCAGATTCAATTAGCACAATGTGAGAAGCAGTAATTTGTCTAGCTAGTGGCGCTCTCAATCAACCATTTTAGAACTAATTTCTTGTGTAGATTAAACAAAGATGAAGATTTGGTTGCAAACCTTAGATTATAGTTGTTTTCAGATATAGATTTGCAAAAGCATCACGTATATTATACAGAATCATGCTGAATCTAGCGCAGTTAATATTCAAAGGATTGCGTGTTTAATTAGGCAAAATACTTTACCGACATCTATTGATACAATATTAAAATCTACAATAAATAATAATATAAATTATTGTTATTTTACTGAATTTTATCGAGTTATATTTTGCTTTTATTATATTTTAACATAATTTAGCATAAACAAATATAGAATAATTAATTTTTTGTCAATATTTATTGTTAAACAATTAAATGATATCAATGCATAATCCGATATGTATTTGAGGTTATTGGTATTGGACCATGTAGTGACAGATAGTGAAAGAAAAATGTGAACCAGTGACTGAAAATAAGTGTACAATGTTCAAAAGAATACAGATCCGTTTGCAGTTAAAGGTTTGTTAATTTATCAAATTTGTTTATAAGTTTCTAAGATTAACCTGAAATGCAAAATTGTGTCTAAATTTCTGTCGTATAGCAACGCTTTTGAGATGACACAATCGACTTATTCTTAGGTTTCCTGCAATATTCAGTTCGTAATTTTCAGTAATTCAGTGTTAGTTTTACTAAAACGCTATTGCAGGTTATGCTTTTGGTTATACTCTGGTAAAACAGAGGCCCTCATACCTCAAGTAAAACTACAACAAACTATTTATATTTATAGAAGAGGTTATAGAAACTTATTCCTAACAAAATTAATGAAAACAAAGTTACATTCATTGTCGTACTAAGTATGTGATTGTAACTACTATTGATACATAATAAATATCACATTGTAATATTTCTTTCTTTAATTGTGCAATCTATTTAACATTATTGATTCCTAAGGATAATATTATTATTTTGTCTTTTTGTAACTATTCTTCCTAATTTGAAATAACGGATTGTCTATACATAAAGTTGTCATATCAGATTATTTTTAATAATCGGTTGGTTACAAAACGTATCAGTCTCTAATAAGTTTGTAAAATAATAAATCATAACTTTTAACATAAATGTGAAAGTACCTACACTTTAAAACAAGGTTAATATTATTATTGTTATATAAGTCAGAAATTGATAAAAGTTTCATAGCTAAATTACTTTAATATTATTAAACACTGTTTCATATAAAACATAAAACAAAATACAAGAAATGGAAAATTAAATTCAAATTTGAATTATAAATCTATGCGTAATGTGAACTGAATATAATATATAGAGGCTACGCTGAAGTATGAGTAGAGAAATAAAAAAATTATTATTATAAAATAATTTATCTTATTGCGTGTAATAATGTCAACATAATAAGCCTTAATTTGAGGACCATAATAGCGTTCATTATAGGCCAAAGACCATAATGAACCCAGTATGGTACTAAGTACATAATAAAAAAATATTTAGATTTAATTTTTTTTGTTTTTGTTCAATACCAAATAATTTACTTTACTTATTGACTAATTTACGCTAGCAGATAAAATTTTGTATGCAATACGGATTGTAACCAAACATAGTACACGTCGTGTTATCAAACTCGGCTTCGCATCTTCTGATTATCTTCACGACTAGTACTATAATGATTGACGTTACGATCCTTAACGTAAATGACTATTAAAAAATAAATAATTTAATGTACCAATAGGTGTAGGTAGCTATACTTAGATCGACTTAAGTCCTGTTGGCACGAGGATTCTTTGAAGATTCTACCAATATTCTGAATCCTGGAAAAGAAGAAGTTTCAAGATTCTGTATCTTGAAAAAAAAATTCAAGGTTTTGAAGCAATCAATAAATTATAAATTATTCTTTTCCAAAACTAGTTGAAGATTCAATTTAGCGGTACCGCAATTTGACAGGTAATTTTCACTAGAAAGAAGAAAACTTCTTCTTTTCCAGGATTCAGAATTTTGGTGGAATCCTCAAAGAATCCTCGTGCGAACAGGGCTTTAGATATTACTTATGTAAGAAGCAAAAAATATTTAAGTTCAATTTTGCGTTTTTATAAGTGATACAGTTTCGGAATGTGTAGAAATTCACGCGTGATTAATATTATGAAATTCAACTTTTCGGAATGTTGTCGTTTTGTAATCCAATTTCTCCGACACCTAATCATTGCTTTCTGGTTCATATAGTTGTTTAGCTACATTTTTATTAGTTGTTTTGGTTGAGAAATATCACCGAATATTTGTATAATCATTTGGGCGCATTATTATACTTGACATAGTTTAGTTATTATGTAAGAATTTCACCTGTACACTAATCAAACATAAGAAAAAGATTTAGTGGAACATTTTTACCAAAAAGGAAGAGACGAGAAAATTAATTAATTATTAATTAATTTATAAATGTTAAACACTTGTAGCATGACTCATTAAAGTACTTGACATTTAAAATATGTTAAATTATTTACTCAAATACGTAAAATGTACAAAAATAAAATCAAAACCTTCAATCTAAATATAACTCAAATGCAATTGTCCATGAAAATTAAATGTAGGCGCTCTCCTTAATATAATTTTTTGATAACTGTTTTGTCTGTCATAATTTGCATATAAACAACATAATCAGATCATAATCCTTTGTTGTGAATGTCTACAGCTAATCTGCGTATAACTCAATATGATATACTCATGAAATGAAATACATTAAACCGGTTTATTGTTATAAAAAGTTATTAACACAAAGAGCAAAGACAGTTATTAGAAACTGTTAGGTACAAGGTTTGTTTACAATTTATATCATTAACAATATACAATCATAATTTAATCAAGAGCTTTTGAATTATAATATTGTAATGAGCTTTTATAACCTGAATAATATTCAAGCTTATTCGAAATTTTGACCTATTCAGATGTATAACTTTATGAAATATTTTTAAAGACACATTAACTTGAGACCCGTATTTTTTATTTTCACAAATTTTTTATTAAATTAATGAAAATTGAATAAAATGTAATGTGACATAGAATGCTGCGTGCTGCCATATCTCTTATACAAAATAGTGACGTAACTGCAAAATTTCTTTCTCAATTTACTGAAAAACATGATTTTTTAAATTAAATTTATATTTTTACCAATGTTTCAGATCTAACATTAGTTTCATAGTGCTAAAAATCTCATTTTCAGTATACTATGCAAGTAGCCCATTTTCGTATAAACAATGACAATGTGAGTCATCAAATAAATAAAAAATATTACTTATTCAATTTGATTTCCCGATCATTAAGGTAGCAAATCACTACATTTTATGCATAAATCGAATGTAAAATAATGCCAACTTAAGCGACCTGTCTAAGTTTTTTCTGAATTTCTAGAATACTCCAGATTTTACTTTTTATTCTATTCCACTCCCTTCCCCACTACTGCAGCTGCCCGAAACTCGTACTTTACCGCATCCTAGCAATGAAACATCAGTTTGAACTTGAAAAATAATGCAAAAGTGTTTTCGTTGCGAGTAAACTGTCAATTTATTATTGACTACAAGACAATACCTTTTTAAACATTTAATACAGAAAGAATGGATCTACTGATATGTTAAAATTTTAATAATAAATTTGTATCATGAGATATAACCGTTTGCATAAATTGGAAATTTTTCGGAATTGCACAATTTTAAAAAGGCACAACTGTTAACAATAATTGATCCTTTAAGTATATAATCCTTGTACTGGCCACAAAACACTCGCTATATTAGTACATTTTATGCTGGATTTAAGGAGGTAACCCCCGGATTAACCCTTAACCTCACTTGTATTCTATGTTCTATCCACCACCCTAACTAACCCTGATTGGTACTTACAAGGCACTTCATGTTACACTTTGGCACTTTGTTGTTGTTGTCGGACGAAGTGTCGGATATAAACAGCGCGCGGTCAGGTGGCCGAGCTTTTATACCGCGAAGTGGCGGCGGCGGCGGCGGCGGTGGGACAAGGCTGGGTGCCTCGCCCCATGCCCCACCAGCAGGAATAATAAAAACAGATGCTGGTTCACGCAGGAGATGATGTGAGGGGATGGAGATGATGATTGATTGTGTTTGTTTATGTGGAGGAGGTGATGAAAATGATTTACTAAGAGGTGTTTTACTCTTGCTTGGGCGTGACAGCCTCACATTTTGTCATATTCACGCATAAATGAAAATATGAATTGTTTGTTTAGTTCAGGTGTGGTGATGATGACAAATGTAGATATTTGAAAAGAAATCTTTAACGTTATTTTAAATTTTACTTGGGTGTGGCAGCCCCACATATTGTGAGTCATTGGTAATTGGTTCTAACAGAACAATATGTCATAGATTGATTCACGCATTACTAATATGTTCAATTGTGTTTGTTTAGTTTAAGGCGCCAAAAATATTGTGAAAAGGAACCTTGCTATATTGCAAACTGAGCTCTTGTTAGTAAATCTACAATGTTCATATTTTGTATATAGAGAGCGAAATTATATTTTTGAAATACGTAATGGTATTTTAGTAGATGTTATTTTTTTTTATAATTCCACTCCTGTATAAAGTAAGCCATAAACAAAACACGATTTTATCGCTTTGACAACGGATAAAAAGGAAGGTAACTTTAAAAAAAAAACCTTATTTACCTTTTTCTTAGCAACCAAACAATAAAAGAAAACACTAAAATGTTATTTGCTTCATATTTCTAATATTTTTGTCAGTGAAATGATTAGATTTTGGGAATATTTTGAAAGAAGAACCAAAGGAGTTGTTAAATTATCTCGTTGAATTACACTCAAGCATTTTATTTCCTCCGAATAAATTTCTGTTTGACATCTCAACCTTGTCACCTGACAGCAATTTTTCTTTTCAAATTAATAGGCAACAAGGCTTGAATACAAACAGAAATTTATCCGGCGAAATAAAAAGCTCTCTTGTAATTTCAGTTGACAAAGAATATTTTCATAGCATTCTCACGAAAAATGCAAGGAATCGACTGTTTAAAACAAAATTCATTATGTAATTAATTACCACGTCTTTGATTTTATCACCATTGGATTCCTCGCGTCGAGTTACATATAGGTACAAATTTTCACGAAAAAATTCTGATGGGTACAATTTTTATGAAGGTTTTTATAAAATGGCCAAAAACGAAGGTACACCCCTTGAGGAAATTTTGGCCAAAATAACTTTTTTTTCTGCGATTGGGCTGAAAATTTGGTTTTATACTAATTCGACCCCGAGGATTTCAAATCTGTAGTCGAAAATTTTTTTCGACTAATAATTATCGACATAATTTTGGTAAGTCGAAAACTGGTCAAAATGGAAAATTTATTTTTACACCATTCGATTTTTCGGGTCAAATTATGTAAAAATCCAAATTTTCGCAATACAATTCCAAGGGGTACAATTTATATTAATAAACAAAACAAATAATTTATTATTGACATCAGCGCCAAAAATATTCTTAACAAATACCTAGGCCCTTCTATAATAATAATTAAATAAATAGTTAAATGGACTTTCTAACCAGAAGCACACAAATTTTCACTGCCCTTATTTTAGCGAATTTTGAAAAAAAATCTTTTTCTTTATTGTCAATGTATCAAATTATATAACCTATTAAAGTTTCGTGCAGAGGTATAGAATATAGAAACACCTTGTGTGTGTGTTAGAAAACAGGCAAGATTTCAAACAATGCACGTCCTATCTGCATTATCTGATGTAAAAAAGATTAGTCTTTCATTCTTTGCCAAAAGAAAGTCATTCCAGTGTTACGCTAAAAAATTAAAAATTACGCAATAAGTAAAGTTCAGGATTCTGTTTGAATAATTAATTTTCATGACTCAAATTTAATAACAATAAAACAATGACTTAATTCGTCTATAAAATCCTGTTCTACTAATGAAATACTTGTGAAGTGTAGCCAATCAATGTCAGTTCAATTGTGCTAGAATTGCTGTTTATGAATGTACCTTTTACAATTACAAATAATAAGCCCATTATTAGATATAGAGTAAGAAAGCAAGAGAACAAAACAAAAGGTTAAAAGTTTACAGTTTGTGGAAGAAAAGGTCAAGAATAAAAAAAGAAATTGTTTACAGCAGTGGACGAGAATTGTCTGTAGTGCAACAAATGAAAGTGGAAAAACCATGAGATTTTGTTTGATCCTGAAAATTATTCACAATCATAAACGTTATAACTTCATCCTTTAGGTGAGGTGTATAATGTTTCCCACACTTGCATTGAAATCACTTATTAAATTAGTCTTTTAAATGCATTAGTTCAATTCATTTAAATCATTTGATTTAATGCGTGAGATGGCATTTACAGTGTAATATGTTAATTTCTTCAAATGTATAAGTTTATTCAACATGATTATGATGAACTAAATATGAAAATAGTAAGGTCATTTCAGCTCTGAGTCATGTAAATAGAATAACAAAATAAAAATAAATAAGCTGAATTTACTTAAGGGTAGTTTTTTACTTAAGTACCAGTGGATGACTGATTTCGCATAATTTACTGTTAAACATAAATTTAATGAACACCTTAACAAAATATTGTTAATATAGAATAAGGATTATTGAAAGACATATTAAGCGGACCGTCTACGATTTTCTCGAATGCGTAAAATACTCTTTTTACCTTCCGCTTACCTGTAAAGGAAGGTATTGGAATCATGCAAAAAATCGGGTAGTGAGTTTTAAGTGGATGAGCACGAATTAGGGTCCTTACAACTCATTTTTGATAGTTTCTCGATGATGTCTGTATGTATGTGTGTATGTGTGTGTGAGTGTGTGTGTGTGTGTGTGTGTGTGTGTGTGTGTGTGTGTGTGTGTGTGTGTGTATGTGTGTGGTCCGGGCCGATGCCGGATGTCGTATAACTCAAATACGAATTATCCAAAAAATTTGATATTTGGTATTTTACAATTGTATACGAATAGGAAGAGCTTATTAGATTTTGGTACAAATATCTTCACCGGAAGTGATATTTTTTTAAGATTGATAAAGATAATTGTCAAAAATGTATATAAATTTGGATAAATATAGTATTTATTTGTAATAAGAATAAGAGGCAAAGTTATTTGCAACTTACGTTATAAAAAAATTGTCTTTATCTGGTAGCATTAAAGAACTGCAACAAAATTAAAAAATCTGTTGTGGCCAGCACATGACCTCCCGCCTTGACACTGTAATATGTGAATTTGGTTAGGCTACTTTTTGTAATTTTTGTTATAGTTCTTCAAGCAAAGTACCGATTCCTATTGGAATTGAAATCAAATTAGCTCTTTCTAGATAAATTTTTTATTTTTATTACCTTATATCCAGTGATAATAATAATAATGAATCGATGATACTTCTTGACTGAATACGTTTAATGGAAGGATAAAAAGATAAAAACGTAATGGAATTCAGTCAGTTTTTAATTTATTATATTTCGGCTCCTATAGGTTCTAAGTTTCAAACCTAGTTAATAATATATTTATATTTAAAAATGGTGTCACAAAAATTTCAGAAACTGTGTATACGTCTGTTCATCTATCACATTGACATTTCATTTTTGTTTTTAAATTTTGTTCCTATATTATGATTTACAAATCGTGTAGGTAAAATTACAAATTTTTGAAAATTAATTTTCCTTTATTGGTTGGAGATATAGAAACGATGTTAAATAAATATTGTAAAAGATAATTTGTTCTTTTAAATGTCGAATGACAAATTGTAACTATCGCATTATTTTCTATATTTTTTGCAAAAAATGTTAAAATTCTTCAAGAAAATACCATTTCCGGTTGGCAGATTTTTACCAAAATCTTATCAGCTCTTCATTAACATATATAAATGTATATTGCAAAATATTAGAATTTTATGTACAGTAGAATTTGAGATAATGAATCAGAACGAAAGACTATAGTAGGCGCACATACAGACACACACACACACACACACACACAGACATCATCGTGAAAATAGTCAAAATAGGTTCTAAAGGTGCTAAAACGTGCTTATTGACAAAAATCTCGACATCGAATTTTTTCACGATCCCTATACCTCTCTAGGCGAGAGGTAAAAATAAATTTATCAGATAAAACGTTGAAATCTTGTAATCCATGTTCGGCTGATTTTTGTTTCTGCGTAAAAAATATTGACAGGTGAGACGAGTGACTAGTTGACATACTAGCGCCATATAAGTCATAAGTAAGATATTAAATGTAGTACTTGAACGGAGGATGGCTTCAATACAGAAGAGTTTTCCTGTAAACGAATCTTTTTTATTCAGGTGATGCAAATTTCTGTGTTTGAATATTTTAGATTTTTATTTGTATATTTTAAAGGGACACCGGATTGTATACGTATACATTTATGTTTTAAGTCTAGATATGGCGGAAGGTTGTGTGCAGGCCACTTCAGATTTTTTTCTATTCCACTCTTTCGTCCACTACTACGATTGCCTGAAACCAGCCCGAAACTCGTAGTTTGCCGCATCATAGCAATGCAATGTCATTTTGAAGCTAAAAATAATATAAAAGTGTTTTCGTTGCGAGTAAACTATTTATTATTTATTTTTGACAACAAGATAATGTGTTACAAACATTTAATAGAGAAAGAATGGAACTACAGATGTGCCTTTTTAAAATTTTAAAAATAAATTTCTATCAGAAGATATAACCGTGTAGAGTTTCCATAAATCGGAAATTGTTATGAATTTTTTGAAATTTTTATAACACATACAATTTATTTAATTAAAATTTTAAATAGGCACAACTTGTTATTGATCCTTTAAATATATAATCCTTTTTGAAATACAATTTGGCCATTCTGGTACTGGCCTCAAAACACTCGCTACGTTACTACGTTTTGTGCTGCATTTTAGGAGGTAGACGGGCCTCTTAAGTTAATTACAATCAATCCAGTACAGCATGAAAATGTTCTTCTTTGGTACATTAAAATTTATTTTTGGAACTTTTGAAAAATTCTTTTTGATTCATAATCAGCTTATCAAACTACGTAATAGCATTGATTAAATAATATATAAATATATTTAATCAATGGTAATACTACTTGAAGTTATGAAACACTCTGTATTGTTCAAAGACCCAGTGAGTTATTAAATTATCTCACTGGTAATTAATTAATAGCATAAATTAACTGTTTGGACTATAATAATTATTGAACATTGTAAACTTATACTAATTTTTACCTCTCGCCTCATATTCTATAAGAGAGGTATTGTAATGGGTCAAAATTTTCGAGTATGAGTTTTTGGTGGATAAGCACGTTTCAGGGTCTCTACAATACGAATTTACTATTTTCACGATGATGTCTGTGTGTGTGTATGTGTGTTTGTATGTATGTATGGACTGACGATTTTTCGTCCACGATAACTGAAAAAGTATCAAACCTTTAATAACCAAAATTCATAGTTAAGGTTTTAATAAGTATCTTACCACCGGATAACATTTTGGTAGAAATCCGCAAACCGGAAGTAGTACTTTTTGAAGCTTGATAAAGTTTTCCTTAAATATATTGGTACATTATTTATTTATGACAATTTTTGCAATTAAATATAAAAGAAAATATAATTATCTATGGGTACAGTTAATTATAAATACAATTTACTGAATCTGGTAGTATTTAACAATAAAATAAAGTACAATTAATTTTCTATCTTGTTGTCCATGATATGAAATTTGTTTCTACATCAAATTTGAATTATTCTGACAGTGACAGTACAGTTGATATATTTTGCTTGCACCTTGGTTTACATTATCGTTGACATATTACATGAACATGAAACTATTAAAATGTAAGTAAAACTATTTATTAGATTAGTCTTGAGATTAGTAGAATAAACAGAATTAGGCGAGAGGTCGTGTACTGGCCACAGCAGATTTTTTGTTTTGTTTCAGGTTATGAGTTCCACTACAGCTCATATGGTAAGTGAAACAATTATTTATATATTCTTATGAAATCCGAAACGATCGCATTTCAGTTTCCGTAAACACCCAAACATATAATTAAAAATTAGAAATGTATTCTTCCTAATTGCGTGAAATTCTAATAATTTCAATTAAAATAAACCACACTTGCTTATACATTCTATCCTGAATATCAAAACAGACTTACATAGTGTTAGAAAGTTTTGGGTTAGAATTAGAATAAAAATTCACTCGATATTGCGTTTGTGCGCATTATATTTACACAAGCAGCGGCTTTTTCACCGATGCAAGAAAGAAACACATAATATTGGAAATTATTTATTAACCAGGTCTGAAACTAGAAATATGAGAGTTTTTTAAGAATATGTTACTATATAGGAACAAAAAAAATTGTGTTTTTATTTTCTTACCTAGAAAACAGTCTTTTCCGGGTTTGGATATTGGTTTTATTTTTATTTAATTGTACATAACTCCAATAAATAATTTTATTATAGATTCTTTCTAGTTTCTATATACTATTTGTCCAGCTTAATTTAAAAACCTATATTTTGTTACAATTATTATTATTGTTATGAACTTAAAATTTTAATATTTATTCTTAAAGGTCAACTACTTGTTGTATATGTACTGCTGTCTGGGCAAAATATTATTTTAATTCTTCTGTACTATAATTTCCACTGTCCACATCAGGTTTTTTGTAAAATCTTAAATATAAAACAATAAAATAATAAATTATCAAATGAATTAAAAAGTCTCCTGTCCAAGACTCAAGATTCAATTTAGCGGCGCCGCTATTATTTGACAGGCAACTCTCGTCAGGATTATTTTTCTTATGAAAGAATCCTCAAAAAATCCTTGTGTGGTCAGGGCTTTCCTCGTTCTCCACTAGAATAGGCTAGTTTCTATTGCCAAGTTATTATTGAAAATCTGCTGATGTCAATAATAAATTATTTGTTTTGTTTATTAATATAAATTGTACCTCTTGGAATCTTTTTGCGAAAATTTGGATTTCTACATAATTTGACCCGAAAAATCGAATGGTGTAAAAATAAATTTTCCATTTTGACCAGTTTTCGACTTACCAAAATTATGTCAATAATTATTAGTCGAAAAAAATTTTCGACTACAGATTTGAAATCCTCGGGGTCGAATTAGTATAAAACCAAATTTTCAGCCCAATCGGAGAAAAAAAGTTATTTTGGCCAAAATTTCCTCAAGGGGTGTACCTTCGTTTTTGGCCATTTTATAAAAACCTTCATAAAAATTGTACCCATCAGAATTTTTTCGTGAAAATTTGTACCTATATGTAACTCGACGCGAGGAATCCAATGGTGATAAAATCATAGACGTGGTTACTCCCGTTTTTAACCAGCAACAATTTTCTCGAAAAATATGGGTCGAAATATTTTTTTGAGTGACACCACTGGATTCCTTGGAGTCAATATAGGGTATAACCAAATTTTTAGCAAATCAAAAATGTGGAAATTTTTTCGACATTTTCGAATTTTTTAATGTACGTTAGAAATTTTAGCCATTCGAATTTTTAAGAGTATAAGTATTTATATACTATTTGACAATGGTACAAATTAATTTTTTTTCAAAAATATTTATAGGTTAAGCCCCACAAAATCACAAAAATGGGAAACGGTAGTACGGCTCTGTAGGTACAGTTAGAGATTCATCATGTCAAGTAGCTTGACGTTTTTGTGAATGACTTGATTTGACTTGAAAATCAACGTTTTGAAAAATTCATGCACCTCGTTCGTCAACACGATATTTCTCACTTTCGATACTCGTTATGAAACATTTTGTCTTAAGGTATTTGTGATCCATAGGTTAACAATTTTGGATATGCAAATAGTATGTAAACTATATAATCTATTTTATTAAATACAGGAGTGACCGGTATTAGATGGCATTCAGCCATCAAACAGGATCCAAATGTTATGTCACAACCCAATAAAAAACTAAACTAGACTATAATAAGATGATATATCTTCAGAACAAATTAAAAACTGGTCTGTGAATACAAAATAGTAAACCACCAATTTAAAATCACATAAATAATTCAAAACGAATTTCAAAAACTCTTTAAAATATATTTAGTTTTGCTCCAAAAATTGTAAACTTAATTACAGCAATAAATTCCAAATTCTGACAATAACATTAAAACAAAATATAAATAATTTACGATTTTATAAACTTAGAAAGATGACTCATTATATCTAGTAGGCGAAAGTTTACAAGGTAACTGCGATATAAAATTCATTTGTTTATACAGATAAATTGTTACCGGATTTTACACACAGATACTGTCGTTTGTTTCTAAATTTTATTACGTGTGTTGTGGAAATGAAATAATTGCTAGTTTAATGTTAATTGTTGCTGTAATTAACTACAATTAACGAGAGATAAGATTAATGTATCCATTCGTTAAAAAAATTATTTAGGACCGGATACCAATTTTAGGAGGTACATTAATAATTAATTTGTTACCCTTGAATACCCATAGTACATTAAATTATTTATTTTCCTTTATTTTATCGTCATTATTCATGATTTTATGAATGTATTCAATATTTATAGGTAGGAGGAATAAACTGTAGACTCGTTCATGACCATTTAAAAGTGTTAATTAAAATAGCGGAACTATTTTTCACGCGTTGATTCATACTGTCTTACAGCCCACAAAATAATAACAATAAATAATCGACAAGATAGATACTTAGTTTGTTAACTCAGAAATATAAAAATTAAACGTTGTAGTTTTTACTACCAGCATAATTTAAAGAATCATTAACTTTCCATTTTTATAATCAAAATTATTACAGTTGAGGTCAATATAAATCTTATTATGATCATTTTATTAATATTAATATTATTTCTTTATAACCGTAACAAAAAAAAATCCGATGTGGCCAGCACATAACCTCCCGCTTTGACACTGTAATATGTGAATTTGGTTTTAGTTAGGATTTCTGAAATTATAATTTTGCAACAAATTTCATATTTCACAAACTTTTTGCAAATTTGTATTCTATTGTACCATTGATGTGAAAATTCAGGCGGAAAGTACCTACTATCAATGTTTTATTATTATTAATATTTATTGGCATAAACACTTTAACCGAGCAAATGAAATAGGTCAATATTCAATAAGTAAGTACGAGATTCTTTGTTAGGTAATAAAATCAATAAAATATTGAAACAATAATTAATTTTTCTTTGTTTCAAATATGATTAATTAATTAGGAAAACAATACACTATGGATTACAAAATTGCAACACTTTCTTATAAAAAATATATTAGTTACATAATTTAGCATACCTATACGAGTTGATTAATAATATAATTAAACAATTATTAATTAAACTACAAATTTCTGTGCACAAATCTGTTAAAACATAATCTTTTCTAATTAATCTAGGCACGCGTCAAATAAAAATACAAATTAATTCAACAAAAAAACATTCCAATCTACATTACACGCAGTAAACAGAACTTTTTGTTCAAGTGTCGTTCACTACACCTTATAACAACCTTACTGTAACATTTTAACATAATGCTAAGTCTTAGGTTACGCCCTTCCTGTGAGAAATAACATAGCAGACATTCCTTGGAGCTGACATCTAGTGGCTAGTGACAGATGGCATTTTTTATTTCACAATTTTCCACAGACCAGCGAGTTGAGATTGTTGTTAATTTATTCAAAATTGTATTTAGATCAATCAATAGTTGCATTACATTTTATGGTGGTGACATAAGTTTTGAAAATGCAGGGAAATTGTTAGATAAATAATAATTAGTTTGAATAAATTGTTTTGCACACTTTAAATGGATCAGCTTTTAAGGCCCGAATGTAGCTGTTCATGAGAAAAGAATAGATTTATACAAATTTAATGTGTCGAACAAAGGCAGTAATATAGGGAATGCGCTTTCGTAGAGGGATTAAAATTGGTACTAAATTTGAACGTATCATCACAAATAACGGTTCATTTGAAAGATAAAAGTTCAATCTAGATCCGTCTAGTGTTGAAATTTGCAATTTTTGTTGATATACTGAGTAACAGTTATGTGAAGTTAGGCAAGTTATGACAAGTTTATGGCATTGTAAAATTGAAACAAAAAATAAAACTAAAATTTCAACACTAAGCGGATGTGGAGTTATCTTTAAATGAAAAAAATTTAAATCGATCAGACCAAAATTAGTCACAATTTGTCTGTTTTAAAAAGAGAAATATTTAATTGTGCTTATCATAAAAGGATATTATTACCTTTTAAACTATTTTAGTGCAATTTTTGTTGCACATTCTGTATATTTTGTAAACAAATAACAAATTTTGGTTTAATTTTAGGGTAAGAATAAAACGCTGATCTGCGATGAAATGCACAGATGGACTGAACAAAATAAAGAAACCTTATAGAGGTACCCTTCTTGAGTCGCACATATTCGGTTTGGATTGATTTTGTTCTTTTTTACATGCGTCGCATATCAGCGGTCAGCGATGATCAGAGTTTTATTCTTTCCCATATTTTATTACTTAAACTATATTCATCTCACAAGAAACTGAAAAAAACAGGATTAAGTTGCAGTATTTTTGCAAACGTACCAATTAAAAAAATAGCTACAACTAACATTTTTCTGTAGCGTAGAATATTAGAATACAACCATGTTTGTTATTTTATTTTCCATCCAAAAAGATCTGTAATTATTTTATTTTCTTGCATATATTTATGATCTCGTTCACCTTATTTTCTCTGAATACTTTTCTTGACTTTACTCCGCGGCCTTCTTACAACGATAAGGACAACGCCACAAACCGGAAATAAAACAATGTGGAAGCAGTTTCGACAAACCGAACCTGTTATTATTATTATTTTTAAGACAAGTGAGCACCTGAGTAAAGTCAAAGTAAGAAACGACCTTCAATTGCGCAAGACAGATTGTTTGTCTGGTTTTCCAGATCAAGGTCATGTTGGAGAAAATGAAATTTTTAAGAAACACGTCAGCCAGTAGAAAATTTCATTTTTAATACGATTTATCAACTTTAATATTACATATTATTGAAATTTATACAACAAATTAACTGATTTTTTTATATTTCTATGAAAATGTACAAAATACAGAGATTTTTGTTGTATTATCAAACACTTTTTCAAGTATTTTATGCCCTGATCACACGAGAAAAGTTTTCACTAAAAAGTTTCTTGAAAGTAAAACAAGTGCTACGAGTTGTCATAAATAAAAACTGTCAATACCGTTTATACGGGGAATGTAATTATTTTTATTAAATATATTTAAGATCACTAGCTTTAATACTCGTATATTTTAAAGAAATAATTAGTTTCCTCGTATGACCGGTATTGACTGATTTTTTTATGACAGCTCCTAGCACTTGTTTTACTTTCAAGAAAATCGCATGACACAAATAACAGCCAATGGATGAATGGATTTCAATAATAGTAACCATGGTTATATAAAAATTTTCTCGGAAATTTTTTACTAGTAGCTTGAGTAACTTAACTGAAATTAATAAGCGGAAATTTTTCGTCATCTGTCACTTTGCCATTAAATTATAAATTGGTTAAATTGTCATTTTGAGTGTAAATAAGCAAATAATAAGATAAATAATATATAATAATAATGTTAAATACAAATTTAGTAAACATTTCAAGTTTGTATTATAAAAAGAATTCAAAAATAGAGCGGCCGTGTCATTGCAATTTTCTTACCGAATATGCACACACGATAAAATACTCCAATTGGGATAGATATTATGTACGTATAAAACAAAACATCATTGCATAAATTATAAATTACAGAAAGAAATCATTTCTATTCTGTTTATTTTTTCTTTATAGCAACCAAGTACACAGTAAAGTCGTACAGTTTGCTGATTTACAAGTAAAGGACCTAAATACAAGTCCGTACTCTTAGTCTATTTAGGTACTCTAAATACAAGTTATTAAAGTAGGCATTCAGGAAATCGTGACAGTAGTTCAGGCTGCATCGCTTTCGGTATCCAAATATTTTCCATTAAATCTAACGGAAAAGTAGTTCCCTTTTCCTGGCTGTGAAGTGACTCGCACAACAGCAAAGTTGTTGCCGACTCCGCCTTCTAATTCTTGAACACTTTTTTCGGTGTCCAAATCTAAGGGATTGATCTCAATGCCGTATAATTCCACATCAGGGTCATTGTATTCCACTTTAGATACTACCATCTTAAAATAAAATTATAATTGGAATAAAATATATTTTTTTAATTCGTAAATTTAAGCAAGAAACACATTTTTTAAACCACTGGATTGTTGATTGTACTTATAATGATTAACTATGAATAAAATATTAATTATTGTGCAATGGTCAAAATAGTAAATTCAGGTAATTTCATTTAAAAATAGTTAAAATAAATTTCGTTAGTTTTACAATAATTAGAAAATAAGTATTTTTTAAATTGCAGTTTACCATTTCTTTATTCTTAGAGGCTGGCTGATTAACAAAATGCTCAGTGAGCAAAACACCTTCAGGAAAATCAGGATTCCCTTCTTCTTCAGGAATAATGAACCTAGTAAAGTGTTCTTTTTCTTCTCTTTTATGAGTAGCAACAAACTGCAACAAAACAACACCAAAACAACAAGCTACTAAGAAATTCATTTTGACTAATTTCTCAAATGAATTAAAACATTTTGAGACCTAGCTTATATGCTTTGGTACATTTAATTAAAAATCTATTAGAACTAAATTAATAAACTATTAATATTTGTTTTTGAACATTCTGTAGGATACGCAAAGAATTAAGTAGCATAATTGAACTTTTATCTTCTAAAATTACTGGCGGAATAGACTAGAATAAAATAATATTTATTAAAAAATAAGTTGAGTTAAAATATATGTGGATTAATATCTTTTAAGTACAATAAAAATTACTATATTGTCTTATCGCTGTGCAAACAAATATTATCTAATCTTTTCACACTCGGATCAATAAAAACTCAAATTTGAAAATCAGTTATTAAGTGAGTAAATTACTTATTAACTTATTACAAGTGTTTATCTTATAATACATTAAAAATGAAGTTTTTATTAATTTATTTATTTGCCTGTTTGTTAATTATAAATGTTAGTTTTGGTTTTTCATACACAGAAGGCAAAAGAGAGAACGGTGATGACATGTTATATTCTGATATAATAAATAAACCCGCAGATAACAATCCATTATATGTAAGTTTTAATAATTATTTACCTACGACTATACTAAACATATTCATTATTTGTTTGTTTTCATTATACAGGGTGTATCATATATTAAAGTACATGCGTTAAGGATGTATACAGTTTGACGTGCTGATTACGAATTAAAACGAATTTTGAAAAAAATATAAAAATTAAAATCTAAAGGTTATAGTTTACTTAGGCGGTTAATTTTATGTACAAATGGTTTCGCATAATTACTATTAAAAATATATTTATTGAACAGCTCTAAATGGAGTGACTTCATTTAGAATTAGAATGATTTTGTTAATAGTTATATAGGTACTTTACAAGTAAGCGAAGTAAAGAATTACCCACGATGGAAATCTTTGCTCACGAGGCCGAAGGCTGAGTGAAGTAATTTTCTCGAGTGGGTCATTCCTTTTTGCCCACGGTGAAGTATAACGTTTTATCCAACACCTCTCAATAACTGTTTAAATATTTGAAAAATATTAAGTTCCAAACTAAGACATCGTTACTTTGGTGACTTCCAACAAGCAAAGTGGTAACAATTTACCCAAAAGTGGGTATAATTTTGTTCAAAGCCTAGTAGGCAATCTTTTACTTTGCTTGTTTCAAATCACCATAGTTTAGTTACTCAATTTGTCTATTAATTAATTTTTTTGTGATTTTGATAAAAAGAACTTTTGCTATACCTACTTAGTATATCTAAATGTGAAATTTAAATTTTTGACACCTTTCATTTAAAATGAATTAATAATTCAATATAGTCGTAGATAAGTAATATATATTTTATATATTGAGATGTTTATATAAATACAATTTTAGAGCGTAAGCAAAACTATCGAATATTCAGGACCACATCAAATTACTTACGTATTAGTAGATGATCCAAATTCTGACAAATATGAAGGATTAGTTAGTATAGGAAGAGTTGGACAACAAAATATAAAAATAGTTATGACATCAGCAGTAGGACAAGGGTTGAAAAACTTTAGAGTATACATTTACGGAAAGGAGTGAATATAAAGATATAATTAATATAATTAAGATGTATACACTAATTTTATTTATACCTACCATACTTTGTAATTGATAAAATAATATCAACTGTTGTTTTATCTTTTAATTTAGTTTACCTGCCCTCTCGGTAATAGGTTTGGTACCGGGTTCACAAAAATAGCTACGGTTCGTTCCGGTTCTCGTCACTGTTCCGGTTCGGTTCGTGTCCCTCAAAACTTTTGACCACGTGCAAGAATACTTCTAATTGACATGTATTTTTGTGACAATTATTATAATTTCTGCATAATTATACCATATTAAGTATTATTTACATATGATTTTGTTATAAATAATTATACTCTTAAACAATAAAAATAGCTACGTCCGCTTTTTCGTATCAATTTATATAGAAATTATTTATTTTGTATTCACTATTGTAATTTTATTTTCGTAACGATGCTGATTCGTATATGTTTAATTTTGTTTCTAGTCTTGTGCCTGGAAAAAATAAATTGCAACCTTTTCGTAAATATTTTTATTTATTGCAGGGGTTATTTTGTTTTCGTTTTTAATTTTAGATTAAACAGAAGAAAACAACATGTCAAATAAATTATATTCGAGAATGTAAAACTGATATTGACGCACAGCAAAAAATGCATTTCACGTATTTCAGATATAATAGAACTATATATTCTATTAATTTTAATTGGACTGTCTTAGAACCATTTGACGATGATTATGACGTAAGTTTTTTTGGGAAAACTAATTTTTACAAACCTGATCCATTTAAATGGAATACAGTTAGGTAATCTTAAATTAATTTCTGATGAAGGTACACGTTGAACTACGAAAATGGGGCGATGGCGGTTGGAAGCAAAACTTACTAAATATAAATGAAAACAAAGCTTGCAGTTTTATGCATAAATATTATGGTATATCTTGGATACATTTAACAGAAGCTGCAAATGTAAAAAAGGATGCCCAATTAAACCGGTATGAATTGTTATAGAAATCTTAATAAAATATTATAAGAAATATAAATACTCTTGTTAGGGATTTTACCATGCTGAAAATTATACAGAAGACCCTGGTGTGCAATTAGGACCCATATTTGCATGGCCCGGAAAATTTTATGTTTTAGTTATATTTAAGAAAAATAATAGAATTGATAATTGTGTAGAATTTGAATTTATTATAAATGAAGTGTATATATGAATAAAATAGTAACAGGAGTTACAAATTGCTATTTGCATGGTTAAGCGTTTTTCATAACTGGTCTGTAGCATCCTCACATACTGTGCGTCATCAGTATTGATAGTTATATTGTGTGTGCGGTTACCAGCCTTCAAAGTTAAGTCACATAACGCTTGAATATAGAAAAAAATGATAGAAAACAGATTTTATGATTTTAATAAGGAATTGCAATTCAATTATATTACTTGTAGTCTATTTTCAAAATAGCCTCCGTTTTCTTGAATAGGTACGAGGGTTGTCCGGAAAGTAAGTACCGTTTCATTCTACTGCCACCGCAGCGCTAGTGTCGCAGTTCCGCGCAAGCTCACTCGTCTCTCTGGTTCATTGGTCATCCACTGATACCATTATTAGCCGGTTTATGTTGTGTTTACATTTGATAGTAAGCGTTCAAAATGATTAAGACAATACCAGATCCCGCCGACCAATGTTCATGACGAAACACGCTCTGTGGGCGGCCTTCTGTTATCAATGATGAGTTGGTTCGTCCATCATTGAACTGCCTAACCCACTTTCTCACCATTCCGTCCGTCATTACATTTGCCCCATAAATCTCTACAAGTTGATGATGAATTTCAGCTGGCTTAACATTCTTTGCGTTCAAAAACCGTATTACAGAACGCACTTCACAGTCGGCGGGATCTGGTATTGTCTTAAATATTTTGAACGCTTACTATCAAATGTAAATACAACATAAACCGGCTAATAATGGTATCAGTGGATGACCAATGAACCAGAGAGACGAGTGAGCTTGCGCGGAACTGCGACACTAGCGCTGCGGTGGCAGTAGAATGAAACTGTACTTACTTTCCGGACAACCCTCGTACATAGCAAAACTCTTTGTATAATTTAATTATTTTATTTATGATTTTAATTATCAAAACCAATGACTCATGTAAAGCTAGCACACTCCTGTTGGGATATATATTATGTACGTATAAAACAATACATCGTTGCATAAATTAAGAAAGAAATCATTTTTGTTCCGTTTATATTTTCTTTATAGCAACCAAGTACACAGTAAAGTCGTACAGTTTGCTGATTTACAAGTAGAGGACCTACATACAAGTTATTAAACCAGGAATTCAGGAAATCGTGGAAACAGTTGAGGCTGCAACAGATCCAGTTTCCAAATATTTTCCATAAAATCTAACGGAAAAGTGGTTCCCTTTTCCTGGTTGTGAAGTGACTTTAATGACAGCAAAATTTTTGCCGGGTCCTCCTTTGACTAATTCGTCAACACTTTTTTCGGTGTCGGAATCTAAGGGTTTGGTTTGAATGCCGTAGAGTTCCACATCTGGTTCATTGTACTCCACTTCTGACACTACCACCTTCAAAACAACTATAATTAGAATATACATCATTCTGGACTCTGCATTACACCAGAGTCAGTTTAACTGCACAAAAACTACCCTGTAGTGTACTCTCCACCAACAACCCTGAATTAGTTGACGGCAGCTAACCGCACACGCGGTATAATAATATAAACACGCACCACTACTTGAAAATGCACAAAAACTCCAAATTTTACACCGCCATAACTCGGTTGAATTTGGTCGAAAATGAATAAATTTTCGAGTTTTGACAAGATTGAAGTTTCCTCTGCAATTTGACATCAAGTTCATTTTACACTCTGTCACCCTCATTAGAAAAAAATGTCAAACTTTAACATCTTATACCGGGAGCAAAAAAAATCGTGGACTTAATCCACTACCATAGCGACGAAGTTCATTCACTTACCTTTCGAGAAAAAAAATTGAGTATTTCCGATTATATGGCACGATGTTATAAATATTTGAAAAAAATGCATGTTGTGTTTCTTCGGTCATAAATCACACAATTTTGATAAATGTTCAAAAGTCTAAAAGATTACATTTTTTTCAAAAATTCATAACTTCACGTCAAAGCATCTCAGTTACTCAATTTTTAACCCGAAAGGAAAATGAATATATTTTATCTGCTTGGGAATGGATTAAGGCCACGATTTTTTGGCACCTGGTACAAGTTGTCAAAGTTTGACATTTTTTGACATCAAGAACTTTTTTTCTCAGTGGGCTGGCTGGATGAAAAATGAACTTGGCGTCAGATTAACTTATATAAAGAGGAAGCTTCAAACTTGTAAGAACTTATTCACCCATTTTTCACACAGTTTTCGCTAGAAACACATTTTTGAAACCACTGGCTTGTTGATTGTACTTATAATGTATAATAATGGATAAAATAAAATATTAATTATTGTGCAATGGCCAGAATAGTAAATTTAGGAAATTTCATTTAAAAACAGTGAACCAAAACTGGAAACTAGAATTGCCAATTTTTAAAAGTTCTATGATAAGTGAGTTGATGTTAATTCAAAGCAAAATTAGTAAAAAAAAAAAATAAAAAAATATTCGTTAGTTATGATAATTAAAAGATGGGTATATTCTTTTAAATACAGTTAAGTTTACCTCTTCTTTATTCGTAGAAGCTTTCTGATTAACAATTTCTTCAGTCAGGAATTGAACGCCTTCGGGAAGATCAGGAATATTTTCTTCTTCAGGAATAATTAGTCCTGTAAAATATTCTTCTTCTTCTTTATCTTCTGCAGCAACAAACTGCAACAAAACAACAGCAAAACAACAAGCTACTAAGAAATTCATTTTGACGAATTTCTCAAATGCATTATAATATTTTGAGGCCTAGCTTATATACTTTGGTAAATTTAATTAAAAAGCTATTAGATTTAAATTAATAACTAGGTATTAATAGTTGTTTTTGAACATTGTATATTTGCTGTAGGATATGCAAAGAATTAATTAGCATAATTGAAATCTTATCAGCTTAGATTACTGGTCGAATAGTCTAGAACAAATTAACATTTATGTAAAAAAATTATGTTAAAATATCTTCTAAGAACAATTTAAAATTACTATATTGTCTTATCGGTGTGCATACATATATTATCTAATCTTATCGTTTCACATAATGCATCAATAAAAACTCACATTTTAAAATCAGTTATTAAGTGAGTAAATTACTTATTAACTAATTACAAGTGTTTGTCTTATAATACATATAAAAATGAAGTTTTCAATAATTTATTTATTTGTCTGTTTGTTAATTGTAAATGTTAGTTTTGGTTTTTCAAACACAGAAAGCAAGAGAGAGAAATGCAATAAAAGGTTGTACTCTGATATAATAAATAAACCAGCAGATACGGACCCATTAAATGTAAGTTTTAATAATTATTTACCTACGACTATTAAACATACATTCATTATTTGTTTGGTTTCATTATACAGGGTGTATCATAAATTCGAGTATATGCTTTAAGTGTATACACAGTTTGATGTGCTGATTACGAATTATGCCCTGTTCACACGTTGCTACTTTGAAGACGCATACGTGCTACTGTAGCATGAAAAGAAATTCAAATCGAAACAATTACCGCAAAAAATCGCTATCTACACACACAACGATCAACGATGTGAAATTATCAACGAGTAGTTCTTGATACTTTGATGCTACAAATTAGCAGCGCTACTACTATTTGACAAGCGACTCAGATTTTTTCTTGCTACAGTAGCACGAATGTGTCTTCAAAGTAGCAACGTGTGAACAGGGCATTAAAAAGAATTTTTCAAAAATTCTTAAAATCTAAATTTAAGGGCAGTTAATTTTATGTACAACTGGTTTCGCATAATTCTATTAAATAGTTATTTGTATCACAAGGCCAGAAACTGACCTTTTGCAAGAGCGAGTATTTTTGACACGCCGAGCCACAGGCGAGGCTTGCAAATTAGGAGCACTAGCGCATAACAGTTTCTGGACGTGTAATACACAATATTTTATGTGCCGATTTCATTACAAAAATATACAATTATTATACATAACCTAAAAAATTTGAGCTTAAAATATATTTATTTCAGTTTCTATTAACGATTTACGTCTAAAATTTGTCAAAATCTTGTTAATTCTTGTATAAAAAATATTCAACGCATAAAATTGACATCTGCTTGACAACTGTAGTAATGTCAAGATGCCAACCTATAACTTCCGGTTGTTTGCCGGCCTAGGCTGGCAACAAAGAGTTTCTGGCGGATTTTGAGATATGGAAAACTAGCGATTTATTTAACACCTTTAAATATAATGACATTAATTTAGAATTAGTATTATTTTTTTACGTGGGAAATCTCGAGAGGGTCATTTCTTTTTGCCCACGTGTGAAGTACAACGTTTTATCCAACACCTCTTAATAACTGTTTAAATGTTTTAAAAATATTAAGTTCCAACCTAAAACATCGTTACTATGGTGACTTCCAACAAGCAAAGTAACAATTTACCCACAAGTGGGTATAATTTTGATCAAAGCCACTTGTGGGTAATTTTTTACTTTGCTTGTTTAAAATCATCATAGTTATGATGCTTTTATTAAGAGGTGTTGGATAAAATAATTATCAACCCAGTTATCAATTATTATAATTATTATATATAACTGTATGTAACGTACGATACACCTGTATAAATGCTATTAAATAAGAGTACATTTGTTACTTAATCAATTATCTTTTTTGTGATTTTGATCAAAAGAACTTTTGCTGTACTTAGTATTTCTAAATGTGAAATATATTCTTGACATCTTTCATTTAAAATAAATTAATAATTCAATATAGTCGTAGATAAGTAATATATATTTATTATATATTGGAATATGTTTATATAAAAATATAAATACAATTTTAGAGCATGAGCAAAACTATCGAATATTCAGGACCACATCATGATCCAAAATCTGACAAATATGAAGTAGTTAGTTTAGGAAGAATTGGACAACAAGAACTAAAAGTAGTTATCACATCAACAGAAGAAAACGGAGTGAAAAAAATAGTTATGCGCGGAATTGATTTATAACAATATACTTAATATAATTTATTGATATATACAAATTATTTGTACCGTACTCTGTAATTGATAAAAAAGTATCAACTGTTGCTGCCTCTTTTAATTTATTTTACCTGCTTGATTTTATTGGTTTAAGTTTGGTTCCGGGTTCACAAAAATAGCTGCGCTTCGTTCCGGTTTTCGTTACTGTTCCGGTTCGGTTCGTGTCTCTGAAAACTTTTGACCTCGTGTTAGCATACTTTTGATTGGCATGTATTTTTGTGACAATTATTACAATTTATGTATTATTATGCCATATTAAGTATAATTATTTATCTGGATTTTTCATAAATAATTATACTCTTAAACATTAAAAATAATAACGTCTGATTTTTCTGCATGATTATGCCATATTAAGTATAATTATTTGTCTGGATTTATCATAAATAATTATAATATTAGGTATTAAAAATTGCAACGTTATATAGAAAATATTTATTTTGTGTTCACTATTGTAATTGTATTTTCGTAACGATGATGCTGATTCGTATAATATGTTTAATTTTGTTTCTAGTCTTGTGTCTGGAAAAAATTAATTGTAACATCTTTGTAAATATTTTTATATATCGCAGGGATTATTTTATTTTCGTTTTTAATTTTAGTTAACACAGAATAAGACAAAATTTCACATAAATTATTTTCGAGCCTGCAAAACTGATAATGATGCACAGCAAAAAATGTATTTCACGACTTACAAATATAATAGAACTACATTTTCTATTAATTTTAATTGGACTGTCTTAGAACCATTTGACGATGATTATGAGGTAAGTTTTTTTGGGAAAACTGATTTTATACAAACCTGATCCATTAAAATTGAATACAGTTGTGTAATATTAAATTAATTTCTGATTAAGATACACTTTGAACTACGAAAATGGGGAGACGGCGGTTGGAAGCAAAACTTACTAAATGTAAATACAAATAAAGCCTGCAGTTTGGGAATCAAATATTTTGGTGGTGTAGCTTGGAAGTATTTAAGAGATGCTGCAAATATTGAACACGGATGTCCAGTTAAACCGGTAAAATTGTTATAGAAATCTTAATCAAATATAATAAGAAATATATATACTCTTTTTAGGGATTTTACCATGTTGAAAATTATGCACTAAAAGAAGATTTACAGTTAGCACCTGTATTTGCTTGGCCCGGAAAATTTTTCTCTTTATTCCACACTAAGAAAAATAATAGAATTCATAATTGTGCAGAATGTGAATTTACTATAAATGAAGTGTATACTCGTAAATAAATAAAATAGAAACAGAGTTACAAATTACCATTTGCATGGTTAAGCCTT
The DNA here is from genome assembly GCA_947534325.1 of Agonum fuliginosum. Taxonomy (NCBI): domain Eukaryota; kingdom Metazoa; phylum Arthropoda; class Insecta; order Coleoptera; family Carabidae; genus Agonum; species Agonum fuliginosum. Next base: position 4,265,581 of record OX384034.1, on the reverse strand, counting down.
TTTCATAACTTGTCTGTAGCATCCTCACATACTGTGTAAGTTAAGTCACATAACGCAGTCGCCTATTCATGAAAAAAAAATATTTTGCTTCGAATTTTATTGAATACAGGATAATTTCAGAAAAAGTACAATAAATTCAAACCCGTGTTATTTCATTTTTCCATAAAATGTTTTTAATTTGCTGCTCGAATATTAAGGTCGCGCTCAAAACTGTTTGCAGATAGTCATTTTTGTGCACTTTATTTGCATTTTCTGCAAATAGGATCAAGCAATAGGTATAAAAATATATCAATAGAATCATTACGAAGTGTTCCACACCACCGAAAATCACAGCGTATAAAAACCATACCTCCTAATAACCACACGTCCGAAAAACCACAGCGTATAAAAGTCCCCCCCCCCCCCCCCCGCAATGTCCACAGCGTATAATTTACTCCTACTTAACTTAAGTTCTGTTGGACTCAATTAGGGTTTTGTTATTATTGATTATACTGGTGAAGTCAGCCTGTTTTTGTCGGCCGCGTTTGGCCGTAAATGATTTTTAAAGTTTGGGTACAAATGTGCAAATCGAAGTGTGAAAATTGGTATATGGGTAGCTGGACATTGTGGTGGGGGAACTTTATACGCTGTGGTTTTTCGGACGTGTGGTTATTAGGCGGTATGGTTTTTATACGCTGTGGTTTTCGGTGGAGTGGCATTTACTCAATCATTAGAGCTTCTAGATTGCCTTATGCTGAATAAGAATACCTGAAAAAAAAAAATTTGCAGTAGCAATGAAAGGAGGGGAAGCAAAATTCATCAAATTGCAATGAATTTTATGCAAAATGAACGACACACATAATTGTTAGAATACGGCGATTAGGAATGTAAATATTTTCATTATGTAACATAATATTCATTGAAGGTTACATCGTTTATTCGAAATATATGCAGAAAGCTCTTGCAAAGTGAGCCATGTAAAAGTTTTGAAGTGTCGCTGACGTGGCATTAAAAATATATTTAAAAATAATCATGTTATGACCTATTATAAGATTTTGATAATTATTGGGTTAAAATATTACCATTACAGACTTCGTGTTACGGTTTTTTACATTTTTTTCCTTTGATACAGGATAATTTCAGAAAAATACACAATAAATTCAAAAATCACTTATTTCATTTTTTCCATAAAATGTTTTTTAATTTGCTGGTCGAATATTAAGCCCAGTACATAAATTGCAGTGTTTATTAACTTGAAACACAGTCGTTTTCGCTATAAGTATTTCTAAATGTGAAATATAATCTAACATTCTAACTCATTTATTAAATTTCCATTGTCTGCTATTTGTGTCACGGTTTAGGTTTGATTCAGGCTGCGGTTCGTTCCGGTTTTCGTTACTGTTCCGGTTCGGTTGTCCCTGAAAACTTTTGACCACGTGTACGCATACTTTTGATTGGCATCTATATTTGTGAAAATTTATTCATGATTCTATAATTAAGTAATAATTATTTGATTATGATTTATCATAAATATTTACGTTCTTAAACATTAAAAATATCAACGTCCGCTTTTCCGTATCAATTTATATGGAAATTATTTATTTTGTGTTTACTTTTGAAATTCTATTTTCGTTATTCGTTATTCGCATAGGTACCGGAAGTATCCTGAAACAGACATATCCCCTCCCCCCCTCACCGTATGTTTAAAGCTGAATTCACATGAGCCGTTACCGCCGTAACGTTCCCGCCGTTCCGTAGCCTGATTGGTTGACACTGAACGTTCTCAACGGTCTGAGCGTTGACAGCGAGAATGAAATATTTCAACTTTTGACGGCTTTGACGGTTGTGAACGTCATTTCCATTTGCGCATGCTCTGCGACGGAGCATGCGGAGATTTGTAGTAATACCAACCTAGTAATATTCTTATAATCCTTATCTCCGGGATTTATAGAGACAGGGATGCTTCTGAACTACGATAATTAAATTTTTAGGAAAATTATCCATTTTTCTTACTTATCGTTACTTACACACTGATCACAACAAACAACACAAGTGACATTAGAATATAACATAACCAAACAATTTTGGTTATATTTCATTTTTCATTTCTAGTAGTGTGCAGCTCTGAAAACGTTGACGCCTCAAGCTAAGTTTCCATGCATACGTTTCATCCGTTCCGTTTTATACGTCGCTGCAAACTTGACGTCGTATGAAATTTAGACTGTTCACATGTGTCCGTTGCGTTCCATCCGTTTTGTTGTTTTGATTGGTACTTCTATTCACTGCTGTTATGACATAATATTAATTACGATTTTATAAACTTACGAAGCTAATCATGTTGCTTAGGTAAACCAAACAAATACAAATAACCGTATGAAACCACTTGCTAACTGTCAAAGTGACATCAAAGCATCCGTTTTCAAGGTCGCGCTGCAACGAGTAGAGAGTAGACGAACTCTGTCCGTTGCTGCATTTACCAACGCGCCAATTTTTCATAATTTGAACTAGCCAATCACAACTTGCGACGGATAGAACGGAACGGATGAAACGCATGCATGGAAACTAGGCATCATGTGAACGTGTTTTGCGGCCGATACGTCCGCAAAACGAACGGTGTAAACGGTTCATGTGAATCCAGCTTAAGTCAATTACATAAGGAATTGCAATTCGATTATATTGTTTATAGTAAATTTTCAAAATGGCCTCCGTTTTCTTAAATACATAGTAAATCTCTTTGCATAATTTAATTATTTTATTTATGATCATAATTACAAAACCAATGACTCATAACATGTAACGCTGCCACACCCCTGTTGGGATAGATATTATGTACGTATAAAACAATACATCGTTGCATAAATTACAGAAAGAAATCATTTTTGTTCTGTTTATATTTTCTTTATAGCAACCAAGTACACAGTAAAGTTGTACAGTTTGCTGATATACAAGTAGAGGACCTAAATACAAGTTATTAAATTAGGTATTCAGGAAAATCGTGGCAGTAGTTCAGGCATATCTTCCATAAAATCTAACGGAAAAGTAGTTCCCTTTTCCTGGCTGTGAAGTGACTTGAACGATAGCAATATTGTTGGCGACTCTTTTAATATCTTGATCTAGTTCAGTGTCCAGATCTAAGGATTTGGTTACAATGCTGTACAATTCCACATTTGGTTCATTAAATTCCACTGTAGATACTACCACCTTAAAAACAAATATAATTAGAATATAAATCATAAAATCATTCTGGACTTCACAATACGCCAGAGTAAGTTAAACTGCACAAAATCTGCCCTGTAGTGTACTCTCCACCAACAACCATGAATTAGCTGACGGCAGCTAACCGCACACGCGGTATAATATACATTCGGCAAAAAAACGCACCACTTGAAAATGCACAAAAAATACCGAATTTTTAGACCGCCGTAACTCGGTTGTTTTTGGTCGAAAATTGATGAATCTTCGAATTCTGACAAGATTAAAGTCATGACACCAAGTTCATTTTACACCCTACCACCCTCTTTAGAAAAAAGTTCTTGTTGTCAAAAAATGTATACTTATGTATATATTGACCTGATTTCAAGTCATATTTATACTAAAATTAGTAAAACAATATAATAATATACAATGTGCTTTTAAATTTGGTTAGTTTTATAATAATTAGATGATGAGTATATATTTTAAAATGCAGTTAAGTTTACCTCTCCTTTATTCCTAGAAGCTGGCTCACTAACAATTTTTTCAGACAGCAAATGGATGTCATCAAAATCAGGAATATTTTCTTCTGCAGCAACAAACTGCAACAAAACAACAGCAAAACAACAAGCTACTAAGAAATTCATTTTGACGAATTTCTCAAATGAATTATAATGTTTTGAGGCCTGGTTTATATACTTTGGTACATTTAATTAAAAAGCTATTAGATTTAAATTAATAAACTATTAATATTTGTTTTTGAACATTGTATATTTTCTGTAGGAAATGCAAAGAAGTAATTAGCATAGCTAATTAATATTTATATAAAAAAATTAAGTTAAAATGTGTGGACTAATATCTTTAAAGTACAATTTAAAATTATTATATTGTCTTATCGGTGTGCAAACATATATTATCTACTCGTAATCTATTATCTAATCTTTTCACACACGGATCAATAAAAACACACTTTTGAAAATAAATTACTTATTAACTAATTACAAGTGTTTATCTTATAATACTTATAAAAATGAAGTTTTTAATAATTTATTTATTTGCCTGTTTGTTAATTATAAATGTTAGTTTTGGCAAAAGCAAGAACTACGATAAAATGCTATACCTATCTACTCTGATATAATAAATAAACCATCAGATAACAACCCATTATATGTAAGTTTTAATAATTGTTTACTACAACTATATTAAACATACTTTCATTATTTATTTGTTTGTACCTACAGAGTGTGTCATAAATTCGAGTACATGCGTTAAGGGCGAGTTAAGAGTATATACATTTTGTTCAGGGTTCACAAAAATATCTGCGGTTCGTTCCGGTTTTTGTTACTGTTTCGGTTCGGTTCGTGTCCCTGAAAACATTTGACCTCGTGTAAGCATACTTTTGATTGGAAAGTATTATAGTGACAATTTTTGAAATTTCTGCATGATTATGCCGTATTAAGTATAATGATTTATCTGGATTTTTCATAAATAATTATACTCTTAAACATTAAAAATAAGAACGTCCGCTTTTTCGTATCTATTTATATAGAAAATATTTATTTCGTGTTCACCTTTGAAATTTTATTTTCGATCCTAACGATGCTGATTCGTAAATGTTTAATTTGGTTTCTAGTTGTGTGTCTGGAAAAAATAAATTGCAACCTTTTCGTAAATATTTTTATTTATTGCATGGATTATTTTGTTTTCGTTTTTAATTTTAGATTAGACAGAAGAAAACATCATGTCAATTAAATTATATTCGAGAATGTAAAACTGTTATTGACGCACAGCAAAAATGCATTTCACGTATTTCAAATATAATAAAACTACATATATGCTGGTAATTTTAATTGGACTGTCTTAGAACCATTTGATGACGATTATAACGTAAGTGTTTTTGGGAAAACTAATTTTATACAAACCTGATCCAATTAAATGGAACACAGTTAGGTAATCTTAAATTAATTTCTGATTAAGGCACACTTTGAACTACGAAAATGGGGGAGACGGCGGTTGGAAGCAAAACTTAGTAAATTTAAATACAAATAAAGCCTGCAGTTGTGGAATCAAATATTTAGGTATATCTTGGATGCGTCTAACAGAAGCTGCAAATATAGAAAAAGGATGCCCAATTAAACCGGTAAAAATTGTTACAGAAATCTTAATAAAATATCATAATAATTATAAATACTCTTGTTAGGGATAGAAAAATAATAGAATTTGAATTTATTATTAATGAAGTGTATATATGAATAAAATAGAAACAGGAGTTACAATACTATTTGCATAGTTAAGCATTTTTTATAATTTGTCTGTAGCATCCTCACATACTGTGCGTCATCAGTATAGATAGTTATATTGTGTGTGCGGTTACCAGCCTTCAAAGTTAAACGCAGTCGCCTATCCATAAAAAATGTTATATTAATTAAATTAAGAAGTCATTAAGCCCTAGTCCAGATGCAATTAGGATGTCATTAAGCCTCAAGGTCTGGTAATTAGATTTGGAGAAAGTTTTTGCGAATTTTGTAAATGAATGTCGTTATCATTTATTAATTATTTAAATGTCTGGAATAAAAATGTTTCTATATTGAATCATTAGACTGTTCAATTGAATTTTTCTTAAATCCTTATTGTGATACAGGTTATTAATACTTGGTGTCGTGTTCAGAAATGTTGGTGATGGGTTTTGTATTTGTATTTCCTATACTTAGTACTATTTCATTATGTCTCGCTTACTGTTCAGTTGAATTTGTTTATTTTAAATATAAATGATGAAAATAGACAAAAATAATACAGTTCAAGTACTTATAGAGGTTTGTTAAAATTAAGAAAAACAATCATTTTACATTCTCTAGTGACGAAGTACCTTGTCTTGTAATAAGTATCAGGTAAGAAAAAATTACAAGAAATAATACCTTATAGATTGTTTATTGTTTGTGAAATGAGAATGGTTAACTAACCAACATCAAGCCAGGCATAAAAATTACAGTACCTACAGACATAAGAAGTACCAGTTTGGAAGAAAAATAATTGTGACAAAATAACGTTAGATATACGTTATAAATTTGTCACAATACGTAAATGATAATGACAGTCATTTTCAAAATTCGCAAAAACTTTCTCTAAATCTAATTACTAGACCTTGACGCATAATTACTTCTTAATTACGTCTGGACGCTAGGGCTTAATGACTTCTAAATTGAATTTGGGCGCATTGGGTACTGATAATTACTATTATCTTTGATACACAATTTTATAAAAATCAGCAAATGCAGTGTCGGACTGGCAAGTTTTGGCCCACCGGGCAAAGTATATTTTGGCCCCCTATTCAGTACCGGCTACTAAAAATCTTTTGGCTCAACACAATCTCAAGCGAAGAACTGAGAAAGAGAACAAATTAAAAACCTATCGAAACCACGACCAAACAGCGTGAATTCAGAAAAATATGAGCTTTACGAATCTGAAAAAATAAATATGTTTCCATTAAAAAAATCCGATGTGGTCAACACATGACCTCTCGCCACACTCTACTATTTTACTAAGTGTGTATGAAGGTACTTACTCACAAATATACCATTGTAGAAGGGAATTCGGGAATTGTAGTTTTTATAATATTATTAAAATTTTTTCAAAATCGGCATGAAAATCGTCATTTCCAGACTAATTTGCGGCATGAAAGTAAGATTTTCATGACTAGGCATGAAAATAAAATTTTCATGCCTAGTCATTTTTACTTTCAACTTTGTTTACTTGTCATGACAACTTTTTCTAAAATTTGTGACAGCTCTGATGATTTGTCACAGCTCTGATGATTTATGCAAACCTAATTTTTTTATAATTTTAAGCTTAATTGCCGATTTAAAAAAAATAGAATACATCACGCGTCATAAAAATGTCTTTGCTCGCCTCGGAGGCTTTGAAGAAATGCTCGGACGCTGCGCATCCTCGCATTCTTCAAACGCCTCCTCGTCTGCAATGAAACATTTTCATGACTTGTAATGTAATATACTATTATTATGATCTTATAACAAATATTTTATTTTTTGTTTTCATAGGTAGACAGATAAATCAAAATTGTAATAAATTTGTCGAATTTTTAATTTCTTGTAACTGGAAAATGGTGCTAGATAGAAACAACGTTTTGAATACATATTTTAGACAGTATCATTTAGTATACAATGTTATTTTAAAAATTCCTATTAATTCATAAATTTTGAGGATATTCCAGAAAAACTCTCCAGATCTTCTAGAAACTATCATTTCCGGTTGCACGATCAACACCAAAAACTAATCAGATATAATCTAGTATGTCAGAATATTGTATACAAAATTTCAAATTTTTTTAATCACTGGTATTTGAGTTATCCTACCTCCAACATCCATGCAGGGACCTCAAAACGTGCTTATCCATTGAAAACTCACTATCGAAATTTTAGCATGATTACAATACAATACCTCTCTTACTAGATATGAGTGGCGAGAGGTAAAAACAAAAAAAAAATACACATGAAAACTGCGTTAAGAAAAAATAATCTTGAATACAAAATACTGAATAAGTTCACATGAAATTTTTTCTCAATTTAGTTTTCTCATTAGTTTACAATATCAGCTGGACACTGGAAACCAAACCATCCTGTATATTTCAGTTTAGTTGATTTAAATTTGCCATCATTTGAAATTTTAATGAAATTACAATAAAGTAAGTATATTTATTAATTTCATTTGGCTCGAATTTGTTAAATCGTTTGGCCACCGTGCCAGTCCGACACTGAGCAAATGTAATGAGAAGTCATCATCATTTGTAGTTTAAAAATAGATAAACCCTAATTATAAAATATTTCATATTTCTATATAAATATTAGGACAATCGAAGTAAATTTTATTTTAATATGTTGTGTCAGAGGGTTCTTCTTGTGTTATTTTTTGGGACGTCGCTAGTTACAAGCGAATTTTTCGTAAGTCAAAAAAGTTTGAAACCAATAACAATTTTGAAACTCATTTATATTTACTGTCAAATATAGTTACTATTTATAAATAAATATTACAGAAAAACGGAGATACTTATGTGAGTGATTTGTTATATACGCGGACCTGCGAAGTTGATGTTCCACAAACTGTTTTTATTCGCTGCGGAAAATTTAATAGAACCACGTTTGCATCCTCCTTTAATTATACAGTTGAAGAACCACTGGATGGTAGCTACAAAGTAAGAATACTGGTATCATTAGAAAACCAGACTGAAAAATTTTATGTGGCCAGCACACTTCCTGCTCCACTTAAAAAAAAATCTAAAATATTCAAACACAGAAATCTGTGTCACCTAATTCAAAAGATTCATTAACAGGAAAATTCAAATCAAGAATTTTAGATTCGATATTAAAAATGCAAGATGCAAACACATGATTTTTGAAACATATAGGAAGTGCAAAATAAAGTCGACTGAACTGAAATGAATCTTTTGATGCAGGTTTTTCATTACCTAGCATGTTCTAGTGTTTTATTTTTCTGTTTGAATAGTCTAGATTTTTACTCTTCTGTGTTGAAGCCATCATTCAATTACTACAACATTTAATATCTTACTTATGACTTATATGGCCTAAGTGTCAACGTGTCACCTGTCTCACCTGTCGATATTTTTTACGCAGCAACAAAATTCAACCGATAATGGATCACAATATATTATTATTAGTTGCTATAGTGATCATAAACAATCCCCAAATTTACAAAAAACAATGATACAATTGCATCAAATACGTCCGGTTGGCGAAAAACAATTTTTTTGTACTCATAACACAGGAAATGACATATTAGACAATTTTTTATTTTATTTATTTATTTAATTGACAATCGGGAATGTCAATTTCTAATCGCAGTCAATCAGGAAAAATGCAAATAACACTGACTTTCTTGAGCATTCCACAATAAAATCATCATCAAAATAACAAAATTTATTTTAATAAATGTAACTTCCCACGATTTTCATGTATTATAACCCACAAACAACATTGATATATAATAATTTTGAAATCTATCGTTAGTAGTGAGTAGAAAAACATCGTAAACTCAAATTGACTACTACTACAATGAAAACGAAAATTACTATTGTAGAAATCAACAAATTGCTTAGCTTTTATAAAACTTATTGTATATTCGTAACTTGAATGAATTTGATTATAGTTTTATTCGTTACAAAAAACACTGCACAAACCTCTTGTGGAAAAATTCCATCCCAGCATTCGCGTAAATGAAACCCTAGCTTCGCTCATGTGGGATAAAAATCTTCCCGCATTTGATTCGTAAGTAACTATTGTAATACTGTTCCTATGTAGTTAGAATTTAAGTTTTACAAATGGGGCGACGGAGGTTGGAAGCAAATCATGGACGTAAAAAACAACAACGCTTGCCAAGGTTTATATCTCTTATTAGGTCCTGTCGGGACTGCAATAGCCAAAAGAAGTGGGATGAACAAGGGTTGTCCAATCAAACCAGTAAACAATTATCTGAGTTACATTTAAAAAATAGAATATGAAAGTTAAAATTTGTTTTAGGGTTTCTATCAAGTTAAAGATTTCAATCACAACGGTCATAGCGATGGCTACACTCCATTTGTAGCTTGGCCTGGAAGATTTCACGGTGTTTTCAAAATATTAAAACATGCAAAAATCACTATATGTGTCGAGTTTGAGTTTGTTGTACGCAGTTGTTTCTCAGATTGTGCTCCTGGCCAGGGTAGGCTTTATAAATAGTAAACAGTAAACAAATGTATTACCTATATAGAGAAAACATGTATTTCTTAGTGTTAAATAAATTAAAAATTATGGAACGTGTCTATAATTTAGATTTTAATTACTATTTCCCTCATTATACACTGCTCACAACGAAATCGAGCCACTTGGCCGAACCAAACGCGATAACTCACTCAATACTTCACCAATATGGACGAAATTTTCAGCTCTGAAAAAGAAATTGATAGGGCTTTGTGACAATCGAGTCGAACAACCCCCTTAAGATAGGATTTTTTGGAGCTACAAGCCTTCAAACTTTGAGATTTTTCATTGCTCAAACATGACATCACATAAAGCGATTTTTTAGAGGGTCGGGGGGAGCGAATCTCCGGGATTTTTGGAGAACGTAGAGGAGGAATGTATCTCCACAGGGAATTTCCAGATTTTGGTTAACACGTCCCTGAAAGAAATGCCCCGCATTTTAAAAACAGGCATTTTCTTGGTTCGGCCAAGTGGCTCAATTTATTTTGTGAGCAGTGTATTTTAACCAATTAAAATGCACTATTTTTCACAAAAACCATAGAAAATATCTATATAAACAACTATTCCAGTGCATATTTTTGAATATTGACATACCTAGTATGCGTTTATTCACCGTAACCATGACACAACAAACAATAATAAATGTTTGTTTATTTTCATTTATTTAAAAATTAGGTATATGTACTAATAAATAAAATTGTTAAATTTGATTTATTCATGAAATAGTCAATGCGTATACCACTCGATCATCAAAAATAATAGAAAATACTTTTGCCTCCTAGTTCGACGTATTTCCGCAAAAAACCTCTCGACCTCCTGTCTCGAGTTGTTTCTATGGAAATACATCCCATCAGTCGGCAGTATTTTCGATTATTTTCGAAGCTCTTGTGGTATAATAACTGATAATTCCCCTCCTGTCTAAAGTAAGCCATAAACAAAACACAATTTTCGCTTTGACAGCGGATAAAAAGGAAGATAACTTTTTGCAAGTGATAAAAACTTATTTACTTTTTTCTTAGCTACCAAACAATAAACAAAACACTAAAATGTTATTTGTTTCATATTTCTAATATTTGTGAAGAAGAACCAAAGAAGGCGTTAAATTATCTCGTTGAATTACACTCGAGCATTTTATTTCCTCCGATGATCTCCGAAGAATTGGACAACAAGATATAAAAGTAGTTATCTCATCAACAGAAGAAAACGGGGTGGAAAAAGTATTTATGTACGGAAAGGAATTAATATAACAATATACTTAATATAATTCATATATACAAATTATTTGAACCGTCTCTGTACTTGATAAAATAAACTGTTATTTTATCTTTTAATTTATTTTACCTGCTTGATTTTCTCCGTTTGGTTCCGCGTTCACAAAAATAGCTGCGGTTCGTTCCGGTTTACGATACTGTTCCGGTTCGGTTTGTGTCCCTGAAAACTTTTGACCTCGTGTAAGCATACTTTTGATTGGCATGTATTTTTGTGACAATTATTGCAATTTATGCATGTTTATGCCATATTAAGTATAATGATTTGTCTGGATTTATCATAAATAATTATACTCTTAAACATTAAAAATAACAACGTCCGCTGTTTCGTATCAATTTATATAAAAAACATTTGTTTCGTATTCACTTTTATAATTTTATTTTCGTAACGATGATACTGATTCGTATAATATGTGTCATTTTGTTTCTAGTCTTGTGTTTGGAAAAAATAAGCTGCACCTTTTTCGTAAATATTTTTATATAGTGCAAAAATTATTTTATTTTTGTTTTCAATTTTAGATTAAACAGAAGAAAACAGAATGTCAGTTGAATTATATTCGAGACTGTAAAACTGATAATGATGCACAGCAAAAAATGTATATCACGCATTTCAAATATAATAGAACTACATTTTCTGTCAATTTAAATTGGACTGTCTTAGAACCATTTGGCGACGATTATAACGTAAGTTTTTTTGGGAAAACTAATTTTGTACAAACCTGATCCATTAAAATGGAATACAGTTAATAATAATCTTAAATTAATTTCTGATTAAGATACACGTTGAAGTACGAAAATGGGGAGATGGCGGTTGGAAGCAAAACTTACTAAATATAAATGAAAATAAAGCCTGCAGTAGTATGTACCAATATTTTGGTATAACTTGGATGCATTTACTAAAAGCTGCAAATATTGAAAAAGGATGCCCAATTAAACCGGTAAAAATTGTTATAGAAATTTTAATAAAATATTACCAGAAATATAAATACTCTTGTTAGGGATTTTACCATGCTGAAAATCATACAGAAGATGCCGATGTGCATTTAGGACCGATATTTGCATGGCCCGGACAATTTTATATTTTAATTAACTTTAAGAAAAACAATAGAATTGATAATTGTGTAGAATGTGAACTTATTATAAATGAAGTATTTACATAAATGAAATAGAAACAGAGTTAAAAATCTGACGTGGACACCACATGACTTCCTTGTACGCCTTGTGTGTTCATACTTTTCTTAATAACTAAAATGTAAAATAATATTAAAAATTCTTTTAACTTATTATACTAGTATACTCACAAATATATTTTAGTCATTTGATTTAAACTGCAGAAGAAGATATAAAGCATTTTTTACTATTGTCACTGTCATGTCATAATCATTTAAATTTTACGTAGTAACAAATGTTAATCGATCATGGACTACAAGATACCGAAATACTATAAATTATAAATATATACTTTAATTATTTTTAAATGATAGCAGATACAAAAATATTTATAAAATACCGATTGTAGGTAATAATCACATAATCTTTCATTTAAAATTAAAAAAATTGTCTAAAATTAAATATTTATCGAAATATTTTTAAAAAGTACTACTTCCGGTTTGTAGACTGAAACCAAAAATAGGAGGTGCACAACTAGATGCTATAACAGTCCTAAATACAAAATTTCAACTTTCTACGTGTAACCGTATTTGAGTTATGCGACACACATACGTCCGTCCGTCCGTCCGTACGTACGTACAGACGTCACGTCGAAACTAGTCATAATGGATTCAGAAAAGGTCAAAACGGATATTTCCGTCAAAATCTGAGAACCGAAATTTTTCGCGATTACAATACTTCCTTACTTCGTACAAGGAAGTAAAAATTACAATTTGCATGATTGAGCTTTTACCTTTTAACTTGTGTGTAGCAGCCTCACGTACTTTGCGTCATCGGCAGAGATATTAGCCTTCAAAGTTCAGTCAATGCGGCCGCCTATCCATCAAAAAGATCATAAATAAATAATATATGATTCATATTTTATTTAATACAGGATAATTTCAGAAAAATATACAATAAATAATTCAAAAACCATCTTATTAAAAATTGGGAGAGTTTACTAAAAGACAAGTGCGAAAAAAGTCTTATAAAATGAGTTCTTTCTACTATTTTTTCTATTTGGTGACTTTTTAAAATAAAAGTTAAATTAAACTGCCACAATATACATAAGTAAATTTAGGGAAATTTATATGTGTAACGTTTTCGTTGGTGACATTAATATTGGCATTTATTTAACTGTCACTGTCACAGTAAAAGTATATAATTAATTAATTATTCTAGGTTATAAGTGTAATCATTATAGAAAATATTGAACTTATGTGTTTTCTATTACCAGATTTATAAATTTTATTGAATAAAAGGTAATTAATAAGGCAACAGATTTAGGGAGGTTATACTGAAATTTGTCAGTTCTAAGGATTGACGTTGGACAATTAGAGTAAATGTCATCTGATACTACCGATACCAACCTTCTAAAAAAATTTGTTGCGTGTCACAAAGTAAGATCTGGCGACATTCAGTTGGGTTTCACAATGTTAACTTTGTGAACGACAAATTACTAATCTGAGGTACTGAGATATAAATTCGTCGCAAAATATGATGACATTATTAAATTTAATTAATTATAATTTCTTTTTAAATGATTTGTTATTTAAATTAAGGCAAAAGTATAATTAGTGCATCTCAAAAACAATTCACCGAAAAAAACAAAACTATTACATTTCAGCACAAAATATATTTATAGATAAATAAAATTAAAAACAAATCACATTTATGTGAAATAATTATGTTCAAAATTATACTTACTTACATGGTTATTATGTATTATTCTTTTCATAGAGGCTGCCAAAATTTGTAGATGATTACTTCGTTATTAGTTATTCTGTGCATTGAAATGTTATCCAAATAACATCTTAATTCATATTTAATCCAAATAAACATAATTACATAATAATTTGTCCTGTCACTATAAAATGACTTGATTTTTAGTACAACAACAAAATTCAGATCGTTATACCCCAATATTTCTTATATAGATATTCATTTAATTGTTTTAAGCACTTTAATTAATTTCGTGATGAACCCAGGTGTTGTTATATTATTTTTAGGCATTTCACTTATTGGAGGCAACTTTTTAGTACGTACCTTTTAAAATACGGGATAAAGAAAAGTGCGAACAGTATAGATCTTTATAAATATTTCAGAAACCTGCAGACAAGTATGTTGTAGTAGTGGATTACGTCCGAACATGCAAAGTAGATGTTCCTCAAACTCTATTTATAAATCATGGACGATATAACAAGACCATGTTCGGTACATCCATGAATCTAACCTTGACAGAACCGACAGGCAGTAACTATCAAGTAAGAGTCTACAGAATCAAATACGTAATATTAAATTTGGTTCTTGTTACACACTGACTTGTAAACGTCATTTAATCATTCTCTTTACCCGTCAAATTAGTAAAAATGCTATTCTTTAACTGTAACTTGTTAGTAATGTAATATATTATGATTTACTAGTTAGAATTTAAATTCTACAAATGGGGCGACGGTGGATGGAAGAAACACATAAACGTAAGAAAAGACAATGTCTGTGAAGGCTTGTATTTTATACTTGGTCCTTTATGGGTTTACATAGTCAAAATGGGAAACGCAAACGTCGGCTGTCCAATCAATGCAGTAAGAAACTTTCAACTATTCGCTAAGTCAACCCTTAAGGAGGTTGGGGACTCCTGCAGTGGCGTACCCAGACATTAGCCTTGGGGACGGATATGAAAATAAACATATTTTTGATAAAACAAAATTCGCTCAACGCGCGTTGACAATTCGTTCAGTTGCGGTGATATATTTTTACAATAATTACTAATTTACTAATCAAATTATGCTTGGCATTATTACATTTTTTATAAATATCTTGCAAATGGTTTAGAACAAGTACACAAAACCTTCACGTACCTATTTTTAAAGGTTTGCAGGAAATATTAATACAAGTTTTATGAATTTTTCGTCATTTTATCATATAGTTTAAGGTAGTAAATCCATGGGTAGTGACAACCCAAAAAATGACTTAAATTAATATACAGCATTCATTACAAGTCGTAGAATTTAAATAAAAATTAAAATTTATAGGTAACCGATGAAATAACGAAGATAATTGAAGTTGACACAAAAACGCGCTAAAATACATTGCGTATATGGAGGTTACCAGTAGATTTACTAAACGATTAGAAAATTTTATATCATAACAACCCAACACATATTTGGAAAACTAATATGTTATTCTTTGATATTTGAGGTATTTATTAGAAAAATAAAAAATATGAGTCACCGCAATAATGGTTGAGAAATCGCATGCATAAGGTTCCAGTCTCAAGAAAAATTATGTTTTTGACGTACTACTACTGCATTTCAGTGTAAACTTAAATTTCAATTATATTTTTTATTTAATTGGATACCTATGATTTGTAATTTACATCCAAATCTACGATTTTTAATGATTTATTTCTGATTATTTGACTGCTTCGGCCTCACCTCACACCGAAATCACGCACGCTTATGACCGACGGATTTTCTACCTTAAAGCATGCAAAACAAAGATTTAGTCAATTGCCATAAGAGTCCATGTGAACCAAGCATAATTTCAACGTTCAATTACTCAATAATCGGATGGACGAAAATTTTTTAAATATTTTTTTTGTACTATAATGAAGGCACTATATAAATTTCAGTCTCTCATCATCACTTTAATTATGGTCACCAACCTCCTTAATAATTATAATTTTTAATGATGTGACAAAATTGTATGTTTTACCGTATTTCACAGATAAATTTTTAGGCCTTAAGGCGCTACACTTGTAAATCAAGAAGATTAACAATTTGAACGATTCTGGCTGTATTATAAAAAATTTCAAATTGAAAGTTAACATGAAGAATCATGACTCATTAGTGAATCAATAAATGCAAATTATTAATTGCTGTGACATCAATTAGCAAAATTTGGAGTTAATTTTTATCATTTAATAATTCATATTATACGTTGATTAATGCACAAAAATAAAAATTTTCTTTTGAAATCGATAATATACATTAGTCGGAAGACGGGTATAGAGAGATTTTTTTGAAACAGTTAACCCATTGACTAATAATTATGTGGAACTCAAATTTTTAGTAATTATTTAACAAAATACGGCAAGGTTTTTTGTAAATTTCATTCTATAGCCATGTAAGCACAACCTATAAGTACATGTACGAATATGAGGTCATCAATTTCAAAACTAAAGTCACAAAATGATTTATGGTAACATGCTTTTTTGCTTTGAATTTGATAGCAAGAGATGGGCCTTAAATAATAACGTAGGCGATAGCTAAGGTCATAAACATAAATGTAAACCTTAAAACTAAATGCTTATGTGAATAAAGATGAGCACTTAAAAGTGAAATGTTTTAGGGTGTTTACAGCGTAAACGATTACAGCCACCACAATTCAGGAGCAGGTGTAGCTCCATTTGTAGTTTGGCCTGGAAGATTCCGCGGCACGTTCGAAGTGTTCAAACATAAAACAAAGACACATTGTGCCGAGTTCCAGATGGAGGTTCAAAATTGCTTCTCAGATTGTTCCCTGGGCCAGGGCCGGCTTTAACAAGCAAGCACAATTTGGTTTATCAATGCACACGACATGTTTGACAAATAATTTGTTATTAAAAACTCTGTATGTTCTTATCAACAGTAGGTACCACGGTTAAAAAATAATTAGGTTTACCATGATTTGTTCTAGCGGTCAGAATGTGTTGACACTTATTTAAATGAAAAAATATACTTTCATTCTATAATAACTAAAATTGAAATTTTGATATATCTAAGTCCTTATGTTCCATAATTTTCCTTTAGATCGAAAATATTATGACAATACGTGTTTGAAAATCCTCAATTTTCTTCGAGGGAGACCATCGTTATAAATAAGTTCAAAATATATGAACAAAGTTCTCATTTAACTCATTTCTCCTAAAATTAACATAACCTATATCTATATTGACAGTTTTTCTGAAACTCTTCATTATTTTAAAGCAATATTTACATGTTACTTTATAATGAAATAAAGCTTACGTGTAATTTATATTTTACATATATTTCTAAAACACTATACAGGGTGTAACAGCCAACCAACGCCTATATTTTCTTTATTATTCGTTTTGTGACACTACTACAAAATATATCAAGATACCTGGCATGAAAGTTCGATTGTCATGTATGTTCCCTATGTTCGCATTTCACCTCCACCAACCTGTATACAATTTTATAAAAATCAGCAAATGCAGTGTGTGTCAATATTACCATGGTAATTTCTTAATGCCCTAGGGCATAATGTAGTATATAACGAACCTCGTATCCATGATATAAATAAACAATTACCTACATGCTAGGAAGACATAATAAAATAAGTGTATTAATTATATTTTGTAAGCTATTGATAAATAAATATTACTTACATTTATGTTAATATTTTAGTACTATAATTCTCTTTTTTTTATTTGTCGTTCACAAAGTTAACTTTGTCCCAACTGAATGTCGCCAGAGCTTACCGTGTGACACGCAACATATTTTTTTAGAAGGTTGGTACCGGTAGTATCAGATGACATTTACTCTAATTGTCCAACGTCAAACCTCAGAACTGGCAAATTTCAGTTTAATCTCTAAACATGTTTTGCCTTATTAATTACCTTTTATTCAATAAAATTAATAAATCTTGTAATAGAAAACACATAAGTTCAATATTTTCTATGACTACACTACTTATAACTTATAACTTGCTCATTAATAAACTATTTTACTAAAAATGTATGTACGGGAACATGGCAGTAGAAAGATGGAAAAATGAAATAAGATGAATTATTTATTGTATATTTTTCTGAAATTATCCTGTATTAAATAAAATATGAATCATATATTATTTATTTATGATCTTTTTGATGGACAGGCGGCCGCATTGACTGAACTTTGAAGGTTAATATATCCGCCGATGACGCAAAGTACGTGAGGCTGCTACACAAAAGTTAAAAGGTAAAAGGTCAATCATGCAAATAGTAATTTTTAACTGTGTTTCTATTTCATTTATGTAAATACTTCATTTATAATAAGTTCACTTTCTAAACACATATCCATTCTATTGTTTTTCTTAAAGTTAGTTAAAACATAAAATTTACCAGGCCATGCAAACATAGGTCCTAAATGCGCACCAGCGTCTTCTGTGTAATTTTCAACGTGGTAAAATCCCTAACAAGAGCATATATATTTCTTACGATATTTTATTAAGATTTCTATAACAATTTTTACCGGTTTAATTGGGCATCCTTTTTCAACATTTGCAGCTTCTGTTAAATGCGTCCAAGTTATACCAAAATATTGGTACATAAAACTGCATGCTTTTTTTCATTTATATTTAGTAAGTTTTGCTTCCAACCGCCGTCTCCCCATTTTCGTAGTTCAACGTGTATCTTCATCAGAAATTAATTTAAAATTATTATTAACTGTATTCCATTTTAAGGGATTAGGTTTGTATAAAATTAGTTTTCCCAAAAAAACTTACGTTATAATCGTCGCCAAATGGTTCTAAGACAGTCCAATTAAAATTGATAGCAAATTTAGTTCTGTTATATTTGAAAAACGTTAAATACAATTTTTGCTGTGCGTCATTATCAGTTTTGCAGTCTCGAAAATAATTAAAGTGACATATTGTTTTCTTCTGTCTCATCTAAAATTAAAAACGAAAATAATTTAATTCTTGCAATAGGTATATAAAAATATTTACGAAAAGATTGCAATTTATTTTTTCCAAACACAAGACTAGAAACAAAATTAAACATATACGAATCAGCATAGTTACGATCGAAAATAAAATTTCAAAAGTGAACACAAAATAAATATTTTCTATATAAATAGATACGAAAAAGCGGACGTTATTATTTTTAATGTTTATTTATGAAAAATCCAGATAAATCATTATACTTAATATGGCATAATCATGAATAAATTCCAATAATTGTCCCAAAATACATGCCAATGAAAAGTAGCTTGCACGTGGTCAAAAGTTTTCAGGGACACGAACCGAACCGTAAAAGTAACGAACCGCAGCTATTTGTGTGAACCCGGAACCAAACCTAAACCAAGAAAATCAAGCAGGTAAAATAAATTAAAAGAGAAAATAACAGTTGATACTATTTTATCAATTACAGAGTACGGTACAAATAATTTGTATAAATGAATTATATTAAGTATATTGTTATATTAAATTCTTTCCGTACATAAATACTTTTTTCGTCCCGTTTTCTTCTGTTGATGTGATAACTACTTTTATATCTTGTTGTCCAATTCTTCCTAAACTAACTACTTCAGATTTGTAAAATAATGACAGTCATTTTCAAAATACGCAAAAACTTTCTCCAAATCTAATTAGGTACCAGACCTTCAGGCATAATGACTTCTTAATTACTTCTGGACACTAGGGCGTAATGACTTCTGAATTGAATTTGGGCGCACTGGATACCGATAATTACTACTATCTTTGTTATTATATACAATTTTATAAAAATCAGCAAATGCAGTGTCGGACTGGCAAGTTTTGGCCCACTAGGCAAAGTATATTTTGGGCTCCTATTCAGTGCCGACTACTAAAAATCTCACACAATCTCAAGCGAAGAACTGAGAAAGAGAACAAATTAAAAACCTATCGAAACCACGATCAAACAGCGTGAATTCAGAAAAATATGAGCTTTACGAATCTTTAAAAATAAATGTTTCCATTAAAAAAAATCTGATGTGGCCAACACAAACCTCTCGCCACACTCTACTGTTTTACTAAGTGTGTATGAAGGTACTTACAAATATACCATTGTAGAAGGGAATTCGGGAATTGTAGTTTTAATAATATTATTAAAATTTATTTAATAAATGACATTTCATATTTTACAATTCAATTTATTAAAAAGTCAAAAATTTATATGACATTAACCTTCAAATATTTTATTTTTTATTTTCATAGGTTGACAGATAAATCAAAATTGTAATAAATTTGTCGAATTTTTAACTTCTTGTAACTGGAAAATGTTGCTAGATAGAAACAACGTTTTGAATACATATTGTAGACAGTAACATTTAGTATACAATGTTATTTAAAAAAAATTTGAGAATATTCCAGAAAAACTCTTCAGATCTTCTAGAAACTGTCACTTCCGGTTGCACGATCAACACCAAAATCTAATCAGATATAATCTAGTGTGTCAGAATATTGTATACAAAATTTCAAAAATTTTTATTCAGTGGTATCGTACCTCCAACATCTATCCAGACAGACACACACACAGACATCATCGCGAAATTATCAAAATCGTGTTCTAGGGACCTCAAAAGTGCTTATCCATTGAAAACTCACTATCGAAATTTTAGCATGATTACAATACAATACCTCTCTTACTAGATATGAGTGGCGAGAGGTAAAAACAAAAAAAATTACACATGAAAACTGCGTTAAGAAAAAATAATCTTGAATACAAAATACTGAATAAGTTCACATGAAATTTTTTTCCCAATTGTCATTAGTTTACAATATCAGCTGGACACTGGAAACCAAACAACCCTGTATATTTCAGATTAGTTGATTTAAATTTGCCATCATTTGAAATTTTAATTAAATTACAATAAAGTAAGTATATTTATTAATTTCATTTGGCTCGAATTTGTTAAATCGTTTGGCCATCGTGCCAGTCCGACACTGAGCAAATGTATTATTGAGAAGTCATCATCATTTGTAGTTTAAAAATACATAAACCCTAATTATAAAATATTTCATACTTCTATATAAATATTTGGACAATCGAGATTAATTTTATTTTAATAATATGATGTTTCAGAGAGTTCTTGTTGTGTTAGTTTTTGGGACTTCGCTAGTTAGAAGCGAATTTTTCGTAAGTCAAAAAAGTTTGAAACCAATAACAATTTTTAAACTCATATATTTACTTACTATTTATAAATAAATATTACAGAAAAACGGAGATACTTATGTGAGTGATTTGTTATATACGCGGACCTGCGAAATTGATGTTCCACAAACAATGTTTATTCGCTGCGGAAAATTTAATAGAACCACGTTTGCATCCTCCTTTAATTATACAGTTGAAGAACCACTGGATGGCACCTACAAAGTAAGAATACTGGTATCATTAGAAAACCAAACTGAAAAATTTTCTGTGGCCAGCACACTTCCGGTGTCCATTTAACACATACAAATAAAAATCTAAAATATTCAAACACAGAAATCTGTGTCACCTGATTCAAAAGATACATTCACAGGAAAATTCAAATCAGGAATTTTAGATTCGATATTAAAAATGCAAGATGCAAACACATGAAGATTGAAACATATAGGAAGTGCAAAATAAAGTCGACTGAACTGAAATGAATCTTTTGATGCAGGTTTTTCATTACCTAGCATGTTCTAGTGTTTTATTTTTCTGTTTGAATAGTCTAGATTTTTACTCTTCTGTGTTGAAGCCATCATTCAATTACTACAACATTTAATATCTTACTTATGACTTATATGGCCTAAGTGTCAACGTGTCACCTGTCTCACCTGTCGATATTTTTTACGCAGCAACAAAATTCAACCGATAATGGATCACAATATATTATTATTAGTTGCTATAGTGATCATAAACAATCCCCAAATTTACAAAAAACAATGATACAATGGGGGTTTTCACGATTTTTTGGTTTTTTTATATGTTAATCTATACATTAAAATATAAGACCCGTATTTTTTCTTTTCGCTTAAAAGTTGCTAATAAGCCAGAAAAAAATTCATAAAGTGTAAAAAAATAAGTGCCGCGAAAATCGATGTCGCGTGTAACAGTGTGACGTCACCAAAATCTAGAACATACGTTCAACGCGCTGACAAGGACTGATACGTAGGTCTTACCTTACACAGTCAACATCTTGTCAACTTGAACAGAAAAACATAATCAAACTGTTTCATGCCGTTTCATTACGATTAAAACCAACACAAAAATTCTTCAATAAACTGTAAGTAATCGTGTTTGAACCTAATCAAACGCGACAACGTGAATCCGTGAACGTTGATGAACGTGTCAAAAATCGAAAAATCAACAGGTGGTCCGTCGTGCAAACGACAAAAAACGAACTTTCACGAACCAACTCCTGGTTTGATATCGATGTTGGCTACGTCACACATGGCGCATTTCAATGAACGATTCAAAAGACTTACATTTTCATTTCGATAAAGAGGTAATAAATCTATCAAAATTAACAATTATTATCACTTTCCTATAACTTATACATGCTGAAAATTGATATCCAATAAGTATTTCTTTAAAAGCCGTAGGCTTGAAAACCCGCATTGCATCAAATACGTCCGGTTGGCGAAAAACAATTTTTTTGTACTCATAACACAGGAAATGACATATTAGGCAATTATTTATTTTATTTATTTATTTAATTGACAATCGGGAATGTCAATTTCTAATCGTAGTCAATCAGGAAAAATGCAAATAACACTGACTTTCTTGAGCATTCCACAATAAAATCATCATCAAAATAACAAAATTTATTTTAATAAATGTAACTTCCCACGATTTTCATGTATTAAAACCCACAAACAACATTGATATATAATAATTTTGAAATCTATCGTTAGTAGTGAGTAGAAAAACATCGTAGACTCAAATTGACTACTACTACAATGAAAACGAAAATTACTATTGTACAAATCAACAAATTGCTTAGCTTTTATAAAACTTATTGTATATTCGTAACTTGAATGAATTTGATTATAGTTACAAAAAACATTGTACAAACCTCTTGCGGAAAGATATCATCCCAGCATTCAGGTAAATGAAAGCCACGCTTCGCTTGTGTTTCAAAAAAACCGCTCATGTGGGATAAAAATCTTCCCGCATTTGGTTCGTAAGTAACTATTGTAATACTGTTCATGTGTAGTTAGAATTTAAGTTGTACAAATGGGGCGACGGAGGTTGGAAGCAAATCATGGACGTAAAAAACAACAACGCTTGCCAAGGTTTATACCTCTTATTAGGTCCTGTCGGAACTGCAATAGCCAAAGAGAGTGGGATGAACAAGGGTTGTCCAATCAAACCAGTAAACTATTATCTGTTTTACATTTCAAAAATGGAATATTAAAGTTAAAATGTGTTTTAGGGTTTCTATCATTTGAAAGATTTCAATCACAACGGTCATACCGATGGCTACACTCCATTTACAGCTTGGCCTGGAAGATTTCACGGCGTTTTCAAAATATTAAAACATGCAAAAATCACTCAATGTATCGAGTTTGAGTTTGTTGTACGCCGTTGTTTCTCAGATTGTGCTCCTGGCCAGGGTAGGCTTTATAAGTAGTAAACAGTAAACAAATGTATTACTTATATAGAGAAAACATGTATTTCTTAGTGTTAAATAAATTAAAAATTATGGAGCGTGTCTATAATTTAGATTTTAATTACTATGTCTCGCATGCAATGTTTTAAATAAAATGGTAAGACAAAATAATGTATGCACCAGGGGCATCACTGATGTTTATAGCCCTCGGGCGTTTTAGAGTCCCTCGGGCCAGAGACTCTTGGGCTTGTAAACATGTCTCCTTCGTAAACATCATCATGATGCCCTTGATACATAAATATTATGATTATATTATTATTGTAATTAATAATTCTTCCATGGTCTGTTATTTGTGTCACGGTTTAGGTTTTGTTCAGGGTTCACAAAAATATCTGCGGTTCGTTCCGGTTTTCGTTACTGTTCCGGTTCGGTTCGTGTCCCTGAAAACTTTTGACCACGTTCAAGTATACTTTTGATTGGCATGTATTTTTGTGACAATTATTACAATTTATGTATTATTATGCCATATTAAGTATAATTATTTATCTGGATTTTTCATAAATAATTATACTCTTAAACATTAAAAATAATAACGTCCGCTTTTTCGTATCTGTTTATATAGAAAATATTTGTTTTGTATTCACTTTTGAAATTTTATTCTCGTAACTATGCTGATTCGTATATGTTTGATTTTGTTCCTAGTCTTGTGTCTGGAAAAAATAAATTGCAACATCTTTGTAAATATTTTTATATATTGTAGGGATAACTTTATTTCCGTTTTTAATTTTAGTTAAAACAGAATAAGACAACATATCACATAAATTATTATCGAGCATGCAAAACTGATAATAATGCACAGCAAAAAATGTATTTCACGCATTACAAATATAATAGAACAACATATTCTATTAATTTTAATTGGACTGTCTTAGAACCATTTGATGATGATTATGACGTAAGTTTTTTTGGGAAAACTGATTTTATACAAACCTGATACATTAAAATACAGTTGTGTAATATTAAATTAATTTCTGATTAAGATACACTTTGAACTACGAAAATGGGGAGACGGCGGTTGGAAGTATAACTTAGTAAATATAAATACAAACAAAGCCTGCAGTTTGGGAATCAAATATTTTGGTGTAGGTTGGATGCATATAAGAGAAGCTGCAAATGTTGACAACGGATGTCCAGTTAAACCGGTAAAATTGCTATAGAAATCTTAATAAAATATAATAAGAAATATATGTAATACTCTTATTAGGGATTTTACCATGTTGAAAATTATGCACTAGAACAAGATTTACAGTTACCACCTGCATTTGCATGGCCCGGAAAATTTTACTTTTTATTCCACGCTAAGAAAAATAATAGAATTCATAATTGTGTAGAATGTGAATTTATTATAAATGAAGTGTATACTCGTAAATAAATAAAATAGAAACAGAGTTACAAATTACTATTTGCATGGTTAAACCTTTTTCATAACTTGTCTGTAGCATCCTCACGTACTGTGCTTCATTAGTATTGTACGTATATTGTGTGTGTGCGGTTACCAGCCTTCAAAGTTACGTCACATAACGCGAGGGCGATCTCGGTTGGAAGAGGAACTTACTAAATATAAATGCATATAAAGCTTGTAGTTGTCTAAACAAATATTTTGATATACCTAGCTTGGACGCTTTTTAGAGAAGCTGCAAATATTGAAAAAGGATGTTCAATAGGCCATATTAATTATTATAGCGCCTCTTCCGGCTGACCTGCGATGTAAAAAAGTGATGCCAGGGATGCCAACAATTTCTTATTTTTCTAAATAAGTTGGCAATGATCAGCCGTTTCGGTGTTAAAAATTTTAATTTTTTAATTTTAAAACACGATTTGAAACACAATATTTGTAACTAAGCATATTGATATAAATTATATGACACTACATCAACAGAAAAACACACTTTTAAGTTATCTATCACTCGAGATGTTGGGATCCCGCTAAAAAAATTCAAATTTTCATAGTTATTTTCACATAATAAACTAATGATCATTTATATTAAACAGGGGCAGTATTCGATACTTCGTTATTAAATATAACTGATATTAAAAAACGGCCATGTGATTCTGTCTGCATGAATTACTATATTAGTTTAAAAATTCACTTTTTCCCATAAGGAAACATTAGTTCCATTTCGGTAGTACTCACAGCATTGGTGATTACTGAGCATGCGCATTGAATAATTAATATGGTCTATTAAACCGGAAAAAATTGTTACAGACATCTAATAAAATATCATAAGAAATATAATATAATACTCTTGTTAGGGATTCTGAAATGTTGATAATTTTGCTATAGGCAGTGGTGAGGAATAGAAGCTATATTTGCATGCCCCGGAAAAATTTACCTTTTAATCCAAACTATGAAAAATAATAGAATTGATTCGTGTGTAGAATGTGAATTAATCTTTAATGAAATGTTTGAATAAATAAAATGGAAAATATTAAATGCATGCGGTTAAGCATTTTTACCTAACTTGTGTGTAGCAGCCTCACCATCAATCACATGAGTCCATTTATTCACCGGACGTCCGCGCAATCACTCACCAACCATCTCACCCTCACCCACATATCAAATGCAACGAAAATAATAAGTTAATGTATTAATCTATGTACTTATATACTTTATCTGAAGTAAATCTTTGTTATTATATACAATTTTATAAAAACAAGCAAATGCAGTGTCGGACTGGGAAGTTTTGGAAGGAAACCACGATCAAACAGCGTGAATTCAGAAAAATATGAGCTTTACGAATCTTGAAAAATAAATATATGTTTCCATTAAAAAAAGAAAAAAAATTGCACATCAAAACTGCGTTAAGAATAAATCTGTTGTGGCCAACACATGACCTCTCGCCATACGATACTATTTTTATTTTTCTAATATAAGTATTATGTAGTACTTACTCACAAATATACCATTGTAGACGGGAATTCGGGAATTGTGGTTTTTATAATATTATTAATGTTTATCATAACCATATAGGTAAAATAAATGACATTTCATATTTTCAATTTGTCAAAATGTCAAAAATTTATTTGACATTAACACTCAAATATTTTATTTTTGTTTTCATTGGTAGGCTGATAAATCAAAATTGTAATAAATATGTAGAATTTTAACTTCCTGTAATTGGAAAATGGTGCTAGATAGAAACTACGTTTTGAATACAAATTGTAGATAGTATCATTTAGTTATTAAAAAATTCCTATTAATCCATAAATTTTGAGGATATTCCAGAAAAACTCTTCAGATCTTCAAGAAACTACCACTTCCGGTTGTACGATCAACACCAAAATCTAATCAGATCTAATCTAGGGTGTCTGAATATTGTATACAATTTTTTTTTTTTAATTGTTCAGTGGTGTTGGTGTTATCGTACCTCCAACATACATCCTCACATCCATCCACACACACAGACATCATCGCGAAACTATCAAAATCGTGTTCTACGGACCTCAAAACGTGCTTAATTATTGAAAACTCACTATCGAAATTTTAGCATGATTGCAATACCTCTCTTACCAGATATGAGTGATGAGAGGTAAAAACTAAAAAAATTGCACATGAAAACTGCGTTAAGAAAAAATACTCTTGAATACAAAATACTGAATAAGTTCACATGAAAATATTTTCTTAATTGTCATTAGTTTACAATATCAGCTGGACACTAGAAACCAAACCACCCTGTATATATTTCAGTTTAGTTGATTTAAATTTACCAGCATTTAAAATTGTAATTATGTTACTAATTATATTATTATACTATTAATTATTATTATTAAGTAAGTATATTATTAATTTCATTACACCGGACCAGTCCAACACTGAGCAAATGCATTAGACAGAGGTCATCATCATTTAGTTTAATAATAGATACTTATAAAATTGTAAACCCCAAATTATAAAATATTTCAAACTTCTATATAAATATTTGGACAATTGAAGTTAATTTTGTTTTAACATGATGTCTCAGACGGTTCTTGTTGTGTTATTATTTTTTGGGACGTCGCTAGTTAGAAGCGAATTTTTCGTAAGTCAAAAAAATTTGAAACCAATAACAATTTATAAAACTCATATACTTACTGTGAAATATAGTAACTATTTATAAATAAATATTACAGAAAAACGGAGATAATATGGTGGGTGATTTGTTATATACGCGGACCTGCGAAGTTGATGTTCCACAAACTTTATTTATTCGCTGCGGAAAATTTAATAGAACCACGTTTGCATCTTTCTTTAATTATACAGTAGAAGAACCACTGGATGGCACCTACAAAGTAAGAATACTGGTATAATTAGGAAACCAAACTGAAAATCTGATGTGGCCAGCACACAACCTCCCGCCGTATCTATATTATTCCGGTGACCATAACACATACAAATAAAAATCTAAAATATTC
Source organism: Agonum fuliginosum (assembly GCA_947534325.1). Lineage (NCBI taxonomy): Eukaryota > Metazoa > Arthropoda > Insecta > Coleoptera > Carabidae > Agonum > Agonum fuliginosum. The sequence goes on along the minus strand of OX384034.1, from coordinate 4,237,471 downwards.
AAACATAGAAATCTGCATCACCTGAATCAAAAGATTCATTCACAGATTTAGATTCGGTATAAATACAACATAATAGCAAACGCAGGGAAATGTAAACATATAAGAAGGTGCAAAATATGGTCGAATGAACTAAATGAACAACTATTCTTGATTCTCACATACTTGGTGAGTGAATCTTTTGATATGCTTTTGATGCAGATTTTTCATTACTTAGCATCTTCTAGTGTTTTATTGTCCTGTTTGAATAGTCTAGAGTCTTATTCTTCTGTAATATCTTACTTATATTATAACTTATATGGCGTTAGTGTCAACGTGTGCCGTGCGAGCCGTGGTGGCCATATCCTTGGAAAACTCTTTCACGTGTAATTGTCATGAACCAAACTAACAAAATAAATACCTCCATTCCGCTAGCGGTACTAACTCACAAAAAAAATTTAAAAACCTATGGAAAATTATAGACTAATTAAATGCCTCATCCCCCAATTTTAGGCTCTTTAATTTTTTTGCAAGAAAAAGTTCCGCTAGCGGAAGGAATGTCAGCGGAACTTACGGTAGTAACAACATAAACTTACTGAAACTTAGTTGATAATTAAAGGCTATTTATAGGCTCCACAATTGACGTCTCACTATCCCAGTTGGACCTTGTCCCCGACTAACGGCGCGCAGCGCAAGTTGGAGCGCGCAGTCCTCGAGTTATTTTTTAAAGTGCGCCGCAGGCTAACCTAAAAACATGGTTGTACCAAAACCATTGTTTCACTGCCACTGACAATTTTTCGTTGTCGGTACTCCATTTAATCTCGGCTACTTCCCCTCAACAAGTATCTTAAATATTGATTTAAGACATTGTCCTATATTAAGTTTATACATATATACCATTCTGGAGCCTATAAATATCCTTTAATTATCAACTAAGTTCCAATAAGTTTTTGTTGTTACTACAGTAAGTTCCGCTGGCATTCCTTCCGCTAGCGGAATTTTTTATTGCAAAAAAATTAAAGAGCCTAAAATTGGGGAATGAGGCATTTAATTAGCCTATAATTAGAGTATTATTTTCCATATTTAAAAAAAAAAATTATTGTGAGTTGGTACCGCTAGCGGAAGGGAGGTAAAATAAATGATCATTCCGAATATTATGTCGTTTCCTTATGCCTATGGCACACCGGTCGAGGAGCATCGAGGACCATCGAGTAACTCCTCGATGAAACGAAAGAACGCACCCGTCCACGATGGATTTCTATTTAATCGGTGACAAATACATCAAATACATCAAAGATAAGTCTGAAATGAGATACATTCGTTTCATCGAGGAACAACTCGATGAAAATAGCGGCGCCCCTATTTTTCGTCGAGGACGGGGTGCGTTCTATCGTTTCATCGAGGTCCTCGATGCTCCTCGACCGGTGTGCCATAGGAATTAGATTTAATTAGCACTTCTCATGATGCAACGCTTACTGATTCACCCTATACTATAATGTATAAGTACTCGTAGTTATAAACTTATTTGTCTCAAAATAAATCAAATATTCTTGATGCCAGACTTTTGGCAATTTTCTCATAAACTATTTTTACCTTCCGCTTACCTGTAAAGGAAGGTATTGGAATCATGCAAAAAATCGGGTAGTGAGTTTTTAGTGGATGAGCACGAATTAGGGTCCTTACAACTCATTTTTGATAGTTTCCCGATGATGTCTGTATGTATGTGTGTGTGTGTGTGTGTGCGTGTGTGTGTGTGTATGTGTGTGGTCCGGGCCGATGCCGTCTGTTGGATAACTCAAATACGAATTACCCAAAAATTTTGATATTTGGTATTTTACAATTGTATACGAATAGGAAGAGCTCATTAGATTTTGGTACAAATATCTTCACCGGAAGTGATATTTTTTGAAGATTGAAAAGATTAAGTGTCAATTTTTTTTATAAATTTGGATAAATATAGTATTTATTTGTAATAAGAATAAGAGGAAAAGTTATTTGCAATCTACGTTATAAAAAAATTGTCTTTATCTGGTAGCATTAAAGAACTGCAGTAAAATTTAAAAAATAAATTTATCAAATAAAACATTGAAATCTTGTAATCCATGTTCGGTTGATTTTTGTTTTTGCATCAAAAATATTGACAGATGAGACGGGTGACAAGTTGGCATACTAGCGCTATATAAGTCATAAAAGTAAGCTATTAAATGTAGTAATTGAACGGAGGATTGCTTCAACACAGAAGAGTTTTGGTGGAATGAATCTTTTGATTCAGGTGATACTAATTTCTGTGTTTGAATATTTTAGATTTTTATTTGTATATTTTAAATGGGCACCAGATTGTACGTATACATTTATGTTTAAAGTCTAGATATGGCGGAAGGTTGTGTGATGGCCACGTCAGATTTTTAAAATACTGTTCATGTGTAGTTAGAATTTAAGTTTTACAAATGGGGCGACGGAGGTTGGAAGCAAATCATGGACGTAAAAAACAACAACGCTTGCCAAGGTTTATACCTCTTATTAGGTCCAGTGTGGACTGGAATAGCCAAAGCAAGTGGGATGAACATGGGTTGTCCACTCAAACCAGTAAACAATTATCTATTTTACATTTCAAAAATGGAATATAAAAGTTAAAATGCGTTTTAGGGTTTCTATCATGTTGAAAATTTATGCCACTATGGTAATGAAGGCGGTCGCGCTCCGATCGTGGCTTGGCCTGGAAGATTTCACGGCTATTTTAAAGTATTAAAAAATGCACAAATAACTCTATGTGTCGAGTTTGAGTTTGTTATGCGGCGTTGTTTCTCAGATTGTGCTCCTGGCCAGGGTACGGTTTATAAGTAGTTTATAACAAATGTATTATATAGAGAAAACATGTATTTCTTAGTGTTAAATAAATTAAAAATTATGGAGCGTGTCTGTAATTTAGATTTTAATGTCTATTTCCCTCATAAAATTTAATCCAATCAGAAGCCTGACATTTCTGAATGTCGTCCAATCAACGTAGTGCGAATTATCGACAATTTGCACTAGTGCAAAATTATCGAATTTGGATGATAATAATAATAATAAATTTATTTTGCCAATAGATCATGGTACAGATATGTGGCACGTCAAAATACAAAGTTATGTTTAGGTTATAAATATTTACAATAAATCAATATAAGTTAAATGTCATCATTCAAGTATTCATCAACAGAGTAGTAACACCTGTCAATTAAAAAGGATTTTAATTTATTTTTAAACAAAATATCAGATTTTATATTTTTTATACTCATGGGTAATTTATTGAAAAGTTGAACTCCCATGATTTTAGGATTTTGAGAACTTAAAGATAATTTATGTTTTGGTACAATAAGATTGGTTTTGTTTCGCGTATTGTAGTTGTGAATATTTTCATGTTGGAATTGTGTTGGCTATTGACCGAGCATGCAAGATTACAGAAAGTATATACATACATGGTAATGGTAATGGTAAGATCTTTTCATTTTTTAAAGTTTGTTTGCAAGTCTCATTATATTTTAGTTGAAATAAATTTCTTATTGCACGTTTTTGGAGTTTGAATAACCTTATAGATGAAGGAGCAGCACCCCAAAAAATAATTCCATACATGGTAGTAAATATATTTATTTTGCCTTTCGGCTTAAATCTATACATTTGATTCCCTTAATTTGTGAAAATAATATATATATATATATATATATATATATATATATATATATATATATATATATATATATATATATATATATATATATATATAATAAATAATGAATAAATAATACAATAAATTGTTGATTTGATTTAATTCATTTCAGGGTTTTTCTCCTTTCTTCTACCGTTTTCATCCAGCATAGTCCACCTCCCGAGTCGTCCAGTACATCCTCCCTGCTTTTTTCTTTTTCCTTTAGTTCCCTACAGTCATGTAAAAGATGTTCTAATGTTTCCCAGTCTTCCCCGCATAGTCTGCAACTTCTTTCTTCATCACTCTTCCAGTACTCGTTGGCTTTCTCTTCGTTCCCACATCAGTATCTTGCTATTTTTCTGATTTTCTCTATCTTTTCTCCCCTCAGGTAGCGTGGTATTCCGACGGTTCTTATTTCTTTATACTTGGGGTTGTATCTGGATGTTTCTAATTTATTTGTTCTCCACTGATTTTGAATTTCTATGCTTCTTTGTCTTATTGTTTCTGTCATATTATGTCCTCTTGCTCTCCCAATATCTATTTCTATTGTTGAATATCCATTGTTTTCGTAAAATTTCCTTCTCTTGCTCATACTCTCTCTTTTCTCATCTCTTTTTCTGATTTCTTTGAAACATTCCTCTATAATTTCTCCTTTTTGTCCTAACTGAATCTTTTCTTCAAATTGCATCGCTCTTCTTCCCGCTTCGATTTCCAAATTATCCCTTTTCATTTCTTCCATTGTAATATAGTTCGGGGTTGCTCTGTCTGTTCCAATTAGCCATCTTATATATGTGGTTTGAATTGCTTCCAACTTTTCCTGTTTTTCCCACCCCCATATTTCCGCTCCGTACATCATAATACTTTTGACTAATGCGTCAAATAGCATCAATCTGGTTTTTATGTTTCCTTGGAATTTTCTCTCTCCTATGCTCCACGTTTCCTTGGCTGCTATGATTGATTTCCTTCTCAGTTCTCCAATTTGTGCTTCAGCCCCCCCATTGCTCTTGAACCTATATCCTAGGTACTTAAATTCCTTTGTCCTTTCTATGCTCTGTCCCTTCCAGTGCCAGCTTTCTTCTCTTTCTCTCCCCCCTTCTTTCTTAAACTTCATTATCTTCGTTTTCTTCACATTGAGTTCTAACTTTCTTCCGTCTAGGTATTTATCTAGTCTTCCATACATTAAAACTGCATTAAATTTTGCATAATAGAACATTTTCGCAACTCGTATGTCAGCCACCTGAACAAGGCGTTTTATTGCAAAGCATAAAGGAGCTAATTTTTAACATTTATCAGTTATTTCACAGTCCCAATTTAAATATGGCGTGGCAATGTGATTCTGACTTGCTGTCAAAGGAAGTTTTTAAATTTTGCATTATTTTTCATGAGAGAAACAGCGTTTGGCTAAATTTTAATCGGGAAATATTCCTTCGAATATCCCTCGTGCATGTAATTGTCGATAATTATCGACAATTTGACATGCACTTGGGGTATTATACAGCATGATTCATAACTACAGGTACATACGTTAATGGTTATGTTGTTTGATATACTGATTAGTGATTACGAATCAAATTTTTTTTTTTTAATCGCAAAATTATTTTCCATGTTTCCCAGCCCAAAATAATTTTTCGTTTCCACTGTCACTGGGTGGATGATTATGTTAAAGTTATTAATAAAATAAAATTCTATTATAAATAACTGCTAATAATTATTGAATTGTGTAATTATTCTTTCGCAGTAGATCAGTAGGTAAATTGTTTCTTTTGTGAATGATACATACAAGTGTAAAAGAATTGGTGATTTGTTTTAAAAATGAACAACGCGAACGGATTTAGCGATAGTGAATTAGTGGACATAGTGCTAGCACATGGAGAGGCGAGACAAAATGCGAGACTAGCAGACAAATTTTAAATTTGAAGTTAACAATTTTGCCTGCTGTTACATATTTATAAGACAAGAAATAAATCGAAATGCGAACGAATCGCCATCATAACTAAAATAATTGTACAAATGTGGATGTAATATAATTTATGCAATTTGTTTTTAAATTTTGATACAAAAGTATTGTATTTTGGTAAATGATAATGATATTATAATTATTATTATTATTATTATATTATATAATATAATATATTATATTATAGTGTAGATAGTATCCGTATAATTTAATAGTAGTAATTTTGGGAAGGTAAATACAAATTTTAAATTTTATGATTTAATCTTTATCAATAAAAATGTAGGTACTTACCTATATGTACTCTTATAACATGTTATTATAATTTTGTTTTGACTTTTTCAAAATGATATTTTTTATGTATAAATAAATAAATTCGTGGCATAATGTTGTGACATTATAAATTTGGTATCAACTTAACTACTTACACTTTACCGTACACCGAAAATTATTTATTTTTAAATTTAGACTTAATTATTATTATTTAAAAAAAAATCGCCGGAAAAATAAATTTGTTTTCGATTGACGAAAAAACATATTACAATAGGGTAGTTTACCATTTTTTTAAAGTTTTTTTTATTGAAACTTCATGTTATTTGAAAGCGATTGAGAGTACTGATAAACCTTAATTGTTCTTAATAAAACTGTAATTAATTTTTAAAGTTTGTGTGACGTAGATGTATAACTGAGAATATTCTCAAACCATGGGACTGGAATTAAAATGTATTCATGTAAAATCAACAGTTTCTAAATGTTACAAAATATAAAATACATTTTGGTAGTTTCTTAATTACTGTAAGTAAGAATACACGTGAAACGCATTATTGTGACGTAGATGTACCGATACGTAAAATCTCAAATATTTAAAAAACTATTAACTTTTTGAAAACTTTTTATGGCAATAACTCATTTTTGAGGTCTCCTTTCAATATAATTGACTGGATTGCTAATTTGCTACTATGGTAAAGTACCCTATTCAGCACAAAATACATTTTAATTTTTCAATTTACAAACAAAATAATGATAGGTAATAAAACTAATGTTCAAACTTTGTAAACACATATTAAAAATACGTTCAGCTTTATTATTATATTATGTAATTATAATTATTATATACTTAATTATAGTTATACGTACCTAGGCTACTTTGATTTTTCCCGGGAAAATGATTTATTTGCTGTTTGCAACACTATTGCGTTGATAATTGGTACCACTCAAATTATAATATTGTAATCAATAAATACATTTATCTACGACTTCATTATAATCAATTGTTTATGACATTGTTTAACGTGCATAATGATTCTTAGGTGACGCCATTACATAATTTAAAATTCATGTAAAACGAATAAAATAATAACACATAAAAATTTTCATATATAATACCACTAGTGTTCCAAGTTATGTCGAAAATTTTTGTTGCTGTATCACGAATGGTTATTACGATTGATTGAAAATTGCACGAGTGCGTAGCACGAGTGCTATTTTCTCAAGCGTAATAATCATGAGTGATGCAGCCACAAAAATTGTCTACATAACTTGGAACACGAATGGTATTCGGAGGACAATTCAACGAATAAAAATGTATTCTTTCTTTATGAAAATGATTTATAAATAGCTTCACTTCCATTACAACAGTTATAACAATAGGATTTTGATTAATAAAGATATATTCAATTGTTTAAAATTGTCGATTGGATCACTAGTGAAAATTGTCGAAAAATTATGTCGCTGCGAGCACTAGTGATAAATTGTCGAAAAAATTCGTTTCAATTGGTGGAAAATTTATAAATCCTCAAAATTGATTGGTCCATTTTTGACAGATGACACATGAGTTGAATTGTCATTGAAATCATTTTTGTTTTTCTGATTTTATTTTTAAAATACAAAATAGGTACCTATGCAATTGATTGACGAATCTTTTTGTCCTCTTACATTTTTCCCATCATGTACCGTTTGCGAAATAAATATCAAAAACAAAAAACGCAGGGACATTTTCGCGACTAGGGGGGTGGAAATAGGGGGATAGAGCATGGCGCCACCTCTGATTTGTAGAGCGAAGACTCTTCTACATGTGTACCAGATTTCGTGCTTCTATCAAAAAGTGCAAGGTGAAGTCCCTAACGTCCGGACATATTGGATTGACGACGTCATAAAGCCATACCGGACATTTTCAAAGGAAACGTCCGGTACTACATCAATGTCTACTATATAAACAAAGCCTCCCACATAGCCACTCTTCCCCTATGCTCCAGAACTACAGGCAGAAAAAGATGATTTGAAATTTATTTAAAAAAAATTTGAACACTTCTTATGACTCATTCACATTATACAAGCTGTTTTATTTTCCCAATCATCTATACAGCATCAATCCATTTACTCACCGGACGTCCTCGCAATCGCTTACCAACTATCTCACCGACAAAGTAACGAAAATAATAAATTAATGATTCAATCTATGAATAATGAATGGTTTTATGTATCACTATATACTTACCTATATGTTTTATCTGCAGTAAATCTTTTTTTATTGTATACAATTTTTTTTTAAATAAGCAAATATATTATAGGTCATCATCATTTATAGTTTAATAATAGATAATTTTAAAATTGTGAACACTGATTATAAAATATTTCATATTTCTGTATAAATATTTGAACAATCTAAGTGAAATTTGTTATACTGTACATGATGTCTCAGAGAGTTATTGTTGTATTATTATTTTTTGTGACGCCGCTAGTTAAAAGCGAATTTTTTGTAAGTCTAAAAAGTTTAAAATAATTATCATTAATCTTACATACTCACTGTACAATATAGTAGGTAATTATTTTTATTCAATTTTGACATTTTAAACTGCTATTATTAACTCCATAGCAACAACTTTAAATAAATGTTTATTTACAAGTGAATTACATTTTTTTTGCACTTCCGGGACTAAAACTCTTCTTTAGTCTTTATTTTTAGGGACTAAGGTTCTTAATTTGATCCCAAGGGATTATTTTTCATATTTAATCCCGTTGTCAAGAAATTGAATTAATTATTTCCGTTGTCAAGTAAATACGTGCTATTTGTTACAGAGTATCTATGGTAACAATATAAATATTTGTCATAAAATTTACTGTGAAAGTTGCAAAATGTGTATTCTTTTAAACTATTTTGCATTCATTTGAGGATGAAGTGCAAAAAATAGCGTATATACCACAGGACTAAAGTATCTTTAATCCCTCAGGTGATTATTTCCCTCACCTTCGGCTCGTGCAATAAACTTCACCCTCAGGATTAAATCATGCACTTTAGTCCCTCAATATATAATATAGGTACTATTAAATCACTCAACACATTTTTAAATCACTCTGACGTTTTAAACTGTTATTATTATTACGTCAAAAATGCATAAAAACAATGACAACTTGCCACTAACGACTACTTTGATTAGTATTTTTTGTTATGTCAAAATAAATTTATAATTTATTTGAAATAATTTCGTCAAAATTGAATAAACGTTCTTCTCTTGAATAAACATTCATGTATCTCACTTGGTGTATAAATATCTATTAAATAAATAACTATTATAGAAAAAAGGACAACAAGCTAGGGTTGATATACCATATTTAAGAACCTGTGATACAGATGTTCCACAGACATTGTTTGTTAAATATAGCAGATATAATAAAACCATGTTTGCAGCGGCCTTCAATTTTACTCTTAAAGAACCATTGGGTGGCAGCTACAAAGTAAGTATACTGAAATAATTAAAATATTATAGAAAATTTAAAAACCTTTACCTACATGGCTGTTATGCCCTGTTCACACGAGGAAAGTTTTCAAAAAAAGTTTCTTGAAAGTAAAACAAGTACTAGGAGCTGTCATAGAAAAAACTGTCAATACCGTTAATACGGAGAATGTAACTATTTTTATGCACGGTCGTATCATAATTTGTCAATTATACACGAATTTCTGTGACATAAACGTCATTTTATAGCCCGTGGGACTGTTTATAGCGCAGTGCGCCATAATGAAACATCAAATTTTCATAATGAAACCAGTTAAAATTTTCAATTATTCTCATGTAAACTACTAATATAATTCTATAAATAATCATTTTCTGTAATTAGTAATACATTTTTATAGTTAAATACCATCATTTTTACTTACATTTAACATAAATTATCTTATAAATGTTTAAATTCAATAATGACAACTTTGACATTTGGATTTATGTTTATTTTCAGAATGTTTTTGGTATCTTAGCAACAGTTCAAGAATTTATGAATTTTAGTTCTTTGAATTTGGACAGTTAAAATTAATAAATTTATTTAATATAAAATCTTCGACCGTGCATAAAGTTGTGTATGTACCACGGGCGTAACTTGCTTTTATGGCCTTTGACGTGTTTTTAGCTTTCGGCTGCGCTCGGGCTCAAAATCACGTCTCACGCCATAAAAGCCTCCTTACACCCTAAATACATAAATAACTATTATGTACAACTTCATTATTATAATCAATTGTTTGTAACATCCTTAAATTGTGACTAAACCCGTGCGTGAGAAAATTTGAAAATAATTTTACTCATAGAATAGTATTCAGGAAATTGGATACTGTAAACCGGAAATCCATATTTTTATTCATAAAAAAATTACAGCCGTTTTCGTATGATGTGACATAAACTACTATTTGATCAAAATTTATCGTTTTCTTCAAAATACATTTTCACGATTTTCTCGGAAACTGTACCACTTTCATTAAAAAAAAATATGTATACCATTTTATAGCAAATGTTGTGCTCTACAATTTGGTATTAACTGTTTTTTCGTAATCACTTCCGAGATAAAAATTAAAAACAATAGATGGAGGCCATTTTTTCAACTCTGGTTGAACTGAACTAATAAACTAAATAATATTAGAATAATATTGTTCATGTTTAGATAGACTTTAAGTTTAACAAATGGGGCGACGGAGGTTGGAAGCAATTAATGCACGTGAAAAGAGACGACGCTTGTCAAGGATTATATCTGCTACTAGGACCGGTGTGGGTTGGAATAGTCAAAGCAATGGGAATGAACACGGGTTGTCCAATGAAACCAGTAAGCAATATTCTATTTTCCTCTCAGAGTAAACAAGAGTGAAGTTCATATTTAAAAGCCGCATTCATAGCCAGAAATTTGTCTCTCCCATAGTAATGTGTACCTACCTGCGTTCACAACACTAAATTTCAGTGATGGGAACGCAAGTACACGTTGTCATATGACAGAGTTCACAAATTTCGTCAAATTTGACCAAATTTCGGGCTGTGAATGCGGCTTAAAACTAGCGTCTTTGTTAAGATTTAACAGAGATGGCTATATAATTTATTTCAATTTCAAGGAAAAAACATACTTATGCTATTAAATAACGAGACTGCGCACGAAGATGGCGTCCTAGAGGGGAGAGGGTAAACGAATGCAGCGTTGGATACCTGGAAGTGTCTACTATTCCGGTACAAAAACACGTTTTTGTCGCTGTAGTAGTATTTTTTCTATAAAAGTTAGAAACGAACGTGTTTTCTTTTCGTGTCGATAACAATGTATATTTTAACAATGGATTTTGCACCAGGACAACGCACCTGCCCATAACGCGCTATCTGTGAAGCGTTATTTAGCCGCGCCTGATTAGCATCCTGTTACTATTTTCTATTTCCGATTCGAGTCGATGGAAGAGATGAAGCGAAAATCGGCACGAGAAGAAAACACGATCGTTTCTAACCTTTATAGAAAAAATACTACTACAGCAACAAAAACGTGTTTTCGCGCCGGAATAGTAGACACTTCCAGCTAATATGTTCTTCTCATACCCCTCTAGGACGCCTTCTGCGTTCGCAGTCTCGTTTTTTAATAGCCAGACCTCGTACATGCGCAAAGCCTTGCTGTCATCATGTGTCAAACACGAGTCAAACATTTAAAAAATCTGCTGTGGCCAGTACACGACCTCTCGCCTAATTCTGCTTATTCTATTAACCTCGAGACTAATCTAATAAATAGTTTTACTTACATTTTAATAGTTTCATGTTCATGTAAGATGTAAACGATAATGTAAACCAAGATGCAAGCAAAAGATGTCAACTGTACTGTCACTGTCATAATCATTCAAATTTTATGTAGAAACAAATTTCATATCATGGACAACAAGATAGAATATTAATTGTACTTTATTTTATTGTTAAATACTACCAGATTCAGCAAATTGTATTTATAATTAACTGTACCCATAGATAATTATATTTTCTTTTATTTTTAATTGCAAAAATTGTCATAAATAAATAATGTAACAATATATTAAAGGAAAAGTTTATCAAGCTTCAAAAAGTACTACTTCCGGTTTTCGGATTTCTACCAAAATACTATCCGGTGTTAAGATCCTTATTAAAACCTTAAATATGAAATTTGGTTATTAAAGGTTTGATACTTTTTCAGTTATCGTGGACGAAAAATCGTCAGTCCATACATTCATACAAACACACACACGCACACACATACACACACACAGACATCATCGTGAAAATAGTAAATTCGTATTATAGAGACCCTGAAACGTGCTTATCCACCAAAAACTCATACTCGAAAATTTTGACCCATTACAATACCTCTCTTATAGAATATGAGGCGAGAGGTAAAAAGGAAATTTGAATCCACGTGCCTGTAGTATTCTTTTCTCTGAGATTTCTCTGTAAGAAACCATGTTGAAGTAGAATGTTTTAGGGATTTTATCATGTTGACGAATACAACCACTACGAGACTGCTGACGGCCCGACTCCGTTTCTAGCTTGGCCTGGAAGATTTCACGGCATTGTTCAATTATTTAAAAATGCTAAAATTACTCAATGTGTCGAGTTTGAGACTGTTGTACAGCAGTGTTTCTCTAACATGGGAGGTTGTTGACCTGTCTTTCCGTCTAAACTCATATTTGTCAATTGTGCTTCACGTATGTAAAAGTGTTGAGAACATGTTTCAATACCTATATTTAATATAAATAAAATTATATTCAAATTTGACATTAAAATTTAATACCGTTTATTGTAGTTCATTAAGTGTTTAAAAACAAAAAAATATTATTTTAACTTACCGTCTAGTGAACGATAAGTACATTACTTACTGTTTATCTAGCAACCGGTAAGAACAACAAACCGCCTTGGAAATTGGCATGGTAAGTTGATAAAAAAGACCAATCGTGCAAAAATAATAGGTATATTAAATTTCAAGGGCGGTATGTACTACAGTAGAAAATAAACATAACGTCCGTGATACTTATAATATTTATTGCCCGATCGAATTTGAAAATAATGTTTAATTTGGTTATGTAGGTTTAGTTTGCATTTTGATGCTGTTGCCTTGGTGTCTGTTGTTGTTTAGTTCTTACCGCCTTCTAAGATTGCTTACCGCCTTCTAATTTGTAAACCAAACCTACTACCTTGGAAACAGAGCCAGTAAACGGTAAAAAATTACAGATAGGGAAAGTGCACTACGAATCTGAGGTACTTACTGAGAAATAGATTCGTCGCAATATATCGCTGCCTTTCGAGAAGACAGTCACAACTCAAAAAATTGTATTTTTCCATTTTTGACATGTATCAAGTGTAAATACTTTATTTTATCTTTTAAGAAGACAGTCATATTTTTAGTTAGTTTTATTTCCGCAAGAGAGCACTTGTGACTGTTTATAATTTCAAACATCTACTACATTCGTTTGGTGGAAGAAAGTCACAATTTAGTTGTGCTTATGTTCTTGTAATGAAACGTACAGATTTTTTCTGGAAGACTGTCACTTGTTTAAATTTTTTGTAGAAGATTAATTTAATTAAATTCGAAATTAATGATTTCAGACATTGGACACCCTTTATAACATAAGAAGATGCAAAAATACACACAACAGAATAATAAAATATAGGGTGGTCCATTTGAAAATGACGAGTTATAGCCATTTGAAATTGAGTAAATTTGATTCTCTGTATTGAACAGCCTGTATAATAACATTTAAAAAAAGTTATGTCAGAACAAAGAGTATAGTTACAGCTGTACAGAAAAAAAAATTAATAATTTTTAATATTAAAATAACTTCAGTACGCCTTTATAAAACAATACGTGTATTCGGCTTTTTTTAGAGAAAAAATTGAATAACTTGGCAACGCCGCGGAAAACTAAAATGAAACTTATATTTTCGTATAGGTAAATAAAATACAATTCAAAATATATAGGGTGTTTCATTTAAAAAAAGACGAACAATTATTGCCAAGTCGTTATGCAACACCCTGTATATGTGAAAATAATTTTAAGTTATGCTCCTTGAATAGACGAAAAATTGTGTTAATAAATTTATGCTGTATTTTTAACGACAAGGGAGATATCGACGACGGGCATTTCGATGATATATATATATATATATATATATATATATATACAGGTTGGTGGAGGTGAAATGCGAACATAGGGAACATACATGACAATCGAACTTTCATGCCAAGTATCTTGATATATTTTGTAGTAGTGTCACAAAACGAAGTAATGTGAATTTGTGTGGCAAAAAGAGTAACCAATAAGAGAAATAATAATCTAAAAGTGCATTTAAACTTTCTCGTTCTGCTCGTACACATACATTATTATGCAAAGAAAATATTTTAATGAAAATAAAAATTTCAATAATATGACAGGTACTTTGACATTGACAGTACTTATTCCACGTATATCAAGATGCCTAGCATGATAACTCCATTGTCATATATTTCCCTATGTTCGTATTTCAACTTCACCAACCTGTATATACAGAGAGTTTTTTTTATAAGTAAACATAGGGCATGTCATTACCATAGTTACAGTGTTACAGAATGACAGCAATGCATTAGAGCGTTTTTTTTATCATTAAACATAGGGATAATAATTAACATACGAAAATAAATATGAAATATAAGTTAAAGAAATGATAAATTATTTATTTATGTTTTCCACACTTAAGAACTAGGGAGATACATTAAACTAATGAGAATTAAAGAACTAGGTAGACACTTAAAAAATAATGTGTACAATGGTGACAGAATGAATGTTGAACAATTAAAAAATCGAATTAGTGCTGCTTCCAAAATATTACTACCCAGCAAATGCTATAAATTATTTTTATAATCGTTTAGGATATTGTTTAGAAGATAATGGTTCCAATTTTGAGCATTTAATTCGTTTAAAAAAATTCTCATTAGCTTAATGTAGGTATCTACCTAGTTCTTAAGTGTAGAAAATATAAATAAATAAGTTATCATTTCTTTAATTTATATTTCATATTTATTTTAGTATGTAATTATCCCTATGTTTACTGATAAAAAAGACGCTCCAATACATTGCTGTCATTCTGTAACACTGTAACTATGGTAATGACCTGCCCTATGTTTACTAATAAAAAAAACTCCCGGTATATATATATATATATATATATATATATATATATATATATATATATATATATATATATATATATATTCATACTTAATATACTATTACGGCCTAATGATTATTTATAAATGTTACCGTAAATAAAATAAATGAATTAATTGAATATAAAGGTGTTTGAAAAAAAAGCAAATTTAAAAAGAGAAAAAAATACTTGCCATTCTGTTTAGCCTAGCAACCGTTAATAACAACATACCGTCTTGGAAACTTCATGATAAGCTGATAAAAAAGGTCAATTGTGTAAAAATAGTATATTAAGTATCAAGGGCGGTATGTAATAATGTAGGTAATGTAATTCACCGGAAAAATAATTTTGGTTTAAGATAAAATAAACAGACCTATTACAATTCAGCACAAAATTATTTATAGACAAATAATATTAAAAATAAATCACATTTTTATGTGAACTAATTTTATAGAAAATTATACTTAATGGTTATTATGTATTATTATATAAAATGTAAAATTTTTAGATTATTTTGTAATTATTATTAGTTTGTTGTGTATATTCAGAAGCTATCCTAATATCATCTTCATTCATATGTAGTACAAAACAATAAACCTAATGGTTTGTCCGGTCACTATAAAATGACTTGATTATTAATAAAATATTATCATTTCCAGTTTAACAACAAAAGTGAAATCGTTCTACCCCAAAATTTCTTTTTAAGATATTCGTATAATTATTTTTAGCACTTTAATTAATTTAGTGATGAACCCAGGTGTTGTTATATTATTTTTAGGCATTTCACTTGTTGGAGGCAACTTTTTGGTAAGTACCATTTAATACGGGATAAAGAAAAATGCGAACAGAACTATAGATCTTCATAAATATTACAGCAACCTACAGACAATAATTATTATGCAATAGTCGACTACGCCCGATCATGCAAAGTAGATGTTCCTCAAACTCTATTTATAAATCATAGACGATACAACAAGACCATGTTCGCTACATCCCTGAATATAACCTTGACAGAACCGTTGGGCAATAACTATCAAGTAAGATGTCTTGCAAAATTTGCACCTAATGAGTCTACAGAATTAAATACATAATATTAAATTTGGTTCTTGTTGCTTACTTGTAAACGCCATTAATTCAATCTCTTTATTACCTTTGAAAATGAATCTTCACAAGTTACTAAGCTGTAAAATTGACAACTGACAAGGTAGTAGTTGTTCATATATTTTTATTACAAATGAGTAACAAGTAAAATACACTCAAGGTAACTGTTTGACTGCTTAGGAGGTCTGTCTAATATGTTTATCTCTTTTCCACTAGTATAGTAAAAAAGAGAACGATACTTTTACGTCAAGAGAAATGCCAAACCTACAGTGCGATGCATCGATTTTACCAAATTTTTTCATAGTATTGTTTTAAAAAAATGCCGAATAAAGAGAAAAGACTGTTCTTCCTTATCCACCCTACAGCCCCGTTCTCCCACCGTCGGCTTTCCATATGTTTTGCCCAATGAAGGATGCAATCCGTAGGAGCACTACGCGGATGATGAAGAAGTTATTGATGCAGTACGGCATTAGCTCCGACATCAACCAGTGGAATGGTACCGTGCAGGCATATACAGGCCCTCATTGCAAGGTGCCGTAAAGCCGTAGCATTGAATGGAGATTATGTTAAAAAATAGTGTTGTGTAGCTAAAAGATTGGGGTATAACATGGTGTATTTGAATGCTGAATAAAACGACTCCTGTTTTGGAAAAAAAATGTGTTGCATTACTTATTGAACTCCCCTCTACATTATGTATTATATTTTTTGGCCACATACTTATTTATTTATGAGGTTAAATGAGATGCATTTGCACTCTGTCAAGTGGCCTTGAAACAACTGCTCTGAGATGTCGTCAGTAAATGTCACATTTAAAATTTATCTGTTTTATTTATTCCAGCCTCACTAAGACCTGTTCGATAACATATCGAACTGTTTACTTTTGTAGCTAGGTAACTGTATGGAAACATTAAAGATATGGACTTTTTCAGAGTTTGTATCATATTTGATATACTGCGCAGTGTAGTGGATTGTTATCTGTTGGATTTATAAAGTTTAGTTTATTTTGATTCTTTCCTTGAAGTGGATCTGATAATAATTGATAATGTGGTTTATCTAATTACGAGAAATTGTCTAATTATGTGATTGACAATTAATTTAAACACTTGATTTGAAATATCCAAATTTTTAAAGAAAAATATGTTCTTATTTTAGACAATTTCCCAAAAGTCCCAGGACGGAGCTATAAAAGTGTAGCTTCTAAGCGCAATATTTTTTTATGACAGCTTCACTTTTACTTTCCAGAAACTTTTTTGTAAAACCTTCCTCGTGTGAACAGGGCATAATGTGGATTATTTTTTGAGATAAATCTACGAGAACAAGAACAATGGTCAATCGAAAATGATACAATAAAAATCCAACAAATTAAATTAATAAATATTTATTTTCAATCAAATCACAATATTATTTCTTTCTATTTGACATCTTAAGCACCGAAGATTTCGACAATGAAGTTGAAGCCGTGTCCACGCTGGGACTTCAAGTGGATGGTGACGTCAGAGTAGCCGGCTCCACCCTTGAGCAAAGTGGCGTAACCACCATCACCGTTGGTGTACTGGTCGGTGCATTTGATGTATGTGATACGGGCTCCGCCAGAGTATGAAACGTCCTTGGTTACTATCTACAAGAATAAAGGATCATTACCTCAGATGTATAAACAAATGTATGCGGACAAAATATTGGTTAATTTTTTAAAGTCGTATCTGTCATAATAGAATATTAAAGGGCATGTTTTATAAGATATTTTTTCGCACGCGTCCAAGTTTAGTAAATCGAGTCCTCGGACGAGTTTACTAAAGGACAATGGCGAAAAATAGTTTTATAAAATGAATTCTTTATACTATTATTTCTATTTGGTGTCTTTTTCATATTAGAATTTAAATTAGGTATACTGCCACAATATACACAACCACAAGTCGATTTAGAGAAATTTATGTGCAACGTTTTAGTTGGTGACATTAATATTGCCATTTTTTTAACTCACTGTAAAAGTATATTATTACTGAACTATTCTAGATGATAAATGCAGACATTTTATAAAATCTATGTTTTCTATTACCTACTAGATTTATTAATTTTATTGAATAAAAACGAAATATTAAACAAATCAGATTTAAAGGTTATACTGATATATGTCAGATCTGAGGTTTGACGTTTAACAATTGAAGGAAATCTATTCGTCCTAATACAAAAAATCTGACGTGGCCGTTACAATACCTCTCGCCTTGACATTGAAGTATTATTATTTAACGTCGTATTTAACCAAATATTAAGCTTTAATTTAAATAAAATACAACAACACCGTATAACATTTGATATAATAATATAAAATAATCATAGATTATATTATTTCTGTTTATCTGTCACATTGACAATTTTTATTTTTGTTTTAAATTTTATTTCTATTCACAAATCGTGGTAGGTAAAATTATATATTTAAAAAAATTATATTTCTTTATTGATTAAAGATATAGAAACAAGTAAGATTAAATATTGTACAATGTAATTTCTTCTTTCATGTGTGGTATGTCAAATTGTAACAATCGCATTATTTTATACAATTTTTGCAAAAAATGTTATAGTGCTACAAGAAAAGTACCATTTCCGGTTGGTGGATTTTTACCAAAATCTTTTCAGCTCTTCATTAACATATATAAATGTATAATGCAAAATATTAGAATTTTATGTTCAGTAGAATTTGAGATAATGAACCGGGACGAAAGGCTATAGTAGGCGTACATACAGACTTTCATACACACACACACACACACACACACACACACACACACACAGACATCATCGTGAAAATAGTCAAAATAGGTTCTAAAGGTGCTAAAACGTGCTAATTGACAAAAATCTCGACATCGAATTTTTTCACGATCCCTATACCTCTCTAGGCGAGAGGTAAAAATGATTGTTGTCATGGTTAGTACGTTTACATTTTAATTGTTCCGTAATATGAGGATATGTGAATTTAAATGAAATTACATCTATTTAAGCGACGAGCGAAAAAATATTATGTTTCATTCATTCAAAAAATGTTTGTTTGAGACTCGTAAGATCGCCGAACTCCGCTGCGCGTCGTCCGACAACCGTCTACTCGTCCCAAAATCATGCATTTTTGTATTAATGAAACAAATAACTATAGGAGATCTAGTCCTTATAAAATAACGTAACCTAGGCAATGAGCTGTTATTTACATTTTATAAGATTATTACTACTGGCTTTGATCAAAATTATTATACTCACTTGTGGGTAAATTCTTACTTTGCTTGTTGTAAGTCATCATAGTAACGATGTTTTAGGTTTTAACTTAATATTTTTTTAAAATATTTAAGCAGTTTTTATAAATGAATTTGACAAATTTTGAAAACCATGACCACCACCGGGAATTGAACCCAAGATTAAG
This sequence comes from Agonum fuliginosum, assembly GCA_947534325.1. Taxonomy (NCBI): domain Eukaryota; kingdom Metazoa; phylum Arthropoda; class Insecta; order Coleoptera; family Carabidae; genus Agonum; species Agonum fuliginosum. The sequence continues at coordinate 4,217,916 of OX384034.1, read as the reverse complement.
CAGTTATTAAGAGGTGATGGATAACATGTTATACTTCACAAGTGGGCAAAAAGGAATGTGCCACTCGAAAAAATTCCCTCGTGGGTAATTCCTTACTTTGCCCACTTTAAAGTAAATAACTATATTGTCCATGAATTTAAAACAAATGTTTTTTTCTTACTTGTAAGAAAGAATATTTCTTAGTGACGATTTCCCTGAACAGTTGCCTATCGCCAGTTTCCCTCTTTCCCCACTCGAAGTTGTTACTCTGGGCAGAGGTGGCTTGGATCAAAGCCAAAGCAACAATAGCACAAACAATTGCGAATTTCATGTTGTTGATTTTGTTTTCGTGCTGTAGACGATAGATCGATCAGAACACTAGATCGTGATGTGGAAATCAATTTGAGAGACGGGTATTTTTATACTCAATCAAGTGGACTGTTATCTGTTGGATTTAAAAGTTTAGTTTATTTTGATTCCTTCCTTGAAGTTGGATCTGAAAATTGATAATGCGATTTTATCTAATTACGAGAAATTGTGTAATTAGATGATTGACAATTTATTTATACACTTGGGCTGTTTCCCAAAAGTCCCGGGACGGAGTTACAAGTTTTGAACGAGTGAAGAAAAAAATTGAAAATTTGGGGACCACTAAAGCGTTTGGGCCATTGCGAGACCGAAGAAGGTCGACAATTTGAACATTTGTTATAAAAATCGTAATAAACGTGCAAAGAACATTAAAATTAATTCAAATTAAATTCTTGAAAGAATTAAGATATCGGGTTTTGGTTTATGGGGATGTGTTACTTTTTTCATTATCTTTAATATAAGGTTAAACTCGACAGGAGTTGCTATTTCAAAATGTTAAAAAACACCACGTTGCATGGAAGTTCTAAACTATCGAAGAATGTAGTTTTGATGACTCTTTAGTGATCCTCAAATATCCAATTTTTTGTGCTCTGGGATGTCGCCAGTAAATGTCACATTTAAAATTAATCTGTTTTATTTATTAGATACTCTATTCAACAATAAATTGTGTAATTGTATTAAAGAAATAAAATTTTCTGTGAGGAAAAAGTAACTTAATGACAGAAAAAATTTATCAAAAAGACAACACACGCCTACTAAAAGTTGAAACTAAAATTGAAACTGTTCGATAAGACCTATTCCATAAATCATATCGAACTGGTTGAACGGATGTGTGATGTTGTTTATTTTCGTATCTAGGTAACTGTATGGAAACGGACAGTTTCGTATAAGGTCGTGGAAAAAACTAGGTATTTTATTATCATTGAATTGTTTGTATTTTTTTATAGCTTTTAAAATAAATTTCAATAGTATGACAATTCAATTTAGTTTATTATTTGGATTATTTACATAGACTTATTTGCAAATCTAACCATAGACTTCAACGGTAAAGTGGAATGGACTCCAGGTTGTAGATCTAAGTTCCAACATGACTTCGTAGTCGCCTACACCGCCGTACAGAATTCTAGAGAAGCCACCGGTGCCGTCAGTGAAATGGTCAATCACTCGGATGTAAGTGATCTTAGGTCCGTTTACGTAGTTGCTGTAGAACACACGTTCAGAGGCGGGCTATAAACAAAATAGATGTTAAAAAGGAGCGTTTACCTTCCGTTTCATAGGCAAAACATAACTCAACGTTCTCTTTAAGTTCTTTACCAACCAGAAAGCAGCTGTAAATTTACTTATACATCGTCGACAAATCAACGCGTATCTCATAATCTTAGATGATAGAAATTTATAGAGGGAGCATTGGAACAAAACAATGAAGCAATTTTGCTAATGGCATCTGCCATCTTGGTATGCTCTATTTGCACAAACATGAAATTTTCTACACCTGAAAACTCTACTCTTCCTCTACATAACGTCATAACCTGTTAGAAAATCTCCACCCCCTGTCCCATTCGAAAAACGGAACTTTTTAGATGAAAAATTTGCAAGTTCTGTGCAAAATTAGCCGATCTATTACCAAAAAGGCACAAAATGCAATTATTTTCAAAACTTTCACTCTAAAACATCGGAAGTACTCAATTTTTTCTCCGCTAGGAAAGTGAATGAACTTGGTAGGTAGTGGATTGAGTCCATGATTTTGTTAGCACCCGGTACAAGTTGTCAAAGTTTGACATTTTTTGACATCAAGAACTTTTTTCTAAGGAGCGTGACAGGGGGTTTAATAAAGTTAGCATCAGATTAACTTGCGTGACCTTAAAGAAAAAACTTCAATCTTGTCAGAATTCGAAAATTCATTCATTTTTTAGCAAATTCAACCGAGTTATGGCGGTCTAAAATTAAGAATTATGGTTGAATTGTCAAGTGGTGTGTTTTTTTCCGAGTGTAGTTAGTAAAAATACAATTTGAAAAATTGATCGACGAAAAAATTTTCCAATCTTGCGTGTACGAAGTTGACCATTTTACATATTATTTTAATGAGATATGTAGAACTACTTTTTAAGTAATTTTCTAAATTACTAAATATTTATTAGGTGCTTATTAAAAATACAATTTAAAAAATTATAAAAATTCTTACGATTCCATATCCGCCAGGCCTACGGTAATGCTCAGTACTCCTGACCAGTTTATCGTTGGGCCCCTTCACGCCCCATTCGTAGTCGTGCTTCGGGTTTTCCCCGTCCCAAGCTACTGAGATCTGCAGGAGGGCGAGTGCCACCACAAGAGAACACAAGAAGTATTTCATGTTTGATGTTTCAGTCGTAAACTTGAAAGTAAAATATGAGATGAATCTTGTGTTTTTATATTGATTTTAAAAGTGCTTCTTATCTGGGTTTGATAAAAATTGTGGTGTGTAATTCGTGAAGTGGCGGAAATTTTATTAGAGATGATTTTTTACTTGTTTAAGTTGTGGAAATTTCAGAAAGGTATGATGAAACGATGATGAAATTAGGCTGCATCTCTGTATTGTCTGATAAGATGCACTATTATAGAATTATCATGTTATCATATCACGTATTTTTTATCTTTATTGATTAATATTTGGTACGCAATAATTTTATTATTCTGATGTCACAGAACTTGACTTCTTTATTTCTATATAATTTTCACGAAGGAAAATTGCTTTTGCCATTGACGATTGACAGTATTATTGTGGGTTTCGTTCTGAAGGTACTGTTGTGTCAGTTTAAAAGATTTAAAGAATTAATACTTAACTCAGAAGATAGGTATTGTATAAATAATTTAATTTTGTATTCTTATGTACTACATAATTAAAATAAATTATTTTGTCATTATTTATGGCAATAAACTGTTTGCATAATTATTCTGCATAGCTAAAAAATTGTCTGTTTATGTAATATGTTACATTCCAAAACTAATTCACATCAAATAAATATTTTTCACAAAAAATTGATATGAATCGTCCATGGGATGTTTAAAAATATCTTATTCTTGTACTTCAAGTTACGTAAGTCTATCCTAGCCACATCCTGAGTACAATCAAAAATTACATACTCAATACAAACATGTCAATGAATTACTTGACATGAACCGTCCATGGGATGTTTAAAAATATCTTATTTTTGTACTTTAAGTTACGTAAGTATCCTACTCACTTCCTGAGTACGATCAAAAATTACATACCTACTCAATACAAACATCTCAACGAATTACTTGACATGAATCGTCCATGGGATGTTTAAAAATATCTTATTCTTGTACTCTAAGTGGTGAGTACGGTCAAAAATTACGTACTCAATACAAACATCTCAGGAGAATTACATGGGATACACAATTGGGATATTACTACCAAATTACTAACATTGGGATGTTACATATAGATAATGTTACTTAGGGCGGGTATTGGCAATCGCTTGGACATTAATAGGATGTTAATGGGCAAAAATAGCAAGTAACAAACCGGAATATAGACATTCTTGAAATGTTCTGGGGATTTTATTTTGTCAAGTGGGATACTATACCTAAATCTTAATAGTTCAAATCAAAGTTTATTATATAGTACGACAAGAAATCTGTTGCCCGTGAAAAATATTTTTTTGTATAATTTTTGTCTAAGAAAGTGTAGCTTCCAAGCGCAATATTAAAAATCTGAAACACGGAAAACATGTATTGAATCTTGATTTAAAAGTGCGGCACATTTGCATTGCTCACTTTTAAAAACTCTATGATCAAATCGGATATATTATTTATTTGTTATATTCGCATATTATTTAATTTGTGAACCTACTTTAATATTTGCTCACACAAATAAACATTAATCTAAATAAATTAAAAACAAGCAAGACAATAATTGAATGATGTATACCTCATGCCCTGTTCACATGAGAAAAGTTTTCACTAAAAAGTTTCTTGAAAGTAAAACCTAATACTAGGAGCTGTCATAAAAAAACTGTCAATACCGTCCATACGGGGAATGTAATTATTTTTATTAAATATATTTCAGATCACTAGCTTTAATATATATATATTTTTCAAATAATTAATTTCTTCCACGGTTTCTCCGTATGACCGGTATTGACAGTTTTTTATGACAGCTCCTAGCACTTGTTTTACTTTCAAGAAACTTTTTTGTAAAAACCTTCCTCGTGTGAACAGGGCATAATGTGGAATTTTTTTGAGATAAATCTATGAGAAAAAGAACAATAGTCAATAGAAAATGACACAATAAAAATCCAACAAATTAAATTAATAAATATTTATTTTCAATCAAATCACAATATTATTTGTTTCTATTTGACATCTTAAGCACCGAAGATTTCGACAATGAAGTTGAATCCATGTCCACGCTGGGACTTCAAGTGGATGGTGACGTCAGAGTAGCCGGCTCCACCCTTGAGCAAAGTGGCGTAACCACCATCACCGTTGGTGTACTGGTCGGTGCATTTGATGTATGTGATACGGGCTCCGCCATTGTATGAGACGTCCTTGGTTACAATCTACAAGAACAAATCATATTAATTATAAAGAATCATTACCTATCATAATAGTTATTTATGTAACAAGTTCGCAAAATAGAGTTTTAGAGGACGAGTCTATTTACGGACGAGGCGCAACCGAGTCGTCAAATTAGGTCAGTCTCTAAATTTGTTTCATAACTATTCGAAATTAATCTACTATAAAATAAAATTTTGAAAAACATAGGCGATGAAACAATGAAAATAATCCTATGAAATGTAAATTATAGCTCATTGCCTAGGTTACGTTATTTTAAAGGACTGGAGTCGAAACAGTTCGCAAAGTAACGATTTTAGAGAGAATTTATACTAAAAAATATATTTTTATTTTTCCATCGCTGATGTTAGAGCTACTGTATCGATTATTTTGAGTCGATAAAGTACATTTTAACCGCAAGGATGTATAATGTAAAATTAGAGTGAATAAAGAAAAATCAAGTAGATAAATTTAAATTAGAGTTTTTCTTCAAATTTGTTTTCACACATTATGCATCCTCTCTGAAATATAATTTTATCGTCTTGTATAAGAAATAACTATATGACTCAAACGTTTCATTACAAATTATATTTTTCTGATATGTTTTCTTTAACATCAGCTATAGAAAAAAAATAGAATTTTGTACACGATGATAAATTATATCATCGACTCGAGAAAAATAATTTACTAGCTCCTTCGTCGCTTGTGAATAAGCTCTTTTCTTTCGTCGATAAAATATAATTTTATCGTCTGTTATAAAAAAACAGGTACTTTTATGTTTCATTACAAATTATCTTGTAATGAAAAACTTCTAGACTGGATGATGATGAGGAAAGGAAAATTTCTAAGGGTTAGTTTTGAGTTGAAATAAACTCTTCAAAATTTTCCTTTCCTCACAAATAATATTAATATCAAATATGCAATAATTGAGCTTCAATAAAAAAGAAAACCAAATAAATTTGCCCATATAATTTTTGATAATAATTTTCACTTACTTGTAAGAAAGAAGATTTCTTTGTGACGATTTCCCTGAACAGTTGCCTATCGCCAGTCTCCCTCCTTCCCCATTCGAAGTTGTGGCTCTGGGCAGAGGTTGCTTGGATTAAAGCCAAGGCAACGATGGCACAAACAATTGCGAATTTCATGTTGTTGATTTTGTTTTCGTGCTGTAGACGATAGATCGATCAGAACACTAGATCGTGATGTGTAAATCTATTTGAGAAACGGGTATTTATACTCAATCAAGTGGAGTGTTATCGGTTGAATTTAAAAGTTTAGTTTATTTTCATTCCTTCCGTGAAGTGGATCTGATAATTGATAATGCGATTTTATCTAATTACGAGAAATTGTGTAATTAGATGATTGACAATTTATTTAAAAAATTGGACTTGAAATAACCAGATTTATTAGGAAAATATGTTTCCCAAAAGTCCCGGGACGGAGAAGTTTTGAACGAGTGAAGAAAAGATTGAAAATTTGGGGATCCCTAAAGCGTTTGGGTCATTGCGAGACCGAAGAAGGTCGACAATTTGAACATTCGTTAGAAAAATCGTAATAAACGTGTAAAGAACATTAAAATTAAATTCTTGAAAGAATTAAGATATCTGGTTTTGGTTTATGGGGATGTTTCTTTTTTCATTATCTTTAAAATAAGGTGAAACTCGACTGGGGTTGCTATTTAAAAATGTTGGGGTGGTCATTCCCTAAACAAACTCCACGTTGCATGGAAGTTCTAAACTATTTAAGAATGTAGTTGTTATGACTCTTTTGTGATTTTCAATTTTTTGTGCAGTTGGATTCGAATCTGAGTTTTGTCAGAATAAGATATCTTTTCAAATTTTCCGAATGATAATAATAATTTGTTGTCAATAAGGTATCGCTTTAAATTTATCTTATAGATATTCTTCATAAGAACTCAGAATTATATCTTTTCGAATTCTCCAGATGATATCATAAACTAGATAACTTTAAGTTCACAGTACATAATATATCAAAAATTTTTTTTATTGAAATCATTAAGATATCATTTGAAATTAGATCTTAAATCTTCAATCGGAAATTATAGTGATATCTGTAGATGATATCAAACAGACAATATATAAGATATATACAAACTTAATTCTAATGTTATCAACAAGATATCTTTTCATATAATCTTTTATAAGACAACCTACGAATAATCTTGTAAACCTAGCGATATCTTTCGGATAATGTTTTAACTGCAAACTGAAACACAAAGCAGTATACTTGGTTGTATACCTAAATGGTACAAAATATTTCCAAATAACGCTAATACAAATTATATTCATTTCTTTATTATAAAACTCGAAATTTGTTACATCTCAATTTTGACAAATACATTATGTACATGGTTCAAAATTAATTTTGTCCAAATATTTCAATGATAAAGTTGAATCCATGGTTTCTCTGCGATTTTAAATGAAGGGAGACATCTTTATAGCCCACTCCACCGCTTAATAAAGTCGCGTATCCACCATTTCCGTTAGTGTACTGGTCGGTTGCTTTGATGTAGGTTATTTTAGTGCTGTTGTTTGGAGATTCGAATGAAACATCTTCTGTTATCACCTAGAAAGAAAACTTTAATTAAAATCACAATAAAAATTGGACTCTTTTAAACTTTACACATATTACATGAATATGTGTGTCATATTAAACTGTGTGTGCGGTTACCAGCCGTTAACTCCCTCATGGTTGTTAGTTGTTAAACAGGAATATGTACCTGACTGAATTCGAACCTGAGTTGTCTAAACTTTAATCTACTTTTAAAACAGTTTAATCATTTTTATATTTTTAATTTAGTTACATCTGTCTGCAATAACGTATTTATAAATTAATTTATTTTGAATATCAATGTCATGTTGATTAAAACTAATTGAATAAATCGGTATAATGCGGCAACGTAATACTGATTTGTTAAAACTTTTACACGATTATTAATATTAAGGTATTTATTTAGTCAGTCGTTCATCATTATAGTGAGTAGATTCAATGAAGTAGGTACTTGTATGATTTTTTTTATTAAATACTTTTGACAAAGAGATAAAAATCCAATAACATAATAATTTATGTTTGAGGTGAAAAATGTATATTATATATTAAAGGACTAAAGTGCATGTTATAATCCTGACGGTGAAGTTTATTTCACGAGCCGAAGATGAAAAAAATAATCACATGAGGAATTAAAGGTACCTACTTTAGTTCTGTGGTATATACGCTATTTTTGCACTTCGTCCTCAAACGAATACAAAATAGTTTAAAATAATATACATTTTGCAATTTTAACAGTAAACTTTATGACAACTATTTATATTGGTGCCATAAATATTCTGTAGCAAATAGCACGTATTTACTTGATAATCTCTTGGGATTAAGTTAAGAATCTTAGTCCCTAAAAATAAATACTAAAGAAGAGTTTTAGTCCCGGAAGTGCAAAAAATAATGTTGGCACTCATATTTGTAAAAAACTGCATTATTTGTAAAAAACTGCATTATTTGTAAAAAAGAGGTTTTCGCGCGCCACTGTAATACAGCTCTTATTATTTATGTACTTCAAATTTTAATATGTTGTCAACAAAGCTAGGAACTGTGAAATAACTGATCGAATTTTTTTAATTCGTTGTAAAATAGAATATATTCGTGTTCAAAAAAAAAAAAAAAAATATATATATATATATATATATATATCAATTTTTGAATTTTAAAACTCTGCATCTTGAATTTTATAGATATTGTACTTTTAAGGTGGATTTATAACACGCACAGCGCATAGAAAATAATTTAGCACAACATAGCATATGAATTGGTCATTTGGAAATTAGTGCATCCATTTATAAGACGCACAGCGCATAGATAATAATTTAGCACAGCACACGAATTATTTATTTACCAATATTATTCATTTATTATTTATGTCAAAGTCTCTTGTCAAAGTTTTTTTTTGGTCAAACACGGTTTTGAATTATTTTGTTGTCCATTATTTTAAAGAAATATTTGCAAAACAAAGTAAGAAATACACAAAGCATCTAAATCAAATGTTCAAACAGCTGTCATATGTTGTGCTAAATTATTTTCTGTGCGCAGTTATAAATCTAGCTTTATGTTCAACAATATCTTTAGATTATTATATTTAACAAAACAATAAACGCTGTGCAGTGGCGCGCGAAATCCATGTTTTGGCTGTTTTCTGGCGCGGTAGTGAACACTCTATTATAAGTATGTTTTGTTTAGTGCACAATTAAAATAATATATTACCTTCATGAACGAGTATTCCTTCATACATATTTCTCGGTACAATTGTTTGTCGTTAACGCCCTTGGTTCCCCATTCCATATTATGGCTCTGGGCATCAGTTCCATCAGTTCCATAATTTTCCAAAAGAGTAAAACTTACTAAAACTGTAAACACTGCGCAGAAATTCATCTTGTCACGTTGAGCTCTTGAAGTTCACTGCAACACAAATCACAAACATTATAATGTTGAGCTCAATTCATAAGGCAACAACAAATTAAGATTAACTATTATATTATTCTTTTATAAAGATATTAACGTTTTTATTATATCGTTTGTGTGTACGGTTAAAGAAAATTGTTAATTGCTTTATAACAATATACTAATTTAATTTTTATGGATACCTTTTTAAAATTAGTTAATTTTTCATTTTAGTATGCATAATTCATCATGACGCATGGGTTTGTAATGTTCTGATAAATATAACCGTATAATATTTTAAACACAAAACGTACATTGTTTCTTGTTACAACATATTAAGCAAACAAACAATAATTCTTCATTTTAATCTATAGTATTGGAAAAACTAATTGCCAAACAACATGCAATAATTTAATTATTATCTATTTTACTTTACATAATAGAAAATAGTTCTGATTCTAATAACTTAGGTTTCAATCCAGTTAGGCACACAATATTCCAGTTTAGTTGTAAGTATACTGGTCATTTAACAACCACGAGTACCCGAGAATTGCTGGCTGGTAACCGCACACACGGTATAATTATTATGTCTATACAGTATGTGAGAGAACTACACCCAAATTGGGTAAAATGAGTGATAAAAATTATGTATATAAATGGTTCTGAATTATGTCACAAATAATTTTGAAGAAAACTATAATAATCTAATTAACTGTTTTACTAATTATTTATCAGATGCAATATCTGACTCTCTAAGGTTTACCGATTAAAGCCGCAGTTTATTTTGACATGTAGGTATTTTAGATTCGGCATAAATGCAAACATAGGAAGATGTTAACACAAGAAGATGCAAATCTATAAAATTAGTTTGCACCAGAAAATAAAATTCTAGAATTTTCATACACAGAAAAATACAAGAACAAGAAGATTCAAATCTAGAAAATGTATGAGCAATAAAATTTCTACCTACATTAAAAGATTTATGATTTATTTATAGGAAAATTCAAATCTACAATATTAGATTCGACATAAATGCAAAATCTAGACAAGTTGTAATCAAAACCGAGTATGTGGGATTCAAGTATGGTATTGGGTTGTTTATTTAATTCAGTTTAACCTAATTTATCCCCTTGTGTTGAAGTGAAGAGACAAACTAGTTTTCTGGATTTGCATCTTCGGTGCTTGCATCTTCCTATGTTTGCATTTATTCCTAATCTAAAATTCTACATTTGAATTTTCCTGATGTAAATGATCTTATGATGTAGATATTTTATTACGCATATATTTTCTAGATTTGACTCTTTTTGTGCTGGGATTTTCCTGTATATGTATTTTCTGTTGTTGAATATCTAGTTTTATTTCAAACCAATTTCATAATAAATTTTAACAAATTAAGGTTTGTGTTGAAGTAGTATTAATTTTATAAGCACATGTTTTTAAAATATGAGTGACATTATAATGATTATTTCACTCATTATAAATTTGACCAATCAGATTGTCTTATTTTTCATTGTTTTCCAATTTAAATAAGTGATTAAATAGTACCATGCTATTTAATCGCGATTAAATTGGCATATTTAGCCAGATAAGTAGACATAAAAGCAAGATACTTCATAAAATAATCTTAACATATACCCCTCTTGCTAAAGAATTGAATCGATAAATTTGACGTCTGGCTTATTCAAAAAAAATTGTTTAAAAAAAGTGTTATCGTACATAAAAATTTCAGATAAACCCCTCGACCTGCGGTCTCGGGATTTTTTATTATGTACTCAAACACTTTTGAAGCAAAATTTATTTCATAAGACAGACATGTCAAATTTATCGATTAAATTCATTGCACTCGGAATATAACTTATGAATATTGTTATTGTTACACCATATTCCGCTTTGACTTTCACAGCAATTTAAACGTATAAATCTTACCAATAATATAAACTAATCCTGCCGCAAAATTTTAAATCACTACGTAATTTTGAGACTAAAACTAGAACCGTGTTGCTCGCACACAGTAAAAATACCAACTGCTCGGGATTTACAGTTCATATAAGTACAAAGTATAACCATTAGCAGTGATGTATAATTATTTATGCTGTATGGTTGTTATTTTTCTAAAATTTGACATTGAATTACTTCCTGTCGCATTATTATAGTCCGGTACTCAGGAAAGTTTACAGTATTATATTATTTCACACAATATCATTAAATTCACGTGACTGTTGAAAAATAAGCTGTGTACGGGTGGTTAAACAAAAATTAAATTAATAGAATTTTTGTTTGGTTTTTATCAATATTTATTTATGTTCTTTTTATAAAAATTACATGGATTTTTAAAGATTATGATGAGTAATTTGTTATCATTGTTTGTGATTAGCTGGAAATAATCATCGATATATTTATAACATTATTATCACATGAATCTAGGTTCAAGTATTGTGTTTTGAACATCTTTCATTCACAAATTCTGAGTAATAATTGTTATTAAATTTTTAACAAATTATGACACTAATATTGTCTTTAGATTACCATGAACCCATTAAGATGAAATGATAATAATTATTATATATATATATATATATATATATATATATATATATATATATATATATATATATATATATATATATATATATAGTCGGTTCCTCTTTTACCCTGCGGTGTAGAGGTGTAACTTTGTTTATTCTTCAACAAAGTTCTTCCATTTCTTCTTATCCTTTGATAGTTCGTATGCTTGTCTGTTTGATATATTTCTCTTCTTTAATATTTCTTCTATGTTTTCGTCTCACGTTTTCCGCGGTCTGCCTCTGCTTCTTTTCCCGGTTGTTCGTGCTTTTTTTCTGGTAGTCTATTTAGGTGTCCAAACCATAGTAGCTGTTTCTCCTCTATTACTTGTCTAACAGATTTTATTCCCAGTTTTTTCCTTATATCTTCGTTTCTTATTTTATCCATTTTAGTTAATTATTATAGTAAATTAATTTGTGTTTTCATGATATAAACTTATGTAGGAGACGTAGAAATAAATATAAAGGTTATTCCATAAGTTGCAAGCGAGTGTCGTAATCATTCGAATGAGTAATCGCCATGTTAAACTCAGTAGAATACAATAATTCATCTACGACTACGACCATATAATATCTATTAATATAACAAGAATATTATGCGATATATAATACCGAGGATGTTGCTAAGCGACGAAGTGAAACCGAGTTAACGACAGTGATGTTAAAACAAATCAACAATTTTATCTGTCAATTAGTTGACAGTTCGCATATTATGGAAGGTTTTGGTGTTATTTTGGTTGTATCTAACGTATTAAATCCGTAACTAATGAAATATAAGTATCTAACGTTTTATAAGTAACTAACGTATTATGTTGTTTATAATTATCAATAAATGTTGCATATTAAAAGATAATAACAGTTGATAATACGATTATTATTTTATGAATTGTCCTGTTTTTTATTAGTTCATATAACCTACATTTAAAGATATTATTTAATAGTCGTTAGTAAATTAAATAAGGTTTGAAATATTATTCAAATTAATTATGGAATTGAATACAATTACAAACTAAAATTTCAGAAATTACAACATAATAATGTTTTAAACGTTCAACAGGCAAGGTTAAATTTATATCCGCGAATAACTTTCATATACAGTTCATATTTCTTTTACCAACCAATATGTAATATTGTAACATTTACAACATGTTCTAGTGTCAATACTTAGTTCAATTGTCACCATGGACAGAACAATAGAACAACATTAACACTACTTATGGGCAGTGTAAAAAACATGACGGATGTAGAATTAATTATGTGGATCGAAATTAGCCAACCAGAAATAAAGAGAATTTTGTCAGTAAAGTTTACAAACCGCAGACAACCTCAACCTTATTAACTTTAAGATGATTCACAAAAATGTTTCTGGTTGAACTGCATGAATGAAAATGCCAGATTCAAAGTAAATTACTTAGTTTGTAACGAAATATTCCTGAAATTAAATATGCTGTGTCATCTGACAAAAATTCCCAGGTTAATTTTCGGTTCATTGCCAATGTCATGCTAATTTTAATTAAAGATGAATTTTCATCATTTGTGAACAATGAAAGATGAAAGAGTTAAAATTATATTTTGTTAGATATGCGCATAGCCCTGTTCAAACATTGATTCTTTGAGGATTCTTTCGTGCTTCTGAATTCACTGGTATGAACCCACTTGCCAAAATAAAATCTCCAGAACATTTTTAAAGAATGTGAACATCACGCTTGTGACTTGCTATATTTGCCTATTAACATCCTATTAATATGCTAGCGATTGCTAATGTCCACCCTTAGTAACATTATCTATGTGACATCCCAATGTTAGTAATTTGGTAATAATATCCCAACTATGTATCCCAAGTAATTCTCTGAGATGTTTGTATTGAGTAAGTAATTTTTGATCGTACTCAGGATGTGGCTAGGATAGAATTACATAGTATATTTCATTATTTAAAGAGATATAAATTCGTCAAAAGTTTTGAAACACTAAAAATAGTTTCAGTTTATTTTTAAATTTTGCAAAATTATTTTCTATTTTTACAGAGACAGGTAACTTATTGTATATCTAGACTAGAATATATCGTCAAACTCTTATCGAAAAATATACAATTATAATAATCCACAATTTTCCATCACCTGTGAATCATACACTACAACTTCTCGCATACAGGGCGTGTCGAAACCCACGTGCAACCGTGATATTAACCTTTAAAAACCTCTCGCGTAGGCTTCTCGAGAACGCGATCTAATTGAAGACTTATGTATCCGCAACTTTTCTGGCGCGCGAGCAACATAAACAACAAACTCTACATCCAAAATGGACAGAATCTAATACTTTATTGTTATTGGGATTATTTACGATGTTGCTGATTTGATTTTAGTCGAGGTGTGAATCGTTAGAAATGATTTAAGAGGACTGAGAGTGAATTTATAGAGCAAAACGCTAGGCAGTTAAATAGTTGAAATGTTACACAATGTGTAGTGTTTTTATAAGGTTATAAATTATTTAATTGGAGTATTTGACCGGGTAAGAATTTTGTGTTTTATTGGATTTTGAAAACTGGTATTGGCTGCTGACGTATTGGGTATAGAATGTAGATCAGTTATAATAATAAAAATGCTAATTAAGTTTTCATATTTTGTAAGGAATTTTGTTGTAGTAGGTAATGTTTAAAAATAGATTTAGAATTTTGTTCTTTAAATATTAAACAATCCTTGCCTAACAAATTAAAAATAAATAAATTTCCTAATTTTCATCACATTTATATTTAAAGTTTGTTATTAATTTTAATTTCTATTCGTGAAATAAGGTAAAATATATGAAATTTCCCCTCTGTGGAAAAACTTATATTTTAATGAAATAGCTAGACCTTGAACCCAAAAAAATTTCAATCTCGATATTATTTTTTATAGGACTTCGTCCTTCTCCCCTTGAAAATTTTCTGTATCCGCCACTGTTATCAACATCACAATATTAATAAAAACAGTTTGGGTATCACTGTTTTTCTAAACTAAAATCAAATAATATTTTGATCACAATATTCTTATAGAGAAATAAACTGAACCTGTCTGTACCTTGTTGCTTGTAATTAGGAACCGATGTTTGCAGGTTTAGTTGAGCGGGGTTCGTCGTACTGCATGTATCAATGTTTATAACATCTAATTCATCATGTTGTGTGTATATTTTAATGTATTTCAATGTAGAAATGTCTATACAGTGCGTGTAATTGAACTATTTTAAACTTAAAGTGTAGTGCCATAAGCAGTTCAAAGACTTTCTGGGACACCTCACCATCGTCAGAGTACACCAGAGGTTCGCATTTATATTTATATTATAACAAATTGACGCATTTTAAGCTAGCAGGACCCATTGGGCAGAATCACTTCAAACCATTATGGTAATTTCAATGCGCATTAACTGCAGTATTGCCGCATGTTGGCAAAAAAGATTTATTCTTAAAGAAAAATAATTTAGAAATATAGTTTCAATGGGGAGGTTTATGTTTACCAGTTACTAATTAAAATTCTATTGTGTGAATGCACTATAACTTAAACTTAAATATGAACTAGTCGAGGTATAGTAGAGCAAATAGATCATTTGGCTGATATCCAGTAATTTTTCTTATCCAACATTCGCCCAGCCAAGAAAATCTCCTTTATTAAATATAAACCTTCAAATTAAAGACTGTAAGGTAACTATGGCACCATGGGTAAACAGTTATGTCACTAAACAGTGGTAACAAATAATAATTCTTATTACACCACACATCAAAACCTTACGCAAATATAAAATTCTTCACATTCCTTTTCGATCTTCAAATAAACCAAACTTCTTTAAATCATCATTGTCAACCGTTTCTGATATTTTAAATCTTTCCGGCGCCATCCCAATTACTAAAGGCTGAATTACATGATACTTTTTTCGTCTAGATGCAAGCTAGTTTTCCAGTTTAATTTCCATCCGAGATTCGTTCAAGTTTCATACTTTATTTACGAACTCGTCATATTCTTATTTTTAAGAACCAAAACTTTTGAAGGTTGGTCAAACTGAATTGAGCATGCGTAGACAAATCTAGTACAAATCTCGAATAGAAAAATATAGCCAGGCGTATTTCTATACTAAAAAAAGTATGAAAATCGAATGGGAATTTCTGATTTACATGATGATAGAACTGGTTAGGAACTTCTCGGATGAATCTCTAACCAGAATCTAGACGAAAAAGGTGTAATGTATTTCAGCCTTAACGCTCACCGTTAATCTGAGTGTGCTATGTTCTATAATCGTCTTAAAAATGCCATAACTCGTTACAAAAGCGATTTGTGTTCTGGTGTGTGGATGTGTTGTTATCGCGTGTTGACAGTGAAACATGTGCTAACTTCACACACATGAACACGGAATGTGATTGTGATCTTGTAGAGAAAACACCAGGGAATTCGGCCCGGTGGGATTTGTACCGCGAAGATTCAGGATTCAGTACAGTATGCGAAATTGGGATGGCCGGACTTAGGAATTTTAAAGTGATAAACAATATTAATCGAGCGGACATAGATTATCAGTAGTTTCACTACCTTGAAATAGTGTATAAAAAAGATTTTTTTCGTGATTCAATTGCGTTCAGGCGAGTAAAAAGTTGGCGAACTTTGACTCTGCTCTGTGTAGAACAGGCACATTCTTTCTCTCCCTTACCGTCTGGGCCAACTCTGGCTGCACGTACAGTATACAGGGTGTTCATTTTAAGTGGCGCACCATTGCTATCTCGATAAATATAAGAGCTACGAAGTTGGTTAAATTAGAAAACAATTTCTATTTTATAGGACTAATTTAATGAACGAAACAAGAATTTTTTAAACTAGTGGTTCTCAAACTTCGGGATGCCACTTTCATAAAATTCTTGCTTCGTTCATTAAACTAGTCCTATAAAAAGAAATTGTTTGCTAATTTAACCAACTTCGTAGCTCTTATACCTCCCGAGATAGCAATGTTGCGCCACTTAAAATGAACAACTTGTATATAGTGATTTTTTGACAGTTAGATTTGGAACCTACTGCACCCAAAAATCGCATGGTTTAAAATAAATCGGTTTGTGTTTCTGTGTATGTATGGATGTTGGATAAGTAACATAAAAACGCGTAGGAATTTTGAACTGAAATTTTATATTTAAGAATTTGATGAGCTTCATTCAACAGTGGTACCAACTTTAATAGCTGAACAATTTTATTATTATTAAAATATTATTAATAATAATGTAGTGTCAAATTAAAGCTCATGGGGAAAAGAATTCTAGTAGAAGAAGAAAAAACATTTAGACAATCGTCAATTGATTTTTTTAAATACAATATTCAAATTATACTGAGTTTGGTAGGTATCAATTTAAAGCTCTCGGAAAGATAAAATAAGTTGAAATCTAAAAATTTGCGCAATTTTCAATTATTTATCTACAAATTATTCAATTTTGTCAGGTGTATTAATGTTCTCTGTGAAAGAATTCTATCAAAGAATTAAAAACAAATATTTAAACTATGGCCAATTATTGTGTTTTCACATGTTATTAAAATTATGGTGAGGTTGGTATCAACTTAAATCTTTCCGGGAAAAAGAAAAATTTATTTTATTTTTGCCAAATAATGAAGTATAAAATAATTAAAATCTACGAAAGCAAGTTATTTAAACTTATAGTCGGGGAAGTACTGTAGTGGCCATAGCAGATTTTTTATGTTAATTCATAACAAAACAAAAAAAAATCAATTGTTAATCATAGCTCTTTATAGATCTTCTAAAATTTGCATATTATACAAAATATGAAATAGATTTTTATTTTATAGATAAAACTTAAAATATTTGTATTGAAATACAAAGTTAATTGAAACACAAAGAACTTTTCGGTATGGGACAAAACATCACGCGTCAATTTCTCCTCTAACAGTAGGCGACATAACGTCGGCGTGACGTTAACGTTACGTTCCTACTCCGGAGTCTGCTGTGATTTTTCCAGGCTCCGGGAGTTATGTCTGCACGTCTGAATGATTGTGTTTTGTTTTTCAGATGTCTGATGCGTCTGGAGTTCCCAGCTGGGGGTCAACAGACGATTCCAGTGGCGCCAAGTTGTAAGTGAATTTTATCTCTAAATTTAAATAGTTGATAGACGAATCTAACGGTTCAGATTATTAAGAGATTACGTTAGTTAGTACATGGTGACGGAATTTTAATGATAATATATGACTGACATTAAATTACTACTAAAATGGTAGCTTCTACATTTATACAGGGTGTTTCTTTTAAAACAACCAGCGCGTTTTTGGGCGAACTAATGACTTTAGAGAACAAATTTATACACAAAAAATGACCAGTAAAAGAGGCCTCATTTAATAGGAATAACAAACAAAAAATCTGACGTGGCCATCACACAACCTTCCGCCATATCTAGACTTTAAACAGAAATGTATACGTACAATCCGGTGCCAATTTAAAATATACAAATAAAAATCTAAAATATTCAAACACAGAAATTTGCATCACCTGAATAAAAAGATTCATTCACACGAAAACTCTTCTGTGTTGAAGCCATCCTCCGTTCAATTACTACATTTAATATCTTACTTAGGACTTATATGGCGCTAGTATGCCAACTTGTCACCCGTCTCACCTGTCAATATTTTTTACGCAGAAACAAAAATCAACCGATCATGGATTACAAGATATAAACGTTTTATTTGATAAATTTATTTTTTAAATTTTATTGCAGTTCTTTAATGCTACCAGATAAAGACAATTTTTTTATAACGTAAGTTGCAAATAACTTTGCCTCTTATTCTTATTACAAATAAATATTATATTTATCAAAATTAATACAAATTTTTGACAATTATCTTGTTCAATCTTCAAAAAATATCACTTTCGGTGAAGATATTTGTACCAAAATCTGATGTGCTCTTCCTATTTGTATACAATTGTAAAATACCAAATATCAAATTTTTTGGGTAATTCGTATTTGAGTTATGCGACATCCGGCATCGGCCCGGACCACACACATACACACACACACACGCACACACATACACACATACATACAGACATCATCGAGAAACTATCAAAAATGAGTTGTAAGGACCCTAATTCGTGCTCATCCACTTAAAACTCACAACCCGATTTTTTGCATGATTCCAATACCTTCCTTTACAGGTAAGCGGAAGGTAAAAATTCAATAAAGCATGTAAAAATTGCATAAACACACTTTTACATTAATTTTTTATATGGATTCCAAGAACATTTTCAGAATTCTAACTGGTCATAAACCTATATTAATTCTTTTACAAACATCTAGTACCTGTTTTTCCTTCAAATTTTTAATATGCAATGAGTAAAACAGAAACTGCTACAACACCTCTAAACACGCAATATTTAGTTACGGGACCTTCAGGTTAGTTTATAATGGATGTAACCGGTTGCTTATTTTGTGTTTACAGAATGCAGAATAAGTAACCGTTTACATCCATTATAATTCAGCCTTTACTCAGGAAGGATCAAAAAAGATCTTTTTTAAATTAGAAAATTTTAGGGCAGTTTTTGCAAGAGTACATTTTGGGTGTCAATGTAAAGTAACTGTTTTATTAAAAACCCTGAAAATTCTTCCAGTTTTGTGATTATTTCCTTAAAATATACGAAGTTATGAATCATCCGGTATGCATTAAATATTTTCATGTTCAGCGTAAAAAGTGATGTGATTTAAATAACGGCCAGTGGTTAGCTCAGCGGTAGAGGGTCCGCCTAGCATGCTAGCGATCCCCAGTTCGATTCCCACCACAATCGACAATAATACCACTGGGTCCGAGTGGTTGGATTCCACTATAATAACATCTACCATTCTGTAATTGGGAGTTAATCCTGTAGATTGGTTACCATCAAAAATAAAAATAAAACTTCCAATGCATGTGCGTAAAATATTAAATGAAATTTTCCTCTATTGCAAGATTCTTGCATTTTTTTGACTAATTCTTCTGGAACCTTCGGAAGAAAAATGTCATAATAACTACTGTTGTAATTCGTTAAACTTGACATGATTGGCGCCCATCCAATACAAGACGGAGTGAATCTGAATCATTTAATCAAGAACGCTAAGCTAAAGCGAATTCCAGTTGTTACGTTCTTGTGCAACGGCAGTTAGAAGTAAGAACAGACAGGTATTCGGCCGTGAGCTTGGCCTCAAAATTTCTAGACGAATTTATTAAGAATCGGAATTTCAAAAGAGATGTATTAAAATTGTAATATTCCTTAATTTACCTAAAGAGATGATTCACCATTTAATCGATGATATTAGTGACAGAAATGCATTGACATTTTCTCTTCGCATGTGATGACGTAGGAACCCGAAGGTCCGTGGTTCAAGTCTCTCGGCCGGCAGTGTGTGACTGTCGTTAAATTGTAAAACATCTTGCAATTAAGGGTATGTTCCAAAATTAAACCTCATGGTACCATGGTAATTTTTTTCAGGATGTCAGTACTAATTTGAAACGCGGTAACTGAAAACGGAGGTAAATTTCGCATATATTCGTTACCACGATCACCGTGCTAGAGAGCACGATATTTGTGGTAAATTTGTATTTGTGTATCGCGATCTCACAGTTTTAACTTAAAAACGTTGGTTTGTTTTGCTGTTGAATGGCTGATTTTTCTCTGTTGGAAATGATTATATACAAACAGATTTATCTATTCGAAAAATTTGCGAAATTGTATGTAAGCATTTATTATTTTCTGTAATATTGTATTATGCTTTTATTTAAGGATGAAAAGGTATATTTTTGTGAATTTTGTGCTTCCATTTCATTAAATATTCTAACCCAAATGTCAAAATTTTACCGAAGCGTTTCACAAGTTACTCAGAGAAACGTCACATTCAGTTACCAAAGAATTACCGTAACATAATACCACGGTAAACATGGTTTAATTTTGGAACATACCCTAAATCGCACTCGCTTCCAGATGACTACTTGATCGTCTTAACTGTATTCCTCGTTAAAAAAATAATCCCTCCGTTGCCTCTTTGAATTGATATTTTGACTGCACCAAGACGAATCGGTCAACGTGATTGGATTCCACTATAACATGCATAAACAACAAAATATTTCTGCTAACCAAATAATTATTGGATTCTCATCTGAATTATTTTTTTTTTAAACCAGCTGTCAAATGAAATCAACCTCGGTATAAAAGTGAACTAATTCGTGGGTGAAAAGTGATAGTTATCAGCTCAAATCTGATAACAAGTATCTACCAAAAATCCGTTCCAAAATTCGTTTTGACCTTTCTTATTACCGGAAGTAATGGTATATTGTTAGAACTTTTACCTTTTTGTTCTAATATGCATAAATTATCAGCATGTAACATAATGTAAAGGTGCAACTTTAGCACATGTAAACTTGTTACCATTTTTATCGTTACACCTTCATGTGTTTTATATCAGGGACGTTGTACACTTCTTTGATATTGAGATTAATTAGAGTATGAGTTAATTAATAATTTTGGCGAATAAAATTTGAAATATTAATATTACCTACAATTTTTACCTTCCGCTTACCTGTAAAGGAAGGTATTGGAATCATGCAAAAAATCGGGTTGTGAGTTTTTAGTGGATGAGCACGAATTAGGGTTCTTACAACTCATTTTTGATAGTTTCTCGATGATGTCTGTATGTATGTGTGTGTGTGCGTGTGTGTGTATGTATGTGTGTGGTCCGGGCCGATGCCGGATGTCGTATAACTCAAATACGAATTACCCAAAAATTTTGATATTTGGTATTTTACAATTGTATACGAATAGGAAGAGCTCATTAGATTTTGGTACAAATATCTTCACCGGAAGTGATATTTTTTGAAGATTGAAAACGATGATTGTCAAAAATTTATATAAATTTAGATAAATATAGTATTTATATGTAATAAGAATAAGAGGCAAAGTTATTTGCAACTTACGTTATATAAAAATTGTTTTTATCTGGTTGCATTAAAGAACTGCAGTAAAATTAAAAAAATAAATTTATCAAATAAAACGTTGAAATCTTGTAATCCATGTTCGGTTGGTTTTTGTTTCTGCCTAAAAAATATTGACAGATGAGACGGGTGACAAGTTGGCATATTAGTGCTGTATGTCATAAGTAAGCTATTTTAAATGTAGTAACTGAACGGAGGATTGCTTCAACACAGAAGAGTTTTCGTGTGAATGAATCTTTTGATTCAGGTGATACTAATTTTTGTGTTTGAATATTTGAGATTTTTATTTGCATATTTTAAATGGGCACCGGATTGTACGTATACATTTCTGTTTAAAGTCTAGATATGGCGGAAGGTTGTGTGATGGCCACGTCAGATTTTTTATATTTTGAATGGGCGAATAACAGAATGCGTTATGCCACAGACCCAGATTCGAATTCCAGCAGGGATAAATAAATAGGGTAGGCCTTGGGTAATCCAAGACCCACCGCAAAGTCTTGGGCCACTCAGTGACGCACCCAAAAATTTTACAATATTTTACATTAGTTTACAGAAGAGATACCTACCTTAAAATAATATTTAATAATGCTTTACATAATACTAGGGAAGAAATTTTTTTTTTGAGAAATTGAGACGAGACATAAATCGAGTATACTTTGAGAAGAGAATTGAACCTAGTCGAGAATACTTAAATTTCTCGTCTCGAAAATTTGAGACGAGATGAGAATTGATTATTTCTCGTTTCGTTTCGTGTGACAGCATTACATGAATCAGTAAAGTTTCCGAAGGTTCAAAATCTTAAGATTCCACCTCATGTTTCCTCTTTCCCACGTCTTCTCGTTTACCTTTTTTTCGAATTCCTAGAATACTCTCGATATTCTTTTTTTTTATTCCACTCTTTTCGCCACTACTACGGCTGCCTGAAACCAACTCCATACTCGTACTTTCCCGCATCCTAGCCATGCAATGTCATTTTGAAGTTGAAAAATACTGTAAACATGGCTCCAGTATTTCCATAATAACTTCTGCATTTTTTTAAAGAAATTAAGTAATACAAAAAGGAAGCTTAGCTGCAGCTTCATGCTTTTTAAATTTCTCTTGCCATTTATAGTGACCTAGGCCAAAGACAAAAAATAAAAATATAGAAGCATTCAGACATCCTTTGTTAATACACTCATTATGTAAGCATCATATATATTTTAATTATAATTAAAGTAAACGTGGAAGGCACTTCTGTAACGCTAACGCTATAAAATTTTAGGGTAGACGTACCAAAATTATACAAAATCATGAGTTAACAAAATCCTTTCGGATTCCTGTTATTAAACCACAAACCCAAGAATCAATCCATCTTCTAGGTCTCTGTTACTCTTGTTCCAAGAATCAATCCATCTTCGAGTTCTTCCCATCTTCTTCGACCTCCCCAGCCGCCGCTTAATTTTAAAAATTTTAAAAAGGTACATCTGTAGATCCATTCTCTCTCTATTTAATGTTTATAAAAACATTATCCTGAAGTCAATAATAATCTGACAGTTTACTCGCAACGAAAACACTTTTACAGTATTTTTCATCTTCAAAATGACATTGCACAGCAAGGAGCAAGGATGCTACAAAGTACGAGTTTCGAGCTGGTTTCAGGCAGCCCTAGTAGTGGGGAAAAGAGTGGAATGGAAAAAGAAGTAAAACCGAGAGTATTCTAGGAATTCGGTAAAAACGTAGACGAGCCGCTTAATAAAAAACAAAATCTTTCGTATTCCTGTTATTAACCACCAAACCCAGTATCAATCCATCTTCAACTCTTCCACATCTCCCACCTCCCAGTCTCGGCACTCTAGGTCTCGGTGTGTCTTGTTGTTTAGACACTCGCGCGTTACCTCGCACAGAGTGAGTGTGCTGGCGTGAAGGAAGCGGCGCGCCGCGACTTCGCGAGCTGTACAAGTGCTGTGACTGTGCCTGTGCTGTGCCCTCTAGGGTACCTGGTAGTGGATAGTGGAGCGCCAGACGATGCTGTAGCGGAGACATGAGGCCGAGCGGTACTGCGGTGATACGCGCTGTCACTGTGAGTATGGGGTGGGATGGGTACTTGGTTTGAATACTGACGCGATGATGAATGATGTTTGTGTGATGTTTGTGTGATAATTCCATTCCTGTATTAAGTAAGGGTACGTTTATGTTGGAGCATCGATACTAGCTACGATAGCAACGATAAGAGCGACGATAAAAGCAGTGAGCAGCGCTTTCTCTCTCATATGTTTATATTGAAGACAGATGTCAACAATATGTCAATATGACTGATTCAGAAGAAGACATAGTTTTTACTTCAAATGTGACAAAATAGTACTTATTAAGTAAAAAACGAGCGACACGCAGATATACTGCGCATCCTATAAACAGAAAACGATTTCAATTCGGAGAATACCACCATTTATTTAAGGATTTAAAAATGCACCCAGAAAAATTATTTGGCTATATGAGGATGGAATTAAACACTTTTAATTGTAAAAGTAGATAAGTTCTTGGAGAATTCAGTCAATTTATTAAAATGCAATAACACACCAACGTTTCGACTTCAATAAAGTCCTCGATTTACTTGTAATTTTTAATTTATCCGCTATCTAATCCCACAATTTACCTAAAATATATCTGGTGTGATGATTTATAATACTTTGGTCTCATATACTGGGCCTAAGATAAACTTCTGAAATTAATCGATCAACATTCAT
This sequence comes from Agonum fuliginosum, assembly GCA_947534325.1. NCBI lineage: Eukaryota > Metazoa > Arthropoda > Insecta > Coleoptera > Carabidae > Agonum > Agonum fuliginosum. The sequence goes on along the minus strand of OX384034.1, from coordinate 4,193,313 downwards.
GGTGCTATGAAAGCGACCAAAGCGTCGAAAATAGCGAAGAAAATGAAATAATGACATATCGATGCTCTTATCGTTGCTCGCTCATTGATAGCTTGATTCAATATACACAGTTACATATAAAACAATGTATTTGTTTTCGACGCTTCGCGCTTATCGTCGCTCTCTTCGCTTTGCTATGCTCCAACATAAACGTACCCTTAGCCATAAACAAAGCACAGTTTTATCGCTTTGACAGCGAATAAAAAGGAAGATAACTTTTTGCAAGTGATACCTTTTTCTTAGGAACCAAACAAATCACTAAAATGTCATTTGATTCATATTTCTAATATTTCTCAGTGAAACTAATAGATTTTGGGCATATTTGTGAAGAAGAACCAAAGGAGTCGTTAAATTATCTCGTTGAATTACACTCGAGCATTTTATTTCCTCCGATTTGACATATCAACCTTGTCACCTGACAGCAATTTGACTCAAAAAATTGTTTTAAAATAAAATCACTCCACCTACGGAGTCGTGATTTTATTAAACAATTTTTCTTTTCAAATTGCTCGGCAACAAGGTTTCAATACAAACAGAAATTTATCCGGCGAAATAAAAACCTCTAAATTATAGTTGATAATAATCTGTGCCATCAGTGGTTAGAGTACTTGCCTCTGAACGCAGAGGTTCAAATCCGAAAATGAGCATACAGATTTTCTTTCTTTCTATAAATTTGGTAAGGCAAAATATAGCTACCTATTTAATGCCTCGTTCACACGAGACAAGTTTTTACTAAAAAGTTTCTTGAAAGTAAAACAAATACTAGGAGCTGTCATAAAATAAACTGTCAATACCGGTAGAGGTTCTAATTTTTTTTAAATATATTAAAGCTAGTGATCGTAAATATAATTATAATAATTACATTCCCCGTATAAACGGTATTGACAGTTTTTTATGACAGTTCCTAGCACTAGTTTTACTGTCACGAAACTTTTAAGGTAATTAAAATGTCTTGCATTATTACCAACAAATATCTAGGTACCAGAGTTCTCAATATACCTACTAAAAATAATTTTCACTGTTTGACTCGAATTGGTATCTACTGTGCTCACCATTAAAATTGACATGAGTTAATTTAAATTAAGAGTAAATGAAATTTGTATCGTCTTCCTTAAATTTGTCCAGTGGTTAAATTGCTTTCCTCTAAACATAGAGGTTGTGAGTAAGAATTTCCATGGCTTGTTTCTAACTGGCATTTAGTCTTGCCATAGTTGCCACCATTCCCAGATATAATTAACTTGGCAACCACAATGGTGATGGTTGTTACAAGGGCTTGTACGGGAGAGTAAAATGAGAGAATAGACAGGATTCAATAGATAAAATTTGTATCGTTTTAAAATCAGGGATAGTCTACGTCTCCGTGTCCACAATACGTAGACTATAAATTTATAAGCAGACAATGTAGACTATGTCGTCAACGTAGACAATATACACATATGTAAGGTTAAGTCTACATTCGACTAATTTAAACTGAAGCGAAAACTGAAGATGTTTTACTTGTCTACGTTGTTTACATTATCGACATGGTTTGTCTTTATAAATATGTCTACGTATACGTCATTGTCTACACGTAAACTATTGCATTGTCTACCTGGCACAGTCTACACGTCCCATCTCTGCTTAAAATTCGTGTTGTCCTGAAACATTTGCAGGATTGTAATAAATAATGCAGTGTCTAAAAATTTATTAATGCGGAGTTGTCAAATTGTCTTTTTAATGTTTTTGTTGATTAGTAATATGTTTCTAATGGCGTCGATAGCCGAGTGTGCTATGTGACAGACTGTAGTTCTGACGACTCAGATTTGAGTTGTGCGGTGCAATTTCCACTAACAACCATGAGCAAATTGACGACTGGTAACCGCACGCCCGGTATAATTATTGTTACCGTTATTGTCACTGCTAGTTCTGAATAATTACATAATAATACACAAAAAACTTTTCTATAATCCTGTAACCTTATTGCAATATGATAAACACGGCTCAATTTCTAGACGAATTTCTTACGTCATGAATTCCAATCCACTCAATTACCTCCCTTGTTAATCTGACGTTTACTGTTGTAATCAATATTATAAATTTAGAGCGACTTACTCTACTTGAATTGAAATTGCATGTCAAGAGCGATAAATCACGATTTATGTAACAACAATGTAATTGCCACTAACAGCATGTGTTTGTGTTGTTAGTTTTACACGACTTGTTGGTTTCACGATGAACTTGACCTGGTTGAACATAGACTATAATCAACAAAGAGTGGCGAAAAATTAGTGCGAAGAAAATTAAAATTGAAATCGATAAATGAGGTTATATTTAAAAACCAAAACCAAAGTCACAAAATGACTTATTCTAACTTTGAATTTGTTAAGCCTCATTAAGGTTTACATATATGTTCACGTTTAAGAAAGTTTAAATTCATATAACTAAATACGAGCATTCTCACTTCCAACTTTCAAGCACTGTGATGCTGTGAATGCTCGTAATTAGTTAAATGAATTTAAACTTTTAAACGTAAACATAAAAATGTGAACTAAATGCTTATGTGAATGCAGTTTTAGCAATAGATGCGCATTAAAAGTAGTTTAATGGATAAACTAACAAATTTAAATTTTAAATCACTGTTTGTTTCTATTATTTCTTTACACAATAATATGCAAGTCGTTCGTAATAATCTTTTAATTCTACGTGGGTTGGCGCATAAAATCTCTTTTTCACTATTCACATAAAAATATTATTTGAAAGTATGTCAACTACACTAGAAACTAAACTGTGTACAAGTGTGGTACAAGCCACAAGGAACATTTAAACTACTCAACTGAAACTTAAACCACTTTTATTTTTATGTATTTCTAGTTTTTCTTGTGCTGTTTTTGTTGTAACACCTTATACGTAAAAGAGACACTTAACAAATGGACAAAAACTTGTGACATATTGTTCGATAGACCGGACTTTGGTAATAAAATCATAACTAAAATAACCTTTAATTTACTTTTGGTTTTTATGGTTTCGTTTTAAGTTTATAGTTTGGGAAATTTAATTACGTGTGGATATGTGAGCTCACTCTATTTTAATAGGTTACTTTACCATAGTAGCAAATTAGCAATCCAGTCAATTATATTGAAAGGAGACCTCAAAAATGAGTTATTGCCATGAAAAAAGTTTTCAAAAAGTTAATAGTTCTTTAAATATTTGAGATTTTTACATGTATTCTTACTTACAGTAATAAAGAAACTACCAAATTGTATTTTATATTTTGTAACATTTAGAAACAGCTGATTTTACATGAGTAGATTTTATACATCTACGTCACACAAACTTTAAAAATTAGTTACAGCTTTATTAAGAACAATAAAGCCTCATTTCCACCGACTGTTTTAGTGCTTAATGCATAATGATTTGTGCGTAAGGCATAATGCATAATGATTATTTATTAGATGGCCATTTCCATCTATTTTGTTTAAGGACTAATTCGACAGAGATGACATTTGTTGTCGAATTTTATAATTTAATCATTACAGGTATTTTTGCGATATTAAGGAATGAAAGAACTGTCAATTTCGTAAGGTATTCAGTTCCATATTTAGAAACAGACATAAATTGACAACTCGAAACAAATAATAAATATGACACAGGCCAATCATTATGCTTGTGCATTATTTCTTATGTTTAGAGTGCAAAGTTTTGTTCTTATACGTTGCTCTTAGTACTTATGCATTAAACATAGTTCTTAAGCATTAAAACAGTCGGTGGAAATGAGGCCTTAAGGCTTATCAGTACTCTCAATCTCTTTCAAATAACATGAAGTTTCAATAAAAAACTTTTTACAAAAATGGTAAACTACCCTATTATATTGCAGTTACAAAGTGTATCATAACTGTAAATATATCTTGCACTAACAAATAAGATATTTATTCTTTTCATCTTTGTGTAAGTCGTACACCACTCATAATCTCGGACTTATCGGAGGAATATGAAATTATGAAATGCACAAAAATGAATAGAAAGGCTAAGAGTACTTGATAGTATATCGTGGTGCGGCTCTAAGACTTCAGACTTCAGTTCTGCAGGAATTGTCAAGGACGCAGGTTGACATTTGTGCAACACAACGTGAATTGTTGCACATTCAGAACAAAACACTACACTGACTTAAATAGAGATAGAGATAGGCCTCGATGACTGGTGGAATAGAGATCCCACAATAGAAATGTGAAGATTATCTTGCAATTGATTCATTAATTGTTGTAATATTGAAATATTTAATATCGAGTCGAATTTCAGTTTAACTTCACAAAAATCTAGCCTGTAGTGTTGTAGGTACTCTCTACTAGAGTAAAATTCAAATATCTAGGACCCTGAGTTGCGCGAGAAGGCAGAGCTTGTCATGTACTGTCCGTTTTACAAAAGTGGAGCTAGCGAGTATATGCTACGCTGCATTTCACTTAATTTTCAAACAAAACTAAAATATAACTCAATCACAATCAATTACAAAATTCACAGCGTTACACGAAGCAAAACACTACGAACGTCAACATGAGAATAACAGATATTGAAGCTGATGTTCTGTAGAACAGACAGTAGCGTAGTTTCCTCTTGTTTATCATCTATGCCTCTCTTTCTAAGACGAGAATTCGTACTTCGCGCAGGGTTTTACTTAACTGAATTTACCTCTAAGAACATCAACATACATACGTTATAATGGTCTATACAGTTTAGAGTTAGAGTTTAATATGTTGATTTTAAAAAATTCCAAAAATATATTTCTACACTTTTTGAAGAGGAATGATTATTTTTATTACAGGACAGTTTTCACTGAAAGTAAAACAAGTGCTAGAAGCTGCCATAAATGAAAACTGTCTATACCGTTCATACGGGGAATGTAATTATTTTTATTAAATATATTTAAAGATTACTAGTTTTAATACATTTTAAAGAAAAAATTGTTTCCCCCACGGTTTTGCCGTATGACCGGTATTGACAGATTTTTATATGACAGCTCCTAGCACTTGTTTTACTTTCAAGAAACTTTGTAGTAAAAACTTTCCTCGTGTGAACAGGACATTAGAATTTTAGTGGAATCCAACGACTTAATCGGCTCGTCTACGTTTTTACCGAATTCCTAGAATACTCTCGATTTTACTTTTTTTTCATTCCACTTTTTTCCCTACTATTAGGGCTGCCTGAAACCAGCCCGGAACTCGTACTTTACCTCATCCTAGCAATGCAATGTCATTTTGAAGTTGAAAAATACTGTAAAAGTGTTTTCGTTGCGAGTAAACTGTCAGATTATTATTGAATTCAGGATAATATTTTTACAAACATTTAATAGAGAAAGAATGGATCTACAGATGTGCCTATTTAAATTTTTAAAAATTAATTTTTATTATGAGATACAACCGTGTAAAGTTTGCATAAAATAGGAAGTTTTATTGAATTTTTCGGAATGTTTATATGCATGTACAATTATTTAATCAAAATTTTAAAGAGGCACATCTTTAGATCCATTTCTTCTCTATTAAATTCTGGTTGAAATAAAATTTTACCATTCTTGTACTGGCTACAAAACACCCGCTACGTTAGTACATTTTATGCTGGATTTTTGGTGGTAGACGGGCCTCTTAAACTCAGTAGTATTTTGGTCGATTAGGATCAAACTTCAAAATACTTACTACATCGTTGTGTTACTAATAGAACGTATAGTGTAAATTGATAAAAAAGTGAATGTGATTGATTTTGTTTCTAATAATTCATGTTATTGACAACACCCACGCTTTTTACAATATATCTAATAATAAACATTGATTGACGTTCTAATTATCCAAATCGGTAACTTTTTTATTTCATATTCAACGCATTATCAATTCGCAAACTTCAAACCTTTTATACTGCAATATTCAAATCAAAATATGTTATTTTATTTCTCTCTTTCGCCATTTCAAGTTATTAACTTCAAAGTCAAGGCTTCGATTTGCAGTCACTACAAGGAATATTTTATGCTAAATATTAAATAACACAACACAAACACACATACAGACAGTATAAGTTATTGCTTATATCTTATGTCAAGCTCTAGTTGGTAAGACATATTATGAAAAACAATACTTTTATTTTCATATTTTTGTTGCAAGTTTATTTGCATATCATAACAGCAGTATGGTATAATTTGAGTAATTAATGTTGAACCATGAAATATAAAACTAGTAAAAAATTTGTGTCAAACAAGAAATGTCATTGTAAATTTTTAATTAATATTCAACAATATTGGGCAAAAATTAATTATTACAAATCAAGGAAATATTTCAAATACCTAAATATTAAGGCTGTTTTCGTTTAGAAAGTTTAGATTCTAGTTCGAGATTCATCCGAGAAGTTCATTGTATACCAGAAATTGCCATCCGAGTTCCGTTCGATTTCCATACTTTTTCTAGTATAGAAATATATGCCTGGCTCTATTTTTCTATTCGAGTTTCGTGTTTTGTACTAGATTTGTATACGCATGCTCAGTTCAGTGTGCAGTCAGTTTGACCAACCTTTAAATGTTTTGGCGAGGAAAAAAACCGAAGATTACCGATTGAATATGAATACCTACTTCGAAAATTATTATGACACTCGAACGAATCACGGATGGAAATTGAACTAGAAGTTTTCTGTATTAGAATAAGCAGTTTTTAAATTCTGCAATGTGTGATGTGTGAATCTAATACCTACAAAGTTCAGATATTAGAACACTTAATGCTGAGAAAAATTGTTGTTTTATACAGGATGTATTCCAAACTTTGTGTGTAACAAACTTTAAAGGTGTATAGTATTGGTCGCACTGATCATGAATCAAAAAGAATTTTGTTGAAATTCGTAAAATTAACAGTAGTTTGCAAAACAATATCATTTTGGGTATCACTGGTTGTTACATTTAACTACAAAAAGTTAAATAGTCATGCAGTATTTATTATTGTAATTACATTAATGTAATAATAATTTTACAAACAGAAAAAATTTGTAGGTACTTACAGAATGTTAAATTTTGTTACACAGGTTGGGTTACATGCTGTATAATTCATTCTACGATATTATCAACATCAACGCAATATTCATAAAAAACAGTTTGGGTATCACTGATTTACTAACAAAAAATCAATAATGTTTTGAGCACAATATTCTTATAGAGGAATAAACGAAACCTGTCTGTACCTTGTTGCTTGTAATTAGGAACCGATGTGTGCAGGTTTAGTTGACCGGGGTTCGTCGTACTGCATGTATCAATGTTTATAACATCAACATTCATCATGTTGTGTGTATATTTTGTTGTATTTCAATGTAGAAATGTCTGTAAAGTGCGTGTAATTGAACTTTTAAATGCGAAAAATGATATAAAATTAATAACGAGAGTTTTAAATTGAAAGTGTAGTGCCATAAGCAGTTTAAAGACTTTCTGGGACACCTCACCAACGTCAAAGTACACCAAAGGTTCGCATTTTTATTTATATTATTAAATATTGATGCATCTTGAGCTAGCAGGACCCATTGGGCAGAATCACTTCAAAAAATATAGAAATTTAAAGGTTAATTAATTGTTCTATTGCTAAATTTGAAGCTCTGTTATTTATTTATAAAATTATGGATGTTGTCAACTTTTACAATGGCAAAAAAGATTATTTTGGAATATCGCAGAAAACAAAAATTACAGTGTTTAACACAATATATCGTGCGATATTAACCTATGGCTGCGAAACTTGGGTTATGTCCAGAAGAATGAAGAGTAAACTCCAAGCTTTGGAAATGAAATACCTGAGAAGTGTTAAAGGTGTGACAATGATAGACAAAATAAGAAACGAAGATATTAGGAAAGAATTAGAAACAAAACCGATACTACAGTTTATAGAGGAAAGACAACTCAGCTGGTGGGGACACCTGATAAGGATGAACGACAACAGACCCGTAAAGAAGATATGGACAGCCAAAATAAGAGAGAGAAGAGGACGAGGTAGACCAAGAGAAGACTGGGATGGAATTGTAAGAAAACTACTATTGAAAAAAGAAATGACAATACAAGAAGCAAAAATATGCGCAAGAGACAGATTACAGTGGAAAAAGTTTGTGTGCGAATAAAGACAAGAAAACCCTACACTTAACGGTAAAAGGGTTACCATCGACTATATATGTAACAATATGATATCCAAAATTAGTTCAGTATCTAACTTTTAAACTCTTCATATACTTCACTCTTTACTCTTTTCCCAACAAATAGCTAGCAAGTCCTATTTGTTCTGTGTTGATCTTTGTTTACATTATAGAGTATTTTATATTTCGCTACAGCAAAACATTGCAGATCCAACTATGTAACGAATCCATTTCTGACAGTTATAACAAGAAAGGTTATGTCGTCAAGCAGATTATTGAAATGATTATGAACCACACAGTTCTCATTCACATCATACATCTTACAGAATACAGAACAAGAAACCAATAACATTCATTATAAGCCAGCCTTAACTGATTGAATGTAAACAGACATTACTGTTTCATTCTTGTGTTTCTAACTTATAGTTTATAATAAATGTGATTATATTTCGTATCTCTGGTAATAGCCGGAGGTATTGGGCGTTATAAGCGCTGTAAGAAACTCGATTTACTTGCGTTACATGTGAATAATTACTGGGCAAGGTTAGCCCGCGTGATTTTATTGTGCGGTGTACTGTTCATTGGCTGATCGGCGTGACACGATATTTTATACCAAAGTACTAAACTTAATAGTGAAATAAATCATCATAGACACATTAGATAGTCATTTCATAATTGCAAAAAATGTTGTGAGAACGTGTAATTGTTTACTTGGAATAATATTACTGCACCTATGAAATATGACGGAATATGATTGTATTATGTAATTTTTTACATTTGAACGAAATTATTTGGATCCTGACAAATTTTATATTTTATCGGGTAGTTTATCTAGAAACAATAATGTGTAATTCTAGAAGGCAATTTATCAAAAATAACGAGTTGCCTGGATTCAATATTTTTTAAATGAGCAATCTTTTATTTATATTAACAATTTAACATATACCTATGTATTGAGATGATTATTTAGAATATTTAATTTTGACGTTTTAAATTGTAATTATTAACTGAAAAGCAACAACTTTAAATTTTGACATTTTAAACTATTATTATTAACTCCATGGCAACAACTGTTTATTCGCAAGTGAATTTTTTTTTATAACACTCAACAAATTTTTAAATCACTCTGACGTTTTAAACTGTTATAATTTCCTCAAAAATGTATAAAAATAATGACAACTTGCCACTAACGACTATTTAGGTTTTTTGTTTGTTAAGTATGTCAAAATAAAATTATAATTAATATATTTGTTATAATTACGTCAAAATTTAATAAAATCGGGCTCGGGGTCTAAATTTTTTTCTCTTGAATAAACATTCATGTATCTCACTTGGTGTATAAATATCTAATGTATCACACAACACATTTTTAAATCACTCACATTTTAAACTGTCATTATTTGCTCAAACATTTATAAAAACATAAAAACACTTATAAATTTAAGTATAATTCATATTTTCAAAATAATTTCGTCACAATTGAATAAAATATTGTATAAACCACGTGAGATAATAATGTTTGTCCAACACCGCCTTATAAAAAAGCATCATAACTATAGTGATTTTAAACAAGTAAAGTAAAAGATTGCCCAATAGCGGCTTTGATCAAAATTATATTCACTTACTGTGAGTGAACTGTTACTTTGCTTGTTGGAAGACACCATTAATAGTAACGATGTTTTAGGTTGAAACTTAATATTTTTAAATATTTATGGCCAGTTGCACCGCTTCCACTTAATCTTTAAGTTTTCCTTAAATGAACAATATCGAATCGTAACCAAATTATTAAACGTGGAAATAACATTGCTGTCATTAATTCGATTTGATATTTTTCATTTAAGTGACACTTAAAATTTAAGTAAAACAGTTTTTAAGAGGTGTTGGATAAATCATTATACTTCACACGTCAGCAAAAAGGAATAACCCACTCAGGAAAATTATCTCACTCCAGCCTTCGGTCTCGTGAGTTAAGATTTCCCTCGTGGGTAAAGTAAATAAGTATTGTTTCAAACTTTTAATGCTGTTGATATTTTTTGAAGATTTCTGATGTTCGAACAGGCACTACCTATTTTTGCAATTAGGTAATGAATTTTACTGTTGTAGGTACCTATATCGCATATTATGAAGTATCAACTGTTTATATATACTTATAAATTTATTACTTAAAATATTCTAATACCAGGATCTATCTATCATTCATCTCTATTTATTCACCAGTAATCTAATCTCTAATCTTATTGTTAAAATCAATCTAGCAGTTAGAAGTTCTTGAACTATTCTCGGTTCATTTGCAACATACTATCAATATTCAATTGATTCGAACACACAAGTGAATATTATAACATTATCCACATTCTGAGTTCGTCCTTGATTCCAAAGGAGTGGTCGTTGGTCGGTCTCTTGCTTTTGAATTGCGACAAGACCAAGAAAAAGATATTGTGAGCTGTCCACTGATGTGTGTATGTGTTGGTGTGAGGAAGTGTCGAGTATGAAAAAAGTAAATGCCAAAAATTGTACTTGGCTTTGATGAAAGTGTCTGGTAGATTGGCTACCGAGTTACGTATTAATTTGTTGAATATTAATGTGGTGTATGCAGTTATAGTTATGTAATTTGGTTTTTGTTGCAATCTTATAATCTTTAGCAATGCACTATCAAGTAGGGAATTCACTATTTTAAACTACTTAAAACGAATTTTAATTTTAAAAAAATCTGCTGTGGCCAGCACACGACCTCTCGCCAAATTCTGCTTATCCTACTAATCTAATAAATAGTTTTACTTACATTTTAATAGTTTTATGTTCACGTAATATGTAAACGATAATGTAAACCAAGATACAAGCAAAAGATGTCAACTGTACTGTCACTGTCATAATCATTTAAATTTTATGTAGAAACAAATTTCATATCATGGACAACAAGATACTGAAATTTCAAAAAAATAGAATATTAATTGTACTTTATTATATTGTTACATACTATCAGATTCAGCAAATTGTATTTAAAATTAACTGTACCCATAGATAATTATATTTTCATTTATTTTTAATTGCAAAATTTGTAATAAATAAATAATTTAAGAAAAACTATATAAAGTTTCAAAAAGTACTACTTCCGGTTTGCGGATTTCTACCAAAATCTTATCCGGTGTTAAGATACTTATTAAAACCTTAAATATGAAATTTGGTTATTAAAGGCTTGATACTTTTTAAGTTATCGTGGACGAAAAATCGTCACATACGTCCATACGTCCATACATCCATACATACATACGCACACACACACACACACACAGACATCATCGTGAAAATATTAAATTCGTATTCTAGAGACCCTAAAACGTGCTTATCCACCAAAAACTCATACTCGAAATTTTTTACCCATAACAATACCTCTCTTATAGAATATGAGGCGAGAGGTTAAAACCAATTCAAATTTAACAGTTAACATAAACATACTAAATCAAATATAAATGCAACGGAGCAACGTGTTATTGCTCTTTTAAGTTTTAAAACTACAGACTACAGAATAATTGTGTGTTTACAAAAAATTATAATTTGCTGTTTTTACCTTCCGCTTACCTGTAAAGGAAGGTATTGGAATCATGCTAAAAATCGGGTAGTGAGTTTTTAGTGGATGAGCACGAATTAGGGTCCTTACAATTCATTTTTGATAGTTTCACGATGATGTCTGTATGTATGTGTGTATGTGTGTAGCTATGTGGTCAGGGCCGGATTTCTGTCAGTCGGATAACTCAAATACGAATTACCCAAAAATTTTGATATTTGTTATTTAACATTTGTATATAAATTGGAAGAACTCATTAGATTTTGGTACAAATATTTTCACCGGAAGTGATATTTTTTGAAGATTGAAAAGATTAATTGTCAAAAATGTATATAAATTTGGATAAATATAGTATTTATTTGTAATAAGAATAAGAGGCAAAGTTATTTGCAACTTACTTTATAAAAAAATTGTCTTTATCTGGTAGCATTAAAGAACTGCAGTAAAATTTAAAAAATAAATTTATCAAATAAAACGTTGAAATCTTGTAATCCATGTTCGGTTGAATTTTGTTTCTGTGTAAAAAATATTGACAGGGGAGACGGGTGACAAGTTGACATACTAGTGCTTTATGTCATAAGTAAGATATTAAATGTACTAATTGAACGGAGGATGGCTTCAGCACAGAAGAGTTTTCCTGCGAATGAATCTTTTTATTCAGGTGATGCAAATTTCTGTGTTTGAATATTTTAGATTTTTATTTGTATATTTTAAATGGGCACCGGATTGTACGTATACATTTCTGTTTAAAGTCTAGATATGGCGGAAGGTTGTGTGATGGCCACGTCAGATTTTTTTTAGTTGAGGAAATCATTCGTTGACCAAAGCGAATGATTTAAATTTGAATTGATAAATAATAAAAATTCTGACTTGATTACTATTGAAATTGAACAATCCACATATGAACTTCATTATAAATAATACTGCTGTCTTTTAATATAATTCACCTTGTCTCGTACACTCTATTGCATTTTCTCGATCAGAAAAATACAAAACAAATAGCATTCTCTCGCAATGCATAATACTCTTGTCTCACATGAAATATCTGCGTTGTGTTTGAATGTCAGGGCTGTTTGTTGTACCAGCCACGTTTATTTCTTCCTTCGTCGTTGTGTTACATTCTACCTTGAGGTTGAGGATTGAATCTTGAAAGAATCGCAACATTGAGTGCGAGTAATAATTGCAATATTGTAATATGCATAATGTAGTGACACATACGTGTCCGAATCGTAGGAAATATTAAAGATCATATTGTATAGCGGTGAATGCAAGGTTTGAGATGGTGACGTTTGGTTCCGGATTTTTTTATGTCAAGTGTCAAACTGTCGGAACGTCAAAAGGTTCAATGAAGTTGCTTTGATGTTACGTAGGATGAAATATTATTGTAATTGATTTGAATTCGAGGTATTATGCTAATAAATTATACAAGGTTTGCACTGCAAACAGACATTAGTGTGATACATAAGAAAATAATTTACTGTAAACAATGACAAAGTCTACATCACCTTAAATAGAAAATTTGATGTGGCCAGCACACAACCTTCCGCCATATCTTTGAATGGTTAAAATTTCTAACGCAAATTAAAAAATTCGAAAATTTTCGATTTGCTCAAAATTTGGTTATAGCCTATTTTGACCCCAAAGAATCCAGTGGTGTCACTAAAATAAAAATTCGACCCATACTTTTCGAGGTAATATTTGCAGGTTAAAAACGGGAGTAACCACGTCTTTGATTTTATCACCATTGGATTCCTCGCGTCAAGTTACGTATAGGTACAAATTTTCACGAAAAAATTCCGACAGGTACAATTTTTATGAAGGCTTTTTTAAAATGGCCAAAAACGAAGGACTACCCCTTGAGGAAATTTTGGCCAAAATAACTTTTTTTCTCCTATTGGGCTGAAAATTTGGCTTTATACTAATTCGACCCCGAGGATTTCAAATCTGGAGTCGAAATTTTTTTTCGACTAATAATTTTCGACATAATTTTGGTAAGTCGAAAACCGGTCGAAATGGACAATTTATTTTTACACCATTCGATTCTTCGGGTCAAATTATGTAGTAATCCAAATTTTCGCAAAAAAATTCCAAGAGGTACAATCTACATTATTAAACAAAAGAAATAGTTTAGTATTGACATCAGCTGATTTTTAATAATAACTTGGCAATAGCAACTAGCCTATTCTAGTAGAGAACGAGGAAAGCCCTGTTCATACAAAGATTCTTTGCGGATTCTTTCATGAGAAAAATAATCCAAAACGCCTGTCGATTAATAGCGGCGCCGCTAAATTGAATCTTTGTCTTGGAAAGAAGAATTTTTAATTCATTAGTAACAAATGCTAAACGATCATGGACAAGATACCGAAATACTAAATTATAAGTAGGATACTTTAATTTATACAAGTATAATACCGATTGTAGATAATAATCACAATTAAAATAAAACAATTTGTCCTAAATTAATTATTTATCGAAATATTTTAAAAAAGTCATCACTGAAATTTGGTATTGTGAACCCAAGTACACATTGCCATAATATAGTCTGTCATATTATGACAGACTTCACAAATTTTGTAAAATTGCACCAAATTTCGGGCTGTGAATACGGCTTTACCGCTGTGATTTAAAATTTACGTTATTAAATTAATAAATTATTTAATAAATTTTTACAATTCACTGTTCTTTTTTAATACCAAATATATTAATATTTATTTCCTAATTAATTCAAGATTAAATTCTTAGATAAATTTAATAGTACAGTTGTCATTCTTATTTGACACAAACTATTTCTAAAATAATTTATGTTATGTTTCTTTTATATCTACATCTCATTTTAATAAACACTGTATTTATTATTTAAAATTTATCTGCAAATTATATTTAACAAATTTTACTGTGCAAAAACACATGTTTTAATACACAATGAAATAAAAAATATGTGGGTAATACAAGAAACAAAATTTTATTTCCCAGTAATTTGAATTCATGAATGTCGTGTTGTTCGTAATTTACAACTCGTGTCTTGTTGTTGTTGACAAGAACAACTTTACAGGTGTACTGCATTTTTTAAACGTAACTACATTTAATAAAAAAGATACAATATGGCAAGTTGAAGTTCAGAATATCACAATAAATTTCAATTTTTATGTGCAACTGCTACTGTTGCTAATAATTTTCATGGTAACAACGAATGTTGTTACCTGCTGCTGTTATATAGGTAGCATTTTACTTCAATGAGGCATAAATATAATTGACACGTCATATTAATTAATTTTAATGGAAAATTAATATTAATTATAAATAAATAACTTCAAAGAATGTAACATATAATTAACAAGATATAATCTTGTATTACAAATTTTATTATGAATAACTTGTGACATATATTTTTTATATATAATTATTTTAATATTTTATAGAGTAAATAAACTTTTATTATACCGGGTGTATTATAACTTCGAGTAGGTACATACGTTAATGGTATATATTGTTTGATATTCTGTTTCTGATTACGAATCAAAAACAATTTTTTAGTTTAGTTTACCTATTTTTTTCCTATTAAACACAAACAAGAGAAATAGGTAATCAAACATCTTAAATTACATAATACTAGTAAAATATACATACAAAATTTAATTATTTTTAATGAAACAATAATTACTTAGCCCAGTGGCAGTGGCAATGAAAATTTTTTGACTGGGAAACATGAAAATTAATTTTGCGATTTAAAAAAAATTATTTTTGATTCGTAATCAGCATATCAAACTACATATACCCATAATGAATGTACCTGAAGTTATGAAACACTCTGTATACTATATAATATTATTTTTATCAATTTCAAATATTAACAATAAATTAACTGATTTAACATTGAAATACGTTGTGTATAAAAAATCCGGAAAGGAAGTAAATTTTAATAGAGATAATGAACCAAAAATAATTCAATTATAAAAATAATTATTGTTCAAAACTAATAAATCATTTTGCGTTACAGAAAAATTATTTTATGTGAGTATTAATACTTGTGTTAATTTATTCATTTAAACAAGAATACATATTCATAGGGCAATTTGCTTGTTTAAAAGGTGAAATTAATGTCTAACCTACAACGAATTTGGCAAATTCAGATAATTGTCGACTTCCTTGAAAAATCAGTTAATAGCTCCTGAGTTATTGTCTCGCCTGATTAACCATTAAAAATAATTGGCGGATTTAATTATTATTTGATATCTTTATTTGCTTTTTCTGAACGAATCGACGTCAAAGTTATAATTTTACCAATGGAAATAACTAGTTTATAAACAAATAATTATAGATTCTATTGGCCCGTAACCTTACATAAATCATACGTTACAAAATGGTGGCGTTTTATTAAAATTGTTATACAAAACTAAAGTAGGACAGTAGGTAGTGAATAATAATTTCTGAAAATCACAAAAATGCGAATTTTTAATATTTTTTAAAGACTTTTAAAAATAATCTCTTTATAGCCATCTTCCTACTTATACTAATTATTGAATTCAAAGAAATAATAATTTTTGTGAATTAATAAACGTATTACCTAATTGGATTATCAAATAATAAAAATTACCAGTTTTGCAATTCAAAACCTGCATTCATCCATTTAAAGTTTTATGATCATGAACATGATTCTTCATTTTAAATTTTAATTATAATATCCATGTTAGGGACTTGCCTGACTTTTTTTATTAAACATTTTAAAGAATAGATTAAAACTTAGGACACGTAGTTTTTATTTTGACAAAATTGTGGCGAGTTATAATAATTTAACATTATTCAATGTTCTTGGTTGGTGGGTATCTTTAAAATATGTTTAGATTTATTAATTTTATGTAGAATATAATTTTATAAATACAAATATTTTTATTTTAATAGTTTTAGGTTAGGTACCTATGTTTTTTAATTCAATTAAATTTATAGTCGTAGGAAAAGTATAGTCGGCAACACGTTTGGAATGGCTATTCCGCTCTCGTGTAACCGTGAAACTCGCCTACGGCTCGTCTCACAAACTTTCCACTCAAGCTGAATATGCTTCATTCCACACTTGTTGCAGAATAAACTATTCTTCCTCCTGTTCAAGATAATGACATCTGTCAAATTTTAATAAATAACATAATTTTTTTTAAATAAAATTTGTATTTTCGATTTAACATCAGGTTCAGGTACATACTAGTAATAGAAATTATTTTATTTTCAATACTATGCAAGTAGCCCATTTTAACAGATGTGTAATTGCTAGCTATTTTCGTAACCATTCCAAATTGGGATACAATAAATTTGGCATCCACAAAGCTATCGGGCACCGGCAAGTGGTTGTAACAAGGGCTTAGATGGAAGAACAACATTATTAGACTCGCTAATTGACAAGAAGCAATCAAAATAAATTAAATAAATAACAAAAAAGCAGGGAAGAGTAAAGTAGTTTCTCGTTAAGTGTTCTCTTGTTTTCTGTTTTTTGTAGACTGTCGCATTTTGATAAAAAATTGAATAAGTTTAATGAATGTAAATGAATGCAGCGGTAGGTTGCTCTCTCCTTGAAATTTGTATATTGTTGTCTTGCTCAGACTCATACGATTAATGTAAATAGCGAATAACTTGCTCTTATTAAGTGAGAACATTTAAATACACAAAATAAACAACACGAGCGAAGTGCGTGATTGGACTACCGTTCATAATAGCCAAGATTTATTTATTATTTAGTTTTAATTGTGAAATATGAAGCATTTTATTAGACCAAATTAAAATATTCATTTTATTGATCTTGACTTTTGGTATGTCTGTTATTGAATAACATAAAAATTTATTAGGTTTATTTGCATATGCTACTGAATATTCACTCCCATGTTTGGTATTTATTTTTGACAATATTAATGATTTATGTTTGTATTCTGTAATAAATTATTTACAATTTTATTGACTAAATTTCTGCACCTGGAAATTTTGTTTAATTTACGAGTTTACCTCAATTTTAATTATCATCAATGCGATATCAAAATTTCAATCAAATGTCATTTTCATAGTTCATAGGAAATATCACTATTTTTTATTACTTGATTTTATTACTTCATAATTAAAAGTGTTCACACATAATTTCGCTTTTATAATTTACGGTTTCGGTACCTTAATTTTTAATTACCAAGTCAAGAAATGTAGAAAATCTAACACCTGTAATTATAATGAAATGAATAATCAGAAATGAAGACGTAGTTTTGAAGGCTGAATCAAATTTTGACATATGGTCATTAATTTAGAATTTATGGAGTATCACAAGTAGGAAATTTTTAATAACAGTTTGTGGGAGTAGGTAAATAAAAATATTATGACAATTTTATTGAGGACAAGAATAAAACACTGATCGGCGCTGGCCCGCTGAAACGCTGAAAAAATCTGCTGTGGCCAGCACACGACCTCTCGCCTAATTTTACTTATTCTACTATTCTAATAAATAGTTTTACTTACATTTTAATAGTTTCATGTTCATGTAATATGTAAACGAGAATGTAAACCAAGATGCAAGCAAAAGATGTCAACTGTACTGTCACTGTCATTGCTAATTTTAGAAGTGCCATATCTCGGAAACTATTGGACGTACAGAGCTGCTTAAATTGTTGCAAATTTAATGTACTTTAAAAATGATAGGATCGACTACACATTAACAACGCATAGTTTACGAGTTATTAGGCAACAACTGAAAAATTCCGATAATTTTGCAGGTTTTTACGTATTACGCAGGAAGCACAGGTTTTTCGAAGCTGCAAACTTGGAATCACACTACCCCAACTGATCCTAACAACATATTAAACAATCAGAACTACATCACGCTTTGCGATTTTAATGTCTAATTTGACTGGGCTAATAGTTTATAAATGGTACAGAATTTTTTTAAATTTTGGCCTATCATAATACCTCCTTTATAGAATATGAGGCGGGTGGTAATAGTATATTATATATTGAGGGACTAAAGTGCATGATTTAATCCTGAGGGTGAAGTTTATTTCACGAGCCGAAGGTGAGGGAAATAATCACCTGAGGGATTAAAGGTACTTTAGTCCTGTGGTATATACGCTATTTTTGCACTTCATCCTCAAACGAATGCAAAATAGTTTAAAAGAATACACATTTTGTAATTTTGACAGTAAATTTTATGACAAATATTTATATTGTTACCATAGATACTCTGTAACAAATAGCTCGTATTTACTTGACAACGGGATTAAATATGAAAAATAATTCCTTGGGATCAAATTTAGAACCTTAGTCTCTAAAAATAAAGACTAAAGAAGAGTTTTAGTCCCGGAAGTGCAAAAAAAACTAATACAGGCTTCATTGGTAAATGTAGTCAAAAAATTGTGAGAACGATAACTTTGCGGTTTGAACTAAAATATATTTTCTACATTATTAAATTACTGAATCAGTACTACAATGCATGACAAATCAATACTTATACATTATTAAGTACATATTATAATAATCTTCTTATTCTCTTCTTACGGTAGGAACCAGTGCTGAAACAAATAAATCAAATAAGTCTCCATCACTCACAAACCATTCTTTATCTTACCACAGGATCAGCCTTCTGCAGACACACGTTGAAGTTGTAGCTCAGCTCGCAAGAGTTCTTTCCAGCTAAATCAATCAACATTCAAATTGGTTATTGATATTTGCAATAAAAATTAATTTCAGCGGAGATTATTCAAATGATCTTGTTAACATTGAAGAGAACAATAACGCGGTAACTAGGTTTGACAATTATGTGTCGGAAGATTTATTACGTGCTTAAAAACAATCACTATAAATGTTATGAGTGAGTTAATGTGATGGTTTTTGTTTATGGGATACTACTACTAAATGACTAAACTAGAGCGTGAAATTATATTTATTATTGATTGATGTATCTAATAAGTTTTAAATTAAGTTATTATGTCAAAAATGGCTAATTTATTGCATCTTTTCAAGGATTTTACTTTATTAATTTAGTTTTTAAAGTTCTATATATGTTCAATTATGGTTTTTACCACGATTATAATATATGACAGGAGTGGACACTAGGGCGGATGAAGTGTGGCCTTTCTGTTTACCTATTAAAGAGAGACAGATAATACGGGCCAGCTCGGAGCATGCATTATATGACGATAAACAACGTTAAGATGATCCTCTACCCATGGCAGAAAACAGTCAAAATCATTGATTCTGCACGCTATTAGCGTTTATTATTTTGTTACACCTAAACATAACAAATAATTTATGTTTGAGAGGAAAAAATTATTTTGGCACCCATATTTGTAAAAAATGCAATATTTGTAAAAAAGAGGGTTTTCGCTTTTATTTATAAGTAAATTAACTTTAAATTTTAAAGCTTGGATCTGCGAAATATTTGTGTTCAAAAAATAATAAAAATTGTCAAAATTCAAATTAATATATTTCGATTTTAAAGCAAAATTTTAAATTTCTGCATCTTGCATTTTGTAGATTGTACTTTTATCTTCAACGAAATATTTAGATTATTATATTTAACAAAACAATAAACGCTGTGGAGTGGCACGCGAAATCCATGTTTTTGGCCGGTAGAGGATCGTCTTAACGATGGTAACGTACTGGCCCAGTAGTGATCTGTCTCTCACACACAGAACACAGGGTAAACAAAAATGCCACAAATCTACAGTATTGCTAAGACTCGGAGTGTCCACCCCTGTGTTTATACTATACCTCGTGGGTTTGACCTAAGGTTTTGACAAATTTCAGTTTAACTGTACAAATATATCATCTGTGGTGTTCTCTCCACAACAACTAATAAATGAGTTGACATTTGACCGCACATACGATAAAATGTATACCTCAATTTGAGGCTGCTAATTCAAGTTGAGTAAATGTCGAAATTTGTTTGTTATGTATCATTTATTTACAATTTCATACAATTTCGTCTTATTTAGTCAAATATAGTTTTGTCAAAGACCAAAAATAATTAAGCCAAACTGTATGTTAGTCAAACTGTAATTTGTTCAAATGGAATTTTGTCAAACCGTAAATATGTCAACCCGTAATTTAGCCAACCTGTATTCTAGACAAACTGTAATTTCACATTCCGTAATTTGACCAAACTGCAACTTCGACTAATATTGTATTGTCAATAGTATATTTGTTAAAATTGTGTGCTCTCTGATAATGCAACCTTCGTAAATGTATCGTAAACAAATTTTCTACATCTGCGTGAACTTGTGCAATTTGACTCAACCATTAGATCATGCATTTCCACACCTTATTCTCCACATAACGCAGGAATCATTACCATGTAACGCGCAATTAATTCGCACTCGTACAAATCTAATAATATCACACGCGACTGATATTTACGATAATAATTCCCCCCGGCTCGTGGGTTTCTAGTTCACATTTAGAGGATTTGTCACTCTATTCTTTCACTTATATTCATAAAGTTTTTGCAAATTTCCTGACCTTACCGTTCATGAGGTCTTTCACTTTTTATTGTGTTAAAACTAAAAGTCAAATGGGTTTATGCATTTCAAAGCTGTTGATCGGAATGCAAGAGTTAAAACGTGGTATTGAATTACTTTATTGGAGTAGTTTATGTTTGAAATGTAATTAGTAAAGATGACGATCGTTATTTGAAGGTGAAGGAGAAGTTTTGTGCTATTAATTGCCACTTGATAAAAGCTAATGCATTTCAAAGATATAATTATATTCTGATACTCTCGAAATTATCTACCACGCCTTTTGCCCAACTTCGATGTGGGAACTTTAAATTATTGTAAGTCATCCTTATATATACAGGATGATTCATAACTTCGTGAATATATATTTAATGGCATTAAGTACTCACCACGGAACTGAAAGAATTTTTTTAATTTGCAATTTTGTTTCCAGGTTTTAATCAAACAGTTTTGGTCCACTGTTTTCAAATAGAATTTCATAAATCTGCTATTCGTGCTATTGCAACTTAATTAAAATTTAGTTTTATTGCATGCATAGTTAATCAGATATTCATTCTACAATCAACAATCCAGTGCTTCTTGCGAAAATTGCCCTTAAATTTACGAATTTAAAAAAAATTGTTCTATGATCAATAAGTTTAGTACTATATGTCATTATTGGCCATTTGCATCGCTTCCACTTAAATTTTAAGTTTTCCTTAAATGAAAATCTTCGAATCGAATTAATGACAGCAATGTTATTTCTACGTTTGACAATGTGATTTTGATTCGATATTGTTCATTTAAGGAAAACTTAAAATTTAAGTGGAAGCGATGCAACTGACCATAAAATATATAAATTATGAATCACCCTGTATAAATAACATTAAAACATATAAAAAAATTGTATTTTAATAAACTATTCAAATTATACCGACTTTGGTATCAATTTAAAACTCTCGGGGAGATAAGTTTAATAGAAATATAAAAAATGCCATCTATGCGATTTTGAATTCTTTATTTGCGTATTATCAAATTAAAGTTTAAACGATGGTCAATTGTTTTTCACATGTTATTCAAATTATGCCGAAGTTGGTATCAACTTAAATCTT
The DNA here is from genome assembly GCA_947534325.1 of Agonum fuliginosum. NCBI lineage: Eukaryota > Metazoa > Arthropoda > Insecta > Coleoptera > Carabidae > Agonum > Agonum fuliginosum. Next base: position 4,171,033 of record OX384034.1, on the reverse strand, counting down.
TTGGAGAGAAATAATAATTTATTAAAATTTTGCTGAATGAAGTATAAAATTAAAGCCATTACGAAAGTAAGTTTAAAATTTATAGTCGGGGAAGTACTGTGGTGGCCACAGCAGATTTTTACAAAAATTGTCCTTTAATTAGGGTAACATTTCAGGTAAGGGCAATAATAAGCTATCAGACACTTCATCTTTCTGAGATGCAGAAAGAAATAATAAAAAATACTTACGATCTATGTCCATGCAATTAACAAGAGCAGCCAAAATAATTTCTCGAACTTTAGGATGCGCAAACTCCTTGATAACGCTGTACTGGAGTTCGCCGTCTGGTGACATCTACAAGGAAAACATGCAGCAATATTTATTCATTTTAATCTGTAGGTTTGCAAACATTTCTAATGTTTAGCTTTTAGCAAATGAAATTGGTTCCAATCAAAGTATTAGAGTTAGAGTATGGCGAGGCAAGGACAGAAATGACATTCTCTTCATTATGTACGGTTGATTTTGTACCACGCTACGACGATGACGTTGTGAAAGGTATTTCTTTTTAGGGAAATTTTGACTAATTGTTTCATTCATATATTTTGAAACATTTTTATGATTGAAGATGTATCTTTAAAATGAGAATACTATAGATAGATGAAAATTTATTAGATTGGATACCTATTCTGCCCTCCTAAGCACAGAGGGGGTATCTACAGTTGTTTCAGTTTCGAGATAATCGATGTTTTTCACTTAATACTGTAGTAATTTTGTAGTGGCTTGTACATACCCCTAAGTTAAATGAACGTTTTAGACTCTTTCGAGCGTAGATACGGCTTCAAAACCTTAGTTTTACATATATTACAACCTTTATAGTTACTAAGCGATTCTAACTCATTTTTCAAAAAAATTGTGCTTAGGAGGGCAGTATTCTGGATCACGAATTTCCTCCTTAAACTTATTATGAAATTTCTATTATGCCCTGTTCACACAAAGATTCTTTTAGAATTCTTCATGCTACTGACTCCTGGAAGCTGGAAAAAATAAACTATTTTGAAGCTAGACGAAGTAAACTTTTCTTTTCCAAATCACATTGAAGGTTCAATTTAGCGACGCCGCTTTTTGACAGGCAGTTTTAATTCTCGTCAGGATTATTTTACTCCAAATTTATAGAAGCGTGAAAGAATCATCAAAGAATCTTACGTAATTTTATAAATTTAATAAATAAACTTACCCATTTAGCTTCTTTCAGCAAGCACTCCATATAACACTGAAAAAATAAACACAAAAATATAAATTCATATATTTAGATACAAATTATAATAGATTAAATTACTGTTTACTGCAAAACATTGTTTTTGCCGAAGCCTTTTCAAAACATAAAGTATATAATTTAAATGATTTACAATCCAGAAAAAAATAAATTACAATTTAAATATGCACCTACTGAGAAATAATTTGAATAACTGGTCTGATTTTTTGCAATCTTCAAAAAAATATTAATCATTAGGTAGATGATATCTCACTGCGAAAAACAATTAATCTAAAGCTCATTTTACACCATACACGTTTCTGTCTTATTTTTAACCACATATTTCATACAAATTATGAAAATTTGTAGGTTATTGTGATTATAAACATGAGACGGAGAAATAAAATAATTAAAATATATCTACGACAAAAATGTATTAATATTAATTTTGTGGTGTTTGCTACATAATCTGTATATATAAAAATGAATGCCTGTTTTTATGGTCACGCCATAACTTGAGAACGACTTGACCAATATGAATTTTTTTTTGTTTTGTTCGCTCTAATACAGGGGTGGTTTTAAAAAGAAAAAAAATTTGAGAAACCCCAAAAGAATAGCTGAAAATCGAAAAATACAAAATTGTTTCTTCTTATGACGAAAATGTACAGTGATTTGTCACTTAATTGAACAAAATAACAAACAGATTAGATAACCAGGCATTTAATTATACTACTATGTATTAGTTGTTGAATAGGAATTTCGAATTCAGTTGGTCTAGGTGTTTTGAAACAGACAGTTGTGGATTGTAGGTAAGCATTACAATAAACAATGTTTTTGAAATCGTTTTTTTTATTTATTTGATGTTTATAACGATGTCAATTGCATTGTATGACACGAGCATACTAAAATATCAGTCCGCCAACTTTAAACAAATCGACGGTAACCGATTGGGTTCATATTTGGTATGGTTCATGGGCGTAGTTCGAATTGCCACCATATATGGTATGTAATTTTAGCTTATTACTATTATATTAAAATATTGCACCTAATAAATTAGTCTTAGATAAAGTACAGTAATACAACTCGCTATAAGTATTTGCTATTATTCCCTCCGATGATTAAAACCCTCGCTCGCTTTGTTCACTCGTGTTGTTCGGGAATAATAACATCCATTATAGCATCGTTGTATAATATACTATTATTTGATAGCATGGAAACTTTGACAAGAAAATTGTACAAGAACTTGGAAGAAATCTTGTGAAGTGTCAAACGTGTTTACATTTTTAAGAAAGATTCCATAACAAATTACGATTTATTTTCGTCCTTGCAAAAATATTTAGGAAGCTTATCACCTAACGCCTCAATATTTCATCATTAATTTATTTGTTTCTCTAATTAATCTCAACGCGGATATTTTGCTCAATGACGCGTCAAATAAACCAACGTGGGACTTACCATCATCTTGTCGGAGTTGTCTGAAATCTGATAGTTCTTCACCTCGTCTGTAAAAAAGTAATTAACATAATTAATTAGTGCGCTTATCAGTTAGAGGAGAAATTAACGTATAATCAACATAAACTAAGAGCTAATTATCTTTGAAGTTGTTAATGATTATTGTAGTTTTTTAACTTACCGTCTGAGACGCTCATTTTTGCAGTGCACAGTTGGTGGAGGGGGGTGATGATCTCGTATACTTCCGGGGGTGGGAACTGAAATATATACAGGGTGTTACTGAAATGTACAGGTTCAACTTTGCTCTATTGCTTTTAATAATCTCAATTTTTTTATAATCAGCCAGTTTATTAAATTGTGTTATTGAAACTGTGAAAATTGTTAGGGATGACATTTTTTTTAAATCAATTCTAAAATGTAAGTAACATAAACGAGCGTGTAATTCGAAATATTTCTGAAATTATGTTAAAATAATTACCAACTAGAATAAAATTTTGAACGAAAATTTTTTCTTTGGAACAATTAAATATAGGTATCGAGAACTGTAGTCTGCATTTAAAATATAATACTATACCACTTAGTCAAACTACTTATCTTCATAATCTAATTACTATGATTAGTACTAAAGCGGTTACTATGATAATGATAATGACATTTCTACCGGAAATGATAGTTTATCAATATCCATTGATAAAATTTTATTCAATGAGGGTTTAACAATTTCAGAAGAATAAAAATTTGAACACGTTAAAAATGTGGATTTATTTCTATTCCCAGTTTATATTGCTCAAAATAAAAATCTGAAATTTACCATAAATAATTACGAAGCATTATTTAATTGAAAAATTCATACAATAATTAGAGAAAATAGGAATTAATTTATGCATTTTAATATTACAAATTATGGCCTTATTATTGCATATTTATTAATTTTGTTTTAAATAGTCGATTCCTTGCACTATTCGTGAGAGTGCTAAGAAAATATTTTTTGTGAAGAAAATTGACGATTTTTACTAATTTATTACTAAAATACCATTAGAAATTTCAAAAATATAATACCTTAGCACTCTAGAGTCATCTTTTAACTATCTATAATATAAAATATGAACAGTGTAGGTGTACTAACAAGAACTCAGTTTGTAGTATAGCAAGGTCCCTTTTTCACTATATTTTTGGCACAAATGTAGCGCCTTAAGGCTCACGAAGTTTTATTGATAAATTAAAATTTTAAAAATTTGTTTACAGACGAAGAATAGAACTAGGTTTATGCCGAGTTACATTTTCTAATATATCTCCCAAAATTATATTCACAGCTTAAAATAGACTTTTACTTAATTTGTACATGGATTTGAAAATTTTTTCAGAACCTAGATTCATTATTTCACAAACATCTAGTACCTTTTTTCCTCCAAATTAATAATATACAATGTATAAAGCAAAAACTGCTACACCTCTAAACACGCAATATTTGTTAATTAAACCAAGTGAGTGCAAATTTCAGTTAAAATTTACCACAAAAATAAACAATTTTGCTCAGGAAACTTGAAAATTACTTTAAATAAATACAAAAACTCTTTAAAAATACTCACAACTTCATCGGCGTTGCTCTTCAAAGCACAAGCAACCAACAACAAACTCAAACTGATCAACTTCATCATTTTGGTCTCTTTCTTCTTCTGAGTAAAAGCCAATTGAAGACCTATCACCATTTCGTTTAACTATTTATACTTTGTCAAGTGGTCAAGTCTTACGTTAATTACACCCCTACTGTCACGATTGTACAATTAAATTATAAATACAACTTCTCTCCGACAATAAAGACTTTAATATCCGTGTTTATAGTTGATGAATTGATATTAATTAATTAATATGACATAGAGAAGAAAATCATATGGGGGAGAAGATATAATTTTCATGTAGGTAGAACTATTTTTTTCTTAGATTGTTATTTACTGATTTTTTTCTGACAGCTGAAAGATAAGTTGTCAAAGTAAAAGTATAAGTGGTATTGGCAATAATTGTCAGGATGTTTGTGAGTATATAATGAAATAGAATTATAAGAATCGTTTATTTTTATTTCTACATGCAAAATTATTTGTTAGTGTAGTAAATTTTTGCTGCATTTGTTACAAAAAAATTAACATACAATCTTTATATCAAAACTTTTAACCAAGGGAGGAAATTTTTTTATAGTTTTTTGATTTTTTAATAATAATAACTCATCTTAAATATGTTAAATAAAATTTCAGACACTGTATTTTGGTATCTTGTTAAAATTAAATATTCAACCGATTTTAAAAAATTCTGAAATATTTGCAACCCGAAATACATTTTAATTGATAAATTACTTAGTTTCCAAATTTACATTATCTAAATAAATAAGAAACATAAATTTACCAGAATATCATTTAAAACATTTAAATATTCAAATATGAATCGGAACTGGCGCCATCTTTATGAAGAATGTGCAAAACAAACCAGTAAGAACTTCTGTGATGTAACAAAATCAACGCTTGGTAATTTCTTAGTGCTAGATTTACTAAAATCTGTAGTTATTTCGCTATATATATTTACAAAACTATGTGTAGTGTGTGTCTAAGGACCTCATTGAATCCTGGAAGATATTTCAAAGCCCTGCGATGAATAATACAAGGTAAAAATCGATTTATAGTTTTAGATTTACAGGATAAAATATAATATCGAAAATTTGACCAATGGATTCCTCGTAGTTTTGTTAGTAAATAACCGTAGTTTCATATTTGTAGCTGTTTTGGCAGAATTTCTACGAATTTTTAAATAGTTTAAAGAGGAATTGTTCACTACTACATAGACACACAGCTCGTGTACGTTCAAAAATCTCGCTTTGGCTAGTACAGGCAATCATATTTGTAATACTTTAAATATATACTTTGAGAGGTATGAACATTATAAACATAGCTCAGTGCGTAATGTGATCGACTGGGTCCTAACAACTCTGATTCAAATTTTGAACTGCGCATTTAAGGCTGACACATCCAAATTGGGTAAAAATGTAGTTTTGTTAGTAAATTACCGTAGTTTCATATTTGTAGCTCTTTTGGCAGAATTTTTAAATAGTTTATTGAAGAATTGTTCATCTTATTAATTTTGCAAAGAAAGTATTTTTTAAATTTAATGCTAAAATTCCTTGTTTAAACTTGGAAAATTTCGAGTTTGTTATTGACATCTAGATAAAGCTTTTTTTTAATATTTAAAAGAGAAAGAATGGATTTTACACTCGCCTTCAGCTCGTACATATACTTGCATCCTCTTGAATTTGAATTATAGCCTAAATTAAAGTGCCGGTTAAATAATCATACTTAAATTTGTTTCTAAACTCTAAAGATGGTACTTACACCAAAAGAGCAGAATCAGAAATTATATTTTCAAATTTGCTAATATCAACCTGTCAATCTCAGGTCGATAAGTAGATAATTAAATAAGTGTATTAGTTAAATGTCAAACACCTAGCAATTCTGAAATTCCTTATACTAATTATGCAATTTCCCTGTCTTTTTGTGTTCATTTTCACCATAATTTTAATCTAACCTTCAATATTGAGTCATTCATTAAATTATTTACCTACCTAGTTAACCTTTAGTAAAAGTGTAACATGAAATAATTGTTGTAGTTTAATTTATTATAAATTCGCAGTTATACATCATTTTGGATATTTTACAAATTACCATATACACTGAGAAATAAAAATGACATATTGTTTCGTAAATTACACTACAAGATATACAAAATTTGTAATAATATATCTTTTATATAGATAGATTTGTTGTTCATTTTTTATTCCCTAAAGTTTGACTCACACAAAATTTATTTGTTAATAAATCATTTCTTGCTATTTAAATTCTTCAAGGTAATAAAATTCTGTAAGAAGACTTAAAAATATAAGTGGGTACTAAACGGTATTACACCTATAAAAGTGACTAAAATGTTTTATAAAGTAAGCTTAACCTTTATTCTGCAGTCGCTGTAAGATATAAACTTGATGCAGGATAAGGATAATAAATTCTTGCGTACTAACTCCTGCAAATAAAGAAGAAAAAGACAAACATGCAGACAATAAGAAATTGTTAGTGAGAAGACAACGGATAGAGTAAACAAACTAACAAGTATTAAATAAAATGATAAATAAATGAAATATATTTTTTATGTTTAAAAAATATTCAAACAGAAATTTGTACAATAAAGCTTTTTATTGCTTCTATTTACGACATTTTAGAATGTATTTTTCATAATTTGTTTGTTATCAGTTTAATAATGCTATAAATTTCCAATTAATGCACATTATTATAAAAGTATTAAACTGGCTATTGTTTCATTAACTTCTGTACCAAACAGAACTAAAGCCTCATTCATATAAGCGTTTCTTTATACTATTAAGTTTAAGAAACACAGCATTGACATAATTAACTTAAATTAGCTTTAGTAAATGGTACGAGTACACCTAAACTGAAAGTTTGGAGGATTCAAACTTTAGTGCTACAAAAGAAAAGTGCGGATACTTGTATAGTATAGTAACATGAATTTAAAAATTCTTAAACGTAAACATAAATGTAAACCTTCAAACTAAATGCTTATGTGAATGAGGCTTAACTCTTTAAGATGCTGCGGTAGAAAATATAAACCACCTTTTCAAATGAACCACCGACAAAATGTTTTTCTGCTGTTGGTTTTGCGGTTTATAACGTGGACCACCGTTCCAGCACCATCTATGAGACTTGTAAAACAGTGCACAGTGATGCATTGAAAGTTTATAAAACTGAAAGGAAACAAATAACTTGGCTCCACTTGGGCTTTTTTCCGTGAATATTTGGCTCCTTAAAGAGTTAAGAGGTCCATCTACCTTCTAAAATCCAGCATAAAATGTACCAACGTAGCGAGTGATTTGTGGTCAGTACAAAATAATAAAATTTTATTTCAACAAGGATTACATACTTAAATGATCAATTTATAAACGGTTGTGCTGTTTTAAAATTTTAATACCTAAATAAAATTCTACATGATTAAAAAAATTTCCAATTTATGCAAACTTTACTCGGTTATATCTCATGATAGAAATTTATTTTCATAATTTTAAGATGGCACATCTGTAGATCCATTCCTTCTCTATTAAATGTTTATAAAAACATTATCTTGGAGTCAATAATAAACTAACAGTTTACTCACTACGAAAACACTGTTACAGTATTTTTCAACTTCAAAATGACATTGCATAGCTAGGATGCGGCAAAGTACAACTTTCGGGCTGGTTTCAGGCATCTGTATTACTGGGGAAGAGAGTGGAATAGAAGAAAAAGTAAAATCGAAAGTATTCTAGGAATTCGGAAACTACTTAATTTACTAGTGTCTCATTAGTGTTTTCAATGCACTATAAATTGTGTGTAAATTGTAGCACTAGCTGTCGGCATCTTCTCCAAAGGTCAGCCGGGGTCAAGTGACCACCATCGTCGGGCGATGTGTGCGGCCTTGAACGACCTTCACGTCTGCTGAACCCGTTCCCCGTTTAACAAACACCGTTCTACATACGTTGTACTACCTTCCACTCCACAATCTGTCCCGTTCTAGATGACTACGAACACAAAACACAAAACTTCGATGAACAAAAAAATAAATCACGAGAACCGACAACGGAAATACCACGAATCTCTCTGCTAGCTTTACTTTGTTCTTTGTTTCGAAAAAAGTTGCGATTTTTTGCGCAGAAGATTTTGATTTTGATTAATCATTTGAAGGATGCGGTTTTTGTGGATGAAATGCCTACGAGGAGATTAGTTGATCGTTGAATTGTTGTTGTCGGATGAGATAATTTAAATGGATTAATAAATTTATAATTAGTAATAGAAGAAGGTAGTTGAGTTGTTGGCATTTAATATTACAGGATTTGGTTTTTGTAATGAACAAAAAATGAAATATCAAATCTATATAAAATAATTGCTAGATTTTAAATATTCAATAGTATTATTCAATTATATTCGAGTGTATCACAATAAGAATTTACCGTGAGAATGAAAGAAAAAAACAGGGCCGTAGCTAGGAGGAGGCCAGCCCTGTTTGTCAAAACATGCCCTTCCTGGAGCTGAATAGCTAATTCTACCTACGATCATCATTTTACAAATAAGAATTTAAAATATTAGTAAAACCATTTGCAAAATAATTTTGATATAATACGAATCTACCCACTGGACAAAATAAAATCTCCAAATCATTTCAAAAATGTTAACATCCCGGGTTGTTACTTGCTATATTCACCTATTATCATCCTATTAATAACCTAGCGATTGGTAATGTCCGCCCTTAGAACATTATCTATATAACATCCCAATATTAGTAATTTGGTAATAATATCCCAATTATGCATCCCATGAAATTCTGTGAGATGTTTGTATTGATCGTATTCAGTGGCTAGAATAACGTAATATCACCTAAAGTACAAGAATAAGATATTTTAAACATCGCATGGACGATTAATGTCAAGTGTGTAACCCTACTTTTTGCTAAATACTATTTTGATTGCTTCTGTAAACCGGCAATTTATTTTTGCTCATAAAATGGATGAAAAATATGTAGCTTCACATCCCTTGAAAAATGTTACTTTCAATTATAAGTTTTCGACCTTGAAGGAATTTTTTTTCGCCTGTGTCGCTTTCTACAAAATCCGTAGCCCTTCCTAACCTAACCTGGCTACAGTGCATAATAATTATTCTAATCTGTACCTAACACCATTTAAATTATTTATTTATTTTAAAAAGGTAGATTTAAAATAATGTTAGCTATACTAGAATTTGGATAGTCCTACTCTGGTATATAACTACAAAGATACTGAAACCTACAAACAAACAAAAATAAATCTATAAGCTAGCTAAGTATACTTATCTAATATTCTTCACTCTGTTTGACTAATTAGCTATAAATTGTTTTTGGTAGTGGTTATATTTTAGTGAGATAAATATTCATTTTATTATTGACTATATTACAAATGTAATAACCATCTGCAACAATTTATCACTACAAATATCGATATTTAAATACGGAACTCACAATCGACTTGTGACTTGTATTATTACATACGTGGGTAGTGCGCACATATGTTATGCATATTCATCAATGCAAGGTGAAAATTAATTGTTAGTGTGGTCACTAATTATTGCACGATGAAGTTCATTGATTTTGGACACGCGAATAATTAATTGTAGACTAGAATTAATAACAGAACAACACTGCACATTAGTCGTGGATCGCGTCATTTTATGGGGAACTATAAATTGTAAAAATGAATGATGTCACTGGGAAATAAAAATAATAAATTAAGTTTGTATTTAACAGATTGTCCCTTGAAATTTTTTAAACATACCTAATGAAGAAAAAATACTTTTTGCACTTCCAGGACTAATACTCTTTTTTAGTCTTTATTTTTAAGGACTAAGGTTCTTATTTTGATCCCAAAGGATGATCATATTTAATTCCGTTGTCAAGGAATGGAATTAATTAATCCCGTTGTCAAATAAATACATGGTATTTGTTACAGAGTATCAATGGTAACAATATAAATATTTGTCATAAAGTTTACTGTTAAAACTTTGAAAATATAGTTTTGTCGAACACAAACGAATGCAATCGTTTAATTTCGACTAAAAATTTTAATACGTGATATACACACTATTTTTTCTACTCCTGCAAAAACTACAAAACTAACCATTAATTTTTTGACATTATCTGTCAAATTTTTAATTTTTTGAGATTTATCAATGTTGTTGCGAAAACAATGAACATTAAGAAAAAAAGCAAAACTGTGTTGCAAAGTGCCAAAAGTACTTTGTCACACACTTAGGTACTTTGTTGAACACTTAGGTAATTTGCAACACACTTGCGACAAACAGCTACTTTCAATATTAAAAACATTGTAGAAACATGAACTTTCAGAAGCAGGCGTAGAAAAACTATTTTGTATTCATTTGAGGATGAAGTGCAAAAAATAGCGTATATACCACAGGACTAAAGTACCTACATTTAATCCCTCAGGTGATTATTTCCCACACCTTCGGCTCGTGAAATAAACTTCTCCCTCAGGATTAAATCATGCACTTTAGTCCTTTAATATTATAATATACTATTTGTAGAAACTTTTTATTAGAAACTATTAAGCAAAACTTCTTAAAAACCTAATAGTAACCAAGAAAATCTTCCATTTAAGTCTTTAACAAAATTTATTAAAGTTTTTCCCACATTTACGAACTAAAAATAATAAACATGCCCGTTTGGTGATATCATTTAACTTTAGAACTATTCCTTTTGACATTAATAAGATAGTACGTGGTTGAATGCATGACTAAAGCACCATTACCACCTTAAGAACACCATAACTTGGTCGTTAAGCAGGAGGGAGATTTTTTCCTCTGCCTTGAACGACCTTGTGGAGTTTAAGACTTTTTTGGTCCTTGATTTCTCGGATAATGTTACTCGTTCTCGTAGTTTTTTTGCTATGAAAAGTGTAAAGAATTCTTTTTTGCGTTGGGTGTTGTCGTTAAGTTCATTTGTTTTCTGTCTGCGTGCTCGCGATGATGTAGATTTGGAAACACTGTAATTATGCACTTTTTAGTTCGTTTGGAAATGGAGTGTACAGTACATTGTTGCTCAGATGTAATTAGCTGGTTATGTATCTGGATGATAAAGTTGGCCTCCTTGAGAGACAAGATTTAAGATTGAATTTCATCGTTGAAGAGACAGACAGAAAAATTTTAAAAATCTAAAATGGAATGCAATATACGAGGCATTTTTGCTATTTCTTTTTATCTTTTACGAAGATAAATGATGCGGACTGAAACTTTTGAAGTAATGAAACAGATAATAAAGTAATCGCAAAATACCTGCAGGCAAATAATTAATATTTCAGACCAAATAGCTTTACTCTAACGAAGTATAATATAAACACAGGAGTGGACACTCAGTATCTTGACAATACTGTAGATTCGTGGCTTTTCTGTTTACCCTGTGCGAGAAAGAAAGACCACTACTTGGGCCCGTGCGTTACCATCGTTACCGTTGTTTTACGTCATAGAAGCTATGGCCCGTATTATCTGTCCCTCTCTAAAAGGTAAACAGAAAAGCCACACTACATCCGCCCTAGTATCCAGTCCTGTCATTATACTTCGTACATTATACTATTGTTTCCAGTAATGATATTCATTACTCATTGGTAATTTTTATTTATTTATTACTCAAATAAACAACAAAATGATGTAATAATTATTATAGTTACCTATCTTTAAACTTATAATAGGTAGAAGATATTTTAATTAAAATGATATTTTCATTAATTGTCTATACGAAACATTAAATTGCAGTGTTCTTTTGCACTGTTCGGTCTAAATTCAGTCTGAATTCGGTCTAAATTCAGTCTAGATTAAAATATATATTTTTATACATTTTAGAAATCCCTTTGTAAAAGCTGTACCCGTTGATATTTTTACCTCTCGCCTCATATTCTATAAGAGAGGTATTGTAATGGGTCAAAATTTTCGAGTATGAGTTTTTGGTGGATAAGCACGTTTTAGGGTCTCTAGAATACGAATTTAATATTTTCCCGATGATGTCTGTGTGTGTATGTCTGTGTGTGTATGTGTGTGTGTGTGTGTGTGTGTGTGTGTGTGTGTGTGTGTGTGTGTGTGTGTGTGTGTGTGTGTGTGTGTGTGTGTGTGTGTGTGTGTGTGTTTGTATGAATGTATGGACTGACGATTTTTCGTCCACGATAACTTAAAAAGTATCAAACCTTTAATAACCAAATTTCATATTTAAGGTTTTAATAGGGATCTTAACACCGGATAAGATTTTGGTAGAAATCCGTAAATCGGAAGTAGTACTTTTTGGAACTTGGTATAGTTTTTCTTAAATAAATTGGTACATTATTTATTTATGACAATTTTTGCAATTAAAAATAAAAGATAATATAATTATCTATGGGTCAGTTATTTTTAAATACAATTTGCTGAATCTGGTAGTATTTAGCAATAAAATAAAGTGCAACTAAGTACCAGTATCTTGTTGTCCATGATATGAAATTTGTTTTTACTCAAAATTTGAATTATAATGACAGTGACAGTACAGTTGACATCTTTTGCTTGCATCTTGGTTTACATTATCGTTTACATATTACATGAACATGATAACATGAAACTATTAAAATGTAAGTAAAACTATTTATTAGATTAGTAGAATAAGCAGAATTAGGCGAGAGGTCGTGTACTGGCCACAGCAGATTTTTTTATTGAAACTATGGATTCCTACATAATTTGACCCGAGGAGAGAAAAAGTTATTTTATATTATTTTATAACTAAATTTTGAGCGAGTCGGAAATTTAGTCTAAATTCAGTCTAAATTCGGTCTAGATTAAAATATATATTTTTATACATTTTAGAAATCCCTTTGTAAAAGCTGTACCCGTTGATATTTTTTATTGAAACTATGGATGGAGGATGGAGGAGAGAAAAAGTTATTTTATATTATTTTATAACTAAATTTTGAGCGAGTCGGAAATTCAGTCTAAATTCGGTCTAAATTCAGTCTAAATTCGGTCTAAATTCAGTATAGATTAAAATATATATTTTTATACATTTTAGAAATCCCTTTGTAAAAGCTGTACCCGTTGATATTTTTTATTGAAACTATGGATTCCTACATAATTTGACCCGAGGAGAGAAAAAGTTATTTTATATTATTTTATAACTAAATTTTGAGCGAGTCGGAAATTTAGTCTAAATTCAGTCTAAATTCGGTCTAAATTCAGTCTAGATTAAAATATATATTTTTATACATTTTAGAAATCCCTTTGTAAAAGCTGTTGATATTTTTTATTGAAACTATGGATTCCTACATAATTTGACCCGAGGAGAGAAAAAGTTATTTTATATTATTTTATAACTAAATTTTGAGCGAGTCGGAAATAATTCAGTCTAAATTCGGTTAAATTCAGTCTAAATTCGGTCTAAATTCAGTCTAGATTAAAATATATATTTTTATACATTTTAGAAATCCCTTTGTAAAAGCTGTACCCGTTGATATTTTTTATTGAAACTATGGATTCCTACATAATTTGACCCAAGGAGAGAAAAAGTTATTTTATATTATTTTATAACTAAATTTTGAGCGAGTCGGAAATTCAGTCTAAATTCGGTCTAAATTCAGTATAGATTAAAATATATATTTTTATACATTTTAGAAATCCCTTTGTAAAAGCTGTACCCGTTGATATTTTTTATTGAAACTATGGATTCCTACATAATTTGACCCGAGGAGAGAAAAAGTTATTTTATATTATTTTATAACTAAATTTTGAGCGAGTCGGAAATTCAGTCTAAATTCGGTCTAAATTCAGTCTAAATTCGGTCTAAATTCAGTCTAGATTAAAATATATATTTTATACCAAGGTTTATTATCACTATTTCATAGTTCTTGAATGAGATAATAGTGAACAAATCTAAATAATATTATGAGTCAACTAACATTTTGCGCGTTCAAATGTATTCATAAATTTAAACAAATTTATTTAAATTACCTATTATTTCTGTGCTACACATTCCTAATTAAATTGTAGACCGTAGGAGCTAAATTTAAACATTCGTGTAGCGGTATATTATTGACATTAAGGCTAAATTACACCATATTTTTTCTTCTAGATTCTAGTTCGAGATTCATCTAAGAAGTTCTTAGCCATTTCTAGTATAATGTAAATCAGAAATTTCCATCCGAGTTCCGTTCAATTTCCATACTTTATTCTAATATAGAAATATATACGTCTAGCTCTATTTTTCTATTCGAGATTCGTACTAGATTTGCCTACGCATGCTCAGTTCAGTGTGCAGTCAGTTTGACCAACCTTTAAAAGTTTTAGCTCGAAAAAAATCGAAGATTTCCGATTGTATGTGACACGCTATGTGAATAGTTCGGAAATTAATATGAAACTCGAATGAATCTCTTATGGAATTGAAATTTAGCAGGATTCTTAAATAGACGAAACAAGTATAATGTAATTCAGCCTTTACAAATGCACACCCAATATTTCAATAATATTATTCTCACGTTTTTTCTTTCATTTTCACCTTCAATTATTGCAAAGGAAATATGTTACATTTTTTTTTCAAGAACCTAAAGATCAAGAGTGGTATTGCAATCAAACAAATGAATATGATTTGCGTAGTTTAGTAAATAATTGAAGGTAAACTATAACTACTAGATAAACTATCCCATACAAATAGACTTCTTAAGAATAAATTCTTTATCCCAATTTTCTTTGTAACATATGTGGAATTCCAATCTACAATAACGATAATCAATATCAATGTCAAGAATTCAACTCAGTTCAGTTAATTAAATAAATAATATAATATTTTCCACCTGGTACAGAGTGATGACGTCATTTAGGTGTGGTAAATTGTGCGCATGTGAGCATGCGTGTGATTAATTTCCGCCTTGCACATACGTGTGCGCAGTGTTTTTACAGGACGTAAAGCAAAACACGGCCTTAAAATACCTATTCAGTATTGTGACTGTTTTTAAATCTATAGTATTTATATTTTAAATAAATACTGTTTGATATCCTTGCAATAATTTGTTACAATATTACAATATACCACTTGACATGAATCGTCCATGGGATGTTTGAAAAAATCTTATTCTTGCACTTTAAGTTTATTTAATACTGACTACTGAGCCATGTTTACATTATTTTTCAACTTCAAAATTACATTGCATAGCTAGGATATGCGACAAAGTGCGAGTTTTAGACTGGTTTCGAACAGTCGTAGTAGTGGGAAAGAGAGTGAAATAGAAAAAAAGTAATATGGAGATTATTTTAGGAATTCGAAAAAAGGTAGACGAGCCCCTTAATTGATATTACGTAAGTCTATCCTAGCCACAACTGCGAGTACAATCAAATATTACATCTCAGAGAATTACATGGGACACATAATTGGGATATTATTATCAAATTACTAACATTGGGATGTTACATAGATAATGTTACTAAAGGCGGACATTACCAATCGCTGAGGTCTTATTAGGATGTTAATGGGCAAAGCAAGTAACAAGCCGGGATGTTTACATTCCTGAAATGTTTTGGGGATTTTATTTTATTAGGTGGGCAGATTTCTTGTCGGAAAGAAAAACCTTTTCCTTCATTTCGAGTACTTATAAAAATTCTTTTTTACACGGACGGGAGTAAACGTCATCTTTTTCTTATTAAAAATCATGATAGAAGTGATTCATTTAGTCCCTAGGGAAATAATCACTCCCTAGGGAGTTTATATTATTATTATTTATTTGTTTCTGTGGGTTGCTATGTATGATTTACGTTACCAACAACAAATAACATACTTGATAATTTATTACTATATTTTTAAAGTAAATTAATTTGGTCCGTGTAATAGTATTTTGTGCACCTAGGGAGGGAAGCGTGCTATTACTCCCGCGGGCGAAGCGGCGGTCCGAGCGAGGGCGCCGGCTTCGCTCAAGGGTGTAATAGCTATTACTCCCGCGGGCGAAGCGGCGACCCGAGCCGAAGGCGACTCGCCCAAGGGAGGAATAGCCTTCCCTCCCGTGGGACACACAATATTTTACGTCACGAGGGCCTCGAAATCACCATTCTTGCAATGTTTTCCTCCCGCCAGTACCGGGAAGAAAACAGTGTTTTCCTCCCGCGCGGGAGGAAAACAAGTACGGTCCTCCCGAGCGGGAGGGAAAACTCGCTTCCCTCCCTCCATTAGCAAGAGGAAAACTCTGCTTTCCTCCCCCGAGTGACGTAAAAAATAGTATATACCCCTCAGGAGAGACTGCAATTTTTCCCTCGTTGCTTTGTATCCCTCGGGCTACGCTTCGCTTCGCCCTCTGGCTAAAAAACATGCATTTCTCTCCCTCGATGTATAATATACTATTATTTGAGAATCAGGTCATCGGAAAGTATATACCGTTTTTAACACCCTGTATATCAATTCCAGTGACTCACAATATGTGAGGTAGTCACACTCAAGTTGAACAAACCCCTTTCGCCTTTTCTATTTCAAATGTTTCCACGCACTGACTGCATGTTTCACTCCAATTGCGCATTTATAATTATTTTTCAATCCGCTATTTGCGCCGTTAATCTAACTCCGCGTTTTTTTCTTCGGATGGCTTCGAAGGCCGCCAGTCGGCCGCCTAGATCTCGATGATGTAACAATAACAAACCTGAGGAACTCAACGAAGAATGCCCACAAAAACCAGAAGTGGAAGACGAAGATGAAGACCAGTGGAACGAATTCGAAGTTGATTTAGTTTCATTGTTGCTATTTTTAGATTTTTAATCGTTCGAAGAATTGAGAACTGTTAGGTTTGTGTTGAAATTGAATACAAATATGATAATGACCTTTGAGATTCTAGATTATGAAATCTAGTTGCATTTGCTGGTGTTGATATATTATTACGACTTAATTGTAACAGTGAATAACAAGGAAGTTGAGTGAATATGTTTAACAATTTATTAGAGAAAAGTTCATGATCAATGATATAAAACTTTTTCTGGAACAATTAAATATATCTAAAACTGAAGTCATTTAAAATATAATACTATACCACTTACACAAATTATTTATCTTTATAATTGAATTATTACGATTAGTAGGTACTAAAGCAGTTACTATGATAATCGTAATGGAGACTTCCACCGGAAATGATAGGTCATATATCCATTGATAAAATTTAATTCAATTAGTGTTTATGGAAAATACAGTATGTTCCACAACTTAGGACAAAAAATTAAAGGGTATAGGTACTGTACGACGTGTTGATCATGAAACAATATTTATTTTTTTAAATTCGTAAAGTTAAGGCTAGTTTACTTAACGTGTGTACAGTACATTTTAAGTATCATGCACTGTTTTGGTGGAATAATTGTTAATTTGACATTTATTAGTATGTATGTAAACAATTACATTATATAAGATTTGAAAAAAATTATTAAAAATAACTACCGACCAGTGGCAAAAAAATGTTTGCTTGAAATATGATGCAATATTTTTGCGAATTTTAAAAAATCCTTTTTGTTTCATGATCAGCACGTCGTACAATATAATAATACCCTTTAATTTATTGTCCTAAGTTGTGGAATTTCCTGTAGGTATGTCTGTCTGCAGCAAGCTTCAGAATTTGCATAATCAACCCTGAAAATTGCCAGCTTTCTGATTAACAAACAAAAATTGTCAGTCAATTTTCGTAACTTTGAAAGTCAAGAAAAAATTTGACAATGAACATAGTGGAATAAAATATGTTTTCTCTAATTTAAAACTTGTAATATGTATAATTAAAAACTAGATTTCTAGTTCTACTAGATGTTAGAAGGTCGAGATATTGTATTCACACCTACTACTTTTTAATTGAAACGGGAGATCTAAAGATTTGATAAGAATTTTGTTGTTGTTTAATAACTAATACGTTACAACAATATAATAACATTGAGTGTTAGTAAACGAACAAATAATATTATAAATAATTTTACAAAGTAATTTTAGAAGGCAGCATGAAATTATTTAAATATTTAATAAATTGTTCATAATTACAATCATCATGATTATGTTATAGTTTCTGGAAATAATATTAGCAGTAACCTATTATCTAATAATAATTTATTATACGAAACATAATTAATCTATTGTTAAATATTTATCCCGTGACATTCAAAACTGGTCTAAAACCTAATAAGTTACTTGTAAAGAATTTTAATGCACCATTTACATTTATTACCATTAATTAAACTAAAATTAGAGCTCAGAACACGTCTTGAATTCTGGCAATTCCGTCCACAAAAAATAATAATTAATATTTGTAATCTTTGTTGTAAATTTCTTACGTTTCTAAGGTACAAGTTTCTGTCCATATGGAGCATAAACTAATTTGTATTGAATTATAAAGACAGCCTTGGCAGGAGACAAAAAACTGTATCAACAATAAAAGCAAAAAATTAATAGTTTTAAAATATGTTTAGACATTGTTTTGGCTGAGAATATACACATTCTTTGATCAATAAAACTTTTAAAACCTAAACTAATAAATTGATTATCGTTACTTGACCTTTACGGATAAAAAGTTTAGCGTTTAATATTTGAAACAGTAGCAACATTATTCATTTACATATTTATATGATTTTATTAATTCTTTTTAAATGCAAATGAAGACAAATATTACAAATGGGTTTGCATTAAAAAATAGTTTAGATGTTGTTATGAGTTTAACATGTTCATTTACAATACCAATATTGATAATACAATAAGAGACCTTAAAAGGCATGTTGTTTTAATGTTACAGAATAAATTATTTAATATGGATCTTAAAAAAACTACTATTAACTTAAGAGTGCGTTGCTGTATGGCGGAAAGTATACGCAATAATGACATTTTTTTGTCATCATTTTCTCATTTCTTTGAAACAATATACCCCCATAATATACATATTTATAAAGCATATTTTTTTGTTTAGTCAATGAATATATTTTGATTCATTATATGTTGTTGTTGAAGAAATTATAATTTTTATTTTGCCAACTGGATAAATTTTAATTTTATCTCATTGACTAAAGTATGTACAATATGTCACAAATGTAAAATTTCATCTGGATTGATGCACTAGTTTTTGAGAAAATGATGACAAAAAATAAAGTAAAATATTTGTCTTGAATAGCAAGATTTGGCGACAAATAGTTCTCCCTTTCTTACACAGATGTCCACCACATCGGATCGGTAATGCAGCATGGGCATGGACCGTGACCGTGGCAAATTTGAAATGAATCATCCCACATAGCACAAAGTAAATCATAAAGATATCTTTACAATAAATAAGTTACCATAAATAAATAAAGCTGTTTGTGTTATTCATATTTCTGAAATATTTATTATTTTACAATTTTTACTTTAAAAAAATTGTTTATTTGTATAACAGAAATTCTGAAACTAATATTAAAATATTTAGCGCTTTCATATGAGCAAATTTTTTAACTTCATCTGTATTAATTTTTGATACCGTATAGTTTTAAATCTGAATGTAAAGCTATCCTTTTTGATAGTAGAATGCAAATAAGATTTAATCAATTTAAATTTGCTGAAGTAAGTGTCACTCGATATTTTTATTCAAAACTACTACACATATCGATTAAGCCGGCCCTGAATATAACAATAGAGGAAATAAAATGCACGATAAATTGTAACAAATTTATATATTTAATAGAATTTAAAATACATAACAATTGTAGTGAAGGTATTGACAGTACTTCGCTGATCACATACTGCAAATCTACGATTCTGTTACCTTCAATTTTTATCGGTGCTGTTAATTTAGGAACTCTTTCCACCTGCAAAACATGGTCCATTGTGCTAGAATAAATTATATTTAATTAGTAATTTTATACATATTTGTTATACACAGTATTTTAAATGTCGTACATAAAAATATTATACATACTTATTATATTCATCTTGTGACATGAAGGACACGGATGCAGATTCAATAGAATTATTATTAAAACCAACAGCGGAAGTAGACGGTGTTGCGAAGTTGTGTTCCTCAATGGAATCTTTCATATCCGGTAGTGTTGTAGAGACAGAATTCAATTTCATGGTCGCACTATTAGTTTTATAAAAAGAATGAGTTAATATTTTATATTTAAAATCATACCTTATGAAATATTACTGATAAACATACCTGAATTCAGATAAAGAAAAGCGTTGTTTCTGACGTTTGGAAGCCTTATTGCGTTTACGACTTCGAGACGCGCGAATATCACATTTTCTACCCATAATGTAATTGTTCAAATATTACACAAACACAAGTAAAATAAAATTGAAAATATTCTCCAATAAAAACCACATTCAATATTCACGTCTGCACTGTTAGGAAGCACAAAACAGATAGAAATTTGAATTTCTAATAAAATATAACACTTCTTAAAATTAACGGTACACATTGCTAATTATGGAAGGGTTAATCTCCACGCTCCACCCGCTCCCTATTGGCTAATTATTATCTATGCAGGATGTCATTTGTATTGGTCCATTTTTGTTTCTAAACAATACACCGAATATCGCTTATTTCAATGTTTATTCCATAAGGGGAGGTTTTAGTACTAGGTCAAAATTTTTGAGTATGAACTTTTCATTGGTAAGCAAGTGGATGTCTTTATAATATTTATTTCATCAGGTGTCAAATTTTCTTAAATACCACTCGAGATGATAATTTTTTTAGAAAATTATTGTCGCCCACGGCATCTTATTACAATTTCACTCCAGAAAACATCACAGTCACAGATATTAGTTAGAGATCCCTTTAGATTTTTAAATCCTTATAATCTCGTAGGAAATTTTCCGCCCTAACTAATGGTGCTAATAATTATTTCAAATTTTTTCGCTCATAGCTGCAATAAATGATTTTCAAAAAAAAAAAAGATTTTTACGTTTAATATATTTTTTCCGTGTACCTACTTATAACTTACGTTTTATACAACATAGCACCGAAATTCTTTTTGTGCTATATTCATGGATCTATTCATATCATAATGATCTCATAATAGTAATTTATGATATGTGTTAAAAGTGATATTTTATGAGTGAGTGGGAAAGTTTGCGAAACGAGGCGAAGCCGAGTGAAGCAACCCCACGAATGACATAAAATCACTTTTAGCATATTATATTATACAATATTTTATCTACGACCTTCTTAGTGTAAACTAAAAATTGAAGAATGATATTTCGGTAGGTAATATTATATTTGTTGATTTATTGATACAAATCGTTAGCAACGTGTTAAAAGTATAAATAAAATAACACTGTGCCATAAATTGACACTTTTAACTTGCTAAGCAACCGTTAAAAGGTCCACTTTTAACAACAGTCGTAGATAAAAGTATTAATTATATTTATACGTTTAAACAATTGAAAAAAATAGAAACTAAAAATAGAATCTACACATGGGATGAAGTGTGCCTGACAATGCACGATTCGGGCCTTCGGATCTCCAACTATACGTGTCGTGAAACTGTTAGAAATAAGTTGCCGTGTACCGACTAAATAAATTCTTAGAAAATATCACCCCTTGTATATTTTGCATAAATTTATGCACACCAAATTAGTCGGTACTATGATTATAATGGCTCAAATTCAAAACTAAACTAACTGTAATTACTGTAAGCCTCTTATAGTATTAAAAATGCAATTAAACCTAACAGGTACAAAGTATCATGTTGAAGTCACCATTGCATTGCATAAAATTGCATGGCACTCAAGTTTACTCTTTATCATCTTGTTATTAGAAATAATAAGAAATGGTAACCACAAACATTGCAGCGTCTAAAAAGTACTTCAAATCAAAAACGAGTTCAATACTATGCAAAAAATTCTGATCTGCTACTGAAGTAAAATAGCGAAAATTCTGATTGAAAATACATTTCACTATATATTTCTTATTGAAAAGATTGAAAATAAAGTACTTTTTAGCCGCTACAATATTTTTGTATTTATCATTTAAAAAAAATTCTAACAACAAATTACATAATCGATTGAGACAAATTTAGGAAATACCTGTATACGAAGAAAAATTATTTATATACATTTACATTAAAATGTTATTTGTTTATAATCATTATTTTGTTGAAATTCAACTTAAAAATTACGTGAACGGTTAAAGATAAATACAAAGTTCTTATTCTAAATTTTTGAATAAAGCTAAGAACAAATAATACGATGCGGACTAAAAGTGTAAAAGTTAGTAGTCTCTTCATTTCGGCAAAATTTCTTCACACAGTCCAACGAGTTGAGCAGATCGGAGATCAGATAGTGAGATAAGCAAAAGCGGTATGTTTACTATGAATCACCTCCCCTGCTCCCCTTGTCAAGCAGTGCTATGATGCAGTGTTCGAGTGTTAGGCCATCTATTAGGAATATTTGTATCTTTTTGGAAGTAGTTCTACGTAAGACCGGTACAAATAAATTGGCGCTGACCGGCAAACGTACTCTTAACAGAAGATTATTGTTTGAGAAGCAAGTTTAGTTATGCAACCAATAGTGCAGTTATGTAATGCTGGTGTTTTCTATTTAGGCGTAAATTTTACAAATTCTATTGCATACTATATGAATCTTTATTAAAAAATATAAATCTAAGTGTCTATTTTAAAATACATGAAAAAGTAAAGTATGGATTCTGTCATGCTTGCTTCGGTATCCTGGAATTTTTTTTCTATTTTGAAGCTATATATCAACGTATTGGCATTAATTATTTTCTAAGAATCATTGAAGGTTGAATTTAGCGGCGGCGCTATTTGACAAGTAATTCTCATTAGGATTATTTTCCTGAAAATTTAGTAACATGAAAGAATCTTCAAAGAATCCTTGCATTACAGGGCATGCAATTGTTTATTAAATTCAAGTCACTACCCGGTACGCTATAGCTTTGTGGGTACCAACTGTATCCCAACGTGGAATGGTGACGAGAGTAGATACCGATCCAAGTCAAGTCGTAAAAATTTCCGATATGACTCGGATTCGAACACTTGATCTCTGTAGACAGGACACAGAGGTAAGTGCTCTAACCACTGCACTATCCCGCTATTTTAATTTAGAAATAGCGTCTTTCAAAAAATGTTCGTCGACTTATAGAAATACAATTTTTAAATTAATTTCTGCAAAAATAAGTACAAGATTGAGGCTACCACGCCCAAGTTGGGTAAACGAAGTGATAGATATGTATGTATGTATGTATGTAAACGATGGAATTGTGAAAAAATAGTATTCAAACCAAGTAAAACCAAATCAACTTATAACAGAAGATTGTATTATAACATTCCAAACTCTGTAGGTATTAGGAATGATCAACGCCGTGTTCAGTCGACCCCTTCAACATGACTCAGACATCCTCTCCGGAGTAGACTTTCTCTCAATGTTCATCCACAGCGCCAGGAGTACCACCAGGTCTCCAAGAACGACCTTCAACAGTCCTTCAACAACCCTAGACCCTGTAACAACACTCCCGGTAGAACAAAACACTGTAACAACCTTCGAAGACGAAAGAACAACCTTCCCAGACATTGTAACAACCTTCAAAGACCCGGGAGAGAGGAGAAC
This sequence comes from Agonum fuliginosum, assembly GCA_947534325.1. NCBI lineage: Eukaryota > Metazoa > Arthropoda > Insecta > Coleoptera > Carabidae > Agonum > Agonum fuliginosum. The sequence goes on along the minus strand of OX384034.1, from coordinate 4,147,191 downwards.
AACCTTTGTAGACAGAAGAACAACCTTTACAGAAAGGGAAAGAACCTTCTCAGAGAAGGGAGAAACCTTTGCAGATGAGGGAACAACCTTTGCAGATAGGCGACCAACCTTTGCAGATGGGGGAACAACCTTTTCAGAGAAGGGAAGAACCTTTGCAGAGCGGGGGACAACCTTTGCAGATAAAGAAAGAACGTTTTCAGATCGAAAAAGAACGTTTGCAGAGGAGGGAACAACCGATAGGGAAACAACCTTTTCAGACGACGTAACAACGACAGAAGTCGTAACAGTTAATAAAGACATTAGTGCCATTGTATCGAACAATAAACGGAACGAATTTACAGTAGATGAAAGTGAAGTTATAATGAATAAAGTCAAAAGAAAATCAGAAGATTTATTAGCAATCGGTGCTAACCCTGATTACATAGCTCAACAACAATCCAGAAAAGGAAACATATATAGTTATAATCACCCATACACGAATCGACAGCCTTTAACAAGAAGCAGATCAGTAAGTTACAGCACCGTAATCCAATCAATTCCAAACAGCCCCGTTATTTCTAAACCAAACTACGAATACACAGAATCCTACCCTCAAAACAAAACTAAACTCCACGTAGACTCAACTGCGGAAAGTAAAGATTACTTCGTAACTAGAAAATACAACCCAGACGAATACAACGAAAGCACAGACAAAGCAAAAAAGTCTTACGAACCAACCGAACGCAACTGGGGCATCCCAGAAAAGAATTACGAACTGCCAAATCGAAATCTTCCAACAATATACGGCAAACCCGAACAAAACTACGAAATAGACGAATCCGTCAGCGTGATGACAAATGGCAGAGCTCACGGCATCCAATCAAAGCCAACAGAGAAACCAACCGCCGATGACAACCAGAAAGTAGGTTATGTTGTCGAAGGGCGGAACTACAAGAAGTACCGCGTGGAAGAGAGAACTTCAGACGGGTTCATTGTTGGGGAATATGGCGTCGTGAGCAACAATGACGGCAGTTTGAGGGGAGTGAGGTACACTGCCGATGGAACGATCAATCCCCGGGTTATTTATGATGCGTTGATGAAGTTTTTGTCTCTGTGATGATGATCTAGTGAATGACATTGATGTGCACTGATGGATGAGTAAGTAACCGAGTTGAATCGATATTCTGACTAATTTGTTAAGGTGATTGTACTTTAAAATTGGGGAGAATATCGATGATTGAGTATTGCTATTTGAAGTTCAGTTCGGTTACTTACTTTTATTAATTAGAAGATGTTTTATACTGTACTATTAAAAAATTAAATAAAGAAGCTTCCTTTTAAGTTATAAACATATCATTTATTTTGTATAGTAACAGGACATATTTCTTTAAGCCTCATTTACACAATGATTCTCCCATGCTTCAGAAAAATATTCCTAGTGAGAAGTACTTGTTAAATTGAAGCGCCGCTAAATTGAATTTTCAATGAGTCTTGGAAAATAATAATTTCTAATTCATTAATAGATTCAAACCAGAGAATTTATATTTTTCCAGGATTCAGAAGCATGAAAGGAATAGGAAATTAGATAAATAAATGAATTTATGATATAGAACTACTACACAAGATACGAATCAAAAATAATTATCCAAAATGTGTGTCTCATTATTTCAATTAGTTTTTTAATTTGATTAAATTTAATGATGTCACAAAGGTTGCAGATTTTGTTATTTACTCTTAAAGTCGACGTTTCTGCTACGTTTTTAGCCTTCCTCAGGACAAATGAAAAGTTAATGAACCTAAAAGTAGGTAATACAAGTAATGATCAAATATTCAACACAATATAACCATTTAAAATGCAAAATAGTATTATTGTCGAATGTTACATTAATTTAAATTTGTGAAGGTACAAATATGCATTTATGTTTTTAAAAATTGTATTACATTTTAATAAAAAATCGTTAAGTTACTTTGTAGTTGACCGTTTATGTCTTATAGGATTTTGCGATGGTACAGTGTAAAACATCCTCTAATTTTAGTTTTAATTTTGTTAAGATTGTAGTAATAGTAATGATTTATTTAACTACAAATTTACAATTTCATCGATTAAATTTTCTCAAACTAGGTACTATAAGTAAATAAATGTGCTTTCAATCTGCTTTCTTTAAAAGAATCATTATTATTTCTATAAAATAGAAATAAAAGGTGCTACCTTCTGTTCCTTATATACTTAAAAAGTAATTTGTTTGTAATTATTACAAAATCAACTTGTAAAAATATCACTTTGTTTTAATGTTCACGGTTAGTATAAATTTATTTTTAGTGATAGAGTTAGGTTTTAAATTATAGATATTTTTACAATTGATTTTCTATTACAAACATTGTTACGCCCAAAAATATTCTTTTAGTATAAATTTTGTTGCCAGTTACAATTGCTCATAATGAATATATTTTTATACGTAATTTTAATCGAATAATAAATTTGTATTTAGTTTAATTTTTATGTAGCTTCTTCTTAGCTTATTATTGTTATTATAATAGTAAGTTATTTTAATGGAGTGTACGTTTAAGTTTTTTTATTAATAAAATATTTTAATAAAGAAAGACTGATTATTTAAACAGTGAAATAATTGATTATTATATCATCATTCATCATAATTGAATTGTTTATTTTGTATTACACAATCATCATTATAATGCCAGTCTAATACAGTATTTTCAAGCAATCACTAACTACATACCTTAAAATTGTTTGATGCAAAATCAGAATGAAAAAATGTTTAACAGTGATAGATACATGTAGTTATTTATTGTGATTCAGATTTTTTTAAGATTCTCATATGTTATTAATTATTTTGTTGATAAATAATTATTGCGATATTTTCATATAAGTACAATTAAATGAACACACATACAATACTAGGTATATTTTATATTAAAGGACTAGAGTGCCTGATTTAATACTGAGGGTGAAGTTTATTTCACGAGCTGAAGAGGTGAGGATTAAAGGTACTTTAGTCCTGTGGTATACGCTATTTTTTGCACTTCATCCTCAAACTAATGCAAAATAGTTTAAAAGAATACAGATTTAGCAATTCTGACAGTAAATTTTATGACATATATTGTTACAAATGGCACGTATTTACTTGATAACGGGTTTAATTTTTTCAATTCCTTGACAACGGGATTAAATTTGAAAAATAATCCTTAGGGATCAAATTAACAACCTTAGTTTCTAAAAATAAAGACTAAAGAAGAGTCTTAGTCCCGGAAATGCAAAAAATATTTTAATCAATAATTTGTTGAAAAGTTCAGGAGCACAAATATAGAAATTTATATTTATTTATTAAATTGATAACATACAGGATGATTCAAAACTTCGTGCAAATATTTTAATGGCATCTAGTACTCAAGTTACTGATCATGGAACAAAAATATTTTTTTAAATTCGTAAATTTAATAGCAATTTTCGCGAGAAGCATATCTGGATTGTTGATTGTGCTCGTATGAATGGAATAAAATTAAACTTTAGTTAATAGTGCAATGGCAAGAATGGTAAATTTATGAAATTCCCAAAACTGTTAAATTAAAGAACCTGGAAACTAAATTTGAGAATTTTGAAAAAATCTTTCAGTTCCGTGATAAGTGAGTTGAACACAATATATCGTTAAAATATATGGACGGAGTTGTGAATCATCCTGTAATAATTTTCCAGAAATTTTAAATTAAGGGTACTACTATAGTTTATTTACCCAGTCCATTTTAAATACCACTGAATTCGCAAAATTACAGTTAAAAATAAATTTAATCAACACCTAAGTAGAATTACATTAGAATAAGAATTATTAAAATAATTATCATTGAGTGGCATGAAAAATTTATTTTTGGATAAAAACAAAATAGGTAGGTATATCGAAAGTTGTGACACTATCTTAACGTCATGGAAATAGAGATAGATTTTGATCTACAAAAGATTCCACATATTAAAATATTCCAGTAAACCGGTCAAAACGTCAACAGTTGTCAAAATTTGTACCTTTTAGCTCCTTTATCCTCATACCAACTTATCAAAACGCCATTTGTCACTATTACAATCTACTACATGACACAAATGTAAAATAAATACAGTCCATTCACAATTGTTGTCTCCACATCATTTGTCACCGCCGCGTGCTCTTTCTCCTTCCCCTGGCCCTTTGTGGAACCCAGAAGTCCAAGAAGTTCCTTCGGCCCTTTACCTGCAAAACAGAGATGACAATGTGTGAGCAAGAAAACATGAATGGACGAAAAGTAAAAGGTTTGATGTGAAAATCTATATCTGGAGTACGTGGTTTGGTTGACACTGTTTCCGGTCGACATAAAGGAATGCGCTTTTTGTGAATGAGTGTACAGCAAGCAATTTGTTGGGTTGCATGCCTCGAAAAGCTTGAATGGAACTTTGACAGCAAATCATTTTTAAAGTTTTCTACGCCCATGCTTTAATTTATTTATCCAACATCTCTTTAAACAAGCAAAGTAAAAAATTACCCACAAGTGGTTTTGATCAAAATTATACCCACTTGTGGGTAATTGTTACTTTGCTTGTTGGAAGTCACCATAGAAACGATGTTTTAGGTTGAAACTTAATATTTTTATAATATTTAAGCAGTTATTAAGAGGTGTTGGATAAAACGTTATACTTCACACGTGGGCAAAAAGGAATGACCCACTCGAGAAAATTATCTCACTTAGCCTTCGGCTTCGTGAGTTAAGATTTTCCTCGTGGGTAATTCCTTACTTTGCCCACTTGTAAAGTAAATAACTATTATTACCAGTAACCCTGGCAGAAAACAATCAAAACATTGATTCCGCACGCTATTCTATAGCGTTTATTGTTTTGTTAAACATAAAAATAACAAATAATTTATGTTTGAGGGGGAAAATAATATTTGTACAAAAAACTGCAAAATTTGTAAAAAAGGGTTTTCGCGCGACACTATACAGCTTTTATTTATAAGCGAATTAACTTCAAATTTAAATATGTTGTCAACAAAGCTTGGATCTGCGAAATAACCGATCGAATTTTTTTTAATTCGTTTTAAAATAGAAGATATTTGTGTTTGAGAAATAAAAAAAAGTTGTCAAAATTCAAATTATTTCGATTTGAAAGCAAAATTTTAAAATTCTGCATCTTGTATTTTGTAAATTGTACTCTTATCTTCAGCAATATCTTTAGATTATTATATTTAAATTCGAGTTGGAGGCGTAGAGTAAAATTAAAATAGCTAGAACCCTGCGCGAAGTACGAATTCTCGTCTTAGAGAGAGAAGCATAGATGATAAACAAGAGGAAACTACGCTACTGTCTGTTCTACAGAACATCAGCTTCAATATCTGTTATTCTCATGTTGAAATTCGTAGTGTTTTGCTTCGTGTAACCCTGTGAATTTTGTAATTGATTGTGATTGAGTTATATTTTAGTTTCCTTTGAAAATTAAGTGAAGTGCAGCGCAGCATGTACTCGCTAGCTCCCTCCGCTTTTGTAAAACGGACAGTACATGACAAGCTCTGCCTTCTCGCGCAGTCCAGGGTCCTAGCTATTTGAATTTTACTCGAACAACGCGCGCCGTGTCCGCTAGTAAATAAATAAGTATAAGTATAAGTATTTATTTCATCACTTTACATACATGTTTGTGAAATCCAATTGAAAAAATAAAACTTCGACCAGTTTCCTTTAAAAACCATTCTAATTGAATTTGTCAGAATTCGAAATTGATCACTTATTTAACATAATAAACAAAATTGTATTTTGAAGAGTTAGCGACCTTTAAATTAAAACAAATAAATGTCTCCTTGCTTCCAGATACCATCAAACATCAAACCTTGCATTACGTTCCCATCATCCATCGCAAACAACAAAACATCGCCATGGCGACCACAACAAACAGAAGCAGGCCTGATACAATCACCAGGACTGCAAAGATAAAAGAACGAAGAGACAAAGCCTCTTCGATCAAAGATAGACAGCACGGCGCATTCAGAAGGCAGCGAGTACTCTATGGATGAATCTGAACATATGGAAAGCTCCCACGACGACAGAAATGAAGAGAATAAAGATCGCAGTGGCGTAGCTATGGTAGGGCAGTTCGGGCAGTTGCACGAAGTCCCAGAGGTTTAGGGACTCCGAGATTTTCAAATTTAAACAAGGAATTAAAATAAACTATTTTACAATTCGTAGAAATTCTGCCAAAAGAGCTACAAATATGAAACTACGGTAATTTACTAATAAAACTATGATTTGCCCAATTTGGGTGTGTCAGCCTAACCAGTGTTGTAACTTATCTAGATAATTTTATCTAGATAAATCATCTAGATAATATATTTTTATCTATTATCTTATCTAGATAATTTTTTTCTTATTTATCTATTATCTTATCTAGATAAAATTACAAATCATCTTTATCTATTTTTTAAATATCATCTAGATAATACTTTTTGTAAAATTAGAACCATTTTTTTTCATTTGTACTTTTAATCGAATTAAAATGTAATCAAACTATGAAAGCATACAACGCAGAAGCTTGGTTCGTTAGCTGGTACCGCTTATACTTTAGAATATGTCATTTATATTTTTTGTATTATCTATGAATTATCTAATAATTATCTATTATTATCTAATATATTTATCTATTATCTGTTATCTAGATAATTTATTCAATGATTATCTATTATCTTATCTAGATAAATAAAAAATACGTTATCTTTATCTTTATCTAGATAATAAATATTGTTATCTATTACAACACTGAGCCTAACATACTGTGAGTAAACATAATATAAATTCATATTTTACTATGCGCAGCTCAAAATTTGAACCTGAGCTGTCAGAACCCGCAGTCGATCACGTTACGCACTGAGCTATGTATATAATGTTTATACCTCTCAAAATATATATTTAAAGTATCAGCCTTGAGTATTACAAATATGAATGCCTGTACAAGCCGAGGCGAGCTGTGTGTCTATGTAGTAAGTGAACAATTCCTCAATAAACTATTTAAAAATTCCTAGAAATTCTGCCAAAAGAACTACAGATATGAAACTACGGTAATTTACTAAGAAAACTACGAGGAATCCAATGGTGTAATCAGATTTTCAATATTATATTTAGCTCAGCCTGTATATCATTTAAATCGATTTTTACCTTGAATTATTCATCGCAGGATTCTGAAATTTCTTCAGGATTCAATGAGGTCTTTAGACACACACTACACATAGTTTTGTAAATGTAGATCGCGAAATAACGAAATAAGTACAGATTTCAGTAAATAAAGTACCTACTACGAAATTATGAGCTACGCCACTGAAAAACCGTGGCTGAAACAACATGCGAGGATGAACTGTTAACTTGCAAGCTTTTGTAAGTGATTTATTCTTTATGTTTGATGAAGAATGGATGGAAAGGTAACTTGACAGGACGATGTGTATGGGTAGTTAATACTTTAGCAAGTTGAAGGCACTTGTTGCTGTATTAACCTCGATATTCACTATATTCTTGAAAATATTTTGCACAAAAACAATATTTTATCCATGAACTTAAATAAACATTATTAATACAACAATCGAAGCATATTTTGCATTAATTATTTTGAATATTACTTGTTTCTTAAGAGCATTCTGTACAGGAAGAATATACACGTAAAAAGCACTTTACACGCATACACCTCATCGACACATGGTTGCACATTTTAACAAAAACAAATTTTTATATGGTAGATAAGGGATAAAACTTCGTTCTATTAGTGCCATTTTTTCTGTTTTGTCCCGAAGTTTTAGTTTATAAAATAAAGAAAACTACAAAAATTCACATTTTTTTACCTCTAATTTTCTCGAAATTAAAGTTTTTTCTAAAAAATAACACTACCGCAACGTAGATTAAACTTTAAACTACATGATTCACGTTTAAAATATCATGTTTTGCGAAATATAAAGAAAAATCTGTAGGTGCTTCTAAACGCCTGCAAGCGATTGAATGTAAGTAATTTCGACCGTTGAACGTGCTGAAAAAAAAATTTACACTAATAGAACGAAGTTTTATCCCTTATCTACCATATAAAAATTTGTTTTTGTTAAAATGTGCAACCATGTGTCGATGAGGTGTATGAGTGTAAAGTGCTTTAACGTGTACATTCTTCCTGTACAGAATGCTCTTAATGCATAAAATCAATATAATATAATTTTGAATGATGCCAAAAGGAATGTTTAAGAAATAGAAATATACAATAATTTTCGTGTATTTTTTTTATCTACTCTCAGTTTTCTCGTAATAATTCACACAGTTTTTATCCAACAGGTAGTCACTTAACATCAACTTTCTCACGTCAAGTAAAGCATGCGGGCGCATTCTCTTCATTGAATCCAAGGCGGGTGTAACTCGATATCCGAACGTACTCGTCTTACAGTCATTCACTGCAAGAACAAGAAGCAAGAAGGCTCGAACCCAAGACGCTTCAATAGAGCAACCAGCCTTTGTGCGAGCGGAAGTTACCGCCTTCAAGAGCAAGATGAAGAGCAAGTCAAGAGAAGATAACGGAAAGTAAGACGTTCAGATTTCCCTAGTGGGTTATTCCTTACTTTGCCCACTTGTAAAGTAAATAACTATTGTTGCATAATATTACTTGTAGATAAAAATGCTGGTAATACTGACTATTTCCAAAGTATTAAATAAACCAATCGTTTGCATCAATTTTTTAAATTCTGACCGGCAAAAATTGTAAAAATGCCCTAGGGATTGTAATCCAAGAGCCAGAGCCAAAAAAGTCTCTGAATTTACTAAGCCTAGTTTTTTATAGTTTATTACAGTGGTTGTGTAGACAAACATACTGCGGTCAGTCAAGCTAAACGTAGAACAGGCGTCTCAGGTACGCTGTCGAAGTTGTCGTTCCTGCGAGGTAACAAAATGAATTTACTAAGGCTGAAAATTATTATACAAATAGTATATTGCATATAAATGAAAGTTATGACAGTCAGTCAGCTAAATGTGGGGATAGAGCTGGTCAGTCGGCCGCAATGTATGTACCGGTATGTACAAAAAATAATAGCCCAGTCAAATTTGACATCAAAATGTCAAATTTGACATTAAAATATAAAAATTGACATTTTAATGTCAGATTTGACTAGGCTATTATTTTTTGTACATACATTGCGGCCGACTGACCAGCTCTATCCCCACATTTAGCTGACTGACTGTCATAACTTTCATTTATATGCAATATACTATTTGTATAACAATTTTCAGCCTTAGTAAATTCATTTTGTTACCTCGCAGGAACGACAACTTCGACAGCGTACCTGAGATGCCTGTTCTACGTTTAGCTTGACTGACCGCAGTATGTTTGTGTAAACAACCACTGTAATAAACTATAAAAAAAACTAGGCTTAGTAAATTCAGAGACTTTTTTTGGCTCTGGCTCTCCGTCTATTGTTCAAGTGACAATTTTCCCGTTACATTGCTATGATTTTGTATTGTTTTTAATTGAAATTAAAGTGTCAATTAAATATTTTTGTGACAACTTCTTACGATGAAATAAAAAATATCAAATATATCGCCAAAAATATAGTTATGTCAAAAAGCTTAGTTTGGAACGAATCAATATTGAATTTGTGAAATGAAAGAAACTAAAATTTTGACACTCAGACTCAGAGGATAGTACAAAAATTAAATGTCAATCAAATACACAAAAATTAGCCTTGATTTAAAAACACGAAAATCCATGAACAATCTCATGATAGAAATTTATTTTTAAAATTTTAAAAAGGTACATCTGTAGATCGATTATTTCTCTATTAAATGTTTTATAAAGCATTATCTTGAAGTCAATAATAAACTGACAGTTTACTCGCAACGAAAACACTTTTACAGTATTTTTCAACTTCAAATTGACAATGCATAACTAGAATGAGGCAAAGTACGAGTTTCAGGCTAGTTTCAGGCAGCTGCAGTAGTGGGGAAAAGCGTGGAGTAGAAGAAAAAGTAAAATCAAGAGTATTCTAGGAATTCGGAAAAAGCGTAGACGAGCCGCTTAATAAATAAGAATTAATATAAATCAGTAGATTGTTCAATTAATTCAGCTTTCAAGCTAAAATGTAAAGTTTGAGTTTTGTTTAAGTTTTTAAATAATAATCAGCAAGAATAAAGCCTCATTCACATAAGCATTTAGTTTTAAGGTTTACATTTATGTTTACGTTTAAGAAAGTTTAAATTCATATATCTAAATACGAGTATTCACACTTCTCACTTTCAAGCACTGTGAATGCTCATATTTAGTTAGATGTATTCAAACTTTCTTAAACGTAAACATAAATCTAAACCTTAAAACTAAATGCTTATGTGAATATAGCTTAAACGTTACAGTAAAGGAATAAATATTCATAAAAAATATTTAAACTAAATAAACTAATTAAAATTAGCATTTATTTTCAATAATTCAGAGACTTTATCAAAATTCAACTAAATAATTCGTTACATAGTACCCCAAGCACCTTATCAATGAATTTCTTTTTGTTCCGTCGCCCTGTTTACCTGTGTCATTATATTTTCTTGTATTACAGGTCCTTCAGAATACCGTCTCTTCTGAATAAGGCCTTAGATAGACCGGATGTAAAGGTTCATAACTGGAAAGTTGAAACTACGAACGAGAAGACGTCACGCCCAGGATGTTGTAGTCAATGCGTTCAAAAGACGAAGGACAATGCGAACTTGCGTCCTTAGAATAGCAGGTAAGACATAGTAGTTCATAGAGCACTCGATAAAAAAATACAGAAGCCTCAAATCAGCTAGCATAAGTAAAAATCTTGTTTTACAAAATATTTAAACTAAAAGAGATTTCAAAGCACGGTTAGTGGCATTGGATTCCTCGTAATTTATTTAGTATAATCCGCTACTTTTTAGAGAAATTTTAATTTTGACCAAAAAAGTACTAAGTGGTTAACCTTTGTTTTTTTTCGATTTTGGATCTAAACTTCATATCTCGAAAACTAAGAGACTTATCAAAGGGGGTTTTCTACATTTATTAATTATTTATTTGTGTGTTCAGGTTTTCAACCCGTGGAGGCGGTTATCTTCGAGGAGACCCTACTTACCATTCTTCAATTGACCACTGGCCTCCAATGAAGAAATGTGTGCTATTAATAGTATTTATTGATAGAACTATGACCAAAAAAAGAACTAAGTGGTTAACCTTTGTTTTTTTTCGATTTTGGATCTCATATCTCGAAAACTAAAAGACTTATCAAAGCGCGGTTTGCGGCATTGGATTCCTCGTAATTTACTTAGTATAATCCGCTAGAAAAATTAGAGAAATTTTAATTTTTACCAAAAAAAAGAACTAAGTGGTTAACCTTTGTTTTTTTTCGATTTTGGATCTAAACTTTGAGAACTCATATCTCGAAAACTAAGAGACTTATCAAAGCGGGGTTTGCGGCATATATTAATTATTTATTTGTGTGTTCAGGTTTTCGACCCGTGGAGGCGGTTATCTTCTTAGGAGGAGACCCTACTTACCATTCTTCAATTGACCACTGGCCTCCAATGAAGAAATGTCTGCTATTTATTGTATTTATTGATAGAACTATGTTTTTAAATCATAAAAATTAAATAATAGCTGTATATATTATTAATAAAAACAAATAAGTAATACTTACATCATTGCACTAATTTTGTTTCTTAAACAACCCTTTGTACACTTCCTAAACCCTTACAGGACTTCTACGGTGAGAGTACACGGCCTTAAACCTGAAAATGTACTACGACACGAAATAATAAACAGTAAGTATAAACTTTATGATTTATTTAATGAAATACTTCAATACAATGCACAATCTTATGAATAAATTATCTTAATTAAACATTTTTAACATAAACACCCTTATTTAAGTTTATATATAAGCTCCAAACGAGATAGGTGCTGCCATCTGTTGGTGGCAGTTATTTAAATTTACAATATATCTTAAACTAAGGGTTGAATGACTAAATGGGGTACATATTTGGGTTCAGCGGATTCGAATTAGGGGGTAGAGTACAAATTACCCCCTTGAAATGTTTATTCAGCATTAAAATATATTAGGGATGAAATTGGCCAAAACGAGATTAGTGCTGCCATCTATTGGTATGACGTCACAAAAGTTTTTGTCGAATGGTTCAGAAAATGAAGCAAAGTTGCTACTACGCTAGGAAAATATTAAACTGCAAATAACTCAAAAACTAAGGGTTGCACGGTAAAACGGGGCGGATATTTGGATTCAGCGGGTCCTAATTGAGGGGTTAGACTAACCCTCATTAGCCTACTACCCTTACTTTACGAGTTATAAGGATTTTAAAATTTTCCTAGCGTAGTTGTAATTTTACTAGCAAAATCGTCAAAAAAATTGACACTACGCTAGGAAAATTTTAAATTGCTTATAACTCGGAAACTAAGGATTGCACGGCCAAATGGGGTGCATATTTGGATTCAGCGGGTCCTAATTAGGTGTATATGGTACAAACCACCCTTGAAATAAACGTAATTTTGGTAGTTTCTGGTGAAATTTTGCTGATATTAAATAATTATTATCTCGTAAACTAAAGGGCTAAGGGCCAAAAGTTAAATACAAACGTTGCGTAACTTTTCATTCTCTATCTGCCTGTCTATAGATAAGGCCGTTTTGGCCGATTTTTAATAATTTTTTCGATCTCCCACCATTCATGTTATCCTGATACAAACTTGGTGATTTTTGTTCGATTCAAAATTCAAGTCGAGTGAGGGTGAAAATTTAAAAACGCGATTACGTAAAATCTAAGGGTTGGGGAGTGATTTAGAGGTCATATTCGTACTCTACGCGTTGAAATATACCAGTATGCATATTGCCACCCCTAAAAGTTAATTAGCACCGGAGATATTCAACCCTTATTTGTATCTCCGGTTCTAAGGGTCGTATCGAAAAAATCTACATTGCATTCGATAGGGGATGAAAAACTGAGCATCTTTTACATTTAACTTTTTCCGCTACGACTCTTAGTGTAAGAGTTATGAGCAATCAAAGTGGTGAAAAAGTCGTCAAAACATAGTCATTAACCCTTAAACTAAGGGTCGTAGAGGAAAAAGTTAAATGTAAAAGATGCTCCGTTTTTCATCCCCTATCGACTGCAATGTACATTTTTTCGATACGACCCTTAGTACCAAAGATACAAATAAGGGTTGAATATCTCCGGTGCTAATTAACTTTTAAGGGTGGCAATATGTATACTGGTGTATTTCAACGCGTAGAGTACGAATATGACCCGTAAATCACTCCCCAACCCTCAATTTTTACGTAATCGCGTTTTTAAATTTTCACCCTCACTCGACTTCAGATTTGAATCGAACAAAAATCACCAAATTTGTATCAGGATAACATGAATGGTGAGAGACCACAAAAATAATTAAAAATCGGCCAAAACGGCCTTATCTATAGACAGGCAGATAGAGAATGAAAAGTTACGCAACCTTTGTATTTAACTTTTGGCCCTTAGCCCTTTAGTTCACGAGATAATAAATTATTTAATGTCAACAAAATTTCACCAAAATCGACTAAAAATACGTTGATTTCGTGGATTGTTTATACTGTACCCCTAATTAGGACCCGCTGATTCTAAATCTACCCTCAGAATTACATAATTACTTACCGTTTTGATATATTTATATATAAAAAATGGAACTGCGCTAGAAAATTTTTAAAACGCATATAGCTTGAAAAATAAGGATTGAACGACAAAACTGAGAGCATATTTGGATTCAGTAGGTCCAAATTGAGGGTGTAAACTACCCCTCTTTATCATACTACTCTTAGTTTACGAGAAATAAGCACTTTAAAAATTTTCTAGCAAATAATTAGAAATATTGTGATGGGAAATTTTTAATTAACAGCTTCATTTTCTAGGCCACTGCTCAAAAATATTCTGTGACGTCACACCAAGAGATGGCAGCACTAATCTCGTTTTTTGCAATTTCACCCCTAAAAAATTAAATTAAACGCTATTATAACGGGACGTAGGACAACAATAAGTTGTTTAATAAACATAATAAAGCAAATTTTCTATTCTAACTAAATTATTTATTAATTTTAAAAATTTACATTTCATTTAAATAATTCATACAACAATACTGTATATTTACTGCTTTTAAAAGTAAACATGAGGAAAATAAATAAAAACTGTTCATTTTTCTTTCTTTTTATATACAACACAAATACATAAGATAAATATATACTTTCATACATACTACATGCAATAATATCACGCCATTTACAAAGTTTTGGTTGGCACGAACCTTGTCACACATTTAAACTCAACAAGCAGTCAAACACTCCCATCCTGACACACTTCTTTCGCATCATCCACATTTATTATTCTTTTCAATCAAGCTCTTTTATTCTTTCCACTTAAATCAGTTGCATTTCTAATACATCATCAGTCATTCCAATCAACATATTCACCGGACAAACGCTCATCTCAACCGCACACATTCTCTTTAAAACACTCATAAATGTGTCATTTCCCAAGTTTCATTTGCTTCGTTCAGTCGAAATCATTTACACTCGCAATTTACCATCAATCATTTTAATCCACTAATTCGCAGAACGTTCACGCAAACGCACACAAACTATTTCACAAACTCATTCGATCACATAATCATTCTCTCAAACATCAACACATTTACAAATAAAATATTCAAATACAATAAAAGTTTTTGTAATTTTATTACAATATAAAATAATAAAATGACTTGCCCTGAAAGAAATACAATAAATGATTAGTTACATATTGTTACATTGCAATTGAATTTCAATTTCAAAGTCAATATTGTAATAACTGCATTTATATTGATAACTCACAGTATGTGAGGCTGCCACACCCAAGCTGGATGATAGGCAAAATAGATACGTATGTTTTGTATACAATTATTGTATCAAAGATTAAGTTACATATGGCAATGTCTAAAAAAATTGAAGGAGTGGAGAAGAGAACCCAACACGCAACCAACCAACATGGTTCTTTTCTCCACATAAATGGTCCTGTACATAATTCATAAAAGGATCATTAAACAAGGAACAAACCGCACACATATTTTACTAGTGACATTTCCTATCTGAGTTTAATATTGACCGCGGGTGATTTTAACTTGATACCTAAGAATAACCGATGTTGCTCTACAAATGCAAATATCTTGAGGTGTCCTGCTGACTACCGACTATTAAAGTAATAGTACAGTTAAATGAGGACGGTTTATTCCATGTCAACTTTTTGCTTATTTAAACCTAAGTTTGAAATATGATAATTGAAATACTAGTGACTCTCCACCCAATATTTAACATTTACCGCGCGCGCTTTTTGATTCTAACCCCAAGAACAATCGATGGTTGTTGTTCTTGTGCAAATGTCGTGGGACTTCTTGCCGATCCCCGAATGAGTGCTTAGTACACGGTAGACAGCCAGGGAAAGACTTTCCACGGTCCATCACCACCTTCATGCTCAGGATTGCCGGGATGGATTCAGTTTTGCATTCTAGTGACTCAATTCATCCAAGCTATCGAAGGCTGACTGACCCAAACCCTACGAGCTGCTACATTCCGACTCCCCGTGGAGTGCACCGAATCCCTCGTCGATCCTTACACGTGCAAGGACGTACGGTTCGAAGTCATCTGCGACCAAGTACTATACTGCCCGCCAATGACTCACCGACCACAACATAGACTTATTGGTTCCATCTTGCCCCCTTGCGTCTAAGCCATCCGAGGCACGATGACGAAGGCGCCAGGAGGTTGGGGTGCCAAAAGCGGTCTATGCAGGGTGTACCGTGCCCTCGTCGGCCCTTCAACGGAAGGACATGCATACAAATACAAATACTAAAATGCGGTTTAACGGTTCCTATTGGCTCTAAGCCATTCCCAGCCCCCAACCCACTCTAGTTGAATTTACTGTGTGGCATTGTCCTAAGTACATCATTGTACATAATTTTGAGTTACCCGGTCGCTGATTGATTCTAACCCTGAAGAACAAGCCGGCCTAGTATTGTTCTTATGCTCAAAAGTTTACGTGGGACGTCTTATCCGATTCCCCGTTGTTTCCGCCTAGTTAACCGCTATTCCAGTGTTTACCATTACGCCTGGCCCACAACGACGTACGCACCATGTCCTGGTCGGATTTAGCATATTCGCTAGGCGGACTACGACTGCCTTTGACATACCTAGCGAATGAACCTTCCGACAGCGCGCACCGACTCGATAGCCGCAGGTAAACATCGACTGGCTTCCCGTCACCACATCCGCTAATACCGTACATACACTAAGGAGTCGTCCATCACTGAAGCAAGGGCGAGGCGTCCGCTTGCAGCTGCGCTTGGATTCGCTTAGACATGCAGAGGGTATGGTGGGGTACCGAAATCCAACGTTGCCCCCATACACGAGTATGGGAGGGTACAAAACAAGACCTGCATGCTACCGCACACATGTCTAGCAAAGCCAAAAAAGTTCTAACGTCGTCAAGTTAAAAGCAAGCTATATAAGATAACAAGCCCCTAACTATACTAATCCCAATTTAAATTTCAAATTCAATTCAAATCAATGCCACACCCAATTGCAAAAGAATAATTCGCGAACCGAAATGTCACTAAGTTATTTCACCTACCAAAATTTCCTAATTCTAAATGGTCCTGTACATAATTCATTAAAGAAAGAGATGCATGCTCTCTGCTGTTTCGAAGCTGCCAGTTACTTCAAATTAATTCATTTGTTATTATTCAAAAGTCTACAACATTCAACTTATAAAAAATTAATTCTGCTCAAATTGTCATCATTATGTTCGCAACTTAATGTTAAGTATCTGGCAACAACGAATTTATTCATCACTTCTTGTTCTTTATTTATTGTATTGTCACATTAACATCTTCAATTTTATTTGCAGTTTCAAATGCATCTCTTAATTTATTTTGTTCGTTGAAAAAGGACCATTGAACAAGGAGTAAACCACATTTATTTTCACTAGTGACATTTCCTATTTAAGTTTAATTCTTGACCGCAATTTATTTTAACTTGAAACCCAAGAACATGACAAACAAAACAACCAAAGGCAAAACTATCACCCCAATTAAAATTATTTTAAAATCAATAATAATGTCACTAGTTTCATTAAAATTCCTTGATCCCTTAATCTGTACTACCAAAGTACTATTAAAGTACTAGTAAAGTAAAGACGATGTGGTTTACTCCTTGCAAACTATTACCTAAGTTAAAATTAATTGTTGAGATCATATTCACATGGTCATTGGGAATTGAACCCAAGACTGTGCCGCCTGTATTCATTTAGTTCCAATCTCAACATTATTATCAAAGATAGAAGATTCAGTCTTTATTATTTATGTAAAGTATTATTTCGAGTTAAAGAATGATTCACGCAAAAGGAAAAGACTGCCAAAACTATATTTGATAATTCACTTATCACTAAGTCTCTGGAAGGCTGCTGGAGTTGATGTCGCCTGCAGAAAGTCCCACGATGGATGTTGAAGTTGTTCAGTGTAATTCCTCGACGACTCTCGTGGTTGATGTCATGTGCAGAAAATTCTTCCATGTCCTTCGAAGACCTTGGCTTGTTCATATCGAATACCTAGGAACCACAAATCATTTATTTACATTTGATAAACAGTGTTTGCTTATCCTGAAAATATTAAATATTTATAATAAATGAATTATTTTATACAGGAAGTATCCAACAGTTGACGGCTGGTAACCGCACACACGATAAAAATATATATCTATACCGATTCTCACAATATGTGAGGCTGCCGTACCCTAATTGGGTGAAAAGCGTGATAGATTATGTATGTAATTAATATTATTATATTTGTTTGACTTTGTTTCCTCGATTTAATTAGGTTTTGTATTTTTATTCAATTTTTTTTCCTATTTTGTTCACTATATTTAGTCAATGTACATTTGCAATGTTGTAATATTATTCTGTAATTGGGTTCTAAACCTGTTGAATAATAATAGTAAATGTAAATTTTTAAGATTAATATTAGAATTGAAATAAAATAGTCTAAATTGGATGCATAGCTGAATGTGCTAATGACCGACTGTGGTTCTGACTATTCAGTTTCAGATCCAATTTCAATTTACTGCACAATAATCTGCCCTGTAGTGTACTCTCCACAAACAGTCATGAGTGATTGAACTGCTGGTAACTGCACACACGGTAAAACATAATATCCATACCAATGAATAAAAAATAATAATTTGAAAAATCGTTCCATGCAAAGAACAATCAAAGAATTGTGACAGACTATGGAATATTTGGGATTTTTGTCTCCAAAGTATGTTTAGGACTTGTAGATTCTATGCCACAACTAATTGAAACAGTTTAAAAATTAAGGAGAAGTTACACAGGGTTAGAAGCGAACAACAAAAATATTTGCCAGCTGTATCTGTATAAGTACTTTATTATCTAAGATAAGTATTAGTCCGTCAGCCCGCTGCCAAAAAGTGTAATGATAGTATAACGTATGCTCTCTAGGGTTTTGGCAGTTATGTATATAATGATCAATGAACAAGCAAAATTAGCGGGTGAGCGTGGAACTTGCACTAGACAAGTTGTTAGTTTATTGCTAAAAAATCACATTTTGCGATGATAGTATAACGTATGCCCAGCATACCAAACGATGTGTCATTAAAAAACATCCATCAGAATACGATCAGCATACGTGCAGCGTGGGTCCTTAGGGTCAACATGCGCCCTAAAAGTGTTAAGAAATACGTCATTTGTATAATACTATGTTCACTTCGTACTTTGAAGGTTTTTGAAAATTATTTTTGACAGCTGAGAAATAAAATTCATCAATTCTTTGTGTTATTTAAATAAATAATTAAAGTGTTATATTCTTATTATCTAATTTACCTACTGTTATTATTTTAACATCAATTATTCACCAAATGCCAAAAATTATATTGAGGACTCATTGTGAAATCAGCAACAAATTTCCGTATGTATTTATTATTTAACTAAAACCACAATGGCATACGTTATACTGTCATAGCAATCGTTAGAAAATTCGCGCAACTTTTTATCGGATTAAAACATTTATGTTCCAATCGATTCGTATGCCGTTCGACAAACTTGCATAATTAGATGCATATTTCATTTAAAAAACCAATGGCATACGTTATACTATCATCGCAAAATGTGATTTTTACTTCCTTGTACGAAGTAAGGAAGTATTGTAATCGCGAAAAATTTCGGTTCTCAGATTTTGACGGAAATATCCGTTTTGACCTTTTCTGAATCCATTATGACTAGTTTCGACGTGACGTCTGTACGTACGGACGGACGGACGTATGTGTGTCGCATAACTCAAATACGGTTAGACGTAGAAAGTTGAAATTTTGTATTTAGGACTGTTGTAGCATCTAGTTGTGCACCTCCTATTTTTGGTTTCAGTCTACAAACCGGAAGTAGTACTTTTTAAAAATATTTCGATAAATATTTAATTTTAGACAATTTTTTTTATTTTAAATGAAAGATTATGTGATTATTACCTACAATCGGTATTTTATAAATATTTTTGTATCTGCTATCATTTAAAAATAATTAAAGTATATATTTATAATTTATAGTATTTCGGTATCTTGTAGTCCATGATCGATTAACATTTGTTACTACGTAAAATTTAAATTATTATGACATGACAGTGACAATAGTAAAATATGCTTTATATCTTCTTCTGCAGTTTAAATAAAATGACTAAAATATATTTGTGAGTATACTAGTATAATAAGTTAAAAGAATTTTTAATATTATTTTACATTTTAGTTATTAAGAAAAGTATGAACACACAAGGCGTACAAGGAAGTCATGTGGTGTCCACGTCAGATTTTTTTTAACAATAAACAATCAACTTGTTCAGTGCAAGTTCCACGCTCACCCGCTAATATTGCTTGTTCGTTGATCATATATATATATATATATATATATATATATATATATATATATATATATATATATATATATATATATATATATAACTGCCAAAACCCTAGAGAGCATACGTTATACTATCATTACACTTTTTGGCAGCGGGCTGACGGACTATATGTAAAATAAGCGATGAACAATTTTATTAATTGTTTCGAATTTAAATAATCAAGCTGACAAGTAGTCAAATTATTTATACTTTATCTTTGTAAAATATTCATTTTCACTTCAACAAACATAAAGTGTCAATAATTTGACAGTGTGATTATTTGAATTCGAAACAATTAAGAAAATTATCCATCGTTTACTTTGCTAATAAATTCTACTTGGATATAGGTACATACTTATTATTTAATAACTTCTTCATTTATAATTTTAGACACTTTACTACATTAATTTTTTGAAGAGAGGATGTCCATTACTACCAGAATCAATAAATATTTATGGGATGTTCAATTAGGAAATATAAAGTTGCATATTATTTTTCTCAAATGGAATACCCTGTATACAAATAATGAATATAGTACGTAGATAGACAATGATAATCAAAAAGGTACATTTTACCAAAAGAGTTTTACTCTATTACTTCAAGTAACACTGTAAAAAATAATATGAAAAGCGACAGATCGTTGACTCACAAATGTGAGGCTGCCCCACCCTAAGTTGAGTAAAAGGCTTTCAGTTTCAGACAGGTACTCATTACAGTTAAGTAACTGCACAAACATCTTTCCTGTAGTATACTCTCGACAAACAATCGTGAATTTTGATCTGAGTAAACGCATCATATTCCAAATGGAGTACACAAAGTAAAAAGTAAGAAACTTACGTGTCAAACTGGTGAACGAGTTTCGAGTTACTGATGTTTACCAGCTGAAGAAGATTCAGTCATTCAGTAGCACCATCCTCTCCTAGACACTGTAGACTCCAACTGTAGAAACCAAAGAATCTTCAAACTTTGTACATGAAGTCCAAAATAATCTGTAACAAAAACAAACATTTAGATTCATATAAACTGTACGAAACAGAGATGGATAATTTTCAAGGAGGGATTAATTGTCATAGTTTTCAACGTTGACTATATATAATACCAAATATAAAACAAGAGTTCTCGTGAGTTAAGAATCACTACGACTGTTATACATAAATACATGTTGTTCTTCCAGGGAATCCAATGTTTATTAAAAAATGCTTACATAATTGCTTGAAGATCTAAAGATGTTGATGCCAAGTTGAATCTTGAAGTCAAAGGTTGCAGCAGTTGATTTCAAATGAAGAAAACTTCTTCAAGTCTCTCAATGATTGCCAGTCTACTTGCTCAATACCTAGGAACCACAAAAAAATTATTAATATTTGATAAATACTAAAATATATTACACAAGTTAACATTATATTATACAGGAATATACATGTGGTGTACTTCGCACTAACTATGAGTGCCTGTGAGTTGTCAGCTGGTAACCGCACACACGGTGTATTATTTATACTGATGTGAGGCTGCCACACCCAGGGTGGGTTATGTGTACGTTTTTAATAATAGGGTGCGGCACAAAGGACGGATGGTTTTTAAAAAATCATAAAATCAGTAATTTTTACTCAAAAACAAATTTATTTACGGATTCGAATTCGCAATGAAATAGCATTTGTGACAATTAAGTGTGGAAAATCAGATCAGTCATGTGGTGACCGTTTTTGACGATGCATTGCTGGAGGCGTTTTTGGAAGTTAGCGTAGACTCTCTCCAACTTCGATTCCTCAACTTGGGCGACTTCCACGCGAATTCAACTCGTCCAGGGTTCAGGGTTTGTGGACGACAGATATAGAGAGATTTTGTTAAACAGTTAACCCATTGACTGATAATTTATGTAAAACTCGCATTTTTAGTAATTTTTAGAAATTATTTAACAAAGTACGGCAAGGTTTTTTAGTAAATTTAATTCTTTAGCTATGTAAGCACAACCTATCATTATAAAATATGAGGTCATTGATTTCAAAAACAAAGTCACAAAATGATTTATTGTAACAGGCTTTCTTGCTTTGCATTTGATAGCAAGAGATGGGCCTTAATATCAAACATTTTAAAATTGAACTTTTAGAGATGAATAACATGTGCACAAGCACAACTAAAACAAGACCCGAACTCTGGATGAGTTGAAGGAGGCAATTTGCGTGGAAGTCGCCCAAGTTGAGGAAGCGATATGTTGGAGATAGTCTACGCTAACTTCCAAGAACGCCTCCAGCAATGCATCGTCAAAAACGGTCACCACATAACTGATGCGATTTTCCACACTTAATTGTCACAAATGCTATTTCATTGCGAACCCCAATCCGTAAATAAATTTGTTTTTGAGTAAAAATTACCGATTTTATGATTTTTTAAAAACCATTCGTCCTTTGTGCCGTATTCTGTACTATAAAACTGACCACAAAATGGCCGCGACACGTTATTAAAAATCAAAAACTCATGAGTTGATGGCTGATAACCGCACACACAGTATAATTTATATCTATACACACAACTCAAAATATGTGTATGTAATACTTGCAGCAAAATTATTTAAAATAATTCATTTACAAACAACCTTGGTAGACCCACACTATAAAATATATCCATACTGATAACGTGATAACTCACATTATGTGAGGCTGCCACATCAAAGATTAATAAAAGGCGTGATAGGCAGAGCGATCAAAGTCCAAAAAATCAAAAAATAAGATTTTGGTACCATCTTGTAGCAAAATAAGTAAATTTTCTTATACCTAGCGTTCAGAAAATTGCAGTAAAAACGATCTTAGTCACGATTTTCAGGCATTGAAATAATTGTGTCCACTGGAAGAACGATCCAAGTCTAATTTGTTCATTATTATCAACTCATATAACTAAGTTGGAATAAAATAAACAGTTATTTTTAATATACCATATTACCAATATACGAGTCTTCAAATCTTAAAATTCAATTATTTCGAAACTAACAAAATGTGACTTTGATCGTTCTTCCTATATGTGGTCTTTATGTATGTATGTATGTATGTTTCCGATTTAATTCGACACGACTACAAACGTAATATTATACAAATGTTCATAAAATGGCCGTTAAACGTTATGAAATAAAATTTAAATATACTTACAATATTGAGTCAGAGACTCGTCTCAGGATGTGTTGGAGGTGATCGGTGGTCCCACAGGTGGAATAGAGGCTGTACGACTGGCACCAGTGAACAGCAAGATGTATACCATCGACCACGAAGCGAACCAGACTGAAAAATGCAACAAAACAATATTTTCGTTATTACACAACAGTTTTATAGCAATAAAATTTGGTAGACAACTCAACGTACTTTATAAATGTAAATAAACACTTATTCAACATAAAAATCATGTGGATATCGGTGGATATGATTAAAAAATAGCACTAAATATCACAGTTTTAGCAGCGAACTGCTTCAAATGGTACATTTTCTACTATTAAATCGACAAACTCATTCCTACAAAACTTAATTAATCAGATTCGTGCACGAAGTTGCTTACGAAACACTCATGACGCGTACTACGTCACGTGACGTCATCTTACTGAATTTGTCTATTTGGTGGTGAACGCTGTTCATATATTTGAAAAATAAAATCATCATTTCTAAAAACAAATACCAACAATGTATTGGTCGATAATTGAATAAAAATAGTAAATTGATTCCATAGAATCAATGTAGTTTAATCACGTTAAAATTTTAAAAGCTATAGGATGATAGGATGACTCAAATTTAACTAGAACCTTTCTGAATATTTGTTGAAAATGAGAATAGTATAAAACATACATATTATTCTTGTGTTTGAAATAATTATTATTTTCAGGGCAAATCTTCCTTATACGCATTTATACTTATTCATTACAGAAGTAGCATAATAAACAACTCAGAGCAATGCATGAGTAATCATAATTTAGATTTCAAATTTTAATAAAATATGGACTTTTCTTTGGTTTAACGTTAATACAAAAAAATTATTATAGGTTCCTACATAATATATAAAATATCTATTTTACAATAGGGTACTTTACCATAGTAGCAAATTAGTAATCCAGTAAATTATATTAAAAGGAGACCTGAAAAATGAGTTATTGATATGAAAAAAGTTTTCAAAAAGTTAATAGTTCTTTAAATATTTGAGATTTTACGTATCGATACATCTATACGTCACAGTAATGCGTTTTCACGTGTATTTTTACCTACCTACAGTAATAAAGAAACTACCAAATTGCTTTATATAGGTTGTAACATTTACATAGAACATTTGATTTTACATGGAGTACATTTTAATTCCTGCCTCATTGTTTGAGAAAATTGCAGCTATACATCTACGTGACACAAACTTTAAAAATTAATTACAGCTTTATTAAGAACAATTAAGGCTTATCAGTACTCTCAATCGCTTTCAAATAACATGAAGTTTCAGTAAAAAAACTTTTGAAAAAATGGGTAAACTACCCTATTGTAAGTTACAGTTACAAGTTTGTGAAATTGTAATAACTTTTATGAAACACTTGTACTTGTACATAGTTCATTACAACTACTTGTAATTGTAAAATTGTAAGAATGTAACTTGTTGTTTTATGAAACAGGGAGGTCAAAAAATACGTTACACCATCTTAGATCCTCAACGGATCTCACATCCGCTGGGGTTGTCTCAGCACCGCCCAGTGCCTTTAGCTCTTTTTTACAGTCTTTACTACTCGAGAGTCTGAAATCTAAGATGTCGAGAGCGCGATACACGATGTAAAGCCTCGTACGAAGTCATTCATTCAACACGTGGGAAGATTAAGATGCGCTTTATATTACGCTTCCTTTCAGCAGAACAAACGTAAGTACCTGCGACTTGGAGTGGAAACACGACCGACGAAAAACGAGATCAGGAGAAATCAGAAATTTGATAAATTGTTTATATGTTTATAAAATATTTGTAGTCCAAGAGCTAGCGGTCAAATTAGTGTGGACATTTTATTAGTCCTGAAATTGAAGGGTTTCCATTATAGCGTCGTTGTATACTATTATATAATAATTGATAACGCATTTCACAGTTCACACCAGACTGGTGGGTTCTGAGATGAACTGTGAAATGCGTTACCAATTATTATTATATTTCTTGGTAGTGATGTACTACGGTGGGGTTACCCTCGTGTCGTCACAGCTATTCTCAGTTGCGTGACATAAGTGATGGACCGCTGAGATGTTGTATTTTATTTAGACACAGAAACGTTCTCTCATACTATTATATGTTTATTAAGAGGCCCGTCTACCTCCTAAAATCCAACACAACATGTACTAACGTAGCGAGTGTTTTGTGGCCAGTACAAGAATGGTCAAATTTTATTTCAACAAGGATTCTATACTTAAAGGATCAATTAACAGTTGTGCCTTTTTAAAATTGTAATTAAAAAATTGTGCATGAATATAAAAATTCCGAAAAATTCATAAACATTTCCAATTTTAAACATTACACAACTATATCTCCTGATAGAAATTTATTTTTAAAATTTTAAAAAGGCACATCCATGTAGATCCATTCTTTCTCTATTAAATGTTTATTGAAGTCAATAATAAACTAACAGTTTACTCGCAATTAAAACATTTTTTCAGTTTTTTTCAAATTGAAAATGGCATTGCATTGCTAGGATGCGGTAGAGTACGAGTTTCGGGCTGGTTTTACTCAGTTGCAGTAGTGGGGCAAAGAGTGGAATATAAATAAAAGTAAAATCGAAAGTATTCAAGGACTTCGGAAAAATTGTAGAAAAAAATTCATTTTTCTTTTGAAATCGATAATGTACATTAGCCGGAATACGGCTATAGGTAACTCTTCCTAAAGGCGCGTATTCATCTGAGCACGAACGGGAACGAGGCAAGGCGAGGCCGAACGATCATACATATGTGGACGTATCACCAAGGCGCGACAAACAGCATTCGGCTGTGCGACGCACGGTCCGAGGCAGTTCGGATGCCATCCGATGGAAGTCGGTACTTCAAAGAAAAATTTGATCAGATGTGTACGGCATTTGTTCGTTCAGCTTCTGCATGTATGGGATGGATCGGTGCCTCGTTCGTTGCCTCGCCAAACGTCGTACGTTCGCATATTCTACCAAACAAATTTACAAACGAGGCATCCGTTCGGCCTCGCCTTGCCTCGATCCCTTTCGTGCTCAGATGAATACGCGCCTTAAGAGATCTCCATCTGGTGACAGTTATTGGAAGCTGTCAAATAGACATTAAATCTTGAAGAACTACGCTTCGTATGTGGTTATTTTTATCAATATTATCTAAGTATTAAAAAATACAGATAATTAGTCAAATAATACCACAGTCTGAGTCTAAGTTTCGTATTACGTAGGTGTATGTCTATCTGACAGCTTCTAAAGTCACCGCTATAGCGCTGCAATCTTAATCGAGATCGCCTAGAGAGAAATTATAAATAATTTTACTTATGTATATAATATCTAACCCAATTTAAAGTTAAAAAGTCAAACAATGTCTCCCCAACCCTATAATAAATCCTTTGAAAACACTGCACCTCTCGATAATTTGAACATCACTACATACGCACGACTTACACAAAGAATTCTTCTTCTTCGCGTCCGTTCGACAAATCCGGTATTTAGTCTTTTAGTCGCAAAGGCACAAAGGCATTTTCTGGGTACGAGCGTCGAGGTACAGGGATGATAAGAGATGCATAGGGCTACAGGGGTGTACAAAACACTGCACAGAGGAGCATTGAAGTAGGCAGCTGTCACCGGCGATCTCAACGACAGATACTACAAGAGATGAGGTAAATGCGGGATTAAGTAACTGTCACTAGCTTGGAATAACAACGACGAGTGCTCATTTACAAATAGGCCAGTTGGATAAATATAGCACAAAGGAATATCAATATATTACATCCATGATTTTTAAATGCATTGGGTATGTTGATTTTTGTTCCGTTATTGGGCAAGATGCTCTCGATACTCTCGATTTTACTTTTGTTTCTATTCCACTACTACGGCTGCCTAAAACCAGCCCGAAACTCGTACTTTGCCGCATCCTAGCAATGCAATGTCATTTTGAAGTTGAAAAATACTGTAACAGTGTTTTAGTTGCGAGTAAACTGTTAGTTTATTATTGACTTCAAGATAATATTTTTGTAAACATTTAATAGAAAAAGAATGGATCTACAGATGTGCTTTTTTAAATATTTAAAAATAAATGTCTATCAGGAGATATAACCGTGTAAAGTTTGTATAAACTGGAAACTTATATGAATTTTTCGGTATTTTTATAATCATGTACAATATTTTTGTTAAAATTTACACAACTGTTAATTGATCCTTTAAGTATATACGACCGGATTGCTCATTTACTTTTTTAATCAAGTTTAATAAAAGAATAACTTGAGTAGCTATACCCCTATACCTAACCTACCTAGGTAAATATTCATTGCAGATATTAAAATATTAATCGTCAATTGAAGCATGAAAATATGTAGAATATGAAATGAAATTGACAGTGGGGAATGTTGTCATACAGGAGTTATGAAGTTATTATTATGATTCACCCTAAGGCCTAAGTTTATTGAGTAGGTACGCTTCATAACAGTACAGTTGTCCAAATAAAAATGCAACTTTTATTTATTATATTGAAGAGTATCCCTTGTGAAGATTAAATGTATAGAAAGGTTGTAAATGATATTGCTCAGACGTCTTGATCTTCACTATTTTATTAAATCAAATGAAATTTGATTAAGGACTTTTATTTATTAGATAAATGTTTACGTGTCAATTTAAATAATTTACAAAACCGAAACGAATTAAGTGAAATTTAAAAATGTTTGCACGAAATTTTTTTGTTATGCCTATAGAAAGTTATGCTATCATTCTCGTACACCCCTAGAACGTACGATTACAAATTCACTGTTCTCTGCTATCTATAGCTGATGTAAAGGTAAAAAATGCGTTGGTCCGTATTTAGTTTAGCCTCAATGGTTCGATGCCTCGTATTTAGCATTGTGCAGATGCGGCCGAGCAGCTAATGAGGATAACTAGAGTTAGGTCAATTCTTTACAAACCTAACTGCTGAGAGGAATCAACGCACCACATACAGATAGCAAGGGATGATTCTGTAGGCCAGGTGGAGAAGCTTTTCTGACGTTTGACTGATGCCAGAGTGTCTACTACGAGTAGTTTGAATTATGTACCTGGGACAGATGATTGTAAAATCTACCACAACTTTATCAATTCTATAATATTATCTCAAATATTAAGATAAAACATTTTTATTTGAAGTTGAAACCCAAGTGGAAAAGAGGAAATTATGAAATAAAACTCTCCTGTTGAGTAATAGTTGTCTTTAATTTGTAATTGTGATTGTTTAACATTATAATAGTGTCGAATTTTACCATACTTATACGTACTTATTTGTATTTATTTATTGTAGTTTTGTACCAGACCCGAAGATGGCAATTTAAATTATCGAAATCGCGATCGTCAATTTACGAAAGTTATAAGAGTGAAAAATTAAAGACAACTACTACCCAGTCGGAGAGTTGAGAGTTTTATTTCATAATAAACCATTTTATTCATCAGACAAATGCAAAGAAATATACCATCAAAATTAGTGCTGAACTTATAGAGAAAATACCTTGAGTAAAGGCAATGAGATATAAAATAATATTATGACATTATTATACATTGAAATTCACAACTTTGTGCATATATTTTAATGGTGTATTGTGTTTAACTTACTGATCACGGAACTGAAAGATTTTTTCAGATTTCGCAATTTTAGTTTCCAGGTTCTTTAATCAAACGGGTTTGGCCCACTGTTTTCAAATGGAATTCTTATAAAATTACTGCTCTTACCATTGCACAATAAATTAAAATTTTATTTTATTTCATTCATAGTTAGGCAGATATCCATTATACAATCAACAATCAAATGGTTTCAAAAATATGTTGTGCGATAACTGCCTTTAAAATTTAAATTAACGTGTTTTAAAAAAATTATTTTCGTTCCATTAAATAAATGCACGAAGTTGTGAATCTTCCTATAATATCCCAAGTGCATGTCATGTTTCTCTCATGAAAAATGAAGCAATATGTAAAAACTTCCACGAATAATCCAGTAGAAAATAAATCTATAGTAAAATAATTGTACACTTAATTGTTCTAGTTGTCCCCTATCAAAATAATAAAGTTAATTGTGTTTTTTAAACCTATCCTTTAAATTATTGGTAATTTGCACTAGTGCTAATTATCGATACTAGTGCAAAATTATCGTGTAATTCTACGTTGATTGGACGACATTCAGAAATGTCAGACTTCTGATTGGCCTAAATTTTATAAGGGAAATAGTCAATAATATATCAAAATACTAAAAAAAACACTATTGTTTTATGCATTCATAATTCAACACTATTGTGTTATGGGTTCATTTTATGTCAACATCATCTGTCAACACACCATATTTCAATAATTAATGATTATAAATATGTAAAGAAAGAAATGTTTTATTTAAAAATACGTATAGTCGTATAGATAAGACGTCGTATTTGACTCGCACATAATGGCCATAATTAACTCAGTTGATTATACACTCGCCTTCAGCTCGTGCATAAACTTTCATCCTCTTGAATTACACCCTACATTAAGTGCTACATTTTGATATAATTATTTAATGATTTTATTTAATTGAACAGCAAATGAATATGCAGTTGGTCACAGTTTAAATTTTAAATGTCAAAAAATACTGAACTTACGATCACAGCATCAAGCCAATATAGTGGTAATAATCTTTATGCTCAATTAGTATTCATAAATTCACATTATCAAATAATATGAGAACTGATTGGTATTCATTATCTTGACTTAACTACAAGTCAAACCATTGTCCTAACGACCCTGCAAAGTTAATCTTTTGTTTCAACACCTCTGAGACACATTCACAAAACTACCAATTTAAGAATAAAACATTCCTAGAACCAAACAGTTTTCTAAAGTTAATCCGTTACTCCAACACAATTTCCCTACTTACATTCACAAGCAATTACCATTTTCACGAATGAAGATATGAAATTGGTGTCATTTACAGGTAGAGAACTAACTCGAGACTCATTGTCACTTAGCTTTGTCTTAACGAGGGGAAAACCCGACTATGGTTCGAAAACTTCTTTGCTGATGCCGGCGTTGTTTAAAAAGGATCAAAGTTTACAATCCTTAATTTTATTCTACGAATTCGAAATATCAATGAAGGAAGCAATAAACCAAAGTTGAGGCTTGGACATAATCCGAGGTAATTGGTCTGCAGTTTATTCATTATTTACAAATGGTAAAATTAACAGTCCGCGTTAAAGTAGGCACCTGAAGTGGTGCTAAAGTTAATTTGGAGGGTCTTGCCATTAACAAATAAGGGCTGTATTAATTGATGGCTATTATACTATAAAGAGTTAAATTATTATAAGTCATATTGTGTTTCTTTTAAGATATTGTTTGGCTCTTAAAATTTAACGCATATTAAATGGCAGCATTTAAGGGCGCGCTTAAAAGTGAAAAAGTCGTAACAGTCTGAAATGGTACTGTTTTCAACCCGATAATAGTCAAAATCATATTATAGGTCATAATTTGATTTTTTTAAATGTTTTATTTTTAGTAACTACTAGTGCCACGTCAGCGACACTTTTACATGGCTCATTTTGCACATGCTTTCTGCATAAATTTCGGATAAACGATGTAACCTACAATGAAAATTATATTACATAATGAAAATATAAACATTCCTAATAGCCTTATTCTAAAAATGATGTCTGTAATAATAGTTCATTTTGCATAAAATTCATTGTAATTTGGCGAATTTTGTTCTCTCTTCTTTCACTTTTACTGCAAATTATATTTTTCAGCGATTGACATTAAAAGTGCTGTTTTTCGACAGCTGACAGTTAGCAAAGTGTCACTTTTGCTGCCTAGGCAGCAAAAATAGTAAAAAAAGCCTAGACAGTAAAAGTAATTGTTACTCTGGTGAATCAACAAATTTGACATTTATAAAATTCATCAATATATACCTAAACCTATTTTGTTTTTTACATAGCAACTGTCAAATTACGCATAGCAACATAATTTGATTGCGATACCTATCAATATATTTAAAATAATCACTAAATTAATATTAATTAATAACAATCGCCGAAAAAATAATGTGTTTAACATGGCAAAAAAATACAGATTTGCTGCCTAAGCTACGCCTCGTCTATGAAACTCTAACAGCGGCAGCAAATCTAATATTTTTCTGCCAGGTTAGGTATTCCTATTTAGCAATTTAAAAACTCTAATGATTTTATTGATACAGTATTATTTATGCCTATTGCTTGTTCCTATTTGCAGATATTTATGTAGATAAAATACATAAAAATGACTAGGTATCTGAAAACGGTTTCGAGCGCTACCTTAAATTATAATTAAAAACACTATACATTTTTATTGAAATTAGTGGAATTCTGTGAAAATCTGTTGTAGCTACAGATCTATAAAATTGTAAATCATATATACTAAAAGGCATAGTGTGGTGGAAGATTCATCACCTTAGCAACTATACGTTTTTTTGCTCTAAAATTTGTATGGTTTGGACGATTTTAATGAAACTTTTTTTATACGATAAAGGGTTATTTTATCTAGTGATTTTTCTATATTTTATTGTTGTAGGGAGCACAGTTTGCGTGAGAAATAATAAAAACTCACTGTTTTTTCACTCCTTAGCAACGGGCATTATACTTTATTCGATTGTTTTTTTCATTTGACATATAGGTAGAGGATGAATTTGACTATATTTCTATGCATGTTTCAACCCCATATTGGGTATATTAAGAAAGTTATTAAGAAAAAACCGAAAAATGCACGGAACGCAAATGGGAGTATGCCATGGAATTTTTGTTTTCTTTTTGATAAAAATATTTTTTAGTCTAGTGTCAGATTTGACGTTTCCATTTTGAAATTTTACTTGGATTTATCTTTCATATTTGATAAGGTACAAATATTTTGAAAATTTTATTGTGTATTTAAAGATGGAGCACGCATTATATTTACATGTTTTTGTATAAATTTGTAATATTTTGTTTGAATATTTTTATTCAATTTTACAATGCACTGTGAAGTTGCATCATGTTGTTATTTATTACTGTCCTATTTATAGTATATTTTGACTCAAATGTAAATGTTCAATTAAAATTATATCAAATTTCCGTGCATAATACTATGTATAATTCCCAGTATTTTAAATTTAATTTACGTGTTAAAATGGAGTCCGTTAATCGGGATTTTTAATTGTACTTGAGTTTGGGTTAAATTTTAATTTGCCCTGCTCAAGCCGCCCTACTGGGAATTGTATCCTAGATACGCCAGGCCCACCTGGGCAGAGGTAGGGGACAGCACACTAACAACCAGACAAGCACGAGACAGGACGCGGATCTAGATTGTAATTATTGCTCTTGTATAAATCTGTTTTTACATAAGTATGTATGGTATTAATAATTAGCACCGAGGGGTACAAAATTGCTTCCATGATCGGCATTTGTTTTAAATTTAACAACTACGTGAGCACTAACTTTATAAAATTATTGAAAATGGCGGCCATTGGTCAATGGTCAATTGTTTTTATCAAAAAATTATATAATCAAATTCTAGGGCTGGATAAGGGCTATCCAATTAATACAATTATTGAAAATGGTGGTCGAAGATTAAAATTTGTTTTTAAAAAAAAAATTGGAAATATATCGAGTTTGTATCAGATTAAGTGCTAAATATAGGCTACTTCATTAATAAAATAATTTAAAACGGTCAGAGGTGAGCACTACTTTTCAAAATTGTTGAAAATGGCAGCAAACGACGTTCTTTTGTTTTTATAAAATTAAAGGTTTTGAAAATTTACAATATTGTTCAAGATGACGTTCGACTATCGTCTTATGTTTTTAGTAGGATAACCAGGATATTTATTTTATGACACATATTTTGTTATTCTATTTTACAATTTTAATGGCTTAAATAAAATTTATATTGAAGAAGGAAGATGAATAATTTGAAGTTGTATAATTAAATAATTATAATTTCATCATAAAATTTTTTTGGTAGAGTCTAAATGTTAAAATCGTTATTATTGAGGCACGAAGTGCCGAATCGTCCCACATTCAGGGTCCGCGGAGCTTGAGCCCGCGAAGCGGGCGAACCCCCTTTGTCGCGCGGTAGCGCGACCTAGCCGAAGGCCCGCGTAGCGGGGCCTGACGCTAGTATTAAACAAAATCGCCAGGAAATTTATAATCATATATGAACATTTTTATATTTGTCAACAAACATTGATGTGATTTTGTTCAATATTTAAAGATATATTTGCACAGAATCCCACCATTAGTCTACACTCTTTATAGTAAATTCTCTGCACCATATGACCAATGAACTAATTATCCTCCAATATCCCATATGCGTATGGGAATCCCACAGATCCCACGATATTCCCTCCGATCACATATTGCTGAGAGAACATCACCTCTACAAAGTCATCCATGTAGCAATCACATGTGGACTGTAGAGGTAGAGGGCTATGGAAATGAGCGTCATATGCGCGCCGTGGTGCTCTATGGGATGTTTGTGTGGGAATGCATAGCGCATGGGGTTCTACGTGTTACGTGATAAACTTCCTCACGAAATGAGGGTGGATGGGGAGAGTGATTGTGAGCACAGGTGATATATAAATAGTTAGGGTTCATTTATTGTTTTATAAAATTTGTCATTGAATATGAAAGATTAAATCCCATTTTACATTGAGCAAGCGCAACGGGCAACTGCAATCTTCAAGTCCGAGTTGAACAAGAAAATTGCAGAAGACATTTTTTTTCATTTTACACTGAGCAACATCAGCAACATGCAATTACGTATTTAATGTATAAATTTATTAATAAATTTACCAATATTTTGTTACTATGTCAACTTAACCTCTTGGATTTGTTGTATTATTGTTGGAAAATAAGGATAATGGCATTATAACCACTAACGCACTAACTTTCAATAACAAATTAATCTTTTTGACGTTTATGTTTAGTTGGCATCATAACGAACTAAAAATAACTAGCAATAACTGAATTGCCTGCAAGTCTTACAAAAATTAGAACATGTTCTATTCCATGCAACCGTTGCCCCAAGATTGCTTCTGCCTGTTGAAAGTGCAATTTCTGTATTACAGTCATGCAATATTGTATCAATTTATCAAAAGTTGCACTTGCATCTGCAATATTGTTCAATGTAAATTGGATTTGATAATTTGTTGAGTGCTAAATAAAAATGGAAAACTGATTTGCAGTCTAATCGGTACCTATTAAATTAAATGTTTCTTCTTATAGACAATCAGTGGCGTAGTTATGGTAGGGCAGTTCGGGCAGTTGCCCGAGGCCCCAGATATTTAGGGGCCCCCAGAAGTTTAAACAAGGAATTTTAGCATTGAATTAAAAAATTACTTTCTTCGCAAAATAAATAAAGTGAACAATTCTCCAATAAACTATGTAAAAATTTGTAAAAATTCTGCCGAAAGGGCTCCAATGAAACTACGGTAATTTACTAACAAAACTACGATTTTGCCCGATTTGGGTGTGTCAGCCTTACATACTGTGAGTAAAAATATAAATTCATTACTATGCGCAGTTCAAAATTTGAACCAGAGTTGTCAGAACCCAGTCAATCACATTACGCACTGAGCTATGTTTATAATGTTCATACCTCTCAAAATATATATTTAAAGTATTACAAATATGATTGCCTGTACAAGCCGAGGCGAGATTCTTGAACGTACACGTAACACGTACACGAGCTGTGTGTCTATGTAATAGTGAACAATTCCTCAATAAACTATTTAAAAATTCGTAGAAATTTTGCCAAAAGAGCTACAAACATGAAACTACGGTTATTTACCAACAAAACTACGAGGAATCCAATGGTGCAATCAAATTTTCGATTTTACATTTAGTTCAGCCTGTACATCACTTAGAAAAACTATAAATCGATTTTTACCTTGTATTATTTATCGCAGGGCCTTGAAATTTCTTCCAGGATTCAATGAGGTCCTTAGACACATGCTACACATAGTTTTGTAAATGTATATCGCGATATAACTACAGACTTGAGTAAATAAAGCACTACGAAATTACCAAGCGTTGATTTTGTTACATCATTGAAGTTCTCACTGGTTTGTTTTGCACATTCTTCATAGAGATGGCGCCTGTTTCGATTCGTATTTGAATATTTAACTGTTTTAAATGATATTCTGGTAAATTTATGTCTCTTATTTATTTGGATAATATAAATTTGGAAACTAAGTAATTAATGAATGAAAAGAACATACTCAGTATTACATACTTCTCTCTTTCCCAACAAATAGCAAGCAAGTCCTATTTATTCTTTATTGATTACATTTTGAAGAGTATTTTATATTTCACTACAATATAAACATTGCAGATCCAACTATGTAACTTTCAACAAACGAATCCATTTCTAACAGTTGCAATATGTCGTCAAGTTAGCAGATTACTGAAATGATTATGAACCACACATCACACATCTTACAGAATACAGAAGAAGTAACCGATTACATCTATTATAAACCAGCCCTTATTAAATGACAAAAATTAGCTCCAATTGATGTCACAGCAATTTATAACTTGTAATCATCGATTCTCTAAAGCCCATTTTACATTGGGCAAGCGCAACGGGCAACTGCAATCTTCAAGTCAGAGTTGTTCAAGAAAATTGCAGAAGACATTTTTTCCATTTTACACTGAGCAACATCAGCAACATTCAATTATTTATTTAATGTATAAATTTATTAATAAATTTACCAATATTTTGTTACTATATTATGTCAACTTAACCTCTTGGGTTTGTTGTATTGATATATTGTTGGGAAATAAGGATAGAATGGCATTATAACCACTAACGCACTAACTTTCAAACACAAATTAATCTTTTTGACGTTTATGTTCAGTTGGTAGCATCATAACGAACTAAAAATAACTATAAATAACTGTGAATTGCCTGAAAAAGCCTTACAAAAATTAGAACATGTTCTATTCTATGCAACCGTTGCCTCAAGATTGCTTCTGCCTGTTGAATGTGCCATTTCTGTATTACAATCATGCAATATTGAAGCAATTTGTCAAAAGTTGCACTTGCATCTGCTATATTTCTCAATGTAACATTGACTTAAAAAATCATTACTAATCTATGTTAAAATCAGTTTGAAATTTTTAATAATAAGTTTGGTAAAAGCATGATAGATATGTACGTAATGCATACACAATATTCCAATTTTAATATCGCATACTTATCTATCATCCCTCTCCTACAGGTACATTCATATTTCACCCCTGTTATGAAATGATAACGATTATTAATAAACGAAATCATTGCTCCATCTATTGCTGTGTTACCCGAGGGTGAGTTACACCCTGCACCCTCGTCTATATTACTGGGGTACCAACAAGCCTACTACGATGAACCATGTGGTCCAGCAACAGATGCTTGCGAGAGGGATTCGAACCACGAACGGTGGAGTTGCAACCCGGATATTACCTGTGCTGAATCACATTCTAAAGTTCACACGGGGGGTGGGTAATTGGGTGTAATTATATTGTGGGTGGAAACAGCAGAGGAGCAAATGTCACATGGTAAAAACAATTGTGTGACAGTATTTTTAAATCGAATAATAAGTTTAAGGTTCAATAAGAAATATAAATAAATTGTAAATAAAGCTAGATTCAGACCTAAGCAATTAAGTGTAAGTAGCTAATTTAACCAACCAGCGCTCAACGTTCGCACTTATAATTATTAAAATTGGCATTTTGTGGAAGCGTTGGTTGGTTAATTTAGCTCAATTTATAATGGAGTATAGGTTTGAATCAAGCTTAACCGGTTCCATCCATTATAAATTCCTTTAGATTACAATAATTTTTATTTTTATTAACCAACCAGCGCTTTCACAAAATTCTAATTTCAATTATAAGTGCGAACGTTGAGCGCTGCTTGATTAAATTAGCCACTTAGCACTTATACTTAAAATTGGGTAGGTAGTCTAGCTTTATGCTTGTATAAAATAGATGACAATTTTGTATATCCTTGTGTTTATGACTTAGGTTTGTTTTTATTTAAGTCTGCTATGAATGCTTCCATATATTTGTTAGATTCTTATTTTTATGTGTAATTTCATTTTTATTTTATACGAACGTTTATAATAACAATTATTCCAGAAAAATAAATTTTATAACATCAAGAACCATAATTATTTGCCGAATTAAAAATTTGATAACCTCGAGACAATATTGTATTTAAGCTGATAGATTGTCCAGGCTATAGATGCGCATAGTTCTCTGCAGGTGATGACGTACGAACCCGGAGTTCTGTGGTTCAAGTCTCTCGGCCGATAATGTGCAATAAAATTTCATTCGAACGCTTCAAGCTGACCGCTTGACCGTCTTAAATGTATAGTGATGCCGCCGAGACGAGAAATTTCTCGTCTCGTCTCGAAATTACGAGACGAGAAACAATTAATTTCTCGCCTTGAAAAAAATTTGATATTTTTCTCTCCGAAAATGTAATTTTTATTTTACTTTCTTCGTAGCATTTTTGGTTTTGATATAAATATTTTTATTGCTAAAATAAGAATTGAGTGCAAATTTAATAAAAACGTAGAAAAGTTCCTAAATTTATTTCTAGCTTTTCAAATACATGGCAGCAAAATTTTGTCGCGAAATTGATACGAGAATTGGACAGCAGAGAAATTACCGAGACGAGAATACTTAAAATTAGAGACGAGACGAGACTATTTCTCGTTTCATCTCGTCTCACGGCACCACTACTTAAATGTATGTTGTCCTGGTTGCTTAAGAATCTCTCCGTTGCCGCTTTGAATTTCAAAGATAATTGCACAAATTGAGATTCTGACTGCACCAAGATCAATCTGTCAAAGAGGTTATGGCACTACAATAACATCTACACCAGTCAATAATTGGGAGTAAATCTTGATGTTGAATAAAAAATATAATAAGTTAAAATTATAAATCATCTTAAAATTAAACAAATTATAACTAACCCCCAAAAATCAATACCTATTCAAACAATGACTAACTCTACCATTCATCCAAAACCACGGGCCATATCCCTTGGTGGGCGTGTCCTCCAGGGGTAGGGACCCTCTCCAACCAATCACATCGCTGCATTGCGCGTCAGGTCAAGTCACAAACCTTCATTCATCTTCCCGGCTCGTCCTCAGGACTCAAAGCCCAAAAGCTCAAAAAGGGAATAAGTTAGAGAAGCCAACGTCAGTTAGTTGCTAAGAGTTACGCGGGACAGAAGTGGATTTGTGACGTCAAGGGTTGAAGAGTTAAATAAAGTGGAGTTTAGTTGTGGTAGTGACAGTGATGAATATTGTTGACAGTATGCAGAGTGACGCGCTTGTGCAGATGGGCCTGCAGAAGGTTTCGCCGCCGTCGTCAAGTAAGAATTTTTTAAAAATATTTTTTGTTAAAAAGTGTGGATCTGCTGTTTAAATTTACATTTTTTTGTACTCAAATCGTAATCTATTACCTACGCCTTTTACTCAATTTGGGTATGGCAACAGCAAAAATTGTGAGTCATCGGTACTTATAATTGCACTATTTTTTTAAACAAACACTATTCCTCATAGTCTATAAGAGAGGTATTGTAATGACATCAAAATATTCGAGTATGAGTTTTTGGTGCGGATAAGCACGTTTCAGGGTCTCTAGAATACGAATTTAATACTTTCACGATGATGTCTGTGTGTATGGACGTATGAATTACGAGTATGTGACGATTTTTCGTCGACGATAACTTAAAAGTATCAATTCTTTAATAATCAAATTTCACATTTTTTATTGTTTTAATAAGGATCTTAACACCAGATAAGATTTTGGTAGAAATCTGCAAATTTGCAAAAAGTAACGACCTACTATTCTAAAATTGATTTGAAAAATACGTCATGCTTTGCTTGTTTAACTTTTGTTTCACAAAGTATTGTATTATACACTGGATAGATAACAGATTTTAGCGCTCCGCTGCGCGTCGGGAGACAAACATTGCGCCTTGCGCTAAAATCTGTTACTTCTGTCACATACATAATAAATAACTATTTGTGCGTGTCTGTTTAAAATTTTAATGCTGTATAAGACAATATAAGTACGTACTGTCCTTTAGTATATGGAAGCGTTCGCAAATTTATATAAAAACGGCTCGATTTAAAAGATTTTAAACTAGGCGTCATTGTAAAAATTAACTAACAGAAGGGAAGAATAGAAATTGTGTCTACACTTCATTTTTTTTAAAGACTGCACTTTGTAAACTTTGCTATCTTATTATTGGCCAATCGTAAAACAAAACATAAACAAATTATCGTAAATGTTATAAATTGCTGTCAGTCGTCGAGCATTTGAGTAGAATTATCGTTCATTACAAAATGTATAACCAAACCAGTATTCCAATTACTGTCTTTAAAAAAAAAATTAAGTATAGTTATATTTCCTTTTAAAAATCTGTATCGTATGTAAAAAATTTAGTAATATAATCAACTGATTGATCGTCAATATTTTTGTACAGCAATATATAATTATTATCTCGCCATTTTAAATTGTAATTCTTTAATTTAATTAATGCCCGTAATTCCACTAAAAATAGGTACTCGTTACTTTAATGATAAACAAATACCTCCATTTATTTATTAAATTAACTAGAATATCATGTTACAGTTTAATTAATTATTCTATATTAATGAACTGTAAATGTAGTAATTTAAACATTTTTTCAAACTTTTTATTTGCCATAAAAGGGAATATTCATTAGCATTGAAAAGTAAACTAATTGCAAGAAATTAGTTATCTAAGTACACAATCTAGAAACAAATAAAAGAATATAAAATATTAAATACAATCTACAGATAGTAAATTAATTAGAAAATAAAATAAATAGTCGCTTTTACAAAAAAATCAGATATCTATACAAATTCGACAGATGTGTAATTTTAAATTATCCAAAGTATCATAAAAACATTTAGAACAGTAGGGTGAAGGTATTTCACCCCGTGTGAACTATGGGGATATGTTATTAGATTTCACGTCAGATGGTCCGAAAATTCCTACACAAAACAAGGGCGCATCCCTTTATAATTGTTCTGAATCTGTCCCATTTAATGGCAGTAGCATATGGCTGCAAATCTGTACCATGCACGCAAGAACAAATAAATGAAAATAGATTCACAAAAAAATTATATTTTGCTTACGAAATGATTATGTTTTATTCCTGTGCGTTAGTCATGCCGCCGAGACAAGAATAGGTACTTCAAATTCTCGACTCGAAAATTTGAGACGAGACGAGAATTGACTATTTCTCGTCTCGTCTCATCTGACGGCATCAATAGTTTTAAAGATTCAATTTATTGATCAAGTTAATTTTAAATGTGATGTAATTATAAAAATTTGCTCAAAATTAGTAGATTATTATGCCCTTATCACACGAGGAAAGTTTTCACTAAAAAGTTAAACTGTCAGTACCGTCCATACGGGGAATATTTAAGATCACTAATTTTGATATATTTTAAAGAAATAATTAGTTTTCCCACGGGTTCCCCATATGACTGGAAGTGACAGTTTCTTTTATGACAGCTTCCAGCACTTGTTTTACTTTCAAGAAACTTTTTAGTTAAATCTTTCCTCGTGTGAACAGGGCATTATGTTCTAATTTCTCAAAAAATTGATCAGTTAAGTAAAAATTGACGCAATTTAGGCGTATAGCACCAAATAATAAATTCAACATAACGCCCTGTTCGCATGAGGATTCTTTGAAGATTCTACCAAGATTTTGAATCCTGAAAAAGAAGAAGTTTTCTAGTGAATATTTTTTGACAGATGGTTTCACCAATCATATTGCGTAATGATGACGTCAAATGACGTAATGCAACGAATAGAATTGAAAATGTAAAATGATGTATCTGACAACATAATTTTGTAGATTAGGTTTTATTTTGTGACGTCAGTAACAAAAAATTAATTAATTTGTCACATGAAACGTCAAAATGTTTAGCAAAATGAGTCGTTTTGGTAGTATTATTAACAAGAAAAATATTCTTCCTAAATACCATTCGAGATAATAATTTTTTGAGAGAATTTTTGTCTATTCCACGGCAACTTATTGCAATTTCACTCCACAAAACATCATCTGACAATTCCCCTCAACTTCGTTTCGGGAAATTGATAGATGATGTTTTGTGTCGTGAAATTGTTAGAAATAAGTTGCCGTGGAAACGACAAAACAATTCTCAAAAAATTATCATCTCTTATGGTATTACCCCTGATAATTTCATGCGGTTTTGAAGCAATAAATTATTTTTTTCCAAGACTCATTGAAGATTCAATTTAGCATCACCGCAATTTTCACTAGAGAGAAAAAACTTCTATACTGTTCCAGGATTCAGAATCTTACCTTCAGAAATTATCTGTTAAATTGCGGTGCCGCTAAATTGAATCGTCAATGAGTCTTGAAAAAGAAAATTCTATAATTTATTGATTGCTTCAAAACTAAGTAATTATCACTAGAAAGAAAAAAACTTCTTCTTTTCCAGGATTCATAGAATCTTGGTAGAATCTTCAAAGAATCCTCGTGCGAACAGGGCATTACATTAACTCTTTATTGATAAAGAAGTAGAGTTTTATTTATTATACTGCCGATCCTTCCAATTTTAAGTAAAAGGACGACGAATCGTTCAATTCTATCTCGTGCTGTGACAACTGCCACTCTATCTTGAGCATTTCCTCGTTGTTCACTTCACCGATTTCGTGATCACTTTAGGCAGCCGCATCGGGTTTCAGGGGGTGTCACTTGATTAGCGATTGTAATATTGGGCGGTT
This sequence comes from Agonum fuliginosum, assembly GCA_947534325.1. Taxonomy (NCBI): domain Eukaryota; kingdom Metazoa; phylum Arthropoda; class Insecta; order Coleoptera; family Carabidae; genus Agonum; species Agonum fuliginosum. The sequence continues at coordinate 4,105,247 of OX384034.1, read as the reverse complement.
TAATTCTGAATGAACTGAAAGCGGGCAAACGCATCCGGTGCGTTGTTCAAACCCTCGCTAGCAAAGCAATCACAGATTGTACTACGTATGTAATTGTGGGCGTGAGTAGAAAGAACAATTTGTAAGAGAAATACTACCGGGGAGAATTGAACAGGTATTTCATGGCAGCGAATGAGCAAGAATTATATCAGGTGGAGAAGAGGGTAACGTTTAATTTAGAGGTTATTTGTTATCTGTAACTACTCAGATTTGAATGCAGTCTGGTACAAGTTTCAGTTTGACTACACACAAATTTACTTTGTGCTGAATTCTCCACTAATAACCATGATTGAGTTACATTACATACCTATCTATCAGATCGCACCTATCAAGCCTTTTAGCCATCTTGAGTGTGGCAGTTTCATATTATGGAATAAAGATTTTTTTTTAATTCGTTATATTTTTACTTCTCGCCTCATATTCTATAAGAAAGGTATTGCAATGGGTTAAAATTTTCGAGTACGAGTTTTTGGTGGATAAGTTCGTTTCAGGGTCTATAGAATATGAATTTACTATTTTTACGATGATGTCTGTGTGTGTGCGTATGGGCGTGTGGACGTATGGACGCTGTTATGCGCGAAAAACTTCGAAATGCACTCTATTTTCAAACACTCATAACTTTGTATAAAATATACGTAAGAACTTCGTTCTTTGACTCCTGCACAGGAAATTGAACAAATTTTAGTGCCCTTTTTGGTGAATTGAGTCGAATTTTTTTTCAACTCTGTACACATCATCAAAGTTGGACATTTTTTCGATTTAAAAGCATTTTTTCACAGGGGTGCTGGCGGGGACGGAAGGGATGACGCTAAAGTTCTTCGAAATCGACTGAAAATACGCCGAGTTATGACGATTTGAAAATGGGTGAAATTTCCCCTAATTGTGTTGACGAGTTTATATCCATACTAAAGATTCAAAATATAAAATGAAACTTGATTTACCTAACTAACACTCTTCTTCTTCTTCTTGTAGGCCGCATCCTGTACGACATACCGTGCAAGGTGTGCCGCGACCACTCGTCAGGCAAGCACTACGGCATCTTCGCGTGCGACGGCTGCGCCGGGTTCTTCAAGCGCTCCATCAGGAGGAACCGCCAGTACGTCTGCAAGGCCAAGGAGGAAGGCACCTGCATCATCGACAAGACGCACCGGAACCAGTGCCGCGCCTGCAGGCTGGCCAAGTGTCAGGAGGCTGGAATGAACAAAGACGGTAAGATGAATTTATATTACACATACATCGTAGTTGGTGTTTAAAACACGCAAATGCGTGCTAAAACACAAGGTTAAAACACGCTGTGTTAAAGGTTGGAAGCAACTGCAATGAAAACAAAACAAAAACAAAATTAAAATGCTTTCAGTTTTTTTTCCAAATTAGAATGCAAGAGTAATAACAAAAAAGCGGATGATACACTTGTATCATAATTTAATAATATACTATTATAATGTGTTCAGAAAGGAGCCGGTATGACGTAAGCGTCAATATATTGTAATATATTTATGAAAAGTACCAAGTTCAGACTCTAAGTATCTTTTTGATTAACTCCATTTATTATCTCTTTAAAAGTGTACTATAATATAATTTACGAGATGAGATAATGTTAGCGATATAAGCAAAAAAGGAAATAAAATAAATTTTTTGCTTACATTTTATTTCATCCTACGAACAACACTGTTCAATATGAGCGCACAGCAACAAATGATCCATTATTTTAATATTAATTACTAATTTATTACACAATAAATTTAATTCAATTGAGAACCACAACGAAAATTAAATCATAATAATCAATTAGGTACTTGTTACTAAAAATAATGATAAACAAATTCCAATTGTATGAAACACTGGAACAAATTTTATTTATTCAAAATTACCAATATTCATTACATAATCTTTTAACTTGGGTGTGGTAGCCTCACATAGTGTGAGTCATTAGAATAGATTCAAATTATACCGCGTGTGAACTCACACTCACTCATGGTACCACATGGCAAATTTGCGCATTACCCATAGCAGAGAATATTCAAAAACACTGATTCCACTTTTATTTATAAGTGAATTAACTTCAAATTTTAATATGTTGTCAACAAAGCTCAAATCTGCGAAATAACCGATCGAATTATTTAAATTCGTTTTAATATAGAAGATATTTATGTTCAAAAAACACAAATCAAATTAACATATTTCAATTTTAAAGCAAAATTTAAAATTCTGCATCTTGCATTTTGTAAATTGTACTTTTATCTTCAACAATATCTTTAAATTATTATATTTAAGAATACAATAAACGCTGTGGAGTGGCGCGCGAAATCCTTCTGGTACGGATCGCCTGAATAAAAAATATTTTCTGTTGTAAAATTCTCCCCAGAATTAATGTTTAATTTCCTTTCTAGCTGTGCAACACGAGCGTGGTCCCCGCAACTCGACTCTCAGGCGTCAAATGGCCCTGTTCTACAACAAGGATGTCTCGGAGCCCATGGGCAGCCCGGGCGGTCCAGTCCTGGACCTAGCCCTCCCCAAGCCGGACCTGTCGCCCTCGAGGCTCGACCACCAGAACCCGTTCCTGCCTCAGAACCCGTTCATGTGCAATCCCATGGCTGCTGCCGCCATCACCAGAGTAAGTGGAATTATTGTATAATTTACTGTTCGTGCAGCCAGAGTTGGCCGGTAAATGTGCCATATTCTACACTGAGTTAAGTTCGCTAACTTATTACTCGCCTGAACGCAACTAATTACTGTTTTACACTACGCTAAATATTGATCAAGAAATTGCGCTACAAATTGAACAATTTCTTGAGCAATAAATTGCTTTGTTTTATAATGAGACAATTTTATATATCTACCTACAATATTTAGTTTGTGATTCTGCGCAGTTCGCATATAATAATAATTTGACAGCCGCGCTTATCTATTTTTTCAGACAATTTACGAAGCAATGCAATATTTCACGCAATTTGCTGTATGATACTGCACAATTTAGATTGTTTCAAAAATTGAACAATATCTTGTTCAAGATTTAGTGTAATGTAAAACGGGCTTAAGTCAAGAGAAAAACCGAGCTGGACGACTTCTTTATACACTATTTCAAGGTAGCGAAGCTACTGATAATATAGTTCGCTCGATTCATATTGTTTACCAATTTAAAATTTTAAAAAAGTCCGACCATCTTTTATTTGGCGTACTGTTCGTTTCAACGCTTTTACCCAACTTGAGTGTGGCAGCCTCACATATTGTGAATCATTAGTGAAGAAAATGAATCAAAATATCTACTTCTGGTCGACTTCCAATATAATTTTTTTGTTAAAACACTAGTTTAGTCACGGTTTAAACATAACCTTTTACAGAAAACAGTAAAATTTAAGTACTTTTTATGTTTATTGAACTGTCATTTCTGAGCGAATTAGAATATTTACTTGCGGATTCCAACATTAGATTTTTTAAATAATTATCTATAAGGAGGTACTTGTATTTTAAAAAGGTTTAGTTAAATCGATATTTAATGTTTTCCTCGAGAGTTAATAGAAAAATTTTAGCATTGTTTCCGAACGGATCAAAATATTGGGTTGAAATTTTCAACATTAGGTAAATCTTCAAGTAATCGAATGGTGGAAATTTAAAGTTAAAGAAATTATCTGTTTTGAAACTATCAATGAATTAAAATTTCTATTTTTCCCACATTGAAGATTCTTTTTAACGGCGTTGTTATTTGACAGACAATTCTTACCAGGATTATTTTTGCTAAAATTCAGAAACATGAAATAATCTAAGTAGTAACCATTCAACGGGATTTACTGTAAATGTTATTATAATAAAATCCCAACCACTTCCAATAGTACATAATTATTGTTTTGTTGTGTCATTTACTAATTTTCTTTTCTTTTTTAGTATCCGTTGGGCATGCCCCTTCCAGCGCCGATGATCCCGCCGCCCATGATCTCAACCGAAACAATCTGCGAATCGGCCGCTCGTCTTTTATTCATGAACGTAAAATGGGCCAAAAACGTTCCTACATTCACAGCACTGCCTTTACCGGACCAACTCTTGCTTCTGGAAGAAAGTTGGCGGGAATTATTCGTGTTAGGAGCTGCGCAATTCCTGCTGCCCTTAGAGTTATCCCCTTTGGTGCACTCTTCAGGTGCCTTAACGCGCCAGCCCGAGAGAGCGATGGCGTTCCTCCACGAAGTGAAGTTGTTCCAGGAGACCCTAGGGAAATTTGTTCACATGCAGGTTGACCAACACGAGTTTGCTTGTCTTCGAGCGATTGTTTTGTTCAAAACAGCGTTCGATAACCCTAGCGGCAGCGATGATCACAGGGATGGCAAGACTGTTAGGGATATTTCAACGGTGGCAGCACTGCAAGACCAAACCCAGTTGACGTTGAACAAGTATATTCAGACTGCTCAACCTGGGCAACCTTTGAGGTTTGGCAAACTATTGATGCTGTTGCCTGCGCTCAGTGCTGTTTCGAACACTACTATTGAAGAACTGTTCTTTAGAAGGACGATTGGGAATATTCCGATTGAAAGGATTATTTGCGATATGTACAAAGCTAGTGATGTTTAAATGATTAATGAATCGATTGTATTTGGCTTTAATGAAATGTGATGAATATTTTTATAGTAATTTTACTGATGTAACGCCACTGAGTGCCTTTGCACAATTTTGTATGATATTGTACATAGTAGGGGAAATTTTATTTTTGTTTATTTTTTATTTTGTTACTTAGAGGCAATAATAAATTAATTTTATACTTACAGCTTGTTTTATTTATTCCTACAAACGAGATTTGATTTTATTATTAAACAAAATGATGTCAGATTCTTCAAATTAAATTAAGAAAGTAATATTGAGTAACCAATTTGTTAACAAGGGACTCGATTCGCACAAAAAACGGTTCAGGTCTGGCATGTATCACGTGGTACATATTTGACTAATATGATAGGCTAAAATAGGGCAATAAGAGGGCTATCAAATCGAAAATATTTTTATCACCGCTGTTACATGTTAACTGTTTTGTTTATTAGTTATAAACTGCTAGTTTCTCAATTTTAAATTGCTGTTTGTCAATAATCAGACTCAAAATGTATCAGGATAGAGATAATAGAGAAGAACACGCCAAATTGAACTCGTGCTGCGCACTCGGCCAATTTTAATCGACCAACAACATCGATAATCACAGCACTTGTTATATTACCCCCGATAATATATTAATTATTCAGATCTCCATTATGCAATTTATAATAGGTATAGTGGTTACAGAGAATTTAAAAAATGCTTTATGATCAGTAAGTTGAGTAATAATATAACTATAATACCATTAAAATATATGTACGAAGTTGTGAATCATCCTGTATAATTAATAATCCCAAATACTCAACTTATTAATTATTTCAATAATTGCATAACGTATAAAAATACGGTTTCATTGTGACCTGTTTATTTTTGATGTGATGACTTTGAGAGTATAATAAATTTTAAATAATTCTAGATTATTAATAATAAGTATTAATAACAATAATTTATAAATAGCAACCTGCAGTTATTTTTATCTTTGTTACCTATCAAACAAATATTTTCAAATGTAGCTGTCCAGAATATTTCCTTCTCTTTCTGTGTCCCACAAAGGCAAAGTCTCGGTAGAGTATTAAAGTAATTCAAGCATGAAATTGTTCTTTTGTAGCCTTTCTTTCTCTGCTAAATACCTGAGTTAATACCAACTGAACAAAATGTAAACACACTACTTATTATAAAAATGTGCACAACGCTTAAAGTGAGATAGTTGTTAGTTCAAGAACAACACGTCGAATATTTACCATTTACAGCTTACAGGTGCCAATAAACCAAATCACAAGGTAACAAAGACAATACAATGAGATATTTGTCCATTGTTTGCATAGAACTGGTCACATAAATACTCAGTTTATTGTAGATAAAACTACTACATTAAATGTGGAACAAATACGACTTGTAAATAAAATAATAAATTTATTGTATCTCAACACTTATATAGATTTTTGTTAATAAAGTATGACTTTCCAGCAATGCCTATTATTATTTAAGGACAGTGGTTGTACTATAAATATTAGAAATAGTTTTTCACTAATATTATTAATATACTTATTTTTATTTTAGAATTGGTTATTGTTGAGCCGAAATGGATGTTAAGAGCATTCTGTACAGAAAGAATGTACACGTTAAAGCATTTTACACTCATACACCTCATCGACACATGGTTGCACATTTTAACAAAAACTAATTTTTATATGGTAGATAAGGGATAAAACTTCGTTCTATTAGTGCAATTTTTTATTTTTCAGCACGTTCAACGGTCGAAATTACTTACTTTCAACCGCTTGCAGGTGTTTAGAAGCACCTACAGATTTTTCTTTATATTTCGCAGAACATGATATTTTAAACTTGAATCATGTAGTTTAAAGTTTAATCTACGTTAGGGTAGTGTTATTTTTTGGAAAAAACTTTCTAATTTCGAGAAAATTAGAGGTAAACAAATGTGAATTTTTGTAGTTTTCTTTATTTTATAAACTAAAACTTCGGTACAAAATAGAAAAAATGGCACTAATAGAACGAAGTTTTATCCCTTATCTACCATATAAAAATTTATTTTTGTTAAAATGTGCAACCATGTGTCGATGTGGTGTATGCGTGTAAAGTGCTTTTTACATGTATATTCTTCCTGTACAGAATGCTCTTAAGGAAAGAATTAAAGAATTTAATTTCAATTTTTATTGATTCGTAGAAGTGATCACTTCTACAAAGATGAATCTAATTTAATATCAACATCAATTTTTGGGTCATTTAGTTGACCAGACCTGAAGATGGTCATAATCAAGACCGAAACGTTGTCATAAATGAATATCAATTAATAAAACTAGAGCCATGTTATCCAAAACTTGAATTAAAAATTAATTAATTCTTTCCTTAAACTTATTTTTAAATGAATAATATATAGAGTTTCAAATTCGGCAAGAGGGCAATTAATTAACCTTTCAATTTTCGTGGTTTGAAGTGATTCTGCCCAATTGATCCTGTAGCTTAAGGAGCTCGTCTACCTATTTTTCGAATTCCTAAAATACTCTTGATATTCCTTTTTTTTCTAATTCACTCTCTTCCCCACTACTACGGCTGCCCGAACCCATCCCGAAACTCGTACTTTGCCACATCCTAGCTATGCAATGACATTTTGAAATTGAAAAATACTGTTAACATGGCTCCAGTATTATTCCCATAATAAGTTCTGTATTTTTTAAAGAAATTAAGTAAAACAAAAATTATTCGAAAAAGAAAGGTTAGCTGCAGGCTTCTTGCTTTTTAAATGTTTCTTTCCATTTATAATAATATAATAATCGTATCAAATAATGACAAAAAAACGTCATTTTTAAATATTTTTTACTTTAAATTCCTAGGCTAAAGACAAAAACTAAAAAACTAGAGGCATTAAGACATCCTTTGAATACAGTCATATGTAAAAGCAACATATATTTCAATTATAACTAAACTATTTTCCTTAAATGAACAATATCGAAACAAATTCAAATTGTCAAACGTAGAAATAACATTGCTGTCATGAGTTCGATTCGATATTTTTCATTTAAGTGACACTTAATATTTAAGTGGAAGCGGTGCAAATGACCATTAAAGAAGCAATTTCTAGATGATTTTTTGGTTCTAATTTTTTTTAAATAACAATTATTATATAACACGTACAGTTCATACCTCTCGCCACTCATATCTGTAAGAGAGGTATTGTAATCATGCTAAAATTTATAAGAGCCATAAGCCATCTCTTATTTTGCGTCCTGTACATTTTTTTTAGTTTTGAATTTATAAAAAAACGTTTTATATTTCATACTTCATAGTAGTACACGCGGTCAAAAATCAAAGCAAATCTTACCGTTAATAACCATTGTCACTCTTATTTTTACTTAACAACCAAAAATTTCTTTAGCTAAAAAAACTACAATGCCTTTTAACGCTTCTGTACACACAGATCCGTTTTAAAATATCTCCCATCTTCCGAGAGAGACAGTCTTACCTGTCTCTGACTGACTAAACAAGGACACCATACCCTCCTGTTAATCTCTGGTGTAAAAGCTGGTGACATTTTGACAAATCTGTCTTTAGTGCACGATCTGTAAGCCCGGGGTGCGGGGGGAAGGATTTGCAAATGGCGGCCGGTAGAAGGAAGTTAATGCCACAGAGGAACCGACGGGGTATGAACCTAGCGAAGCCAGGTTTGTTTGAATGTTGCTATTGTTGAGGGACATCATTAGGGCTGCAAGTGAATACAATGCAGATCAACGGGTTGGGATAAACAGTCTTTAACTCGTGCCGACGAAGAAGAAATTTTAACGCGAAGTGAAACACAATTTTTGGTTTAAGTTTCGTTACTTCGATCCACTAAACATGAGCGTTTTTTTACTACAATTCTGATTCAAACAAATCAGGTTCGAATCCAATTAAACACTTTCCAATTTAGCAATATTTATTTTTGTAACAAGTATGGAAAGTGATTCTGAAACGAATGCAAGTTTCATTAGGTTTCAGAATCACGCTTTCCGCATGTGTTACAGCAAGATTTTTTCTGCAATCGTCCACAAAAACATAATATTAAAAATAAAATTTTGACAGTTATAATAATTTTATCATTAATGTAAAAAATTATATATTAATGCATGATTTTTTTCATCAAAGATTTTTTTGATTGCGTTCAATATACCTACGTGATATAGTTATATTAGCTACCCAAGTTGTAAAAAATGGTAAATATAGAATAAAACGAAATAATTTTGACAGTTCTAGGTAATAATATTCACGTAATTTTGATGCCCAGCAATATCAATTGTGACTAAACTAATATATTTGTCATAAATGTAATTAGTTTTTCTCCATATTAAAAAGGTATGATCAACGGAAATAGTTATTTACGAACCAAATGCAGGAAGATTTTGATCCCACATCAGCGGTTTTTTGAAACATGTGTTAATATGCGATTAATAATCTCGACAATTAACGCGTTCGCTTCTCTCAGTTATTAATCGCCCTTATTAACACACTAGATTGTTAAATAACTATTAATTTTTTTTTAAATGCTATATCCCGCTCTGGTGATAGAATTAGCTATACCCTGCACTCATTTTGAGTGCCAGAATGTCTATTTCCCGCACGATTGCGGATAAAATCTCTCATGTGGTATGCGACTATAATAATTATTTATTCATTTTTATAGGTAAATTTCGAATTCAAATAATTTACAAATTTCAATATTAATGTCACTAGGCTACGTCTCCATCCTTCTCAGCTGCCGCTGAATTTACACAGCGCCTGCTGCGATCTGAAGCACTCTCAAGATCTCAGTCGTTGTTACGAAATAATTGACTATCAAGTGTGTCCCGCAATACGGCGCGAATTTTCTGCTTTGTTACCTCGAAACAATCGCCAATCACTGTAGCTACAGCCACCTCTTCATGTTGCCAAGTGGAGAGCTGTTAATACGCTTTTGTTTTAATTTGTTACTGTTTAAAAAATGAATGACGATACATGAAGGGCGTTGGACTGTGGGAGCGAACGTCAGCTGGTGGGGTTTAAAGGGGTGGACATGTTATTGTTGCGTTTATATTGCTATTTTTAAGAGGGTTTATTTTATTGTTATGGTTTTAAACGTATGGACTTCATGATTTCATTGATTTTAAAATTAATTTATTTGATTCAATATTTGTTACAATAGAATTTTTCCAATAAAGAAACCCAGATTCAAATCCAGTGACTGGTCACCTGAAGATTATCGAAAGATCGAAACGCGTCGTGATCAACCTAGTGTCGAGTCTTGTATACCTGAAGATGATCGAAAGATCGAAACACGTCGTGATCAACCTAGTGTCGAGTCTTGTATCCCAGTTAGTGTTGTGTTTGGTTTTTTGCATTGAATCATACATTTTATCGATCTTTGTATCAAACCTTACACCATACACATTACTCATTGACGAGTTCATAAACGGAACGATTTTGTTTTATATAATTGTGACAATGAACTTCGGAAATTCAGATATCATTAATTGTCACATTCAAGTTAGGTAAAAGGCGTGATAGATAACTTTAAATTATAGAACTGATTTTCTGGAGCATCAATGGTTCAATGTAAATTCCCATTCCCACCATCATCTGAAATTAATTTGCATATTAATATTAATAACCCAATTGAAGAATAATCCCCCCCTAAACTAAATCCACACACGTGCGATCTAAAATGACAAAAGCGACCACAGCTCACTCGATCCTAAATAAATCATCCACGATCATTCTACTCGTAGAGAAGTAGAGATACAACAAACACAAAACCGATCTACAAAACGGTCGCCAATTGTGAAGTAGAGAAGGATTTTTGAAGGCAGATGACTGGCGATGACAAAATTACAATGACGGCTTTAGTATAATACGATAGCTGGAGGGCGGATGGTGCATGGCATTTTATAAAAAGAATAGACAATAAATATGGCGAAATTGAATTGACATAAAGTAGGGTATTGGGTTGAAATATGGCACGCGTTATGGAGGACGCAGCTACAAGTTTTGAATGAGTGAAGAAAAAAATTAAAAATTCGGGGATCACTAAAGAGTTTGGTCATTTCGAGACCGAAGAAGGTCGACAATTTGAACATTTGTTATAAAAATCGTAATAAACGTGCAAAAAACATTAAAATTAAAATTAAATTCTTGAAAGAAGATATATGTGTTTCTTTTTTCATTACTTTAAAACTAAAATGAAACTCGACAGAGGTTGCTATTTAAAAATGTTGGAGTGGTCAATGTGGTCATCCTCTAAAATACTCCACACGTTGCATGGAAGTTCTAAACTATCTATCTAACTATGATTCTTTAGTGATCCCTAAATTTTCAATTTTTTTAAAATTTTAAATTATTTTTGCACGATCGGTCATTTTTAACGTGTACTGGCTTTATTTCCAAGACAGTAGGTTTTGTTTACAAATTAGAAGGCGGTAACTAATCTTAGAAGGTAGTAAGAACTCATAAAGGAGGCGGTAAGTACAAAACAACAACAGAAACCAAGGCGACAACATCAAAACCTACATAACCAAAAATAAACATTATTTTCATATTTATTTTTATTGTACCAATCGGACAACAAATATTATAAGCATCACGGACGTTAATTGCATTTTGTACCGGTTAACTGCACATACCGCCCTTGATTTTTATATACAATTATGTAACTATTAAAAAAAGAACGATACTGTTATATTTATCTTAATAAACAAACACATAAAAGAACTAATTGCCCAAATAGTTTTATCTTTTTTATTACTAGTAACATTCCATTTTACCATATTTATTTAATGGTACCATGAGAACAAGAACCAAAGTTTATTTTTCTTAAAACTCTGAATTCCGAAATCATTTTTCGTTCAGACCATGCGTTCTTTATTTCTTTACGTCGTATTACCACAAGATCAATTTTATTTTTTGAGTGGTTTGGAAACCTAAAAAGTTTGTACTTTAATATTTCATACTTTATAGAAATCGAGGACTTTGGTTCATTTTTACAATTACCTATTATATGCTTTAGAAATCGTACTTTAAATATTTTTTACGTTGATCGTTTTAATCAGTATCATTAATGTAAAAAATCATATATTAAGGGATGAAATCCAAGGAAGGTTTTCAAGTAAAAGCGTCTTTCTTCACTTTCTTTATTTATATAATAGGTCGACCGGTTTATTTTTCTTAAAACTCTGAATTCCGAAATCATTTTTCGTTTAGACCATGCGTTCTTTACTTCTTTACGTCGTATTACCACAAGATCAATACATAAGATAATCCAATCTTTAGTCCCGCTGTCAATGGCCCACATTCACTATTTCTACAAAGATCAAATGTTCGAATGGGAAAAGTAAACCTACAAATTCTGACAAATAAAGCAACGTGTCAGTCAATGGACTATCGCCCGGGGTCAGTGTAAACTTTATACTTTGTCAAGCCATGGACCAAATAACATGAGCATAAAGAAAAGAAACATCACGTGGTCATGTGGAAAATGGGGGATATGCATCGCTGGAGAAGGTACTGTAATTTGCGGGGTAAACACAAGTAAAAAGTTTCACTACAAATACAAACTGTAGTACAACAAATGGTAAGTTTGGATTATGTAGCTATATAGTCGAGGTAAATATTTCGTTACATTTGGAAGATCAACAAGAATCAACATACGTTCTATAAATCTTTTTACCCAACCTCACAAATTAAATGGTATCAGATTCTACATGGCATACTGATCTCGAATAACTTTTTTTTAAATTCGCCAAATAAATTGTACTCTAAATGAAGTTGGTTGCACGTACTTTGCCACATCATCGAAATTTAATTAATTTGTTTATTTGTACATTAGCTAAGTGATAACATGTACTTATTCTTAGATTTGAATCATAGTAAAATACTAATTGAGTCAGTGGCTTTAAAAAAGTGTACGTCATTTACTATTTTACAAATTTTGAAAAAAAAAACTCTTTTTAGTCGTGATCAGTACAGTACAATAAGATAAGGAATATTAATCGAGAGGACAAATTTTTTGGTAGAAACTGCTTCGCTACCTTGACATAGTGTTTATAGTAGCCGTCCAGCTCGGTTTTTCTCTTAGCTCAGTTGCTTTCAGGCGGGTATTAAGTTGGCGAACTTTGACTCAGCTCTGTGTAGAACATATGCACATCTTTCTCTCCCTTACCTACCGACCAACTCTGGCTACACGGACAGTTCATACGTTACAAGAGAGATTTTTGTGTAATTAAACATATTTTACCATGTGTGCTGTTACTAGCCGTTAACTCGCTCATGGTTGTTAGTAGACAACATAAACTAGAATGTGTATATGACTGGATTCGAACCTGTATTGTCACAACGACAGTTATTCACTTGGCTATTCAGTAATTATTATCCAGAGTTTTGGAATATTTCGAGCATTTTTTAAAGGACCCCGCACCAAATACATGGGACCAATAATCTCGGTGAAATTTTCTGTAACTTTGGGAAATGACAGTTCTCGAAGTCTAGAACAAACTTTCAAATGCAACATGGGTCTGAAAATGCCTTAATTTCTCGCTATCCACGTCTCAAAGTCCGAAAACCACTAGAAGATACATGGTAAAATCCACAAAACCCATTTTTTTACTGGCAATATTATTAGTATTATTGTTGAACTTGTTGTTGTTGTTATTAATTTTCCAGTCCCCTCTTTCATCATACCCAGAATGCCAGATTTTTACTTTAATTCAGGTAAAAATAATGTATACATACATTATCTTCTAGTGGAAAAACGTGATTTTCGGACTTTGAGACGTGGATAGCGAGAAATTAAGGCATTTTCAGACCCATGTTGCATTTGAAGTTTGTTCTAGACTTCGAGAACTGTCATTTCCCAAAGTTACAGAAAATTTCACCGAGATTATTGGTCCCATGTATTTGGTGCGGGGTCCAAATAGTTCACATGAAAAATGAACGGAGCAAAATGTATCTTATGGCAGAATTGCACATATTTATTTCTCCTTCCTAGAAGTATTAAACCTTTCCGACCATGTCCAACATCTTATATCCCTACATCCTCTCAAAATTAACACCCTGAATAAAAAAATATCTTCTCGTATTTAACATCTTTCCTATCGGCTAATCCAGCTCATGGTAACGACGTATTATTTGAAAGAATCGCCAAACGCTAACACAACTCCCCCTAACAGCGAGTGGTCTTGCAACCCTTTGCTAGCGGTGGATGGTTTTCGGTTAGCGGTTTAACACAGCATTGAAGGCAATGGTCAGTGATTTTTCAGATAGCATCAGTTTAAGAAGCTTATTAGTGTTGGTTTGCTCTGTGAACAGTTCATGTAAGAAGATCAAGTTTCTGGCAAGGAGAGAACATTTTTTACAAAGGTAATACGAGAGGTGAAAATTGTATTGCAAGTTTTGTTATAAACACCACAAGAACAAAGAGGTTTTTGATAATACTTTTAAGACCAAAATTTATAATGACTAATGACAGACTAATAAATAATTTTAATTAGGTAAATATTTTTATTCACAAAACTATTATTTTAATGCAGCATAAATAGGCAATGAAATATTGAATTGCTGATAAAATGATAACATAATACAAAATATTGCAATGACAGCAATTTATCAATTTTAAAATAAAATTTATTGTTGAGATCTGATTGATCGATGGTAATATGGAAACACCGTATTATTGGCTGTTCAACTCTTTAACTTAATGTTAAATAATCAAATCCTACTCATGAGTTACAGTTATTTTTAGCTTTGTTGCATCCTAAAGACAATCTTACAGCGATTGTATACAAAGTGAATCACCGTTTTCATAAGAAATTTAATAAAACAATTCTTCCCACTGCACACTTAATTTAGCTGATGGCATGTCATAATGACAAATTATAAGCCTCAATTTGAGAACCATAGTAGCGTTATTATAGGTTAAGGATCATAATGAATCCAGTATGGAAGCGAGTAAGGATGTTTCAAAAATAGCATACCGGATTTTTTTTAGATTTAAATTTTTTGTTCGATACCTAATAATTTATTTATCTTTTTGACTAATTTACGCCAGCAAATAAAATTTTGTATGCAATACGGATCGTAACCAATCATTATGGTACACGTTGTGCTATCAAACTCGGCTTCACCTCATCAGATAATCATCACGACTAATACAATAATGACTGACGTTACAATCTTTACAACATAAATAACTATTATAGTACAAAGATCTAAAATTTGCCAAATAAAATTTAAATTTGTGCTTTGTAGGTTATTACACAATTCAACAAAGGAGTTACCGAAAACTAATATAATTTAGAATAATTTCACTACAATTAACTCGACAGATTTCTCCCAAGGCAAATCTACCTGCCGAAAGCCACCACCACCAGCAGTTAATTTAAACCATATTGCAACATTCCCATCCATCCACCAGCCACTACCCACCATCCACCTTGCTGCTTACAAGTTCCTTGAAGCGCGAAAAGCTACTTCCTTCTTACAGCAATATTCTGTAGAAGAACACCGCCCCAGCGGCTTCTTTACCGATGTTCCTTACGCTCAGATAAAGAGGAATTGCCGGTAATTTTGTAGAATTCGTTCCGTGAAACTCTATATTTGTTGAGTTGAGTTTGCGCGGCGCAGATGAAAGTGAGAATTAATTGGAGGAAACGGTGGAGGACTCTTGAAACTTCGAATTTTGGGGAGAATATGTTTGCAAAACGTTACATATTGTATGGTTTCAATTGTGTGGTTGGTAAGTGATGAGTTTTATCGTTTTTTGTATTTTTTGAGTGGTTTAGAAACCTAAAAAGTTTGTACTTTAATATTTCATACTTTATAGAAATCGAGGATGTCGGTTCATTTTTACAATTACCTATTATATTCTTTAGAAATCGTACTTTAAATATTTTTACGTTGATCGTTTTAATCAGTATCATTATCATTAATGTTAAAAATCATACATCAATGACTCCTATAATGCATGATTTTTATTATTCGTTCATCAGAGGTAATATAGAATATATTAGCTAGAGCTTAGTTGTAAAAAATGCTAAACAGAATTAAGCGAGATGATTTCGACAGTTCTAACTAAATATATAATATTCACGTCAGCTCAGCAATATCAAACATATATTTGTCATGGAATAAAAATAGATTTTCATCGAATTAAAAACTAACCCATGTCTCAATAATTCCACTCCTGTATAAATACTTAGCCATAAACAAAACACAATTTTATTGCTTTGACAGCGGATATAAAGGAAGGTAACTTTTTGCAAGTCATAAAATCTTATTTACCATTTTCTTACCAACCAAACAATAAACAAAACACTAATATGTCATTTGCTTCATATTTCTAATATTTGTCAGTGAAATTATCAGATTTTGGGAATATTTGTGAAGAAGAACCAAAGGAGTCTTTAAATTATCTCATTGAATTACACTCGAGCATTTTATTTCCTCCGAATAAATTTCTGTTTGACATCTCAACCTTGTCACCTGACAGCAATTTGACTCGAAAAATTGTTTTAAAATAAAAGCCACCTACGGTGTCGTGATTTTATTAAACAATTTTTCTTTTCAAATTGCTAGGCAACAAAGGTTTCAATACACACAGAAAATCCGGCGAAATAAAAAGCTCTTGTGTAATTACAGTTGACAATTAACGCATGAGAGAAGTGTCTCAATTATTAATTACCCTCATTAACACACTAGATCGTTAAATAACTATTTCAGTTTATACCATTTAGGTACCCATGAATAACCATACACATGGTATCAATATATCTATACCGATGAATCACAATATGTGATACTGCTACACTCCAGTTTGTCCACATTGATTATATCCAAAGGCATTAAAAATAGTAGTATTCTAAAAACAGTAAAGAACTGCCAATAACAGTAAAATTATTTCGCAACACTATTTCAATTTCCTTTAAAGAACTCCGTCATCATTATCATTTCACTTCTCATTCTCACCGCAATTCAACTCCGTCTGAATGTGAAGCATCTCTTGCTACAATTCCGCAACACTTTGATCTGAAGTGTGCTAGAAGTGTAGCAGTGTTCAGAGTGGTTTGCGACGCTAACCGCAGGTCGGATCTCACGGGAACTAACCGCACATGCGGGCATCTTCCTTCCGGTCTGAAGTTGCAGCGGAACAGATTCCGGTAGAGAGAGGGCGAGTGAGAGTGGTTAGCGAGTTGTGGTTGAGGGCTAATCGTAACTGCGGGAGGTAAAGTGGCAGAGAGGTGTACGGGAATTGTGTGTGAGTTTTTGAGTGGGTTTGAATGTTTTAGAAATATTTTAAAACTGTATTATTTATTTAGAGGTGGGAATGCAGTTAGTTTTTATAAAAAGTACTGTCCACAGAGTGTCCATTAAAACTGTGAGTAAATTTGATGAAAATCTCCATATATTTTTATTGATAAATAATAACCAATGCAAATCCAATGGTATATTTCTATTTCACTCTTTTCCTACTACTACGGCTGTCTGAGACCAGCCCGAAACTCGTACTTTGCCGCATCCTAGCTACGCAATATCTTACTGAAGTTGAAAAATACTGTAAAAGTGCATTTTTAAAACTAATTAAAAGTTTGTATAAATTTGATTTTTTTTAATTTTTCAGAATTTTTATATTCATGTAGTTATATTTTTTCATCAAAATTTTAAAAAGGCACATCTGCAGATTCATTCTTTCTCTGGTAAATCCTAGTTGAAATAAAATTTTACCATTCTTGTAGGTACTGGCCACTACACACTCGCTATGTAAGTAATACATTTTATGCTGGATTTTACGTGGTAAACGGGCCCCTTCAGTGAACTTAATACTCACTCAGTAAGATAGCAAAATATTAAATATCTAAAATAAAAACGAGGGGTTCCAGCAAAAAATATTGCATTCATAATGATATAAGTGTCGCGTCTATAAAAATACAACCGCCGTTCAAGTACGATCCCAAATCAAACATCAAACATATGCGAATTCCCTGTACACAGGCCCGGATTATCTTTTTTATACAGCTTAATTTCCCTTCCTCTCAATTTAGACATTTTGTCATTGTGGCTAAAAGTCCAACATGGCGTCTGCGAAGCCAAATCAGTTCACTTAGATCACTTAGACGATCCCTGAGGGGTGTCCCACCCTATATAATACCTCACAGTCTGACGGCCGCACAAATGACATCTTTAGGATAATGTATGGCTTAATAATACACTCGCACAAAGTGTTGAAAAGCCAGGTCAGTATATTATTCTCCCCCCTAGAATCCGCCAGCTTCCAACACTAAATTTCCCTAGATTCCCTGTTTGGCACCCCTTGAGTCGGGTTACACTGTGGTGTGTTTTTAAGTTGGTACGTTTAGCGACAGGAACAGCTGTGCTCGCTAATCCATGTATTGAAGTCTCTGGTGGAAGTGTGTATGTGTGTGTGTGTGTGTGTGTGTGTGATGTGTGCATATGTCAGATCTGCTATCTCTTTTGCACACATGGGATCCACGAAATTAAGAGATGTGGCTAGATTGACAGCAATTGAAATGAAAACTTGGAGTTGATTTTGCAGATAAAAGGATAACTTATAAAAGTTATACAATTTTACATTTATTTATTTAAGTTCTCTATTTATTAATTTCTAAGTTAAATTAGAAAATTTCTTTATTATTTTTGGGCGTGTTAATAAAATTTTTGTCAAAATAAAAAATGCGTGTTCCAAGTTTAGATCTCTACTTTAATAGTTATTTTTATGTATCTAGAACGAAAAGTGAAACTGTAAGGTACTAGCAAGATGTTTACGGCCGAGGCGCGAGCCGAGGTCGTAATTACTTGCGAGGACCTTAAAGTCACTTTTCGTTCAAGGTACATACAAAATTTTATTTCATACTGGTTACTAAAGTTGTTGAATTATAGTATTTATTAATAGAAATTTGCAAAAATTCGTAGAAATATGATACAAGTAGGCTAAATAACAATTTCTATAGGGACAGCAATTTGTTTATAAATAATGAAAAAATAATAAACTGACGTAAAATGTAAAAATTAAAAGTAAAATTTTACTTTAAAGTCCTAGGACTTTAAAATTTTACTTTAAAGTCCTAGGACTTTAAAGTTTCACTTTTAGTACGATAAATCGTCCGAAAAATGTCACTTTATGTCACAGTATGAAATAAAAATATTTAATCAAAAAAATCATGCAAATAGTCTAATATCCATAACATAACATAAAAGTTTAAATTAACATGAGATAAATTTGAAATGAGAGCTTATAATTTAATAAACTTTTTTGTACAACTATATAAGAATAAGTTATCTATATCTATACTTCATCATAGATTGCCTAGACAAATGTACAGTTACAATATTTGAATAATTAATTAAGCTTTATTAAATTATGTCGCATTTGACTTTCGTATTATAATTGACATATTTATGAACATAATTTATTATTTAATGGCATATACATGTGTACGTACTAAGTAAATAATTCATAAACTGATTGCATAAACATTATAACAATTTGATGGAAAAAAGAAAGAATTTCAGGAAAAGAGATTTGTATAAAAATAGATCTACTTAACTAACATAAAATTAAATGTACTACATGATTGAATTTAATTTATAATTAAAGTTAATGTCTATAATTTAATTCAATGAAATCTGCATTAACAGTAACACTTATAACTAAATTTTATGCAATCTGACCTTCTTTCCAACTATAATTATAATCGTACCACATAAAGATTATTTTAATTTTGTATGTAAAAGATGGGTGGATACACCAACATAAATAGAAATGATTCTTAAAGGAATGCAATGTAAGAATGTCGATTGAAATTATTCTCCGCTTGGCTGACTACGATTATTGTTACTTGAAATAATTATCGGTTGTAAATAATAATTATGGATTTTTTGTTTTTGACGCGTTAGGTGTTAACACGTAGAAAGTATGTGAAATATGTAGTTACATAAGTTCCATTTCATTTTATTTATAGCTACATTTAGCAGTTGTTTTATAAATAAAAGAGTACTTACTGGTATATAATTCCATGGACGATAACTCTTGTTCAGCGTTGGGTTTGAAACATGAACGTGTGGATCTGAAAAACAACGAAAATTTAGCGTAAAATTATATAGAATATGAACCTTTATCACATACATCCTTGTATTATTATAGTTATTGCTTTACTAATTATTATTGTTAAATATATACTAATAACACGATTTAAAATTTTGTTTTAATTTCTATTTGCCAGTGTAAACTTCACTTTCATCCATTGTTTGTTGTTTCTGAATGATATAATGTATTTTTTACACGGACGGGAGTAAACGTCAACTTTTTCTTATTAAAAATCATGATAGAAGTGATTCATCTAGTCCCTAAGGAAATAATCACTCCCTAGGGAGTTTATATTATTATTATTTATTTGTTTCTGTGGGTTGCTATGTATGATTTACGTTACCAACAACAAATAACATACTTAAAAATTTATTACTATATTTTTAAAGTAAATTAATTTGGTCCGTGTAAAAAATAGTATATACCCCTCAGGAGAGACTGCAATTTTTCCCTCGTTGCTTTGTATCCCTCGGGCTACGCTTCGCTTCGCCCTCTGGCTACAAATTGCACCTCATGAAAAAAACATGCATTTTTCTCCCTCGATGTATAATATACTATTATTAATTTTATTAATTAATTTTAAATAATGTATAAATCCAAATTAATTGTCAAGAAATCATTTAGCACATTTTAATCCAAAATATAATTCGTAACAAGAAAAGCACGTAATATTTTCTAGGCATTAGAAAATTCGTCAAATAATTGCTGGTGCCAATCAAATAAAAATTAAATTCCAGAATTTTTCCAGGTATTCCAGGACAATATCTCAAGACTTTCAGTTGATTTTATATAAAAATTTTAAATATTCTATTAATCGAATATATTATTGTGTGCAAAGCTAGATTCAGACCTACCCAATTATAAGAAATTATTTATACTAATTTAACCAACCAGTGCGCAACGTTTGCTCTTATAATTTTGTAGAAGCGCTGGTTAACTTAGCACTTATACTTATAATTGGGTACCTAGGTCTGAATCTAGCTTAAATATATATGTCGGGATTAACAATCATGTTGATTGTAATAATAATTATTAATGATAGGAATGCAAGTGTGCTAATGAAGTTATGATCGTGTTTGTTTGTTCGATTACGTTATTATTATTAGTACACTTGGGCGAAGTCTGGGATTATGTGTTAGGTGTGGAACGAGCCGGAGATCGGCAGTTTTGAATATGCTCTGATGTGAGTAGCACGTGCCCAGGAATTGCCACCATTCCTTATCGTCATTGTTTTTAGATCACGTTTAACTGGTTCATGACATGAGTGGTGAATGTATGATTTATTTGGTGTTTAGATTAGTTAACTATTCCATTAATTGCGCTTTTAGTAGTTTTGTTGTTCACGTAACTGATCATCTATGGTCCGCTCCGCTCTTACTCCGACATATAAATGTAACGATACGATGTAAACGTGTCATTTCGTTTATAGTTGCAAAAATAACTTAACGAGCACATAATGTAGGCTATAATTCATTTTCAAAGAAATCAAGGACAATTTTTTAATTAAATTTTATTTCAGGTACTTATTCCAGGAATTTCTAGATTTTATAGTTCAGTTGTTCAGCATGTCCGAAGAGACAACAAATTTTAGTACTGTCCATTTATTATAAAATTCTTTCTTCTGAAACTTTTGTCTTGTCGCCATCCTTTGAAGAATATGATATGTCCGGTTGTCGCTCGTATATAAATGCGTTACTTATGAAAGATTTGAATGATGTATTTACGGTTTAGCGGTGAATATTCTGCGTGCCTTTGATAAAGACTGCAGAGCATGGTCGCACGGAACGATCGCTTTTACTTTCATACTAACAAACAGTTAGCAAGTCGCACTCGACACTCGATAGTGAAATTAGATCGATGGAGTTTTTCCGCGTTGCCAACCTTGAGCTAACGCAATGGATAATATGGTTATCAAATATTCATAGCACGAGAGTAGGTAGAAAGCTAAGTTTAATACAGAGACGGAGGGATGCAATTTTTCATCAAGATTACGATCTTTTCAAAAACATATTGTTTATTGTAAAATTGTAATGCTTACAATCCATAACTGTCTGTTTCAAAACACCTAGACCTACTGAAGTAATTTAATTAAATGTCTGGTTATCTAATCTGTTTGTTATTTTGTTTAATTTAAGTGACAAATCACTGTACATTTTCGTAAAGAAACAATTTTTTGAATTTTTCGATTTTTCAGCTATTCTTTTGGGTTTTCTGATTTTTTTTCTTTTTAAAACCATCCCTGTATTAGAGCGAACAAAACAAAAATAAAGAAATATTCAAATCGGTCAAGTCGTTCTGAAGTTATGGCGTGACCAGAAAAACAGGCATTCATTTTTATAAATACAGATTATTTAACCTAATAATATCTTAAATATTTCCTTTAACATTACATTTTTACTAGAGGGAAGTATAGTAATTATTGTGATAGTTGATAGTTGACAGTTCGAGATTTAACGAATCATCTCGATTTAGATCCTACTGAACCCAAAAATCATGATTTAAAAAAAAGTCAGTGTCTGTCTGGATGTTGGATAATTTAAAAACGCGTTGGATTTTTTGACTGAAACTTTATATTTAAGATCTTGAGTCAAAAGTGACTTAAAGTTCGTTAATGAGCTTTATTCAACCAGTGGTACCAACTTTATAAATTGATTTTTTTAATTTTTATTGAAATACTATCGTGTGTGGTAACAAATTAAAACTCTCGGGAAAAGAATTCTAGTAGAAAAATAAAAATTGAACGATCGTCAATTTCTTTTTAATAAATTATTCAAATTATGCCGAGTTTGATGTCAATTTCAAGCTCTCGAGGAGATAAGTTTTGTAGAAATGTAAAAAATTGTTTCTCAAAAAATTATCAAATTAAAGCTCTCTAGGAAAAAAATCTAGTCGAAAAATCAAGAACAATTTTTAAACGATGCGATGGTCAGTTGTTTTTTCACATGTTATTCAAATTATGCCGAAGTTGGTATCAACTTAAATTGTTCGGAAAGAAAGATAAATTTATTTAAATAAAATACAACCAATCCTTTTTAATTGAGTTAACGATTTCCTTCTCTTCCCTTTCTGATCTGTTTTGGATGTGCAGTAGCAGATCAGCAATTGGCCACCCCTGTGCATGTGTGTTTGATTCTGCTCTACTTTATACTTAGTAGGGCTTGCGGCAAATTAGGGTCGTATTCATAGACAACAAGCGTTTAGTCAGACAATAGACATCAGTCATCACATGGTGTCTTTACCACTGTACGCCTAAGGCACACGAAATAAAATGGCTGACACCCATACTTTATTAATGCATATAATTACTTAATTAAATTAAATCATTACGTATAGATTTATCAATATTCATGATTCTATATAAAATAATAATTATACTATTAACAGGACATATTGTTCTTTCAAATATTTTTAAATTCTTATGCAGGTATATTTTGCATGTAATGTATAATGCAACAAATTATTAATATATCAACTCTAATCATATACTGCATTAATATTAAAACACAACTCAGAAATGTGCTCTTTTGCATTCAGGAAGTCTGGTATAAATAACAAATTTCAATTGTAGACAACAAATAATATATACAAGTATGTGATAAAATGGAAAAAGTAAAGATATGCTCTCGCGCTGTGTTTTATTATATTTTATATTGTTTTTAAATTCTACTGAACAATTTATTTACTGTTATCAGGTATTTGTTTCTTGTCCAAGGAAAATAAATGGATCATAAAATGTCAGATTAACATAAAGTGATTGTCGGTAGTTACTTGAGATCGTTAAATAAATTAAAAGCTAATAGGATCTAGGATCTACATTTTAAAATAAACTAACACATAATTTAGTGGACTTAAGCTAGATTCAGACCTACCCAATTATAAGTATAACCAGCGCGTCCACAAAATTCCAATTTCAATTATAAGTGCGAACGTTGAGCGCTGATTGGTTAAATTAGCCACTTAATTTTTTTATGAGCTCGTAAAACATCCTGTAGCATTCTTTAAATTAGTTTTTTTTTAAATTTTGTTTGATCTACAATTACTTTTATTGTAGAAGATTTGAAAAAATTATTAAAAATAACTGCCGACCAGTGGCAAAAAAATGTTTGCTTGAAATAAAAAATTCTTTTTGTTTCATGATCAGCACGTCGTACAGTATATACTCTTTAATTTTTTATCCTAAGTTGTGGAACAACCTGTATATAGACCACTTTTATATATATATATATATATATATATATATATATATATATATATATATATATTAAAGTATACCTACAAGTATTATTAGTCAAAAAGTAAATTGAGTTATTTATAGCACTACTGAACTAAAATCAAACATTTATAAAGTAAATATCAATTTTGTTTTACTAAAAACTTGTTTGTAATAATATAACTTTTAGACTAATTAAGAAAATAAATATCTTGTGATAAACCGACGTCTGAAATATGACTTTTTCCAAATAAGGCTGGCAATGTCAAATTACTTTACTCTAATGGTTAATATTAATATCAAGCCGTAAAAATAATTCATGTTATCTATTGCTAATTTGTTTGCCTTCAGTATCTCCATAAAATTTTAATTATGCCATTATAATTTTATGTTCTCCACTGCATATTTCATAAAAATTGAAATATCAGCGCGATATTTTATTCATTGAGATTTTTATGCCACTTACATACTAATTAGAGTTATAAAAGTAATGAGAAACAATAAATTAGAGCATTAGTAAGAATTATAATCGTAAAGTTAAAAACGAACCGGGTTTTATTACATTCAGATTATATTTCAATCGAGAATGCCAATGAAGTGGAAATGTGGAAATTTTACGAGGGCACACCTTTTGAGAGGAATTTGACACTTCACAAAAAATTAAATTATTTACAAATATAATAATTATTTTCAAAAGCATATTTCAATTCGAAAATCATATTGAATTTTGTTCAGGATTGATCAATAAATAATAATCTAATAGGTAGGTACTAGATTTTATTTTAAAACTTCGCAAAAATTTCAGTTTACAATTTCACCACACAAAACATCATCTGACAATTTTTCTGTGATGTTTTGTGGAGTGAAAGTGCAATAAGTTACCGTGAAATAGACAAAAAATTATTATCTCGAATGGTATTTAGTAAGAATATTCTTCTTCTTAAACAATACTACCAAAACGACTAATTTAGCAAAACATTTTTGACATCAATTTTGACAAATTCATTTATTTATTGTAACTAATATAACTAAATTAAATCTAATGTATATGTTGTCAGATACATCATTTCACATTTTCAATTCTATTGGTCGCATTACGTCGTCCGACGTCATAAGTAGGTAAGCAATATGATTGGTTAAACCATCTGTCAAAAATATTCTTACTTATCGAAATATTTTTTATTGTTTATTAATTATATAGTTAGATAAATTAATATTGTGAGTTATTGTAAAAATATATTTGGTCCTTAATAAATATCATGTAATACCTACCCTTAATTTTTTTTAAGTACAGACAGCAAACAAAAGAACCTAGTGATCTAAGCCCTGTACACAGATGGATTCTTTGAAGATTCTTTCATGCTTCTGAATCCTGGAAGAAAAAAATTAATGTTTTGAAACTATGAATGTATTTTCCAAGACTCATTGACGATTCAATTTAGCAACGCTCCTGTTTGACAGACAATTTTCACCAAGATTATTTTTCTCAAAATACAGATGCATAAAAGAATCCTCAAAGAATTTTTGTGTGAACAGAAATGCACACACTATACAAACAAATCTTTAAAAAATAGAATACCTAGAAATCTTCCAAAAAAATTATATCGTTCTTGTATATAAAGTGTATTTATAACAAACTGTACAATACAAATAATACTTTACAATATACAAAGTATACTACACGTAGGTAATAATTAGATACAAAACATGGCATGTTTATACAATAAAACATTTACAAGTAATAAGTATTTCTTCTTACAGTCTGTCAAAATGATTTATTACAAAACGAAGTAAATAAATTATGCAAAAGTAGGAAAATAATAATATGCAAATTTCTAGAATGTGGTTTTAAATTAATCAAGTATAAAATTATTTTAAATATGCGGCTCATTACATGGAAATAATTTTCATTATTACTTAATAAAAATTCTTTGAAATTATGTGTTTATTGTATTAATTATATATGTTTAGTTGTACGCGCACTGAAACAGAATATGAGCCAATTTTTACTCATTACTAGAATCATTAATTACATGGTAATATAGTAATTAATAGGTTTAAAAGTTTGTTCCTACTTGGAGCAAGAAATATGTGCTTACAATATGTAATTATCAACATGAAAAATATACAAATGCTTGTAGCTTGTTAAGGAGAAAAATTAGTACTGCAACAGAAATACTTTTTACTTGTATATGGCGTTACTAATTAAATCTAAAGACACTATTTTAAGACGTAGGTACCTGACATTTTTATTGAATGCCCGTATTTTTAATTTACAAGGTAGAAATTTGACTCGTTTTTGAGAAATAAAATAAAACGATATAAGTAATATAAAAAGAAATTAATGTATTATGAAAAAATATGAAGATGGTGTAGATGGATAAAAAAATATTTCTACCTATCCTTAAAAAATGGTATTATATTTATTTGAAGGAAAAGGAGAAATTTGAAAAGTGACATTTTAGTCCTTAATAATAATAATTAATATGAGTATTTTTTGTTTTACTTAAGAAAAATATCAATAGGTACAAATAAATTTTCTTATATTAGTAAGAAAATTGGTTGAAAATTAAGCCCTGTTCGTACGAATATTCTTTGAAGATTCTACCAGGATTCTGAATCCTGGAAAAGAAGTTTTCTTCTTTCTAGGGAGAATTGCCTGTTAAATTGCGGTACCGCTAAATTTAATCTTCAATGAGTTTTGGAAATTTCAAAACCATTAATTTTTTTCAAAATTCAGAATATTGAAACTTCTTCTTTTCCAGGATTCATAATCTTGGTAGAATCTTCAAAGAATTATTATGCGAACAGGGCTTTAGGCACTCCGACTCTACTCATAACTAAGTTTCTATTTGGAATAGATTATTATAAAAAATATATTTGAAAAGTATTTGATGTTAACTTTGAAGAATACAAATTTTGAAATTTTGACAGTAAACTTTTTGACAAATATTTATATTGTTACCATAGATACTCTGTAACAAATAGCACGTATTAATTAATTCAATTCCTTGACAACGGTATTAAATATGGAACATAATCTCTTGGGATCAAATTATGAACCTTGGTCCCTAAAAATAAAGACCAAAGAAGAGTTTTACTCTCAGAAGTGCAAAATAATATTTTAAAAGACAGACATAAACATGGTTCTGTTTTATCTTTAAAAATCTGTTTAACTTTAGTTTTGCTATGTTTGACAATTGAAATGACTAATTTTTTATCTGATAAAAATAATTAATTGTAGTTTATTTATTTACAATTTAAATCAAAATTGAAAAAAATAGATGAACCTACATTCAGAACTTACTCAAACAATTTTTCAAAATTTTTTTGTTAATATTGTTGCCTGTTATACCTCTGATCATAACCATAATCAATATCATTTCTGGTTTGAGGCCTCGGCCTATACTGAGGCTGATACTGTTGGGGCTGATACTGTTGAGGCTGCTGAGACTGCTGAGGTTGCTGATACCGTTGCGGCTCATACTGATTCTGCTGATACTCATCCTCATACTGCGCTTGAGTGTACCTGTCCTCCTGTCTTGGTTGTTGTTGTTGGTACTGTTGTTGCCTAGGGGGTTGGTACTCCTGCCTAGCGGGTTGATACTGTTGCTGCTGCTGTTGAGGTTGGTACTGTTGCTGCTGCTGTTGAGGTTGTTGTTGTTGTTGTTGTTGTTGTTGTTGTTGTTTGACAGCTTGCGCACCAGCGTTGTAGTTATAGTTGACTTTCAGGCCGGTGGGGTCGGTGTAGGTGAATCTACCGTGGACGGCGCCGCCCGGGTCGCCTTTGGCGGCGTGCGAGATGCCATCTTGTGTGCGGTAGAGGAAGCCGAAGGTACCGTCGCTTGTGGGGTGCACGCGCGCGTCCTCTAAGATCGACGGGTTTTGGGATACTGATGCGGATATGGTGGCCAATAGCACAACCTTTGATTGGGAACAAGAAATATCGTAGAACAGAACGAAATAAATGTAAGCGCTCTTATTAGTGGTAAAGTCGTTTAATTTCAGACAATTTATCCACAACTTAGAACAAAAAATTAAAGGGTATATATTGTACGACGAGCTGATCATGAAACAAAAAGAATTTTTTTAAATTCGCAAAATAATTGCATCATATTTCAAGCAAACATTTTTTGCCACTGGTCGGTAGTTATTTTTAATAATTTTTTTCAAATCTTCTACAATTTACATAATATCTAATACTTTTAAATATCAAATTATCAAATATACCATCAAAACAGTGATACTTAAAATGTACACACGTCAAGTAAACTACCCTTAACTTTGCGAATTTTAAAAAAAATTCGTTTCGTTTCCTGATCACCACGTCGTACAGTATATAACCTTTAATTTTTGTCCTAAGTTATGAAACATTCTGTATATATTTTAATTGCCTCATCACGATGGTCGAGATCATCTAACTCTCTCGCGCATGCCCTTGTTGCCAAGTTAATTTTATCCCAACTTATTTTATTTAAATTTTGCTCAAAAATTTGAAAAGAATTTTAGTAGTAAAGTAGAAAATATTCTAGAAAAATCCTGTATCATGATACAAATTTCTTCCAATAATATTATAAATTTGTAGTTGATTTGTTCAATATACGAATCATAATAGTTATTTATGTTATAATGATCGTAACGTCAAACGTTATGGTACTAATATGAAGATTAACAGACGAGACGAAGCCGAGTTTGATAACACAACGTGTACTATAATGACTAGCTACAATGCTGGAATAAATTAGTTAAAAAATAAAATAAATAATTTGGTACTGAACAAAAAAATTTAAATCTAAAAAATCAAGTATGCTATTTTTGAAACTTCCTTACTCGCTTCCTTACTAACGAGTCCCATACTGGATTCATTATGGTCCTTGGCTAATAATGAACGTAATTATGGTCCTTAAATTGAGGCTTATAACGTTGTCATTATGGCACGCCATCAGATAAAAATCTTTAAATAATAGTTCATCATTTATTGCAAAAACATGAGCATTAATGTCTGCCAATTATTTATATTCAACTAAACAAGTTTATAATTTATAAAAATAACCGTCACAGAAAGTGTTGCTATAATTTATGTTATTTGTATCTAAAGCTCATTGATAACAACGAACGGATTATTATTAATACCATAATCATAACCTTGCCGCACGGTTTAGATGTCAAATTTACATATTTAACTCTTAATGACTATAAAAAACTAACACCAAATCTGGAACGAATGCAATTCAACCAAGAACAAAATTATAATTCAAAGAGAATAATTTTCGCGTCAATAGTCCAATTAATTAAAAACGAATAGTTCGTAATTTATCGGCTAATTATAATTCTTACGGCAGGTGATTTAAATTTACGTTTTTGTTAGGAAGAAAAAGTGATTGAGAATTAGTTTTTGTGGAATATGAGAATAATTTATATTTTTTATTCGTTTCCCTTCACATTCATCTGGGAACTGTTGACGGAAATGATACAATTTTTTATTGTTATTTGCGCGCATACGCTAATAGCTATAATTAAAATATAAACAATACTTAACAATTTACTACATATCCTTGAATGAATTTAATATAAAAATAAATAATGAATAAACTAATTTTACCTAAATTGACAACAAAAATATAGCGAATGTCGGCATTGTATTCGAAATTCTTAACATGTCATCTTTTACAAAAGCAATTTAATGTAGGTAGTTAATAAAATAAATTTTATCTATTTTTCGAAATTGTTATACACAAACTAAATTCAGGTCCAAATAAATACAAAGCATTTAACTTTTTTTAGTAAAAAAAATTATTTGACTGCAATTTTCGTTGCAAAACCGGGTTGCTGAAATAGATTAGATCGTATTTTATTTTGAACTGTTTTTAATATTGTTCGCAAAATTACTATAATATACCTACACGACCATGTTAAAAAAGTACATCTATACAAACACAATCTTTGAATAGATTGATAGAAATTTTCAGAATTAATTAAAATTATTATTATTGTTGTTGTTTAGTTCTGTTATTTATTTTTTAGTACATGCTCTCTAAAATCGTTATTTTGCAACCTGTTTTGAGTTCTCAAAATAATGTTTTAGGGGATCCAATCCTTTAAAATAACGCAACATCTTTTTTTCAAAATTTTATTTGAAGTTATATGTTAGAATTAATTAGAATAGTTAGTTCACAAATTTGGAGATCATATACTAAAAGATTTTGTATGTAACACTTACACTAAGTGAGTCTTAGAGGACTCATATAATTTAAAGACTCGTCCTATAAAACTCTATTTTGCGTACTTGTTACATAAATTTAAGGGCGGCATCGTAAGTCAGAAACGTGATTACGAATTACTAAACTTTGTTCACACAAGAATTCTTGTGTATTTTTTCATGCTTCCCGAAAAAATTGTTTTCAAGCTATCAATGAATTAGAAATTCTTCTTTTCCAAGACTCGATGAAGATTCAATTTAGCGGCGCCGCTTTTGACAGTCGAACTATGAAAGAATCTCAAAGAATCGACGATTCGGTGTAAAAAATACCATGCTTCAAGAATCATAAACACATTTCATTGATCGTATCACAGTTTTATCATTGAATTCTTTTCCAAGACATTTCAAAATATAGAAGCATGAAAGAATCATCAACGAATCCTTGCGTGAACAATTTAGAAACAATTACACTACACATCCTACCCAAAACCCATAAAACAGTTTGAACGTATCACTATTCACACCACATTTCTGACTTATTTTCTACTTCACACTGTTTTCACTCCACTCACCCAACAGAGCGTCTTGGGCATCATCTTGTTGCGCGTCTTGATACTATAAGACGACTGCGTGAGACTGTTGAGCTTTTATAGAGCAGAGAGTTGAATGCGTGTAGGGAGAACGAGATCGACTTAAGGCTACCGGACTACCAGGCTACCCCCCTAAGAATGCTGTTGGTGAATTGTGCGTAAGAAGGGCGACAAGTTGACTCAAGAGAGAAGTCAGACTGTGGTTTACAGAGACGGACTGAATTCGAACAATAAACTAATTCAAATGCAAGTCAAATGGACATTTGTATTACCTACTGAAAATATTCATGCCGTCTGTTGTATTCGTTCTGTTTTTTTACAAAAACACGAAAAAGCGGTTACAGTCACACAGGTGATGACATATAAACCCGGAATTCCGCGGTAAAATTTAATAAATCAATATTTAAAAGTCAACAATTTGTTAATATCGAAATTTCTAAAAATAATTAACCAATTCGCCTATTTTGCATGTATAACATAACAATAATGGTAATAACAATTTACCAATAATTACGAAAATTGCCCGCATCTTATCAATTTTAGAAAATAATGCAGTTATTATTATAAACATGTCAATAAAACTAATAGTTACTTGTTTAAATAGGCAAAAATATGACAGAATTACTGCCGCGGCTAAAGATTCATAAACGACACGAAGCCCTTAGAGACGAAAGTGAGGTATTTCTGACCGGTCAGCACTTTTCATCCCTACGTAGGAAAATTCAACTGGAATCCCGCGGGAGGAAAAGTATTTTCTCTCTAGAGGTAGGAAATAAGATACTGACCGGTTAGAAATACTTCACTTTCGTCTCTAGTAACAGGGACGAAGTGTGGCATTTTCGGTGCAGGCATTGAAAAAATAATTTAATTGCGTAGGTACTAAAAGTGACATTTCACAAACTGTCACTGGCAAAAATAGCACTTTTAATGTCAATCAGCAAAACAATTTTTTAAAATACTTAATACCTAGTCGAGAAATCGAGACGAGATCGAGATCGAGATGAGATAGGTAACAATAATCGAGACGAGGTCAAATGTTTCACATTCGAGACGAGTTTTTCACTTCTCGTCTCGAGGCATCACTAATAAAAATAAAAATAAAATTTTAATAAAAATGTAAAAGTAACTCAAAATTTACAAATCAAAATTTAATAGTCATAAACAATCAATATGTGTAAACAATAAAGTGTTAATTTATGTATTTTTGACATTGTGTGAATTTTTATTATATTACTTTAAGGCACTCGTGCCATAGCAATGATGTAAATATCAACTTTATATCGATTGTAAATTTAATGAATCCACCCCTGGTCCACATGTCAACGATAACCCCGTCTTCCCCACTGTCCATTTAAACTATTCCACTTTTTAAGGTTGTCACAACTTCAGTAAATAACAAATCAATTCCGTTTGTTAATTAATAGTACGAGTGTTGATAAATTACTAAATGAATGGAATTATTTTCCGAGTGATTAATTATTAACTTCTTATAACATTCGCGTGGGCGAAAATCTATTAGCAGTCAACACCATTTTACATTAAAATTCTTATCACCACTTAACAAGAAATCAAAATAAAATTCAAATTTTTACTCCTCAAGAACACAGATAATAAAAACGAGAGTTGCTGAACAAAATTAAGAAATTATATTGTAAAAGTTTCTTAAGATTTGAATTTGTTTATGGGCCAAAAATAATGTCATGTCCGCATGAATGTGCGCGGTTTAGTGATTCTAGATTAAAAGGACAAATTGGAAACTACAAATAAATCTTTATGTCGGTACTAAATTACTAAACGCTGATTTAATTTGTGAATTGATGTATGCAAATTTTTTGGCGCATATAAATTAAACTAATTCGGTATATGTGAACCGTATAAAATTTTATAAATAATTAAATTAAGACATTAAAATAATAGCTATCAATGACTCTTAAAAATAAAACATTTTAGTCCAGTCAATTTAGATCCAAAAAGATCTGGAAAGTTTTGGAGAAGTATTCTTTTCTTTCATCCTATAAGTCAATATTTTGATCCGTTCAGAAACAACAATTGATGAAACACAATAAATAAAAATAATTTTAAAATTTTATTATTTTTCTGAGGAAAAAATATTTGAACATCTATTTGACTAAGGCTTTAAAATAAAATTCATACTAGGAAACTTATAGACAATTATTTGGAGAATAAAATGCAGAAATCCGCAGGTCAATATTTTAATACGTTTAGAAATGCCAACTCAATAA
Source organism: Agonum fuliginosum (assembly GCA_947534325.1). Taxonomy (NCBI): domain Eukaryota; kingdom Metazoa; phylum Arthropoda; class Insecta; order Coleoptera; family Carabidae; genus Agonum; species Agonum fuliginosum. The sequence goes on along the minus strand of OX384034.1, from coordinate 4,072,279 downwards.
GCACAAACAATACTAATAGTCCGGGAGCTGGCGTCAAATTTCACCGGACCATTTCAGCAAAGCTGATTTTTGTAATATAATTAGTTCTATAATAACTAATTAAGAATTGCAGTGTTAGATGGTCCGAAAGCGTGACTCAAGATTTTAAGAGGCCGTGGAACTTGAAAAAAATATAAGATTTTCAAGTGAAACCAGAAAAGCTAAAATTTTGTATAATGATAATTTACCAATTATTATATTTAACAAAAAAATATGTTAGCTGGACAGGGTAGGTGGATAACCTTGTTAGCTGTCCAGGTGAACAGTGACAGTGTCAAAATAGTGCACATCGTTTATATCTTCTTCTACAGTTTAAATAAAATGAAATGATTTTGCAAATTTAAACAAGGAATTTTAGCATTGAATTAAAAAAATTATTTCTTTGCAAAATTAATAAAGTAAACAATTCTTCAATAAACTATTCGAAAATTCGTAAAAATTCTACCAAAAGGGCTGCAAATATGAAACTACGGTAATTTACCAACAAAACTACTATTTTGCCCAATTTGGGTGTGTCAGCCTTACATACTTTGAGAAAACATATAAATTCATATTTTACTACATGCGCAGCTCAAAATTTAAACCTGAGTTGTCAGAACCCAGTCGATCACGTTACGCACTGAGCTATGTTTATAATGTTCATACCTCTCAAAATATATATTTAAAGTATCAGTCTTGAGTATTAGAAATATGATTGCCTATACAAGCCGAGGCGAGATTCTTGAACGTACACGTAACACATACACGAGCTGTGTGTCTATGTAGTAGTGAACAATTCCTCAATAAACTATTTACAAAATTCGTAGAAATTCTGCGAAAACAGCTACAAATATGAAACTGCGGTTATTTACTAACAAAACTACGAGGAATTCAATGGTGCAATCAAATTTTCAATATTACATTTAGTTCAGACTGTACATCACTTAGAAAAACTATAAATCGATTTTTACCTTGTATTATTCATCGCAGGGCCTTGAAATTTCTTCCAGGATTCAAAGAGGTCCTTAGACACACACTATACATAGTTTTGTAAATGTATATCGCGAAATAACTACAGATTTTAGTAAATAAAGCACTACGAAATTACCACACGTTATTGTTATAATGTTATATCACTAATGATGTTCTTACTGGTTTGTTTTGCACATTCTTCATAGAGATGGCGCCAGTTTCGATCCATATTTGAATATTTAAATGTTTTAAATGATATTCTGGTAAATTTATGTTTCTTATTTATTTAGATAATGTAAATTTGGAAACTAAGTAATGAATAAATGAAAGGAACATACTTTATTAGTGCTTTGTATTTCGGGTTGCAAAGATTTCATGATTTGTTAAAATTAATTATCGAATATTTTATTTTAGCAAGATACTAAAATACAGTATTTGAAATTTTAACATTATTTAAGATGAGTTATTTTATTATTATTATTATTATAAAATAAAATAAACTATTAGAAAAATTCCTTCATCATTTTGAATCAATAATTTTTATCAATTAATTCATAAAAAGTGTCCATGAATATGTATAAAAAGTTGTCAGATCATATTAAAAATTAAGAAAATTGTGTAGTTACCTACTAATAATTTGTTTTTTGAAAAAATCTTAAGAATGCAGTAAAGTACCTATATCAATTATGCATATTTTAATGTACTCGTATATGTTTTATTAAAAACTCAAGTATATAAAAATGAAAGTAACTACCTACTCTAAATTATGTAACTAAGCACTAACCTACGATTATATTGAGTAAGGTGACAAAAAATTGTTTTTAAATTTAAGGTCGTTTGAAGAAAATACCAACAAATATTATTTTAAATCATCTCTACTTTTAATCCATAATCGATAGATTGTATGATGCAAGTGTCCTGTTATTTGCTTTAAATTATGACCTATACCAATACAAAATAAATTTTAATTTCGAATAAATTTTACTGAGAGTTCATTCATCAATTTTAAGGTTACCTCTAAACGCATAAATTTGTTTACTGGCTGTTTTAAGATATCCTTGCACGAGTTTATCACGAAATGCTCACGAGAGAGAATTTCTACATTTGTCCTTATAAATTAAACTATGTTTCTATTAATTAATAAATTAACTTGTAGGAATTTTAACGCCGTATTACCTTCGATTGCGCTACAGGAGATACATAATTTATTGTATGAATGCATTTGAAATGATTAAAATTAATTAGAATAAATAATAAAGCAAAACATAAAATATAAACTTAGTGGTTTAAGCGGCCCGTCTGCGTTTTTCCGAATTCCGAGAATACTCTTGATTTTACTTATTTTTCTATTCCACTCTTTTACCCCCTATACTACGACTGCCTGAAACCAGCCCGAAACTCGTACTTTTGCCACATCCTAACTATGCAATATTAATTTGAAATTGAAAAATACTGTAAAAGTGTTTTAGTTGCGAGTAAACTGTAAGTTTAATATTGAATTCAAGATAATGTTTTTATAAACATTTAATAGAGAAAGAATGGATCTACAGATGTGCTTTTTAAGATTTTAAAACTAAATTTCTATCATGAGATATAACCGTGTAAAATTAGAATTTATTTTTATGAATATTTTCATGCACAATTTTTTGTATTAAAATTTTAAAAAGGTAATTGATCCTTTAAGTATATAATCCTTGTTGAAATGAAATTTTACCATTTGTAAATTGTACTAGTCGCAAAACACTCGCTACTTTAGTATATTTTATGCTGGATTTTATAGGAGGTAGACTGCGATTTCTTAAACAAGAAGTAATTTTATTTCAACAAAAATTATACAGGGTGATTCACAACTTTACTGGCATACGGTACTCAACTTACTAATCCTGGAAAAAAATATTTGTTTTTAAATTCATTGATTTGAGAGCAGTTTTCGTAAGATAGACATTTTTTAAACAACTCTGGCTTATTGAAAATTAATTATGCAATAGCCAGAATAGTAATAGATATTTATACACCAAGTGAGATACATGAATGTTTATTCAAGAGAAGAAAGTTTAGCCCCCGAGCCCGAAGGGCGAGTCGGATAATTTCTTCGAGTGAATAAACATTCGTATCTCACGTGGTTTATACAATATGTTATTCAATTTTGCCAAAATTATTTCAAATATATGAATTATAACTAACTAATCGTTAGTGGCAAATTGTCATTGTTTTTATGCATTTTTGACGTAATAATAATAGTTTAAAACGTCAGAGTGATTTAAAATTGTGTTGAGTGATTTAAAAAAAATTAATTCACTTGTGAATAAACATTTATTTAAAGTTGTTGCTATGGAGTTAATAATGGCAGTTTAAAACATCAAAATTGAATAAAATAAAATACCGTATGAAAACTGTTTTACTACTATTAAAAAACTATATTTTGAAGCATTTAGAAGTAAATATAATAAATAGACAGTATCCACGGAACAAAAAAATTTACTTAAAAAACTTGAATCATTTCTTTTTAACGCTATCATATTACAATATGCCATGTACTGAACTTCTGTTTCTATTCTATTCTTGAACTTTGAATACATTTATTATGTTTATCACGACGAGTACAGAAACAGTTATTCGCAATATGCAACAGACCTGCATAGTGCATGCAGCATGACTTTGATATCAAATCAACTGCACTTTCATTTTCAATGGCTGCTATGCTAAATGCATGAAAAACTAGACATTGTTCAGTATTACATCAGAGACTGCGTTGCAGATATTATTTCCTGAATAGAAAACACTCAATTTATTGATGAAGCATGAACAATCACAGGATTCCAATCAAGTACGTTTCAAATTCAACTTAATTCTTCCCTTAAGGCGCTACACTTGTAAATCCAGAAGATTAACAATTTGAACGATTCTGGCTGTATTATAAAAAATTTCAAATTGAAATTTTACATGAAGAATCATGACTCAAATTATTAATTGCTGTGACATCAATTAGCAAAACTTGGAGCTAATTTTTATCAGTTAATAATCCATATTATACGTTGATTAGTGCACAAAAACAAAAAATTTCTTTTGAAATCGATAATATACATTAGTCGGAAGACTGTAATATTTTATGTAAAACTCGCATTTTTAGTAATTTTTAGATATAATAATACGGCAAGCTATTTTGTAAATTTTATTCTATAGCCATGTAATCACAACCTATGAGTACCTACATCATTGTAAAATATGAGGTCATCGATTTCAAAACCAAAGTCACAAAATGATTTATTGTAACTTGCTTTTTTGATTTGCATTTGATAGTAAGAGATGGGCCTTAATAGATTCCTAATTTTAAATTTATCACAGATGGTTCTCAATTAATATTTGCTATGTACAAATTATATACCTATACCTGCGTTTTATAATGTAGACCTTAATTAATTTTTGTATCTAAATTGATTTGATTGCACAGTTTTAGAATTAATTTATAATGTTTACAAAAAATATTGTCTTCAAAGCTATGTGACTACGACATCTATATTCTTAAACTTGGATCACACAATCTAAACTGGATATTAAAAGTAGCCTGCATGTTATACAACATATTTGACAGGTATGTACGACGAACCGCAACCATAATTTACTATTTAGATCAGTTATGCTGTTCTACAGAACATGAGTGATAAACTGGTTGCTAAAGATTTATTTGTATTTAACAATATTCTAGGTTAATTACACATTATTAATTTAATGAGTACATACATTATAAATTTTAAAGAAATTACATTTTACACTTATACTTAGTGTAAAATGTAGGATTTATTATAAAAATAATTAGTTATCGGGCACCGGCTAGTGGTTGCAACAAAGGCTTGCACGAGAGAATTTGGAGGAAGAACAGCTCTGGGTGAATTTCGTCCATTGTCAAGAGGCAATTAATTAAAATAAAAAATTCAAATAAAAATTATGTTATAAAAATTAAAGAAATTTTCAAAAATAAAATATTTTTGTTATAATTTTGAATTTATCGATATGTAAAATTCCTATTTCCACTCAAAATGTGAACTAGATTATTATTAACATATCTGGTCTATAAATTAATTATAAAGTCAAGAAACTTCTTTATAAGTTCAAGGGAACTCATATAAATGCCTACTTTTATATTTATCTTCAGGGATTATACTACATTTTTTAATAAAAATATTAAAATTGATTATTTTTAGAATTACTACTTCAAGCACTACACCTACATATCCATAAGCAAAATAATATTATTTCAATTTGTTTATATTAAAAATTAACTTTCTCTTCATTGTAGTATGAAGTAACTGTTTCTGAGTTCTTCCCATAATCTTTGCTTATCGAAAAGCAAATAATTTTCTGTATAAAAATCGTAAGCAAGGTGCGGTATTCGATTATGTATATAGACAACAGTTTTTGCGATATTTAAATGCATTTAATCCTTTCAAATTCTGACTAGAGTTTCTTACTTTATGTTTATTCATGATTTACTAATTATGGTTGACATTTGAAACAGTTGATATAATAATTATTATTGCTGTTCATATTTGAAACATTTAATACTTATACAGGTGTATCATAACTTCGAGTACATACGTGAAAGGTATACCTATATTGTTTGATATTCTGATTACGAATCAAAAAGAATTATTTTTAAATTCGAAAAATTGAGGGTAGTTTACCTGCAGCATTTTTTGTAGTACTGCACTGGATTCGTTTTCCTATTAAACACAAACAAGATAAATAGGTAATCAAACATCTTAAATTACATAATACTAGTAAAATAAACATATATAATTTAATTATTTTTAATTAAACAATCATTACTTCACCCAATGGCAGTGGGAATGAAAATTTTTTGACTGAGAAATATGAAAATTAATTTTGCGATTTAAAAAATATATATTTCTTCTACTCCCTACTGGATATTGGCAACATATCTTCATACTATCATGTGTGGATAGGGATGTCATATCCACACCAGGTGTGGATATGAAATTCAAAGTCAAATACGTCAAAAAATTGTTAATGCGTGCAAATTATGTTTTTATTATGACAAATAATTACTAAACACATTAAATCAACTGTTATTTAATAATTAATTATGTTTAAAAGCATTATTTTATTGCTAAAAAAGCAAATAAAATTTAGAGATTTTACGTTGGCAACAATTATTCAAATGTCATATGTCACAAAATAATTGATGTAACCCTACTTTTAAATAATTTTTGGTATCATGTTGAGTGCATTTTAATGCAAAAACCATATTTCGTAGAAAAAATAGGCTGTACAACTCGAGTGGATTGCTTATATCTCACGCGAACATTTGCAGACACTCCCCCTATGGGGTATATATATAGGCATCACATCCACTCTTGTTGTACAATATACTATTTCATTCGTAATATACCCTTAAAGTATGTAGGTACCTGAAGTTATGAAACACCCTGTATTTATATATTTATAATTATTGTAGTACTTTCATGATAGGTACTGGATGCTTAAAAAATTGTGATAATATACATGGCAAATTGAACATCTTATAAATTAAATTATAATATATTCAACAAATACAGCTATAATTAAAAAAATATATATACCATTTGGCCATAAAATTTTCTGTATTTTATAATATACTCTACTTCAAAAAATTTCAAAAATAAAATAAAATTGTACCTACATATTTAATGTGACATTGTAAACTGAATCAAATACAAATCACCTTTTACATTTAGGAAATGCAAATACTTTTAAAATGTCATTTCCAAATCTGATCTAAATTCTGATCCCATAAATTTAAATAAATTCTACCGGTCACATCCAAAAACAATATCATCTCAATGTCGTCCAGATTACCTTCCGGACAAAATACATTTTTTCAACATTTCAAGTGATATTTACCCAACACGAAAACCGGTCATTTTATTTTCATTATTTATTTTCATTTCGCCTTGTGATTGGTTTCCTTCCGTTCAGTTTTTGTTGGACACTGCCGTAGGTTCTGTTTAAATTACCAAATTAAGTGTTCGTATATTTTGTTTTATTGAATTAAGCAATTAAGAGTGTTATAGTTATACCAGGAAAGTGGAGTACCTTCGAAAAGCAGAATTAATTAACGCGAAACCTGCGGTTTTATTTCCGAATTCTTGTAAAACTTTTTCAAGGAAGTATAAAAGATATTCATATAGTTAGGAAGTACATAAAATTAATAAACTTATCATAACCAAAATTATTCTACCCTAGATTTTCCAAATAGTTTTGATAAATAAGTATTGCAAACTTACTGAAAACAAGGAGATACGTCGAAGCAATTCGTGTGAAGGTTTAAATTTATATTTAAGTTTAAGAAACATAACATAACATAAGGAACTTAAAATAGCTTTAGTAAGTGGTAAACATAAATTGAAAGTTTGGAGGATTTAAACTTTAGTGCTAAAAAGTGAAAAGTGCAGATGCTTCTATATAAATTTAAACAGAATTCCTATAGAATACTCTCAATTTTACTTTTCTTCTACTCCACTCCTTATTATAGTTTATGAATTATTATTTACTTCAAGATAATGTTTTTATAAACTTTTGATACAAAAAAATGGATCTACCATTTTTTAAATACCTCAATAAAAATTGTACCCCTTAGATTTTTTTCGTGAAAATTTGGATTCCTTAATAATTTGACCCGAAAAATCCAATGGTGAAAAAATAAATTTTCTTTTTCGACCAGTTTTTGACGAAAAAAAATTATGTCAAAAAATATTGGTCGAAAAAAATTTTAGACCGCAGATTTGAAATCCTCGAGGTCGAATTAGTATATAACCAAATTTTCAGCCAATTCTGAGAGAAAAAGTTATTTTGGCCAAAATTTGATCAGGGGGTAGGACCTACGTTTTTGGCCATTTTCGAAAATCCTTCATACAAATTGTACCCGTTGGAATTTTTTCGCGAAAATTTGGATTCATATGTAATTCGACGCGAGGAATCCATTGGTGAAAATATTACGGTCATAGCTACTCCCGTGTTTTACCTTAAAAAATTATATCAAAAAGTATTAGCCGAAATTTTTTTTTAGTGGCACCATCGAATTCCTCGGGTTCGAAATAGGGTATAACCAAATTTTGAGCGAATAAAAAATTTCAAAAATTTTCGACATTTTTAAAATTGTAGCCGACAAAATTTTTAAAGAAAATATGTATTTATATATAGTTTGATACGAGGAATCCAATGGTGTACTTAAAAAAAATATACAAAAAAATTTGTATCTTTGATTATTTGTATATAAATTTGTATGGCGAGAGGTCTTGTACTGGCCACATCAGATTTTTTAATTAAAATTTTAAAAAGGTATAACTGTTAATTGATCCTTTAAGTAGGTATATAATCCTTGTTGTTTCCATTCTTGTACTGGTCACAAAACTCTCGCTATGTTAGTGGACTTTATGCTGGATTTTAGGAGGTAGACGGACTCCTTAAACGTAAACTTAATACATACAATATGTTCTACTCTGAATACTGTAGGACATTGTATTTTTTACCTAACCTAGGTGTGACAGCCTTGGCTAATGCCAACCATCGGTGTAGATGCATATTTTACCAAGTGTATTGTATAGTTAGAAACGGGTGCATGTCACTGCGCCAAATTGCCGTAATGTCAAATATCCGCTGTGTCCAATTGCCGCAATGTCAAATTGCCACTGTGCCAAAACGCATCTCCACCACTTACATACTTGTAATAACGTATGTCGAGAGACTACTGGCAATCGGGCATAGGTTTTGGTATTTACTACACTAACAAAGCTAACAAAACCGTACTAGAGCCCCACAAACCCGGTTTTGGTATTTACTACACTAACAAAGCTAACAAAACCGTACTAGAGCCCCACAAACCCGATTTTGGTATTTACTACACTAACAAAGCTAACAAAACTGTACTAGAGCCCCACAAACTCGTCAAATTGCCTCTGTGTCGAAATAAATTTGCAGTAGTCTCTCGACATACGTTATTACAAGTATGTAAGTGGTGGGGATGCGTTTTGGCACAGTAGCAATTTGACATTGCGGCAATTGGACATAGCGGGTATTTGACATTACGGCAATTTGACGCAGTGGCGTGTTTCCTTATGCTTAGTGCACACGGGGAAACTTTTCACAAAGTTTCCTGAAAAAAGTTTCCAGAAAATGGAGATTTTCTTTGAAAAACTATAAATATGTTTATGATCACATGGCACATTTGACGATTTGACAAATAAGAAGTTACTTGCACTTCACAATGTTTCCTGAAAACGCCTCATTTTTATATGCGCCGTTAAAACTTTGAAGTTTCCGGAAACTTTTTCCAGGAAACATGTCAAAAAGTTTCCCCGTGTGCACTAGGCATTAGAAACCATCAGCTCACAATGGCAGTAGTTCACCACAGTCCACAGTGCAGATTTGTGTGCAGTTAAACTGCATGTGTATCTGACTGTATTCGAACCTGAATTGCCATTTACAAAGGAAATTATTATTATATTATTCTCTGAATATTCTTCCAGTATTGCACACCATTCTAGTCAACAAAACAAGTCCTCTACTTCTTCTGTTTCTACTCCAAGGTCACTGCCAAGTCTCCTAGGTGGCACCTAGTGTAAAAACACTTGACAATCTATTGATACAGACCGGAACTGAGAACTGAACGTTATGTGGTCGTTGGCTTGGCAGCGACACGAGGTGAACCACTCACGCAACGTGAACGTGACTTACAATTTTTAAATTCTAGGGCAACACGCCCAAAAGACCTTTCCCTTATGGACACGGCGCCCAGCAACCTACAGGAGTGGGTGGGAAATTGATATTAGTTTTAAAAGAGAGCTCTCTTCAATGATGATGCAGTATTACCATTGAGTAAATAAATACCTATAATTAGTCAAGCTTAGCAATATACTACGGGCACATTTTCTAATACTCTGCATAAACCATGCTCTTTCTGAATCCTGAGAATCATCTGTCAAATAGCGGCGTCGCTAAATTGAATCTGTAATGTGTCTTTGGAAAAGAAGAATTTGTAATTCATTGATGGCTTCAAAACAGTGAATTTCTTTTTTTGCTTAAAGGATAGAAGTTTATAGGAACAAAACAATGAAGCAATTTGGGATAAATGTAATTGGGAATTTTCATTCCTGTTGAGTGGTTGTAACTAATAAATAAATAAATAATAATAAATAAATAAATTATCCGCCATTTTGATATGCTCTATTTGCACATTTGAACGCAGTTATGTATTAGTTTAAGAAGTGCCATGATACAATTTTTTACTATAATATTTCGCAGTGCTATAAATAAATAAAAAGGAAAATAACAGTTAAGGTTATTTTGACATTGACATATCTCAGAATTTGACAAATTATTTGTATTACCTACGTCGTCAAATTATATTTGGACATAGTATAAAGTATGCTTTATTTGAAATACTCGTATAAAGTGCGTAATAACATTTTCTGCATTCTGTTATTTCCGTTATATGTTTACTATTTATAAAAATCTGCTGTGGCCAGTACACGACCTCTCGCCTAATTCTGCTTATTCTATTAACCTCGAGACTAATCTAATAAATAGTTTTACTTACATTTTAATAGTTTCATGTTCATGTAAGATGTAAACGATAATGTAAACCAAGATGCAAGCAAAAGATGTCAACTGTACTGTCACTGTCATAATCATTCAAATTTTATGTAGAAACAAATTTCATATCATGGACAACAAGATAGAATATTAATTGTACTTTATTTTATTGTTAAATACTACCAGATTCAGCAAATTGTATTTATAATTAACTGTACCCATAGATAATTATATTTTCTTTTATTTTTAATTGCAAAAATTGTCATAAATAAATAATGTAACAATATATTAAAGGAAAAGTTTATCAAGCTTCAAAAAGTACTACTTCCGGTTTTCGGATTTCTACCAAAATGTTATCCGGTGTTAAGATCCTTATTAAAACCTTAAATATGAAATTTGGTTATTAAAGGTTTGATACTTTTTCAGTTATCGTGGACGAAAAATCGTCAGTCCATACATTCATACAAACACACACACGCACACACATACACACACACACAGACATCATCGTGAAAATAGTAAATTCGTATTATAGAGACCCTGAAACGTGCTTATCCACCAAAAACTCATACTCGAAAATTTTGACCCATTACAATACCTCTCTTATAGAATATGAGGCGAGAGGTAAAAATTTCAGAATAAATAAAATATATCCGCCATGTTGGTATGCTCTAGTAGCAAACCCTCCTTCCGTCTCATGGCTTCAATCTCTCATCCAAAAAATCAGAAAATCTATAATTTTATAAGTTTTTTGAATGACGCATTTTCTGGAATCCTGTATAAATCATTGGTCACACATGGATTCTTTGAGGATTTTTTCATGCTTCTGAATCCTGAGAAAAAGAATCCCGGAGAAAATCACCTGTCAAATAACATCGCCGCTAAATTGAATCTTCAGAGATTCTTGGAAATGAAGAATTTGACAACTTCAAACCAATGAATCTTTATGATACTTAACAAGCATGAAAGAATCCTCAAATAATTCATGTATGAACAGGGCTTATTTCCAAATGGAAATAGGTGTTACTTGCATTAGTATTGAATAATTAATATTTGCTTTTCTATTCTAAACTATTTCTATTTCTAAACTAATGCTCATTTGCTTAACAAACTAGGAAATGATTAAAAAATCGTATATTATTAGCACATCTAAACATAATAAATGTACATAAATATTAAAAATAAAAAGGGAAATCTGGAAAACTTTACATGATACTTATATGAATCTTAAGCTAGATTCAGACCTACCCAATTATAAGTGTAAGTGATTAATTTAACCAACCATTTTATAACTGAAACTGGAATTTTATTGAAGCGCTGGTTGGTTAATTTAGCATACTTACAATTGGGTAGGTTTGTATCTAGCATTAGTTTATTAGTAAATAGATAAATACTTATTATTTAATTTCATAAATCGTATTGGATTTAAATTTGTAACTGTATTCTTCATTCATAAGATTATTAAACTAAATATAATTTTGAAAGTGATTCAACTCTCATGAAATACTGGGTGCGTGCGGATTTTTGATGTTGGTTTATGAATTATAATTCGATTGTACTTTCACATTTTTTGCTGGTTAATGTTGCGATGATTACTTGTAAGATATTTCGAAAATAATTTTACCTATATTACTTCAAATAGAAAAGGTAAACACACAGACTTGTTTACCAACATTGCTCGAACAGATTATTGATGATGCAATGTACAAATGCCAATATGGATCATGAATCATTTCATTTATTAATCTTGATGAAATTGAAACAAAGACGATTGAGATTATTACTATCGAGAAATGTCACTGCAGAAGGAAATCTTTAAAATTTTGTGACGTTAAATCCGTTTGCATTATTTCCTACTTAAAGCCTCATTTTCACCGCCTGTTTTAGTGCTTAATGCATAATGGTAATGCATAATGATTATTTATTAGATGGCCAGTTCCACCTATTTTGTTTAAGGACTAATTCGACAGAGATGACATTTGTTGTCGAATTTTGTAATTTAAGCATTACCGGCATTTTTGCGATTTTAAGAAATGGAAGAACTGTTCATTTCGTAAGTAAGATATTTAAATCCATATTTAGAAACAGACAGAAATTGAAAACTCGAAACAAATAATAAATTTGACACATATGTCAATCACTATGCTTCTGCATTACGCCTTATGTTTTGGAGTTTGCAAAGTTTAGCCTCATTTCCACCGACTGTTTTAGTGCTTAATGCCTAATGTTTTGTGCGTAAGGCGTAATGCATAATGATTATTTATTAGTTGGCCATTTTCACACAATTTTTTTCAGGACTAATTCGACAGAGGTGACATTTGTTGTCGAATTTTGTAATTTAATCATTGCCGGCATTTTTTTGATATTAAGGAATGGAAGAACTGTTAATTTCGTAAGTAAGGTATTCAGTTCCATACTTAGAAACAGACAGAAATTGACAACTCGAAACTAATAATAAATATGACACATGTCAATTACGCCTTATGTTTGGAGTTTGCAAAGTTTTGTTCTTATGCGTTGCTCTTAGTACTTAAGCATTAAAACAGTCGGTGGAAATGAGGCTTTACTTTATAATTGACGAAAGTATCAGTAAAAATTCTGAATTAATAAATTTTTGAAAGCACCTTATTGCTGTTCTGTTATTTATGTTTCCATACCTTTCTCCTGTATTAATTTCTTCATACGGATATGTGCAACGAACTTTACTCTAAATAATTTAGGCGTTCTTTTTATAATTTTTCTTACTATTACTAATATTATTACACGAGTATTTATATGGTTCAGTAGTTCTTGATATTGTTTACTACTACTTCTCTTACGCTTACAAGATCAAATAACAAAACATATTTACATTGTGTAACGCTGGAACAAGAATGCAAAGTATTTTCTCTTGCGGTTTGCCTTCTGTCAAATCCTGCCTATATCCTAATAAAGACAGTGTTGCAATATAGCACACATGAATGAATATCAGATTGTAATCAAGTAGTACTACAGCGTTGTCAAATTAGAAAATAATGTGTACCAAATCTTTTATAGCTTATAGGTGAAAATATATTAGTAATTTGGAACTTGAAATATTAGTAACAGAACATAACATAACTGACGTTTTGGTTTACTCTTATATTTTAAAACTTCCTCAGGATTAGGAATATTATTACAAATCTTCGTACATTGTAAAAACAATTGAAAATAATTAGTACTTTGGAACTTAAAATATCAGTAACACAACATACCATAACAACTTTTTGGTTTACTCTTGTTTTAAACCTTCTTCAAGATTAGTAAGATTAATACAAATCTTCGTATTTTGTAAACAAAAATACCTTTTACTTAAGTCTTTTACTTATCAAAACTAACTAAAGAATCTATGTTTATAAAAAGCATAGGCTGACATAAGCTTTATTCTTTTAAAATATGTGAGACTGTCAATCCCAAATTGAATATAAAAATCGTATAATAGATTTGTACGTTTTATGTATTACCCTACATCATTCCATAGCCCAGCAATACACGTCTCAAAATTAGTTTTCTACGTAAATACTTATTTAGATTCGTTTTTAGTTACAAATTCTGAAGACCGAACGGCTCCAAAAACAAATTTTTTACAAGATTCGAAACAGAACACATTTCAAGTTTTACTTCTGCAAATATATCACTGAATTCAAAAAAAGGTACATGCATTTCGATGTCCTGATTCTCAATCAACAAGAATTCGCAAAATTATCCCAGATAAACCTGAAACTTTTTTCAGTTCCTTTTTACTGAAAATTTATTAAAAGCTAATGTAGACAATAGCAGCAAGTATCTGATATTAGGGTTCTAAATTATTGAAAATTTTACCAGAATTTTAAATTTTTAAGAAGTTGACATTATACCTAAACATCCTTGGCAGACATAATGGTAAATAATCAAAACAACTGGTACTATTCATAGATTGATAACTTCCTATATGTATATAAGGCTGCCATACACAAGTTAGCTAATTATAAAATTAGTCGTTATATAAAACACCTAGTCTTCTTCTAAATGGCTCTGCATATAATGTCATATCATTTTATTACAAAATATGTCGAGGCTTTTGGTAGAAACTCTGAACTGACAAAATGAACAACCCAATACTTTGGTTGAATGAACTATAAACTAAATATTCGTCTTAAGAGTGTCGTTTACCTAAATGACCAAAACAAGCTTCTCACAAAATTGTGATTTATTTAACAACAAACAAATGTAATAATCAAAAATTCGTTATCTACATTCCATTATTTCATGTCTGATTTATCGAAGACTATATACTCTGTGAAACAAAAAAATTAAAACAAGATAATTCAAAACTAGTGAATGACCACAGAGAATAGTCTTCGATAAATCAGACATGAAAGAATGGAATGTAGATCACGAATTTTTGATTATTGCATTTGTTTGTTGTTAAATAAATCACAAACTTGTGTGAAGCATGTTTTGGTCATTTAGGTAGGTAAACGACACTCTTAAGGGAAATAAAATGATGTGATTGTGTTTTATAATATGCCGATATGCCGCGATATGCCTAGACTTCAATCTGCCTACGACATGATGTATGTACAAGAATTGCATCACATATTAATTTTAATCAATGATACATGAAACATGAATCAAAACACTTAACAAATCTTTAGCCTACACTCGTCATTACCATACATCCAACTTGGATGATCCAAGCATCACTATAATCACCACCACGCACCACCATCTACATCTACGTCTTCATCTTACTCCGGTGATGTTCCTCCGGAAGAGAAGAAGTAGTGATCTTCCACCACGTAGACCGCCTTGTCCAAGGCCACTCTGGAGTATATAAACCTCGGAGTGGCCGAGGGAGGGCAGTCTCTGTTTGCCACCGAGGTAGACGGTTCTAGACAGTGCTGCAGTGAAACAACAACAATGAAACAATTTGTGAGTAGATCATTTTATGTGATTACGAGTGATTTTACACGCGGAATTTGGATATCGGACGGGGTGGCGGGAATGTTCAATTAAATTTGTGATGAGATGGTTAACGGCTCATACTATATGAAGGGTATTTTTGTAAATTTTGACACAGCCAATGCATTTATTTAAAAACAACCCTTTGTCATCTTCAATATTTTAACCAAAATATTCTTATGCAATCATAATACTATTATTATAAAATGCTGATCAATCTGATATTGCAGTCTTTAAAATGAAGATAAAAATTTAAGATACTACTTTAAAATAACCATGCAATTATAAAATTGATTCAAAGTAAATAATTCTTTAAAATATGCTCACTTTCACATATTTATTAAAATATCTACTAGCTACTTAAATAACTCCATAATTAAAACAAAAAGTCGATCAATTAAAATGCCCCCCTCTAAGTTTTTGTTATACTATCATAAACAAATTATTTATTAATTTAACCAATTTCTTTTTTATGTATTTATATTCAATGTAAATTTTCTGCGAAAAAACCTGCATCTTAAAATAATTATTTAATATTTACAGTAGCTTTTTATTTTCAAACCATAAACAATACTTCATGGTCTGTTTCTATACTAGGAATAATGACGTCAAAATTTACAATAAAAACTGTTAGACCAATGAATAACAGTTACCTTCACTGTTCCACGCACTTCATAAGAAAAGATCTATCAATATTAATGTTGCCAATTATTACGTTTTTTATTTAATTTCCCGGAGTTTTTTATTTACTTTAATATTATGATAATAACACACGTTTCTAATACACACATACATACTAATCTATCACGCCTTTTACCCAATTTGGGTGTGGCAGCTTCACATATTGTGAGTCATCTGTATAGATACACAGGGTTTTAAAAAAAGGCCAAAAACTTTGAAGGTACATAATTTCGACTTCCTGATTCTGAATCAACAAGAATTTTTGAAAATTATCAAAATTAAGGATCGCATGTGCGGTTACTAGCCGTCAACTCACTCATAGTTGTTAGTGGACAAGAGAGATTTTTGTGTAGTTCAATTTTAGTTGGAATAAGTACCTGACTGCATTGTCAGGACCTCAGAATTTTTGAATTTGGAATTAACGTTTATTTATTAAAAAGATTCTTTGGGTACAACTACGGGAATATTACGTCCTGTTTACACATGGATTCTTTGAGGATTCTTACATGCTACTGAATCCTGGAAAAAGTAAATTCACTGCTTTGAAGCTATGAATTAGAAAATCTTCTTTTCCAAGACTCATTGAAGATTCAATTTAGCGGCTATCTCACCACGATTCTCAAGATTCGGAAAACCATGAAAGAATCCTCAAGGAATTAATGAGTGGACAGGGCGTTATGCGTTTGATTTATGAATATGATAACTCGGAAAACGATGCTAATTTCCACTAAATTATTAATAATCGTAGTTGCATTAAGAACTGTTCACACATGGACACATAACGGACACATTGAAGCCACACACAGGCAACAAAAGTACAATGAGAACATGTGGAACGTTTGTAACCTCAAAATTAATTTCTTCTCTACCTACATACAAGCGGCACCTCTGTTTCACAAGCAACACACACAGTATTTTTTTCTTGCTGGTGCGTGTGTGTGCCTTTGGCTTCAATGTGTCCTAAGTGAACAGGGCTAAAGAATTCACTCGTATTAGCAAACGTTTCGAATAATTATTGACTCTTTCTCAGTGCTCCTTGAGTACAACTTGTGCATCATCCAATTTGCATACGATTCAAATTTTTCAACCTAATAATCTCCTGTTTCAGATTGCCCTCCTCGCGCTGTGCGCATGCGCATTGGCGCAGAACCGCTACGACCCCCGTCAGGCGGCCATCGTGTCCGAGCAGCGCTACCTGACAGGCGACGGCAGCTTCGGCACGTCGTACAAACAGGAAGACGGCACCGACTTCAAGGAAGAGACCGACGCGGCGGGCAACCGCAAGGGCAGCTACAGCTACGTGGACGCCAACGGCCAGAAACGCACCATCAGCTACACTGCCGGCAAGGACGGCTTCATGGCTACCGGTGATCATCTCCCCCAGCCGCATGTCCCAGTGGCTCAGTACACCCCCGACCCCAAGTACAACCCGCCCCAGTACCAGGAGCCCCAGTACCAGGAACCGCAACAGTACCAGCCGCAACAATACCAGCAACCGCAGCAACAGTACCAGCAACCGCAGCAATACCAGCCGCAACCGCAGCAGTACAAACCCCAACCGCAATACCAACCTCAGCCGCAACAATACCAACCTCAGCCGCAACAATACCAGCCTCAGCCGCAACAATACCAGCCTCAGCCGCAACAATACCAACCCCAGTATCAACCCACTACGACTCCCGCCCCTCATAGGTTCTACCCTCCTGGTAAATTGTCTCTTCAAAGATCTCCCGATGGCTATGCGTACAGTTTCAACAAGAACTAATTATTTAATTGATAGTTAATTAGCTTGCTGTTACTTGGTTGTTCGAATTACCTATACTTTGTTCCAGTTCAGAATAATGTCTTTTTGATGTACCCCAAAAACTATTAGTATACTAAAGAACAAGTTTTATAAGACATGATTTTTTGAAAAAGTCTTATAAAATATAATTGAAATTTAAATTAAACTGCCACAATATACACAAGTCGATTTAGGGAAATTTATGTGTGTAACGTTTTTGTTGGTGACATTTATTTAACTGTCACTGTCACTGTAATGAACTAGTGATAACTGCAGACGTAGAAAATATTGAACTTATATGTTTTCTATTACTGCATTAATTTTATTGAATATAATGTAATTAAATTGCGAAACAAATTTAGAGGTTATACTGAAATTTGTCAGTACTGAGACAATTGAAATAAATGTCATGTGATACTGCCAATACCAACCTAATAAAAAAATTGCGTGTCACAAAGTGACCCTTGGCGACATTCAGTTGCGTGTCACAAAGTTAACTTTGTGAACGCCAAATAGAAAAACTTTTTATGAACTGGAATGAAGTATAATTTTTGATGGCAACAACTAAGTAATAGAGTGGTGTGTTTTGTGTCTGCTGTGTTTATACTGTAATATACTTCTTTAATAAATATTAAATTATGTCTGTTATTCTTTGTTTCATGTTTCTTGAAAGGATTTCAAATGTCAAGGTTGAGTGTGAGTAGTTGGCGTAGAAAAGGGCATGGTACATTAGAATTAGGTTATTTGCAGATTAAATGTTAATAGTTAGTGAAAGTAATTAAATGAAATTTTACTTGCAGATTGCATAAAGTAGTGCATCTTAATCTGGATTATATAATTTATTAAACTGGTTTGAAATAATTTACATACTATAGCGCAAAGAGGAAATAAAACACTCATAAAATATTAATTAAATATTGAATAACAAAATAAAATAATAAAAAAAGGTTGCACAGAGAAAGAATATAATTTGGAATGGCAGCCAAATGATTTTAATGCTAGTTTAAAACAAAAACTATTATTTATTACACAAACTGATCAACGTTTTTATAATAATAAAATACTATTGGGTAGCCAAATAATTTTAATGCTATAGTTTAAAACAAAAATTATTATTTATAGCTCAAATTGATCAACGTTTTTATAATAATAAAATACTCTTTTTATCATCTCAAAAAAGCAGGTATAATAAATGGTGTATGACAAGTAGTGTCAAATTGATTAAAGAATAAACTAAATGCAGTGATAAATAAATGATTTTAATAAACTTTCATTCATTTGAATAACAAGAAAAAATAAATTTACTGGTGTGTTTGCAGCAACTAAATTATAAAATTAAGAAACCAAACTAAGAAGTTAAATAGCCAACAAATTATTGATTATTTTGTTTGATAATTAAGTTGCAAACACTATTGTAAAGGAATTGATAATGTCTTCTTTTATAATTTAATTTCATAATGTAATTTATTAATTTAGTTGTCTGCATAAATCTACCGTAAATGATTATAATATAAAATTTAAATAGGTAAGTTATATCTAATAATAGTCTGTTTTTAAACTAGGAGGAGTACATCCTTATTTATAAACTTGACGTTGTCGGTGCAGTTCGCCGTTGACGTTGACGTTCAAAGTTAATATTAGAAAAACATATGCTTCGTTTATAAACTCTACTATTCGAAGTTTAGACATATGTTTTTCTAACATTTAACTTTGAACGTCAACGTCAACGGCAAACTGCAACGTCAACGTCAAGTTAAAATCAAATGTCATACGTATATGTATACTCGGAAAGAGTCCTGAATATTTAAATTTTTATTTCAATCGCTATTTAGATTTACATAATTTATAAATTTAATACAGCAAAAAATAAAGTACAACATAGTATATAAATAAACATCTACATGATTCAATTTTGCAATGTTTTATTAACCATAATCACTGCACGGTCTACAATTTATTAATGACTTGCTCTTGGCAAGGGCGTGCTCTTTTTCATTATTTTTTTACTGACAAACGTTCCATGTCAACATACCAGGAATTTGGCCAAGTATAAATTGAAATTGAGTAAACCTTATTTACGTGTGTAGAACTGAAAGCTCAAGTTAATGTACAGGTAATGGTCAGTGTTGGGTTCTTGTGTTGAGTCAGTGAGACAATCACTTCCTGCAAAGACCGGCCAACCTTCAACGCAGGAATGTTGAAGCGGGGAAGGTTAACACATTGATATTTATATTAAACAAAGCGTGGATTCATAACTGATTCATTTTAAATGTAGCAGAAATCATAGAACAACAGATACGTGGTGAAATACTGTGCAAAACTTTAGGTTTACAGATACAGGTATTTTGTACCGAACAGAATCACATCAATATTTGTTGAAAACAAGGAGTACCTATATGGTTATAAATTATAGTTTTGTTAATATTGCAGAGTTTTACAGAATTTTACACAAACAAAATTAAATAAATATTAACAAAACCTTAATTCTACCATTAGGAGGCAATGCAGTTTCAGTTTACATTACATCACTGTACATTTTCGTCATAAGAAAAAATAATTTTTATATGTAATGTAAATAATTTTCGAACCTTTTCGAACACTGTATTGCAATTTTAGCTCGTGATAGTATACATTTTATATATTAAATAAATAATGAAAACAGCAAACAGCAATTCAAAAGGCGAATTTATTTCCATTCCCCCCAGTCAAATTATATGATAAGATTTGTATCACGAAAATATGCTTTTCAAAAGATCAACATGGATCATAATTTGTCAAAAATACGATTTAATATTTCCCGTGAATAAAGAATGAAGTTTAATTATTGTTTAGTGACCACATAAATTTCAATGCTAAATCTACTTTCCACGTATAACCCTCATGTATTTGTGCGGCAAAATTATTAACCATTTGCCGGCTCTTTTATAAAGTGTACAATTATATCAGCCACCATCGACTACTATACCAGTTAAAAATCTGATGTGGTCACCACACGACTTTCATATACGCAACTGTATGTACTCGTATAAAAAATATTGCACTTGACACACGTTTGACATTATAGAATAACTGACATAACTGACTAAGCTTATTGGTTTTCAAGCAACAACTATGGTTTTTGATATGTATTTATTAAATAAATAATTTAATTTTCTCATATTAAGGGGCTATGCTTCTTGAGTGCAATAAGAATCAGAATTCACGATTCTGGCTATATTGCTCAAAATAAAAATCTGCAATTTTACATTAGTAACGACAAAGCATTGTTGAATTGAAAAATTCAAACTATATATTGTTCCGACAACAATTAGAGATAAAAAGAAATTAAACACTAGAATTTCGTGAGGATCTCATGAATGAACTATAAAAGTTATCATTGAGTTTAAAGATTAAATGAGTAGAACATAGATGTAAAAAGGGCGGAAAAACAATAAAACTATAATTTTATCAACAGAGTTGCCATAAATTATATCTAAACTTGTACAATTTTCGCCGAATTTCACATAATTATTAAAGCCAAACTAATTACATTAATTAAAGATTTTGCAGATTCCGCACTTTTAGTATTCTTCCTTAGTCTACATACAAAAATTCAACATCATACGTATAACAGTATTAGATTGAGATCCTCACAAAAATTACTTGTTTTTCAATGCGTATTATTGCCATGCAATAGGCTCTTAACTAATTTAACAATATTTATTCCGTTAACATTTTATATTTGAAACATTCTTTGTGGCTACTTCTAGATTTGAAATAAATTGAATTTATTGTTTTAAGAAAACTTCTTCTTCCTTATCTTTATAAAAACCAAATTTCATAATTTTATCTGTTCTTATTCATGAGTTATTGAGCATACGGACGCACATCCATCCATCCACACACACAGACATCATTGAGAAAATGGTCAAAACTAATTCAGAGGAACCCATAACATGTATTTCCGCGAAAATGCATATATCGATCTTCGTCATGATACCTTATACTTACTTATACTGTATAAGAAGGTAGAAATATATGAACCTATTACCGAATTGGACAGGAATCGAATTCCGGAAACCAAAAGTCGATATTTCAATCTTTCATATAATTCGAGTTGAATTTTTAAGTATTCCTTCAAATGAAATATTTTCTAATGAATAAACAATTTGACCAGGTGTTGCCACAATATTATCTAGATTGATATATTATATTATGAAGTGTTAAATTCTTTTTCAACCATTATTATTCATCTACTATTAGTATTCTTTCTCCAGATGGCATTTTAATTGTACTACAACATCCAGCATTTATTTTCCAATAAACATTATACATAATCACTTATTATAAAGTATAAACTAATTTATAAATATGTATAAGGCAAAACTTTGTAATAAAAACCGTCGCATTTGTCTTATATTATGCAGCTCTATATTTTACGACGTATTTGTCACGTTCTTTGTGCAATGATTTGCACAATTCTACAAATTATTATGAAAAAGTTATTAGAATTTGGACACACCTAAATGGAGTGCAAAACATTAATTTATTATCACAAAGAGTTATATTTATTTTTTATGAGTTATTCAACGCCTGAATGGTATATTAGCAATCTGCAAATATATATTGCTGGTTGGAGACTTTCTGAAATTAAAGTAATGCAGGAAAACTGACAAATATTGGCTAGTTAGACGCCTAGCTAAGTTTTGTTTGCAACATGTACACCTTCAATGTTATTACAGTTGCTTTTAACGGAGTAAAATATTTCGTTTCACTGTTCTCACCTTGCCCTCCTAACATGATTTACTTTTGATAACAAGATCAGTGTACCATTACCATACACGTAGTTAGCAATAAATTAATTAAGAAAATATGTAACAGCACATGCTTCACAACAAATTCCATTCCATTCATTTTATTATTTATAATTTATAAACTAAAGTAACTTCCAGTTACTTAAATACTGTTTTTCTACTCCTGGTATTAAAACATCATTTAACCAACTGGTTCGATGGCGCTAAATAGCATTTTAAACACACCCCGACAAGCCGTGGCTTTGGCCGTTTTTGGGCACGAGCTGAACATAGCAACTAACACGGGGTGAAAAAGTTGGCTCCTATATTTGACATTTAATTTTTATAAAAAAATCTGACGTGTCCATCACACAACCTTCCGCCATATCTAGACTTTAAACAGAAATGTATACGTACAATCCGGTGCCCATTTAAAATATACAAATAAAAATCTCAAATATTCAAACACAGAAATTTGCATCACCTGAATAAAAATATTAATTCACAGGAAAACTCTGCTGTGTTGAAGCCATCCTCCGTTCAATTACTACATTTAATATCTTACTTAGGACTTATATAGCGCTAGTATGCCAACTTGTCACCCGTCTCACCTGTCAATATTGTTTACGCAGAAACAAAAATCAACCGATCATGGATTACAAGATATCAACGTTTTATTTGATAAATTTATTTTTTAAATTTTACTGCAGTTCTTTAATGCTACCAGATAAAGACAATTTTTTTATAACGTAAGTTGCAAATAACTTTTCCTCTTATTCTCATTACAAATAAATACTATATTTTTCCAAATTTATATACAATTTTGACAATTAACCTTTTAAATCTTCAAAAAATATCACTTCCGATAAAGATATTTGTACCAAAATCTAGGGAGCTCTTCCAATTTATATACAAATGTTAAATACCAAATATCAAAATTTTCGGGTAATTCGTATTTGAGTTATGCGACTAACACCCCTTGACCACACACACACACACACACACACATACACACACACATACACACAGACATCATCGTGAAACTATCAAAAATGAGTTGTAAGGACCCTAATTCGTGCTCATCCACTAAAAATTCACCACCCGATTTTTTGCATGATTCCAATACCTTCCTTTACAGGTAAGCGGAAGGTAAAAAACTGAGGATAATTAATTACTTCTTTTAAAAATTGTCATTTTTTCCAATTTTACAGTTAAATACACTTGCCTAAAGCCCTGTTCGCACGGCGATCTTTAGATATTCTGAATCCTGGAAAAGAAGAAGTTTTTTTCTTTCTAATGATAATTATTTGTTAAATTGCGGTGTCGCTAAATTGAATCTTTAATGAGTCTTAGAAAAGAAGAATTTCTAATTTATTGATTGCTTCAAAACCTCGTAATTATCACTAGAAAGAAAAAAACTTCTTCTTTTCCAGGATTCTGAATCTCCGTAGAATCTCCAAAGATCGCCGTGCGAATATACTATTATAAATTACTTAAAAAACTTAACTAAGTTCCCATTCGTTCATGAGGGTCCTAATGACAAGACAATGCGGATTTGCTAAAATTTGTTATGTAAATTTTCGAAATGGATGAAAGTTTTGCCAGTCATTGTTAACCTTAACAATGTATCCTTGACTGAGGCCTTGCTAATATCATGCGTAAGTTACGTCAATAATACTGATATTAATTGAAAATTATAATTAGTTCGCGAAAATATTACAAAGATAAAGACAATATCTCTGACTCTTTCACCTACAAATCAACAACAAAACTCAACAAATAAATAGTTACAAAATGACTTACATTTGCTGAAATCAGCGTCCAAAATCTTAGGTAGACGAATTTTAACCACTCTGCATCTGAAAATCAAAACGATATTATTAGTAACAAAGCTCAATACTTAAATACAAACAGTTAAAAAATAAATAAATGGTTATATAACATTAACAATAAATATGAACCTTTTGGTCTAGTAAATATTTTTAAATGAGAGCTTCAAACCTACAAGATATTTTTGTATTTATTATATGTAAGATATTATTCCTTTAATCTCATCTCCTGAAGAAGACACATGGGGTGTCGAAACTAGTAGAGAGTGAGATAATAAATAATTTGACTGTATCCCAGTAATTTCTTTCCATTCCTAAAAATAACATCAGTCAAAAAAATTTTTCCTTAATTATTAATAAATATGAAGTCATACATGTCATTAAATAATACTCGCATCGGCTCCTCCACTGTATTTTTTATTATTATATTTTTTACAAAACTTCATAAGAAACTATGACGATTTTTAAAGTCTGGTATTAAGTGGTGACGTCGGTGGTACCACCAGTGGCACTCAATCAGTTTGTTTCACTAACATTTTCCTTAAAACAAATTATTTATTTTATATTAAAAAGTCGTCTTGCTATGCTAAAAAAACATATTTTGTAGCAGTTAAATGTATAAAATTTTGTATAAAATATTGTACGGCCAATAACAACGGTCCATATGAAACAAACCACGCCCGATACTATCTACGTCATGGAATCTTAAATAATTTATTTAAATAAAATTATTTAAAAACTTTGTTTCTTCACTAGTAGTCATAACTGGACATGTAATTTATGTTTTTATTGGAATATTCCTTATTTCGATTATCATGGAGATGCATTTGCATTTTTGGCCTCTCCACGTGTGTTTAAAAAAAGATTTAGCGATTTAGGATTGGCGACCTTGCGTCTTGTTCTTGCACAATAACAACAAAGTACATCATATATAGCATGATATTCAATCACTGACTGATCTTGAACTCAACCTAAAGACACGAAATCGTGTCTCTAATTGTAAGGCGTGGTGCACACGTTTTGCAGCTGTACGGAGGTTGCTATTATAAAAAAAATGTTGCAAAAAACTGGTATTTAAGGTGCTACAATTGCCACTGCAATATATTACTTATAATTAAGAATTGAGCATATCTACTAATTTTATTTAAGCGGTCCGTCTACGTTTTTTCCTTTCTAGAATACTATCGATTTTACTTCTTATTCTATTCAACTTCCTTCCCTACTATTGCAGTTGCCCGAAACTCGTACTTTGCCTCCTCCTAGCTATGCAATGTCATTTTGAAGAGTAAAATACTTTAAAAGTATACATTTCATAGAGAAATTATTATGGATCTACAGACGTTCCTTTTTAAATTTTTAAAAATAAATTTCTATCTGGAGATATAATCGTGTAAAGTTTGCATAAATTGGAAATTTTGATGAATTTTTATAATCATGTAAAAAAAAATTTATTAAAGTTTTAAAAAGGCACAACTGTTAATTATTCATCCTTTAAGTATATAATCGTTGTTGGAATTAAATTGTACCATGCTTGTACTGGCCACAAAACACTCGCTATACGTTAGCTGGATTTTAGGAGGCAGACAGGCTCTTAAGGAGGTTGGTGACCGTATATTAAAATGATGATAAGAGGCTGAAATTTATACAGTGCCTTCATTTCGTTATTGAGATTCTAAAAAAAAAAATTTAATTTTCGTCTATCCGGTTTTTGAGTAATTAAATGTTGAAATTACGCTCGTTTTACATGGACTCTTATGGCAATTCACTAAATTTTTGTTTAAACTATATGATAAAATGATGAAAAATTCATAGAACTTGTATTAATATTTCCTATAAACCTTCTAAAGTTCTTGAAGATTTTGTGAACTTTTTCTAAACCATTTGCAAGTTATTTAAAAAAATGTAAGCATGTCAAGCATTTTTGATTAGGGAATTAGTAATTATAGTAAAAATAAATATCACAGCAACTGAATAAATTGCAATGACATCAGCCAACGTGCGTTGAGGCGTTGAGCGAATTTTGTTTTACATTATCAAAAATATTTTTATATTTATATCCTCCTTCTAAGGCTAATGTCTGGGTACGCCACTGCAGGCGTCCCCAACCTCCTTAAGTGACACTTGAAGATACCAGATTTTAAAGAGCGCTTATAAAATAGCCTTTTGAAAAGGACCTTTTGTTCCAGATAAATGAATCCAGATCCGTGTAATAAATTATGTGATTTATTTATGAATCGTCATTCATCGTAAATCCAGCATGAGATAAATGTCAATCAAGCGTCACACAATTACAAGATTATTGTTTCACTTTTGTTCAGTCAACAAGCAATATGACTTGCAGATTCGTTGAGTTGTACTACCATTCGAATCTATAAATAGTACTTGCTGTACCTAGTATCTTAACAACAATAAACAAATTTGCTCTCTTAGTCATAAATAAACTTAATAAATATCACGCCTTACTCAACTTGGATGTGGCGGCTCTACATACTGTAAGGTACAGCAATATTATGGTGTTTTTTCCTGTACTATAACGCAATTTTACAAGCATCATTTTAAATTTAATGTATAATTAAATAAACTATTATTCAACATAGGCGTAGTAGTAGTAGACCATCTTGGAATTAAATCGCATTTGGATGCTTCGAGTTCAAGGTGACCACTTAATCGTCTTAAATGTAATCCTGGTTGCAAAATCCGTGCTTTAAATATCAAAAACATCGTCGCATGGATTGAGATTCAGGCTGCACCAAGACGAATCGGTCGAAGTACTCGTAGTTGGATTCCACTATAATAACATTTACCATCCGATGAATGGTTTCAGCAAAATAAAAATAAAGTAAAATTAAAATTACAATTCCAATTTAAGTAGTTTCAGTTCCCCTTGCAAAAATGTTTCATGTTTCACGTTTCAAAACATGGTGTCAAAAACTAATGAGTCTGTTTCAGATAATTACAAAGAACTTAGTCTAGATTAAATTGAGGTATCATTAACTAAACAGCACAAATAGATGTAACCTTGGAACGCGCTATTTAGCTGTTTTTAAGTATTTTAAAATTTAGAGTAGCGAGCAGCCTTTCACAATAATTAACTTAAGAACTAGGAGCATGAGATGTCAAGATGTTGATGTTTTTTATTCGATTTCTGTCGCACCTTCAATAAGTATTATGATAAAATATAGACCAGAAAGTGCTACATTTCAAAATAAAAACCAAATTTTGTAAATTATTCTTCTTATTCTAAATGATTTTCAAATAAATATAGAGCCACAGATTTGGCAATAAAGCAATTAATTAGCTTTTATTTCCTATGGTTTGCAGTGATTCTGCCCAATGGGTCCTGCTAGCTTCAAAGTGCGTCAATATCTTATAACATAAATAAAAATGCGAACCTTTGGTGTACTCTGACGATGGTGAGGTGTCCCAGAAAGTCTTTAAACTGCTTATGGCACTACACTTTCAATTTAAAACAGTCGTTATTAATTTTATATCACTGTACGCACGAAAAAGTTCAACTACACGCACTTTATAGACATTTCTACATTTAAATAAATCAAAATATACACACAACATGATGAATGTTGATGTTATAAACATTGATACATGTAGTACGACGAACCCCGCTCAACTAAACCTGCAAACATCGGTTCCTAATTACAAGCAAACAATGTACAGACAGGTTTAGATTATTCCTGTATAAGAATATTGTGCTCAAAATATTATTTGATTTTAGGTTAGTAAATCAGTGACACCCAAACTGTTTTATGAACATATTGTGTTGATAATATGAATGTGAAATATAATCAATTCATTTACTCCCCGGACATCCAGAAAAAATAATAATTTGCTTACACGATCTTGATTCTAAACCATGTTGTTTTTATTTGACTATAAACTACATACCATTAGTAAAATTGATCTGATCTATTTCATTCGCCTTCTACAAAGGCAAATTTACAACATTTAACGTTTAGATTGACCTATGATTAAGTCAAATTATTGTAGTTAAGAATACGAATACGGATTTAAATTCCAGTAACTGTACGAGTAATATTCTGATTTTGGATTCCGCATTTTTGGCCTTGGTAACTGTGCATGAATTTTAATTAGTTGTACAACAAAAAACAAACGAAATAAAAAATTAAACGGTACTGCATACACAGCAAGTATTGAGTAAATTGCAAATAAATTTAACAAACTTTAAAATTTTCTGTTATCTTTTGGCATTTTATAATTTCAGGATAAAGAATGAAAAATCAGGAATAAAATAAATATGCCTTATTCAATGGTCGTAGAGAATAGTATATTATTTAACGAGCACATAACTATAATCATCGAATCATCCGAGTTAATTATAGCCATTATGTGCGAATAATGTCGAATAATGGACTCATAATACAATCGTGTGTTCATCTTATTAAAGTTACCTACATAATGAATGTATGAAAGGCTCTACGTTTTTACCGAATTCCTAGAATACTCTCGATTTAATTTATTTATTTATTTTCCATTCCACTCTTTTCTCCAATACTAGGGCTGCCTGAAACCAGCCCGAAACTCGTACTTTGCCGCATCCTAGCTATGCAATGTCATTTTAACGTTGAAAAATACTGTAAAAGTGTTTTCGTTGCGAGTAAATGGTCAGATTATTATTGACTTCAGGATAATGTTTTTATAAACATTTAATAGAGAAAGAATGGATCTACAGATGTAACTTTTCAAAAATTAAAAAAAATAAATTGTATCATGAGATATAACCGTGTAAAGTTTGCATAAAATCCTTGAAATACAATTTTAGCATTCTTGTACTGGCCACAAAACACTCGCAACTTTAGTACATTTTATGCTGGATTTTAGGTAGTAGACAGGCCACTTAAGATATTATTCAACGGTTGTAGATAAAAAAAATTATAAAATTTTAATTGAATGTTTTAAGATGAAAGTGTGACCCATATAAGTTTTTACAATAAATTATCAACAAAAAATGTATCTATTATGTACCTTTCAGTAACCGATAAAATCTAACAATATAATAATATCAAAGTGAGCTTTATTATTCTGCTATAAACAAAAATTATCGGTTACACATTTCTAAGAACAAATAAAAGATATAGTAACAAGAAACTACGTTATCTAATATTGAAAGTAACTAAATTAAACAAAGATAATAATTTTTAAGTCCACACGATGAAATTTCCCTGGGTATAAAATAAATATTTCGTGTATTAATTGATGGGAAAGTATAAATTAATAGTCTAAATATGCGTTTGAAGGTCTAGAAAAATTCTGAGAATATTTGCGAAATTGTATGAAATATTTTAATCCTAATAAATGGCTGACTTAACTATTACGGTCAAAATAAAAATGTTACACGACGAATTTCACTCAAAGAAAATAGTTTGGAATGTGTATTACTAGTAAAGATTAATAAAACGAAAGGTTAAAAATATAACTTGAAATTTAATACATGGTAAACGGCCATTATTTTGATTTATGGTTGTTTGATATATTATGTGTAGTAATAAATTAATGTCATCTTAACTGCCAAACTTCCAACATGACAAAAATATTGACTGACATTATTTGTTTTTAATAATAATAATAATACACAAATTCGTGCATATATTTTAATAGCATACAGAACTAAACTTACTGATCATGGAACAAAATGAATGTTTTCAAAATTACAAAATACTTAAGCGGGTCGTCTACGTTTTTACCGAATTCCTAGAATACACTCGATTTTACTGTTTTTTTCATTCCACTCTTTTCTTCACTACTAGAGCTGCCTGAAACCAGCCCGAAACTCGTACTTTGCCACATCCTAGCTATGCAATGTCATTTTGAATTTGAAAAATACTGTAAAAGTGATTTCGTTGCGAGTAAACTGTCAGATTATTATTGACTTCAGAATAATATTTTTTTAAACATTTAATAGATAAATATTTTTTAAATTTTAAAAATTAATTTGTATCATGAGATATAACCGTGTAAAGTTTGCGTAAAATAGGAACTTTTCGGAATTATTATATTCATGTTCAATTTTTTAATCAAAATTTTAAAAAGGCACATCTGTAGATCCATTCGTTCTCTATAAAATCCTTGTTGAAATAAATTTTTACCATTCCTGTACTGGTCACAAAACACATTAGTACATTTTATGCTGGATTTTTTGGTAGTAGACGGGCCTCTTAAATGTAAGAAACTTACGCATCTGATCGCAGATAACATCAAATATTGATTGCTCAATATTACAACCCCAGTTAATACAGTAGTTCTAACAACAACATCTTACATAAACATCATTTATTTAGAATACATTCCTTAAATATCTTACATAATTGTAATTTAATTGATAATGCGCATATCTGATTAATTATGAATGAAATAAAATTAAAATTTATTTAATTGTACTATGGCAAGAATAGTAAATTTATTTCACGACCCAAAACTGTTTGATTAAAAACCTGGACACTGAAATTGTGACTGAAAAAATTATCTCAGTTATGTGATAAGTGATAAGGGATCACTAAGTATATGGCATTTAAATATTTTCACAAAGTTGTGAATCACCCTGTATATGTATAGAAGTAAATAACTTTTGATAATAATTATATTATTACTAACTACTGTCTCTGTTTAATAAGCGTACTAAAAATATGTGTAATATGTTAAACAATTGAAATTAGATCAAATTATTACCAAAAACAATGTACCAATTACTATTATTCAATGTTATGAATATTCATGAAAATTTTCCAAATTAAACAGAAATTTCATGCACTGTTATTTCGAGACATAACACAGACGAACACAGACCCGGATCGAGACAAATTTCGACTGACAACAATTTTTTAAGTCTTGTTCACATATGGATTCTTTCAAGTCACTCGGTCGGCAGTGTGTGATTGTAAAACATCTTGCATTTAAATCGCTCTCGGACGCTTCAAGCTGACCACTTGATCGTCTTAAATGTAGTCCTGGTTGCATGAGAATCACCCTGATACCGCTTTGAATTTCAAAGGACGTCTCACGGATTGAGATTCCGACTGCACCAAGATGAATCAGTCAAATATTCTATAATTGGGAGTCAATCCTGTTGAACGGTTACCAGCAAAATAAAAAATCAACCGTAACATTTAGCCATTTTAATTATAAAAAAGCAGATGGTATTCTAAATATTTTATTTGTTTTGATGTTTCATAATAATTTTTGACTTACCAATAAATAATTTTACGTTCAAATGGAAGGCAGATGATCCTTTAAATGATAAATAATGCAAAATTGGGCTAATACTTCCCTGTCCATATCGGCATACCATTTCTCTACGCACTGAATTCTATTTTCTTAACTAGAGTACTACGTGTTACCAGATCTCAGATCGCAAACACGCACAAAAAACGAAAGTACGTTTCGTAACTTTCATTCTACATCTCAGTCTATAAGAATATCGTCTCTTAAGTAATAAATACTCCTTATAGACTATAAATTATACATGTAATAGATAAACTAGAACATTTCATTGAGATTCGTAGAAACTAAATTGAGATTATGATCAAATGGCCAATGATGATGAATAGGTAGAGGCCGAAATAATTGTAGTCTGAAGATTGAAGATTATTTCCATAATGATAGGTTCAATTTGAAAAGATTTTTTTTTTAATGTCAGTTCGACAATTTTTGTCATTGTTTAATAGAATAGTAAGAAGAGACCCGTATTTTTATTTTCACAAAATTTTTATCAACAAGCCCAAAAATAATTAATGAAAATTGAATAATATATGATGTGACGTAGAGAGCTGCCATATCTCCTATACAAAATAATGACGTCACAGCAAAATTGCTTTCTCAATTTACTAAAAAAACTTTTTTTTAAATGAAATTTGTATTTTTACCAATGTTTTATCTCATTTTTAGTATACCATGTCAGTAGTCCATTAATAGTAATTTTGTTTTCCCAATTGTATCCCAACTTTGAATGGCAACGAGAGTAGACACCAATCCAAGCCAAACTGTCAAAATTTCTGACTCAACTCGGATTCGAACCCATGACCTATGGGCGCTCAGAAGCACTGCACTATTTTATTGTTCATTTTTTGCCTATCGCAGAAGATTATTTTTAAAATAAAATATTATCCTGTAATCTGTAAATAAATTTATGTTTCTACCGTTACCTATCTAGTCATAAGCCTCATTCACATTTATTTAAATGTTTACATTTACGTTTAAGAAACATTTAATATGAGCATTCACACGTCCACTTTGGCACTGTAAATGCTCGTATTTAGTTATATGTATTCAAACTTTCTTAAATGTAAATGTAAATCTTAAAATTAAATGCTTATGTGAATGAGGCTTTAAGTTACACTACAGGTATGCTGAATCGCTGTAAAATATAAATACAATAATAACAACAAAAACAGTCAACAGTTGCATTTCATTATAATAATAAGTCAGTCATAATCAAGTGTTTTATTTAAAATATTTGCTTATTTATTCTGTAGTTTATAATGTAATTAAGTACAATTACAAGTAAAATATTAAATACTATAACAAGAATAAAAACATTACATTATGCAGAAACATAACAGTAAAATATACTAGGAATATTTTATAATTAAAAAATATTTACACAATTTGTTGCGATTCTTGTAATACAAATTTTGAATGTTTTCACAACATCCGCCGATCCAAATTAATCAAAAGCGTGAAAGTTATTATGACACAATCACAAAAATAATCACTCATTTTACTAAGGGTAGAATAAAACGCTGGTCGATATTTATACTGAAATACCTATACTACTGATCTTTATTTATTTATAATAATTAGTAAAACCATAGAGTAATTCACAACTTCGTGTGTATATGTTAATGGCATATAATACTGACCTTAAGCTAGATTCAGACCTACTCAATTATAAGTGTAAGTGGCTAATTTAACCAACCAGCGCACTCAACGTTCGCACTTATAATTGAAATTGGAATATTGTGGAAGCGCTGGTTGGTTAACTTAGCACTTATGCTTATAACTGGGTAGGTCTGAATCTTTACTAATCACAAAACTGGAAGAATTTTTCAAATTCGCAATTTTTATTTCCAGGTTTTTTAAACAAACAGTATTGGGCCAATGGTCCCAAATTGAATGTCATAAAAAAATTATAAAACTTTTTACTGTTCAAATTGTTATTGCCTTTGCATAATTACTTAAAATTCAATTTTATTTATTCCATTATACAGGACAAAGTACAAGTTTAGGGCTGGTTTCGGGCAGCCGTAGTAGTGGCGAAGAGAGTGAAATAGAAAAAATAATATCGAGAGTATTTTAGGAATTCGAAAAAAAGGTCTCAAGCATATTTTTGAGAAGAAAAGAGACTAAATCAATCAATTATTCCTTTTCAGTGTTTTGAACGAGCGAAGAAAAAACTCGACATCTCCTAAAAAAACTCCACGTAGCATGGAAGTTCTAAACTATTTAAGAATGTAGTTTTTATGACTATTTAGTGATCCCCAAATATTCAATTGTTTTCTTCACTCGTTCAAAACTTATAGCTCCGTCCCGGAACTTTTGGGAAAACTGTAGGTATATTTAATTTGATTTTTTCGGGCTACGTAACATACCTCAGCTAATTAACATATACACGAAGTTATGAATCACCTTGTATACAATATGTTGTTCCGTCAACGCATTCATGGTAGTTAGAACTACTGAGTGTTCCACAACTTAGGACAAGAAATTAAAAGTTATATACTGTACGATGTGTTTATCATGAAACAAACAGAATTTTTTTAAATTCGCAAAAAATTGCTTCATATTTCTGGTCGGTCGTTAATTTTAATATTTTTTTTCAATTCTTCTACAATGAAAGTAATTGTTTACAATATCTAATACTAATAAATGTCAAATTATCAAATATACCATCAAAACAGTGATACTTAAAATGTACACACGTCAAGTAAACTACCCTTAACTTTATGAATTAAAAAAAAAATTGTTTCATGATCAGCACGTCGTACAGTACATACCCTTTAATTTTTTGTCTTAAGTTGTGGCACAACCTGTATATTCTTGTAACCTTATTATGGTCTGTTCCAAATAAGAATATAGTATGGGGCAAGATAGGGCCTACGATTTGAGCGTTCTGATTGGTCTAGCCGGAAACCAAGTTTACATCAGCGAAAAATTTGTGATATGCGCGCATCATTTAGCTGTCGAACGCCGTAGTAGTAACAGCTGGTATTGTTGAAAATGTGAGTCGTTGATTAGCGTCAGTAACGCGTGACTTGCGGAACATAACACTATTTCAAAAATACCGCGCTACGTTTAAATTTCTATTTAATGTGTGTAAAACGGGCTGGCTCCGCAGCGCTATCTACTATACTCTTATTTGGAACCGGGTATAGTACGAATAAACAAAGACCAGTAGCCTATACCCGCATAGATAGACCAGCTTTCATCCCCTAATACTCGATATTATACGAGTACCCCTGCCCGGGCCCCTGCACAGAGACATGACTCTGCGCACTTTGTGAACTTTGCGCCCCCTTCTGCCTCTCCTTCTCCAGCTCCATCCTCTCCTCCTGCAAGTACTCCTGCATGCTCTTCACTTGTCCTGCCGTGTGCGCAGGATACGCCTCCTCCGCAGGAGTGAACAGCGCCTGCGTGAAGCGAGGTTGGTACTCCTCGTACACCGCCTGCGATTGGTAGCCCTGCAGGTCCGGGATGGAGTTGTACCGCGGGGGTTGGTATTTGTCAGGGATCTGGTAATGGTACTAGATGTAGCGTAGGTGGATATTTGTTTATGGCAGGTGTAGAATTATCGCTATAAATCTGCCTTGTGCGAAATAATAGAGCATTTTAATTGATCAAAAATGATGTGTATGGAATAATCTCTGAAAATGGTGGATACTTCCTCAACTGTAGTTACCAATTTGTAAATATTTATAATAATAAACAATTTTTGCAGATGACTCTTTTCATCATAAACATTTCTAACTTTTTTTTATTAAACAATTTTATGAGCAATAGAGACCTATCTATAAATTTTCCGGGGTTTGCTCAATGAAAAAATTGATTAATGACACGAGAAGTTATGGTTTACCATCATATTACCGATGGTAAAAAATCTGACGTGGACACCACATGACTTCCTTGTACGCCTTGTGTGTTCATACTTTTCTTAATAACTAAAATGTAAAATAATATTAAAAATTCTTTTAACTTATTATACTAGTATACTCACAAATATATTTTAGTCATTTTATTTAAACTGCAGAAGAAGATATAAAGCATATTTTACTATTGTCACTGTCATGTCATAATCATTTAAATTTTACGTAGTAACAAATGTTAATCGATCATGGACTACAAGATACCGAAATACTATAAATTATAAATATATACTTTAATTATTTTTAAATGATAGCAGATACAAAAATATTTATAAAATACCGATTGTAGGTAATAATCACATAATCTTTCATTTAAAATAAAAAAAATTGTCTAAAATTAAATATTTATCGAAATATTTTTAAAAAGTACTACTTCCGGTTTATAGATTGAAACCAAAAATAGGAGGTGCACAACTAGATGCTATAACAGTCCTAAATACAAAATTTCAACTTTCTACGTCTAACCGTATTTGAGTTATGCGACACACATACGTCCGTACGCACGCACGTACGCACGTACGCACGCACGTACGTACAGACGTCACGACGAAACTAGTCATAATGGATTCAGAAAAGGTCAAAACGGATATTTCCATCAAAATCTGAAAACCGAAATTTTTCACGATTACAATACTTCCTTATTACTCCGTACAAGGAAGTAAAAACCAAAACTCTAGCTTATGTCCAAAATTTTCTACAACGATTGATGTGTGGATAAAACTAAAAATGCTTTTTCTGTGATAATCTTCTTCCAAGCAAGTGATATTATACTTTGTGGTTTGTATAGTAATGTTTTGCATAGGGAAGTGTTTGCATTAAGGTGTACGTCTACCCTAAAATTTTCCAGCGTTACAGAGCTGTACGCCTCCCACGTTTACTTTAATTATAATTGAAATATAATGATTCTTTTACATATGAGTGTATTAACAAAGGATGTATTAATGTTTCTATATTTTTATTTTTTGTCTTTGGCCTAGAAATTTGAAGTATTAAATATTTTAAAATTACGTTTTTGCGATTTTTGTCATTATTTGATATGATTTTTTTCGATCACTATAAATAGCAAGAAAGCTTCCTTTTTCGAATAATTTTTGTTTTAGTTAATTTCTTTAAGAAATACAGAAGTTATTATGGGAATCTGCAGCCATGTTTACAATATTTTTCAACTTCAAAATGACATTGCATAGCTTGGATGCGGCAAAGTACGAGTTTCGGGCTGGGTTCGGGCAACCGTAGTAGTGGTGAAGAGAGTGAAATAGAAAAAAAAGTGTTATCGAGAGTTCTAGGAATTCGAAAAAAGGTAGACTTTTATCCAGTCTTTGAGATAGTCATGTACGTTTTAAAGAAGCAATTGGAATTTTCTATATTTCATTTTTACGTTGATTTAAAAGTAGTCCCATAAGACGCCATGTAAAATGTAGTTTTTTAATATTTATTTCTGGATAATCTAAACGGTGAAGTATTCTGAACAAATTCAGGTAATATTCTCACAATGTTTAGATAAATTTTGCAAAGTTTCATTAAACTCTCTCCTTATTTCAAACGTCGAGTATACCTCCTTAATAATCATACAAAGTAAAGTTAACACATCCAGCATTAGCTATAGCTACCCCCTGTTAATTCTCACCTCCGGCACTGGTCGTCCGACGATCTTGAATCCGTCCCGACCAGCCGTATATCTCACGTGGATGGGCTTGCCGCTGGGGTCCACGTAGCTGTACTGGCCGTGCACGGTGCCGTCCTCGGAGACGCTCTCCTGGCGCGACGCGTCGTCCGTCTGGTAGTTAGTGCCCACCAGCGGCGGCGACAGGTACTGGCTGCCTGCTAGGCCTAGCATGGCCACGAGGAGGATGAGCTACAAGGGGAAGCGTTCAAATAGATTGCCACTTCTTATAATGGCATTGAATTCAAATAAAAACATTGCTCTTTCTGTTATGATTCACTATTTTGTACAAAACTAACGCCTCATTCACAAAGCATTTAGTTTTAAAGTTTACATTTTTGCTTAAATTCATAACTAAATACGAATATTCACACTTCCCACTTTCAAGCACTGTGAATGTTCTTATTTAGTTAGATAAGGCCCACCCCGTGCTTTCAAATGCAAAGCAAAAAAGCATGTTGCAATAAACCATTTTGTGACTTTGGTTTTGAAATCGATGACCTCATATTTTACAATGATGTACTTATAAGCTGTGCTTATATGGCTATTGAAGGAAATTTACAAAAAATCTTGCCGTATTTTGTTAAATAATTTCTAAAAATTATAAAAATGCGAGTTTTACATAAATTATTACAGTCAATAGGTTAACTGTTTAAAAAATCTCTCTATACCCGTCTTCCGACTAATGAATATTATCAATTTCAAAAGAAATTTTTTATTTTTATGCATTTATCAACGTATAATATGAATTATTAAATTATAAAAATTAGTTCCAAGTTTTTCTAATTGATGTCACAACAATTAATAATTTGCATTTATTGATTCACTAATGAGTCATGATTCTTCATGTTAAATTTCAATTTGAAATTTTTTATAATACAGCCAGAATCGTTCAAATTGTTAATCTCCTGGATTTACAAATAGTTTAGCGCCTTAAACGTGAACATAAGTGTAAACCTTGAAACTAAATGCTTATGTGAATGCAGCTTAAAGCCTTATAAACATAAATCATTAAAATATTCTACATTTGAGTGACATAAATTATTATTACTTATTTATTATTTTAATGATTTTTAAACATGTATCGCAAGAATTTGTTGACACCACCCTCCTGAGAATGGCCCTGGTAGGGCCGAAACGTTGAGGGTAGTTTATCCCAAATATATTGTGGCTGATACCCAAGAACGTTGTTGTTTATTTATCAACCTTCCAGCTAAGGAAAATCTTCACTAACGACATAAATAATACCTATACAATAAGTACCTACTTCGAAAATTAAGATTTATTTTGCTTCACTTGACTTAATAAGAATCTTAGGAAAT
This sequence comes from Agonum fuliginosum, assembly GCA_947534325.1. Taxonomy (NCBI): domain Eukaryota; kingdom Metazoa; phylum Arthropoda; class Insecta; order Coleoptera; family Carabidae; genus Agonum; species Agonum fuliginosum. Next base: position 4,033,515 of record OX384034.1, on the reverse strand, counting down.
TCTAAGTCACTTTAGAAATAAATTTAAATTTCTGTACCGAGCCTCTGAATTTTTAAACCAATTATTGATAAAAATATTCCGTATGAGTGAACATTTTATTGTACCTAATATATCGCAGCAATTTTTAGTTTAAATATCCATAGATATTTCTTTTAAAACACAATCTTACTATTAAAAAATTTAGTTTATTTATTTATGTGAAACCCACAAAACTTAAGCCATTCTGACGAGAGCTGTTAAATTCAAATATATCATCTTTTATTTTTACGCCATTTATACATTCGGTTACGAAATTTTCTTTCTTAAAATACATGTCACTATTTTTACAACTGAAGAAAATCGCCATTCTATAAAGTGATTATTAAATGTGACATTTTAAATTTTAAATTGTGCGTTTAAATGTCAAATTATATAGTATAATAAATTTGTCATTTGTAGCAAACATATTATTTTATGTGACTCAATGAATGTTTACCTACAAAAAAATATATGCCACATTTCAGCATGATTTCTGCATTATTTATTATGATTCTAAAAAATATAAATTCATTCATTCATTCATTCATTGATCGATCAATATTCAATAACCTCTCACAATAATAAAATTATGATGATCAGTTCATCAAACACTCTCACTTGACTTCCGTTCTAATTCTATATAACAATATAATAACCGATTCCTAATATCCTGATACTTATAAGTTATTTATTATAACTCCATATTTAGTTAATTTATATTTTCTAAGCATAAATTTGCACCATTCCATTAGACGTTTTGAAATGATTATCGTTAAACTAAATTATCTGATTTAATAAATCGAAAAGTGGGTTAGATATTAATATCATTAATAACAATTAACAATAGATTATCATTAAATGATTTCAAATGAATGGAATTTTTAACATACACTCCAGTGAACACAAATGATAATAATTGTTATAATCATTTCGTATTAATTTATGTTAGAATATAAAATTTACGATCGAATTTTAAGGTCAATATTTCGCAATCTAGTCCTTAAACAAAATTACGAACTATAAATCTTATTTATAGTTTTGTATTTCAAATTAAGGCATACCTAAAAAAGAAAGTCAAAATCATCGACCTACAAATATAAACAGATCAAATTGGTTTTTAAATTAAAGCAGTCAATTTAAGTTTCAAATTAATAATTCAATTATTTGAAGAACTTTTTATATTGCATTTTTTAATTTGATATAAAAAGTTGTTCCACTTGTTAATTGCACAATTTTTATAAAATAAGTATGAAATTTACTGACAAACATGAATCATATTTTTGTTATAAATACGTTTCTAGTACTTTAATAAATAATTATAAGGTTACTACAACTTCTAAGCTTTAATTAAATTACTTTTAAACTTCAAGTGCACGTATACCTGCTTACGATTTGATTACTTCATAATAATCATAGAAAAATTTTCCAAGGAGTAAGGAAAGTGAACTATATTTTATTTAGCATGTTTGTCACATAAGCATTGTTGCATTTTCTCTCGTTAAAATAAAACTAGAACTTTGACTTTTTATTTTGTTGCAATTTCCGAAGAAAGTAACGTACCATATACGATAGACATGCGTTGTCATTTTTATTAATACTACTTTTACTTTCATCGGACAATTATTGACAAATTGGTATTGAAAAATGTTAAAGATATTTTGACACGTTCTGGAAATGACTTTAAATCAAAATTAACAAGTTTTGCAACAAAGAGATCCATTTAACTTTTGCAACTTATTTGCAAATTTTTTATTTAAAAAAATGTTAACTTGAAATGATTTATAGTACCATAATTACAAAATAACAGAACAAAATTATGATTTATTTTTTAGTGAATCAGAAAACATTATATAATAAAAAAAAATGTAATTTTCTTGACTGTGGCCTTTAATTTAATAAAAAAACAATTACTGGAATTCAGTCAACTTTATTAGTTTTATTTCAACCTCAACCTAGGGTGTGAAACCGGTTGAGGTTGAAATAAAACTAATAAAGTTGACTGAATTCCAGTAATTGTTTTTTTATTAAATTATATAATAAATTATTATGGCATTGTTCTGTTCTTTTAATATTTTATTCAAAAATATCTTAAGCCCTGTTCACACAAAGATTCTTTGAAGATTCTACCAAGATTCTGAATCTTCAAAAAGAAGAAGTTTCATGATTCTGAATCATGAAAAAATAAATTTTTGGTTTTGAAGCAATCAATAAATTATAAATTCTTCTTTTTCAAGTCTCATTACAGATTCAATTTAACGGCACCGCAATTTAACAGGTAATTGTCACTAGAAAGAAGAAAACTTTTTCTTTTCAGGATTCAGAATCATGGTAGAATCTTCAAAGAATCCTCGTGCGAACCTAAATATAATTATAGATTGAAAGAAATTTTAAGAACTCATAATAATAAATGAATTATTTATTTAGGGATTAGTTAATGTCAACCTTTTGTTTTTTGTAGAAGGTAGACGATTCTTTTAAATGGCTTACAATAATAAGCCCCGATTTTTATTTTAAACCGTACAATTCACAGAAGAAAATAACAACTTGCAAATCAAAATTAGAAGCAATACGTTTGCTAACAGCATAATTATCTCTTTTGTAACAGTTTGGAATTCGCATATTCACGAGTAATATTTTGTTTTTACATTTCCAATCCAATTTTTAATTTTCAAGTCAATTAAAATATTAGAATGGACAAGGTTACGAAGTGTTCATATAGCCAGCAGGGTGTAAAAACAATAGATTTATAAATTCGATACGCGTTTTTTTATTGTGAATGTTTTAAACTATATCTGATGGTACAATATCCGTATACTCTAAATTTTACTAGACAATCAGAAGATGCAAAAAAATATTCCATTGTTTTATTGTTTAGAAAATTATACAATATAAACGTTTTTGTTATCTCTAGATATAATAATGCAGTCTGATTTATTATTGTATTTTGTATGTTAATTGTTATATCAATACTATTGACCCTGTTCTGCAAAATTATGGCTTAAACTTTAAAAGCAAAATATAGTGTGTTATAATATTTGTTTTTTTTAAATCTATGTATTCATAATTTAATTTAACATATTATAAGTAAGTAGGTACTGAAAGATTATCCATAAGATGATTGAATAATGGCTTTTTATTAAGGGTCCCGTCTCCGAAACAAAATATCGCCTGTTTAGAGGTATAGCAGTTTCTGCTTTACTCATTGCATATTAAAAATACAGGTACTAGATGTTTGTGAAAGAATTAATCTATGTTTATGCCCAGTTAGAATTCTGAAAAAATCTTTGGAATCCATATAAAAAATTAAGCAATTTTTACATGCCTTATCTTATGATTAAGAGATTTATTAGAAATGTAACTCGGCATAAACCTAGTTCCATTCTTCGTCTGTAAATAAATTTATGAAATTTTGCTTTATCTGCAGAACGTCGTAAGCATTTTAAAAATTTTGTCAAAATAAAAATAACAGGTCGTAAGTGTTTGTCTCTTCTTCACAAATATTTAATTTAAAAAATCATTCAAATAGCCCATTTGACTAAGTTTACTGTTACAGATTTTGTTCAATAAATCAGAAATTTTACTAGCAATCTATGGTTTACTTACTGTTGGATTAATTTGATTATGTTATTAAAGTTTCAGCAAATATTGAAAATAATTTTGATTTAATCGCACTTTCTTCGTCCTAACTTTAATGGACTAAAGACCAATGAATTAATTTTCATACCTCAAGATAGAAGCATCCTTTAAAACAACCTATCCAGTACAGCTGCACCATATTCACAATCACTCTATTTTAAACCCACGATGTAAAGTTGACGGAGGAGGCTCTACTACAACTACTTGTTACTAATCAGTCGCACTAACTACTAAAGAACTAAACCTCCAAACAGTCAATGCACACGCCAGTAATTTCTCCTCAGGCGAGACTAAAAAGCAGACATGTCGCAAGATACGTCCAGAAACGTAAATTCATTAATCGTTTGAAAAGCGGCAGCCCGCAGCCGGTATGATGGAGAACAACGTTTTCTTTTTGAAAGCCGGTTTTCCACCTACAAATTAAGAACGATCTTTCATGCATAGGAGGTAGAGACAATACTTTTCCACTACAAATACGATTTCTACTCTAAAAATAAGATTAAAATTTTCCTAAATGGGACGTATACACTTATACAGAGTTTTATCCAAGACCAAAACACAAGTTTTTATTTCATGCATAGGAGATACAGTAGCAGACATTAGTTTTGCACTACAAATACGATTTCTGCTTTAAAAGTAAGATTAAAATTTTTCTAAATGGGACGTATACAGAGGTTTATTCAAGACACAAGTTTTGTTTCTTGCTGTTAGATAAATGCATCGATTTTTAGAGCAGAAATCGTATTTGTAGTTGGGAAGTATTCTGAAAACTAATGTCTTCTACTGTACTTCTCACGCATACTTTTGGTGATCAACAGTTCTAAAGTAAAGTGACTTTTATAATAAAGTCTATTACATTTTTTCATTTCCACAAATTATTTTGATTTTATCCAGAAGTTAACAACCTTTCTATCGCGCGTTTTACCAAACTTGGGTGTTGCAGCCTACTGCCTTATTCCCACAAGGATTCTTTGAAGATTCTTTCATGCTTCTGAATCATGGAAAAAAATTAATTATGTATTTTGAAGCTACCAATAAATTAGAAATTCTTCTTTTCCAAGACATGAAGATTCAATTTAGCGCGTCGCTATTTGAGAGGCAATTCTTACCAGGACAATTTTACTCAATATTCAAAAGTATGAAAGAATCTTCAAAGAATTCTTGTGTGACAAGGTGTATGCTTTTATACCAGCAGTTATTTCACGGGTACTCTTGATTGTTATAGTGGAGAGTACACCAGAGGAATTTTTGGTAAAATTCAGCAATCAAAATTTGATTATGGACATAATATAAAATAATATAGTTATCTAAATATTTTTTATTACTCACGTGCGACTAGAAAAATAATAGTGAACATTCGTAATAAAAAATCCTTCTTTACAGTTGAGATATATTATATTTTTATGAAATCGCAAAATTATGTTAAAGTTGTAACATTAAAGCAAAATTTGTTTAGGGGTTGTTGTTGTCAGCGATAGTGCAGCGCTCTGATTGGTCGAAAAATGCGGAGCTAAAGTTGTACTTTTCATTACGATTTAGCGGAGGCTAAAAGAACTCATTATTGTACGATTTCATTTAAAAAATATTTTTTCTGTTTCACTATACATTATATATTCAATTTTGTATCGTTTCGTACAAAATAATTGCAAACGTTTTAAAATAGTATTACACTCGCAAAATACAATTAAAATAAATTTTAAAAAGGGCACACACATATTACCATACATCAATTGTAAAAAATTACTAGATCACTAGAATGATGTTCTACAAGTATATTTTTTAAATTGAAATTATGATAATATAAAACTTGTCCAATTTTATTAACTTGTATTAATATTTGAAGTTTGCATATAGTCTTAGATTTGAAAATAAACCCGCCTTTTAATATCCATCCCTAAACCCCAAACGTCACCCTAACCTAACTTCTACCTGTCAAAGCACTCACTGCTGAACGTAACTAGCTATACACACCGTTGTCGTCATGGTGACGAATGAACCTGGAGGCGAGTACGGCGACGGTGATGGTGAAGCAAGTGTCTGAGGCTGATCACCTACAAGAACCAAGAACAACTGACGGCCGTGCTACACAACCGACCGTTTATATCCGCAAGGTCGATTACGATTTCCAATCGGACACGAAGAATTTAGATGTTGTAGGCGGACTTCAAATTTGCAAATTTGGGAACAGATCTAAATTAAGGAAGAGGAGTACTGATTTTGATTGATTCGTAAGAATATTGAGAAATTGGTAACGCATTATGTAATTTTGTACAGTGCGTAATTCTTCAATTTGCGTAAGCCTTTTCGGAAAACTTGCAACTGTAATATGTAATAAACTTTAAAAAATGAAAACAAGATAAACAAATTAATGATAGTAATTTGTAATTTAATATTTATTAAAGCTGCATTCATAATTTAGTTGAATTCGTATTACTGAAATTTGTAGAAATTAATTTGACTGTTCACAGCTCGAAATTTGAGACGTAACTCAATCAAGACAAAAATATTTAAACGCATTTCAGAACAAATCAGCTCTTTTACTTTATTTACTGCAATTGCCTCTCAACACCACAAATTTCATACCGAATTTACAAATTTCGGACTGTGAATGCGGCTTAATAGTTTTAAAAGTTACGTTCATGTTTTTAAAAACAGCTAAATTTTAAAAATAAGTTTTCATATGAAAAATTAAACTAAAACAGATTATTTATTTCTTTGGGAATTAGTTCTATAAATTTATTATTATGGGTTCTGAAATATCTTTCAATCTATAAAACTAAAAGACGGTATTGTGCCTTGTTACATTTAAAATAAAATATCTATATCACAAAATAATGATCATGCTAATATTGTTTTATTAAGGCCCATCTCTTGCTATTAAATGCAATGCAAAAAAGCATGTTACAATAAATCATTTTGTGACTTTGGTTTTGAAATCGATGACCTCATATTTTACAATGATGTACTTATAGGTTGTGCTTACATGGCTATAGAATGAAATTTACAAAAAACCTTGGCGTATTTTGTTAAATAATTTCGAAAAATTATTAAAAATGCGAGTTTTACATAAATTATTACAGTCAATGGGTTAACTGTTTAAAAAAAATATCTCTATGCCCGTCTTCCGACTAATGTATATTATCAATTTCAAAAGAAAATATTTATTTTTGTGCATTAATCAACGTATACTATGGATTATTAAATGATAAAAATTAGCTACAAGTTTTGCTAATTGATTTAATAATTTGCATTTATTGATTCACTAACGAGTCATGATTTTTCATGTTAAATTTCAATTTGAAATTTTTAATAAAACAACCAGAATCGTTCAAATTGTTAATCTTCAGGATTTACAAGTGAAGCGCTTTCATAGTACACAAGGTATAATATACAGGAAAAAATGTGACAAGCCCAGAAAAAAATTCTTGTCATGTCTATATACCTTTAAAACATCAACAACAAATTTTACTCCCAAAATTAATATAATTTAATAAGAAAAGCATCATTTAAAAATAAAATACTCTTGGTACAGCATTTAATAATTTTATTATAAATTGATGTTTAAGCGTATTGTAAAAATAATAGGTAACAAAGTATAATAATTGTAGAAATTTGTATTGCTTGCTTCAATTAAAAGAATAGATGTAACGGATCATCCCGGATGCGAATTATGCGTTCTGTTAAGTTTCTACGATTATGTAATTATGATATTTTCTTTTCACTTATTCTACTTATTATCAAAAATGTTTCAATTCGACCTTGCAATACTTATGTAATTTTTTGGATTATAAATTTTTTAGAGTGCAAGGAATGCTACTTAAAAACATAAAACGACTACATTTATAATTAGAAATGTGTCATTAATTATAAATTTGTTTATTATTTTAATTTAATTGAAAGAATTTATGTGCACAATTTTTATGATTATTGAAACCTATAATATTTAAATAAAGTGAATTGTGTTTACATTTCTGGAATTAAATATAGTCAATAATATTTATATTTTTTAAATTTCCCGCCGGTAGCGTCCCATCTATGGGGTGTTCCCCGAACTGAGCAGAGGGCAGTACGTGTTCTGTACTATGACACGCTCTATGGGAGAACTCTAGTACTTTTACGTATGTTGATATGATAACAACAGATTCATTTAGTCAAAATAGTTATTTTTGTAATGCCTGTGGCACACCGGTCGAGGAGCATCGAGGACCATCGAGTAACTCCTCGATGAAACGATAGAACGCACCCCGTCCTCGACGAAAAATAGGGGCGCCGCTATTTTCATCGAGTTGTTCCTCGATGAAACGAATGTATCTCATTTCAGACGTATCTTTGGATTTGATTTCGCGCAAAACTTTGATGTATTTGTCACCGATTAAATAGAAATCCATCGCGGACGGGTGCGTTCTTTCGTTTCATCGAGGAGTTACTCGATGGTCCTCGATGCTCCTCGATCGGTGTGCCACAGGCATAACAAGTGTGGAAAATTTGTGTTTCTGAAACAAATGCAATTAGGAATTTGCATGGAATTTCAGAATCACGTTTTCCGCATTTGTTATAAACAAGATATTTTCTGTAGTTTTCCTTAAAAACATTACTATATTAATTTTTTTTCAAGTTTCTGACAGTTTATCATGTAACTACTTGGGCGACTTTATATAGTTTATTTTCAATTTTTCAGCATTATGGTGGTTGCTTACATGACACAGTAATTAAATAAACAAAAATTAAAATTTTTCGCACTTGTGCTACTGACTCATTTTGAGTCACAGAATGTCTATTTTCCGCACTATTACGAAATTTTCATACTAAAGTAAATTGCGTTTTGACTTTTCGATATAAATACAATATTGTTAATAATTTTTATGATTATTTTGTAACATATAATATTTAAATAACGTGATTTGTGTGTACATTTCGAAAGTTAAAAATAATCAATAATATTTATATATTTTAAATTTCCCGCCGGCAGCGTGCCATCTACAGTATGTTCCCCGAACTGAGTGGAAGTTATACAAACGTATTAGAGGGCAGTACGTGTTCTGTACTATGACACGCTCTATGGGAGAATTCTAGTACTTTTACAAGTACGTTGATGTTCAACTTGATAACTAGTATTAATTTAAGTCAAAAAGGTATTTTCACATTAAAGTAAATTACATTGTGACATTTTGACATAAATACAATATTGTTAACAATTTGTACGATCTAATTTGTAGATTGCTTTGAAGTGTAGTACCCGTTTAAATTTTTGTTTTCGCATTTACTGATTCACGTTGTAACACTGCGTTTGAAGGAAGCCATCTTTGCAATCTCTAATCAAAGGTCCTTGGCTCGCAGATTCATTGTCTGGTGGAAAGCCAGTATACATAATTCACATTATATCAAATGGCTTTAAAACGAATCAATAAGGTATGTGCATGCATTTTATCTTTATAATAACTTTCTTCACTCCTTCCCACGTAGAATAGAGCGAAGTAAAGAGTAGTTTAACGCCCTTAACGATTTTATTCCGAGCAATGTGTACAGCATTGGAATTCTGCTGTCGTATTTCCGACCAGTTTTTATGAAGGAAAATTCAGTAAAAATGTATATTAATTTTCCTGCACATTTTGACAGGCAAATAGGCACCAAAATTAATTTTTCTGACTGGTAATGTAGCAAAAATGCCGGAAGTAACGTAGAATCGAATTATTTGTCAAAATCATTAAAACACTTAATTTTACGTCAATGATGGCCCATCATTTCATTTCGGTCGTGTATTCGTATTACTAACCTCACCATTTAAGGATTTTGGTGTGTTCTAAAATTATCATTAAGGTTATTTTTTGTGTTTGCAAGGTCAGACAGGACCTTTAGGTACATTCCAGTTCGTGTATTAATTTTTCATCTTTCCTTCTTTGGCAGGAATTACAAGACCTCGGCAGAGATCCTCCAGCACAATGCTCAGCAGGGCCGGTTGGAGATGATTGTAAGTGTTGAGTCATTTCATTGATTATTCTCTTTTTTTATTCATACACATTCTCATTAAAGTACGGGCTTTCTGAGTGGCAAATCGTTTTTTTAACCGATATTATTACACCTACATACTTTTAAGCCGCATTCACAGCCCGAAATTCAGTGTAATTTGTGAAGTCATATGACAATGTGTATTTGCGTCCACACCAAATTCCAGTGCTGTGATACATATTGCTGTATCACAGATTTATCAAATTTTACAAATTTTCGGACTATGAATGCATTCTCATTAAAACATGGGCTTTGTAAGTGGCAAATCGTTTTTTTATATTGCACCTACATGTTGAAATTCGGTTTTTGTGAAGTCTTTCATATGGCAACATGTATTTGCGTTCACAACTCCAAATTTTAGTGCTGAGAACGCAAGTACACATTGCCATATGACAGACTTCACAAATTTCACCAAATATATCCAGACATGTTGACACTAATAAGAATAGAAATCCAATTTGAAGCTAGTCGCATTCACAGTCCAAAATTTGGTGAAATTTGTGTAGTTTGTTATATAGCAATGTGTACTTGCGTTCCCAACACTAATTTCAGTGATGTGAACACAAGTACACATTGCCATATGACAGATTTCACAAATTTCCCTAATTTCGGGCTGTGATGCGGCTTAACAAAAATATTTACTGTATAAAAGAAATTTTAATTCATCAAAGGTTCGTTGCCCTCTTGAAAATGGCCACTGCTTACAATGTCTTGTACATGCTGGTACTTTGCATTGTGCTTTCTAACGTACTAAACGATTCAGTTTTTAATTTTTTCTCATTTCGTATATTATAATTACTTACTACCAGGTGACGTCATGATGCACCAAGAAAGGTTTAATTGAAGTAAAATAGCAGAAATGTATGTTTTACTATTGCTAATGCTTGTTTTTCTGTTTATTGCAGTATTCCACTGGCAAGCCACAATAATGGGACCAGTAAGTTGACTTAAGTTTGAGTAACTCGTGCATTATCTAATAGAGACTTTTGTTTTTAGCCCGACAGCCCTTATCAAGGTGGCGTGTTCTTCCTAACAATTCATTTCCCCACAGATTACCCTTTTAAACCTCCAAAAGTGGCATTCACGACTAGAATCTATCATCCAAACATAAACAGTAATGGTAGTATTTGTTTGGATATTTTACGTTCACAGTGGTCACCTGCATTAACAATTTCAAAAGGTAAGACTCTCATCAGTTTTTATCATCTCTAAATTAATTTTTTTGTTTAGAAATATAAATTATTCAACTTTAAAAACATTTAAAATCAGGGAATCGAACCGTAGGTTTAGTTCGCGTTCATTGTTCTTTGTACGTTTTGGTTTTGTTCCGGTGAACCGGTTACCGGTTTTCAAAAAGCGGTTCAAGTTTCGGTTCAGTAATTTATTGAATAACAAATAATTAATTAAAAAAATTATACACTAGATTAACCATAGAAATTACAATGGTTTTCGTCCCTGATTTCCGCGATGTATAGAAATATAATTATTCAGCTTTAAAAACATTCAAATTTCATTAAAATTTCATTTGTATAATTTAAATTTTTATTTGTAACTCAAACTATAAAATCTAAGTAGGCGTAGGTCATTGAAGTTCATTTGTTCGAAACATTATAGGTTATGTTGTACTTTTCGACATAATTTATTCTAGAATCATCAACCAATAATCTTATCTTATTATTATCTCGGCTTTATTATCATATTATCAATTTCGACATTGCTTCAAAGTTATTTTGTCCATATTTTTTACTACAAGGAAATAATTAGCAACACAACAACTTTGTTTTCATTTTTCATAAGCGGATCTCGGTGACGTCATCAATGATAGTGTTACTAATTCATCGTTTTATTTACGTGACTTTTAATAATTTATTGTTCTACGACTTAAATTTTGCTGGGTTGAATCAGACTTCACAGTTAAGCTAGATTCAGACCTACCCAATTATAAGTATAAGTGCTAAATTAATCAACCAGCGTTTCCAAAATATTCCAATTTAAATTATAAGTGCGAACATTGAGCGCTGGTTGTTTAAATTAGCCACTTATACTTATAATTGGGTAGGTCTGAATCTAGTTTAATGGCCGGCATTACACAAAGATCTTTTATAAAAGATTTTTGACGAGAAATGTGACAGTTGACATCTTTTATAAAAGATCTGTGTCAAAAAACTTTTATTATTTTATTTATTGTTATGCGACTTAAATTTTGCTGGGTTAAATTGGACTTCGCAGTTACATGCTAAACGACTTTAGCGAAAGTTTATTTGCCGCAGAAATTTATTCTTTATGCAGTTTTTTTCGTGTGACGTCATGAATCGTTTACTCATTGTTTCTGGAATCTCACGAGACTCTTTGTAAATAATTTGTAGAAAATTTCATTCCGTATAAATAAATATCATCATAATCTGTATAGCTGTTATATTTTTTACTAGAAATAATGCGATTATTATCAGAAAAATGATTCATACTGAAAATAAATATGATGACAAAGCGTTCTTAATGATAACTCATGTTTCAGCTGATGCACAAATTATTATTTAGTTGGGAAATTAATTTTGTTGTTCAATATTCAATCGTGTTTCTTAACTTAGTATATATTTTACATTCTGTTATGTGCAATGTTACATGATATTTTATTATCTTAATTGTATAATTATCTAGTAACAGAAAGAGAAGTGTAAAAGAAAGTTTTCTGAACGGAAAAACAACAGTTCACTATTTTTAACTACTTTAATTGCTATCAGTGCAGTAGACCTAGCTGCAGTAGCAGTTTAAAAATATGTACGGCCTGCAATATGATTTGATCTAGCACAAAATTTCCAGTTGTGATATTCAAAGTTACTAATTATATATTTTCATATAAATTTAATATGTTGGAAAACCACATACAAATTACACAAAATAATTCCAATAATAAATTTTGTAAATTCCGTTCATCAATTTCTAAGTGAGTCATACTTCGTCGTAGATGCGTACTGAATTTTCAGCTGATTTAAAAATTTCATAATGTTGGAGCAAACATAGCAACGACTTTTATTTTGTAACTTGTACAGTATTAATTAAACATGGACGTATCTTTATATAATACAGGGTGTTAAAGATGGGTAAAAAACTTTTTCGTTGACCTGGTTCTCAATCAAAAATATTTTTAGAAAATTCGCAAAATAAGGTTTTTCAAGCCAACATGATTAGTACCACTTGTTTACAAGCAATCTTTAATAAAAATTGTAATGATTAATGATATATTTAATCACGAAACTAACGCCCAATAAATAAATAAATATTTGATACTTAAAGATTTCTGTTCGCAGAATGGCACAAAAACATGTTCAATTGAAAAATCGTATCTTAAATTTTGCGAGTTTTTAATAATAAAAAATTTATTGAGAATCAGGACAACGAAATTTATTATACCCTCAGAATTTTTAATTCATTTTTAAACATAGTTTTTATGTTTAACATGAACGATTTGAACGTTTGATTTCCATGATGTGTTATATTGGTTCTAATATAAGTGCACCCTAATTGAAATATTATTTTGTAAAATTATGTTCACTTGAAAAATCGTATCCTAAATTTTGCTTCAATAAATTCATTTTGATTGAGTACATTGTCGTAGGCAGATTGTAAAATTAGGCTTTTTATAAAAAACCTAGGCATTAAGGCATAAAAATTTTAGCATTACCTATAGGTCCGAAAAAGTCTACACCCGGTATACCCTCATAAATTTGGATTCTTTTTGAAACACTCTGTATAGATTTGATTTGAACGTTTGTTGTGTTATTGTAAATGATTGTGTTGTATCTGTGTTTTAGTTCTACTGTCAATCTGTTCACTGTTATGTGACCCAAACCCAGATGACCCATTGGTGCCCGAGATCGCTAGGATATACAAAACGGACCGGGAGAAGTACAACGAGCTGGCGCGCGAGTGGACTCGCAAATATGCTATGTGATGCTCCGGCCCCCGTCACAACAACTAAACAAATCACATCATTCTTTAGAAAAAACAAACAAAACAAAAAAACAACTTATTTAATTGATGATAAATCACGAACCAACAAAACAACAGTACAGAACCGAAGGGACTCGTGTGTTTCCAATCATAAATAACATTAAATCAAATTAGGCCCGTTTGTTTGTTACGTTTGCGGCTGCTAGCCAGCCTCCAAACACTTAAAACTAACTATAAAAGTATAAACTATCAGTCATATTGTATAATTGTAAAAGAAAACTAAAAGCAATCCATTTTACATTGTTTACTTAACGTCCCTCCGGTCCGAAACCTTCATCCACAATATGCTTGGTGGTTTTTAAACTTCGATTCCGATCGACTCATCATTGTATTAGGTCTAATTATTGCTTTTGGATATTTCCTAATGTTTTATTTAATATATTGTGGTTGTAAGGACTTGCGATGGGTTGGCTTCATTTTCCCGTACATACTTATATATAAAACGTTATTATAACACTTATTCTCTTTAAAATCAAATCTATCCGTCTTTAATATCCTTGTATATCCTCGGTATATCCCAAGATGAAACGAAAGAAGAAACGTCCTATACCACTAAAGTCGCATTTACACCCCGCAATTTGCTCAAATTTTACTTGCGTTCACAACACCAAATTTCAGTGCTGTAAACGCAACAGACTTGCCAAATTTTGGGCTGTGAATGCGGCTTAAATATTTTTGTTAAGCGTACAGTCGCATTCACAGCACGAAATTTGTCAAAATGTACACGACCATGATTGATAACCGGGTGTGCAGTTGGTGGCACGGTTCCGGGTTCAATTCCCGGCGGTCGTGTAATTTTCTCTTCGTTTGGTGTTGTGAACGCAAGTGCACACTGCCATATGACAGACAAATTTCACCGAATTTCGGGCTGTGAATGTGGTTCTAGACATGACCCGTACTACCCTATCTTGATCGATCCTTTGTATATGATGATCTACAATGTTATAAGTAAATGAAGAGAAAGAATGAATAAATGAGAGTGCAAAGTTAACCACTTTCATTCGAACGGGACTCGAACCTAGTGCGTGCGACTGCGACGACGGCTTCAGCGGTTTTTCGTTTTGTGCATTTCCAATCACGACAAACTGTGTGAACACTACGTTACGTTAATGTAAACTAATCATTGTATAACATAAAGTTAGTTGAAATAAGATGAACGTAGGTCTTGTGATTTTCAGCTAAATGTGTTTGGTTCCCAATATTGCAATTTTCACGGCTGGTGTTTTTGTTTAACGTATTAGGTCCCGATCTCGACAAAACTGTGTGTGTAGTCAAAATCAAGAGCAACAGAGGATTTCATTATGATTACTTTATGCTAGGCGAGTTTCGAACAGGAGTCGCGACAAACTGATTCATTGTAATTTATTATTCAACACTCGATTGTTTGCTGAATTTACTTGTACTATTATTAAACTATATGTAAAACGTTTTTATACATAAATATAATGTGTAAAATTACCAATGATCATTATGAATCCGCCTTATAATGCTATGCTGACCGTCGGTCATTGTCTGTCAACTTGTAGAATTTATTCACTTTGTTTTTATTTTATTTTCTTTTTTATTATTATTTTATAAATATATATAATTTAATAGTTTGTAATAATAAACGGATTGTAACGTGTGGACCAGCACTCTATTTCGCCCTGACCCGACCCAATTTATTTATTCCAGGGACTCGAACCGCACAAATTACCGGTTCGAGGTTCACTGTACTCTATAGGGTTCGGCTCTTGAATTGAACCGGTTATCGGTTTTCAATAAATCGGTTCACGTTGCTGTTCCGCTTCATAATTTATTAATTAACAATTAAATAATTTTAAAAAAATCAAATGTACTCTACAGAGTCCCGTTTTTGAATTGAACCGGTTGCCGGTTTTCAATAAAGCGGTTTAAAAAATAAAATAAATTAAAAGCTAAGTGTAGAAAATACAATTATCATAAACATTCAGGGATTTAAACCGCACAAAATAATGGTTCAGGTTCGGTTCGCGATTTACAGTGATTTAAAGGGTTCGGTTTTGTTCTGGTTTTCATATTTCTTCTTGCAATGAACCAATGATTTATTAAATAACTCGCAATTTATTAAAATAATTCGTTACAATTTTGGACTAAAATATCATAAATTTATTTAAACAAAATTTAAATCTTTACGAAACCCTATAAAATACAACGAATTTTAATAAATGCTTTAACGGTTCGGTTCGTGGTTTGCTAAAATAGCTGGTGTTCGTTCCGGTTCGGTTCGAGTCCCTGATTTATTCTCTTGTTTGCAACCCTCGCCGACGGAAGATTTGGCAGCAGACTAAAAAGAAGACAGTTTAGGGGTTGTAGTAAAATAAAACAATCTCAATCTACTACCCCTTCCTTGGTAAGAATCAGTTCATTGCTATGTCAATCTTACGTTATCTATATTATTAATATCTATATCATTCTGTTTGTGATCATCAAATGACTGCAAACTTTAATTTAATTTTTTGTGCGATTATAAAACGTCGCACGGTTATTTTAAGTACTGTTTTAACTTAAAGTGATAAGAGCGAATTGTAAAATAACATTTGTTTATCAAAGTAATAAGTAGAACACGAGCCGGTAAGGCTTTTCTTACAATGTATTTATAGTAAATGTAATAATAAAATGGAGACTTGTGGAATATGCTTGCTGTTTTCATAATCAATACCTTCACATTTTTATATTAATTTTATAATCAATCTATAGTCAGTCAATTAATTCATATTTTAAAGATAGAGCTTTGAAATCGTTTTTGAGAGAGCTTTGCGCCATATTGATTAAATCTGGCATAAAATAAAGCTCGGTGTAAAAAAATAGAGAAAAAATAAAAATGTTTCCGCCCGGGATCGAACCGGGGACCTTCCGCGTGTTAGGCGGATGTGATAACCACTACACCACGGAAACTGTTACACCACATAGTATGTAGTACAGATTTCACGTAAATATAAATATTATGTTAGTCAAAAATACTTTTTTAATGTATTTTTATTTATGTTATACGTATCTAAATAAATATTAGTTTAAATAAGTTTTATTTTTACGTCTTTTGCTAACGTGGATCTAGCAGCCTTAAGCCCGTTTTACATTACACTAAATCATACAGCAAATTGTGTGAAATATTGCATTGCTTCGTAAATTGTGTGAAAAAATAGATAAGCGCGGCTGTCAAATTATTATATGCGAACTGCACAGAATCACAAACTAAATATTGTAGGTAGGTACCCACATACAACACAAATACGTCGTTAAGACGTCTTAATAATGTTCATGTCTCTAAAACGTCTGATCCAAAAATGTAGTCACAAAGACGTCACATACGTGTCTTATGTCCATTCTGGATGTTTAAAAGATGTTATTTTTTCCATGCAAATAACGTCTATTTAATATCTTTTCGACCAATATACAACTTAATTTTGGTTAATATACGAGTTGGTTTCCTGTATGTCTCAACCAAGATGAATTTTGAGACAAATATAGGACTCATATAATTATATTGTAAGCGGGAGATTTAAAACTGGACAACATAATGACTACCGCATAAGACGTCTTAAATTCAACCAATACTAGTCTCCTTACGACGTCCATACGACAGTAGCAAGATGTACGTCTTAAAGACGTTATTAGGATCGATGTGTTGTATGGGTATATATATATATATATATATATATATATATACAATTGTCTCAGTAGTCAGTATACAACAGAGTTCATTAAAAACAAAGCAATTTATTGCTCAAGACGTTGTTCAACTTGTTGCGCAATTTCTTGTTCAATATTTAGCGTAGTGTAAGACGGCCATTACACAAATGTAGATAAAACATATTTTTTCTGTATGTGCGGTTTGGTTACCAGTCGGAGCAACTCACGGATACCCATGGTTGTTAGTGGAGAGACACTACAGAATTTATTTATTTATGCAATTAAACATAAATTGAGCTGTTCACTTAGTTCAGTTCAACCATGGTTCTCCAATGTGTGGAAGAGACAAACTAGTTTTCCAGATTTGCTTCTTCCTATATTTGCTTTTATGCCGAATCTAAAGTTCTAGATTTGCATTTTCCTGTGAAATAATCTCTTAATTCATGTATTTTATTACGTATAAATTCTCTAGATTTGAATCTGTAGCGGGTGCATGCATTTTTCAGTGTATGAATATTCTAGAATTTTATTTTCTGGTCTTGAATGCCATTTAAATAAGTATATGACCAAGTTTGTGAATCACCCTGTATACTCGAAGTTATGATCCATTCTGTAGAACAATTTCTCCAAATTTTCTTCTCTTCCTGTTTCAAATTACATCTACAATTTCGATCAAATTAGACCAACTAAAATTATCTACAATTGCTCACAAATTACGTCTACTGTCAGCTCACGCGAGTGTTAGCTGCTGTTGACATTTCTTCTTGAAGAAAGGCAAGAAGAAAGGTGAAAGAAACCTGGTACGCAAGTTGAGTGTTGAGATCTTCGTCTTCAGCAGCAGTCAGTGTCTTGTAGATCGTTGCCGAGGACGGTTGAGTCGAAGTTGAAGAACTTGCGCGCGGCGATATGAAAATAATCGGTGGTGTGGCAGTTGAGTGATAGTGCGTTGATAAGGATTTATTTAAATAGTATAGGTGGGTATTTTATTATTAGTTTATCGCTAGAACATTATTTTTATGTTCATGTTTTTAAACTATGTTTCTTGTGTAATATTGGAGTAATTTATTTTAACATTTGTGTAAAAAATGAAAGCTTCTTTCTCTTTCAACAATATACAAGTTTTTAGTCGTTAGTGGCTTAAAGTACCTCGAGATAAATTTGGAATAAAAAATTAATAGTAATTTAACGATTTTATAATTACGATAAAAATTTATTAAGATAAAGCTGTGCGCACAAGTAGTAGAAAAGAAACTACTTTTTCAATACAATTTTAAAAAATTATATATTCAATTACAGTACCTCGAGATAAATTTGGAATAAAAAATTAACAGTAATTTAACGATATTATAATTACAACAAAAATTTATTACGATAAAGCTGTGCGCACAAGTAGTAATGAAAATAACCTACTTTTTCAATACAATTTAAAAAAATTATCTATTCAATTAAAGTTCAAATATTTAATCCTCACTCTTTGTAGCATGTAAATTGATTGTCAAGTTTATTATGGCTAGACGATTATAATTTATAAATAAAATATTATTTGCTCGAAAAAATGGAATAACAAATAATGGGTGATGATAATACAATCATGTACTTTTAGATTGTCGAGAGTGGTTTAAATTTAACGGTTAGAATATTGCATTAGAATCAGTTTCAACTACTAGTTATAAAGATATTAAAATATAGATACATAAACACAGCAATCAACAACATATTTAAGACGAACTTAAAAATAACATTTCCTTAAAGCTGTATTCAATGTTAAGTCATCAAATTGTAAATTAAAATTATTAATTGCAAATAATGCTGCACTTACAGTTTGTTGATCTAGTTATGTTCTTTTAATTTCGGTACAAACATAATAGGTATTCTGTGCCTTTAAGAGGCTCGCCTACCTCGTAAAATCCAGCATAAAATGTACTAACGTAGCGAGTATTTTGTGGCCAGTAAAAGAATGCTAAAATTTTATTTCTACAAGGATTTAATAAAGAAAGAATGGATCTAGAGATGTGCCTTTTTAAATTTTGATGAAAAAATTGTAAATGATTATAAAAATTTATGCAAACTTTACACGGTTATATGTCAAGATAGAAATTAATTTTGAAAATTTTAAAAAGGCACATCTGTAGATCCATTCTTTCTCTATTAAAAATGTTTAAAAAAGCATTATCTTAAAGTCAATAATAAATTGACAGTTTACTCGCAACTTCAAAATGACATTGCATAGACAGGATGCAGCAAAGTACGAGTTTCGGGCTGGTTTCAGGCAGCCGTAGTAGTGGAAAAAAGAGTGAAATAGAAAAAATAGAAAGATCGAGAGTATTCTAGGAATTCGGCAAAAACGTAGACGGGTGATAGCAGAAAACAGTAAAAAAAAACATTGATTCCGCACGCTATTCTATAGCGTTTATTGTTTTGTTAAACATAAAATTAACAAATAATTTATGTTTGAGGGGAAAAATAATTTTGGCACCCACTTTTGTAAAAAAAACTGCAATATTTGTATAAAAGTGAGTTTTCGCGCACCACTTTTATCTTTTATTTATAAGTGAATTAACTTCATATTTTAATATGTTGTCAACAAAGCTTGGATCTGCAAAATGTTCGATCAAATTTTTTTAATTCGTTTTAAAATAGAAGATATTTGTGTTCAAAATATAACAAATATTGTCAAAATTCAAATGAACATATTTCGAATTTAAAGCAAAATTTTAAAATTCTGCATCTTGCTTTTTGTAGATTGTACTTTTATTTTCAACAATATCTTTAGATTATTATATTTAACAAATCAATAAACGCTGTGGAGTGGCGCGCGAAATCCATGTTTTGGCTGTTTTCTGGCGCGGCAGAGGATTGTCTTAAAAGTAGAACAGGCCAGAAAGTTTACAAGTTAAATTTGGTACTTGCGATCTTGCGTAGGTACATCCTTTGTATAACATACTTATAGTACATACTTGACCTCTAATCGATTATAATTCAAATAATTTTCTTCTAATGATTTGCATTTCATTACTAGTTACCGACAATTATTTTCACACGCACTATATCGGGGTCACACTAATTTACAACTAAAGCAACCAATTACATTAATTAATTTAAAAAATCAAACAGTAAATGTTTATTTTGTTCGTGGCTTGTAATTAAATTAAACATTGAAGTACTTGAGTTCTATAAAAGATTTGACTAAAATCCAGCACTTGTACTAAGCGAGTTTTTTGTGGCCAGTACAAGAATGGTAAAATTGTATTTCAACAAGGATTATTATATTTAAAGGATCAATTAAAAGTTGTGCCTTTTTAAAATTTTAATTAAAAAATTGTACATGATTATAAAAATGCCGAAAAATTCATAAAAAACTTTACACGGTTTATATCTCCTGATAGAAATTTATTTTTAAAATTTTAAAAAGGCACAACTGTAGATCCATTTTTTCTTTATTAAATGTTTATAAAAACATTACCTTGGAGTCAATAATAAACTGACAGTTTACTCGCAACGAAAACACTTTTACAGTATTTTTCAACTTCAAATTGACATTGCATAGCTAGGATGCGGCAAAGTACGAGTTTCGGGCTGGTTTCCGGCAGCTACAGTAGTGGGGAAGGGAGTGGACTCGGGAGTGGAATAGAAGAAAAATTTTTAATAATCACGTATAATTTTTTTAAAAAATTTTAAAAAGGTACAACTGTTAATTGATCCTTTAAGTATATAATCCTTGTTGGAATGGAATTGCCAAATGAATTTCACCAAATTTCGGGCTGTGAATGCGGCTTTAGGCTCATTAAGATCTGTTCGCACGAGGATTCTTTGAAGATTCTACCAAAATTCAGAATCCTGGAAAATAAGAAGTATTCTTCTTTCTAGTGAGAATTGCCTGTTAAATTGCGGTGCCGCTAAATTATTGAATCTTCAATTAGTCTTGGAAAAGAAGAATTTATAATTTATTGAATGCTTTAAAACCAATTTTTTTAAAAGATTCAGGATCTTGAAACATCTTCTTTTCCAGGATTCAGAACCTTCAAAGAATCCTCGTGCGAACAGGACTTTACAGAATTTTATTATTTATATAATCAAGACTTTTAGAGATCAATATTAAAGAGTCTTGGTCTGTCAACTTTCAAAATTGAAAGAGCACTGAAAAAAATCATCAAACCCTAATAAAAATGAAACCATTTCCCCCTTTCTAACATAATTCTTTTTTAAATTATTTTCTTTCTCAATTATGTAGGTTATTATGGTTATTCTTATAGCTTTTGGTAATTTACATCTCACTCTTGAATAAATAGTATACATAATTCTGTAATTGGGACTTAGTCCTGTTGGATAATAAATAATATTATTATTATATAATCTCTTCTGCAGCTCCACCATGACCTGCCTGTCAGCGCAGTGCGTGCACAAGTCTCCGGGGGAGGTGCCCACGGCGGAAGAGTCGTCCTCTTGCTGCTGCGAGGAAGTACAGGGCCCCATTCAAGGCAACGGCACATGCTACAAGATCAAGGCGAGTGAAAGCAACAACACTAGCTACAACACGCCGACCTCCTTACCGGTCAATGGGAATGGGAATGAGAATGAGAAACTCGGCAAAAACGGAACCCGTTTCTTGTCTGAGTGTTAGAAATTTTGGAGAAGAAAGTTTTTAATGCGTTTTGTAGGTTATAGCTAGTGCCATTTCTTCTAGTGTTTGATTGTGGGTTTATATGACGAATTTTATGCGTGTTATTCTCGTTTTTATGAAAGTTGAATCCGGTATTTTTACCTTCCGCTTACCTGTAAAGGAAGGTATTGGAATCATGCTAAAAATCGGGTAGTGAGCACGAATTAGTGTCCTTACAACTCAGTTTTGATAGTTTCAAGATGATGTCTGAATGTATGTATGTGTGTGTATGTGTGTGTGTGCGTGTGTGTGTATGTGTGTGGTCAGAGCCATTTCTGGAGCTCGGATAACTCAAATACGAATAACTCAAAAATGTTAATATTTGGTATTTTACATTTGCATACAAATTGGAAGAGCTCATTAGATTTTGGTACAAATATCTTCACCAGAAGTGATATTTTTTGAAGATTGAAAAGTTAATTGATAAAAATTTCTATAAATTTGGATAAATATAGTATTTATTTGTAATAAGAATAAGAGGAAAAGTTACTTGCAACTTTTACGTTATAAAAAAATTCTCTTTATGTGGTAGCATTAAAGAACTGTAGTAAAATTTACAAAATAAATTTATTAAATAAAACGTTGAAATCTTGTATATTTGATTTTGGTTTCTGCGTAAAAAATATTGACAGGTGACACGTTGGCACTAACGCCATATAAGTCACAGTAAGTATTAAATGTAGTAATAATTAAACGGAGTATGGCTTCAACACAGAAGAGTTTTCCTGTGAATGAATATTTTGATTTAGGTAATGCAAATTTCTGTGTTTCAATATTTTAGATTTTTATTTCTTATTTGTGAACCTATTTTAAATGGACACCGGATTGTACGTATATATTTGTTTATAAGTCTAGATATGGCGGGAGGTTGTGTGCTGGCCACCTCAGATTTTTTTGTAATGGTCAATTGCTCCAACGAATGAAATTACATTCATACTTAGATATACCATGGTGTAATAGGCTATTTGCTTGATTTTTTATATTACATATTTCTGAAGATGAGATAAAAAAAACTTGGAACTCGTATTTTTTATTTTCACAAATTTTTTATCAATAAGCCCAAAAATAATTAATAAAAATTGAATAATATGTGATGTAACGAAAATTGCTGCCATGACATCACAGCAAAATTTCACACCTCAAGTGGATATATTTGTGCAGTTAAACTAACCAGTTCTCCAAATTTTAATAATGTAATAAAATGTTTAAAAATAATAAAGTCTAAAAATACAAGTAGGTATATTAAATGATCAGTGAATCGTTTGAATTAATTTGAAAATCATGACCACCACCAGGGATTGAACCCGGGTACTTTACTTTGCCGGAGTAAATAAATAGTCAAATTTATAATGTGGTAATATATTATGTAGGTATTACGAGTAAAATTGTTAACGCATGAATTATTGTAAAGCACAAAATTCTGTAAAAAATATTTATGTAAGTGGTACCTACTGTGGTACCTACAGTTTTTGAGATAATCGTGATTATATATTTTGACACAAATTCATAAAATCGTAATCACTGGAAAACAACTGTAAATTTAACTGTTAAGTTTTTCTAACATCCTCTATTATTTTAAAATGATTAATCTTTGTAATAATTATCAAATGACGTGTTTTAAACCTACAAAAGCTTTATTTAATCATAAATCTTATAAAAAAGTATGATTAGTAAAAACTTTTAATCCGAGACGTCAGTTTACAGTTACTTTCTATTTTCTAATACATATTTTTCTTTAATACAACGCATAATTAACAAAGAAATAATAATTACACATTAAAATGTGCATTGTTACTCGTACTTATTTGTAAATTACAATACATTACCTCAAGAAAGCATTTGTATAATTTTGTTATTGTTTGTGCATTGTGTACAAAAAACAATGAAAGTACCTTCAATATTAAACCGCATCTTTTAATAGTACCTACATATGAAATAAGAAGTAGATACTTAGTATTTTTTAAATAAAAAATGCTTTCTTAAGAGCCTATTGCGTGGCATTAATACGCATTGAAAAACGAGTAATTTTTGTGAGGATCTCAATCTAATACTGTTATACGTATGATGTTGAGTTTTTGTATGTAGATTAAGGAAGAATGCTAAAAGTGCGGAATCTTCAAAATCTTTAATTAATGTAATTAGTTTGGCTTTAATAATTATGCGAAATTCGGCGAAAATTGTACAAGTTTAGATATAATTTATGGAAATTCTGTTGATAAAATTATAGTTTTATTGTTTTTTCGCCCTTTTTACATCTATTTATTACTCATTTTGTCTTTAAACTCAATGATAACTTTTATAGTTTATTCATGAGATCCTCACGAAATTCTAGTGTTTAATTTCTTTTTATCTCTAATTGTTGTCGGAACATTATATAGTTTAAATTTTTCAATTCAACAATGTTTTGTCGTTACTAATGTAAAATTTCAGATTTTTATTTTGAGCAATATAGCCAGAATCGTGAATTCTGATTCTTATTGCACTCAAGAAGTATAGCCCCTTAAACACTATTTGTCAATTTTATTTTTATTATGACTACTATTATCTTCCTATATCATTTGGCTTGTAAGTTCGTTGGTTTTGCTCTAAAAGATATGCATATGTAACATTCCAATTAATTCGTCGTAATGTTTACTTTTTAATTGCAAAATCTAGCGACTTGAAGAGAAAGTTTATAGCAATATATAAGCGTATCTTAGAAACTAGAAAGAATGCGGTATAGTAGTATTTGGTATAGGCAGATCATTTCATCACAATAATTGCCTAAAACACTTTTCTGTCAGAAGACTACAGCAAATTACACATTTATAGTCATTTTCTTTACGACATTTATTGTAAAACAGAAAAATTAGATAACATGTAAATTTTATGAGGATTGTTTACATTCCATTATCAATGGCACAATGACTTACCGTTACGGTTTGTGGTATTTTACATGTGCCTTTTTCAAATTAAATATAATTTTATCCACGTCAGTGATATAATCATATTATTTTCATCATTTGAGTGAGGTAATTTGTTATATTACCTCAATAGTGAAGTAATATGATGTGGTTTTGTCATATTACCTGTCGCATTTACTCATTCGTAACGATGGATAATACCAATAATAGTTATTTATGTTACAAGGACGAAAAATGCAAGTTCTCGTACGACTATGGAAAATTGCCGAACGAGGCAAAGCCGAGTTCGGCAACCTTAGGAGTACGAGAGCTTTTTCGTCCGTGTATCATACACTATTTTTTATTCGATTGTAAGTGAGAACTTAAAATAACTAGAATATTAATATTTTATTATAAATTATTCTAAATATTTGTTTAGTTTGCTAATTGTAGTTATCTGCGAAACAGACAAATGAAACAAAAAAGAACAAAAAATTATTCGACTGTGTCAGTTTGCTTAAAAAAACGCGTTTGCGTACGAAAAGTACTTCTCGGCCTAAGACGAAAAGTGGGTCACCTAGCAACGGCACAAATATTAATACTCTACCTAAAAGGTTCTTTTCGTCCGAATATCTTAACCAAAAAACGTCACTTTTTGACATAATCGAATAAAAAAATATTTTGGTCAATATTTGCAAGCAATGTTAAGGTTATAATATAACTTGTCTACCTATTAACCTATTCCTTAAATATTCTTGGAATAAATCAATTTTGAAATACTGTTTCGTAATAAATAATTTAAAAACGAATAATAAATAAATATCACGTAATAAACTTACAAATTAAGAATTTGTTTGTAAATAAAACTGACAGGATGTCTTGCTTTCGAACAAAATTGTTGCTTTTATTTTAAATCAAAATTATAGAAACTGACATCTATCAATTGTCAAAATATATGTATAATTTTTTAAATTTCAAATCTGACGTTCAAACAAAAATATAAATTATAATTAATTTTGAGCATTCGTGGATAAAATTTTGTATATCAATATCGTCGTGCAATTCTTCACATTCGATTGCTGTAATAATGCTTTTATCAACATAAATAACTATTAAACCAAGCTGCAGAATAAAAATTATAGATTATACCACTTAAAGTGTACTTTGATAAGAAAAAGTATTACGCCTGTAAAGCCTTTTTCACATAAGAATATTTTTTAAGCTTCAGAAAAAAAATCATTAATCGCCTGTCAAATAGCGGATATGCTAAATTGAATTTAGATGAGTCTTGGAAAAGAATAATTTATAATTCATTGATAATTTACAAACAGTTAATTTCCTTTTTTCAGAATTCAAATGCTTGAAAAATTCCAAAAATAATCCATGTATGAAAAAAAAGTAATATATAGTACTCATAAGTTTTTAAGAATTTAATCGACAAATTTCTGGCTTATGAAATAAACTTTGATTAAAAAGTGTTAATAATAATAATTTGAATTGGAAATTTTATCTGAAATTATTATGTACGATAACACTTTTTTAAACGCAAATTTTTTTGAATAAGCCAGACATGTCAAATTTATCGATTAAATTCTTTAGCACGAAGGGTATATTGTATATTGTTAAGATTATTTCATGAATTCATGGTGAAAACTTTGTTTTAAAAAGCTAGCTTCAATTTAATCGCGATTAAATAGCATGGTGCTCTTTACTCACTTATTTAAGGTAGTAAATCCATGGGTAGTGACAACCCAAAATATGACTTAAATTAATATACAGGATCCATTACAAGTAGAATTTGAATAAAAATTAAAATTTATAGGTAACCGTTGAAGTAACGAAGATAATTGAATTTAAAGTTGACACAAAAACGCGCTAAAATACATTGCGTATATGGAGGTTACCAGTAGATTTACTAAACGATTAGAAAATTTTATATCATAACAACCCAACACATATTTCGAAAACGAATATGTTATTCTTTGATATTTGAGGTATTTATTAGAAAAATAAAAAATATGAGTTACCGCAATAATGGTTGAGAAATCGCATGCAAAAGGTTCCAGTCTCAAGAAAAATTATGTTTTTGACGTACTACTACTGCATTTCAGTGTAAACTTAAATTTCAATTATATTTTTTATTTAATTGGATACCTATGATTTGTAATTTACATCCAAATCTACGATTTTTAATGATTTATTTCTGATTATTTGACTGCTTCGGCCTCACCTCACACCGAAATCACGCACGCTTATAACCGACGGATTTTCTACCTTAAATTGGAAAACAATGAATAATAAGACAATCTGACTGGTCAAATTTATAATGAGTGAAATAACCAAATTTAAACAACTTAGGTATATCTTTTATTTATTTAATGAAACGCGTTAATTAATATTTTGTTGATATTATTTTTGTGCTAACTGTTAAAATATTTTTATTTCGTAAAATGAAATACAAGCGTTTTTGAAAGCGTCCAATGTCATATGTGTCATCATCAAATACTTTCATCTATTTCTCTACTCTTTATTTGCTATTATTCAAGGTTATATTTCTTCTTTAGTTATCTATACAACACATTAACCCACATTACATTACACAATTGCAGTTTATTTTAGCAACAAAACTACGTGTAGAAAATAAAATGTAAACATACTCATTGATGTTTGCAAACTCTTTAACTTATTTGTATTCTGGAGAAAGTGATTGTTTTATATGTATAAATAAATAAACTGCAATATGAGAAAATGTGTGATGAATAAGGCAAGAGTTTATGCGATTTATATAAATATTTGAGGACGGGGAAACTCTATGCCTTTGTTTAGTGAAAATCAATAAGAAATTATGATTGACAATCATTGACCTTAATCATATATTCAGGTATATTATTAGTATAAGTACACATAGAAACAAAGAATATTTACTATTACCTCTCGCGTCATATTTTATAAGAGGTATTGTAATGGGTAAAAAATTTCGAGTATGAGTTTTTGGTGGATAAGCACGTTTCAGGGTCTCGCGAATACGAATTTACTGTTTTCACGATGATGTCTGTGTGTATGCGTTTGGATGTATGGACTTAGGTATATGACGATTTTTCGTCCACGATAACTTAAGTATCAAACCTTTAATAACCAAATTTCATATTTAAGATTTTAATAAGGATCTTAATATCGAATAAGATTTTGGTAGAAATTCATAAACCGTAATAGTCCGGGAGCTGGCGTCAAATTTTCATGGGTGATTGCAGCAAAGCTGATTTTTGTAATATAATTAGTTCTATAATAACTAATTAAGAATTGCAGTGTTAGCTGGCACGACCGTATGACCTGCAGATTTAAGGGCCTGCGAAACTTTCAAAAAATATCAGATTTTCAAGTGAAACCAGCAAAGCTAAAATTTTGTATAATGATAATTTACCAATTATATTTAACAAAAAAATATGTTAGCTGAACAGGGCAGGTGGAAAACCTTGTTAGCTGTGCAGGTGAACAGTGACAGTGACAGTGACAATGTCAAAATAGTGGCACATCGTTTTCATTTTATGTAAACAGTAGAAGATATAAACGATGTGTCACTATTTTGACATTGTCACTGTCACTGTCAATGTTCACCTGCACAGCTAACAAGGTTTTCCACCTGCCCTGTCCAGCTAACATATTTTTTTGTTAATTGGTAAATTATCATTATACAAAATTTTAGCTTTGCTGTTCACTTAAAAATCTTTTATTTTTTGCAAGTTCCGCAGCCTCTTAAAATCTTAAGCCCCGCTTTCGGACCAGCTAACATTGCAATTCCTAATTAGTTATTATAGAACTAATTATATTATAAAAATCAGCTTTGTTGAAATGGTCCGGTCAAATTTGACGCCAGCTCCCGGACTATAAGTAGTACTTTTGATGCTTGGTATAGATTTCCTTACTTAAATAAATTGGAATTTTTGAAATTAAAATAAAATAAAATACTTATAACTATCTATGGGTACAGATAATTTAAAATACAATATGCTAAATCTAGTAGTATTTAACAATAAAATATAGTACAACTACTAATATTCTAGTTTTTTGAAATTCATATGAAATTTGTTTCTACACAAAAATTGGATTATTATAACAGTGACAGTACAGTTGACATCTTTTGCTTGCATCTTGGTTTACATTATCGTTTACATATTACATGAACATTAAACTATTAAAATGTAAGTACAACTATTTATTAGATTAGTAGAATAAGCAGAATTAGGCGAGAGGTCGTGTATTGGCCACAGCAGATTTTTTATATTTTTAAACGTACACGTTACTTCAAACAGACAATTATTTGGATGTGCTATTCTACTGTTTTTTTTACCGCATTACTGAACAAAAACAAAAATATTTAAATGCATTACATTATTTATATTAAGATGAAAACAATGATAAATAAGTTAATCTAAATAGTAATAATTTTGAGTTTTTTAGGAATCAAGGAAATAATGTGCAATGTGCATGTTTTCTGTTTAGCTAGAAGCGACTTAAGTAGTGAATGTGAAAGTTAATTTATCATTTCCTCATTTTTACCTCACGCAATTATTTTATGAAATTCGTACTTTTCAACTGTCCTCTATGAAAGAAAATTATTTTGCATTTATTAAAAGAAAGCTCAATTTATATATAATTTTGCATGACAGCACTGTTCGCACTTGGATTCTTTGAGGATTCTTTCATGCGTCATCCTAAAAAATTATCCTGGTGAGAATCGTCTGTCAAAAAGCGACTCTAAATTGAATCTTCGATGAGTCTTGGAAAAAAAAGAATTTGTAATTCATTGGTAGCTTCAAAACAGTGAGTTTCTTTTTTCCAGGATTCAGAACCATACAAGAATCCTCAAAGAATCCATGTGTGAACAGGGCTTAACATCGACGTTTTGGTAAAGCTAAAATATAATAACAATAATAATAAGAATAATGAAGAAAATATTATATGCATTTTGTAATTTGTATAAGAAAAAATAGATATTTTCTATATTTTTTAAAAGTCATGTTCATACACGGATTCTTTGAATTCTTTCATGGTCCTGAATTTTTTCTACTATTTTGAAGCTATATCAATGAATTAAAAATTCTTTTTATATCTTTTCCAAGACTCATTAAAGATTAAATTTAGCGCCCCCCAATTTGACATGCAATTCTCTCCATGATTCTTTTTCTCAGGATTCAGAACCATGAAAGAATCCTCAAAGAATCGACGTTTCACTTTAATAAAATATTTTAATTTCTAAATAATTTAGCTGCTTATATCATTGAATTAGAAATTCTTCATTTCCAAAGACACTTGGAAGATTCAACTTAGCAGCGCTGCTTTTTGACAGGTGAACCATGAAAGAATCCTCAAAGAATCGACGTTTCGATGTAATAAAATATAATTATTATTAAAAACTACCAAGCCTCAAGAAGAATAAACACATTTCATTGGTCGTATGAGAGTTCTAATCATTAATTATAAATTCTTCTTTTCCAAGACTCTTTGAAGATGCAATTTTGACAAGCGAACCGTGAAAGAATCCTCAAAGAATCGACGTTTCGGTGTAATGAAATATGATGATTATTAAAAACTAACCATGTCTCAAAAATGATTAACACATTTCATTGATCGTATCAGAGGTGTATCATTGAATTATAAATTCTTCTTTTCCAAGACTCATTGTAGATGCAAATTTGACAGCCGAACCATGAAAGAATTCTCAAAGAATCAACGTTTAGGTGTAATAAAATATGATGTTTATTAAAAACTATAACATGTCTCAAAAATGATTAACACATTTTATTGATCGTATCTATCATTGAAATATAAATTCTTCTTTTCCAAGACTCTTTGTAGATGCAATTTTGACAGGCGAACCTTGAAAGAATCCTCAAAGAATCGACGTTTTGGTGTAATAAATTATGATTATTATTAAAAAATGCAATATATCAGGAATGATAAACACATTTCATTGATCGTATCAGAGTTATAATCATTTCAAAGTGAATTATTATTATATACCATTGTATGATTTCTGAATCATCGAGTTTATAGTTCCAAGGTCGCCTTCGTTCAACACACGCGTGTAACTTACGTCACATAATGTTTGACAATTGCAATTCAGTATCACTAGGCATTCCGTAGTTCGCGACAGCGGACATCGGCTTCATTTCTCATTTCTCAACTTTTTGGACTTCAAGTTTCTAAATTACTCAGTGAATATGGACATTGAAACAAAGATAGAAGAGGTGCTTCTCAGTGAAAGCGAGAGGGATGGGGATAATTTACTGCGAAACAGGTTTGGCATGGTTCGAATTATTTTGTTTTATTATTGAATTTTTATCAAATAGATTGATTAGGATTTTACAGTTTTATTAGAAATTATTTTTAAGAAAATGATTATTTTTTCATTTCTGATTAGTGTATTCTTCTTATGATCTAATAAATCAATAAGAACAATTTCAAATCTGTCAACTGTCAGAGTGACGGAAAAAAATTACATGGCAGTCTAAAATTTGCCTAGATTGTTAATTTTTATTTCATGTTTATTTTGTGATAGAAATTGATTATGCCCATGTCACACCGGCGTGGCACGAAGCACGGTGCTCGATGTGGCATTTTGCTTCGTTCAAAGCTGTCAAAAAGGTGTCACACCGGTATAGCAAAATGCCATACGAAAATTTGTATATTGCTATGTTCACTTTGTACTTTGAAGGTTTTTGAAAATTATTTTTGACAGCTGAGAATTAAAATTCATCAAATTTTTGTTTTAATTAAATCAATAATTAGTTCATATATTGACAAAAGCTTAAAGTGTTATATTCTTATTATCTAATTACTTACTGTTACTATTTTGACATCAATTATTCACCATATGTCAAAAATTATATTGACGACTCACTGTGAAATCAGCAACAAATTTCCATATGTCAAAATGCTCGACGGAATAGCGGCGATAAATTTTTACGTTATTCATTTTTTTCCACCGAGCACCGTGCTTCGTGCCACGCCGGTGTGACATGGGCATTAGAACAACAAATCTAAGCTTATTCGAGGAAGTTTTTTTTTTTTACAAAAAAACAAAAAATTTAATATTGGTTTTTCTAAAAAATCTACACCCGGTAGATATATTTTATCATGCGTGCGGTTATTGAAATTTTGGGTTAAAAGGTACAAAATATACATTTATATGCATTTTTAATAAATATATGTAAAAATATTGAAATATGCAAAAAAATTATACCATATTTTGATCTATTTTTGTATGAAATGCAAACATTTGTAAAAAAAATACTAACATGCACGATAATACAATATATGCAAATATAATTTGCATTCTACTCATGATTGTTAGTGAAGAGACACCACAAGACATGCAGATATTTGAAAAAATTCAATTTTTTTTTAAACATAAACAATAATTTTTTAAATTGTAATTTCTTGACTGTTTAGGTAAATGGAATGAAAAAGTAACAGAGTTCTCAGTCTTCAAAGTTAAATTTATTTATTAACAGATGATAATCATCACCGACGTTTCGGTAGCAAATCTACCTTCCTCAGGGTTCTAGGAGAAAACCACATACAATAAATTACAAACATCATACAAAAATAATACAATTAAGGTAATGTACTTACAATTATCAAAATCTTGAAAAATTAAACATTTAGCAACTTGTCGTCATAATTTAAAACATACACCATACAAAATTATTTGAAAATTTGTAGACCAAGCAAAGTTACTACCTGTCTACGCACAGTTGATTCTTGGTAGTAACTTTGCTTGGTCTACAAATTTTGTATGGTGTATGTTATTTTTATGTAACTAAATGTTTAATTTTTCAAGATTTTGATAATTGTAAGTACATTACCTTAATTGTATTATTTTTGTATGATGTTTGTAATTTATTGTATGTGGTTTTGTCCTAGAACCCTGAGGAAGGTAGATTTGCTACCGAAACGTCGGTGATGATTATCATCTGTTAATAAATAAATTTAACTTTGAAGACTGAGAACTCTGTTACTTTTTCATTCCATAAACAATAACATCAATTTGTTTGTATATTTTGGTATTTCATTAGAATTTGTTAAAAATTCTGTTTATGTTTTTGTTTGGATTGAATTTTTCATGTTTCCGTTTCCTGTTATAATAACAAAAACTAAACCAAATAAAAAAATTAACAGTAAACCTGTTATTAAATCATATCTGTACATGAAATTAAGCAATTAATCTAACTGTACTAGTTCTAGTGTGTCTCAAATAGGCCACATGCGAATTAAATTATCAGGACACTTCTAATAAGCAACAAACGTGAAACGTTGGAATCATAATAAAAATAAGAACGATCAAAGATTACTGTGCATGGCGTATAACTTGAGAAAGCAAAATAAATTAATAAAACCAAGCTTCGCTGTCTCTCAATCCATCTTGATAATGTTACTTGGTGCTTTCTTTATTTATATCTGTTACTTCGCAAAAAACGCCACAACTACTCACCTATATATTACTGGCAAATTAATCATTATTTATTACCTATTGGTATCCACATATCTAATATTACTTGTTTTTTTTTGTATACAGATAAATTAAAATTATAGTTTCTTAATGCAACCCAGATAATGCAAATGCAAATAATAATTTTGTGGTTTGGTTATGCAAATAATTATCAATTGACGTAAGGTATAATAAATCCGGAAGAATATAATATTTTCTTTATCTTGTGTTTTTATGCTGCGAAATAATAATTAATTATATTTTAAATCAGGGACTCGAACCGCACAAAATAACGATTCAGGTTCGGTTCGCGGTTCACTGTACTAGTAGGTTTCGGTTTTGTTCCGGTTTTCTTATTTCTTTTTTAAATTAACCGGTTACCGGTTTGAAAAACGGCTCAAGTTCTGGTTTTGGTTCGTTATATATTACCAAGCATTAATTTAAAACATTCGTTCCAGTTTTGGACTAAAATATAATTAATATCTTAGCTAAACTGTAGGAAAAATAACAATTTTCGTAAATATTTAATAATATTTTGACAAAAAAACATGAAATAAGACCCAAAAATTATTCTTTTAATTTAAATCGTTCAATTTGATCGAACTGTGTTCTTTTGTAAAAAGATTCCTTTGTATAAAATAGTGAAATACTTATACAAAATGAAGTAGTAATTGTATGTAAATTACAAAAAGCACATACATACGATAAAGAATAAGGAAATAATACAAATATTCATGAAGTAGGGTATCTTAAGGTGGCAAATTGTCATCATAAGAAGGTACAACGATTAATCTGTAATAATATTTTAGGTAAAGCCGCATTCACAGCCCGAAATTCGGTGAAATTCGACGAAATTTGTGAAGTGTCATATAGCAATGTGTACTTGCGTCCAAATCACTTAAAATTGGTGTTGTGAACGCAAGTATACATTGCCATATGACAGACTTCACCAAATTTTGGGCTGTGAATGCGGCTTAAACGTGTACTAATTCAGCAAATCATTTATGAACCTTTTCGAACACTATATTGCAATTTTAGCTCGTGATTGTATAAATTCTATACATTAAATAAATAATGAAACAGCGGTACAAAAGCCGCAATTAATTCTATCCGCACTTAAATTATGATAAGAGTTGGACCACGACAGTATAATATATTTTTTCTACAACCATTCAATAATACATTCGTTATGTAGGTAACTTTAGTAAGATAATACACACTATTGCATTATGACTCCATTATTCAACACAACTGTCGTCTGATATCAAACCAAAATGTGATGTTAAGTTAATACAATTTTATGAATAAAACTTTATAAAGAAATTAAAAGGTCGTATTTGACTCGCACATAATGACTATAATTCACTCGCCTACAGCTCGTGCATAAACTTCCATCCTCTTGCATTATATGCTCGTTAAATAATTTCACAAGATCAAGATGAATCAAAAGATTATCTAAATTCTGAACTATTTTCTCTCTTTTAGAATAAAGACCTCGACAAACCAACAGACAACACAACCGCCCTTCTATCAACATCAGCCGAGGAATCAGAACCACCCACAGAGACATCGCCATGTACACCTGACAAGGTCGACTCTCAGGTCAGATGTGACCTGAAGGGTTATCATCTCCTGTCATACGAACAGGCACCAGAGTATTTAAAGTTTAACCCTTTCATTTTGTCTGGATACAGGGGGTTGCTTAACACGAAATTGTGCATGGAAAGGTAAGAAAATAAGTTTCTTTGTACTTTAACTGCGGTTAACGGTCAGAAAGTACTACTTTCTCTCCCGAGAAACACTCGTAATACCAATGGGGGTTTCCACGATTTTTTTGTTTTTTTATATGTTAAATACATTAAAATATTAGACTCGTATTTTTTCTTTTTGACAAAAAGATGCTAATAAGCCAGAAAAAATTCACAAAATGATGCCGTGTGTGACAGTGTGACGACCAGGGTTGAAAAAAAACATGTTTTTTTCAATTTTAAACAAAACATTTGTTTTTTACTGTTTAAAACTGTTTTTTTGGTTTAAAACATGTTTTTAACTCTGCACAAAAAACATGTTTTAAACAACAAAAAAGCATGTTTAAAACATGTTTTAAACAGGATATCTGTTTTAAATAAATATTATTTCCATCGAAATATGTCGCCAATGCTACTTTTTGTGCGAGGACGGGGATTTACATCGCTCTAGCTGCGTAGCTAGGAGTCACCGATGGTCGGTAGTTGAATTTGTTTTGTTTGTGTTATGCGTCGTGAATGGATTTCGATATCATTTTTAAACACCTGATTTAAAACACAGTTTAAAACATGCATTAAAACAATAGGCCGTGTTTAAAACATGTTTAAAACAGTTTGTTTAAAACAAATTGTTTTAAACATAACAACCCTGGTGACGACACCGGCCCTAAAAACATACGTTCACCGCTTGGACAAGGACCGAACACGATACGTAGATCTTACCTTATTTCAACATAGATCCGTCGTCCATTCCGTAGCCAAAACGACAAAAAACGATCTTACACGAACAAATCTACTCACGGTTTGGTTTTAATGTTGTCTACGTCACACATGGCGTATTTTAATGCACGTTTCAAAAGAGTTTCATTTTCATTTCGATAAAAGGTAATAAGTCTATCAAAATGAACATTATTATCAGTTTACTATAACTTATATATGCTGAAAATTAATATCAAATAAGAATTTCTTTAAAAGCCGTAGACTTGGAAACCCCCATTTTGATAATTATAATAATATTGCCGTACAATAGAAATTATTAGAACTGCACGTTTTGCCAAATTCGAGAAATGGCTATAGTAGGTCATTTTACCTTAGTATGTCATTATAGGCACATCTCCCCTACATTCTGTTGTTTTGTATAGCTATTTAATTTACTTACATTTAGAATTTTTAATATAAGTTACAAATAATTTTCAAGGATTTTTCATATTTATGTTGTTTAACTTTTAAATTGTCTACTTATAAAGTATAAAGTTAATAATTCAAGGGCCAAGGTTAACAAAAAAATATGAACTCGAAGCATACATATTCTTACATATCTAAACATTTGTATATACATACGTTACATATCTTATAATTATTATTGTAGGTATAATGATGATTTGCAAAATAATTTCTAAAAATTACACAACTTCGTGCATAGTATATTTTAATGGCATTTGTGTTCAACGTACTACTTATCACAGAACTGAAAGTTTTTTCAAAATTAGCAATTTTAGTTTCCAGGTTTTTTGATCAAACAGTTTTGGGTCACTGTTTCATATGGAATTTCGTAAACATTTACTATTCTTGCCATTGCACAAATAATTAAAATTTAATTTTATTTCATTCCTTCATAATGAGATATCCATTATACAATCAACAATCCAGTGGTTTCAAAAATGTGCTTCTTGCAAAAACTGTCCTTAAATTAACGAAATTATTTTTGTTTCATAAACAGTAAGTTGAGTACTATAATATAGTAAGTTTATTTTAACGTTAAACTTGGGATTTTTCTTATTCATGGTTACGACTTTGATAGCAATGTATTAGAGCGTTCTTTTCGAAATCGTATATCTGCCTAAATTTCAACAAATTGGAACGAGCAATAGGCATAAATAATATATCAATAGAATCATCAGAGTTTCTAGATTGCTTTATGCTAAATAAGAATACCTCTAATTCATTGTTGTCAAATTCGTAACCGTGGATATGATAAATCCCATGTTTCACGTAAAAATAAACTAATAGTGGGATTCTGTGCAAATTTGTTGTTTCTACAGATCTAGAAAATTGTAAATATTGCACAAAATCGCAATGAAATTATAATTATACATTTTTATATTTGTAAACAAATATTGATGTGATTTTGTTCAATATTTAAAGATTTACAAATTTGTAAAACTTACAGATTTGCACAGAATCCCACCATATAACTTATATACCATTAAAATATAAATATAGTTGCATTAAAAGAGCTACAACAATTTTATCTATAAATCAAACCAAATATTTTATTTATAAATAAACAACAACTTTCTTGGGTATCAGCCACAATATATTTGGGATAAACTACCCTCACGTTTCGGCCCTACCAGGACCATCCTCAGGAGGGTGGTGTCAACAAATTCCTGTGATACATGTTGAAAATCATTAAATAGATATACGGTAGTTTATCCCAAATATATTGTGGCTGATACCCAAGACAGTTGTTGTTTATTTATCAACCTTCCAGCTAAGGAAAATCTTTACTAACATTTTATTTATATTTTGCTGATAAAATATTAATATTTTGGTTTTAGTGTGTTTTGGTGGACGAACGAAACCATCAACATCTGGTCTCACATCTTCGGCCTTTTGCTCTTCACAGGATTGGCAATCAACGATGTAGTTATAATAAATATCGACGCTCCATTCGGGGACAAAGTCATAGTCACTTTTATTTTATTCTGTTTTCAAGTAAGTAGAGATCATCACTCATCACTTTCATATTTATACGCTACGTAAATAGTCTCATTATAATTAAATATTTGCAATTTCACTAAATACCTACAAAGAGGCGCAGAAGAGAAAATTAGAGAATATGAAAATAACAATGTAGATAATATGGATTTATAAAAGATAATATTGCATCAATAGGATTTTTCTAAACACCAAATTATATTCTCTACTTTCACTTTCTGACCAGAAAGTAGGCAGCTTGAAAAAAGTCGTATTATATTATATAATTTTTAAAAACAAATTATGTCAACTGGGTGTCCCAAAAAATGGTACGATTGAAATAATTTTTTTATTAATGAAGCAATCGTTATGAAATTTTATATGAGTAAATTTAAATATATATTATTTACAAAAATATCACAGAAATGACATCAACTTTCTTATTTGAAATAGAACACCTTATATATTCTAACATATTTGAATTCTACGTACGATTCTGAATCCAATGATGTATTAAAAGTCTAGATTAACAAAAAATCTCAAGGAAAAGTCGAAGTAAAGAAAATCAAGAAAAGGTACAAAATTGAACATTTGTAAAAACAATTGACATGCGATAGGTGAAAATAATTATTAACAATATACAAAGGTCTGGAATGTGTGTCAACGAAAATGGTTGCCACTTTGAACATCATCTATATTTTTTAGTTAACTATTGTTTGTATTTCATTAAAAATATAATACTTAAACCTTTGATAGAGTAAAATTCAAATATCTAGGACCTTGAGCTGCGCGAGAAGGCAGAGCTTGTCATGTACTGTCCGTTTTACAAAAGTGGAGCTAGCGAGTATTAGGTTACGCTGCACTTCACTTAATTTTCAAAGAAAACTAAAATATAACTCAATCACAATCAATTACAAAATTGACAGCGTTACACGAAACAAAACACTACGAACGTCAATATGATAATAACAGATATTGAAGCTGATGTTCTGTAGAACAGACAGTAGCGTAGTTTCCTCTTGTTTATCATCTATGTCCCTCTTTCTAATGCCTGTGGCACACCGGCCGAGGAGCATCGAGGACCATCGAGTAACTCCTCGATGAAACGATAGAACGCACCCCGTCCTCGACGAAAAATAGGGGCGCCGCTATTTTCATCGAGTTGTTCCTCGATGAAACGAATGTATCTCATTTCAGACGTATCTTTGGATTTGATTTCGCGCAAAACTTTGATGTATTTGTCACCGATTAAATAGAAATCCATCGCGGACGGGTGCGTTCTTTCGTTTCATCGAGGAGTTACTCGATGGTCCTCGATGCTCCTCGACCGGTGTGCCACAGGCATTAGACGAGAATTCGTACTTCGCGCAGGGTTCTGCTTAAATGAATTTACCTCTAGTTTATTTATTTTCGTGAGATATTTTGCATGGAATCTAGACTTGTGATACATCATTGGATTCAGAATTGTATGTAGAATTGAAATATGTAAAAATATATAGGATGTTCCATTCTAAATAAGAAAGTTGATGTCATTTCCGGTTTAACCGGAAGTGACTTTTTTGTAAATAATATATATTTTGACGTCTCCTTATGGCTAGTTTACCCATATAAAATTTTATTGCGATTGCTTTGATAATAAAAAAATTATTTGCGAGTGTACCATTTTTTCGGACACCCGGTATAATATTTTGTGATTTTTGCAGGTGTGCATGTTTCTCTCAGCTTTATACCACACATTCAACTGTAGATCTGAACACGACTATAATCATTTCCTAACGTTTGATTTGTTTGGAATAGCGTTAGCGCTGTATGCAGTTTACATCTCAGGAATCTACTATGCTTATTGGTGCAACAAGGTGAGAAAACTTCTTTTATTTAAATTTTGACCAATAGAATTGTCTGTTCTAAAGCTTATCAAACATAGAGTAACGTATATCCACGGTTAAAGCATAATTTATGTTTGCCAACATGATCAATTCTAGCGGTCATTATAACTGACACTGATTTAAATGTAAAAATACACTTTAAATAATAATAATAAATAGTAACTAAAATTAAAATATAGATATATCTAAGTCGTTATGTTCCATAATTTATCTTTAGATCGAAAATCACAAAACGTGTTTGAAAATCCTCCATTTTCTACGGGGAAGATCGTCGTTATAAATAAATAATTTCACAATATATGAACACAGTCTCGTAGTGCATCTATTCATCTTAATTATTCAGTTTATAAAACATGTCGATTTTTACTCATTTGTCCTAAAAATTAAAATAACCTATATCTACATTGGCAGTTTTTCTGAAACACTTTTCATTATTTAACAGTAATATTTTCCTGTTACTTTTTAAATTAATTGTTTTGTATTATTCATAGATAAATGGTGTTGGCTTCGATTATGTAAATTATGCACTTTGTAAGGTCAGTATTTAGTTTAATGTCAACATCAAGACCGTATATTTCTGAAAGTATCTATAATCTATGTCGCATACATATAAAATCAGTCGTTTTATAAATGACTCTGGATATAGGTAATGTCATATCATTTTATTACACAATATGCCAAGATATTTGAAGAAACTCTGAACTGAACTAAATAAACAACCCAATAACCTTCTTGAATCTTACAGATTCGGTTTTGGTGGACACTGATTGCACTAAATTAAATAAAAAACTCGGTT
This sequence comes from Agonum fuliginosum, assembly GCA_947534325.1. Taxonomy (NCBI): domain Eukaryota; kingdom Metazoa; phylum Arthropoda; class Insecta; order Coleoptera; family Carabidae; genus Agonum; species Agonum fuliginosum. The sequence goes on along the minus strand of OX384034.1, from coordinate 3,993,033 downwards.
TTCGTACAAACTCGTACGAATCCACCCTTCGTGAGTCCCACATTCTCAGTTTTGGTTGATTGAACTGAACTAAATAAAAAACCTAATACCCTTCTTGAGTGAAATAAAATGATGTGACACCGTGTTTTATAATATGCCTACATGCCTAGGCTTTTTAAAAAAGCTTAATTTTACAATTTGCCTTCGACATCTATCGTATTTTTTACGTTTTTACGTTTTTTGACTTTAATGTTCACCGTCTAGCTAGAGAGGCGTAATATTAAATCGTGCCTGATTTTACCCCGTGCCAGAAGTGACTTTTTGTATTAACCCACTTAAGGCCGAAATATATTTTTTTCTAATTCACAACAATTTCATCTTCAGTCTTGCCTTCAAGAAAATGTAGCATCCGGGGTATTAGACCAGGAAATTTTTTCGAAAATATACCTCCTAGAGGCAAATCATGTAACAATTGATTAACATGTTGAATCTTATGCTTTCATAACCGCTGAACACGCCTAGGTATGTTTGCTCGAATTCTCAATCTTTATGCCCCAAATTCAAGATGGTGGACGAAAATTGTGTCCGAATATCAGTTTTTTACATTTATCTCATAAACTGTTCATATTAGAAAATGTAGATCATAAAATTATTCGAGAAAATGTATTTTGAACATTTTAATAATTAAAAACCAAGTCCAAATTATGTCTCCCTTCATGAAAACGGAAGTTTATCGACGAAATTGTTTGTTTGTTTCAATTTTTTAGGCAATTTGAGTTATTCGCACGAAATATCTAATTTCATTTTTAAATTTTCTCGATGCATATTTTTTTAAACACCCATAACTTTGTGCCAAATCATTGTAGGAACTTCGTTCTTTGAGTCCTGCACAGGGAATTGAACAAATTTTAGTGTCCTTTTGGTGGACCAAGCCAAAGAACAAATTTCAACTCCGTACACATCGTCAAAGTTGGACAAAAAACATTATTTTTCACATGGGCGCTAGAGGGGGGCGGAAGGGGTTGTGCTTAAGTTCGCTTACATGACTTTAAAGTATAGACACTTCAAAGTTTTTCGCCCGCAAAGATTCATCGAAATCGATTGAAAATACGCCGAGTTAGTTAATTTTTACGAATTTCAAGTATTTCATTTTTTACCAGTGTAATACAAAAAGTCATATCTGGCAAGGGGTAAAATGGGGCACGATTGTATATTACGGTAATAATATGATTAATAAATTATAACTCTCAACGGATCAATACGTGACTCTGTCTTGTCTCAGTTGACAGGTGATTGTTTTCTCTTCCGGAAATTACTTATTTCGAGAAAGTAAAGCAAGTTACAAAGTAGCGGAAATAATTTTATTCGCTGTTCAATAATTGCATTTAATGTCAGTTTGATATGTTTAATATTACGTGTATAATGTCAGGATGAGAATGGTTAAAAGTGAAAATTTGCAACTTGTTTTTCTAATTGTTTGCAATTATTTTACGATTAGCAACTGAAATTACATTTAATATAATTGCGCGGATATCCAGCATTGATTATTTCACTGATTTAAAATTATTGAAAATATACAATGAAAAGAAAACATTATTTTCTTATTGTGTTTTGTATAATACAATAATTAATAGAAAATCTCCAATAAAGAATTCAATGCTACCATACTTTCTTCTGCTAATAAGCAACAAAAGAAAATGATTTAATGCTTAATAACGTCAATAATTACTACCACATGATTTTTATTAATCAATTATAAGGAGCATTTATACCGTTATCCTATAAAATTATTATTGATACTATAATTATATTGCAGTAAGATAATTAAATGAAATATAGGCCTCATTTATTTACGAAAGGTGTTTATAGGAAAGTGCAGATGAAGAGTATATTTTAAGATTCTGGTTATTTATTTTCTTTACCTGTAATCTAGAAGATATAATCTATAAATGAAAATGTAGGGCATAATACTAATAATTATAGTAACTTGTATGTTGTATTAAAATATCTATGATTTCTATAAGATATTTCAATGACTGAAGGCTGGTTTATAATGGATGTAAAGTTGAACTTAAGGGATTTCTTTGTTCGGTTCATAACGTTACATAGACTGACAAAGAATAAGTAATAGGTTACATTCATTATTAAGTAAAGTCCAGCATATTAAATTAAATTCGATATTTTACAGGGATGTAATCAGGGGTGGACCATTTTTGTATTGGCTTACTTTTAGTCCTTTTAGAAAAAATCTTTGTTACGTCTCTAATATATTTTTTAAGGTATCGTCTTACGATATACTAGGGATAATTCCACTCCTAAATAAAGTAAACCATAAACAAAACAAAGAAAGATAACTTTTTGCAAGTGATAAAACCTTATTTACTTTATTCTTAGCAACCAAACAATAAATAAAGCACTAAAATGTCATTTGCTTCATATATCTTATATTGTCAGTGAAATGAATAGATTTTGGGAATATTTGTGAAGAAGAACCAAAGGAGTCGTTAAATTACCTGGTTGAATTACACATCGAGCATTTTATTTCCTCCGAATAAATTTATGTTTGACATCTCAACCTTGTCACCTGACAGCAATTTGACTCGAAAAACTGTTTTAAAATAAAATCACTCTACCTGCGGTGTCGTGATTATATTAAACAATTTTTCTTTTCGAATTGCTAGGCAACAAGGTTTCAATAGGTACAAACAGAAATTCATCCGGCGAATTAAAATCTTGATTAAAATGCTTTTGTGTAAAGGTGGATTTATAACACGCACAGCGCATAGAAAATAATTTAGCACAGCATAGCATATGAATTGGTTATATGGAAATTAGTGCATCCATTTATAAGACGCACAGCGCATAGAAAATAATTTATCATAGCACACGAATTATTTATTTACCATTTATTCATTTATTATTTATGTCAAAGTCTCCTGTCAAGGTTATTTTTTGGTCAAACACGGTTTTATATTATTTTGTTGTCCATTATTTTAAAGAAATATTTGTAAAACACAATAAAAATACACAAAGCCTCCAAATTAAATGTCAAAACAGCTGTGATAACCCGTCAATAAATCTGTGTTTCTGTGTGATTTATAAAACCCCAGTGAAGAAAATGCTGTGCGCTGTGCTGTGCTGTGTTGTGCTAAATTATATTCTGTGCGCTGTGCGCAGTTATAAATCCACCTTTATAATTACAGTTGATAATTCCACTCCTATATAAAGTAAGCCATAAACAAAACACATTTTATCGCTTTGGCAGCGGATAAAAAGGAAGGTAACTTTTCGCAAGTGACAAAACCTTATTTATCTGTTTCTTAGCAACTTATCTAGCACTTGATCGTCTTAAACGTCGTCATGGTTGCAAGAAGAATCTCTGCCGGGTTGATATTCTTCTTGCACCAGATGAATCGGTCGAAGTGATTGTATTCCATGTATAAAGTGTTTGATTTTGGTTTGGTACAGGACTGGGGCAACTTCTACATGCTCTCGGTGACGGTGATCTTCATCATGGCGATGATCATGCAGATCCCGCGGCTCAACGTGGACTGCAACGTGAAGATGCTCGTGTTCGTTGCCTGGGCTGCATATGGGGTTGTTCCCACTGCCCACTGGCACTGGCTCATGGGCGGATACCAAAATCCACTCGTACAGGTAATTATAATAATAATTATTTATTTTGCCACAGAGATCCAATACAGATATGTATAGCACTTCAAAGGTAAAAGTTATAAAAGTACATTAAGCATAGATACGAATTAAAGGTTATCACAAAAGTATACGTTTACACTATAATACGATTTGTTAATTAAAAACACTTTAAGTTTTGTTTTAAATTCATTTTTTGATACAAAGTTTTTAATCGAGTTTGGCAATTTATTCAAGAATATGAGTATTACTTCTAATGGCTCTAAGTTACAATCTCTCAAAAATTAGATTTTGCTTTAAAAAGATACTTAAGTCCTGTTCGTACGAGGATTCTTTGAAGATTTTACCAAGATTCTGAATTCTGGAAAAGAAGAAGTTTCAAGGTTCTTGAAAAAATTCATGGTTTTAAAATATACTGGTAGAAAAAAAAATGAAACACTTGGAAAACCTAAAAATGCACCTTTTTTGCAAACACTTCGTTCTTTGAGTCTTTCATAGGGAAGTGACTTAATTTTAGCGCCTTTTTGATGGATCGAATCAAAAAAAATTCAACTCTGTACACATCGTCAAAGTTGGACATTTTTTTCACAGGGGTGCTAGAGGAAGGCGGAAGGGGTTGCGCTTAAGTTCGCATTCATGACTTTAAAGTAGACACTTCAAAGTTTTTCGCCCGCAAAGATTCATCGAAATTGATTGAAAATACGCCGAGTTATGGCTGTTTGAAAATGGTAGAAATTTCACGAATTTTAAGTGTTTCATTTTTTTCCACCAGTAAATTCTTCTTTTCCAAGACTAATAATTGAAGATTCAATTTAGCGGCACCGCAGTTTAACATGTAATTCTCACTAGAAAAAAGAAAACTTCTTCTTTTCCAGGATTCAGAATCTTGGTAGAATCTTCTTTCTAGTGAGAATTACCTGTTAAATTGCGGTGCCGCTAAATTCATATTTATATTTCAATGCCATTTTTTTCAAGATTCAGAACCTTGAAACTTCTTCTTTTCCAGGTTTCTTGAATCTTGGTACAATCTTCAAAGAATCCTCGTGCTAAAAGGGCTTAAGTTCGAAGCCTAATGCTATTAGGAACTGTTATGAAGTATAATATAAAAACACGTCGTGCTGCTAACCAATAACTTTGTGTACAACAAAATACAACGTAAGAAAATATAATGTATCATGAAATGTGTTCTTTGTATGGTTATTTTCATCATAATTTTTCCTGTTTTGCTCGAATTATAAATAAATAATATTTGGTTCAAGTCTATTTCTAATGTGTAGTTTGTGTGAGTATGAGTGTTTACCTGAGAGAATGACCGGTGAATGATGAGTTATTTTTGGAATTGTAAGAATATGATTTGATTTTGAGTGGCAGTTGAACTGGTTCCAAGTAATGTTAATGTACTATTACTGCAATATTTTGAACAGTTTGACTATTTCCTCATTTCCACCGACTGTTTTAGTGCTTAATGCATAATGATTTGTGCGTAAGGCGTAATGCATAATGATTATTTATTAGATGAGCATTTCCACCTATTTTGTTTAAGGACTAATTCGACAGAGATGACAGTTGTCGAATTTTGTAATTAAATCATTACCGGCATTTTGCAATATTAAGGTACGGAAGAACTGAATTAGAAACAGACAGAAATTGATAAATTGAAACAAATAATAAATATGACACATGTCAATCATTATGCTTGTGCATTACGCCTTATGTTTGGAGTTTGCAAAGTTTTGTTCTTATGCGTTGCTCTTAGTAGTTGTGCATTAAAACAGTCGGTGGAAATGAGGCTTAAGTTGTCGATGTTTCGTTCTAAATCGAGACCAAATAAAATTATTTTGTTTCCAGGTTCTCCTACCGCGAGTGTTCGGCATGTACGGCATATCCGGCACGGCGTTCATCATCTACATAACGAAGATCCCGGAGCGTTTCTTCCCCGGCAAGGTGGACTACCTGGGCAGCTCGCACCAGTGGTGGCACATGTTCATCCTGTGCGCGCTCTACTACTGGCACAACTCCGGCATGATCTACGTGCAGTACCGCATGAACCACGCGTGTCTCACCAACATGAACATACTGTGACAGTGTCACGGGGTTATTTATTATACGATGCAGTGAGACAGGGATTTGTATTTGATGATTACATATCAGTTTGTCGAAATTTTAAGGTTAGATAAGATATTTGAATAAAAGTTATGGTTTTATATGTGTGGTTTTATTTTGTTCCTGGTGCAAGTGACGGACGAAACTATTTTTAAATCCTTTATAATATAAGATAAATATCTTGAGTATTCTATTAACTGTTGAACCTGGGCGCTGATCGACTGGCGCCCATAATTAAAAATAAATTAAACTCAAAGCATTAATAATTGTAAATCTGTCAGCTCAACAGCACAAAATTCAGCTTCAAAAACAGTGCAAAATTCATCTAGGTTTACTATTTTAAATTTCAAATCTGATTTTTAAAAAATAGTCACTCCTCCATGCCTATTTAAGGTCCCTACAAAAGGAAGATCCTTAAACATAATCAGAAAGGTTTAAGCGATTTGAAAACATTGTGAAAGAAGATACGATCCACTCCCGTCTCCATTGAGCTCGCCGAGGTTCAACTGCTGCTTGCGCAGGATTGCTCGCTGGAGCGTAGCAGTTACTTTGTATCTATCGTTTTCACTTCCTTTAACCGGATATCCAATGTCCAAACAACAGTAGTACGTTCCGATTCAGTATCCAGGCATTGTCCAGACAAGATATTTTGCCTAAAACCGTTCAGAATCAAGTGAAGATTTATCAAAATACTTTCAATTCTTTTCAGAATCATTACCAGGCGATTGTCCGGGCAATGGAATCTTACCTATCTCCAATAGATAGTTAAAATTTATCTGACATGCATGGAATAACTTCTTCTAAGTACCTAGTTCTTTATTCTACTTGGATTATTTTCAGGCGGCGTTTTTAAAAATGTTCTAAAAGCATTTAATATTTTATTTTCTTATAATTAATTACTGGAAATAACTCCATGGTCCACAGATAAATAATAGTCACAAATTCAAATTAACAAAAGTGACAGCATGCTAAAAGAACATGCGTACTGTGAAAGGAACGTTATTCAAAAATGTCGTTCAAAATCAAAAGACACTCTTCTCTGACGTTATTCCTTAGACAAGATATATCTGGACAAGTATCCATAGAATCGGAACGTACCCCTGGTAGGTCAATTGATTATAAAATGTAGGTCCTTTATATTAAGTTCACCAGTTCACCGTCCGTTATCTCGGTTTACGTCAAAAAAACAAAAGTCAAAAAGACCCACTTCCCGGGATTCTATCGAGCTGAAATTTTGACTTTTGTCACCTAACAATGCACTTTGACAAAATTTCAGATTCTCCGCCATCTTGAAACAAAATGGCGGCTAGCTATCTCAAAATGTACTGCACCGATTGCGGTCAAATTTGGTACAGTAATAGCCAAGGATCTAACTTATGATATAGATATATTAAAATGTACTGCAACTATTGCGTTCAAATTTGGTACAGTAATAGCTAAGAATCTGCCTTGAAACAAAGGTATATTAAAATGTTAGTTCGCAATCTTGAAACAAAATGGCAGCTAGCTATCTCAAAATGTACTGCACCGATTTGTACAGTAACAGCTAAATATCTAATTTAATATATAAGCATATAACAATGTCAGTCCACCACCAAAACTGAGCTGTAAAAATTAGTACCTACCGAAAAAGTGTTTACGCGGTGAAAAACGAAACAAAAATCTGTGCACAAAATGTTTAAATAAATATTGATTGAGTCGTATATATATAAAGGATTTATTGTCAAAAACTTTGTTGTTACGGATTAGTTTTTTTTAAAATTTAATTGTCAGAACGAAGAAAAATATATTCACTCATGGACACATGGAAGACACAACACGAAACAGTAAAAAAATACTGCGTGTGTTGCTGTGTAATAGAGGCGTCGCTATTTTATGGCTTATTTCGATAAAAAGGTAATAAATCTATCAAAATTAACAATTATTATCACTTTCCTATAACTTATATGTATATGCTGAAAATTGATATCCAATAACTATTTCTTTAAAAGCCGTAGGCTTGGAAACCCCCATTATTAACGGTTATGTACTTTAATAGTATTGTTTTAAAATGACTTTCCTGTTTTCAATAAATAATTAAATTACAACTATGAAAATTCTTTTAGCCGAATAACCCTCAACTATTGGTAAATAACATAATTTTGTCACAATTACCTCAAGCACGTTGCTTTTAGGTTAACAAACAATGTACTTTCGGAACGTGACAAAATTATTTCGTAATTATCAATGATCTTGGGTTATTACAGTTGGTAATGCCACTAATGCCTGTGGCACACCGGCCGAGGAGCATCGAGGACCATCGAGTAACTCCTCGATGAAACGATAGAACGCACCCCGTCCTCGACGAAAAATAGGGGCGCCGCTATTTTCATCGAGTTGTTCCTCGATGAAACGAATGTATCTCATTTCAGACGTATCTTTGGATTTGATTTCGCGCAAAACTTTGATGTATTTGTCACCAATTAAATAGAAATCCATCGTGGACGGGTGCGTTCTTTCGTTTCATCGAGGAGTTACTTGATGGTCCTCGATGCTCCTCGACCGGTGTGCCACAGGCATAAGGGCGGACATTAGCAATCGCTAGAACAATAATAGGATGGTAATGGGCCAAGACAAGAAGACAACAAGTGATACATTTTTATCTGAATCTAGTATAGTAGGTAATATTTTTAGAAATAAACAGCATTTCTGGAAAGAGCAAAATTATACAAAGTTATGAACTTATTCAAATATAAACCGATAAAATAATAAATTCTGGGAATCAATATAAGTAGTATCTACTACAAACAGCAATATTTAGTTCAAGTTCGATCTAATTAGTTTCAAGTACTTATGTTTATCAAGTAGTGCAATGTACGTAAATACTCTGAAAGTGGAATACAAACACTTATTAACATAAATTTACGATTGACGCTATTTATCATAGCATTATTATACATTTTTAGCAGCTCACTTGGTGCTGAATTATATGTTAATACGTTAATAGTAAACCGTTACACGGACCTTATGGAAAGGTCATTGACGTGATGGATATCATTTAAATTTCGATATTTTAATAAAAGACAATACATTAAATTTTCCACATTAAAATTATTTTTGTTTCGATCAACATAATCACGCCGTTTTACCCAACTTAATGATTTGGATGTAATAGCCTCACATATAGTGAGTCATTGGTAGATGTATTATGCCGTGTGTGCAGTTACCAGTCGTCTACTTAAATAAAATGAACAATACATTAACTTTGCTTCATTAAAATGATTTCTGTATCTGACAACATAATTACGTTTTTTTACCCAATTTGGGTGTAACAGCCTCAAATATTGTGAGTCATTTGTAAATTTATTATGCCGTGTGTGCGGTTACCAGCCGTCTACTTTAATAAAATGAACAATACATTACTGTTTCCTCATTAAAATGATTTTTGTTTCTGTCAACATAACCCGCTTTTGTATACTCAACTTGACAACTTTTAGGTGTAACAGCCTCATATAATAATGAGTCATTTATATAGATATATCATACCGTATGTGTAGTTACCAGCCGTCTACTTAAATAAAACGAACAATACATTAATTTTTCCTCATTAAAATGATTTTTGTTTCTTTCAACATAACCCGCTTTTGTACTCAACTTGACAACTTTTGGGTGTAACAGCCTCACATATTATGAGTCATTTGTATAGATATATCATACCGTGTGTGCGGTTACCAGCCGTCTACTTAAATAAAATGAACAACACATTAACTTTGCTTCATTAAAATGATTTTTGTTTCTGTCACCTGAACTGGGAAACTTGGGTGTAACAGCCTTACATATTCTGAGTCACCTGTACAGATTTATTATGCCGTGTGTGCGGTTGCCAGTCATCTACTTAAATAAAATGAATAATACTTTAATTTTTTCTCATTAAACTTATTTTTGTTTCTGTCAACATATCCCGCTTTTTTACTCAATTTGGCAACTTGGGTGTAAGAGCCTCACATATTGTGAGTCATCTGTATAGATATATCATACCGTGTGTGCGGTTATCAGCCGCTAAACGCATGGGAACCCATGGCTTCGCCATATGTTCTTATTATTGTCTATTGCGTGATAGATAATATACTGTTACCGAAATATATTAATAATTAATAACATGCTTGTTTCTTGTTATTGATTGAGCAAGATAATTTGGAAAATTTAGAAAGTCATCGTTTAAAATTAGAGATAGTGGTGCTATCTGTTGGCTGGTAGCTGAAATGGTAGAAGAAGCGAATATACAGAGAGTGTGAAGATCAATAATGACCCACTTGTTGCTCTAGTTTTTGACGCGAGTACCAGATGGTAGAGTACGCGTATATTGAATTTAAATTTATATTTGTTTATACTGATACAATTTTAAAACAAACATAATTATAAATAATGAAATTGTTTATAATGTAAATATGAAATAAATTTTATGTCAGCTAACTTGTTTTTGGAAAATTTTTGAAATTTTTACAATAATTGTATCCGAAGAAAAAGTAATAAATATTGCGATTATTATTGGTTACATTTAGGGTGGATTCATGGCTTGCTCAAAAATGTTACCTATGCCTTATTCTTATTTCTGACAGACATGTTAAAATTTTTTGCGTAAACTAAAGTATCTTAATTAACCCATCTGTAACCGGAGTGAATAAAAAATGCATATAATCACGTTTTTCTTCGGTTAGTTTAAAATAATTCTTAAAATATTTCTTATTTTTATTTCTTATACATAAATTTTTGAGCATAAACCCACCATTAAGCGGCCCGTCTACCAACTAAAATCCAGCATAAAATGAACTAACGTAGCGAGTGTTTTGTGGCCAGTATGAAGAATGATTAAATTTTATTTCAACAAGGATTTAATAGAAAAAGAATGGATCTACCGATGTGCCTTTTAAAAATTTTGATTAAAAAATTGTACATGAATATAAAAGTTCTGATTTTTTTTTTAAATTCCTATTTTAAGCAAATTTTACACGGTTATAACTCATGATACAAATTAATTTTCAAAATTAAAAAAAAAACATTTGTAGATCCATTCTTTCTATCTTTCTCTATTAAATGTTTATAAAACATTACCCTTAAGTCAATAATAATCTGATAGTTTACTCGCAACGAAAACACTTTTACATAGTATTTTTCAACTTTGCATAGCTAGGATGCGGTAAAGTACGAGTTTCGGGCTGGTTTCAGGTAGCCGTAGTAGTGGGGTAAAGAGTGGAATGAAAAAAAGGCAAATCAGGAGTATTCTAGGATTTCGGTAAAAACGTATACGAACCGCTTAAATTACTACTCGTTATTTATTTGAATAACGAATTATTTTCAGAAGCACCCTTATCCATAATTTAAAAAAAAATCTACACACAAAACTGCGTTAGATATAATATCATCTCATCATCAATTAACCTTCGATAATCACCTTCATAGATCCTCTTCAATCTCAAATATTTTCCGTCGTCTCAGCAAGTTTTCCATAACCCAGTGCCTCAGTGTGTGTGAGAGTGTGAGGTATACCTCACAGAGCTCAGCGCACCACGGCGGGTGAGGTAATAAAGAAGAATTATTAAGGAAACCCGTGAGCCGGCAAATCCAGTCAAACTTAGCAGCACAAGTTGCTGGATCAATGGATCAAGTAGCTGAGGTATATAGCACGTAGCGACGCTGTGAAGCAAAGAAGGAATGGGGGGGGGGGTTATGAGGACGGAGATTATTGAAATAAGATGATGAGGATGAGAAATGGGGTTTATTGGCAAATGCGAGAATCTGTGTCTACTACTATTTTACTTTAAACGACTGTTCTATATGTGTGTAATTTTAAGTATATACCTATATCTGTAGAAAATTAAGGAATCTATACTATCTTCAGAAAATCATTTCATTAATAATTATTCGACATATTTTTTTGTGTTCAATATTGAGAGTACTTTGACGGAAGCTTCAAATGAAGATCTTCAATTTTATATTTTATTTAATTTTGTTGATAAGCAACCTACAGGATTAACTCCCAATTACAGGATGGTAGATGTTATTGTTATTATAGAGGAATCCAACCACTCGGTCCAATGGTATTATTGTCGATTGTGCTGGGAACCGAACTGGGAACCACTAGCATGCTAACCACTAACTAATATTTTTAATTTACAGCAATAAAAAACTTTGTATAAATGTTTAAGGAATCAAAGGTAAAATTTGTTCCAATTTTTTTTTCAGTTTCTGTGAAATTTAAACTAAATAGGTGTTTCTGTTTATGAAAGCTATGCACTCATAGTCATATTATTTAAGATAATATATTTGAATTGGTTCCTACATTATAGGTATCTATACTAAATAAGATGAAATACCTTATAATCCATCTTAATTATTATACGCAATTAAACCAATTTGGTCAATTTTATGTTTTCTTAAAGCTGTTTGCAATATCTACTAATATTATCTATTTTATATAATAAAAAACGTAAGATATTTAAACCTAGTTTAATTTTACATTATTAACAAATAGGTAACTATAAATTTAATCATTTACATTTAAATATTTTGTTAAATCTCCATATAGCCCTGTTCGCACAAGGATTCTTTGTGAATTCTTTTATGTTTCAGAATTTTGAGAAACTGCCTGTCAAATAGCGGCGCCGCTAAATTGAATCTTGAATTAGTTTTGGAAAAGAATAATTTCTAATTCATTGATAGCTTCAAGATAATGCATTTCAGGATTTAAAAACATGAAAGAATATTCACAGAATCCTTTAGTGAAAGAAAGGTCAAGAGAAATTTTTTGTCCTCTTTATACATTATTGCATAATATTATTTAAAGGATAAAAAAACACTTAGTACTAAAATTAAAAGCAAAATAGGATTAGTTGATTGATTTCAATATTCAGTTTTTGAAATAAGTGACAATCATACGAGTACACTTAAATAATTGTCATGAAGTCTGCACAAAATAACTACATTCTTTCAGTAGTAATTTTGTTCTTTTATTTGAATCTCATACTAAGTTTGGGTTTAATTTCCAAAAGAACTATAATTCCAAAGAACAATCACCCTCCATCCACCTCTCCCTACAACAATAAACATTATTGAACCCTCCGAATTTAATTCAGCGTATTGTTCCCTTCGCAACCAACAAAACAACTGCGTCTTCAAGTCTTCATCTTCTTGTCTCTAACAGTTTCCTCCGCCATAAGATTCTTCCACAGCCCGCGACCACGTGATCTATATTCATCAATCAGACGATGGCGTATGACACTGTGACGTAAGCACGCCGTCTCTAATTATGCATACGTAAAGATTTCTCGCTTAATTTAGTCTGCTGCGCTATAGGCGCTCACCGTCTGAGAGGAGAAGAAAAGTGGGGTTAGGGTCGCGCGGGGTTAGACTGTGACCTGCCGAGCGAGCCACTTTGGTGATGTCGAGAATACCTTATTACCTGCTGTTAGAATGTGAGCCACTTGAGTGCAAGGAAGGACATAGAAGAGCAGTCTGGGCAACTGAGTGGAATCGTTGTCATGGAAACGTGTTGGGGGCGGTGGTTGAAGGGGTGCGCGCCATTTTGTACACAAGCAGGGACGCACTCAGGGATTTTTACCCACAGGATGCAAAATTAACTTCGTTATGGCTACACTGCGCTAAATATTGAACAAGAAATTGTGCAATAAATTGAACAATATCTTGAGCAATAAATTGCTTTGTTTTATAATGAGACAATTTTATATACCTACCTACAATATTTAGTTTGTCTGCGCAGTTCGCATATAATAATAAGTTGACAGCCGCGCGTATCTATTTTTTCAAACAATTTACGAAGCAATGCAATATTTCACACTATTTTCTGTATGATACTACACAATTTAGATTGTTTCAAAAATTTAACAATATCTTGTTCAAGATTTAGTGTAGGTAATGTAAAACGAGCTTTAGTATTAATATTTGATTCGATAAATGGCGGTTCCAAGCCTACGGCTTTTAAAGAAATACTTATTGGATATCAATTTTCAGCAAATATGAGTTATAGGAAAGTGATAATAATTGTTAATTTTGATAGATTTATTGCCTTTTTATCGAATCTAACTTTTTTGAAACGTGCATTAAAATGCGCCATGTGTGACGTAGCCAACATTCAAACCAAACCATGAGTAGATTAGTCCGTGTAAGATAGTTTTTTGTTGTTTTGCACCCCTGTGAAAAAAATGCTTCTAAATCAAATAAATGTTCAACTTTGACGATGTGTACGGATTTGAAAAAAATTTTCAACTCGATTCACCAAAATGGCACTAAAATTTGTACAATTTCTTGTGCAGGACTCAAAGAGAAAGTTCCTACATTGATTTTACACAAAGTTATGAGTTTTTGAAAAAAAAGTGCATTTCGAGGTTTTTCGCGCATAACTCAGCTACTTTTCAACCAAATTGAACGATTCTTTCGGGAGAGAAACCCATTTTGTCTCTACTTTAAGGGAGTAAACTCAGATTAAGATTATCCCTGTTCGAACTCTTCAACCCCCGAACAAAAAGAAACACGTTTTTGGGCTAAAAAACGGATGTGTACGGAGTTGAAAAATATTTGTCGACTTGATCCACCAAACGAGCACTAAAATTTGTTTAATTCCCTGTGCAGAACTCACAGAACGAAGCTCCTACGACGATTTGGCATCAAGTTATGTGTGCGTTTGAAGTACATTTTTCGATTTAAAAGCATTTTTTTCACAAGGGTGCTGGAGGTGACGCATGCATGACTTTAAAGTAGACACTTCAAAGTTTTTCGCCTTCGAAGATTCATCGACATCGACTGAAAATACGCCGAGTTATGACTATTTGAAAATGGATGAAATTTCACATCATTTCAAGTGTTCCCCTAATTTTGTTTTATAAAAAATCCAAAAATCGTAGAAACTCCCATTCTAATAAGGACTTATGTGTTTCTACAGTTATCATCTCTCATCGTTGTTCAGTGTAATATTTGTCTAATGTAAGATAATGAATTTCTGCTGAATTCTCCCTGCTACGGCCCTGCATTCCGGTCCGGGTACAGACGCTGGGGGCCTGTGGAGTTAGCGGGAACGCCACAAATTTATATCTGCCTCATCCGACGGCTCAGCCGAGATCATTACAAAAGCTCTCTACTCAATTGCGGATCTTGCGTGGAGTTTGATCTATTTGTCCCTGCGCTTATTTAGTGAGCTGTGGCTGCACTTTCTTACACTTTACACATTCACTTTACGTTTACGTTTCATACTGTCATCGACTAAAATCATTAATGGTCACGTGGACGTAATCAAATTGTATTGTATACGAACATATTCATTTTGAAGGTAAAAATGTGCTAAATGTTTTCTTAAAGAATAAATCTAGGTTTCTAATGCATTAAAATGTTAAGTAAAAGATTTCGGGTTATTTAGATTTTTTATGTGTTCATAAAATTTGAGGGCCCAATTTAAAAAATTGTGCTCCATACTGAACTGCGGTTTGTGGCATTGTGTTTATTAAATTTATAGAATTTTAATAATTTTCGCCCGGTTTCCCACAAATCGACTACCCCCGATATCTCGAAAATATGGTAACAATTGAATTTCTCGCGCCGAATTCAGTAGAAAATTTTGATGGAAACATATTTATAACGAATTTTTAAAATATGAGAAAATGGCAAAAAGTGGATTTAAAAAAAATCAAATGTATGTGCCATTAAAATATTTATTATTTCCAAGCAAATAGACATGTAGAAATTATATAGTCAAGAAATTACAAGGTAATTTCAATATAATATAGCATTTTTATGTAGAATATACATAATATTTCCTACTGTGGAATATCCCTACGATATTATTTATGGAATATAATATCTACCTATGTCAAGATATATCTCAATTACATAATACAAACAATATACTCTTTATTATAGTTAAATATATTATTTGAAGAGAGTTTATGCATGCAACATTTGTTACCAGTGTCAGTTTATTTATTTAAATAAAATAATACTAAGCTTATATTTATTATAAGCAACTTAAGCGGCTGGAATGGCCATAAACTCTAGATTAAAAGCTACAAACGTGAGTTGATAACAAATTTACACTATTCCAAAATAAAACATCTCCAGTGTTTTCATGATACTTTTAGAATCACTAACTATTATTATCTTAGAGTAGAGTATACCACAGAAGTTCATGCGCACGAAGTCGATAGTCGGTGTGGTTTAAAAGATGAAGAGATGATAAACCTATTAGTAATTTTTATAATCTCAATTAAATAAAATCTTTCCATAGTGGCAAATATATATTTGTTTAGTAAACATAAGTTATTTTTTTCAAATAATTTGTTGGTTTCAAATAAATATGTAGTCTTTCAAATAAAGAATTGTACTTTTTTTTATAAGTCAAACATCATTTTAAGGTAAATATTTTTGCCCCTGTCCCCTTAAGGCTGGGTTTATAATGGATGTAACCGCTTACTTATTCTGTACTCTGTAAACTACAGGCGTTTCTATAATATAGAACTGTTACCTTCAAATCCTTTGTTCAACTTAACAGAACACAAGACAAGTAACCGTAGTTGCTTCTTCTATATTTTGTATAGTTGAACAAGGCATTATTTCTGTTGACTGTCATTATGAACCGTAACATGGAGCCGCCTATAGTTCAACTTAACAGAATACAGAATAAATAACCAGTTACATCCATTACAAACCAAGCCTTATTCTTCTTCTCTTCACTGCGATGTTTTTACGCCGCTCATGTAAAATGCTGTGCGTTGGAAAGAGAGAGAGAGAGAGAGAGAAGCTCGCTAATGAATACCGTCCGCTATGGCAGCAATAAAGTGGAATCTCATTCCAAGTCTAAAAAATATATAAAGAGCAGCAGGAATAGCAGGAGCAGCAGGAGAGCTAGCAGGAGCGCTAACGCAGCCACCAGATGCCGATGGCGTCGTTACACACAGAGGCTTAGTTCGAGTACTGCAGGAGGAGTATTTTTTACGAGTTCGTCAAAATTGAATGAAGATATTTTTGTCACTGCAGAAAACATCTACAAAAATTTATTTTTTCTACGAAAGTGCGAATTCACATGTTTTCAGATATTAAAATTGATGGTGAAAGTAGGCTTTTGAAACATTGAGTGGTGAAAATAATTTCAACACTCATTTTGTACATTGAGTGCGAATTTTTCAAAAAATACATTTTTCATATCTAAAACATCTTATTTGTTCTAATCTCTGTAATAAATGTTCAAATGGACGATTTTCATTTAATTTGAGGATATTTTTGACTTCAGAGACATATTTACGCAACTAAACAGATATTTCTCAGCCTAGGTTTATAAATAAATATTTTTCTACGATCGGTACTAATAGTAGGATTTTTTAACTTTTAGAATTATAGCCCAATACTTCCTTGAAGACGTTGCTAATATTGATGGGGCGATCTGAAAATATTTTCAGACTGCTGCGTATAAAAATCAGTCACAGTAATCATAAATAATTTATTAAGATTTGGTTATTTATACTAATATTTTAATGTTTAATGAAACTTCAACCCAACCTGTGTAACAAAATTTAAGGGTGTATAGCACTGGTCATGAATAAAAAAGAATTTTCCTATATTCAAAATTTTAGCTTTCGTAGATATGATGAAATAATAAGGTGAAAAATTACATTTCTGTTGATTGCTAATTAATTACAATAAAGCAATAAAAAAGTAAGTATAGGTAGAAGAAGAACAGAACGATGTAGGTAATGTTTCTGAAACTCTGTTCGCACCAAAATTCGTTGAGGATTTTTCCATGCATTTAAGAGGTCTGTCTACCTCCTAAAAACCAGCATAAAATGTACTAACGTAGCGAGTGTTATGTGGCCAGTACAAGAGTGGTAAAATTTTATTTCAAAGAGGATGTAATAGCGAAAGAATGGATATACAGATGTGCCTTTTCAAAATTTTGATTAAAAAATTGTACATGATTATAAAAATACCGAAAAATTCAAAAAAATTCAATTCATACAAACTTTACATGTTTATATCTCATGATAGAAATTAATTATTAAAATTTTAAAATGGCACATCTGTAGATTCATTCTTTCTCTATTACATCTTTATAAAAACATTATCCTGAAGTCAATAATAATCTGACATCTTATTTAAAAATGGTAGGTAGATATAAATATTTGCAGCAAAATTAAAATATAAGATTTTGTTGGTCCTCAAATTAACAATTGCAAGTATATTTTATACCTTCATATTTTATTTAAAAAAATACAATAATCTGTTTGGACTTTCCGTATTTTGTCACCCTTGTTGCGTCATATTTCGTAGGGTTTTATTAAAATTTAAGAGTGTTATGAATCCAATTAGCAATAAACTACCTCAGCCTGTTTCTGAGAGAAATTAGATTTGCAGTTCGCATCAGCAAGGCGAACAAATTCCAGGCATAACCGTTACATCTCGCTCTCTATTTAAATTCAAATAACAGGGGCGGGGGCGGTTATTCCAGCCCTTAATGCGGGCCTGCAGCCTGCGTACCGAGCCCGCTATTCACATAATTAACTTGCCTTATTCTGCGGCGAACGACTTAAGGGCTTTGCGTGCCTAGAAGATTCTACGTGAAAGGGAAACGAAGCAGGGGGGCATTTAGGGGGGAGTTGCATATTTGTTATTGTTTAGAGAGAGTTGGATTACTTCTCTCAAAGTGGTATTGTTCCTTGAAATTAACGCAGCGGAGAAAATGTAGGTATCATCGAATTTATTCAACAACATAAAACCACACAAAGTCAAAACTGATTTTAAAATAAAATAGTACGTGAGTACGTAATGGGGTTCTGACAATTTAGGTTCGAACCCAGTCAGGTACAGACTTAACTGCACAAAATATTTCTCGTGTTGGTTACTTTCAAATAATATTAAACATATCAACTAAAAGTGCGGTTTTAAAATAGTAATATTCCTGTCAAATATAAAGCCCTGTTCACACAAGGATTCTTTCATGTACATTTGAATTTTTAGCACAATAATCCTGGTGAGAATTGCCCTTCAAATAGCGGTGCCACTAACTTTGAATCTTCATCGCATTGAGTATTGGAAATGATATAGCTTCAAAAAAGTTTTTTCGGAAGCATGAAAGAATCCTGAAAGAATCCATGTGTGAACAGGACTTAAGCAGATACAATTTTAAATAGGCACTATAATTATTATTATAGGTGTATCCCAGTAAACATAAACGTATACATTAAATATTACCTACTTACTTATGTGCAATAATATATATTATGGATATACACTATTATCATTATGTATGTTTAATTAATATTGCGCGAATATACAGTAATTGTCCAGAACATTTTCGTTCGATTAATCTACATTACACATTCGTAGGTATGTCTAATAGATATGAAATAAATATAGATACGCTGTATTTGTTTTTTCATACAAGTATGTGCATATTACATCCCGTTAATATATATTTTATATTCGTATAATATTCATTGCATATTGTGAAAGGTACGATATACATATCCATTATACCTACGTATTAAATTCTGGATATGTATGTACATACTTCATACCTACCAAAAATAACTAACCTATATTTGCATATGTATGTAATTGTAATGTATATTAAGGGAACATAATTGTGTTTACTGAGATCTTTTTTCTCATACAAGTATGTGTATATTACATTTCGCGAATATAAATTTTATATTCGTATAATATTCACTGCATATTATGAGGATATGTGTAATACGTATGACATGTATGTACATACTTCGTACCAAACATATACATAACTAGTCTATATTTGTATATGCAGGGAACATATTATTGAGTTCACCGAGATCTTCTTAAATTTTTGAATAAATAAAAAAATACAAATACCAGATTTTTTGACGATATAAGCTTATTTTAAAGCCGCATTCTGTACATTTGAACTTTTGAGTTGCAAATCCAATCTTTTTCAAAAATAAATAATTAATAAATTCGTAATTGGTTTCTTGGAATAAACCATTTACAAAGTGCATTGATGTCTTTGAAAACACTGCAAGTAATAATGAAAGCCAGCACTCTACTCCGGCAATAACAATCAATATCTCATCGGCTTTTAAAGTGTATTTTTAATTGAATTACCCTCCCTGGCTGAAGTAGAAGCCTTCAGGCTCGGGTATAATAACTATCACATCAGTCTCTATTCGGTTATGTAAATGAAACGCGCATCTCGCGACTAGCGGTCATTTGTTTCCTCTCCCTAGCGACAAACGAGCATCGAGGTGCACCCCCACCCCCGCTCGCGTCAGATCGTCAACTGTTTCTTCTTCACGGGGCTGTAAACTAAAGGCACTCAGGGTAATAACGATAGTAAATCTTCCAGACCAACCAACATAAAAATGCGAGCACCAAGCTTTTAATTATTTCACTAGGGGGAAGAGAGAAGAGGGGAGGTATTTTATTTGGAGTGCAAGACGGACAATGTTGTAGCAAAATTTAAATATTTTTGCCTCCCACCACACGTACATGAATTAAATATCTTACTATTGTACTTTATGATACGTTAGTCTATCCTAGCCACTTCCTGAGTAGTACGATCAAAAATTACTCAATACAAACATCTCAGGAGAGAATTACATGAGACATATTATTGGGATATAATTACTAATATTGGGATGTTACATAGATAATGTTACTAAGGGCGGACATTAGCAAACGCTAGGATATTAATAGGATGTTCAGAGGAATTTATTTTGTCAAATTTCCCGCTATTTAACCAATCAACCAATTTTTCAAGACATATTTTATGTGTAATACATGTTTTGCAGGATTGTTTCTTATTTAATTCAATGAACATTTTTCTTGGCAATTCTAATCCAATTTTCTCTAACGTTAAGTTTAGATTTTCTGTGCCTAATGTGGTACATAGTTGGTGTTCCTACCCCAATTGTATTCAAGCAGGCGTATGATACGATTAGCAAACGTTGCGATATAATTGATATATTTCAATTCCGGGCGTCTGACGACTCCGGAAACTCCGGACTGCTGGAGCGCGCTGATAGAACGCTCACTTGATTTGCTCATGAGAAATGTAAATAGTGTAAATTTACGAGGAGAGGATAGAAAAATGCGACTTTTGGTTAAATTATTCGTCTCCTCTAAAAGACAGCGTTACAGAGGTGTACGCCTTCCACGTTTACTTTAGTTATAATTGACTTATATTATGCTTTTACATATATTAACAAAGGATGTCTTAATGCCTCTAGGTTTTTATTTTTTGTCTTTGGCCTAGAAATTTGAAATAAACAATATTTAAAAATATTTGTCATTATTTGATACGGTTTGATATTATTTTTTTCGGTCATTATAAATAGAAAGAAAAATATAAAAAGCAAGAAGCCTGCAGCTAACCTTTCTTTTCCGAATAATTTTTGTTTTACTTAATTTCTTTAAAAATACAGAAGTTATGGGAATACTGGAGCCATGTTTACAGTATTTTTCATCTTCAAAATGACATTGCATAGCTAGCATGCGGCAAAGTACGAGTTTCGGGCTGGGATCGAGCATCCGTAGTAGTGGGGATGAGAGTGAATTAGAAAAAAAAGTAATTTTGAGAATATTTTTGGAATTCGAAAAATAGGTAGACGAGCCCCTTAACACGGGTAGGTAGAACTGTTAAACTTACGAATTTGACAGCAAGTTTAGAAGATGATTATCTATACATTTTTGGGTATTCAAAAAATTGCATAATACTACTTTGGTTACAGGTGACACCAATCTCCAAATAAACAACCCCTCGCATTCCCTGCCCCCACGTCTTGTGCGTGCGTGTGCCGGCTCCTATACGTAATCAAGTCGATTGCCGTTTTGCGGTGTCGGGCGGGGGTGGACGACGGGGGTGGCGGGGTGTGTGCAGGCCGTCAGGGCTAAAGTGGGATTAGTGAAGCCAGAGCCAATCAAGGCGTTTTGCGAGGGGGCGGCGGACGACGGGTGAGAGGTTATGTAACAAGACCGGGGAGCGACCGGAACTATACCGGGGTGGTGGGGGTGGTTGTTTCAATGCAATATTTGTGTTACCGGTAGTTTAAATTGTAGCTAACTTACTAAATAAATATAAACTCGATGTTATAATTTTGTTTAGGTACTGTCTGTACAGTCAGTTAAGGTTTCCATCTACCCTAAAAAATTTCAGCGTTACAGAAGTGTACGCCTTTCACGTTTACTTTAATTATAATTGAAATATATGTTGCTTTTACATATGAGTGTATTAACAAAGGATGTCTTAATGCTTTTATATTTTTATTTTTTGTCTTTGGCCTAGGAATTTGAAGTAAAAAAATTTAAATTTGTTTTTTTTCGGTCGCTATAAAAGGCAAGAAAAATTTAAAAAGCAGGAAGCATGCAGCTAAGCTTCCTTTTTCGAATAATTTTGGTTTTACTTAATTTCTTTAAAAATACGGAAGTTATTATGGAAATACTGAAGCCATGTTTACAGTATTTTTCAACTTCAAAATGACATTGCATAGCTAGATGTGGGAAAGTACGAGTTTCGGGCTGGTTTCGGGCAGCCGTAGTAGTGGAGAAGTAAAGTAAAGTAAAGTAAAATAGAAAAAAAGTAATATCGAGAGCATTCTAAAAATTCGAAAAAAGGTAGACGAGCCCCTTAAGGGTTAAGGGAGAGAAAAATTGTGCCATATGTTCTACACAGAGCTGAGTCAAAGTTCGCCAACTTTTACTTGCCTGAAGGCAACTGCGTCAAGAGAAAAACCGAGCTGGACGACTTCTTTATATACTATTTCAAGGTACCGAAGCGGTTTCTGCCAAAAATTTGCTGATAATTTATGTCCGCTTGATATTGTTTACCAATTTACAATTTCTAAAATCGACCATCTTTTATTCCGCGTACTGTATTGTTTACAATCATTTCATGTTATTCGACTCAATTATATGAATGGAAGTTAAAGTTTATCCACTTGCTAATATTTTTGTATATTAACCGAATGTTGAATAAATTACCTTCGTTTATTCTGAATCTGAAGTATACATATAGAGAGGTAGAGATGTAATGTTATCGAAATATTGACTTACATTTTTATCACATCGCGATTCGCGATGAATAAGTTTGTATTTGTTGATTAAACATTTAGTATAATAAAATATTTATAAAAAGGGCACTTACTTTTAACCTGAGGCTAACGTTAACTCAAAGGTTTTGTTCTTTAAACTGGCGCAAGAAAGATGATCCATGGACCTGCAAAAAAATTAAAAATATATAAAATATGAAACAGATTGAAAAAAAATTAGTTCAGAAATCATGAAATTTTCTTTTTCTACGACAATCTAGTCATTATTATAACTAAAGAGCCGTATTATAAAATCGTACCTAATTTTATCACTTGCCAGAAATGACTTTTTGTATTATTTCAAATCGTGCCTTCAAGAAAAGGTTGCATCCGGGGTAGTTTTTAATTTTCACTATATTGTTTATAACTTTTGAAATAATTGTTATGCCATTTTGCAATTTTGACAATTTTTTATAGACCTCAATTCCGAATCAAATGACACCAAGATCATAATTTTAGCACCCCTTTAACTGGAATTCTCTATTTTCACACATGTTGACTAGACTAATGATAGTGCTTGTAAAATAATCACAAGTAGGTAAGCATGTTTTTTTACTTTAAAATTGTCTC
Source organism: Agonum fuliginosum (assembly GCA_947534325.1). NCBI lineage: Eukaryota > Metazoa > Arthropoda > Insecta > Coleoptera > Carabidae > Agonum > Agonum fuliginosum. The sequence goes on along the minus strand of OX384034.1, from coordinate 3,969,637 downwards.
CTGGACAATGGGCAAGATTCAGCCAAAGCTGTTCTTCCTTTAAATCTCTCTTTTCTGAAATATGAGATATCAAAGACTAATATCTTGATATTGATCACAAATTACATTGCAACCATATCAATCGAATCGCAACGAACCCCCCTTTCCGGCCCATCTAAAATAACCCCCATTACATGCCCACCACCCTCTATTTATTCCCAATGTCACCTCTCTACTGTGTTCTACTTGTATGTCTCAGTGAAATGAAATTAGGTGCGCATAGTCTTGATCCCATTTAGGTAAATGAGGCGCGTGCTGTGTTCCAAAGGGCGGAGGGGGCAGTGGCGTCGACACTGGGGTGGCAGACACGGGGGCTTGTGCAGATCTGCAGTCTGATTGCGTTATAATCTTGTTTCCGAACACTAATCCCTAGCAGGGAGAGGGGAGCGCACGCACTGAAGGGGGAGGAGTGGGGTAAATCAAGGTTGTGGGGTGCCATGCTAATTGTTGAAGAGGATATATTTAAATGGGTTGTATCTACATTTTGTATTTATTATCCATTTTGAAAGATTTTGTATCGTACTTGTGATGCAGCCAGATATGTATGAAAGTATGTATGTGCTGTGCTTGCAGCCAAAGTTGGCCGGAACGGTAAAGGAGAGAAAATATGTGCTTATCTTCTACATAGAACCGAATCAAAATTCTCCAACTTATTACTTGCGTGAACCCAACTGAGTCAAGAGATAAACCGAACTGGACGACTTTTTTATACACTATTTCAAGTTAGCAAAGCGGTTTTTGTCAAAAAATTGGTTTCGTAAGCCCAGACTTCTCTAATTTTGCTTACAGTATGTACGAAATCTTGTTTATTTAATGAATATACGTATCTACCTTGCAAGGTCTTTCTATTCCTTATTGATGAAGGCTTAATAAAAAGAGTAAATCAAAACGTCATTTATGTAACAGATATTTATACACCAAGTGAGATACATGAATGTTTAATTCAAGAGAAGAAAGTTTAGCCTCCCAGCCCGAAGGGCGAGTGGGATAATTTCTTCGAGTGAATATACATTCGTATCTCACGTGGTTTATACAATATTTTATTCCATTTTGACGAAATTATTTCAAATATCTGAATTATAAATTTATTTTGACATAACAAAAAATTCGATGTGGTCAACACATGACCTCTCGCCATACTCTACTATTTTTATTTTACTAATGTAAGTGTATATAAATGAAGGTACTTATACTCACAAATATACCATTGTAGAAAGGAATTGTAGTTTTTATAATATTATTAAAGTTTATCATAACCTTATAAATAATAAATGACATTTAATATTTTCAATTTCAATTTGTCAAAACTGAATAATTTATTTGACATTAACAGTCATATATTTTATTTTTTGTTTTCATTGGTAGGCAGATAATTCAAAATTGTAACAAATTTGTAGAATTTTTAACTTCTTGTAATTGAGAAATGGTGCTAGATAGAAACAACGTTTTGAATTCAAATTGTAGATAGTAACATTTAGTATACCTACATTGTTATTAAAATCCTATTAATCCATACATTTTGAGGATATTCCATAAAAACTCTTCAGATCTTCAAGAAACTACCACTTCCAGTTGCACGATCAACACCAAAATCTAATCAGGTCTAATCTAGGGTGTCAGACTATTGTATACAAAATTTCAAATTTTTTTATTCAGTGGAGTTGGAGTTATCGTATCTCCAACATCCATCCGACTGATTTTATAATTATTAGCGACAATTTGAAGGAAGAGCTATTTGTTAACAATCTTCGCAATATATTTTCGTTCCAAATATTAGGTATTCAAGTCGCCTTTTCAAGTTTATGTTATTTAAAAAATCGTGCAGCTTTGCGTAAAAAATAAACCTCATAAAAAAGATTTTTCTAACAAATACCCTAAACTTTACAGTATTAAAATCTCAAATCCACCCATCTTAAATTCTTGGCGGTGCCCCCGACGTTCAGTATTTATTTGACGGAATGAAGTATTTATTTGCGTGCAGGTTGCAATATCTCATGTGCGGGGGTGTAGGGAGGGCAGGGAGGATGAACAAGGATGAAAGGAAACAGGAAATGGAAACGTGGAGGTATTGTTGGCGGCGTCAGATTTATTTTAGTGCCGTGGAGATGTCGCGTCGAGCGCTTGACATCCTGATGGGAGTTTATTGTCTCGTGATGTCAGATGTGCAAAAACAGGATGGAAAGTGTGCTGACTTATAGGAAAATGACGCCAAAAGGTCTTTTGCAATTCTTGCTAACAGGAAATTTTGAAACTGATTTAAAAAATTTGTGACACTCACATTGAATTTTATTTTTTCCATAGCTGATGTTAAAGTGCTATTTTAAGTCGATAAAATAACACTTTAACCGCAAGGGTAAATAAAGTAAAGTAGAGTTGATAAAGTAAAACTTTAACAGCAAGGGTAGATAAAGTAATTTAATTTTTTACTTCTTCACACTCGTTTTGACACATTTTCTGAAAAAAAATATAAACGAAATTCTAAATTATAATTTAATAATAATTTAGTGAAAAATTGGTATAGGTACTCATCTTTTTTCTTTAACATCAGTTTCAAAAAAAATAGAATTTTATACACAACGATAAAATTATATTATCGACCCGAGAAAAATAATTAACACTTCCAGTGAAAATCGATGTATTTGAAGCTTTAAGGTAAACAATTTCTGATGGTACTATAATCTCAAATTTATTCAATTTTTATTTATTAACAGCAAAATAAGAAAAATTATCAGTTTTTCTAAATAACGTCAATAATAATCAAGATAATTTCATTTCTGTATAAAGTAAGCCATAAACAAAACACAATTTCATTTCTTTGATAGCGGATAGAAAGGAAGGTAACTTTTTGCAAGTGATAAAACCTTATTTATCTTTTTTAGCAAACAAACAATAAGCAAAACACATTTGCATCATATTTCTAATAGTTGTCGTGATTTTATTAAACATTTTTTTTTCAAATTGCTAGGTAACAAGGTTTCAATACAAACAGAAATTTATCCGGCGAAATAAAAAGCTCTTGTGTAATTATAGTTGATAATAACATTTTTATTGACGTTATAAATAAAACACTGAAAAATTTCAATATTTTTGATATTAGCATTTAATAAAAAACCATTTTAATAAATTTGAGATCTTAGAAATTTCCACATATTTGACCACTTCACAGCGCCCTTAAGGAAATCATTCAAATTAGCCTATGGTTCGGTTTTCGACGGAAGTTTCTATTTTATTAACAAACAATATAACAAAAAATGTGAATACCGACAGTAAAAAGCTTAAATTTTATTGACTCATTCATCAATCCATAAATTCATAAACGTGATCTCCGGTCGTTTTTGTATCATTTCCTGAATTCCGTACTTAATGAAATTTCACATTGCGACAATAAAAAAATACCTCAAATAAATAACACTGGCTACAGTACAACAGCAGAGAAAAAACCGCCCTCTCTGACTCTCTCTCTCTTCCTCCCTCTCTCTCACTCTCATCAGCGGCTTGATTAATGAAAAGTGGTTAACATTAAATAGAAGAACCGCGCTGCTCTGGTCACAATTCTCTGTTTTTATTTATCGCTATTTGTTTCCACACAACCGCAGTGTCTGTGCTCTAAGTGAGATGAAATATTGTACGATAAATTTCCACATTTTGAATATGAAAACTGCATATATCACGGTCTGCATGTGAATATGTTAAATTAGACGTCGTGCAGTTATGAGAGATGCTTTTGTGTAAAATAAACAATTGTTTACTATCAATAATTGTACAATGTACAATAGTAGAACAGAATAATTTGTTTTACGTCACTCGGGGGAGGAAAGCAGTGGTTTCCTCTTGCTAATGGAGGGAGGGAAGCGAGTTTTCCCTCCCGCTCGGGAGGACCGTACTTGTGTTCCTCCCGTGCGGGAGGAAAACACTGTTTTCTTCCCGGTACTGGAGGAAAACATTGCAAGAATGGTGATTTCGAGGCCCTCGTGACGTAAAATATTGTGTGTCCCACGGGAGGGAAGGCTATTCCTCCCTTGGGCGAAGCCGGCGCCCTCGCTCGGGCCGCCGCTTGGCCCGCGGGAGTAATAGCAATTACTCCCTTGGGCGAAGACGGCGCCCTCGCTCGGACTCGCCTGCGGCTCGGGTCGCCGCTTCGCCCGCGGGAGTAATAGCTATTACACCCTTGAGCGAAGCCGGCGCCCTCGCTCGGACCGCCGCTTCGCCCGCGGGAGTAATAGCACGCTTCCCTCCCTAGGTGCACAAAATACTATTGTATACATATTAATTTCAATGTACGATAGTAGAATAGAATAATTTGTTTTGTATACATATTAATTCCTAGAATACTCTTAATTTTACTTTTTTTTCTATTCCACTACTACGACGGCCTAAAACCAGCCCGAAACTCGTACTTTACCGCATCCTAGCAATTCAATTTTATTTTGAAGTTGAAAAATACTGTAAAAGTGATTTCGTTGCGAGTAAACTGTTATTTTATTATTGTCGATTTAAAAAAATTATGTCGAAAACTGTGGGTCGAAAAATATTTTAGACTACAGATTTGAAATCCTTCTGGTCGAATTAGTATATAACCATATTTAAGTCAATTCCCAATATTATTCTTTAGGCTAGAAAATAAGTAAATTTTATCTCTTTGATTTTGTACCTAAATACCTAAATAAAAATTGTGCCCGTTAGAATTTTTTCGTGAAAATTTGGATTCCTACATAATTTGACCCGAGGAATCTAATGGCGAAAAAATAAATTTTCCATTTCGGCTAGTTTTTGACTAAAAAAAATTATGTCAAGAAATATTGGTCGAAAAAAAATTTCGACTGCAGATTTGAAATCCTCGGGGTTGAATTAGTATATACCCAAATTTTAAGTCAATTCTGAGAGAAAAAGTTATTTTGGCCAAAATTTCATCAAGGGGTGTGTACCTTCGTTTTTGGCCATTTTCGAAAACCCTTCATAAAAATTGTATCCGTTGGAATTTTTTCGCGAAAATTTGGATTTATATGTAATTCGACGCGAGGAATCCAATGGTGTAAAAACTACGGTCATAGCTACTCCTGTCTTTCACTTGAAAAAATTATATCGAAAAGTATTTGCCGAAATATTTTTTTAGTGGCACCATTAGATTCCTCGGGTTCAAAATAGGGTATAACCAAATTTTGAGCGAATCGAAAATTTCGAAAGATTTTGACATTTTTAAGATTTAAAGTGCATTTAATTAAAATTGTACTCGACAGAATTTTTTTTTAAATATGTATTTATATGTAGTTTGACACGAATAATCCAGTGGTGTACTTCAAAAAAAAATACAAAAATATTTGTATTTTGATTTGTATAGTAGTAAAAAGAGAGTACCTATAGCAGAAGATCCTGTGCTGGCCACACCAGATTTTTTATTAAAATATAAAAAACGCACAGCACAATAGTTAGTTGATCCTTTAAGTATATAATCCATGTTCATATAGAAATTTATTCTTTCTTTTAAAATTAAAACTAAATTTTACAAATAATCTTACAGACGAAAAAAATCTGTGCCTATACTTAGATTTTTAAATAAATATCTGAGTCATTTGATATATTATTGTTAATATTAAAAGACATAAATGTTTCTAATTAATTTTCATTATTCACTAATATATTGGAATGTGAAATTAGCAGTCTTAAAGTATTTTCTTTAATTCAATAAATGAAATACCAACATCTGTGTTCCCTAAATTTTCAATATATATTTTAGGTCAAAAGTGTTTACATATTGAAATAAATAATCTAAACAAATGTTTCTTTAGGATTATTCCATGTACATGAATTAATATGTCAAATTATACAATTCCTTACTACAAATATATACCAGTTATTACTATTGACTCAGATCAGTTTAAAACCAAAGCTCAAAACTCACTAATTCTCAACATATGTGCAAATGTAATTGTTGTAAAAATCCTGGTCTTATGTAAAGGGTTAAAGGGAGTTATGTTAAGCAGGGTGATGATTTCTAATTAAATCAGGGTTATGGTGTACATTGGACACGCGTATCATGTGTAAATACGTTCATTATGTATGTAAGTTGCGAATTATTGAATTAATGATATTATTGTTATTGAAATAAAAGTTTGACAAGCCAAGCACTGGCTGATTATAATTGACAGACGGTGATTTTACTGATTTGTTAGAATTATTCTGCTCAGCGGCGCCAACGTTCATTTCTGATAGAGATTTTTAAAAAGATAAAAAAAAAAATTATTATAATAGTACGGTTAATTTTCAATTTACTCGTATAACAGTTGTGATGTTTAAAAATTTTAATTATATCGATAGGTATATTTAGCTAAAATTGCAAAAATAATATAACATTCAAGGAAACCATTCTAAAAGAAATTTAAATACAGTTGACTTAAAGGTTGGTAAAGTCAAAAAATCAGCTTTACAAATTCTAAATGTCTGTTAACGTTTTAACTAAGTAATAATATATTAAGTATCAAGAACGGTAAGGACAGTTTACCGATGGAAGACAATGTTTGAAGACTGAGCAAAGCGAAGGCTCCAATTTTGTCTGACATCGGTAATTCCTTAACGTTCGTGATGCTTATATCATTTTTTGCACTACCTATTGGTTTTTTAAATCCATATGCAAATATGAATTTCTTCGTAAGTCGTAACTAATATTAAATTTACTTACCGTTCTAGAACGGTAAGTAAATTACTTACTGTTCGCTAAACGGTAAGTAAATTACTTACCGTTTTGTTTAGCCTATCAACCGGTAAGATCAACATACTGTCTTGGTAACAGGCATGGTAAGTTGATAAAAAAAGACCAATTGTGCAAAAAGTAATTTAAATAATATAAAAAATAAATACAATTTTTTAAACTATTAACAGACCATAGAATAGAAGTGTACAGAGGTTGTTAAAAAGGGTCAAAAACTTTAAGGGAATAAATATTATGGATATCCTGGATTCTCAATTCTAAATCAAAAAGAATTTTTTTTAAATTCGCAAATATAAAAATAAGGTTCTTCAAAATAAACATGCAATTTTAATTAAATGTCATAATTATACTTGATTTATATTTGATTCTGATTAAATAGTTTATTACAATATTCGTCGACAAGTGGTACTAAACATGAAAATCTTATCCTTAAAATTGAAAAAAAAATTATCAGTACATTAAAATGTCTATCGGTCATTTTTTAACATACTATATATTAAGTATATTACTGTTTGAAATTTAGTATATTATACAGAAATACAAAAAAATGGTGGAGTCGCTTTTTTACTATTATCAATTTTAATATGAGAATAATTTGTTATAAAATATAATTTACATCAACAACAAAATCAATGCAATCAATATTATTTGAAAAATATTTCGCCCCCTGGTTTTCGCACGCCGCTGTGTTTAGCGACATATGTCATCTGATTGAATGAAGTTCACATTACCTGATGCGCGGCACATTCTGTCCCACACTCACACACACTACTCATGTTTAATCGGATTAATTAAATTGTTTCGTTATGTGTTGTTTGCTCTACGCACGTCGAACAATGTTTATATTATTTCACATTCACACAGTTCATAATGTTTCACATACATTTATGATTATTTTAACACATTTTTATATCGGCAGGCTGCCAGATTTTAATTTTGAAGACAAAAAGTTAAAAACTGATTTTAAATAAATAATACTTAAAGTGATAATATATTATTAAACTAGCTTTTCCTGTACTGCTATTGTATCTAGTGTAAACATAATATTTGCTTTAAAAAATATATAGTTATATAAATAAAATAGGCAATTTTAACCTAACGTTCAAAGTAACATTATATAATATTTTTTTGGTAATCAATAGGATTTATTCCCAATGCAATTATAGAATGGCAGATGTTATTAGTATTACAGTGGAATCCAACCACTTTGGACGATTACTCTTGGTGCAGTTAGAATTTATATCTGTGCGACGGCATTTAAAATTCAAAGTGGAAGCGAAGATAATATGCAACCAGGATTAAATTTAAGACGAACAAGTGGCCAGCTTGAAGCGTCCGAGTGCGATTTAATTGTAAGAAGTTTTACAATTTGACGACAATCACACACTTCAACAGAAATGTACGAAAAAATCACAAAAAAATGTTTTCGAGAAATAGAGACGACACGACAATCGAAATCTTGAACTTAAATCGACGATAGTCTAGGAAAATCATTTCAAAAGACGTCTAGAAATCACTCCAAGAGGCAAATCATGTAACATTTGGTTAACAGGTCTACTCTTATGCTTTGAAACACGGATAGGTATGTTATTTGCTCGAATTTTCACTTCTTGTGCCTCAAATACAAGATGACGGACGAAAATTGCGCCCAAACATCCGTTTTTTGCATTTATCTCAGAAACTGTTCATATTATAGACCGCGAGCTCATGACTCCGATTTCATATACAGCATGCCTTTTGGAGGATAGCATATTGACCTTATGACAACATAGAAAAACGGATATTAAACCCTTGCACGCTTTCCGGTCACATGGAAAATTGCATTTCCACTTGCACAAAACTTTTCCGAAATTTTCCACCCTTGGGCCAACGAGGACTGCATGCCAATTTGTTTTTAGGTGTTTTATGATACCAATATTAATTCTTTTCATCGGCATGCTGTATGCAAACGCGGAAAATCATTATTTTATTACAAGATCACTTGACCGTTTGAGCCCTTTGGGATCCTGCGAATCGCATGCCTATAATTTTTAAGACTTGAAAGTTTCGTTTCATTTCGAAAATCCGAGACGATAAATTTACTGTAAGTTTTATATTATCGTGCGTATCGTGTGTGCGGTTACCAGCTGTCAACGAATGGTTGCTACTGAAAAGTCGAATCTGAGTTGTCAAGACTATAATCGGTTCTGATTTGATTCCTCATTGGAATATACCACGTTGACTCTTAGTGAATTTGTCGCACGTAGCTTCTGGGCTATAAACAAGCGGTCGGGTGGTCGGGTTCCTCTCGGTTCGCGGCGAGTGCATGTTCACAATCCCGTAAAGTCTCGGCAATCCGACCAAATCCCGCGCTCACTCTCTATTTCTTCATTTCAAATGTAACGTGTTTTTGATCGAGATACGTCCCCACGTCCCTAGAACCAGACCACTGCTGAATGACTTGCCAACCAAACCAACAGAGACGGCGGTAGAGATTTTATACTCTGGTCTTTATTTATTTATTCCTGTTACTTTTACTACTCACAAATATATTTTAATCATTTTATTTAAACTGCAGAGGAATATAAACATTATTTTACTATTGTCACTGTCACTGTTATGACATAATGGGAATCCAAGCCTACGGCTGTTAAAGAAATACTTATTGGATATCAATTTTCAGCATAAGTTATAGGAAAGTGATAATAATTGTTAATTTTAATAGATTTATTATCTTTTTTAACGAAATGTATATGTAACTCTTTTGAAACGGGCGTTAAAATGCGCCATGAGACGTAGACAACATTGAAACCAAACCGTGAGTAGATTTGTTCGTGTAGGATCGTTTTTTGTCATTTTGGCTTCGAAATGGACGACGGTTCTGTATTGAAATAAGATTAGACCTAAGTATCGTATTTGGTTCTTGTCAGCGCGATGAACGCATATTCTCAGGGCACTTTTTATGAATTTTTTCTGGTTTATTAGAAAAAAATTTTGGCAAAAAGAAAAAATATTTTAATGTAGGTAACATATAACAATACAAAGAAATCGTGGAAACCCTGATTGTATCAAAACTCCTGCGGCATTCTTTTTTAAATAACAAGAAACATGAAGTACCTAAAATTTTGGGTGCGTTATATAAGCGCATTTGGCCTTTATCAGTTTTTGCTTATCGGCGTACGAAAAGCGCAGAAGGGAACATTTGAAAAGCACAATGGTTTTAGGGATTGTACGACAGGTTTTCTACAATATTTTTTGAATTTTTTAAAACTAGAAAATATTCTTGTCAAACATTTTTCTGAACTTAACCCCATCATACTCGAAAAGTATTTTTAACAAGATTTTTTGAATTTTTTAAAACAAGAATATATTCTCGCCTAACATTTTTCTGAACTTAACCCCATCATACTCGAAGACGATCTGGACTAACTTGTTATGGTCAGAAATCTCATTTTCGAAAAATGCGCTTATTGAACGTTACGATCTGCGCTTATTGTACATAAATTTACTGATTATATTTCTGCGCTTTTCATACGTTTTGATGACCAGAAATGCACTTTTAGAACTCTCCGAAAATGTTCTTCCTACGCCGCTGTTTCCCCCCGGTCCATCCCTGTAACGACCGTCGAAATCCTCGCGCGCATTATTCTCCTATATGGCTTAGCCCGGAGTCGTCCTGCACTTACCCACACATGCACACAGCGCGTCCTGCACACACACCTACACACCCACACACACAGACACACACGCTGGAGATGCGGCGATCCAAGGCTTTATTTTTTCTTCTGATATCGTTCGAGTGGCGGCGGCGGCGCAGCGGAAGCGATTGAATTTGAATGTACTTCCGGTAAGGAAGCGACATGAGATGAAAGTGGAAAGGAGAAAAATGAATTCGAAGAAAGAAGAATGGGTATTGGGTTGGAGATGTGGGTTGTTGAACGCACGAAATTATCGACTAGAAAATATTTACAGTACGCGAAATAAGATATTTTACAGTTTTTTGTATTTATTGTGTTTAATGAACTGTTACTTCTGAACGGATAAAAATATCGACTTCCGGTTTCTTTCATTAAATTCTACGAACATTTTTCTATAAGATACATTATTTTAAGAACTTTTTAAGGCGTTCATTAAGCCAAAATATCATTTTTTTGCGAGAGAAAACATTTTTCGGAAACAAATTATTTTGGCTTAACTAATTTATTGCAACAAACCGAGAGTTGATATTTTTATCCGTTAATAAGTAGGTACAGCTGTTTTCGACTTGTTTTTAATTATTGAAATGTTTGAAAAACATGTTCACGATTTTATTGATAACTGTGCCACTTACATCAAAATCGTTAAGAATCTGTCTTATAGAGAATTTTGTGATCTACATTTTCTTATATAACAATTTTTCACCTAATAGACTGAGAGCTCATGACAGGTGATGATCTCCGATTTCATACAGCATGCCTTTTGGAAGATAGCATATTGATGACAACATAGAAAAACGGGTATTAAACCCTTGTACGCTTTCCGGTCATATGGAAAATTGCATTTCCACTTGCACAAAACTTTTCCGAAATTTTCCACCCTTGGGCCAACGAGGACTGCATGCCGGTTATAGGTGTTTTATGACACAAATATTAATTCTATTCATCGGCATGCTGTATGAAAACGCGAAAAATCATATTTTATTACAAGATCACGTGACCGTTTGAGCCCTTTGGCATCCTGCAAATCGCTTGTATATAATTTTTAAGACTTTAAATGTGTTTAAGTGTTTTTTGATAAAAGGACATGCAAACACAAAATTTTGTGCAAGTGGAAATGCAATTTTCCATACGACCGTGCGTGCAAGGGTTTAATACCCGCTTTTCTTTGTTATTATAGGGTCAATATGCTATCCTCCAAAAGGCATGCTGTATGAAATCGGAGACCATCACCTGTCATGAGCTCCCGGTCTATTAGAATATATTTCCTTTTAAATAGTCTTTTTTACATGATTGTTCCTCGATCTAAACTATTATGAATTTTTTCCAATATTCTTTTGTGTTTTCATTGCAAAACAAGCACTGATATAAATAAAGCATTCCAATTCCAAAGATGTAAAGTCGCGTTCAATTCTCTCCATCCTCTTCGCAGTCAATATCACATTATTTAACTCTGTCAGAAGGAGCAAGAGAGACAACACTCCCCCTACCCGAGCGCCATTGGTTCTTGTCGAGGATTCCAGCAGATTTTTATTTCAATTTTGTCGCGATTTGAGAGATTAAACTTAAATTAACACAGCATTTAGTGTAATAGCTTTTCGATACAACAGGTACGCAAAAAACTAGCGCCCAATAAAAGGTTAACTACCAACTAAGCCAACACTCACAGAGGATTTTTAGTAATTTAATTATTCCCGTAGTTATAGTTATTGTTATTACTTATTGGGTGCTATAGTTATTAGTATTAGTGGACTATGTGCAGAACTGATAGAAACTTTATTCAAGTATTATTTTTCTATACGACTGTTATAGAATGTTATCATTCTTCCATCATTTTCAATTATGGAATGGATTCATTCAGTCACAGTGATGGAATGAAATGTGGCGAGTTATAATAATTTAGCTTTATTCAATGTTTTTGGTTGGTGGGTAGATTTAAAATACGTTTAGATTTATTAATGTATTAATTTTATGTAGAATATTATTTTATAAATACATATATTTTTATTTTAATAGTTTTGGGTTATGTTTTAATGCAATTAAATTTATAGTCGTAGATAAAGTATAGTCTGCAACACGTTTGGAATGGCTATTCCGCTCTCGTGGAACCGTGAAACTCGCCTACGGCTCGTCTCATAATCTTTTCACTCGAGCTGAATATGCTTCATTCCACACTTGTTGTAGAATATACTATTCTGTGAATCCGAACTCATGCTACGTAATGTTTTTAATATTCGGTTGAATTTCATTAAAACTGAAACAAAAATTAATTATAATTTATCTATCTCGCCTTTTATAATAATTATTAGTGGGAAAGATTTCGTGCGACTGTATTTAAATTAAAATATTTTAATAAAATGGAATATTTCTTGGAGAAGCTGTCAATTTAAATTGACAACTTAGTGCTAGCTAATATACTATATTACGTGTGTTGAACGCATTAAAAAAAATGCAGGGATCATTAATGTAATGATTTTTTTACATTAATGATACTCATTAAAACACGAACAATGGAAAAGTAAATTAAATTATATATAAAATATTTTAATAGAAGATTGATTTTTCGACTGGGTGTTCAATAAAATAGAAGAAGCAGGACTGAAAAGCAGACAATTTAAATTTATTTATAATTTAGTTAACTTTTCCATTGATCGTTTTTAATGAGTATCATTAATGTAAAAAAATCATACATTAATGCATTATTAATCAACGATATTTTTTTGAATGCATCCAACACACGTAATTAGCTAGCACTAAGTTGTAGAAAAATGCTTAACAAAATTAAACGATATTATTTAGACAGTTCTAGCTAAATATTATTCACGTAAAACTGATGCTCACTAGTACCAAACTTTACTAAACTAACATATTTGTCATGGAATAAAATCAGATTTTCTCCAAATTTAAAAGCTATAATCCAGAGAAAAATATTGTAACTAACTCATGCGTTAATAGGAGATTAATAATCTCGACAATTAATATATCAATTACCACACTAGTAAGTTAAATAACTATTATTTATAATTTAATTTACTCTAATTTCCTCTCGATAATGGACATTGTTACAACCCGGTAGCTAAGATTTTTAAATGTGTCTACCACGCCTTTTATAATTATTAGTGTGGTTTGTGGCTGCCAATTGTATCCCAACTTGGAATGGTAAAATCAATCCATAAAAATTTTACACCTGGCGCGGATTTGAACTCACGACCTCTACAACCAAATCCATGCACTCTACCACTGTGCTATCTTTTACACAAATGATAGTTTAAAAGAAAACGGTCTTTCTCTCATCCCATCACTCCGTTTTTAAATTCTTCTCCACCGTTTCTCCCGGTGTTTAAATCAATTGTCATGTCTTCCGTCTCTCCATCAGCCGTGGCACCTGGTGGGGCGGAGCCCGGGGGCGGCTCTCGCGCGACACTTGCAGGATATCGCCAGGATTCACTACGTAAGTCAGCCTAAGTCCCGTGAGCTTTACCTCAGTCATTTCATCCGCTTAAGAAAATTTGTGCTGCGCGCCACGTTGCTTCATGCTTGTCGCGGGATAAGTGGAGTCAAGCGCAATGCCGAGGAGAAACACGACTCCAAAAATAGGGGGGGGGGGGATGTATATATATCAAGGTCCAGAAAATTTATATTATTTACTAATTTTCTGGTTATATGTTGGTTGCCAAAATTATTTTATAAAATACATGATTTTCGTAAATATTTTGGGTCCTTTATTAAACGATTGTATCAACGAATTTTATGCACTCGTGGTACCTTCGTTCCTATTTCAGAAAAACAGTAACGGTTGCAAAATTGAATTTCGCGGACACGGGCAAAAATTCTCTCGGACACTAAACAATCATTCGCAGCCTAAGTATACAAATAACTATTGATCTTAAAAAATTATTTTAGAATAACTATTTTGGATAATATTCCCTGTTTATTATTTTTTACCTCTCGCCACATATTCTATAAGAGAGGTAAGTATTGCAATGGGTTAAAAAATTCGAGTGTGAGTTTTTGGTGGATAAGCACGTTTCAGGGTCTCTAGAATACGAATTTACTATTTTCGAGATGTTGTCTGTGTGTGTGTTCGTTCGCATGTTACGATTTTTTCTCCGAGGATAAAAAAATTATCAAATATGAAATTACAAAATTTTATATTTAGGGTTTAAATAAGAATCTTAAAATCCCATTGAATTTTGGTAGTAATCCATTAACAAGAAGTATTACTTTTTTGAAGACAATAGACCACACAATATTTCTTGAATATTTCGATGAACAATTTTTTATAATAAAAATTTTTTAGTATCGGTTTAATATACATTTTTCTGTATCTGCCAAAATTTACAAATTATATTACAATTTATAATTTTGTGTTTGAAACTTCGATATCTTCTAGTTCATGAACGTTAAAAACATTTTTGTTATTACGACAAATTGAAATTGTCAGTGACGGCAGATATGACATCGGTGACATTATAGTTCACATCTTGTTCTGAAATTTACAGAAAATGACCAGTTTTGTAAGTACCTACGTATATTATAGTAGAAAATTGCATAAAATAAAGAAAAAAAGTATTAGACTTCTGAAAATTTGCAGAGTTATAAAAAAATATGTAACATTCAAGACTAGTTCGTGTAAGATAGTTTTTTGTTGTTTTGGCTACGGAATGGACGACAGACCTGTGTTGAAATAAGGTAAGAACGTATCGTTTCGGTCCTCACGTGACCTCACACCGTCATACACGGCATCGTTTTTCGCGGCAGCTATTTTTGTATACTTTATGATTTTTTTCTGGCTTATTAGCAACTTTTTGGCATTAAAAATGAAAAAGATACCGGACCCAGACATCTACCTACCCCAAAAAAGTGGACATCTATGTAATGGCCACATCAGATTTTTTTTAAATCAAGTTTAAACCAAGTAATAGTAAATATAACTGCAAATCCACGAATGCGTAAATATCCAATAAGTAAAGATTCCCAAATCCAAGACGCAACATAAGAAAAAGAAAATCTCTTAATCTTCCGATTAGCATTAATTCCGTTTGGTTAGACACTCCACATGTGACGTAAACACATCGGCCTATGGCGTCGTCGTCGTCTGTAATTGCGCATCTCGACGTCGTCGTAGGCGTCGTTGTTTACCAGAAGAGCACGTCGGAAGCAAAGAGGGAATAAGAATCGAAGAAAACAGTGGATCCGTTGGAAAACAAAACGAAATATGTATGGAGGGTCGTGTTGGTTTATTTTATATTCTGATCCGAATGTTCGCGGAGGGAACCTTACAAACAGTCACCCAATATAATACTGCTAGCGCGCGCTACGGTTCTACCCCCAATGTTCAGCTGAACAGCTCTCCAAGCAACGAGAGAAATAACCTAGGATTACCAGAGTGCGTTCCCTATGATTAGATTGTAAAATACTGGATGTGACGTGTGCAGGGGTGGATAAATAAGACACATAAAACGGAAATGAAACAGATATAAAAATAGGAGAATGGCTACGGTAAAGTAAGAGACGTGTAGTACTCACTATCACTACAGAATCATTGCTCCAACTTTGATGAGACTGAAAGTCAAGTAATTGCTGCCAGACTTATTTCATTTACGGGATGCTTTTCCTTTTTTGGAGAACATTCAATTATGTTTGTTATGTTTGGTCCAGGGCCCACCCTGAAAGTCCTGGCCCCTCCAAAAATTTTACAACATTTTACATTAGTTTACGGAAGATATACCTATACTTAAAATATTTAATAATGTCTTACTTAATACTTAGGGAAGAGATATAGATTTATAATTAATTGAGGCAAAAGAAATGGTTATGAATATGAATAGCGGATAGATACCTATAGATTTATTGCTGGTAAATGTTGTATTTTTGTCGTATTTTTGAATAGGATATAAAGTATTAACTTGTCAGTCTGAGTGCTCGTGCAATCTCTATCTACCTATGCGTACATATTTAATATCATATTCTTAACTGCACTGAGAGAAAAGTATGATACTATATACCAGCTATTGAAAATCTATTAACCTCTACAGAATTTATATTACGTATAGTGACAGCTAAACACTTTATAACGATTAATAAACAAATCTATTACCTACTTATTAATAATCGGGTATGTAATGGTAAGAAACCCAATTTTATTGTTGTAAGAAATAGTTTACAGTTAATAATAATTACTTTAATGATTAGTAAGCATATTGTTATCATTGTTAATAACTTTTGTTATCTACATGCTAAAAATCACTTTTTATTTCTTATAACTTGAATATTATGCACAATAAGTAGTTTCTAATGTATACATAATAACGTTTAATATGAGTCAAAAATAATCTATTTAGTACTAAAAACCTAGACATTTATTTCAAATAAAAGATTTATTAGTGATAATCTGATGATAATCTAGATATTATATTCAAACAGATAGTTTATGGTAAGTATTAAATAAAATTGTTTGGAATGAAGAAAAATTTCTGGGATGCAGCCACAAATTTATTTATTTCTCAGTCGACCATTTTCGACAGGGAAATAAATAAATTATGACAGTGACTGTGAAAGTACAGTTAACATCTTTTGCCTTTTGGTTTACTTACATTATCGTTTACATAATGAACATGAAACTATTAAAATGTAAGTAAAACTATTTATTAGATTAGTAGAATAAGTAGAATTACGCCAGATGTCGTGTGCTGGCCACATCAGATTTTTTTATGATTTCATATTTCACATTTTCTTTTTGTATCAAATTTAGCATTAGTCAATCAAATCTGTTATTTATAATAATTATAATAATTGCGGATTTAAAATACTTTGGAATATTATTCAAATATCTAACATTTTGACGTTGGTCTTGACTGGATAAATTGTAGTTTAATTTTTAATAAATTGACTGATTCCAAAGTATTTCTTTCCTTCCCTATCTTTAATTTTATTTCCTTTAGTATGATTTCCAAAACTTTCTTATTATTTATTATTATTTTATTTACTTTAATTGCCTCCTATGACAATGGGCAAGATTCAGCCAAGGCAGTTCTTCCATCTAACCCTTTCGCTCAAGCCTTTGTTACAACCACTAGATGGTGCTCGATAGCTTTGTAATTGCCAAGTTGATTGTATTCCACCTTGGAATGGGTACCAATTCGAATGAAGCCACAAAAATTTCACACCTGACGCGGAATCGAACCCGCGACCTCTGTAATCAGAGTGAACAATCTACCGCTGCGCTATCTTGCGAATAAAACGAAAGAATAATTTCCGTCAATATCTACAAGAACTAGCAATTGCAGGACGCATTCGTGCGACTACGACTATTGCAACAGTCGTAAAACAGTGATATGTAAATGACTACTATAAAATGAGTAACCGGTAAATCTTCTTCCGGTAACGGTAACGGTTACAGTTACAGTTACACCACGAAGGACCACCACCTAAAGTACTAAAAACTTTTTATATGTTCGTCCGTAACCGACATGCAAAGGACCAAGTGGCTTCAAAACCAATTAAACTTCAAAATCTATTTTATTAGAGTTAATCACTGCATTTTAGATGCAAACTCATTTTACGACCGATATTAACTTATAAGTTTTTATTTGTTGTTTTGTCGGGTAAATTTTGCACAACTTTTTTCATAACTTTAGACCCATCAACTAATTTTATTTTATTGTTTTGTGAAACCACATCGGGTTTTTCATGGTTTCAGTCATCTAATATATATTTTTCATTTTCTATTTCACGTAATAGTATATATTTCTTATTTCACTGTTTTTATTTATTAAAAAAATACTTACACATATAAAACTACATTTAAAAATTATGAAGTATATAAAGTGTAAAGAAACTTCAATATACAAAAGTTTTATGACTTACAATCGAATAAAAATGTTGTTTGTTGATAACCTAATTTGTTTTTTTTGTTTAAATCAAAATTTTATAATTTAAAAAAAGCACTTATTCGAACGAAAGTAGAAAAAATATTGTATGCAATATGTAAGGAATTTCAGTAGTTATCTGACTTATGTGTTTATGGAACTCGGCTACTCGGCTACGCCTCATGATACAAATTTCACATCCGTAAGGTAGGTAACTACCATTTATTTCCTTACTTGTTACATAAATAGCTTTGATTATTTGTTCATTATTTGTCCCTTAAGGGCCCCGTCTCCGCAATAAAATATTGTGTGTTTAGAGGTGTATCAGTTTCTGCTTTACTCAATGCATATTAAAAATTTGAAGAAAAAACAGGTAGGTACTAGATGTTTGTGAAAGAATTAATCTAGGTTTATGGCCAGTTAGAAACTTGAAAAAATCTTTGGAATCCATATAAAAATTAATGAAAAAGAGTGTTTAAGTAATTTTTTACATGCTTTATCTTATGATTAAGAGATTTATTTAAAAATATAACTCGGCATAATCCGAGATCTATTCTTCGTCTATAAATAAAATTTGAAATTTTGCTTTATCTGTAAACTTTCTGAGCATTTAAAAAATTGCTAGACTGCTTTTATGTATAACAATACAATACGAGTAGGTAGTTCATCTATTAAATCTAGGCCTTTAGCATCCATTTCGTAATTAAACTAATAAAATAATAACCAATTACATTAATGCAAAATGCAGTTCTCTTTGAAAGATATATGAAATTAATATGAATCTGTTGATATAAAATACATTAATTATGGAAATTAATTGTTCTTTGTAATTATAATATTGTTGGACATTGCAACATGAAATATAGTTTACTTTGACATTAAAATTATTTAAATAATAATAATACAATATTTGAAAAACATCATTTATTATTTGTTTGATATTTTTATTAATTCAATGAAATATTTACAAAATAAACAACAAAATGTATAAATTAATAAAACATGGTTACGCAATCAACATTTATTCGCGACAAATGACAGTGCACGTCAAAAGCACCAAATTCGACCACAAAAAGATAAGACTCGCTATCTCACCTCAAATTAGAGCATCGTTAATTAAATAATTAGTAAGTTTATAGCACGAATGTTGTTCTGACACTTCAATTTGAACATTTAAGAGTTTTATGGCGGCTTTTACTCCGGCATAAATCATTTTATGTTTGTGTTTGCCTCGTAAATTATATTTTGTAAATATTTCTCGTCGTGCTAGCGTGTTTGACTAACTATAAGGCTAAATTACCTGCTCTCTGGTCACGTGATAAGGAAGATAGAGACAGACATGTGTGAAAGAGAGAGGCAGTTTGCTTATCAACGTTGGTATCTCTCAATGTTGGCTGTTATCACACACAGTTTCAATGTCTCTAGTTGCTATCTAATTTAGATTTGAAAAAATAAATATCTGTTTTACAGCAGGCTCATAAAAGAGGATTGTTCAATGTTCATAATTTATAATATTACGAAAAACAGTTAATTCAATGGTTTTGTTACAGCGTAATAAATTCCTAAATGCTACCTAACTATTCTTATATTGATTAATTTTTGAAATGATACACACCCAAAATCAAAATAGTACGGATCTGCATTTTTTATCAATACCTTACTGAATTCATATTATAAATAATATTTTTTTAATATTTTGATTATAACCATATTCAACAGGATTACAGAATCGTACATGTTATTATAGTGGAATCCAACCACTTCTAGACCGACTCGTCTTGATGCAGTCGTAATCTCAATTCGTGCGACGATCTCAGATTTCCAAAGCGGCTTTGGACATGGCTGTTCACACAAGGATTCTTTTATGCTTCTTGATAAAGAATTCACCGTTTTGAAGCTATCAACGCCGCTATTTGACGAAAAATTCTCAGCGAGATTATTTTCAAAAACATGAAAGAATATTCATGCACAGGAAAAAAATGAACAAGAAAATTCAAATCTAGAAAATTTATTACGTGACACAGTCCTGCAGTAAAAAATTCATTCACCGGAAAATGCAAATCTAGATCTAGGAAACTAGTTTCATAGAGGTTTAAGAGGCTGGTCTACTTATTTTTCGAATTCCTAAAATACTCTCGATATTACTTTTTTTCTAATTCACTCTCTTCCCCACTACTACGGTTGCCGGAACCCAGCCCAAAACTCGTACTTTGCCGCATCCTAGCTATGCAATGTCATTTTGAGGTTGAAAAATACTGTAAACATATGGCTCCAGTATTCCCATAATAATTTCTGTATTTTTTAAAAGAAATTAAGTAAAACAAAAATTATTCGAAAAAGAAAGGTTAGCTGCAGGCTATTATTATCATACCATATCAAATAATGACAAAAAAACGTCATTTTTAAATATTTTTTACTTCAAATTCCTAGGCCAAAGACAAAAAATAAAAAAACTAGAGACATTAAGACATCCTTTGTTAATACACTCATATGTAAAAGCATCATATATTTAAATTATAACTAAAGTAAACGTGGGAGGCGTACACCTCTCTAACGCTGTAAAATTTTAGGGTAGACGAACACCTTAACTGAACAACCCAACACCATTCTTGAGTCTCACATACTCGGTTTTAACTATTACTTTTCTAGATTTACATCTTTCTGTGTTTGCATTTGCCGAATATACATTGAATTTTCCTGTGAATAAATCTTTTAATGCAGGTATTTTATTACAAATGAACTTTCTAGATTTGCATCTTCTGGTGTTGCATTTTACTGTGTACAATTTAACTTTCTGGGAAGAATCCTCAAAGAATCGTGTGAACAGAGTTTCAGGGTTTAGGTTATGTAATTATTTATTAAACTAGTGAAACGAGACTATAGTTCTATAGTATCCTGATGTAATATATTGTTGATTGGAGGCGGCTATGGCGGCGGTGGCATGTTGCTTGTCGGCCGCGGCCCGAGATGGATGGCGTGTTGCCTAGCAACCACCGTCCCCAAAACATCCACCCCCGCCAGCCGCCCCCGCTTCCCCGCCAACCCTGCCGCCGCCGCCTGCTAGACAACACGCACCACCAGAGACGTGACCGCCCCCCTCCACCCACGCCCCGGCCCACCGCCACCGACAGGAGATTGACTTTTAGTGCTGTGGTTTGTAATAGAGATAGAGCTTGCAGGGTTTTGTAATACTTAATAATATTGTATTATTCAACGAGCACATAATGTAGGCTATAATTCAATAGGATGGAAGTTTAGGCACGAGCAGAAGGCGAGTGTATAATCATTCGAGTTAATTATGTGCGAGTCAAATACGATGTTTTATCTACGACTTTTTGAATAAAATATTTCTTTACAGATTTGTATTCATGGCAATTTTAATCTAACCTAAAATTTTGACGGGATGACTGTGACAGTTGTATTGTATAATGGACTCATAATACAATAGTGTTGATTTATGAATTCATAATACAATAGTGTGTCTTATAGGGGGGTTTATCTTACTACTATTACCTACTTAATGAATGTATTATTCAATGGTATCTAGTATTACACATGCATCATAATCGATGTTTAAAACACGCAAATGCGTGCGTAATCACAAGCCTAAAATACGCAGTGTTTTAAAGGTTGCTAAGTAACAACAATGACAATTGTAACCAATCTCCTAAAGGTAACAGTATTTTGACATATCACACAAACTACTTTATAAAATGCTTCAGAATTAAAATGCTATTTTCCAGCATTATTTATCAAATTAGAATGCAAAAGTGTGATTAAAAAATAGCGTATGACGCCAGTGATATAATAGTCATATTATTTTCATCGGTTGAGTGAGTTAATTAGTTACATGACCTCACTAGTGAAGTAATATGATGTTCTTTTGTCTATTACCTCTCGCATTTACTTAACTTCACATGTTCGTAGCCATGGATACTACTAATAAAAATAAGATTTTTGATACTTGTCTACCTATTTATTCCTTAAATAGTCACGGAATAAATCAATTTTGAATTACTGTCCCGTAATAAATAATTTATAAACGAATAATAAATAAATATCACGTATAAACTTATAGAAATATAAAATTTGTTTGAAAATAAAACGGACAGAATGTCCTGCTTTCAAACAAATTGTATGTACCCTGTTGCTTTGATTTTAAATCAAAATTATAGAAACTGACAACTATCAATAATTGTTAAAAAATATAATTTTTAATATTTTAAAAAAGGCTTCATTCGATTGAAAATATATGTATAGAGACAAATTTCTTCAGCAGCCAATCTAAAATAAGTACTTTCTTGTAACAACTCTATATTAAAGTACCAGATACAAAAATAAATATATAAAATGTTTCTCTAAAAAATTATAGATCTAAATACCAAGTTCGCATTTTTAAAATCAGTTCATTTATAAATCTCATAAGTCATAATATACCTATCTGAGATCCTTTACCAAATAGACAAAATTTAATTGATACCTGTACTTTTAACACGAAATAACAAATTAGTACATTCAATAAATAAACATAATTTCAATTGAATTTATTCAGCAAATACTCGCATTAAAAATATTTAAATATAATAATAATTCTGATTAAAACATCTATCGGCAGCTTCAAGTATCTCTCTATCTATTTTTGTCTCAGTCACACTACAAGAATCAGCATAGACAATATTTTTCGCATTTTACATTCCAATCAGTCTAATCGTATCAAGCAAAAATCGTACTTATGTAGTTATAATATACGTGTGTGGTTAGGATTAAATTCGCAAACACTCAATGGAATCTACTTCACAAAACACACGCTACGAAATACAACAAATTAGCTTCCAGATAGAGTCTCAGATGCTTATTTATCAATATAAATAAACAAAACAATGTTTATAAACAAAATAAAATAATTTCAGCTACCTTGATGCTTATTCAACAATACAAATAAACAAAATAATGTTTATAAACAAAATTAAATAATTTCAACTACCTTGAATCCTGCCAGACGAAATCTGCCCTCTCCTGGTTGTTACTCCAGCTTCACAGTCCTTTGGATGGGCCACCACACTCACTGTTATCACTTACACTATAAAAATAGTCTTAAAATGTGTTTATTGTTATTAATTTCACTAGAAAACCGAACATCATTTCACTTTGGAATATAAAACACTACTGAAACCGTTCCCCGCTCATTTTCGATGCCTACAACAGTTTGTTAATTAATCGTTGTTCGAACTTGTTGGCGTCAAGAAATAAATGTATTCAAAGGTTCGTTTTTATTTTAAATGCATTTCTGGGACTGTTGGAAAGCGCGAATGATTTAAAAATAAGGATTTTAAATTCAAATAAATCAATTAATGATTTTACTGATACACTAAATAATGAAATAGCAATGTTTTCATATAATATTCGATAAATAAATGATAAAATATGGTACTACCTAATTAAAATATTATTATATATTAAATTGAACATATGCGAGCCACAGGCGAAAACATTATTTTATTATTACAATAAATTAAGTTATAAGGTTATTTCAAATGACTGCTAAAAAAATATTGAATCTGGTAAATTTATCTACTAAAATTAACTGTTATGCCTATGGCACACCGGTCGAGGAGCATCGAGGACCATCGAGTAACTCCTCGATGAAACGATAGAACGCACCCCGTCCTCGACGAAAAATAGGGGCGCCGCTATTTTCATCGAGTTGTTCCTCGATGAAACGAATGTATCTCATTTCAGACTTATCTTTTGTATTTGATTTCGCGCAAAACTTTGATGTATTTGTCACCGACGAAAAAGAAAACCATCGCGGACGGGTGCGTTCTATAGTTTCATCGAGGAGTTACTCGATGGTCCTCGATGCTCCTCGACCGGTGTGCCACAGGCATTAGAGTTATTTTTAAATCCTTTATATTAACTTCACCGTCATACGTACGTACGGCGGTACGTACCTACGGCAAAAAACAAAAGTAAAAAATGACCCACTTCCCGGGAACCTATCAAGCTGAAATTTTGGAAATAGACTTTTGTCACCTAACAATGCATTTTGGCAAAATTTCAGATTCGTCGCCATCTTGAAACGAAATGGCGGCTAGCTATCTCAAAATGTACTGCACCGATTGCGGTCAAATTTGGTACAGTAATAGCCAAGGATCTAACTTATGATATAGATATATTAAAATGTCAGTCCGCCATCTTGAAACAAAATGGCGGGCAGATATCTCAAAATGTGCTGTAACTATTGCGTTCAAATTTCTGATTCCGGATAATATAAAATCAAAATATCCGGAATCCGTTGACAGCCCTACTGTTTACGTTAGTTCAATTATTATGGTTCTATACTTTAAATTGAAGACCACAGGCGCGCATTGGGACATTTTCATCCATGCGAAAACTGTTACTGTTAGTTTTGTTTTAAGTTTTAATTTTAAATTAATATAGTTGTATCCGGATATCGGATTCATCTAGATACAGAATTCGGTTTCATCCGGATATCGGATTTATCCGGATAAAGGATTTCGGATTTATCCGGATACCGGATTTATCCGGATACCGAACGGATTCCGGTTTATCCGGATTGAAAAATTTCGGATTCCGGATAATTTAAAATCCGGATGTCCGGATATCCGGAATCCGTTGACAGCCCTATTAGGAACTGTGAGGAATTTGAGGAAAATATCAATTAGTTAAATGACACGTCTACTCGCTTTTACTGATGTATTATTACTGCCACCAAATTTAGAACCTTAGTCCCTAAAATAAAGACTAAAAGAAGAGTTTTAGTCCCGGAAGTGTAAAAAATAAATAGAAACTGCAATCCCTTTCCTAAAATATGCAAATTCCTGTCCTCTTTATGTCAGTACTACGAACTTATCTAATGAAGAGTAAACAAAGGGTGTAATTCCATTGTTTCTCACACCTTTCGCTCGTCTTTCTCTTGTTTCCTGCGCCAGCTCGGACCCTGTCACGCTGATCAGGATTGATTGCGGGCCGATACTGGCCGCTAAATAATACTAATGTATCTGCGATGATCAACATTTATTGGGCGCTCGGTTGGTCACCACACGGGGACATTATTTTCTGTCAGCCGCGGCAGGAAGAGGAAGTGAAATATTGCTGTTCTTTATTTTTCTGTAGTGATGCGAGGGATTAGCGGATATATGATTTGAAAGATGGATGGCTGAATGCTTGATGGACTAATCAATTTGGTTCATAGTTTTTTATTTGGGTTGGGATGGAAATACAGGATTTGTGTATTTGGATGGAGCAACTAATTCTTTACATGACCGGAAAATACCACATAAAAGTCTGTCTAACTTAGTCTCGAAACTCGAAACCTACATTTTTTAAGAATGAACTTTAAATTTGAATTAAATTAAAATAGATCAACTACAAAAATAATAGGACAAAATTGCTTTTTTTGCTGGTTCTCTAGTAAATATTTGCATTTATTGAAGAGACCCGTCTACCTCCTAAAATCCAGCATAAAATGTACTAACGTAGCAAGTGTTGTGTGGTCAGTACAAGAATGCTCAAATTTTATTTCACCAATAAGGATTTAATAGAGAAAGAATGGATCTACAGATGTGCCTTTTTAAAATTTTGATTAAAAAATTGTTCATAATTCTAAAAAAAAATCAATCTATGAAAACTTTACACGGTTATATCTCATGTTAGAAATTTATTTTTAAAATTTTAAAAAGGTACATCTGTAGATCCATTCTTCCTCTATTAAATGTTTATAAAAACATTATCCTGAAGTCAACAAAAATCTGACAGTTTACTCGCAACGAAAACACTTTTACAGTATTTTTCAACTGCAAAATGAGAATGCTTAGCTAGGATGCGGAAAAGTACGAGTTTCGGGCTGATTTTTGACGTGTAAAATCGTAGCTAAACTTCATTTAAAAAAAATATCATGCAAGTAGCCTAGTGGGCTTATATAAGATGGTATTTCACAACTTCAGGAAAAAAATTAATGACAGATAACAGTTCAGTTGTTACAAACGATTAAAAATTGTCTTTCTTGTATCTCGTTTCATCAAAACCATATCAAATCTAATCATAATTTTGATGACACGTTAGCTCCACATCACCGAAGTCAATATCCACCCCTTAGAGCTAAGGAATGACCCTTCGGCTCATGTTACATTATCCTCATGGTACAGCAATCATAAATCATTATCACACCCAAACATATTTTTGTCATAATTTCATATGGTTTTGTTTGTCCTTAGGGAGCGAACCACAACTGTTTGAGCTGTGTGGCAAGGCACAGGACAAGGGCAGTCAGTGCACATTTGTGGGCGGGAGTGTCTGACATATCGCTAGGAACATCCCTCATATGACAGTGGCAGAGACGAGATGTTTTTTGAGGGGGCACTTTATTCTTTGTGGATTTAAAATCTAAAGCGTCAAGTATCTAAATTTATTATTTTATTCGTACAACCAGATTGTAAAACATGGGTCGGACTAGAACTTAATTTTTTACTGAGCCAATTTTTTGGGTTCAAGGCTATTATTTGTGCAAAGCTTGATCTCTGCCTCTCAATCGGGCTAAAATTGTGTCGCCCGGTAGACCTTATGTCCAGTCCGCCCCTGTGAAAATTACCCAAATTTGGGTAAGGCAGCTTTACATAGGTACTATGAGTTATCGATATTATTATTACTATTATTATCCTATATTATATTTGCAAATTATACCGGGAGTTTTCTAAAACAGGCGCACCCTCCAAAAAATTGTATTTTTAGGTCAATTACATTTATATTATAGATTTATAAACTACATTCAAAGGCGCATTAAACTAAATAAATAATTAATTTTTATTACTTCTTGTTTAGTTAGAAGTGACATCAACTTCCTTATTTTGAATGGAACACTCCGTATATTTTTTAAGATTTTGATTTTACCTAAAATTCTGAATACAACTATGTGTAATAAGCTACTTAGAAATCAACAGCGAAAAAGTAGCTTATTATACATGGTTGTATTCAGAATTTTATGTAGAATCAAAATCTTAAAAAATATACGGGACGTTCCATTTAAAATAAAGAAGTTGATGTCACTTCCGGCTGAACAGAAAGTAATAAAAATTCATTACTTATGTAGTTTAATGCGCCTTTGAATGTAGTTTATAAACTTATAATATAAATGTAATTGACTTAAAAATACAATTTTGGGAGGTGCGCCTGTTTCAGGAAACACCCGGTATGTGCAATTACCGGTTATTAATGGAACAAACATGAGATATTACAGTTAGATTCTTTGTGGATTCTTTTGTACTTCTGAATCTTGAAGAAAAAGAAATTCAACCGTTTTGAAGCTTTTAAAATGTATTAGAAGTTCTTCTTTTCCAAGACTCATTGAATATTCAATTTAGCGGCACTGTTATTTGACAGCTAATCCTCTAGGATTGTTTTCCCCAGAATTTAGAAGCATGAAAAAATCCTCAAAGAATCCACAATAAAGCCTCATTCACAATATGAAATTAGTAGTTATAGTCAGTAGGTTTAGTTAGTAGTTATTGTTAATCAGTTAGTTGTGACTACTGACTTTCACAATTACAAAATTATTGTTGTACTTAGCCTAGTAAAACAAATTAGTTTTGAATTTAGCGTCACAAGTCAGAAATGTCAGTTTGTTCGCTTATAAGTATATTTTATGTTTGGTTTACTTAAAGTTGCCTTTCATAATAATCTTTTTATATAAATGGCTAAAGAAGCATTTATAAATATGATACAAAATTGTAAATGTCTCTATGACAAAGATGATCTCGAATATTAATGTTATCTCAGACGTCAAACGTCAAAATAAATTTTCGTTCTAGATTCTTATTGGTAGTTTATACAGAAAATCATTAACTACTAACTACAGGTTTGGAGTTTGTGAACGTTACAACTAAAATGCATATGTCAAATCACTAACGTTAACTGTACCATTCGTATTGTGAATGAGGCTTAAATGTTGCATTTAACAGTTAAATTAAAACTTATTATTTATTGTAAAAACATTCCTCTCACAAAATTATTCCTCGCGTCTGTCATAAATCTCTCCCACAGCATATTGTGGTTTACATTCATACATATGATTCTGTCGGGGTGGGGATCGAATCTGGGTCTGGTGGATTTTATTACGAGTGTAATCCGCTATCATGGACCCGATCAGCATAATAATGGTTATGTAACCGAACCGAGGCGTAACTTACACTTACACCCCAAGTTACCAGGGGTGGTAGGGTAGAGTAGGGCATAGTGTACCACATATGTGCGCCTGTGTATGTAGATGCAGGAGAAATGAACATCTGAGACAAGGGATGTGATGTGTTATGCTAATCAGAAGGAAATAATGGATGTATTGTATTATTGCAGGGATAATAGTTAGTGGAGAATTGATGGTTTTGTTTTTAAATAAGTTACGTTATGTTTAAGCGGACCATGCCCAATGCCCATGCTTTTCGAATTCTTCCCACTTGACAAAATAAAATCCCCAGAACATTTCAAGAATGTGAACATCCCGGCTTGTTACTTGCTATATTTGCCCATTAACATCCTAATAATATCTTTGCGATTGCTAATGTGCGCCCTTGGTAACATTATCCATGTTACATCCCAATGTTGTAATTTGGTAATAATATCACAATTATGCATCCCATGTAATACTCTGAGATGTTTGTATTGAGTAGGTATGTAATTTTTGATCGTACTCAGGATGTGGCTAGGATAGACTTACGGAACATCACTTAAAGAACAAGAATAAGATATTTTTAAACATCCCATGGACAATTCATGTCAATTGGGTTAGAGCACTCTTGATTTCACTTTTATTCTATTCCACTCTGTTTCCCATTATACCATGGCTGGTTGAAACTCGTACTTTGTCGCATCCTAGATATATATGCCATGTTTTTTTTTCGAAAAGACTGTCAATTTATTATTTTATTGATTTGAAGATATTGTTTTTATAAACATTTAATAGATAAATAATGAATCTACAGATATACCTTACCTACCTTTTTAAATATTTAAAAATAAATTTCTATTATGAGATAATAAATCTTGTAATGTTTGTATAGATATTTTTATAATTAATAAAAAAAAATTAATTAAAATGTAATTAGGCACAACTGTTTATTGATCTTTGAAGTATATAATTCAAATATAGGAGAAAATGAACAACATAGCTCCGGACCAATGTACAACCGTACGAGGCCGAAATCGATTAAAAAAAAGTATATAATTTGTTATGAAATAATGATATATTTAAAAACATCACTCATTAACATTTATTGTAGGCTCATTTAGTTGGTAAGTTTTTACTGTTAAACTATTTAAAAATGTAACACATATTTTGACATTTGTAATTTATTTACAGATCTGAAGATGGTCATAATCATGACCGAAACGTTGTCATACTATTATTAAGTAAAACTAGAGCCATGTTATCCAAAAACATGAATTAAATTATTAATTCTTTCCTTAACAACAAGTTTTTCTTAGATTATGCCATTTTTGTGTATTTTCTAATCGCAAATGTAAACATCTATGGATGAGGGTGGACGTAAGGCGTAGGCTTGGAATGAAATCAGGGATAATATTTGTGTAACCGTACTGAAAATACAATTAAGAGTTTACTACTTATTCTTTTAATGAATTCACAGACACGAACTGAGGGGTGAGGGGTGCGAAAACCTCCACCGGTGCCGATGTCACTGACACCGAATTAAACTTTCATGCTGTTATACTCTTCACCCTTTCTTTGATTTAACTTCGTGTAGGGAATTTAATTCGCACAAGCTGTGTTGTTTTTACACTTGCTCCTTGTTCATACATGAATTCTTTGAGGATTCTTTCATTTTCCAGGATCCTGGACTGTTTTGAAGTTATATCAATGATTTGAAAAGTTCTTCTCCAAGACTCATTGAAGAAGCAATTTAATGGCGCCGTTATTTGACAGGCGAGTCTCACAAGATTCAGAAGCATGAAAGAATTCTCAAAGAATCCATACGTCTTAAGAGCATTCTGTACAGGAAGAATGTACACGTTAAAGCATTTTACACTCATACACCTCATCGACACATGGTTGCACATTTTAACAAAAACAAATTTTTATATGGTAGATAAGGGATAAAACTTCGTTCTATAGTGCAATTTTTTTTCAGCACGTTCGAAATTACTTACTTTCAACCGCTTGCAGGCGTTTAGAAGCACCTACAGATTTTTCTTTATATTTCGCAGAACATGATATTTTTAATTTGAATCGTGAAGTTGAAAGTTTAATCTACGTTGGGGTAGTGTTATTTTTTAGAAAAAACTTTCTGATTTCGAGAAAATTAGAGGTAAAAAATATGAATTTTTGTAGTATTCTTTATTTTATAAACTAAAACAGAAAAAATGGCACTAATAGAACGAAGTTTTATCCTTTATCTACCATATAAAAATTTGTTTTTGTTAAAATGTGCAACCATGTGTCGATGAGGTGTATGCGTGTAATGTGCTTTTTACGTGTATATTCTTCCTGTACAGAATGCTCTTAAGGAGCTCGTCTACCTATTTTCCGTTTTCGTAAAATACTCTCGATATTACTTTTTTTTTCTAATTCACTCTCTTCCCCACTTCTACGGCTGCCCGAAACTCGTACTTTGCCGTATCCTAGCTATGCAATGTCATTTTGAAGTTGAAAAATACTGTAAACATGGCTCTAGTATTCCCATAATAACTTCTGCATTTTTTAAAGAAATTAAGCAAAACAAAATTTATTCGAAAAAGAAAGGTTAGCTGCAGGCTTCTTCCATTTATAATGACTGAAAAAAATCATATCAAATCGTATCAAATAATGACAAAAAACATCATTTTTAAATATTTTTTACTTTTAATTCCTAGGCCATAGACAAAAAATCTGACGTGGACACCACATGACTTCCTTGTACGCCTTGTTTGTTCATAATTTTCTTAATAACTAAAATGTAGAATAATATAAAAAATTCTTTAACTTATTATACTAGTATACTCACAAATATATTTTAGTCATTTTATTTAAACTGCAGAAGAAGATATAAACGATATTTTACTATTGTCACTGCTACTGTCACTGTCATGTCATAATCATTTAAATTTTACCTAGTAACAAATGTTAATCGATCATGGACTACAAGATACCGAAATATTAAATTATAAGTAGGTATATACTTTAATTATTCTTAAATGATAGAAGATACAGAAAAATTTATAAAATACCGATTGTAGATAATAATCACATAATCTTTCATTTAAAATAAAAAAAATTGCCTAAAATTAATTATTTATCAATTTTTTTTTTAAATTTACTACTTCCGGTTTGTAGATTGAAACCAAAAATAGGAGGTGCACAACTAGATGCTATAACAGTCCTAAATACAAAATTTCAGCTTTCTACGTCTAACCGTATTTGAGTTATGCGACACACATACGTCCGTACGCACGTACGTACGCACGTACGCACGTACGCACGTACGCACGTACGCACGTACGTACAGACGTCACGACGAAACTAGTCATAATGGATTCAGAAAAGGTCAAAACGGATATTTCCGTCAAAATCTGAGAACCGAAATTTTTCGCGATTACAATACTTCCTTACTTCGTACAAGGAAGTAAAAATAGAAAAAACTAAAGGCATTTTCACTGTTATAGAAATTTGACATAGTTTCTCCAGAAATTAATTTCGTAGAAAAACAGTACCCAGTTAAGAATATGATATCAAATATGTATGCATAGATAAAGATTGCATGAGCACGCAGACTGACAAGCTAATACATAATATTTATTCAAAAATAGAACATTTACCAGCAATAAATCAAATAAATCTATATCTATCTGCTATTCATATTCATAAACATTTATTTTGCTTTTGCCTCAATTGTATAAATCTAGTATTATGTAAGGCATTAGTAAATATTTTCAATAAAGTATGTCTTCTGTAAAAAAATATTAAAAAATATTGGGTGGGCCAACACTTTTCAGGGTAGGCCCTGGGCAATCCTTAGTTACGTTCCTTGTAAAACCATAACAATGGTTGAACACTTAAAATGGTCAACTGTAATGACTAAATCTCGTACTAAAATATACCACAATTTGAATCCAGCATGTTATCAATTACAGTAGTAATCGGTTAATAAACAAATCACCTCTCAATAATTTTAATTAACAATTTCAACATCTGCCGCAAAATAGTTGTACCTAAATTTGCATACAACTCCAGCCACATTAATAACGATTCTTCGTGAAACCTTTTAGTCCGGGCCTGTGCTGCAAGTTCGCTAGCAGTTGTTTCATTGCATTCATTCACCAGCGAGATTTGATCATGAATATTAATTAACCAAACACATTAAATTGCTAATATTGATATAATGAAATCTGCGCTGGCTAAAGCGACAACAGTTTTAATAAAGCCATCACCCACTGTTCTAGCGATTTAGGGCGAGCTGGAACTATTGTAATGTAAATAAGCAGAACGACTGGAAAGGCTCATTTTGCCGAGTGCGGCGTATCAATCATGGTGGTAGGGATTAGGGGTGAGTCACTGTGATTGTAGTTAATCGTTGACTATTTTTTAAATTAATAACAAATAATTGAATATGGTGCGAATTTAACAGGAGTTCAACAATTAATATCCAATTTTTACTTAACCAATAATAGATAATTTATAAACCATAATTTTAATAGTAATATGGAATGCTTGTACTTTCATCATTTTATTTTTATTAAAATGATATTTTTAGCTTATCCTAGAGACTTGACAATAATTATATTTCGAAATAATTTTGTGACAATTTCCAAATCGAAAGCACATTGCTTGATAATAACCCAACGTCGTTACGTTCGCAACCGTTTCCAGAAAGTCATTTTTATGCACTTTATCTGCATAAATATCTGCAAACAGGAACAAGCAATAGACATAAAAAATATATCAATAGAATCATCAGACTTTCTAGATTACCTTATGCTAAATAAGAATACCTGAAAATAAATATAATTTGCAGTAGAAATGAATGACGAAGGAGCAAAATTTATCCAATTGCAATGAATTTTATGCAAAATGAACTATTATACAGACTTTTTTTAAAAATAAGGCAATTATAAATGTATATATTTTCATTGTTTAACATAATTTTCATTCTAAGTTACATTTTTTATTCGAAATTTATGCAGAAAGCATGTGCAAAATGAGCCATGCACAACGCACAAGTATTAAAGTGTTGCTGACGTTTTACAGAAAAAAACTTTTTTTATTAAATCAAATGATTTTGACTATTATGGGATTAAAAAATTACCACTACAGACTTCGTGTTACGGTTTTTACACTTTTAAGCGCGCCCTTAAAACTATTTGAGTATTTTAATCTGTAGCCCCACGTTGGGCGCCAACTTTGTAGGGTCTGTTTTGCTACAAGTTATTATTATGGTAACTAAGCAAATGAGTTATTAAAGGTTTAGACCTGTAATACATTACAAGTCTCATAGAAGTGACTTTACAAATATATTCTTTCAATTGTCCTACCAACAACAACCTTTAATTACAAAATGTAATGAATTATTTTTTAAATTATAAAGTTATTTTATCAAAAACACGCTTTGAAGGTGAAAATAAACTTTTGTACGCGGCACACTTGAAAATAATTTTTACTGGGATTAAGGAGTCTGGCTCCTCCGTCGTTGGCCCCTAAACTTTTCAGCTCACCCGTAAAGATTAATTTACTACGCTCGCCATGTAAATAACTAACTTTGTGTATAAAAATCTTTGTAAGTAAGTATTTGTTGTTAATGTATAATATTGTAAAACAAAAAAAATTGTCAGCAGTACTTACCATTTACTTTCCATTTCCACAATCGGAACTGCAACAAATTTATTCAAGATTCCACGAACTACCATTTGTTTATTTATTAATTCATACACTAGAACAAAATTAAAAAATAACACAAAATCGAAAAAATAATAAATTACTATAAAAACAATCACAAAATCTTTGTATTTTGAGTATCATATTTTTTGTATCATATGTTTATTAAACAATACACCAAAGAAAAATTGAATTATTTCAAAAAGGTTTTATGATAATTTTTATCCGAGAAAGGAATCAAGAAGGGACCACCACCATTACTACCAAAACATTTCCTCTCGTTTATAATAATTTTATTATGACTAGAGGACTGAAAATGTACCGATTACAAACGATATGCACAGAGTATAATAAGTTTCATAATAAGAACTATACATATTTGGTTTTATGATAAATTACACATTCTACATTACATTAACCCAATCACGCATACAAATCTTCTTCGGTAGTGGTAACATTGCACGTTGCAGCCTTTGTACTATCAAAGTGGGAACTAGGCCTAAGAAAGAGACAGAGCCTTGCAGAGGCCTTTGCGTCTTTAATCTCGAGTTGTAGGGCGACTCACTACTCCACAACAGTCAAAACATTGCCAACAATCCATTGCAACTTACTTTGATTGTAGAAAAAAAAGATTACTTGACTGAATTTATACTTTGTGACTGTACGTTCAATATACACAATAAGTTAGAATAAAGTATACTCTGTATTACGTTAAAAAAAGATTCAGGAGAAGCCATACCACAAATGAACGCTTTACACATGAATTCTTTGTGGATTCTTTCATGTTTCTGATTTTAAAATAATCCTGGTGATAATTGCCTGTCAAATAGCGGCGCCGCTAAATTAATCTTCAATGAGTCTTGAAAAAGAAGAATTTCTAATGCATGGATAGCTTCAAAACAAAACAGTGAATTTTTTATCTAAGATTAAGAATCATGAAAGAATCTTGTTTTTGAGTGTGTAATTGCTCATAAAAAGTTCCTTCTAGTAACCTAGTTACTAAATCTGTTTTTTAAAGTAGTAAAGTAGATATAAAACAGCAAATAACTATTCAAGGTATTAAAACCTTTTTCTTAAAATACGAATACTGTAAGATAGTACTGTAAGATAGTACCTATAATTATTGCCATAGATATACACCGTAGTCTCTCGAAAGTATACCCTTTTCTAACTCAGAATATACCTTGTCAACCGTATTCATAAAAAAAACACTATGAACTGAGTGAAGGTACAGGTAAGAGACCCAACTTTATGTGCAAAAAAATGTAGAAAATATATCCGATACTAGATGGCGCCACAGTACACTGGAATACTGCGAATAAGGTATGTGTTTTAATTAAAATTTATCGTATAGCTTGCGTAAAGTAGTTTTGCAACTTGTTTCTGAAATCGTTTTGCAAGATACTAATTGGATCTCTTATTTAAGTTCTTCTGCTGCTATTAACTGATTAGATCACTAAATTAGGAAACGAGTTAAACTAGATTATAACCTTAGTTTTGGGATAACTAAAGTTATTGAATACGGTTGAATTGTTAGTGAGTCGCCCAAATTCTAGTCTTATTCAAAGTTGAATCACATTAGAAACAACTAGCTTCATAAATAACAACAAAAATAACAATTAGAAACTAGTTTATTTGGTATTGTTTTTGGTTAGATAGGATCAACGAATCAAGTACCCGAAACGGACAAACAAAAAGAACCATAAAAGATTACATTGCCCAAACAATTTAGAATATCGTCTTACCTTGCTAATCCAATGTAACCAATTTGAGATCTTCTAATAAAATAATTGTTGAAGCTATTCTTTCTTTCCAACTCACCTTAGGCAGGTACGAAATACAATACTTGGTACTAGATTGGCTTGGCTACGTTACTCGTAGGTTGCCAACCCTTTTTGGGATAAGGAAAACGGGAGACATCGAAACTAAACCCATAACACTATGTACAAAACCTTCGCCTAACTACAAACGTCCTACAGGTATACGCTAGATGGAGTCCCAATCGCTGCGAAGATTATGGAGGTTATATTTCCCAACTTTCAACACAAGTGTCTCACATAGGCTCCTTCGATATGTTTATGATTAGCCAATAGTAGATGAGATCTTTCACATAGTATATCGCCCTTGTTGGAAATGTTCTTTGGGCCTATATACTATTTCCGTCACTACTTGAGTTGCTTCTTCCTCGGATCTGACGATTAAGTGGTCAGTTCACATCACGTCTTTTATTCTACTTGAATATGGCAGCCTGTGGATCATCGGTATAGATATGTATTTGATTGTGTGCGGTTACCAGCAGCCAACTCACTAATGTTGTTAATAAAGAAGTTGCAACAGGGGAGATCTTGATGCAGTTTAACTGGACTGTTTTTGAACTGAGTTGTCTTATTGCTTATTGGGAAATTCGGACCTCAGTCGTGGCATTCAAGTCGATCGATTGTTTGATTGTGTGTGGCACGTATTGCTTATTGTGAAATTCGTCCCTCATCGTAGTTTCAAGTCGATCGATTGTTTGATTGTAGTTTGCATTTAAAAATGTAGTATTTGTCTTTTTTTAGAACTGTTCGACAATATATCTTTTCGTAAGTGTCCTATTGGGCCTATTTATGATATAAGGCTTCTAGACCATTATATATCGTCCAATATACACAATTGAGATTGGCATACGTATGTATTAAACTTGTAATATTCTATGGACCTACTCACTATTTTAGTGCTTTACGATTAGTGTCCAGAATTATCTTTGTTGAAAGACCTTTACTTGTTAACGTTGTATCAGTTGAAAAATTGCTATACAGTTGAGATCTTTATAATTGGTTCACCTTTCTATCAATTTCTGTACCATTTTACGATAGTCCAGACTTATTTATGTTACCAGTTAGGAAATAAACTTATCGTCCATTCATTGGTCTTTTCCTTCCAGTTATTGTCCAATTTCACTGTACATCTCTTCTTGATTGGCCACTTCAGTATCAAACTTTAGTGTCCTATTGGACAAACATTGTGTTACCATTTGGGAAATAAACGTATAGTCCACCCATTACAGTTATCTTCAGTAAGAGTGTTCTATCGGGCAAACATTATGTTACCAGTTGGGAAATTAACGTATTAGGACTCCTCTGACAGTTATTGTTCACTTTCACTGTACTTTTCTTGTTGATTGCTTACTTCAGTATCAAACTTGTGTACCCTATCGGGTAAATATTATGTTACCAGTTGGGAAATGAACCTATTGGGACTCCTCTGAAAGTTATTGTCCACTTTCACTGTACATCCCTTGATTAGTTACTTCAGTATCAAACTTGTGTGCTCTATCGGGCATTACCAGTTGGGAAATAAACGTATTGTCCACTTTCACTGTACATTTCTTGACTGATTCACTTCAGTATCAAATTTGAGTGTCCTACCGGGTAAACATTATGTCACCAGTTGGGAAATAAACTTATTGGGACCCCTCTGACAGTAGTTATTGTCCACTTTCACTGTACATCCCTTGATTGCTCACTTCAGTATCAACTTGTGTGTCCTATGGGGTAAACATTACGTTACCAGTTGGGAAATAAACGCATTGGGACTCCTCTGACAATAGTTATTGTCCACTTTCACTGTACTTTTCTTGACTGGTTCACTTGTCCTATCAGGTAAACATAATGTAACCAGTTGGGAAACAACCGTATTGGGACTCCTCAGCCAGTCACTATCACTGCACTTCACTACCTAAGTGTCTTGGTGTTCCTCCAGGTGCTTGATATCGTCGCTGCAGTCGTGGCGTCAGCCGGGGCGCTCGGCGACGCCGATGCCGGCGCCGGCGTACTGACAGGCGGACAGGCCCGCGGACCCGGAGCGCACGGGACTCACGCCGGAGTAGGCGCCCACGAAGCCGGACGAGTGCTGCTTGGCCTTGAGGCGCAGCGAGGCGATGCTGGACGACATCGCTGCGCACGGCTCGCCCGCCGCTCGGTGGTGGTACATGTAGGGGTTGGCGGGCGCGGTGTACGGGCACGGTTGCGCCGAGGCGCCGGGGGTAGCTAGCATTGAACCCGCTGCGCCTGACATGCTTGCTACTGATGTCGCGGCCTGGAAGAGATACAGGAATTAGTTATCTTATAATATATAAAGAAAAACAATTCTCAGATGAAGTCAAGAAAGCCGCATTTATTTTTATTTTTCTAGTGACCATTCAACAG
Source organism: Agonum fuliginosum (assembly GCA_947534325.1). Taxonomy (NCBI): domain Eukaryota; kingdom Metazoa; phylum Arthropoda; class Insecta; order Coleoptera; family Carabidae; genus Agonum; species Agonum fuliginosum. The sequence goes on along the minus strand of OX384034.1, from coordinate 3,931,286 downwards.
AATTTATCTACTTCCAATAAATTATTAAATGGTAAACGTTATTATAGAGGAATATAATAATAGATCTCAATAATGCGTGTGAAGATTTTTGAAATTCAAAGGGCAGTGGAGAGATTCTTTTGCAACCAGGTCGATCAAGTGGTCAACTTTAAGTAGTATCCGAGTTCAATTTAATTGCAATGTTTTTATAATTTAACGACTGGCCGACGAACTTGAACCACGGAACTCCGAGTTCGTACGCCATCACATGCAGAGAGCTATCGGAATAAAAAATAATTCCTGGATTTCGTAAAGAATTATCGAGGAAATGTTTAGGAATTCAAAGAAGTTTTACAGTTTCGTTGATTTTTGAAACCCTTATTAGTTTTTACAACCTTGTGGTTACTTTGGTTTTTGATATTTATTTTTCTTACAACCTAACCATAATGGTTACGTTGATTATAGACACCTTCACTAGGCAACATGCTTAAAACCCTATATAAAACAACAGCACTTCGAATTAAAATGTATGGCGAATTAGAACTTAGACGTCTGAAGTAGTATAAAAATGGTAGCTTCCTTTCTTTAACAAATAACCATACAATATCATTGCCTGAAAAGCTAATCATTGTAGAAAACGAAAAATGCTGTTGAAATCAATGTAACCATTTATAATCCCTGCTAGAAACAACGAAAGAATTTTGACAGTTCTTTAAATATTCATAAAGTAGTTGGAAGTACGAATTATTTAAACAAGTATCAAGTAAATTGTTGCAGAAGTGCAAGTACAAGTACCAAATTTAAAAAGTACTTGAAGTACAATACTTGCAAAATTAATAATTAAACTTGAAGTAATGCCCAGCTCTGATTTCCTTTTTTTCCTTCACTCATATGCGCATCACCGATTCAAATGAAATTAGAGATTCGATCCCTACCTGAAAGCAGTTGACGCTGACGGGCGACTGGTGGTGGTTGGGCGGCACGACGGGCCAGGGGAAGGTCTTGGTGCCGAGCGGACTGGGCACCTTGGAGGCCCAGTTGTTGTACGAGCTGTAGGAGCTGTACAGCGAGTCGGGGTCGGTGAAGGGCTGCATCAGCCCGTTGAACTGCGTGCCGAAGCCGTTCTTGAAGTCCGCCGCGGCGGCTGCGGCGGCGTTCATTGCGTTGCGCTCGCGTTTACGCCACTTCGCGCGACGGTTCTTAAACCATACCTGCAACACAAGACGGGACGTTAGTGGATTTTAGTTTTGATGATAAACATTCAACAGGATTTCAATGGAAGATTGATGTTGAATAAAAAGAGGATGACTGTTAAGTAACAGGTACGTGTGTATTGAGTTTTATCTTCTTTTGACGGAAGATTTCTGTAAAATAATTAACATGATATTCTTCCCTGAGGAAGACTGAATTACAGTCGAAACGTCGGTGTTTTATTGGATTTTAAATAAATTGACTGCTTCTCCTACAAATCCTCTTTTATTGCAACATGATAATTTACGAAGTATAACATAATGTCATTGTGTCATTTCTGTTTATCCTATGCACTCTGCTCCGAGCTGGGCCGTGTCCACTTCTGTCATATATTATAACTCGGACCCAGTGGTATTATAACGATTCAATTCTGCGATTGAATTAGGGATTATTATTTATTCCAGCTTCTTTTTAGACCGGGTCGCCGAAATTCCAGCCGCCGGATCGTTCTTAATTTTTTTGTCACAATTATCGTAAAATTATAACAGTGTTAGACATAACACATGGTATTAAAAAAATAAATTTTAAAATTTATTTCAATAATCAGCTCTCTCTACAAAATAATTTTTTTTCGTCTGTTACCTACTATTACTATATTGTTATTGATGTATACCACATATCACCGACAGTATGCATCTACTTGACAAAATAAAATCCCCAGAACATTTTAAGAATGTGAACATCCCGGCTTACTTGCTATTGTTGCTATATTTACCCATTAACATCCTATTAATATCATAGCGATTCTTAATATTCGCCCTTATAGTAACATTATCTATGTAACATCCCAATGTTACTAATTTAGTAATAACTAATATCCCAATTCTCTAGCGTATGTTATTTCTCTGAAATGTTTGTATTGAGTATGTAATTTTTGATCGTACTCAAAATGTGTCTGGGATACGTAATATCACTTAAAGTACAAGAATAAGATATTTTTAAACATTCCATGGACGATTCATGTCAAGTGGAACATTCCTTTTGTTACTATTTTAAAAAAATATCTAGTAAGTACTTATATTACAAGAATCCTAGACATTTCATGCAGTACTGGCATATAAAGTCAACATTTTATTACACAATATTTCGAGACTTTTGATAGAAACTAAATAACCAACCCAATACCGCAATACCTTTCTTGAGTCATTAACATCTGATATTTTATTGGTAGGTACTGTTATACCACTTGAAAAAGAAAGGCAAAATTTCATTAATGTATTTTTTTTTAAACACAAGCAGTCAAAAGTATCAGTATACTACCAAGCTAAATAGCATTATAATTTTATTATGTTTCGACCGGATCATACGACAAATTCGGCCGGATTGGCCTGAAGCAGCATCAAGCCCGGATATTCGTGCCATCTCTACTTCTATCTATATTTCGCCCAACAATTTTTAGTGTGTACCTATGTTAATTTACAACTGGGTTATTAACAAAACAATAATACAACCACTCAGAAAAACATCTATATTTCTGTGTCTGTTCTTCAAGAGGCATTCCCCCGTTCCTCGTTCCCGTGACGTATTCATCTCCGGGGTAAATTGCTCCCAGCAAAGCGAGCAACTATTCTCGCCGTCATCTTGCATTACGTGCGTCTTCCATCTCCTAGCGCAGAGGGCGAGACGTTCTCCAACGTTCAGGACGTTCAGCAACGTTCAGCAACGCTGCGAACCAACGATGCGTCTAATTGCGGCGACGGAATGAAGACAGACGAGCCGTGTGATTGGCTGCGAAGGCCAACAACGCGAAACAGAAGAGGGTGCATGAGAATTATCAGTGCATCGGAAAGGGATATTGAAATGGAAGAGTTTACCAAACGATTGCTGGATTGCTTACACTAAGTTTTAGTTAAATGGTACCATAGAAATTCAAGGTTTTAATAATTTGGTATTGGGTATAGCTAAACTTCTAAAAAGCCAATGCTGCAAACCGTGTTTCGATATCTTGTTTAATTTTCGAATTATCCCAATTCTTCGAGACTGCATTATCTCAAAAGCTAAACGAAATACGATATATCAAATTGCAGTTTACAGCATTGTGTTTCTTACACTGTAATTGACTTAAGTTTAAATAAATTTTGGAACTGATATCTCGAAAATGGTAGAAGTTATATGGATTGATTATTTACTATTGAATGTGTATGTACAAATATTCAGGATAAATTCTGAAAGGTACCTGTAAATTTATTGTATTATTGTATTGTTGTTGGTGTTTCAAGTTTTTGACTATATTGTAAGTATTTTTGTATTTATTACTAAATCATTATTGTTATAGTCCACGCATACATCAAGTACCTAATAATCGTTAAATGCTTATTGCAGTCACACAATGCCCAAAACCGCAATCGTTTAAGATTAGCCCGCAGATAAGAAATATAGTCGAACAGTTCAGTATTTGCCATATTTATTAACCCGAGTATATATTTACCCCCAGTGTTCCACTGGTAGAGTAAGAGTTTTTCGAAGCTTATTAGCAGGGTTGTATTGTATGCCCTGGCGCATCTCAGGCTTGTAGTTTTGACCATTGTGTGACTGTAATGACCCCCTAATAAACGCTAATGATTATTAGGTAGATGAAATGTATTTGTACTATACATGATATGTATGTATTGACCTAAAATTTTTTTTCTTGTTGTTATGTAGAGACCTGAGGAAGGACTCAGCAAGGCCGAAACGTCGACGTAATATAAAATAAAATAAAGAATTTTGACTTAAAATCCAGTGATCCTGTTTTTTATTCATCATTCACCTGCATTTTATATAAACAATTTTTGATATTTGAAAAAGTAGATTTTTAGAAATCTTGAATGAAAACTGTACTAGCTCAAATCTTTAGCTGAAAATTTTAAGCTCATTTAATTTGACGAGAGAAATGCAATAATAACAATCAAGTTTTTTTTAGTGATCAATTTAGTTGTTTTTACGAATATAATAACATATTTTTTTGTCAATTATCTTGATATCCGTAATTTGATTATAAAATACCTTTATATCTAATAAATTTATCTGGTACTAATGGTAGAAAAATAGCAAAATATCTAGCATAACCCGTCTCTAATGTTGTGGACATTATTTAAAAATAATATGTATGTAATAAATAAGACTAAATACAAAAAAGTGTCCGAAGATATAGTCGACGGGGCTCGTATGTGATTGTCGAATTAAATCGCACTCGGATGCTTCAAGCTGACCACTTGTCCTTTTGCACTTATTTACATAAAAATATCTCCGCTGTCGTCATGAATTTTAAAGGTCGTCGCACGGATTGAGATTCTTACTGCACCAAGACGAATCGGTCAAAGTGTTTAGATTCCACTAGAAAAACATCTACCATTCTACAATTGAGAGTAAACCAGCAAAATAAATGCAACGCAGCTTCAAAGTTAAATATTGAATAACTTGAATATAGGCTACAGGGTGTTACAATAATTATCTTCGGTATGAATTCCCTTCTCCCATCGCGTGATCTACTTGTGCTGCTCACGCTCCGCTCAGCATGACGGCGTGAATCGGTCACGCTCATGTCACGCTGGACCAATGGGCCGTGATTAACGGCATATAAATTAAGATATTTGCTTTGCAATTACACGCTTCGTAAGGGGGACAGAACAGAACGATACAATCACTGACGCAGGAATGAGAACAGAGAATTCATTATATTGCTATTGCTTATGGTCAGCGGTAGCGGTAGCGGTAGCGGTAGCGGAGTGGTAGAATTTGATTTCCTGGTGTGGAATTATAATTTAATTTAGTTCAGTATTTAATTATTTATCAAATAGCTCTTAATAAAAGCATCATAACTATGGTGATTTTAAACTAGTGAAGTAAAAGATTGCCTGTTAGTGCTTTTGATTAAAATTATTCCCACTTGTGGATAAATTGTTATTTCATTTGTTAGAAGTCAACATAGTAACGATGTTTTAGGTTGAAATAGTATATTACTTTACTAGTGGGAGAAGTAAAATGCCTCTGTCATGAGTGTCTGATTGGTCACGAGCAAAGCGAGTGGCCAATCAGAACACGAGTTAGAGCAGCATTTTACTTCTCCCACATGTGAAGTACGATATTTTTCCTCACTGTGAGGAAATATAATATTTTTTAAATATTTAAGCAGTTATTGGATGGATAAATGTTAACAGTTTCTAAAAATGTGTCAAAATCATAGCTCATTTTTGCTATAAATTTTTGTTATTTCTACACATATACATTTAAAAATTTGAAATTCTTTACAATAACGTAGAAATGTGCATACTTTAGTATAAAATTCTATTTAAATTTTTTGGATTATTTTTAAACAAGTTATTCAACTTTACATCTGAGTGACTATACTTATTACTCCGATAGTAGTGAGTTAAGATTTCTCACGCGGGTAATTCGTTACTTTGCCCACTTGTAAAGTAAATAATAATAATTATTTCAACAACTTTTTTCACATCAATATTCATAATGGTAATAGAATATTTATAACAAAGCAAAAAGTTTGTGAAATATGAAATTTATTGCAAAATTATAATTTCAGAAAACTAAAACCAAATTCACATATTATAGTGTCAAAGCGGGAGGTTGCTGGCCACTTCAGATATTTTTAAATGTCGAAAAGTTAATTTCAGTATGTGCGAGCGAAGTAAATAATTATAATAATCACTAATGCCGGTAACCATTAATGAGCGTATCAACATGAACAATATACGCAAAAATGATTCATAAAAAATAATTTGAAAAAATATCGATGTGCTAATGCCGCGTACATGTTCAGTACGCCGTTGAAAGACAGAATTTATTTTTTCATTTAATTAATGAACGTATGGGTATCTAATTTGCTTTTCATTGAGGGGGAATATTGAAATATTCAACCTTAATTACTTTTTTGTTTATTTTTTAATTGTTTTTCATTTAAATTCTTTTCATAACGTTTGGAAAATTAAAAAATAATGACCGCGAGAGTACAGCATGAAGTTACAAATAAATTACACATGAACTTCAATATGTAAATGAGCAAATTACATTAATTGTCTCTCTCAATCCTGAAACCTCATCATTTGTATAATTAATTACTATATACTCTAATTACTCACACAGCTTTTAAATACAAACATGAACCGTACATATTGCAAATACGAATTATACAATTGTTCATAATTGCGATAGATACACCAGCATTTATTATTCATACTCTCATATAACGTTCAATTACTTTCCTAACTATTTTCATATACAGGGTGTTTCATAACTTCGAGTACATACGTTAATGGTATATGTTGTTTGATATGCTGATTACGAATCTAAAATAATTTTTTTTTAATTCGAAAAATGAAGGGTTGTTTACCTAAAACATTTTTTGTAGTACTACACTGGATTCGTTTTCCTATTAAATACAAACAATAGAAGTAGGTAATGAACATCTTAAATTACATAATACTAGTAAAATAAACGAAATTTAATTATTTTTATATTTTTAATGAAACAATAATTACTTACTCCACCCAGTGGCAGTGGCTACGAAAAATTTTGAACTGGGAAACATGGAAATGAATTTTGCGATTAAAAAAATAATCTTTTTGATTCGTAATCAGCATATCAAACAACATATACACTTAACCTATGTACCTACCTGAAGTTATGAAACACCCTGTATTTATGTGGTAAAAAGAGTTACATACTCATTTCTAAAATGGTAATATAGCTATTAATATAACAAGAATATGCGATTTATAATATTCGAGGTGAAACCGAGTGTCTTTGAACATCCAAGGTGGCTTAAATCGCATATATACGCGTTGTATTCAAAGTTTAATCGTATCATCAACGACAGCGATGTTAAAACAAATCAACTATTTCATCTGTCTATTAGTTGACAGTTCGCATATTATGGAAGGTTTTGATGTTATTATGGTTGTATCTTGGCCGTTTTACACCACGCTAAATATTGAGCAATAAATTGCTATGTTTTAAATGAACTCTGTTTTATACTGAGACAATTGTATATACCTACCTACAATATTTAGTTCGTGATTCTGCGCAGTTCGCATATAATAATAATTTGACAGCCGCGCTTATCTATTTTTTCAGACAATTTCCGAAGCAATGCGATATTTCACACAATTTGCTGCATGATACTATACACAAATTAGATTGTTTCAAAAATTGAACAATATCTTGTTCAAGATTTAGTGTAATGTAAAACGGGCTTAACGTATTAAGGGTCTCGTCTCCGTTACAAAATATTGCGTGTTTAGAGGTGTAGCAGTTTCTGCTTTACTCATTGCATATTAAAAATTTGAAGGAAAAACAGATACTAGATTTTTGTGAAAGAATTAATCTAGGATTATGCCCAGTTAGAATTTTGAAAAAATCTTTGAAATCCATATACAAAATTAATGAAAAAGTGTGTTTTTTACATGCTTTTTCTTATTATTAAGAGATTTATTAGAAAATGTAACTCGGCATAATCCTAGTTGCATTCTTTGTCTGTAAATAAATTTATGAAATTTAGCAATATCTATAAAACTTCATGAGCATTGTAGAAATTGCTAGACTGTTTTTCCGTATTTTTAGCGAGCGTTTCTATGCATTAACATAGGACAAACGCGGTGTTGAGCTACGTGGAGTCGATACCCTTAAGTCCGTAACTATTATAACTATAAGTATCTATTTATAATTATCAATAAATGTTGCATATCAAAAGGTAATAACAGTTGATGATACGATTAAATATAAAAATAACGAATTATTATCACTTTCCTATAACTTATAATGCTGAAAATTGATATCCAATAAGCATTTCTTTAAAAACCGTAGTCTTGGGAACCCCCATTCAAATCAGAGTTTTTAGAACCACACCGCTTAAAACAATCCCCTATTCAATATAAATTCTACCATCTTTCATCAATCTCTAATATCATTACACGTCAGCAAAGCCCCGATTACCCGGTTAGCGTTTAGGGGTTGGTGGTTATAAACTAATGTTAATTCGGGGGCACACGGCGGTCACGTGACCATTGTGTGACCCCCTGCGCCACTGGTGCGGGGTCACTGCAGGGTGCAAGTAATAAAGTCACCCTGAAGCTCTGAACGCAAGCAGAGAAGTATGAACTCGCTAGATGGTAGAGGTACTGAAATGCGATATTCTGAGCTTATTGAGAGATGGATATAGCGAGTTACGAACTAGCCAGGGTGGGGTGGAAATGGTTTGGGAGGGGAGTTTGGTTTGTATTAAGGACACGTTTCAAAAGTAGAGACAATTGCTACATATCGGTCATACTTATGAACTACGTTGCTATATTTAAAATATTCTCAATAGAGGGCTATACAATCGTGTTCTGAAGTTTGTGTCTGTTTACTATGACCAGGCTATGACGAATATTCTCCCTAATTCTTGATGAACTCATCGGTGACGGGACGCAGGAGAAAATCAAGATCCTCGATAAATTTAAGCTTTCCTTCATTTAATATTGATTAGTCATTTTTATATCTTAATCTGGTTTTCATAGTACACATAAAACAAAATAAAATGAGCATTTTTATTATTACCTATTTAATTATTTTTTTTGTTTTTTAAATACATTTTTTATAAATTTTTTTCTGTAGTTCTGTATATTTAACAAATGTTAAGTACACATAAACAATTATTTCGTAACAATTGAAAACGTTTACAAATTTCTCTCATCATTACATTTTTATGTACCTACCTACTTAATATGTGTATTTGTAAAAAACAGAAATTATATACAAGTATTCGTTTGGACTGGAGAACTAAATAAGTTATATAAAATTTAACATTTATTATTATATTGAGGCATAAATTACCAAATTTCTTAGAATTTTTTTTATTGTCGAGATTCGAGAATATTTTCCTGGAATCAATTTTGCTGGAGATTAGACAAATTTTTCTGAAACATTGTTGTGTGGCGATCAATTGTTAAAAATATTTTCAATAGGAATTATTTTTGTTAGATTTGATTGCAATATCAGATGTTTCTAAATAATTCTAAGAAACTTCAAAATTGAAATTGAAATTGAATTATCATTAGCAGATGTAAGAAAAATGAAATATTTTAGTCCCTCCTTCGTTTTAGTTATAGAGTAGTTATTGTTAATAGGGTACTTAACATTTTTTTATATTGCAGAAATTTTTATTTTTGTACAATATTTGACTTATAAGAAGATAATTAATGTAAAAAAAATTAACAATTATGTTACCAATGTTTATAAAAATTGATTTAAAAGTTACATGCTTCAAAGCATCCCCTCTAATGTGACGTCACGTGTGCTAGCCATAAGCCGCAGGTGCGTTGATGTTTTATTTGGGAGAGATGTTAGGGAGTTATTTTGTAATGTCAAAGTGACAGCGATTTTAAAGTTTATTTTATTTCTTACCTGAAACTACTCTTTGCACAAACAATATTGTTGTAAAATTAATACTTATATCGCTTATATCTCAAAATAAAGACAAAACACGCAGAGGTTCTATTTTGATGTGTACAAAATTTCAAAATTGTCACTGTCAACACAATCACAACAAAAACAAACTTCCCCTTTGCCCGACAGACATACGTAGCAAAAAACACTATGACGGCACGTAGAAACTTAACCCAAACATACGAAGCACACGTTACGTCACATAAAAATACCTAAATTTTCAATAATTTTTTTCTCCTGTAATAGTAAAATTTATGCAAAATAAAAAAAATACGTCAAACTTAGATTCAAAAATAGTTTAACATATAAAAAAATCAGCATAAGTACCCTATTTAGTGTAAAACTAGCATCAGGACCCGTTATGCGGCTCTAACACTAGGTCCCGCTACCGCGGGACAAAGGAAATGCGCCCCGCTTCGCGAGGCTCAAACTCCGCGCACCCTGAATTTGGGAGGATTCGGCACTTCGTGCATCAATAATTGTAACATTTAGACTCTACCGAAATAAATTGTAATCTTTTCGTATGATGAAATTATAATTATTTAATTACAACTTCAAATTATTCATCTTTCTTCTTCAATATAAATTTTAGTTAAGCCATTACAATTTTAGAATAGAATAAGATAATATGTGTAATAAAATAAATATCCTGGTTATCCAACTATAAATAAAAGACGTCATTTTGAACAACATAGTACATAAGTTCCCATCAAGAACTTTAATATGATATTAAACTCAATATGATTATAACATTTTTTTATATAAACAAATTGCAATCGCCGGCAATAATTTTAAATAAATTTATTAATTAGCCCTCGCCCTCACCTAGCTCTCTAATTAGATGTCAAACTCGATATAGTTCTATTATTTTTTCGATTAAAACAAATGCCGATCGCCGGTCATCGTTTTCAATAATTTAATTATTGAGCCCTTATCTAGCCTTTAATTTGATATTAAACTTGATATGATTTTATAATTTTTTTATTAAAAACAAATGCCAATCGTCGAACACCACTTTAAATAATTTTATTATAATTAGCCCTCATTTGGCTCATTAATTTGATGTCAAACTCGATATCATTTTATAATTTTTTCGATAAAAACAAATATAAATCATCGGCCATTATTTTAAATAATATGATTTATCTAGCCCTTTAACTTCATATCAAACCAGTGTTGTGACAGATCATTTTAAAATTGATCTAAATCAAGATCTTAGTTTAATATGATCTAGATCAGATCTTAGATCAATTTTTACGATAGGATCTTTTTTTTAGATCAGATCAGAAATTAGTGATCTTTTTTTCTTTAGATCGTAAAAAGATCAATATTAGACAAAATATTTAGGTAATTGTTGTATTACTTTAGGTACATAAAAAAGAAGAAAATACGTAGTATTCAAGCGATTTAATCTACAGTTTAAAATTAAAACATATTAAAAATATTAAACTCGTACTTTTGCTAAATATTCAATTTCATGCTTTTTAACTTGCATATAGCGTAGAAAAATCTAAAAATATAATCTTATTTTAAGATCGTAGATCATATTTATTTGATCTAGATCAACAACTTTCTAGCCCTTAAATTTACTTTTAAAAAACAAAAGCCTGAATAGCCGACCTCTATTTTGAACAATTTTGTACATCAGTCCTAATCAAGACCTTTGATTTCTTTTCTTAGAATAAATATAAGATTTCGTGAAAATAAAGTATAACTAATGTAGAAAATATAGTAGTTATCGGTTATCCAGCTCGGTTCAAATCAAATGTGTCATTGTCACTGTCTGTTGGGTAGAAAGTCGAAAACTATATTACCGATATTTAGTGACAATTAAGTTATTTCGACTGAGCTGCCATCTCTATGGTAAAGGATGAACTATTTTCGACTACTTTGCTACTCAATTTGAATAAATTTTAATAGCCATTTTTGAGAAAACTACTGTAACAATTAAGATAAACATTGCAGATGTGTGAATATTAGAGCAAATATTGTTTCCTGAGAGTAATTTTGTATTGATATAGGGCATAATATTGAATAAAAATATTGTTTTAATGTTTATAGTAAACAATATTGGAACAAAAAATATTTCAGGAAACAGAAAAAAAAATATAAATTTCAATAATGTTTTGTTTGCCTAGATATTTTGACCAGGAGCGGAGAAAATGGCTATTAAAAATTGATATATTTTTATGCAACCTGCAAAACATCTGTAACGCACCCTTAAAACTAATACTGAAACGAAAATTCTTTTAAAAAGTATTGATAATCCAATTAATAGTTTATTTGTAGAAGGAAAATAGTCCAGGCAATAAGAATTTTTACCTGAAAAGTTTTAAGGGAGTTTTGATTTTCTGTATTTTTGTTTTTTAGGGTGCTGAACCCGAACTTGAAGTTTGCCAGCTCAAATACTTTTTTTTCACTAAAAGAGCTCTGCAATCCTGTTTTTCACAGTTTTTTTAAAATATAACTATTTTTTAATGACAGAAAAATTCTTATAATACCTATAGGTATAGGTGTTTCAGACCACCCGTACCCCCGAATATCTCGCGAAAAACAAAACGGATTGAAATACAAAAAAATACGTCCAAAATATTTTTGAAAGTTCTATCGAGTAGCACCAAATGAAAGTTCCCCCTCTCACCCCCCGGGGGGCAATAGGGGGTCACTTCATCTTAAATGGTAACCCCCAGTTTTTATTGCAGATTGGTATTCCGTGATATAAACAATTCGTAAGAATTTTTTTTCTCAATCCGTTTTGTTTTTCGCGAGATATTCGGGCGGTACGGGTGCTCTGATGCATCCGGTATATAGGTTCAAGAATTTTTTCTATAATCAATAGTTTAAACGTTATGGACAGAGAAAAGCGAAGCGCTTTTTAATAATTAAATTATGACATTACTTTGTTTAATAATAATATACAAAAATATATAACTTTCTAACAGATAAAAATATCGGCTTCCAGTTTCAAGCAGACATATTTCTATCTAAAGTACCTACAATTTATAAAAATTTGAGACTCTAGTTTAGCCACAAATCATAAAAAGAAAATAAATAAAAATTATTGTGCTTAATCAACTTTAGTTTCTAAACGAATGAAGATATCGACTTCCGGTTTTCAGCATTAGATTCCTCGGACTTTTTTGTATGCGACATTAATTCAAAACCTTTAAATGGCTTAGTTGAGCTGAAATTTAAAGTATTTCTCAACCATTGTCATGTTGTCAACGATTCAAAAATGTCAATTTTTTTACAATAATTATAAAAAATTAAATTTTTGATCCTTTTGACTAAAATTATAATGTAGGTATGTCAATAAATCCCAAAATGGTAGTTTGATAAAAATAGTACTTTACCCAAGAGAGTTATCCGTGAGAAACCGTAAAATTTAAATGAAATTGTGCTCCACATAATAATAAAAATATGCACTCCAGCAAAGCTAGACTAACGCATTCAAGGACCATTCATTAGCTCTCTCTTCACAAAGTAGTCACGTATGAAATAATTAAAATCTCCTCCACCTTGCAATCATAACAAAAACAAAACACCACCGCTGCTCCTCCGACATTCACTTGTTTTAAAACAATTTCCATGCGCGCGAGGTGCTGGCGTTCAGTGGAAGTTTCCGCGGGCGAGAGACGAGGCGGGGCGGAGAGAACAAGAGACGCCACTTCATTAAAAACAAATTCGTGTGAGGCGGCGGTGGCGGCGGCGGTGGGGGCGGCAGTTAGCGGAGTCCTGGATTGAAAGGATTTCCGCGGATCTAGATGGCTATAGAAGTGGAGACAGCCGGGTATAATGATGCTGGGAGTTTTTCTTTTGTTATGAATGGTGTGATTGTGATGTAGATTGAATAGTAATGACGCGAGGACTCAATTTTACTACGTCTTTGTGGTTTATATAAAATGATACACAATTAAATAAATACTGGATGATTCACAACTATATTCTAATGGCATATTGTGCTCAATTCATTTGTCACAGAACTGAAAGATTTTTTCAAAAATCGTTTTTGTTTCCAAGTTTTTTATCTTCCGCCATACCTGTAAAGGAAGGTATTGGAATTATGCTAAAAATTGGGTAGTGAGTTTTTAGTGGATAGGCACGAATTAGGTCCTTACAATTCATTTTTGAGAGTTTCACGATAATGTCTGTATGTATATGCATGTGTGTATGTGTGTAATATGTGGTCAGGGCCGGATTTTTGTCAGTCGAATAACTCAAATACGAATTACCCAAAAATTTTGATATTTGGTATTTAACATTTGTATATAAATTGGAAGAGCTCATTAGATTTTGGTACAAATATCTTCACCGAAAGTGATATTTTTTAAGATTGAAAAGATTAATTGTCAAGAATTTCTATTTTGAATAAATATAGTATTTATTTGTAATAAGAATAAGGGAAAAAGATATTTGCAACTTACGTTATAAAAATTTGTCTTTATCTGGTAGCATTAAAGAACTGTAGTAAAATTTAAAAAATAAATTTAGAAAATAAAACGTTGAAATCTTGTAATCCATGATCGGTTGATTTTTGTTTTTGCGTAAAAAATATTGACAGATAAGACGGGTGACAGGTGACACGTTGGCATACTAACGCCATATAAGTCATAGTCATGTCATAAGTAGGATTGTTCGTTTAAATCGATATTATATGGACATATCTATATTGTTTTTATTTAGATTGTACATATATTTTCTGTAATCATATTATAATTTTATTTTTGTAATCATCCTGTAATTGGGATCTTGTATCCTGTTGGATTGATTCAATAAAATTAAATTAAATTATACTGTAAACTATTATTTTACAATTATTATATGTTTTATAAGTACTTTCTTTTTCTACATTTACAATGTTTTTAAATATGTCGTGAAAAAAATGTTGTGTCTAACACGAGAGGAAAGCTCTTTTTCCACTCGAGCTCGTGACACAAACTTCAAGCTCGAGTGGAAAAAGAAGCTTTTTCCTCTCTAGTTGGACAAATAACTATTGTTCCATGATCAGTAAGTTGAGTATAGTTCAAGTACAGAACATCTACCTAATAATCATAAAATGTTTATTGCAGTCACACAATGCCCAAAACCGCAATCGTTTAAGATTAGCCCGCAGATAAGAAATATAGTCGAACAGTTCAGTATTTGCCATATTTATTAACCCGAGTATATAATTTTACCCCCAGTGTTCCACTGGTAGAGTAAGAGTTTTTCGAAGCTTCTTACCAGGGTTGTATTGTATGCTCTGGCGCATCTCAGGCTTGTGGTTTTGACCATTGTGTGAATGCAATAACCCCCTAATAAACGCTAATGATTATTAGGTAGATGAAATGTATTTGTACTATACTATATGCCATTAAAATATATGCACCCTGTATACATATAACTTTTACTCCTAAAAGTATAATCCTTGATTTGAATCCAACTATGTATCCCTAATTACACATCATCTCAATTCCATTCTATTTCTATTCGATTTCTCCATTCGCTAGGTCCTGTGTTCGCATTGCAATGGAGGAGTATTGATCCTGCCGCGCCAGGCAACGCGCTCTGTCTGTTGTTTGTTTGTTGTGAGAAACAACACAACACCGAATCACATGCTACAAGAACCAGAGCCAACTCTGAGATGAGTTCTGTCGAACAGACTCCTGATGGAGAAACGTATTTCCGCGAATAGGAGCTTCGAATGGAAAAGGAAATACAACACGGGGAACATGGTAAGGTTTGAGATGTCTATGGTGCAGTTGAAATTGGTAAAGAGCTAAATAAAGGTCTCAATAAGTTATTTTTCTCGTCAGTAACTACATTACAAAAATATGAAATAACTTAAGGGTATCGACTCCACGTAGCTCAACACCGCGTTTGTCCTATGTTAATGCATAGAAACGCTCGCTAAATATACGAAAAAGCAGTCTAGCAATTTCTAGAATGCTCACGAAGTTTTATAGATGAAGCTAAATTTCATAAATTTATTTACAGACGAAGAATGCAACTAGTATTATGCCGATGTTACATTTTCTAATAAATCTCTTAATAATAAGAAAAAGCATGTTAAAAATTGCTTAAAACACACTTTTTCAATAATTTTGTATACGGATTTCAAAGATTTTTTCAGAATTCTAACTGGGCATAATCCTAGATTAATTCTTTCACAAAAATCTGGTACCTGCTTTTCCTTCAAATTTTTAATATGCAACGAGTAAAGCAGAAACTGTTACACCTCTAAACACGCAATATTTTGTTACGAAGACGAGACCCTTAAGGCTGAACTTAAAATTATTCTGCATTAGAAACCTACACCATAATCTTGTACGCAATTCCATGTCTTATATTAAACCAGATAGGTTGATTTTCATCGAAATATACGTTTTATTTATTAGTTTTTACAAGAAAATGGAAAAAAATCTTTAAAAATCTATTTAACTCTGTGGTACATTTTTAAATCGAACACATTATTTAAAAATATCAAAACTTAAACGTTGAAAATACCCTATTTTCTAACCTTCTAACTTTCTAACCCAAACTGTGTAACAAAGTTTAAGGGTGTATACGTGTATAGTATTGGATTCATTGGATACCTACAAATTTCATTTTTTCCTGTTTGTAAAATTATTATTACATTAATGTAATTACGCTAATAAATACGTAGGTACTGCATAACTATTGTTTAACTTTTTTATTTAAATGTGACAGTCAGTGGTACTCAAAATGATATTGTTTTGCAAACTACTTCTAATTTTACGAATTTCCACAAAATTCTTTTTCACTCATCAGTGCGTCCAATACAATAAGTAGGTAAGGTACATCTTTAAATTTTGTTACACAGGTTAGGTTATGCAGCTAAGCTTCCTTTTTCGAATAATTTTTGTTTTACTAAATTTCTTTAAAAAAAAAATACAGAAGTTATTATAGGAATACTGGAGACATGTTTACAGTATTTTTCAACTTCAAAAGGACATTAGGACATTACATAGCTAGGATGCGGGAAAGTATGAGTTTCGGGTTGGTTTCGGACAGCCGTAGTAGTGGGGAAGA
This sequence comes from Agonum fuliginosum, assembly GCA_947534325.1. Classification (NCBI taxonomy): domain Eukaryota; kingdom Metazoa; phylum Arthropoda; class Insecta; order Coleoptera; family Carabidae; genus Agonum; species Agonum fuliginosum. The sequence continues at coordinate 3,914,606 of OX384034.1, read as the reverse complement.
GAGTGAAATAGAAAAAAATATCGAAAATATTCTCAAAAAATCTGACGTGGACACCACATGACTTCCTTGTACGCCTTGTGTGTTCATACTTTTCTTAATAACTAAAATTTAGAATAATATAAAAAATTCTTTTAACTTATTATACTAGTACTACTACTACTGCTACTCCGTACAAGGAAGTAAAAAGGTAGACGAGCTCCTTAAAATCCTTTGTTGAACTAAACAAAATACAGAATAAGTAACTGGTTACATCCATTATATAAACTTAATGCCTTAATGCTTTATTTAGTGAAAAAGCTGACGTTTTGCCAACAATTTTTGTCTCGTTCAGTGCAATCTATAAAATTTACTGAACATAAGAAGAAGTAAAATGTAAAAAATCTGCTGTGGCCAGTACATGACCTCTCGCCTAATTCTGCTTATTCTACTAATCTAATAAATAGTTTTACTTACATTTTAATAGTTTCATGTTCATGTAATATGTAAACGATAATGTAAACCAAGATGCAAGCAAAAGATGTCAACTGTACTGTCACTGTCATTATAATTCAAATTTGGAGTAAAAACAAATTTCATATCATGGACAACAAGATACTGGTACTTAGTTGCACTTTATTTTATTGCTAAATACTACCAGATTCAGCAAATTGTATTTAAAATTAACTGTACCCATAGATAATTATATTATCTTTTATTTTTATTTGCAAAAATTGTCATAAATAAATAATGTACCAATTTATTTAAGAAAAACTATATCAAGTTCCAAAAAGTACTACTTCCGGTTTACGGATTTCTGCCAAAATCTTATCCGGTGTTAAGATACCTATTAGAACCTGAAATATGAAATTTGGTTATTAAAGGTTTGATACTTTTTCAGTTATCGTGGACGAAAAATCGTCAGTCCATACATTCATACAAACACACACATACACACACGCACACACACACACACACACACACACACACACACACACACACACACACACACACACACACACACACACACACACACACACACACACACACACACACACACACACACACACACACACACACACACACACACACACACACACACACACACACACACACACACACACACACACACACACACACACACACACACACACACACATACACACACACAGACATCATCGGGAAAATATTAAATTCGTATTCTAGAGACCCTGAAACGTGCTTATCCACCAAAAACTCATACTCGAAAATTTTGACCCATTACAATACCTCTCTTAGAATATGAGGCGAGAGGTAAAAACAATAAGAAAATAGTAACATAGTTTGCAAATAAAACCTTGATAAAGAATCATCAGCTTTCCAGGAATGTGTTAAGTTTTTGGATGTTATATCATATTTACCCTATAACAAGGTAACAAACACCAGTTATCTGGAAACACATGTTTACATGGGACTCGCTCTATTCGTCTGTTTATAGATCTGACTACACAGCCGTCGGCCGCCACTTTAATAATGTCTTCAAACACCGACAAGATATGGCATTATCACCGAAAATTTCAGGAATTTTATTTGTTTTCTTGTATTTGACTTTACTCATTTTATAACGACGCGCGGTTAGAATTTCATATCGTAAATCTGGCTCCATTTACTCGTAAGGGATGAACCAGAGTTAAAAAATAATTAGGTTTACCTTTCATTTTTATTACTTGTTCCTGGTTTATCCATTGTTAACCTTAACACTTTGTTACTTAATACAATTTACACGCAAATATTCTAACCTATAAAAGAACTGTCACATTTTGTAAACACTGGAGCTAAATTACTGGGTGTAAATATGGCTCAGAAATGAGCAATCTGATTGGTTGGAAAAACGCGGCAAATTTAATAAGCTCCTCCGAATTCTGGGACAAAGTATACAACTTCTGACCGGGGTTGTCAATGAAAAAGGTGGCTAGTCGGTAAACCTAGTTATTTTTTAACCGTATCCTTATTTAAAACGTATCCTTCCAGCTAATTTCAAATTACAGCTGCCAGGATACGATTTCTCTAATAGATAACTCATTTTTGAGATTTAAAAATACATTACTTGTCTGTTGTTATAGTACAGATTCTAATGCCCAAAAATTATAATACAAGAGATTTTTCAAAAAACTTAAACCAGTTTTCTTCTAGACTGCAAATAATAATCGTATCGTATACACTGAAAAAACAGTTGTGTTGGGAAGAATAAATCCAAGTTGTAGCAATTAAATCATAAATTTGGATATGGCGAAATAAACATATAATTACGGGGAAAAATCAATATCTTTCAGATCTTCAAATCAATTTGTTTCACACAAATAATTGTTAATGTAATTTGAATTAAATGATTATTTCTGCAAAAAAAATATTTCTTTGTGGTAAATAAATATTGAATTTAAGAGAGTAAATGATAATGTACACAAATTTACGATTTATTTGTGACAAATAAATATTTAAAAATATATAATCGCCTTCAGTTAATATTTATTTATAGAAAATATTGTATTATCTCATGAAAATTATTGGTTTTTTGTCACAAAAAAAAAATAATTGAAATAAACTCTTATTGTATATTTCACGCCAAATAAATACATATTAAAGTAGGTATCTCAGATCCTGATCCTAAATAAATATATAAATTAAATATAATATGTATTAACAAATATTATCAGTCTTTTATTTAAATATAACTATATAAATAATTATAATATTGTTCACTTATTATAATAAAGTAGTACTTACAAAAAATGAACGAAAATAAATAACTTTTTCAGTTAACAAAAAAACAACTTATAGTTTTATTTCATACTGTGTTGCATTTGCTTCTTTATGAGATTGATTTCAGTCCGGAAAATGAAACATTACGGTATTGTTCTACTTTACAGGATTGTAAAGTAAAACAATACCGTAATGTTTCATTTTCCGGACTGAAATTTAATTTTTGTATTGAGACCAAGACGACCTGATTGTATTTAGAAAAGATACCTATATAAAGAATGGGTGCAATCTTTGGTCAAACAATGCAACACAGGTATGAAATAAAACGTTGTACGTCATTCGTCCGGTATAGTTTTCACGGTACTCGTTTCAAAATTCCTAACTCGGCTCCTTCGTCGCCTCGTTCGGAAACATCTTACTCGTACCGTAAAAACTCATCTACCGGACTTATAACGTAAATAACTATCATGATACAGTAATTATTAGTTTATACAGATAATATTTTTTCACATGTTCTATCATGTCTCCGAAATCCCACTGTTCCAATAGTTTTTCAAAATTAGCGTCTTCCATACTATTAATTGTAATATTCTAATATATCAAATAACCGACAAATAACACTAATATAACACTACAGTAGGTACTGCGATATTTTGCCACTGAGAACACTTAAACAGTATTTTACACGCATTTATACAACTCAACGATGCTTACCACGTTCGTGCAGGTTCTAGTATGTTGTTCAGGGTTTCATTTAGTCTTCGGCAATATCATTTATTTGTGACAAATAGATATTTAATTTTGTCAAGATTTGTTTATTTCGCGGAATCTTTTATATTATTCATGCAATCGCAGATATGTTTGAGACAAACATGTAAGTTTGTGTCAATATATATTTATTAGACATGAACCAATAAATTATTTACCGAAAATTTACAATAATGCAGTTGCATGAATCAAAAAATTATTCATTGCAAATATATATATTATTCGATGCCTCAAACGAAGTCAATAAATTTATGAGAATTAAATAAATAATTGGATGAAAAAAATACTGTTCAAACAAACGGAATTTTTGATTTAAACTTACTAAGATTTTGATAATAGTTAATATTTAATTTGCTGAAACATTTTAAATTTGATGCAATAAATTCATTATCAAATATGCTTGTAAGTTTGCCCTAAGAACTTTTTTTTTTCAGTGTAATAATATTTGTTATATTGCGGACAGTGTGTCAGTGTGGACTGGACAACATTATTACTTTTATCAAAACCGTGTTATTGTTCCTCCATTTTGACAGCTTCAAAAGTAAAAGACACCTCATTTCGTTCCAGTGATGGTTCCCGCAATATCAGCCAATCCCACCTGTCATATCTCTATCACCTTTGATACAAACAAACCAACATTCGTTCCAAGCGAAAAAACTCTTATCAAAATTGTGAAGAGGCAGATTCTTCAAGGAATCGCGAGTTACTATTGGCTGCGAATTTCTGTACGCCTTATCGCTGAAGTGGAGTGTGTAGTTTTGTTATAAAAAGTAAAATACTCCAAAGATATCAGATAAGAAAACGGCGAAAGGCGGTGCTTGGAAATATCGCGAAATTAAAATGTGTAAAGTCCGAACTGCTTAGCGACAATACAATACAATGAGTATTTAACGACAGGTTTTTTCAATGTAGTACCTAAGTTTCTTACAAGAGAAATGCGAAAAAAATAATGTCGTATTAAAGTCCTGTAGAATTTATTTTCGGCTATATTGAATATACCTATTTATTTTTATACAAGACGATAATATTTATATTTTATCGACAAGAGAAAAGTGCTAATTCCCAAACGACGAATGAGCGAGTGAATTATTTTTCTCGAGTCGATAATATTTTATCGTCGTGTATAAAATTCGATTTTTTCTATAGCTGACAGAAAACCAATTTTAAAATAAATAATAGTGTAGTTTACCATTTTTTAAAAGTTTTTTATTGAAACTTAATGTTATTTGAAAGCGATTGAGAGTACTGATAAGCCTTAATTGTTCTTAATAAAGCTGTAATTAATTTTTAAAGTTTGTGTGACGTTAGATGTATAGCTGAAAATCTTCTCAAACCATGGGGCTGGAATTAAAATGTACTCATGTAAAATCAACTGTTTCTAAATGTTACAAAATATAAAATACAATTTGATAGTTTCTTTATTACTGTAAGTAAGAATACACGTGAAACGCATTATTGTGACGTAGATGTATCGATACGTAAAATCTCAAATATTTAAAGAACTATTTTCATTGCAATAACTCATTTTTGAGGTCTCCTTTCAATATAATTGACTGGATTGCTTGCTAATTTGCTACTATGGTACAGTACCCTATTATTAAAACTTAAAACACAATTTCGATGTTTGTGTATAATGTTTTTCATCCTGCTTTGTTAACAAAGTGAATGCAGAAATTATAAAGAAAATTAAAGTACTTTATCTACTTTTGCTGTTAAAATTTAGCTTTATCTACTTTAGGTTTACTACCCTTGCGATTAAAGTGTTACTTTATCGACTCAAAAAAGGTCGATAAAGTAGCACTTTAACATCAGCTATGCCAAAAATCATTTCAAAAGGTAGAACTAACAGATCTCAGAAATATTTAAGTTCGTTAGAAGACAGTTATGTTTAGATACTGTATTATAAATAATTCTATTGGTATTTTATATTTAATGACAAATAAATAAAGAATCCTCAAAGAGCTTAATACCAATAACTTGTAATTATGTGATGTAGTCACATCTAAGTTAAATAAAAGGCGTAACAGATATGTAGTTTTATATTTGGTTATACCGTAAAGTAAACATCTAGGTTCTAGGTCATTTTTGCTCCAGAAATTAGAACATAATAAATCAGAACTGCTCCACCTCTACAATATTGCGAAAACGCTGCTCTTAATTGGTACAGAAAAAAGGCGACCTGCATTAATATATCTTCGTTATGATTTGTTAATATAAATGTTAATCCCTTGATTCTCCGTCTTCCTCTTTCCTCACAAGTTCTCTTGTGATCGTGACCGATTTCCCAGGCCGTGTGTCTTTGTTAGGTTCGATAAATCCCCCAAATGGCCGTCATCTCCTCGCCGACTGGAACAGATCCAGTGTACTGTTCACTCTGTGTGTCTGTGTGTGTGTGGGTGATTTACTGCCCGCACGGAGCGGTTCCTGCTGGATTATGGCCGCAGGAGATGCAATTGTAAATTCTGATAGTGGACGAAGCATTTTTAATATTGTCCGAAGTTAAATTAGATAAATAAAATATTGTTTTTTGGTTGAAATATCTATTTTACATGTTTTTAGATGACAAGTACAGAAAAAAATCTGCTGTGGCCAGCACACGACCTCTCGCCTAATTCTGCTTATTCTACTAATCTAATAAATAGTTTTACTTAGGTAACTTATAGAATATGAGGCGAGAGGTAAAAATATATATTGCGGTAGCAGTTGATCATGAAATAGTATGATATGAATATCGTCGTAGCACGATATTGGTAATATCCTAATTATTATGAGACCAAATCAAGGTAACCAGACATTTTTTGCTTTGTTTATTGATTGTAGAAATGTCATTTGAACGTTATGTGTGTATTAACAGGTTAAAAATTATGTGTCTACATGATTTGTTTTTCTTAAATTTGTTATCATATTTTCGATAAAAAATCATTAATTTTAAATCGCTCGTGCTCCAACTGTCATACTAGTTTTTCAATGAAGCCCTTTCCACACTTGTATTACAATAAACTATTAACTTTAATGCATATATATATATATATATATATATATATATATATATATATATATATATATATATATAAAAACAATAGTTGAAAGCAGTTAACTCTGTCAACATTTTGAACATCTTTTATTAAATTAAAGTTAGGTACTCTCGAGGTACTCTAATAAATGAATTGTTTCTTAATTATTCATAATATGCGTTTTCTTTATTATAATTAGATTTAAGAGATATTTTATTGTAATTTACATTGATTGTTGACAGGTAAAACTGCTTTCAACTATTGTTTTTGTTTCGCGGCAAGGCTTACTTATTTCAGCGTTCATAGGTGCATAATTTAAGTGCCCGTAATTTAATATTTTAATAATACAACATATGACTTTTTTATACCACCGTAGAGCAAATTTAATGTACTTTTCAAATTCGTAATAAAAATACAATGTTCCATTTGAAATTTGAAAGTTGCTATCACTTCCTCAAAAACCGGAAGTGATACCAAGGATTCACATCCGCTATCATTTACTACACATGATACTGTATAAATCATGTATTTGACAAAAAACGCTAACTCAACAAATAAGCGAGATAAATGCTGGTTCATTTAAAAACAGACACCCTGTATATATATATATATATATATATATATATATATATATATATATATATATATATATATATATATATATATATCTATTAGGTACGTTTTTTTACCCATCTTTACTGATTTTAGGCCACTGGCAATAAATCTTTCTATTTATCACCGTATTTTCGCAATTGATAATTTTTTCTACCAGGAAAATTTTAATTTAATTTATTTGCAATTAATTACTGACATATTTCCCACTTGATATTTTTATCACGTAAAAATGGTCAAGTAATTATGATTTATAATCAAAGACACCGCTGGTATCTTTGGAAATTATGTGTTTGATAAACGTTCTTATCAGACATGAAAAATGATAAGATCGAAGATCGTGTAAGTGAACAACAAATATAGTAGGCATGAATATTATTGGTAACATTGTTTCTAATTTTATAGCACAATAAGGTGCTATATATAAAATAGATTAGATTCTAGATTAAAAAGAGCGATTTTCACTTAAGTAGTTTTATAAATACTAAGTGCCATACTCTACCGAAACAATAATGTACCAGAAATATTAACTGTATTATTTTGTTAGGACAATGGGAGTTTCCACGATTTTTAGTTTTTTTATATGTTAATTTATACAATAAACTATTAGACCCGAATTTTTTCTTTTGCCAAAAAGTTGCTAATAAGCCAGAAAAAATTACAAAACGATGCCGTGTGTGACGGTGTGACGTCACCGGCCCTCAGAACATACGTTCACCGCGCGGACAAGGACCGAATACGATACGTAGATCTTACCTTATTTCAACACAGGTCCGTCGTCCATTCCGTAGTCAAAACGACAAATAACGATCTTACACGAACAAAATGTACTCACGGTTAGGTTTCAATGTTGTCTACGTCACACATGGCACATTTTAATGCACGTTCAGTAGTTATTTGTATCACAAGGCCAGAAGCTGACCTTTTGCCACGGGCGAGGCTTGCAAATTACGAGCACTAGCATAACAGTTTCTGGACGTGTAATAAACAATATTTTATGTGCCGATTTCATTACAAAAATATAAAATAATTATACATAACCTAAAAAATTGTGCACTGAATACTTGCATTTGAGCTTAAAATCTATTTATTTCAGTTTCTATTAACGATTTACGTCTAAAATTTGTCAAAATCTTGTTAATTCTTGTATAAAAAATATTCAACGCATAAAATTGACATCTGGCTTGACAATTGTAGTAATGTCAAGATGCCAACCTATAACTTCCGGTTGTTTGCCGGCCTAGGCTGGCAACAAAGAGTTTCTGGCGGATTTTGAGATATGGAAAACTAGCGATGCCGACCGGAGGCATATAAAAGAGTTTTTCATTTCGATATCTATCAAAATGAACAATTATTATCACTTATATATGCTGAAAATTGATATCCAATAAGTATTTCTTTAAAAACCGTAATCTTGGAAACCCCATTAGGTCTGTGTTATCGTGTTTTGTACGTTTACCACCCGTCCATCAAAACTCAGTAAAATGTAAAATCAATTTAGTGTATTTTATCTGTCAGTTGACTTTATTATTAATCAGCAGTCAGCACCTACACACGTTTATAACTTCACAGGGCTCAGCTACCTTATAACAAACAATGTAATCAATATCAACAGAATCGTAAATCATCTCCACTATCATCTACATTCAGTACGTTCTGTGCAACGTGCTCGTGTTACACTAGGAGTCGATCTCACTTCCCTCGCTTAGCTTTCAGGTTAGGTACTTTCTTTGCAGGACAGGACTCAGGAGGACTTACGAGAGAATGCTAAAAACGAGCCAGTTTTTCAAGAATAATTATCTAATTGTATACCTATGTTTTGTAACTTAGTTCGATTTAACGAAATATAGTTTCATCCACGGATAAGGAATAATTAGGTTTATCAACTGGCCACGTTTTTCATGGACAACTCCGGTCAGAAGTTTTAATTAGTTCATAGGTGTCTCTGCTGGTCACGCCTGATACGAATTCATTCTGTCATTTGCTGTCACTGAATAGTATTTTTGAAATTTAATAATTTGTCTGTCAATGCGTAAAATTGAATAATGAAGATGAATAGATGCACTACCATGAGATTGTGTTCATATATTGTGAAATTATTTATAATGACGATCTCCATCGTAGAAAATGTTTTGTCATAATATTTTTAATCTAAAGATAATAAAAATGAAACATAGCCTCTGAGGTATATCTAAATTACAAGTTTAGTTAAAGTGTATTTTTACATTTCAATTTTAAATCAGTGTCAATATGGTATGACAATACAGCCAGAAACACAGAATGTTGGCAAAAATAATTATTCTTTAAATGTGGTTTCATCAATACCTACACAATTTTATTTATTTTATATACTACAGACGTTTTAAATCCATATAGGAGTGATATCATATCAGATAAATTCTATCCACCACGTTTATAAAATAAGCTATCTCTTTCTTACACATTTTACTCGTATAAATCTATGTCATAAAATCTTGATTCATACGAATAATCTACTTGTTTTTTATGACTCACTCCTTATGGATTTGAAACTTCTATACACAATGTTCAATTCAACTATTAAACACATCTTCGTTTGTGTCTTCTAATGTTTGCATTTTTTGATGACAAATATAAGATACTAATTTAATTATGTTTTTCAGGTACAATACTTATCTAAAATTGCTCATAGGTTAGATCACTCGTTTAATATTTTAGCAGGTTTATTTATTTTATTTTTTTAAATTTGGAAACCACATAAATATGTTGATTAATTTAATATAAATTTGTAAAATGTAAAGCCCTGTTTACAATTGTATTCTTTAAGGATTCTTTCATATCTGAATCCTGGGAAACAAGAATTCACTGTTCAATGAAATAGAAGACTTATTGAAGATTCAATGTAGTGGCGCCCTATTTGACAGGCACTTCTCATCAGAATTATTTTCTCAAAATTCAAAAGCATTAAAGAATCCTCAATGAATCCATGTAAAATCTAAAAAACTCGGGAACTAATCGAGGTTTAAAATAGCCGATCATATTTCTCATTGAGGGTAATTAATTTAGGCAGTCGATTCCTTAAAAAAAAGAGATGAGTGAACTTTTTCCCCGTTTCGGCCCTGTTGTCCACCTTTGGCGACTTGTTTACAAAGCACTCACAGCACCGAATTGTGAACCGATGGTTCGATGGCGATCTTGATAGCGGCCGCTAATCTCCTGGCAGATTTATGGTCTTAATCATGCAAGGATTAGTGCAGCTAGGGGCGAGCGGGGCCACATGAAACACGGTGGCCGAGTGTGAAATGTTACTGAATATTATGATGAATTACTGCGAGAGTTTCAGTATATTGAAGAAGTGGATTTCATTACTGATTTATTGTACGAGATTATTAACTTTACATTAAAAATCAAAACAGTGTAACGCTATTGCAATGACAAAATTTAATACATAATGAGCGGGGAAAGTGATTGAGATCGTGTGAGTGTCGCGAGTTGTGTACACTATTTTTTCCACGGTCATATATTCAACATTTTATTCATGAATGTATCTTGATGTCAACTATTACTGTCATAATTTTTTAATTTTACGAAAAAACAAATATACTACGATCATGGAATACAAGATACAAGATTTTTAATAACAAGAATATTATATTTATATTTTTAATCGTATTATCAACTGTTATTACTTTTTAATATGCAACATTTATTGATAATTATAAACAACATAATACATTATAGTTACTTACAACAGATAAAATTGTTGATTTGTTTTAACATCGCTGTCGTTGATGATACGATTAAGCTTTGAATATAACGCGAATATATGCGATTTGAGCCCCCCTTGAATGTTCAAAGAGACTCGGTTTCACCTCGTCGCTCATCAAATATTATAAATCGCATAAAATTCTTGTTATATTAATAGCTATTAAATTATACTACCACCGCCAGATACACTCAACTTAAGGGCGCGCTTAAAAGTGAAAAAACAGTAACACAAAGTCTGTAATGGTACTGTTTTTAACCAGACAATAGTCAAAATCTTATTATACGTCATTATTTGATTTAAAAAGAAATGATTTTTTTCTGTAACTACTAGTGCCACATCAGCGGCACTTTAAAATTTTTATATGGCTCATTTTGCACATGCTTTCTATATAAATTTCGAACAAACGATGTGACCTACAATGAAAATTATGTTACACAATGAAAATATATTTATCCTTAATTGCCTTATTCTAAAAATTATGTCTGTAATAATAGTTCATTTTGCATGATATTCATTGCAATATGATGAATTTTGCTCCCTCTTCTTTCATTTCTACTGCAAATTATATTTATTTTCAGGTGTTTTTCTTTAGAAACTCTAATGATTCTAGAGATATATTTGTATGCTTCTATGCAGATAAAGTGCACAAAAATGACTATCTGAAAACTGTTTCGAGCGCGACCTTAAAATATGATATACCGGAACCACCCTCTTCAAACTCCACAAACATTTCTCCTCCTGCACCACCCAGAACGGCGCTCCGAACCACCCAAGTCGAAGCCAGTCCCTGTGGTGTCAAGCGTCAAGTGTATGTAACCCCGGCATTAGCGTGTACCATACATCCTTGTAAAACACTAAATAGTCTAAGTAAGCAAAGCGCTCCAAGTACCGCTTTCCTGCTAGTGGGCGGTGAAACAAAACAGCAGCGCGGCGGCCATCACAAACACCCCTGCAGGCTGCATCATGTTGCTATAGCAACACACCAACAAGGGAAGCGGCGAGACGAGCATCTTATCTCTGAGAGGACAGTGCACAAGAGAGATTCAAACACAGATTGAGGATAACGAAAAATATTTTAAATTATTATGAACATCACGATGATTATTTTAGTTTAAGGGTGCTGAATTCGCGAACTTTTCGCATCTGTACCTACTATGAACTATGGTAATGCATGGTATCGTTCACAGTTACATATTGTAGAAGTTTCTTTATTACAAGCGTACTGCTTATAGGTAAATAAAGAAAAGAACTATACTTAGGTTTGGTCCATAAAAATATATTGCAAAGATCGTCCGGAAAATCTTTTTTTTTTAATAACGAGTTTACAAATTATCATTCTTTAACTATTTATTAAAAATTTCCAAACTAAGGATGATAAACTAGAATAGATATTAATCATTTTATGTAGTTACTTATTTTTAAAACCAGGCCAGATATTTTATCGATAATTCCACTCCTATATAAATTAAACTATAAACAAAACACAATTTTATCGCTTTGACAGCGGATAAAAAGGAAGGTAACTTTTTGCAAGTGATAAAACCTTATTTACCTTTTTCTTGGTAACCAAACAAAACACTAAAATGTCATTTGGTTGACATTTCTAAAATTTGTCAGTGAAAATGATTAGATTTTAGGTATATTTGTGAAGAAAACCCAAAGGAGTCGTTAAATTATCTCGTTGAATTACACTCGAGCATTTTATTTTCCTCGAATAAATTTCTGTTTGACATCTCAACCTTGTCACCTGATAGCAATTTGACTCGAAAAATTGTTTTAAAATAACAATTTTTCTTTTCAAATTGCTAGGAAACAAGATTTCAATACAGTCATGTATGCGGAGAAATACAAAACTCTTGTGTAATTACAGTTGACAGTATTTAAATTTTTTTAAATTTATTAAGTGAGCTTAAAAAGTTGGGCAACTAGAATGGGCTACTTGCATGCATTTTTTTAATGAAATATATTTGAAGAAGAGATCAAAACTTGGGACCCGTATTTTTTATTTTGACAAAATTTTTATTTACAAGCCCAAAAAAAATTATTTAAATTTAAATATTCAATATGTGACGTAAAAACTAACCCAACCAATGAATGGCCGTTAAGCCATAGCAACGGCTGTACTAGTGAACGCCCCTAACTACGGCTTGCGCGGGAACGAGTTTGGCAAGTTGACAGATCAGATGTGTTTGACATTTGAACTTCGTACATGTTTTGATGCTGTAAAATATAAGTAAGTATTTGTGTTTTCATAAAATAAATAGTCTACATTTATAAAATAATGTATTGTTACCAGTGTTGTGACTGATCTAGATCAATTGATCTAGATCACCGATCTAGCTCAATTTACGTGATCTTTGATCTGATCTAGATCATCTTATTTTTAAGGATCTTGAGTTTGATCTAGATCAAATAAATATGATCTACGATCTTAATATAAGATCATATTTTTAGATCATTTTCTCCGCTATATGCGAGTTACAGCATGAAATTGAAAATTTAGCATGAGTAAGAGCTTCATATTTTTAATGTTTTAATTTTAAACTGTAGATTAAATCGCTTGAATACTACATATTTTATATTTTTTTATTTAATGTAATACATCAATTAAATATTTTGTCTAATATTGATCTTTTTACGATCTAAAGAAAAAAAGATCAGTAATTTCTGATCTGATCTAAAAAAAAAAGATCCTATCATAAAAATTGATCTATGATCTGATCTAGATCATATTAAATGAGAAGATCTTGATCTTAATCTAGATCCATTTTAAAATGATCTGTCACAACACTGATTGTTACTAAATTTTATGTGTATTTTTGACAAGTAAATGTCAAATTCAAACATTTGTTGACTGATTCGCACGCTATCTACAGGTTACATTCTTAACTATGCTTCCCCTACCTTCTGTTCACACAAATGACGTCACAGAAAATTTAATCTCAATTTACTAAAAAACATATAATTTTTTTAAAATAAAATTTGTATTTTTACCAATGTTTTCGACCTAACATTATGCGCATAGTGTTAAAAATCTAATTTTTAGTACCATGCAAGTACCCCATTCAGAATCATTGTCTGACTGTTTTTTTTTTCGTTTAGAATCCTTATTTAAGTTTTGTACTAGTTTCTTGATCATCCGATAATCAATGTTACCAACACCAAATTTTCAAACCGTAGTTGGGCGCTTTGCCATTACTTAAATACAGCATTCGCGCACACAGGTTTGATATTTCTAAGTCATTTAAAGGTTAAAAGCAATTATCTAAGGATCCCATTACATTATGGTGGACACATTTGCGCTATACAAAGAAACAGACGTTCCTAGATCTTATGTTATCAAGTAGGTAATATTTATTTGTGATGGTAACCAACCTACAGGATTAACTCCCAATTACAGGATGGTAGATGTTATTATAGTGGAATCCAACCACTCGGGCCCAGTGGTTTTATTGTCGGCTGGGAATCGAACTGGGGACCGCTAGCATGCTCTATAGCTGAGCTAACCACTAGCCATATATAATAATATCCTACATTGTTGCACATTTCCAGTAAAACAAACATCTCATCCACTCACCCTGACTCTAGCCTCGGTGAGGTTGGTCCACATGGCGATCTCCTCGCGGGTGGACATGTCGGGGTAGCGGTTGCGGGCGAAGGTGGCCTCCAGCTCCTGCAGCTGCTGCGAGGTGAAGTGCGTGCGCTGGCGCCGCTGCCGCTTGTTCTTCTTGTCGTTCTTCGTGTCCTCGTCGCCGCCCCCCACGTCCCCCACCGACTCCTGCTTCACTGTGTCCGACGTCAGCGGGCGGTTGCCACCTGGAAGAAGAAGAGGATAGTGGAAGTTAGGTTATGGTTGATGAAGTAACAATGACTGACCGTAAACCAAAAATAAGCGTTGTGTTTTATATATATTTTTGTCATAATTTAATGTTATGTCACCCATGTAACATAGACTGACCATAAACAAAAAATCGACGTTGTATTTTAGTCATAATTTAATGTTATATTTTGACGTCGCACAGACGTAACCCATGTAACATAGACTGACCGTAAACCAAAAATCGACGTTGTTTTTTAGTCATATTTTAACATTATAGTTTGACGTCTATCTATGTTTATACGAACGTCTACCATAGACGTAATTTTACTATCACGTTTGGACGTCTTAATAAAATCATAATATAAGTCATAATCTGACGTCGTATTTTGCCGTTGTATGGATGTAGAATCTATGTTTATATACACTTCTTTTATGGACGTAATTTTATAAACTAAGTTAATAATGAATAAAAAGCAGAATCGCTGGATTTTCGGTCAAAAATCTTTTATTTATTTTATTAGGTAAACGTTTCGGCCTTGATGAGGCCTTCCCCAGGACTAATATAGTCAAATATATAAACCACCAACAACAATAAAAAAATACAATAAATTTATAAAGGCAGATATACGAACACACATATTTATAAGAAAATAAGCCAACTAAGCCGTAAAATGTGGCTAGCATGATGATCCTAAAAGTATAACTGAATGCCTTTCCCGTCAAAAAATCCTAGTTCTACCCAACTGTAATATTATTCTGTAATAGGGACAAATAATGTCCTGTTAAATAATACAGATTTTATTGCACTTATTACAAATTTGACCAAATCAGATTGTCTTATTTTTCATTGTTTTCCAATTTAAATAAGTAAGTAGGTAATTAAATAGCACCATGCTATTCATTCGCGATTAAATTGACGCTAGCTTTTTTGTATTGAAAGTTTTTACTAAATTCATGAAATAATCTTAACATATACCCCTCGTGCTAAAGAATTGAATCGATAAATTTGACGTCTGGCTTATTCAAAAAATTTTGATTTTAAAAAAGTGTTATCGTACATAATAATTTCAGATAAAATTCCTCGACATGCGGTCTCGGGATTTTTTCAAATTATTATTTACTTGAACATGTCAAATTTATAGATTAAATTCATTGCACTGGGGATATAACTTATGATTATTATTATATAAAAGACGAAGACGTAGACGTAAATTGATTCCAAATTAAATTACAGTTTGTGCCAATTCTTTTCATTAGTCATGAACACAGTTCTCCAAAAATGTCTGCAATGGTATTCTCTGATTTACACCGTGCAAACAAGCATCAGCAACCACCACAAATCAAACCACGGAATCCAAAATGGCCACTGGTGGGCATCCACCTACTCGCGCTGAGCAAACATCATTTACAGCAGTGATCTATATATCTATAGTATGTGAGTTAGAGCCCCCGGTATAATTAGCCCGCGTCGCTTGTGTTGATAGGCCGCGCGCGGGGATTTTACACCAGTCAAGGCTAATCTCTCGCAAATGCTACAATGGCGATAAATGACCGATCCGCCAGCGAGCGCAGCGACCGTCATCATTTATTGTAAATAATGCATCACGGTAAATTGCCCGAGCTGTGAACGACAAACAGCGCCGGACTAACAACTAAATGGACTGTTTTATTCGGGGTAAACTGCCCGTACAACACATCGATCGTATTAACGTCTGTAAGACGTACATGTTATAGACGTCATAAGGAGACTAGTATTGGTCGAATTTTAGACGTCTTATGCGGTAGTCTTTAAGTCGTCATTATGTTGTCCAGTTTTAAATCTCCCACTTACAATATATCCCATACAACACATCCCATACAACACAAATATGTCGTTAAGACGTCTTTATAATGTTCATGTCTCTAAAACGTCTGATCCAAATGTAGTCACAAAGACGTCACATACGTGTCTTATGTCCTCCATTCTGGATGTTTAAAAGATGTTATTTTTCCCATGCAAATGACGTCTATTTAATTTAATATTTTTTCGACAGTCAAATTATGACCAGTATACGACTTAATTTTGATTAATATACGAGTAGGTTTCTTCTATGTCTTAACCAAGATGAATTTTGAGACAAATATAGGACTCCTATAATTATATTGTAAGCGGGAGATTTAAAACTGGAAAACATAATGACGACGTAAAGACTACTGCATAAGACGTCTAAAATTCGACCAATACTAGTCTTCTTATGACGTCCAGACGACAGTTGCAAGATGTCCGTCTTACAGACGTTAATACGATCAATGTGTTGTATGGGATCGATCCTATTAACGTCTGTAAGACGTACATCTTGCTACTGTCTTATAGACGTCATAAGGAGACTAGTATTGGTAGTCTTTAAGTCGTCATTATATTGTCCACTTGTCTCCCACTTACAATATTATAGGAGACCTATATTTGTCTCAAACTACATCTTGGTTATGACATACAGGAAACCTATATTAATCAAAATTAAATCGTATATTGGTCATAATTTTATTAAAAAGACATCATTTGACTGTCGAAAAGGTATTAAATAGACGTCATTTGCATGGAAGATAATAACATCTTTTAAACATCCAGAATAAAGGACATACGTCTTTGTGATTACATTTGAATCAGACGTTTTAAAGACATGAACATTGGACATTATAAAGACGTCTTTGTGTTGTATGGGTACTTTATGCCTATGTTACACCGGCGTGGCATGAGCACAGTGCTCGATGTGGCATTTTGTTCGATGAAAAGCTGTCAAAGGGATGTCACACCGGTATAGCAAAATGCCATACGAAAATTTGTATACTATGTTCACTTTGTACTTTAAAGGTTTTTGAAAATTATTTTTGACAGCTGAGAATTAAAGTTCATCAATTCAGCGTTACAGAGGTGTACCTACGTCTTCCATGTTTACTTTAATTAAAATATATGATTCTTTTACATATGAGTGTATTAACAAAGGATGTCTTAATGATTCTATATTTTTATTTTTTGTCTTTGGCCTTGGAATTAGAAGTAAAAAAACATTAAAAATGACGTTTTTTTGCAGTTTATATGATTTTTTCCGGTCACTATAAATGGCAGGAAAAATTACTGAATTTCTTTAAAAAATACAGAAGTTATTATGGAAATACTGGAGTCATGTTTACAATATTTTTCAACTACAAAATGACTGCATAGCTAGGAAACGGGAAAGTACGAGTTTCGGACTGGTTTCGGGCAGCCGTAGTAGTGTGGAAGAGAGAGAAATAGAAAAAAAGTAATATCGAGAGTATTCTAGGAATTCGAAAAATGGTAGACGAGCCCCTTAAACAAATTCATTTTTATAGCAATATATTACTGTGTTCGACATTCATAGTTCTAACAGATGAAAAACCATGACAGTTACTAAGTTGAAAATTCAAATATAATGGCAGTTACAAAACTTCACCAAACAGGAACAGTTTCAGTGGCAATGAAATTAACGAAATAAAACCACAGTCCTCCATTTTGCTTCCCAATGGCCGTCGGTCCGGCCCTGTTCGGCCACACAGGTAATTTATGGAAATAGCCGGTGCATGTTTTAAGCAACGGATAGCGAACGTCAAATGTGACAGTGCGCTGACACAGCGCGCGGGGTTTATCCGCCATCCACCGCCATCGTGGATATCACGTAATTAAAATTGAAGAGCGCCAGCGTTATGCATTTTGCTGTTTCGGGGTTAATTCGTTTTTGAAATGATGGATTTGATTTCGGCCAGTTCGGTTTTAGTTTCATTCAGGGATGAAAAGATTTAAAGACCGCGCCGTGTCACCGGGGTTTATCATTATAATTTGTTGTTGTTTTGTATTGATTGGTGGGGTGTTTTTTTCTTAATTTTTCACTTGATTTATGCACGTAAATAATGGAGTTTTAATCTGGGATATAATGCGCATTTGTGCGTTGCACCACTCAAAAATTGGACATGCAAATACCACAGGGGATGATTTACCCCAATTTGAAAATATTTTGATATATTACAAATTATAACATATTCGTATCAATTGCAATAGCAATAGAACAAAATTTTCACACAATGTTGTGAATGGTTTCATGTTATTTTTTTCGAAATCGTACAGGTAATATGGACATTCTGACACATACACACATGAGCGCAGGAAAGAGCCAATTCCAGCACTTGTGTGGGAAAATTTTATTTAATTAAAAATTATCAGGGGTAATATCATAAGAGATTGTTTTGTCGTTTCCAACAATTTTTCTAACAATTTTACGACACAAAACATCATCTGACAATTTCCCGAAACGTACCTAGTTGAGGGAAATATTCCGTGATGTTTTGTGGAGTGAAATTGCAATAAGTTGCCGTGGAATAGACAAAGATTATCTCAATAAATTATTATCTCGAACGGTATTTAGGAAGAATATTTTCTTGTTAAAAAACACTACTAAAACAACTCATTTTGCTAAACATTTTTGACGTTTAATTTGACAAATTAATTTATTTATTGTAACCCACGTAACTAAATAAAATCTAATCTACATAATATGTAGTCAGATACACCATTTTGCATTTTTAATTCTATTTGTTGCATTACGTCATCAGTACGCAATATGATTGGTTACCATCTGTCAAAAATAATCACTTGTAATATCCCAAGATAAAATCCGATTTTTTTTTCGAGTGCATAAACATGTTAAAGACGAGTGAAATTGTATTACACCAATGCACCGACTATGAAATTTTCTGGATATTAATCCATACCATTCTTTCAAGATTCTTTCATGCTTATGAGTCCAGAAAAAAATCTTTGTTTTGAAGCTATCAATGAATTAGACATTCTTCTTTTCCTAGACTCATTTAATAATCAATTTAGTCGCGTGTTCGAACTACGCCGACTCCACTGAGTTTAGCTGAGGTCCAACTCAGGATTCGAACTGGGCTCTAGTGAGCATTTGCGCCGGAAGTACGTAACACGCTATTTGACAAGTAATTCTCACCAAAATGACTTTTCTCAATATTCAGAAACATGAAATAATAATCAAAGAATTCAAATTGAACACACATTGATCACTATATTCGTAGTTTCAAGAAAGATCAGTTTTTCATTATGTACTCTGCGAAATCTTCTCATAAAGAGCATCATTGTGCGTCCACCATATTCCCTGTCTGTCGATTTCCTGATAACGGCGTGTTTCTTTGGGCGTTATTTTCGCCGCCGGCGGTAAAACGCCAATCACAAAGTCTGTCAAAGCTGATGATTGATGTTCGGCGGCGATTGCCTCAAACGTCTTATCACCGAAACCCGCGGCATCGAATAACGATATCATATCAAGAGATATTAACATAGCCCATCACACCTTGTGATGGCCTATTGCGTAGACAAGAACATTGTCATTGGGCAGTGATAAGAGATTCGAAATTGGCAACGAAGTTTTAACTACGAAGTAGAAAGACAAATTATGAGTTTTTCTTTTCAGATTCCTTTTTAGCAACGAAGTTTTAAGAACTACGAAGTAGAATGACAAATTATGAGTTTTTCAGATTCCTTTTTAAACTAAAAATTAGAAGAAGGATACTGCAATACTTTAAATATATTAAAAAGTCGGAATCTGGATATAAAATTTATAACAAATAAATAGCCGAGTGCATTATGTGACCAACTGCAGTTCTGACAACCTTAGTACAGAAATCTTTCCTCCCGTAATGCACATTCCTCTAACATCTCAAGCTAGATCTACATTTAACTATACCTACACCCAGGGGCGCACTCAAGGAGGGGGGCTCGTGGGGCTTGAGCCCTCCCCAGACGACTGGACTTTTTTCATATTTTTTCATTAAACATTTTAAACATTATGTAAGATTATTTAAGTACTACAGGTTTCATTTAAAAAAATCTTAGCCTCCCCTAAGATGCAATCCTGGGTGGCGCCACTGCCTACACCCTTCTAAAGTCCCAAATTATCTGATTTTGTAGTTACTGAACTAAACAAAAAAACCTAATACCCTTCTTGAATCCCACAAAGGTACTCTGTTATAGGTTCATAATGACATGAAGCCATTACCTTGAAATCCTTTGTTCAATTTTACAGATTACAGAATAAATAACCGTTTACATCCATATAAACCAGTCTTAAGCGGCCCCGTCTACGATTTCCGAATTCCTAGAATACTCTCGATTTTACTTTTTTTTTTCAATTCCACTCTTTTCCCCACTACTACGGTTGCCTGAAACCAGCCCGAAACTCGTAATTTGCCGTATCCTAGCTATGCAATATAATTTTGAAGTTGAAAAATACTGTAATAGTTATTTGTATCACAAGGCCAGAAACTGACCTTTTGCAAGAGCGAGTATTTTTGACACGCCGAGCCATAGGCGAGGCTTGCAAATTACGAGCACTAGCATAACAGTTTCTGGACGTGTAATACACAATATTTTATGTGCCGATTTCATTACAAAAGTATAAAATGAATTTAATTAATTTGTATTTTATTATACATAACCTAAAAAATTGTGCACTGAATACTTGCATTTGAGCTGAAAATATATTTATTTCAGTTTCTATTAACGATTAACGTCTAAAATTTGTCAAAATCTTGTTAATTCTTGTATAAAAAATATTCAACGCATAAAATTGACATCTGCTTGACAACTGTATTAATGTCAAGATGCCAACCTATAACTTCCGGTTGTTTGCCGGCCTAGGCTGGCAACAAAGAGTTTCTGGCGGATTTTGAGATATGGAAAACTAGCGATGCCGACCGGAGGCATATAAAAGTGTTTTCGTTGCGAGTAAACTGTCAGATTATTATTGACTTCAGGATAATGGATCTACATATTTTAACAACAAAATTGCAAATGGTTGTCGGTGAATTTAAAGTTTACATCTTTGAAACATCTCATATTTTTTGTCATATCTCCTCCTCTTTTTGCAATCATTACCAATTCAAATTTCCGTTAGCCGTTTAGTCCATCCATTTCCTCATAATTATAAACAAACTCGTATCGTCTCTGATTATAAAGAACCTCACACCAACACACAGACACACAGACAGCCAGACATTGCCACACGGTAGTGAACGCTGAGTAATTGGCCCGGCACGACACGGATTAAGTCCTGACAGCTTGATGGCTGGATCCAGCGCGCGTGTGTGAGTGTGTGTGAGACGGAAATAACTACGAGGTGTACAGAGTACAGACTGCACAAGATATGGAAATCGATGGATAAAGAAAAAGGTGGACATCAAACGAATCAAATAATACTGTGAGGAGTTACGATGTAGATGTTTTGCACTGAGGTTCATGCATTTTATTTTATTTTATTTGTTTGTAGTGTGTGATCTAGATCAATTTGTAGGATCTTTGATCCGATTTAGATCATTTTATCTTTAAGAATCTTAATTTTCTGGAACAAATCTTACATCAGGTTTGTAAATTTGTTTTTGCTGGACAAGTTACAACTTCTAAATTGAAAATTCAATAAAGCCTCATTCACGCAAGCATTTAGATTTAAGCTTCGACCATATATAGGCGATCTCGATTAAGATCGCAGCGCTATTATAGTGGTGACTTCAGAAGCTGTCATATAGACATACGTATGAAACTTTGCAATACGTACACTGCGACAGACTATGGTATTTGACTAATTTTCTGTATTTTTTAAATACTTAGATAATATTGATAAATATAACCATACACGAAGCGTAATTCTTTAAGATTTAATGTCTATTTGACAGTTTCCAATAACTGTCATCAGATGGAAATCTCTTAGGATTAGGAAGAGTTGCCTATAGGTATAGACAAGCAATGCAAGCCTTTGTTGTGAAGCAAAGACCTAACGTCGCGGTGTGAAGAAGAGTATGACTTTCAGAACTGCTTCAAGTGTTGCAATTTGCCATCAGCTGTTATTACAACAATGTGTAACACTCTACCCAGTTATTCACCTCCTTTCTCCGCCATACTTCTTTCCATCACAACATAACATAAACGTAAACATAAATCTAAACCTTAAAATTAAATGGTTAGGTATGTCAATGAGGCCGCAGTACCCACCTACATAAATAGAAATCTTTAATAATTTATAATCTGTTTAAAGTTTAAACTGTAGATTGAATCGCTTGTGCAAGTACTAAATTTTTTTGTTTTTATTTTAATGTATTTAATGTACAGTACAAATTTTTTCTAGTATTGATCCTTTTTATGATCCAAAAAAAATTCCTGATCAGATCTAAAAAAATCTGACGTGGCCGTTACAATACCTCTCGCCTTGACATTGAAGTATTATTAATTAACCTCGTATTTAACCAAATCAAATATTAAGCTTTAATTTGGTAATAAATTATATATTTCACAAATCTAATCAGCTCTTAGTTTAATATATTATTTTATTTTATAAATACCATATTTACATAATACTATACTATGTCCAATTAATATCTATACTATATCCTACATTTCAAAATTCTACACCATACTCTACACATGCCCTACACCACAGAGAAAGCTCCTTGCCACAGACATCTGTTTATCTGTCACATTGACAATTTAATTTTTGTTTTAAATTTTATTTCTATTTCGGGATTCACAAATCGTGGTAGGTAAAATTATATATTTAAAAAAAATATATTTCTTTATTGGTTAAAGATATAGAAACAAATAAGATTAAATATTGTACAATGTAATTTCTTCTTTCATGTGTGGTATGTCAAATTGTAACAATCGCATTATTTTATACAATTTTTGCAAAAAATGTTATAGTGCTACAAGAAAAGTACCATTTCCGGTTGGTGGATTTTTACCAAAATCTTTTCAGCTCTTCATTAACATATATAATTGTATAATGCAAAATATTAGAATTTTATGTTCAGTAGAATTTGAGATAATGAACCGGGACGAAAGTCTATAGTAGGCGTACATACAGACTTTCATACACACACACACACACACACACACACACACACACACACACACACACACACACACACACACACACACACACACACACACACACACACACACACACACACACACACACACACACACACACACACACACACACACACACACACACACACACACACACACACACACACACACACACACACACACACACACACACACACACACACACACACACACACACACACACACACACACACACACACACACACACACACACACACACACACACACACACACACACACACACACACACACACACACACACACACACACACACACACACACACACACACACACACACACACACACACACACACACACACACACACACACACACACACACACACACACACACACACACACACACACACACACACACACACACACACACACACACACACACACACACACACACACACACACACACACACACACACACACACACACACACACACACACACACACACACACACACACACACACACACACACACACACACACACACACACACACACACACACACACACACACACACACACACACACACACACACACACACACACACACACACACACACACACACACACACACACACACACACACACACACACACACACACACACACACACACACACACACACACACACACACACACACACACACACACACAGACATCATCGTGAAAATAGTCAAAATAGGTTCTAAAGGTGCTAAAACGTGCTAATTGACAAAAATCTCGACATCGAATTTTTTCACGATCCCTATACCTCTCTAGGCGAGAGGTAAAAAGCCAGATCATAAAAATTTATCTATGATTTTGATCATATATTAAACGTGAAGATCTGGATCTCGATCTAGATCCATTTTAAAATGGTTTACTTGTTAGTATAGTATACGTTCACGATCATGCCGAATCCCAAATCAAACAGTATCGTATCTGAAATAAATTACTCAAATAAAAGCATGAAAAATTAATCAAAACAAAATAAATTCCTGTTTAATCTATCTTTAAACCAGGTCTTTATTCCTAAACAAATAAAAGAAACCTTCCTAAGACAATAATTTACACAAAACAAAAATCAGTCTGTCTCAAAAGCCGTTTAATCCCCCAAGATTTAAAAAATAAAATATGCGAAGAACCTGTCACCGTCTTTTACACAAAATACTTCAAAACTTGTATGCGTCCCCACACACATTGTCCGATGTTGTGACACGTAGTTTCTCTCTTGTTTCTTAAGAAGATGAACGGAGGGCACGTGCGATTGCAAATCAAGAGGTGGATGAAATAAACGACGAATAAAAATATCACTTCTATTTCTGAAAGACGGAAAAGACAAGACGTGTACCTGGCACTAGGAGAACTTTACTTATGTAGTCTTTGTTTATTTAGCAGTAAATTCGCATGAATGAACGGTGTGAGACTATGTATTTTGGTTTACGAGATGTTTGAGTTATTAGTTGGATTAAATGTGATTTTCACAGGAAAAGTTAGAGGACGATATTTACTACCAGTAAAAAAGAAATAATTTAACTTACATTGACGGTTCGGAAAAATAAAGTTATATTTGTGCACTTTTACTAATATACAGGGTGACTCAGCTAAGTGTTCCCTATTTCATTTGTTTGTAAAGTCTCAAGTTTTTGTGTAAAGTCCGCCAAATTTTTGCTGTAAATACAGTAGCCACTTGAGTTTTTGTTCGCAAAGTTTTATCATTATTGCTCTATTGCTTCCTAATTGGTGACTGAAATAATGATTAATTAATTAATGATTAATCAAACGACTATTTGTAGGATTTTAAAGGACCTTAAGTGGCATCCTTATAAAATTCAAATTCTGCAGGCAATTTCTGAAGAGGATAAAGCAAACCGATTGGAATTTGCAGAAGACGAAATTGAACGAATGAATGAAAACCCTGGTCATCTGAATAACATCATGTTTTCTGATGAGGCACATTTTCATCTTGATGGTGGATTTAATAGACACAATCATCGGTATTGGTCAGATGAAAATCCCCACTGGATTGCTGAACAATCCTTGCACTCTCCTAGAACGACTGTTTGGGCTGCAATTGGAGATTTTGGATTAATTGATCCAATTTTCACATTGAAGTGAACCACTCGTGAAGTTTTTGTCTGATCGATTTGAAATTTCGGCAGTAAAAATTCCTTTAGATAGTTCATGTTTTGCAAAAATTTCGTCCCTTTCTGATAAAAATTGCCCAAGTTATAAAAAATCCAAATAGGGAATAGTTAGCTGACTCACCCATTTAAAATCTTTGAAAATAATTTCTTAAAATCACGAGCATGAAAATCTGTCAAAAGCGTGTCAACCCGTATAGCAAAATTTTTGTATATTACTATTAGACCGGGAGCTCATGACAGGTGATGTTCTCTGATTTCATACAGCATGCCTTTTGGAGGAATGCATATTGACCCTATGACAACATAGAAAACCAGGTATTAAACCTTAGCATGCTTTCCGGTCATATGGAAAATTGCATTTTCACTTGCACAAAACTTTTCCGAAATTTTTCACCCTTGTTCCATCGAGGACTGCATGCCAATTTGGTTATAGGTGTTTTATGACATATACTATTCTTCATGACTACTACCTAGAAAGTTATACCATTACTTTTTAAAAACAACCGAATAATGATATTATTATGTAATAGACGTAGATAATAGTATATTATTTAACGAGTAAATAATGCAGGCTATAATTCAAGAGGATGAAAGTTTATTCACGAGTCGAAGGCGAGTTAATAAATCATCCGAGTGAATTATAGCCATTATTTGCGAATCAAATACGACGTTTTATCTACGACTTTTTAAATAAAGCAACATTTCTTATTTACAAATTTGTCTTCATATTAACCTAACCTCAAAAAATTGACAATTCATCCGAATAATTTTGACAGTTCGGAAGAATAAATTACTCATTATTTAACAAGGTGAAATAATGAATTCATTATTTCATAATGTGTCCTTATGGAGGAGTTTATTATACTACTTTCACGTATATAATGAATACATTATTCTATTGTTGTAGATAAATATTGTAATTATATGCCACGGGAAAATTTTGACGCAATAAACACAAAAATTATTAGGTAGGTACGTTTGATATTTGATTAATAATATTGCTTTATTTTTGCCCCGTCTTGTTTGCACCTCCCGGTATATAATTTACCTCGGGCTTGAATATTGAATCTCTGGATTGAGAGGGTTGATATAGCATCTACAGGGTGTTTATTTTCGCTTTTAAGGGATGCGCGAGCGTCTGTAGGAAATTAATTACACGCGCCCTACACTTATCTTCCGTCGGATTTTTTGAATTATTTTTGTGATCCTTTAAGCTGAGCAAAGGATGCTTATAATTATGTTTTCCATCGTAAAAACACGTCTTACAAAAATAATTCCTAATTATAATATGTACACAACAAGATAATGTTCTACAAAAATATTGACAGGGGAGAAGGATTTCGGTATTTCAAGACAGGGGAGATATATTATAAAAACATGAATTAATGTTGTAGTACCTAGTAATTAAATCAAATAGATTCTTTTAGATTGAAAGAAATTTTCAGAACTTATATCAAAAGAATTCTATTGTAAATCTTTTCAACAGAATTTAGACATTAAAAAAATGTAGGTACCTACATATTATATCATGATCATGGACCTGGAGCGATATGTTTTTGTAGTTCAAGTTTGGTTACGGTTCAAAAAAAAATCGGATCAGATTTGGGTTTAGGTTCAAGAGGTTTAAAATATAAGGGTTTCGGTTCAAAAGTAATAATTATTAAAATAACGCACATTACCTATTTGTTCAATTCTCAAAAATAATGTTTCATTGTAAAAAGGAACTATAAATAATTAAATTAATAAATAAACATAATTTCTTCTTAAATACTTAGAAAATGGTTATCATTAAGAGGCGCGTTCGGAAAATACCGAACTCTTGAACGTAAGTCGTCATTTCAAAGTGAGGTGACGTCAAGCCCTTCTTTTTTCAGTCAATCGAACAAAAAATAGCATCGTTGTCCCATCATATCTCATTTAATTTATAACACAGAAATTTAAAATAGCGTTTTGTTCACCAGAAAAAAAATCTTAAAAATCGAGAAAAATGGCTGATTTCAAAGTCATTTTTTTCCAAAATCATAAGTTAAAAAAGAAAACAGATAGACCTTCTAACATCTTTTGGTGACATGTTCATATGTTGTAAATAAAGTAAAAACCTCTAAATACCAAATGATCATGGGACGCGCACACCTCTGTTTAAAAAAAAAAATAACTACCAGATAGATCCCATAATGTAAAAAAAAATCGCTCAACGCGCGTTGGCTGATATTGCAATTTGTTGAGTTACAGTGATATATTTTTACAATAATTAGTAATTCACTTAGCTACCTACCCCTACGGACCCCTTAACATTAACAAATAAATGTTTGAACTCAAAAATAAATAGGCACAGTTTTAATATTGCAGTTGTTTGCCAAGCTATAAACCGATAATTTGATTAAAAATCTTATTAAAAAATATTTTCTAGGTTTCCTAAATTCCAAACCATAAATTCCTTAAATGTATCTTGAACCGGCAAAGGCAGATATGTACATTTCATATTTCTAAATCTAAATTTGTAAATTAAATCATCATAAACCAGCCTAAACTGCAAACTATGCATTTGCACCTTTTTTGTTCTAAATAATCTTTAGTAATACAACTTACTTGTCGGAAAGCAAGCAGTAGGTACCAAAATTCTTTTAATCTTTTTGCCCAATTTTACATCAAGAGACCCCGCCATCTTTGTTTGATCTCGTGATTAAAAATTCCTGTCGTAAGCCGCGTTAAGTGAACCCAGAAGATCTAACAATCATTTTTCCGTCTCCGGCGTTGGTAGACGACAAAGAGGGGGGTTGTTGCAAGGCTTGAATCGCGTCCGGGTTAATTTTTCTAGGGAAGATAATGAAATGTGTCGCGCCTGATTCGTTCCACGTGTGTGTGGTTGTGTGTGGATAGCGGGTGTGTGCGCGTGGTAGTGCGAAGGATCAACTGACTAGATTGAAGTTTTTTCAGCTGGTTTGCATATAGAGTTGAAGTGCTATGGATTACAGCGAAGTTTGCTGATGATGGGAATTTTGTTAGTTTCTTGCACCACCGGGAGAAAAATTTTATATCGCTTTGTTCATTGATTAGTTCTCGCCCTTAAGGGGTCGATACCTAAATGCTGGATTTTACTGTGCGGCTTGTTAGACTCAAATACAATTATTAATTTAAGTAAATAAATACTACTCTTTATGAACTATTTAGTTCAGAAAATTAAATTACAAATGGTTCAACACAAAGGCGTCAAATTCAGTTTTTCCATTAAAACTTGTTTCAATATTCAGATTTTTCAAAAAATGAGATATTTTCAAAAATAGCTAAAGATTGTCCTCAAGTGTCTCTAATACCTACCACTATTTTAAATTTTTTGTTTTAAATATGTGATAAAATACGTATAATCACAAATTAGGTAAAATTAGCCATGTTTAGTCATATAATTATAAAAAATAGGGTACAAAAATGTAAAAACTGGTATTGGACGAATTTGGAGACAACATTTATGTATTCAAATATGTATTTATTAATCCAAAAATTTGAATTTTTACTTCAATTTTAAGGAAAAAACTAAACTTGCTTTTCAGCATTATTACGCCGGTAGTGACCCCTCTTAATTTATTCGTCTCGATGATTTTTTGTCTCGATATTCAAAAAAAACGAGATATGAGGCGAAGTTTGCAATGAAACTAAGGAGCGACGATGCAAAAACATATAGAAACGTCTCAATCTCGATTACATAAAATAGTATATTCTGTATCAAGTGTCAAAATAAGCATCTTACTTGATTGATTTTAATAAACACCAAAATGAAATGGCCGGGCTTAGGAATTTTAAATTGTTAAACATTACTGGAGCGGACACAGATTATCAACAAAATTTTTGGCAGAAACCGCTTCGCTACATTGAAATGTGTATAAAGAAGTCGTCCAGCTCGGCTTGCTATTGATTCAGTTACCTTCAGGCAAGTAATAAGTTACCGAACTTTGATTCAGCTCTGTGCAGAATAAAGGCACATTTTTCTCTCTTACCTCCGGCCAACTCTGGCTGCACGGACAGTAATATTATTGGCACCTAATTCCAGTTTCATTAACTAAAATTGATGCCTAATTAAACGTTGAGTAATGACTGTTTATGATTTTGATACAAGTTTAGTATTTTTCTGTGAAAGTATTTGTTGTCTTCTTACCTTTCCGGTCTCGTGTTCTTGTCCGGGCTGTGGCGGTGGTGGGGAAGGAAAGCTGCGCCGAGTGCTCCATGGAAGCGACGCTGGACGACATCGCCGAGTGTGAGTTGTCCCGGAAATCTCCGGTTTCCGCCCACACTGCAACAGAACATTACACATTGCTCGCTGTCAAACTATAGTTCATTGTATTTTCTATACAACAATCTACTAGCACACTCAAACATTCATAACAAAATGTACGAATAATCATACACAAGTACATACATACATACATAATCTTCACCAGCCATGTGACTAGCATTTATTTTGAGTTTTTTTTATTACTTTTTACCAAAGAAATTTTAATATATTGTTAGAAATTTGGGGAAAATATCAATAAGATAAATGACACGTCTACTCGCTTTTACTGATTTATTTTATTACTGTCTCTTTGATTACACAATTATCCAATTTATACGATTTTACTTGGTCGTTAGGTAACCTAAATTAATTACAAACAATACAAAACAATTAGGTTGAATAATTAAATTGGTTAAATAATTATGTTCTAACAATATTGTGATGTTTGTGTTACTTTTGAAATGTCATTACTATTCTAAAAATTTATAAAACAGTTATAACTTTTGTAAGTATTTACACAAAAAATATGTATTGTAAATTGTAACATTGCTTTTGGTTTTGCAGTTATCCCTGATGAAGTATCAAAATTTATACCAAATATTAGATTTTAAATAAAAATAACAAAAAAATTCATGAGATTTTTCTAACTACTCAAGCCCAATAAACAAAACTTCTATAATGTCTGCACTTATCACCTAGAATAGTTCAGTAATTATATACTTGTACAAACAGTGACAGTTCAATAAATGGCAATATTAATGTCACCAACTAAAACGTTACACATCTAAATTTCCCTAAATCGACTTTAAATTTGAATGGAATAATTATTTATTTAACCCGAAAAAATTGTATTGTAACCATCATAATTATATTTGTAGCTTGATAATGGCCTAAACCAAATGTCGAAACGTCGCAACTGACTTAATAAATAATTAAAGCCTGAAATCCAACAAAATAAGAAATTATTTTTTCTCAACTACCTATACGACTTTAAATTTGTATTAGTAAAATAGTATAGACCATATTAATTATTCAATACGCATGCTCAGAAATCACCAATCACAAAACAGGGAGTACTACCGAAATGGAACTAATGTTACCTTATGGGAAAAAGTGAATTTTTAAAGTAAAATAGTAATTAATTCAGACAGAATCACATGGCCGTTTTTTAATATAAGTTATATTTAATAACGAAGTATCGAATTCTGCCCGTGTTTAATATAAATGATCATTAGTTTATTATGTGAAAATAATTATGAAAATTTGAATTTTTTTTAGCGGGATCCCGACAGCTCGAGTGACAGATAACTTAAAAGTGTGTTTTTCTGTTGATGTAGTATCATATAATTTTAATCAATATACTTAGTTACAAATATTGTGTTTCAAATCATGTTTTAGAATTTAAAAATTTAAAATTTTCAACACTGAAGGGGTTGATCATTGCCAACTTATTTACAAAAATAAGAAACAGTTGGCATCCTGGCACGCTTTTTTATATTTCATAAATCAGTCGGTAGAGGCGCTATAATAATTAATATGGTCTATACGGAACTCATTTTATAAGACTCGCCCGAGGGCTCGTTTTACTAAATTTGGGCGCGTGCGAAAAAATCATGTCTTATAAAACTTGTTCTTTAATATACTATTGTTTAATCCAAACATTTTGCAGCTGACATTTTCTAAAGGTAGACAAAAGTCTTAATAGCGCTCTAATTTGTCTACTACTTAATCTCCTCCCCTAATTAGCGTTAACTACCAACTGTCTTGATGCCTCTATGCATGTTTAGCTCGACGCATGTCATCTCTGTTTTTCGTTGACAGTTTTACGACAGGAATTTATGCGTTACAGAGTGCGAACATCTCAGCTGGGCGCGGTACACCGAGTGATCTACATGTGTTCAAACACACAGAACACAAGGCGACGTTGAAAAACGACGCTAAAAAATGATACCGAGACGAGAGGTTGACTGTTGGTTTACGGGGGCGTGAGGAATTATTGTTTTCTTTTGGTTTGTGAAGAGTAGAATGATGTTGGAGCAATTATTGGTAACAGACAAAAACGTTCAACATATTTTGACTTTTATACCTTCTTTATGCTCTGTTCATACAAAAGGTTGGTATGGATGTAACAAACTTATTACGTATTCTATAAATTCTCCGTGTCATTAGGAACCGTTTCACAGAAATGCCTTAGTTCAACTTTACAGAATACAGAAT
This sequence comes from Agonum fuliginosum, assembly GCA_947534325.1. Taxonomy (NCBI): domain Eukaryota; kingdom Metazoa; phylum Arthropoda; class Insecta; order Coleoptera; family Carabidae; genus Agonum; species Agonum fuliginosum. The sequence continues at coordinate 3,882,341 of OX384034.1, read as the reverse complement.
AAGTCACCAGTTACATTCATTATAATTTATAAACCAGCCTAAAGATTCTTTGAGGATTTCTTAATGCTTTATAAATTTTGAATCGTGTTTAGAATTGCCTGTCAAATAGCGGCGCTGCTAAATTGAATCTTCAATGAGTCTTGAAAAGAAAGTGTTGATAGCTTCAAACCAATGCATTTTTTTCGGGATTTAGGAGCATGAACAAATCCTCAAAAAATCTTTGCGTGATTGTGTGAACATAGAGAAATTTATGTGTGTAACGTTTTGGTTGGTAACATTAATATTTTGTCAGTGTCACTGTAATATTATGTACGGAACTATTCTAGGTGATCTGATAAGTGAAGACGTTATAGAAAATATTTAACTTATATGTTTTCCATTACTATACTTATTCATAAATTTTATTGAATAAAATAAAAACTCATTTAAAGCAAAGCAGATTTGAAAGATACATATACTAAAATTTGTACGTTCTCAGATTTAATCAAGGGTTTGACAATCATTATTAAAGTAAATGTCATATGTTACTACCAATACCAACCGTCAAAGTGAGCTCTGCCGACATATAGTTACGTTTCACAAAGTTAACTCTGTAAGCGCTAAATGGAAAAAATAATTTTTCAAAAATTCCAAAAATAATTTTCACTATATTAAGGTGAATTTAGCTCAAAATTTTTACGCCTTATTCCTTATTTCTGACAGACATGTCAAAAATCTTCGCATGACATAACCTAAATTTCTTCATATAAAAAACATAAATGTCAATTGTCAAAGTCGCAACAACATCAAAAATAAATTAATCACGTTTCACTTCGGTTAAATTAAAAATATTCTTAAAATTATTCTTATTTTTAATCCTAATTCTTAAATTTTTGAGCATAAACCCACCTTTAATCTTAAAAGAGAACATTTGTCATTTTGTCGTGTCACTGCATAAATGTATCTCTATTTATTTAGTTATTTTTAAAATTAATATTTAATACATAGTTAATATTCCGATGGTACTAAAATGGACACTGTAAATAAACTGCCCTAAATTTTACAAATTTTCATCCGTTATCACACACATTTAAAACTTTATATAACCTTGTCGTATGTACTCGAAATTATGACATTGGACATATACAGTAGGTATGTCGAATGTTTTAAGCAATTTTTGCACCTTGAATAACACTGCTAAATAGTTGTTAATTTTTTTTTTAAATTACAGAAAACATAAATACACTGTAAGTTTTTTTTAATAATGGTAGATAAAATGCATTTTGAAATAACTAATTCTGAAAATGATTACAAATTAAAATAATTTCTCCGGTTTATAAATAAATATTCACGAATAAATAAATGCAAATAACTGTAGAAATAAATCACTTTTCATTCATATATGCATCTGCATTAAATCACCACATAAACAATATAAGAATCTGCATTTTTAAATCATTTCAGATTAGCACAAATCCCAGGTTAAATAAAGATAGTCGCCCAGATCACACTTAATCTTTTAATATGCTTACCGACTTAAGGACTTAAACAAAAGATTTCAGCACTAACAATTAGAGAAAAACTCCACAGAGAGACGAGATCTCTTCTCTAACACGAGTTAAGGAATTTTTAAACTAAAATGTACGTGTACAAAACGTGGAAACGTGCGTAGTAGAAATGAAGACCTTATATAAGATCGCTTATCAGATGTTTTTATCTCATGTGTTTAATGTTAAACAATTGAAGACATATTAGTTTATGGAGACGATAGGTCTGACGTTTGTGTAAATCATTTCTAGTATTTGTTTAGGAGTTAATTAAACAATAATATGGCGATATTAGTTTTACAAATTGGGCAAATTAAATATTTTAATATTACGCAAGCCAAGCCAAAGAAATAATAATTTAATACTAATAACTTTGAGGGTGCAGATATAAAAAATTTGATGTGGCCAGCACATAACCTCTCCCTTTGACACTGTAATATGTAAATTAGGCTTACTGAAATTATAATTTTGCAATAAATTTCATATTTCACAAACTTTTTGCGAATTTGTTATAAATATACTATTGTACCATTATGAATATTGATGTGAAAATTTGTATACATAGGTACGTATTTTGATACGAGGAATTCAGTGGCGGAAAGTACAGGGCTGTACCGTTTACCATTTTTTTTTTATTATTTTTTAATTTGCACCATTGGATTAAGTATATAAATACTTATTTACTCTTTAAAATTCGAATGGCTACAATTTCTAACGCACATTAAAAATACGAAAATGTTTTAAAAAATTCAAAATTTTCGATTTGCTCAAAATTTGGTTATACCCTATTTTGACCCCAAGGAATCCAGTAGTGCCACTCACAAAAATTTTCGGTCCATACTTTTCGAGATAATTTTTGCAAGTAAAAAACGGGAGTAACCACGTCTTTGATTTTATCACCATTGGATTCCTCGCGTCGAGTTACATACAGATACAAATTTTCACGAAAAAGTTCGAACGGATACAATTTTTATGAAGGTTTTTTTCAAATGGCCAAAAAATGAAGGACTACCCCTTGAGGAAATTTTGGCCAAAATAACTTTTTCTCTCCGATTGGGCTGAAAATTTGGTTTTATACTATCTCGACCCCGAGGATTTCAAATCTGGAGTCGAAAATTTTTTTCGATTTATAATTTTCGACATAATTTTGGGTAGTCGAAAACTGGTCGAAATGGAAAATTTATTTTTACACCATTCGATTCTTCGGGTCAAATTATGTGGAAATCCAAATTTTCGCAAAAAAATTCCAAGAGGTACAATTTATATTAATAAACAAAACAAATAATTTATTATTTAATAATAACTTGGCATAATCTTTCATTTAAAATAAAACAATTTGTCTGAAATAAATTATTTATCAAAATATTTTAAATAAGTACTACCTACTACTTTCGGAGCAATCAAGCTACAAGCACTGAAAAGACAAAATAATCATTTTATAAATATAGGATCGTACAAAAAAGCAATAAATGAATCATGTTATTGCAGTGTTCACCCCTAACCTCACCCTCACCTCATTTCTTCAACACCCTGTATAATCCCAATCTAACATGATATCATGATAGCCCTTTATTTCGCGGCCACCCAGTGCGTTACCCCTCGTATTTTGCTTCAACATCAGCACTGCACATTTGGGTGGATATTCTCGATGCGTCGGGGTGCATGCGTGCATAATACTCACGCAGTGGGCCATGAAACACGATAATCTGGCTACACTGGCAACGCTGTCATATCTTAAAACACTTGTCGAATTCCCATGCACGTAACAAATGCACTGTGAATTTTCAGCAGAGGTATGCGATGTAATGATGATGCTATTGTTACTACTCACTGTGTGTAAGAATTTGGGGCGAGGGGGTGGTTTTTTCTCACTTTGGATAGTAAAATCATTAAAAACAGTCATAATAATTAATATGGTGAAGTAGTGTCTATGATTTTCAGCAATTCATGTTCACAAATAGTTATTTTTGTTTAACTTAACTTAATATAACTTATAGTAAGTAAGTAAGTAAGTAAGTAAGATGAGGTTCTGATGAGGCTATGAATCTAGCTTAAGCAAAAAATCTGTATTTTCCATGTAAAACACATTATTTTTTCGCTAATTGTTATTAATTATTATAAATTTAATGATTATTTTCAATATTTTCAAATTATTTTGCTATATGAGCGCTTAATGAAAAAAAATTGTTATTTGTGTATCAAGTACGGATAGAGCATTGTTTGTTGCACGCGAAAGAAATTTGTTCAGTCGAGACGAAGCCGAGATTGCCGACTCGCCAAGAGCAACAAACAAGCTCTATTCAACGAGGTGCACACAATATTTTGTATACAATCGTATTACGTCAATGTAGCTAATTTTAAAATTATTATTATTTGCTGTGCTTATAACAATTCAATGAAATCGTGGTTATCGATCATCATCATGACAACATTTATAAAAAAACTTTAAAAAATCGATAAAAATGTTTACAATCGTAGTTTGAGGTCAAATTGACGCAATAAATTTAATAGTTTTATGTTTTTGTCGCACTAGTACGACAAAACAGTATATTTTGTCACTAGTGCGACAATTTTGTACATACCCTAATTAAAAATTGAATAACAATGTTCACATTGTACAACGATTGTAGACAAAACATATTTGTTATTTATTTCAAACATTTTTCTTGATTCTCAGTAGCAACAATTACTTTATATGCCTCCGGTCGGCATCGCTAGTTTTCCATATCTCAAAATCCGCCAGAAACTCTTTGTTGCCAGCCTAGGCCGGCAAACATCCGGAAGTAATAAGGTTGGCATCTTGACATTACTACAGTTGTCAAGCAGATGTCAATTTTATGCGTTGAATATTTTTTATACAAGAATTAACAAGATTTTGACAAATTTTAGACGTAAATCGTTAATAGAAACTAGAAATAAATATATTTTAAGCTCAAATGCAAGTATTCAGTGCACAATTTTTTAGGTTATGTATAATAAAATACAAATTAATTAAATTCATTTTATATTTTTGTAATGAAATCGGCACATAAAATATTGTGTATTACACGTCCAGAAACTGTTATGCTAGTGCTTGTAATTTGCAAGCCTCGCCTGTGGCTCGGCGTGTCAAAAATACTCGCGCTTGCAAAAAGTCAGTTTCTGGCCTTGTGATACAAATAACTATTTATTACCTAGGAGTATAATCTGTCATTTTTTATAAGAGTAAAATCATTTGGGTATTTCGAAAGTCCTGGATAATAAAGTAGTTTTCTACGGACATTTATTTATTATTATACTGAAAAAAAATAGTTTTGGGTATTTTTAATTCTATTATTGTTTACTGTACTATTTTATCATTCCACATTATACAATAAACAATAAATTTTCCCAGAAAACCTTATTTGTTTATAAAGTTAAAAATACGTCATACTTAATTATTTATAATTAATCCGTCATCAAAACTACAGTGAAATGTAGACAATTATAATTCATTCTAAATTGTGGAGAGATAAAAAATATTTGAATTGCAAAATTTTGTGCATATTTTTATGTTTACAGAACAAGACTGCTATGAAGATATGACTAGACAGATGATATGACTTGTGACATGACGTGTGATGCTGCATGATTCTAAACTAGGATGAACTTTGCAAAAAGATAATTATTTAGCACAAATTTGTTTACTCTTTTACACTCGTAAGAACAATCCCTAAATTAATGGTGGGATTTTGTGCAAATCTGTAGGTAAGTTTTATAAATTTGTAAATCTTTAAATATTGAACAAAATCACATCAAAGTTTGTTGACAAATATAAAAAGGTTCATATGATTATAAATTTCATTGCGATTTTGTTTAATATTTACAATTTTATAGATCTGAAGCAACTACAGATTTTCACAGAATCCCACTATAAATTAGTAGGTATTTAAATATTTAAATAAATCTTAAATGGTCTTTATAATTTCCTGTGGAGATTATAATTTACGCACATTTATTTTTAATTAAACTTTTAATATTTTAATTTCAGCAAATATTAGTTTTTCCGTATTCAAGCTAAAAATAGTAACCTGTTTGTACTAATGAAATTTGTAATAATTAATTTAATAATTAACATATATATGTACGTAGTTATTTGATTTGAAATCGTGACGATATGTATCATATCTAATCTGTGTTTGTATCACTGTTGATTGTTGTGTGACTGTAATTGTTCAAGATAACAAAGGTTTTTGTTGCAAAAATTATTTTATTTCTTTGCCATTTGTATCTATGTAGAAAAGAAGTAATATACGATTAGGTAATAAAGTGATAAAAATGTATACCTAAATGAGAACAAATAATATAAATGAAAAATAAAAACTGTTGGTATATGAACTATTTAGAACACAGTTTTATTATCATTTTCCTTGTTTATAAACGATTTATGCTGTAAATAGAAAATATGTTATATAAGAAAGAAGGTAAATATTAATTATGCAATAATTACTCAACCTGAGTGTGGCAGCCTCATATACAGGGATGTATCAGAATATCGAGTAATACCGACATACGTTAAGGGTATATAATACATACCACTTGACATGAATCGTCCATGGGATGTTTCAAAATATCTTATTCTTGTACTTTAAGTGATCCTAGCCGCATCTTTAGTACTCAATACAAACATCTCAGAGAATTACATGGGGTGCATTGGTGCATAATTGGGATATTACATATAATATAATGTTACTAAGGGCGGACATTAACAATCGCTAGGATATGAATAGGATGTTAATGGGCAAAGCCGGGATGTTTACATTCCTGAAATGTTCTGGAGATTTTATTTTGTCAAGTGGGGCAGTTTGATATGCTGTTTATAAAATAATATACAAGACGATAAAATTATATTTTATGAACGGGATAAAAGTGTTAATTTACAAGCGAAGAAGGAGCGAAAGAATTGTTTTTCACGAGGCGAAGAAAAAAATATGAGAAAACCAATTTTAAATTATTTAATTACTAGTATCTACCATAATTTATTGTTCAAAAGAATCTGACATACCTAAATAAAAAATAATTTTAAATTTGACATTTGCTGGCGCCATCTCTTAGCAGATGTTCCAGACTGGACGACAATTTTAATGCATCTCATTTAACCTAAAAATATAAATTTTGTACGAATTTTTTTGGTACATCGTTCGAATTTAGTACAATAAAACTTACAACACTTATCATCAGTGTAGCAAGTAGTGTTTGCCATTTTATTATTGTGAAACAAAACACCCTGTATTATAATTATTTGATAGTATTTTTTAATATTTGCCCAAAATACATGTATGCACACATCTGTCATTAGTCATTAATTTTAAAAAAATACAAATGTACATTTTATTTTTAATTTCGTTTGGTTGCAAGTACACATTGCTAACCATGCGATTGGCCGGTAATGCAGCGTTTCTGATAGACCGATAAAATTTCCGGATTAAATAATTTCAATATGAAAATATTTACCACGCGGGCGAATTGTTTTAATTTCGCTGTGTCCGTAGCGCGTTCGGTGCGGACGGTTTTTATAATTATTTTGCCGGTGTATTATCGGGGTTAGGTGTGCCAACAACTAATCAAAATAAATTTGAAAACAAATAAATTTAATTGGTTTTATTGCTTTTTAAATAATACTTTTAATCAACCGTGCTGATTTTTGTAAACGTTCCGGCGGAAAACAAACAGTTTATTTTTACACTTTGTGATTTTTTGACGGGGAAGATTACTGTCTTTATGGGAATTAAAACAGACATTTTGGTTGCAAACTTTGTTATTTTACTTACATTTTTTTATCAATGGGCAGAATTCCGACTCTTCTCTAATTTAAAGAAGCCTATCTAAAACTAACAAAGACACACGCGTGTTTCTATCTGTAAATAAGAAGGAGACAAAACGATAAAAGGTGTTTTCATGGTAATTAGAGATGCTTCTTTAACTTAAATAAAAGTACAATTTCAATCAGTATCAGACCACCCGTCGGACATGAATCGTTCAAGGGATGTTTAAAAATATATTATATTCTTGTACTTTAAGTGATATTACGTGTCTATCCTAGCCACATCCTCAGTACGATCAAAAATTACATACTCAATACAATAGAAACATCTCAGATAATTACATGAAATACACAATTGATGGGATATTATTTCCAAATTACTAACATTGGGATGTTACATACGAGTAGATAATGTTGCTAAGGACGGACATTATCAATCGCTAGGATATTGATAGGATGTTAATGGACAAATATAGTAAGTAACAAGCCAGGATGTTCACATTCTTGAAATGTTCTGGAGATTTTATTTTGTCAAGCGGGAGGTAAAACAATTTTTTATATATTTAGCCAAAAAAAGAAGTAAATTGTTTGATTGGTAATCAAAACGTTAAAATGATTGATTTTGGTATTGTTTTCCATTTCAAGTCAAAAATGAAGAAATACTAGCCCATCTGTTCGCAGATGAATTAAAAATAAATTATTTCTGAATTATTATTTTGTTAAATATACCGATGTCTCAATTTTAAAAGTAGATTAGACTGCCACAATCAGTTGAGTAAATTCCTTTTCACATAATGATTCTTTGTGGATTCTTTAAAAATTCATTCATGCTTCTGAATCCTGGAAAAAAATAACTGTTGAAGCATCAATGAATTAAAAATTCTTCTTTCCAAGACTCATTGAAGATTAATGTAGCTATTGGACAGGTTTTTCCCCAAGAATTTCAAAATTCTGAAGCATGAAAGAACCCTTTTGTGACGGCTAGCAATCAAACACGGTAAATATCTGTAGGTAACCACAGTTTGTGAGGTAGACACACCCAAATGTGCGCTACAAACTGCAGACATCAAACATAATAAAAACTTTAAATATTGATTGCTGTTATTGATTTATCTCACCATATGATCACATAAAATCTGTTTATATTCTTTATCATTACTTATCAAGGAACTAAATATTAACATAGTAACAACATCATCCCTTATTTAACATCTTTTCAAATAAAGTTTACCATGCATTAAATCATCTTATTGTCCCAACCCCAAAACAAATAATACTTTATTCTCTTCATAACAACAGTTATAGCTTCTAAATTTCCAACATCTTTTGACATCTGAAATAAATGACTTAGGGGTGCAAACATCCCCACAAAGGTGGCATACGGTGCGGTCAACTCGGTTCAACCCCATCGCATTGAGAAGAACGAACTTGCCACGTGGCAGTTGCTAATAGCAACGAGTACAGATGCAACGTGTGACGAAGAATGGAAGTTTGTAGGAAAGATTTCAGGGGCAACTAATTGAGAAGAGATAGAATAATTCGACTTTTCGGGATTGTGGAAAAGGGAAAATGTTTGGGGTGAATGGCATATGTGAGAACAGGGAAAGGGTAAATGCCAATGAATATATTTGCGAGATTTACTGAAATGGCTAAATTCTTAATTGAGTTAGGATGGGGTGCATAGCTGAGTGTGTCACGTGGATGACTGTAGTTCTGACAATTCAGATTAGAATTCAGTCGGTACACATTCCAGTTTTAGTTTTACTTGAAAAAAATATGATGTGGCCAGCACAAGACCTCCCGCCATACTTACTTTATTCTTTTTATTTATTATACAAATATAATAATATATAGGTACTACTCTTACTCACAAATATAGTTTAGTCATTTTATTTAAACTGCAGAAGAAGATATAAACGATATTTTACTATTGTCACTGTCATGTCATAATCATTTAAATTTTACGTAGTAACAAATGTTAATCGATCATGGACTACAAGATATTGAAATACTAAATTATAAGTATATACTTTAATTATTCTTAAATGATAGTAGGTACAGAAAAATTTATAAAATACCGATTGTAGATAGTAATCACATAATCTTTCATTTAAAATTTAAAAAATTAAAAACACACACACACCCACACAGACATCATCTCGAAAATGTTAAACTCTAGGGACCCGAAAACATGCTTATCCACCAAAAACTCACACTCAAAATTTTTGACCCATGACAATTAATACCTCCCTTATAGAATATAAGGCGGGCGGTAAAAACAAGTTGCAGAAACTGTCATCAAAATCTTTTAATTCCCTTCATACGGGATAACTAATTGTTTCTATAAAATATTTTAAGATTACTAGTTTTAATAATTTTTTTTATAGTATGTACGTATTATTTTTAGTTCCCCGTATGAACAGATGAACACCATTGCAAAATTTTGATAACAGATTCTAGTATTTGTTAAACTTAACAACTTAAAATTTGATGAAATTTATAATATATAATTCCGAAATTTGACTGTTCTAAATATTGTACAATCGTTGTACAATAAGTGAATAAAATTGAGTTTTTATATGATACAAAAAGGAAATATTTTGCAATCTAAATATAAATGAAAAACATTGAATCTAAGTTGTGTGGACGTCTGGTAGGTAATTGGCCGTCAAACAAATTTATGATTACAAGCGCTAAACGGTGTCCACTCGCTATTTTTACCCTCTAAAGTTGTTAAACACCGAAACTATTAGTAAATTCTAAAAATACTGAACCAGCTTAGTTTTTTCGTCGCAACTGTCAGCGTGGCAAAGTGAACAGAGAAGTTCGATGTAATATGTGTCTGATAGATGACTTCCTAAAATGCGAAAGGAAAAGAGGCTTAGCGGAGGTTTAGCGGACGTGTCGGGCCAGCGACGTCGGGAATCAACGACGACGCGGTGCAGGAGGCGACAGGTGCGTCGAGACAAGTCTAGACAAGAGCAGAACGTGCTGTGTTTGCATTTCAAACGGTGTATGATAGTCCAGTGTGCATATTGGGAAACACGAAAGAGAGTTTTTTTCATTTTCAAACTGTTCATAACGTATACATTAATAAACAAATCTATTTTTACAAATTTTTACGCATTTGTTCTTTCCGGATATTTTTTTAGTGCTTTCCAACAACGTCTAAATCAGCTCTCGTGTACCACTCAAGCTCATTACTTTGTTGCGGAGTTGGCAAAAATCATGATTTAAAAAAATTAAAAATAATGTTTAGGTAATTAGATTTTTTTAATTACGACAGAAGATTTCTTTGTCCGATGCTGCGATGCTCATAATCAAAACACTTATAATACCAGTCGTAGTTATGTCGATTATTTTTCTGGTAGTTAGTATTACGTTACGAATGTTCCTCGTGCTTATTAGGAGTGCGTAGTATGAGTAATATTCGCAAGCACAAGGTACATGATTGTTTAATATACTACCAGAAAAATAATCTACTTAACTACGACTACGAATGGTATTCAGGAGATTATTCATTGAATTAGATCCAGTTTTAAATTAAAATGGCAAAAAATGCAGTTATCCATGATTTCAGAAAACAAATATTTTGATAAAATTTAGACTTAATGTCAAATGTATTTTATGTGTTTTTGGCGTTTCTTTACAAATAAAACAGTGAATTTCAAATGAAAAATGTTTTACACCTTTGAAGAAAACCCAGACAGAAATGGTGCAATAAAAATAGGAAATATGGATTATAAGAAAAATGTTCATTTGTTAAATAGTCACTAGTAGTGAATAGTCGACACACAACCTTACTAGTACAAAATAATCAAGTCTACTCATTTTGATTGGTTTTAAAATTCAATATTCTGCATTTTTATTGGTCTTTTTTGACAGATGACAGATAATGTGAATAATCATAATATAAGTAAGTATTTATTATTCTGGATTCCTAAAGTCTATATGGCTCATCTCATTAAATATTTTTAGTACCAACAAATTAAATTTTTTAGATACCTACATGATAAAATAAGAAATCTGAGTGTGAAATAATAGAGTAATATTCTAAAAATAAATGAAGTAAGTATTATGTTGGATTGTCTCTATCGTGTGAGAGAATCAATATGAATTCGTTGGGCTTGAGTTGGATCTGTTTTGATGGAGCGACAAGTACAAGGAAATTTGTCAAACATTAATAATTCCCAGGCCTACTGTAGAGTTACCGTGATGCAGAGTCGCTTACAAGTGTAATGCGGACGGATTAAGTGCGATCATTAAAATTATGCCTGTGGAATTATGTTATAAAACTTGATAGGCCATCGAAGATTAGCCCGGATCAAGATGAACACCACACACCTGGAGAAGACAAACTATTACAACTCAATCTAAATTAAACACCATATTTTATTCGCTTCGTATTATTCGACATTTCAGTTCTGCAAATAGATATATTCGATTTTTCGACAACGGTTTGTTGGTTTTAAACAAATAACACGTTTTCGCATAGCTTAAAATTGTCCTCATTTTTATTATTAAAAAATTATAATACACATAGAATATTTACAAAATTGGTCATGTTTAGCGATCTAGGTTAATGTTTAGTAACAATTCTAGCAAAGAAAATAAAATGAGAAAAGAAAAAAACAAAGAGGAAGATATCTTCGGACAATTTATGGCAATTGTGAATCTAAACTTTTGTCTCTGAAGTCAAAAATATCCTGACAGTTTTGACCTTTCAGTAACTGCAGAATTTCTAGTTCAGCAAAATGATTTATGTCTCAAATTCAGTGAAAATCGTCCATTTGAATACTTATTACAGAGATTACAACAAATAAAGTGTTTTAGGTATGAAAAATGTATTTTTCGGCGATTGACATTAAAAGTGCTATTTTTTGACAGCTGACAGTCAGCAAAGTGTCACTTTTGCTGCCTAGGCTGCAAAAATAGTAAAAAAGCCTAGGCAGCAAAAGAAAAAAGATGGTGAATCAACAAATTTGACATTTATAAAATCCATCAACATACCTAACCTATTTTGTTTTTTCAGCAACTGTCAACATACGCATAGCAACATAATTTGATTGCGAAACCTATCAATATATTTAAAATACTCACTAAATTAATATTAATTAATAACAATCGCCGAAAAAATAATGTGTTTAACATGGCAAAAATACAGATTTGCTGCTTAAGATTCATAGCCTCGGCTGCGCCTCGTCTATGAAACTCTAGCCGCAGCAGCAAATCTAATATTTTTTTGCCTAGTTAAACAAATAATTATTTTCAAAAATTAATTTTAATACCTATCTGAAAACATGTGAATCCGCAATTTCGTAGAAAAATTTTTTGAAGCAAAATGTGTCATATATTTTATAATACTCATACATTTAAAAATGTAACCTAGTTTTCTATTTCTTAATTTATAAGCTAGATCATTTTAAAAATTTTGTTTTATCTAATTTTAAAATTTCTCAACCGCTTTCTCATATTGATCTACTCGAAGACGCCACAAAATGATGTCCGTAACTTCAGTTAAGATTCTCATTTTCCCATAAAATCTATGCTTGACAAAAAGGAACTAATATTATCAAGACATTCTTTCAGGATATCCTCTAGTTAATGTATGATTTTAAACAGATTTATCGGTGACAAAAATGAGCTAATTCTAATAAATAAATCCATCGCCTATATCACATTACAATATCGCCAAAAGTATCTTGTTCCAATCATGTCTTACAACTTTAAAAAAAACCATAAATTCCACTACATGGTTTCCACATGTAAACACAACTGCGGTCATCCCCACAGCCACCCTTAGTCTGTTACTTCATTCAAGAACGTAACTTGATACTTCGAGCGCCAGGTTCGTCTCTAGCCTCTAACTTCACGGCTGAACGCCTCCGAATGTGAAAGAAACGCACGTTTGGCACGTTTGAGAAGTGACACAGAGCAAATAATTCATCGAAGATGATGAAGTGGAGGATGACAAGTGGTAGAAATGACGCGGTTGGTTTCACGTGAAATGAGAGGCTATGGGAGATTAAGAAGGAAGGAAATAATAAATTTGGAAATCGACCAGAAAGCAGAACGCAGAACATAGAATAGTGTTTTGTATAAATGGAGATTTGGGAGATTAAAGAATTAGTGTGAAATGTTTTTAATGATATATCGTTTATCTAACGACTATTAAATATTACTTTGTTATGTTTGTTTTACTAAGTGGTATTGTATAATTAATAAAATGGTGTGCTGACCAATGATTCAGAATCTTTGAAAAGAAAAGTTCTTCTTTCTAGTAAGAATTACCTGTTAAATTGTGGTGACACTAAATTGAATCTTCAATGAGTCTTGGACAATGTATAATTTATTGTTTGCTTCAAAGCAATGAATTAATTTTTTTCAAGATTCAGATTCTTTTCCAGGATTCAGAATCTTGGTAGAATCCTTGTGCGAACAGGGTTTTACGTTAAAAAATGTATGCCTCAAACCGCGATTTAATATTTTACGTCACTCGGGGGAGGAAAGCAGTGTTTTCCTCTTGCTAATGGAGGGAGGGAAGCGAGTTTTCCCTCCCGCTCGGGAGGACCGTACTTGCTTTCCTCCCGAGCGGGAGGAAAACACTGTTATTACTCCCGCGGGCCAAGCGGCGGCCCGAGCAAGGGCGCCGGCTTCGCCCAAGGGAGGAATAGCCTTCCCTCCCGTGGGACACACAATATTTTACGTCACGAGGGCCTCGAAATCACCTTTCTTGCAATGTTTTCCTCCCTCCAGTACCGGGAAGAAAACAGTGTTTTCCTCCCGCTCGGGAGGAAAACAAGTACGGTACTCCCAAGCGGGAGGGAAAACTCGCTTCCCTCCCTCCATTAGCAAGAGGAAAACACTGCTTTCCTCCCCCGAGTGACGTAAAATACTATTGTTCAATGCTTGAATTATGGGCGTTTTACACTACGCTAAATATTGAACAAGAAATTGCGCAACAAATTGAACAATATCTTAAGCAATGAACTCTGCTTTATACGGAGACAATTTTATATACCTGCCTACAATATTTAGTTTGTGTGCAGTTCGCATATAATAATAATTTGACAGCCGCGATTATCTATTTTTCAGACAATTTACGAAGCAATGCAATATTTCACACAATTTTCTGTATGATACTACACAATTTAGATTGTTTCAAAAATTGAACAATATCTTGTTCAAGATTTAGTGTAATGTAAAACGGACTTTAAGAATCTATTCCAATCTATGCATATCTCAAAAATAAGACCCAATATCAAATTGCGATATATCGAAACGCAGTTTACGCCATTGAATATCTTGAGGCTTAGTACTATTAAATAGATAAGTAATAGACTATTTTGCACTTCCGGGACTAAAACTCTTCTTTAGTCTTTATTTTTAGAGACTAAGGTTCTAAATTTGATCCCAAGGGATTATTTTTCATATTTAATTCCGTTGTCAAGGAATTGAATTAATTAATCCCGTTGTCAAGTAAATACGTGCTATTTGTTACAGATTATCTATGGTAACAATATAAATATTTGTCATAAAATTTACTGTCAAAATTACAAAATGTGTATTCTTTTAAACTATTTTGCATTCGTTTGAGGATGAAGTGCAAAAATAGCGTATAATACCACAGGACTAAAGTACCTTTAATCCCTCAGGTGATTATTTCCCTCACCTTCGGTTCGTGAAATAAACTTCACCCTCATGATTAAATCATGCACTTTAGTCCCTCAATATATAATTTAACAAAAAAAAACATAACAAAGGTTTATTCTACAAATTGTGTTAAAATTTGAAAGTCTGAAACACCAGGGATGGGAAAAAAAAAATATATATCGATATGAACATCAGTCATAATATTACTTTTCGTTTGGTATCGATGCATCGGTAACTCGATATTATCGATATTTTTCGATCGACATATCAACAAATATCGAGTTATCGATACATCGATACCAAAAAAGTGGTAGCAACTGATATTCATATCGATATTTTTCCCATCCCTTTAAAGACAAATCATTTATAAAACTCGTGCCATATGCCGGGCACAATTCCATCTCTCTGTATTAGGCGCCCCCCTGTTAGTTAAAGGGGTTAAGGCCTATTCAGGGACGTGGGCTGAAGGGGTTGACGCTGGTGGGCCCCACATGCGTGCGGGAGTCAGTCAAGGGGCAAACGATGTCTTTGTACACTGCGGTGGAAGGTCTTCTGGGACTAAGAGGTAATTACTAATTTGCGCTGTGGGCTCACCGTTTTGTACAAACACACATACACACAGAGGGTAAGGGTTGCTTCGAATGAGGCAATGGGGGTGGTTAAAGTTAATTGCTTGAAATTTTCTAACTGTCATTACATGAAATCTCATTCGAGGTTGAATTCTGATTTTTTATACAGTTAAAAATGATATTCTTTTCGGAAACAGTGGACTAAAAATTGTTTGATCAAAAACCCAAGAAATTTAAATTGTAAATTTTGGTAAATTTTAGTTCCGTGATCAGTGAGTCTGCCGCACCTAAGTTGGGTATAAGAAGTAATTAATATGCAATAAATTTCTAAAAAAAAATAAAAACTTGACGAAACTATAAGAAAATACAACAATTTTCCATAAAAATTTAATAAAATACCGACAAAATACGTTAATTTTTAGTTAATGCTCTAAACCCGTTCCGAACCGGTTCACAACCATCGATTATGGTTTTGCCAAATTATTTTTTAACGGTTCGCTTTGGTTTATTAAAATTGATTATGAGAGGTTGAAATTTATACAGTGACTTTATTACACTATTCAGATTTTAAAAAAAATAATTTTCGTCTGTCCGGAGTAATTGAATGTTGAAATTACGCTCGTTTTATACATGGACTCTTATGGCAATTCATAAGTTTTGTTTTGCATGCTTTAAAGTTTAAACTATGTGATAAAATGAAGAAAAATTCATAGAACTTGTATTAATATTTCCTATAAACCTTTAAAAATAAGTTCGTGAAAATTTTGTGTACTTTTTCTAAACCGTTTGCAACTTATTTAAAAAAAATGTAAGCATGCCAAGCGTTTTTTGATTAGTGAATTACTTAGTAATTATTGTAAAAATATATCACCGTAACTGAACGAATTGCAATATCAGCCAACGCGTGTTGAGCGAATTTTTTTTTACAGAATCAAACACATTTTAATTTTCACATCCGCCTTCAAGGTTAATGTCTGAGTCCCCAACCTCCTTAATCTTATTCCAAGTTCCTCTCATGCGAGTGCTTCCTAATTAAGCAGCTCTCCTCTTCCTCCAGCTCTACTGCAAGTGCATCTCGCAGCGTGAGTTCCGGCGCAGGCCGCTAGGTGCGCCAGTGTACACCGACGGCGACGCCGACGCTCACTGCAGCGTCGGTGATTCATTAACTCTTGGCCGGCTTATCGGTAAGTCCCACGGCTCATCCCGGTATCGAGCTAATGGCTGCTTAATCCGAATTACCGCTGGAGTTACCCGGTTACCGGTACCGGTCAACAGCAAGAGAATTACATTGCGAAGAAGAAGTTGTTTATATTACTTGATTGATGGAGTTTAGTTTATTAAAATACTACCTCTTAGAAATGAAATAGTTTCTGATTTAAGTAAATATCCCATTCAATATAATACTTCCAATTACTGAATGGTAGATGTTATTATAGTGGAATCCAACCACTTCGACCGGTTTATCTCGGCGCAGACAGAATCTCAATCCGTGCGACGGCCTTTGAAATTCAAAGCGGCAATGAAGAGATTCTTTTTGAAACCAGGACTATATTTAAGACGATCAAGTGGTGAGCTTGACTATTAAATTAAATGAATGAATAATGACAACCCAAAATATGAGTCAAATTAATATACAGCATTCATTAAAAGTCGTAGAATTTGGAGAAAAAATCAAATTTATAGGCAACCGTTAAAATAAGTTTAAGAGACCCGTCTACCTCCTAAAATCCAGGTGTCCAGCACAAATCGTACTAATGTAGCGAGTGTTTTGTGGCCCGTAAAAATGGTAAAATTGTATTCCAACACGGATTACATACTTAAAGAATCAATTAACGGTTGTACCTTTTAAAATTTTGATAAAAGAATTGTACATGATTATAAAGATTCCGAAAAATTCATTAGAATTTCCAATTTATGCAAACTTTACACCGTTACCTGTTTCCTGATAGAAATTTATTTTTAAAATTTTATCTGTAGATCCATTCTTTCTCTATTAAATGTTTATAAAAACATTACCTTGAAGTCAATACTAAATTAACAGTTTACTCGCAAAGAAAACACTTTTACAGTATTTTTCAACCACAAAATGACATTGCATTGCTGGGCTGCGGCAAAGTACGAGTTTCGGGCTGGTTAAAAATAAAAGCAATATCGAGAGTATTCTAGGAATTCGGAAAAAACCTAGACGGCCCGTTTACATAAGTAAAAAATTAAGGTTGAATTCTGACCCATTTAGAGTTACCCCTTCCGTCAAAACTTCATTGGCTGTTTTATCTCTCATTGATAACCAACCCAAATATTTTTACGATTTTCGGAAGTTCAAAGCATAAACTTACATCAAGTAACCATCGTAAAGGTGTGTCAATTGTCAAAATACTCATGCCCCACTAGAATTTATTTCGATTTCTATGTAAACTTATCGGCTCGGATTTTTTTGAAGTACGATGATAAAATTGATAAAGTAAATAAACATAATTTCAACAACGATAACACGATGTTAAAATGTTAGATAACTGTGAGCAAGAGTGAAGCATTCGGAAAAATAAATACGAGGTTTGTAATTGCATTCGAAATTGTATCATTGTCATCGATTATACTTGATTAGATATTGGGACACGACAATGAAAGAAAATCGAGAATAGTATTGTGTTATTTATCTAGGAATGCATTCCTTACTCAAAGTGTTTCAGGAAAAAATTAAATAATAGATACTGCATGACATACTGATCATGCACGAATATAAAAAGAATTTTTACAAAATACTTTCTATACGACTATAATAGAATGTTATCATTATTACATCATTTTCAATTATGGAATGGTTACATTCTGCCACAGGTTACATTCATTCCATCACTAGTAATGAAATGAAATGTGGCGAGTTATAATAATTTAACTATATTCAATGTTTTTGGTTCGTGGGTAGCTTTAAAATACGTTTAGATTTATTAATTTATTAATTTTATGTATGGAATATTATTTTATAAATACATTCATGTAGGTATTTTTAGTTTAATAGTTTTAGGTTATGTTTTTTATTGCAATTAATTTTATAGTCGTAGAGAAAGTATAGTCTGCAACACGTTTGGAATGGATATTCCGCTCTTGTGGAACCGCGAAACTCGCCTACGGCTCGTCTCACAACAAGTCTCCACTCAAGCTGAATATGCTTCTTTCCACACTTGTTGCAGAATATACTATTCTAAATGACGTTTTACAGCCACTGTTTCAATAAGAACAATTATGTTTGTTTACGCTTGCACGAATTTCTGTGACATAAACGTCACTTTATAGCCTACGGATCACATTATAGCTCAGTGCGCCGTAAAGAAACGTCAAATTAATGCAAAATTCAATTTGCCTTATATATTTTCTGAAATTACTTGGACGATTTTTAATTAAATAACATCATTTTTACTTAGATTTAACATTATAATTAATAATCACAACTTTGATATTTAGATTTTTGTTTATATTCGGATTTTTTGGTATCTTAGCAACAGTCCAAGAGTTTCGTAATTTTTGGTAATTGTACAATTTGAACAAGTAAATTAAAATTATTAATTTATTAGAAAATATTCAACCGTGGACAAAGTTAGGTATTTACCACAGGCGTAACTTGCTTTTGTGGCTTTTGACGTGTTTTTAGGCCTCGGCTGACGCTTAAAATCACGTCTTACGCCATAAAAGCTTCTTTACACCCTTAATACATAAATAACTATTTTGTTTTCAATAAGCTAAAGATATACAGTATTACTAATAAAATTTTATTACCTATGGATATTGGTCAATAATTAGAACGTACTATAGCATACTTATCCAAACATAATAAGTAGGTAATCTACTGCTATGGAACGTGGTACAAACATATGAAAACAAAATAAGTATTCGTGGCAATCGTAATTTGACAGCTGTCATTTCAAATTTACCTTATAAAATAAATAAATAATTCATAATAGGTACTTTTAACACAGACTTGAAATACTATTCTACTTACTTGAATTGAATATGATATTTAGTTATTTGAAAACATCCCAAAATTGAAGGGTAACAATGTGGCAATATCACCCTCAAGTGTTGGGTTACTCACAGGAATAAACATTTGCAAATCTTGGACAGGATCGTACTTACATTTTTCTAGAAGAAACATTTTTTAAATTCAGTAAATAAGATTTTCTGCTTCACTATTAATAACCAGTTTTACGCATGACCCTTTGCGGACTAGAAAAATTTACACAATGTAAAAATTATTTCTATTCTTGACAAAAAAGAAATTTAAATTTTTTTTAATTGAAATAATCTAATCTTTGCACATTTGGGTATCGGTCATATTGCCAGTTTCCGGAATAAGAACAAAGGTAATTTTATTTTTTATTTTTTGTCAGAATTAATATACTCATTGATAAAAATAGTTATAGTTTTTATCAATTATCTATTGATAAGTACAGGTGAAATTATCACTAATTTTATTAGTTTTCTTTTCAATATTTACTCAGTTACTAAATTTTCTTTTAAAAATACGTGCAGAGATAAAATATCGATAATTATTATTAAATTGTTCTAAGAATAGTTTAGAGCAGTTTTCCTTATTCTATTTACTAGTAAATGTGACAAGAAATTATTCAAAATCATATTTTATTTCAATTCTTCTGCATTATTTATTAGATTGTTGTATATTTTAAGCAAAATCAAAAAATATTGGAATAAAATTTTAAAATTATTGAATTGTATTGTATTTTCAGGATTAGTTAAAGAAAAAATTGAACTTAGTCCTTCTCTGTGTGTTGATAAGTCACGGCTAATTGAATCGCATGAATACAGTGTGTGATTACTTTGTAAGTGTTGTGAAATGCGAGGGGTTGAAAGTTGAATGTTTGTTACAATGCGACGGTGACGAATGAAGCGACGGACCGATATACGTACGTCATCTATGTCGAATGTCGAGTCATTCGTTCGCTACGATGATTTTCATTCCGAAAGGAAAGAAATTATTGTTTATAGAAATAATACCGATAATAATTAAGAAAGAAAGAAATCGATATTTATTTCGTCTATTGGCATTAAAATTTGATTTTTAATGGCGCAGTTCACAGTTATAAAGGAATGCAAAATTATAATGACTGTTTCTAGACTCTATAAACAGTAAATAAAAACAAAAATAAAAAAGGTAGGTATATAATAACGTTATTATTATTTCATGAAAAACGGAGCGCGAAGAATAAGCATATGGCATTTTGCTTTATGAAAATCTAAGCTAATTTTGAAAAGTTGTGTCAAAGATTATTTCTGGTATGTGTAAGTAGTCGGGCAAACAAAAAAATTATAAATCAATGCCTAAGATACGGCAATAAAATTTATTGTTAATCGCGCACAGTGCTTCATAGTGATGCCGTGAGACGAGACGAGACAATGAATAGTCAATTTTCGTCTCATCTCAAATTCTCGAGACGAGAAATTTTAGTATTTTCGTCTCGTCATTTCTCAGCTATTCAATTCTGGTCTCAAGGAACTCTATTCTCGTCTCGTCTCAATTTCTCGCAAAAAAATTATTTCCATCTATTTGAATACCTACAAGTGAATTCAGAAATTTTTGTACATTTCTGTTAAAGCGCACAAATCTTGTTTTAGAAATAAAAATATTTATGTCAAAACAAACAAAAAATGCTAGGAACAAAGTAAAATAATTTTTTTAACATTTTCAAAGATAATAATTTTAAATATGTTTTAGTTTCGAGAATTATCGAATTCTCGAGAACTGTTTCCCGTCTCGTAGTTTTCAAATTTCAAAAATCCGAGACGAGAAATTTATTGGTTCTCGTCTCATAATTTCCTCTGTTCTTTCATTTCTACTGCAAATTACATTTATTTTCAGGTATTCTTATTTAGCATAAGGCAATCTAGAAACTCTAATGATTCTATTGATATATTATTTAGCCTATTGCTTGTTCCTATTTGCAGAAAATTATGCAGATAAAGTGCATAAAAATAACAGTCATTCCTCAACCTCCAGCCTCTGTGCGACTCACCACGTTTGAGCTTCTCGAGCGGCTCGTGATGCAGCCCCACGTGATCACCTCCATGGTGCACATGAGGATGGTGTCCGAGCATGGAGGCGCTGCTGCTGGACATGATGCCGGTGATGGCTGAGGAGACGCTGACCGCCGCCGCGACGCTGTCGTGCAGGTGGTGGTGCGGCACGCCGTGGAGGTCGCTCGCTGACGACGTCGTCACGCCCGACACCAGGTCCTGCAGACACAGCCCCGGGTCGCTCAGAGGTTCCATGCGGTCCATCACAACGGGGGCTAGTGCATGGGGCGCACCTGAGGACAAAGAGGATTGTTACTAAGCTGGCACATGTAAACCGAAACGTTGGAGTTAAATATTAGAAAAGTATGTTTTACGAGTCCGTGAAAGTTACTTAAGAGGCTTATCTACCTCATACCAGTGTGGCCAGTACAAAATTGGTATTCAATAAGGATTTATTAGAGAAAAAATGGATCTACAGATTTTAAAATTTTGTTTAAAAAATTATTCATGATTATACAAATTTCCAATTTATGCAAACTTTACAAGGTTATATCTCATGATAGAAATTAATTTTTAATTTTTTTAAAAAAGCACATCTGAAGATCCATTCTTTCTCTATTAAGTGTGTATAAAAATATTATCCTGAAGTCAATAAAAATCTGACAGTTTACTTGCACCGAAAACACTTTTACAGTATTTTTCAACTAGGTACAATATGATATTGCATAGATAGGATGCGGTAAAGTACGAGTTTCAGGCTGGTTTCAGGCAGCTGAAGTAGTGGAGAAAAAAGTGGAATAGAAAAAAAGTAAAATCGAGAGTATTCTAGGAATTCGGAAAAAACGAAAAAAACCTCATTTTATATTGAGCAAGAACGACATGCAATTGCAATCTGTAAGTCACAGCTGCTCAATAAAATTGCAGACGACATTTTCTAATTCATGCATGTCGTTGCTTCATGATTGCTTCTGCCTTGTTGGACGTGCAATTTCTGTATTACACTTATGCAATATTTGCTCCAACGATTTTAAATTTGAATAGCTATAGTTGTTCTTCGCACTAATATTTACAGAACGCTTCCCCGGATTAAGTAGATTTATAATTTAGCAATTCGCAGACGATTTTTTCATGAAGAAAACCGGTGTTCTAAAATATAAAATAATATTTTATTGAAGCATAATTTGTCTCTCTAGATTAAAATAGGTATTGGTTATTGTGTATAATACAAATTTAAGTCATTTTACCTGTTGAAACTATACTCTATTTAGGTAGGTATTGTTTATATTTCCACTATAATAACTTTAAACATATAATAATAACTTTTGCAACTATAGTTCGGTCAAAATCAAAACGTCAAAACACAACTTAAAACTAACCTAAAACTAACACATGGCAGGACCAGGACAACGACTCGATTAACTTCGGCATTGTACGAAAATACCCGAGTAGCCCAACTATTTCAAAATCACTTGGAAACTCGGTTGGAAATATATTGCAATCAACAAAAAATAACAGTACTTTTTATTTTAAAATTGTTATTATTTATTTATCATAATAAAACATTACTAGAAGCAAAGAATGACAAATTCTGAACAAAATACTACAGAGATCCAAGTAAATACTAATAATGCAATAAAAAATATTAACCTGCTTATTATTTTACCTCTTAATAATACTTATGTATAAGTAAGTATTTATAAAAATAGACATGTGCAATATATTTTTACCAGAATATCGTAATCGTGTATGTAAACATAATACGAGACTGATTAGTATAAAGTGGTAGTACTTGTACTATTTATAGATATATCGTACATTTATAAATATATCAATATTATAGACGCGAAATTAAATAATCAGCAATAAGAAATATATACGACATAGATAATAATTCACAAAAAATTCTACAAATAATTAATAAATAAAACTTTTATGAAAGTAAGCACAATGTCACTGTTCGTTCGATGAAACTAGCAACTCAAGTTGGGTAAAAAACCAAATATAAAAAAGAAACTTACTTGAAATTTTAAAAATTCACAAAAAACTCCACAAATAATTTAAACTTATGAAAGTAGTCACAAGTCGTCACTGTTGGTTGGAATCACAGATCGCATCGCAGGCGCTTAGGATAACAAATGCCAATCGTCAATCGTCGTCGACAATTGAAAGTCTGCGTAAAACAATCAGCGGGTATCGGCGACTAATTTAAAAGCTCGTCAGCAAATCCAGGTGCTAGCGAAGCTCAAGCAAAGACTAAAAGTCGGTTAAGTCCGCGAAAAAAGATACGGGGCTTAAAAACAGCTTTAGCCCGGTTTAGTTGGATAAAGCTCCGTCGCGACGCGCGCCCGCCGCCGTCGGTCTGAGAGCTTTGCCCGCTAAGCTTCTTCCCCACCACTGAAAGCTGCTATACTCCATCCCCCCTCTCGAGCCCAGAGGGGGGGTAATTTCTGTAAGATTTTTATGCTATTTGACTACCGAGAAGTACCTGTTGGTTTGCTGCATTCTTTCAGGATTTACTGAAGAATGGAGGTAAAGCTCATATTAGAACTAAATGGAGCTATTATGTGACTTATGCTCAGAGTCAATTTTGTAGTATCCACTTGATAATTTCTCTCATAATTCCAATGAAATATACGTAGGTACCTATACTCGTACATAACAAAATTTCTATACGAATGTTATCATTCTTACATCATTTTCAATAATGGTATGGTTACATTCCGTCACTTTTGATGGAATGAAAATGTGGCGAGTTATAAAGTTATAATAATTTAACTTTCTTTCAGGAAAAAACCTGTGATAGAAAATTTCAAACTACACGAATTATGATTAATAAGAGAACATTTTTTTGAATCGTCCCATTAAATGCTATTTATTTTATTTGTCAATTTTTACCTCCCGCCTCATATTCTATAAGGGAGATATTGTGATGGGTCAAAATTTTCGAGTGTGAGTTTTTGGTGTATAAGCACGCTGATTTTGTGTAATCAACAAAGGACCCCGCACCAAATACATGGGACCAATAATCTCGGTGAAATTTTCTGTAACTTTGGGAAATGACAATTCTCGAAGTCTAGAACAAACTTTCAAATGCAACATGGGTCTGAAAATGCCTTAATTTCTCGCTATCCACGTCTCAAAGTCCGAAAATCACGTTTTTCCACTAGAAGATACATGGTAAAATCCACAAAACCCATTTTTTTTACTGTAATAATGTATACATTATTTTTACCTGAATTAAAGTAAAAATCTGGCATTCTGGGTATGATGAAAGAGGGGACTGGAAAATTAATAACAACAACAAGTTCAACAATAATACTAATAATATTGCCAGTAAAAAAATGGGTTTTGTAGATTTTACCATGTATCTTCTAGTGGAAAAACGTGATTTTCGGTCTTTGAGACGTGGATAGCGAGAAATTAAGGCATTTTCAGACCCATGTTGCATTTGAAAGTTTGATCTAGACTTCGAGAACTGTCATTTCCCAAAGTTACAGAAAATTTCATCGAGATTATTGGTTCCATGTATTTAATTAATTCTGTTTCTTTCACAGCAATGAAACCGGTGGCACTCAACATGTTTCCTTTAAGTAAACCACACTTAATTTTGCGAATTTTTGACAAATTATTTTTGTTCCGTTATCAGTAGAACGTGTTACATATACCCTTAAAGTTTGATCCATAAATACAGAAACACCTTGTATAGACACGGATTTAAATGTAAAAATACACTTTAATTTTTTTTAGTTGTAACCATCCTACAGGATTAATTCGCAATTACAGAATGGTAGATGTTATTATAGTGGAATCCAACCACTCGGACTCAGTGGTATTATTGTCGGTTGTGCCGGGAATCGAACTGGGACTATAAATAGTATATAAAATTGTAATTTAGATATATCTAAGTGGCTATGTTCCATAATTTACCTTTAGATCGAAAATATTCTGACAAAACGTGATTGAACATCCTCCATTTTCTACGAGGGAGATCGTCGTTACAAATAAATAATTTCACAACATATGAACACAGTCTCGTAGTGCAACTATTCATCTTCATTATTCAGTTTATAAAACATGTCAATTTTTACTCAGTTCTCCTAAAATTAAAATAACCTATATCTATATTGACAGTCTTTCTGAAACACTTTCACAGTATTTATCTGTTACTTTATAAAAATGTAATAATAAGCTTACGTGTTCTTTACATTTTAGCTACATATATTTCTATATCACTATATAACGCACAAATTATTACATTTCAAAAATACTATTCAGTGTCAGCAAGTGACAAAATGAATTTGTATCGATAGTGAGCAGAAGAGACACCTAGAAACCCTAAAAACACAACTTCTAACCGGAGTTGTCAATGAAAAACGTGGCCAGTTAATAAACCTAATTATTATTTAACCGTGGATTTGATCATACATGATACAGTATACAGGTGTGACATGGACATAACATTACAATCTGCTAGTGTCAGTTAGCGTCCTAATGGCAATTCAATAGCTATCCGACGGCGGAACCGCACGTCTGCATATCTGTTCCCTGAGCTTTCAATCTTGCAGATCTTCCAGAGCTTGCGAGTCCAGCAGCAGCTTCAGCTGTTGTTAAGCTGAGGATTTCTGGATTTGTGGGATGAGGTCTCCGGAAAGCGCGCGCTTACCGGACTCAAGTGATCACGGATCGTCACCGCCGGTCTGTCCGCACTAGCAACACAGGCCTAAAGGGTTCGCGAATTAGCGCAGGAAGAAGACAATGAGGAAAGTATTGACGAATGTGTCTTTCACCTCAAGAGCAAATATTTTGTAGCATCCCATACATCACATCGATCGTATTAACGTCTATAAGACGTATATCTTCCTACTGTCTTAAATACGTCATAATATTGGTCGAATTTCGACGTCTTATTCGCTAGTCTTTAAATCGTCATTATGTTGCCCAGTTTTAAATTTCCCGCTAACAATTATAAGTATAGGAGTTCTATATTTGTATCAAAGTTCATCTTGGTTATGACATACAGGAATCCTATATTGATCACAATTAAGTCGTACATTGGTCATAATTTTATTAAAAAGAACATCATTTGACTGTCGAAAAGGTATTAAATAAATATAATGAAAACTTCTTGACTGGATGTTGAGATAAGGAAGGAAAAATCAATTACTGGAAGTCAGTCACAAGATTTGAAGGCTTTATTTCATCTCCAACCGGTTTCTACCCCACATGGGTCATCTTCAGGGAGTGAAAGTCGTTACTTAGCTGCAGCCGTTAGGTGTGGTTTTTTCACAAAGTTTTGTTAAAATTTTTTTAAATTTTAGACTATTATGTGTTTTTACATACATTTATTTTTACAATTATTGACTTGATCCATGTAATATTTTTAAATGTGTTTTACAATTAACTCTATGTATACAATTTTGTTATGACTTTCACTCCCTGAAGATGACCCATGTTGGGTAGAAACCGGTTGGAGATGAAATAAAGCCTTCAAATCTTGTGACTGACTTCCAGTATTAAATAAACATCGTTTGAATGGAAGAAAATTAACATGTTTTAAATATCCAGAATGGAGGACATAAGACACGTATATGACGTCTTTGTGATTACATTTGGATCAGACGTTTTAAAGACATGGGCATTAACGACGTATTTGTGTTGTATGGGATTGTTCATTGATTTTCAATCCGGAATATCAGTAACATTTTAAATTATTTCTACGATTATTATATTAGTTTATTATAGACCGGGAGCTCATGTCAGGTGATGGTCTCCGATTTCTTACAGTATGCGTTTTGGAGGATAGCATATTGACCCTATGACAACATAGCAAAACGGGTAGGTATTAAACCCTTGCACGCTTTCCGGTCACATGGAAAATTGCATTTCCACTTGCACAAAACTTTTCCGAAATTTTCCACCCTTAGGCCAACGAGAACTGCATGCCAATCTGGTTGTAGGTGTTTTATGACGCAAATATTAATTCTTTTCATCGGCATGCTGTAAAATCATATTTTTATTACAAGATCACGTGGCCGTTTGAGCCCTTTGGGATCCTGCGAATCGTATGCCTATAATTTTGAAGACATTAAGTTTCTTTTGATAAAAGGACATGCATTATTAAATCAGAGAAATACACAAAAGTTTTGTGCAAGTGGAAAAATGCAATTTTCCATATGACCGGAAAGCGTGCTTTTCTTTGTTGTCATAGGGTCAATATTCTATCCTCCAAAAGGCATGCTGTATGAAATCGGATACCATCACCTGTCATGAGCTCCCGGTTTATAATATAAGGGATAGAAGTAACAGATTTTAGCGCAAGGTGTGATGTTTGTCTCCCGACGCGCAGCGGAGGGTTACAATCACACCGAGCGCTAAAATCTGTTTTCCATACCGTGTATAATACAATATTTTTTTATAACCACTAAAATATTTAAAAAATTAAGCAAAATGAGCAAAGGATGACGTATTTTTCAAATAAATTTTAGAATAGTAGGTCGTCACTTGTTCTAATGTTATAGCATTTGTCAAGCGTTGATTGGTGACCAAAGGGACAAAACAATAACTGTTATTTTCTCAAGGGGTAGAAGTATTTCTATCCCTAGAGATGAAATATGACGTATCAGCAACTGACAGCAGATATGAAATTTTATATAGGTTATAAAAAAAAAAAAATTTAGACGTCCTCTACAAAAATAATAGATATCGCAGCAGTAGCCTACTGAAGAAAGCTGAAAATGTCATGAACTAGCATGATTTGAATATCGTGCTAGCACGATATGGCCATATCGTGATGAGACCAAATCAACATAGCCACAGGCAGCTTTTGCTTTGTTTATTAATTGTTTGAAATGACATTAGAAATGTCCTTTGAATGTTGTGCGTGTATGACTCGTTTGAAAGTAAATATCGTATTGCTCGGTTGCACCTACACTCGCACGATATTTTTCACTTTCTATTCTCGTTATGAAATATGCTATATTATTTTTTTATTTACCTATTTTCCGGAGTAAGTGATAATCTAAAAAAATATTACCTCGATCAGATATTTTCAGCAGTTTTCATATTATTAATTTTAGTTTTGTACCTATGTCTCATTAATAAACATATTGTTTATCTGCGACTGAGGAAAGGCAAATAATGTAAATTGATTATACGAATGGTATGCAGAATAAGAAATAAAGGCACTATTTCTATTATTGTTATTGGATATTGACATATAATTATATCCAGAATAAAGAATAAAATAATAAAATAATTAAACTTTCAATCTATTGTCATTGAAATTTGCAAATCTTATTTTATGGAACTGGCTCAAACGTTTACAAAATATTTATGAAAATCAATGAGCTAAAACTCAGTATAAATTATTATTTTTGATTGTTTAAAGAATAGATTAAACACTTTCTAAGTAAATTATAACTAAAAATCTTACAATATATTTCCTACTAGGTATTTCTAATGATTAAAGTCTATCTTTTGAATCTAGCGACGGATAAAATCATTGATTGTAATGATTTTATATTCATTATTTGTTTTCTATGTTTTGAACGTATTATTACAACCATTTAAGTTTGACAACTATTTTTTCTATTGCATTAATAACCAATTACATGGCTATTCCTTAAATTTTAAGTGTCACTTAAATAAAAAATATCGAATCAAAATAATGACAGCAATGATATTTTTACATTCGATTATTTGATTTAGATTCGATGGAAAACTTAAAATTTAAGTAGAAGCAGGTATGCAACTGGCCATAAATAATAATTTATATACAAGTTATGTTACCAAATAGTGGTAGCATTAGTAGTATATTATTAAAACATCATTTAACGACCTGGTTTCCATGGCGCTAAAAACATTTTAAACACTTCGATAAGCCGTGGTTTGGGCCGTTTTTAGTCACGGGCTGAACATAGCAACTGACATATTAAGCACGGGGTGAAGTTGGCTCCTATATTTGACATTTAATTTTTGTGAAACACTGAGGAAAATTAATTATTTCTTTCAATAATTGTCATATTTTAACCATATAACAGTAAAATACTCTTGTCTAAGTAGAATTTTGTTATGTATCATTATGATTTAACCTAAAATTATTATAAATGAAATTTGACATGCTGTGTAATTTGTGGTCGTAGAAAAAACATAGTATGTGACTCGTTCATAAACTCTCTAGATAGGTACTCGTTTTTATACACTCGCTGCGCTCGTTCCTAGAAAACTCGTGGCTAAAATAACGTTTATAAAACTAGATACATGATACATTATTTGAAGTAATATCTACTGGAAACTGGAATAGTAAAATAATAAGCGAAACATTTATTGTGTTTATAAATACAGTACTTTATGGAATTAATTTGGAACTGGATAAAGTTGAAAACGTCAATGTCAGACTCAAAATCAAACACATCGATATTCGATGTTCTAATTCCAATCATTCTGGCCACAAACCAAACACGCGCGCCGGACCGAATTAAAAAGTAAACATACCTTAACAAGTCAAAGTATCTCCGTTTGTAGCACTCGTGTAGTAAGTGTCACTTTCCGGCCGCACGCACGAATATCACAGATCACTACGTCACTGAGTCCACGGTAATATCTTTACAAATCACTCGCGAGCAAATACCTCGGCATCAGCACGGGTTAGACTAAATCCTATAAAAGTATTAAAAAGTCTTATGCGCTTAGCAGCGGTCGCGGGTTAGCTGATATTGTCAGGCGACACTAGACGCCTGTAATCTCGGCCACTTTCGAGCGTGGTTTAACTATAAGTCGCCCACTCTATATATCATCCGAGTTCTGTACCTTTGCGCCCAAAACCCTACCCGCTCGGGCGTTTCCGCCGCTCTGTTTGTCTCTATCTGACCAGTGCACCCCTATGCGCTACGAACGTGCCCGAATTTTCAGTCTCTACCCTTATCAACAACATGTAGTCATCGTAGGCCACGCCTACTGCTCGTATGCGTGCGCACTGCGGACGCCTTTTGTTTGACGGTCTTTGTCTAGCGCGTGCTGTTGGTGTAAATGGGGAGGAGCTTACAATGCCAGTAAGTCAAACGAATTAAAGCTCTGAATGGTTTTGTGTTAGCGCCAAATGTATGAAATGTACTGGGGTTTAGGAAATAACGAAGTAAAGTATAACGAAATTTTTGAGTGCTTCAGGAAAAATAGTTTTTAAAATTTGCAGTATTTTAATTTTTTATAAGGGCATAGGTAATTTAAAATCTTTTATGTTGCTAATTTACTGAAACAAATTATAAATATTTTTTGGTTTAAGTAGGTACCTACCAAAAATTATAAAAAATGTAGGTAATTTACTTATTTAAAAATGTATTCAAAATGTTATATGTATATTACGATATAGCCCGACTGTTACAGTCAAAAATTACTGTAAGTAATTGTAGTTGCCTAGGTAAATTTACACAAAAAAAGTAATTTTACATATTTAGGTAAAATTATATTTTTTGCGTAAATTTACTTATTTTACCTAGGCAACTTGGATTCCTGTAACAATAGTAATTTTAGAGTCATAATTTTCATATTAAATTCAATACATAATTTAATTAAAAACAAGAAAATTTACTTAAATTATGTATTAAATATAGAATTTTGAGTAATTTAATTTTACGTAGTTAGACAAAATTACATTTTTTATGTAAATTTACTATATTTCACCTATAGGCAATTTGAATTAGTCACAATAAATTATAGTACTTACCTAATTTTACAGAATTTTTTTTACAATGTATTATTATGAAATCAACAACTTTTTAAGGAAACAATAAAATAAAAATACTAGGCCGATGGATATCTTGTCAAAATAATTTAAAGAATTTTCTACTTTTTACCTGTCAAACAACGGCACCGCTAAATTGAAACTTTCTACGAATCTTGGATTTAAAAAATCTAATTCATACTATACAGGCTCTAACCCAACCTGTGTAACAAAATTGAAGGGTGTATAGAATTGGAAAGTTGATCATGAATCAAAAAGAATTTGGTTGAAATTCGAAAATTAAAAAATGAGTCCAAGCAAATAACACATTCTGTAAGTACCTACAAATTTAATCTTTTCCTGATGTTTGTAAAATTATTATTACATTAATGTAATTATGATTATTTACGCTACATAACTATTGTTTAACTTTTTATATTTTAATGTGACAACCAGTGGTACCCAAAATGATAATACAACAGAAGTACTTCTGTTAATTTTACCAATTTCAACAAAATTCTTTTTGATTCATGATCAGTGCGTCCAAATACTATAAACCCTTAAATTTTGTTACACAGGTTCGGTTATATCCTGTATAATTTTCAAAACAATAAAAAAAATCCAAGATTCAGGAGAATGGAAAGAATCCTTATGTGAACAGGGCTTAAAACTCTTAATTTTCAAAAAGCGTATAACCTTAATTTCATCGATGTAAAAAGTTTATTAGGTACTTACTTAACCTATATATTTATTTATAATATTAAACAAAGAAAAATTATTCTTATGATGACCGTAACCCTCGCTTCCATAAAATTCTAGTTTAAATTATAAGTACCTATACGAACGTTAAGCGCTGCTTTGGTTTAGCCACATACTTATACAGCACGCGAAATAAGAGATGGCAGGAATTAAGAATTTTAAATTGGTAAACAATATTAATCGAGCAGACATAGATTATCAGTAGCTTCGCTACCTTGAAATAGTGTATAAAGAAGTCGTCCAGCTCGGTTTTTCTCTTGACTCAGTTGGCGAACTTTGACTCAGCTCAGTGCAGAACATAGGCACATTCGTTCTGTCTCTTACCGCTCCGGCCAACTCTGGTTGCACGGAATCTATCTTATTGATAAATTGAACTTGAAGAATATTATATAGGTACTTTTTCGAAGCTATTAGGTTACGATTGCCATGATTTCCAGCTATTGCCAACTATTTTTTTTTAATATAAACACATTTTAGTAGCAAATCAATTTTGATTGGATAAACTATACCTAGTAAACAAATAATTAATTTCAAGGCCAATAATAAATTATTTATCAAAACTCAAAGATATAAGCATATTTTGCGTAAAAATATCTGGTCAATTTCAGGAGAAAATCTCCACTCTTTTCATCATCTCAGTAGTCTATGAACAGTGCCCCGCCCCGCGACATTCACTTATCAGGGTGGGCGGGGCTTCAGGAACATGGCGACGGCGGCGGCTCGATGCTACGCGACGCGCAGTGACGCGCTAGCGACGCTACGACTCCAGCCAGGTTAGGTTGCCACACACAGCAAGAAAACAAAAACAACACCAACAACACCTGAAGAACTCAACATGATTGTTGTGTGACTGTGATTGCATTTGTTGTTATTGTTGTGAATATGTGATGGAAATAAATTATTGTAGTTACTACTGAAGTCGAATAATTATTTGGTATTTTTGTTGCCTGTTTTTGTTCCCTATAGATAATAAAGGTAAGTTATATCAATTTGTACGTAAGAAATTATTGTAATTATTTAGCGACAGAATTTATGGTCGAAGGTCGAGGTTTAAAAATTCTAGGACACTAACAAACTTCGCAGACGAGTTATACACAATATTTTTTGTGCAACTGCAATACATATAATTAAAAACACACATTTTATTGTTTGTAACACCAAACTTTACACAACTCAATTACTTCGCAGCCGTTACTAATAGCAACGCGGCGGCGAAATGTATCGTACACAAAATAAATCAATGTCAACATTTTTTGACAGGCAAATAATGAATGTACAGCAAAAATAAAACATTTTTAAAACATTGTTTTTTGCTAAAATAGTCATTTTACTGTTTATTTGATTTATTATTTTGCTCAAAAATATTTTTTAGTACATTCTCTCTAAAATCATTACTTTGCGAACTCAAAACAGTTATATTTTTGGAGATTCAATCGTTTAAAATAACGCAATCTAGGCAATGAGCTGTTATTTTCATTAACAATCACAAAAAAAACTATCTATTTGGCGTTCACAAAGTTACCTTTGTGAAACGCAACTGAATGTCACTAACGCAACATATTTTTTTAGAAGGTTGGTATTGGCAGTATCAGATGACATTTACTTCAATTGTCAAACGTCAAACCTCAGAACTGACAAATTTCAGTATAACCTCTAAATCTGTTTTGCTTTTTGCTGAATTAATTACTTTTTATTCAATACCTAATATTAATGAATCTTGTAATAAAAAACATATAAGTTCAATATTTTCTATCATGTCTGCACTATCACCTTGAATAGTTCAGTAATTATATAATTTTACAGTGACAGTGACAGTTAAATAAATGGCAATATTAATGTCACCAACAAAAACGATACACAAGTCATAAATTTCCCTAAATAAACTTGTGTATATTGTGGCAGTTTAATTTAAATTTTAATATTAAAAGACACCAAATAGAAAAAATAGTATAAAGAACTCAGTTTATAAGACTTTTGTCACACAAGGTCTCGTTTTTCTAAATTTGGATGCGTGCGAAAAAATCATGTCTTATAAAACGTGTTCTTTAATACACTATTATAGGATTATTTTCACTGATTTATATAATTTCATCGCCTACGTGTTTTCAAATTTTTAATAGTTACTAAACAAATTTGGAGAGCTTATACTAAATTTTTTGTATGTAACAATTACACAAACAGATGTTTAGAGGACTTACTAATTTAAAACTTGGGCTTGCGCCTCGTCCGTAAATAGATTCGTCCTCTAAAACTCTATTTTGTGTACTAGTTACATAAATATCTATTCTGCTACATAATTCAAAATAATAATAAATAAGTGTTGTTTTATGTTTTCCACCAAAATTCTATACAAAACATGAGCCTATTGTCATATTAATATAAATTTTTTATACCATATGGAACTCAACAAATTATTATCAAATATGATTAAAATTCTATTGAAACTTTAAAATGACAAATCAATGACCCTCCACCTGCCCCTAATTTAAATAACAATCACTTGTTTAACAAAACACCATCTTCATCACAAACATCTGACATTGGCAACAAAAAAGTATCGCAACACTTGCGCATCAATCACGGCGCGGAGATTTTTTAGCGAGGTGGCTGTGGCACCATACTGGGTGCTCCGTGGTGATCAGGAGGCCATCAGGGTGTATACAGAGAGATCAGGTGCACACGCACCCCCTTAATACTTAAAAGTCAATCAATCTGCAAGTCATTAGATGGATACCGACGGCGCTCGGTTGGTGGTGGCGAAAAAAATGAAACGCGACGAAGGAAGGGGGATGTTAAGTGATTGAATGTTTAATTGTTTATTCTGGAAACTAATAATTAATATTTATGTAAATATTATTAGCTAATAAACAAAATTTTTCATTCAAATCAAAGTAAGTATAATGGAAAAAAATTATTGCATATGAAAAACTAAGGGCCGCTTATTTAATTCAAGCTTAGAATGAGTTAAATTAAGCGCGGCTAAAATTAAGCTTATAAGCTTCAAGATATACTTACTTACAATCTGTTAAACAAGCAAATTAAGTTTATGTCTCTGGTTTAGTTAACCTATTTTTTATTCTATTAGATTGCCCACTATATTATATTATACCCACTTGGGAAAAATGTTACTTTTCTTGATGGAAGTCACCAACGATGTTTTAGGTTGGAACTTAATATATCTATGTTTAAATATTTAAGCAGTTATTAAGAGCATTCTGTACAGGAAGAATATACACGTAAAAAGCACTCTACACGCATACACCTCATCGACACATGGTGGCACATTTTAACAAAAACAAATTTTTATATGGTAGATAAAGGATAAAACTTCGTTCTATTAGTGCCATTTTTTCTGTTTTGTACAGAAGTTTTAGTTTATAAAATAAAGAAAACTACAAAAATTCACATTTTTTTACCTCTAATTTTCTTGAAATCAGAAAGTTTTTTCTAAAAAATAACACTACCCCAACGTAGATTAAAGTTTAAACTACATGATTCAAGTTTAAAATATCATATTCTGCGAAATATAAAGAAAAATTTGTAAGTGCTTCTAAACGCCTACAAGCGGTTGAAAGTAAGTAATTTCGACCGTTGAACGTGCTGAAAAAAAATAATTTGCACTATAGAACGAAGTTTTATCCCTTATCTACCATATAAAAATTTGTATTTGTTAAAATGTGCAACCATGTGTCGATGAGGTGTATGAGTGTAAAATGCTTTAACGTGTACATTCTTCCTGTACAGAATGCTCTTAAGAGTTGGATAAAATATTATACTTCACACGTGGGCAAAAAGGTATGACCCATTCGAGAAAATTATCTCAAGATTTCCATCGTTGGTAATTCCTTACTATACCCACTTGTAAAGTAAATAACTCTTATTTTAAGGCAATGTCAAGAGATTAATGAAAACGAATTTCTTGGGAGTTTGTCTTTGATCCTGTTTAGTGGGAAAGTAATCAGTAGTTTTTAAATTACTTTTTAAGTTCTTTAATAATTTGTTCCATGCTTAAATACATCTGAAATTATTTATATTACAGATTACTGAACACTTTTTTATGAATAATGATTGATATTCACGCAAACATGATGTTAATAGGTACCTACCTACAGGCTATATTCTTTAATTACCTGTAACATTTATAAAAACAAAACACATTAATACGAGTATAAGAAATCTTTAATAGGTACTTATTTATAACAGGGCAAGAAACCGAAAAAAATTGCAATTTATATAAATTTAAATTTATTCAATAACCGGTTTAATTTTGTTTCGGTGAATCGTTAATGATAACCAGTTTCTTTGTGAATAAAAATATCGGTTTGGGTTTACGTTAAAAATCACATTTTTTGACAAAGAATTTGATTGATAAAACTTGTTTCTTGCACTCATAATATAACAAAGTAGATTTATTTAATAATTTAGTTACCTGTTATTCATTTTTATCATGAGCCACAAACTTAATTCGATTTCTCATCTAAATAACCAAATATTTTACAATTTTGCCTTATCTTTAAAATGTCATAAAAAGCTTCTACGGCACAGTTTTCGGTCCAAAATAGTAAATAATAAGGGTAAGTATTTTTATATAAAAAAACAGTTTCCACCCTAATATTTACACCATCCCATGTTTACTCTTAAACAGTCAATCATATCCAAAACTTTTTACGCAACTACAATCAAACATAAAAACCACCCCGTTGCCTAGCACCCTCCCCCCTAAATTCCCCTCTTCCCTCCCCAATCATCCCTCGCTCTATGACAGCTCATTGTTGCGCGGATAAGATAAATGGTTATAAAATAAAACAAACTATACAGTGTGATGTACGTACACAAACCCTACCCCGTGCGCGTGTGCGTGTGTTAGTGTGGGGTGCTAGTTCAATATGGGGTAATGTACCGGCAAATATCAACATAATCGATGCGCGATATTGAAAAGATGAAAAATGCGCGGTGGAAGGTTGGATTTTTAAACGAGGAATACTGATAATAGGCTGAATTCAGCAGCTTTCTTTAGGCTAATGAAGCATCTCTTATTAAATTGGAAACGTCTGTCTCTTTCTTATTTAAAATTATTTATATATCTGGTATCATTTAAGAATAATTTAAGTAATAATTTGGTTACAAGTTTAAAGATTTTTAGATTTTACAATCGGTATTTAATATATTTCTTTGTATCTGGTATCATTTAAGAATAATTAAAGTATATATTTAGTATTTCCGGTATCTTGTAGTCCATGATCGTTTAACATTTATTACTACGTAAAATTTAAATGATTATATGACATGACAGTGACAGTGTCAATAGCAAAATATCGTTTATAACTTCTTTTACAGTTTAAATCAAATGACTGACTGAATTTGTAAATAGTTGTACCTATGTATATATTAATATATTTATACAATAAATAAATAAATGAATTAAAAACTCTCCTTTCCAAGACTCATTCATGATTCAATTTAGCGGCGCCGCTATTATTTGACTGGCGACTCTCATCAGAATTATTTTTCTCATGAAAGAATCCTCAAAGAATCCTTGTGTGAACAAGG
This sequence comes from Agonum fuliginosum, assembly GCA_947534325.1. Lineage (NCBI taxonomy): Eukaryota > Metazoa > Arthropoda > Insecta > Coleoptera > Carabidae > Agonum > Agonum fuliginosum. Next base: position 3,844,757 of record OX384034.1, on the reverse strand, counting down.
CTTTACTCGTTCTCTACTAGAATAGGCTAGTTGCTATTGCCAAGTTATTATTATAAATCAACTGATGTCAATAATAAATTATTTCTTTTGTTTATTAATATAAATTATACCTTCTGGAATTTTTTTGCGAAAATTTGGTTTTCCACATCATTTGACCCGAAGAATCGAATGGTGTAAAAATAAATTTTCCATTTCAACCCGTTTTCGACTTACCAAAATTATGTCGAAAATTATTAGCCGAAAAAAATTTTAGACTCCAGATTTGAAATCCTCGAGGTCGAATTAGTATAAAACCAAATTTTCAGCTCAATCGGAGAAAAAAAGTTACTTTGGCCAAAATTTTCTCAAGGGATAGTCCTTCGTTTTTTGGCCATTTTAAAAAAACCTTCATAAAAATTGTACCCGTCAGAATTTTTTCGTGTAAATTTGTACGTATACGTAAATCGACGCGAGGAATCCAATGGTGATAAAATCAAAGACGTGGTTACTCCCGCTTTTTACTTGCAAAAATTATTTCGAAAAGTATGGGCCAAATTTTTTTTTGAGTGGCACCATTGGATTCCTTGGTGTCAAAATAGGGTATAACCAAATTTTGAGCAAATCGAAAATTTTGAAATTTTTTCGACACTTTCGTATTTTTTAATGTGCGTTAGCCATTCGAATTTTTAAGAGTAAATAAGTATTTTTATACTATTTCACACGTGGAATCCAATGGTGCAAATTAAAAATTTAAAAAAATATATTTATAGTTTAAGCACCACAAAATCACAAAAATGGGAAACGGTACGGCCCTGTACTTTCCGCCACTGAATCAAAATATCAAAATACGTATGTCTACAAATTTTTACATTAATATTCATAATAGTACAATAGAATATTTACAACAAATTTTTTCGTGTGGACAGGGCATCAAATAAGTGTTTACCGAAACCGAGTATGTGGGATTTAAGTAGGATATTGAGTTTCTAGCAAAATCCTCGGCATATTGTGTACTAAAATGATATGACATTATCTGCCGAGTCATTTAGAAAAAGACAAATTTTATAACTAGTCTACGACACGTACAACACTCAATGATAATAGTTATTTGTATCACAAATCACAAGGCCAGAAACTAACCTTTTGCAAGAGCGAGTATTTTTGACACGCCGAGCCACATGCGAGGCTTGCAAATTACGAGCACTAGCATAACAGTTTCTGGACGTGTAATACACAATATTTTATGTGCCGATTTCATTACAAAAATATAAAATAATTATACATAACCTAAAAAATTGTACACTGAATACTTGCATTTGAGCTTAACATATATTTATTTCAGCTTCTAACGTCTAAAATTTGACAAAATCTTGTTAATTCTTGTATAAAAAATATTCAACGCATAAAATTGACATCTGCTTGACAACTGTAGTAATGTCAAGATGCCAACCTATAACTTTCGGTTGTTTTCCGGCCTAGGCTGGCAACAAAGAGTTTCTGGCGGATTTTGAGGATATGCAGTGGCGGATTTGCCATAAGGCCCAGTAGGCCCGGGCCTAGAGCGGCCAGATATTAGGGGCGGCCAATTGTGACAAAAAATACAATTCATATCTTTAGTAATGCCTATGGCACACCGGTCGAGGAGCATCGAGTAACTCCTCGATGAAACGAAAGAACGCATCCGTCCGCGATGGATTTCTATTTCATCGGTGACAAATACATCAAAGTTTTGCGCGAAATCAAATACAAAAGATACGTCTGAAATGAGATACATTAGTTAAAATAGCGGCGCCCCTATTTTTCGTCGAGGACGGGGTGCGTTCTATCGTTTCATCGAGGAGTTACTCGATGCTCTTCGACTGCAATACCTAGTTAATTTATTAAAGTAAGCTATTCAGCTTTGTGTTTTTTTAAGTGTTTTGAATTATTATTATTGTACTTCCTTTAAGATTTTTTTTGTTCAATTTCTGTTAAAAATTGGTCGCCTCGCCTCTTTTTACAAAAAAAAATTGCCTGCGGCGCATTAGAGCTCGCTTCGCTCGGTGTCCTGTGTCCTCTTTTCGAGATAAACAAATACGGTAATCCTAATGTCAGTATATACTGGGCTGCAATGAGAATGCGAATGAAACAACTGTTATTTCATATACATTTTGACGTATTTATATGGCATAACAATCAGATGCAATCCTATTACACCGACAATGTATAAAAGTTGACAAGAAAGTAAATTCATACTAAATGATGGGAGCTGAGAAAGGGGCGGCTGGTACTACACGGCCTAGGGCGGCCAAGACTGCAAATCCGCCACTGGAGATATGGAAAACTAGCGATGCCGACCGGAGGCATATAAAATAATTTTTGATCTACCCTGAGTAATTCAGTTAATTTACATTTGATCTTCCACGTCAATACCATCCCAATTTCCAATCCTGTAAGTCCGTCCATCAACTCGTCTCTCAGTATAATCGCATCACCTCTGGACCACAGAACCACAATCAAACTATCAAACAACAGACAATCAACCAAACCGCAACGACCAATCATATCCCCGGTAACATTGACAAGACAGCATCGCAGTATTGTTGTATTTAGTGAGGCAATCTACCCCGTGTACACTACGCTACACCGAGTGTGTTCTAGTGCAGTGTAGTGTAGGTTCGTGACTCCACTACACTAGAACGGATTACAGGATTACTCGAGATGCGGAGCAGGAATTGAGGAACTGCTCCTGCTAACTGAATGGTGATTTCATGTTGTATTGATAGCAGGATAGAAAATTTTTGAGATATATCAGTTATACCTAACTTGCTAGCTCCCGTTGTACTACTGGCAAAAAAATACAATAATAATTTGGTTAAAATAAACAATAAAGCATGGTTAAAGAATAATTGGGTTTGCTGTAGAAAGATGACTTGCATATGCTACGCTCTGTATTTTTGTTATCTTAAGTTATTTTTAGATACAAAATTCAGAGGTCATCTGCATCCCCCTGTACCCTTTAGGCCAGACGTTCCATAGATTTTTGGGCGTCTGCAGACAGTTCTTCGTTAGCCGAGCTCGAGATAAGTCTAAAGATGTAGCCCGTTGCTACGGACATTACGCTTTTGAGCGTAATTTTAAGTAATATTTTTAATATAAATTCGCATCTATAAGTTTAGTTGAAACGATAAGTCATAAGTTTATTACTTTATATTCGTGCGTTTATTCGAGTTTTTGTGTTTTATTAAATATATTTTTAAGTAAAGTGTGTTAGAGTTTTTGTATGTCATGATTAGTGTCGCTCCCAATTAATCCCTTCCTAATTCGACCACGACTGGTTATCCCTTTCCCTTGAGTAAAACTTCCTTATTTTTTTATCCTAACCCCTATTTCAAGCTTGTTTTGCTACATTGCCAACAGGATCTTTTCTAGCGGTCAGAATGTGTTATGGATCTAGATATCTCTATCTCTATTAAAGATACTATATTGACACTGATTTAAATGTAAAAATACACTTTCAATACTATAAATAGTAACTAAAATATTAATTTAGATTTTAGTCTAAGCGGCTATGTTATTTACCTTTAGATCGAAAATATTACAAAACGTGTTTGAATATCCTCCATTTTCTACGAGGGAGATCGTCGTTATAAATAAATTATTTCACAGTATATGTACACAGTCTCGTAGTGCATCTATTCATCTTCATTATTCAGTAAATAAAACATGTCGATTTTTACTCATTTCTTCTAAAATTAAAATAACCTATCCACATTGACAGTTTTTCTGAACCAATTTTCATTATTTCACAACTATATTTACCTGTTACTTTCTAATGTACTAACAGGGTACTAATAAGCTTACGTGTTTCTTTCTATATTACTATACAGGGTGTTTCATAACTTCGGGTACACACGTTAAGGTTATATGTTGTTTGATATACAGATTAAGAATCAAAAATAATTTTTTTAAATCAAAGCAAAATTGTTTCTAGGTTTTCCAGTCAAAAATTTCTCGTTGCCACCGCCAATGGGTGGATAGTTATGTTAAAGTTAATAAATAAATAAAATATCTATTATAAATAACTGCTAATAATGTAAATAATTATATAATTTAAGTTGTTGAATACCTACTTCTATTGTTTGTGTTTAATAGGAAAGCGAATCCTGTGCAGTACTAAAAAAATGCTGCAGATAAACTACCCTTAAGTTTTCGAATTTAAAATTATTTTTGATACGTAATCAGCATATCAAACAACATAATATCTTTAACGTATGTACTCGAAGTTATGAAACACCCTGTATAACGCACAAATTATTATATTTCAGTGACAGAATTTGTATCGGTAGTGACCAGCAGAGACACCTAGAAACCCTAAAAACAAACTTCTGACCGGGGTTGGCAATGAAAAACGGGGCCAGTCGGTAAACCTAATTATTCTTAAACCGTGCAATAAAGTAACAATTAATTGAAGGAAAATTTTGCAGCATAGGTAAATGACATTTGAATAAACAATGATATTAACATGTTTTGTGTTTCATCTAGAAAATCTTATCAAAATTCAGTGGATTAAAAATTTCCTACCAGTCAATGCGTCAATTTCCCCACTCTCTGTATCCTAAAATAATTATTTTTAGCAGAGCATAAGTTATCTACACAGTGTACATCGTATAACTGTCAGTTTTCTGTAAAATATGACCTGAGATATGACCACTCGTTCTTGTGATATGTGATATTAGATAACGAGAGCTAGAAGTCATACAATGAACATGCGATAAACAGCGAAATATGTACAATTATTATTTAATATTATCTCTTGCATGTACACAATGGTTTAATGATGTAATTATTGGTGTGAAATATTACTGGAAGAGAAGAAATTCTAGAAAAATGTCGAATTTTCTAAATGCAGCGGAATTCACGTCCAGCAAACTATATCCGATATACCCTTCTTATGCCTATGGCCAGTGTTGTGACTAATCTAGATCAATTGATCTAGATCACTGATCTAGCTCAATTTACGTGATCTTTGATCTGATCTAGATCATCTAATTTTTAAGGATCTTAAGTTTGATCTAGATCAAATAAATATGATCTACGATCTTAAAATAAGATCATATTTTTAAATTTTTTCTACGCTTTATGCAAGTTAATGCATGAAATTAAAAATTTAAAAGAGTAAGCAGTTTAATATTTTTAATATGTTTTAATTTTAAACTAGATTAAATCGCTTGAATATTACGTATTTTTGTCTTTTTTAATGTTAAGTAATACAACAATTAAATATTTTGTCTAATATTGATCTTTTTACGATCTAATGAAAAAAGATTACTAATTTCTGATCTCATCTAGAAAAAAAGATCCTATCATAAAAATTGATCTATGATCTGATCTAGATCATATTAAATGAGAAGATCTTGATCTTGATCTAGATCCATTTTAAAATGATCTGTCACAAGTCACAACACTGCCTATGGCACACCGGTCGAGGAGCATCGAGTAACTCCTCGATGAAACGAAAGAACGCACCCGTCCTCGATGGATTTCTATTTCATCGGTGACAAATACATCAAAGTTTTGCGCGAAATCAAATACAAAAGATACGTCTGAAATGAGATACATTCGTTTCATCGAGGAACAACTCGATGAAAATAGCGGCGCCCCTATTTTTCGTCGAGGACGGGGTGCGTTCTATCGTTTCATCGAGGAGTTACTCGATGGTCCTCGATGCTCCTCGACCGGTGTGCCATAGGCATTAGAGAAATTTGTGATTATAATTGTAATTTGTAATGATAGCTAACAAATCTTATTTGTGAGATTCAAATACAGTTCATGCAGCAAGAGTTGGCCGACACAGTAAGGGAGAGAAAGAGTGTGCTTATGTTCTACACAGAGCTGAGTCACAATTCGCAAACTTATTACACACCTGAACGCAACTGAGTCAACAGAAAAACCGAGCTGGACGGCTTCTACATACACTATTTTAAGGTAGCGAAGCGGTTTATGCCAAAAAATTTCGTGATAATCTTTGTCTGCTCGATTAATATTGTGTATACTGATTTGAAATTCTTTAGTCCGGCCATCTCTTATTTCGCGTATCTACTATAGAGTATATATGTCGTAAGCTAATTATATAAAATCAGTCACTTTATAAAACGCCTAGTCTTTTTCTAAATGACTCGACAGATGATGTCATATCATTTTATTACACAATACGCCGAGGCTTTTAGTAGAAACATTGAACTGAACTAAATATAACCCAATACCTTTCTTGAGCCCCACAGACTCGGTTTTGGTTTGCCTGAATTAAATAAAAAACCCAATACTCTTCTGGAATCTTAAATATTAGTTTTGCTACCAACTCTAATTGAACTGAACTAAATAAACAACTCAAACACTTCGTGAGTCCCACATACTCAACTAAATAATAGGTATTTACTTTACAAGTGAGCAAAGTAAGGAATTACCCACGAGAGAAATCTAAACTCACGAGGCCGAAGGCTGAGATCATTTTCTTGAGTGGGTCATTTCTTTACGCCCACGTGTGAAGTATAATGTTTTATCCAACACCTCTTAATAACTGCTTAAATATTTAATAAATATTAAGTTCCAACCTAAAACATCGTTACTATGGTGACTTCCAACAAGTAAAGTAACAATTTACCCACAAGTGGGTATAATTTTGATCAAAACCACTTGTGGGCAATCTTTTACTTTGCTTGTTTAAATGCTTTTATTGAGGTGTTGGGCAAAGAACCTAACCCTTCATGAGTGAAATAAAGGATGTGACAATGTGTTTTATTTTATAATATATGGAAGAAACTCAGATACACTGATCGCAGATAACACCAAATTCTCGTACTTTATAAAGCTTTATTACTGACTCGTGCGACAACAACAGATATACTGACTACTCAACACTACAACCCCACTAACCCCAGTTAATAGTAGTTCTAACAATATCTTACATAATCATCATTTATTTATAATACATTCGTTAAATATCTTACAATAGTACTTACATCCTTACATGCCTAGGCTTTTTATAAAATGCCTAATTTTACAACCTGCTTGGGTAGATTTTTGAAATATTTACCCCCGCCCAATAATTGTAAATAAATAGATATTTAATTTATAAAATATGTCATTCATTGCATTTACAAAAGCAAACAAAAAACTAGACGAATAAAATATATTGTGTTTATTACAATTCAGTGTAAATTAAAAACAGCTAGAAACCAGATGACGAGCAAACATAAAACTAATAAATGTATGCATGCAAAAACATTTAATTAATGACATTTCACAAAATGCATAAAACTGAAATCGCAATAATTGATATCGAAATGATTAGCCATTATCCTCGAAAAGTATTTGAAAAAAACATTTTAATTATTCTAATTAATATTGTATCCATTATCAAATCAATTATTTACAAACTAGTCCGCAGAGCCAGGATCAACAAATGAATTGCATTGCGACCAGAGTTGTCAATGTAATTACAAATAAAATATGATGCGAATGCATAAATAATACAGATTTCACATTAATTCAACAAACACTCCGCGGGACTTCGAACACAAATTCAATGATTTTTTTATGGAAATCACGCTTATCCAGAATTACGCGGCATTAACTGGCTTTCCAGTCCTGGTGAAACTATTAACTTTTTAATTTCACCTGGTATTTACATTATCAACGCGGACTTATGGTAACGGTGGACGCGTAAGCCCCGCGGACAAAAATGGGAAATGGATACTATACAAAATTAATTATCTTGCAATATTAAAACTCTCTCTGTGGATTGAAATGCGCCGCGCACAATACCAACATAACGCTGAATGATGAAAACCGGAGCCTGTATTATGGGCTAGGGATTTTTATTTTCTATTGTTGGAATTTTAGTATTTCATTGTACTAAAATAATTGTAGATTTATGTGGTATTTAGATGGTTCAAACTAGTATTTTGTTGTTTAAATTAATTTCATTATTTAATTAAGGGATTCGGTTTTTCATTTCAATTGCTGATTTAACTGATAGATTCAAATTTTAACATTTCTATTATTGCAAACATTAATTTGTACTGACTATATTATTTGGTGTAAAAATAGTATACTGAAGAACAAGTTTTACAAGACTTGATTTTTTAGACGTGCCCTCGGATCAGTTTACTAAAGGACAAGTTTTTTTTAATATTAAAAATATTATACTGTCACAATATACACAAGTCGATATAGGGAAATTTATGTTTGTATAAGTGTAACGTTTTAGTTGGTGACATTAAGAGGGTTTTATCGCTCAGCGCTGCTAGCTCACAAATCCTTGCCATTTCAGGTACCCGCGCTGACAGCCTATGTGCTATGAGTACATGTTGTCTCAATTTTCTAATTGCTATGTTTCGCTCTGTTCTTGTTTACTAAATACTCAATTTGATTGGCTAGCGCGCATGCAATTTTAAATTTATTTAACAAATTACTCGACTAATATTTGAAAATTTTAATTAATAATGCGATACAAACATTTTAATTTACAATGCAATCCGAGTTACAAAGAGTTTTTCTAAGAATTATTATTTTTTAATAGTTTATTAATAAAATAATAATTTTAAAAATTCAACATTGAAGCTAGTTTTTTACTGCCTTTGTCTTTATATGGTATTTTTTTAGATTTATAGGTTTATTATTAGTTTTGGAGTAATTTGTTAAATACTTTTTTTACTGTGAGAGAAGCCCCTTAATATTGCTATTTATTTAATTGTCACTGTCCCTGTAAAAGTATGTAATTACTAAACTATTCTAGGTGAAAAGTGCCGACATTATAGAAAATATTGAACTTAGGTACCTACATGTTTTCTATTACAAGATTCATTAATTTTATTGAATAAAAACTGATTGATTAAACAAATCAGATTTTTTTGTTTCTAGTCAGGGATAAAATTAATTTTTTCACGAAATGCGGACTTCTCGCAAACTAATGAGGAAAGTAAGTTTTCCCTCTCTAGAGAAGAGAGGAAGGTAAAAAGTGTTATTTTACGATAAAATATTTAAAAAATTGTAAGTAAATTTATTATTTTTTTGAAAATTCTGATTTTATTTATACTGTAAACTATTATTTTACAATTATTATGTTTTATACTTTTTTTTCTACAACTTTATGATTCTACAACTTAAATTTAATTTGGTATATCGGATGCAGTGAAACATTTATTTATTTTTAAACGTCATTCTGACAGATGGCAATTAACCTAACTTCTAGTTATGTATTCCTTCTACAGTTACAATGTTTTTAAATATGTCGTGAAAAAAATGTTGTTTCTAACACGAGAGGAAAGCTCTTTTTCCACTCTCAAGCTCAAGCGTGAAAAAAAGCGCTTTTCTCTGTAGTTGAACAAATTTTTTTGAAAATGTAGCAATTTTTCTCTTAGTAAATTTTCCCGGTACGGCCCTGCTTTCCTGTTTCGGGCCAGGGAAGCCATGTGATGTCCAACGGCTGCGATTAAAGGATTATCGACTGAACGCGCTCTGAGCCTATCCAAAATATATTTTTCCCAAAATGCCAAACACCTTTTCACCTGTATCAAACACACATGCACACACGCTCTGTGTGGGTATGCACTGCGTTGTTGTATTGGTTGTGGACATGGAGCTTATGAGTGAAATGTAATTCAGGCTGGGAAAAATATCAACCATTAATCATTTGGCCGCGGAAGGCCGTCATCAGAAGTTTCCTATTGTTTTAGAATCTAAATTAGATATATATTTTTCTAGTAATTTTAATCGAAGTTTTTTATACTGGTGTACTTTTAGTAGCAGTTCATATAAGGATTCTTTGAAGGTTCTTTCATGCATCTATTTTGAGAAAAATTATTTGGGTCTGTCATTTCATATACCAATGCCGCTAAATTGAATCTACAAATGTACCTTGAAAAATAAATTCATTACAACATTACATATATACATAGATAAAATCACGCCTTTTCTCTAAAATAGAGCTGGCACGAACCCCTAAAACAAAAACTCATTGATGGGCTCAAAACAGAAAATTTATTTTTTCAAAGATTCAGAAGCCTGAAAAAATCTTCAAAGAATCCTTGAACAGGGCTAAGGCGCAACACTTGTGAACGATTCTGGCTGTAATATTTAAAAAATCAAACTGAAATTTAACATAAAGAATCATGAATCATTAGTAAATCTTTAAGTACATCTTTAATTGCAAATTATAATTTAATTATTTATTTATTTATTTATTTTGAATACACCATCCAACAGGATAAATCTCAATAAGAGGATGGGAAGAAACACAGAAAGACAAAAAAGTTAAAAAAATGTACAGAGGTATAACATAAGTGACTTAAATTTTAGCAATAATAGCATAGAACATATTTGGTTTAAATTGAAAAACATCAACAGTAGAATAACGTAAGTTATAAGTATGGCACATTCTATATATTGGTGACACGAAAAGCTTAATTTTATCATTTAATGATCAATTTGATACGTTTATTGATTAACAAAAATGCAATTTTTCTTTTAAAGTCGATAATATACTACATTAGTCGGTAAACGGCTATATAGAGATTTTTATAACAGATAACCCATTAACTATAATAAAATTAGTTAACAAAATACAACACGGTTTTTTTGTAAATTTTAATCTACAGCAGTGTAAGCGTCAATATTTTATAATATAAATAAAAATTCTAACCTTTGGTGTACTCTGACGATGGTGAGGTGTCCCAGAAAGTCTTTAAATTGTTTATGGCACTACACTTCAAATTTAAATAGTCGTTACTAATTTTATATCACTGTACGCATTAAAAAGTTCAACTACACGCAATTTATACACATTTCTACATTTAAATAAATCAAAATATTACACACAAAACAATGTCCATATGTACTTACTTCAACAAATCGCGGAGAACTGATCTTACAAATATAGGTTCCTTATAGTTCGCCAGCGTAAACAAAGTTTGGACAGGTTTAATTTGTTCCTCGTATAAGAATATTATGTTAAAAATATTATTTGCTTTTAGTTTAGTAAATCAGTTACACCCAAACTGTTTTCTATGAATATTATACAAGGTGTTCCACAACTTAGGACAAAAAATTAAAGGGTTATACTGTACGACGTGCTGATCATGAAATTTTTTACAAATTCGCAAACAAATTGAATTGTATTTCAATTTTCAAGGAAACATTTTTTTGTCACCGGTCGGTAGTTATTTTTAATATTTTTTTTCAATACTAATAAAAAATGTCAAATTATCAAATAAATCATCAAAACTGTGATACTTAAAATGTACACACGTCAAGTAAACTACCCTTAACTTAGCAAATTTTTAAAAAAATTATTTTATGTTTCATGATCAGCACGTCGTACAGTAGGTATATATATAGGTACCCTTTAATTTTTTGTCCTAAGTAAAAAATACAGAAGTTATTATGGAAATACTGGAGGCATGTTTACAGTATTTTTCAACTTCAGAATGACATTGCATAGCTAGAATGCGGCAAAGTACGAGTTTCGGGCTGGATTCGGGCAGCCGTAGTAGTGGGGAAGAGAGTAAATTAGAAAAAAAGTAACATCGACAGTATTTTAGGAATTCGAAAAATAGGTAGACGAGTCTCTGAATTGACACTTAAAATTTAAGTGAAAGCGGTGCAAATGGCCATAAGTAACTTAGTATAATTTATATAATATTATGTAAGAAATGTGAATAAAAATGTTTGGCAAAGATTGATAACTGGAATTAAACTAAAATTAATTTTATATTTCTTATTGAAATGACGTACCTACTTTTTATGTATGTAATATGTATGTTCCAATGTACAAATGCAGATGATAACACTGAAAAAAAATTACAAGCAATTGCAAAATTATTCTACAATCTTTTCAATCAATTTTTAATTTCTTTCTGCGACTAATAAAAATTTCCCAGCTAATATAAATATCATCCGAAGGTCGCTCTCCACTTGAAAAACATAAAAACAGTAAAAATGGCAGACAATAGTTCGTGATAAAATATCGGTGAACGATGTCAATAATAAAGTGTTTCTTTATCATGACTGATCGGTCATAAATCTTTCAATTGCTTATCAGAGCCGCTGAAGCAACTGCCGAGTACAGAGTACTAAAACACCGACGGAGAAACACCAGGAGATGATCAAATATATTGTTTGGCAATAAGGGTTAGATAGGACATCATAGAAAGCGGTAACAAAAAAATGTGTCAATAAATGGTTTCATCACTTCTTCATGGTCCTAAAAATTTATTTTCTTAAAAAAAAACTTGAATTACGTAGTACTAATGTGTGTTACAACGATTTCACGGTATGTTTCGCTATTGTCTGCACCCAGAATATTGGTCCTTCGAGCCGGATATGTTCTCCTGACATCCAGTATCCATCAAATATTCTTTTAAAAAATTAATCCATTTGGTTTTATGCGAAGTTTCAAATTTTAATGTTTACTATAATTCTATAAATATAAAATATCTGACGGAACCAATACCTACATAACCTTTCGCTATTTAAAAGGAAATTGTAATATCTTAATTTTCAAAACTTTAACGTGCCTAATAAATAATTTTTCATAACTGTTAAAAATATGTTTGCCATCAGCACTTATCAACTATTTTAATTTTTAATAATAATAATAATAAAATCATAGAACTCATAGAACTCACACATAGTAGTGGTTTTTGAATTTTATATTCAATAAATTTTAAACTTGTATCATTCATATCTATAATAGAACACATAAGATTCTACAATACAAAAATTGTCACTTTGACATTGACAAATGTCACTTTGACATTGACAAATGTCACTTTTACATTGACAAATGTCACTTTTACATTGACAGCAAGCTGTCACTTTGACACCGTCAACGATAAATTCGATAAATTTAAAATGAAGTGGCGTGGAAGAATCCTTGTGTGAACAGAGCTTAAAAAAACACCATTGGTACAAATATAATTTCAATATTCACAAATTGCCAGATCTCCTCTTAAATAGGATCTAGAAGATTGCTTTAAATTATTTAGAAGTGGGCACAGGTTACGAGTTATTGAAACTCGAAAAAAATAGAGCAAAAGTTGTTCATCTACTTACGATTTTGCGGATCTGAAGTAGGTACATTATCATTGTAAAATTTCATAGAAATATTTTACCGTGACCCGTCGTGCGTGATCGGGCGTGATTATAAAAACAAATTCGTGAGCGTGAGTGATCGTGAGTCAAACGTAAAATGGCGTGATTTCGTTTTCAATTTGCGTGCGTCCAGCTCTTTTTCTCTTTATTGTGTGTTTATGTTGTACCTACCTATGTTGTCTTGCGCTCTTAAAGAGGATCAGGAAGATTGCTTTCAATTAATTCATTATCTGCAGATAGTGCTCGCGGTGAACATTGTAGCTGCACTAGAGCTTTGTAGCCTCTGTGGCTATAGCGGCTATGCCAGGTACTTGCATCGCCGACACGGCTTATCTGAATCTAATTACATTCAAGTTAGTTTCACTTTGCTATTAGCTACCGTAGTACTGTGCGCTCATCTCTATTATATGTAAAATGAGTTTTTAATATTATTCTTTAACTATATCTACTCCTTGTGTTTAAGAGGCCCGTCTACTTCTTAAAATCCAGCACAAAACGTACTAACGTAGCGAGTGTTTTGTGGCTAGCACAAGAATGGTCAAATTGAATTTCAACAAGAATTATAATACTTAAAAGATCATCAACAGTTCTGCCTCCTTAAAATCTTAATAAAAAAATTGTACATGATTATAAATATTCCGAAAAATTCAACTTTATACGGTTATATATCCTGATAGAAATTTATTTTTAAAATTTTAAAAGGCACATCTGTAGATCCATTTTTTCTTTATTATATGTTTATAAAAATATTACCTTAAAGTCAATAATGAACTGACAGTTTATTTGCGACGAAAACACTTGTACAGTATTTTTCAACTACAAAATGACATTGCATTGCTAGGATACGGTAAAGTTCGAGTTTTGGGCTGGTTTTAGGCAGTCGTAGTAGTGGGGAAAAGAGTGAAATAGAAAAAAAAGTAAAGTCGAGAAACTATTCTGGGAATTCGAAAAAAACGTAGACGGGCCACTTAACTTAATTTTATAATTAAATTATGAGCTCTGCTGTTTATGGTTTTACATCCTTCTACTGTTATGTATTCCTCAAACTTAGAAAAACGATGAAAACCAGTACATTTTTAACTCTCACCTCATATTCTATAAGAGAGGTATTGTAATGGATCAAAATTTTCAAGTATGAGTTTTTAGTAGATATGCACGATTCAGGGTCTCTAGAATACGAATTTGATAATTAGGTATACCAAATTATCAACTTAAAAAATACTTAAAAATAAAATAGTAAGATTTATCTAAAAATCATTCCCGGTTGTGTAGCACTTTGAAAAAAATTTAATACATGGCTATTTTCTTTTGCGTTTTTCTCGAGAACTAATAAAGCAATATGACTGACTATAGTCGTGGTTCGTGGTCTCATATTGTGCAAGTAGTCTTTAATTTTAACAACTTTTGTATAGTTCCAACTTTCATCTCAAATTAATAGACTAAAAAATAAATCGTTGGGCACAAGTGTCATAGCACCTCAGTGCCTTAATTTTTTTTTAAACATTGTTTTCCAGTATAACAGATTTGAAGTAGACACCCATATAATAATTTAGTTAGACATTCTATTTACCACCCCGCTGTAAATTCAACATTATCACCTAGTATCCACTAAACCAACATGTTTTCTTCTCTTGTAATAAGGAACGTGGAACAAATAGTCCTAGATAATCGGATTCGTGTTGTGTTGAAAGAGCAGCCGAGCCGCCTCGTCGCGCGTGCACGAGACGCGTGTTTCTGTTTGTTCATCTCGAGCTCGCGCTCGCGTTGTCTGTCTGGGCAAACAAAACACCACGGGGTTGTAGACGTGTAGAACAGTATCACTGTTATACTACCCTCGTGTATACTGCGTGTGCATTGTTTGAGCGGAGAGGCGGCGGGATTTAAAAAGAGCTGACGTGGTGGAGAAATTACAAAGGATGCTGGTTTATCTTCCATTTTACCTCTCGCCACTATGTACTGAGAGGTATTGTAATTATGCTAAAATGCTGAGTTTTCAATGGATTAGCACGATTTGAGGTCCCTAGAACACGATGTCTGTGTGTATTTATACTACTAAATAAAATAATTTGAAATTTTGTACATAATTTTGCACTAATCTATGGTGCGGACTTTACGCTTAAGGCGCGTATTCATCTGAGCACGAACAGGAACGAGGCAAGGCGAGGCCGAACGATCATACGTATGTGGACGTGTCACCGAGGCGCGGAAAACACCATTTGGCTGTGCGACGCACGGTCCGAGGCAGTTCGGATGCCATCCGATGGAAGTCGGTACTTCAAAGAGAAATTTGGTCACATGTGGACGGCATTTGTTCGATTCATCTACTTGCCTTCTGCCCTTCAGTCAAGTCTGTTCAGCGTCTACATGTATGCAATGGATCGGTGCCTCGTTCGTTGCCTCTCCAGACGTCGTACGATTGCATATATTACCAAACAAATTTACAAACGAGGCATCCGTTCGGCCTCGCCTTGCCTCGTTCCCGTTCGTGCTCAGATGAATACGTGCCTTTATGCCTATGGCATACCGGTCGAGGAGCATCGAGTAACTCCTCGATGAAACGAAAGAACGCACCCGTCCACGATGGATTTCTATTTAATCGGTGACAAATACATCAAAGTTTTGCGCGAAATCAAATCCAAAGATACGTCTGAAATGAGATACATTCGTTTCATCGAGGAACAACTCGATGAAAATAGCGGCGCCCCTATTTTTCGTCGAGGACGGGGTGCGTTTTATCGTTTCATCGAGGAGTTACTCGATGGTCCTCGATGCTCCTCGACCGGTGTGCCATAGGCATTACACTGTATCACCCCGTTCGTGGTGAGAGACCATGCGGGTCTCACAGATCAATCGGATCTCTATAAGGTCACGCGGACCTCGAACGTTCATAATAAGTATTGTTACACTAGAGTTTTGGTAATGGTAATGTTTTTAACCCCACAATTGTCATAATCTTATTAAAGGTCATAATATGATTTATAAAAAAATGTTCTATTTTTCAATAACTAGGTACTAATTCCACGTCAGCGACACTTTAAAACTTTTACATGACTCATTTTGCACATGCTTTCTGCATAAATTTCGTATGAACGATGTAACCTATAATGACAATTTTGTTACACAATGAAAATATATACATTCCTAATTGCCTTATTCTAAATATTATGTCTGTAATAAGTTCATTTTGCATAAAATTAATTGCAATTTCATGAATTTTGTCCTCTCTTCTTTCATTTCTACTGCAAATTATATTTATTTTCAGGTAGGTATTCTTATTTAGCATAAGACAATCTAGAAATTCTAATGATTCTATTGATATTTATACCTATTGCTTGTTCCTATTTACAGAAAATGTACTTAAAGTGCATAAAAATAACTGCCTGAAAACGGTTTCGAGCGCGATCTTAATGATATTTCATTGAAATACTAGAAATCTAGATTCAGTATGGTTAAAATGACACTGACAATAATATGATTTATGTACATATTTGTATAGAAATTTTATTTATAGAACTATCCTCCAAATTGTCAACAGAAAATAAATGTAAAAAATCCAATTGACTTTGGGTCTTCGCACCCAGCGAATTGTGAGAACCGATGACGCTTTTTAACGTTTTAAAAGCTTACATTTTAATTTGGCATCGTTGATTCAATGTTTGCAAGAGCTTTTGTGAAATTGCTGGCGTTGCCACTCTATTCTAAAGTTAAACCAGCAAGGGAACACGAGCACGGTACGTCGTGGTTGTGAGTTTTTAATTCGAACGTCCAACATATTGTCCTTGTCGTGTCCCCTGTTTGTCTAACTCGCGTGCTCCACATTTAAAGTAGGCGGACGGGTTGGCCGTCTTTTGTCCGCGTGAGAATGTTGTTGTTTCGAAAATTTTATGACAACTGATTTAAATTTGAAATTAGAGATGACAGAAGTGTTTGCAATATGCGCAATGCAGAGACATGAGAGTGCGGTTTTGATTTTATTTTTAATAGGGGAGACATTGAATTTAATAATAAGTACTATACTTATACTGAACATTATTGACACCTTATAGTCTGTTTTTAAACTAGAAGGAGTAAAAACAAAAGTCAGATTTACATTTAAAAAATTTGCTTTTCTACACTGTAATTACAAAGTGTTTAATTTTACTGATATCAAATTAGAACAAATTTTATATGATATTCACCTTGTAGAACGAATGTTTGAAAATGACATTTCGGCTGTAAACATAATCAAAACACAATATTCCGACATTACGGGTGTGTTCCAAAATTAAACCAGGAACCAGGTTTACCGTGGTGTTGGTTTTATGTTTTGGTAATTCTTTGGTAACTGAATGTGACGGTTTTCTGAGTTACGCTTCGGAAAAATATTGACATATAGGTTAGAGTTTTTATTGAAATGGAAGTACCTACACACAAGTCACAAAAATATACTTTTTCATCCTTAGGTAAACAAAGTATAATATAATATTACACAAATAATACATTGTCTACATACAATTTCGCAAATATTTCGAATAGATAAATCCGTTTGTATCTATAATTTCCAAAAGTGAAAAATCAACCATTCGACATAAAAACAAACCAACGTTTTAAAGTTAAAACTGTGAGATTGCGATACACAAATACAAATTTACCACAAATATGTGCTCTCTAGCACGGTGAAAATTTCGTTTTCAGTTACCGCGTTTCAAATTAGTACTGACATCCTGAAAAAAAAATACCATGGTACCTACATGTGGTTTAATTTTGGAACATACTACCCTTAGATGTGTTGGGTGTAAAATGTGAAAACGGCGGTGTTCTACCCAGTCACTAGCATAGCAATATCAGTAACTTTTGTTTTTACTCCCAGTTAAAAAATAAACTACAAAAGATCTGATTAGATTTTGGTGTTAATTGTGCAACCGGAAGTGGTATAGTTTCTTGAATATTTGTAATAACTAAATGCTATTGTCTACAATTTGTATTTGAATTACATAAGAAATTAAAGATTTTACAAATATATTACAAGTTCGGTTGATCTGTTTAGCTAGGGTTACAAAAATTAAAATAAGTAAAAATTATTGAATATAATTTTAATTAATAATAATTGTAATTAAACGTGTGCGATGTTAAGTCATGAGGCGATCAGCCGATTGTTTTTATCGCTCAAGTTTCATTACAGTAGCTATATCAAACGTGTATCATAAAATATTTTATCTACGACGGCCTTAATTGCTGCTGAATTAGATTTTTTTTTGTTTGACATTCGAAAAACATTTAAGTAGTGTAAAATAATTCATACCTTGATCAAGGATCAATTTATTCATTATGGCAACGATTTGTTTGTTTTCTGTTATTGACAGTAAAGAATTTTCAATAGGGTACTTTACCATAGTAGCAAATTAGTAATCCAGTCAATTATATTGAAAGGAGAACTCAAAAATGAGATATTGCCATTAAAAAAGTTTTCAAAAAGATAATAGTTCTTTAAATATTTGAGATTTTACGTATTGATACATCTACGTCACAGTAATGCGTTTTCACGTGTATTCTTACTTACAGTAATAAGGAAACTACCAAATTGTATTTATTTTGTAACATTTAGAACATTTGATTTTACATGCAGTACATTTTAATTCCAGTCCCATGGTTTGAGAAGATTTTCAGCTATACATCTACGACACACAAACTTTAAAAATTAATTACAGCTTTATTAAGAACAATTAAGGCTTATCAGTACTCTCAATCGCTTTCAAATAACATGAAGTTTCAATAAAAAAAACTTTTTTAAAAAATGGTAAACTACCCTATTGTGTCAAATTTTGTGTCAAAAAATTCAGCATCTTCTGGTTTATACATATCTAATTGCAAAAACTTTGTCTTGAATGTTTATAAAACATAAATTTATGTGTGTATTAATTGAATTCATAAGGCGAGTTAACTATTAGCGCACCTTCGTAGATAAATTAATTTTGACATCTGCTCTTGCTGTATAAAACAAATGTAATTTTAATTCACGTGTCAAAAATAAGTTCTGAATTAATTTGATTATTGTTCGTATTAATCATTAAGTAACTTTATAAGAAATGGGATTATTTGATTCGGAAATATTTAACAGACCCTGTTTTTACTTCAAGTTAATAGAATGGGTACGTATTCTAATTTCATAATTTTTCCAAGTTTACCTATCTTTCTGTTAAATAAACTGTTCATTTTAATTAGTAAATTATTTATTTAGGTTAAGTTTTGTTCGAAATTAATATTCAGAATTTTTTTTAAATCTGTAGTTTTTTTTTTCGAAAGGAAAAAATACTGCTATTGATCGTCCTCAATGTAGTCCTGGTTGCATAAGAACATATCTGTTACCAGAAAAGACAGGTGTTATGCCGAACCGAAACTGTCTAGCCAATCACTCTTGCTGCGACACCTGGATTCAGACATATGAAATATTGTGATAAAAGATTTTTAAAAAACTAATAATGGGATTCTGTAAAAATCTGTAGTTACTACAGATCTGTAAAATTGTAAATATTAAACAAAATCGCAATGAAATTTATGATCATATGAACATTTTTGTATTTGTCAACAAACATTGATGTGATTTTGTTCAATATAGTATAAAGATTTACAAATTTTTTAGATTTGCACAGAATCCCACCATAAACAACAAATCTCTAAAGGTCCCTTTTTCAGTTTTACGTTCATATATTAAATTAATCTACATAAAATTCTATACACTTTTTTCTAGTATCAATACCTACTTAAGGAGATATAGAGGGAGGAAAATGGAAATTAAAAAGAATCAGTTGTTATTGTTAAAAATAAAATAATTAGTGTTAACGCATGTACTACCTTGAACATTAATTTTTGTCCGGGTTGCAGTATTGGATTCCTTAGACATTTTTAAGTAAGATACATTGGCCTGTAATAATCCGATATTTAATATTTTGTCCGAGAGAAAATTGTAAATTTTTAGAATTTTAAAAGTTTCTTGTGTTTTATTAGTACAATGTATCTTACATAAAAATATCAATACCGGAAACCGGAAGTCGATATCTTTATCCGTTCAGAAACTGGAACTGATTAAACACAAGAAACTATAAGAATTCCAAAATTAATTTTCTCTTGGAGAAAATCATTAAATTAGCTCCACCCCCACTCCTCAGTACTTTTAGTATGTTGTTAAAGACACCTTCCCCTACAACTGTGCCAAAATTGACTTATACATAAATTATTTCCGCTACTTAGTCTTTTTTGGTCATCGTTAGAAAAGTCTTTACTAATTTAATCTCTTTTTCAGGTTCTGGCTGCAGCATCAACAATAGTCTACTTCACGGATTTTTCTTTCCACTACACTCCAGATCCATCTATAAAAACTCTAATAGCAATCACAGTACCAAACTCCTTAGTGAACCTATCCACTCTCATTGTAATGTGGGTTGTTGACCAGAAAAATGAAGTGTTCGAGTTCAGTTGTATTGCATCAGATGGAGCTCTGTACATTAGTGTGGGGACGATACTGTTGTGCAATTTGTCTCATAAAGCTAACACTTTCTATACGGCTATGACGGCGTTGTGCATTTGTAATGGCATTGTGTTCTTGATTGACACTGTGGCTTTGATTAAGTCTTTGGAGAATGATAAGAAAGATTAAGTTATGTTACTTTATTTTAATTAATTTACTAAAACTCTATTTGTATGTTTTATTTATTAATATAATATTTATGAAAATCTGACGTGGCCATCACACAACCTTCCGCCATATCTAGACTTTAAACAGAAATGTATACGTACAATCCGGTGCCCATTTAAAATATACAAATAAAAATCTAAAATATTCAAACACAGAAATTTGCATCACCTGAATAAAAAGATTCATTCACAGGAAAACTCTGCTGTGTTGAAGCCATCCTCCGTTCAATTAGGTACTACATTTAATATCTTACTTAGGACTTATATAGCGCTAGTATGCTAACTTGTCACCCGTCTCACCTGTCAATATTTTTTACGCAGAAACAAAAATCAACCGATCATGGATTACAAGATATCAACGTTTTATTTGATAAATTTATTTTTTAAATTTTACTGCAGTTCTTTAATGCTACCAGATAAAGACAATTTTTTTATAACGTAAGTTGCAAATAACTTTTCCTCTTATTCTTATTACAAATAAATACTATATTTTTCCAAATTTATATACAATTTTGACAATTAACCTTTTCAATCTTCAAAAAATATCACTTCCTATGAAGATATTTGTACCAAACTCTAGGGAGCTCTTCCAATTTATATACAAATGTTAAATACCAAATATCAAAATTTTCGGGTAATTCGTATTTGAGTTATGCGACTAACACCCCTTGACCACACACACACACACACACACACACACACACACACACACACACACACACACACACACACACACACACACACACACACACACACACACACACACACACACACACACACACACACACACACACACACACACACACACACACACACACACACACACACACACACACACACACACACACACACACACACACACACACACACACACACACACACACACACACACACACACACACACACACACACACACACACACACACACACACACACACACACACACACACACACACACACACACACACACACACACACACACACACACACACACACACACACACACACACACACACACACACACACACACACACACACACACACACACACACACACACACACACACACACACACACACACACACACACACACACACACACACACACACACACACACACACACACACACACACACACACACACACACACACACACACACACACACACACACACACACACACACACACACACACACACACACACACACACACACACATACACACACAGACATCATCGTGAAACTATCAAAAATGAGTTGTTTTTATAGCATGATTCCAATACCTTCCTTTACAGGTAAGCGGAAGGTAAAAATCTGATGTGACCACCACAAGACCTCCCGCCATATCTACTTTATTCTTTCTACTGCTACTGCTACTACTACTCACAAATATGTTTTAGTCATTTTACTTAAGAGTTGTATTTACACTTTGTGCTCGCGAATAAGAGTCCTATCTATTTACATGCATTTCTGCTTGAAATACAATGTTACAGAGGTTTCGTTCTAAATACAGATTTTCGTGTAATTTACATACTTTTATATTTAGAAACATATTTACAGTTAGTTTAAGGTTTAAACTAGGTTCATCTAGTGTTGAAATTTTGAATTTTTAATTGTATTTTATTAATAATTGCTGTTGAAAGCAGACTTTTTTGAAAGATTTCTCAATTTTTTTTACGATTTAAGACAAAATAAACAAAAAACTATCACTAGACGAACATAGATACATTCTTTAATTTTGTAATAGTTTTTGAATGAAGTTTATATGTCATGTAGATTCTGAGATATGATTTTATTTCTGTAACACTTTTTGAAGTCATAGAACGGGTGTAAATACTGCAGAAGAATATAGAAACGATATTTTACTATTGTCACTGTCACTGTCATGTCATAATAATTTAAATTTTACGTAGTAACAAATATTAATCGATCATGGACTACAAGATACCGGAAATACTAAATTATAAGTTGGTATACTTTAATTATTCTTAAATGATACCAGATACAAAGAAATTTATTAAATACCGATTGTAGGTAATGATCACATAATCTTAAAATATACAAAATTAATTAATTATTTATCGAAATATTTAAACAAAGTACTACTTCTGGTTTGTAGATTGAAACCAAAAATATAATGGCTTATTAAGATTCGTATCAAAACCTTAAATATATAATTTGAAATTTTAATGTTTGATATTTTTTAAGTTATCGCGTCCGAAAAAATTGTAACATACAAACGAACGAACACACACACACACAAAGACATCATCTTGAAAATGTTAAATTCTTACTCTAGGGACCCTAAAACGTGCTTATCCACCAAAAACTCACATTCGAAAATTTTGACCCATCACAATATCTCCCTTATAGAATATGAGGCGGGAGGTAATAAATTAAATGGACACCTACTGTCCGTGCAGCCCGAGTTGGTAGGAACGGTATAAGAGAGATAAAGAAAATGCCTGTTTTACACAGAGCTGAGTCAAAATTCGCCTGAAATTGTTAACACTTTAAATATATTTAAGTTTCTTTTGATAAAAGGGGATGCATTATGAAATCAGAGAAAAACACAAAAAATTTGTGCACGGGGAAAAATGCAATTTTCCATATGACCGGAAAGCGTGCAAGGGTTTCATACCCGCTTTTCTTAGTTGTCATAGGGTCAATATTCTATCCTCCAAAAGGCATGCTGTATGAAATCGGAAACCATCACCTGTCATGAGCTTCCGGTCTATATATTTCATTTAAAAAATAACTGTCATATTTGTAACCATAGATAAAATAAATCCCATCTTTTACGTTGCCGACAATTTGCCGACATTGATGGCAATATTGCCAAAAAATGGAAATATAGGGCAATTTATGCTTATTAATTAAATAACATTTGTTTGTTATTTTTAATTGATTCGTAAATAAAAATCACCTATTAGTTTTTATTAAGGTAAGGAAAATCCACCGAAAAACATAAAATGAAACGATATTTCAACTTTTGGTAACATTTCTGGGAATATTGCTGCAATTCTAAATTTTGGACAATATTTCCATTTTAAATGTTTTGAAAATTTGAACATATTAGGCTCAAATCAACTTTCCGGGAATATAATGACACCTATACTAAAATTAATCAAGATTTTCGCCAGTACCCGAATCGAAAACGAAACAATACGTATACCATTTTATAAGTCTTCAAATTCAGCTAGAAATTCATTAGTTTTTGGTGCTCTTTAATTTAACATAATAATTAAAACGTCTACCTACTACCCATAACTCTTGCAAACAGCAACAATCTCTCTCATCATTATCACCACACCTTATTGATTTTGATGTGCGAAAATTGAATGTAAAATGTCAATTTGGAATAAAAATGAGGACATTACGAGAAAAAATCGCGGTAGCTGTGAAAGCATTATAATATATGAGCCGTGTCTAATGATGACGAAGTGATTATTGGCTGTGACTAGGCGTGCGACAGGGGCAAGTGATAGGGGCACTACCCTCCAAAATACATGCACGAAATTTGTACACCACGTGCAGAGGTTCCCAAACACTGCGGAGTTTTTTTACTATTAAAATTTAATTTAAAGATAGAAATTATAACAGAGTACCTAATATGTAAAATTAATAAACACGATAGTTATTTGTATGTCAAGGGCTGAAAGTAGAGATTGTAGCACGAGCGCAGCGAGGACTGCCACTAGTCAAAGTATGCAAAAATACTTTCAGCCAAAAGTATACTCATTATTATTTCTACGTCTACCTCCTAAAATCCAGCATAAAATGTACTAACGTATAGCGAGTGTTTTGAGGCCAGTACAAGAATGGTCAAATTTTATTTCAAAAAGGATTTAATAGAGAAAAGAATGGATCTACAGACGTGACTTTTAAAAATTTTGATTAAAAAATTGTACATGATTATAAAAATACAGAAAAATTCAAAAAAAATCAAATTTATGCAAACTCTCACGATAGATATTAGTAAATTTTTAAAAAGGCACATCTGTAGATCCATTTCTTCTCTATTAAATGTTTATTAAAACAATTTCATAATGACATTGCATAGCTAGGATGCGGCAAAGTACGAGTTTCGGGCTGGTTTCAGGCAGTCGTAGTAGTAGGAGGGGAAATGAGTGGAATAGAAAAAAGTAAAATCGAGAGTATTCTAGGCATTCTAAAAAAACGTAGTCGGGTCGCTTAATTGATTTTTATAAACAATCAATAGTTTTCAGTTTCAGTTTCTGGAAAAAATTAATGTAAAGTGTAAGCTACTAAGAGACACCATTTTTAAAGAGGAATACTAAATAATTGTAATATTACTTTAAGAATTTTAATGTTACCAAGAAGTATCGCAATTAATTATAGTATTTAAGAATTATTGGAATGTAAAAAATAATTCCGGACTTTCTAAATAATAATATGATTTATAAAAGGATTCTGGGTCTTTCTAATAATTTCCAAGCTTCGGAAAGAATTATAAATTATAAGAAAATACTCCCATGCTTTAATTTAGTTATTTTATATTTGTCATCTGTACTTTAATGACTCATTTCGATATGAATTTTCCTTTCGATACAGATTTACATTATAATACACACCAAGTCATACTTGCATTATTATAAACTCATTGCATAATAATACTATTATATTAAGGCTCTATGTCATTATGAACCGTATACCTAGTTCAATATTACAGAATACAGAATAAGTTACCAGTTACATTACGTTATAAACCAGCCTTAAGGAACTCCTTTATTAAGAAATTACTTTTACTACCAGAATTCGTAAACGTTCCGTGGGATTTCTCTTCTTCCTCTCCATTGTTTGAGGGCCGCTGGTACACCGGAACCGATTTGTTCACGTGGCACTTGTTTCACGCTTCCGGACCACGTAATTTTATTTACATGGCGAATTTTTGATATATTGATGGGAACCGTTGCACTGATGGCTTAATACGAGAATAATGATGAACTTCAATTTAAATATTTCACACATATTTGCACCCGGGATTCATGTCATTATGCGGCATATTTATTAGCTTCATTTCATTATTATTTATAACATTCAAATGCAGGAATTATTACAGATAATACATAGGCATTTGAAAAGATACCTTATACAGGATGTTCCACAACTTAGGACAAAAAAAGGGTATATACTGTACGACGTGGTGATCATGAAACTATTTTTTTTTTATATAAAGTTGTTCAGTTAGTTTGGGTGTAACACTCCACTGGATTATTTTCTTGTAGAATTACTTAATAATCTGTGCTGCTGCCACACTCAAATTAAGTATCAATAAAAGATGTGATCAATATTGATTTAGTTCATTCAGAATTTATATTTAATTTGGATGTAACGCTGCACAGTTACCACTAAGTACTGGCTTCTTTTTAAAAATGTGTTTTAGTTTTCTCAAGATTTTTTGTTCCAGACATTACATTGACATTGCATTTATTGCCGAACTTGTTTGCTCATATTATTTTAATATTATTAAAGCCCTGTTCACACATGGATTCTTTTATAATTCTTTCATGTTTTAAAGAAATATCGTGATTTTTATGTATAGTATGTGTAATTGGTAACAACCGTGGCGCGTCGCCTCGATATTTAATTTATGTAAGTTATATAGGGGCATCACCCTTATTGCACAACATAAATATTCCATTGCATCATTCTGAAACTGCATAATTCGCAAGTCTTAATCAAATTCATACAAATAAGATAATCTCTGTATAACTGAAAAGACGCTCAAAAAGCGTCACTCTGGTAGTAACCTCTGTAGTAGTTACATGTATCAATTATTGTAGCAAATAAAAGTTGTTTTTAAAATAAAAAATACTACTTCAAGTATTTAACTTATATTTGAAGAATTATTAATACATAATAATACTCATATTACTTCATTTTAAATTTATACAATAAATTTAACTAAACTGACCTGATTATCATATAATAATAAACAAACTTAATTGAACAGTTCATTAAACAATATTACATAAATATAACTGATTAATATTAGTGCCGTAATCAAAAATTGAACTGAAATATAAATTCGTATTGTAGAGACCCTGAAAT
This sequence comes from Agonum fuliginosum, assembly GCA_947534325.1. NCBI lineage: Eukaryota > Metazoa > Arthropoda > Insecta > Coleoptera > Carabidae > Agonum > Agonum fuliginosum. The sequence goes on along the minus strand of OX384034.1, from coordinate 3,817,901 downwards.
GTGCTTATCCATACCAAAAACTTATATTCGAAAATTTTGACCCATTATAGAATATGAGGAGAGAGAAAAAATATGTGAATATTTTCCAACCCAAAAATTGTACTAACAAAGCTACTTAGCACCTAATACAATGGAGGTGTCCACGATTTGTTTGTTTTTTATGTTAATCTATGCATTAAATTATTAGACACGTATTTTTTCGTTTTGCCAAAAACTTGCTAATAAGCCAGAAACAAAATTATAAAGTCAAAACAACAAAAAACGAACTTACACGAACAAATCTACTCACGGTTTGGTCTCAGTGTCGTTTGCGTCACACATGACGCATTTTTATGCACGATTCAAAAGAGAAATAAAACGTCAACGGTTTGACATATCAATTTAGTTTTTGCTTTATTTGGAAGCTTAGACAATGCAGTTATGTTCGGAACAAGATATTGTCCAAATGTCCACCACGGCTTTGTTGACACTGATCACAAGATCGCTCCAATTTGGCAGAATTTGGCTCATTTGCAACACTGGCCGCTACAGCTGTGATTTTCTCCTCACTTCGAACATTTCGTTGTCTTCTTGGTGGCTTCTTGTCTTAGTAATGTTAACTCAACCTTTATCACAGTGCGTTTTATAGCCTGTGCAGAGTAACGGTAAGGGCGACGAGCTCGAACTTTGGTAATATTTCTTTATTATTTGCAACCGTTCTAGAGGCGTCATAAAACTGAACACTATACTAAATAATTTGACACCTAGAAGTAAATAAAATATATATCAGAAACCGAGAAATCTTTATTGATAAAACTATCACTCCTATTGAAAGACCCTATATATGCTGAAAATTGATATTCAATAAGTATTTGTTTAAAAGCCGTAGCCCCATTAGCTGAGATTAAACTTATAATTGGTCATTGCAACTAAATCAATTCCCCTTTGTACAAACAGTGAAGATGCTCACACGACACAATCGTATTCTGCACATCAATACACACGGACACGGACCAGTCACACGCATTACGCAAACACATACGGCCCCTGGAGGGTTGTAAGTACACACAGACACAGACACAAGCACACAGCATGTGTGTGTGTGTGTGTGTGTGTGTGTGTGTGTGTGTGTGTGTGTGTGCGTGTGTGTATGTGTGTGTGTGTGTGCGTGTGTGGATTAAAGGACGATTCATGGGATTGTGGTGGGATTCCAGGTCTCTAGAAGATCTGCTGTAACCGAGTAAAGTTCACTTGAATACTGGGCTAATCATAACAAGAGTTGGACTTACATGATTAGAATGAAAAGAGGTACAATGGGGCAAATCGCATGACACAAATAACAGCCAATGGATGAATTCATTACAATAATAGTAACCATGGTTATATAGAAATTTTCTCGGAATTTTTTTACTATACCCTGTTCCAAATAAGAGTATAGTAGATGGCGCTGCTGATCCAGCCCGTTTTACACACATTAAATAGAAATTTAAACGTAGCGCGGTATTTTTGAAATAGGGTTATGTTCCGCGCGTCACGCGCTACTGACGCTAATCAACGACTCACTTTTTCTACAATACCAGCTCTTACTACTACGGCGTTCGACAGCTAAATGATGCTCGCATATTACAAATTTTTTGCTGATGTTAACTTGGTTTCCGGCTAGACCAATCAGAACGCTAAAATCATAAGCCCTTAAGCCCTATCTTGCCCCATACTATATTCTTATTTGGAACAGACCTTAGTAGCTTGAGTAACTGAAATTAATAAGCGGAAACTTTACCGTCATCTGTCACTTTGACCTTAAATAAAAAATTGGTTAAATTGTTATTTTGAATATAAATAAGCAATTAATAAGGTAAATAATACATATTTATTAATGTTAAATACAAATTTAATAAATATTTCAAGTTTCTATTGTAAAAAGAATTCAAAAATAGAGCGGTGGTGTCATTGCGATTTTCTTACATTAATTGCATTAATTCATGTCCAGGAAATTTTTTATCGTGCATTCCAACAACCTAATTAGCTCTCGTGTACCACTCGAGCTAATTAAGACGTTATTGGAAAGCACTCAAAAAGTTACCGGAAAGAATTAATACACAAGTGAAAATACTTACATAGGTTAGGTAGTATTTGTTTATTGACAGTGGTATTTTTCTAATGGGCTACTTACATTGTATTGGAATTTGAAAATGATATTTCTTTTACTATGTAGGGAAGACCGGGGTTGGTTGTTACGGGAGTAAGTTGTTACAGAGCGTAGAAAATGCAAAATAATTAGAGATGTGCTATAATAGTTTGCTTTACTAAAATCTTTATTTTCATGCTTCATTCAGCAAAATTTGAACTAATTTTTAAATAACCACAAAATTTGGGGTAGGCGGAGTCGAAGTGACAAACCTCAATGTCAAACTAACAATTGTCAATGTCAAAGTGACAGTTGTCAATTTGAAAGTGACGGCGCTGCGACATCGCCAGTCGACCTCTAGCGGACAATTAATGAACCCTACGAATAAGGAATCTGTCATTATTATTTCACAAAAAACAGACATGCCCAACGAATGTTTTATTTGCAAAATTTGCACTTTTCTAAGAACTGAGAAATAACTTTAATGACAAGAATGACAGGTTCCTTATTCATAGGGTTCATCTATTGGTCACAAGAGGTCAGCCACACGATTTTTTTTTCGCCTATGTTCAATTTTCATTATTTGTTTTGGGCTTGTTAATAAATTTTTTGTCAAAATACATAATACCTGTCCCAAGTTTTGATCTCTTCTTTAAAAATATTAATAAAACGAAATCATAAGTAGGCAATAATTGACTTATCCTGTCAGAAGGAGTGAGTGCGATAGATACAAAGTAACATTGTGTTGAGTGAGACAGCAAGCTGGTACGCAGTACGCCGTGCGCATGCTTGTGGCAAAAGGAAGTGACGTCAATAGATCAATGGTGATGCGGGCGTATTTTGACAGATTTGTACAAATGTCAAAATTTAATTTCAATTTTTTAACGATTTTATTAATTTGTTTCATGCATGTTGCCGACTAAATTGTTCAAATTGCGCAATGTCAATAAATTGAATTAAACATTTCCCCTACATTTAAAAAATTTCAAATAAGAAATGTCAAGCTTCAACTAACCGCACTTTCTATTGTCATAGCGTGCTGCGTAGCGGTTTTGCCGTCTCACTCAACACATATTACTTTGTATATATCGTACTCACTTCCTCTAACCGGATGCCCAATGCCCAAGCATGCGCGCGCAACCGAAGTTCAACATGATAGGTCAATTGTGATCGCAATTCTATCTTGCTGTGTAAAACAAAATGTAAGTTATATGTCAAAAAATACGTAAGTTCCAACTGATTTAAATATTGCACATTTTAATGAATATACAAAATGGATGAGCAAATAATACATAGTATATTCTTAAAGGTTTCTGAACTGGTACGTTTACATTTAATTTAAAATTTTCGCTCATTTAAAATGCCTGTGAAAAATAATTATATAGAATTTTTAAAAAGGTTCAAACATCCCATACAACACAAATACGTCGTTAAGACGTCTTTATAATGTTCATGTCTCTAAAACGTCTCATCCAAATGTAGTCACAAAGACGTCACATACGTGTCTTATGTCCTCCATTCTGGATGTTTAAAAGATGTTATTTTTTCCATGCAAATGACGTCTATTTAATTTAATATTTTTTCGACAGTCAAATGATGTCCTTTTTAATAAAATTATGACCAATATACGACTTAATTTTGATTAATATCCGAGTAGGTTTCCTGTATGTCTTAACCAAGATGAATTTTGAGATAAATATAGGACTCCTATAATTATATTGTAAGCGGGAGATTTAAAACTGGACAACATAATGACGACTTAAAGACTACCGCATAAGACGTCTAAAATTCGACCAATACTAGTCTCCTTATGACGTCCAGACGACAGTTGCAAGATGTACGTCTTACAGACGGTAATACGATCAATGTGTTGTATGGGATTGATTTATCTAGGGCGTGAGTCAGCTAAGTGTTCCCTATTTCATTTGTTTGTAAAGTCTCAAGTTTTTGTGTAAAGTCCGCCAAATTTGCTGTAAATACAGTAGCCACTTGAGTTTTTGTTCGCAAAGTTTTATCATTATTGCTCTATTGCTTCCTAATTGGTGACTGAAATAATGATTAATTAATTAATGATTAGTCAAACGACTATTTGTAGGATATTAAAGGACCTTAACACCTTAAGTGGCATCCTTATAAGATTCAAATTCTGCAGGCAATTTCTGAAGAGGATAAAGCAAACCGATTGGAATTTGCAGAAGACGAAATTGAACGAATGAATGAAAACCCTGGTCATCTGAATAACATCATGTTTTCTGATGAGGCACATTTTCATCTTGATGGTGGATTTAATAGACACAATCATCGGTATTGGTCAGATGAAAATCCCCACTGGATTGCTGAACAATCCTTGCACTCTCCTAGAACGACTGTTTGGGCTGCAATTGAAGATTTTGGATTAATTGGTCCAATTTTCACATTGAAGTGAACCACTCGTGAAGCTTTTGTCTGATCGATTTGAAATTTCGGCAATACAAATTCCTTTAGATAGTTCATGTTTTGCAAAAATTTCGTCACTTTCTGATAAAAATTGCCTAAGTTATAAAAAATCCAAATAGGGAATAGTTAGCTGACTCACCCTGTATATCTCACCTCAAAACCTTATTTGACCAAATCGTCATTTGACTGTAACGTAGTATACCAGTAGTCAATCCGTCATTTGACCAAACTGTTTTATTTTGAACTTGTCATTTCGCAAACGAAATTTAGGGAAAACGTCATTTGGCCAAATCGTCATTTCACCAAATTGCTGTATTTTATTTTGATGGTAACCATCCTACAGGATTAACTCCCAACTACAGAGTGGTAGATGTTATTATAGTGGAATCCAACCACTCAAGTAAATGAAGATATATTTCCTAAAGATGTCTCTAGCGTCTGTCGCTTTGGCAATTTGGTCAAATGACGATTTGGTTAAATAACGTTTTGGTTTCATTAAATAACAGATTGGTAATATACCAGTTTGGCCAAATAACAATTCGATCAAATGCCCGTGTAAGATAAACTTCGTTTGGTGAAATAACAAGTAAGAATAAAAATTCGGTCAAATGATCAAGTTGATCTCCTTGAATTAATAAAGTGCCCTGGCCGATTTGCTCCCATATTTACCAATCCCTACTTACCACTCTCTGTCCCTTTTTTACCACCGTAATTCTTTTACCAATCCATTTTTTACCAACATTATACTTTTACCAATCCATTTTTTACCAACATTATACTTTTACCAATCCATTTTTTACCACCGTCCCTTTTTACCACTAATTCTTTTTTACCACCAACGTATTTACCAACGTATTCTTTTACCAATCCATTTTTACCACCGTCCCTATTTTTACAACTAATTCTTTTTACCACCAACATATTTACCAACGTGTTTTTTTACCAATCCATTTTACCGCCGTCTCTTTTTTAACAAAGCTAACAAAACCGTACTAAAGCCCCACAAACTCGGTTTTAGTATTTACTACACTAACAAAGCTAACAAAACCGTACTAGAGCCCCACAAACTCGGTTTTTGTTTTTACTACACTAACAATGCTAACAAAATCGTACTAGAGCCCCACAAACTCGGTTTTGGTATTTGCTACACTTACAAAGGTAACAAAACCGTACTAGAGCCCCACAAACTCGGTTTTGGTATTTGCTACACTACCAAAGCTAACAAAACCGTACTATAGCCCCACAAACTATTAATGGTAAAACGGAATAGCGGTAAAAAAGTATGGTGGTAAAAGTTGTAATGGTAAAAACGGAGTGGTAAAAATGTATTAGTGGTAAAACGAAATAGCGGTAAAAAGTATAGTGGTACAAATGCAGAGGTAAAAGTTGGAGTGGTAAAAATTGAGTGGTAAAAAATGGGTTAACGGTAAAACAGGATAGCGGTTAAAAAGAATGGTGGTAAAAATGCTGTGGTAAAAGTTGGAGTGGTAAAAATAGAATGGTAAATATGTAGCACAACGGCACTGGCCGTGTAGTAAATCAGACTGAAGGAATTTCTTCTTTCAGGCATTATCTATATCTACGGCACTGATCTACAAAGAAAGTTTTGAATTCCACTATGCCGCGAATAAGAGTGAAGAAATATTCTTACCAGTAGCTGTACATAATTCTATAATAACGGTCAGTGTGATCATTATAGTGAACATATTCAAAGGACGCAACTCTCTTATAGAGCTGATTATCCTTGGAGCAAGTGGATTCGTTTGCTTCGCGCTTGGCGTTAGTTTGGCGTTGCATGTAGCGGATCGTTCAGTCACTGTGGGATATTGTGCGATGGTGTTGTTGACTCTTGTACTTAGTTTAATATTTTTCTTGGATTTTAGAAGATGTTTTCTGATAGTAAAGGATGTATAAGAATGTTAATAATAATTGTGAGATAAAATATAAGTTTCCAATATCTTTTTAAATGAATACTTACTCATAATTTAGGCGACGTTACCCGGTTAATTTAAATGTTCTGCTCACAAAAAAAATCGAGCCACTTGGCCGAACGCGATAACTCACTCAATTCTTCCCCAATAAGGACGAAATTTTCACCTCTGAAAAGGAAATTGATCCTTAAGATAGGATTTTTTGGAGCTACAAGCCTTCAAACTTTGAGATTTTTCATTGCTCAAACATGACATCACATAAAGCGATTTTTCAGGGGGTCGGGGAGAAGGATTTCTTCGGGATTTTTGGAGAACGTAGAGGAGGAATGTATCTCCAGAGGAAATTTCCAGATTTTGGTTAACACGTCCCTGAAAGAAATGCCCTACATTTTAAAAACAGGCATTTTCTTGATTCGGCCAAGTGGCTCGATTTTTTGTGAGCAGTGTACAATGCTGAAGGCTAGAGTTTGATTTCTCGCTTAGTTTTTGAGATATCGGCCTTTAAAGTTGGAAAAAGGGGAAAACGGGACATCAATTTTTTTCCAACTTGTACGAAGAGATTCATCTACACTTTTTTCAATTATTTACGTAATGGATATAATACTATTATTAAATTGCAATTAAAAGAGTAGGGTATCTTGAGTAGGGAGGTCTTGTGCTGGCCACATCAGATTTTTTAAGTTGTACTTGATGTTTTTGTATTTTTCAAAATCAATTATTTTTTTACCTTTTGGGGCTGGCTGCGCGCCTGACCAAGACCGTCTACAATACTTAATCTTAGATTTGACTGTTTAATTTCTAAAACAGTTTTGGTAATTTAGAATTGTGTCCCGGTTCATCTTTACGTATTCCGTGAATTTTCTTCTCTTCTACTTCTGTTTAGCCGCAATAAAATAAAGCAGTGGTTGATGGAGTCGTAATAAATATCTCTATCTTCGCACTGGAAGCAGGAACGAAGACGGGAATGGAACCACAAAACTCGCACTGAACTCACGAGGTAATGCAATGAAAATTTACTACTTACGCCTTCCAAATGAATTCAGATTACAACTGAAAGACAGAACAGATACCCCAAATCAAAATACTGCATAATACTTCTATACGACTGTTATAGAATGCTATCATTCTTACATCATTTTCAATTATGGAATGGTTACATTCTGTCACTTGTTACGGAATGGATTCATTCCGTCACTAGTGATGAAATGAAATGTGGCGAGTTTTAATAATTTAACTTTATTCTTTGTTTTTGGTTGGTGGGTAGCTTTAAAATACATTTAGATTTATTAATTTATTAATTTTATGTAGAATATTATTTTTATTTTAATAGTTTTAGGATATGTTTTATAATGCAATTAAATTTAAAGTCGTAGAGAAAGTATAGTCTGCAACACGTGTGGAATGGCCATTTCGCTCTCGTGGAACCGTGAAACTCGCCTACGACTCGTATTACAAACTTTCCACTCGAGCTTCATTCCACACTTGTTGCAGATTATATTGTATTGAATCATGCTAAAAATTCTATAGTGAGTTTTCAATGAATAAGAACGTTTTAAGACCCATAAAACAATTTCGATTTTCGCAATAAAATCGTACAATAATGAGTTACTTTAACTTCGCATTTTTCGATCGCTGATGAGAATTGGCCAGAACGTCGGCTATTGTTGTAATAACCATAATTTGTTTTGTATTGACATTTTACTTTAGTGTTACAAAGTTAAAATAATTAAGGGGCTATACTTCTTGAGTGCAATATGAATCAGAATTCACGATTCTAGCTATATTGCTCAAAATAAAAATCTGAAATTTTACATTAGTAACGACAAAGCATTGTTGAATTAAAAAATTCAAGCTATATATTGTTCCGACAACAATTAGAGATAAAAAGAAATTAAACACTAGAATTTCGTGAGGATCTCATGAATGAACTATAAAAGTTATCATTGAGTTTAAAGATAAAATGAGTAGAACATAGATGTAAAAAGGGCGGAAAAACAATAAAACTATAATTTTATCAACAGAATTGCCATAAATTATATCTAAACTTGAACAATTTTCGCCGAATTTCGCATAATTATTAAAGCCAAACTAATTACATTAATTAAAGATTTTGAAGATTCCGCACTTTTAGTATTCTTCCTTAATCAAATACAAAAATTCAACATACGTATAACAGTATTAGATTGACATCCTCACAAAAATTACTCGTTTTTCAATGCGTATTATTGCAATGCAATAGGCTCTTAAGAGATTTCGTAAAAATCGACAAAATCGCGGACAGCTACATTTCGGCCCGAAGGCGGGAGGTTATCAGATTTTTACATCTGACACGTGAATTCGCACTTTCGTAGAAAAATCCTTTACAGCATAGATACCTATATAAATAACTATTATTGTGGCCAATTCCAGTGTGAATAAAACCAGCGTAACAATCCAATTTCGCATTGTGCCCTTATTAAAAGTCTCTTCTGGAGTAAAACAATAAACTCTTGGCATTCAATTAAAAAGTGACAAAATCCTTCGGGCGCTGTGGCCTCTTACAGCATTGCAGGTAAGAGAGAGTCCGGCGCTCGGAACAAATCCCCCTTAATCCGGGCCGGCAATTTACTCGGGCCGCGGCTTTGTCCGGCTACGGCAGCGAGCGGCCCTGGGTTTACTGCGATTTACTTTTATTATGTTAGTGTTGCGAGCCAGTTACCTAACTAGACGTGAAAAGTGGACAACACTTTGATTTTCACATGAGAATCAGCTGGGATCTGCTCCACAGGGTTCTCATCTCGTCTCGGTCTTTTCTCGCCTGTTCAATAGAGTATTTCGGTGGTTTTTGATGCTATTCTGCATAAAAAATAAATTAATACGTATTTTTTTTGGTACGTTTAGTTTTAAAAAATCTGCTGTGGCCAGCACACGACCTCTCGTTTAATTCTGCATATTCTACTAATCTAATAAATAGTTTTGTTCAATCCTACTATTGAAATATGTTATTTCTAACTTGGATACAATGCTTGAAACTGTTTGTTTTGTTCATTCCAGTTAATCCTATGGCAACGGGTGGGTAAAAGTAGTGAGTGTAATTACTTTGGCCCACTCCACCTTCCATTACGATATTAGAAATAATCTACAATATATTTCATAACATTTATTACATTAAAATTTATATTTATTGAAAACAGACAGATTGACTTTAGACTAAATGAAAAAAGCAAAAATACCTCATCAAGATCTTAATTTGGCACATCAAGCCAAGATGTCGTAGGGGTAACATCCACCCCATCACTACAATTTAGAAAAATATTGTTACATTATTGTTAATTTATCAAGCATGTTATGAAAAGATACATAAAAGCTGATGATGACTCGCTTAGCAGTCGAAACGTCCGTCAATAAAGTAACGTCTAACTGACTATTTTGAATCATTACGATCCTTATCAGGATCTAACCTCTAAATTCATAATTTATTTAGTTCAGTTCAGAGTTTCTACTAAAAGCCTCGGCATATTGTGAAATAAAATGATATGACATAATATTCTGAGTCATTCAGAAAACGACTAGGCGTTTTATAAAACGACTGATTTTATAATTTGCCTGCGACAAAAAATGAAAATCATCATGATAACCAAAAAACCAAACTTGGAGACATGTTGTATTCTAACATTTTAAAATATCAGAATTGTAGGTTACATTATGAAGTTTTTAGGTCACGGTATATATTTAGAACAATGAAGACGTGGATCCAATTTGTTAAGTCGTCAAAATATGATGTCATATTATGACTGAATTATGACCACAAAACATCACTTGAAGACGTGGATCCAACGTCTTAAGACCTAAAAATATATCAGATTATGACTTAAATATGATCAAATTGTGACGTCATATTTTGGTCGACGGTTGGTCATTGTTAGTCGTTCGTTTTGTCAAATATATCTTTTTCTGCTCGTGCTGTATAAAACAAAATATACAATAATTTTATTGTCAAAAAGTTTTGATGTACTTTATGTTTAATATTTACCAAATCTAATTAAATAAAATATGGCTGCATCCTGTAATAAGCTTTGCAAAGATCCAGGATTCTTCTTCAAGCTTATAGCATTGGTAGGTGTATTTTGTTTATTTGACAGGATTTGTCATCGATGACATTACTCTGAAGTCGTTCCAAAATGTTTGGGCAATACGATCGTGTGACAAAAACTTACCCTTCTTCGATAAATGGGGAAAATTTGCATTTCGATTTGTATTTGTTTATGTCAAGTCAATTATCGGAATAAAAAAATTAATGTAAATGGTTTTGGTATAGAAGGTTACATTTATTTTGACATATATACTCGATGCGATCACAATCTCAAGGTGAATAATTATTAGAAATTATCAGTTACTCTATGACGCCAGATAAAACGTTTTGGAACGTATCCACCCCAACTTTTTATTCACTTGACTGGAATCATAATTAGAACCAGTGATGGATTTTAGTGCTAAAATATATGTCTATACTAAGCGGTGGCACTGTGTAACGTCGCCTAAACGCTCGCTAATTATAATTCTTGAAAATTCAAGTACAAGAAAATTCTTACGAAAAATAAAATTCAGAGACAAGAAGATGCATACAAAGAAAATTTAAACGAAATAATCAATTCTTGTCTTGTGTCTCGTCTTGTCCCAAATTTTCGAGACGAGAAATTTAAGGTCGCGCTTGAAACAGTCATTTTTATGCACTTTATCTGCATAAATTTCTGCAAATAGGAACAAGCAATAGGGATAAATCATATATCAATGGAATCATTAGAATTTCTAGATTGGCTTATGTTAAATAAGAATACCTTAAAATAAATATAATTTGCTGTAGAAATGAAAGAATAGAGAGCAAAATTCGTCAAATTACAATAAATTTTATGCAAAATGAACTATTATTACAGACATAATTTTTAGAATAAGACAATTAAGAATGTATATATTTTCATTGTGTAACATAATTTTTCATTGTAGATTTCATCGTTTATCCGAAATTTGTCCGAAAGTGTTGCTGATGTGGCACTAGTAGTTACAGAAAAAACCATTTTAAAAAATCATATTATGACCTAGAGTAAAATTCAAATAGCTAGAACCCTGCGGGAAGTACGAATTCTCGTCTTAGAGAGAGAAACATAGATGATAAACAAGAGGAAACTACGCTACTGTCTGTTCTACTAAACATCAGCTTCAATATCTGTTATTATCATGTTGACATTCGTAGTGTTTTGCTTCGTGTAACGCTGCGAATTTTGTAATTGATTGTGATTGAGTTATATTTTAGTTTTGTTTGAAAATTAAGTGAAGTGCAACGCAGCATATACTCGCTAGCTCCGCTTTTGTAAAACGGACAGTACTACATGACAAGCTCCGCCTTCTCGCGCAGTCCAGGGTCCTAGCTATTTGAATTTTACTCTATAATAAGATTTTAACAATTATCGGGTTAAAAACATTACCATTACAGACTTCGTTTTACGGTTTTTCACTTTTTTTCTCGTCCTGGCTGTTCAATTCTCGTCTCAAAGAACTCGATTCTTGTCTCGTCTCAATTTTTCGAAAAAATTTTGCTGCCATTTGAAAAGCTAGAAGTAAAAGGAACCTTTTTGTATACATTTCTATTGCACTCAATTCTTGTTTTAGCAATAAAAATATTTATATCAAAACGAAAAATGCTACGAACAAAGTAAAAATAAATTCGTCGTTTTCGAAGAGAAAAATATCAATTTTTTTTTAAGTTTTGGTTTCGAGAATACTCGTTTTTTCGAGAACTATTTTTCGTCTCGTAGATTGAATTATCGTCTCACTTCGATAATCCGAGATGAGAAATTTACTGGCTCTCGTCTCATAATTCCATGTAAGAATTTTCTCTGATTGATTTTTATAAATATTCTAGTGTTGAATCCAGGGTTGTTGTAATTTTGCTCAGCCCGAAAAAACCCACTGTTTTTTCAGAAAAAACCCGCCTGAAAAAACCCGAAAAAACCCATGAAAAACCCCGTTTTATTTGAAAATTGTATAACCTGTTTAAGCATGGGGATCTCGAGAACCATAAGAGATACGAAGTTGGTTAAATTAGACAAAAGTTGCCCCCCCTAGGAGGCCAATTTAGAAATGTTTTTGTTTTCTCACAAAAATGCATAGGTGACTAGATATAACTTTTTTGTTTGAATTAATAGTACAAGTTTCTAATTTGCACGTTCTATAGGCAGTTTTTAACGAGGAATTCACAGCAGTCCTAAAAAAAAATTATCTCCTACAGATTTTGAAAAATTTAAAATTTCATATGGAGCTCATAGTTGGCTATGACCCGTCTTAATAGGGATTTTTTTTCTCTTTTCAACGATATAAAACATGAAGTGTATTAAAATTAAAATGAAGGCAGAAATTACACAATAATATTATTTAACTGCTGTTTTGAAAAAACCCAGTAGTGGGCTGGGTTTTTTCGAAAAAACCCACTGGGCTGGGCAAATAATGAAAAAACCCGGGTTTTTCACAACCCTGGTTGAATCATAATAATTGAATCTGTTTCAGGCTATAGCCATAACTCAAACAGTACTCTTAGTGGATAACAGAGTTGGCTACGATTCTTCAGTACGTATCCTAGTTGTAGTCGTGGCCAACAACTCAATCATCACATTCACTGTTCTTATAATCCTCTTGATATTGGACAAGAAGGTCGACGAGTTGGAGCAGAACATTCTGCTAGCCACAGCAATCACCGCAATTGGTTTGGGAGCGCATTTGATTTGTTACGTATACAAAAACACTGCAGCCTTACAAATTCTTTTTGATTTACTCTGCATCGGCCTAGGCGTTCTTTGTATTTTTGATTTTATGAAAAAGAAATAAAAAGTGCTGTCCATTAGCTTTACGTATACTTTATTTCTCAAGAAGTATGAAACTGAATCGTATTTTTATTTTTTTTATTTTTGATGGTAACCAATCTACAGGATTAACTCCCAATTACAGAATGGTAGATGTTATTATAGTGGAATCCAACCACTCGGACCCAGTGGTATTTAATTCATAGATGACAGTAAAGTACCTACAACAACAATAATCAATGTAAGAGAAGTAATAAGTATTGTAATGCGTCGAGTTTGAGTTTTTAGTGGATAAGCACGTTTCAGGGTCTCTAGAATACGAATTTACTATTTTCACGATGATGTCTGTGTGTGTTCGTACGACTGACGATGTTCCATCCATGATAACTTAAAAAATATCAAACCTTTAACAACCAAATTCCATATTAAGATTTTAATAAGGATCTTAACATTGGATATGTTGGTAGAAATCCGTAAACCAGAAGTAGTACTTTTGAAGCTTGATATAGTTTTTCTTATATAAATTGATACATTATTTATTTATGACAATTTTTGCAATTAAAAATAAAAGAAAATATAATTATTTATGGGTACAGATAATTTTAAATAGAATTTGCTGAATCTGGTAGTATTTAACAATAAAATGAAGTACAATAAATTAATATACTACTTTTTTGAAATTCCAGTATCTTGTTGTCCATGATCATATGAAATTTGTTTCTACACAAAATTTGAATGTTTATGACAGTGACAGTACAGTTGACATCTTTTGCTTGCATCTTGGTTTACATTATCGTTTACATATTACATGAACATGAAAATATTAAAATGTAAGTGAAACTATTTATTAGATTAGTAGAATAAGCAGAATTATTTTCTAGGTTTCCATTAAATTACTCATATAATGAGTAAACCTATATCGTTTCAGTTTCGAAGAAAATAATTTTTTTCGGGCTTATGATTCTGGTTCAGCTCCAAGTCCACATTGAGGCTAAAGTGTAGAATAGGTGTTTAAGAGGAATTTCACTTTTTTGTGTCAATCGGTTCATTCCTATTCTCTGTCCTAGAATAAAGCAAAATTAGGCCGCGGAAGCAAGGATTTGGGCCGATTTTGTTAGTTTTTAGGGTAAAATTTGGGACAACTGTCAACACTGGTTATGCTGAAAAATTAACAGATTAAACATGTAATTTAACGTTTTTATACATTTATGTAATGGAGATATCAATAAATAAATATATTTTTCACAGATATAAGGCTTTTTATTACCTGTTTTTCTTAGTTTTCGAAATTATTTGACATCTAACATGGTTAAATACAATATTACATTTGTTTTAGATTAATATTAGGCCTGCTGGGGATACCACATTTAAAAAAAACGCACTACTGTACTCTATGGTACTCTACCTTAAGGGTGGTGTGGAAATGAGAGTATAAAGAGTATTTATCAAAAACGGATTATGTTGGACTCACGAAGGGTAAAAAGATTGAATTATTTAGTTTAGTTTCATAAGAGTATTTATCAAAAACGAATTATGTTGGACTCACGAAGGGTAAAAAGGTTTTTGCAATTTTGACACATTGAGGTTAACTAAAAAAATTTTCTTCAAAAAATCATGTTAAAAACACTCTTCCGCGGTCTAATTTTGCTTGTTTAGGTCATATTTAAGCATAATAAACGATCTCCTAAAAAACGCATTTTCTCTTAAACACCTATTCTACATTCCAGCCCACATTGATTTTAATTTGTTCCTAAAAGGATTGTAAAAACCAAATAAACACAAAAAATTTGCACGATATTTTATTTATAAACCTGTTCAGGCATCATAACCAATCTAATGGCGTCTACAATAAATACAAGGCCAACTGTTAAACATAATGTGCTCACAGCTAAATAGTATGTACAAGTTGTTTTACATGTCATGTTTACAAATAGAACTGTTGCAAGACTAGTACAAAGTGCTCCAAAGGTAACAAGAATGCACAGCTCTGCCGTTTCATTCGGTCTATCAAACACACACATTATGAGGAGGATACCGACGTATATTATAGAGTTTGGGACCGCCACGCTCATCAACATAACTACGGAAGGTACAGGTTTGTAGTGGAAGTCAAATTCCATCACGTAGATCACTGTTGCTGCTATACAAAAACCCTAAAAGAAATTTTCAATGAAAAATCTGATGTGGCCAACATATAACCGCCCGCATGGACATTGTAATAATTGAACTTATGGGTGGATTCTGTTCAAATCTGTAAGTGCTACAGATATGTAAAATTATAAATATGAAACAAAATCGCAATGAAATCTATAATCATATGAACATTTTTATACTTGTCAACAAACATTGATGTGATTTTGTTCATTATTTAAAGATTTACAAATCTGTAGCATTTACATATTTGAACAGAATCCACCCAATAGTATGAACAGCCTGTATTTAAAAAAAAATTGCATATTCACGTACCAATTCTATAAATTTTAGATAAAAACTTGGGTTACGTAAAAGTTTATCAAAATTTATATCTATATCATCCATTTTAACGTTGGAACTTATTGGACATTATAAAATTCAGTTTATTTTTTGACAAGACAGTTAAATAGATATTTTGTTTTACACAGCAAGTGTAGATAATTATTGCAACCAGGTACATAATAGCATTGTAAAGATTATAGTCCAGGAGCTCATGACAGGTGCAAGTGGAAATGCAATTTTCCATATGACCGGAAAGCGTGCAAGGGTTTAATACCCAGCCACCTATTTTTCTATGTTGTCATAGGGTCAATATGCTATCCTCCAAAAAGCATGCTGTATGAAATCGGAGACCATCACCTGTCATGAGCTCCCGGTCTAATAGGGAATCACTTTGAATTTGTTAGTTGGTGTCACACTGCTGCTACCTCGAAATACGAATAATATTTTGAACAATTAAAAGTTTATGTTGAAAGCGTCCCTTGGAACTATTGTAGCTGCCCAAATATCTTAATTGTTCAATAACAATTGATTCGCTATGTTTTATTTTAAAAAGAACGCTCTATCACATTGCTGTCAAAGTTGTAACCACGAATATAAAAAATCTGACGTGGCCATCACACAACCTTCCGCCATATCTAGACTTTAAACAGAAATGTATACGTACAATCCGGTGTCCATTTAAAATATACAAATAAAAATCTAAAATATTTAAACACAGAAATTAGTATCACCTGAATCAAAAGATTCATTCACACGAAAACTCTTCTGTGTTGAAGCAATCCTCCGTTCAGTTACTACATTTAATAGCTTACTTATGACTTATATAGCGCTAGTATGTCAACTTGTCACCCGTCTCATCTGTCAATATTTTTTATGCAGAAACAAAAATCAACAGAACATGGATTACAAGATTTCAACGTTTTATTTGATAAATTTATTTTTTAAATTTTACTGCAGTTCTTTAATGCTACCAGATAAAGACAATTTTTTTATAACGTAAATTGCAAATAACTTTTCCTCTTATTCTTATTACAAATAAATACTATATTTGTCCAAATTTATAGAAATTTTTGACACTTAATCTTTTCAATCTTCAAAAAGTATCACTTCCGGTGAAGATATTTGTACCAAAATCTAATGAGCTCTTCCTATTCGTATACAATTGTAAAATACCAAATATCAAAATTTTTGGATAATTCGTATTTGAGTTATGCAACATCCGGCATCGGCCCGGACCACACACATACACACACACGCACACACACACACACACACACACACGCACACACATACATACATACAGACATCATCGGGAAACTATCAAAAATGAGTTGTAAGGAACCTAATTCGTGCTCATCCACTAAAAACTCACAACCCGATTTTTTGCATGATTCCAATACCTTCCTTTACAGGTAAGCGGAAGGTAAAAATCTCATGTTTCACGTTAAAATAAACTCACAGTATAGGTAGGTTCGTTTATTCTTTGTGTGCTTGAACTGTGCATGAGCTGTGAGCTGTGTTACGGTCACGTGATAACTGTGCACTTCGTGTATAAAGGAAATAAACGAACGATCTCTGAACTTGTGTGCAGTATTTTGACATATCTACTGTTCCATTTTGATTTTCATCATTCATTGACTCACAATTTGGATAATACTCATGTCACACCTTATGATTCTGTGCGATGTTGATGATATGAGTTATTTATTAAGAACTTCGATATTTTCAGACATTGACAAGAGACTTATTAAAGCAAAAAGCATATTCGAAATTAATTATTATACATTATCTGACGAATATGCAGCATACAATCTTCGTTCTGTTCATTGTCCATAATTATGATTGTTTTAACCTCCAAAAGTGACATGCACGCTCCGTGCCGAACAGTCCGAGCTTGGGCTTGTTGTGCATGCACATTGCACAGTGCGCACAGCCGAGTATTTTCCGAACGCATCCTGTGCAGTACAAAGTGCACAGAAGTGAATAAACGAACGGTTACTGTGCAACATGTTAAAAATGTGTGCACAGAACTGAATAAACGAACCCACCTTAACTGGCTATGAAATTGACCAAAACACAAGAGATATAAAAGTCGATCTAATTTTTTAAACGTCTGACAACAATTTCGGTTACAAAACTCGGTAAAATGGGCGTAATATTTGCCTCCAGAGAAATTATTGCAATCTTTTGATTCTTCTCTATATATCACCACACGGGGTGGACAGCAAAATAAGGCGTGTTCGAATGTTTCTTCTAATGTAAACTGCGACTGCGATTGTGAATGAACCCTAACCCCCATGTGCTGCTATGATAATACAATGCGTTATGTGAATCTTTAATAGTCTCTTCCTTTTGTTCTGCTGGTTACATTCAACTCTGGGTGGTGGCAGCACTGCTGATATTGTTTGATCCCCTTTTGTTGGTTTATAAACTGCTTTTGTAACGGAAAGTAGGGAATTTTGCCCCAAAATAAGCAAATAAGTACACACTTATTTGGGGGTTATTTTGCGTTTTTAGGGAGAAAATGTTTATTTTTATTTCTATGAGGGATGGTCTTTTCACCTGCTGATATATTTTTAATTATTTATGAAATTTGACTAACGAGAATTTTAAGATAATCATTCGAATGTAAACTTCCTGTTTCGGTTTTTGAAATATGACTTTTTCTAGGCGAGAAAATTAAGTATTCTCGTCTCGGTCATTTCTCGACTGTTCATTTCTCGTCTCAAAGGACTCGATACTAGTCAACTCGTCTCGTCTCAATATCTCGAAAAATTGTGCTTCCATATAATTTGAAAAGCTAGAATTAAATTTAGGAACTTTTTTATACGTTTCTATTAAATTTGCACTCGGTTCTTGTTTTAGAAATAAAAATATTTATATCCAAACCAAAAATGCTACGAACAAAGCAAAATAAAAAAATCTGATGTGGCCAGCACACAATCTCTCGACATATCCAGAATTCCAGACTTATAAACATAAATATATACGTACAACTCGGTGCCCATTTAAAATATACAAATATTCAAACACAGAAATTAGTATCACCTGAATCAAAAGATTCATTCACAAGAAAACTCTTCTGTGTTGAAGCCATCCTTTATTCAGAATACAAATTCGATTCAATATTCAATGTTGTTATTATAAGTATTCTTCTAAAAATTTTGTAATAATTATATTAATAAATAATAAGGTTTATTATAATTATAATATTAATTTCATTAGGTACCTCAAATTCTTGCTAATATCTAGCTTTATTTTTTTGAATACAAATTCATTTCAATATTTAATAAGTACTGTCATTAATGACATTAAATTTATATAATCAAGACAATGTTATTTTGTCAAATAATCATGAACTACAAGATTCTGAAGTTTCAAACCTCGTTTCAAACACTGAATTTTAAATTTTATCATAATTCTTAAAAATTGTGCTAGGTATAGAAAAATGTATTTCACACAGTTAATAGATACTTTAATTCTTTAATGTTTATTAACGTGCTTATCTCTTAAAATCTCACACTCAAAAATTTTGTTCCATCACAATACCTCCCTTATAGAATATAATGCGGGAGGTAAAATTGACATTTTCGAAGAGAAAAATATTAAATTTTAATTCTCGATTTCTCGAGAACTACTTCTCGTCTCATAGTTTTGAATTCTCGTCTGATCTCGAAAATCTGAGACGAGAAATTTATTTGTTCTTGTCTCGTAATTTCGAGACGAGACAAAAATGAGACGAGACGAGACGGACATTAGCAATCGCTAGGATATTAATAAGATGTTAATAAGCAAACGTAGCAAGTACGAGTAACGAGCATATGTTCACATTCTTGAAATGTTCTGGGGATGTTATATTGTCAACTAGATGTTAATTTTTGTTATAAATATTAGTTATTTTTGCGCTAATTGAAATTATAATCATGCCAAGTTATTAAAATAAAGTTTTGATATTTGGAAGTAAATATTCCTTATTCATAAATCACAATTCCCATCATAGATAAAACCCTAAACGCTACCCTAGTGACAATGGGCAATTTCTCGCTACGTTAGCCGCCGCATCATGCGATAGAGTCAGAGTCAGGTCACGTCACATAATGAGCGCCATCTGGTGATAAAAAGATTTGTTTGTTGTACACACAGGGCAAAGGCTCCCTAGGGATGTAAGGAACATGGAGGGGTATGTGGTATAGGGATAGAGGGATGTTTTATAATGGTAATTGTGATCATTTCCAAGTTAATAGGTGAAGAAGTTTCACATTTTATGATACATTTATCACTTCAGGAAATATTTTAAATAAATCCGTTCAGATTAAAAATTCGTGGATGGATTTTTCATGCTTCTTTTGATTACTGACAAAAAGAATCCTGTTAGAATTGCCTGTCAAATAGTGGCGGCGCTAAATTGAATCTTCAATGAGTCTTGGAAAAAAAGAATTTGTATTTAATTTATTCGTAGCTTCATTCCAAAGATTCAGAAGCTGAAAGAATCCTCAGAGAATCCATGTGTATAATAAGGTTTTAGATATTGGTTTTTTTGATCATAATATTATAATTATTTAGGTAAATAAAAATAAAACAACACTGAAATGAAAATTGGATTTTATTCTAAAATGTGATGTAATTTGTTTCTAGCCAATCAAGCTAAATTTAGATTAATTTTTATTTATTTCTGTACAGAGAAGAGAGGAAAAGATGATAGGTTTTTTCCTCCGAAAAATGTAATTTTCAATTTAAAGAAATTTTTGTCATGTTCCCAATACATTTTTTCTAGTTAAAATAAAAGATTCAAACGGGGAAATTTAAATGTATTAATAGTAATTTATGTATTAAAGGTGTAAAGAAGCTTTTATGGCGTGAGACGTGATTTTGAGCGTTAGCTAAACAAAACGGTAAGCAAATTCAAACTGAACGGTGAGCAAATTAATAGAACGGTAAGTAATTTACTTACCGTTCTAGAACGGTAATTAAATTAATATTAATTACAAATAAATTAATATGTGCTTATGGATAAAAAATCTGCTGTGGCCAGTACACGACCTCTCGCCTAATTCTGCTTATTCTACTAATCTAATAAATAGTTTTACTTACATTATAATAGTTTCATGTTCATGTAATATGTAAACCAAGATGCAAGCAAAAGATGTCAACTGTCCTTATAATTCAAATTTTGAGTAAAAACAAATTTCATATCATGGACAACAAGATATTGGTACTTAGTTGCACTTTATTTTATTGCTAAATACTACCAGATTCAGCAAATTGTATTTAAAATTAACTGTACCCATAGATAATTATATTATCTTTTATTTTTAATTGCAAAAATTATCATAAATAAATAATGTACCAATTTATTTAAGAAAAACTTTATTAAGTTCCAAAAAGTACTACTTCCGGTTTGCGGATTTGTACCAAAATCTTATCCGGTGTTAAGATCCTTATTAAAACCTTAAATATGAAATTTGGTTATTAAAGGCTTGATACTTTTTAAGTTATCGTGGACGAAAAATCGTCACATAATTCATACGTCCATACATCCATACGCACACACACACACACAGACATCATCGGGAAAATATTAAATTCGTATTCTAGAGACCCTGAAACGTGCTTAACCACCAAAAACTCATACTCGAAAATTTTGACCCATTACAATACCTCTCTTATAGAATATGAGGCGAGAGGTAAAAAGACCAATAGTGCAAAAAATGATATTTATCATCACGAACGTTAAGGAATTACCGATGTCAGACAAAATAAACTATCCTTATCGTTCTTGATACTTAATACACTATTTCGAATCAGTTCATTAATAAATAGTTTCATTAGTACAGTTATTTCTTAGTTTATTCTAAATATCCTTAACTTATTTAAGCTCCAAAAACAGCTTAATTTAAGCAGAAGCAAAGATCCAATGAAATCATATAATATAGAAACTAAAATATCCCTGACCACCAGATATCTCCACTCTACACAAATCCTTGGTGCAAAATAAAAAGCTCCAAACTGCATCATATCACCCCGCTCTCCCCTGTCGGTGGTGTAGGTGGTGACACTTGCATAATAAAACCTCCGGCGCTTCTGGCTCTGGATAGGAGGGGGTGGTGGGGTAGGGAATGGTGGGGATCACAGTAACAAAGCACAGGGTTACTACAGACCCGGAGCCTGTTGGGGAGAGCGGGGATGCACGGCCAGAGCGCTGATGATTAATTACTGTTTGATGAATATGCATGAGGATGAACAGCCCGGATGCGAGTTTTGAAACGGGGGGTGAACTAAGTTGAACTTAAATTGTTATAGGTATCTACTAATACTAAAATGGTAAGTTGTTCAAAAGTTTATCTTAGAATTATGAGTTCTATACCTATCTATTTATTTGATACTGATATAAAGTGACATTTTTCAAACTATTTATAGGCCGCAAAATAGAATTTTGCGGCTTATAATAAGGTTATTGCTCATTGACATTATTGAATACAATAATTAAATGAAGCAAAGCACTCGAACAGAAAAAGTATGAAATAAAATTTTGTACTATCTCAGTATGTATTATGTATTATGATTTCGGGATTTGAACCTCATTTGGGTTATATCCCTAGGGTGACTTGATGGCACACACACAGTATTATACTTTTTGCGCCATTTTCTTGTTTACTTTACTACCGTGTGTTGCCAGTCAACCCGGCGCAAGCCCTTGTTACAGCCTTTAGCCGGTGCCCGATAGCTAGAGGTTGCCAAGTTAATTAGATCCCAACTTGGAATGGTAACGGGAGTAGGTACCGATCCAAATCAGGCCGTGAAAATTTCCTGACCTGACCGGGATTCGAACCCACGACCTCTGTACCCAGAGCCTAGCATTCTAACCACTATGCTATCCCGCCGTATTACTATCTCAGTCAAAAAGTGTCATTAAGGTACTCGGCTAAATACCTCGGCCGTAAACAACTTGCTTGTACCATAATGTTTCACTTTTTGACCTAGATACATAATGATTTAATTCTGAAGGTGAAGTTTATTTCAAGAGCCGAAGATGAGGGAAATAATCACCTGAGGGATTAAAGATACTTTAGTCCTGTGGTATATGCTATTTTTTGCACTTCATCCTCAAACGAATACAAAATAGTTATAAATAAATATTTTATATGCTAAGTATTTTCACAATTCACAATAAAACATACAAGTGCACAAGAAACAAAGAATCAAATTTCAGGATCTGAAGTTATGTGAGCTTTAAATTTTAAGCTCCACTGAGAGTCAAATTATAAAATTTTATAAAATTGTATATTTAATGTTTTTACCTGTGTAAGTAGGAGATATTATTGTTTGAAGGTTGATTCTCTCAAGAGTGACTCCCATTTTCATTATTTTTATACAAAAAATTCTAATAAACTATGATAAGCAGTACAATGAATCCTTAGCTTAGATCAATGTCCCATTTCCGCATTCTAAAATTTTAAAAACTGACTCAATATAATAGCCACCTTTTTTATACCTGAATCAAATGATTTAGAACACTTTGTAATAGAATATAGGTACCAACGAAATTAAGTTTTCAACCACAAAGAACAAAAATAAATCAAATTTTTCAAACGTTTTTAATTTTACAATGTGTGTGCTTAAGCTTACTTCTCACTTCATGCCAAAATATCAGAAAGGGGTTTTTAAAAGCTTCAGTCATCTGAGCTCAACGTCATATAAAATGCACAGTTAAACTTATAAAATAAAAAGGTGTTCCATATTTTCTGATAATTTTATCAACTATAATTACAAAAAGAGCTTTTTAATTTGACCGGATAAATTTCTGTTTGTATTGAAACCTTGTTACCAGCAATTTAAAAAGAAAAATTGTTTAATAAAAAATAAAATCACGACACCGTAGGTGGACAAACAATTTTTCGAGTAAAATTTCTGTCAGGTGACAGGTGACAAGGTTGAGATGTCCAACAGTTTATTCGGAGGAAATAAAAAGCTCGAGTGTATCTCAACGAGATAATTTAACGACTCCTTTGGTTCTTCTTCACAAATATTTCAAAAATCGAATCAGTTCACTGACAAATATTAGAAATATGAAGCAAATGACATTTTAGTGATTTGTTTGGTTGCTAAGGAAAAGGTAAATAAGGTTTTATCACTTGCAAAAAGTTACCTTCCTTTTTACCTCTCGCCACTCATATCTGTAAGAGAGGTATTGTAATCATGCTAAAATTTCGATAGTGAGTTTTCAATGGATAAGCACGTTTTGAGGTCCCTAGAACACGATTTTGATAATTTCGCGATGATGTCTGTGTGTGTGTCTGTGTGTGTGTGTGTGTGTGTGTGTGTGTGTGTGTGTGTGTGTGTGTGTGTGTGTGTCTGTGTGTGTGTGTGTGTGTGTGTGTGTGTGTGTGTGTGTGTGTGTGTGTGTGTGTGTGTGTGTGTGTGTGTGTGTGTGTGTGTGTGTGTGTCAGGATGGATGTTGGAGGTACGATAACTCAAATACCACTGAATAAAAAAATTTGAAATTTGGTATACAATATTCTGACACCCTAGATTAGATCTGATTAGATTTTGGTGTTGATCGTGCAACCGGAAGTGGTAGTTTCTTGAAGATCTGAAGAGTTTTTCTGGAATATTCTCAAAATTTATGAATTAATAGGAATTTTTTTAATAACATTGTATACTAAATGTTACTATCTACAATATGTATTCAAAACGTTGTTTCTATCTAGCTCCATTTTCCAATTACAAGAAGTTAAAAATTCTACAAATTTGTTACAATTTTGATTTATCTGCCTACCTATGGAAACAAAAAATAAAATATTTGAGTGTTAATGTCATATGAATTTTTGACTTTTTGGCAAATTGAAATGGAAAATATGAAATGTCATTAAGTATTTATAAGGTCATAATAAACTTTAATAATATTATAAAAACTACAATTCCCGAATTCCCTTCTAGTACAATGGTATATTTGTGAGTAAGTATTACATAATATATACTTATATTAGAAAAATAAAAATAGTAGAGTATGGCGAGAGGTTATGTGTTGGCCACATCGGATTTTTATCTGCTGTCAAAGAGATAAAATTGTGTTTTGTTTATGGCTTACTTTATACAGGAGTGGAATTATCACTGACAAAATAACTATACTGTATACACGTTTACAAGTAGAAATAACTAGGCTGATCTAATAAACCCAGATACATTTTCAGTCGACGAGCTTTTGAAACTGTGCTTTTTATAAAAACTTAAATATCTGTTACTATACATACTGTATTTGCGTCACGGAAAGTTATCCTCCTAAAAAGCATCCAGCATCCGGGCCTCTGCCCCCCCTCCTCTTTTCACAGCCTGCTACCATCCAACACAACGTAACAATGCAAAGCCCAAAGCTCTCTATTATGCGGCTGCCATACAAACAACCATAGAGCGAGTCCCTACCACCACAGAAATAAATGATACGTTTAATATACATTTTGCATAAGTTAATTATGAGTTATTATAAGGGCCGGCGAAGTGGCGATATATAACCCGAGGATGTAATAACCACACCAACAAATCTAAAGATTACTCCGGGCACAAGTTAGAGGTGACTCTAATTATTTTACTGATATTAAATGGCGCTAATTTATTAAGGTTATGACTCGAGGAATAATACGAAGCACCCAGTACTTTCACAGTTTGGTTTACAGATTGTTTTGATTTCCGAATTCCTAGAATACTCTCGACTTTACTTTTTTTCTATTTCACAATTCCACTCTTTTCCCCGCTACTACTACTGCCTAAAATCAGCCCGAAACTCGTACTTTACTGGCTCCTAGCAATGCAATGTCATTTTGAAGTTGAAAAATACTGTAAAAGTGTTTTCGTTGCGAGTAAACCGTTAGTTTATTATTGACTTCAGGTAATGTTTTTATAAATATTTACTAGAGAAAGAATGGATCTACAGATGTGCCTTTTTCAGGAGATGCAACTGTGTAAAGTTTGCATAAATTGAAAATTTTTATGAATTTTTCAGAATTTTTATAACAATGTACAATTTTTTTATTAAAATTTAAAAAAGGCACAATTAATAAAATAAATACCATTTTACCATTCTTGTACTGGCCACAAAACACTCGCTATACATTAGTACGTTTTGTGCTGGATTAATTACGAGATACTAATTTAAATAATAATAAAAAATTTTAAACTTCTATTTTTATCTTTAGTTTTGTATACAAAATTTTATCTGCTGGCGTATTTTAATTAGTAATTAGTCAAAAAGTAAAATAAATTATTTGATATTGAACAATAAAATTTAAATTGAAATTTCATTATAGTACTGAGTACCATACAGGATTCCGGATTAGTTTTGGTCCTTGCCCTATAATACTAACATGAACGCTATTATGGTTCTCTAATTGAGGCTTATAATGTTGTCATTATAACACGGCATCAGATAAAATTATACAGGTAATTTGTTTCAAATTCTTGTACATTTTTAGCATGTTATGTCAAGATTTCTTGACAAAAATAATTCATAGATAGGTTTTTATTTTCAGAATTTTTCAATTTACGGTGTAAGGCCGTAACATTATAAATAAAGACCTTTGCTTAAATTGTAATACACTCATAATACGTATCTATTATTTGTGTTTTTTCCCAAAAGAACAATAACGTTTAAAATGTTCGAAAAATGTTTAAATTTCGATGTTTAGAAGTAAATTAAAATAAAATATTTTACCTACCTTTTTTGCGGTCTTTCGATGAACCCCATAATTTTGAAACACCTATAATTAAAAACAAAAGCATTACTATAATAATATTCATTTGTTTTGTTTACATAACCAAGATTTGCCAGTATGCACCAAGCATTAAACTTACCAAATTAACAATATAAATACCTATAATTACCGTATAAACCACTACAAATTATTGAAACTAGAACTAAACAAATTATTTTACGTTAAGCACAAAACAAAACACCACAAAAAAAGCTGCAAAAACAATTGAATTGTTGCAGGAAGAAACAACGGAATAACAAATGAAACGTCACTGCAGCCTGCCTGCTGTCATCTATCGGCAGCTAGGCGAACTAGCGTTGACACTGCGCGCCTTTGATGTGAATGCAAATACAGTGAAATGATTATTGGCTTATGTCGATGATTCGAGATTAGAGTCTGATTAGACAGCCGTACGCTGTAGGCGCAAAACCGGCCCCGGGGGATGAAGCCCAAAGCTCGCCAGATATATTAGCTTAGAATTGTATCTGACAACGAAAACTGAACAAGTCAAATGCTGCGCTGAGCGCTCTAAATCGCTCTATCCATGATTGGGAAATTGGCAAAGAGTATCGAGTTTCTTTCACAGCCCTCTGTGTTATTGTGTTAGCGCTGTTTGATTAGTAAATGTGTTTGTTTAGCAGAATTTATAAACAAAGAATTTTGTATTAGTTTGGGAACGGGACAAAATTATCACTGATATAACAATTATTATTACCTAGTCTTGTTTTTAATTAATATTACAAACTTTTTTATATATTAAGGACTACACAGTATATATAAATAAATACATAATTAATTAATTCTGAGATACGATTTTTTGTATTACTATATTTTGTAAAATCACTAAAATCAGCTAGCTTAGTTGCAGATATCTGGATAATTATATAAATTAATTATATATCCGGAATTGTTTTAATCCTGATAAACCCATATTTCTGGTTATGCTTTGTACAGAGCTAGATAAAAATAATTATAAAATATATTTATACCACAGATAAATTATTTAAAATATTAAAAGATTTGTGAGAATCTAAAAAACTAAAAAATATTCCAAAATTAGGTTCGTAATTGTTATTGTTTTTATAAATACGGATTTTATTATATCCGGATATCAAAGTTATCCGTATATCGATGAAGTTAGTAATAAAAGCGATTGTGTTAGATACCAGATATCGGAATCTTAATAATGGATATTTTTATATCGTTTACTGGATTTCATTATACCAACTTCCGGAGATCCGATTCCAAATTCTAGATATCCGATTCTATGTTCTAGATATCATATACTAAAATTTGAATATCTCATTATTGATTCCGGTTATCAGGATATCCGATTCTAAGGCCCAAATTAGAAGATAATTAATCGAAGTTATCCGGATATCATTCATAAAGAATTGCAGAGAATAGGCTTCTTGAAAACGAATTTCATATATCCGATGCCAGATTCTAGAATCTAGATATTCGAATATTTGATTCCGGGTTTCAGATATCCGATCCCGGTTTTCGGATTAGATATTTAATTAGATTCCGGATAGCCAACCCCGGGTACCGGAATTTTATTTTTGAGTTCCTGATATCAGATCCTGGTTATTTTTTATATCCGATGCCTAGTTTTGAATTTTGTTTTCCATATTGCGAGAAAATTACCGCACACACGTTAAATTATATATTTTTTTATACTGACGACTCATTGTGAGGCTATCAAAGTCACACACAAGTTGGGTCGAGGCATGTGATGACGTATGAACCCGGAGTTCCGTGGTTCAAGTCTTCCGGCCGACAGTGTGATTATCGTTAAATAATTGTAAAAACATCTTACAATAATTAAATCTCACTCGGGCGTTTCAAGCTGACCACTTGAGCGTCCTGGTTGCATAAAAAAGCTCTCCGTTTCTGACTGCACCAAGATAAATCGGTCAAAGTGGTTGGATTCCAATTTAATAAAAATCTACCATTCTGTAATTGAGAGCAAATCCTGTTGAATGGTGTTACTATCAAAAATATCGTTTACCGGATTTCATCAATTTCAAGAAAACCGATTTCAGATTCTAGATATTCTAATATTTGATTCCGGGTTCTAGATATCCGACTACGGGTTCTATATATTCGATTCCGGGTTCTAGATATCCGATTCCGGGTTCTAGATATCCGATTCCGGGTTCTAGATATCCGATTCCGGGTTCAAGATATCCGAATCCGGGTTCCAGATATCCTATTCCGGGTTTTGGATTATTTATTTTGGTTCTGATACCCAATTCCGGAATTTTATTTTCCAGTTCCAGATATCAGGTCCAGGTTTTTTATATCCGATTCCAAATTTTATATTTAGTTTTCCATGTTAACATGTTAGCTCTTTTAGTGAGAATTACTTGTTAAATAGCGGTGCCGCTAAATCGAATCTTTGGAAACGAAGGGTTCAAAACCATGATTTTTTTTCTTTCAAGATTCAGAATTTTGTAACTTCTTCTTTTCCATGATTCAGAATCTTGGTAGAATCCTCGTGTGAACAGGGCTTTAGGTAGGTACGAAAAGAATTACCGCACGCTCGTAAAATTACATTTATACGACTCATTATATTTATGTGAGGCTACCACACCCTAATTGGGTAGTAAAGTTATTTATAATTAGTGATTCTATTTGTAATGCTGCTGTAACAAGATCTGAAAAACAAGCTCAAATTTCACCGCTCATATCTTCATCTCCCCTCGTTATTCATTCGAACAAAACAATTATATTTCTATCTTGAACTCCCGTGGGAAGCCGGTAACTCAGTGAACTGTTTTATCTCTCAGTCGCAATACAGGTTGCGCGACTCGCAGGCGTTCATGCAAGTAATGAAACGAACAACGTGACACGTATGATTGAAATGTCATGTGACATGACGTGTGACGTGACGTTGACGTCAGCGATATGTCGTATTAGAGCTTGGCCACTGAGTTCGGTAATTGTTTTGTTGTATGAGAAATTAGTACTGTAGTTTGAACTCGATGACTCAAGAAGATTAAATTTAGTTTTTTGTTTTTAATTATGTTATAATTATAATTTAGAAAAAATGTTATCAATAAAAATAAACAGTTAATGACATTTTGTGAGTAAAATGGTAAATTATTCATTTCTGTTTAACATAAAAATTATTTCAGGCTCATAAATTTTTTTATATATGAAAACATGTAATTTAAATGCATAAATATTATTTATTATTCAAATATAAAATACTACTTCCGGTTTTACCGGAAATAACATCAATTTTCTTATTTTTAATGAAACAGACTATATTTTCACATTTTGTATTTAAAATATTATAATAAAATAATAGTTATTCATTTTATAAGGCTCGTAACATCAATTATTATGGTACTAGTCGTGAAGATTATTAGAAGAGGCGAAGCCGAGTTTGATAACACGACGTGTAGGTACTGGTTACGATCCGTATTGCATAGACAATTTTTTCTGCTGGAGCAAATTAGTCAAAAAGTTTGGTATTGAATAAAAAAATTTAAATCTAAAAAATGCTATTTTTGAAACTGCCTTACTTGCTACTTGCTTCTTAAGTAACGAGTTATTCGTTATTTCATTATGGTAGTGAGTACCATTCTGGATTCATTATGCTCCTTGGCCTATAATGAACGCTGTTATAGACCTCAAATTGAGGCTTATAATGTTATCATTATTATAACACGGCAGCAGATAAATTAAACTTATGCTTTTTTAAAATGGCTGTACATTTTGTTCAGATTTCAATTTAACTGCACAAAAAATCTCCTTTGTGGTACATTCTCAACTAACAACTATGAGTACCCGTGAGTTGATGGCTAGTAATCGCACACACGGTAAAATATAAATTTACACTTATAACTTGAAATATATGAGGCGTTATAAATTGTTATCATAAAAAAATATTATAATTTGAAAGAAATACTATTGCCCAATTCACCCAGTACCTAGGTACATTTTTTGTTGGAGATTAATTATAAAATCAGTCGTTTTATAAAACACCTAGTCGTTTTCTAAATGACTCGGCATAATATAATGTCATATTTTATTACGTCTTAAAAACTAGGTTGTAAATAAACAACCCAATATCCTTCGTACATACTCAGTTGATTGAACTTAACTAAATAATGAACCTGATACCCTTCTTGAGTGAAATAAAATGATGTGACATTGTATTATGTATTTTTTTATAAAAATTTTAAAAAAATTCTTGTTGTTGTTTCAAATTTAATTTATTTAGAAAAACCCAATAACAATAATATATTATTAAATAACTATCACATGAATATAAATATGTACGTATTTAAGTTATTTTTCAGGTTACATTTTAAATTTCGCGCGTTTAGCATGTTTACAGCAGCACAAAATACACTAGTCAACACAACTTCCTTCACCACAAGTTGTTTTACAAAATAGCTACTAATTACTACAGTTTACTACAGATAAATTAAAAGCATAATTCATTCTTGGAAATTCAGTGCAACAAGTATTGAAATGCTACTTAAATTAGTCACTAAAACACAAACAGATGTGAGTTGACTACGGCGGTAGTAATGGTGCGATCGAACATAACCGTCACAACAACGCAAATATTCATACTATCAGCTGTGCTGACCCTGACATGACAAATAAAAGAGTACGGAGTTCATCTTATTTATAATAACGTTTGTTAAGTGAAATAAATTCTAGTGTAAGATTTGACCAAGATGAAGGCGTTTATATCCATCGCCTGTATTTTCTTATACGGTAAGTTTTTCTTGTTGTCACTTTGACATTGACAGGTCGATAGTAAGAATAATTTAATTACTGATTTGTCGTACAAATATATAATTAGCAAATAAGAAGCTTGATGATTAATTATAAATTGTAAGATACTCTTTGTTGTATAAAATATGTGACACATTGTCATATGACTAACAGTTAAATTCTTTGATTCAGAGTAAACTTGTTAATTTCTAATTATAATAATTTCTCCTAGCGATAGACTTTCAAATATAATGCGCAAAATTTCGCGTCATCTATTTTTAAACACACATCAAAACAAAGACTGATTTGCTCTAGTTGTTTATGTACATAAATTTTTTCAAAGGACAAAGTTCGTTTTCAAAGAAAACATTTTTTCTTTGTTTCCAAATATATTTTCATAGCTTATCGACTATTTTGGGTTGATAAAGTAACATTTTAACAGCAAGGGTAGATAAAGCACATTAACTTCTAGTTAGGTAAATTATATCTTACATTCTTTAAATTCTTTTTTATTATCACATTTCTGCACCCACTTTGTGAAAAAGTATAATGAATAACTCCAAAATTGTGTTTTAATAATAATTTAAACACAACAAAAAATAGTTATTTTTTACAAGACGATCAGATTTTAGTTTTAGACGTTTGTGAATTAATTTTCTCGGGTCGATAATGTAATTTTTTGGTCGAATATAAAATTATATTTTTTTCTATAGCCGATGTTTAAAAAATATTAAAGAAAACCAATAATAATAGTACCTACCTATGTTATAAGGATCGTAACGACAATTATAATGGTACAAGTCGTGAAGATTATCAGGCGGTTACGATCCGTATTGCATACAAAATTGTATCTGCCGGCGTAAATTAGTCAAAAAGTAAAATAAATTATTTGGTAGGTATTAAAAAAAAAATTTAAGTCTAAAAAATCAGGTACCTATGCTATTTTTGAAACTTCCTTACTCGCTTCTTTAGTAACGATTTGTTTGTTATTTATGGACGCTATTATGGTCCTCAAATTGAGGCTTATAATGTTGTCATTATGACACGCCATCAGATAAATTAATTTTTTCTACTTTTCTCATAAAGTGAATGCAGAAATGTGTAAAAATAAATTTACAGAAATGTAAATCAAAATTTAGATACCTACTTTATCAATATTTGCTGTTAAAGTATTATTTTATCTACTCTTGTGGCTAAAGTGCTACTTTACCGACTCAAAATAGTAGCAGCAAAGAAAACATTAAATTATCGACAAAAGAAAAATAATTCACTCGCTCCTTCATCGACACTTTTCTGTTATTAATAAAATAATTTTTTAGCGTTGTCCGTAGCTGCGTTTCCATCTTCAACTCAGCCAACAATTTCAAGAAAGCCCCATTTACTAGGGCAAAAAGAATGCACATGGGGTCCTTCGTACTGGTGCGGGAATCTAACGTAAGTTTATATTGATTTTCTTTATGCAAGATTTAGTTAAATATTCATATTATGTATTATTTACTTGCGGTAATATTGTTTGATAATACTGCTATACTTAGCTCTAATTTGTTATTGAGTAATGTGAGAAATTTATGTTTCTTTGTTTACGAAAGGAATCAAATAATATTTTGTGATGTTTACTCATGGAAGAGATAATAATTATGTCGTTTATGTACTTGCTCAAGGATATTTGTATTTAATGAATCTTAAACATGTTTTTAATTAAGTATTTATTTTATTTTTCTTGCAATAATTAAATCAGAATTGTCCTTATTTTTCTATCATTCAGTCTGGTAGGTCAAGATAAAATATCTGCATCAATAGATTTATTCACAGGAAAATCAAATCTAGAATTTTAGTTCCTGCATAAATGCAAACACAGGACGATGCAAATCTAGAAAACTAGTTTTTCTCTTCAACACAAATTGAACTGAACTAAATGAACAACGCAGTACCACATACTTGCCTTTGACTATAACTTTTCTAGATTTGCATCTTTCTGTATTTACTTTTATGCCGAATATAAACTTTGCCTGTGAATTAGTTTTCTAAATTTGCATCTTCTGATGCTGCATTTTTCTGTGTGAATATTCTAGATTTTTTCTGGTGTTGTATCCATTCCCAGTAAAATAAAATGTTATCTTAAATATAAAGTAATTAATCATTATTATTTATTGCATTAAATGTTTACTTATTTCATTTGATAAAATGCAGTTTTAATTTTGTTTTGTTCATTAATTAATATCGCCTTATTGTAGGGGAATCCCCTCTTTATTGCATCTCTAGACTATATTTTGCTCTTGTTAAAATAATTAATAATATCCTGTTAAAAAACATAGCGTGATCACAATTTTGACTAACAAAATACTCTCATAAAAACGCGTGTAGTATCTAACAATCCAAATAAAAACTTATTAAATTTATTCATAAACAATAGATAATAAAAATTTCTATCTAGAAAGGTAAAACATACATAATTAATTATAATTGAAAGTAGAAAAATAATAATCACATGTACAACAATGTGTTTGGTCTAATACGAAGTTGCAAAATTTCCAATGGCGATGAAATATTACATAATTGTATGGTAATGCTTATGTTTGTTTATTTGTTGCTGATGATCACATATTCACATGATTTCGTGTTTACATAAAATAATGAAGCACTGGTGACCGGAACACGACAAAATGCTTTGTTTATCTGTTTTGTACTTTAATTGATTACAAGAATTAAGTTTTCGATTGTTTCAAGCTTGGTTCTTCATTTCCTGTGTAGGAAATTCAAAGCAAAATGAGTTACAATATTCAATATTGCTAGTGCGTAGTAAATGCTTAAAAATTGAGTGGTATAAAACAAGCATTAAAGTGCCACAAAATAATATTCTTAAAATATTGTTGCCAAATTTGAGTTCCTTATCACTTATCAGTGACTGTATCGTTATAACATTTTTGTTTACTTTTAAAATGTGTATTTCGCTGGCAGTAAACTAAATATTATTTGTTCTTTATTTGATAAAATTTCCATTTGATAACATTTAGGAAAATGTTATGGTATCATCTATCAGTGGTATTCATAATAAATCAACCTAATTCTAAAAAGTAATTTGACTCATAATGAAAATACGTATCACATGTCACATGTGTAAGAGTATGAGTCACTTTTGAAAAGTTCGTTATTTCAACTTAAAATGTTAAAATGCATATCTTTTATTCAACTTGAATGTAACAGCCTTTACGTACTAACTGTGACACTGTAAGTCATCGGTATAGATTATACAGGATGTTGTGATACTTCGGGGAAAAAAATGGGATATATTAAATTACAAGACGTGCTGAGCGAGAAGCTGAAAGAAATTTTGAAAATTTCGCAAAATTAACAGACACCACTTAAGTAGCGTATTTATTAAAAGTAGAACATCAGATTTTATTAGACGTTGTGTAAATAATAACTTGTAGTATTACTTCACTTGGTTACTTTAAAATGAACAATTGCAGACCAATGCTTCTTTGTAGAAAATATTTTCTTCCCACTGCTTATAAAAATCTGTTCCAGTAATAATAAATAATTCATTCAGATTTTAATATTACAATTTTCAATCCAAATTCTTTCTAAATATCAAGTGTGTTTACAGTTATGTTTTTCTACATTCATAATTTTAGCTTTCTGTAGATTGCTAATAAAAATCGATTAATCGTACAAGTAACAATTCCAAGAATTCTCACGAGAAATATTTTTCTCAAAATGCAGAATCATAGGATCAATAAATTTATTAGAATCATAAATCATTAGAGACAAAAATTTACTTGGCATTCTTTGCAGAACTGCTAAAAACTGCAACGCCGTCAAACACTGCATCCAAACAGTTTGGGTTCACCAAAACCCTCCAGCTGACAATGACAGCGTCTGCCAAATATGCGTCAAGATGGTCAAGCAAGCCCGCGACCAACTTGAGAGCAACGAGACGCAAGAAGAGTTAAAAGAAGTGTTCGAAGGTTCTTGCAACTTGATTCCTTTGAAAATCATCGCCAAGGAATGCGACAATCTCGTAGACGAGTTCATCCCTGAACTTGTTGACTCTCTTGCCTCACAAATGAACCCTCAGGTGGTTTGCAGCGTTGCCGGTTTGTGCAACAACGCAAGGATCGACAAACTCTTAGAAGAAGAAAAGTCTAAAACTGCTGTTGCTGTCCCGGACAAATGCGAAGGATGCCACACTGTGGTGCAAACACTGGAAGACAAATTCAACAAAATGAGCAAAGATCAAGTCCTCCAAGGCATTTTACGAGTTTGCGGACGCATGAGCAGCTTTAGCGACTCGTGCACTAATATAATTCTTACTTATTTCACTGAAATTTATGCTCATTTGCAAGAGAATTTGAACCCCGACCAAGTTTGTCTGATGGCCGGAGTTTGCAGCGCACAGTTCCATGTCCATAAGGTCGAAGTTGAAATCAAACCGCTGTCTGTTGCTGGAAAAGTTAATGTAGCGTAAGTAGAATTTTATTTGTTTTGTTAGTGGGCAAGGTTAGTGTGAATGAGGATTTTTTACAGTTTTTTATGCTGTTGGCAGGTATTCAGGTTTTTTAATGTTATGTAATTGGTAGTGATCGATAAAAAATTATATTACATCAGATTATATGCAAATTATCTACTACAATTTGTTTGGTAGTGGTATTTAGTTTGTGGAACTATTTTTTGACGTCCAGTTAAATTGCGATTTGTAACTTATTTTATCTACGACTATTAATAATACATTTGTTATGTTTTTAAACTAGTTTACCTTATAAAATAAATAAATACGTAAATGTAGTCGTAGGAATTTTTTTAAATTCGTAAAAATAAGGGTATAGATAATGTACCTACATGACGTGAACATGTTTAGTTTCGCTCAGAGATATAGAAGCACCCTGTATAATGTAAATAAATTTATTTTAGTGCGAAGGATGACCTACCGTGCGAGCTGTGCGAACAATTAGTCCAACATCTTCGCGAGCTTTTAGTCGCGAACACAACCGAATCAGAATTCCAACGAGTCCTCCAAGGTTTGTGCTCACAGACCAAGAGTTTTAAGGACGAATGTTTGAGCATGGTCGACCAATATTATCCGCTAATTTACCAGTTCTTAGTTTCCGAACTTGACGCCAACGCTGTTTGCAAAATGATCGGAATCTGCAAAAGTACTGAAGAATCAGACGTAAGTTAGATATACATAATATCACCCCCAAAATAGAGTTGGCACGAACCCCTTAAAACAAACACTTGTACATCTCATCCATGCAATCAATACATACAAGAACAAAAATCTAAATAAGTTTATGCAAATGAATCTAGAAATTACTGCCCAGAATTCAGTGAATCAATTAAATTGTCACTAATTATTTTGTGATACAGGATGGACCAATCTGGGTCATGTTGCCGCCAGAAACCGCAACAAAATCCGTACAAATCCTTAGTGGTTCTAATCGCCTGATTGGTCAAGATGAGTCCAACAGTTACAAGCCAAAGAATGTAGAAATCATCCAAGAAGGCAAAGAAGTTCACGTCAGCAATCCTGAGCTCGTTCAGTTACCAATCGAACGAATGATGCCACACAGTTTGACCTTAAATGGCAACACCCAACTGTGCACCTTCTGCGAATATTTCCTTCACTTCTTACAGAACCAGATCACCAATCCCAAGACGGAAGAAAATATTAAGAAAATTGTAGACAAAGCTTGCGAAAAACTGCCGAAAACTGTGAGCGAACAGTGTGTGCAATTCGTCGACTTATACGGTGACGCTTTTGTGGCGCTATTGGCACAAGAAATTGATCCGTCCCAAGTCTGCCCGCTTTTGAGTTTGTGCCCTTCAGCTGGCGTACAAGAAGTTGAGATCATGATGCACTCTAAACCAGAAGATAAACCAAGCTGCCCGCTTTGTTTATTCGCTGTCACCCAGCTGGAAGAAATGGTCAAGAATGGAAAAACCGAAGTAAGTTGTAACGCTGTTCCATTGTTGTGTATCGGTATCCGTATAAATAAAAACCTTTGCCTTAAGCGGCCCGTCTACCTTTTTTCCAAATTCCTAGAATACTGCTGTGCTTTAAAAGCTAGACGGGCACCTTAATCAATGCATTTTATTCTCGATCTTATTTTTTTTTATGAAGGATAAAATCCGTACCGCTCTGGATAAGCTGTGTGTGCATCTGCCGAAGAATTTGGCTGCAGAATGTGAAGATTTCGTTCAAACCTATTCCCACGAGTTGATTGAGATGCTAGTTGCTGATTTGACGCCCCAGGAAGTCTGTGTTTACTTGAAACTTTGTGATGATAAGTCTCCAAAACATAAGAATACACCACCGCTTATGCATCAAGCACAGACCAACAATTTCGACTGGACATGTAAGAAAATAAAACAAAATCGGTCCAACACGACGAGTAGTGCACCCCTTTCAGTCGCCCCCCTTGTGACAGTCCCAAAATCGTCGCGCAGCTGCGTGTTCGGAATGTTAGAGTTTGTTGTTTAAGCAATAAATATTTCTAAACTGTTGTTACACAATTGCTGGAAAAATTCCAAAACTTTTTTCTAGATTTGAATATTCCTTTACATGCATTTTCTGCATTTATCGAATTCCAGATTTGAATTTTCAAGTGTCTTATGTTTTTATATGTATGCAACATGGCTACATAACTTCGAAATACTGTGCGCTGTTATTGCTATGTATTATATTATAAGTGTGTTTGCTGGATTACGTGCCGCAGGCGAGTGTTGTAACCTTTTGTATAAGTCATACTTAACCTGTGGCTATATGGAATAATTTATTCGTTTGGCAGATTACATTATAACTATTTTTTTAAATTGTATGTATGTTTATTTTAATTTTTTATTTACAGTGACCAACGAAATTCCAGACAACACTATTGAAGGACAAGTTAAAGGTAGTATTTTAAATAATTCTTCAAAAATTCCTAAATTAATTGAGTTATTTTTAGGTCCAGCGAAATCTGTGCGAGGATTCAAAGACAGCGCCCCACAATGTGTAATTTGCGAATTCATCATGTCACAAATTGAGCACGAGCTTAAAGATAAAACAACTGAAGTAAGTGTAAACATATTCTACATTTATTTGGTCTCATTTATAATTTTCTGTTAGGACGAAATTAAAAAAATTGTTCATGGCGTCTGCAACCATCTCCCAAAGACCGTTGGCAAAGAATGCAACGATTTCGTGAACAAATACGCCGATATGGTCATCCAGCTTCTGATTTCCACCATGGAGCCCGCAGAAATTTGCTCCATGTTGAAGATGTGTCAAGGTGAAATGATTATGGTTACAGGTAAAACAACATTACACGTACATTAATGCACTGCTTGACCTAACACACTAACATATTAAATATTATACAGGGTGCTAAAAAGGGCAAAAAACTCTGACGGTATAAAATGCCTAGTCTTTTTCTAAATGACTCAAATTTGTGACCATTTTTAGCAGCCTCCTGTATATTTGAGGGATATAAAAATGTTTTATTTTGTTTTTTAGAAGAAGTTTTGGATTGCGCCATCTGCGAAACCACTGTCAGCGCCTTGGACAGACTTTTGGACAACCCTAATGTTGACCATAAAATGGAGCATGTTTTAAAGAAGGCCTGTTTGGCTTTACCTGCCAAGAACCAAGAAAAAGTAAGTCATATTCTTCAAGTTTAAAAATGCCAAATAGATTTTTTAAAATTAATTAATACATTACGCCTTTTACACACCTTGAATGTGGTAGAGTTACATACTGTGATTTATCGGTATAGTTATACAGGGTGATTGACAACTTTGTGCATATATTTTAATGCCATATTGTCATCAACTTACTTTTCTCGACACTGAAGAATTTTTTCAAAATTCGCAATTTTAGTTTCCAGGTTTTTTAATGAAACAGTTTTGAAACTATTTGAATTTTTAAGAAAATCGTTTGTTCACACCCTAAAAACAATCTTTACACACTTTTTTCCTTTTCGTTTTGCATTTTATCTTAATGAATTATTTTCTTCTAGTGTCAAGGCATGATCGATGCATACGGAGACAGCTTTTTCCATCTGGTAACAAAATTATCGAATCCGAAAGCTGTTTGCCAGAAAGTTGGTCTATGCTCCAGCAAAATTGGTACATCTTTAAATATTAGCCGCGTGCGTCGTTCTCCTAATGAACTTGTGGGGGCTAACCCTTGCACGTGGGGCCCCAGCCATTGGTGTGCGTCCAAGGAAAATGCTGAGAAGTGCCAGGTATGAATTAAATATTATACAGTGTGACCATAAATGATTTTCCGTCACATGACCGATTTTTAATAAGAACCACATGGTGAGGCAGTACGGTCAATCATTTATTATCACTCTGTACATATCTAGCATGCCATTTACTGTTTTACCCAACTTGGGTGTGGTAGCCTCGCATAAATTAATAATAATAATTGTTTTAGGTGACGCAGCAATGCAAAGAACAATACTGGCCAAATGGAGTGGCACCAGCCTAAGTGAGTGATATAAATAAAAGATCTTATTTTCTTTTTCCCTCAAATAGAAACGATTTTTGTATATTCTATAGTTAGATTTATTCATAATTATTTTAACACCAAAGCAACATTAAATCAAGATGGTGAATTTGATTAAAAAATAAGTGATTTTAATGTTTTTTTACTTTGCTTTTTACATGTACCTTAAATATTTTATTTTCTACAATAAAGTTTGAGCTATGCCTTATTATTAAGGGAAACTACAAGCATAGAAATATAAAATAATTTTATTGTATGATACAAATTTGTGATCACAGTTTATTCCAATCGTGTTAAAATTAAACTGTGATAATGTTAGATAATATAAATAAACGTATAATAAATATGTTATGTGTGTCTTTATTTATGTTGGCAGTTTAGCAATTTCCGATTTCATTGTAGGTTGATATGGATTATTCAATAGCAACCATTCAGAAAAAAATAATAGTGGTTCTATGGGTTTCTTCTTAGAAAGTTCTGTAAGTGCGTCCAGTAATGTTGGATTTACATAAATTGATAAGTAATCGGTTACGTCAGGAAAATAATGTGCAAGAGGTTCCAAAATTGCTAAAAAATATATGAAACATTGAAATAGGTTATAAATAATTTGTCAGTATTATTAGCATAGCTTAATGCGAATCAGATGTGAGTCACCAGTATAGGTATATATTTTACCGGTTGTGCGGTTACCAGCCGCCAACTCACTGATGGTTGTTAGTGAATATAAATAGTACGCCATTTTTGAGCTGTTTAACTTAACAAAATATGCTAGTATACGCAGAAAGGTGTTGAAAGACGAAATGTATTTAAATTATTTACATATGAAAAAAAATTGGCGAGAAAGTCTTAGGATTTTGACTTTTTACCGAAAAAAATTACAAGTCCAAGAACAAAATAGTATTTTGTGCACCTAGGGAGGGAAGCGTGCTATTACTCCCGCGGGCGAAGCGGCGGTCCGAGCGAGGGCGCCGGCGTCGCCCAAGGGAGGAATAGCCTTCCCTCCCGTGGGACACACAATATTTTACGTCACGAGGGCCTCGAAATCACCTTTCTTGCAATGTTTTCCTCCCGCCAGCACCGGGAAGAAGACAGTGTTTTCCTCCCGCCCGGGAGGAAAACAAGTACGGTCCTCCCGAGCGGGAGGGAAAACTCGCTTCCCTCCCTCCATTAGCAAGAGGAAAACACTGCTTTCCTCCCCCGAGTGACGTAAAAAAATTGGCGCGGTACAGTGTTAGGAATTTCACTTTTTTCGAAATTTATTATTTGCCGAATTAGGTACAAATTTTCAGTTCCAGCAGGAATCTTGTCTTGTACAAAAGTACTTCGAGAAGCGCTCTGTACGTTATATCATTAATTATCTTTGTATATTACGACACGAATAAATCTTATAAAAAACAAAATAATTAATCTACAAAATAGCCAAAAAAAGCTAAAGTAATAACCCCATCCATTAGGCCGTGACCTGTGTAACGCTGGGTATGGCGGTGACCGGCAAAATCTTATTAGTTGATAAACCTAATCTTCTTTGACCGTGGTTCTAGAGTTCCTACCAAAACCGGGTGCCTATGCGACTCTAGAAAATAACACATCCCTTCCTTTACACTGCCTTTCAAATGCACAGCCTTGTACTTGCACAGCCACCCAAAATACTATAACATTCAAATCTATAATATTCAGTCGCATACCCATGTCTCACAAAATGCAGAACCATAACATTCAAATCTAAAAAATTCAAAACTATAAACTTCAGAAACAATAAAATTCAAAATCATAAAATATAATTATAGTATAATAAATTATAGTATTATATAAAGTATAATTACAGTTTTGAAATTTTCCAGATTTGAATGTTAGGTTCTGCATTTTGTGTGACCCGGGTATGGAACTAAATATTATAGATTTGAATTTTATAGTTTTGCATTTTATGATTTTGAATTTTATTGTTTCTGAAGTTTATAGTTTTGAATTTTCTAGATTTTAATGTTATGGTTCTGCATTTTGTGAGACATGGGTAAGGGTATGCGACTGAATATTATAGATTTGAATGTTATAGTAACTTGGGTGGCTGTGCAAGTACAAGGCTGTGCATCTGAGAGGCAGTGTAAAGGAAGGGATGTGTTTATATTTTCTAGAGTTGCATAGGCACCCGGTTTTGGTAGGAACTCTAGAACCACGATCAAAGAAGATTAGGTTTATCAACTAATAAGATTTTGCCGGTCACCGCCATACCCTCCGTTGAGCGGCGCTGGTGTATCACTGGAGGTAGCTCTATACAGGGCGTACTAGCCATATAAGCGTCCGGTGTAATCACCAGGCCGGTTTGATAGTCCCAATCCGCCTCTGGTCTATATAGAGATTAAATGAACAACATAAATGTTTTAAAAGATAAAACTAAACGTCAGAATTGACACATCAACAACTTATTTACAGGCGCACTGTGATACAGCAGAGACATCTATCTAAAGGTACTCATCCTGACCGCATAGAAACATTGTAAACTGATAGGGAGTCGTACAACCTAATCTTCTTTGACCGTGTCTAGAACCATAGAAAATATGACAATATTGAAGAACATGTTATTATAAGTGGCTTCATTTGTAATTTGTATACGCCTCACTGTTTTTAGACAAGGCGGGGATAGAAAAGAGTACCTACTATTCAAAAATTGCTGTCTCAGTAAAAATCTTATGAATATCAACCCCTACTCACATTCCGGGAAGAAATATCTGACTTCCCTCAAGGCGGAAGTGAAGTCTGCACTGGCATGCAGCACATTGTCCATTCTAGCGGGGCAGCCGAAGCGCAGCCGGATGCTCTTGGGCAGGAACCAGCACTGGTTCAAGGACCCGGTGCCGCGCACCAACTCCTTCCACTTGCTGACGGCGCGCTCGCAGGCCAGGCACATGACGACGACGGGGCCAGCCGACATGCTCACCACCAGGTAGGGGAACGCCAGCGTGCCGTAGTGCGGCGCGTACAGCTCGGATACTTGCTCGGGAGTGAGCTGGAGATAGCGTTTCTGGAAGAAGAAGAGTGTAAAGGTTGTCCGCCACATCTCTACAGGGTGATAGAGGTCAATTCAGTTAAGGTGAAGTCGACGGTGTGGTTACAGGTTACCGATATTTACAGTTTTGCAAATATTTCAGTTGGAAAGCTAAATCAACTACTGCAACTGATTCATTAGATTTTCTCACTTTGGGAGCATCTTTTGAACATAGGCAGGTTAACATTTGTAAAGTATTGTGAGCACTGTTAGGGAACGCGTCTGCGAGGTGGCGAAAATGCGAGTTCCCTAACATTGTCCACAATACTTTACAAATGTTAACCTGCCCATGTTCAAAAGATGCTCCGAAAGTGAGAAAATCTAATGAATCAGTTGCAGTAGTTTATTTAGCTTTCCAACTGAAATATTTGCAAAACTGCAAATGTCGGTAACCACACCGTCGACTTCACCTTAAGGAGAACCCTGCGCGAAGTACAAATTCTCGTCTTAGAATGAGAGGCATAGATGATAAACAAGAGGAAACTACGCTACTTGTCTGTCAATATCATTCTCAAGTTGACGTTCGTAGGGTTTTGCTTTGTAGAACGCTGTGAATTTTGTAATTGATTGTGATTGAGTTATATTTTAGTTTTCTTTGAAAATTTAGTGAAGTGCAGCGTAGCATATATTCGCTAGCTCCACTTTTGTAAAACG
The DNA here is from genome assembly GCA_947534325.1 of Agonum fuliginosum. Lineage (NCBI taxonomy): Eukaryota > Metazoa > Arthropoda > Insecta > Coleoptera > Carabidae > Agonum > Agonum fuliginosum. The sequence continues at coordinate 3,774,446 of OX384034.1, read as the reverse complement.
GACAGTACATGACAAGCTCCGCCTTCTCGCACAGCTCAGGGTACTAGATATCTGAATTTTACTCTAAACTACTTCTTGCATATATTGTAACGCCTGGCGCAAATGTAATCACCCTGAGTGATAGGTATGCTTTCATTGTTGCTGCTGGCGTCTCATGTCATTGTCATCCGCGAATTTAACATTAACATTAATGAAGTAAACAGATGTAAAATACACGCTATACTACATACGAGGTCTGGCTATTAAAAAACGAGTAGGCGTCCTAGAGGGGTAGAAGGGGAAACGAATGAAGCGTTGGATAGCTGGAAGTGTCTCTACTATTCCGGTACGAAAACACGTTTTTGTCGCTGTAGTAGTATTTTTCTATAAAAGTTAGAAACGAACGTGTTTTCTTTTCGTGCCGATAACAATGTATATTATAACATTGGATTTTGCACCATGACAACGCACCTGCCCGCATAATGCCTCATTTTCATGTATCCGGAATCCGCAGATTTCTTGCGAAATAAAATGGCCGCCACGAATTCCGTCAGTAGTTAAATTATTTTTAACTTTCTGCGGAACTCCGCAAGTTTTGACGTTTAAACTGTCAGTTGTTATAACTTCAAATATATGTTTATTTATGTTGAATATGGAGATGGAATTCGTAGCGGCCATTTTATTCCGCAAGAAATCTGCGGATTCCGGATACATGAAAACGAGGCATAACGCGCAGTCTGTGAAGCGTTATTTAGCCGCTAGAGTTACTCCAGTGCTCGAACATGCGCCGTACTCGCCTGATTTAGGACCCTGTGACTATTTTCTATTTTCGTAAATCAAGTCTGCCTGAAAAGGAATCCGGTTCGAGTCGATGGAAGAGGTGAAGCGAAAATAGGCACGAGAAGAAAACACGTTCTTTTCTAACTTTTATAGAAAAATTACTACTACAGAGACAAAAAGGTGTTTTCGTACCGGAATAGTAGACACTTCCAGATATCCAATGCTGCATTCGTTCCTCCTCATGCCCCTCTAGGACGCCTTAAACAGATGTAAAATACACGCTATAGGTACTCCTCAAGAACGAGGAATAATTGTGTCAATTTTTTCTGGTGGTATTGGCTCTACGTAAATTTAGTCGCCGAGTCGTGTGACAAACACTGCGGCATTTAGACGCTCGCCCTAAGGAGACTGGCTCAACAAGGGCCAGTAGCAGACGTGACCGGCCCAGGAGCAGCCGTTTGGTCGAGAATATCGCTGCTGTGGTAACACTGTTACTGTAGATAAAATAAAGGACTGGTTAGCGCTACATAATATTATGCCTATAATAATCTCTGCAATCGAATTATAATTATTTATAATTTTGTGTGCGGGTTATAAGCTGTCAATCCAGAATTTACGGATACTCACACAGAAGATATTTATTTGACGGATTTATGGTAAACTAGTGACAATGTTTGGACAGAAAGTAAGTTATTTTATTACGACCGGTTAAAAGAATATAGAAAAATTAAAAATCAGAAATTAATTGTTATATTTTTAAGTAACTTTTTCTTGTACAGCGAGAGAAAAAAATTCTCATGATTTTCTTTTTAAATGAAAATTATAAAATGGTTTGAATTCATCGAAATTAAAAGCAGTAATAACAGTTCACAATTAGAAAATAATATTTAAGTGTTTTAATTTGTTTACGCTTTCGATACAATAACATTACTTAATTACATCTGATTACATACATCATAATCTAAAAAATGCTAATTTCATTAATCTTAAACGTAATTGTAGATCTGTACAACACAGCAAATAACAAATTACCCATAAGAATTTTTAATAAACAATTAGTTTTAGAAATACGAATCTAATTGTATGGAGTAAAAGTTATGAATGTTGATAATAACAGAAAATATCAATTTTCATTTTAAATTAATGTTTTCGTTTGAACACTTTCACTCCATAATTCACATACGAGTTATAAATATGAATAAGTATGCCTTTGAAATTAGATTATTGCACAATTGACATCATCAAAATTTATTTACTCGGAAGTCGGAAGCATGAAATAACAAATAACTAACAAATTTATGTACACTTTTTTTTTACTTTTTCCCATATTTATGTAAAAGCCAACGTTCACAAATTCTGATATGATCCATCTACAAGATTTCATCAACTTAATTAATAATGGAATGAAAAAGTAAAAGTTCTCAGTCTTCAAAGTTAAATTTATTTATTAACAGATGATAATCATCACCGACGTTTCGGTAGCAAATCTACCTTCCTCAGGGTTCTAGGAGAAAACCACATAAATTACAAACATCATACAAAAACAATACAATTAAGGTAATTATCAAAATCTTGAAAAATTAAACATTTAGTTACATAAAAATTTAGCAACTTGTCGTCATAATTTAAAACGTACACCGTACACCATACAAAATTATTTCAATATTCGTAGACCAAGCAAAGTTACTACCAAGAATCAACTGTGCGAAGACAGGACGAAACTTATATATATGTATACAAGAAAGGATGAAACCAGTAATAGGATATTGATGATCCAATGGGAGAACATTAAACTAATTAATCCAACAGGATGGTTCTTATCTAACTGACAAAGAGACGTCAAAAAAGATTCCCGTAATGTTTAGTCGGATTGCCGCTATATTTGCTACCGAAACGTCGGTGATGATTATCATCTGTTAATAAATAAATTTAACTTTGAAGACTGAGAACTCTGTTACTTTTTCATTCCATTTACCTAAACAGTCAAGAAATTACAATTTAAATAAAAAAAATAAATTAATTAATAATATTAATTGTTTGATCTTGAATCAATTAATTTCAGATTTTTAATTGATTGAATTTCGGTGTGAGTTACCTGCAATATTTTGAACCCACATTGAAGAATCTTCCTAACAATAACATCTTCGAAATAAACAGCATCTGGTTTAATAATCGCACAAGTTCTTTCTAACTGTACAATCTGATAAGTCTCTGAAGATTTGTCCGAAATCGAGTAGCCATACTCTCCACTAAAATCACTACCTTGTGGCCCTCTCATATACCGGTAAAAATCAGTAAAAGATGCATCTTCTGCATGTAAAGTTGTCACAGTCAAAGTCGCAGGAGACAAGTAGTGGACTGTTGAACCATCTTCAGTTTTTGTGTCGGTTATGTCTATGGACGTCTGCAACAAAATTATTACCTTTTTAAAAATCTGTTAGGGACGCATTTTGATCGGGAGTGGAGTAAACACTATAAAATAGTAGAATGCAACACCAGAAAATACAAATCTATAGAAAATTCAAGCAATTTAAAATACCTGCATCAAAAGATTCATTCACAGGAACATTCAAATCTAGGTTTTAAGGGTATCGTCTACACGTAGCTCAACACCGCGTTTGTCCTATGTTAATGCATAGAAATGCTCGCTAAAAATACGGAAAAGCAGTCTAGCAATTTCTACAATGCTCACGAAGTTTTATAGATAAAGCTAAATTTCATAAATTTATTTACAGACGAAGAATGCAACTAGAATTATGCCGAGTTACATTTTCTAATAAATCTCTTAATAATAAGAAAAAGCATGTAAACAATTGCTTAAAACACACTTTTTCATTAATTTTGTATATGGATTTCAAAGATTTTTTCAGAATTCTAACTGGGCATAATCCTAGATTCATTCTTTCACAAAAATCTAGTACCTGTTTTTCCTTCAAATTTTTAATATGCAATGATTAAAGCAGAAACTGCTACACCTTTAAACACGCAATATTTTCTTACGGAGAAGAGACCCTTAAGATTTGGCATAAATGCAATCACAGGAAGATGCAAATCTAGAAAAGTTATAGTTAAAACCGAGTATGTGAGACTCAAAAATGGTATTGGGTTGTTCATTCAGTTCAGGTCAACCTAATTTGTGTACCCCCCTGGTATTGAAGGTAAAAACTAGTTTTCTTGATTTGCATCTTTCTGTATTTGCATCGAGAATGGGTTAAACGCCAGAAAATACAATTCTAGAATGTTCATATACAGGAAAATGCAACATCAGAAGATGCAAGAAAACTAATGAGTAAATAATAAAATACCTGCATCAAAAGATTCATTCCCGAAAATTCAAATCTAGTACTTTAGATTCGGCATTAATGCAAACACAGAAAGATGTGAACACAAGAAAACGCAAATCTAAAAAAGTTATAATCAAAATCGAGTAAGATATTTAAAGAATGTATTATGAATATGTAAGATGTTGTTGTTAGAACTACTATATTTGAGTTTCTTACAAGTAGGATTCAAGAATGGCATTGGAGTGTTTATTTTTTATTTAGTTCAGTTCAACCTAATTTACCCCCTTGTGTTGAACAGATAAATTAGTTTTCTGGATTAGCACCTTCTTGTGTGTGCATCAGTCTAATATGTTTGCATTTATGCTGAATCTAAATTCTAGATTTGCATTTTCTTGTGAATGAATCTTTTGAACAGGTATTTTCTAGACGTGGAATGGTCACCGTTTGGATCTTCTTATGATTGCATGTTAGGCGAATCTAATATTCTAGATTTGCATTTTCCAGTGAATGAAAATCTTTCAATGCAGGTATTTTAATACGTAAAAAATTTCTAGATTTGAATCTTCTTGGGTATGAATATTCTAGAATTTTATTTTCTGCTGTTGAACCCATTTCTGACACATTATGCCATCAACTCATTTATATTCTTGTTTGTTAATGGACTGCACACAGAGTACATTTTTGTTTGTGCAGTAAACTGAAATGTGTATGAGAAAATTAATGAATGTGGAGGTTTGAATAGATTTCTTGAAAATGAGTATTCGTTTTGATGGGTTTGTGCCACCCTTTTTAAGAAATGAGGTGATTTGTATGTATGTAAAGATTGTTCCCAATTCCATGCATTAATAAAAAATCTTGAATATTAAAATGTAAAAATAATATTACTGTTGCATTTATGAATCGTATGAATTTATCGAGTCAATATGTTCTATTATTTATCCTGTTAAATTTTAGTTTACAATTTAGAATTCCTGAAATTGTTATTAGGATAATTTTATTGTAATTGGGATATCTGACCTTAAATTCTGTAATTTTAGCTACTTGCTCTATCGAAGTAATAACACTCATGTTTGGGTTTGATTATTCGGTACAATTTTAAAAAATGTATTAATTAATTTATAATATGACAGAACAGTAAAATTATAGTTGTCAAAAATGTCACTGAGTTTGAGACTAATTAATTTCTAGAAATATTAAGTTGTCATAGTAATTATATATTTCTACATTTAAAATTATAGTACTTTGTACACACGAAAATCGTAATTTGAAATGGAAAACGTTATTTTTATGAGTGCCATAAAAGAAATCTCTTATACCGTGTACTGTACTTCAAATTTTATAGCAATTGTACAATTTCTACATTTATTACGAACATTTAAAGTACATAAAACATAAAAATAATAATTTATATTTTCCACGGCCGTGTTAAAATATCGTATCATCCTGTTTGGGCCTGAAATTGCTTCGCCAGCTCATATTGTTCACGTTTCGCTCTGTTGGGCTCGTTGTGTGATGGCTCGCGCATTTCTACAATTTATAAAAGTTTCAGTCATTTGAATTCGTTCTGCCGAACAGGTTGTGTGGTTATCATGTGATTTTGAAGGTGATTTGAAGTCTTAAGATTGTTGTGTTAGTGTGTGTGGTTGAACTGTCAACTGTGATTATAGATTTTGGTGATTTGTGGATTACGACTGACTGAATGAAGGTTTTTATATTTTCGTCGGATGTGCCATGCTCGGCGCATTTTGTATCGTCAGCGAAAGGTAGGATTCAAATTTATTTTTATTAGTTTAAGGGTCTCGTCTCTGTACCAAAGTTTGGCGTGTTTAGAGGTGTAGCAGTTTCTGCTTTACTCATTGCATATTCAAAATTTGAAGCAGAAACAGGTACTAAATGTTTGTGAAAGAATTGATCTAGGTTTATGCCTAGTTAGAATTATAAAAAAATCTTTGGAATCCATATAAAAAAATTAATAAAAAAGTGTCTTTAAGAGATTTATTAGGAGATGTAACTTGGCATAAACCTAGTTCAATTCTTCGTCTGTAAATAAATTTTTGAATTTTTGCTTTATCTGTAAAATTTCGTGAGCATTTAAAAAATTGCTAGACTGCTTTTATATATTTTAAGCGAAATAGGACAAACGCGGTGTTGAGCTGCTACCCTTAAGAACAATTGATGTTCTTGTCGGTATATTTATATCTACGTACCGGCTAGTAGTTGTAACAAAAGGATTGTACCAGGTTACCATCACGCATCATTATTGACATTGTAGTAAAGTACCTAATCATCCTGGTACCCAGCAGGGACGTAACTAAGGGTGATCCTGGATGGACTAGGGCCCACCCTGAAAACTCTTGGCCCACCCAAAAATGTTACAATATATTTACATTAGTTTACAGAAGAGATACCTAAGTTTAAAATATTTTTTAATACCTAACATAATATTAAGGAAGAAGAGATACAGATTTATACTTAATTGAGACAAAAGAAATGTTTATGAATATATGAATAGCGGATAGCTATAGATTTATTGCTGGTAAATTTTATATTTTTGAATAGATATAATGTATGAACTTGTCAGTCTGAGTGCTCGTGCAATCTTTATCTATGAATAATCATAGGTATTCAACTGAGAACTGTTTTTCTACGAAATTAATTTCAGGAGGAACTAAGTCAATTCCTTCAGTAGTGAAAAAAATTTCGTTTCGCTTCGCTCGACATACTACTATAAAAATGTGACCCACTTTAATTTTTTACTGGCCCACCTAAAAAAAAATCCTAGTTACGTCCCTGGTGGTAGGTACCTAATGAATGGGCTATTTGCATGATTTTCTTTATTAAATATTTTTGAAGATGAGATGAAAACTTGGGACCCGTATTTTTTATTTTCAATTTTTTTTATTAACAAACTCAAAATAATTAATATGTGACTTAGAATGCTGTCATATCTCCTATAGAAAATAATGACGCCACAGAAAATTAATTTCTTAATTTACAAAAAACACAACATTTTTTTTAAAAATTTATATTTCTATCACTAAGTATAATTATTATTAGATACATAGTGAAATTTAAATGGAGAAGCAAATAAAATCACACTTTTTATTCAAATTAGATGTGACAGTCTCGCATATTGTGAGTCAAGAGTCACCAATATAAAAATATATTTTACCGTATGTGCGGTTATCAGCCGTCAACTTCATGGTTGTGGATTCTCACACGTCAGATTTTGTTGCATAAACAGAAATGTGTATTTAAGTGGATTTGAACGTCTGTTCATTTTTGATTAAAATTTAATAAATCTAGATTCAAAATGTATTGATGGAAACTAGTGACTATAATCTGTAGCTAATATAATTATGAAAAAATGTTGCACAACGGTATAATATAATTATGTATTTATTTGCATACATAAATATAGATTACCATCAATCTATTTCATAAATAAATGGAGTGATACAACCCTTAAACTGCTCATGCATAATAACAATTTTTTAATAATCTGTATATAAAACATTCTTTCTACATAATTACGATATCCATATAAAATATTATGGAATATGATCACATTAAAATATTGCAGTTATTGCGAAATTTATGATCTGTAAAAAATTGCACTCATATTCCTCATTGAAACAGTTTAGTTCAGGTAGAAGCAAAAGTATTAATTACCAAGGTATTAACACTTTAATTTCGCTTTTCAATGTAATATTTTGAAAGTTTTGAAGATTTTAATAATTTTATTTTCTCTAAAATCTATTCTGTTTCCTTATTGTTGTTGAGTTACGCATTGTAAGCATTGTAACTTTCTCTGGGATATTTAAACATTTCTGGAACACATTACTAATCTTGTAAAACATAAAACTTTAGAAAGATTAATTTAAGATAAGCCAACGGTGAGGCTATAATTTTCCTAGAGCGAGAAACTCTTCTAGACCACATATGAATATGAGTATGTATAATTTAATTTGTAAATAGTAACGTAGAAATAATTATAACAGTGAAACTATGTTATTCATTTTGACATTTTCAGCATAAAAGTATATTGGTAGTTCTACAAATTACTCATATATTTGTAATAATAAGAAATACGTTTCTAGAAATGCCACACCAAATAAATGTATATATCATTATTTGCTTTTATTTGCAAGACATACATTTTATCCAACTTGAGCAGGCGCGCACCCAAAAGGTAAAAAAATAATTTGTTTTGAAAAAAACAAACATCAATGACAAGTAAAAAAAATCTGATGTGGCCAGCACAAGACCTCCCTATTCAAGATACCCTACTCTTTTAATTGCAGTTTAATAATAGTATTATATCTATTACTTCAATATATTATTTAAAAAAGTGTAGATGAATCTCTTCGTACAAGTTGGAAAAAAATTGATGTTCCGTTTTCCTCTTTTTCCAACTTTAAAGGCCGATATTTCAAAAACTAAGCGAGAAATCAAACTCTAGTCTGCAGTAGGTATTGTATTTCTAACACTTAAATTAACCTATAACCAAATTTTCAGAATTTTGAAATTATTTGACCACCCAAAAACCAACCACCCTCGATTTCTCAAAAATGGTTCAATATATCGACTTAATTTATTCTCCAATGAATTCCTCGCGCCGAATTACATATGTGTACCAATTTTCAGCTCAAAATTCCGACGGGTACAAAATTTAATCACAGTTTCCTCATTTTTGAAGATTTCTTAAGGGGTACCTACCCTTACGATTTTATCTACAATCGACAATGTTGGATAAATCTTGTACAACTTTCTTAAGAATATTACAGGCCATTCGGACTGCAATACTGAAAATTTCTAACAAAATATATTTTTTCGCAACTGTCAAACACTGACATTGACGTCCGCAATTCAGGCCGCGAAGTGAAACATTTGCGTACGATATATTTCGTGGCCGTTGCTATTAGTAACGGCTGCGAAGTAATTTTTGACAGTTGTTACAAAAAATAAAATGTGTGTTTTTTAATATTAATTTATTCTTTAATTACATGTTTACACGTGCAGGTATTAATTTTAAATATGTTTTACACATTTTTGTTAAATGCTATAAAACAAACTAATATTTTATGCAATAACTTTTGGCCTAGTTATCAGACATATGTAATTAATTGTCGCAAAAATTATTTGTAATTTGAAGTACCTACCTACAATTCAACAATTTTGATATGAAATATAAATATATTTTTGTAGTGTTGTGCATGGTGTGGTGATTTTTTGTTGAAATTATAATTATTATCATTATTTAAATTTATGTACCTATCTCAAGGAAAAATAACAATTACCTGCTTTCATTTTAAAAATGACATTTTAATTACCTGCTATATATAATTAGTACCTCAATATGAAATTTAATTAGTTAAATGCATTTATTTTAACATTTTAACTTAAAATTATTATTCATTAACATGTTAAAGAGAATGCGTACATTTTCTTGAGTAAGAATAATTGTAACGCATCTAGATTTTATTAAGATAAACATATTATCAAGATAATTATATGCCATAATTTATATTAAAATTACCATTAGAATGACTTCAATTTTATACAAACAAGAACAAATACCGGATTAGCAGGAGGTAATATTTTTGTCTGTATTTTAAAATAATAACCAATACCACAGGGTCTAAATATCTAATAGTATATTACAGGACTAAAGTGCATGATTTAATCCTGAGGGTAAGTTTATTTCACGAGCCGAAGGTGAGGGAACTAATCACCTGAGGAATTAAAGTTACTTTAGTCCTGGGGTATATACGCTATTTTTGCACTTCACTTTCACGAATGCATAATAGTTTAAAAGAATACACATTCTGTAATTTTGACAGTAAATTTTATGGAAAATATTATTTTCCCCATAGATACTCTAACAAATACCACGTATTTATTTGACAACGGGATTAATTAATTCAATTCCTTGACAACGAGATTAGATATGAAAAATAATCACTTGGGATCAAATTAAGAACCTTAGTCCCTTAAAATTAAGACTAAAGAAGAGTTTTACTCCCGAAAGTGCAAAATATGATTGAAAATCGCGTGACACAAATTATAGCCAATGGAAGAATTGTTTATAATAATAGTAACCATATGGTTATATACAAATTTAGCGGAAATTTTTTACTAGTAGCTTGAGGATTTTAACTGTAATTAATAAGTGGAAACTTTTAAATTAAAAATTGGTTAAATTGTCAATTTGAGTGTAAATAAGCAATTAATAAGGTAAATAATACATAATTAATTAATGTTAAATTTAGTGAATATTTCAAGTTTCTATTGTAATTGCGATTTTCTTACTGAATATGCACTCGTGCATTAATTCATGTCCAGGAAATTTTTTCGTGTCTTCCAACAACGTTGTTAAAGCACACAAAATATTTCCGGAAAGAATTAATGCACATGTAATAATTATAAGTGGTAATTTCACATTATAAACGCAAAATTTAATTAAAATTCTGCCACTAAATTATTTTAACGCGTTTTACCCAACTTGGGTTGGGAGTGGACATTTTTTTGCAGTTAAAAATGTTAAAAAATTTGACGGTACTAGGATTCGAACCCAAGACCTCTGCTTCCGTTCAATCCGATTTGTCAGCTAGTAGCGCTGAGCGATAAAACCCCCTTAATATCTTTATGTGATCAAAGATGGCAGCACCTATCTCGTTTCCTCTCACCGTCACGCTTTTCTAATCTTCTTGGATCTTTTGAAGGTACTTCGTGTCCACCACCTCAGCGCGGTTTCACTCTTAATTTCACGTGCGTGCGTCGAGATAACACGCTGGTGAATACAGAGCAGCGTGATGCAGAAAATGCTTATCAGACCGCATCCGAAGCCGATTTTGTCTTTGTTGCGTACTGGAAACGCAGAAATATAACCGTTCGAATGCCGGTGCAGTTACTGTTATTTTTGAAAAACGCACTATATTTTGTAATAGAAAACTGTACTTTGTTGTTTTATAAATCATTGTTAGTTTCGGTAGATATTTATGCTGATTTCAGCCGCCAAATCACGGGTAGTCATAGTTGGTAGTGGCAGAAAGCACACCAAAGGATCATCTTTTTGCATAATAATTTTTTTTTGTTGAAACATTTATAAAGAAACACGGCGGGACGCTCAGGTGGTTAAGAGAGCCGGAATCTGTGGGACTGGGCACAGAGGTCGTGGGTTCGAATCTCGGGATACAAAAAAAGAGGTTCAAATCCCGAAATGATAATACATACATACATTTATAGAGATACTGACTTCAATAATATATTCATACATATAGAGCTGTCACGCCTTCCACCAAATTTGGATGCAGCAGTCTCACATATTGTGAGTCACCGACATATTTATTTTACTGGTAATTTATTTATTATATCTACGACTAATTTATAACATAAACATTAAATGTTAAGAGCATTCAGTACAGGAAGAATGTACGCGTAAATAGAATTTACACGCATACACCTCATCGACACATGGTTGCACATTTTAACAAAAACAAATTTTTATATGGTAGATAAGGGATAAAACTTCATTCTATTAGTGCAAATTTTTTTTCAGCACGTTCAACGGTCGAAATTACTTACTTTCAACCGCTTGCAGGCGTTTAGAAGCACCTACAGATTTTTCTTTATATTTCGCAGAACATGACATTTTAAACTCGAATCATGTAGTTTAAAGTTTAATCAACGTTGGGGTAGTGTTATTTTTTAGAAAAAACTTTCTGATTTCCAGAAAATTAGAGGTAAAAAAAATGTGAATTTTTGTAGTTTTCTTTATTTTATAAACTAAAACTTCGGTACAAAACAGAAAAAATGGCACTAATAGAACGAAGTTTTATCCCTTATCTACCATATAAAAATTTGTTTTTGTTAAAATGTGCAACCATGGAACCATGTGTCGATGAGGTGTATGCGTGTAAAGTGCTTTTTACGTGTATATTCTTCCTGTACAGAATGCTCTTAACGCTGCATATATTAATCCCGCAGGAAATAATACCAGGAAATAATAATTGTAAGTATTCCCTCCTCTGCACCAATCTGAAAATTTCTTTGCTTGAATTTTCTCTGTTCAAATTATTTTTAGTAAACATTGCAATGTTTCATGATGGAACTATGGTGATAAAGAATTGACATGGGAAATGTCTTTTACGTAATAAATTAGTCGTAGATAAAATACAGTATACAACACGCTATAATGGCTATTATTCCCTCAGATGAATAAAACCCTCGCTCGCTTTGCTCGCTCTTCAAGAATAATAGCATCCATTATAACGTCATTCAATTTTGACGTTTAAACTGGTATTATTAATTCCATAGCAACAAATTTAAACAACTGTTTATTTTTTTCCGTTGATCGTTTATTAATATAAATAAATCATACATTAATGGACCCCTATTAATGCATGATTTTTATTAATCAACGATTTTTTTAATGCGTTCAACACACGTAATATAGAGTATATAAGTTGTAGAAAAATGCTTTCCAGAATTACACGAAATTAGTTCGACAGTTCTAGCTAAATATTATTCACGTAAAACAGATGTACAGCAGTAGGTACCAAACTTTACTAACCTAACATAGTTGTCACGAAATAATATTAGATCTCCAAATTTAAAAAATATGATCAACGGAAAAATATTGTAACTAACTCATGTGTTAATAATCGATTAATAATCTAGACAATTATCGCGTGAGAGAAGCGAACATTTAATTTTTAGAATATCTGAAAAATTCTTTTTAATTTCTAATCAACATATCAAACTGTGTTCTGTACTCTTAACGTTTGTTAATTATAATAATTAGTTTCTGCACGACATAAAAATTATTTTAAAAATGAAAACAGTTTTCCGGAAAATATGCAATAGTTTACACAAGTAAAATAAATTTAAATTATTTCTTTATTTCAATTCAATGCAAGGTTACCTTGCAACAAACATATTACTCCACATATGTTTCTATTTAATTGTTATAAACTGCAATTTTATTCATTTCAAAATTTAATTATAAATATTCAAATGTCAAATACCTACCTTACCTTGTGTGCCTGTGTGAAATATTTTAAAATTTTTGTGCACAATTAAAACTATGATTGCTAAAATAATGTGCGTACAATTACAACATAATAGGTGTTATTAAAAATAAAATCAACTCGTTTTCATTTCACAATTAAAATTCTTGAGAGATATTTTCTACATATGTGCGTGATTCTTATGATTTAATAAATCATTTTGCTGGAATACTATTTCACTTTCTTTTTCAGAAAAATGGAAACGAAATTGCATTTATTCAATTTTACGTAATTTATTATGTTAAACAGAATTCAGTAAATAACGTTATTTTTAAATAAGTAGTTTATTTAGTAGTAAGTTAAATAATTATTTTGAAGCGTAAAAAAAGATAAAAATTAGAGATGCATCGAATAGTATAAATGTGCCGAATACTGAATATTTGCAGGACTGTCTGCCGAATAGATTGTTCCATAATTTGCCGCTTTTAAATTTATTAACGAACAGTTCATCATTTTTATTTTTATCAATATTACAAAACTAAGTTATTATTTTTTACTTCCTTGTACGGAGTAATAAGGAAGTAGGTATGTAATCGCGAAAAATTTCGGTTTTCAGATTTTGATGGAAATATCCGTTTTGACCTTTTCTGAATCCATTATGACTAGTTTCGTCGTGACGTATGTACGTACGTATGTACGTACGTACGGACGGACGTATTTGTCGCATAACTCAAATACGGTTAGACGTAAAAAGTTGAAATTTTGTATTTAGCACTGTTATAGCATCTAGTTGTGCACCTCCTATTTTTGGTTTCAATCTACAAACCGGAAGTAGTACTTTTTTCAAATATTTCGATAAATATTTAATTTAAGACAAATTTTTTTATTTTAAATGAAAGATTATGTGATTATTACCTACAATCGGTATTTTATAAATATTTTTGTATCTGGTATCATTTAGGAATAATTAAAGTATATATTTATAATTTAGTATTTCGGTATCTTGTAGTCCATGATCGATTAACATTTGTTACTACGTAAAATTTAAATGTTTATGACATGACAGTGACAATAGTGAAATATGCTTTATATCTTCTTCTGCAGTTTAAATAAAATGACTAAAATATATTAGTGAGTATACTAGTATAATAAGTAAAAAGAATTTTTTATATTATTCTACATTTTAGTTATTAAGAAACGTATGAACAAACAAGGCGTACAAGGAAGTCATGTGGTGTCCACGTCAGATTTTTTAGTATACCTAATAATAATTAATAAAAATTCAAGAATAAACTTATATTTTTTTCTGTGAGTGAAATATCTAAATAAAGCACTTTTTAAAGGCAATCGCAGTTCAAGTATTGTATAATTATTTGTTTAATTATTTTTTACACTGTCCAACAGATGTACCCAATTATTGAACAGGAAAAAGTGCAACAAACAAAAGTGTATAATTATTATGTTACATGTGACATTAAACTATTCGGTATTCGGTCGAATAGCATATTGATATTCGGTGATCGGCCGAATAATGAAAAACCTGCCGAATAGGCAGAATACCGAATAGTTGCTTAATAAGTATTCGATGCAACTCTAGTAAAAATATAAAATTGTTGTAAAAATGTAATATTTCAGTTACATTTTGACCTTGTTCTTTGTATCTGCCTTTGTTTTTGTTTTGTTGTTTTTGTTGTTGTGTAACAACTTCCGGTCGATTATTTACAGTTGTGTACATAATTTCATTGTTGTCATATAGTACCAGTTTGATTTTTGTATTTTGTTTAGAAATCATTTAGATATAAATTATATTCAACGTCAACATTAAATAATAAATTTTCTCATTTTGCGTGATATCTGACTAAAAGTTTCACTTTTTATTTGTACGTGCACAATAACAAATTCTCTGATTCTCTTATAATGGAAATTCTAATTATTAGAGCGCGGTACGAGCAATAAAATGATTTAGTACCTACTGGAATGACATTTAAAAAATTCTTATACCAAATTACTACATTTTATTATTAAAGAAATTTTTAATATTAATTTTGCTTGTGTCGTGTTATTGTACGAAATTTTGAATTTTCCGCCACGCTTGCGCCACAAAAAATTTATTTATGAACAGCCCTAGTCCGGGTATGTCCGAATAAGTATTGAAGGTTCATTATTACGATTATATTAAAGTACTGCAATATGTATGGGTCATAATGTAAGAGAGAGAAGCACATTTTGGCATCAAAATAAAAAATAATTGTGGATGACAGTTATATTTTATTGATCATTAATTGAAATTTCACAATTCAAATCCTTTTCATTGGGAAAAATGATTATTTTGTTGCAATTATGTAACTTTAATTTAAAGGAATAAAATTTCAATCACATTTAATTAATAGTATATTATCCACAATCATCTCATAATTAGCATTTATTTGTGCTCATTGCAACTATATAATGTGACTTATTATCTACTAGTGGAATAAAGTAACTTTATTCCACTGTTAAAAGAATTATTATCTAGAATTTGAGAAATTATAAAATGACATTTTGTAAAACGAATTAATTTTGAATAAAAGTTTTTATTGTGGATAAAACGTTATATTGTATTCGTGTTTTAGTTGCGCATTATCCACTCAAAAAATTAAACGCTCGAACTTCGTTCTCGCATTTAAACATTTTTTCGTGGATAAAACGCCATCTAAAACACTTATACAATAAATAACTATTACTTTACTAGTGGGAGAAGTAAAATGCCTCTGTCATGAGTGTCTGATTGGCAAAGCGAGTGGCCAATCAGAACACGAGTTAAAGCAGCATTTTACTTCTCCCACAAGTGAAGTACGATATTTTTCCTCACTGTGAGGAAAAACTACTATTTCGAAGCTGTCAAACATGACAGCGACAGATAGAAATTGTATTTTGTTTTATGTATCGTGGCAAACGTTGAGAATTTTGAATTTGGCATATCAATTTGGAATCAACATGGGACAATAATTATTGTGGTACTTTATACATATACCCGGTAAACACATATTATATTCATTGCATATACGTTTTGTTCTAAAATATATACAGTATATTAAATACATATCACATGTGTATATTGTAGATTTCATATGATTTTCTTAACATACAGTGAGTTTATTTTACCGTGAAACATGGGATTTATCATATCCATGGTTACGAATTTGACAGCAACAGCAATGTATTAGAGCGTTCTTTTTAAAATGAAACATAAGGAATCGATTGAACTGTATTAAGGCGCGTTTACATTGGAGGAGTAACTGAGACATCAGTTACTGGTACAAGTAGCGGACTATACTCAACTAAGCGCTAGGCTAGTAGGTGTTTACACCAGAAATACAATTTAGACGACTAGTACCAGTACAAGTTGTTCTGTAAGTGACAAAATGAATTCTTTTCGTGGTTGTATAATATACAACCACGAAAAGAATGATATTATCATCTCGTACAAAATCTATTATTAAACGAAATTAAGTAAAGATAACAAAATTTATCGACATCCCATATTTTATCCCACAAACACTCATGATCACGATATAGTTTATTGTCTCCGTTTAAGACCACTTTTTCATTTTAATAAAGAAAAAATATCGAATTTAACTATAAAACAATTATCTTTAAAATGAGACGTCAAAACACACTAGTATATCCCTAATCACCAGTGACTGTTTACATTGGTATAGTGCAGAGATGGGTGTAGTGGATAGTGCAGAATGTATGTGGAAGGGGAAGGCTAGTAGCTAACCCGGGAGGTTAGTTATTTTACTTCCCCAAGTACTTGTACTAGTACTAGTACTGGTACTAGCTTCTGTTGGCTACATTGGATGAGTAGCGGTCTGGCGAGCTAATAGTACTAGTAACTAACCCATTTACACGACCAATGTAAACCCGGCTTTATTCTTGAACAATATAACATACTACATACTTGCGCAGATACATTACATAATCTTCTTTCTGAAATGTAATATGAAATGAATCTCAAATGAATATGATTGTGCTTATTGAGTAGTGACTTTAGATTATATCGCGATCATACTGTGTGTAAAACAAAATATATTTTGACACAACATGCAAAAATATTTGTCACATGTCAAATAAAAACAATACATCAAAGTTTTTCATAAAATTTGTAGTACGGTACTTTTAATAATATTAAATAAAATTTATGTGAACAAATGTGCAAAGTAGTATATCCAGCAATTAATATTATTAAAAAATACAAAAAAAGTGTTAATTGTTCAGTGTAATAGTTTGAAAATCTAAAATGTGATAGGTATGGTTAAAAATGCGCCGCGTAAAAAGAAAATCAGATTCAGACACACAAACAGTCATACAATGTATGCCCCACGTTTTGAAACAAGGCGAGACAGCCAAAGTTCTAAGCAACCAACTCACCCAAACAGTAGTAACTGTATCACCTTCTGTAGATGATATCGAATTCTACCGAGACTTAGAACGTGTAGATGTCAATCTAATCCGTGAAGATGCTTTTCAAATAATCAATTATAGGCGGTATCGCAAACTGCACTTCAGGTTACCATCAGGTGAGGAAATTCAATTCACTAACAGTGAAGAACAATTAGCTGGCGGTCTTACAGAAGCAGAAGCCTATGATATGTACGTTGATGAATTAATAACTGCTACCCCACTCAACAGTCCTCACGTTACCCCACGTGGAAGTACTGTAGCAACATCAACAAGTTCACACAAAACGAGCATCCTTAAATCCCTCAAACACAGAACTAGTTCGAGAACGTTTGTCTCAGCCCCTGTAGAAGAAGTAAAAATTATGGGAAACACTGAAAATGCGAATGACATTGACATTAGATATGCTCATGCACAGGTTCAAACTAGGCTTATGGTTTTCCCGCATTTTTTACGGGTGACTGAAAGAGCTACTGTCAGTACTGACATAACCACACAAACTGATGTTACTTGCCGTCCAAAATGTTCTATAACTGAACTCATTCCGAAACTTAGATCTTATTTGCAACATGAAGGCCGTGAAATTGTTGCTGGTGATACAATCGCAAATAAGAGTATTCTAGATATTATTAAAGGGCTTTTGGAAGCCGTGGAAGACACCCATAAACATATGTTTGATAGTCCTACTGTACCTCATCTACCTATTCTACCTCCTATACCTTCTATACCTAAAACTGATTCTTGTAAGCCTTGCCCTAAAGAAGAACCGAAAACGACAGATACTTGTCCGGGCGAGTGTGCTACCTCACCAAAACTAGACGAACAGAATAAGTCCGCTTTGATTATTGAACCCATAGATGAAGTTGAAATGAAGATCGAAGAAAAAGATTCAAACCCCAAAATGTATTCATTAGTTGAATCTATTGTTGAAGATATTCCAGAACCCAAGCCGGATACAACTTCGCAGGTTACTTCACAAGTAGTTTCAGAAACTGCTGAAATTGAGCAAGATTTATCTTTAAAAGAAGAAGCGCAAGAATATTTTGTGTATGAAGCAAATAAAGACGAGGTTACTGCGCAGTTAGAAGAAGTTGCTGCGCAATTAGAACAGGTTGCTGCGCAGGAAGTTTGCACAAACGAAATCGTTTCACAAGTAGGTGGTGATATGCCTTCCGAACAAGGAAAACAACTTTGTGTTAACAGGAAAAATTGTCAAGACTGCATTTGTTCGGGCTTGAAAATAAAACTATTCATTAACAACATCGGGTTAACTTCAGCAGATAATCTTGGAGACAAAACATGTTTGCTTTTAAACATCCTGCCTGGTTTAGATAAAATTGAAGTTCAAGCTATGCCTGCAGAACAAAAAGAAGAATCCATTGATGAAGATGAATGTGATGAAGAATGTTGTACTAGTAAATATTCTCATAAACCAGCAAAAAATCATGCAAGTTTGATTCTTCCTGATGGGAGAAAAACAAAGTGTCCAAAAATTATACGAAGATTACAAATTAAAGATAAAGACAAAGCAGTAGACCAACCGAAAAAGGCAATAGAAATACAAGATAAAGCATTTAAATCAACGACAGAAAATACGGACGAAAATGGTTCTGACTTCGGGTTAGTAATTTTTGAAGAAACTACTGTTTCAATCAATATACAAGATGGCGAAGAACAACTAGATGGAGATCAACCAACTAGTGAAGACACCAAACCAGTGTCAGCTGAAAAGGAAATACCTTTAGATGATGATCCTCCAGTTAATGAAGATAAAATATCAGAAGATGTACAATCAGTAATAGAATTCTTAGATGAACTTGTCGAATCAGTTACAGCCAAAAAAGATTACAAGGAAATGAATTCATGTAATTGTGACGATAACGTCTTTGAGGTAATTTACGATAAAGAACCGAAAGAGCTTCAAAACCTAGAATTTTGTGAACGTAAAATCGTTAAAAAAGCAAAATCTCGTGAATTGTTGCAATCAAAAGCATTCAGTATCAGCAATTTACTGGATGGAGCTATCGTGGCACTTGTCAGCAAAAACCCTGAAGGATTTAACGTCCAGTTAAACATCAACAACAATCAAAATCCGTCTGCACCTAACAAACAACAAATATCAAATTATCAAGATAAAGAAAATATTCCATGCACTTGTAAAGACAGGGCTCGTCCTTGTAAATGTCATCCTCATACACATACAGCGGTTTGCCGATGTGGTCACAACGTAATACACTCAGTATCAGAGGTACATCTAAAAAAACACGACTTTTCTGAGGATGAGTATGAAACTTGTAGCGAAGGTCCTAATTCTGCAAGAAGCAAAAAAGGACAAGATACAAAAATACCAGTTTCAACACAAGAACAACCTTCTACAGTTGCCAAATTGACTCTTCCTGATAAAACTGTTGTTAATGTTAAAGTTACTTTAGATATGGATGGCCTTAACAGAAATAATGATCATGAACATGAACATGAACATATTAAATCTGTTCATCTACATGAATCTCATTCTTTAAAACAGGGAATGAGTTTGTCTAGTGTTAGAACAGGAGTTATTCCTCATAAATCTCCAAAATATGTCAATGTACATACTAAGTCTGAAATATCAGTATTAGGACATGCACCTGATATGTCGGAATTGAACTCAATTCTGTTCACCGAATCCTCAAGGACAATCAACATTCTATCGCCTTCAATGATTTCAAACACCTCATATGTATCTTTACAACCTATATTTGTACAACATACTGCTTCTGGTAGTAAAAAACTAGATAAAGAAAAAGGCAACGTGTTTTTTAGTGATAATATTAAGATAAATAGTGTACCTTCGGACATGCCTTCTGTGTTTCTCAATACGAAGGATGTAATCAGAACAACAGCATCAAAATCAGAACCTTCTGTACAAAAATTCAGCGATATCAATAGTTGTACTACAAAAACTTGCGAGCATTTTTCTGGACAGAAACCAAACCCACAAGACAATCCTTGTAGCAGAAAACCATCTGGTCATATCTCGGATCATATAGCGGCAGAGCCAATAAAATCAGCTTGTACGCTTAAATCTTGTAAGTTTACTGCAAAACCTGCCCCCGAAAAGCCAGATATGCTTTATATGGCATTCAAAACTTGCGAAGAAGAACTGAAACCAATCCAAGACGCTTTCATAAATTTACGAAAAGAATTACGAATGTTGAACATGCCTGAAGTCGATTGTATTTTTAATAAACCAGTATTACCTTCGATAGATATGCCACGATTTACTCCTTTCCAAAAAAAAGTTCGACAATTAAACCTAGAAGATATGAAAAAAAGTGAACAGCAATCATACATTAATATAAAATTCACACCTAGTAGAGGTTCACAATGTTCTGAAACGAACTTAAAAACAAAAATTAAATTTAATTATATCAATCCGGACGCGGCACCTCAAATAACTCCAATAAAACACTCTCAGAATTATTGTTTCTCTAGTTATGACAATCCTATGTCAAAATCTGCCACTCATAACTATGGAACCCAAATGAATTATGATTCTGCGTATTATAGTTATTCGAATTCGCCTAAAACTGATGTTTCTTGTTCTTATCACAATAGACTTCCGTGTTCGAGTAGTTCCAGACGAGTAAATTCGCATGATTCGAATCGTTCGGGACCACTTAGACAGACAACGTCTTTCAAAATCAACTTGCGCGACCTGAAAGGGAAAATGCGACCTCGCCTACAGTGCAAGCACAGTGGCTCCGGGAAATCGACACGTTTCGAAGGTGTCAGTTCTCATTCCATGTGCCCTAACATATCTAGTTCTTCCAAATACAGTGGCAGTTCTGCGAGTAGTGTATCAAATGTTAGTTCTCGTGTCTCATCCGAAGAATTTATTTGTCCCTCGACCTCGACGCATCACGGCTGTAATTGTCTAAACACAAGGGGAAAGAAACGGAAGCATCGCAGTCGGACACCTTGTGCTTCTCGTACTAGTTCTACTGCAAGTGTTTGTCCGTTTATGGAAACGACGAAGTATGTTACATCTCCGAGGAAGAAACAGTGTTCAAGCAAGGATTCCGACGACGGTTGTAATATTAATTTTCAGTATATCCACACCTCCAGTAAAGGAAGTGTTCGTAGTAGACATTGTAAATAGTCTTGTATTGTTCGTGTAATTCATTGTTTGTTGAAATGTCTTAAAATAATAATGTATTTGTAGTTAAATTATAGTGTTATATTTAGCACATTTTCGATCTTTTCATTTTAGTTTAGTTGCATTTATTATTTATTTTTAACCCACTTCCAAAACGGAGTACCTAGGTTAAGTTTGCCTTCTAATGTTCATGTCACACCG
This sequence comes from Agonum fuliginosum, assembly GCA_947534325.1. Lineage (NCBI taxonomy): Eukaryota > Metazoa > Arthropoda > Insecta > Coleoptera > Carabidae > Agonum > Agonum fuliginosum. Next base: position 3,752,610 of record OX384034.1, on the reverse strand, counting down.
GCATGGCACGAAGCACGGTGCTCGATGGAACAAATGAATAACGTAAAAATTGTATCGCCGCTATTCCATCGAGCATTTTGACATACGGAAATTTGTTGCTGATTTCACAGTGAGTCCTTAATATAATTACCTCTCGCCTCATATTCTATAATGCCTAGTGCACACGGGGAAACTTTTCACAAAGTTTCCTAAAAAAAAGTTTCCATTAAATGGAGATTTTCTTTGAAAAACTATAAATATGTTTATGATCACATGTCACATTTGACGATTTGACAAATAAGAAGTTAGTTGCACTTCACAATGTTTCCTGAAAACGCCTCATTTTTATAGGCGCCGTTAAAACTTTGAAGTTTCCGGAAACTTTTTCCAGGAAACATGTCAAATAGTTTCTCCGTGTGCACTAGGCATAAGAGAGGTATTGTAATGGGTCAAAATTTTCGAGTATGAGTTTTTAGTAGATAAGCACGTTTCAGGGTCTCTAGAATACGAATTTAATATTTTCCCGATGATGTCTGTGTGTGTGTGCGTATGTATGTATGGACGTATGAATTATGTGACGATTTTTCGTCCACGATAACTTAAAAAGTAGCAAGCCTTTAATAACCAAATTTCATATTTAAGGTTTTAATAAGGATCTTAACACCGGATAAGATTTTGGTAGAAATCCGCAAACCGAAAGTAGTAGTTTTTGAAACGATATAGTTTTTCTTAAATAAATTGGTACATTATTTTTTTATTTATGACAATTTTTGCAATTAAAAATAAAAGATAATATAATTATCTATGGGTCAGTTAATTTTAAATACAATTTGCTGAATCTGGTAGTATTTAGCAATAAAATAAAGTGCAACTAAGTACCAGTATCTTGTTGTCCATGATATGAAATTTGTTTTTACTCAAAATTTGAATTATAATGACAGTGACAGTACAGTTGACATCTTTTGCTTGCATCTTGGTTTACATATTACATGAACATGAAACTATTAAAATGTAAGTCAAACTATTTATTAGATTAGTAGAATAAGCAGAATTAGGCGAGAGGTCGTGTACTGGCCACAGCAGATTTTTTTTGACATTATTTGGAGAATAATTGATGTCAACATAATAACAGTAAGTAATTCGGTAATAAGAATATAACACTTTAAGCTTTTCTCAATATATGAACTAATTATTGATTTAATTAACGCAAAGAATTGATGAATTTTAATTCTCAACTGTCAAAAATAATTTTCAAAAACCTTCGAAGTACGAAGTTTGGTATGAAGTGAATATAGCAATATACAAGCTTTAAACAAAGCAAAATGCCACATCGAGCACCGTGCGCTTCATGCCACGCCGGTGAGACATGGGCATAATGTATGTTTGTCATTTACTTGGCAGCACAAAACTCGAAAACTACTGAAGCGATTGAGTTGTAACATTTTTTACGTCACTCGGGGGAGGAAAGCAGTGTTTTCCTCTTGCTAATGGAGGGAGGGAAGCGAGTTTTCCCTCACGCTCGGAAGGACCGTACTTGTTTTCCTCCCGGGCGGGAGGAAAACACTGTTTTCTTCCCGGTACTGGCGGGAGGAAAACATTGCAAGAAAGGTGATTTCGAGGCCCTCGTGACGTAAAATATTGTGTGTCCCACGGGAGGGAAGGCTATTCCTCCCTTGGGCGAAGCCGGCGCCCTCGCTCGGGCCGCCGCTTGGCTCGCGGGAGTAATAGCAATTACTCCCTTGGGCGAAGACGGCGCCCTCGCTCGGACTCGCCTGCGGCTCGCCTTCGGCTCGGGTCGCCGCTTCGCCCGCGGGAGTAATAGCTATTACACCCTTGAGCGAAGCCGGCGCCCTCGCTCGGACCGCCGCTTCGCCCGCGGGAGTAATAGCACGCTTCCCTCCCTAGGTGCACAAAATACTATTTAAATCATTACGTATCGCTCCTCCTAAGTTATAGGTTGTTAAAATCTTAGCCCGCCATCTTGAAATCAAAATGGCGGTCACCTATCTCCGAAATAGGGAATGCAATACCGACCAAAAAATGTAATGTTTTTCGGTATTTTCGTTTTAAAAACCGGTTATACCTGTATTAATACAGAAAATGGAACAAAATTGAAATTAATTAGCAGTAGGATGTTTGGAAAATAAATAATACTGAATATGATTAAGTGAAAGTTAATTTTTTTTCCTTATTTTTGAGAATACAAAATAAATACAAAATTTAACAAAAATAAAAACTGAAAAATTTCTAGAATAATTAACGAATAATTCCTTCTACTTATTTCTATCAACTATACTTTTAGAAAACTCTTCAACTCTTCAATAAGCAAGATTTAGAACCAAGCGAAACCGAATTTTTGACTGAAAAATTATTTTCGAAAAACCGGTATTTTGTCATTTGTAAATATCATTCCCACAGATATTCTATACTTACGCTACAGATCTACGGATCTGTAATATTTCAAAGAAAAACACAAAATCCCACTATAAATTTCAGTAGGTACCTTTAATCATTAAAACCAATACTACATATTATATTACTGGATAATATCGCAATATTTGTAAAAAAATCATCTTAGGCCCTGTTCACACGAGGATTCTATGAACATTCTTTCAAGATTCAGAATCTGGGAAAAAATAATAAGAATTTATAATTTATTGATTGCTTTATGAATTTATTTTTTCTAAAATTCAGAATCTTTATACAATCCTCGTGTGAACAGAGCCTTAAGTTTTGATATAAAAATTTGTCAAAAATATTCAATTCTGCTGAACAAACGCAATCATTACTCTTATACATATCTGCAAATATTTATTATTGGTAAATAAAATATCTAAGTATCTATATAGTTAACTGTTTATATTATTTAAAGGTAGTTTTTCAGTTTTGTGCATTTGTTTTGTTCTCATTTCAAACAACTGAATCTGCGCTTTGTATGTGCGCGCACGACAAAGTAACAAACCCGTACGTAAAGTAGATATTCAACTGTTCAATGCTGTATAGTTCCCACGTGGTGAGTAGATGGCAGCATCATTCCAAGTTCTGCAAACATCTGACTGTCGCCGCCATCGGTTTCATTCGGTTAATTTCGGGTTGAAAATGGACGTCCAGTAATCAGAACAGTTGCTAGTACAGTGAGTCATGCATTAGCTAAATGTGTGTGGTGTCTTGTTAGTTAAATTCGTGTATTTTATCAATTAATACTAGTGCAATACGTTTCATATTTTATTACTTAACTTAATATACCTTAGCTTATAAGTCTAAACAAATTTCGTGTTGATATATTCAGTGTTTATAATACAGTGGTGCATTTGCAATAAGATTTTGTAATGTGTGGTGATATTAACAATTAAATAATTAGTGAATAAACTGGACAGAAATGAACGGTTTTTTGAAAGAAGTCAGTGGCGTAGAATGTGTTTTTTGCAACAAGATATTTTGACAGACAGTTCTTCATGAGCAGGGGGTACTACTCACCCGGGGCCCCGTTTCTCTATACGGTAAATTATTTTTAACTATTTCACCCTTAATAAACAAAGTTTCATCTAGTTACCGCTTGAATATAAACAAAAAAACATCGACTCACAAACAGCAATTGTTTTTTGACAATCAAAGCAAATGTGTAATAAAATAAATAACCTCACTCAGACTGACGTAGGCTGATGCAAGTTCAAAAAAATAAGGTCGTTTAACTCTGATAAAAAATCTGCACCTTTATTTTTTATAGCTAAACAGTTAGGCAGTGTTTTTATGTGTAGCAAAATCATCAACACTCAACAGTACGACCTCGTTTTGTTTTGATGTTGATGCGCAGGATAGGGGCGTGATCGGTTTTGGTTTTACCCTTGTAATAAGATTCGATTAGTTGAGCACACAATGCATTAGGGAAAGACGGTTATAACGAAATAATGCCAGGAATTTTCATACAATAAAGTACAAATTGTGTCTGTAGAAATGTTGGAATATAATAGTAAGTAGAATATAATTATTTTGAGGGATGTCTTCTACGTATATGAGACTTTGTGTCTTATAAGAATGAAGGCTGTTACCAATTGTTTTTTTTATTTTCACCAACACTTTACATTTTTTGTTTTTATCGATTTCTTTACAAATTTATAAATAAATACAATAATGCAGATTTTATATACGTAGGTAGGTATGTTCTAATTTCTAATCGGTTCTAATTTATTAATGTCTGCATTTATAAACTTTTAAAGATATTTTAAAAGTTGTGCCTTTTCTAACTTTTAACTGTGGTATTTATTATTTTATCCTCGATTTCACCGATTCTAGTTGCATTTCTGAAAATTATAATTAAAATTAAAAACTGTAAAATATTGTTCTGGCAACAAATAAGTAAATTGTCGTATTTTAATATTCAAGATTATTCCTGCAATAGTGCATAACTAAATCAATTTTTTTCATAGCTAATATCGAGACTAATATTAAATGCTCTTTAACAACTATTTTGAATCGATAAAGTAACATTTTTTAAGTCAAACATTACCAGCAAGTAGGTACTTTTTTATTTTTTACATCTTTTCTTCAAATTCGTTTCCATACATTTCTGCATCCACTTTGTGAAAAAAGTAGCATGAAAAACATGACAAACAAATTCCGAAATATTGTGTTAATAATACCTAGGTAATAATTTCATTTAAAATTGGTTTTTTAACATCAGCTATAGAAAAAAATTGAATTTTATACACGACGATAAAATTATACCTACCTACCGAGAATTATTTACCTACTATCAACTCGAGAAGAATAATTCCGAAATAATTCACTCCGCTTAGTCTCTTGTGAATTAACACTTTTGTTTCATCGATAAAATATAATTTGATCGTCTTCTATAAATATAACTATAGGTATATTGTCGAGTATATTGTTCTGTGCCAAAAGAATTTTTGAGAGTAAACTCAAAGTACCTACCTACCTACCTAAATTTAAAAAAAATAATTCAAATTGAGCAAATAGACTGTTTTAGAAAATTTTTATTGTCCAAATAAATACTATTACAGCGAGTTAAAATCTTAATTCATTTTTTAAATCATTGGGTTTTCTCGGGTTTTCTAAATATGATAATCATCTTTAATATTAACAAAAATTTTAAAAATAGGAACAATAAAAATTGCCGCCTATACAACCGGATATATTAGTCCACAGTCATTTGTTTTGTGCACTAATTTGAGAATAATGTCATAATGGTGTTGCCCTCAATTTGAAAATTATTTCTTTTGGAAATTTGCTCCGATTACGCCTCTGGTGTCCGAAATTAATAACTGAGCATCTAGATAAAGAAACATCGATTTCAAGCGAATTATCTATTCATTTGTAAGCAGCGAATAAGTGTTTTGTAATTAATTTTTTTACTCCTAATGTACTATTGTGTTTGTATTAAGGTTTATTAATAATTTCCTTTATTGTTAATAAGGTCAGTTTCTATTTATATTTATAAATAAGAATAACTGTTTCAAAACTTTTTATTTATTTGGCTTCATAGATAACAATATCACGGAAATGGTTATAATCTTTTAATTAATTTACAGGATATCTCCTACAAACTCAGTATAAAATATTGTAATAATGAATTAATAATACATTGTGGTATAGTTATTAGCGTTAAAGGTTAAAGAAAAAATTCGAGAAAAAATTCTAGATTTCTTTCACCAAACGTTAATTTATTTTTTGACGAGATAAAACTGTAACATTTCCTAAAAATTATTTATTTTGTAGGTATTATTTTTTCTATGACCTTTTCGGTTCCCCCCCCGGTTTTTCCTATAGATTAGATAGGTAGAAACTTTTTAGAATAGAGTATAGGTAGGTTCGAGGTAGGTATATACACAGTTTAAAAAAAGAGCACTTTTTTTACCCTTATTAATGTTTATATAAGACCAAGGCCATATAACGCTCTATGATAAGGGTAAAATAAAAAGGGCACTTAATTCAGTAATATAAATAGGGTAAAACACGAAATAATACTTTTTTGTATAAAAATATAGTAAACTAAAAGAGGTTCTTTAAATTAAACTAATATGGGTAAAATGTAATTCTTTTAATGTAATTATTTTTAATCAATTATAGGTACTTTGTATTCTTAAAAATGTATAAAATTTGCACTTAATCGAGTAATAAGTTTCTTTGTTAAATTACAATGTTGTATTTTTTAAGATTACATTATTATACATGAAAGTTTACTACACAAGAATATCAATATAAGTTGATTATTTAATAACATTACAAAAATATGTACCTTGGGCACTAAATATAAACTTTTGCTTAATAATTTGGCACCGTGTAGTTCAAATGGTTCTCTAACATTTTTTGCAGCATATGAAGTTCAGTGGAAATATTATTATCTTTAACTATTTCAAAGGCGTGCAAATTTTCACAAAAATTATATTTAGTTATATTTAAGACTAAATATCATTCTTCATCAACCAGAAACACAATAACTATTTCACTATCAATATTAGTATGGTTACATACAACGCTGTCTGTATTTAAGTATCTAGGTAGGTCAGTCAGACTAGTTCCAGTTACTTTGCTAGACTAGATCTGACCAGGGGAAGAATTGATTTGCTTACTAAAGGAATTAGTACCCTTTCATGGTGTACATTGTGCTGTTTTTAGTGTTTCTCATTAAACGTAATACATTTAAAGGGGTACCAATCTACACCAAAAGTGTAACATATGCACTAATTTGGGTAGTTTAATACTTATATTAGTATACAATAACCAAAATTATAATTTAAAGGGTAAAATCAAATACTAAAAAGTATAATAAATACTCAAAAATTAGTACTCAATAAAATTCAATAAAATATTACTCTTGCCCTTTTATAAGAATACATTTTTGAGTAATGTTTCTTTTATAAAGTGTATTATTTTACACTTATAAGAGCAAAAATTATAACGCTCTTTTAAAAGGGTACCAACAAGTACTCTTATTTTAAACAGTGTACAATTTGTTACTTCTTGATATGTGCAAAGCCATATTTTAAGTAAAATGAAATAAATTCTTACATTTTATTTTCTGACACAAATCTCTCATATACAGAACGCGAAATAAGAGATGGATTAAGAATTTTAAATTGGTAAACAATATTAATCGTGTAGGCATAGATTATCAGCAATTTTTTTGACAGAAACCGCTTCGCTCTTATGAGGCTCGTCTAACATTTTTTCGAATTCCTAAAATACTCTCGATATTACTTTTTTTTCTATTTCACTTTCTTCCCCACTACTACGGCTGCCCGAAACCAGCCCGAAACTCGTACTTTCCCGCATCCTAGCTATGCAAACAAAAATTATTCGAAAAAGGAAGCCTAGCTGCATGCTTCTTGTTTTTTAAATTTTTCTTGCCATTTATATTGACCGAGGAAAATATGATCAAATAATGACAAAAAACAGCATTTTAAATTTTTTTTACTTCAAATTTTTAGGCCAAAGAAAAAAAAATAAATATAAAAGCATTAAGACATCCTTTATTAATACACTCATATGTAAAAGCAATATATATTATAATTATAATTAAAGTAAACGTGGGAGGCGTACACCTATGTAACGCTGTAAAATTTGAGGGTAGACGAACACCTTAAGCCTTGATTTAAGCCAATCTAAATGTTTTGTTTTATTTATTTAATTAATAATATAGTATAGGTAATAAAGAATAAATCTATGTTTGTGTCTAACGAGAAAATTTTCCTCTTAAGTACGTACAAGAATTTTCATCTTAGAAAGCGCACAAGGGTAATGAGTATTATTTGTCAATGTGAACTAAAATGTCATATTCGAAAAACAACAATTAGTTTACAAAGATCACGCAACTTGAACATTAAAAATGAAACCGCGCGTTTCTCTGCAAAAAGTGCGTATAGAACAACGCACATTTCGCATAAAATATTACAGAAGGTTTCAAGAATTTTAGTGAGAAATATGAACATTAAAGCGTGAAATTTAATTAAAACATATTACATTGAGAATGTCTGCTATTGGGAGATAAAAATCTATAATCTTAATTTAAATGTACAGGTTTTAAGATTGAATCGGCGATATAGCAAATTAATATTGTGGGATAAAAAGTCTGTATATACATTTGCATATTGTGGTGTGGCACTTTTAAGTAATTGACTTTAAATAAATTGATATTATTAACGGAAGCAATATTTTAATCTGGTTTCGATATGTGCTTAAAAATCGTTTATGCAATAAGTGTGTCAATTGGTCTCAATAAATTAACTTAAATAGGTAATAATTAATTCACATTCTGTGTTTTTTGCAAATATAATTTTCTGAAATAAAACACATTTAAACATAAAGTTGTAAAGAAGTACCTACTTACATTATATCTGGAAAAAAAATTTATTTGAAATTTACCATATAAAATTAATTAAGTTGTAACTTTATCTACCACAAACGACCACAAATGTATGTATGACAAGAATATTAAATGTGTGTTGTTGCTACATAATGCCATATATTAATCCCGCAGGGAATAATGATCAGAAAATGACTTTGCCTGAATCAATTTATCAGTGCAAATTATTTTTAGAAAACATTGCAATGTTAATGTTGTAACTATGGTGATAGCCAATTGACATTTGGAAATGTCAAAATATTTGAGTATTGGTATTTATTTTAATAAAATCTCGTACGTGTAATAAATTAATCTTAGATAAAGTACAAATGGCGATTATTCCCTCCGATGATTAAAACCCTGGCCCGCTTTGCTCGCTCGTGTTACAAACTTCATCTTCAGGAATATGATAGCCAAATAATAGCATCTATTATAGCGTCGATGTATAATAGGTATACTATTATATGAATTTTAAATGACTAATAATATATTTGTCAGTTGTTCTTAATAATCGTGTCTAATGGGGCTTACCACGATTTTTTTTATGTTAATCTCGTTCTCGATCTCGTTAATCTATTTAAATATTAGACTCGTATTTTTTCTTTTTGCCAGAAAGATGCTAATAAGCCAGAAAAATTCATAAAATTTAAAAAAAACAGGTGCCGCGAAAACGATGCCGTGTGTGACGGTGTGACGTCACCAGCCCTGAGAACATACGTTCACCGCGCTAACAAGGACCGAATACGATACGTAGGTCTTTACTTATTTCAACACAGGCCCGTCGTTCATTCCGTAGTCAAAACGACAAAAAACGATCTTACACGAACAAATCTACTCACGGTTTGGTTTCAATGTTGTCTACGTCACACATGGGGCATTTTAATGCACGTTTCAAAAGAGTTACATTTTCAATTCGATAAAAAAGTAATAAATCTATCGAAATTAACAATTATTATCACTTTCCTATAACATATAATGCTGAAAATTGATATCCAATAAGTATTTCTTTAAAATTCGTAGGCTTGGAAACCCCCATTACGAATAATAATGAAAAAATCTGCTGTGGCCAGTACACGACCTCTCGCCTAATTCTGCTTATTCTACTAATCTAATAAATAGTTTTACTTACATTTTAATAGTTTCATGTTCATGTAATATGTAAACGATAATGTAAACCAAGATGCAAGCAAAAGATGTCAACTGTACTGTCACTGTCATTATAATTCAAATTTTGAGTAAAAACAAATTTCATATCATGGACAACACGATACTGGTACTTAGTTGCACTTTATTTTATTGCTAAATACTACCAGATTCAGCAAATTGTATTTAAAATTAACTGTACCCATTGATAATTATATTATCTTTTATTTTTATTTGCAAAAATTGTCATAAATAAATAATGTACCAATTTATTTAAGAAAAACTATACCAAGTTCCAAAAAGTACTACTTCCGGTTTACGGATTTCTACCAAAATCTTATCCGGTGTTAAGATCCATATTAAAACCATAAATATGAAATTTGGTTATTAAAGGTTTGATACTTTTTCAGTTATCGTGGACGAAAAATCGTCAGTCCATACATTCATACAAACACACACACACACACATACACACACACAGCCATCATCGGGAAAATATTAAATTCGTATTCTAGAGACTCTGAAACGTGCTTATCCACCAAAAACTCATACTCGAAAATTTTGACCCATTACAATACCTCTCTTATAGAATATGAGGCGAGAGGTAAAAATGGTATTGGAAATGAAAATAAAGTAGCAGTCCATCAATTAAAATTATCGAACACGAACAGGTTATCTTTGGCGGAAGTAATAATCTAGTTTACATCTTGATAAACAAATCTAATAGTAACAAAAATCTGGACAAAATAATATCCGCATCATTTTTGAAACCTGACAAAAACGGATAAAATTGGGTCAGTATGACAATTACCTAACAAAGTTGAAATGTTTCTACATTTCAAACCAGAAATACAGGCAAACTTGCAACTAAGCAACAGTTGTGACTCACTCAGCCTCGTAAAAATCTCCATTTCTAGACTGAAACCTGTAAATTGTGCATTTTGTTCGCGAAAGTTGAAAATTAACAAATTAACGCACACGCTGCTACCTCGAAACCCACTTCAAGATCTTCGAGGAAGTCGAGCCTCTTAAGGTTGTATAGCAAAATCGATGAAGACAGAAATAAATACTATTTTTATAGGACATTTATCTGATAATAATACAATTTAATATACATTATCAGGACCATCGGCAGTTTCGTTTGCCAATTATGAAGCTGTAAAGTTGACCTCTTTTTCATTGCAAGCATAGGAAGATGACGTATTTACAAAAATTTCATTCATGGTTCAGTGACAGAAAAATTATCAACTGTAATTACACAAAGGCTTTTTATTTCGCCGGATAAATTTCTGTTTGTATTGAAACCTTGTTGCCTAGAAATTTGAAAAGAAAAATTGTTTAACAAAATCACGACACCGTAGGTGGAGTGATTTTATTTTAAAACAATTTTTCGAGTCAAATAGGTAGCTGTCAGATGACAAAGTTGAGATGTCAAACAGAAATTTATTCGGAGGAAATAAAATGCTCGAGTGTAATTCAACGAGATAATTTAACGACTCCTTTGGTTCTTCTTCACAAATATTCCCAAAATCGAATCATTTCACTGACAAATATTAGAAATATGAAGCAAATGACATTTTAGTGTTTTTGTCTCGGTTTTTGTTTATTGTTTGCTTGCTAAGAAAAAGGTAAATAAGGTTTTTTTCAAAATCGGCATGAAAATCGTCATTTCCAGACTAATTTGCGGCATGAAAGTAAGATTTTCATGACTAGGCATGAAAATTTTATTTTCATGCCTAGTCATTTTTACTTTCAACTTTGTTTACTTGTCATGACAACTTTTTCTAAAATTTGTGACAGCTCTGATGATTTGTCACAGCTCTGATGATTTATGCAAACCTAATTTTTTTTATAATTTTAAGCTTAATTGCCGATTTAAAAAAAATAGAATACATCACGCGTCATAAAAATGTCTTTGCTTGACTCGGAGGCTTTGAAGAAATGCTCGGACGCTGCGCATCCTCGCATTCTTCAAACGCCTCCTCGTCTGCAATGAAACATTTTCATGACTTGTAATGTAATATACTATTATCCACCAAAAACTCACACTCGAAAATTTTGACCCCTCTTATAGAATATGCAGCGAGAGGTAAAAATATTTGAAGTCTCAGTCATCCATTCCGGAAACTTTTCACGCCACCCTCGTACTGTATGTATAAATAGCTACATTTTTAAAATTAAGTCATCGATTCTACGTCCGAAAAAAGCCAAAGCAACAATTGCAAATGAAATAAAAATGTTTTGGGGCAATTTTCAAATATGTGTTCCACAGCTGTCTGGGATTCTTGCTCCAGACATCTGTTTATTCTTAAATTATTCACACGTAGATTGGACAGATTTCTGTAGTCTCAAGATTCCTTTTTATTTCGTTGTTTTGTTTTTGTTTGGACTTTGTTTCCCGTGCCAACTCTGCCAAGAAGTTGTCTGAAGTTCGTTTGTTTTGATTTTTTGAAGACAGTTGTAAGTGCAACAGACGAAAAACTGATGTTTTTGACCTGATTTATTGAGGATGTCAAAACGAAATTAATTTCGATCGTTCGTGTCACAGAATGTCTTTTTCTACATTTATTTTACGGGAGCCTAAAAAATTATGTTCAGATTGGAGACTCCATTATATTTTCCTGGTCTTATTCGATATAAGTATATATTTTATATCCAACTATGGTGATTTTAAACTAAAAGATTGCCCACTAGTGGCTTTGATCAAAATTATACCCACTAGTGGGTAAATTGTTGTTATTTTGCTTGTTGGAAGTCACCATAGTAACGATGTTTTAGGTTTGGAACTTAATATTATTAAATATTTAAGCAGTTATTAAGAGGTGTTGCATAAAACGTTGTACTTCACACGTGGGCAAAAAGGAATGACCAACTCGAGAAAATTATTTCATTTCATTCAAATCTGATGTGGCCAGCACACAACCTTCCGCCATATCTAGACTTATAAACATAAATGTATACGTACAATCCGGTGCTCATTTAAAATATACAAATAAAAATCTAAAATATTCAAACACAGAAATTAGTATCACCTGAATCAAAAGATTCATTCACAGGAAAACTCTTCTGTGTTGAAGCCATCCTCCGTTCAGTTACTACATTTAATAATCTTACTTATGACTTATATGGCGTTAGTATGCCAATCTGTCACCTGTCAATATATTTTACGCAAAAACAAAAATCAACCGATATCATTTTATTACACAATATGCCGATGCTTTTGGTAGAAACTCTGAACTGAACCAAATGAACAACCCAACACTTTTCTTGAATTCCATACTCGGTTTTGGTAGACACTGAATTAAATTAAAAACCCAATACCCTTCTTGAACCTTAAATACTCGTTTTGCTACAAACCCTAATTGAACAGAACTAAATAACAACTCAATTCCTTTCGTGAGTCCCACATACTCAGTTTTGGTTGATTGAACTGTACTAAATAAAGAACCTAATACCTTTCTTGTATTTTATAATATGCCTACATGCCTAGGCTTTTTTACAATATGCCTACAACATATCTATTACCAAATGATCTAAATATAGACGAATTACTCCAACCATATAGTATTCAATAATTATTATCTTACGTAAAAACTACACCTTTCATGATACCCAATTAATAATACGAGCCTAGTAAAAACTCTGGCAAAAAACTCTAGTTGGCTTCATTTGTTCTATAACAGTTGAAGGTCTTTATTCGCCCACTAGATCTACCACAAGTGAGTGGGCGAGAGGAACACATACGTATAACGTAGCCACATAACGTAACGTGAGAGTATTAACGTAATTCCGTAATGCCGTAATGTAATTAAAGTTACGCGGGGCTGGGGAGTGTAGTTTGTGGTTTGTGGTGGCAGCACTGTAGTGCAGTCTGCACCAGGAATGTGTAAGCCCTGGATTTAATGTCGTAAATTATGAGGGCTTTAAATTGTAGAAGTTTTAAATTTATACGTGATGGCGCTATTCGGGTTTGAAGAATTTTTATGGGATGAATAACTGAGTGAGTTGGGATCAACAGTGGTTCGAATTCAGTCAGACACCTTTCAGTTTAACTGCACAAACTATTGGCCCTGTGGTGTACTGTAAAAACTTACAAAATAGCTAAAAGCTAAAATAGCCATTTGTATATAGAAAAGTAGAGAACAAAAACGAAAAAGTGGCATTAGACGCATTAGGAAGCAAGTTTTATCATTCAAAAATGAGAATGTGAATTTTTGCTTCAGTTTTGAATAGGTAGCCCCCTTAACATTAACTGCACACAGTGGTGGATCCAGAAAATCTCTAAGGAGGGGATGATTCCTATAAAAAATAGTACGAAGGTGCTTTTTTCCGAAAACAAAAATAGCGCCGCAGGCGAAACATTTTTTTGGGTGTAAGGTCAACGGCTGTTTTTACCCTTTTTCACGAGTAGAAATCAAAATAAATAACAAAGAAAAATTAATGAAATAAAAATTGGGAAATTTATTTATCTAGGTATAATTTGTCAGGCAATGATTTCTAAAACAAATTTTTTTAAGAACAAATTTTCGCTAGGAGAGGCGATCGCCCTTTATCTATTACTTTTATTATTCTAAAAAAATACAGTACAATTTTTTTTAAAAAATTGGTAGCTCACAAGTATTATTTGCGTCGATGAGCAGCTAAATTAGACACAATTTTGTAAGTAGTCCATTTTGTGGAACAATGTGACACAAATTTGGTGATATACTACTGTAATCCCATATTCTGCAAAGAGTTAGCCAAAATTTCAATGTAAACTTCAACAGAATATTTAGTTGTAACGTTCACTTAAGCAAACAGCACATAAACACGTTTGCATTTTTCTAGCATATGAAACAATGCCCTCTGCCCCATCACGTAAACCACAGGTGTACCACCCCACCTCCACTGAACCACACGTGCATTTTACTCCACTCTTCCACGGTTCATGTCCCCCTTACCTGCTCTGTCCAAACCAGACCCACAACGTATACACTCATAAAAACAATCCCCTGTCTCGGTGGCTGGTCACTACTTCCGGTTGGGCTCCGGCGACCGGAAGTGGCTGCACACGTCACACGTCGTGGCCACGTGCGCACGACATCCGTACACACGGACGTACAAGAGTACAAGCCGAGCGTGCCAAGTAATGATGAATAAATATTTACAACTTGTTGTTTTGTATTCTTTGTGTTCGTACGTTTGTTTGTGGAAGATGGAAGGATGAAAAGGTTAATGGTCGAGGTCGTACAAGTTTCAAAGAAATCCAATGCCGCAAACCGCGTTCTGAAATCTTGTTTAGTTTTCGGGTTATCCCGATTTTACACTTTTACAATTTGCAACTTTGAAGCCTCATTCACCTAAGCATTTTATTTTTTTTATTTTTTAAGGTTTACATTTATGTTTAAATTCATATAACTAAATACACATTCACACTTACCTAGTGATGCGTCGAGACGAGACGAGACAAGACGAGATTTTTCACTACTCGTCTCGTCTCGTCTCGAATCTGAAAATTTTAATCTCGTCTCGATTATTGTTATCTCGTCTCGATCTCGTCTCTATTTCTCGACCAATTTTACTAAAAAAAATTTACCGATTGACATTAAAAGTGCTATTTTTGACAGCTGACAGTCTGTGCAATGTCACTTTTAGTGCTTAGGTAATTAATTTTTTTTTCAATATCTCTACCGAAAAGGCCACCTTTCGTCTCTATTACTAGGGACAAAAGTGAAGTATTTCTGACCGGTCAGTACTTACTTTTCCACCTGCTTTATGCTGGATTCTAATTGAATTTTCCTCCCTAGGAAGTAAAAGTACTAGCCGGTCGGAAATATCTCACTTTCATCCCTAATAATAATACATTTAATCTAATAATTTTACATGGTCAATGCCAGTAAAATAATAGATCTAATATTGACAAGTTGACTTGACAATTTAGTTGAGAAGTTGAGATTGACTATGACAATAACAAATAGGCGAATTGGTGGAAAAAAAATTTAAAATTGTTGAATAAAGTAAATAATTTTTAAAATTCGAGAAATCTCAACAATCTGTCTCGTCTCGACTAAACGAGCAATTTCGAGACGAGATTCGAGAAATTCTCGTCTCGTCTGCATCACTATACTTACCATTTCTTAATCCGTGCGACGATCTTTGAAAGACAAAGTGGCATCGGATAGATTCTTATGCAACCAGACTTAAGACGATCAAGTGGTTTGCTTGAAGCGTCGGAATGCGATTTAATTGCAATATGTTTTATAATTTAACGACACTGCCGGCTGTTAGATTCGAACCACGGAACTCCGGGTTCGTACGTCATCTCATACAGAGAACTGTGCTTAAAATTAGAGGAAACATTTTGCTTATAATTAATTATCTAGTTCATTAACTCAACTCTACCGTTTATTAATTAGTCAGATACATGTTCTATTAATTAACGTTTGTAAACTTTTGTACTTTTGAGCAAACACAATGCACATCCTTATTGAATAATATTAATAATTAACAAACAACTAAATTATGCGATAATTAAAATAATTATTTTCCTATATCCGTGTTACTTTGTTTAAAATTTATGCCAAATGTAAAAAATGACAAATAAAAAATAATATTGGAATAGTGAACTCTAAAAAATAATTTATTGTCAATAAATTAATGATTTTCTCGAGAACTATTTTCGTTCTCACTTTTATTTCACATAGAAAGTGTTTATAAATAAATATATTAATAATAATATGTGCAATATTTTACTTTACTTTGCTGCAAAAATTCTTCTAATCCTTTATTTCCTGCTTGTCACAGCACTTTCATTCTTGTTCTAAGAAATAGTCCTGCAGTTTTATTCTAATTCGAATTCTACTTTTCTTTCAACGCATAATTCTTCCTCAAGCTATCGCTTTTATATTTATTACACAAAAATAACAATTGAGAAAGTTATTATTCAAATCCTTTCACAAGTAATCTTAAAAATTCAACCAGGAATTTCAATAAGCCCTTAAAGAATCCTTTCAAAAAAAATCTAAACAGAATGACGATAAAGTAGAATGGATTATGGCTTGGGTAGTACGTTGAGTGTGTTTCAACCTATTCCGAAATGACATGCATATTATGCCAATGGAATGGACCGATAACATAATTCAAAGCTGTAAATTTTAATTTTAGTTAATCAATTTAAAGGCAATTTAGAAAAGGACAACTACAAACTAATTTGATATTATTATTATCTATGTACCAGTCACAGTAACAGTGTTACCACAGTGATATTCTCGACCAAACGGCTGCTCCGTGGCCGGCCACGTCTGCTACTGTCCCGTGTTGAGCCAGTCTCCTCGGGGCGAGCGTCTGAACATCGCAGTGTTCGTCCGTAACTAAGGGTGGGCCCGGGTGGTCCGGGTTGTTTCATGACTACTTGACATAGAAAGAAATTTTAGTGCTAATGTGAAATGCATCTCACTTAACCTCCTAGAAAATGCGATATTTCAAATAAATAGGTATGTCGGACAAAAAATATAATAAGTAATGTGTGCGTTAGGTATTTGTACACCTCTCGGTTTTATTCAAGTACGACGCGAAGCGAACCTCGCGTCGTAAAATAAATCCTACCGCAATTATAATGTAAATAACTATTTTTAAGGTGTACTTCTACCCTAAAATTTTACTGCGTTACAGAGGTGTACGCCTCCCAACTTTACTTTTAATTGAAATATATGCGGTTTTTTGTCATTATTTGATATGATTTTTTTCGCTCACTATTTAAAAATTTAAAAAGCAAGAAGCATGCAGCTAAGCTTTCTTTTTCGAATAATTTTTGTTTTCCTTAATTTCTTTAAAAAATACAGAAGTTATTATGGGAAAACTGGAGCCATGTTTACAGTACTTGTCAACTTCAAAATGACATTGCATAGCTAGGATGCGGGAAAGTACGAGTTTCGGGCTGGATTCGGGCAGCCGTAGTAGTGGGGAAGAGAGTGAAATAGAAAAAATAATAATGTCGAGCGTATTCTAGGAATTCGAAAAAAAGGTAGACGGGCCCCTTAAGTTGAATAATAAACCCTTCAAAATTTGACTAAATTCCAGTAAATTTTCTTTCTCATAAATGTACATGTTGTGGTAATCTTAACTAATAAATTACAAAACCCAGGTGTCGTATAAGTGCATAATGTATTGCAATATTTATCAACAATCAACGTCGTTTCATAAAACAATATCTAAATACAGTGAACCTGTAATCAAGACATCCTTGAGTAAAACAATAACTTAGTTCACATTACACTGTTGTTATAGTGTTGTATACCGAGAACAGTTGAACAGTGTACAACAAACAACACAGTCAATTCAGTAGCTGTTCTGTTTGGACGGAGGTCGACCTTCTTTTAGATTGCGACACTAGATTACATCGTTCTTTCGCATGTAATTATACGTGCAAGCCGCGAACTCTACAGAGACTTGAATTATACGGTGTGATGCGAAAATGGATGAGATATTACTTTTAACGACTTTGTGCAACGAGACAAAACACAAAAAAATACATTTCATGAAAAATAAATAATCTATTAAGGGACTCGTCTACCTTTTTTTCGAATTCGTAGAATACTCTCGATATTACTTTTTTTCTATTTTACTCTCTTCCCCACTACTACGGCTGCCCGAAACCAGCCCGAAACTCGTACTAGCTATGTAATGTCATTTTGAAGTTGAAAAATACTGTAAAAATGGCTCCAGTATTCCCATAATAACGTCTGTATTTTTTAAAGAAATTAAGTAAAACAAAAGTTATTCGAAATGGGAAGCTTAGCTGCATGCTTCTTGTTTTTTTAAATTTTCTTGCCATTTATAGTGACCGAAAAAATCATATCAAATAATGACAAAAAACAGCAGAAAACGTGATTTTTGAATTATTTTTTTTCAAATTCCTAGGCCAAAGAAAAAATAAATATATAGAAGCATTATGATACCCTTTGTTAATACACTCATATGTAAAAAATTCTAATTAAAATAAACGTGGGAGGCGTACACCTCTGTAACGCTGTCAAATTTTGGGGTAGACAAACACCTTAAGGTGTAGGTACGTCTACCCTGAAATTTTTAAAATAATATTTTAAAAAGACACAACTGTCCTTTAAGTAAAATCTTTGTTGGAATAAAATTTTAGCATTCTTGGACTGGCCACAAAACACTAGCTACGTTAGTACATTCTATACTGGATATTCGAAGGTAAACGCTTGTTGAATAATATACTTTTGTCTAATTAAGACATAAATAATAATTATTATCTTTTCAAAGTAAATAATAAATAAACATGATAAATTATATTTCTCATATGTTACATAATAAATAATAAATAACAAAGTCATATTGTCTTCCACGGTCTGGTGTCTATCGGGTGTCTATCTACATAAAATGATTATAAAAATCAAAACAATTCACGGTAGAAAATTTCCTCAGCTACATCCGGAAGCATCCGTAAGCAATTAAATAAAAAATCCCTGACCGGATGTTACGTGTAGCATATTACAGTTTAATAACATTTTTTCAACTGTCACGGTCTGTTTGTCTTTTTTAATGCCTGTATCCTGATATTAGTAATTTTCAGCAATTAATTTCGGAGCACATGTTGCTGGGTAACGGTTAGAAAAACTGCCAACCAGAAACAAAAAATGGTTAATGTAAATTGTAAATGGTAAATGGTTTCCGTGGTTATTTTGAAGCGTGCTGGGCGGTTCGAATGAAAGATAATTCTGTTTGTTATTAATTAATTGGTTTAATTGTTAATGCTGTTAGGTGAACTTTGCGTTTTTTGTGCGCTAATTCAAGGTTGCGTGGTCTAATTAAATTGTGGACTATCGATTTTTTTCTGTTAATTTTTAGTCGAGAAAACTATGCACATACCAATATTTGTACATTTCCTAATGTTGATGCTAACTAACACTTAAAGAATAATATTTTTTTATTAATTCAAAAAATCTGACGTGGCCACCACAAGACCTACCGCCATACCTACTTTATTCTTTTTACTTATTATACAAATATATTAATAAGTACTACTACTACTGCTACTACTAACAAATATATTTTAGTCATTTTATTTAAACTGCAGTAAAAGATATAAAGGATATTTTACTATTGTCACTGTCATGTCATAATCATTTAAATTTTACGTAGTAACAAATGTTAATCGATCATGGACTACAAGATACCGAAATACCAAATTATAGGTATATATACACACGCACACATACAGACATCATCTCGAAAATGTTAAATTCTTACTCTAGGGACTCTAAAACGTGCTTATCCACCAAATACTCACACTCGAAAATTTTGACCCATCACAATACCTTTCATATAGAATATGAGGCGGGAGAAAAAAATTGACAAGAGACAATATTACAATAACTTTTGCTGACAAAAGTCAAAAGGCAAAGTGCGTATTTTATAGTTAAACAACAAAATAATTTTTGCAAATCCTTAAAATTTAACAAAACGTAACTGATTACACTTTTAAATTTTTGTGAACTATGATCAACTGTAAACAAACAATACATTTTCACTGTATGGTAAGTAATTTTTAAATTAGCAATTTAAACGCGCATTTAAATATGATTTAAAATTTAAAGTACCCAGATAAAATCGCTCTTCGCACTTTTTGTAAACCATTCTTTTGAAATTTTGCTAACCTTGAATTATTTTTTTCCTAGAGTCAAACAAAAAATAAAAATATTTTAGTGTTAATTAATTTCTTCCTTCTTTGCTACCATTCTAATTCTACATGGCAGAAGTCAAGGCCGCCTGTTCGTAAAATAAACTAATTATGATGAATCAGCACACCACGTGACCCATGGGACGTGATTTCCGCAAACAAAACACAATCGGAGACTTGGCTACGTCAGAAGTCACCGAACTATTTATTGTTCTGGAAAACTACTCATTTTTCTTATTTCATGTGTTATTAATTTCTAAAGTAGGTAAGAGCTGTGGTTTATTTTTATGTGAAGAAATGCTAAAAGGACTATTATCTTGTATCTGTACTGTTTAATATTAATTTTTACCCATGTTAGTCCGTCTTTTCAAATTTAAATTGTGTATTGTAGTATTGTTGCTTTTATTCTCAAAATGCGTACAGCGTTTACAGTTCTAACGGTGTGTTATAATTACTATTTTTATTTTTTATGTTTGAAGCTAATACTTAAAGACGTACTTACAACAACAAAAATAGGTTTAAATTAAGTTGTAACCATAGTAATTAATTTTTATTTGACAAAATTGTGCATAAAAATCGAATTCAACCCAAAGACAAGTTAAACCTAGACGACTATAACCTAAAGACAAGTTAAACCTAAAGACGAGTATAACCTAAAAACGAGTATAACCTAAAGACGAGAGTAAAACCTAAAGACGAATAATAGAATAGGTGTCAAGTTTTATAACCGTCATTTTAGTCACGATTATTTTAGGAACGAGCGCAGCGAGTGTATAAAATGAATTAGAGACTTTATAAACGAGTCACATACTATTCTTTTTCTACGACCATAAATTAATCAACACAAATATGTAAATTTAATTTTTAATGAAGGATGAAAATATTCGGGAATGCAGTCATAAACAATTTTTTATTACTAAAAGACCGACGTTTTGACACACCCTTGTCTTGATCAGGGTAACTAAAAGAACAAGGACAAAAGAGATAACAAAAGTTACAGATAAACGGTAAACTTACATTAGTAGTTAGATGAAGTTGTAAATCAAATTTACATAATAATGGTAAACAATAATGAAATAAATCTACAGATAAATGCGTAGATAGGTCAAAATACAATAATAAAATTTTTTCACGTCTCATGTCTAAAAACGGACAAATCCACGGCTTGTCGAGGTGTGTTTAAAATGTTACTTAGCGCTTGGAAACCAGTTCGTTAAAAGATGTACCAATAAGAAAAAATATTTTATTGGTCAATTTTTGAACTACAACCACATTTTGGCGTTGCACACTACATCGGTCATTCTAAATAAATACTTCAAAAACTAATTGATATTCAGTAATAATCTTTTTACATTGTTTTGTTTCATATTCCAAAATTTAATATACACCACATAAACTTCAAGCCATTGACTGTCAACTGTCACTAACTACATTTGTTTTTTTTAAATTCTTCGGTAGCTAGTAGGCCTAGAATATAAAACATCCTCGCATCAGCTTCCAGACACAAGACACAGCCATCTAGCAACAAAAAGCTTATGTATATTCACCATAGCATGCGCTATGCAGGGACAGAGAGGATTTCAATAAACTGTAAAAATTTGACTTGGAAATCAGCTACTGGAGAAGAAGAATTGTTACGTCGTAAATATATAAGAAAATGACATTTTTGTTAATCAGAAGATCTTCTCTCGGATCATTTGCAATATTGATATTTCATCTCTTATAGAATATTTTAATATTTCTCAATAAATGTTGGAGACTAGATAGTTTATATGATAAAAATATGAATTTTATATTATACTAGGTGGTGCAAAAGTAATCACCCTATACAGGGACGTAACTTGGATTTTTTAGGTGGGCCAGTAAAAACTTAAAGTGGACTACCCTTTGATAGTAATATTTTTGTTTTAAAAAATATAGGAGTATGTCGAGCGAAGCGAGGCGAAATTTTTTTTTACTCCTGAAGGAATTTGACTTAGTTCTCCTTGAAATTAACTTCGTACAAAAACAGTAGGTAGTACCTACTTACCTAACTATTAATTTGAGATGAAAGTTATAAATAAAAAAACGTGTTCAAAATTAAAAACTTCAGAATATGAAACCACAATCGATCATTATTGCTTTGTTGGTTTTCCAGAAAAACGTAAAAGAAAATTGCTATTTATAACATTATTTTAGACATCAGAGTACATCCGGTATACCTATCAATGGAAATGCAAAAATATAATTTACTCTTTAGGTCTTCACTTATACTATTTTTTTTTTGACAAAGTAAAATCAAAAGCGAAAACAGTAGATTTAAAATTGTTAGTAGATAGTCTTTGAAAAAAAATTAAAATGTTATGAGAAAGAAATAATGTGTAAATGTGTAAATTATAGTTATTTCCTTTGGGAGAAAATGTAAAGTTTCTGTTCCTGTTTTTATGTTATAGATGGATCATAAAAATCTACGTTTTTGCCTTAAAATTCTTCCTTTAATAGTCACTAATTTTTTAACTGTAAAAACATAGTTTATTATTTCAGTTTAAAGATTCTTTCCTTATTTATCTATTTTAATATCTTTGACTTCCCACGTTTTGCGGCTCAATAATTTAAGCAATCATGTTCGTCTATTTTTTTATCCTCTTGCTTGAAGGAAGACCAAATATGTATAATTGCTTGAAAATATAAAAATGGGTAATTAGCTCTGGCATACTGAAAAAGAGCGCCACAATAATGATTTTGATTGTATATCGAGTATAGAGAAAGCCTTGTGTTTATATTTTTGCAAATTTCCGTATTCGTGTATAAATTACGCGATAATAACTACTTTCTGAGCTAAGAAAATTGTCTGATAATTTCTCAGTAATTAAATTACTTTACTAAGTAAAGTCAAGGATTACTTACAGCTCATACCAGCAGTTTTCAACATTGTAATAATGATAGCTTTAATATTGTATCAATATTCAGAATTTTACGACCATTTAAAAATGATTATTTATTATTGTTCCTTTATAATAGGTTCCTCCACTGTATTTTATGTAATATAATAATATTTTTAAAACTACATAAGAAACTATGAAACGCACATTCTCAAAAGCAAATCACAGTGTTTGAGAACCACTGGTTCATAACGACTTGTTTTGTGTGGCAGCATTGTATCAATATTTAGAATTTTACGACCATTTAAAAATGATTATTTATTATTATATTTCTTTACAATAAGTTCCTCCACTGTATTTTTTAATATTTTTAAAACTACATAAGAAATTATGACGATTAGTAAAAACGCACATTCTCAAAAGCAATCCTATTATAAAACACTGTGTTATTTTGACTTTGACACATGTTTGAGAACCACTGGTTCATAACGACTTGTGTGGCAGCAAAAAAGTCAAGGTATTTTAATAACAAATCCTATATGTTATACCGACATGTGTATTGAAATAATTATTATAGAAAGTAGTACATAAACATATTATAAACAATACAAATATGTAAAGTATTTCTTGTTTCTATAACAAACTCCTATTTAGATCCAATAAAGTTGATCTTAATTATTAAAATTAATTAGCCTCGCGCATATGTTCGTCATTACTAGAGTTAATTAGAATTTTGATTAGAGTTAGGTACATTGGTAAAAATACGAAATTAATAAATTTAAGACTGAATTCATGATTAATTTCTTTGAAAGTTAGCTAAGTGTAAGACGAAAATGAAAGGTTAAAGTTTAAGTGATGATGACACGAACAAATTATATAATTATTTTTATTTGAAATTTTATCATTAATTGTATTAGCGGTGCCGTGAAAATAATAAGAAAATTATAGGTCCATACATAATAATTTCTATTATCATGAAATTAATTTATTATTGTTTGATTTATTATTTGATATGAAATCGGATTTCTATTAGATATTTGAAACGTAAATAAATAGAAATTGCAACATACGTTTAAATCCTTATGAGTACAATTAATCAATTATACAGTAATAAAATAAACATTAACACCTAGACTTAATGCTTTTCTTCAATTATTTGTGTGAGTTAAAAATAAAATATTATATACGACGTATGAACCCGGAGTTCCGTGGTTCGAGTCCCGACCGGATTGTAAAACATCTTACATTTAAATAGCACTCGGACAGTCAAGCTGACCACTTGATCGTCTTAAATGTAGTCCTGGTTGCAAAAAGAATCTCCGTTGCCACTTTGAATTTCAAAGGTTGTACTACGTATTGAGTTTCTGACTTTTGAATGGTTACCAGCAAAATTAAAATAAATATAATAATTATTATTTTTATCTTATTATTCTGCCAATTGGTTTTACCAAATCAAATATTATCTTGTATTTAAAGCATGTTTTTGACATTATCAGAAATTAATTAAGGCCATGTTTTATCTTTTTATCAATAGAACAACTAGGAAATAACATACTCTTATGTGTTGTTATTTATTTAGAAATCTAGAAAGTACATACAAAAATTTCTCAATATTGTCGCACAAACATTAATCCATCATATTTACGTTTGTTTTTCTGAATCTTGTCAAAAATCTGCATTTCTCTTGTAAATAATCTGATAAATAAAAATAGAAAGCTCTTATTTCATCAATTTAAAATTTTAGGATACATAGAGTACCCCTTCTCTAAAATTAAGACTTTTACACAAATAAGTATTTCGGTAATATTATATTTCTTCATAATGTTCCAATTGCAAGATCGCAATTAGTATTCACCTAATTACCATTTTATAGAAATATATTATTCTTATTCAAATATTAGCATATATTTTATAATTTATATGCCACACTTTGTTGTAAAGTTTATTGTGCATGGTTACGACAAAGTAATCCATTGTTCCTTTTGAACAGTTAAAATACTTTTCTCAGTGAATTTTATAATACCGTCTGCAACATTTATTGTGACCATAATACGCTGTACTAAATGTCAGAATATATTATCATATTAATAGTTAAAAAGTCAAAAATACAGACATTCGCGAAGACAAACAGTATGAAATAATATTAAAATTTATTCTCCAATCGAATAATTTTACAACAACAAATTTTAATTTAATCTCTGTCTCCATTTAATTAGGTTAAGTGCATAAAAATCATTAGGAAATACCTCGGGAAATATGATTAAAAGTGAAAATACCTCTGTTAACATTAATTATACATACAGTTACGAGAAAATGTTATTAGTTTATTTTGCTTCTGTCAACACCGATTTTAATGCGTGTTTATGTTTACAAAATTTCAGATAAAAGGTGAAAAGATGAATCGATAATGTGTTCACGAAAATGAGTGGGTCCTGATTGAAAGAGAAAATTGATAAACTAATATTGAGAAATAAATTGATTGGAAATTGATGGAAATCTAGAAAGTAATATGAATTTATAATGATAGTGTGTTGCATCGATATAAATTATTATATTTATGACTATTTTCTGTACGTTACTTATTTAAAACTGTCACACCCAACTTGGGTGAAAATGCGTGATAGATGTTTTAATTATTTCATTACCTTATTAACACATTAACTGTGATTTACAAGTTAGTTTATTCTACCGAACTGAATGAATAAATAAATTTCCAAATGGCATCTTGATGTTCAGTTCACACCAGAAAAGTTTTCCTTAAAAGTTTCGTAATCAAAAAAACAATTGCTAGAAACTGTCATAAAAAAACTATCAACTATATAGGTAGCTTTAATATATTTGATAAAAATAATTAGTTTCCCCGAATGAAAGGCATTTAAAAATCTGGATGAAAACCGTATGACACAAAAAATAACAGGCAATGGAAAAATTGATTACAATAATTATTGTAAACATGATTATATAAAAATTTAGCGGAAATTTTATACTAGTAGCTTGAGGAACTTAACTGAAATTAATAAGTGGAAACTTTTCTGTCATGTTAGTTTGACATTAAATTAAAAATTGGTTAAATTGTCATTTTGAGTGTAAATAAGCAATTAATAAGGTAAACAATACATATTTATTAATGTTAAATACAAATTTATGAATGATTCAAGTTTTGATTGTAAAAATAATTCCAAAATAGAGCGGCGGTGTCACTGTAATTTTCTTCCCGAATATGCACTCGTGCATTAATTCATGTCCAGGAATTTTTTTATCGTGCATTCCAACAATTCTTGTATCATCCAAAAAAAAAATTCCGAAAAGAATTAATGCACATGTGATTTAAGTGACAGTTTCTAGGCCGTGCGTGACAGAAAATATAAACTTGACACTTCACTTCAGTCGATTATTTCTTTCTTTATTATTATGGATAATTATTCCTTATTCTTTAATTTTATTTTCATTTAGTTTAGGAATATTATTTTTTTCTGATATTTTGAGAAAACGCTGATGCTCCAACCAATCAAAAACATAAAAAACACCCCAAAATTTTGTTTTAGCTTTTGGTTTAATAAAAACAGAATATACCAATTTCCAACATAATATCATAATGATGTTATTTGACTATTTAACTAAGTGTCATGTTTATTTTAGACATACGGTTATCTTATCAAAATATGTTATCTCAATTATTATTCCAACATGAAGGTGCGTTCCCTTATCAGCTTAATTCTCTTGACAATAACTCTAACTCAATCAGAACTACTCGCTTCTAATAGAAGAAAGTTTAATCTATCATTTGCTTCTTTCATCTCGTGATTTTATCTTCATAAGAACAGTCGATAACTCGACAATGCAATGCTTCATGTGCTGTCAATGCCTTGAAGAAATCTTTGTTACTTTGTTATTAACAGACGATAATTAAAAGAAATGCGCAGTCATACGCTAGACAAGCATTGTTGAGTTTAATTCGTATCGATGTTGTGATCAGACTTTCGGAAAATATTTTGGATTGTGAGATCAAAATAGTAGTTGATGATTTTGATTACGCTTTTTCGTTTAAAGCAGTTTTTGCAAGCGACAGGAAAAATGAATGTTATTTTTTAAATCTTACTGTACCTAGTCACCTATTGTTTTGAGATGAAAGTTGTAAGTACAAAACTACACAATATATTGCCCTGTTCACACGTTGCTACTTTGAAGACACATTCGTGCTACTGTAGCAAGAAAAAATCTGAGTCGCTTGTCAAATAGCAGCGCTGCTAATTTGTAGCATCAAAGTATCAAGAACTACTCGTTGATAATTTCACATCGTTGATCGTTGTGTGTGTAGACAGCGATTTTTTGCGGTAATTGTTTCGATTTGAATTTCTTTTCATGCTACAGTAGCACGTATGCGTCTTCAAAGTAGCAACGTGTGAACAGGGCATAAGACTACAGTCGATCATATTGCTTCGATAGTTCTAGAGAAAAACGCAAGAGAAAATAGTTATTTACTTTACAAGTGGGCAAAGTAAGGAATTACCCACAAGGGAAATCATAACTCACGAGGCCGAAGGATGAATGAGATAATTTTTTCGAGTGGGTCATTCCTTTTTGCCCACGTGTGAAGTATAACGTTTTATCCAACACCTCTTAATAACTGCTTAAATATTTAAAAAATATTAAGTTTCAACCTAAAACATCGTTTCTATGGTGACTTCCAACAAACAAAGTAACAATTTTCCCACAAGTGGATATAATTTTTATCAAAGCCACTTGTGGGTAATTTTTTACTTTGCTTGTTTAAAATCACCATAGTTATAATGCTTTTATTAAGCATTGTTGGATAAAAGCAATTTATTGCAATATTTCAGAGTATCATAACTATAGTCCAGTCAAATTAGATCATATTTTGTCGTTTAGTGGAAAAAATTAGTAGAAAGCTGGATTTTGGTATACATCTTCCCAGTACCTTTATCAACAACATACTAAGTCTCAATTGATTGGACTGGAGCTTCGTCCGTCATTTTGAAAAAAAGGCCGCCGTCCATTGTTTTAAATTTTTATCTCATAAATGATTAATATTACGAAAAAACAGTTAATAACAAATTGTAGAGCACAAAATTTGCTATAAAATGGTATACATATTTGTTATGACAGTGGTACAGTTTTCGAGAAAATCGTGAAAATCTATTTTGAAAAAAACGATAAATTTTGATCAAGTAGTAGTTTATGTCTCATCATACAAAAACGGCTGTAATTTTTTTATGAATTAAAATATGGATTTCCGGTTTGCAGAATCCAATTTCCTGAATACTCTTCTATGAGTTAAATTATTTTCATATTTTCTGACGCACGGGTTTAGTCACAATTTAAGGATATTCTTACAATTTTACTGACTACTAGTAAATCAATTATTTTGTAATTTTCTTCCTTTTTTAACAGAAAATGCCAAGAAACTTGTCTTATCATACCAAACACATCATTCCTAAATGCAGATTAATTTTGCTTTCGAAATACAATTCTTATAGTTATACTCGTAGTTATACTGGTAGTTGCGATTGTATTTATTAAAAAATCTTATTGTTTTAAGAAAGCAAACAATTCTATCCGTTATCTGTTATCTTCGTTTCCAATACCCGTATATCAATTTTTTCCTTGATCGATTTTCTCCACAGTCACACAATTAAATCCCAATAAAACGATCTAGATACTGCATGATTAATTATAACATAGAACACAGAAGACAAAACACAGAAGCGTTCGTTCTCAACAATGCCTTGTCATCTCGAAAGCCGTGGTTCTTATCAGCGCAGAAATCGAAACTTCCGTTGATCTAGTTGCTGCCGCTAATTGTTCTAGATCGCGAATTGACAATTGAGTATCGATTGGAAGAACTTTCTATCTGAACGATCCAGTATCGCTCGGGAGAAGTTCATTCATTGCGACAATGTTTCTAAACAAATGACTTTAAAATGTTCAGTGCAATGAAAGTTTGGCTAGCTGACAATATTTAGACTGAAAGTTCTGATTTGTGAATTGAATAAATAATACATGCATACATAAAATCACGTATTTTTCTAAATAGGGTTAGCACGTACCAATAATAATAAAATCCAAAACTCCCAGCTGTTCTAATTTTAAACACATCAACACAAATTTTAATCACACACTTCAAGCATTTAACCAGCAAACAATCTTCGCCAAACCATTTGTATCCTGACACACTTCTTTTGCCTCGTCCACATTCATTATTCTCTTCTATTCTTCCCACTCGGAAAAATTCGCAAACTCAACAACCCATCACTCGCCTCAATCCACACAATCGCTCACCAAGTATCTCGCTTTGCTAACCTTTCATTCGACATTCGTTTCACATGCCCGAACCATCGCAACTGACTTATTTCTACATTCTTAAGGCCCGAATGTAGCTGTCTGCGAGAAAAGAATAGATTTATACAGATTTAGTGTGTCGAACAAAGGCAGCAATAGGGAACGCGCTCTCGTAGAGGGATTAAAATTGGTACTAAATTTGAACGTATCATCACAAACAAGGGTTCATTTGAAAGATAAAAGTTCATTCTACATCCGTCTAGTGTTGAAATTTGTATTTTTTGTTGATAAAGTGGGTAACAGTAATGTGAAGTTAGGCAATTTATGACAAGTTTATGGCATTGTAAAATTGAAACAAAAAATAAAACTACAATTTCAACACTAGGCGGATGTGGAGTTCATCTTTATCTTCTCAATTTCATTCCCCATTCAAAAGCATGTTTTTGCTGCGCGCAACTTCACTACATTACGCTCTTAACGATTCGACCGATTCGACATTCTTCATAAACCAATTTATTCCGCATTTAGTCCCTTGGGAGAGAAATTATGTGCCTTAGTTCGACACAGAGCTGAGTCAAAGTTCGTCAACTTATTACTCGCCTGAACGAAACTGAGTCAAGGGAAAAACCGAGCTGGACGACTTCTTTATACACTATTTCAAGGAAGCGAAGCGGTTTCTGCCAAAAGAATTGCTGATAATCCATGTTTACCAATTTTAAATTCCTAAGTCTTGTTCACTAACAGTAACAACCATAAGTGTACCAACAATATTACAATTTTAAAACTTTGGCCACCAGGCATTGTAACATATTCAAGTTAGTATCTCTCATCTTGTGAACTTCAGGTAATCCATACCTTCGTTATGCTTTCTAAACACCCTCAGAAAATCTAATCTCTACCACTAAGTAAAACCTCAGGTAGATCGTTTCGCTGTTAGTTTCATTCCTCCACATTAACATGCAGAAGTAGCTTGTGCTAACGAAATCTTCCAGTTCCACGCCATCAAAACACGATTTCAAGACTTCAAGGTCAAAGGTGACACACACAAACGCAATGCTTCGCCGGCATACTAAACGCTAAAATGCGTACATGATAGAAAGTTGCCAATTGTGGTAGTAGATTCATTTGCATCCTTGTTGTTTTCTGAATTATAGTGATTCGAGAATTTTTATGTTGGAGTAGAAATTTTGGTTCTTCGACTACTATGTAAAATTATTTCAATGTACAGTACATGTCTTGAGGATTCTTTCTTGCTTCTTTTTTTGAAAACAATAATTGCTTGTCAATAAGTCTTGTGTCTTGGAAAAGAACAGTTTTTAATTCGTTGATAGCTTCAAAATGTTCTTCTTCGACTACTACTATCATTTCAATCTCTCTCTAAAGTCCTGTTCACACATGGACACATAGAAGACACACACAGGCAACAAAAGCAAAATGAAGAACGTGTGGAACGTTTGTGGCCACAAAATTGATTTTTTCTTTACTTACATAGAAGCCACAAAATAGCGGCGCCTCTATTTCATAAGCAACACACAGTATTTCTTACTGTTGTGTGTGTGTGTGTGTGTGTGTGTGTGTGTCCGGTATGTGTCCATGTGTGAACAGGCCGTAAAAGGTAAACAGAAAGGCCACACTTCATTCGCCCTAGTGTCCACTCTTGTCATATATTATACTTCGTACCAGCAGTAAAATGCAAACATTTCTATCCTAATATAGGTAGTACTTCTTTTCCTAATAATTTTCTGGTTTAATTTTATTTCTAAGCGAGGTTTTTAAGGCTCCATACACGATTTAATTGTGTAAAAGAGATTTTTTTAGGTGTCCACAAGTTTTTTATAGTATATAATGTAAACGACTTCTTGAAGGTTTTGTTAAATCTTTTCAAAACTACTTTCATTTTACATTTTTATAAAGTAGCCCACATTTTACATTAAAATCGTTTCTGAAAACAAATTATTGTTGTATCAAATTATTACATTTGAAAGAACAGATTTTCTGAGTGAGAAATAAATATAGTTATGATTTAGTTAGACTCGGCAATATTGTAATAAATTGTAAAACGTTCAGGAAGTAAAATGTCGATTATTGCCAAATGTAAAACTAAACTATTTACAATGGAACTCTAAAAAAATGTGCATATTAAAGTTAAGAAGCGCAACGTCTCCATTTACAAAAACTTAAACACCACCTTAAGAGCATAAAACAATAGCCTTAAGAACCTATTCAGAATCCTATTACAAGCAAACCACTTTTACTCCAACCTATCCATGTTTTTACAATCTGTTAGCCATTGTTTCTCAAGTACTGTTACTGATACTTACACGAATTTGCGGAAATTATGACAGAACTGAAAGGAAACTGAAAAAGAATGTGTCACTGCAATTATTTACGATTTACAGGCAAAATTAAATCTACATTTGCTACATTTCAAAACTGTGTTCAGTTTGTTTTGTTATGGTAACAAGGTTGGTGGTAATGTACCATAAAGTTATGGCATTGAGAAGCTAAACCAAGAAATTGAAAAAGTTTGTTATTATGTAAACCGGAAAAAATGAATTAGTTCATTTTTATTAAGATTTTTTGCCATTTTACAAACTAGATCCACTAACACAAAAATTACTATACCTACTTAAACTTGATTGACACTTCATGATTCTTCACTCACTACTTAAGTTTGTTGGGAACGAATATACAGTAAAGAGTAAACTAAAAATTTGTTTATTAGAAGAACGTTGATTTAAAGTTAAAATCGTTGTGCAATATTATTTTCTTGCCAAATGATAAACTTACAAAGATTGACGAGGTTGCTTTGACTGCAGAGAATAGTTATTTGTCCAACTAGAGAGGAAAGCCCTTCTTTTTCCCACTCGAGCTCGAAGTTTGTGTCACGAGCGAAGCGAGTGAGGCAATCGAGCAAGAGTGGAAAAAGAGCTTTCCTCTCGTGTTAGACACAACATTTTTTTCACGACATATTTAAAAACATTGTAAATGTAGAAGAAACACATAACTAGAAGTTAGGTTATAACTGCCATCTGTCAGGATGACGTTTGAAAACAACGAAATGCAGCCAATATGCCAAATTAAATTTAAGTTGTAAAATCGTGAAATAATAGAAAAAGAAAGTATAAAACAATAATTGTAAAATAATAGTTTACAGTATATTACTATAAAATCAGAATTTTCAATAAAATAATAAATTTAAGTACCTACTTACAATTTTTAAAATATTTCATCGTAAAATAACTCTGGTGGTAACACTGCTTACTTTCCTCTCTAGTGAGGGGAAAACCTACTTTCCTCACTATTTCGCGAGAAGAAAATTGTGTTTTCTCCGCATGTCGTGAAAAAACTTATTATTTTGCTTCATAATTTGCCGGTTTTAAATTTTATTAACGAACAGTTAGGTACCTAATCATTTTTATTTTCATAAAAATTACAAAATAAAGTTTTTGACATTATTTTTCTTTTTTAGTAGGTAGGTAATAATAATAAAAATTCAAGAATAAACTTATATTTCTTTGCCTGTCAATAAAATATCAAGGCAATCGCAGTTCAATTATTGTATGTTATATGTGACGTCAAACTATTCGGTATTCGACCGAATAGTAAACCTATATTCGGTGTTCGGCTGAATAATGAAAAACCTGCCGAATAGGCAGAATACCGAATAGATGTCTATTATTCGTTGCAACTCTAATTAAAATATTAACTTAATCTCATATTTTGGTATGATGACAGATGACAGTTGTGTTGAATATTGTGAATTTAGTGTTGCATTATGAACTCATAATACAATAGTGTCTCCTATGGAGGGCTTTATCTTACTAAAGTTACCTACATAATGACATTATTGTATTTTTTGCTAGTATTGCTAGTTTACCATTGGTTAATAAACGTTGTAATTCTTAGTCATACTATTAATATTTTTGCAATAAAGATAAAGCAATTTCATGAAAAATATGTAATTATAAATTTAAAAATTTCCGTATCTAATGGTGCAAAAAAACACTCAATTACATTCTCGATTACATTGCACTCAAAAATAAAATCATACGATACGTTTTCAATTAACAGTTTGATACTAAACACACTAAGTAACGTATAATTTTCTCAGTCTGTAGACTGAACGCTAATTAAAATATTTAACCTATTAGACAATTTCGCAAAGAATCACTTTCTTCAAGGACTAATAGACATTTTAACTACCAAAAACGACTAAAAAATGCAAAGCTATGATGAGGTATCTCAAATTCAATAGTTAATTATTAATAGTATAAGAAAACCAAAAATGTGAATCATCGATAGGTAGACTTTCTAGAGATGGTTTTACCAGTAATTAATTCTTGCAACAGTTTCACAATATATCTTATGGTTTACCTTTAGGTTTACCTTAAGTGGTAAAAGGCTTATGTCAAAAATCCATGCAGATATAATGGGCCCGTCTATTCTGAAATCAATTCAGTTTTAAAATGGTTTATTTCATCATCTTCTTCATCTTCAAAATTAAAATATACACAATATGAGACCTTAGTCGATCGTATTTCTTCGTTATATTTCGAGTTGGTCGACATTGTCGATCTACATGGTCGATCGACAATGTTGCTGTAGTGAGAACATCTCATTCCATATTCTACAAAAGACGGCGGGATAGCATATAGTAGTGTGGGAGGGGGGATCTAACGTTTTTAATATTTAGATCTTTGCTCGATAAATCGTAACGCTAAATCAGGATTACTTATTATCGAACAACCTCCACGATATCGTAAGCCAAACGGTATTATAACACTTGGGTGATGCTTTATAAATGAGAATGAAAGGAATATATAATAATAAAACACACACAGCGGTAATTAACGATTAACTATATTAATAAAAATGTAAACTAATATTTAAATAAAATACTTGAATTTAATAAAACGATACTTTCGACATTTGTCTTAAACGTTTAGGAAAACCACTAATTAATTTGTTAACTAATTAATTAGATGGATAAAACACTAAACAAAAGATCGTGATGAATTTTGGAATAAGATTAACTAGCAACTAATATATTGCTATAAATTACGGAAAACACACAGATAACAAAACACACATAAAACATAAAATATTAACTTACTCAAAATACGTAATTTCACATTCACAAATAAACAAATAAAAACGGAGAGTATTGAGATTCACTTGAGCACAAATAAACAACGATTACAACAAGACAAATTATTCTCAATATTTAAAAGCGTCTTTCTCTTTCGAGATCTTAAAACTATCTATTTTACAAAACGAAAAATGTTACAAACTCTATGGTCAAAGCCATCCCTTAATTCTAAAAATAGTTACTGACCGTTGCTACAGTGAATCTCAAACATTTCCAAATGAAGTTGAAATACTTTTCATTGAACTAAACGGTTTCCGTATCTTACATTTTGACATCTGCCGAAATGCCAAAATGTACATTTTAGAAACTAGGATTTTAACACTAAAACCAGATGTTCTTCTTAGAAGTCGGATAAACACGTGGGAAAAACCGTAGAGCTTTTACAAAAATATTTCAACTTACAAAAACAATAATTATTGATTCTAGTACAATAAATTAGCCCTGCTACAACTCTTCCCCCTTTACGATGTAACTTAATCTCCAAATAGATTAATGTTACACATAAAAATGACCAACGACTAGTTTAGGAATCGAACCTAAACGAAATGTCAATAATTATTCTGTTCTGGACATGGAGTAGCTCAATCCAACATTGGTTACTGCGATGTCCTCGACTTGATGACTGGTCCACTATTTCTCTCTGGCCACACTCTGGCTGATGACGTATTTTCTTGGGGTTTGAGTAGCAGGGTAGGTTGCATTGAGAAACCTACAACAAATTATCCACAGCAGTATCTCTTTCTTTCAATTACAACCACAGTTTCTAACTACTTCAAAAAAAATTCATTCATTTGTTCATATTCAATAATAATATACTCGTAACATAAATTCAAACTACTTTCATTTGTTCACTTATAATAATATCAAATTCTTTATATTTATATAAACATGCTTAATTACACTTCTAATTTATATATACTTCATGCTGTCCATAATAAAAATTTAGTTTTTAATCAAATTAGATAAATCGTGACCTTTTCCATATGCCATAATTATTGTTATCTCCAATTTAAAAAAATCCCAAAAACTCAATTACTTAATTTTCTTTTTCTTACGTTTCTTGAACGTCAAATATTTTAAAATAGCCTTGCTTGCATTAATTAATTTCATTTTAATATCATTAGCATTGTCATATTTACTTTCATTTCCGATAAAATTGTTAAAATTATTTGAATAATTATTCCATGCATTTTTATAATTTATAAGAAAACAAAATGGATTTTGCTCACCTGTAAATTGTTTTGAACTTGGCCCTGCATCTCTTGATTTTTCTGTTTCCGGTGAATTCGGCTGCATGTGACCTCGGGCGCGGGAACGGGCGCGTTTGACTGGCTCCTGGTTCTGGTATTTTCCCTTCCCCGCCGAATTTGATTCGCGACTCCGGGCGCGGCGAATCTCTTCTTTCAGGGCTCGCAATAAAATTAATTTCTTGATTTCTTGTGCTTCTTTTTCTTTAATTTTCGCATATTTGATCTCAAATTCTTCTTTTGTTTCAATTATTATTTCCTTTATTTCTTTTTCTGAATTCCTATTTGAATCATAATTTTTCACATTTCCTTTTCTTTTCTTCCGTGGCTGTTTTTTCTTCGTAATTGTTTCTTCTTTATTTACTTTTTCAATTAATACATTTACTTCATTTTCATTTTCAATATTCTCTTCTAGTGCAACCGGTATATTAAACTGAACTTCTTCTTTAATAATACTCATATTGATGTGGACCGTAAATTCTTCAGGAACATTAAACAAAGTTTCTAATACATCATCTTCAATATCAAATTCCAAATTCTCTTCTTCGGTAGCAGTAACAGCTGATGATTCTTCATAATAACAATACTCATTTTCAACCATAACTCTCTGCGCAACTGGCGCCAACACTTCCAAAGCCGCTTTCGTGGGGCTGGAACAAAACTCTTTAAAAATATTCATAAAACACGTCGCCATAACCTCCTCTGGGCTGGGACAATACTCTTTAAAAATATCCATACAACACGTCTCCAAAACCTCCTGTGGGCTGGGACAAACTTCTTCAAAAATATCAATACAACACGTCTCCAAAACCTCCTCTGGGCTGGGACAAACTTCTTCAAAAATAATATAAAAATCATCATAAATAGCATCAGCTGCGACTATTACTTCCAACGACACAATATCCTCTGTGGACTTTAAATCTTCTTCTACCGATTCTAACTTATCTTCTTGCTCCAACTTTACTTCTAATGAATTACATTTCTCTTCTAATATATCTAACTTTTCTTCAACTGGCTCCACATCACAATTTACTTCGTACTTTTCTTCTTTACGGTGCACAACATTTTCAACAATTACATTTTCAATTTTTACTTCTTCAAACGACGTTAAATCTTCTGTTTTCTTCTCAATTGCCACACAAATTTTTGTTTCTACTGCCTCAATCTGCTCAATACTCTCGCTACACGATTCTAATTCGATAGTACTATTATTTATTTCTACCGCGTTATTTATTTTAATTTCTTTTTCTAAAATACTACTGTTATCTGTGCTTTTCCCTGATTTTTTTAATTTTTCTCTTAAAATGCCTAATCTTTCTGCAACAGTATATGCCGCGTCTAGTAACTTGGCAAAAGTAATGTCTCCGCGGGGCAACACTTCATCTTTTATGATTGGTAACAAACCATGCAAATATTCTCTTATGTTCTCAAACTGTGTTCTTTTAGTATCAAATTCACTAGCACCACCAAAAATATTATAATTATTTATCATAACTCTTCTAGTATATTCCAAAAAATTTTCATTCTCTTTATGCGGTTCGTAAGTATGTATTCTGCTGCAAAAATAATTCTGCAGTCTAAACTTTAAGTCATTCCAAGAATTTGAATTAATAACAAACGGATCATATTTTACAAATTCGGCATCACCCACAATTAAATCTAAACAATTTCTAATTATATCTGCCTGTGTCCAATAGTAATTCGTTCCCGTTACTTCTAAACAATTAATAAAATTTTCCAAAGAAACATTTGGATGTCCAGAGTAGAGTAAACACTCGTACAATCCAGCAGTTCCTCTATATTGATTTTGATAATAATTATTTTTATTAGATCGACAACGATAAGACATTTTTTAAATTTAATTTTTACAAGGCGTACAAGATTTTTTTAGCTGCCACCGCAGTTATAACGGGGGGTTTATTTATTTATTTATATAAATTTTAACATTAAGGCGTACTGATTCAAGATTTTTTTGCTGCCACCAGTTGTGGGAGGGGGGATCTAACGTTTTTAATATTTAGATCTTTGCTCGATAAATCGTAACGCTAAATCAGGATTACTTATTATCGAACAACCTCCACGATATCGTAAGCCAAACGGTATTATAACACTTGGGTGATGCTTTATAAATGAGAATGAAAGGAATATATAATAATAAAACACACACAGCGGTAATTAACGATTAACTATATTAATAAAAATGTAAACTAATATTTAAATAAAATACTTGAATTTAATAAAACGATACTTTCGACATTTGTCTTAAACGTTTAGGAAAACCACTAATTAATTTGTTAACTAATTAATTAGATGGATAAAACACTAAACAAAAGATCGTGATGAATTTTGGAATAAGATTAACTAGCAACTAATATATTGCTATAAATTACGGAAAACACACAGATAACAAAACACACATAAAACATAAAATATTAACTTACTCAAAATACGTAATTTCACATTCACAAATAAACAAATAAAAACGGAGAGTATTGAGATTCACTTGAGCACAAATAAACAACGATTACAACAAGACAAATTATTCTCAATATTTAAAAGCGTCTTTCTCTTTCGAGATCTTAAAACTATCTATTTTACAAAACGAAAAATGTTACAAACTCTATGGTCAAAGCCATCCCTTAATTCTAAAAATAGTTACTGACCGTTGCTACAGTGAATCTCAAACATTTCCAAATGAAGTTGAAATACTTTTCATTGAACTAAACGGTTTCCGTATCTTACATTTTGACATCTGCCGAAATGCCAAAATGTACATTTTAGAAACTAGGATTTTAACACTAAAACCAGATGTTCTTCTTAGAAGTCGGATAAACACGTGGGAAAAACCGTAGAGCTTTTACAAAAATATTTCAACTTACAAAAACAATAATTATTGATTCTAGTACAATAAATTAGCCCTGCTACAGTAGTTAGGATGCTAGGCTCTGGTTACAGAGGTCGTGGGTTCGAATGCCGGTCAGGTCAGGAAATTTTCACGGCCTGATTTG
The DNA here is from genome assembly GCA_947534325.1 of Agonum fuliginosum. Taxonomy (NCBI): domain Eukaryota; kingdom Metazoa; phylum Arthropoda; class Insecta; order Coleoptera; family Carabidae; genus Agonum; species Agonum fuliginosum. The sequence goes on along the minus strand of OX384034.1, from coordinate 3,713,877 downwards.
GATCGGTACCTACTCCCGTTACCATTCCAAGTTGGGATCTAATTAACTTGGCAACCTCTAGCTATCGGGCACCGGCTAAAGGCTGTAACAAGGGCTTGCGCTGGGTTGACTGGCAACACACGGTAGTAAAGTAAACAAGAAAATGGCTCACAAAGTATAATACTGTGTGTGTGCCATCAAGTCACCCTAGGGATATAACCCAAATGAGGTTCAAATCCTGAAATCATAATACATACATACATATTCTACAAAAGATTTAGTCTCTACAGCAATATTGTGGATCGACTGTGATCTCATATTGTATAGCTTTTAATTTTGAACAAGCTTTGTTTTTGACAACAACTACTGAGGCGAAACCATGAATCCTTTGTTCAACTTTTCAAAATACAAAATACGTAGCCGGATACATCGATTATAAACTAGCCTCAACAGATACCAAGTAGATACCCGCATAAATATATCATATTAATAAAATCTGCTGTGGCCAGCACACGACCTCTCGCCTAATTCTGTTTATTCTACTAATCTAATAAATAGTTTTACTAACATTTTAATAGTTTCATGTTCATGTAATATGTAAACGATAATGTAAACCAAGATGCAAGCAAAAGATGTCAACTGTACTGTCACTGTCATAATCATTCAAATTTGTGTAGAAAATTTTTTATATGATCGTGGACAACAAGATACTAGAATCTCAAAAAAGTAGAATATTAGTTGCACTTTATTCTATTGTTAAATACTACCAGATTCAGCAAATTGTATTGAAAATTAACTGTACCTATAGATAATTATATTATCTTTTATTTTTACCTAATTTCAAAAATTGTCATAAATAAATAATGTACCAATTTTTTGAAGGAACACTATAATCAAGCTTCAAAAAGTACTACTTCCGGTTTGCGGATTTCTACCAAAATCTTATCCGGTGTTAAAATCCTTATTAAAACCATAAATATGAAATTTGATTATTAACGGTTTGATTATCGGGAAAATAGCAAATTCATGTTGTAGAGACCCTGAGACCACCAAATATGAATATATGAGGCGAGAGGTAAAAATGTGTACAACCACAACGGTAACGTATTTCGCTCATGAAAACACAAACTACGATTTCTTAAGGGTGTCGTCTCCGTAAACAAAATATTGCGTGTTTAGAGGTGTAGCAGTTTCTGCTTTACTCATTGCATATTAAAAATTTGAAAGAAAAACAGGTACTAGATTTTTGTGAAAGAATTAATCTAGGATTATGCCCAGTCTTTGAAATCCATATACAAAATTAATGAAAAAGTGTGTTTTAAGCAATTTTTACATGCTCTTTCTTATTATTAAGAGATTTATTAGAAAGTGTAACTCGGCATAATCCTAGTTGCATTCTTCGTCTGTAAATAAATTTATGAAATTTAGCTTTATTTATAAAACTTCGTGAGCATTGTAGAAATTGTTAGACTGCTTTTCCGTATTTTTAGCGAGCGTTTCTATACATTAACATAGGACAAACGCGGTGTTGAGCTACATGGAATCGATACCCTTAAAACAACAATTCCATTGCTGTATATTTAATCAAGCTCAGACTTCAACAAACACATGTAACTTCTAAACTTAGAAGTTAGAAGTAAGATTTCACCCTCGGGTATTGCACACTATCCCATTCGTGTTATAAACATCGCAGCAACAAATCTCAAACTCACTGAAACAAGAACGTAAACTTGCATTGCACTGATGCACTTTAACCGCAAACAAGGAAAGAAGCCATGATGAATTCAACAACAAAAGACGAACTACGAACTAGCATAGCAAGCTGGCTGGAATATGTTTCACTTGTTTTGTTGTTTGAACTCGGTGCACGTGTGACAAAACGTTGCAGGAATTTCAACTGTTTGTAGTGACAGGTGACAGGGAATTTCACTTGTGGTTTATGAGTGTAGTGGTAATAAGGTGAAGGAGAGAATATTTTGTTTTGAGATCATTTGTTTGTGGTGAAAAGAGTGATATATTTTCTGCTTGAATCTCTGTTCCTTATCAATATTATCATTTGGACGTGTGGACATATGAACTGACGATTAGAAAATCTGTATGTTCATACGATATTCGATAGAATTTTGTTCTTACACTATGGCACCTATATAATTTGACCCGAGGAATCGAATGGTGCAAATATTTTTTTTTTACTTCGACCAGTTTTCGAAAACTGTGGGTCCTCGTTGTCGAAATAGTTTATAACCACATTTTAAGCCAAATCTCAATATTATTCTGTAGGCTAGAAAATAAGCAAGTTTTATCTCTTCGATTTTGTACCATTTTTTAAATACCTCAATAAAAATTGTACCCTTTAGAATTTTTTGGTGAAAATTTGGATTCCTACATAATATGACCCGAGGAATCTAATGGTGAAAAAATATGTTTTCCATTTCGACCAGTTTTCGACTAAAAAAAAATATGTCGAAAAGTAATGGTCGAAAAAAAGTTTCCACTGCAGATTTGAAATCCTCGGGTTCGAATTAGTGTATAACTAAATTTTCATCCAATTCTGAGAGAAAAAGTTATTTTGACTAAAATTTCATCAAGGGGTGTGCCTACGTTTTTGGCCATTTTCGAAAACCCTTCATACAAATTGTACCCGTTGGAATTTTTTCGCGAAAATTTGGTTTTATATGTATTTCGACGCGAGGAATCCAGTGGTGAAAAAATTTCGGTCATAGCTACTCCCGTTTTTCACCTGCTAAAATTATCTCGAAAAGTATTATCCGAATTTTTTTTTTAGTGGCACCATTGGATTCCTCGGGTCCAATATAGGGTGTAACCAAATTTTGAGCGAATCGAAAATTTTCGACATTTTTAAAAATTTTCAAAGTCCATTTAAAATTGAATCCGACAGAATTTTTTAAAGAAAATATATATTTATATGTAGTTTAATACGAGGAATCCAGTGGTGTACTTAAAAAAATATACAAAAATATTTGTATTTGTAGGTATAGTAGTAAAAAGAGAGCATGGCGGGCCACATGATTTTTTTTTATTAAAATACTATCGAGTGTGGTATCAAATTAAATCTCTTGTTAAAATAATTCTAGTAAAATAACTTTTAAATTATTCTAATTTGTAGAGTTTGTTTGTCAATTAAAGCTCTCGGGGAGAGTATAAAAATGTAAAAAATGATATTTATGCGATTTTCAATTTCAATAGTTTCTCCAAAAATTATTCAAATGTTTTCAAGTGTATTAAATTAAAGCTCTCTGAGAAAGAGATCTAGTCAAAGAATCAAAATGCAGCAACTGATGTACCTATTTAAAATTATGTATGCGAAAGTCGCTAAAAATACTTTATAATTAAATAATTAATCAGTGTTTTCTTTTGTTTCAGGTAAGGATATTCATCTGCAGATCCATATTTTTCATTCTCGATATGAGTAAGTCAATATTATTTGTTTTACTGACTATAGCACCCTTGGGATAAATCCGAGATAAATTTTAGATAGCCAGATAAAACTGCAAGAGTTTTTAAAATTTTAATGTTTCTAAACGATTTGGAATAAGCGTACCTTCGGGTTTGTGGATTGAAACCAAAATTATATTGGTCTATTAAGAATCGTATTAAAACCTTAAATACCATATTTGAAATTTTAATGTTTGATATTTTTTGAGGTATCGTGAAAGAAAAAAGTGTAACGTACCTACGAACGCACGCACACACATACATCATTTCGAAAATGTTAAATTCTTACTCTAAGGTCCCTAAAACGTGCTTATCCACAAAAAAACTCACACTCAAAAATTTTGACCCATCACAATACCTCCCTTATAGAATATGAGGCGGGAGGTAAAAAGCAAGTCAAACATCAATACCATCAGTTTTTGCATTCTGCTAAACAGCAGAACACACACATAAAAGCGTGATAAATACATGACGCACCGTTTGATACATTTTCATAAAAGTGACGTTTGGTTCCTCGCCCTTTTAGCTTCACTCCTTGTCACTTTCTTTCTGGCGTATCGCCACTCGCGATTCCTCGCGTGTCGTCGCGATTCCTCGCTACACAGTCGGAGTCAGAGTCGCATGATTCCCACTCCGTCTGAAACTCTGAAACTACAGAACTACACTGCTGCCGTCTGCTGTAGATTCACTCGTCGCGAGACTAGACTCTGTGCGGTGTTAGCGTGTGTCGTGCACTCTGATCTCGCTCTAGATCGCGGTGATATTAAGATTGAGATTGAGATTGAATAGTGTGTGTGGTAGATTGATGCGGTGTGCTGTGGTTCGTGATTGTGATGTGAACGTGAGTGAGGTGCCGTTTGTAGCGTTGGAGTTGGATTTTTGAGTTGGAGAACTTATAGGTTAGTTTTTTATTGTTTTGTTCTTGTTGTTGTTGTATTTTGTTAAAGTACCGGGTCTACTGTCAAATGTTTGGTCCAGTTCTGTTATTATAAATTGAATTTTGTTTATTATTCATATTTACAATCAACAACCAACCGCGGTTCTGAGAACTCATGTTCATATCCAGTCTGGTACACTTTCCAGTTGAACTGCACCAAAATCTCCTCAATGGTGTACACTTTACTAACAACTATGACTAAATTGACGGTATAATATATTTCTTTACTGACAACCGAGCTGACAACTCACAATAATTATTATCAGACCTGAGACATCCAAATTGGAGAACATATAGGTTAGTTTTTTTAATTGTTTTATATTGGAATTGATATAGTGTTCTTCTTGATTATCTGTTAGTGTACCGGGTCTACATAAAATACAAAATATTACTGTCAAATGTTTAGTTCAGTTCTGTTATTATTATTGTAAATGCAATTTTGTGAATTGTTCTTATTTAAAATCAACCGTGGTTCTAACAACTCATGTTCAAATCCAGTCCGGAACATATTCCAGTTGCACTACACCAAAATCTCCTCAATGGTGTACTCTATACTAACAAACAACCATGACTAAATTGACGGTATAATATTTTTCTGTATTGACAACTCACAATAATTATCACGCTTCAGCTGTGATATCCAAATTGGTTTAAATGCGTAATATTATATCTACGTATGTATGTAAATCTTCTCGTACATATCAGTATTTTGCAGGAAAAATACTGCTAAAGTCAGGAAGCGAACATGTTAAGTCAGTAGTCTTTTGTTGTCTGGTACTATGGTAACTTGGAACTTAAACAAAATTTGTGCTATAAACCAAAACCCTTCATATCCACCAAATGTATTTTTGATCAAACTGGCCATTTAATAAACCTGTCTTACTTCGTCCTAATGTATCGTACCTACATTGTTTTGACATTTTGTAGGTTAAGATGATATATGACGTTTTGTTCAACTCCAATTTATTTAATTATGCCAAAATTATATTTGTTATAAACTTCTTTACAAAACCAAAGTCTATGACACCTCCTGCATGTAAGAATTAGCAGGATTGTACGCTACATTATCCAAACCATTAGTGATTATTTTCCAATATCCATTTATTCCAATTTATCCTAAATTAATCTTAAATTAAGTAATAATTTTATTGAAAAAAATGTCCCATTGAAAAAAGACATCATTGGAAAAAAATTCATTGCAAAAATGCATTATTGGAAATAATTATCATAGAAGAAAAATGGACGGATGTTTAAACTGAATTTATATCATTTCATTTTTCTTGCACTGGATATAGTAGACAGGAAAATATTTCAGATAAATTTTGAAGAGAACAAAATTCTGCTTCTATATCTGTAAACAGACTGTAAACAAAATTTCAAAATTGTTATAAACATCTTATATCCAATATCCAAAAGTTGTTGTTAATGCCAATTTCTTATAAGAAATAATTGTCGGAAATTAAGCCATTAAATAAATGTTTTATTAACTAATCTTAATTTAGTTAATCTAAATTACATTTTTATTCGCAGAACTGTTAACAACAAAACAACTTTATCTACAGATAAAACTGTTTATTGTTTTTCTTGTTAATGAAATAAAACATGATTTATTCGATGATTTATATTCAATTAAGAACCACGTAATAATTCTTGTGAGAATTGATTTATCATTTTTTGATTCGTATGAAATTTCTGGTAAATTTATCGTTTGTCATTGTCAGAAGAAAATGACGAAAATGAAATATTGATATGGTTAATGGTTACATTGAAAATTGACGTTATTGGCAGAGCCTTTTATATTTTTGGTAATAAAATATGATTTATTTAGATTCCTCAATAGTATAAAAATAAAATTAATATTTTAACGGTGCGTATTTTTTTTACTGTCATAGGTGTATTTAAATTATTTATTTATTTATCTTTGCTTCAGGCTTTTCAAAATAAGCTAGTTTGATTGTAATTTTATTCTAATTGGCTAATCTCTCTTATTATAATTTTGTCACATTTTTGGATATTTAGATAAAGAGATTAAATGCTAACAAGGTGTGAATATGTTTAGAAAGTAAAATTGGCGGTGATTTGTGTGAAATATTGGCGACACACTTTGTTCGTTACTTTCTCAAAGAAAGGGCTTGTAAAAAGTGTATTAATTTGATTTTAATGTCTTATTCCTTTCTTGGTTACATAATAGAACATTTCTACTCAGTAAATGGCCATTATTTGCTTCATTTAGAAGATGAACATTTTTTCAGGTACACATTCGTTTACGCGGAAAAATTATACGTCCATACGCACACACACACAGACATCATCGTGAAAATAGTAAATTATTATTCTAGTAACGTGCTTATCCACCAAAAACCCATACTAGATTTGACCCATTACAATACCACTCTTATAGAACATGAGGCGAGAGGTAAATAATTAATAGAAAAAGTCATCAGTAAGAAAAAGCTTACTTTTTACCTTCCGCTTACCTGTAAAGGAAGGTATTGGAATCATGCAAAAAATCGGGTAGTGAATTTTTAGTGGATGAGCACGAATTAGGGTCCTTACAACTCATTTTTGATTGTTTCACGATGATGTCTGTGTGTATGTATGTGTGTGTGTGTGGTCAAGGCCGGGTGTTAGTCGCATAACTCAAATACGAATTACCCGATAATTTTGATATTTGGTATTTAACATTTGTATATAAATTGGAAGAGCTCATTAGATTTTGCTACACATATCTTCATCGGAAGTGATATTTTTTGAAGATTGAAAAGGTTAATTGTCATAATTGTATATAAATTTGGAAAAATATAGTATTTATTTGTAATAAGAATAAGAGGAAAAGTTATTTGCAACTTACGTTATAAAAAAATTGTCTTTATCTGGTAGCATTAAAGAACTGCAGTAAAATTTAAAAAATAAATTTATCAAATAAAACGTTGATATCTTGTAATCCATGATCGATTGATTTTCGTTTCTGCGTAAAAAATATTGACAGGTGAGACGGGTGACAAGTTGGCATACTAGCGCTATATAAGTCCTAAGCCTCCTTGGTCCTAAGTAATATATTAAATGTAGTAATTGAACGAAGGATGGCTTCAACACAGCAGAGTTTTCCTGTGAATGAATCTTTTTATTCAGGTGATGCAAATTTCTGTGTTTGAATATTTTAGATTTTTATTAGTAGGTATATTTTAAATGGGCACCGGATTGTACGTATACATTTCTGTTTAAAGTCTAGATATGGCGGAAGGTTGTGTGATGGCCACGTCAGATTTTTATGTTTGTTAACAAATAAAGTATTAATTTATTATTTATAATTTTTGCATTTTAAGTCTTAATAAATAATATGTATACATATCCTCTTGTAATTTTTAACCATAATTAGAAACATAATTTATGTAGCACATAAAATATGAGCTAACTACTACTAGTACTACCCATAATTACAATAAATAGTCTCGAACTCAGTGAAGTGCAAATTAATTTTAATGAAACACGGGCGTAAATAAATAGCCACGTTTTAGTCGCATTGTAATCATTCATTTTATGCAAGACTGCTGAGAATATAAACCTGAAGACGATATTATAATTAATAAAACTTGATATTCATGTAGATTTTATACCTACACATATTTATTTTGTATACATTTATGATTATTTTTAATGTTGCTAATTGGAAGAATTTACGCATATTATTTTAATTGAGACACAAACATAAAAATATGAATAATTTTTTATGTTAACGGGCTCGTCTACCTTTTTTACGAATTCCTAGAATACTGTCAATATATTTTTTTCTATTTCACTCTCTTTCCCACTGCTACAGCTGTCCGAAACCAGCCCGAAACTCTTACTTTCCCACATCCTAGCTATGCAATGTCATTTTGAAAATACCTACTATAAACATGGCTCCAGTATTCCCATAATAACTTCTGTATTTTTTAAAGAAATTAAGTAGGTAAAACAAAAATTATTATTTTTTTATTATTAATTTTTTCTTGCCATTTATAGTGACCGAAAACAATCATATCAAATAATGACAAAAAACCGCAAGAAACGTCATTTTTAAATATATTTTTTACTTCAAATTTCTAGGCCAAAAGCGAGGCCAAAAGCAAACAATAAAAATATAGAAGCATTAAGACATCCTTTGTTAATACACTTATATGTAAAAGCATCATATATTTCAATTATAATTAAAGTAAACGTGGGAGGCGTACACCTCTGTAACGCTGTCAAATTTTTGGATAGACGTATGTACAACTTAAAGGCGCTTCCAATACGTCAATTTTACTGGAATTTTCTGTGATCTCAAATTTATTATAATTGTATTTACCTCCAGGGAGGTTTTGGAATCATGCAAAAAATCGGGTTGCGAGTTTTAAGTGGATAAGCACGAATTAGGACCCTTACAACTCATTTTTGATAGTTTCACGATGATGTTTGTATGTATGTATGTGTATGTATATGTATGTATGTATGTATGTATGTAGGTATATGTGTGTACGTGTGTGTATGGATGTTGCCAAGGCCAGATTTCTGGAGGTCGGATAACTCAAATACGAATTACCCAAAAATTTTGATGTTCCAACTTTACCACAACAGAGTTTTTTCGATTTTTCATCTAATTTTTAGGCTTATTTAGGACTCCATATCTCTACGAAAATTAAATATTTTATTTAGAAATTGTTCATCAATATCACTCGAAATCAAACCCTAGATTCTTATAATCTCCCTGTCGTATCGGCGCCAATCTCAAACAATAAAACGTAATAACATTTCGCCGCGTTTCTCAATCTCTGTCATTTGTGCGAAGCTTTTGAAAGCTCGCGAGTGTTGCTGCGTGACGTCGTAATGATTTTCCATCATTCTGCTGCTTCCTCAATAGCTACGGCAGTTTGAAAGCTCGTGTCGTGAGCTTGCAAGCTTGTAATGCCATTTAGTGACGTCTGACAGAGCTTTCGTGATCGCTGATCGTGAGAAGAGATTTTTTACCTCGTTTTGTGGAAAAAAGCTGCGCTTTGGCGATGACAGTGGCTGGCACAGCACCGCTAGGTTCTGAGTATTTTTTTGAGAAATATAATTTTAAGAATATTTTGTTGTTGTATTTATTTTATTAGTATAGTATTCAATGATGTAAATTTCCCATGAAAATCTTAGTTTACCTACTAAGCAAGCCAAAAACAAATGCAATAAACATTAAAAAAAAAAATTATTGACATAAAGATAGGTACCTCCCGAAAAAATAATTTTATCTACGATAATTCCACTCCTGTATAAAGTAAGCCTTAAAACAAAACACAATTTTATCGATTTGGCAGCGGATAAAAAGGAAGGTAACTTTTTGCAAGTGATACAACCTTATTTACCTTTTTTTAGCAACCAAACAATAAACAAAACACTAAATTGTTATTTGCTTCATATTTCTAATATTTGTCAGTGAAATGATTCGATTTTGGGAATATTTGTGAGAAGAGCCAAAGGAGTCGTTAAATTATCTCGTTGAATTACACTCGAGCATTTTATTTCCTCCGAATAAATTTCTGTTTGACATCTCAACCTTGTCACCTGACAGCAATTTGACTCGAAAAATTGTTTTAAAATAAAATCACTCCACCTACGGTTTAACCTTAACCTAACCTAAATTAAATTATATACAAATTTTATTGGAAACAATGACCCAGTGGAAAAATGCATTGTTGAAAAAAACGGACTGGAAAAACAGATTGGAAAAATGAATTAGAAAAAATGATTCCCTACCAAATGATAGCTATGAGATTCGTGCTAAATATAAAACTATAACATTGACATCTAAAATATCTGCTAGGAATTTTGCTCAAGTCCCAAAAATAAATTTCCGCGATGTGAAAATAGAACAATGAACGTTTTTTCTCAAGACCGCTATTTTGTTAATGGATGCCGGCATATCTAATTAGACGATATATGTGGCATTTGAAAAAGTATTTCGGGCGAAAATGTAATTCAAGGACATGAAAATGAAGCCAGAAAAGGCCGAGACAACTATTCTGGGATTTGAAGACAATATTGCGAAATAGATAAGAAAATTGTAAATTAAAGTTGTCCGTCCTTGCTTTGAAGAAATAAACTACATTTTTGTGTTTTAAATGCGAGGTAAATAAGACTGATAAGATAGACATTATTTTGGTACATAAACTTTATATTTCTGGCCTTAATTTTAAGTAGACTCATAATAAGGATGTGTAATAAAATAAATAGCAGGATTAAACGTTTTTACATCCGAAGGACATAAAACATCAAACTGGCCACAGATGCGAGATGTGTAAACTTGGTTAAATAAATAAAACGAAACAGCATTTGCACTGTGTACAACAACTGTACATACCTACAGCTTTGAAACCGTTTTCAGATAAACCTTGTTCTTGTTTTTGTGCTGAATTCATTTTTAGTTCATTTTAAAAAAGCGCCCATCGAACTCACGCCCTTCTAAAGCAAACTTTTAATTTTAAATTCGTTGCTGTATCGAATATTTTTTTAGGTAGGTACCTACCTACTTAATAAATTCGTATAAAGACAGTTATATTCTTATTTTTCTTTTTATATGTAATTCTATTTTTATTTTCATTGCTGGGAATAAAGCTTCATTCAGAAACATTTTTTGTGCGAATTTTAAAGACCAATGAAAAAATCTTTTTGTTTTCCTAAAATTATAAATTCAATTTTCCTTCCTCAATTTCTTTGAGAATAATTTAATTCTATAGTAGAACGAATTTTTTATTTTGGTTAAATTTTCCTGTTTATCGAGAAAATGTATTCGTCACAGTAAAAAATAAGATGATAATAAATTAGAAAAGATCTGATTGTTAGTACCTACATCTCGACCTACATATAGTACTACCAGAAATAAAAAGGTTCCATAAGTTTAAATCGTGATATAGTCAATTAATTTTGGTTCCGTTTTACATTTTCGAAGGTAGCAAAAATAACTGACGCATTTTCGTATCTTTGGAAGTTTTAATAGAGCAAAAGTTGAAACATCATTGTGGAATGATAGTAATCTAAACAAAATTATATCTGTCGAAATCAGAAAAGATTTCAAATATTCAACAAATTTATCTAAATTTGCACATTGCTAAATCATCATTCCATTTGATCACGCAACAATTTTATTATTATTATTACAAACCCGAACCACAGCGCAGCAAACTGTTAATTTATACAAAATCGCAACAACAAACTCCGCACGCAAAACTTAAATAGCGAACCCAATCACAAAATAAAGATACCATATTTCATCATCCACAATGCGGTAAAGTCGAATTTCCGTACCGGTTACGCGGTGGTACGCTAGGGTGGTATCAGGTGGTGCCTACGGCTGTATTGATGGGGATGTGACCATGAGGAAACTGTTTTATCGATACCAAGGTTAACAGGGAAACGGGACTTCAATTGTTCATTTACTAGAACGGAAGGGGTATTGGTTACCGGTCGATTTGAAATTGGGGCACATCAAAATGGTTTGAGAAGGAATTAGGGCAATTCTGACTGAAAAGTTTTAACTAGAACGTATCCAAACGATTCATTTATACAAGGTGTACCTATAGATTTTGCTTGCCACCATTGCGATCCCGAAAACTATGTATCTGTCAATTAGTGAGATTGGGAAACAATTGTTACCTCTGTCTCTTTGTGAAATTATCAGAATATCAAATAAAATTTATATAAATGTGAAATAAATTTAAAAAAAGTTGTTTTAAGAAGCAAGATTGCTTGCATAATTGCGTACAATACGTGTTTTATTTTCGAATCTGTTAAAATTTATTTGTTTAGTTACAGTCATGGTTAAAGAATAATTAAATTTGCCAACATGATCATTTCTAGCGGTCAGAATGTGGTATCTCTGGCCGTATCAGGAATACTATATTGACACTGATTTAAATGTAAAAATACACTTTCATACTATAAATAGTAACTAACATTGTAATTTAGATATATCTAAGTGGCTATGTGCCATAATTTATCTTAAATCGAAAATGTTATGACAAAACGTATTTGAAAATCTTCCATTTTCTACGATTGAGATCATCGTTATAAATAAATAAATTCACAATACTGAACACAGTCTCGTAGTTCATTTATTAATCTTCATTATTCAGTTTATAAAACATGTCGATTTTTACTCATTTCTCCTAAAATTAAAATAACATTGACAGTTTTTCTGAAACACTTTTCATTATTTCGCAGCAATATTTAACTGTTACTGTTTAACGTACGTGTTCTTTATATTATATATACCGGGTGTATATTGAAAAGTGAAACATAGGCGTTTAACATGGTAAATCAGTTTTTCCGTTCGCATTGCTTCCCTAATTATTTTAGACAAAAATGTTTCAAATATATGTTGTTGAGTATAAAATTCTACATCGGGATCTGTAAACAAAATTTATTTTGGTTGCTTTATAACTGCAGAAATCAAATTTGAAAATACACGGAATAGCGAATTAATAGTAACAGCCATGGAATTAAAAACAGGAGATGAACAAATGCGTAACGTTTTAAACGTCAAATTATTAGTACCTACGTATAAATGATTTTGACAATCTATTATTCTGACATTGACGTTTAAAACGTTACGCATTTGTTCATCTCCTGTTTTTAATTCCATGGCTGTTACTATTAATTCGCTATTCCGTGTATTTTCAAATTTGATGTCTGCAGTTATAAAGCAACCAAAATAAATTTTGTTTACTGATGTAGAATTTTATGCTCAACAACATTTATTTGAAACATTTTTGTCTAAAATAATTAGGGAAGCAATGCGACCGGAAAAACTGATTTACCATGTTAAACGCCTATGTTTCACTTTTCAATATACACCCGGTATATATATATATATATATATATATATATATATATATATATATATATATATATATATATATATATATATATATATATATCACTATATATTGCACAAATTATTAAATTTTTAAAATACTAGTCAGTGTCAGTAAGTGACAGAATGAATTATTTGTATCGGTAGTGACAGCAGAGACACCTAGGAACACCTATGAACTAATTACAACTTCTGACCGGGGTAGTCAATGAAAAACGTGTCCAGTCGGTAAACCTAATTATTTTTAACCGTGGTCATATTACAAAAACGTAATTAGACGTTTCAAAAGAAACGTTCCAATATTTCTTAAACACAAAGGTGCGTCCATAATTTCAAGATGCATCTTACTTTTAATTTCGTCACTTAAAATTCCCGATAATTCCCATCGTGGGTAGATCAGAATATTTTTATTTCACAACAATAAATCTCTGGTAACGGGTATCCTGACATCTTCTTGCATGATTTCCTGCAAGTATGGAAACGTTAGCCACCCACAGTCGCCAAATACAACACCAGCTTGCTGACAAATACGGACGTTGTAGGTTCATGACCTAACAAAACAACACTCAATTAAACTAAACCGTGGATTCAGCCGCTCAGCCATTGTTAGTGGGACGAGAAGCTAAAAACGGTGGAGTATTTGATGTGAAATGGTAACATATGGCGTTGCATGATGGAAATGTATATCATGCTAAGTCGGCTTAAGCTAATAAACGAGAAAAGAATATTTGCTTATTTGCTTTTGTCGTTTTAACGTTTTTGATAGCATGTCTAGATATTAGTTTAGTTCGTTGGCATAGTTAATAGTTATTGTTTTAATGTTGACTAATATAGTGTTGGTATAAAATTCGAAACAAAAAGCATGTTACAAAAGTTACTACTTACTATCTACTACTTAAGACGATCCTCTACCGCGCCAGAAAACAGCCATAACATGGATTTCGCGCGCCACTTCACAGCGTTTATTGTTTTGTTAAATATAATAATCTGAAAATATTATAGAAGATAAAAGTACAATCTAGAAAATGGTCGATGCAAAATTTTAAAATTTTGACAATTTTTGTTATTTTTTGAACACAATATCTTCTATAAAACGAATTTAAAAAATTTGATCGATTATTTCGCAGATCCAAACTTTGTTGACATCATATTAAAATTTGCCAGTTAAGGAGGTTGGGGACGCCTGCAGTGGCGTACCCAGACATTAGCCTTAGAGGGAGGATATGAAAATAAAAATATTTTTGATAATGTAAAACAAAATTAGCTGAACGCACGTTGGCTGATGTCATTGCATTGCTGTGATATTTATTTTTACAATAATTACTAATTCCCTAATCAAAAATGCTTGACATGCTTACATTTTTTTTAAATAACTTGCAAAAGGTTTAGACAAAGTACACAAAATCTTCAAGAACTTATTTTTAAAGGTTTATTGGAAATATTAATACAAGTTCTGTGAATTTTTCATCATTTTATCATATAGTTTAAACAAAAATTTAGTGAATTGCCATAAGAGTCCATGTAAAACGAGCGAATTTCAACATTTAATTACTCAAAAACCAGATAGACGAAAATTAAAAAAAAATAATTTTAGAATCTAAATAGTGAAATGAAGGCACTGTATAAATTTCAGCCTCTCATCATCATTTTAATAAACGGTCACCAACCTCCTTAATTCACTTATAAATAAAAGTTGTATAGTGACGCGCGAAAACCCTCTTTTAAATATTGAAGTTTTTTTTTTTGCAAATGGGTGCCAAAATTATATTTTCCCCTCAAACATAAATTATTTGTTATTTTTATGTTAAACAAAACAAGAAACACTATAGAATAGTGTGCGGAATTAATGTTTTTGACTGTTTTCAAAGAAATTATTAAGCACCACGTGACCACGTCAAAAAAATTTACCGGTTGTACATGGTTCAAAGTACTTCGAAGTGCACAAATTGAGAGATGTCATGGTGACATGTGTCAAAAAATTAAACGTCACATGACGTTTCCCGATATTTTGCGCACTTCAGATATTGCAAGCTCCCATGATACAAATTCGTACCTCATAAAACACCTAAAATTTAAAAAAACCTTTTAAAATTATTTAAAACCCGGCAGACTAGGTTTAATTTGTTAAATTCTATTTTAAATTAATTTTTAAAATCGACTAAAATAAAATAAATTTACAACTGAAAACACCAAATTGAAATTCATTATATTTATTTTTCTGGCGTGGTACTTAATACTTTCTTTGAAGGTAAGGTTTAACAACATATTTCTGTATAATGATATGAATTTGTTAATTTATTTAAGCAAATAAAACGAAGTGTTCTTGATTTCATTTTAATGTTGATGTTACGTACCTCGTTTGCAAGGCTACCAATGAAATATAGTTCATGGTTTCGAATAAACTGCAATGTTTTCTGTAACAAATTTACTTCTCGGCTTCTCGAGATAACGAAGTCACAGCCACCGAAGCTGCAAATCAATCCAATCATAATTGATTTAAAACCAGTGTCAATTATATTTGCTTTACGCGAACCACGGTCGCCATAACTTTCAACTTATTGGAAGTCATATGGAGGTAATTGAATTTATATACGAAAGAAGAAAAATGTGAAACGATATGCTAATTTCATTAAAAATTGTCCCATGCGAAAAGCTAATTTCCTGTTCAGAATTAGTGTATGTAAATTTTACAATTTTTTATTTCATACTGTGTAGAAAATTGGTTTTAGGCAGTGAACTACGTACCTGAGGCAAGTTTTTATTTAAAAACTTGAAGTATTTTGCCCATGTTCTACATGAGTAATGGCCGTTTTACACTACGCTAAATATTGAACAAGAAATTGCGCAACATATTGAACAATATCTTGAGCAATAAATTGCTTTGTTTTTAATAAACTCTGTTTTATACTGAGACAATTTTATATACTTACCTACAATATTTAGTTTGCGATTCTGCGCAGTTCGCATATAATAATAATTTGACAGCCGCGCTTTTCTATTTTTTCAGACAATTTACTAAGCAATGCAATATTTCACACAATTTGCTGTATGATACTACACAATTTAGATTGTTTCAAAAATTGAACAAGATCTTGTTCAAGATTTAGACAGTGATAGAGATGCTATCCGTCATAAGTCTGTTTCTCTCTCAACTTGCCTCACTGCTGCTGTTTTGTTGTGCGCTGCGGCTCCCTTCCAGGTACATAGTATAAAGTTCAGTAATTTTAGGTAAATGAAGGAAATTTTTGGAAAAACTTTTAAAAAACTGTTAGAAAAACATCATGAAGAAATATTTCTGAATGTCTACAAATTTATAGATAACTATAGGTAGTAAATTTATTCAATATTCTAATATTTGAAAATAGTAGTTGATTTTTCCTACAAGGAACTAATCATTCTCTAACAGTATCTGTCTACGGTCGAGTAATTCGTCTATAAATAGTTTTTTATTCTAATCGAAGTCCCCAGATGTCGAAAGCAGCGCTTTGTTCGGGTTTGGAAGTACCAACTACCGTTGACTATGAAATGAAGCATGTCTGCTGTATAAAAACTCAGCAACAATAGCCACGACATAAACAAAAACCTGCCGAGCTGCTGTTGGTTACACTTTCTACACTTAAACTGCACTTGGCGACATTTAGAGTACACCGGTGTACACTCAGTGTACCCTCGTAAACAAATTAAACCAACGTAGGTACCTATAATGAAAAAGAAAATTTTTCTTTTAACGTACGCCAAAAAAATTAGAGGTACATTTTAGTTTAAAGAAGCAAAAAGATAAAATGGATCTACAGATGTGCCTTTTTAAAATTTTGATTAAAAAATTGTACATGATTATAAAAATTCCGAAAATTTCAAAAAATACTCAATTTATGCAAACTTGACACGGTTATATCTCATGATAAAAATAAATTTTAAAAAGGCACATCTGTAGATCCATTCTTTCTCTATTAAATGTTTATAAAAACATTATCCTGAAGTCAATAATAATCTGACAGATTACTCGCAACGAAAACACTTTTACATTAGTTTTCAACTTCAAATTGACATTACATAGCTAGGATGCGGCAAAGTACAGGAAGAAAAGAGTGGAGAAAATAAAAGTAAAATCGAGAGTATTTTAGGAATTCGAAAAAAAAAAACGTAGACGGCGCTTAAGTAAAATGAATATTATTATACGTATTCAAAAGTAGATAAATAAAATAGTGCTCTATATGTATAGGACAAAATTATCATTATTAGTTTTTTTTCTAAGTATTGTCAATTAATACATTGAAAGTAAACAAAACAATGAAGTTGTTTACAACTCTAAACTATTCGTCTCTCCCCTATGATTTAAACATGACCTTGACGCTATAAACGCAAATCTCTTGTGCTGCAGGCATCTAGATCTAGCCTAGGCATTGGACAGTACCAGCTCTAACTGATAACATCTAGAACTTCAGCACGAATCACGAACCATTTCCGGTTTAACACTTAGCGCCCTCTGCCTCCGATGCGAACGTGATAACGACCACGTAATCAAGTTGACCTTTATTACATCGCTTATAGAAGGCGCTGGAATCTATGGAATTTAATTTGAATTCTTGCAAATTATTGTCATTAGGGAAGAAATTACCAAGGAGCTTGAATAGATTATCAAAGGATAATTAATTTCGGTGAACTGTGAAGCTTATTGATAAAATGGACTCTTGTTCTGTTGGGAATATGCAAATTTGCTATTTAAGGTTTTTGTGTTAACAATTTAAGGTGTTCGTCTACCCTAAAATTTTACAGTGTTACAGAGATGTACGCCTTTACGTTTAAATTAATTATAAATGAATATATGATCCTTTTACATATGAGTGTATTAACAAAGGATGTCTTAATGCCTCTATTTTTTTATTTTATGTCCTCTTTGGGCTACGAATTTGAAGTAAAAAATATTTAAAAATGACGTTTTTTGTCATTATTTGATTCGGTCATTATAAATGAAAGAAAGAAAAGAAAAAATTAAAACGCAAGAAGCCTGCAGCTAAGCTTCCTGCTTTTTCGAATAATTTTAGTTTTATTTAATTTATTTAAAAAATACAGAAGTTATTATGGAAATACTGGAGCCATGTTTATAGTATTTTTCAACTTCAAAATGACGTATAGCTAGGATGCGGCAAAGTACAAGTTTCGGGCTGGTTTCGGGGAGCCGTAGTAGTGGGGAAGAAAGTGAAATAGAAAAAAAGTAATATCGAGAGTGGTTTAGGAATTCGAAAAAAGGTAGACGAGCCCCTTAAGCAAATTACATCAAATGCCTTTAAAAGCTATGTGTCTAGACAAGAGTCATTTGTTTTCAATAAAATGGACAAAATCAATAAAAAAAATTGCAAGATACTTAGCAAGTCTATCATAGATCTTTATTTTTAAGTAGGCTAAACAAATTGAACAAATTATAATAAAACTATGAAAAATATTATGTTTAAATTAATGTTTAAAATTGGATTGTGGGTAACATATTCTATAGCAGTTAAAATTAAATTTAAAATGTAAAAACTAATATAAATTTACACCTAAATATAAAATAAGTATAATTTTCCATTTTTGACAGTTTTATTAAATTTGTTTCACCTTTTTGAAATTACAGATCTGTAGTAAACTGAGAAATTTGTTATTGATTTTATCAATTTTATTGAAAAGTGATATTTAACTAGTCGGAAAAATATTTTCATCTAGCTGGGCAATGAAGTTAACAACGATTCGCTTCCCATTGTCCACATATTACTAACCGATTGTGAGCAAAATAATTTCCTTGGAAAATAAGGAGTACCTATACGAGTATTAGACATTCAATATTGAAACCTTTATTTATTTTTGATGTATGTATTTATTTACTGTGTATATCCTCTGCATGTCTATCACAACTTCCTGCAGTGAAAGTGCATCGTCTACACACTGCACTTACAAACACACACACACACACACACACACACACACACACACACACACACACACACACACACACACACACACACACACACACACACACACACACACACACACACACACACACACACACACACACACACACACACACACACACACACACACACACACACACACACACACACACACACACACACACACACACACACACACACACACACACACACACACACACATACACACCTCGTCCTCGTGTCCGCCATATTGGTAGACCGCAGACATGAGACACCATCGACTCTTGCATGTTACACTTTTTGCTCTTCTCATTTGTTCTCGGTTGTTTTTCACTTGTTTTCCATTGCGATGCGGGTTTCTCCAATGTCGTGTTTTGTTGACTCGATGTTGCTTTGTCGACAAGGTGTTGCTTGATCTTAGATCAAGATAGAGGTATGTAGTTAGAGTTACCTATGGTGTGAATTGTTTATGAATGAAACTGTAGATTAGTAAATCAAATCAAATTCTTCTCCAAATACTTACGTAGTATCAAATACGATCAAATATGATGTTTTCAATTATTAAGCGGTTCGTCTACGTTTTTACCGAATTCCTGGTATACTCTCGATTTTACTTTTTTTCCATTCCACTCTTTTCCTCACTACTAGGGCTGCCTGAAACCAGCCCGAAACTCGTACTTTGCCGCATCCTAGCTATGCAATGTCATTTTGAAGTTGAAAAATACTGTAAAAGTGTTTTTGCTGCGAGTAAACTGTCAAATTATTATTGACTTCAGGATAATGTTTTTATAATAGAGAAAGAATGGATGTGCCTTTTTAAAATTTTAAAAATTAATTTGTATCACGAGTCAGTAATAAGGCATTATAAAGTACGTTCGTGTTCGGTTCGTGTATTTGGTGTTATCTGCGATCAGTGTGCCTAAGAAGAAAAATAGGCCCCATTTGTGGGCCTCAAAATTTTGGACACTTTGTGTACTTAAGTTACTAAATACCTACATGGAGTTCAAATGAGAGAAGACCAATCTCGTATATATTAATGTTTCCGCGTTAGAAAAATAGGCCCCCAAGTTTGTTAAATAGAACAAAATATGAAATGTAATTGCAAATACGTATGTGTGTAAAATTTGAAGTAAATCGGATAGGTAGAAGTGAAACAAACATTGATTTTAAGATTTGTACCGAACAGATACAGACAAGATAGCGAACGTATGAGAAGTTGACCCACCCATACTAGCCCACCCTGTTAAAATCTATCGTAATCGTTAGTTTTACGTTAGTTGAGTTTAGTTTTGTAGAAAATTGCGTAAGTTTTGAAAGTTTATACGTATTTAAAAAAAATAATATTTGGGTGGGCTAACTTTACAACAACTGAATCCTTTATTCGAAAGTGCGAGGAAAACACATTAATAACTTTTAATTGATTAGTTCATGTTCGTTGTGAAGTTAGGTCTTAGCTCACCCAAATATTATTTTTTTAAATACGTATAAACTTTCAAAACTAACGCAATTTTCCACAAAACTTATCTCAACTAACGTAAAACTAACGATTACGATAGATTATAACAGGGTGGGCTAGTATGGGTGAGTCAACTTCTCATACGTAGATAGCGAGTAAATAAAAACGTGGTAATAAAATAGTGCATCAAAATATGCATATAAAAAATTAAAACATTTACTACTCCAAATAATACGTAGTATCAAATACGACTAATCTATTTAGAGCTGTATAGGGGAGCCCAAGTACATCGTTATTACAAGCAACTAAGTGATGAGTAATTCATTGGAGGTTGAACGTAGTTGTGATGATTTATGTGCCATGTGGGTAGAGTTCTTGTATTTTCTGATGACTTATTTGGTCTCGCAGCTATTGTTATCGATTTTGGTGAAGAAGTTTTCATGGTTTTTGCCTTGGTGGCTTACTGTGAAGTGTTGTGTGCATGTTTGTCATGGGAGCCGTAGAGGATAAAAATGAATAATTAATGGGGATGCCATGACAACATGACAAGGGATTAAAAAGGACATAAATCTAAAGGGAAATATTATTTTGCACGACAACTTAAATTTTGTACGTCTGTAAAAACAATTATTTTTTACGACATGCGGACAAAACACAATTTTCTTGCGTAATAGGGAGAAAAGTAAGTTTTTCCTCTATAAAGAGGAAAGTTAGCAGTGTTAGTACCACTGTTATTTTAGAATGAAATTATTTTATTTATTATTCATCTGTCAAAAAAGACCAATAAAAATGCAGAATATTGAATTTCACAGCCAATCAAAATCAGTATACTTGATTATTTTCGAGATTATTTTGTACTATAAGGTTGTGTGTCGACTATTCACTACTTACTAGTACTTTGCCATGGCCATTTGCACCGCCTTCACTTAAATTTTAACTGTCACTTAAATAAAAAATATCGAATCGAATTAATGACAGCAATGGTATTTCTACGTTTGACAATTTTATTTTGATTCGAAATTGTTCATTTAAAGAAAACTTAAAATTTAAGTGGAAGCGGTGTAACTGGTCATTAGGTGACTAAGTATTTAACAAATGAACATTTTTATTGTAATCTATATTTCCAATTTTTATTGCACCATTTCTATCTCTGGGTTTTCTTCAAAGGTCTAGAACATTTTTCACTTGAAATTCACTTTTATTTGTAAAGGAACGCCAAAAAGCAAATAAAACATATTTGACGTTAGGTACATCTAAATTTTATCAAAATATTTATTTTCTGAAATCATGGATAACTGCATTTTTTGCCATTTTAATTTAAAACTGGATCTGATTCAATGAATAATCTCTGGAATACCATTCGTAGTCATAGTTAAGTAGATTATTTTTCTGGTAGTTATATTATACACTCATGTACCTTGTGCTTGCGAGGAACATTCGTAATACTACCAGAAAAATAATCGACATAACTATACTATATTTGAGAATGACTGGCAGTAATAAATCATTCTGTCAAAGACATTCCAGTGGCGCGTCAATAATTGTTTGCACAGGGATAGTCAAAATGACTAAATTCGGTACAGAACTAGGTCTAAGTTGTTTTTCAGGGAAAAGATTTATTTTAATAATAATGAGTGATAAAGTTATATTTAAATATTAAAAACTTTTATTTTTAGTAAATGTATAAACAGATCACTCCTATCTACGTCTATGACACAGTCCGACGGGGATTATTAGAGCGTTTATGACGGGATTTCTATTGTTCGAGAAGTAAGTTTCGTTCCAGGTACAAAGCGTGCGTCTTATTTTGACCATCCTAGTGTAGTTACAACTGATTTTTCTGGTAGTTTTATTTGCCGCATTGCTGGCAAAAATCCAATACTACTCTTGCAAATAATGATTTATTACTGTCAGTCATTATCAAATTGACTATACGACTACTTATGAGATTATAAGTGAAAATTCAATTCACACCAGGATATTTAATTCATATTGAAGTGATCCACATTTGACGCGATTTCAATTTACTTAGAAACTTAGATAATCACACATTATGTCACATGTCATCTGCTGCACTAGAAATTCCTCTACTATAATCTGTGCGAATTCTCTGGTAATTGTGTCGGATTAAGCTTGCCCGCATGATCGCACAAATAACAATGATTATCATAGTTAGTATATTGGTAATGAGCCGCACTAATTCTCGCTAAGTTCTCGGGTTATTAGAATGCGCGGCGTAACTCGCAGTTTGTAGTGCACAATGGATAACGGGATGTTCATACTTCGAACTGACAAAATGAACGCGTTATTTCATTGGGAAACTCGGTCGAACGAATTAGATAAGAGGAAAGAATTAATAATTGAGAACTAAATACATTGTAGGAAGGTTGTCATACTTAAAATAGGCAAGATAAGTACAGAGCAGTTTATTGTAAAAAAATTAGAAACGATTTCTTCAATTCTTTAGTTATGAGCTGTATTTACACTTTGTACTCGCGAAGAAGAGCCCTCGGAAGAGCCCTATCATTTTCTGCTTGAAATACAGTGTTACAGAGGTTTCGTTCTAAGTACAAATTTTCGTGTAATTTATTTATTTAAAAACATATTTGCTGTTAGTTTCAGGTTTCAACCAGGTTCGTCTAGTGTTGAAATTTTCAATTTTTAATTGTATTATATTAAAAATTGCTGTTGAAAACAGGCTTTTATTAAAGATTTCTCAATTTTTTCCTTCGATTAAAGACATAATAAACAAAAAACTATAACTAGACGAACATAGATACATTCTTTAACTTCATCATAGTTTTTGAATGAAGTTTATAAGTTATGTAGATTCCGAGATATGATTTTATTTCTGTAACACTTTTGGAAGTCACAGAACGAGTGTAAATACTGCTCCTATGTGTCAGCTCTATTTATCAGACGTCACCATTTTTAAGAAATCTTTGAAGAGCATAACGTTGAAACGTTACATTCGACAAAAAAAACGCACCACTTGACAATGCACCCAAAATTGCATAACTGGGTTGAATTGGCTCGAAAATGGATAAATCTTGGAGTTCTGACAAGATTGAAGTATCCTCTTTAAGGTCATGCAAGTTAATCTGATGCCAAGTTCATTTTACCCCCTACCACCATCCTTGATGTCAAAAAATGTCAAACTTTGACAACTTGTCCCGAGTGCAAAAAATACGGGAATTCCATTACTTTGTGCCAAATCATCGAAAGTACTCAAATTTTTTTCCCGACAAGAAATGAATGATCTTTATCGCCTTGGTGGTGGATGGAATTCACGCATTTCTTTGCACCTGGTACAAGTTGTCAAAGTTTGACATTTTTTCTCAGGGGAGTGGCAGGGGGTGAAATTAACTTGGCGTCAGTTTAACTTCCATGTCCTTAAAGAGGAAACTTCAAACTTGTTAGAACTTGAAGATTCATCCATTTTCGACCAAATTCAATCGAGGTATGGCGTTCTAAAAATTCGGAATTTTTGGTGCATTATCAAGAAATGGTGGTTTTTGTTGAGTGTATTAATCTTTTCCCCACTACTACGGCTACCAATAACCAGCCCGAAACTCGTACTTTGCCGCATCCTAGCTATGCAATGTCATTTTAAAGTTGAAAATACTGTAAAAATGTTTTTGTTGCAAGTAAACTATCAGTTTATTATTTAAAAATCTGGTGTGGTCACCACACGACTTTCTTATACACAACTGTATGTATTCGTATAATTATTGCACTTGACATACGTTTCACATAATAGAAAAATCTGAAGTGGCCTGCACACAACCTTCCGCCATATCTAGACTTAAAACATGAATGTATACGTATACAATCCGGTGTCCCTTTAAAATATACAAATAAAAATCTAAAATATTCAAACACAGAAATTTGCATTACCTGAATCAAAAGATTCGTTTACAGGAAAACTCTTCTGTGTTGAAGCCATCCTCCGGTCAATTACTACATTTAATATCTTACTTATGACAAATATAGCGCTAGTATGTCAACTAGTCACCCGTGTCACCTGTCAATATTTTTTACGCAGAAACAAAAATCAGCCGAACATGGATTACAAGATTTCAACGTTTTATCTGATAAATTTATTTTTTAAATTTTACTGCAGTTCTTGAATGCTACCAAATAAAGACAATTTTTTTATAACGTAAGTTGCAAATAACTTTGCCTCTTATTCTTATTACAAATAAATACTATATTTATCCAAATTTATATAAATTTTTGACAATTATCTTTATCAATCTTCAAAAAATATCACTTCCGGTGAAGATATTTGTACCAAAATCTAATAAGCTCTTCCTATTCGTATACAATTGTAAAATACCAAATATCAAAATTTTTGGGTAATTTATATTTGAGTTATACGACATCCGGCATCGGCCCGGACCACACACATACACACACACACACACGCACACACATACACACATACATACAGACATCATCGAGAAACTATCAAAAATGAGTTGTTAGGACCCTAATTCGTGCTCATCCACTTATAACTCACTACTCGATTTTTTGCATGATTCCAATACCTTCCTTTCCAGGTAAGCGGAAGGTAATAACTGACATAACTGACTAATGAGGAAAAGATTACTCGACTGAATCAGAATAAAAGTAGAGAAGATCTTGGAGAATTCAGTCAAATTATTAAAATACAATAACACACCAACGTTTCGACTTGAATTCTCCAAGAATTTCTCGACTTTCATAACTGACTAAGCTTGTTTGTTTTCAAGCAACTCTTTTTGGCTATCCTTCGAATATGGTTCATGTTCAAGTGCAAGTAGGGATGTAGTATCGAATGGAAAGTATCGATACTTGTACTCAATACAGTATCGGAAGAAAAGTATCGATGCTAGTAAAGTATCGAAAGAAAAGTATCGATACCAGTAAGTATCGGTTTCAAATTATTATTTTATTTATTTTTGTTTATTATGCTTATAATAACATAATATTCATATCCATATCATAATGTCAATATATAAATCTCATACATAGATACATAAGAAAATAAAAATACTAAATCATAACATCGTAAAATGAACATGGTCAGGCCGTCATGCGTCATATCATTGCCAACCGCAAGATCGCGAAACTCACAATGAGCACAAGATTCAAAAACTTCTTTTGCCGTGATTTGTGCTATGATCTATGATGCAGTTCTGTTATTATGTATGTAAAATTTGTGTTCTAATCAAAATCTACGAATTTCTATAATATGAGTATTTTTATTCGATACCAGAAATGAAGTATTGATATGAGTAAAGTATCGAATTAAAAGTATCGAGTATAAAAAGTACTAGTATCGAATCAAAAATATCGATATTAGTAAAGTATCGATACTTTTTATATATCCCTAAGTGCAAGCTCCTCGATATTGGTTGTCTTGCCTACATGTAGATACTATTTGGGCCAAGTGTGTTTACCATCGTAAAGACGCTATAAACCTTAGCACAGAGATCCGTATATGCCAATGCTCACATACAGCTAACAGTAACTCGACTACAGTATGAGTATAGCGACATATACACGGCACAGCACAGACACACATGTGACGTATAAGGACTTAGTGTCTGAAGGTCGCCGCAAACCAGTTCCACAGATCCACTAACTGGGTTGCTGAAGTTACTTAGCCAATGTTAAGAGCTTCCATTAACAAGATTTTTATTTGTTATCACCTATGGATGATAATTTACAATGCACTTGTTGTTAATTTATGGTTCAATTTGGCTTTATATTAAAAGTTTATTTTAAAACATCAAATAAATCGCTTCTTTGCAGAGTTAGAAACATAACTATCTGACTTTGGTATTCTTCATTATTTACTAGCCAATGATAATAAATTAATTAACTTGTTTTTTGAGCACTAAAACTTATTGTATTAGTTCCTGGCAAGTAGAATTTACTACTACTACACCATATCGAAACATAATCGTAGCTACAGTAACATGCATAAACTTTAAAAATGAAATCGTACCTTGATAGCTGTCTTTTCTATTTATATGTCGTAGACTCATACTGAAATACGGATTTTCATGAAATGCCAAGGCAGTTCATGTAGAAAAGGCAGGTAGTGTAGAACGCATGAAATGAGGAAGGTAGAGTTTTCAATTGTTTTAATAGTGTATTTTATTTAAACATATGCAAAAACTGAACATTGTGTTTTGGTATTCGCTGTATTAACGAATGCTTACTTACATGGACTCAAGAAGGGTTTTGTTAGCATAGATTAGTTTATGTCAAAAAAAACGGAGTTCTGTTGGACTCAAGAAGGGGTTTGTTAGCATAGATTAGTTTATGTCAAAAACACGGAAAACGGAGTTCTGTTGGACTCAAGAAGGGTTTTGTTAATGTGTCCTGCGACTAAACCGACAGATCGTGTTGAGCACGCGTCTAACACCAAATAACTAAATGAACGCGGCTTTTCATGAACAGCCTAGGCAAATCATGTAGTGTATGTATTCTACACTACCTGCCGGTTCTACATGAACTGCCTAGGCATTTCATGAAAATCCGTATTTCAGTATGAGCCTACGACATATATACGTACTATACAGTCTCAATCACATAAGCATTTGGTTTTATAGTTTACATTTAAGAAAGTTTAAATTCATATAACTAAATACGAGCATTCACACTTCCAACTTACAAACACTGTTATACTGTGAATCATCGTATTTATGTAGATGAATTTAAACTGTGTTAACCAAAACTAAATACTGATTTGTGAATGGTTGCATAAGATTACATGTTCGGTTATTAAAACGAAAACGTAAAACATAAAACTAAAACTAATTTTGATTTGTGAATGTTCCTTTAAACGTAAACAAATGTAAACCTTAAAACTAAATCCGTATGTGAATTGATTATTTAATAGAGTACAGTATAGATTAAGTAGGTATACTGGTCGAAGGTTCTACTCAAGTTTACCTAATACATTTGAATGGTCGTATATTCTCAGATTTAGATGCAGAATTTTTATTTGAAGCAAAAATACTTTGAGAGCCTATTACCCATAAAAACGTTCTCACTTCCTTTGTCTGCAATAAATAACACCAAATCCTATTTTAGCATTTTCTATTTGAAAGTCGAATTCTTATTAAAAATAATTGATAGCAAATCTCGATATAATGAAATTAAAATCCTTTAAATGAGCGAAGAAATATAAATGTCATTCTCATTACTGGTTTTCCGTGTTTTGTACACCGTTGACAATTTGTTCTTTCATTAGTTAGTTTAGTTTGTTCGGAACTTTCGTCTTTTGTATGGCATTTAAATCAACATACTTTCTTCTACAGTCAAATTAGTAAAATGTCTTGTTTTCTAAGATAGACCATTAGTTTTTGCATTTGTTGTAAACTTTGCAAATTGGAGGGAATAGCTAACAAATCACTCTAATACAAATAAAAACATTTAATATATGATAGGGAATAACACTGTATAAATTTTGTCCGAAATTTTTTTTTGGTCAAAAATCTTGTTCAACTTTGCTAGTAAGTAAAGCTTGTGATTCATTATACTTTTTTCGGCTAGAAACTTTGACAATATTCATACTTAATTCTAGAATGCTCACTTGGATAATGTAAATCAAGAAAATTTCGATCCAAGTTTCATACTAGAACCGTCTTTTTTCGTCATTAAAAAAAATTCTCGGGACCTTATTTCATCCAATTTTCATACTAGACTTGCGCAGTGGATGTATATTTTGTGTTACCAACCTTCTGTATATAACCTCAAAAATAATAAAGTTGAGTGACAGCAGAAATAAAAGTAAAAGTAAATTCTTAACCCGTAATGGCTCCTAAGAGGTGTAAATGGACTCCTGAAATAACAAAAACTCTTGTACAATTGTATGAAATGCAATCAGTACTTTACCAGGTATTAAAATATGTTGACAACCTCAACAACTGACAATGACAATTAAATTTTTTTAAATTTTCAGTTGGCGGAATTGATCGATAAATATGTCAGTACAAGAACAAACTTTAAAATTAGATTCTAGCCGAATTGAGTGTCTACAAAAGTTCTTTTTTCTAGCCGAAAAAAGTATAATGTAATTCAAGCTTAATAACATAAATAATAATTACTTGTCTCATCAGTAAACAAATGCAAAATTCAAGCTTTTAGAAGATACTCATAAAGATTTTGTATCCAAATGTAATTCTTATTCTATGCGGCAATTTTTATATTCAAAATGGAACGAAATACGAGAGAGTACAGTTGTTAGAGTAATGTCTGCAAAATGTGTGTTTTGCTGCATCCTAGTTTTACGTACGGCCAAGTCTAAGGCTCGCGTCTACTCGATGTTTTATTGACTTTTTACTCGGTGCATTGTCTTTGTCTCTGAATTTTATGTGTCCATCGGCGCACATTTGTGATGTGCTGCAGGAAGATTTACGATGCGGAAGAATAAAGAAAATTCTTGCGTAATGCACATGTGTTATATAATATCCTACAGAGATGTTCAGGAAAAAGATGTTATTCAACATAACAATACTTCTGCAAAATTGTAATAATCATTGAATTATTTATTATTGTTCTTTCTCACGGAGAAGACATTTAATTTGAATCATTGAATCATTTCCTTCCTAGTGTTATAGAAGAATCTAATAATTTTTATAATTAATTAGTTTCAGTTGATTTCAGTACACTGTTTTTATTTCCCTGACCTATAAATGATAAAATTGATACTACATTTAATGAACTCGTATACTCATCAATTTTCTACGCACAATTACAAAAACTAAATTTTAAAAGATTTTTTTTAAAAGTTTATTTATTATAAAAAATTGACAAAGGCCTTTCATTTTCATGGACAAATTGACCGGAGACATCACATACTTATTTACCTCTCGCCTCACATTCTATAAGGGAGGTATTGTGATGGGTCAAAATTTTCGAGTGTTAGTTTTTGATGAATAAGCACGTTTTAGAAACCCTAGAGTAAGAATTAAACATTTTCGAGATGATGTGTGTGTGTGTGTGTGTGTGTGTGTGTGTGTGTGTGTGTGTGTGTGTGTGTGTGTGTGTGTGTGTGTGTGTGTGTGTGTGTGTGTGTGTGTGTGTGTGTGTGTGTGTGTGTGTGTGTGTGTGTGTGTGTGTGTGTGTGTGTGTGTGTGTGTGTGTGTGTGTGTGTGTGTGTGTGTGTGTGTGTGTGTGTGTGTGTGTGTGTGTGTGTGTGTGTGTGTGTGTGTGTGTGTGTGTGTGTGTGTGTGTGTGTGTGTGTGTGTGTGTGTGTGTGTGTGTGTGTGTGTGTGTGTGTGTGTGTGTGTGTGTGTGTGTGTGTGTGTGTGTGTGTGTGTGTGTGTGTGTGTGTGTGTGTGTGTGTGTGTGTGTGTGTGTGTGTGTGTGTGTGTGTGTGTGTGTGTGTGTGTGTGTGTGTGTGTGTGTGTGTGTGTGTGTGTGTGTGTGTGTGTGTGTGTGTGTGTGTGTGTGTGTGTGTGTGTGTGTGTGTGTGTGTGTGTGTGTGTGTGTGTGTGTGTGTGTGTGTGTGTGTGTGTGTGTGTGTGTGTGTGTGTGTGTGTGTGTGTGTGTGTGTGTGTGTGTGTGTGTGTGTGTGTGTGTGTGTGTGTGTGTGTGTGTGTGTGTGTGTGTGTGTGTGTGTGTGTGTGTGTGTGTGTGTGTGTGTGTGTGTGTGTGTGTGTGTGTGTGTGTGTGTGTGTGTGTGTGTGTGTGTGTGTGTGTGTGTGTGTGTGTGTGTGTGTGTGTGTGTGTGTGTGTGTGTGTGTGTGTGTGTGTGTGTGTGTGTGTGTGTGTGTGTGTGTGTGTGTGTGTGTGTGTGTGTGTGTGTGTGTGTGTGTGTGTGTGTGTGTGTGTGTGTGTGTGTGTGTGTGTGTGTGTGTGTGTGTGTGTGTGTGTGTGTGTGTGTGTGTGTGTGTGTGTGTGTGTGTGTGTGTGTGTGTGCGCATGTGTGTGCTTTCGTTCGTTTGTATGTTACTCAAAAAATATCAAACATTAAAATTTCAAATTTTTTATTTAAGGTTTTAATACGAATCTTAATTCAATCTACAAACCGAAAGTGGTACTTTTTAAAATTATTTCGATAAATAATTAATTTAAGACAATTTTTTTTATTTTAAATCAAATATTATGTGATTATTACCTACAATCGGTATTTTATATTTTTTGTATCTGCTGGTATCATTTAAGAATAATTAAAGTAGCTATATTGAGCTATACTATACTACTTATAATTTAGTATTTCGGTATCTTGTAGTCCATGATAGTTTAACATTTGTTACTACGTAAAATTTAAATGATTATGACATGACAGTGACAATAGTAACATATAGTTTATATCTTCTTCTGCAGTTCAAATAAAATGACTAAAATATATTTGTGAATAGTAGGTAGTACCCTCGGTAGTACCTATATATTAATATATTTGTATAATAAGTAAAAACAATAAAGTAAATATGGCGAGAGGTCTTGTGCTGGCCACATCAGATATTTATTATTTCGTATTATTTATTCTCGGATTTATTTGGAAAACATACATTTTCCATATTGATTAAAAAGATTGTTCGACTGACAAGTCCCAATAATATTTCATCGTTAACCGCGTCAGAGTTTAATATATTTCAGCTTCAGCCGCAAAATTTAATCAGCTGAAAACTATTTCATGACGTCACTCCGCAAACCAATGAATGTTCATCGAGACACGAGACGTGTAATTTATTAATATCATGATACGATCAGCCGTGCAATATTACTTGTAAACGTACAAGTGATAGATAATTCTAGCAATGATTTAATTGTGACCTTAGTCTAGTATGCGTCGATACATCGTAATAAATTTATTCGTGCGTTGAATGGTTATTAATTATTAATAGATATGAGTTGTTGAATGCCTGCCAGTACAAAAATACAATTACTTTATTTCAATTTTAGTTTATTTTCTCAAACTTATTCCAATAACAACTTGAATGATACCTATAGGTATATTTCAATATAATATTTTCTACGTATTTCTATAACTTTTTAGTTTGTTTGTGTCTGTGGTAGACAGTCCATTTTTTTATTGATCTGTCGATATTCTAATGACAAACTTACTAACAAGTGAATTTTCTAAACTAGATTTAAATACTTTATTTATTATAAAGACAATTCCACTCCTGTATAAAGTAAGCCTTAAAAAAAACACAATTTTATCGTTGTGCCAGCGGATAAAAAGGAAGGCAACTTTGTGCAAGTGATAAAACCTTATTTACCTTTTTCGTAGCAACTCGGTAGCAACCAAACAATAAACATAACACTAAAATGTCATTTGCTTCATATTTCTATATGTGTCAGTGAAATGATTCAATTTTGGGAATATTTGTAAAGAAGAACCAAAGGAGTCGTTAAATTATCTCGTTGAATTACACTCGAGCATTTTATTTCTTCCGAATAAATTTCTGTTTGACATCTCAATCTTGTCATCTGACAGCAATTTGACTCGAAAAATTGTTTTAAAATAAAATCACTCCACCTACGGGGTCTTGATTTTATTAAACAATTTTTCTTTTCAAATTGCTAAGGCAACATGGTTTCAATACAATCATAAATTTTTCCGGCGAAATAAAAAGCTCTTGTGTAATAAATTACAGTTGATAATAATGATTTTTAACTGTGTACTGCTCAATAAAGATAAGTATTTTATGAATTCTAGATTAGGTATACTAAGTCTGAACGTAATGCCCTGTTCACACATGGACACGTAGAAGACACACATGCGAGCATGGAACACACAGGCAACAAAAGTAAAATGAAGAACGTGTGGAACGTTTGTGGCCTCAAAATTGATTTTTTATTTACTTACATAGAAGCCACAAAATAGCGGCGCCTCTATTTCACAAACAACACACACAGTATTTCTTACTGTTACGTGTGTGGGTGTGTGTGTCTTCTATGTGTCCATGTGTGAACATAGCTTTACGTGACAGACTGTGACTTTGACAACTCGCAGATATGAATGACTATTATATTTTTGATTATTATTTTATTTGTTTTTGGTAATCTCGCTATTTTTAAACTTTATAGTAGATTAAACATTACCTACTCAATATAAGTAGTAGTACTTACAAATAATGTTACAAATTTTTATTAAAATGATTAATGATAAACTCATATTGTTAAATTAATTCTGACATTAACATTAAATATAATAGAATGAATCATGTTTTGTTACAAATTTCCCACAAAGTAGATCGCAGTAACCTTGGGCAATGAAGAGCTATTTTCGAACGAAGATCACCTGATTCATTAGAAACGCGTTCAATTCTCAATTAATGAAGGACGTCGGCGCCTATCACGAGTTTAATCCAGTGCCAAGGACGTTCACACCATTCATTGATTGATTTATATAAGAAGTTTAGTAGAATTACTTAAATATCAACCAATAAAGCATGAAGCTTTAATAACTGCAGATGACGGCAAACTTGAAGATAATAAATAAGAAACAATCTTTCATGTTTTATATCGGTGGGCCAAATAAGACCTACCAATGTTAAACACAAATAACTTTTGTATTTTTTGATTTAATTATTTTTTTCTTTTTGTAGGTTATAACTGAATTCTTGGAAATTTATTAGCCACACAAATTGATTTTCTAAATAATGTTTTGATGTCGGAAGAAGCGCATTTTCATTTAAATGGTTAAGTCAACAAACAAAACTGTAGATTTTGGGGCTCTGAAAATCCAAGGGAAATACACCAGCATCAGTTGCAAATCCATCCAAATGTACTGTTTGAAGCGGTGTTATGGCCAATAAAGTGAAATTTTTGGCGAACGTCTGATTTAAAAAAAAATCAGATTTCCCTTCGCCACCTCGCTCGCCAGATTTAACAGCGCCCGACTTTTTTATGGGGATATTTAAAAGACAAAGTGTATGGTTAATAAACCAGAGACTATTAGACAGCTGAAGCAGAATATTCGAGACGAAATACTGAGCCTTTCAACCAGAAACATTACGTGGTGTAATGGAAAACGCGTTAAAAAGAGCCGATCTCTGTATCGAGAATAATGGTTTACATTTGTCTGATGTCATATTTCATACATAATTTCCATAAAATATATTCATTGTATAAAAAAAAATCAAAATAAATGATTATTACAAGAGTTATCCGTGTTTAACATTAGTTAGGTCTTATTTGGCCCACCCTGTACATCTTGGGCGTGGCAGACTCACATTGTGAGTTTTCGGTATATGTGAACTCACGGGTACTCATGGTTATTAGTGGATAGTACACCACAAGGAAGATGCTAGTGCATTTAACCTGATCCGTCAGAACCACAGTCGAGATTTTAAATTTGATTTATAGGTGTAAAAATATTATATTTTATGTTAAATTTAATCAAAGAGTTACAGTATTGATTCGAATTCTATCAGGTAATGCACAAAATAGTATATTAAGTACCGGCACAAAATGCACTTAACGTCCGTGATGCTAAATGCTAATATTTTGTTCACGATCGATACAAAGATAACAAATTTTAAAATAGTGTTTGGTTATGTAGGTTTTGTTTGCATTTTGATACTGTTGTCTTGGTTTCTGTTGTTGTTTAGTGCTTACTGCCTTCGTTATGTACTACTTACCGCCTTCCGCCTAATAATTTGTAAACAAAACCTACTACCTTGGAAACCGTTGGAAACAGTTCCAGTAAACGCTAAAATGACCGATCATGCGAAAATGTTTATGGGCAATATAATATTAAAGATCTGTAGAACTAGGTGTGAATAATTTATGTTGATGTTCAATGCAATTCATCATTGAATTAAGAAACAGCTAATTACATTTACATCCATTAAAACCTGATTGCCCTAACCAAACACTTTCAAACCTCAATCATCATTTGCACAACTTATCCTTATTCATAAGCCCAAACTCAACTTACATCTTATTACATCACGATCATGAAGTGAAAGTTATGTCCATTAGCGATGCTTATACTTGGAATATATAATTTTAATGAACAACAGAACGAGTAGTACCTCTTTGAGGATATTGCAGAGGAGTTCTCGATCACTCTGTTATTTAAAAGTGAAAACTATAAAATAATGAAACGATTGAATGTGAACAGAAGGCAGGAAACCATGGTTGTCATGGTGACATGTGGTTGCCATTGCGACATCCTGTATCTCTGAATGTTTGTTTCGAATGATTAGATGCTCTATACATCACTGAATAAATATAGAGGGGCCTAATGAACTGTAAATTCCACGAAATTAAAAATTGTGTTATGTAAATATTTACATAAATAATCTATCTCGCCGTTTAGTCAACTTGGATGTGACAACTTCACATGCTGTGAGTCGTCAGTATAAATATACAGAGTGTTTAAAAAGAGGAAAAAAACTTTGTCCAGGCGTTTTATAAATGACTTGATAAAGGCTTTCAGTAGAAACTCTGAACTGAACTTAAACAATAAACAACCCAATACGCAATACCCTTCTTGAATCCCACAGAATCAGTTTTGGTAGGCACTGAATTTAATTAAAAACCCAAAACCCTTCTTGAGTCTTTATCTTTAATACTCGTTTTGCTACAAACTCTGAATGAACTGAACTAAATAAACCCAATACAAACTCGTTCTCGTGCGATATAGGCATCACATCCACTGTTGTTGTACAATATACTATTATCTACGACGACCTTAATTGCTGCTGAATTAGATTTTTTATTTTATGTTTGACATTCGAAAAACATTTATGGCTAGTTGCACCGCTTCCACTTAAATTTTAAGCTTCCCTTAAATGAAATCTAATCAAAATCAACTTGTCTAACGTAGAAATAACATTGCTGTCATGAGTTCGATTCGATATTTTTCATTTAATTAACACTTAAAATTTAAGTAGAGGCGGTGCAAATGGCCATTAGTGTAAAATTCATAGCTTGATCAAGTATCATTTTATTCATTGTAAGGCCTCATTTCCACCGACTGTTTTAATGCTTAAGAACTATGTTTAATGCATAAGTACTAAGAGAAACGCGTAAGAACAAAACTTTGCAAACTCCAAACGTAAGGCGTAATGCACAAGCATACGCCTTATGTTTGGAGTTTGCAAAATTTTGTTCTTATGCGTTGCTCTTAGTACTTACGCATTAAACATAGTTCTTAACCATTAAAACAGTCGGTGGAAATGAGGCTTTATAATACCTATTTGTTTGTTTGCTGTTGCGATAGTAAAGAATTTTCAGTTGTGTCAAATTTTGTGTCAAAAAATTCAGCATCTTCTGGTTTAAATTTAATAGTAAAAACTTTGTCTTGAATGTTTATAAAACAACAATTTATGTGTGTATTAATGGTTATTTAGAATAAAAAACTTAAAATTTGATCGAATTTTTATTTCTCCTACAAAAATGCGTGTCATTAAGAATTCATAATGACACAAGTGCCATTAAAAGTTCATGATGACACGCAAATTACTGGACGAATCAGCTATTAGTGCACCATCGTAGATAAATTTTAATGAAATTATTGCAATTAAGTATTGGGCTTATAATGTCCTTTAAAATAGAAGGTATATAATCATTTTAAACAATTTGTTGATCTTGTAAAGTATAAAGTTCACGTATATTGTCTATCCATTTTTCTGGATCACTACCTTTACATGACTCATCTTCCTTTCGTCATTTAAAAATTAATGACAGTAATTAATTTATTCACCTAGTTCTACTCTCATTAACATAAAAACCTGATTAATTCTTCTAATAGCTAATTGTTTCTTTATTCTTTCAGGTAAGCATCCTCTGCGATCTCACACGACATCAGCCGAACATGTCCGATCCGTGATACTTTCCTAACTAGGCAAGTAGTACTATCATCTCAGATCCTAGTCTGGGGGCCATGTTTTTTACTATTTTTGTTTTTATATATCGGTTTCGGCGAGCATATGTTTGTAGTTATTAATTAATGAGACATTGACAACGTTTCATTATGTGTGATTGGTAAATTAGAGTTGTTTTGAAGTCGTGACCAAATAGGAAATTTTGCCGTTAGGAAAACAGAAAAAGAAATTTTTGGAGACGAAACGAATTGTAGGTTGAGAAGAATATATTATTAATGGTATAGAATCAAATTCAAACATTGACAGAGATATATCACATTTGAAATTTTAATACAATATTGTTTTTAAAATTTTGCAGACTAAATTATTACAATTGTTGTATAGTTAAGGAGGTACACTCGACACTTGAAATAATGAGAGAGTTTAATGAAACTTTGCAAAATTAATCAAAACATTGTAAAAATGTTACCTGAATTTTTTCATAATTTTTCACCACGTAGATTATCCAAAAATAAATGTTAAAAAACTACATTTTACATGGCCTCTTATGGGACTACTTTTAAATCAACGTAAAAAGCATTTAACGAAATGAAAGAAAATTCCAATTGCTTCTTTAAAACGTGCATTACTATCTCAAAGACCGGATAAAAGTAATACAAGCATCACTTATCACGTAATTAACAAGAATTCTTAATCGAAAGACTGACGTTTATGCCTACTGGAGAATATAGGCGAAAACATAATATATAGACACGGCAACGTTGAAAATCGCGAAATTTGAATTTTAACCAGAAAAAAACCTTATATATCTATAATCACAAGTTTTTCACAAGAATGAAAGGTATATTGTGTACAAATGATAAATAATTTATACCTAACGATTTGTATGAAATTTCAAGTGCAGAATTCTCTTCACCTTCATGTTTAGTATCTGTCAGATTGACATAAGAACAGCACAGCGTTGCCGTAGTTTACCACTGGTATTTGACCGAATGAAATCTTATAAAGTAAACAAGTTTTACATAATGAAAATTAATAATATTCTTAATTAATTGATTTAAATCTCATTTTATTAGATAAAAATTCGAATAGACTGCGTTTTCATACAATAAAAATGTTTATTATTATTTTTTATAAGTTGGAACCCTGATATGAAATGCATTGCGAGCATAGAAGATTGCCCTAACCCCTCACCACCCGAGTGTACCTCCTTAAATATAATATTTATCAATGTTTATATTGTTGTTTTAAAAACTACAACATTATATAACTTTTTAAAACAATTTGTTCTGTCCCTATTTGAACTACAATTTGTTGTACAGAAATAGACAATTATTTTATAATTTTCTACAATTTTTTCTGTGTTCATTTAGGATTTGAATTATTAGAAGTTATGAATGAAGGCATAAAACATTGAAATATATTTTTTTGCGTCCTGAAATGTAAACATAACAATCACACATCAATGACGTCTATGATGGTAGTTGCAATGACATTACCGCACATTGTTCGGTAAAGAGCATCGAATTTTATTGCTTTAATAAGCCATTTAAAAAAGTTACTTTAAAATAAAAAGAGAGTCTATAAAATGCTACTTTACACAATTTAGGTACTGTTCAATAGAGTCTGAAATTAATAAAACTGATTAATTTTAAATGTAAAATTTATTGGCGACATCTCAGAGCAGTTGTTTCAAGGCAACTTAACTAAGGAAATTTTAGTGCAAATGTCAAATGCATCTCATTTAACCTCATAGAAAATGCGATATTTTAAATAAATAGGTATGTCGGCCAAAAATATAGTACATAATGTGTGCGTTATGCCTAGTGCACACGGAGAAACATTTTGACATATTTCCTGAAAAAAGTTTCCGGAAACTTCAAAATTTTAACGGCGCCTATAAGAATGAGGCGTTTTCAGGAAACGTTGTGAAGTGCAACTAACTTCTTATTTGTCAAATCGTCAAATGTGACATGTGATCATAAACATATTTATTGTTTTTCAAAAAAAATCTCCATTTCCTGAAAACTTTTTTCAGGAAACTTGTCAAAATGTTTCTTCGTGTACACTGGGCATTAGGAATTTGTACATACTTCGCGGCGTACTTTAATATATTGTAAAATATACCTATGCTATCGCACTTATAATGTATATTAAATTTTACTTTGAATTTCGCAGTAAACGTATTTAATATTTTTTTCACAGAAAAACTAGGTGATTATTTCCCTCAACCTTCGGTTCGTGAAATAAACTTTAAAATTAAATCATGCACTTTAGTCCTTTAATATACATATAATATACTACTAATGTAGGTCGTAATTTTCAGAAATATTCTATATTTCAATTTGGTGTAAGTTAAGTTAATGGAAACAGCAAATATAAAAAAATAGTTTTCCCGTGAATAATAAATCTTAAGCCCCAAATTCTAAGCAGCAAACTTAATTAAATAAAACGATAATTAAAAAATGATTAAGGTTGTGAATTCAGCAAGCATATCAATTGATTTATTACCATAATTTCATCTCTAAAAATGGCTCTATTTTGATGGCCCACATCTTATAAAATATTGGTCTTAAAAACCAAACTTTCTATTATTAAATGATGTGATGGCACCTATTACAACTTATTAATATGTCATTTTGAAATATAGCTACATAGATGCATAATTAAATAAATATGTGTATGTAAATAATTTTTTCTTCCTGTTATAGAAGTTAGCAGCTTGGAAACGATGTGTATTAATTATCAGATATTTAATTATCATCCGTTTCCGCCACAATGTTATGAAATATTTTTCTTACAGCAGACTGGAAAAGTATAAATTACAATTGCATGTCACGATTTGATGCAAATCGGAAATAAATTAATTGCTTTGCCCTTGCACTAAGAAAAATACAATCGTTTTATTGCGACAATTGAGCAAGTTTTATTAAATGTCAATTGATTTATCCTTAAAATGATTCAGCTTTTATAGCACAGTTCCTGTCTATATTTTAATATCACATTTTAACACACTTTTGAGAGCGAGGACATTAAAATTTACTGGTTATATATTATTAAAAAATTTGAACATAAATTTAACAATTCAAGAATCATGCTTTCAAAACAATTAGTAAAACTTAATTAATTAATACATAAAAAATACCGAGTTGTTGTGTGGTTAAGGTTTTAGGCAATCTGCCATCTTGAAACAAAATAACAGCTAGCTAACTCAAAATTTACAGCACCGATTGTGTTCAAATTTGGTAAGGTAATAGTTTAAGATATAACTTATAACATGAGCATTAAAATTAAAATGTCAATCCGCCATCTTGGAACAAAATGGCGGCTAGCTAATTCAAAATTTACTGGACCGATTAGGTTCAAATTTGGAATGGTACTAACTTAGGATCTAACATATGACATGAGCATAATAAAATGGCCGTCCGCTATCTTGAAACAAAATGGTGGCTATCTAACCCAAATTGTACTGCACCGATTGGGTTCAGGTTATAGTATGGTAATGGCTTTGGATTCTTATAACGCGTTTCCTTTAAATTCGAGTTGATACAGGGTACAGCTAGTTTCTTATAAAATCAATTATGTAATTTAAATAAAATTTACCGTTTTAGTAATTTTTAGAAATAATTTGACAAAATACTGCAAGGTGTTTTGTAAATTTCATTCTATATCCATAAGTACGTATATGCAAAATATGAGATCATAGATTTCAAAATCAATGTCACAAAATTACTTACTGCAACGTGCTTTTCTGTTTTGAATTTTGTAGCAAGAAACAAACAACCAGAAAATTATTTTACTATCGTTGTTGCGGAAAATAATTAATAAATAAAATAATTATTACAGCTTTTCTAATAAACAATAATTAAAAAACCTATAACTTTAATCACGCAATGAGGAATGCGTTACAGCACATTTATTTTCATACTCGTTTACTATTCTATAAATTAATCAGAAATAATTATCATAAATTGTAATCTAACATAAATAGAAAATGTATTACGCTTGCATATTTCCTCCTAATTCAGCTACAAATAGCAGATGACCATTTTGGGAAAGTAAACGCAGCTAATCGCTATTTAAATTCGACTAATTATTTATGATAAATTATAACGGCGCTAATTTATCACAAGAGTACGGCTAGTACAAATTATAACACGTATGCATCATTTGTGAAGTGAAAATTAATATTTTAATAAACTGTAAAAGTGTTTAATCGGTTGGTAATTAGTAATAGTTCCTTGATTGCGGATTATTTTATTTCCTGACTTGGTAAAAGCGAGCAATATTATTAATTAATTACTTTAACACTGAGGGACTAAAGGTACTTTAGTCCTGTGGTATTTACGCTATTTTTGCACTTCATCCTCAAACGAATTCAAAATAGTTTAAAAGAATACACATTTTGCAATTTTGACAGTCAACTTTATGACAAATATTTATATTGTTACCAGATACTCTGTAACAAATAGTGCGTATTTACTTGACAACGGGATTAACTAAGTCAATTCCTAGACAACGGGATTAAATATGAAAAATTATCCCTTGGGATCAAATTAAGGACCTTAGTCCCTAAAAATAAAGACTAAAGAAGAGTTTTAGTTCCGGAAATGCAAAAAAAATTTCTTTATGCAGTGTTCAATTTCAAGAAAAATATATAATCCTCCATATTATAATGTAATTTTGGAAATAATAATAATAGAAAAAATCTGATGCGGCCAGCACAAGTCCTCCCGCCATATCCTACTCTTTTTACTACTATCAGAGAAACTATATAGTACTACAAATATATTTTAGTCTTTTAGTCAACTCTATAGAAGAAGATATAATTAAAGTGGCACTGTCATTCTGTCACTGTCATAATCAATTAAATTTTTCGTAGTAACAAATGTTAAACTTCTTGGATAACAACTGAAGTTTCATACACTAAATTTTAAAAAATACTTTAATTCTTACTACTATGAGAAAATAATTAATAAAATACTAAAAATTGTAGCTAATAAAAATAATAATAATAAAATCTTTCATTTGAAATGTGAAATATTGCGATAAATTATTTATTAAATTATTTAAGAAAAGTACTACTTCTGGTTTGGGGATTGATCAAAAAAAAAATTGGGTATTAAAATGTAATATATAAAATTTGGTTCTTAAATGTTTGTAACTTTTTGAGTATAAGAGTCCGAAACAAATGTTACATACGACCTAACAAACATACATACACACAACGCAGACAGAAAATATTTTTGTATCGTGAAGTTGTGATTGTGAAACATTCTGTATATTCTAAATTAGAGTACAATGGAAGATTATATCGAAGTTAGTAAATAAATACCTAAGTAAAAGTAACAATAATATATTGACTCTTTCAAAACAAGCCACCAAACATTGCAAAACATCTATTAATAATAATAAATACTACAACAATACCAAAACAGTAATAAGGAAACCAAACTGAACAATTGTTCAATACCTTGTCACTATCAAAATCAGCATATCGTGGGCGGCCATTGTATTCGCCAGACTGTAAAATAAATTCTTTCTATTTTAATCTCCATATTATATAAGCATGTAGTAATTGTACCACAATGTGTGCAGACAAATACAAATAAAGAAGTGGACATTACACAATATTGTGAAGATTTGTTTGTGTTATGATCGCAAATCATTAATCTGCTCATGAGACGACATTACGCAATGGTGTTGATGACAAGACTTGTACATTTGTTGATAAATCGTGTTTCATAATAGTGTTGTTACTGTTGATGTGGACCTTCGACCATATATAGGAATAGACAAACAACGCAAGCCTTTGTTGTGAAGCAAAGAACTAGCGTAGCGGTGTGAAGAGGAGTATGACCTGCAGACACCTTGAAGTGTTGCGTTTGCCTATTTTCATTCTCTGTTCCATGATAACAAACCAGAATTCAGCAATGTGCAACACTCTAACGTGTCCTCACCTCCTTTCCCCGCCTATAGCTGCTGCTCTCCGTTACCGTACTTTTTGCTTTCACAACATTGTATACTACAGCATTGAGTGTTATCTGTCTATACCTATATATGGTCGAAGATGTGGAGTAATAATAAGAATAATATTTAATATGAATTGTGGAAAATTTTGCTATGTTTGAGTTTCAAAAAATTTACTACTCTTAGTATCTGGAAAACTGTAAAAAATACGGGCTGGATTTGGAATT
Organism: Agonum fuliginosum; assembly: GCA_947534325.1. Taxonomy (NCBI): domain Eukaryota; kingdom Metazoa; phylum Arthropoda; class Insecta; order Coleoptera; family Carabidae; genus Agonum; species Agonum fuliginosum. The sequence continues at coordinate 3,671,268 of OX384034.1, read as the reverse complement.
TTTACTGATAATTCCACTCCTGTATAAAGTAAGCTATAAACAAAACACAATTTTATCGCTTAGACAGCGGATAAAAAGGAAAGTAACTTTTTGCAAGTGATAATACCTTATTTACCTTTTTCTTAGCAAACAAACAATCAACAAAACACGAAAATGTAATTTGCTTCATATTTCTTGTGTCAGTGAAATGATTAAATTTGTGAAGAAGAACCAAAGGAGTCGTTAAATTATCTCGTTGAATTACACTCGAGCATTTTATTTCCTCCGAATACATTTCTGTTTGACATCTCAACCTTGTCACCTGACAGCAATTTGACTCGAAAATTGTCACTTGAACAATCACTAGGTCATTTTTACAACCACGGCCAGTGGTTAGCTCAGCGGTAGAGGATCCGCTTAGCATGCTAGCGGTCCTCAGTTCGATTCCCAGCACGACCGACAATAATACCACTGGGTCCGAGTGGGTGGATTCCACTATAATAACATCTACCATCCTGTAATTGGGAGTTAATCCTGTAGGTTGGTTACCATCAAAAAAATAAAATAAAATAAAAATATTATGTATCAATGTACGTCATTGGTCAGAATTTAAAAAATTGTAGCAAATGATTGGTTTACTTAATATGTGGGAAATAGTCTATTTAAAACACAATCCGCCACCTAATATAGTTGCCATCTTACGTACCTAGTGCAACACCAAGATCAATATCTCCAATGTTTTGATCCAATGTCCGGTAAAACGTTGTCCCAGTTTCCAGCAATCAGAGTCGAGTCTTTCTGCTAATAGCGGCCATTTGCGCACTTCCGTTAATTAAGTCCTGCGTTGGCTGCGGTAGAAACAAAACAAATGCGACGTGTGACCTGTCAATCTGGTGAAAACGCCAAAGTGATATTAGTCCAGGCAATCTAGAGAAAAAAACCCTCTAACCTGGGCAAAATTGCTTCAGAAGCTTTCTAAACGGTTTTCGGCTCAGAAAATGTCACAGAATAACATATCCAAAATCTGCTAAAATCGGATCACGGGAACACCCCCAAAAATGGGTTCGAAAATTAAAAATGGCCGCCATTTTTAGTTTTTTAGCTTTATCTTGTATGTGGATAATACTACGAGAAAACTGTTACCTACTTAATTGTAGAGCATAAAATTCTCTACAAAAAGATGCCAACAATTTTTTTTGTAACTATTACAGTTTATGAGAAAATCGTGAAAATAAATTTGGTTCATTTCTAATGATTTTAAATCAAGTCGTAATTTTGCCTTATCACACAAATATTGCTCTAATTTTGTAACGGATAATAATATCGATTCGCGGTTTCCAGCATTCGATTCCTAAAGCTTTTTTCTATAAGAGACATAATTTTAAAAAAATTTGGGACAACACTTAAGGCACAGGTGCGATTTATTTGCCGAGGTGAGAAAAACAAATGCCTGTATTTTTTGTATTTAATTAACTGTTGTTTCTAAACGGATTAAGATATTGACTTGCGGTTTGCGACATGTGATTCCTTGGAAAATTCTCTATTTGATGCATTATTTGATAAAAATTCTGGACCTTTATTTAAACTGTAATTTAATTTTTTATTCAGAGAGAAAATTGAGAAATTTAAGTTTTATTAATATAACTAGTGTTTAGTTAATTGTCGTTTCTAAACGGATGAAGATATCGACTTGCGGATTGTGGCATTCGATTTTTCGGTCATTTCTGTATCAGAATTGTTATATTAATTTTTGTTTTGAGCATGAGTTAAACTGAAATATAATGATTTTCTTAAATACAAAATACAGAAATTTGGTTAATATTTTTCTTGCTTGTGTTTCATTTTCGATCATTTGTGAACGGAATACAATATTGACTTCTAGTTTCCAGCATTTGATTCCCTGATCCTTTTTGTACTAGATGCCGAAAACCGCAAAACGAAATTTTATTCCGTTGAGAAATTACAGTGCGAATAAGCGGAATTGAAAATTAATTTAAAATCGACAGAATTGATAGTTTACAAAAAATTAAAAAATACGCTTTATAAATAGATATTCTCTAAGCAAATAAATTACTTTTATTAAAATCTGATTTACAACAAATATCCAATATGACCAGAGGTGCCCTTAAATTTTTTTCAAGAGGTACAGTATAAAACCATTTTATTAATACCTATAACAAATTAATTAGGTACTTAGAAAAAAAATTTAAGGGCGCCTCTGGTCATATTGGATATTTGTTGTAAATCAGATTTTAATAAAAGTAATTTATTTGCTTAGAGAATATCTATTTATAAAGCGTATTTTTTAATTTTTTGTAAACTATCAATTCTGTCGATTTTAAATTAATTTTCAATTCCGCTTATTCGCACTGTAATTTCTCAACGGAATAAAATTTCGATTTGCGGTTTTCGGCATCTAGTACAAAAAGGATCAGGGAATCAAATGCTGGAAACTAGAAGTCAATATTGTATTCCGTTCACAAATGACCGAAAATGAAACACAAGCAAGGAAAATATTTAAAAAATTTCTGTATTTTGTATTTAACAAAATCATTACATTTCAGTTTAACTCATGGTCAAAACAAAAATTAATATAACAATACTGATACAGAAATGACCGAAAAATCGAATGCCACAATCCGCAAGTCGATATCTTCATCCGTTTAGAAACGACAGTTAACTAAACACTAGTTATATTAATAAAACTTAAATTTCTCAATTTTCTCTCTGAATAAAAAATTAAATTACAGTTTAAATAAAGATCCAGAATTTTTATCAAATAATGCATCAAATAGAGAATTTTCCAAGGAATCGCATGCCGCAAACCGCAAGTCAATATCTTAACCCGTTTAGAAACAACAGTTAATTAAACACAAAAAATACAGGCATTTGTTTTTCTCACCTCGGCAAATAAATCGCACCTGTGCCTTAAGTGTTGCCCCAAAATTTTTTAAAATTATGTCTCTTATAGAAAAAAGCTTTAGGAATCGAATGCTGGAAACCGCGAATCGATATTATTATCCGTTAAAAAATTAGAGCAATATTTGTGTGATAAGACAAAATTACGACTTGATTTAAAATCATTAGAAATTAACCAAATTTATTTTCACGATTTTCTCATAAACTGTAATAGTTACAAAAAAAATTGTTGGCATCTTTTTGTAGAGAATTTTATGCTCTACAATTTAGTAGGTAACAGTTTTCTCGTAGTATTATCCACATACAAAATAAAGCTAAAAAACTAAAAATGGCGGCCATTTTTAATTTTCGAACCCATTTTTGGGGGTGTTCCCGTGATCCGATTTTAGCAGATTTTGGATATGTTATTCTGTGACATTTTCTGAGCCGAAAACCGTTTAGAAAGCTTCTGAAGCAATTTTGCCCAGGTCAAAACGTAAATTGCCTGGACTATATTGATACGAGCGAAAAAGATAAAACACTTTATGACGGAAGCAAACCAAGTCAAGATTGAACGATATTGATGGACGATTTATTGGAAATCTGATGTGATTGAGAAGAATTGGTTTGGAATAAAACGTTAGGCTTTGGAAAATGAATTCCTAAATCAGAACACGTAAAGGCCTGTTCAGAAAAGGATTATTCTTCTGAAATTTGAATCTTGGAAAAAGAAGTTATCTGTTTTGAAGCTATAAATTAATTATAAATTCTTCTTTTCCAAGACTCCCTGAAAATTCAATTAAGTGGTGTCGCTTAGAGCTCTACACGGGCTGATGTTTTGAAGGCCGGACTGTCTTGTGGACCGGCCCGACTCGGTCCGAAATTTATAAATAAAACAAAAGCCTGACTGTTTTTAGGAACGGCCTAGCCCTGCCCGAACAAATACAGAAATTATTATAGTCCGGCCCATTGTTAACAGGGACGTAACTAAGGGTGAGTCCGGGTGGGACTTGGCCCACCCTGCATAGTCTTGGCCCACTCAGTGGCCCACCCAAAAATGTTACAATACTTTTACATTCGTTTACGGAAGAGATATTTACAATATTTAATAGTGTCTTACATAATACTAGGGAACAGGTACCTATAGATGTATTCTTAATTGAGGAAAAATAAATGTTTATGAATATAAATAGCGGATGTACATATTTATTACTAGTAGGTAAATGTTGTCAGTCTTAGTAGTCGTGTCTACGAAATTAATTTCAGGAAGAACTAAATCAAATTCCTTCAACCGTGAAAAACAATTTCGCCGAACAAATTTTCGCAACTAAAATTTTTCTATATAAAGTATAGCCCACTTCTACGTCTAGGGTTTTTCCGAATTCCTAGAATACTCTCGATTTTATTTTTTTTCTGTTCCACTCTATTTCTTGATACTACGAATGCCTGAAACCATCCCGAAATTTGTATACTTTTCAGCATCCTACCAATGCAATGTCATTTTGAAGTTGAAAAATACTGTAAAAGTGTTTTCGTTGCGAGTAAACTGTCAGATTATTATTGACTTCAGGATAATGTTTTTATAAACATTTAATAGAGAAAGAATGGATCTACAGATGTGTATTTTTAAAATTTATTTCTATCATGAGATATAACCGTCTAAATTTTGAATAAATTTGAAATCTGATTGAATTTTTTTTATAATTAAAATAAAAAATTTAGAAAGGCACTGTATATTCATTCTTTCTTTATTAAATCCTTGTTGATATAAAATTTTACCATTCTTGTACTGGCCACAAAACACTCGCTACGTTAGTACATTTTATTCTGGATTTTAGAAGGTAGATGGGCCTCTTAAACCCAGTCTTGCCCATCATACAATGACATATTATGTTATATAGTAAGCCCGGCCCGACCCGAAGCTCGACAATGTTTATAGAAATTTGGCCCGGATTCGTCCGCTATTTGTTGACAAAACCATGGTTATGTTTGTAGTTATTGCATTATTTTAATATTACGGATTTAAAAGATTGCGAATAGAATTTATCATTATACAAACTGTAGTGTAGTATTATTTGTTCTTCTCGTTCTACGTGCTTAATCCGCTCCAATTGTTTTAGAAATCTACCACAGCCGGCTATGTCGCTATCCGGGTTTTGTTTTTTGTTTCCACGGCACACGTTGATCCACTGAGGGTTTACTTCTGTCTTTTCAGCCGTTAAAGAATAAAAGGAAGAGTGCTGAAAAGAAATTTATTAGGTGATATTTTTACTCCGGGTTTTCGAGGTTTGTCCGCAACGGACTGAAGATGAGGTGTTGAATTTGTTGGAGTTTACGTGAAATATGACGAGAAATATATTTTAAAAATGGGAATGGGAGTATTTTAAAGTTTAATCTATGAATTATGAACCGTATTATAAAAGGTAGTATTTCAGCGAAAATACTTAAACATATTATCTACTTCAATTCAACTGGAATAAGCTTTAATGTATTTTTCCATAAAACTGTTATTTTGATAACGTCATGTCACTTAAGGAGGTTGCATAGTCAAATTATGGGATTCAGTAATCGGTCTGTATTACGTTAATAAACAAAGAATGAAATTATACCTATACACAATAAGTAAATGAAAGTATTTTATAGAATTATATAATTCATGTATCACGTGGTACATATTTGACTAATTTGATTGGCTGAAAGAGAGTAGTAAGGTCTTACATGTCAACTGTTTTTGTTTATTGGTTACATACTGTCAGTTTCTCAATCAGAAATTGCTGTTTGACAAAAATATGTCAAGAAAGAGATAAGAATACTCCAAATTGAGAAAGGTAAATAGAGTTTAAAACTGTTTTGACAGTTTTTAGCGAAACATAACCCTACATTTTGACTCATTCATTATATATTCGCTCCAAATATAACTCGGGCTATGATTAATCATAGGTGATAGCCATTAAGTCTACAGAAAATTGGACTCGTGCTGCGCACTCGGTTAATTTTCATCGACTATCACCGATGATAATCAGCACTTGTTATATTTCGAAGATTTCAATTTTTTCTTTAATTTTGAGGAGAACACTTAACACACTGTTCACCATTTAAACGACTAGAACCTAGTCAGTAGTCAGCCACCTAAAAGTAAAATTTCTTTTTGAAATCAATTGAATTAGTGGATATGGTTTCATAATTTAAACTAAGTATTTTGTAAATATATATTTTAGAAGCTTAAAATAATATTGAGATTTTTAAAAGGTTGATCCGCGAATGCAAAATATTAATTAAGTATTTATTTTCTTGAAGATCTTCTTCATCTTATGAATAAATAATGATGAGTTCTGTTTCTTTTTCTTCTTGAAATTCAGCGACTACGTATCACACTCCATGCTCCGCTGAGCGAAACAAGAACCAAAACAACTCAGATGTCGAGATTAACTACTGAAAAATTCACCAGCTAAATTACTCTCTGTTTGTGAAGTAAAAATCCGTAAAAACCGCACGCTACTTGGCTATCAGACCTCACCAAGAGCAGAAGAAAAACAGAAGAAAATCTAATAGATTTGTTAGAATGTTTTAATGTTTTAAAAACAGCTACTTTTTTGTACCTTATAGATAGGTATAAGTAATTGCAAAGCAGTTTTAATTTTAAAGTAGACACTAATATAATGAATAAATAACATTTACTGTTATCATCAAATATTAAAACATGTGATTCAAATTAGCATATTTTATTTGCAAATAGTTATATGATTACTGTTCTTATTATGTCTTTAGCAAAATAACAGAATATTAAGGAGGTTGGTGACCAAAATTAAAATGATGATGGCTGAAATGTATACAGTGCCTTTGCTACACTATTGAGATTCTATCCGATTTTTGAGTAATAAAAAATTTATAAAAATTTGAATAAATATATTACTTATTTGTAATGAGAATAAGGGGAAAGTTATAAAAAAATGGTCTATATATCTGATAGCATTAAAGAACTGTAGTAAAATTTAAAACTAAATTTATCAAATAAAACGTTAATCCATAAACGGTTGATTTTTTATGCGTATAAAATATTGCCAGGTGCGACAGGTGAGTTTGGCATACTAACGCCATAGAAGTCATAAATAAGATGTAAAATGTACCTAGTAATTGAACGGAGGATGGCTTCAATTCAGAAGAGTTTTTCTGTGAATGAATCTTTTGATTCAGGTTATGCAAATTTTTGTGTTTGAATATTTTAGATTTTTATTTGTATATTTTAAATGGGCACCGGATTGTACGTATACAATTATGTTTATAAGTCTAGATATGGCGGGAGGTTGTGTGCTGGCCCCATCAGATTTTTTTATTTGAATTAGTAATTACTGTAAAAATATATCAGCACATATGAACGAATTGCAATATTAGCCAACGCGCGTTGAGCGAATTTTGTTTTTCATTATCAAAATATTTTCATATGCGCCCCCACTGCATGCGTCACCAACCTCCTTAAGGTGGCGTACGAATCCAGATTCCAAATGAATCATATTCGAAATAATTTTATAATTACTTAATATTACAAAATATCCATAAGAAAACTGTCATAAAACTATCCATAAATCTGTTCTCTATTACAACAGTTTAATTAAAATTGTGAAACGTAATGACAGGCGATTAAAATTCAATTGACACTTTTCGTTTTCCTCTTGTACTACTTTGACACCAATTTCTATTAAGTACAATTAATAGTTTAATCTAAGATCTTTCCTAAGTTCAATGCAAATTCGCTGCGTTTCCTAGAAAATAAACTTACAGTGAGCAATTACAAGTAATTAACAACAAAGTCAATGAGCCAGAACTCTAGTGTAGGAACAAATCATTAACTGGCTGCTAATTTCTATAAATTAATCATACTCTAGCAGAACGCTTAAGACGGCGTTAGATAAGCAAAGATGGGAAAAGTTCTATGATATATTTGTCTAAAGCTTAGCGAAGTGTGGTATTTTTTGATTGTTTTGTAGTTTACGCTCAATTTAATTATTACAAGAAACTGCGGAAGAAGTTGCTTGTTGTTTGACATATTTATAGGAAGAAAGTGGTCTATCTATAAATAAACAATTACAATAAATATTCATTGTTTATGTCAATAAAGAAACCTGCAACCAGTAGGTTTCATTGACAGGAGTGAACCTTTCAGAGAGAGACGACAAATATGGGCCAGCTCAGACTATGCATTCTATGACGGTACAAAAGGCTAATTAACTGCCCTATTGCCGAATTTGATGCTTTGTTAAGCCTGAATCCCACGACTGAAATTATCGACAATTTACTGTCAATACCGGCAACTTTTGTTAGAAATTTCATCACACTTCTATATTATAAGTACCTTTCGGCAATTTTTCACTGGCATTAGTTTAGATATGCCATGCTCAAAACATAGTAGTTTGTGACAAATATTGTCGATATCGGCAATAAATTGTCGATATTTCTGTCGTGGGATCCAGGCTTTATTTAAAAAATCATGAGTGTTGCCAACTTTTAGAATGCCAAATAAGATTTATTCCTAAAGAAATATAGCTTACAAAATTTAGTTTTAAATTTAGATCATAGTGTCAAGGGGGATGCTCTCTACTTATATCATACCAATAGCGTCGAATAAAACATGTTATACTACATGTAATTGGCCAATAATCAAAATACAATAAGCTTATTGGTCAAAAAGCCAGTTGATAAATTTTCTTAGCCCCCTTTTCAATACTTGCAAATGTACTGCACTATGCAAGAACGTTAGAATCAGTGTCAATTTATTCTATACCAACTGGATGCAACAAAAAGTCCCTAAAAATGAAACAGGTTCTTCAGTCTACAATATTTCCATGTTATAATGACTCCAGTTGAAGTACTAGGGCACCGGTCAACCATTAACAAGAAGCAGAACTACATAGTAGTTCCTGTTTGTAGATTGCTCTCTGTGCATAAGAAATTAATTGTGTATGTACCATGCGTAAACATCAAGTTGTTAAGTTCATATCTAAGTTTTTAACTGGAACTGCAACGATATAGTATTTTAAAATTAATGTTCTGTATTTTAAAATGGAAACTTAGATTGGTATAGGTACATAAACCGATCTAAAAGTCAATTTTAGGACTTGTTGATGATGGATGTACCTAATTGATTACTTATTCTGTATTATGTAAAGTTGAACTATAGGCGTTTCTATGTTACGGTTCATAATGACACGGAGCCGTAACCTTAAAATCCCTTTGTTCAACTTTACAGAATACAGAATAAGTACCGGGTTTGATTGTTTTAATCCTAAGGTCAGTTTTGTAATTATTTGAATGAGTATTGGGTATTTCTGAATAAAACTTGAATAAAAAGTTTCATTGAATAATTGATTTATTTTATAAAATAAATTAGAATCACTGTGTTAAAGCTATCACTATCAATCAGTAAACTCCATACTACGTACCTGGAAGGGAACCATAGCGCATTACAAAACAGCAGCAGTGAGGCAAGTTGAGAGAGAAACAGACTTATGGCTTATAGCATTTGGGGAGTATCTGTATCACTGTCTAACTCATGTAGAACACGGACAAAATACTTCCGTTTTTAAATACAAACTTGTCTTAGCGACTCTAAACGCGTGACAATAAATTATAAATTATTATTTTCCAAAACTCATTGAAGATTCTTACCAGGATTCTTTTTCTCAGGATTCAGAACATGAAAGAATCCTTGTGTGAACAGGGCTTACACAAAAATTATAATAGTTATGTAAATAGTAAATGTACGTTTAAATTAGTAAATGAGAAAAACGTAATGTTTCACATAAAATATAAATGACTTCCTGTAATTCCGGAAATAATAACAAACTTAAGAAACAAAACTTTCTGTGAATAATTTACGTACGAGTATTTTCTACTTATTTATGAAATTATTTAAAGGTGTGGCTCCATTAAAAGCAAAACTTAACTTATTTAATAACTTCAATTAACCTTTTAACAAACTCTAAACCCAAACAATAAATTTTCATAGCCAATATCGCTTCTTAAACTTTCTCGCAAGTCAATTTTCCCGGTAAAAATCATAAACGAGTGAAATAACATCATCATTATGATTGTCGGCATGTAATAAGGACAATAAATGCCTGGAAGATAATCGATAATCTATTTATTATTGATGTCTGTGTGCATAACCTCTGATCTGGTGATTTCTCTCGTACGTTGGCAGCAGTGTTGGTGGTGCTGCAGAAGAGTAGGATGCGGCTATAAAAGAATCGAGTTGAATGTGTTACGGAAGGTGGAGACTTGAACTAGACAAGTTTTTGTACCGTAACCTACAATCGAATGAGATATATGTGCGTGATTTATTGTTCGCAGTTTCTATTTGAGTATTTTTACAGATTTGTCCCATTTAAAACAAATTCGAATACGGTATGGTATTAAATGTTCGACTTACAAATTAGTACCATTAACATAAATAAGAAATTTCCCAGGTATCTTCAATTATCTCTAAATTTGTATGATTATTCACATCATCTGTTATCTGTCAAAAAATATTCATATCCGAGCACAAGGAATATTCGTAATACTACCAGAAAAATAATCGACATAACTACTTATGGTATTATAAGTGAAAAGTGAGTATACAAACTTTCAACTAAAAATTCCGGCTATTTTTCGAAATATGAGAAAACCGCAAAAACCTTAGTTTATGTCAGATTCCAATAATCTGTCATACAAATTTACCCATCGGAATTTTTCGCTGAATTTGTATATCCATATAATTTGACGCGAGGAATTTGTTTGTGGGCAAAATCAAGTCTGTGTCTCTTACTGGTTTCGAAATAACGAGGGTAGTAAATTTTGACGTAGCAAAATGTAATATTATTTTTTCTACGCCAGTTTCTGAATGTTCATGATTCTACTTACATTGTTTTTAATGTTGAAAGCAGCTGTTTGTCTCAAGTGTGCGACAAAGTATACTAAATGTACATTGTCGCACAATTTTGGGCACTTTGCACCATAGTTTTGCTTTTTCTTGAACGTTCATTTTTTTCGCAACATCGTTGATATTTTAAACAAATTTATTTTGCAGGAATAGAAAAAATAGTGTGTATAACTCGTATTGAAAATATTTTTTCGAACTTAAACGATTGCAACCCTACCCCTGCGCTCAAGCTGCAATTTTCGTTCGCGTTCGAGAAAACTATATTTTCAAAACTTGTTTGCTTGCTTGAAGTTCGATTTCTCGATTAACTATTAAGATTATTCAGTCTCAAAGTTGAAATTTCAAATAACTAAACTATTAAGTAGTTTTTTTAAATTCTTGAGCACTCGTCTTTAATTTCAATAGAACTGGAATAATAAATTGTGTCTATATAAATAATTGCCAAAATGATTGAATTATATACATATACACGAATAATAATTTGGAGCTATTTCTAGTGTATTTCAATTCTATTAAATTGCAGATAAATCCAGTTTGAGTTCCACCCTAGATTAACCAACAGTTTCTCTTGGCATTTTTCATTGTTACAGGATACAATCACCATAACCTCCGTTTCCTAATAACGAATAATGAAACATTACAGTAAAGTAGCAATAGTAGCAATCCTAATAACAACATATTCACGAAGTTCCGATTAGAAACTCGGCGTCTAAACGGCAACATCCAATCCTATCCTTCGTGGGAACCACCATCAGACCATCGCCATGGTCACCATGGCGCACATCATTTCCTGTGATCACTATTCACTGTTGTGATGGTGTATCTCTGATTGATTTGTAAAGAGAATACAGAAGGGATAGATTTGACAATAAACAGGATGTGCGATTAAGTGGACATGGGTAATCAGTCGCATGGGTAATTGTGACTGAACAACAATGGTGTTACGTAGGAGTGGCCCAAATATTTAGTCGAAATTAAAATGAGAAGTTTGACATATGTTCAGGTTTTAGTATTTTGAATAACCACCTTTTACGCAATTTGGAAGAGACATATTTTATCACCGACATCTCACAGGTTATCTACTAGTGGAGAACATCATTTATGTGTAGTTTAGAGGTTTAGACGATCCTCTACCATGCCAGAAAACAGCCAAAAACATGGATTTCGCGCGCCACTCCACAGCGTTTATTGTTTTGTTAAATATAATAATCTAAAGATATTGTTGAAGATAAAAGTACAATCTACAATTAATGCAAGATGCAGGATTTTTAAATTTTGCTTTAAAATCGAAATAAACTCGTCAACACAATTAGGGCTACCTACACTTGAAATTAGGTGAAATTTCACCCATTTTCAAATCGTCATAACTCGGCGTATTTTTAGTCGATTTCGATGAATCTTCAAAGGCGAAAAACTTTGAAGTGTCTACTTTAAAGTCATGCATGCGAACTTTAGCGTCACCCCTTCCGCCTCCATCCAGCACCCCTGTGAAAAATATGCTTTTAAATCGAAAAAATGTCCAACTTTGACGATGTGCACGGAGTTGAAAAATTTTTTCGACTCGATTCACCAAAAGAGCTCTGAAATATGTTCAATTTCCTGTGCAGGACTCAAAGAACGAAGTTCCCACGTTGATTTTACACAAAGTTATGAGTGTTTGAAAAAAAGTGCATTTTGAGGTTTTTCGCGCATAACTCTGCGACTTTTTTTTCACCATGCGTGAGTTGGTCGCGAATATTACTCGTGCTGTGCACTCGTATAATATTCATATTCAAGCACAAGGAACATTCGTAATACTATACCAAAAAATCTGACGTGGTCATCACACAACCTTCCGCCATATCTAGACTTTAAACAGAAATGTATACGTACAATCTGGTGCCCATTGAAACAATCCTCCGTTCAGTTACTACATTTAATAGCTTACTTATGACTTATATAGCGCTAGTATGCCAACTTGTCACCCGTCACATCTGTCAATATTTTTTATGCAGAAACAAAAATCAACCGAACATGGATTACAAGATTTCAATGTTTTATTTAATAAATTTATTTTTTAAATTTTACTGCTGTTCTTTAATGCTACCAGATAAAGACAATTTTTTTATAACGTAGATTGCAAATAACTTTTCCTCTTATTCTTATTACAAATAAATACTATATTTATCCAAATTTATAGAAATTTTTGACACTTAATCTTTTCAATCTTCAAAAAATATCACTTCCGGTGAAGATATTTGTACCAAAATCTAATGGGCTCTTCCTATTCGTATACAATTGTATAATACCAAATATCAAAATTTTTGGGTAATTCGTATTTGAGTTATCCGATAGACGGCATCGGCCCGGACCACACACATACACACACACACACACACACACACACACACACACACACACACACACACACACACACACACACACACACACACACACACGCACACACACATACATACAGACATCATCGGGAAACTATCAAAAATGAGTTGTAAGGACCCTAATTCGTGCTCATCCACTAAAAACTCACTAACCGATTTTTTGCATGATTCCAATACCTTCCTTTACAGGTAAGCGGAAGGTAAAAAATAATCGACATAACTACGACTACTTATGGTATTATAAGTGAATATTCCCAACGTGTCAATATTGCCTATTGGAAATATTGCCGATGGACATTGCTACTCATAATGTACTCGGCTCTCCACCCTATAAATTTACTACGCTTTCTGCTGCAATAAGATTTTATAATTTCGACAGGAATGTCTGTGTAAACGCTTAATGCGTAGAAAGTTTGACGGAGTTGAGTTTCCTCAAAGTCCGTAACGAAATGTGAACTGCGAACTCTGGCCCGTCTGGTAACGTGAGACGTGAGATTGAGGTAAAATAAGATTGCTACCTTATTCTCCAGCAGGTTAAATGTGCGACTCGCCTTGGGGCAAAGGTTAAAGGTGCTGAAAATTAAATCGTTTGCAGGAGAAACTGAAATCAGCCTTACATGGCTGATTGAGATGATGCCTTTATGAGGAAACTTATTATACTCGTATTACTAGCCCCAATCCTACTCTTGAATTTAAACTAAATTATTATTATTATTTGATATTAGAGAAGCTTTTTTTATAGAAGTGTGTCAAATATTTGAAATTTAGTACCTACTCATGATTACCGATTTATTAAGAATGACGTACAAAATTAAAACAATTTTGTAATCATCTAAATTAACTTAAACTTATCGGTACTTCTCAAAGATCTGTTATCAGAGCATTAGCTACTTAAGATTTCAATTAAAATGAAGAACGGATTATGCATACTAAAGTCTGAATCTTATATTTCAGGATTATCAAGGAAGAGAATAATTTTTACAAACAGGCTTTCCAAAGTTTAAATAAATTAAGAATGAGATTTTGACAAATTAGTATAAAGTCTATTTCAGATTACAATACTTTAATCTGAAAATAATATTTTATACTCAAGAACTTAATTAATATTCTAAATTCAATCTATTTAGATCTATTCTTTCCTCAAATTTCAGATTTGACTTGAATATCATAAGGAATGAATATACATAAGGTTGGTTAAGTTAAACAATAATTGTTGCTAGCTAATAATAGAAATGAAAATTTTTGAAAATTGTTTTCACGAAAATTATTTCTAACAATTTCGCGATACAGAACATCATCTGACAATTTCACGACACGTAGTTGTGGGAAATTTTGTAGAGTAAAATTTGATATAAACAAAAATTCGCTCATAAAATTATTATTTAGAACGGTATCCAAACACAATATTTTTCCTCTTAAAATAAAAATACTACCAAAACGAGTGATTTTGCGAATCATTTTTGTTGTTTAAGATAAATTTGACAAACTAAATTATTTATTGTATTGTACCTAACGTAACTAAATAAAATCTATAATCTACATATTTTGTTGTCAGTTCATCACTTAACATTTAATACCATCTGTCAAAAAATATTCATTGTAATTCGGCGCGGGGAATTGAATGGTGGTTTCGAGATTCCGCGGAGAGAAGTATGAAAAATCAGGATAACTCAAAAGCTAAATGAGATTCGTTCGTTCCAGTTCTGTCTATATTTTATTATCCAACACAAAGCTCGTAAATCTGATATGTTTGCACATGAGCATTGCAAATGCAGAAGCAAAGCAAATCGTTCTGATTTATTGCATGTGTTGTTCCGACGTTTCCAGCTATTGTAATACATTTGAATCTTAAACTTTCCCATTATTAATAGTTTGTTTGATTTTATTGAACCTTAAAGCGGGATTTATGCATGATCTATTGTCGGACGATGTATTTTTAGAAGGAGTACTGAACTTTATTGGAAACATAAAACAGTTTAGTGTTTACGAAATTAGCGTAAACTAAGAAGACAATTTATTTATTTTTGTACAGTGTGTAAGCTTACACACTTATTCTTTTGCCTCGTCATTCGTTACAAAAATTCGTTAAGTCTACGTTTTTTCCGAATTCCTGGAATATTCCCTATTTTACTTTTTTTTCTATTCAACTCTTTTCCCCACTACTACGGCTGCCTGCAATATCCTTTTGAAATTGAAAAATTATTGTAAAAGTGTTTTCGTTGCGAGTATAAACTATCAGATTATTATTGACTTCAGGATAATGTTTTTATAAACATTTAATAGAGAAAGAATGCATTTACAGATATGCTTTTTTTAAATTTAAAAAAAATTATCATGAGATATAACTGTGTAAAGTTTGCATAAATTGGATTTTTTTTTTTAATTCGGTACTTTTATAATCATGTACAATTTTTTAACCAAAATTTTAAAAAGGCACATCTGTAGATCCAGTCTTTCTCTATTAAATCCCTTTTGATAAAAAAAATTACCAATCTTGTACTGGCCAAAAACACTCGCTACGTTAGTACATTTTATACTGGATTTGTGGAGGTAGACGGGCCTCTTAAATCAAATTTGTCGTCAGGTCACGCCCCTATCAAAACAAAACTTATTATTATAATGTCATTAGTTTGTGAAATTGACAAATGTTGTATTTACCTACTAGTAATTTAGTTTATCTAATTTGTACAATCTTTTAATGGACACCCAATTTAATATGTTAACGGACTTTATAAAACATGATAACTATTTTGTAGGCCAAAAAAATTTAATAACGAATACTAATTTCCATAGACTCAATACTCAATAACAGAGAAAACAAATAAAATCTGCAAAACGGAAAGTCGCTTTCTTCGAAAACCAAATTTACAACATAGATTACTTCTTATCCAACAATATAAACCACTTTAATGTACCATAAACATGTTATGAACATCTCGCTTCATTTAGCGATGGAAAGTCTTCATTAAATCATCACTGTGATCGCTATGGTGATGCTGTTTGCTTATTGACAGATGGCAGGACAAAAGGTGTCAAAGGAGTCAAAGTCTGATGATTTTTTAAACAAACAAGAGAGAGTTTTTATTGTTCCGAAAAGAAAGTTAAGTATGACTAATATTTTGAATAAAGAATATGTCACGCTTCTAATTATAAGGTTTAACCTGAAGAGGTATTGATTGGGAATGGAACAAAAAGAAAAATGAAATCTGTAATTGACTCAGGATTGTTACGAAGAAATGAATAGCTTTTAGAATCAGCAATTCGACGAAAGAAAAAGAAATCCATGAAATTCAAAAGAATTTTTAAACAATTATTCAATTCGTTTAATTATATTGTGTAATTGTACACACGGTATATTATTTAGTCTTAGTTGTAATATAAACTTTTAAACCTCATTCAGCCGGCCACGATGGCCGCGCGGACTAACGTGACTAGACTCACTGTGGTCCGAGCGAGCAGCGAGGTTGTGGGTTCAAATCCCACTGAAGAGCATGGAAGTTGTGATTGTCCAAACATTGATTTATATAATAATATGTACAATCCAATTGACATTGTTACTGGCTAATAGGAAAAGTACCTAAAGCCATAGGGGTTTCCCCTTTTAAAAAAAAAAAACCTCATTCACATAATCATTTACTTTTAAGGCTATAAGACGTACCCAATTATATGTAACCTATGTAAGTGATTTATTTAAGGCGCTACACTTATCCAAAAAATATAGTGAAAAAGGGACCTTGCTATATTACAAACTGAGCTCATGTTAGTACACCTATACTGTGAATATTTTATATATAGATAGTTAAAAGATGACTCCAGAGTGCTAAGAAATTATTTTTTTGAAGTACTTAATGGTATTTTAGTAATAAATTAGTAAAAATAGGCAATTTGGCCGATTTTTTACAATTTTTTTAAAACAAATTTAAAAAATCTGATCTTCGTGCTTATCCACCAAAAACTCATACTCGAAACTTTTGACCCATTACAATACCTCTCTTAGAATATGAGGCGAGAGGTAAAAATGTATACCTTTATATTAAGGGTCTCGTCTCCGTAACAAAATATTGCGTGTTTAGAGGTATAGCAGTTTCTGCTTTACTCATTGCATATTAAAAATTTGAAGGAAAAACAGGTACTAGATGTTTGTGAAAGAATTAATCTAGGATTATGCCGAGTTAGAATTCTGAAAAAATATTTGGAATTCATATAAAAAATTAATGAAAAAGTGTGTTTTCAGCAATTTCTTACACGCTTTATCTTATTATTAAGAGATTTATTAAAAAATGTAACTCGGCATAATCCTAGTTGCATTCTTCGTCTGTAAATAAATTTATAAAATTTAGATTTATCTATAAAACTTCGCGAGTATTTTAGAAATTGCTAGACTGCTTTTACGTATTTTTAGCGAGCGTTTCTATGCATTAACATAGGACAAACGCGGTGTTGAGCAACTTGGAGACGATACCCTTAAATGCTTGTATATGAATGAGGCTTTATTCCTGTGAAATGAAAATTACTAAAAATACTGATATTGGGTTCTTTGTTCTTAGGTTATTACTAAATCATAACGAATGAAATCATCTTCTGTGCAGTAATTGTTTGTCTTTAAATTATAATTTTTGTAGAATTAAAATTCAAGCATGTTGTTCGGCAGGCGGCCGAGCTTGAAGGTCAACTCCTGCAAAGCTTCAGCGCCTCTGCAGGAATTTAAAATCATTCATTAATATTTGAAGGTTGATTGCTAATTAAAATTAATCCAATCTTTGCACAATAAAACGAAGGCGACGCAAAAGGTGTGAAGAATTCATAAATAAAACATTTAACATTAGTGATGAAGATATTGGCTATTATATCGCTATTCGCTATTATATTTTCATTTTATATTTTTATGATAGCAATTTAGCATCACATTATTTTTAATGATTCTAACATAAGAATAATTGTAATTTTACACATTGAATGATAAATATTGTTATAAGTTCATTAACACAATATAAGATTATTCTTTTATGTGTGCATAAATTTTTTTTCTTTTATACACGTATACATAAGCATTTTTTTCACTATTTTTATTAATAAAGTACTAGCAGTTAATTGGTACTCCCGTGTTTATATTATACTTCGTGGCCAAAATTAAAAATTATGTTTACACAGGGAAATAAAGACTTAAGTTAAGAGGCCCGTCTACCTCCTAAAATCCAGCATAAAATGTTTAACGTAGCGAGTGTTTTGTGGCTAGTTCAAGAATGGTTAAATTTTATTTCAACAAGGATAAGTATCAATTAACATTTGTGCCTTTTTTTAAATATTAATAAAAATATTCTACATGATTTCGGAAAATTCTAATTTACACGGTTATGTAAGATAGAAATTGAAATTAATTTTAAAATTTTTAAAAAGGTACATTTGTAGATCCATTCTTTCTCTATTAAATGTTTATAAAAACATTATCCTGAAGTCAATAATAATCTGACAGTTTACTCGCAGCAACAAAAACACTTTTACAGTATTTTTCATTTTCAAAATGACATTGCATAGCTAGAAGACGACAAAGTACGAGTTTCGGGCTGGTTTCAGGCAGCTGTAGTAGTGGGGAAAAGTGTGGAATAGAAAAATAGTAAAATCGAGAGTATTTTAGGAATTCGGGAAAAACGTAGACGAGCCACTTAAGCAGACAAAATATTCCTGCTAGTAAAATAAGTAGACATTTAAAAAATGTAATTAGAACAGCAGTAAAAATTTCAGAATGAATTATCCTGAAGTCAATAATAATTTGGCAGTATACTCGCAACGAAAACACTTTTACAGTATTTTTCAACTTCAAAATGACATTGCATAGCTAGGATGCGACAAAGTACGAGTTTCGGGCTGGTTTCAGGTAGCTGTAGTAGCGGGGAAAAGAGTGGAATAAAAAAATACTAAGATCGAGAGTATTCTAGGAATTCGAGAAAATCTAGACGAACCGCTTAAGCAAACAAAATATTCCTGCTAGTAGGCTAAGTAGACTATCTGCAAAATGTAATTAGAACAGCAGTAGAAATTTCAAAATGAATTATCCTGAAGTCAATAATAATCTGACAGTATACTCGCAACGAAAACACTTTTACAGTATTTTTCAACTTCAAAATCACATTGCATAACTAGGAAGGATGCGGCAAAGTACGAGTTTCGGGCTGGTTTCAGGCAGCTGTATTCCTGCTAGTAGGATAAGTAGACATCTAAAAAATGTAATTAGAACAGCAGTAGAAATTTCAAAATGAATATTCTTCCTGTAAGAATATTATCATATTTAATATTTCTTCCTTATAGCCTACCTAGCTAATAACTAACTTCCTCAAATTCTTCACTGTAAAATCTCTATCGTCGCCATGTGTGAAATGATTTATCCCATATGGGAAACGAATCAAGTCATCCAAGCAATCTTTGTTTACTAAGCTTGCTAGATAGCTAGATCAGCTTATAATGTAAACATAAAACAGTGTAATGTAGTATGGTTGGTTTCCATGTTCACTGTTTATTTTGATCGTTCAAGCGAACGTTGCCTTCGATCACTGACCGGAAGTTGATGAGGTTGAGGCGACAAGACAGTGGCGGGGAATTTAGGAGGGATGGAGGTATTATTAATAGAAAATGGGATAATAATAAAGTGTAAGAGAATTTGACCTATCTTACAGAGTTCTATATTTATCTGTCGAAGAGTTCGGGGTTATATCTTTTGTTTTTATGGACAGAAGATTAACTAATCTAATCGATGTAAGCTCAACTATATTTATTTTCTTAGATTATTTATAATGGAACTCAAAATGAAAGATTATTTATTTTTGCCACAGCCTCAGTTTGTTATGAATCTCAGAATAATTTCAAAAAGGCTGCAAAAAATATTGAACATAACCATTTTTGAATAGCTAAGGCCGTCTAAGGCCTAAGTGCAGTTTGAATATAGTCTTACTATATTTAATGAACATAAAATTAAATTTGAAAAATTCACAAACATATTTAAGAAGCATTGTTACTTTTTTTTAATAAGAAAGTACTGCAATACGAGTAAATATGATACTATATGTTTAGTAATTTTATTTTACGTGGCACTAATAATTTAAATGATAATTCCACCCCTGTATAAAGTAAGCCATAAACAAAACACAATTTTATTGCTTTGACAGCGGATAAAAAGGAAGGTAACTTTTTACAAGTGATATACCTTATTCCTCGCCTTATTCTTAGCAACCAATCAATAAACAAAACACTAAAATGTCATTTGCTTTAAATTTCTAATATTTGTCAGAGAAATGATTAGATTTTGGGAATATTTGTGAAGAAGAACCAAAGGTGTCGTTAAATTATCTCGTTGAATTACACTCGAGCATTTTATTTCCTTCGAATAAATTTCTGTTTGACGTCTCAACCTTGTCACCTGACAGCAATTTGACTCGAAAAATTGTTTTAAAATGAAATCACGACAACCTAGGTGAATCCCGCATAAAGCGGAAGGAAAAGCACTTTTCATGCCTAGGGAGTAAGTACTGACCTGTCAGAAATACCTCACTTTCGTCTCTAATAAAAGGGACGAAAGATGACGTTTTCGGTGCAGGTATTGAAAAAACATATTTATGCCAATATATTTATCTTTTTGTGTAAAAAGTCTCAATGATTGATTGATGAGACCACAGTAAATTTTTAAGATGAGATAGCACAGTGGTGCTTGCTCGTACCTAAACGGTCGTGAGTTCGAATCCGGATCACGAAGTTATCTGGTACCGGCTAGTGGTTGTAACAAGGTCTTCAAGAGACAGCAATGAAAGCAAATAAATATCAGGAATCAATTACCTACATAAAATATTATAGCCTCCGTCTATGTACATATTTCTCTATTTCCCTTTTTCAAAAGTGTAAAAATGATGTGCTTTTAATAATACATTACTCTTACTATACTATACAATCTCGTTTACATATCATTGCTATTGCAGGAGTTCAACTGTTCTGTTTGTTATTCAGATGTCGTTAGTCACTTGGTGATAATGTTTCCGGAACAAACTTTTGTTTCTGGTTATTATCGATTTTCTAATGTTTTCCTCCGTACATCGACTTTAAACGTTTATTAAACGTATCTCGTTTTAGAGAAAGGAAGGAAGTTTGGTGTGTGCTTTATCTATACGAGAGGAAGAAAATAATTATATTAAAATTTATTTTCTATTGTATTACGGGGATCAGATATTGTAGATAGGTATATCTTGAATGTTAAATAGATTATTTTAATTTGAACGTAGTTAAGAGCGTACTGCGCGCAGCAAAAACATGCTGTTGAATGGGGAATGAAATTGAGACTAATTTTGGTCGGATCGACTTAATTTTTTTTAAAATTTTAAGATAACGATGAGCTTCACGTCCATTAAGTTTTGAAATATTAGTTTTTTTTTCAAGTTTATAATGCCATAAACTTGTCATAACTTGACTAACTTCACATAACTGTTACTCAGTAAATCTATAAAAATTGCAAATAGGCGATTCTAGGTTGAACTTCTATCTTTCAAATGAACCCTTGTTTGTGATTATATATGTAGTATTTTACACAATATATTTAAATAAGAAACAGAGATGAAAAATTAATGTTTATTTCTTTGAAAAACAGAACAACAACTAAAATCAATATCCTATATCTATCGCCTAGTGCCTATAACAATTGCTATATAAAAATTATCGCAATACCACACTACTCCCCCCAAAAAAGGTATATAAAATAATGAACATAGACAAACATTATAAATAAAAATAAAAATTATCGCAATACCACATATATGTTCATATTTAGTATCAATTTTGATCCCTCTACGAGAGCGGGTTCTCTATTGCTGCCTTTGTTCGACACACTAAATCTATATGAATCTATCCTTTTCGGGCCTTACATACCCAGTTGTAAGACTATAAGCGGCTAATTTAACCAACCAGAGCTCTACGTTTTGCACTATCCCGCTGCTTCATTATTGTTAATAATAATAATAATAATAGTGAAAATATACGATAATAATAATGAATTTGATCATTGACATACATTTGTAAACACTGTTCTCGTATTTCTGTTTATAGAAAATTCAATTTAATTTGAAAATGGTACAAAACAAAACTATGAAAGTGATATTAAACATAAACAATTACAGGTGTACCAATTTCATTACCACAAACCCATCCACCATTAAACAAATGAACCAAAAAACAATAACACATTTAAGCGTATAACTATATCAATATCATTATCTACAGGTGAAATCAAACAATATTTTCAAACAGGTAGCATTACAATTAGACCGTAACTAAGTTGGATTCAAATTCTCTATTTTGATTGGTCCAATTTGCTGATCGTCACCTATTCGCGTACGTCACCAGACCGTGTGATTGCGTCAGTGCTGATGACGTCACGAAATCCGAATTGGATTGTAAACAGCAAGGTTATACGGCTTCGGATTTCGTTTTATTTTTGGAGGAATCTCAAAATTGAGTAATTTTCTGTCATAATATTATATTCACTAATTTGATTATCCTTTGTGTAAAAAACAATAAATCTTATAATTAAATTAGCGCCTCAGACAAACGCAGGATACATCACTTATTCAAACAATAGCCAATCGCGGCTCTCAACCAGCGGACCTAAACCAGTGGCGTAATTTTGCGCGCTCATCTAATTATTTAGTCACGGATTACTTCGATTTTATTTACGCATTCCACCAAACTTACGTGATCCTAGGCACCGTGACGGAGAAAAGTAAATCTTTTGCTTTGCAATTAAAAGAAGCCACAGACCTAGCGGTAGATGGATCAGTCACGCGAAAGAGTTTTTAGATTTTTTGTTTTTCGGGTCTTTGAACGATGATTTATACTTTTGATGAAGAAAGAATAATTTAATTTTGGTACAAAAAGTTAATTTGAAAATATCGCAACAATTAAATAATATAGGTATAACAATCTTAGGAAAATTTATGTCACTTAACTGGCCCGTCTACATTTTTTCCGAATACCTTAAAATAATCTCGATTTTACTCTTTTTCTTATTCCATTCTTTTCCCCTCTACTACGGCTGCCTGAAACCAGCTCGAAACTCGTACTTTGCCGCATCCTAGCTATGCAATGTCATTTTGAAGTTGAAAAATACTGTAAACGTATTTTCGTTGCGAGTAAACTGTCAGATTATTATTGACTTCAGGATAATCTTTTTATAAACATTTAATAGAGAAAGAATGGATCTACAGATATATCATGAGATATACCGTGTACAGTTTGCATAAATTGGAATAATTTTGTATTTTTCGGAATTTTTATAATCATGTACAATTTTTTAATCAAAATTTTAAAAGGCACGTCTGTAGATCCATTCTTTATCCTCGTCTTTATCTATATTAAATCCTTTGAAATTTCATTTTACCACTCTTGTATTGGCCACACTCGATACGTTAGTACATTTTATACTGGTTTTTAGGAGGTAGACGGGCCTCTTAAGAAATAAATTTAAATTTCTCTATCTCAGCTCCCGAATTTTTGACAAATTAATACGCACACACATTCGTATTCTATAGACCCTGAAACGAGCTTATCAATCTCTCATAGAATATAAGGCGAAGGTAAAGAAATTACATTATTTAAATAATGGTTCATCTTTATTATAAAATTTATTAAAATATAAGTAGGTACAGCTATTGAAATAAGTAATGTGAAATGCCGCATTTTTAAGTAATCATTTTCCTAGAAATAATACAACTAACTTCCCTCTAATTAAATTATCTCTTATCTCCATAATCAAAATTTAATTTCGCTAAAAGCTAAAAAAATTCCTCATAACATCATAAATATTTCGCATAACCATATTTTCTCGTAAACATAGAAAATCTGACAGTCAGAAACAAAGCAACAAAAGAAAACTTATAACGTAATAATGAGATAAAGTTTCGCGTGTCCTTGACGTGTTGGTTTTTTCTTTCCACAGTTGGCAGTTCTGTTTGCGGGGAGTTTGATTGTAATTTATGAAATCATCCGCTCGGTTCGTCGAGCACGACTGGTGTAATTGTAATTTCAATACCTGGAAACGTAGAAAATTTGGAAGATTATTTTTTAGTAAAATTTAATTCAGTTAGCTGGGTTCGCTATGCAATCGATTGTGGTTCTAACAATTCGGGTTCTAATCCAGTAAATTTTTTGAGGATTCTTCCTACTTGACATGAATCGTCCTTGGGATGTTTAAATATATCACATACTCAATACAAACATCTCAGAATTATATGGGATACCTACACAATTGGGATATGATTACCAAATTATTATTATACATTGGGATGTTATATTGATGATGTTACTGAGGGTGGAAGGAGGGATATTATTAGGATGCTAATGGACAAAAATAGCAAGGAACAAGCCGGGATGTTCACATTCTTGAAATGTTCTGGGGATTTTATTTTGTCAAGTGAGTTTTAAGTTTCTGAATTACCTGTCAAATAGCGGCGCCGTTAAATTGAATCTTCAGTGAGCCTTGAAAAAGGAGAATTTCTAATTAATTGATAATAGTTTCAAAACAATGATTTTGTCCATGTCTGAACAGGATTAAAATAATATTTTATCGCCAAATTGAATCTTCAATGAGTCTTGTAAAAGAAGAAGCTTCAAAGCAGTGAATTTCTTTTTTCTAGGATACAGAAGCATGAAAGAATCATCAAAGAATCCTTGTGTTATCAAGGTACAAGGTACACATTCCTATTTAACTGCAAAAATCTCCTCTGTGGTGTTTTCTCCACTAACAACTATGAGTTACGTACCTAGTTGGCGTTTAGAAACCGCACATCCATAAAATAATTAATATCTTCCAAAATGAAATTGTATATTTGAGAGCGCTTCAAATTTTCATCTCTAATTGAATTTCCCCTTAGGTACATAAATACAATATTTCATTTTTCACTTCCTCGGTATTTTTTGCTTGAAGTCTGAAGAAACTCGAGAAGTTCCGTGTAATATTTTCCTTTTCAATTTTCTTGGGAATGGAAAGAAATTCCAGATTTCGTAGAATTTATCATTTTTGTGACCTTTGCAAATCATATCATATTCACATTCACAGCGTTCAAGATGCTATAGAAGAGGATAATGCTCATTTTCACAGTACGAAACGAAAATATAATATACAGGGTGACTCACAACTGCGCGCATATATTTTATGGACACACACAAAGAAATAATTTTAAGGCAGTTTTCGCATAAAGCACATTTTTAAAACCACTGGAGTATGAATGGAAATTAATTGTGCAATGTCAAGAATAGTAAATATATATGAAAACAGGGACCCAAAACTGGAAACTAAAATTGCGAATTGTGAAAAAATTCTTTCAGTTTCGTGATAAGTAAGTTGAGCACCTGTATATCATTGAAGTAATTTGCCTTTTAACGTTAAGGATGCAGGCACTGTTCACAGATGGATTCTTTTAGAATTCTTTCATGGTTCTGAATCCTGGAAAAAAAGAAATTCACTGTTTTGAAGCTAAAGCCCTGTTCGCACGGGGATTCTTTGAAAATTCTACGGAGATTCAGAATCCTGGAAAAGAAGTTTATTTCTTTCTAGTGAGAATTACCTGTTAAATTGCGGTGTCGCTAAATTGAATCTTTAATGAGTCTTGGAAAAGAAGAATATATAATTTATTGATTGCTTCAAAACCACTAGAAAGAAGAAAACTTCTTCTTTTCCAGGATTCTGAATCTCCGTAAAATCTTCAAAGAATCCTTGTGCGAAAATGGCTTAATAGAAGAGAAGAAAAAGAATCGTTTTCCTGTCAAATAGCGGTACATCTAAATTGAACCTTCAATGAGTCTGGAAAGAAGAATTTCAAATTAATTTATAGCTTCAAAACCATCATCTTTATAGATGTCAAAAATTCTGTACACTTTTTCATGGTTTCAACTTTCAAGCCAGTCGTCAGTAGTATAAATTACAATTAATTACAAGTAATTTCTATGATTAAATTGCCGATTTGTAACAATTAAAGATCAATATTTCTCGATAATTTATCACATGTGGCCTCTCAATTCACTATGATGTAATGGCATGGCGCCATTAACTTTATTTGATTGTTTCGGTCAAGACCACACCCGTAATAATCTCGTTCGGCTTTTTTACTTCCCCGATCTATGTAATAGAGGGAAGTATTGTAATCGTGATTTTTTGACAGTTCGAGATTTTGGTGAATCTTCACGTTTCAGACCCTACTGAACCCAAAAAACATATTTTTAAAAAAAGTCGGTCTGTCGGTCTGTCGGTCTGTTAGTCTGTTAGTCTGTTAGTCTGTCTGGATGTTGGATAACTTAAAAACGCGTTGGAATTTTGGACTGAAATTTTATATTTAAGATCTTGAGCCAAAATCTGACTTCAAGTTCGTTAATGAGCTTTATTCAACCAGTGGTACCAACTTTATAAACAAAACTTTTTTATTTTTATCAAAATACTATCGTGTGTGGCATCAAATTAAAGGTCTTGGGAAAATAATTCTAGTAGAAAAACAAAAATAACATTTAAATGATCGTCAATTGTTTTTTTTTTATAAATTATTCAAATTATACCGAGTTTGGTGTCAATTTGAATCGCTCAGGGAGATAAGTTTTTTAAAAATGTAAAAAATGACATTAATACGATTTTCAATTGTTTCTCAAAAAATTACTCAAATTTTTTTATTCAACCAGTGGTACCAACTTTATAAACATTTATCTTATTTTATTTTTATTAAAATACTATCGTGTGTGGTATCAAATTAAAGCTTTAACTGATCGTCAATTTTTTTATCATACATTATTCAAATTATACCGATTTTGGTGTCAATTTAAAGCTCTCGGGGAGATAAGTTTAGTAAAAATGTAAAAAATGACATTTATGCGATAATCAATTATTGTTTCTCAAAAAATTATTCAAATTTGTTCAAGTGTATTATCAAATTAAAGTTTTCTGGAAAAAAATATTAGTCGAAGAATCAATAACAACATTTAAACAATGGTCAGTTGTTTTTACTTTCCGCATTATATTCTATAAGGCTATAAGGTATTGTGACGGGTTAAAATTTTCGAGTGTGAGTTTTTAGTGAATAAGTATCAGATTTTTATGGTATTTAAATTATGCCGAAGTTGGTATCAACTTAAATAGTTTGGGGAAAAATGATAAATTTATTTAAATTTTGCAGAATAAAGCATAAAATTAACGGCGTTACGAAAGTAAGTTATTAAAACTTATAATCGGGGAAGTACTGTGGTGGACACAGCAGATTTTTACTAATGCTACTTTGATTTATTAAGATACAATCGCGCTATAAAAATACGTTCTAGGATGCTATTTCGTTTATTGCAGCACGATTTGTATTTAATTTTCGGTATTGACTATAAATTTTATTATTTATTACCTTTCGCAGGGAGAAATTAATTGTCTATTGCTAAAGTATAGTAGCTAAAATGTCAGAATTTTGCTATAAATATGAAATACTTTAGTTATAAATCCTGAGCTTTTCAAGTTCAACTTTCAAGCTGCACGTATCAAAATAAGTAAAATAATTGATTTAATTACAAATTTATAGAATTTTCTGGTACCTAAATATTTACTGCCCTCCATAACTTGCCGAAAACAGTAAGAAGTTTTTGTATTTTGTTAACCTTTTTCATATTCTGAAATTAGAAAAAAAAACTTTATAAAAATGTAGGTAGGATTCCTTACATGGAATGGTTTTAATTTAAACACCAAAAAATAATATTCTAGTATGTTCACTTAGGAAATGCAAATCTTTAAAATTCATAAATAACAAAATACCTACCTGTATCAAGAGATTCATTCATAAGAAAATTCAAATCTAGAATTTTAGATTTAGCATAAATGCAAACAGGAAGATGTAAACACCAGAAAATTCATGAATGATAAAATATCTGCATCAAAATATTTATTCACAGGAATATTCAAATCTACAATTTTAGATTTAGCATAAATGCAAACATAGGCAAATGCTAAACCAGAAGATGCAAATCTAGAAAAGTTATAGTCAGAACCGAGTACATGGGATTGTTCATTATTTCAGATCAACCTTAAAGAGACTAGCTTTATAGATTTGCATCTTTCTGGTGTTTGCATCTTTCTATATTAGCATTTGCATTTATGCCGAATCTATAATTTTAGAATTGCATTTTCCTTGAATGAATCAATTAAGGGGCCCGTCTGGTAGTTAAATTTATAGCAAAAATATTTAGAGTTTTTTTGGTTGATTATAAATCAATTAACCCACATTTTATTAGGTATATCGCTTGACATTTAAGATGCACCTTTAAACTTACAAACTGAAAATCTCATTTATTAAAAATTCATGATCTTTATCCGTAGGCGAACTTCTTCCAAAAAAGACTTTTGTATGAAAACAAAATTACCTGCCTTACCCACTACGCCAACAACATTC
This sequence comes from Agonum fuliginosum, assembly GCA_947534325.1. Lineage (NCBI taxonomy): Eukaryota > Metazoa > Arthropoda > Insecta > Coleoptera > Carabidae > Agonum > Agonum fuliginosum. The sequence goes on along the minus strand of OX384034.1, from coordinate 3,642,655 downwards.
TGTAATTTTCCTCCTACAAGCAGAACGCGATAAACTGTTTGTTTCATCAAAATACAAAGCGTTATTAAGCACATGTCAATGTCAAACACATTAAAAGTATTCTACAATAATTACACAACGACAACATTCAAGTTTAATAAGTTTGGTAAAAAATCGACACGACGCAAAAGAACAATAGACAAATAGATAACAAATAAATAAATAATATATAACAAAAAATGTTTCCTGTGTTGATCGTGTCATTATTATTTTGAGATTGTTACAGTGACTTTTTTAGGTTATGTAATTACTGCGAAAAGGAAATTAATATTAGTTGTGGTTTATGAATCAAATTACTGTTATTTTTGTTCAATTCATAAAAAGAAGCTAGCGGTTTACACGATAGGCTACTTGCTAACAAGTCCTGATTATATTTCATTGAATTGTCCACCATTTTGTAAATAAAACATATTTAATAAAGAAACAACATTTTCCTACTTAGCCGTTAGCCATATTGCTTTATTAGATTGTTTCTAAGTCTACTCTTATAAAATACTCTCAATACGGATATTTAGTTTAGTTTAATTTTCAAGATGATCAGTTTTTTAATGAAACTGTTAATGGCCATTTGCACCGCCTACACTTAAATTTTAATTATCACTTAAATGAAAAATATCGAATCGAATTAATGACAGCAATGTTATTTCTACATTTGACAATTTGATTTTGATTCGATATTGTTCATTTAAGGAATACTTAAAATTTAAGTGGAAGCGGTGCAACTGGCCATAAATGTTTCAAATGATCAAGTAATTCAACTGACTTCAGTAATTTTTAACACATCTTATAACACTTAACATTAATAAGTTTGACATTTAAAATTTCCATAGTTTAATGATTATAAGACTGACCGTTTGACACAGTAATTGTTTAATATAGAGCCTTGTTCGCAAGTGGTTTTCTTGTGGATTATGAAAAAATTACTGTTTTGAAATTATCAAAATCAATGAATCAGATTTTCCAATATTAGACAAGCAATACTCACCAAAATTACTTTTCTCATTTATGAGAATGAAAGAATCCTTATATGAGTTTCTAGAATACTCTCGATTTAACTTTTTTTTTCTATTTCACTCCCTTCCCCGCACTTTCTGCTGCTAGAAACCAGCCCGAAACTCATACTTTGCCGCATCCATTTTCAAGTTGAAAAATATTGTAAAAGTGTTTACACGATAGGCTACTTGCTAACAAGTCCTGATTATATTTCATTGAATTGTCCACCATTTTGTAAATAAAACATATTTAATAAAGAAACAACATTTTCCTACTTAGCCGTTAGCCATATTGCTTTATTAGATTGTTTCTAAGTCTACTCTTATAAAATACTCTCAATACGGATATTTAGTTTAGTTTAATTTTCAAGATGATCAGTTTTTTAATGAAACTGTTAATGGCCATTTGCACCGCCTACACTTAAATTTTAATTATCACTTAAATGAAAAATATCGAATCGAATTAATGACAGCAATGTTATTTCTACATTTGACAATTTGATTTTGATTCGATATTGTTCATTTAAGGAATACTTAAAATTTAAGTGGAAGCGGTGCAACTGGCCATAAATGTTTCAAATAATCAAGTAATTCAACTGACTTCAGTAATTTTTAACACATCTTATAACACTTAACATTAATAAGTTTGACATTTAAAATTTCCATAGTTTAATGATTATAAGACTGACCGTTTTACACAGTAATTGTTTAATATAGAGCCTTGTTCGCAAGTGGTTTTCTTGTGGATTATGAAAAAATTACTGTTTTGAAATTATCAAAATCAATGAATCAGATTTTCCAATATTAGACAAGCAATACTCACCAAAATTACTTTTCTCATTTATGAGAATGAAAGAATTCTTATATGAGTTTCTAGAATACTCTCGATTTAACTTTTTTTTTTCTATTTCACTCCCTTCCCCGCACTTTCTGCTGCTAGAAACCAGCCCGAAACTCATACTTTGCCGCATCCATTTTCAAGTTGAAAAATATTGTAAAAGTGTTTTCGTTCCCAGTAAACTGTCATTTTATTATTGACTTCAAGAAATGTTTTTATAAACATTTAATAGAGAAAGAATAGATCTACAGATGTTCCTCTTTAATATTTTAAAAATAAATTTTTATCATGAGGTATAGAAACACCCGGTATATAAATTTTTAAGACTTATCGGGATTTGGTAAAAAAAATTTATAAAGCACATCTGTTAATTACTCCTTTATTTATATAATCATTGTTGAAATAAAATTTTACCACCACACAACACATTCGTTACGTTAGTACATTTTATGCAGGATTTTAGAAGGTAGACTGGTTCCTTAAGGAGTAATAATACTGCCTTGTCAAATATATCCGTAATTTCCTAAAACAAATATTCCTAATCACCTTTCTGAATCTATCCCGACCTTGGCATTCAGGTTTTCAGTCCGCACGCAAAATACCATTTGCAGTTTTCACTAATAAGCAACAATTACCTCGTTGGCCATTTCTTATTAGTCCAGTCAATCTGTAACAAAAATTCGACGTTTGTGGAAAAAAATCGCAAAGTCAATTTTTTTTCATAAATTGTTAGAGGGGCATGCAAGGAGCTTAAAACTGAGTTGTCACCCCCCTGGGCCCCTGCAATTTTTGGGAAATCCAAAAACATTTTGGATTTGATTTTTCGCGAAAACGGTTGGTTGTAGAGAGAAATTTTGTTAATAAATATTGTTAAGGACAGTATAATCTACAATTTATGTCATTGGGTCACTGCTCTACGACGAAAAGTGCAAAAAGTAGAGGACGCCAAAGTTGCAAAAAATGACTTTTTTCACTTTTTCACCGCGAAAAAATGTTTTTTGATCTTTAGTGTAAATGGAAAAGTTGTAGAGCACAAAAAACCTTCTAAAATGAGTATTCAATGTTTTCCGTGCGATGAACGGTGACTGAGATATAACGCGGGAAAGGACGCATCGAAGGCCGCGCTGTGGCGCTTGCTCTTAACAATAATTTTGTACGCCAAGAAATATTGTGCATTTGATGGAAAAAAATCGCAAAGTCAATTTTTTTTCATAAATCGTTAGAGGGGTATGCAAGGAGCTTAAAACTGAGTTGTCACCCCCCTGACCCCCTGCAATTTTTGGGAAATCCGAAAACATTTTGGATTTGATTTTTCGCGAAAACCCGAAAACGGTAGGTTGTAGAGAGACATTTTGTTTCAAATATTGTTAAGGACAGTATTGTCTACAATTTATGTCATTGGGTCACTGCTCTACGACGAAAAGTGCAAAAAGTAGAGGGTGCCAAAGTTGCCAAAAATGACTTTTTCACTTTTTCGCTGCGAAGAATTGCAGCAACATACGCACGTTTGATGAAGAAAAAGAAGTAGACATTGACGAACCTCCCTCCCAAATTTTCCGTTATGAGGATTACACTAATAAGCCAACCTCATCTTATGTCGTTCAACAAGCAGGCGCCGCCGAAGAACCGCCAAAGAAGAAAAAAAAATGACGAGTAACAAAAAAATCACTCGGAAAATATGAAATTTCATTTACACTAATGGCCGTTTTACACTACGCTAAATATTGAACAAGAAATTGCGCAACAAATTGCGTAATAAATTGCTTTGTTTTTAATGAACTCTGTTTTATACTGAGACATTTTTATGTACCTACCTACAATATTTACTTTGTGATTCTGCGCAGTATAATAATTTTACAGCTGCGTTTATCTATTTTTTCAGACAATTTACGAAGCAATGCGATATTTCACACAATTTGCTGTATGATACTTACATAATTTGAAAAATAAACAATATCTTGTTCAAGATTTGGTGTATTGTAAAACGGGCTTATGATGATCCTTTTTTCCAATGTCAGTTATTTTATTTTTTTTAAATTTTGAATAAAAATTACAATTATTCGACCTCAAAAACATAAGCGTACTCATTTTCATAACATTTTCTCAATATTACTTCCATTTTAAACAGTTACCGCGTTATATCTCAGTCATCATTTATCGTAGGGAAAACGTTGAATACTTATTTTAGAAGATTTTTTTGTGCTCTACAACTTTTCCATTTACACTAAAAATCAAAAATAAATTTTTCGCGGCGAAAAAGTGAAATAAGTCATTTTTGGCAACTTTGGCGCCCTCTACTTTCTGCACTTTTGGTCATAGAGCAGTGACCCAATGACATAAATTGTAGATAATAATGTCCTTAACAATGTTTAAAAAAAAAATCTCTACGACCTACCGTTTTCGCGAAAAATAAAATCCAAAATGTTTTTGGATTTCCCAAAAATTGCAGGGGGCCAGGGGGGTGACAACTCAGTTTTAAGCTCTTTGCATGCCCCTCTAACGATTTATGAAAAAAAATTGACTTTGCGATTTTTTTTTCATCAAAAGCACAATATTTCTTGGCGTACAAAATTATTGTTAAGAGCAAGCGCCACAGCGCGGCCTTCGATGCGTCCTTTCCCGCGTTATATCTCCGTCACCGTTCATCGTAGGGAAAACGTTGAATACTCATTTTAGAAGGTTTTTTTGTAATCTACAACTTTTCCATTTACACTAAAGATCAATAAACAATTTTTCGCGGTGAAAAAGTGAAAAAAGTCATTTTTGGCAACTTTGGCGCCCTCTACTTTTTGCACTTTTTGTCATAGAGCAGTGACACAATGACATAAATTGTAGATAATACTGTCCTTAACAATATTTGTTAACAAAATTTCTCTCTACAACCTACCGTTTTCGCGAAAAATCAATTCCAAAATGTTTTTGAATTTCCCAAAAATTGCAGGGGCCCAGGGGGGTGACAACTCAGTTTTATGCTCCTTGCATGCCCCTCTAACGATTTATGAAAAAAAATTGACTTTGCGATTTTTTTCCATAAAATTTTACAGATTGACTGGACTATATCCAAACATTCGCGTGCCTAGCGAATAATTTCATTAATTACGAAAGATTGCAGCAAATAGTAAACTTATCCTGATTTTTATATAGTTCAAGATCAGTGGTTGCAATATTGCGTGATGGGTATTAAAATTTTGGTGTCAATTTGCTTAACTATTTTATTGTTGTGATGTTGTTCACATGAATATTGAATTTTAGAATGTGCTGCAGATGTAAAATAGGTTGAGATGACGTGGGAAAAATTTAACAAATTTATGCTAATCACATGGTACATAATCATAGACCAGGATACGTTTATAGACTATTCCACTCATACGTTTCTAAACCAACAAACGTTCATGATTTTACCTAGTTACCTTGTTTTATTTTGACAAAACTCCCTCACACAAATTTTTTCGCACCTCTCTAGCCAATAGACTGCTCTGATTTCGTAACTATGTTATAGTTTTGATAAGGGAAATTTTTTACGTTTTATTAACTTCCTTAACAACATGTCAGTGGCAAAATTGACTTTTTCGTGAAATAGTCATCCGAATATCATTCGTGGTTAAATTTTGTCTTGGCAAAATTTTCAGATTGTTTTACGCGAGCTTGTTGCCAATTTATTTTGTGACATTGATTAAAAATCACTCGCTTGGCAGCTCGTGATTTTTTGTCAATGTCACTCAATAAATTGCTATGCGACAACTCTCGTAAATTTTTCTAACAAAATTTAACCATGGTTAAATTATAAAAATTATAATAATATTCATAATATCATAAATGCATTTATGATATTATGAATATTTTTTGACAGATGGTTTAACCAATCATATTGCGTAATGATGACGTCAAATGACGTAATGCAACCAATAGAATTGAAAATGTAAAATGATGTGTCTGACAACATAATTATGTAGATTAGGTTTTATTTTGTTACGTTAGTTACAAAAAATAAATTAATTTGTCACATGAAACGTCAAAAATGTTTAGCAATATGAGTCGTTTTGGTAGTATTTTTAATAAGAAAAATATTCTTCCTAAATACCATTCGAGATAATAATTTTTTGAGAGAATTGTTGTCTATTCCACGGCAACTTATTGCAATTTCACTCCACAAAACATCACGGAAAACTTTGTTTCGGGAAATTGTCAGATGATGTTTTGTGTCGTGAAATTGTTAGAAATAAGTTGCCGTGGAAACGACAAAACAATTCTCAAAAAATTATCATCTCTTATGGTATTACCCCTGAAAATACAATCGCACATAGTGATTCTGAATCTTTGTTTTGAAGCAATTAATAACTTATTAATTCTTCTTTTCCAAGACTCATTGAAGATTCAATTTAGCGGCACTGCAATTTAACAGGTAATTCTCACTAAAAAGAAGGAAACTTCTTCTTTTCCACGATTCAGAATCTTGGTAGAATCTTCAAAGAATCCTCGTGCGAACAGGGAACAGAAAAATAAGTTATAGTACACCTGTGTATTATCAGTCATCGGTAAAGACATACATTATTTTGTGTGTGCAGTTACGTGCGTTTATGGTTGTTAGTGGAAAGTAAACTTTACAAATATTTGAACCACCAATATGGTAGTCATATTGCCATTGTCATTTCTTTTTCAGAATATCTAATGATTCAGAGTCCTTTATCTAAGTGATTCAGCTACCAAATGTATTTTTATTTCATTCAATGTTGACTGGTCATTCTCATTTTCTATTTATGTTTCATGTAACAATACTATCCACATATTGAAATACGATCCTATCAGCAATGTAAATCAGATCCAAAACGAATACAAGCAAATGTATTAGATTAGATGCAGTATTTGAAACTAATGAACTAGTTATTCACTGATTTCAAATCCAGGACAGAAAGCTAATGCTTCATCGGTTTACCGCAAGTTTTATTTACAAACACTGCAGCTGCGAACAGAAACAGCTGATAAAAACAATTTTGTTGAAGTGTTTGTTTAATATTAATATATGAATACAAGAGTGACTATTTATTTATACAAATAATGTATTATGATACATTTTTTTAAATATTTGTTTACAAAATAACAATAAGGATAATACGAGTGTACCTAAGGGTGAGTCAGCTAAGTGTTCCCTATTTCATTTGTTTGTAAAGTCTCAAGTTTTTGTGTAAAGTCCGCCAAATTTTTGCTGTAAATACAATAGCCACTTGAGTTTTTGTTCGCAAAGTTTTATCATTATTGCTCTATTACTTCCTAATTGGTGACTGAAATAATGATTAATTAATTAATTATTAGTCAAACGACTATTTGTAGGATTTTAAAGGACCTTAAGTGGCATCCTTATAAGATTCAAATTCTGCAGGCAATTTCTGAAGAGGATAAAGCAAACCGATTGGAATTTGCAGAAGACGAAATTGAACGAATGAATGAAAACCCTGGTCATCTAAATAACATCATGTTTTCTGATGAGGCATATTTTCATCTTAATGGTGGATGTAATAGACACAATCATCGGTATTGGTCAGATGAAAATCCCCACTGGATTGCTGAACAATCCTTGCACTCTCCTAGAACGACTGTTTGGGCTGCAATTGGAGATTTTGGATTAATTGGTCCAATTTTCACATTGAAGTGAACCACTCGTGAAGTTTTTGTCTGATCGATTTGAAATTTCGGCAGTAAAAATTCCTTTAGATAGTTCATGTTTTGCAAAAATTTCGTCACTTTCTGATAAAAATTGCCTAAGTTATAAAAAATCCAAATAGGGAATAGTTAGCTGACTCACCCTGTACATTAACGTCAATAATCTCTGGTAAATGAGTGGTTTCTTGAATTTGAATACGATCCTCGTTTTGCATAAAGCAATGTTATTATCACCTCCTACACTCCATTATACGCTAATGGGTGTAAAATAATGTGGCTTGGAAAGTGTGTAGGTAATTCCAATTTTATGATTATGACTTCATACATGCTAGGTGGTTCAATATCTGATTTTAGATTCAATTCAGTAACCAGTGACCCTGGTAGAGACATATTTTAATGGCCACTTTTACTGTTAGTTTAGTTTGACTAAAAATTGACTTTAAAATTGAGTGTTCTTGTAAGGTTTACATTTAGTGAAAAAGATAGTAATCAATCTAAAGAGGCCCGTCTACCTTCTAAAATTCAGCATAAAATGCCTGTACTAGAATTTTATTTCAACAATGATTTAATAGAGAAAGAATGGATCTACAGATTTTGAAATTTTGATTAGAAAATCCCAAAAAATTCAAAAATTTTACACGGTTATATCTCATGATGTCCATCCAAGTTTCATACTAGAACCGTCTTTTCCCGACTTAAGAGCAGTATTTACACCCGATCTATGACTTCAAAAAGTGTTACAGAAATAAAATCATATCTCAGAATATCATATCAACAGCAATTTTTGATATAATACAATTCAACATTTCAACACTAGACGAACCTAGTTTAAACCTTGAACTAACTGAAAATATGTTTTTAAATATAAAAGTATGTAAATTACACGAAAATCTGTGCTTAGAACGAAACCTCTGTATTATTGTATTTCAAGCAGAAATGCATGTAAATAGATAAAACCTTCGATAAGACCCTTCTTCGCAAGCAAAAAAAAAAACTAGACCTTCTGCATATACATTGACATCAACAATCAACAAGCGATTTCGGATTCTTGACTTCTTCGTATTGCACCTTTATAATGTTTAATATTTTTTGTAATATAATATACACGTCAATATTTCGATTTAATTGATGATGGTAACATTGATTACCGGCTGATCAAGAAACTAGTACAAAACTTGATTCTAGACACAAAAGTCAGAAAAAGTTTCTAACACCTATTTCCAGTTTCTAGCCGAACAAAGTATGATGTAAAACAGACTTAACTCTTGAAATCTTCAAAAAGCAACTGACCAATTTCATCTGTCCATCTCTCATATACCACACGGTCATTATTGGTAACATTATCTGCCCGAAGTGCTAATTTAAAGTACGGTATTCCTCAATTTCCATGCATTACTATCATTACATCACATTAGGCGTTTGTCCGTGAGTATGATGAGCAAAACCTTGCGGCTGTACGAACCACAGTCGCAGTCAGACTTACGTACGTCTGACGACCTGGCGCAAGACAGTTAGTTACCGGTGTATGAGTCACAAAGAATCAAACAATGAAGCAATAGAACCTTTCTCTTTCTAGTCACCACGTGTTTCCGTTATTCTCAATGTCAGAGGATAAAAAGCCACTAAAGTTTCATAAAATTTGCTTTTGTATTGAAAAAAAATTATTTGGAGATTGGTGCTTGATTTTGACACGTTGCCTGGTACCATTTTTTACCTCTCGCCTCATATTCTAATAAGATAGGTATTGTAATGGGTCAAATTATCAAAGTATGAGTTTTTGGTGGTTAAGCACGTTTCAGGGTCTCTAGAATACAAATTTACTATTTTCACGATTATGTCTGTGTGTATATGTGTGTATGGACGTTAATTATGTGACGATTTTTCGTCCACGATAACTTAAAAAGTATCAAACCTAATAACCAAATTTCATATTAGTGAAGATTTTCCTTAGTTTCCTTTCTTGGGTATCAGCCACAATATATTTGGGATAAACTACCCTCCAAGAGGGTACCAAATTTCATATTTAAGGTTTTAATAAGAATCTAATATTCTACTTTTTTGAAATTTCAGTATCTTGTTGTCCATGATCATTATGAAATTTGTTTCTACACAAAACTTGAATTATTATGACAGGGACAGTACAGTTGACATCTTTTGTTTGCATCTTGGTTTACATTATCGTTTACATTTATTACATGAACTTTGAAATTATTAAAATGTAAGTAAAACTATTTATTAAATTAGTAGAATAAGAAGAATTAGGCGAGAGGTCGTGTGCTGGCTACATCAGATTTTTTTAAATCGCTTGATCCGTTTCTAATAAGTGTGGTACAAAATATCACAAATATTATGGTATCATTTTCGTGTTTTACATTATAATATTTTGAATTCTAAAATCTAGTATGAAACTTGTCAAAGTTTCAGGTCAAAAAAAGTATAATATAAAACAGGCTCAAATTTATCTAAATAAATTGATGAACTGTCAGTTGGACCATTAGTCCGAGTGTCACTGATGCAGCCATATACGAGTACGTTCAAAAGTTTAACCAAATTTTGTACCAAATTCTCAATGCGTGAAGTCTCATTTCATATTTGTCTGAATTCTTTTGTTCCATAATTGTCTTGTTTTTTTGTTTATTTGTGTCACCAATTTGTAAACAATGGCGAAACAACCATAAAATTAATTCTTGCCCAAGTTTCCAAAAAAACTTTAGAACGTTAATTCCATGAACTAATATCGAAATAATCAATCTAAACTCGTTTAAGTTTTAGGAGTAAATTGGTTATTAATAACTATCGATTAATTATGACGAAATTTGTGAGTAAATGGCTAAAAATATCCTAATTATTTTACTCAATGTTACATGCGGCAATTTGTAATTCAAAAGAAAGATAATTATTATTATTGTATGCGGGCTTGGTCATATGCCATACGGCATACGCCATTCTCTAATGATGTCATTTAGAATATATCATTAATTTTTTACTGTTAAAATGATGTATTTCAAAATTTAAAGCATGTTCAATAAATATTATAATGAAAGTTTATTATTGTATGTAATGTAAATTTGACATGGTTTTCCATAAAGTAAATAAGTACTTGTGATAAGCATTATTAAATTATTTTATTACTTAAAATAGTTACTGTGCTTTCCCTTTAAGTAAGTGAAATCGCATATGTTTCATATTAACAAAAATGATGAGAAAATAGTATAGTACATAACATAGTACAATTTATTAGCCATTTTAAGATACATATTTGAAAATGAAAGTTTAGGAGCTATTAATATAACAAGAATATTAAGCGACGAGGTGAAACCGAGTCTCTTTGAACATCCAAGGGGGCTTAAATCGCATATATTCAAAGCTTAATCGTATCATCAACGACACCGATGTTAAAACAAATCAACAATAATTTTAAAATTAATGATATCTGAATTTCCGAGTCACCTGATGATGATCGAAACGCGTCGTGATCAACCTAATGTCGAGACTTGTATCCCAGTTAGTGTTGTGTTTGGTTTTTTGCATTGAATCATACATTTTATCGATCTTTGTATCAAACCTTACACCATACATTAATCTGGATACATTACTCATTGATGAGTTCATAAACGGAACGATTTTGTTTTTTAAACAATAATTTTATCTGTCAATTAGTTGACAGTTTGCATATTATGGAAGGTTTTGATGATATTATGGTTATGTGTAACATATTAAGTTCGTAACTAATGAATTATAAGTATCTAAGGTATTATAAGTAACTAATGTATTATCAATAAAAAATGTTGCATATTAAAAGGTAATAACAGTTGATGATACGATTAACTTATTATTTCTATATGTCGGGGTTAGCAATCATGTTGATTGTAATAAAAATTAATTCTAGGAATACAAGTGTGCTAATGAAGTTATGATAGTGTTTATTTGTTCGATTACGTTAGTACACTTGGGCGAAGTCTGGGATTACGTGCTAGGTGGAAGTCGGTTATCGGCAGTCTTGAAGATGCTCTGATACGAGTAGCACGTGCCCGGGAATTGCCACCTTTCCTTATCGTCACAGTTTGTAGATCACGTTTAACTGGTCCATGACATGAATGTGAATGTGTGATTTATTTGATGTTTCGATTAGTTAACTATTCCAATAATTGCGCCTTTTAGTAGTTTTATTGATCACGTAACTGATTATATAGGTATTATCCTCTTCGCTCGTACTCTGAAATATAAATTTATCAAACTTAAAAAAGCAGTATGTATAGTCTAGTGAAATTAAATATTAATGTAAGCATTTTGGGAAACTCCAAAAGTCATAGTGATTTTCCGTTATTAAAACTGTTCATTAATATTAATAGAAACTAGATATTTCATTGATTTGATGAATAAATTTAAATAAATTTCTAATTAATATATTTTTGTTTCAGGTAAACCACATTCCAGTTCTTTTGCATGTTATTATCTCCAGATGTGTAAGTCAATTAATTTCATGTTTAGTATTTTAGAATGTATGAAATATGAATCCCGAAAATGGATGGTATATTTTAGTTGAATTTATTTTTCTTAATTAAAACAACATGATTAAGAAAATGTTATACTGAAATTTATCAGTTCTGAGGTTTGACGTTTGACAATTGAAGTAATTGTCATCTGATACTACCAACCTTCTAAAAAATATGTTGCGTGTCACAAAGTTAACCTTCCCACTTGACAAAATAAAATCCTCAGAACATTTCAAGAATGTGAACATCCCGGCTTGTTACTTGCTATATTTGCCCATTAACATCCTAATAATATCTTTGCGATTGCTAATGTCCTCCCTTGGTAACATTATCCATGTTACATCCCAACGTTGTAATTTGGTAATAATATCACAATTATGCATCCCATGTAAATCTTTGAGATGTTTGTATTGAGTATGTAATTTTTGATCGTACTCAGGATGTGGCTAGGATAGACTTACGTAACATCACTTAAAGTACAAGAATAAGATATTTTTAAACATCCCATGGACGATTCATGTCAAGTGAGTTGTAACATTATAGAAAAATATGATATAAGGGTGAGTCAGCTAAGTGTTCCCTATTTCATTTGTTTGTAAAGTCTCAAGTTTTTGTGTAAAGTCCGCCAAATTTTTGCTGTAAATACAGTAGCCACTTGAATTTTTGTAGGCAAAGTTTTATCATTATTGATCTATTGCTTCCTAAGTGGTGACTGAAATAATGATTAATTAATTAATGATTAGTCAAACGACTATTTGTAGGATTTTAAAGGACCTTTAAGTGGCATCCTTATAAGATTAAAATTCTGCAGGCAATTTCTGAAGAGGATAAAGCAAACCGATTGGAATTTGCAGAAGACGAAATTGAACGAATGAATGAAAACCCTGGTCATCTGAATAACATCATGTGTTCTGATGAGGCACATTTTCATCTTGATGGTGGATTTAATAGACACAGTCATCGGTATTGGTCAGATGAAAATCCCCACTGGATTGCTGAACAATCCTTGCACTCTCCTAGAACGACTGTTTGGGCTGCAATTGGAGATTTTGGATTAATTGGTCTAATTTTCACATTGAAGTGAAGCACTCGTGAAGTTTTTGTCTGATCGATTTGAAATTTCCGCAGTAAAAATTCCTTTAGATAGTTCATGTTTTGCAAAAATTTCGTCACTTTCTGATAAAAATTGCCTAAGTTATAAAAAATCCAAATGGGGAATAGTTAGCTGACCCACCCTGTATAACTAGTGTTGACTACGGAAAAGTAAGAACTAGCCTAATAAGAAAATACATCAATGAAAATCTTTCAATAATTCAGCCCACTTCCTCCATAAAATCCATCATTCGTTCACGGTCCATTACCACCATTTAGTACTAAATTACTAACTTAGTAACTTAGCAACACCGCATTCTAAATTCTTATGACTGTGGCACACCGGTCGAGGAGCATCGAGGACCATCGAGTAACTCCTCGATGAAACGAAAGAACGCACCCGTCCGCGATGGATTTCTATTTAATCGGCGACAAATACATCAAAGTTTTGCGCGAAATCAAATCCAAAGATACGTCTGAAATGAGATACATTCGTTTCATCGAGGAACAACTCGATGAAAATAGCGGCGCCCCTATTTTTCGTCGAGGACGGGGTGCGTTCTATCGTTTCATCGAGGAGTTACTCGATGGTCCTCGATGCTCCTCGGCCGGTGTGCCACAGGCATAAGACCTCACAGTCTGAACTCAGCGATGTTTATCTCTTGTCGCGTAACTCGTAACATAACATAACATTGTGGGAGAAACGACACTGGGTATTACACCATGTGTGACAGAGTATTTTTAGCCCTAGGGAGCTAGAACGCCACATCTGTTCATTGATGTTGGGAGCAGATGCTAAAGGCGATGACTGATTGGGTAATCTTTGGTGAAATTTAAGCGCATTGTAAATTGTGAGTCATAAGGACGGAAACTTGGTTGTGGTTTTAGACTTTGTGTGTTTGGAGATATATTGGATGTTGTATTGTTTGTGGTGGTATAAATAATATTTTACATATAGAAGATTGGACTTTTATGGCTAGTTGCACAGCTTCCACTTAAATTTTTAGTTTTCCTAAAATATAATTGTCAAACGTAGAAATAACTTTCATGTTATGAGTTCGATTCGAGATTTTTCACTTAAGGAGCTTCTCTCACAGTAAAAAAAGTATATAACAAATTACCCCTAACCTATTAAACCTATAAATAAATAAAAAATTATCATACAAAGACAAAGGCAGTACAAAACTAGCTACCTACAATGTAGAATTTTTTAAATTGTTATTATTTTCATTTTCAAACAATTAAAAAACATAATTCTTATAAAAATTCTTCGTAACTCTGATTGCATTGTAAATTAAAATGTTTGTATCACATTATTATATAAAATTTTCAAATAGTAGACCAGTAATTTGTTAAATAAATTTAAAAATCTGATGTGGCCAGCACACAACCTTCCGCCATATCTAGACTTATAAACATAAATGTATACGTACAATCAAGTGCCGATTTAAAATATACAAATAAAAATCTAAAATATTCAAACATAGAAATTTGCATCACCTGAATCAAAAGATTCATTCACAGGAAAACTCATCTGTGGTGAAGCCATTCTCCGTTTAATTACTACATTTAATGTTGAAGAATCAGTTGTTCTGATGTTCTTCAACATTAAACGTATTTTACTTGCGTCTTTGACTGATCTACCTACATTTAAATAATTTTGTTATGTAGATTTTTTAAATATTTTACATGTATTCGTTATTTATCTACCTTGTTTCTAATTAACCCTAAATAAGGTACTAGAGTGTGCCGAAATATCGACGTATTACAAAAATAAAATTTTCATTGAGACTGCAGTCCTGATTATATAACTTTCTTATTTAAAATAAAATTTCTCAATCAAAACGCAAGCCACTTAACTTCTTTTAAAATATTAATTTATTGTTTATTGAATTTTGTAACCATGTGGTTACAAAACCGTATGGTACCAGCTCTGTTAAATGCGGGAGGTACCATTTCAACTTCCAATCTGTCATCTAATCACAATTTTATTTGAAGTGATAAGCACCTTGACCAATAGCGGTTACAAAAATCAACTTAACCATTTGGTTGCAAGAACCACTAAAGGGTTATAAAACAAAATAGTATCTAGTCTCCTTAAATTTCATTTTCTCATTGAACATTGAACACATCTCCATCCTCATAAATATCCTTTACTGTCCGTCACGTCTCTTAACACAGCCTCGACATTCCTCCAGGTAATTATCTGTCAGTTAACTTTGTCACGACTATCTACCACACACCTCGCTATAACTCTACTCTGTAAGAGTAGAGTTATACACTCTATAGAGTCTATACACTCTACCCTGTGTGGTTTACACGCAGTCGTGCACGAGGGCTTAGACTAATCCGCGAGTTCCTTGCGTGAGGCCGCGTTCGAATGCTGAATGCTGACTTCCTTGTCCGCTAATTCTAATGCCTATGGCACACCGGTCGAGGAGCATCGAGGACCATCGAGTAACTCCTCGATGAAACGATAGAACGCACCCCGTCCTCGACGAAAAATAGGGGCGCCGCTATTTTAATCGAGTTGTTCCTCGATGAAACGAATGTATCTCATTTCAGACGTATCTTTGGATTTGATTTGATATTTGTCACCGATTAAATAAAAATCCATCGCGGACGGGTGCGTTCTTTCGTTTCATCGAGGAGTTACTCGATGCTCCTCGACCGGTGTGCCATAGGCATAATACCGTTGAGAAGACGGATGGAGGGACAGTGATAGACTCTACACTAACTAACTAAACCCTGTGTGGTTTGCACGCAGCCGTGCACGAGGGCTTAGCCTAATCCGCGAGTTCCTTGCGTGAGGCCGCGTTCGAATGCTGAATGCTGACTTCCTTGTCCGCTAATTCTAATACCGTTGAGAAGACAGATGGAAAGTGATAGACTCTACACTAACTAAAGCCCGTGGTTTGCACGCAGCCGTGCACGAGGACTTAGACTAATCCGCGAGTTCCTTGCGTGAGGCCGCGTTCGAATGCTGAATGCTGACTTCCTTGTCCGCTAATTCTAATACCGTTGAGAAGACAGATGGAAAGTGATAGACTCTACACTAACTAAAGCCCGTGGTTTGCACGCAGCCGTGCACGAGGACTTAGACTAATCCGCGAGTTCCTTGCGTGAGGCCGCGTTCGAATGCTGAATGCTGACTTCCTTGTCCGCTAATTCTAATACCGTTGAGAAGACGGATGGAGGGAAAGTGGTAATTTGTGGATTCCATGTGGGAGGCACTGAAAACGATGCGCGTTTTTTAACGAATGTAATTGTAGTGGTCAGTTGAACTCATAGGAATTTATATTCAATTCCGGGATAACTGAGTTATTTATTCATTTATTATAACTAGAGGTTGATCCTTTTTACCTCTCGCCTCATATTCTATAAGAGGTCAAAATTTTCGAGTATGAGTTTTTTACTACGTAAAATTTAAATTATTGTGATATGACAGTCACAGTGACAATAGTAAAATATCGTTTATATCTTCTTCTGCAGTGTAAATAAAATGACTAAAATATATTTGTGAGTAGTAGCAGTAGCAATAGTACTTATATATTAATATATTTGTATAGGTAATAAGTAAATAGAATAAAGTAGGTATGGCGGAAGGTCTTGTGGTGGTCACGTCAGATTTTTTAAAAAGTTTGCTTTTGATTACAAAGGACATGGACATGTGTTCGAATCCGGGTCTGGTACGTAAGATTTTCACGGTTTAACTTTGGATCGGTATTTACTTTCGTCACCATTCCAAGTTCCATGTTTGTAGTAGTAACCTAAAGTATTAGACGAGAAATAAAATTAATTCGTCTCAACTTTTCGGAAAAGAAAAGGTCATTTCTCGAGGGTTTTATTCTCGTCTCAATAAATTTTATTTTATTTTCGTCTCATATTCTCGCTCTCGGAACCATTTTTTTTCTTTAATTTTTAATTTGAGGCTTGAGAAATTTCTCGTTCAAATTTAAGACCCGAGAATAACTAAAATATATATTTTAGTTTTAAATATCGATATATCAATAAATATCGATATGAACATCAGTTGCTATCACTTTTCTTTTGGTATGATGTATCGATAAGTCGATATTATCGAATATGTCGATAATTATCAGAAAATATCGATAATATCGAGTTATCGATACATCGAAACCAAATGAAATGTAATATTAACTTTTTTATCGATATATCGATATATCGATATTTTCCCATCCCTAGTTTTAAACTCCACATTATTTGTCTTAGTATTTTTTATAAGAATGTCTATATAGATATTTCGCAAGCCAGCATTGACAAATCATTAAGTTTTTGCGATATTTCATCAGAACCAATGACTTACATCCATGTTAAAATCTTTCAAATTGTTGGTATTTACTAGAGCAATACAAACTTACAATAAACAACATACTACTATTACTATTTATTTCTGAATAGAGCAATTAATTTTCTTTATGTCTATTTGACATAAATCTCCCACACAAAGGATCAAGCAACGATCACTTACACAATGGAGATATTAAATTCTTATTGCTTGGTGGAAAGGTCACATCAGCTGTAAAGAATTAAAAGCCAATATTTAAGCAGTAAGTTAATGGGAGTATTTTTAAAATTACCTTGCCGAGCCGCATAAAGAGATAATGATTCATAATGATATTTACCGAGAAAGATAAAAGGACTGGGTTTATATAAAAATAATTACTGAGTGATTCAGTATTTACCGTTCTTAAGATAGGAAATATTAAGTTAATATCAATAATATACAGGGTGTTTCTATACTTCTGCACGCAACTTTAATAGGTTATATAATTTGATATACTGATTCCAGAAAAAAAAAGATTTGTTTCAAAATTCACAAAAATAAGGGTAATGAAGATATTAGTTCCATTGCATTGGTTTGAAAGTCCATTTAACTGTTTATTTATTATGTTATGCATTCGCGCACTTGAGAAAATTATCGACAATTACATGCACGAGGGCTATTCGAAGGACTATTTCCCGATTAAAATTTAGCCAAACGCTGTTTCTCTCATGAAAAATAAAGAAAATTTAAAAACTTCCTTTGACAGCAAGTCAGAATCACATTGCCACGCCGTATCCAAATACGATAATTTTGCACTAGTGCAAATTATCGATAATTTGTACTAGTGCAAAATTATCTTGTAATTCGACGTTGATTGGACGACATTCAGAAATGTCAGAGTTCTGATTAGCTTAAATTTTATGAGGGAAATAGTATAATAAATTTGTCTAAATTGTTCGAATTACCAAAAATTACTAAATTCTTTGACTGTTGTTGCTAACATACCAAAACAATTCCGAAAATTTACAAAAATCTAAATGTCAAAGTTGTCATTATTGAATTAAACATTTACAAGATAATTTATGTTAAATGTAAGTAGAAATGATGTTATTTAAATAAATGTACAACTAATTACAAAAAATGGTTATTAATAGGATTATTAGTAGTTTATATGAGGTAAATCTAAACTGTTTGCATAAATTTAACGTTTCTTTATGGCACACTGCGCTATAAAGTGATGCGTGGTCTATAAAGTGACGTTTATGTCAAAGAAATTCATGTATAAATGTGAAATTATGATATGAGCGTGCATAAATATGGTTTAAAAACAATACAATAGATCCCATACGAATTTATCTTCATATTCAGAACTATCCTAGTTATGACCTCGTCAGTAAAGTCCTACGTAACGCCCATGTTAAATTATAATTCTCTAAGTCACCTGAAGATGATCGAAAGATCGAAACGCGTCGTGATCAACCTAATGCCGAGTCTTGTATCCCAGTTAGTGTTGTGTTTGGTTTTTTGCATTGAATCATACATTTTATCGATCTTTGTATCAAACCTTACACCATACACTAATCTGGATACATTACTCATTGACGAGTTCATAAACGGAACGATATTGTTTTATATTATTATAATTCTGTGTTAGCTGTGGCCCTCACCGCTGCTGTAAACGTCAACCGCAAACAATAATTTCGCTGTGTAATTGCGTACAACCGTTTAATTCCAACTTCAGTTTCTCTAATAGAAACTCTAGTTCTTCGAGTTGAGTTTGTCAAGAACTGCGAGTGTTTTGCGAGAGAAATAGAGCAGAAAAGTTATCGCGCACTTTGACTAAATATAATGCGATACTACACAAAAGAGACATATGAAATGCTTTTGTAATTTGTCGCACTTTGGAGCTACATAAGCTTGCAGAAGTGAAAACTGTTTGTTGTTTTCATTTCTACAAACACGAATACCGGCAGTTTGTGATCTATACTGATCTATACATTTAAAATAGGCCACAATTTCTTATTTATATTAATGATATATATTAGGTACTTAACGGTACTTAACTTACTGATCATGAAACAAAATGATTTTATATGCCTCCGCCAGAAACTCTTTGTTGCCAGCCTAGGCCGGCAAACAACCGGAAGTTATAGGTTGTCATCTTGACATTACTACAGTTGTCAAGCAGATGTCAATTTTATGCGTTGAATATTTTTTATACAAGAATTAACAAGATTTTGACAAATTTTAGACGTAAATCGTTAATAGAAACTGAAATAAATATATTTTAAGCTCAAATGCAAGTATACTGTGCACAATTTTTTAGGTTATGTATAATTATTTTATATTCTTGTAATGAAATCGGCACATAAAATAATGTGTATTACACGTCCAGAAACTGTTATGCTAGTGCTCGTAATTTGCAAGTCTCGCCTGTGGCTCGGCGTGTCAAAAATACTCGCTCTTGCAAAAGGTCAGTTTCTGGCCTTGTGATACAAATAACTATTTTCTACGCCTGCTTCTGAAAGTTCATGTTTCTACATTGTTTTTAATGTTGAAAGAAGCTTTTTGGCGCAAGTGTGTTTCAAAGTACCTAAGTCTGCAACAAAGTACCTAAGTGTGCGACAAAATACTTTGTCGCACACTTTTGGGCACTTTGCAACACAGTTTTGCTTTTTTTGTCCATTGTTTTCGCAACTACATTGATATTTCACAAAAATTTAATTATTGCAACCCTCCCTTCGCTCGGGCTGCAATTTTCGGTCGTGTTCGACAATAGTTATTTGTATCACAAGGCCAGAAACTGACCTTTTGCAAGAGCGAGTATTTTTGACACGCCGAGCCACAGGCGAAGCTTGCAAATTACGAGCACTAGCATAACAGTTTCTGGACGTGTAATAAACAATATTTTATGTGCCGATTTCATTACAAAAATATAAGATGAATTTATTTAATTTGTATTTTATTATACATAACCTAAAAAATTGTGCACTGAATACTTGCATTTGAGCTTAAAATATATTTATTTCAGTTTCTATTAACGATTTACATCTAAAATTTGTCAAAATCTTGTTAATTCTTGTATAAAAAATATTCAACGCATAAAATTGACATCTGCTTGACAACTGTAGTAATGTCATGATGCCAACCTATAACTTCCGGTTGTTTGCCGGCCTAGGCTGGCAACAAAGAGTTTCTGGCGGATTTTGAGATATGGAAAACTAGCGATGCCGACCGGAGGCATATAAAACTATATTTTCAAAACTTGTTATACAAATAACTATTTTTTAATTCTTAAATTTAGGGCAGTACATTTCTAGTACCACTGGATACTGCATAAACTTTGAAGGGAAAAAATTAAATTTTAGTTAATTATGCAATGACAAGGAATTACCTACTTATTGTGTAGATAAAATTCCATATAGAAACAGTGTCCCAAAACTGTTTGACTAAAAAGGGCGCCTCGAGTTCGAGACGAGACCGAGAGTAACCGTATCGAGACGAGAATTGTTTCAATCTCGCAAGTTCGAGACAAGACGAGAGTACACTAATCACTAGTGAGAAGTGCGAATACCTACTTGTATTTAGTTCAAACCAAACACAATCATCCCAATATTAATTTCATTCTAAATTTACATTCTCCATCAACTGTCATTGATTGTACAGCCAGCTTTCAGTAACATATTCAATTATTCATGAACCAATGTGGGTATGTGCAGATATGAGGGTATATTCAACCTTCCCGGTCCACAGTTTCAACAGCACAATGGGGTTGAATATTTCAAAAGAGGATAGCAAAATTGTATTGCGAGAATTATGGGATGGATAAAACAGATATGACTGCAAACTGACGTTCAGATTGGCGAGAGGAAAATAAAAAATAATTGTAACTGTGAATTCAAATTTTAATAAGAGATTTATTGTTAAACATATCATTAGAAATGGGAATGTTAAATAGCGAATTATTTCGTACAGTGTTTGAATTTTACTGACAAGGGACTTATTTTGTAATATGAATGTATTTCTCAATGAAACGTATTAAATAAATTATTATTGACATAACAAGGACATCAAAACCGTAATATATTTTAACCATAAATGTCAATCACATTTGTTATCCAACTTAAGTGTGGCAAGGATTCTACTATTGGAAAAATACCTGATTACCTGAAAAACGTAGTACATTACATTCCAACAACGTAATTAACTCTCGTGTACCACTCGAGCTAATTAAAACGTTGTTGGAAAGCACGCAACAAAATTTCCGGAAAGAATTAATGCACATATGATATTATAAGTGAAAATATTGAGCTGTGCATAAAATTGGGTATATAATTTTATCTAGGACCATTCAATGTAGGTAAAAATACGATAAACCCCTCCAAAAAACACACTATATTGTATTGTGACTTCATAATTCAACACTATTGTATAATGATGAACTGACATCACACCAAACTGTGAGGTTAAGTTAATATTTAAATGAATAAAAATCTATAAAGAAATGTTTTATAGTCGTAGATAAAACTTCACTTAACTTGCATATAATTTTTAGAGGTCCTCGATTTTATAAATTTATCGCCCTCGGGCATAATAACATCTTCATAATATCCGGAAAAATGACAACAACTGAACAACAATGACAACAATTTGAAATTGATTTCATCAGGTTTATATTATTGGAAACTTTTTTTTTCTTCAAACGTCAGAAAACATAATACCTATTTCATATCTCCATAGAAACAGCTAAAGTTTTACTTTTCTGAGAGCGGCAGACAATAATATTACCTGCCGCTGTGAGCGTCAGATAATATTATCTGCCGCTGGTGAACCAATCAAATTGCAGCTGTCAATAAAATTTAATTCAAATTTTTATTAAACAAAATAAATCAAAGACGACTATATTATTTCAATCCGAATTATTTTAATAAATTTTCTTACAGGAATATCAATTTTATTGTAAGGTTTCGACGTCTGAAGAAAAAATAGCATATTTTATGCGGAGCTAAGTGACTTTTTATGGCTCATCAAAAGTTCCACTTTAGCTCCTTATTAAATAATATACTATTTTCGAGAAGTATTGCCCGAAAACCTTTTCTTGTAAATATTTTGTAAAATAACACAATATCGCATTGAAAATTATTCAGTAACATCTGTTCGTTGTATACAGTAATGATACATTTTACGCATAAAATTATGGACCATTTAAGCGTATCATTGTGCCCAGATGTTGGAAATTGAAGGTTTTACAAAAATGTGAATGAAAAGATCCTTTGAAGCTGAAGCATCATACGACTAAAATAACTGTGAAGCAAATTCTTCAGTAAATAAGTATAGAAAGTGTTATTACATTAAATCCACACACGATATGGTTTTGAAATTAAAATGTAATTTTTAACCGTCACGAAATATATTACTTAACATTATTTCATAATAATCTAAACGGTAACCTTACAAATAATTACAAAATGAATTTTAATTCAACAACTAAAGAAATTACAGTTTAAATAGTTTAATAAACAGGGTAATTTCTCATAAATAACTAGCTTTAAATTAAGATTTAATAGCAATAATCCACTGTGCTTTTGAAGGCTTTAGCTAAGCTAACGCAAATAATTGGCAGAATTTCAGACAACAAAAGCAAGATTTTGTATATTTTGAGACACGGAACTGAAGTCAGTGTTCAAGAACAGTTGAAGTCTGGTGTCTGTGTCTTAAATTTTATTAAATACCTCATTTACTTCGCTTGTCGTGACATTTCGGTTTTATTAACATTTAGCACCGGTTTTATGAGAGGGTTATTAATTCTTAGCTCTTTATTTCTACCAGAAGTTTACTTACTTTTCAGAGGCTCATAAAGAAGATAACTTATTTGAAAGATTTGCACAGTAAAATAAAACAATTTTAGTCTACTCTATGTAGGATCATTTTAATTATATACTTCGCATCTGTTAATATTTTAAAAATTAGTTAAGGTCGCTTTTAGTTAGAATAGAGTAACGAAATTTCTCTACAATGGTTAGCACGAATTTTTACAAAAATTGCCTGCGGAGCTTTTATTTTCTTGTGGTATTTTTTTAACTGTTTCCTTTTTCTAATAATGAACCTGTCCCCCGAGAAAAAATAAAAATATGGTACTGTATTAAAATTTAAAAAAATCTGATGTGGCCAGCACATAACCACCCGCTTTGACACTGTAATATGTGTTTCTGAAATTATAATTTTGCAATAAATTTCATATTTCACTAATTTTTTGCAAATTTGTTATAAATATTCTATTGTACCATTATGAATATTTATGTGAAATTATGTAGACATACGTATTTTGATACGAGGAATTCAGTGGTGGAAAGTATACAGGACCGTACCGTTTGCCATTTTTGTGATTCTGTGGGGCTTAAACTATTTTTTTTTTAAATTTTAATTTGCACCATTGGATTCCACGTGTCAAATAGTATATAAATACATATTTACTCTTAAAAATATGTCGAAAAAGTTTCAAAATTTTCGATTTGTTCAAAATTTGGTTATACCCTATTTTGACCCCCAGGAATCCAGTGGTGCCACTCAAAAAATATTTCGGCTCATACTTTTCGAGATAAATTTTACAGGTAAAAAACGGGAATAACCACGTCTTTCATTTTATCACTATTGGATTCCTCGCGTCGAGTTACATATAGATACAAATTTTCACGAAAAAATTCTGGCGGGTACAATTTTTATGAAGGTTTTTTAAAATGTCCAAAAAACTGAGGTCCACCTCTTGAGGAAATTTTGGCCAAAATAACTTTTTTACTCCGATCGGGCTGAAAATTTGGTCTTATATTAATTCGACCCCGAGGATTTCAAATCTGGAGTCGAAAATTTTTTTCGACTAATAATTTTGGTAAGTCGAAAACTGGTCGAAATGGAAAATTTGTTTTTACACCATTCGATTCTTCGGGTCAAATTATGCGGAAATCCAAATTTTCGCAAAAAAATTCCAAGAGGTACAATTTATATTAATAAACAAAACAAATAATTTATCAAATACAATCACAATACCTCTCTTATTGAATATGCAGCGGGAGGTAAAAAAGACTGAGTGTTCATTTTGTAGTTGGTATGTGCAGTGGGAAAAAAGCCTAGAATAAATCTTGCTGAGTGGTTGGATTCCACAATTCAGTGGAATTAACAAGTAATTGGTTATAATGAATATTACTCATTGATAAACGCTAACAAACCACAAAATATACGCGGAGACATATTTATCAGGTCAATCATCGTACATTATCCAATATTATCACAATTTTTCTTACATAAACCCATTGAACCAGTTTCACCATCTCTGCCTAAACTTTCGTTTTACACTTCATACAATCACATCAACCTATTTATAATTTTGTTGCACCTGCCGAGCAGGTTTTTCGTTTCGCATATCACACTCAACAAGTTAAAGTTACCGTGGTGTCTGCCGTGTCATGCCATAACCAAATGTCACGCCACAGGTCATGTCATACGCCACGCCACACTGGACAACATACGAACTTACACGCTGATTCATATCGCGAAGAAGTTGTTGGACAATTTTTGGCAGCACGCGTTGATATCAGAGTGGCTGGTGAACTTTTCATTTGGTATTCAAGATTGTAGATTTCAAGTAATGACTAATGAGTTGTGAACCTTGAATACTGATGCACAGATTGAATTGTAAATTAACAAGTTAGGATTCAGACAATTGACATTTTATTAAAATTATAAATTATTATAAAAATATAATATTTCGACCGTGGTTCTAAATCTGGAGATTTTTATGAATCTTTTGAACTCTAACATAATTTAAATTTTTTATTTTATTTCCATCTTCTTTGTAAATGACACTTTACATGCATTATACTGTAATATTTAATAGAAGGGACTTTACAGCTCCTACAGGACCTTTTTATAAAAACTATAAAGTAAATGTATCAAAAAAACGCTGTGAAGGTGGAAATAAAACTTCATACGAGGCACGCTTGCAATAATTATCTTTACTGGGCTCCTTCGTCGCTCACCCCAAACTTTTCAGCTCGCCCGTAAGTATTAATTTACTACGTTCGTCACGTAAATAAGTGTTATCGTTCTGTCTGTCTGAACGGGCTATAACTTGACAACTCTTAAGTCTTAAAACACCTAAAAGCAGTTTTACATTTTCTAAATAGGCATGTGTGTTGTTAAAAATAAATGTGCTTACCAGACGAAAAATGGAATTATATGTATCATAAGAAATATATTGCTGTGAATATTTTTTGACAGATGGTTTAACCAATCATATTGCGTAATGATGACGTCAAATGACGTAATGCAACCAATAGAATTGAAAATGTAAAATGATGTATCTGACAACATAATTATGTAGATTAGGTTTTATTTAAATACGTTAGTTACAAAAAATTAATTAATTTGTCACATGAAACGTCAAAAACATTTAGCAATATGTGTCGTTTTGGTAGTATTTTTAACAAGAAAAATATTCTTCCTCTAAATACCATTCGAGATAATAATTTTTTGAGAGAATTGTTGTCTATTCCACGGCACTTATTGCAATTTCACTCCACAAAACATCATCTGACAATTCCCCTCAACTTCGTTTCGGGAAATTGATATATGATGTTTTGTGTCGTGAAATTGTTAGAAATAAGTTGCCGTGAAAACGACAAAACAATTCTCAAAAAATTATCATCTCTTATGGTATTACCCCTGAGAATATACTTTTGCTTTATAACATTACATTGATTTAATTTTAACAAGAAATAAAAAAAATTTAATAAGTTAGCCAAACTTTTAATTCTAAAATAAATTTGGAATGAACAAAGCTGAAACTAGTACACTTCTATACACGCAATGTTTTTTTACGGAGACGATACCCTAAACACTACTCCAATTGAGAATTAATGCTCGTTTTATGTGTTTCTTTACATATCACTTATCCTAGTATAAAACTAGCTGCAATTATCTCTACTCTATACTAAACTGTTTTATCCATTATAGTTATCTACCTACCTACCTGTCTTATTCTATTAAACTTTCCTCTATAAAACTACACAAGAGACAGGAACACAAATGTTGTACAAATGGTTGGGCAACTCATTTGATTTCTCTGTAGTATAGAATTAATGTTGGCAGAAGCGCTAGCTAAGCGGAAAATCTGCTGTCTGTCCAGTGGTATTAGTCTGATAGTCTGCATTTAAATTAGCCATCAATGTTCACCGATTTGGGTCATTGTGACACTGCCGTGGGCAGGACTACTTGGTATAATATCAACACATTTCAAATGTTCGACTTTATGATTCGTACCGAATTCGTACTGTTGAAATTCAAAATGCAGAAAAACACAAATCGAGGTTTTTTCTGTATTCTTTTTGTGGTTTTCTACATTGTTATCAAAATGGCACAGATTTATAAGCTTTTAAGAGGCCCGTCTACTCCTAAAATCCAGCATAAAATGTACTAACGTAGCGAGTGTTTTGTGGCCAGTACATAATAATGGTAAAATTTTATTTCAATAAGGATTATATTCTTAAAGAATCAATTAACAGTTTAAAAAATTGTTCATGATTACAAAAAACTTTCCATTTATTTTTAAAATTTTAAAAAGGCACATCTCTTTCTATATAAAATGTTTATAAAAACATGATCTTGAATACAATAATTAACTAACAGTTGTTTACTCGCAACGAAAACACTGTTACAGTATTTTTCATCTTCAAAATGATATAGCATTGCTAAGATACGATAAAATACGAATTTCGGGCTGGTTTCAGGCAGCCATAGTATTAGGCAGAAATATGGAATAGAGGAAAAAAGAGTAAAATCGAAAATATTCCACGAATTCAGAAAAAATGTAGACGGGCGCTTAAGAAATACATTATAAAATGAAACATAATAAAGTCTAGACCACACTGGAGTGCAAACAATAATGTATAGATTCGTAGTATTTATTTTTATCCTGTGCAAGAGAAAGATCACTACTGGGCCCGTGTGTTACCATCGTTATTATTGCCTTGTTTGTCGTCATAGAATGCTACATGCATGATCAGAACAGGCCTGTATTATCTGTTTCTCTCTAACAGAAAGGCCACACTTCCTACGCCCTATAGTGTGTACTATACATATTATATAGGTGATTCAATAAGCGTTTCGTCATGAGAAGTGCTAATAAAATCTAAGGAAACGAGAGAATATTCGGAATGATCATTTACTTTGTTAGTTTGGTTCATGGCAATTATACGTGAAATAGTTTTCCAAAGATATGGCCACCACGGCACTCACGAATCCGTTTGTTGTAATTTTGGCAAAGTGTCGGCTCAATCAAGGCAATCTCGCGCCGACTTACAATTTTCAGGTCTTCGAGCGTCTGTGGTCTATCCCTGTAGACTTTACTTTTCAAATAACCCCAAAGGAAGAAACCCAAGGGGGTCAAATCGCACGATCTTGGTGGCCACTTGATGTCCGCGCCATACGCGATAATGCGATTGTCGAACGGATTCGTGAGTGCCGTGCGAGCCGTGGTGGCCATCTGGCCATATCCTTGGAACTAGGAATGACGAAATTCGAAAATTTTGGCACCCGGGTACCCGAAAAAACTACCCGTTAAATACCCGTTAGCCGTTAAATACCCGTTACCCGTTAAATACCCGTTACTCATTAAATACCCGTTACCCGTTAAATACACGTTATCCGTTAAATACCCGTAATCCGTTAAATACCCTGATACCCTTTAATTACCTCTTATCTTTCAGTGCCTGATATTTGTAAATTATCTGTTCCCTTGAATTAGAAGTTCACTTTTTAAATAAAATTCTTTGTTATCGTTTTCATATTTTATTATGAAAATAAAAGAAATACACAAATAATACAAAAATAAAACAACACAATGTGTCTAAATGTGTATAGAAAACAATAAACATAAATAAATAAATTGTAATTGTAATTTCTTGACTGTTTAGGTAAATGGAATGAAAAAGTAACAGAGTTCTCAGTCTTCAAAGTTAAATTTATTTATTAACAGATGATAATCATCATCGACGTTTCGGTAGCAAATCTACCTTCCTCAGGGTTAATTATCAAAATTTTGAAAAATTAAACATTTAGTTACATAAAAATTTAGCAACTTGTCGTCATAATTTGAAACATACACCATACAAAATTATTTGAATATTTGTAGACCAAGCAAAGTTACTACCAAGGATTCTTGTATAGTAACGCGTAGATTTAGGTTTGGGGTATTCGGGTAATAAACAAGTAACGGGTACATTTCGGGTATCGGGTACATTTCGGGTGTCGGGTACATTTCGAGTATCGGGTACATTTCGGGTATCGGGTACATTTCGGGTATAGGGTATAATTCGGGTAACGGGTAGATATCGGGTAATCGGGTAATAAATTTTATACCCGGGTACATTATTATCGCGTCGGTTCCGGGTATCCGGGTACCCGTCGTCATTCCTACTTGGAACACTCTTTTACGTGTAATTGCCATGAACCAAACTAACAAAATAAATGATCATTCCGAATATTCCGTCGTTTTCTTAGATTTTATTAGCACTTTAACGCTTATTGAATCACCCGATACTATACTGTCATGGTTGATAGTAATTTTTCTGTAATTATTTCTTTCTTTATAACGATTGACAGTCCATTGCTCCATCGTGTTACATGATGTCTTTACTAATCTATAATATTATTTTTAAAGAGCTTTCATCCGTTGTTATTCAACATCCATTGACACACATCATCTGCAGGTGTTAATTTTATCGTTCTGTGTTACACAAGTTACGGAAACAGTTTTAAATTGTCTGTAATCTTCCTATGCGCATTTAAATATAGTCTACAGATGTTATTTTTAAAACTCGGTGACGAAAGACGAGTAAAATAGTGCGTTTCTGCGTTAGAGTAATTAGACGTTTGGTTAATGGGGCAATTAGCGGCCAACAGAAGTCAGAGTTGTAAACATTTTACGAGAGCTTATTCGTTTATTGTTGCTTGAAATCTACAAGTTAATGATGATGATTTAATGACGGATTAATGGTCAATGTGAAATTTGGGACATAAATCTGTTGTGGTCTATACTAGGACTACTCGAATCTTAATTTAATTCCACAGTCCATATTTTTTTTACATTTCTTCTCGTATCGAAAAACAATCAATGCGTATTATAAGGTTCGTAGTGGCAACTTTAATATAGATTTTAAAAATATATAATTCTAGAATATTTATACACAGAAAAATTCGTGCACAAGAAGATTCAAATCTAGACAATTTATGTTATAAAATAAGCTGAAAGCTTCTTTAACAGAAAAATGCATAACTTTAGATTTTTATAGATTCGGTATAAATGCAACCATAAGAAAATGAAAATACAGAACGAAGCAAAAAAATCTAGAAAACTAGTTTCTCTTCAACTCAAGGGGGATAAATTAGGTTGAACTGAACTAAATAAACAATCCAATACCATTCTTGAGTCCCACATACTCAATTTCATTTTCATACACAGGAAAATGCAAGCACAATAAAATATCTAAGTACATCATAAGATTAATTTATAGAAATATTCAAATCTATAATTTTAGATTCGGTATAAATGCAAACATAGGAAGATGCAAACCTAGACAAATTATAATCAAAACCGAGTATGTGGGATTCAAGTATGGTATTAGTTCAGTTCAACCTAATTTATCCCCTTGTGTTGAAGTGAAGAGATAAACTAGTTTTCTGGATTTGCACCTTCCGGTGTTTGCATATACCTGTGTTTGCATTTATACCAAATCTAAAGTTCTAGATATAAATTTTCCTGTGAATGAATCTTGTGATGCAGGTATTTTATTACTTAAAAATTTTCTAGATTTGAATCTTCTTGTGCAGACATTTTTCTGTGTATGAATATTGCAGAATTTTATTTTCTGGTGTTGAACCCATTCCCGATTTAACACATGCTTTGTTTTTAAAAAAATCTGGACTTGTTTTGTGTATTTTTATTGAACACTACTTAAAAATCTAAATAAATTCCTGTTCAGCACAAGAAACAACTATACAGGTTGGTGGTGGTGAAATGCGAACATAGGGAAATATATGACAATGGAGTTATCATGCTAGGCACTTGATATACGTGGAATAAGTACTGTCAATGTCAAAGTACCTGTCATATTATTGAAATTTTTATTTTCATTAAAATATTTTCTTTGCATAATAATGTTTGTGTACGAGCAGAACGAGAAAGTTTACATGTACTTTTATATTTGATTATTATTTCTTTTATTGATTACTCTTTTTGCCACACAAATTCACATTACTTCGTTTTGTGACACTACTACAAAATATATCAAGATACCTGGCATGAAAGTTCGATTGTCATGTATGTTCCCTATGTTCGCATTTCACCTCCACCAACCTGTATAAACTCGCAACATTGCATTTTTCAATATTTCAAATCACTTATAAGAACATGCACGTATTAATTTTCCAGATTGCACTCTTTATGTTTGCCATTTGTAGAGCGAGCGATATCACTGACT
This sequence comes from Agonum fuliginosum, assembly GCA_947534325.1. Lineage (NCBI taxonomy): Eukaryota > Metazoa > Arthropoda > Insecta > Coleoptera > Carabidae > Agonum > Agonum fuliginosum. The sequence continues at coordinate 3,611,720 of OX384034.1, read as the reverse complement.
CTGCACGCACAAATACATAATTTGCGTCTTCTTTGATCCCTGCAACGTCGTTTAATTAGATTAATTATTTACAGTGTCAAACTGACTTTACTTAATGCACTGCTATCAACAATATTAATGGGGTATAAACGACTGCAGAATGGCAAAGTACACAACAGCCACTTTGAATGTTGAAACAAAGAAATGCACTGTGTTAGCTTGGTAACAATGAGAAGAGATTATTTTCACATTTGAAGATAATATTACTGGGCAGTTAAGAACACTTTTGCTTGCAAAATAATATGGTTGTTCTCTTAGCAAATTTAAAAACATTTACAACTTAATTTACTATGTGCAACTAATGTTAGATTCAGACCTACCCAATTATAAGTGTAAGTGGCTAATTTAACCAACCAGCGCTCAATGTTCGCACTTATAATTGAAATTGGAATTTTGTGGAAGCGCTGGTTGGTTAATTTAGCACTTATACTTATAATTGGGTAGGTCTGAATCTAGCTTTAGTCTTAAAACTTTAATATTTTTACTGAATTCATATACGAAAGGGCTAGGTACATATTAGACCGGGAGGTCATGACAGGTGATGGTCTCCGATTTCATACAGCATGCCTTTTGGTGGATAGCATATTGACCCTATGACAACAAAGAAAATCGGGTATTAAACCCTTGCACGCTTTCCGATCATATGGAAAATTGTATTTCCACTTGCACAAAAATGTTGTGTTTTCTCTGATTTAATAACGCATGCCCTTTTATCAAAAGAAACTTAAACACATTTAGTCTTAAACATTATAGGCATGCGATTCGCATTATCCCAAAGGGCTCAAACGGTCACGTGATCTTGTAATAAAAAAAAGATTTTCCGCGTTTTTATACAGCATGCCGATGAAAAGAATTAATTTGTGTCATAAAACACCCATAACCAAATTGGCATGCAGTCCTCGTTGGCCCAAAGGTGGAAAATTTCGGAAAAGTTTTGTGCACGTGGAAATGCAATATTCCATATGACCGGAAAGCGTGCAAGGGTTTAATACCCGTTTTTCTATGTTGCCATGATTTTCCGCGTTTTCATACAGCATGCCGATGAAAAGAATTAATATTTGTGTCATGAGGCTGCCCACATCAAATTGTGTAAAATGTATCAGCAGATAACAAACGTTTTTTCTTTTTTCATCAAACCGCTAAGGTTTTTAATGTCAAACTTACAAACATGTCATAATGTCATCATTAAATTAATCTTCGAAACATTATTAGTCTTGTTCCTCACGGAAACGACTTAATTTTGGTGAAAATCCGGTAAAGAAAAGTCGTTGTCGGTGAACAACGCCTTTTAGCGTTCGCTAAATTCCTCGTCATAATTGCACGTGAACAATTTAACAATTACCATCGGCAGAGTTCCAGTCTCAAGTTGAAATATTCTGCCTGAGCAAACTGACAGCTTCATAATGTGAGCACAGTCATTACCGACACGGAAGCAACGATCAGGAAGACAAAAACATAGTTCCGGTTACAACAAGAACAAGTTTAACGTTCATGTTAATTAATTGTCACGGAGTTTTTACACTTTATAAATTTATACAGGGTCCGGCACAAAGGACGGAAAAAAATCATAAAATCGGTAATTTTTACTCAAAAACAAATTTATTTACGGATTCGGGTTCGCAATGAAATAGCATTTGTGACAATTAAGTGTGGAAAATCACTGCAGTCATGTGGTGACCGTTTTTAACGATGCATTGCTGGAGGCATTTTTGGAAGTTAGCATAGACTCTCTTCCAACATCGCTTCCTCAACTTGGGAGACTTCCACGCGAATTGCCTCCTTCAACTCGTCCAGGGTTGTTTTTGAGTAAAAATTACCGATTTTATGATTTTTTTAAAACCACCCGTCCTTTGTGCCGGACCCTGTAGATGCTGTTGTGTGCCTCAACCACACATATTATGAGATAGATCTCTTACCCGTATGTGCGGTTACCAGCCATCTACATACTCATGGTTGTTAGTTGGAAGTACATCCCAGAGGAGATTTTTGTGCAGTTGTACTGAAATGTGTACCTGTTTGGATTAGAATCTGAATTGTCAGAACGATACCAATCTATAACATAACGAACTTGTTTCATAACTTCAGGTAGGTACATACGTTAAGGGTAGGTATATGTTGTTTGATATGCTGATTACGAAAAAAAAGGAATTTTTCTTAAAATCGCAAAATTAATTTCCATGTTTCACAGTCAAAAATTTTTCGTAGCCACTGCTAGTGGCTGGAGTAATTATTGTTTTATTAAATATAATTAAATTTCGTTTGTTATTTTACTAGTATTGTGTAATTTAAGATGTTCATTACCTACTTCTATTGTTTGTATTTAATAGGAAAACGAATCCAGTGCAGTACTACAAAAAATGTGTTAGGTAAAAAACCCTTAATTTTCCGAATTTTAAAAAAATTCTTTTAGATTCGTAATCAGCATATCAAACAACATACTCTTAACGTATGTACTCGAAGTTATGAAAAACCCTGTATAATAAGATCTTACTAACCAAGACGATTTAAAAGTATAAACCACGAAATATAATATAATGACAGAAGTGAGCGGATGAAGAGTTTACTTTTTAAAGAGAGACAGTAAATACGGGCCAGTTCGGAGCGTGCATTCTACGACGAAAAACAACGGTAACGATGGTAACGCACGACCCAGTAGTGATCTTTCTCGTCTCACACAGGGTAAACAAAAATGCCACAAATCTACAGTATTGCTAAGATACGGAGTGTCCACTCCTATGTTTATGTTATACTTCGTGGTAAAAACATTGGAAATCTTGCATTTTTGTGATAATCAGATTTCGATGAAAAGTAAAATGAAAACTGCGAGCATATCATGGCATCATTACAATTTAATAGCCTCGTATCTAATGCTATTTGTTCTAGTCGGGAGATCAAACCATAAAATATTTCACGGTTTATATCTTTATTACTTCAATCTACATGAAAGTCAAGTGCAAGTACAACAAAATACTTTCACTGAAAAATTCATATTTATAGATGTAATTCGCCATAAATTAAATGACCAGTTTTTTGTCTATAAATATAATTGAATATTTGATGGCAAATTGCGAAACCACCAAGGAATTTGACGGAAAGTGAAGGGTGCAAAATACTTTCTCCAAAAAAATGCCCAAGTATTTGAAAATTATATTTGCTCCAGTTTATGAATTATTTTTTTGATAATCTGTGGTTTGAGAGAAATTAGCAATAAATGTGACCAACCTTGTTCCTGTTAAAAAACGATAAATAATTCTAATGATAGCTTATATATCCGGAATTAACATACTTATCCTGCAAAACGAATTCGATTGAATAAAACTTGGAACAAAATGTAAATGTAATTATTAAATCAGTTTGCCTTGAACAGACAAAAGCAGACTACAAACAATTGAAATTGAAATCAAAATATAGTAAATAAAAGAATGACAATCGTTTTGAAAACAATGGAACGTTGCGTAGCTTGTATGAATTGCCAAAATTATTATGTAGCAATGAAAAATAAACAAATAAGGACAAAAAATGAAATTATTCTTCAAACGTAAAAAATTGACTTTATTTTTGAAGTTTAAATTAATATACGATGTTTTTATACTTCATAAAAAAATTAATGGTATATTACATGACGTGTTGAGTGAGAAACTAAAATAATTATTATAAAACACCCTGTATAAATATATACAATAATATTTAAAAGATAATAGTATATTATAAATTATAATACAAGTGAATAAAGCCCTGTTCGCACGAGGATTCTTTGATTCTGAATCCTGGAAAAGAAGAAGTTTTCTTCTTTCTAGTGAGAATTACCTGTTAAATTGAATCTTCAATGAATCTTGGAAAAGAAGAATTTATAATTTATTAATTGCTTCAAAACCAAGATTTTTTTCAAAATACGGAATCTTGAAACTTCTTCTTTTCCAGGATTCAGAATCTTGGTAGAATCTTCGTGCGAACAGGGCTTTAGTATACTTTTAAAGCACGCACGACGGGTTTAAGAGCACGACGCGAAGCGGAGTTATTTTAACTTCGCCAGTGCTTTAAATCAGCATTTTATTTTTATTTATTTATAAAGTAGTCCTTGTGATGTGTCAAAATATCATTACCTACGTACCTCCGAGACTGTTACAATTTTAATGGTTGTTGCTTGTTTCAGTCTTGTAATTTTGCACGCATTTGAGTGTTTTAAACATCGATTTTGATATGATGCATGTGTAATATAAAGTTGCAGAATTAGGTATCGGCGGTTAAAAATATTATCATTTTGTTGAATTTATTTAACCGCTTTTATCAAATTTTATTATCAAAATTCGCTATAACATATCAAGGTTCAATTCGGCCTTATGTGTCTCCGTTTTATTTAACGATATGTGGCAAAAATAATTCTAATCAAATTTAAACTTGCGATCTAAATTGCAATCTTTACGTCCTCACACATAACTGCAAAGCATGCAACATTAAATCCGCAGCAGACAGACTATCTCCAGATCTAAGACTTTCAAGATAACAAGATAATTTTCTAACGCGTCTGAAAACTTTAAAAATAACGCAACCGACAAGATGCGTGTGCGATATGTTGGACGAACCCGTAACGGTCGTACTTGGCCATGGACAACAGAAAACAGTTGCTAGTTGAAAACAGTTGACAAACGGTGGAACGGGATTGGCAGATGGCGCTACTGGATGTAATTAGAGCGTTAACTGGGCTTTACGAACAATTGATGCAAATGTTACATCTATGTTAGTTGTTTCATTGCTTTGTCTATACAAACAAATAACAATCTAGGTATATTAAGTTCTGTTGGCTTCTTTGAGGATTCTTTCATGTCCCTGAATCCTGGAATAAGAAATTCATTGTTTTGAAGCTATCAATGAGAAATTTTTAATTTCTAAGACTCATTGAAGAGGCCCGTCTATCTTCATAAATACAGAACAAAACGTGCTATAACGTAGCGAGTGTTTCGTGGCCAGTACAAAAATGGTAAAATTACATTTAAACAAGTATTATATACTTAAGAGTTTCGTTTACCTAAATGACCAAAACATAATTCACACAAGTTTGTGATTTATTTAACAACAAACAAAAGTAATAATCAAAAATTCGCGATGTACAGTCCATTCTTTCATGTCTGATTTATCGAAGACTATGCTTTGTGAAACAAAATGTGTTTATTAAAACAAGATAATTCAAAACTAGTGAATGACCAATGGTACATCGCGAATTTTTGATTATTACATTTGTTTGTTGTTAAAAAAAACACAAACTTGTGTGAAACATGTTTTGGTCATTTAGGTAAACGACACTCTTAAAGGATCAATTAACAGTTGCGCCTTTTTAATAAGAAAATTGTACAATGTACATGCTTATAAAAATTACGAGAAATTCATAATATTTCAAATTTATGCAAACTTTACACGGTTATCTCCTGATAGAAATTTATTTTAAAAATTTTAAAAAGCCACATCTGTAAATAAATAAAAACATTACTTTGAAGTCAATAATAAACTAACAGTTTACTCGCAACAAAAACACTTTTACAGTATTTTTCAACTTCAAAATGACATTGCATAGCTAGGATGCGGTAAAGTACGAGTTTCGGGCTGGTTTTAGGCAGTCGTCGTAGAGGGGAAAAATTGGAATAGAAAAAAGTAAAAACGAGAGTATTCTAGGAATTCGGAAAAAAACCTTAAGGTTCAATTTAGTGGCTGGTTTTAGGCAGTCGTAGTAAGTCGTGGGGAAAAGAGTGAAATAGAAAAAATACTAAAAACGAGAGTATTCTAGGAATTCGGTAAAAACCGTAAAAACTTTAAGGTTCAATTTAGTGGCGCCGCTATTTGACAGACAATTCTTTCAGAATAATTTTTCTCAAAACTTAGAAGCATGAAACGGATTAAGCTAGATTCAGACCTACCTAATTATAAGTATAAGTGCTAAATTAACCAACCAGCACTTCCACAAAATTCCAATTTCAATTATAAGTGCGAACGTTGAGCGCTGGTTGGTTAAATTAGCCACTTATACTTATAATTGGGTAGGTCTGAATCTAGCTTTAGAATAAATTGCATGTTACCTCCAATGGATATAATATCTACGGCCATATTATTTGTGATATTCGCCTTCCTATTAAGTATTAACTTATCAAAAAATAATTATGGCAATAGAGAGTGACTCATATTCGCTATCGCAAGTGAAACTGTACGTGAAAATATTTACATTCTTTTTTGAAACGTATGGTTAAAAACTAAATACTTTGCGTACTTAAATCGAATATAATTATAGTACGAGTACTTTAAATTATATGCTTGAACGCGTTTTAATAGGCGATGTTTCTTTAAATTCAAATTGGTTTGGATAATTTAATATCCGGTGAGGATTAACAAATACACGCGTAAATAAAATATTACAATTTTTTTGCACTTCCGGGACTAAAACTCTTCATTAGTCTTTATTTTTAGGGACTAAGGTTCTTAATTTGATCCCAAGGGATTATTTTTCATATTTAATCCCGTTGTCAAGAAATTGAATTAATTATTCCCGTTGTCAAGTAAATACGTGCTATTTGTTACAAAATATCTATGGTAACAATATAAATATTTGTCATAAAATTTACTGTCAAAATTGCAAAATGTGTATTCTTTTAAACTATTTTGCATTCATTTGAGGATGAAGTGCAAAAAATAGCGTATATACCACAGGACTAAAGTATCTTTAATCCCTCAGGTGATTATTTCCCTCACCTTCGGCTCGTGAAATAAACTTCACCCTCAGGATTAAATCATGCACTTTAGTCCCTTAATATATAATATACTATTTAATTATTTTTGAGAGAAAGATTTTTATTTTATGTTTAAATCACGCCTTTTACTCATCTTATGCCAGTCTCATATATTGTCAATCATAGGTATAGATAGAATTATATTTAAACGTATGTGCGGTTACCAGCTGTGAACGCGTACCCATGGTTGGTAGTTAGTGCACCACAGGGTAGATTTTTGTACAGTTAAACTGAAATTTGTACTTGTCTGGACTCGAACTTGAATTGTCAGAACCGTAGTCATGCTCAGCTATCCGCTCCAATATTTTTTTAATTTCGAAAATTCGATCCAGGAGTACTGAATTATTGCAAGTGCTCTAACCACCGACTACCCCGCCATTCATATGTCAAAGTAAATATTTAGTTTTTGTAAACAAAGGAAAACTGAAAACAAAAGGCTGCAGCCTCCACGGAGGTGTTATGTTATTGATCTAGCCAGCCACGGTGGTAATGAGATACAAGAACGCGCTGTGCGGCTCCTACGTAATGAATGTTTGCAAGAAGAGGACTTGACGTTGCACAAGAAAAGCAAAACATATGCTGTGTGCGTAGGGGGACAAAAATGTATTGTTGATTATTTGATAAATTATACATGGAGGACTAATCTATTGTTTCAAACAGTACCACGGAGGAAGCAGTTATTAATTGCTAACAGAGTTATTTCATTTGGCCATTTGAGAATGTTTTGAACCCAGTTCACACATGGAGTCTTTGAGGATTCTTCCATACTACTTTTAAATTGTGAGAAAATAATCCTGGTCAGAATAATTGTCTGTCAAATAGCGGCGCAACTTAATGGGGATTTACGGGTTTAAAAGAAATACTTGGGTATCAATTTTCAGCAAAAAAAGTTATAGGATAATAATTTTTGATAGATTTATTATCTTTTAATCGAAATGAAAATGTAACTCTTTTGAAACGTGCATAAAATGCGCCATGTGTGACGTAGACAACATTGAAACCAAACCGTGAGTAGATTTGTTCGTGTAAGATCGTTTATTGTCGTTTTGACTACGGAATGGATGACGGAACTGTGTTGAAATAAGGATCTACGTATTGTATTCGGGGACGTATGTTCTCAGGGCCAGTGACGTCACACTATCACACACGACATCGTTTTTCGGAGCACCAATTTTTTTAAACTTTATGAATTTTTTTCAGCTATCTAACGCTGCATTCGTTTCCTCTCATGCCCCTCTATGACGCCTTCTGCGTGTGCAGTCTCGTTATTTAATAGCCAGACCTCGTATTCCCCGTGTGTGCGGTTTGCGATTACTGTTAACAGCCGTCTACTCACACATGGTTGTTAAAGAAGATTTTAGTGCAAATAATTGGTTGTGAACATGAGTTGTTCAGAATTACAATCGATCGCATAATGTAATTCAACCTTAAGTTGCAAATTATCTTTTCAAAATCTAAAAATTTCTTCTATTTCTATTTTGTATCCCACGTATCTTCCCGGAGGAGCTGTCAGTTTTACCAACATTACAAACAGTAAAGATTACACCCGCACCTTAAACCATTCGCCCACGCAAATCACCCACTGGTTTAGAACCGCTGACCATCAAAGATGTTGTATACAACGCCTACATTGTATACAAGAAATTTAAAAATAATAGAGAAATTAAATTTACTTTGTTAGGCGGAAGAACTTTTGACCTCTTAGGTCTTGAAGTTAACCTCAAGAATTTTTAAATAGATAACAAAAAAGTTTCAAATTTATATGTTCCTAGGATGACACCACATAATGGTACCTACTAAAAATGAAATTTTTATCACTATGAACCTAATGATAGGTCTAAAACATTGGTAAAAATACAAATTTTGTTTAAGAAAAATCTGATGTTGCCAGCACACGACTTGTCGCCTAATTCTGTTTATTCTTCTAATCTAATAAATAGTTTTACTTACATTTTAGTAGTTTCATACTCATGTAATATGTAAACGATAATGTAAACCAAGATGCAAGCAATAGTTATTTGTCCAACTAGATAGGAAAGCGCTTCTTTTTCCCACTTAAACTTGAAGTTTGTGTCACGAGCGAAGCGAGTGAGGCAATCGAACAAGAGTGGAAAAAGAGCTTTATTATTATTATTAAAACCTTAAATATGAAATTTGGTTATTAAAGGTTCGATGCTTTTTAAGTTAGCATGGACGAAAAATCGTCAGTCCATAAAAATAGTAAATTCGTATTCTAGAGATCCTGAAACGTGCTTACCAAAAATTCATACTCGAAAATTTTGACCCATTAAATACCTCTCTTATAGAATATGAGGCGAGAGGTAAAAATTGTTTATAATAAATTGAGAAAGAAAGTTTGCTGTGACGTCATTATTATGTATAAGAGATAATTACAGCATTCTACGTCACTCGTCACATCATTCACTGTTCATTAATATTTTTGGGCTTGCTGATAAAAATTTTGTGAAGATAAAATACGGGTTTCAAGTTTTTATCTTCTTGTTATTATTGCGGCTAGTGCTCCATACTTTGTTTATTTAATGTAACTGCACATAAACCTGCCTTGTGGTGCACTCTACACTGACATCTATAACAATTTAATTTAATTTAGTTGGTTCTAAGAATAATCGTGTAATTTTATTCTTTACATATTTAATTAGTTTGAAGAGCGTGATTCATTGTTTAAGTGTTAATTTGGTACTTGAAGTAAGGTACTTATACTTGTTGCATATTCTTTGAATCTTAAATTAACTTAAGAGGCTTTATCACGCACACATTAAGAGCAATTCAAGTTATAAGTTTTTCCTGTACTTGATATTAATTCACCTACTACAGAAGTAATTTTGTTTAATAAATAAGCTAAATTTAAACTCTTGACATTTGAAGTGGATTATTGTAAATTTTAAAGTGTGGAACCTCTGGTAAAATCTTATCGGAGTATAAGTTAGGGTTATTTTAAGTGTCGACGTTTAACATGAACCCTACAGATTTGGAAATCTGATCTCTGAACTGTAGACTAAACAACTAAAAATAAAATACGACCCTTGAAAACCGTGACGTGTTTATTTAACGGCTTATTTGAAATTGGTTTTAAAAGCTGTCACTTTAGAACCACATTATTGCATTAATTTTATTTTTATTTTCAACTGTAGTTCTTAACAATTCAAGTTCGAATCCAATACAATAGAGGTGGTCGGTATGTATTTTCATTACTTTGTGGAATTATAGAACGTTTAGATTGGTTACATTACCGAAAATGGTAGACATCATCATGACACTAGAAATAAATATGACTTTTATGTATCTAGTTTTAGGATGAAGATTTTTTTAGAAATACGCAAACCGGAAGTAGTACTTTTTGAAGCTTGATATAGTCTTAAATAAATTGGTACATTATTTTGCAATTAAAAAGAAAAGAAAATATAATTATCTATGGGTACAGTTAATTTTAAATAGAATTTGCCGAATCTGTTAGTATTTAACAATAAAATAAAGTACAATAAATATTCTACTTTTTTGAAATTCCAGTATCTTGTTGTCCATTATCATATATATTTGTTTGTACACAAAATTTGAATGATTCAGTATCATATTCAGTTGACATATTTTGCTTGCATCTTAGTTTACATTATCGTTTACATAATTACATGAACATGAAACTATTAAAATGTAAAAAAGTTAGATTCGTAAAATAAGCAGAATTAGGCGAGAGGTCGTGTGCTGGCCACATCAGATTTTTAGATTATAGCGGATTATAGATTATAATAATTTGTGTTTTATAATTTTGACGTTTTCTACATACTCTGTATCGTGTCTAAAGAAAATAAAAAAATTATTATTATTATGTCATAGGTATAATATGGCATACATGCAATGACTAAGAAGTAAGAAACCAGAATAATATTGTGTTTAAACGCTGAAATTTGTCAAAATTATTATGTTTATAAATTTTGTTCAGTTTTATTTCGTGGCTGATCATATCTTTCCATTAAATTAATTAAGTTCAAAATATTGGTGTAGAGTTTAATAGCGAATGAACGGTCTCCTTAAGTAATCTTATCAAATTTATTAATTCCATTTAATATCCCAAGTTATGTCACGTACAAATAGCGATAAACCCATATAAACGTAACTGATTATTAATTTGTTTGGAATTCCTATAAGTTTCTATTACATTATCAAAGACCTTGAGCGGAAGCCTTGCAAAATATGCCTCCAATGTGGGAGTAAACTAGAAACATTTGTCAATGCATAGATATATTTAGGATACAATCATTATTTCTTTTATTACCACAGGCTGTAGCAGTCACACAAAACCTGAATTTGACCCTCGAATGATTTAATAGGCAATTATTTGAACTTTTAAACGATTCAAAGGACTTTTGAAACCGAACTTTATAGCGTGACTGCGACTATAAATGCAGAGTTCAATAAACTATTGAGAAGTAATAGCATTGTTTTCGTTACAGAAAAATCGGAGAATAATGCATTTCTTTAAAAAATGCAAGCGTTAATTAAATAATCCTTTATTGTTTGGAAATTAATGCAGCTACAAAAAAACTTACAATAATGAAAGTATTTAATTTGTACATATACAGGGTGATTCACAACTTCCTGCATATATTTTAATGGCATATAGTGCTCAACGAACTATCGCAGAACTGAAAGAATTTTTTCAAAAATCGCAATTTTAGTTTCACATGAAATTTCATAAATTTATTATCCTTGCCATTGCACAATTAATTAAACTTTAATTCTATTCGATTCATAGTTCGTCAGATATTAATTATTATACAATCAACAATCCAGTGGTTTCAAACATGTTCTTCTTGCGAAAACTGCCCTTGCCGAATTTAAAAAATATATATTTTGTTAACTGTCAAAATATGTTGACATTTTTGAATTATTAGCAAAGCGCGTAGTTGGTGTTTTTTCACAATCTTCTTTTTCTTATGTTACTTTAACAACTATTCAAAACCATGAAAAAATAGTACCTATATTATGCAGGTTGGTGGAGGTGAAATGCGAACATACATCGATCTTATACTGTCTAGATACCGCATGACCGTCCATAGCATTGTTGTATAGTGATCGCAACATATAAGAGTGAGAGGGCATGAGGTCGGATCTTGAAGTGTATTGCGGGTTGCATTCTGATAATAAAAACGCGTTTGTAACGTCGTAATAACTGGTGCACTAAAAATGCATTATTTTGTTCGTTTTAATTAGTCAAACATCAAAACTTAATGTCTTATTACAAAATAATTTGTTATTTACTAAACGTCAGACAGCACTGACATTACAGGTTAACCAAATTTCAATTTATGTCAAAGCTGCCAAAGCGTCTCCATGGTTATGAACTAAATGCAACCCGCAATACACCCTCAAGATCCGACCGCGGTGTCCTCTCACTCTTATATGTTGCGATCACAAACAAATGCTGCATGCGGTATCTAGACAGTATAAGATCGATGCGAACATAGGGAAATATATGACAATGGAGTTATCATGCTAGGCATCTTGATATACGTGGAATAAGTACTGTCAATGTCAAAGTAGCTGTCATATTATTGAAATTTTTATTTTCTTTAAAATATTTTCTTTGCATAATAATGTATGTATACGAGCAGAACGAGAAAGTTTACATGCACTTTTAGATTTTATTATTATTTCTGTTATTGATTACTCTTTTTGCCGCACAAATTCATATTACTTCGTTTTGTGACACTACTACAAAATATATCAAGATACCTGGTATGAAAGTTCGATTGTCATGTATGTTCCCTATGTTCGCATTTCACCTCCACCAACCTGTATATTAAAGGACTAAAGTGCATGATTTAATCCTGAGGGTGAAGTTTATTTCACGAGCCGAAGGTGAGGGAAATAATCACCTGAGGGATTAAAGGTACTTTAGTCCTGTGGTATATATGGTATTTTTTGCACTTGATCCTCAAACGAATGCAAAATAGTTAAAGAATATACATTTTACAATTTTGACAGTAAGCTTTATGAGAAATATTTATATTAATAATCTGTAACAAATAGCACGTATTTACTTGACAACGGGATTAATTAATTCAATTCCTTGACAACGGGATTAAATATGAAAAATAATCCCTTAGCCCCTAAAAATAAAGACTAAAGAAGAGTTTTAGTCCCGGAAGTGCAAAATAAATATTTTTTCACGGTTTTGATAAACGGTTTTTTTACGGTTGATGAAAATGATTCTAATTTAATTAATTTAACAAATTTTAATTAGAATTTAGAATTAAAATACAGATATAGACAAAAATTGTTTGTATTTCTCACACTTAATACAAAAATAACTATTTTCTTCAACTTTAAGTTGCATTATAAATAATATTAATAATATAAGTGATATTGGGCTAGAATCAACCACAACAGTAATTCATTTTGCTTATAAAAAATATGTAAGGTAGACGACCCAATGGCATTTTGCTTAAAGTTAAAGAATATCTCGATAATAAATTTCTTTCTTTCGTTTGATATCACCCGCAGCCGGTGTACTCTTTACTCTGGAGTAGAACTCATGCAAGTGCAGAAGTTTGAGCACATGAAGCAATGACCCCATACAAAACGCATTATTAGCAGCTGTCAGCGTTGGTTTTATCTGCCTCGCTGTTGTAAAAAGAACAAGCACCACGTAGCAGGCCATGCACTTGCGGTTGCATTGACTCATTGTAATTGAATCTATTTTATACGATGTAACGAGAAGATAATGAACACGAGGAATTAAAGAGATTACTCGAGATTACTACTGTTTTAAAAAAGATATAATAGTGTGTTAAAAGATCCATCTACTTTTTGTAGTCCATTTCAAACTGAAACCTTATTTTTAAGTTATGAATTCATAAGTACAAATTAACGAGACAAAACTTTGACTATAGACTAGAAAATTCACAATTTCAACTATTAAACATAGATTGATATAAATATTTAACAGACGTATAAACCAATCAGTGTAAAATATTAAAATAATTTTTTTTAACTCTGCGCCTAGATTCGAACCCGGAACCTTCGGAATGCCGTTCCACAACCTTACCAATTGAGCGCAAGTTGTGAATCGGCAATCCGAACTTCTGGGTTCGAATCCTGTATCAGTCAGATTTGGAAAAAAAATATTTATTAAACATTTTGTTTAACATGTGTTTTAATATTTGCCTACTCGTATATTAATATATAATTTCAAAAGATAGTATATTTTTTAATTATGTTTTAGAAGCGTAACACTTAATACTATGTATTTTAAAACTGCGCTGTATATTTTTGAGCTCTCATGAAATTATTTTGAAATTGGAAAACGGCACAAACACAGATTTATTCTTTCACTTTGTGTTTTTCCATTATAAATTACATTATCAAAACGGTACAGCTGTAAATCCTTTTGCCCGTAAATAAAGGTAGATTTTCTACTGAAAAGAGGATTTAATTACGAGAATGTTGGAAATTGGACTGTATTATAGAAACTGTCTATTTGTTATTTTTTATAAGGGTAGAATAAAAAGTTATTGCAATTTTAGTCAGTGCTGATTTATTATATTTCGGCTTTGACTAGTTTCAGTTCTGCCCCACTTGGGTCTTGGGAGTGAAATAATATAACATGGATAAATCTCTCAAGAAAAATATGTAAAAATATTCGTTCAAAATAAAATTTCAAAAAACATTTTCTTGTAAAATAATACACCAACGGTCAACAGCTAAATCGGAGCCTAAATATTCATTGTCCTTCCCTAAAGCCCTGTTCGCACGGCGATCTTTGGAGATTCTACAGAGATTCAGAATCCTGTAAAAGAAGAAGTTTTTTTTCTTTCTAGTGATAATTACGTGGTTTTGAAGCAATCAATAAATTATAAATTCTTCTTTTCCAAGACACATTGAAGATTCAATTTAGCAACACCGCAATTGAACAGATAATTCTCACTAGAAAGAAAAAAAAACTTCTTTTCCAGGATTCTGAATCTCCGTAGAATCTCCAACTGTAATAGTTGATTATTAAGTTTATTAAGATTATTAAATGTTTGTTGTAGGCCCCGGACGTTGGTAGCCCGTTGCTGGGCATGGACTGCCTGCAGCTGCGGTCGCCTGTGACGCCGGGCCCGTTCCACTACCTCATCAATGAGCACTCCAAGTCGCTGGTGGCGCTGCAAGAGCTGCAGCATGAGGTGGGCGCGCTGCTCGAGTTCCGCGACCTCGTCATCGAGACGTTCCCCAACCTGCAGGCCAAGCTCCACGCCACCGCCTCCACGCCCGCCACCATGACCACCATGAGTCCCACGCACTCCGCCATCCCCATCGGTGAGGACAACTGCAACACTACACTACGTACTGTACATTCGTGCGACTTTTCTCTTTACCCTATGTGATAGAAAAAGGTCTATACTGGATCCGTGCTCGTCTACCTATTTTTCTAATTCCTAAAATACTCTCGATATTGCTTTTTTTTCTAATTCACTCTCTTCCCCACTACTACGGCTGCCCAAACCCAGCCCGAAACTCGTACTTTGCCGCATCCTAGCTATGTAATGTCATTTTGAAATTGAAAAATACTGTAAACATGGCTCCAGTATTCCCATAATAACTTCTGTATTTTAAAAAAAAATTAAGTAAAACAAAAATTATTCGAAGAATAAGCTGCAGGCTTCTTGCTTTTTAAATTTTTCTTTCCATTTATAATGACAAAAAAAAATCATATCAAATCGTATTAAATAATGACAACAAACGTCATTTTTAAATATTTTTTTCTTCAAATTCCTAGGCCAAAGACAAAAAATAAAAAACTAGAGGCATTAAGACATTCTTTGTTAATATACTCATTTATGTAAAAGCATCATATATTTCAATTATAATTAAAGTAAACCTTAAGATGGATTTATAACACGCACCGCGCATATAAAATAATTTAGCTTACATAGCATATGAATTGGTCATGGAAATTAGTGCATCCATTTATAAGACGCACTGCGCATAGAAAATAATGTAGCACAGCACAAGAAGTATTTACTTACTAGTTATTCATTTATTATGTATGTCAAAGTCTCCTGTCAAGGTTATTTTTGCTCAAACACGGTTTTGAATTATTTTGATGTCCATTATTTTAAAAAATATTTGCAACTCGCGTAAAAAATACACAAAGCCTCCAAATAAAATGTCAAAACAGCTGTCAACCCGTCAACAATCTGTGTTTTTGTGAGAAAATGCTGTGCTGTGCTGTGTTATGTTGAACTAAATTATTTTCTGTGCGCTGTGCGCAGTTGTTTATCGTCATAGAATGTACGCACAGAGCTGGCCCGTATTTTCTGTCCCTCTCTAAAAGGTAAACAGAAAGGCCACACTTCACCCGCCCTACTGTCCACTCTTGTCATATATTTCGTGCACTACACATATTTATTTCGCTTATTATTTCTTACCTTCTCAAGACTAATTAATTAATTGAGACAGAAAATCACCTTCAGAATAAATAAACTATGATTCTGACAATTCACACTCGAATCAGTTTATTTGCACAAGAAATCTCCCGTGCGATGAAACGAAATAATCTTTGTTTTTCTTAGCTGTTCGTCGGGACTGGGAACCAGGTGTACGAGTCCGGCGCAAGCTGCACAGCCAGACCCGCGACGACTCGACTCACTTTAGTCGCTCGAGGAGCAACTCGCAGTCGGGGAAGACGTCCGGGCTGCAGCCCAAGAGCGGCGACGCCGTCAGCGTCGTGCAGGACTCCGGCTTCAGCACCGAGACGTCCAGCAGCAAGGAAACCCCCAGCGCCGCCACGTCCTCCTCGGCGCCCGTCGAACAGAACGAGGCCGAGGATGAGCTGTGGAACCTGCTCGATATCATTCATCGGAAAGGTGAACAGGAGATTTATTTACTTGTAAGATGTTGTTATACCGGCTCCTTAAACAAGGTGGCGCAAAAGTTTCCGATTTCTTGACGCAGTATTTTTATTTGTTTGACAGCCACTTCGACTGATACATCTTGGTGCAGTCAGAATTTCAATTTGTGCGACGACCTTTGAAGCTACTAACTGCCTTAACAAATGATTAATAAATATATGTATATCAGCATGTATTCTTGCCGAGATTGAAAAGATCGTCGCACGGATTGAAAATATGACTGCACCAAGACGAATCGTTTAAAAAGCTTCAAAGCATGTAAGCTTTAAATGCGCTATTAGCGGCGGATGTTGTGTTAAATGACAAAATGTATTATCAAAATATGAAAAAATTGTCCTAAAAGGACCTTAGGATTTTCACTTTTTACCGGAGAAAATTACAAGTTCAAGAATTTAAAAAAATGGCACGGGACGTTGTTAGAATTTCGACTTCTAAAACCCGATAGTCAAATGAAGATATAAGCTAATATATTTATGTATCAAAAAAAATTTGCGTAGGACGGTGTTAGTATTTTGACTTTTTCCGAAAAATTTTACAAGTCCAAGAATCCAAAAAAAAAATTGGCGCGGGACGTTGTTAGGATTTGCACTTTTTCCGAAAATTTTTACAAGTTCAAAACCCGATAGCCAAATGCGGTTATGAGCGTATATATTTATGTGTATATAATTTTGAGTGCGAATTCTGATTTATCTCATGAATAATGGTATGTTTTCGTACCTTTTGAAGAGAAGTTCTCCGCAGACCATATCTTATTTCTTACCTTTAAATTTCTATTAAATTCTTTTACTTAACATTCACTCACTTTTGCACAAATATTTTATTTATCGCATAGATAATAATTATTAACCAATCCCCCTCCCCCCAAGCAGTATTTTTTTATTCAATATAAGAAGAATAACAAATACAAATAAATATTAATAAAAATGTGTACATAATAATAAACACAAATAATTACAAATATACTTGTTCTCAAAACTTCTTCCTCTCGTGCGCGATGATATCTGGAAGATAGAGAGCTGAACCTAAAACATACTCAACTAAATATTAATTTACTATTGAAAACTTTGGATTACCAAATAAAGGATACATTTATTCTACTAAATCTAGAAATATAGATTGCATTATAATTATTTGAATACGTGTTCCAATATTTTACATAGAGAATTACATACAATTTTTAATTAAGAATAGCGTATTACAAATTTTTATGAAAAATTAGAAATCGACATGAATTGTTCACCTGACTGGGATTTATAAAACAACCAATGTCGATAATACTATCGCATTAAATTTGTATCTAAGATGTTGCCCAATATCTTTTCAACAAAATAAATACCATAGTTTATAATATAAAATTTAAACGCGAATTTTAAATTTGTATCACTTTACAATAAAATTGACTGTATTCTTCTGTAGTAGATTATAATTCAAACCATATTTTCTCATTTATATTTGAAATAAATAAATTGTTACCTTAATTTTTAGTACGAATTTTAAATATATTTTTAATGTAAGAAACAAGAAGTACCTTTTCAAATGTTGTCTGAAAATTCTTGCATATATAAATACAAATCGCAAAAAAGCCTAAAATATGTAACATAACCATTAATAGTTCGCCTGGCTGGGTTTATTTCAATAGAATTTCCAATGTTAAAATTTTATAGTTATTAATTAATTTGTAAATAAGATGGTGCCCCATCATCTTATCAACAAATTATCATCCATATTTTATTACTTAATTAAATTTTGAATGCAAATTTGTATTTAAATATATTTCTTTATTTGAACCGTTATGAAGATCCTTTTCAAATGTTGTCTGGAAATTCTTGCATATATAAATACAAATCGCAAAAAAGCCAAAAATATGTAACATAACCATTAATAGTTCGCCTGGCTGGGTTTATTTCAATAGAACTCACAATGTTAAAATTGTATAGTTATTAATTAATTTGTAAATAAGATGGTGCCCATCATCTTATCTACAAATTATCATCCATGTTTTATTACTTAATTAAATTTTGGATGCGAATTTGTATTTAAATATATTTCTTTATTTGAACCTTTATGAAGATCTCTGCTGCAAAATCTCAGCGACTTTGCCATTCACATTTATACACTTTTCAGCACAAATTTCATTATCCATATGAAAATTATTATCAAGAACGTTAGAATAATGTTTAAATTAATGTTTTATAGCATAGTTGAGTAATATTTTATAGTTTTTGAGCGTTTTTTGATAATAATTAGATGCAACAATACGAGCGCGGCCGCACTTGATAAACAAAAACAAATGAATTACGATAAACACTGGCTCTGTTCTGTGGCCAGTCACTGGACGGTTGGAACGGTTGAACCTAGAGCCAAAGTTTGTCAAAATGTACTGTAATAGTATTCACCACAAATTTTTTATGAAATCAAATTTACATTTTTAATTTTCTTCTTATGTACTATCTATTGCAAAAATTATTTGTACTGCTATAAATTCTGAACGTGCACAAATTTTAAAATAATCCTCTACATGCCCAGAAAAGTCAAAAACATTGATTTCGTACGCTGTTTTGCAACTTTTATTGTATTGTTAAAAAATGTATGGTAGAAGGAAAAAATAATTTTGGTTAATTTTAAAATTCTGCTTCGACCATTCACAGGAAAATTAAAATAGCTGCAGCAGAATTTTATATTGGCATAAATGCAAACACAGGAAGATGCAAATCTAGAAAATTTATAGTTAAAACCGAGTATGTGGTTCTCAAGAATGGTATTGGGTTGTTCATTTAGTTCAGTTCAACCTCAAATTTGTGTATCCTCTTGTGTTGATCAAACAAACTTTCTAGATCCAGATTTGCATCTTCCTACGTTTGCATTTATACCGAATCTAAAATTCTAGAATTGCATTTTCCTGTAAATGAATCTTTTACTGCAGGATTTTGTTACGTAATAAAACAAGTTATTTTATTTATTTACTCCCAATTGTAAGATGTTGTTATATCGACCGATTCGCCTTGGTGCAGTCAGAATCTCAATCAACGAAGAGATTCTTATACAAGGTGGCGCAAAAGTAATCACCCGATTTCCTGACGCAGTAACTTTATTTGTTTGACAGACACTTCGACAAATACATCTGGGTGAAGTCAGAATTTCAATTTGTGCGACGACCTTTGAAGCTACTAACTGTCTTAACAAACGATTAATAAAAGTATGTATAACAGCATGTATTCTTGTTGAGATTGCAAAGATCGTCGCACGGATTGAAAATATGACTGCACCAAGACGAATCGTTTAAAAAGCTTCTGAGCAAGCAAGATTTTTGTGTAAGCTTTAAATGCGCTATTAGCGGCGGATGTTGTGTTAAATGACAAAATGTATTATCAAAATATGAAAAAATTGTCCTAAAAGGGCCTTAGGATTTTCACTTTTTACCAAAAAATATTACAAGTTCAAGAATTAAAATAAATGGCACGGGACGTTGTTAGAATTTCGACTTCTAAAACCCGATAGAGAAATGAAGATATAAGCTAATATATTTATGTATCAAAAAAAATTGGCGTAGGACGGTGTTAGTATTTTTACTTTTTCCGAAAAATTTTACAAGTCCAAGAATCCAAAAAAAAAATTGGCGCGGGACGTTGTTAGGATTTGCACTTTTTCCGAAAATTTTTACAAGTTCAAAACCCGATAGCCAAATGCGGTTATGAGCGTATATATTTATGTGTATATAATTTTGAGTGCGAATTCTGATTTATCTCAGGAATAATGGTATGTTTTCGTACCTTTTGAAGAGAAGTTCTCCGCAGACCATATTTTTTTCTTACCTTATCTTACCTTTAAATTTCTATTAAATTCAACATTCACTCACTTTTGCACAAATATTTTATTTATCGCATAGGTAATAATTATTAACCAATCCCCCTCCCCCCAAGCAGTATTTTTTTATTCAATATAAGAAGAATAACAAATACAAATAAATATTAATAAAAATGTGTACATAATAATAAACACAAATAATTACAAATATACTTGTTCTCAAAACTTCTTCCTCTCGTGCGCGATGATATCTGGAAGATAGAGAGCTGAACCTAAAACATACTCAACTAAATATTAATTTATTATTGAAAACTTTGGATTGCCAAATAAAGGATACATTTATTCTACTAAATCTAGAAATATAGATTGCATTATAATTATTTGAATACGTGTTCCAATATTTTACATAGAGAATTACATACAATTTTTAATTAAGAATAGCATACCTACAAATTTTTATGAAAAATTAGAAATCGACATTAATTGTTCACCTGGTTGGGATTTATAAAACAACCAATGTCGATAATACTATCGCATTTAATTTGTATCTAAGATGTTGCCCAATATCTTTTCAACAAAATAAATACCATAGTTTATAATATAAAATTTAAACGCGAATTTTAAATTTGTATCACTTTACAATAAAATTGACTGTATTCTTCTGTAGTAGATTATAATTCAAATAATATTTTCTCATTTATATTTGAAATAAATAAATTGTTACCTTAATTTTTAGTACGAATTTTAAATATATTTTTAATGTAAGAAACAAGAAGTACCTTTTCAAATGTTGTCTGAAAATTCTTGCATATATAAATACAAATCGTAAAAAAGCCAAAAATATGTAACATAACCATTAATAGTTCGCCTGGCTGGGTTTATTTCAATAGAATTACCAATGTTAAAATTTTATAGTTATTAATTAATTTGTAAATAAGATGGTGCCCCATCATCTTATCAACAAATTATCATCCATATTTTATTACTTAATTAAATTTTGAATGCAAATTTGTATTTAAATATATTTCTTTATTTGAACCTTTATGAAGATCTCTGCTGCAAAATCTCAGCGACTCTACCATTCACATTTATACACTTATCCGCAAAAATTTCATTAACCATATGCAAATTATTATCAAGAACGTTAGAATAATGTTTAAATTAATGTTTTATAGCATAGTTGAGTAATGTTTTCTAGTTTTTGAGCGTTTTTTGATAATAATTAGATGCAACAATACGAGCGCGGCCGCACTTGATAAACAAAAACAAATGAATTACGATAAACACTGACTCTGTTCTGTGGCCAGTCACTGGACGGTTGGAACGGTTGAACCTAGAGCCAAAGTTTGTCAAAATGTACTGTAATAGTATTCACCACAAATTTTTTAAGAAATCAAATTTACATTTTTAATTTTCTTCTTTTGTACTATCGATGGAAAAAATTATTTGTACTGCTATAAATTCTAAACGTGCACAAATTTTAAAATAATCCTTTACATGCCCAGAAAAGTCAAAAACATTGATTTCGTACGCTGTTCTGCAGCGTTTATTGTTTTGTTAAAAAATATATGGTAGAAGAAAAAAATAATTTTGGTTTATTTTAAAATTCTGCTTCGACCATTCATAGGAAAATTGAAACCTAGAATTTTATAGTGGCATAAATGCAAACACAGGAAGATGCAAATCTAGAAAATTTATAGTTAAAACCGAGTTTGTGGTACTCAAGAATGGTATTGGGTTGTTCATTTAGTTCAGTTCAACCTCTAATTTGTGTATCCTCTTGTGTTGATGACACAAACTTCCTAGATCCAGATTTGCATCTTCTTACTTTTGCTGTGTATGGATATTCTAGAATTTTATTTTCTGGTTCATTATTTTTTGGCATGATATATCCTTAAGCTCAAAGTCGAACACAACATATTTAAATAAGTTTCAAAACCTGTGCCTCACAAATCGTACTACCAAGTTCACCTCAAACTAATTTCTAAAACCAGAATAAAATAAACAAACGATTAATCAATTTATGTATAACAGCATGTATTCTTGTTGAGATTGCAAAGATCGTCGCACGGATTGAGACTATGACTGCACCAAGACGAATCGTTTAAAAAGCTTCTGAGCAAGCAAGATTTTGAGTAAGCTTTAAATGCGCCATTAGCGGCGGATGTTGTGTTTAATGACAAAATGTATAGAAATGTATTATCAAAATATGAAAAACATTGTCCTAGAGGAGCCTTAGAATTTTCACTTTTTACCGAAAAAAGAATCAAAAAAAAATTGGCACGGGACGGTAGTAGAATTTCGACTTTTTCCGAAAAGTTTTACAAGTCCAAGAACCCAAAAAAAAATTGGCGCGGGACGGTGTTAGGATTTGCACTTTTTTCCGAAAATTTTTACAAGTCCAAAACCCGATAGCCAAATGCGGTTATGAGCGTATATATTTATGTGTATATAATTTTGAGTGCGAATTCTGATTTATCTCATGAATAATGATATATTTTCGTACCTTTTGAAGTGAAGTTCTCCGCAGACCATATTCTATTTCTTATCTTATCTTACCTTCAAGTTTCTATGAAATTCTTTCACTTAACATTCACTCACTTTTGCACAAATATTTTATTTACCGCATAATAATTATTAACCATTCCCCCTCCCCCCAAGCAGTATTTCTTTATTCAATATAAGAAGAATAACAAATATTAATAAATATTAATAAAAATGTGTACATAATGATAAACACAAATAATTACAAATATACTTGTTCTCAAAACTTCTTCCTCTCGTGCACGATAATATCTGGATGATGCAGAGCTGTACCTAAAACATACTCAACTAAATATTAATTTATTATTGAAAACTTTGGATTACCAAATAAAGGATACATTTATTCTACTAAATCTAGAAATATAGATTGCATTATAATTATTTGAATACGTGTTCCAATATTTTACATAGAGAATTACATACAATTTTTAATTAAGAATAGCGTACCTACAAATTTTTATGAAAAATTAGAAATCGACATTAATTGTTCACCTGGTTGGGATTTATAAATCAACCAATGTCGATAATACTATCGCATTTAATTTGTATCTAAGATGTTGCCCAATATCTTTTCAACAAAATAAATACCATAGTTTATAATATAAAATTTAAACGCGAATTTTAAATTTGTATCACTTTACAATAAAATTGACTGTATTCTTCTGTAGTAGATTATAATTCAAACCATATTTTCTCATTTATATTTGAAATAAATAAATTGTTACCTTAATTTTTAGTACGAATTTTAAATATATTTTTAATGTAAGAAACAAGAAGTACCTTTTCAAATGTTGTCTGAAAATTCTTGCATATATAAATACAAATCGCAAAAAAGCCAAAAATATGTAACATAACCATTAATAGTTCGCCTGGCTGGGTTTATTTCAATAGAATTACCAATATTAAAATTTTATAGTTATTAATTAATTTGTAAATAAGATGGTGCCCCATCATCTTATCAACAAATTATCATCCATATTTTATTACTTAATTAAATTTTGAATGCAAATTTGTATTTAAATATATTTCTTTATTTGAACCTTTATGAAGATCTCTGCTGCAAAATCTCAGCGACTCTGCCATTCACATTTATACACTTTTCAGCACAAATTTCATTATCCATATGAAAATTATTATCAAGAACGTTAGAATAATGTTTAAATTAATGTTTTATAGCATAGTTGAGTAATATTTTATAGTTTTTGAGCGTTTTTTGATAATAATTAGATGCAACAATACGAGCGCGGCCGCACTTGATAAACAAAAACAAATGAATTACTATAAACACTGGCTCTGTTCTGTGGCCAGTCACTGGACGGTTGGAACGGTTGAACCTAGAGCCAAAGTTTGTCAAAATGTACTGTAATAGTATTCACCACAAATTTTTTAAGAAATCAAATTTACATTTTTAATTTTCTTCTTTTGTACTATCGATGGCAAAAATTATTTGTACTGCTATAAATTCTGAACATGCACAAATTTTAAAATAATCCTCTACATGCCCAGAAAAGTCTAAAACATTGATTTCGTACGCTGCATTCACAGGAAAATTGAAATCTAGAACTTTATATTGACATAAATGCAAACACAGGAAGATGCAAATCTAGAAAATGTATAGTTAAAATCGAGTATGTGGTACTCAAGAATGATATTTGGTTGTTCATTTAGTTCAGTTCAACCTCTAATTTGTGTACCCCCTTGTGTTGATGAAACAAACTTTCCAAATCCAGATTTGCATCTTCCTACTTTTGCATTTATGCCGAATCTTTAATTCTAGAATTTTCCTGGGAATGAATCTTTTACTGCAGGATTTTATTACGTTATCCTTAAGCTCAAAGTCGAGTACAAAATATTTACATAAGTTTCAAAACCTGTGCCTCGTAAATCGTTCTACCAAGTTCACCTCAAACAAATTTCTAAAACCAGAATAAAATAAACTACGAAACCATAACACATTTCGTAATTAATTTATTACCGAAATTGTAATAATAGAAAGTTTGTAGAATTCCAATTCCTCCTCAGTTCTCGGAGAATGGTTCTTCGGATATGTGATCGTTTCTGTGCTCTAGGAACTCGTCTGCGCGATGAAGTGGAGGCCCTGCAGGGGATGCTGCGCGAGCAGAGTCTGGAGGCCGAGGCGGAGCCCTGCGACTTCCAGAGGTCGCTTCTTCACGCCTCTGTCGATGACGTTCGCCAGCTACGAAGGGAGAGGGATGTTCTTCTGGATCGCGTCGCCGAAATGGAAGCCGAGATGCTGGCGGGGAGGGTGCACACGTCGAGGCTGCAAGGTGACCTGGAGACCCTCCTCAACGCCAAGCAGGTAGACATTTTGTTTGTATAAACGTTGTGATTGACAAACTTCGTGCATAATATTTTAATGACGATTTATTTTTTAAATTCGCAAAGGTTTTTTAATCAAACAGTTTTGTAATTTCATAGATTAAAGTTAAATATTATTCAATTTATAGTCATCTATATCTATTACCTAGGCAAACTTCAATTCAGTGGTACAAAAAATGTGCTTCTTGCCTGCTCTTAGATTTGCGGATTTAAAATCAAATCTTTTTGTTCCAAGTTGAATACTATGTTATTAAAATATATGCACGAAGTTATTATTCACCCTGTATATGAACTGTAGGTACACGATTTTTCAAATAAGGTGATGTTTGCATGAATAATGTATTTCGTGTTTTAAGCCGCATCCACAGCCCGAAATTTGGTTAAATTCGGTGAAATTTGTTAATCTGTCATATGGCAATGTGTACTTGCGTTCACAACACCAAATTTCGGGCTATGAATGCGGCTTAAGTTTTTAATAATTGCAACGGCTTGAGTTATGCTGTGTTGCTATTCTTCGAGGATTAATTCATGCTGCTGAAGCTATTTTGTTTTGAAGACTCATTGAAGATTTAATTTGGCATCACCACTGTTTGACAAGCAATTTTCACCAGAATTATTTTTTTAAAAGCATGAATGAATCCTCAAAGTATAGTTGTGTGAACAAGGCTTTAGGATAGATGTGTGAGTCCCGCAGGGATTACCGAGCGAAGCGAGCAACCTACACTAAGTAATTATGTTTTTAGCGTGTACCTACACATTTCCGTGTGCCTGGACACAATTTATACAGGGTGTATCATAACCTAATAGGTACAGACGAAAGAGTTACATCCATTATAAATCAAACCAAGACTTAACGTATATGCTTGAAGTTATGATGCACGCTGTATAAAAGTAAAACAAAACTAATTTTTTGTTCTTAAAGGATCTCGAAGAACAACTCCGCCAAGTCATCACTCAGAAGAGTGAGTTAAATAGTAGAATACACGACATGCACATGCAGTTCGTGAGCAATAAAAGTAATCCAACATCCCCTGAAGTCACCAGTAAGCCTCCAAGTCCTAGTAAAAGAGAATCACCGACAAAAAGACCTCCTGCAAGAAGAAATTCTTCTAGGACAAGTCCCGTCAATGCCGAGTCTCTGGACAGTGTGCTAGGCACTCGGCTACCTAAAGTCAAAACTCCTGACTCGAAAAGAATAGCGGCCATTTTATTAGAACATGATCCCATAGTTTTACAAAAGCATTTGTTATCTACTTCTGTCCAAAATCAGGTGAGAATCACTGCGAAATTTATTTTACATTACGTGATTGTGAAATTTTGTTACAGCTACTGCAACAAAGACTGGAAATGATTATTAGAACAAAAAATAGCATAGCGGAAAAATTAGATAAGGCGAAAGAAGAAAACGACGATCTACGGTTTCAGGTATAAAAAATATACTTATTATATTATACAAAATACAATCTAAAATTTGTTGCAGTTGGAAGACCGCAACATAGAGCTAGAAGGCACCCGCGCGCGCGTGCGCCTTTTGGAGCAGCTCCAGCTCAACAAACCACTAGACCAATCTCCGGACATCATCCCCGTGGGTCTAGAGTCCCAAGAGCCCTTATCCCGTCCACCAAGTCGTTCCGAGATAACAACAACAAGTATGAAGAACATGAGTCCGCTGCCACTTAACCTGCAAATGGACCACAGCAGCAGCACAGAATCTGCGCATGATCAAACAGAACAAAACCGCAAGAACCAGGACAACACTCGAAGACGGCCGAGCAAGATTCCTCTACCGGGTGTCAAGAGTTACGCGGCCCCTAAACCTCCGATAGGTAAGCAAAGCCCAGGAAACTCGGGAGCTAGGAGTCGAAGCGGCGGAAGTCCCAGCCGAGGTCATTCCTGGAGGAACAAAAGCGAAGCGAACTCTTTATCAGGCAGCAAAGCCGGGAGCAGGAACGGCTCGCTTACTCCAGGTCAGTCTCAACGACTAAGCGACAAATTAGATTAGACAAACATCCGCTACGTTGCGCTCTAATCGAACCGCCCTTACATTTGCAACTGTCAACTAACATCTGATAGAGTAGGTACTCGTAATCAGAGAAATGACATATGACAGCTACCGCGCAGCATGTACTATCCAACTTAAAAATATTAGTTATTATCTCTTCATTTGTAAGTTCTAAATCACTTTGAAACACCCCTACCTTTATTATTCGTTGAAATTTTACGTCATGTGATCAAACTATTCCGTTACAATGAAGTAACAATGGTTGTGCATTGTGACTGAATTGGTTGATTCGCTGGTTGGACTATACGTACGTTACTTGATATGACGCCGAATGCACACTCTGAAAAATTCAGTTTTTTGAGCAAGTACAGTTTACAGACAAGCGATTGGTAGCGTTCGACTCGTTCTGTTCTTGTATTGCTTGTGCTCATTCTGTGCGTTCGGCATGAATTGCTCAAGTGAAGACCCAGCTTTAGATGGGCGGTTCGATCGCAACGTTCGTAGCGTTTTTACTGCGAAGTGCAAACAAATTACGACGTCCGTGGTAAGGTATAGCAAATAAAGCTTCTTGTTGCTTGTTTCAGGTGCTGTAAGAAACGGAAGGGATTCTTTGACGTTGTCCAAACACCGGGATAGTCTGGTAAACAGCAGCAGTTTTAGTTCTACGAAGAGAGATTCCTCGAGTGCTAAGAGTTCTTCAGTTCGTCGGGTGGGCAGCACCACCTCCCGAGGAGGCCGCGACTCGCCGGACACCAAGGTACGACCCAAGCTTCAGTTCTGGACCAACTGGCTGAAATTATAAGTCCCAGGCTCAGGCTGGACAGCTTATGTTATTGTAGAATGCCCCTTACGGCTCCGACTGCCTCGCGGATTCTCGCCTAAATGACCAAATTCTCCAATTCTCGTAAGTCCGAGCTTGTTTTTTATTATTTGCTTCATGGGTCTGGCGTCTGGCTGCCGTAGAAGTAGATGGCTCTGCGGACATGTAACGTATGCGTTGCTACATCCAACATCAATCATTCTCAATAGTTTCTCATTCAATATCAAATCCACACATTACTGATTCCATACTTTTATCTAAATTTTTACGAACATGTAAATATTTTTTGTTATTGTTTATAATTAGTTTTACTGACGACACAAAATTTTGTTTATTTCTCTATATTGTGTTCGATACTTAAAAACAAGATAAAGTTTATGTAAATTAGGCTTCATAATTTCAATGGAGCATTTTTTTGGAATGAGGTTATTTATGCTTATACAGGGTGAATCACAACTTCATGCATATATTGTAATGGCATACATGCATCATAATCGACATTTAAAACACGCAAATGCGTGCAAAAGCTGTGTCTTAAAGGTTGCTAAGCAAGAACAATGAAAATTGTAACCAATCTCCTAGGTAACAATATTTTTAGACATCACACAGACTACTTTATAAAATGAATCAAATTAAAATTCTGTTTTCCAGCTCTATTTTTCAAATTAGGTTGCAGATGTAATAAAAAATATCGTATGACACACGTGTATAAAGTGCTTTTAAAGCACTAGGAGCGACGTTAAAATCACTCCGCTATAAATTAAATTTGCCAGTCGGTAAGTACAGAAAGCTAAATAATAATTTTAAAAAACAAATTCATTTTAATGAATTATACAACAGGAGGACAGTTAAAAAATATATTTATGAAGTCCATATTCAGTAAGTTGAGTATTATGCCATTATAATATATGCACGAAGTTATGAATCAGCCTGTATTTATTTTAAATTTTGGAGTATAGAACACGCTGTATAACAATTTGTTGGTGTGCATAATCTTGCAATAATGTACAAACAAAACAGTTACATGTAGGTAAATAACCACAATTCAAACAAACAAAATGTAAATATTTGTATATACACACCATATGCACAATAATAATAAGTTCCGCTTAATTACCAGTAGTGTAATTTAAAAAACAGTTATTTCTTAAATATTCTGATACACTGCTAGTTCCATGTTTATGACTTTGAACAATCGAATAAAATTGCAATATTTCAAAATTAATTAGTTTTCTTTCGAAACATGCATGTATTAGAAAATATTTGTCAGCAAATATATGTCTACATGAAATTGCAGAGTTTAATGTGTAAACTTATTATTTTGGAATGGTTATTTAAATTGAACGCCTCATTCACATAAGCATTTAGTTTTGTTTTGTTTAAAAAAGTTTAAATTTATATAACTAAATACAAGCATTCACATGTCTCACTGTGAATGCTCGTATTTAGTTAGATGTATTCAAACTTTCTTAAACGTAAACCTTGAAACTTAATGCTGTTGTCAATGGGCTTAAGGGCTTGTAAATTGCGGCGTAAATAAATATCTGTCGCATGATCAGAAGCATGAAGAATGACATTTTCATAATACAAATAATAACAATCAGAATACATTATACCATATTATAATATACAAAGCACAAAAGTTGTCAATAAACTTGAAGAGTTTTGAAAATTAAATCAATTTTATTAATGTATTTATATCATATTTTGTTTTCAAAGATTTGACAATTTTTGTGTTTTATGTTACAAAGAAAACTCGGTTTAATAAATAAGGTTCATAACAGGGAAATCATTTCATTGCTGTCGTTGTGCTTTTGTCTGTCGAATAACACGGCATGAACGGTGTAAAATAATCGACACAAATTAATTTCTCTTATTTGTTCTAAATTAATTTGCTGCGTATTCTTGTTTGCCTTTCTGTCCCTGTTGAACTACAGAAGATAAAATATCCTTTCCCGTCCTAGGTAGAAATCAGCGAGCCCTAATTATTAAAAAGCCTTTTAAAGTATAATTAAAAATAGGATAGAGTGCACTATAATGGCTAGTTATATAAACGCCATTTTATTTTACAAACAATACGTGCACTCATAGGATAGAATCAACTTTAATAAGCTAGAGTTTCCCCGTAATAATAAGTTTATAATTTTAGAAAGCTAAAATTGCTGGATTGATAAATTTCCTGTTGATTCATTTTGGTTCTCAAATTATTATTTTTATTCTAGGCACTTATAGTTTATGAACCATTTTGAATTAACAATTAAAATTTTTTGAAAGCATGATTGAAATGTGTATGCATTCATTAAAATTGCATTTATTCATAAATAAATACTAATTTTGGGTTAAATAGAATAACGTCATCAAAATATTTCAAGCATGCTACATTTATTTTAATGTCTGGTGACGTTTTAATGAGAGTACAATGTGTCTCACTGTATAAGATAATGACTAGCAAACTTTAGTGATAAGCTTATGTGCACATTACTCATTAAATGAGTAATAATAATAAATTTTATTATTATTATTATTTTTTAAAGATATTAACTAAAATTGAAACAAAATTTTGAGGGAATGTCTTCAACACTAGAATATTTAGAAGAGAAAAGTATTGGAATTTTTCCAGCGATTGTGAAACAATTTTTATTTCACGACAAACTCGCTGTAGGCTTTTTAACATATTGAACATGCCGCTAGGGGTGCATTATATTTTTAACTTTGTTACAATACCGCTGTCACAAGAGCAGAACACGTGAGAATCTGACGCATGCGTATTGAAGGTGGATAAGATTTTTCTAAATTTGAATATTCCTTTACATAAATTTTCTGTCCACTGGTTCTTGATATGAATTTTATGTTTTTTTAATTCTATGTAAGAATTTTCTCTTCATTGATTTTTGTAATCGTAAATATTTTAGTGTTGGACATTCTCATAATGGATGTAATAATAGTCATTTTCTTATATACCGACACATGAAAATCTGGTTTCTATAGGCTGTTCATAAATTAGTTATAAGTGATTTGCTTTCCAGATGTTCACGAACAGCTCATTATCTTCTCCATGGATGCCATCATCATACAACAGTGACATAGAACTGTGTCCAGATTCGCTGGACGCCACGAATTTACCAGCGCAACCGCACACGATTAGCTCAAGCAGCCATCTGTTCCAAACGGCGAACATGTTTTTCTGGAACACTTCGCCAACGTCAGAGTACTTCGACAGCATTGATTCGGCGTCCGTCAACTTGAACAACTGTTCCATGATGGACTCCAGTCTCTACCAGACCCATGGAGAAGGCTTAGCCGAGTGCGATTCCCTGGAGAAGGAAAAAGAGAAGGATTCCAGTAACTGAGATGGGAATGGGTTCAACACCAGGTAATAAAATTCTAGAATGTTCATACACAAGAGAATGCCACACCAGAAGATGCAAATTTGGAAGATTCATATTAAATACCTGCATCAAAAGATTCACAAAAAATTCAAATCTAGAATTTTAGATTTGGAATAAAGGGAAATACAGGAAATGCAAATCTAGAAAAGTTACAGTTAAAACCGGGTATGTATTAAGCTTCTCCACTGTATTTTTTTTTATAAAACTACATAAAAAAACTATAATTATTAGTGAAAACGCAGTGCAAAAATTCCGCTTTTAAGTGAGATATGATTTTTTTAAAGTTTGATATTTTCTGATGACGTCGGTCGTATCTCTAGTGGCCCTCAAATAGTTTGTTTAACTAACATTTTCCTGAAAACAAATTATTTATTTATTTTATATAAGAAATAGTCTTGCAATGCTAAAAACATATTCTGTAACATAAAATAAAATCAAACAAAAATGAAATGAGCACGAATCTTGCACGAATAATGTAATAATGACAGATGGTAGTTACATTTTCTACCGCATCATGGTTCTTCTTCTCATGTTCTCATCGCGCAAAAACTTTTACGGCCAATAACAATATTCCATATGAAACAAACCACGTCCCATACAATCTACGTCATGGAATCTTAAATAATTTATATCTTTAATCGTATCATCAACTGTTATTACCTTTTAATGTGCAACATTTATTGATAATTATAAACAACATAATACATTAGTTACTTATAATACCTTAGATACTTATAATTCATTAGTTCCGAACTTGATACATTAGATACAACCTTAATAACATCAAAACCTTCCATAATATGCAAACTGTCTCCTAATTGATAGATTGTTGATTTGTCTTAACATCGCTGTCGTTGATGATACGATTGAGCTTTGAATATAACGCGAATATATGCGATTTAAGTCTCCTTGGATGTTCAAAGAGACTCGGTTTCACCTCGTTGCTTAGCAACATCCTCGGTATTATAAATCGCATAATATTTTTGTTATATTAAATGAAATTATTTAGAAACTTTTTTCTTCACGATTAGTAATGACTGGACATGTAATTAATGTTTTTATCATTAATATTCATAATTTTGATGGAGAAGTCTATTCAACCTAATTTGTAAATCCCCCTTGTGTTGAAGCGACAAACTAATTTTCCTAGGTTTGCATTTATGCCGAATCTAAAATTCTAGATTTGCATTTTCCTGTGAATGGATCTTTGCTGGTTACGTAGGTATTAATTTTCTAGAATTGAGTCTTCTGTGTATGAATATTCTAGAATTGTATTTTTTGATGTTGAATGGCCACCCACCTGAGAGGCAGTTGGATCTCGTAAGGTGTAGTTGTTATTTATTTATTATTTGCAGTTGCAAGAATAAATTTGAGACAAGCAAATTTCTCATTCTTTGTGACAGTTTAGGATATGTTGTTATTTATTTTTTCCAGTATTTCTCGTCTACATGTTGCGTTTAACTAAATGCAATTCTGTATTGTAAGATTTTTGTTATTTTTTTCTTTGTAAATAGCAATTGTGCTGCTGTAGAACTGTGATAGGTCAATATCGAAAGGGTGCAACTATATTAAATTATCTTCCCGTTTTTAAATATTTCAAATTTATCAGGTATATTGGACTATTTAGCGTATATAAAATTATTTTGAAATGATATTCACTACCCAATATTTTGTTCCTGGCCTTAAACGTAGACATAAATAAATGTTATTTACAGAATCTTATACCGTGACATTGCTCGCTCGCTAAATTTGTTACAGAAATTCATAAAATTATTTATTTTACTCCCATGCTATAGTTTAGTTATTTTATATGACATCTGTACTTTGAAGGCACTCATTTCGAAACGTATATTCATTTCGATACAGATTTTCATTATGATACATACATAATATTTTACGCAAGTGAATAGTTTTTAAAAATTAAAACATGGGAATAGAAAAGATAATGTACACAACTTGTGTATAATGGCTTTTAATACACGTATAAATTATTAATTTACGTATCGTAAACTTCATACTCGCGTTTAATAGCTATCATTATAAACTCGTAGCATAATATACTAATTTTCTACTCCTTTGCTTTAATTTACTTATTAAATATGCATTTTCTGTACTTGAATGACATTCATTTCGATATAGATTTTCATTTCGATATAGATTTTCATTTCGATACAGATTTTCATTTATGATACACACAAGTAAATTTCATGCAAATTAATAGTTCTTTTTTTAAAATTGAAGCATGGGAGTAAAAAAAATTAGTGTATACCACTGCCATGGCTTGTATCGTAAATTTAATAAAATTTCTAATCGACAGAAAAAAACAGTAATGCTTAATTTTTAAATTATGATTCAATTAATATTTATTTTGAAAAATTGACTAATAATATAATTTTTTATTAGATCTGTAACATGTTTAGTATCAACTGAGCAAAAACATTGTAAATAATTTTTTCAGTAATTATTGACAAATCCTAGTTTTAGATACAGTTATATTTGTGTATATAATTTAATCGTCAGCATTTTTCACGTAGGTTACTTTGAAATAATAGCAATAAACATTTCACATTATTGTAATGCCTTTCTGCATTTATACAAGACTGGTTTTCCTTCCACTAAGTAATGTATGTTATACATTAAATCATAGGCAAATCATTGATGCCTAGAACGTTGTGATATGATTATTAGAATGCTCATCACGTATAGTTGTTTAGAGCTTATGGGACTTTCATTTTGCAATAATTCACAGAGACTATTTTAGCATTCAGATATTTTTACAGGGCGCCTCAATATATGTCAGTTAATATTTTACCTATTCGTGCATTTAAAAAATAATTTTAGCTTCTTTAATAATAATAATATAGTTTATTTTTCTCACACACAAATACGTCTGGTATTAACTGATGTTTAGACAAACAACTTGTATACAGGTTGTTTAAAAAAGCGGTACATAGGCGTAAAAAAACGATATTGCCTCCCAAATTATTTTCAGAAATTCTACACAATTGTAAAGAAGGAATTTCTTCATCAATCGGGAGGCACGGCGGGCAAAAAACAGTTATCCCATGCTAAATTCATATGTACCGCTTTTTGTGAAACACCCTGTATGTTAAATTATCTATTATTTGAAGTGCAAAGTCCCAGTTAATAATTCTAGTTGTATTAAATACGTGTACTACGTTAAAATTAAAAGGTATTTAATAATCACTTGTTCCAAATTACAGCATTTTATTTTGTGTATTTGTGTCTACAATTAATCGTTGCCATGATATTAGTTTCTGGTATCCGGTTTAAATATAAGTTTAATTCTATAGTCAATAATTCTGTTAATATTAAAAATTTAAATTCAGAAAAAATATACCTTATGATATTATTTCCAAATTTATATTTTGTGATATTTGTGTGTTTAAGCAACGTATGGTTGCATTAAAATTTATTTGTATTTTTAATCTTGTACGACATGTGTGAACATATTTTGTTTTGTATATAATTAATTATGTATAGTGTAATAAATAATTTACTTGGAATAATATAAAACTGAAATGAAACATTTCTGCAGTCACTGGTTTGACCATTTTAGCTAATAAGACATGGTGCACCTACGTCATAACATAAGCTGTTTGATAGGCAAGCATGATAGAAAATGCAAAATACAAAGTACTGACCTACGATTTAAGCTGTTAAATACTACCATTAATATTTTCATAAAAATAAGTCAAAATTTTTTGAAAATAAACTCTTGTTTACAAAAATCAAATTGCACCTCCCTGTCATGCTTGCCTATCAAACTATTGTTGTTTGAGATTGTGACGTAAGCTGCACATGCCTATATCATTCTTGTTTAGTTTTGTATTTTGTTATATCACGTTTGAGTTTGTCAGTTTAGTGCGAACGGTGCGAACTACGGCAGTGATCAGACGTTTGTAGCGTAGTTTTTGGTGAATTGTGAGTGGTTTTCGAACTGTTTTCCTGGGATTCAATCTAGCCAAGGGTGCAGATGGACAATATAAGGGATGGAACATCAAAAAAGTAAGTCTTACTTATATATTTTTGGTCGGAATTTGTATAAATGAGTCGATATGATTCATGGAATTTGTTACACATTGTTTACAACATGGAGGAGTGTTTATACCATGTAGAACTATTATTATTAAAAGAAAGTTATTTCAACGACTGCAGGTGGAATATAAGGGTTGAATAATCGTAAAAGTAATTTTTATTTATATATTTTCTGTCGTTATTGGTGTACCTACTTGATAAATGGAATTTATTATACATTGTTCACAACATGTACAGTAGGGGTTATTAGTTTTCAGAATACTTCCCAACTACAAATACGACTTCTGCTCTGCTCTAAAAATCGACGAACGTAACTACAGCAAGAAACAAAAACTTGTGTCTTGGTTAAACTTTTGTATATGTACGTCCCATTTGGGCAAATTTTAATCTCATTTTTAGAGCAGAAATCGTATTTATAGTGGGGAAGTATTTTGAAAACTAATGTGTGCCTACATTGTACATGTACCTTCTATATTTTATATGACGAAATTTTTTTACCAGTAATATAATAATTGTTAATTAACGGTACAGTATTCTAACTTATTATTTATATCGTTTTTCTACATTTATTTGTCTTTTTAATTGAATTGGAGCTAAATATTATTATAGATTTAGGTTCTGCCCTATGTGTGTATATTAATTACAATGGTAGTGTCCGCCTAGCATGCTAGAGGTCACTCGTTAGATCATAGATCCTAGCAACCGACTATAATACCAGAGGGTCCGAGTGAATGGATTCCACTATAATACCATCTACCTACCATTTCTCCATTACAAATTAATTCTCTTGAATGGTTACCATAAAAAATTAAATAAATAGAATATTGGCACAAACATATAAACATAATAATTTGATTTATTTTTTTTTTATTTAGAGAAAGACTAGTAGAATCA
The DNA here is from genome assembly GCA_947534325.1 of Agonum fuliginosum. Classification (NCBI taxonomy): domain Eukaryota; kingdom Metazoa; phylum Arthropoda; class Insecta; order Coleoptera; family Carabidae; genus Agonum; species Agonum fuliginosum. The sequence goes on along the minus strand of OX384034.1, from coordinate 3,575,142 downwards.
CTGAGTTCAACAATAATGTAATCAAAAATTTAACTAAACTAGTAATGAAAAATTTATATTTGTCATAAATCCATCGTATAACTTGTTCTTTATACAGTATAATTCTACAAAGAAAATTTTTAGGTTAACTAAATATCCAATGAAATTCTTTCATTTCTGATCACGTGTACGATATTGACCAATGAATACAACATTTAACTGAAAGCAACCCATGGGACATTATCACTTATGTCAAATATGTTGCTAAGTTACAATTATTTATGTTCATTTTTATGTTTATAATAATAATTGAATGAAAATGTCATTTGCACGTTTTGGTAATGAAAATGATACTTCAATTAATAAAATTTTCTGTCCGAATAACCCTCGACCATTGATAAATACTTATAATTTTGTGACAGCTACCTCAAGCACGTTGCTTTTAGGTTAACAGCCCTCCGCCTGCGGCGTCGGGCGGTTACCAAGCAACGTGCTTTCGGAATGTCACGAAATTATTTCGTAATTATCAATGTCCTTGGGTTATTATAGCTGATAATTATTTATAGGTATTTATTTATTGCTCGCATTATTCATAGATTCGTATGTAAATAATATAATAGTATACTTTGAATATTATTATTACTTGTTTGTTGCTCGTTGAATAAATATAATCACATAATTAAAATACCAATACCAATGCATTAATTTATTATTTTATAACTGAGCGTGAATTCAATCATGTTTTATATTAATTTTTTTAAATCATGTAGGTAAAAATAGGAAGCAATTTTTGTATAAATGTTATTGTTTATTAAATCGTATAAAATTACAAAGAAACTACTACAGTTAAATACTAAAAAATATAATTCGCAACCTTAAACAAGGTGCGCGTTTAGCAGTAATAATTGATTATTTATAAACATGTACAATAACTTGTTGTTCATTGTTAAGCATCTACGACTTGAGGTTCATTAGGATTCGGTACATATTCATCCGGCCATACAATACTTTCTATCCAGGGAACATAAGCAGCTACTCGAGTGTAAACACCTGGTGAGCCAGCAAAACCGCAGCCTCCTTTTCCAAATGATGTGACACCAACCACATGTGACATTCTCACATAGTTGGGTATTTTAAACTGGAGAGGTCCACCGGAATCTCCCTACACATACATAATCAAATAAATATAAAATAGCATAACATAACATAACGGTTTGTTGGCTTATATTTTCAACCGCGTAATAGCACAGTGGTAAGTGCTTGACTCATCTCGGCTCTGATTACGAAGGTTGTGGGTTCGAATCAGGGTCAGATGTGAAATTTTCATGGTTTGATTTGTCATTCCAAGTTGGGATACAATTAACTTGGCAACCACAAAGCTATCAGGCACCGGCTAGTGTTTGTATCAAAGGGCTTGTGTGAGAGGGTCAGATGGAAGAACAGCCTTAGCTGAATCTCGCCCACTGTCAGGAAACAATTCAACTAAATAAATGATAATTTTAAAAATCTGTTGTGGTCACCACAGTACTTCCCCGATTATAAGTTTTAATAACTTGTTTTAATTTTATGCTTCATTCAGCAAAATTTGAACAAATTTTAGGAAAAAACTTATATCTCGACGTATACCTAACATAACATAACATATAACTTGAATACCTAACCATCGTTTAACTCTTGTTTTTTATTCTTAGACTTGAATTCTTTTCCACAGAGCTTTAATTTAATAACACGCGCTTTGAATAATTTGAATAATTTTTGGAAAAACAATTGACAACCGCATTAATATCATTTTTTACATTTTTCCACTAAACATCTTTATTTTCTCCCCAAGAGCATTAAATTAATACCAAACTCGGTATAGTTTGATAATTTATTAAGAAAACCCATTTAAATGTTATTTTTTCTTCTACTAGCATTATTATTTTCCCGAGAGATTTAACAATAAAAAGTTGGTACTACTGGTTGAACAAAGCTCATTAGTGAACTTGAACTCCACACAGATCAACCATGATTTTTGGGTTCAGTAGGGTCTAAATAAAAATCTCGAACTGTCAAAAAATCATGAATGATATACAAACCGGACAAGTATCCTGTATCCCGTCTCGCTTTCCAGCACAAATCTGGTTGCTATCTACAATACCATTCCCTAATCTTCTTATGCTCCAGTTCTCGTACGAGTTCGAGCACTCGGTATGATTGAACATATCTAGATCAACTCTTTGCAGCCGATTGACTGATTCTCCTTTTTCTGTAACACCCCATCCAGTCGCAATGATTTGTAGGTTAGGATTTAGGTTTGGTTCCGTGTACAGGCAAGCTGGACGCATATCTTCATTGAATTCTACTGCTCTGTCTAACTCTAGGAGAGCGATATCGTGGTAGACTAAAGGACGTTTGTACAGGGGGTGGGGTATACGACGCAGTATTTTGAAGACTAATTGCTCAGGAGTTTGGAGTTTTTTGTAGCTGTCTAAATCGAGAGTTAGCTGGGCCCATGATACGTTGCCACTGAAAAAATAAATAATGTTCATTAATTTGAATAAGATTCCTTCATGCTTCTTCGTGCACTGTTTTGAAGCTATAATGAGTTAGCAATTCTTTCTACGACACATTGAAGATTCATTTGGCGGCGGCGCTATTTGACTAGCAATACTCGCCATGATTCTTTTTCTCAGAGAATCGTGAAAGAATCCATGTATGAACAGGGCCACGAAGTGAACACTCCGTATCTTAGCAATACTGTAGATTCGTGGCATTTCTATTTACCCTGTGTAAGAAAGATCACTACTGGACCCGTGTGTTACCATCGTTACCGTTATTTGTCGTCAGAAATGCATGCTCCGAGCTGGCCCATATTTGCTGTCTCTCTCTAAAAGGTAAACAGAAAGGCCACACTTCATCCGCCCGAGTGTCCACTCCTATCATATATTATACTTCGTGTACAGGACTTTATGTCGAGATAAGTGATTTTTTTATTATTGGGCATAGACGTTTTTAAATAGCAATCTTAATACAGGGTAACTGATAAATTTACTAATCATGGAACAAAAAGAATGATTTTTAAATTAAATTTAAATTTAAACATTTTTCACAAAAAACACATTTTTTTTAAACTGTATTGTTGATTGTATAATGAATATCTGATTAACTATGAATGTCATAAAATTAAATTTTAATTAATTGTGCAACGGCAAGAATAGTAAATTTATGAAATTCCATTTGAAAGTAATGACTAAAAAACCTGGAAACAAAAACTGCGATTTTTGAAAAAATCTTTGAGTGTCGTCATAAGTGAGTTGAGCACTAAATTCCATTAAAATATAATGCACGAAGTTGTGAATCAACTTGTATGCTGTATATGTAAGAAACATTTAATATTTTATAATTAACGTACAATCCACTAGAAGACAGGCAATGTGCGGCAGTGAGAACGAACTTTTCACTGATTAAAGTTCCTCCACATTGCCATTCTATGTCAGATTGATTGCCCGGTCTTGAATATCCTAAGGCAACCTATAACAATAAATAAACAAATTAAGTTATTAGTTTCAAAAGTTTTTTTTACTTATTATTATTTTACCATGTGAGGAAATTCAGCTCTCATAGCATCAACTCCACCTGATGCATAAGGAAAAAACGGAATCAAAATATACTTTAGAATGAGTTCTCTCGATTCAGATTCCTTGTCTTCACGGTAGGTTAAACATTCTGCGGAAGAATTTATTAATAAATACATCCATTCAATTGGCCAGTTTAGACCGAAAATATAATTAAATTTCAAATTAAGCTGCAAAAATATCAAACACAGTCATTACAAAGTCATATTAGAATGATTTCGCCTGAAAAACTAATAAATAAATAAATAAATAAATATACTGAGAGAACTAAATATAATAATTTGTTGTTATTTCTCTATAAAACATTTTGTTCTGTTGCTTTGTAGATGACCTTTTCAAAGTGTTAAAAAGTTCGTTATCATTTTAATTATTTTTAGTATATGCTGATGATTTGGTAAATTAAATGGAAATAATTAATCAGACTTACTTCTTTCACTCAAAGTGCTTTTTAAAGGTCCAGAATCCCTATTTAACAAATCGTCACCACTTCTAAGTTCTACATCTTTTACAACCTGTTCCAAATCTGAAGTAGTAACATTTATTTCTGTGTCATTCCAAGCAACACTTTCAATCCAAGGAATATACGGAGCAATTCTGGTATAAATTCCTGGAATACCGTTTAGTTGACATGTATTTCCAAACGATTTTATCCCAACCAGATAAGGCATTGCACCATTTGTGGTATTGACAGAAATCTCGAGGGGACTACCTGAATCGGCCTAAAAATAAAAATAATGATATTTTGTAAAATGCGGCGGATAGCTAGGTACGTTATTCGAAACCAGTTTCAATTCAGTTCATTTTTGTTCAGGTATTAATATTTCTTAGTTGAAATTAATCGGTCACCAGTTTTAAAAAGTAAGAAATTCGAAACTTATATTTCTATGGCAGAAAAAAAAACAACCAGCGCGTTTTTTGGGGGAACAAATAACTTCAGAGAAAAATGTTTTAATGCATTAGATAGAGAATTTTTTTCTGATTTCAACAATATAAATATGACATGGGGTTGTATTACAAGTATTTTGAGAAAAATGGTATTGAAAATAAGAAATAATTTTACAAATTTGAAGTAGGTATTGCTAAATTATTTTAACGGTTCGGTTTGGTACGCGATGCGCTAAAGTAGCTAGGTACTGTTCGTTCCGGTTTTTGTTCTTGTTCCGGTTCGGTTCGAGTGCCTGATTTGAAAACTTACTTTGCAAGTGTCTTGTCCAAATTCACCAGCACAAATTTGAATCTTGTCTATAATTCCGTTAGGCATTTTTGCGGATCCTCGAAAATCTTTATAAGTTCTTTCACATTCTCCATTATTATATAATTGTAAATTTACTTCATCTATTTTATTTTCTGATATTCCCAAATATGTAAATTGCCATCCAGTAGTTTTAAAGTCCAAATTTGTGTCGATTTGTTCATTAATATAAAGACAGGCTGGTTTTATAAATTCTGTAAATTCTACTGGGCGATCTAATTCTAAGAGAGCTATGTCGTGATATATGGAAGAAGGTTCATATAATGGATGAGGTATTCGACGACTTATATTGTATATAAGTTGGTATGGATTTTCTAGATTGACATATGCATCTATTGATGATGGTCCAATAAGTGCAAATGACACATTTTTTCTAAAACATAAACAAATAAAAAATTATACACTTGTTTCCAAATATAATAAGAAACTAATTTTAAGGATAAATAATTATTTGAAATAGGTACTGATTAAAAAACAAACAAAATTTTATAATAATTCATTAAAAAAATTCAGTACTTATTGATTCTGTATTTTTTTATACCGCCTTGGCAAAATAATTAAATTTTATGTTGTTTGTTAAATTTGAAACACGAAGCAAAAAATTGTGGGACAAAGTCAATGATCTTCTTTCGTTTTATATTGTTTGTCGTGCGACTGTAAAAAATTTAAACCTATTAATAATTAGTTAGATTATACTTTGCAATTAAGTAATGAAAACTAAAATAATTCGGTATGAGTTCCATTTTATAAAAATGTTATGCAATATAATTTATATTAAATTTTAAGAAAGTACAAGTTAATGCCAATAAGCATAAATTAATAAGCATTTAGTTTTAAGGTTTACATTTATGTTTAGGTTTAAGAAAGTTTAAATTCATGTAACTAAATAGGAACATTCACAGTGCTTGGCAGTGAAATGCTCGTATTTAGTATGAATTTAAGCCTCATTCGCATGAGGATTTAGTTTTAAGGTTTATATCCTGAGTATTTTCTACCTAACGTTTATATTTACATTTAAGAAAGTTTAAATTCATATAACTAAATACGAGCATTCACACTTCCCACTTTCAAGCACTGTGAATGCTCGTAATTAGTTAGATGAACTTTCTTAAACGTAACATAAATGTATACCTTAAAACTAAATGCTTCTGTGAATGTAGCTTTACACTTTCTTAAACGTAAACATAAATGTAAACCTTAAAACTAAATGCTTTTACATGTGAATGAGGCTTAAGACATATTCAGATTTTAGAATTTAGAAAATTATAAGAATCACAACTTCAGATAGTAAATAAGAAAAATAATTTCATTTTAGGATAAAGGGTAATCAATTTAAAAACATTAATAAGAAAAAATTAATGTTGGTCATATTATTAGAAGTATTATTTACAAAATAGTATATTACAGTATAAGTCATGAAAATGTTTCATTGCCGACGAGAAGGCTTGTTTGAAGAATTTTCTTCAAAGCTTCCGAGTCAAGCAAAGACATTTTATGACGCGTGATGTATTCTATTTTTTTTTAAATCGGCAATTACAGAAGCTTAAAATTATAGAAAAAATTAGGTTTGCATAAATCATCAGAGCTGTGACAAATTTTAGAAAACGTTGTCATGACAAGTAAACAAAGTGAGAAATTTTATTAAAGTACTGAGAAAAATACTGTTGACATTTCTTCATTCAAAGAAGCTACCCTACCTGCGATAAATGTCTCAAATGCTAAAAATACAAACATTAACATTAAAATATAACTAGTTCATTGTTTCTAAAAAAGTTTTTGAAAAATTGTAAGGTACCTATTCCTGTTATTTGTGTTTGTTCCTACAGACAGTGGAAAGCAAAGATGACTAGTCATGAAAATTTTTTTTTCATGGCTAGTCATGGAAATCTTACTTTCAAGTTTCAAATTAGTCCGGAAATGAGGATTTTCGATTAAAAAAAAATTTTACGTACCCAAGTTTTTGGAAAGTTAAGCAATGGGCTGCAGTTAAAATAAATTTTTCATTTATTAAGCTTCCTCCACAAAACCATGCTCGAGAGAAAAACTGTGAATAACTTAGGTTTTCATAGAAAACTCCTAACGCAACCTTAAAAAAAGAAAACAAAAATTATTTACTTTAACAACAAATAAAATATATTAATACATACCCTGTGCGGATACTTAATATTATAATCAATATTTGTTTCATTATTTCTTGTTTCATATTGTTGCGTTATTTTTTGAAACTTCATACATTCTAGTTACAAAAACCCACAAATTAATCAACAAATAGTTAACAAATTTATCAAAACTTACCTTGTTCACTTCTAGTAGTTACCCGTTTTTGTAGCACTGGATTTTCCGTTGAAGTAATCACAAAATTTTGTTCGGTAGTTTGTGGCACTTCTGTTACCGGCACATTTAAATCCGAATTTGTGGTTGAAATCGATGGCACAATATTTTTATTTTGTTCCGTTTGTGGCACAGAAACGTCCGTTGTTGGACGATGATTATGAAAATTTGGGTTATGATAACCAGGAAAATGAAAATCCGAATTGTGATGATATGTGATAAAATGATAATCAGGATTGTGATGATAATCAGGACTATGATGATGATGTGGATTGTGATAGTCTGGACTATAATAGTCTGGATTATGATAGTCTGGATTATGATAGGCCGGATTGTGATAATGTGGATTGTGATAGTCTAAATTGTGATAATAAGGATTGTGATATTGTGGATCATGTGAATGGGAATAATGCGGATAAAGTAGGCTAGTATACCACAGAACTGTGGTGTAATTATTTATAACCCACTGCATGTTACCACTAAAAAGATTGAACTAAACTGATTGTTTATCTTGTGGACTCGGTGTTTATATGTGATCTCATAGGAAATTTGGAACAGAACAGGTCTGTCTGTAAGTTTAAATTTATTCTTGGATTTTCAAGGATTTCTGGTTTGGTGTGAAATGATTTTCCGGGTGAGTAATTAAATCTTTGAGTATTCAAACATTCATTATACAGGGTGATATTTTAATAGCATAATAGTACTGATCATGGAACAAAAATAATTATTTTTAAATTCCTAAATTTAAGGGTAGTTTTCGCTAGATGCTAGAAGCACATTTTTTAAACCGCTCTGGGTTGTTGATTGTATAATAGGTTGATTACTATGAATGGAATAAAATAAAATTTTAATTAACTGTGCAATGGCAAGAATATTCACTCATTTGAAAATAGTGATCCAAGAAACTAAAATTGCGAATTTTTAGAAAATTCGTTTGGTTCCATGATAAGTGAGTTAAGCAATATGTACGAAGTTGTGAATCACCTGTATAGTCTTAAAAGCTATCATTTTAATCTACAAAGATGGTATTTTTATGATCAGTATAAATTAATTTCATTTCCATCCAGACTTTGACAGCAATGTATTAGATCGTTCTTTTTAAAATGAAACATAACTGAATTATTTTTGAACAAGATATTTGGGCAGCTGCAACAGTTCCAAAGGACGCTTTCAACATAAACTTTTAATTGTTCAAAGTATAAATCTATTTGCAGGTAGCAGCAGTGTGTCACCAATTAACAAATTCAAATTTATTCCATTCCCTATGTTTCATTTTAAAAGAACACTACTACATTTCTGTCAAATTTGTAACCATGGATATGGTAAATCTCATGTTTCACGTTAAAATAAATGCATTTCACAAATACGTATATTGTTTAGTAATTTATTAAATAGAAAAGATTTACATAAGATGAGTGACAATTGTGCAAAATAAATAAGTTTGACAAGCCAAAATATTATACATTTATTGATGCAAAGAAAATGACTCACCTGAGGACTCACCATATTTTAATTTGTATAAATTATAATAAAAATAAATATAATGTAATCAATACGGATACAATAATATATTACTGTAGAAAAATACACATTATGCGGTTTTTCTTACATATTAAAATAATTCTCTAATAGGTAGGTACAGAAATATTGGGTGACCCATTTTCTTTGCATCTGTATAATTATGTGGATCAAAATTCATTGGGCCAAATAATACTTTCAAGCCAAGGAACGTATTTTTCTACTCGAATATAAACTCCTGGTCCTGTATTCACTGTGCAATTTTTTCCAAATGATTTTATGCCGATGATGGTGTACATTGGACCATTGCTGTCATCTATTTTCAATTGCAATGGACCACCATCTCCCTGGAAAGATTTATTTATATTGAAGTGGGAAAAATGTTAACTTTGTGACAATTTGTTTATACTTACACCGCAAATATCGCCCTGTTTTCTTCTAGCACAAAACTGTTGTTCTTCAACGATACCATTTTGTAAACTTTTGGAGTCTTCTATGTCTTCATAAATTTTAAAGCATTCATCTGAGGGGATGATTTCCAGGTTTATTTTTTCAAGATTGTTGCCTCCACATTTTGTTAGACCCCAGCCAGTTGCCACCAGTTGCATCTTTTAAACAATAGTTATTTGTGTATCAAGAAATTTGTTCAGTCGAGGCGAAGCCGAGAAGGGAAACAAACAAGCTCTATCCAACGAGGTGCACACAATATTTTGTCTACAATCGTAACGTCAATATAGCTAATTTTATAGTTATTTATGTATCAAGGGCATCATGATGATGTTTATGCTCATCCGAGGGCGACATGTTTACAAGCCCTAGGGCCTCTGGCCCGAGGGTCTGTAAATCGCCCGAGGGCTATAAACATCAATGATGCCCGTGGTGCATACAATATTTTATGTCTTACTATTTTATTTAAAATATTGCGCGCGTGACATTTCGCTTTGACGTTTCGAATTTTGTTAATATTTTTGGTATTCTAGTAACAGAAAATATATTAATTTCAGAAGAAAAACATTAGTGATGTCTCAATATTGCCATGGCAATTTCTTAATGCCCTAGGGTATAATGTAGTATATAACATACCTCGTATCCATGACATAATTAAACAATTACATACTAGGAAGACATAAAAATTATTATTATTTGTCGTGGTTATAACAATTCAATTAGGTAAATCGGTAAATCGTGCTTATCGATCATCATCATGACAACGTTTATAAACAAAAAAAAAATTCTAACAAAATGTTCACAATCGTAGTTTGAGGCCAATTTGACGTAATAAATTTAATAGTATTATGTTTATGTCGCATTTGTGCGACAATTTTGTACATATCCTAACTAAAAATTGAATAACAATGTTTATATTGGACGACGATTGTAGACAAAAGATTTTATTTTTATTTTGCGATATTTATTCGACAATCATTTTGCCTTTAGTTATAATTATGACGCAAACATAGATATTAGCAACCCTTATTGGGTATAAGGGTGCTAATATCTATGTCACAATTTTGAAGAATCAAACTGTGTATTTTCTTTTTTAAATATTAAGCATGGTTCGTTTAAATATCGTGAGATCTTTAAATTTTTCTTATTTGGAAATAATAATAATAATAATCTCACTAGTACTTATTATTAATATATTTGTCTTAAAAATCAAGTGATCAAGTTCTATTTACCTTATTGTTAATTTCTTGAGTGTGTAAACAGGCAGGCCGAATAAATTGAGTAAATTCTACAGGTCGTCCTAGTTCCAAAAGAGCGATATCATTGTAGAAAGAAAGGCTTTTATAAAGCGGATGTGAAATTCGACGAATTACTTTATAAATATTATGTTGTGTGTATTCGGATCCTGATATAATATTGATTTTAGTACTGCCGAACCTCGCATATTCGACATTTCCACTAAAAAATAAATAAATATTTAAATTACTTGGGATATGTTTACCTATACAGTATACAGGATGCATCATAACTTATTACATGCAGTTTTCTAAAAAAACTAACATAAATGAGTACATTTTAAAAATATACGTTATAATCTAGGGCAATACATATTTTTTTATTTTAATATTAACATTTTGGGATTTGATATTATATTCATGTACTGGAAGTTATGTTATGAGACACCTTTGTATGACCAACATTTTCAATTATAAAAAAAATGCACTTCCGGAACTAAAACTCTTCTTTAGTTTTTATTTTAAGGGACTAAGGTTCTTAATTTGATCCCAAGGGATTATTTTTCATATTTAATTCCGCTGTCAAGGAATTGAATTAATTAATCCCGTTGTCAAGCAAATACGTGCTATTTGTCACAGAGTATCTATGGTAACAATATAAATAAATACTGTCAAAATTGCATAATGTGTATTCTTTTAAACTATTTTGTATTCGTTTGAGGATGAAGTGCATAAATAGCGTATATACCATAGGACTAAAGTATCTTTAAACCCTCAGGTGATTATTTCCCTCACCTTCGGCTCGTGAAATAAATTTCTCCCTCAGGATTAAATCATGCACTTTAGTCCTTTAATATATAATATACTATTAACATTAGCTAGTGTATTGTTGCAGTTCCAAACTATTACTAGTGAAATCATTTTTTTATGAATTATGATGTATACTTACAATTCAGTGTGAGATAAACATTGAGCCGTAGTCAATACAAATTTGTGACTAACTAAACTTCCACTGCACTCCCATGATATTTCGTTTCCTCTTTTAAACCCTAGAGCCGCCTAAAAAATTAAAAACATTATTTCTCCTAGTTCTACTATAATTTTTTTTCTTATCCATCATATCCAGTGAACTCTATATAAGTACTACGTACCTGGAAAGGACGTGCGCGTTAGCCCTGTTCGCACGAGGATTCTCTGAAGATTCTGAATCCTGGAAAAGAAGAAGTTTCAAGATTCTGAATCATGAAAAAAAATTCTGGTTTTGAAGCAATCAATAATTTATAAATTCTTATTTTCCAAGACTCATTGAAGATTCAATTTTGCAACACCGCAATTTGTTAAATTCTCACTAGAAAGAAGAAAACTTCTTTTCCAGGATGCAGAATCTTGGTAGAATCTTCAAAGAATCCTCGTACGAACAAGATATATTTGAATTTAAGGATATCGACTTCACGTAGCTATGTTAATGCATAGAAACGCTCGCTAAAAGTACGTAAAAGCAGTCTAGCAATTTATAAAATACTCACGAAGTTTTATAGATAAAGCTAAATTTCATAAATTTGTTTCCAGATGAAGAATGCAACTAGGTTTATGCCGAGTTACATTTTCTAATAAATCTCTTAATAATAAGATAAAGAATGTACAAAATTGCTTAATACACACTTTGTCATTCATTTTTATATCGATTCTAAAGATTTTTCAGAATTCTAATTAGACATAAACCTAAATTAATTCTTTCACAAACATCTAGGACCTGTTTTTCCTTCAATTTTATAATATGCAATGAGTAAAACAGAAACTGCTACACCTCTAAACACGTAATATTTTGTTACGGAGGCGAGACCCTTAAAAAAGTTTCTACATGAGTTAGACAGTAATAGAGATGCTATACGCCACAAGTCTGTTTCTCTCAAGTTGCCTCACTGCTTGTTTTGTAGTGCGCTACGGGTCCCTTCCAGGTACGTAGTATAAAATTCTCTGATCATGTGATCATACCATGTGTGGAAATTCACCATCGGTAGCGAAAGATCCTCTAGTAATAATTACAGTATCGTTTACATTTGCATCTTCAATAGGGACAGTTGAATCTGTCAAAAATTCTTGTGAAGTATTTTCATTTCGAGTATTAATGTCAGTAAAGTTATTTTGAACTATTTCTCTTATATCTGGATCAGCTGATTCTGGAATATTTGTTAAAATAGATAACGGTACAGGAATGTTTTCATCATCTGTAGTCGAATTTAGATTGGATTTGATTTCTGTGTTTGTTGCATTTAATTCTGGAGTGTTTGCTAATAAAGTTAACGGCACAGGGATGTTCTCATTATCTGCAGTAAAATTTTGGTTGAATTTTATTTCTACTTTTGATGTATTCAGTAACTCAAAACTGTCTGGTTTAGAAATATTTGTTAAAATTATTAAGGGATCTTGTACATCTTTGCTAGTGCCTTCTGTATAGTTGAATCTTATAAATACTGTCCCTATTTCTTCGGTAATATTTTCTGTTTTAGTAAATTCCTCAGCTCTTGTATTGACAGAAAGATCTTCTATATTTTTAGTATTGTTATTGTCTACATTTTCTTCTTCTATATTGTCTGGGCCTCTAACGACTGATACGTCAAGACTATCAAAGTCAGTTGATGTAAAGTTTTTTTCAATAATATCAGGACTTAATTCTGGTATAAGCGGTGCTTCTGGTATATCCGGTTTTGTGTTTTTTTCTGTTATTAGTATTGTTTTAGCCAATGGTGTAGTTGTCGGCGATTCTGTTGTTTTTAATTCAACAGTCTTGTAGAATGAACATTCTGTAAAATAAAAACATTGTATGTTCTTTTATCTAACCCTTTCGCGCAAGCCCTTTTGTTAAGTTGTTAAGTACAACCAGTAGCCGGTGCCCGATAGCTTTGTGTATGCCAACTTGGAATGATGACAAGAGTTTATTAATTATTTATCTACGGTGAATAGATAATAGTTTGAAATTTAGCAAGAATTTAACGGTGACACTTAATAATACACGAGCCGTGAGGGAGTATCATAATTATTAGATTGTGTGTCATATACTCGAGTAAAATACAATACTTCAAGGACTATATTTGAATAATTTATTCATTTTATATAATGAATTTAAAATGACGATCCCGGAAAATAAAAAGTCACGGTTTTGGAGCTATCAATGAATTAGAAATTTATTTTTTTCAAGACTCATTAAAATTTTAGCGGCGGCGCTATTTCTCAGGATTCAGAAGCTTGAAATAATCCGTGTGTGAACAGGACTATATGTAGCAACAGATATTTATGTTTCGTTATGTTATACTACTACAAGAAATACTATTGACCCATAGCCATAATACAATGTATATTATTGCTAAAAAAGTTTAAGTAATTTGAAATATTTACAATGGGGTACTTGCTTGGTACTGAAATGTATTTATGGTTTTTTAGTAAATTGAGAGAGAAATTTTACTGTGACGTCATTATTTTGCATTGAATATATGGCAACTTTCTGCGTCATACCACATTTTCATTAATTATTTTTGGGCTTTTTAATAAAAAATTTGTAAAAATTAAAAATACGGGTCCCAAGTTTTTATCTCTTCTTCAAAAATATTCAATAAAAAAATCATGCAAGAAGCCCATTACTGAGAAGTATTTTATAAACTAAAATTAAGTACCTATATAATGTATTATTTTTTTAGTAATCATAGATAAATTATTCAATATTATAGTTCCTGATAAAGTATAGTAGGTATTTGCCTAGGTATTTGAGTTTAAAATATTCGTTAGCTACTTCTGTTGTAAACTCTTATTTTCCTGAATAATTTTAAATATTGTTAGACACCACAGACGCATGAAATCTTTTACAAATTGATAAATAAATTTTAGTAACACTTACTTCGTTCACTAAGTCGTGCTTTGATCATTTCTTTGGTAGGACAACAAACAATTGGAGTAAATCTATCAAAACTGCAAATTATTGGATGTTCTTTTTGGTATACTAATTTAATAGCACTGGCACATTGCGACAATCTCACACATATTCCGAATTCATCGTTTTCCAACTCACATTCGTCACCTATAAGAAAATTTACACTTTAAATATTTTAAACACTCGTTAATAAATTTTTAGAATTAGGTTTCTCTCACCCTCATACTTTCCTTCATATAATTGTGAGTAAACACTTGATATTAAAAACACAAACACTATACTACTGCGCCAATCCATCTTCAAAGTTCAAAGTCTTCTGTCTTTCTGAGGTTTAATTTGTCTGAAGCTAAACAGGTCTGCAGTTTAAAGAATCTGGATGACGAAGAACTAATAGCTTTAGTAATAGCACAGAAAAGACCTTGTGTAAGGTCATCAACTAATACTTAATCCATTACCGTTTAAGGAGAAAATATTAAATCTTTAGATTAGATAACAAAAAAATTAAGGAAGTATTTTCCAATCATTTATTTTATAAATAATCTGTTTTTAACCGCAAGAGTACTCTAATTTTTTCTTAAAAGTGACTGTGATGATATGTAAAGTTGAAAAATTACTCGAAATATCAGTAATACAACTATATTCTTCTTCTTACAACCGATGTTTCGGTTTACACTTATACCTTCTTCAAGGTTAGAAGATCTTACAAATTTCATGTATCAAATACATTCGGTAACAAACATTCAGTTGGTAAACTTCGTACATACAAAAGCATAAAACATACAAAATTAATTACTCTCAAAATTAATACGGAATATTTAATAATAGACCGGGAGCTCATGATAGGTGATGGTCTCCGATTTCATACAGCATGCCTTTTGGAGGATATAATATAGACCGTATACCGTATGACAACAAAGAAAAGCAGGTTTTAAACCCTTGCACGCTTTCCGGTCATATGGAAAATTGCATTTTTCCACTTGCACAAAATTTTGTGTTTTTCTCTGATTTAATAATGCATGCCCTTTTATCAAAAGAAACTTAAACACATTTAAAATCTTAAAAATTATAGGCATGCGATTCGCAGGATCCCAAAGGGCTCAAACGGTCACGTGATCTTGTAATAAAAAATATGATTTGATACAGCATGCCGATGAATAGAATTAATATTTGTGTCATAAAACAACTAGAACCAAATTGGCATGCAGTCCTCGTTGGCCCAAGGGTGGAAAATTTCGGAAAAGCTTAGTGCAAGTGGAAATGCAATTTTCCATATGACCGGAAAGCGTGCAAGGGTTTTTCTATGTTGTCATAATATTCTATCCTCCAAAAGGCATGCTGAATGAAATCGGAGACCATCACCTGTCATGACCTCCCGGTCTATAAGTAAATTCAAGCATGGGACTAGAAAAATTTATTATTAATAAAAATTATTAATCTAATCATGACTTCGGTCTCTAAGTCGTACGTCAATAGGTAGTTCAGGGCAACAGACAATCGGAGTAAATTGCTCAAAACTGCAAATAATCGGATGTTGCCTTTGGTACACTAATTCTATAGCACTGGCGCATAGTGGTAGTTGCACACAAAGTCCCACTTCATTGTTCTCTAATTCACATTCGTCACCTGTAGAGAAATTCACACTTAAATTATTTCAAATATTACAGTTAGAAATTTGGTGGTGTAATTAGTGAAGCTTGTCATATGGCAATGTGTACTTGCGTTCATCAAACTGAAATTCGGTGCATTCGAATTTCAATAGATCCGTTTAGTGTGACGTCCCTCTCTGGTTCCAAACAAGAAAATGGCCATTCGTTGCTAAGGTAGTTGCTATGCTAGTCGATAAAACAGTGGTTTGACAATCAAAAATCATTTATAAAATAATTTACTACGGTACTAAACTTCATTTCGTGTTTTTAAGCCACTTTAAAACAATTAAGCCTCATTCACATAAGCATTTAGTTTTAAGGTTTACATTTATGTTTACGTTTAAGAAAGTTTAAATTCGTATAACTAAATACGAGCATTCACACTTGCCACTTTCAAGCACTGTGGATGCTCGTATTTAGTTACATGTATTCAAACTTTCGTAAACGTAAATATAAATGTAAACCTTAAAACTAAGTGCTTATGTGAATGAGGCTTTAAATCTCAAAATAAATTTAAAGTTGCAATTATTGTCAAATGGCAACCGTCAAACCAGCCTGTTTTATCGACTTACATAGCAACGGTGAACGGCCAATTTCTTGTTTGGAACCAGTGTGACGTAACCACTAAACGGGTCTATTCGTAGAAGTATCCAAACCACAAATTTCTCCAGTAAATTTAGGGTTCGTTCTATTAATTGAGAAAAATATATTTATTACATTGTACAAACATGGAAATTTGGCAATTATATCCAAAAAATCTTCTTCTGTTGTTATTTTTCTTCATATTTATCAACAAAAACAAACTGAGACTGACAAGACACACAGCCAACACACAAATTTCGAACTGTGAACAGTCAAATTAAGTTCTTCAAATTTCAGTGATACTAATTACACCAAATTATGAACTGTGAACATGGCTAAAGCCAAAATGGGGGTTTCCAAGCCTACGGCTTTTAAAGAAATAAACATTGGATATCAATTTTCAGCGTATATAAGTTATAGGAAATTTGTGAAGTCTATCATAATATGGGAATGTGTTCACACGTTTACATCACTGAAATTTGGTTTTGTGAACGCAAGTAATAATAATATGTTTTTTGTTATAAAAAATAAAATACAAATATCATTGTACACATTGCCATATGACAAACTTCACAAATTTAAAATTAATTAAAATTCTCTTACCCGAGTACTTTACTTCATCCAATTGTGAATAAACATAGTGTATTATAAGCAACGCAAAAACGATTCTAGTGCACCAGTTCATCTTGAAAGACTGCTGCAATGCTGAGGTTTAATTTAGTTGTGTTAGTAAACAGATCTGCAGTTTAAATATAAAGTAAGAATCTGGATAGTAAAGACTTAATGACTTGGTAATGACTGACGAAAGATAATTAACAAATTTTAATCCATACGTGTTTATCGCACACAGTATAATATAAACACAAGAGTGGACGCTCCGTATCTTAGCAATACTATAGATTCGTGGCATTTTTGTGTACCCTGAGAGAGAAAGATCACTACTGGGCCCTGCGTTACCATCGTTACCGTTGTTTATCGTCGTAGAATGCATGCTCCGAGCTGGCCCGTATTTTGTCTCTCTCTCTAAAAGGTACACAGAAAGGTCACATTTCATCCGCCCTAGTGTCCACTCCTGTCATATATTATACTTCGTCCTCCTTACTCATAAATGAATCGCACTCGGATGCTTCAAGTTGATCACTTGGTCGTCTTAAATGTAGACCTGGTTGCATAAGAATCGGCCGAAATGGTTTCATTCCACTATAATAATATCCCACTTGACATGAATCGTCCATGGGAGGAATACGATCAAAAATTAGTAGGTACGATAACTCAAATACCACTCAATAAATTTTGTACACAATATTCTGACACTCTGGACTATATAGATCTGATTAGATTTGCATGGCCACACTTGATCTGCTCTAGTGTCCACTCCTTTTGGTGTTTACGAAAAAATCAAAGACATTTTTTTTCATCATTTATTTTACAAATAACTGTTAACAATAAATAATTAAGTAATACTGATATAAGATTTGGAGATACAATTTTTGATGTACCTATTTATTAAAATTCATCGGGCCACACTATACTTTCAATCCAGGGTACATAAGGTGCAACTTTTGTGTACACTCCTGGTACATTTTTCACCCCGCAAGATTTTCCGAATGACGTCACACCAACAATTGTAAAAGTGTCGCCATCTTGGATTTGGAGCGGGCCGCCAGAATCTCCCTAATAAAAAATACAACAGAATGCTTATTTTATTTTACTAAAAAATTGAAAATTCTTATATCATTAATTAATTTTCGGAATCTCACAATAAAATTCGAAGTAAAAATTGCATGGTACAAATCGTAATTTTGTGCCTTTGGTTTTAAAGTATATGATCTAAAGTATATGAGCATCCCCACCTGACAAGTATCCTTCTCCTCCCCTCTTCCTCCCGCGCACAGCATCCCCTCATGCAGTATCCCCTCACTGAGCCTCCTTTCATTGCCGTACGCCTCGTCACACTCGCTCTCGGAGAAGACGTGCAGGTCCACGTGCTGCAGGGTGTCGCTCTGGCGGCCTGCGACCTCCGTGAGGCCCCAGCCGGTGGCCACGACCACGCTGCTGGAGTCCAGCTCCAGGTCCAGAGGCGGCAGACACGCGGGCCTCACTGCCGGAGAGAGCGACACCGCGGCAGAGAGGTGCAACAGAGCGATGTCGTGGTACAGCGAGGGGGGCTTGAAGCGCGGGTGGGGAATGCGATGGAGAATGGAAATGGAGGGGGAGAGGGAGAGGGTGAGGGTTAGGGCGCCTAGGCGGGCCCATTGGAGGGGGCCGCTGAAAAATACAGTTACAGTTTGGTTTGGATACAGTTTCAGTTTAAGGTGATTCTCTACCCATGGCAGAAAACAGTCAACAACATTGATTCCGCACGCTATTCTATAGCGTTTATTGTTTTATTAAACATAAAAATAACAACTAATTTATGTTTTCATGGGAAAAAATAATTTTTGCACCCATATTTGTAAAAAAATGCAATATTCCTAAAAAAGAGGGTTTTCGTGCGTCACTGTACAGCTTTTATTTAAGGCGGATTTATGCAGCCATTTACATTTACATTTAATTTAATTTAAAAGATAACTATGGTAACAATGTCGCATTTGAAAACATAAATGAGAATGGTGCATGAATGGTTCCATTGAGTTACACACATTTATCTTATAAATTAAATTAAATTAAAATTAAATTAAAATTAAATGAAAATTAAATGAAAATTAAATGAAAATTAAATGTAAATGGCTGCATAAATCCGCCTTTATAAGCGAATTAACTTCAAATTTTAATATGTTATCTACAAAGCTTGGATCTGCGAAATAATTTTTGAAATTCGTTTTAAAATATAAGATATTTGTGTTCGAAAAATATCAACAAAAAAATTTAAAATCGCAAAATTAATTTTCATGTTTCCCAGTCAAAAAATTTTCATTGCCTCTACCACTGGGTGAAGTAATGATTGTTTCATTAAAAATAATAAAATTTTGTATGTTTATTTTACTAGTATTACGTAATTCAAGCTGTTTGATTAGCTATTTCTCTTGTTTGTGTTTAATAGATAAACGAATCCAGTGCAGTACTACAAATAATGCTGCAGGTAAACTACCCTTAATTTTTCGAATTTACCTGAAGTTATGAAATACCCTGTATAGCAGGAGTTGACAAGTATAAAATATAAGGCGCATAAAATGTGGCCTTTTTGTTTACCTATTAGATCAGCTAAATTTGATATTATTTTAAATTTTAAAACTGTTAAACATAAATTTATTCTTATTATTACATTTATAAAACGAGTGCAAAAATTGGTTCAATCTTCAATCTGCCATCGGTCACAATAATTAACCATTTTGCTCTTGAAAATCAAAGGTAAACGATATTTTAATAAAACATACTCATACAATACTTACTATTCTCTCGAAGAAAGGCAATGTGCCGCAGTCAATATAAACTTCTCACTAATTAAACTTCCTCCACACAGCCAAACTTTTTCGTTTCCGTTGGTAAATCCCAAAGCCGCCTAAACATAAAAAAGCTAACAATTACATGAAATTTACACCTGACAAAATATTATATAGTAATTACGTGAAATTACATGTGATTTTTTTGAAATAACAACGTAAATTGCACGTACGTGCTATGGTGCTACGTACCATGTGTGGAAACTCGTTGGTTAATGACAGAACTCCGCCTATCACAAAAGATTCGAACCGCCGTTTTGACTCATCAGGTTGCGCAGTTGTTGTCGTTGTTGTTGTTGTCGTTGTCGTTGTTGTCCACATTTTGTAGTTTTGACATTCTGTAAATAGATAATCCAACTTGGGTTTGCTAGCCTTGCATAGTGAGGTGCAATACCTGCTATAGATACAGGGTGATTCACAACTTCGTGTTAAATTGAAATGTGTAGACCGGATTTAAACCTGAGTTGTCAGAATCAAAGTGTTGGTCACGTCTTATTTAATCTGATCATTTTATAAATTTTTTTACCGTGTGTGCGGTTATCAGCCGTCAACACACTAATGGTTGTCAGAGGAGAATATATCACAGGGTAGAACTTTGTTCAGTAAATAAGGAATCAAGGAATGATTGGATTCGAATTTCAGCTGTCAGAACCCGTCAGCCATATGTTACGCACTTTAAGTGCGGCACTTATCTATTTTACTTGTAACAAGATGGCCTTAGTATCTGTTATGCTTAGAATTATAGTTATCTTAAGTTATTTTTAGAAACAATAGTTCTGCATCCCTCCGTACCCCTAAGCCAGACGTTCTCTTGATTTTTGGGCGCTATCTGCGGGCAGTTCTTCGTTGACCGGGGTAGAGGTAGAGATAAGACCCGAGATGTAGCTCGTTCTACGCCATTTACGCTTTTGAGCGTAAATTTAAGTATTATTTAGAATAAATTAGTATATTTAAGTTAGTGGGAACGTATAAGTATCAGTTTTAGTCATTAGTTTATATATTTGTGTTCTTTAAACGGTTATTGTGTGTGTTTATATTGAAGTTAAATATATATTTTAAATTGAATCTTTCAAGTATCATGACCCAACGCTCCCAAAACATCCCTTCCTAATTCGACCACGACTGGTTATCCCCTATCCTTTTTACCCAATAAAACTTCTTTACTTTTTTATCCTAACCCCTATTTCACTCTTATTTTGCTACATAATGTAACTAATAATTTCTTACTGTATAAAAAAATGTTTCCTTCCATCATTTTTTGTCGATATTATTGTCTATTGTTAAACCATTTCGAAGGCCACACTCAAAATCTTATTTTTCTCATTTTCATAATTTCACGGTCATTTAATTCGTTACAAATAACTTTATTTGCAGTAACTGCGTCTTTATTTAAACTTATAATATGAAATATTACTTACTTCTTTCACTAAGTCTGGGATACAATGGTCCAGCCGATATCGGGCAACAAACTATTGGAGTACTTCGAATATAGCTGCATGTTTTTGGATGTTGTCGACTTTTTACTTGTTGAATTGCAGATGGACATTGAGATAATCTAACACATTTTCCTTGCTCACGAAAAGGTAGCACACATGGATCGCCTTACACAAACACAAATAATTAATAACGTTTTAAACCAAACACAAAAACAGATTCAAATATTGAAAGCTTAAAGTCTCATTCACATAAGCATTAAGTTTTAAGGTTTACATTTTTATAAGGAAAAGATATAATCAGGAACGCAGTCTCAATTTTTGTTCTTTTCTAAATCACACCCTAGTGCCTTCTTCAGGGTTACTGGAAGGACAACAAACGTAAGTACAAGTACAAAAAATGGTACAATTTTTTTTTACAAACGTCAGTGATTTAGAAAAAATAAAAAAATTGAGACTGGCATTCCTGATTATATCTTTTCCTTACATTCCATCAATCGAATAAAACATTTTTCGTCTACATTTATGTTTAAGTTTAAGAGCATTCACACTTCCCACTTTCAAGCACTGTGATCTGTGAATGCTCGTATTTAGTTAGATGAATTTAAACTTTCTTAAACGTAAACATAAATGTAAACCGTAAAACTAAATGCTTATGTGAATACAAAGAATGTTACAATACTATAAGTATTGTTTTAAATTAATGCTTCTTGTAACAACTTTTTAAAACCGAACAAAAGAATTGTAATATTACTTACCTTCATATAAAGTAGCAAAACTAGAACTAAATAAATAAATTACAAAGTAAACTAAAACACAGCACTTCATTTTAATAAAACTATTGATTCTTTTGTTACTAACTACTAAATTGACTTCAATAATAAACACATACGATATGTCTGACCAGCAGAGGAAAACTAAAAACTGAAGTGGCTTGCTCATCACTTTTCTCACGATTGCTTTTTTGTCATGCCTTATTATTTGTCTCTTCTTCAAATAACATATAATCGTACATTTTTCCGTTATATTTATTATCTAAATATGGTTTTTTAATAGGTTGCGTGAAGTGATCGTATTTTCTATTTTGATAACGGTTATTTACGCACTTTTATTTTTATTATGTAAAGGTAGATATCATTTTTCCTTACATGCACGCAAATAATATTTGATGGAAATTTATCATGAATTACGAACTATTTATATAAATTGCAAAATGATTGTTTACCTGACAAAAGAAATATTTATATACGTTTCTTGTATTAATTATTAATGAATGATCTAATGGTTCGTAATTAAATTACTATTTCATGTTGTACGTAGTTTTTTAAATGTTTGTACACGTAGTATGACATCAGCTTTACAAATTGCGTGTTCATATTAATTTTACTTGTACGTATTTTCTATTTTTTGTGGGTTAGTTTAATATGCTGTCACAATTTCATGCATTATTTTATGGCATAACTAACTGATCATGGAACAAAAAGAATTTCTTTAAGCGGCACGTCTACGTTTTTTCGGAATTCCTAGAATAATTCCATTCTACTCTTTTCCCCACTAGTACGGTTGCCTAAAAACCAGCCCGAAACTCGTACTTTGCCGCATCCTAGCTATGCAATGTCATTTTGAAGTTGAAAAATACTGTAAAAGTGTTTTCGTTGCGAGTAAACTTATTATTTACTTCAGAATAATGTTTTTATAAAAATTTAATAGAGAAAGAATGGATCTACATACGTGCCTTTTTAAAATTTAAAAAATTAATTTATATCATGAGATATAGCCGTGCAAAGTTTGCATAAAATAGGATTTTTTTAATTTTTCGGAATTTTTATATTCATGTACAATTTTGTGATCAAAATTTAAAAAAGGCACATCTGTAGATCCATTCTTTGTCTATTAAATTCTTGTTGAAATAAAATTTTAGCATTCTAGTACTGGTCACAAAACACTCGCTACGTTAGTACATTTTATGCTGAATTTTAGGTAGTAAACGGGCCTCTTAAGGGCAGTTTTCGCAAGAAGCACATTTTTGTAACCACTGGATTGTTGATTGTATAATGGACTATGACTAGAATAAAATTAAATTTTAATTCATTGTGCAATGGCAAAAATAAATTTATGTAATTCTATTACAAAACTAAAATTGCGAATTTTGAAAAGATTCTTTCAATAAATTCTGTGAGAAGTTATGCCATAAAATATAAGCGCGAAGTTGTAAATCACCCTGTGTAAGTTAAATAAAAAATGTTATATTTATCATTAAATATATTGCAAATAAAAATATAACATACAGTCTTTTCACTTCGAAAATGAAGAATAAATTTTATGATTGAATGCGCTAGGAACAATTTAAGTGATTAACAGTGATGAAAAATGAAAAGTGCGAAATAAAATTGACAAATTATTAATTCGTGGGCCATATAACACTTTCCAGCCATGGAACATAATGTGATACTCTTGTATAGACGCCAGGAATGGAGTCACCGCAAGTTTTTCCAAAAGATGTTATTCCTACTATGTTCCAGATTCTTTCCACTCGATTGTAAATTTGGAGAGGGCCGCCTGAATCACCCTAAAAAGTAAAAAAAACACATATTTTTAAAATATTATTTTATGTCATCCTAATCCTACTAGGTTTATATGTACAATACAAGCTGACATATTATGAAGATGACGTCTTTCATCTAATGAAAATATGTCGATTTTTGCAATTTAATTAAACAATATAAAATACTGATTTATTTGTTATTTCTAATCGATTTTTAATTTATGTTTCTTCGTTTGTATTAGAAATAGAATCTTTAGAACTTGACAAATTTTTATTTTATTTGGATGTTGCTGGATTTGAACATGGATCTTCGGGACGGTATCCTACGTTGCAAACCGTGATGGTAAAATTACGTATATAGTAGACGTGTATATAAACATATATTCTATGTCTGAGCGACGTCAAAATATAACATTAAAATATGACTAAAATACGACGTCGATTTTAGGTTTACGGTTAGTCTATGTTACTTGAGTTATGTCTGTGGGACGTCAAAATATAACGTTAAATTATGACAAAAATATGACTAAAATACAACGTAGATTTTTGGGGTATTATTACCCCTAAATCAATTAGAATATTATAGCTGCATTTAATTTCCACTAAATTACCTAATATTTAAAGGATAAATATTAACCTACCATGCAAGTATCTTTATTGCTGTTCCTCCCCCCCGCGCAGAACTGCTCATCCGGTTTGATCCCCACCCTGAGTTTCCTAGTCCCCACCATGTTCTCATAGGTCGTATTACACTCCTGCTCGGTATACAGATCCAGATCAACCTTCTGTAGCTCATCGCTCCTCTCCCCTCCAGTGTCTGTAAGTCCCCACCCGGTGGCTGTCAGCTCGGCAGTGGGGGGGATGGTAGGGGAAGTGTACAGACACGCCGGCTTCACGAAGTTGGAGAACTGAGCGGGGCGGGAGAGGTGGAGCAACGCGATGTCTCTGTACGTGGAGGGGGAACGGTAGTCCGGGTGGGGGATTAGCTTGGAAATGGGGATGTCTTGGGGAGCGGCGGACACGGAAACGCGCGAGGAGGGGAGGGTTGTCGAGCCGAGACGCGCGTGCGTGATTGGGCCGCTGAAAACAGATATTAATTACTATTTTTTGACAGCTGACAGTATGTGAAGAGTCACTTTTAGTGAAAATTATTTTTAATGCCTAGGCAATAAAACAATGCAAATAATTGTTGCCATGGAGAATCAATAAAAAATTTGAAAATATAAATAACAAATTTCTTTTTCATAGTAATCGTTCAACAAACGCGCCTATCAATGTATCAATATAATTTATTGGCCGGGGCTGATACCTCAAATTTTTGAAAATAATCATTACTTAAATTATATTATTTAATAAACAATCAGCAAAAAAATAAGTGTTTAACATGGCAAAAATACAGATATACTGCCTAATCTAGATTCATAGCCTCAGCTGCGCCTCGTCTATAATTTTTTTGTCTAGTTAAAATAACTATTTTTTACTCTAATTTAATTTCTAATTATTAAATCTTAAGATTTATTATTTACTAATTATATTTTCTTCTTTCAGGTGGAGCTTTCCAAAAATTCCTGGTTCATTTTGAGTTCTGCTTAATATTGTAAGTACCTTCTTTAATAAATTTGTGTACGGTATTATTTAAAAACAATCAAAAACATTTATAAACTGATCGATTGATATTCGGGAAGTAGAACTTTTGAACTATAAAACATAACTTTTAATTCAATCGAATTAAAATTAAACAGAATTGTGATGCTTTTAAAAACATAAAATACTTACAAACT
Organism: Agonum fuliginosum; assembly: GCA_947534325.1. NCBI lineage: Eukaryota > Metazoa > Arthropoda > Insecta > Coleoptera > Carabidae > Agonum > Agonum fuliginosum. Next base: position 3,549,408 of record OX384034.1, on the reverse strand, counting down.
GATGTGATTAAGACAATGTCCAGCAGTTAGAACATAATTTTCACTGACTAGACTTCCGCCACAATTCCAAAGAATTTCATTTCCGTTTGTGTACCCAAGAGCTGCCTGCAAAATTCAATAATAAAAATAAATATAGGATATTAAACCAACACCTACATTGCTACATTAATCATAAATAGATTGAGATCATCACAGGAGTATGAGACATAGTAGATTAATATTATTTGTTGATAATGATAATCTTTAAATATGACTATTCATACCCAAGAAATTTAAACTGCACTGCACTGATAAAAACTGCAATGTTTATACGAATCTTAGATAAAATTTCCGGTCTAAAAATAGGTACTTTTGACTCATCTATCTTCAGCAGGGGAATTATCTATTCTGCTTTCATTTTTTGATTAAATTAAACTCAATATCTGTTTGTAAATAACAATATTGGTCATAATATTTTCATTACCATATGTGGAAATTCTGTAGGAGCTGTTTGTGTTCCTCCAACGATAGCGAAAATTTGGTATTCAGGGACGAATGTAGAGTATTCACGGCATTCTGAAAAGATAAGAGAATGAACCGGTTTTTTGAACTTGCATTTTTGACAAGGTGCAGATAGTAAAATAAATGGCGACAAAATGATTTAGTAGTATTTTCATTGTTATTGTTGATAGTATTCTGAAAGTATTATTTATAGTCTTCCTGTTCATGGATTTTTTAATGCCCCTGAAAAGAAATTTACCGGTTTGAAGCAAGCAATGAATTAAAAATTCTTCTTTTCCCAGACTCATTGAAGATTCAATTTAGCAGCACCGCTATTCTCACCAGGAATTTTTTCAGTTGCGTGAACATGGCATTATAATCTTCCTGTTAATACATGGATTCTTTCAGAATTCTTTGAATCCTGGTAAAAATAAATTAACTGCTTTGAAGCTAATTAATTGCAAATTCTTCTTTTGCAAGGCTCATTGAAAATTTAATTTAGCACCACTATTTGACAGAACATTAATCTTCCTGTCCCCACATGGATTCTTTCAGGATTCTTTGAATCCTGATAAAGAAATTAACCGGTTTGACGTTATTAATGAATTGCAAATTCTTCTTTTGCAAGGCTCATTGATTCATTCTATTTAGCAGCACCGTTATTTGATCGGCAATTAATTCTCACCAGGATTTTTTTTAAAATTTCAGTAGCGTGAAACAATCCTTTATAATCTTCCTGTTCACACATGGATTCTTTCAGGATTATTTGAATCCTTGTAAAAATAAATTTACTGGTTTGAAGCTATGAATTACAAATTCTTCTTTTGCAAAGCTCATTGAAAATTTAATTCAGCAGCACCGCTATTTGACAGGCTATTATTAACAGAATTCTTTTTCTTAAGATTCAAAAGAATGAAAGAATCCTCAAAGAATCCATTTGTGGACAGGACCTCGGACAGGGCTTTACAGCTGGCAACATTTTTGGATTTTGCTCAAACAGTTTTTTCAATCAGAGTAATGAATTTATGACAAACCAACTCTTTCGCATATGTAAAGGGTACTAAAATATTTAATTTTTCAATTCATTCTTTAAATTTGAGTATATACCTACGTACTTAATAAAGACGTTTTATTTAGTATGTAGTAGTAATGGCAAAACTGTGCTTTCAAATAAATAATTATTATATTAAACGTTATTTTTAGTAGCGTGATTTGTCGATTAATAAATAATTAAATAATGATAACACTTATTTATATTCTCATTCATTACTTACTTTGTTGACTAACAGTTTCTTGTACTTGGGACGACCCGGTAGGACAGCATACCAATGGTGTATTCCCAATATAACCACAAGGTTCAGGGTATAAACCATTCTGTATTGCTATAATGGCTGTAGCACATTGTTTTAAAGGGGTACAGATTCCTGCACCGGATTGGTCCGAAAGAGTACATCTATCTCCTAGAGAAAACATTCAATAATAAATTAAAATATTCTCTAAATTTACGAAAGACAAACTGATTTTAAATTAAATTATTGACAAATTCAAATTACCATTATATTATTATCGCGTGATTTTATATATGTATGTATGTATGTATGTATGTAGTAATATAATATAACTGTAGAAAACTATAAACAAATGATGAATGAATTATTTAATAGTCATAGATAAAATATTTTTTTGCAAAGGTGATAAAACAACTTTAAAATATATTAAATAATTGTTCATATTTAATGTGTTTACAATTTTTTTGCTACGCATTTAAAAATTCTAATGTTTTGACGTTTATGGAGATAAAATTTGCCATAATTTAAAATTAGTTATCAATTTTTTAGAATATGCTAACAATTTATAATAATATCAGTTATAATTGCACAATAAAATTCGAACCGATAAAATTAATTATGACCATAATATATTTTGTTTGCGAAAAATTTCCGACGAGTAGGTAATAAATTATGTAACACTGTTATGTTTACGTCAAATTTACTTCTTTTTTAACAATAATCGTACACAAAATGAAAAGTATATTTCAGTACAAAAAATTATAGGTACAATAATTAACACAATTTTAGTGTTTAAATATAAATCACTATAACTTTTTAGTGCTGTTCCAATATTTCAGGTAATCCTCTACCCATGGCAGAAAACTGTCAAAAACATTGAATCTGAACGCTATTCTATAGCGTTTATTATTTTGTTAAACATAATAAAAACAAAATAACAAAAATTGTCAAAATTCAAATTAACATATTTCGATTTTAAAGCAAAATTTTAAAATTCTGCATCGACCAATTTGTAGATTGTACTTTTATCATCAATAATATTTTTAGATTATTATATTTAAGAAAATAATAAACGCTGCGGAGTGGCGCGCGAAATTCATGTTTTTGGCTGTTTTCTGGCACGGTAGAGGATCGTCTTAAGCTATATTCAGACCTACCCAGTTATAAGTGTAAGTGGCAAATTTAACCAACCAGCGCTCAATGTTCGCACTTATAATTCAAAATTGGAACTTGCTAGTTGGTTAATTTAGCACATACTTATAATTAGGTAGGTCTGAATCTAGCTTTATTTTGTATAAATAGTGTTTTTTTAAATAAGAACCAAATTGAACACTAAAAAATTTCACTCCGAAAAGATTTTTTACTGTGCAGGTTTCATTCTATTTTGTTATATATTTATATAGTTTTGTAAATCTGTAGAAGTTACACCATTATTTTTTAATTCATATAATAAACTAAGTAATTAAAAAATATCGTTACCATTGGACTGATTTTGAGCATTTGCACTATAAACTACCAAAACCAAAACAACACTGAGCACAAGTTTGCAATCCATTTTCCGCAAAAATTTGCGTACGCTCTCAACAAAATTTCGCTGCAACTAACTTCCTACCGGTTGTGTTTTAATAAATACCTTAAAATCGGCACTTGGTGGGGCTCAATACTACACACCTCAATTCGAAGAAAATCACTCATTTCGATTTAATCATTAATTCTTATTCAAAAACAACCAAATCGAGAATCAAGTTCAATGTAAAGTACCTGGCTCAGCGTAGCCTTGGAAGATGAAATTTAAGTTGTCGAGAAGTATTTTATTTTTATCTTTTGGTTAAGTGTATTTTTACGATGAGTTACATTTTTATTACTTTATTTTACTTGCTAAACTGGTTGCAATAATACGTGAATTACAGTTTGAGGACTCTCTTTTGGTCTTGTAGTTATTATTCCATTTTGTAATACTTTTGTTGTTTATTACAATTTACAATCGCCAAATTTATACTCTGATCCATGTTTTAACGTATAAAGCTGCATTCATAGTCCGAAATTGACCAAAACATGCTTCACACAAGTTTGTGATTTATTTAACAACAAATAAATGTAATAATCAAAAATTCGCGATGTACATTCCATCCTTTGATGTCTGATTTATGCTTTGTGAAACAAAATGTGTTTATCCAACACCTCTTAATAAAAGCACCATAACTATGGTGATTTTAAACAAGCAATGTAAAAAATTACCCACAAGTGGCTTTGATCAAAATTATACCCCTTGTGGGTAAATTGTTACTTTGCTTGTTGGAAGTCACGATGTTTTAGGTTGAAACTTAATATTATTAAAATATTTAAGCAGTTATTAAGAGGTGTTGGATAAAACGGTATACTTCACACGTGGGCAAAAAGGAATGACCCACTCGAGAAAATTATCTCACTCAGCCTTCGGCCTCGTGAGTTAAGATTTCCCTCATGGGTAATTCCTTACTTTGCCCACTTTTAAAGTAAATAACTATTATTAAAACAAGATAATTCAAAACTAGTGAATGACCATTGGTCATTTTTGATAAGTTTGAACTTTCGTTTCCGACTATACGACCAGTTCCTCCTTAAATGAATGTTCGAGTTTAAGAAGAAAATATTTGTGGTCACTATTTTTGCAGGTAAAGGTAATTCCCGGTCTCTGTAAAGTTTGGGGAGCAAAGGTTATATTTTTCAACTATAAAATATAAATTATTTATCGATGACTTAGCAATATAGGTTAGGCTTAATGTACCTACCATTTAATTTAATTAGTCGATGGGTGTATACAACAAGATAATTACATACATATGCTTTCTATTTAGTTTTTCTTATCTTGCACTTAATTGCGGTAACCACAAATCGACTGTGTTATTGGTTATGAGACTAGTAAATAAATGAAACACTTGTTAGTCAAATGGTGTATGAATAATCAGCATTAAAGTAACCTGTATAGCATCTCTTGCTATTAAATGAAAAGCAAAAAAGCATGTTACAATAAATCATTCTGTGACTTTGGTTTTGAAATCAATGTCCTCATATTTTACAATAGTGTACTTATAAGTTGTGCTTACATGGCTATAGAATAAAATTTACAAAAAAACCTTGCCGTATTTTGTTAAATAATTTCTAAAAATTACTAAAAATGCGAGTTTTTACATAAATTATTACAGTCAATGGGTTAACTGTTTAAAAAAATGTCTCTATACCGTCTTCCGATTTATGTATATTATCGATTTAAAAAAAAAAATATTTTTGTGCATTAATCAACGTATAATATGGATTATTAAATGATTAAAATTAGCTCCAAATTTTGCTAATTGATGTCACAGCAATTAATAATTTGCATTTATTAAATCAGTAATGAGTCATGATTCTTCATGTTAAATTTCAATTAGAAATTTTTTTATAATACAGCCAGAATCGTTCAAATTGTTAATCTTCTGGATTTACAAGTGTAACGCCTTAACTACAGAAATTGTTACTTTGTTACTTGAAAATGAAGAATTGCAGAGGCAGACCAATGAATGTTTCTTTGAAATCTGTTGCTAAAATATTTTCAGACCGTTGTTTATAAAGATCCAGTTGCAGTAATCTCAAATAATTTATTAAGATTTGATTAAATTTATACCAATATTTCAATTTTCAATCAAAATTATTTCTAAATGTGAAGATTATTTACATTTATGTTTGTTGTATTGTTTTTCTATAGTAGTATTCAAAATTTTAGCTTTCGCAGATATTAAGATGGAAAATTACAAAATTTCTGTTGATTGAAACCATGAGTAAATATTTATACTCCTCAGATGATACAAACATCTGCATAATGCCCTTGATCATAAATACCTATTGGTTTGTAAAAAGTTGAGGTAGGTAAGTACTGAGTACTTATAAACCACATCAATACTGGAAAGATATTATAAAATAATTTACATGGAAGCAAATTATTTATAAAATGTTGTGGTCGGAAATGAGTATTAATTTATAATTAACATAGTAATTATGCTAATAAATGTACTAGATCTTATAGATCAGTTTATGTGTTTTGGAAAATCCAGAGTGACTAGACTATATCAAAGCATTAAAATAAACAAATAATATTCCAATCATATTTTTATTTCCTATTACATAAGATACAAATAAGTTACAATAAATATTCAACACTGTTACATACATGCAATCCATAAAATTGAATTGCAAAGCATTAGTCACTAACAAAAATTCGGTTCTAAATTAATATTTCGTAGAACTTAGCACAACCTTGTCTTTGGCACATTCGTAGAAATGTTTCTCAATAGAAAGTACATCCGCAAAATGATAATTAGAGTAATCTGTCGGGCCAGACTTCTCTCTCGATCCAGGGAATGTAGTGAGACACTCGAGTGTAGACTCCGGGACGACCTTTTTCTCCACACATTTTCATTCCGAATGATGTGACTCCAACGACGTAGTACAGGTTTGTGTATTTGGTTGGGTGGACCAATGGACCGCCAGAATCACCCTAAACAGAATTACGATTTTCGTTAGTACTGCTAGTACTCTAAACACCGAAAATTGCTTGTTACTATTCCTATTAAAATCATCTCTAAATGAAATATTTTTATGAAAACTAATCTATCAATCGATTAATCGATAGATAAAAGTTTTCTTTATGGTTGCCTAATGGCAGATTTATCTTTTTTTTCAGCATTTATTTATTTAGTCCATTAAAGAAGATCATTTTTATTACGGATATAACATAGATTGACACAAAGTTTTGGAAAACTGTCATTAGAGAAGCATAATGTGATGATTTTTCTACCAAATTATTACAAAGTTAGTACAATTATCTCAATATTTACCATAATTTTGATAGGATTACGAAAACCATGTTTCACTAAATTATCACCCGCAACTACGACAGATCTTCAGACACACGATTGCAAAAAAAATCATTACGATGTGATATGTTTTCGATTAACATTACCGTTTACTGCACGCCCGTTCTACTGTTCTACTAAAAGTTGGTAGGTATTTAAGTAGCAATGATTGACCGTAAACCAAAAATAAACGTTGTATTTTAGTCATATTTTTGTCATAATAAATAAAATAAATAAAAATTTCTAAAGATTCTAATAAAAACGAAGAAATTTAAATTAAAAATCTATTAAAAAAATCTGACGTGGCCATCACACAACCTTCCGCCATATCTAGACTTTAAACGGAAATGTATACGTACAATCCGGTGCCCATTTAATATATATAAATAAAAATCTAAAATATTCAAACACAGAAATTTGCATCAACTGAATAAAAAGATTCATTCGCAGGAAAACTCTGCTGTGTTGAAGCCATCCTCCGTTAAATTACTACATTTAATATCTTACTTAGGACTTATATAGCGCTAGTATGCCAACTTGTCACCCGTCTCACCTGTCAATATTTTTTACGCAGAAACAAAAATCAACCGATCATGGATTACAAGATATCAACGTTTTATTTGATAAATTTATTTTTTAAATTTTACTGCAGTTCTTTAATGCTACCAGATAAAGACAATTTTTTTATAACGTAAGTTGCGAATAACTTTTCCTCTTATTCTTATTACAAATAAATACTATATTTTTCCAAATTTATATACAATTTTGACAATTAACCTTTTCAATCTTCAAAAAATATCACTTCCGATGAAGATATTTGTACCAAAATCTACGGAGCTCTTCCAATTTATATACAAATGTTAAATACCAAATATCAAAATTTTCGGGTAATTCGTATTTGAGTTATGCGACTAACACCCCTTGACCACACACACACACACACACACACATACACACACACATACACACAGACATCATCGTGAAACTATCAAAAATGAGTTGTAAGGACCCTAATTCGTGCTCATCCACTAAAAATTCACCACCCGATTTTTTGCATGATTCCAATACCTTCCTTTACAGGTAAGCGGAAGGTAAAAAACAAATAAATCAGTAATTTGTCTTTTTTAATTAAATTGCAAAAATTGTAATATTTTCATTAAATTAAGACGTCATCTTCATTATGTCAACTTGACGTTGTTTAAAGACATTAAACAGATACTAGTAAAAGTACTTTTTCTTGGTACTTAATACTTACAATATATTAATTTTTACTTGCAGCTTTCCAAGATTTGTAAAGTACTTGTACTTGATTTTCCAAGTACATTTTTAAAGTATTTGATATTAGGTCATAGAAGCTATGAAGAAAAGTACTTTTATTTCAAGTACTTTCCTTGGCCATAAGGTATTTGGTACTTGTACTTCAAGTACTTTTTTGTTTTACTTTGCCCAACTCTGAGTACAGTGAATATGTCAGAAAAGCGAATCATCTCTTACCGGGCAAGTATCCTTCGCCTCCGTCAGCCCACCAGCGCAGAACTGACTCGCCTTCTCGATGCCCTTCTCCAGCCTTCTCTGCGCGATGTACGTTCCGCTGCACCGTCCATCAGAGAACATATCCAGCTGTACAGACATGAGGCTGTTGCTCTTGTCGTCGGTCTTCATGTTGGGCCCCCAGCCCAGCGCCGTGAGCGTGTCCGCCGGCAGGTCAGCCCGCGTGTACAGGCACGCGGGGTAGATGTGGCGCGATAGCGTCGCCGGCTTCTTCAGCTTGATGAGCGCGATGTCGTTGTACGTCATGTTGGGGCTGTACCCCGGGTGCCCCCGGTAGTACTCGATGGTGAACGTCTCCGGCGAGGAGGAGTCGTTGGAGTGGTCGAGGTCCAGGTCGCCCAAACGCACGAATTGCACGTAGCCGCTGGAAAGATTCATTACTTCATTTAAGGTGGTCGATGGTGTGGTTACCGACATTTGCAGTTTTGCAAATATTTCAGTTACAACTACTGCAACTGATTCATTGGATTTTCTCACTTGCGGAGCATCTTTTGAACATGGGCAGGTTAACATTTGTAAAGTATTGTGGTCAGGGAACTCGCATTTTCGCCACCTCGCAAACGCGTTCCCTAATGGTGCCCACAATACTTTACAAAAAAATGTTAACCTGAAGTACACTGGTAAAAGAATTTTAATACAAAGCCGCATTCATATACTCCGTGATGGAATAAATCCGTGCGACGACCTTTGAAAGTCAAAGCAGCAACGGAAATATTCCTATGCAACCAGGACTACATTAAAGACGATCAAGTGGTCAGCTTGAAGCATCTGCGTCTAGAGTACCTAAATTTATTATTATTATTTATTTATTTATCTACGGTTATATTAAACAAATAATTTATTTTATGAGTAAATTAAAATGGCAGCTTTAGAAATATGTCATTTCTAGTGGCCAAATATTTGTGTAATTTTTAATTTTAAATAATGGTAAATAAGTAATTTTTTTAATTCATTGGATATATTTTTGTAATGTTTGACTTACTATTGTCTGTTATGCAAGCAATGCGCAGCTGTCAGCACAAATCGCTCGCTTATAAGTGATCCTCCACATTTGAAAACGACTGTCATGCTGTGTAGGTACCCCAAAGCTGCCTACACACAAAAATTATTTAAATCAATAATTGAATATTATCTGAAATGTATTTTTATACAAACCATGTGTGGAAATTCTTGTGGTTTGGCTCTGTATCCGCCAAATAAATGGCGTTTATCCCGAGAGCGGATTTCCGGAAGGCCAGCTGCATACTCGTGGCACTCTGAAATTCAAATCATATTGTTTTACAAAACTAAGTGGTTGCTAGAATTAAAGCAGTAATAGATGAAATAATGAAACCATTCCATGACAAGTGATAGAATTAAACCATTCCATCGCAAGTGATAGAATGCATCTATTCCATAATGTAAGAATGGTAATATTCTATAATACTCGCATAGAACATTTAGTATGTTTATAGTTTTTACATCCCGCCTAATATTCTATAAGGTAGGTATTGTGATGGGTCAAAATTTCGAGTGTGAGATTTTAAGAGATAAACACGTTTTAGAATCCATAGAATACGACTAAAGTATTTTCGAGATGATTTAAGATTTTAATTTAAGAGCCCAGTAAATTTTGGTACCAATTCATAAACTGGAAGTAATACTTTTTAAAAATATTTCGATAAATAATTAATTTAAGACAAATTTTTTATTTTATATGAAAGATTATGTGATTATTATCTACAATCGGTATTTTATAAATTTGTGCTGGCCACATCAGATTTTTTAGTATAGGTTTAATACGTTTACTTACTGACTCTGCTTTTTGCCATTTTTGAAAAACTCGTGGATGGATACAAAGAACAACAAACGATAGGTTCTGATCCAACAAATCCACAAATTTCAGGCATTATGCCTTGTTTCCATTCCCTTTCAAATGTTGGACATTTTCTTCCTAGGGTACATATTCCAGGCAAACCATTCGGTACTTTGCATTTGTTACCTTAAAAATAAAGAAATTAATTAATTATTAGAATTTTATGGATGATATTTTGTGTGAACCGTTAAAATATTGTGTATTGAGTCGAACCGTTGGATGTAAAACGGTTTAAACAAAGCATTATCTAACTACAATTTTAAAAAATTCCGTAAAAATGCTATAAATTTTTTAGAATTGTTGTATTTTCTTCAGTTTAGTCTAATATTGTTTCATTTTTTATTTTTTTACATATTAGTCCAAAAGTAGAACGAATATTTAAATTAATTGATCCGAAACCGGAACTTGAACCGGCATTTTGAAAATCGGTTACCGGTTCATTTCCAAAACCATTATTTTGTGCGGTTCTAGTAATAAAGTAATTTTTTAATTATAATAGCATAATGTATAAAATATAACAAATCAAATGAGCTGGTAGTGCAGAATATTATATTTTATCTACGACTATAGGTATCAAATATTTAATTCATAATAGGTAGAATGTTCAATTGGCTAAAAATCACAACAGGTTGAAGAGCATGCCGATACAGGTATAAAATTTTTAGAGGATACACACAAAATATAAAACAAACATATGAATGAATTCTTCTTTCTTCTTCTAAAAGTCGTATTATATTTTAATGACTTAGGTTATAAGAAAAGTTAACAATTTTCTCAGAACTCAAATCTCAAATCTAGTTCTTAATTAATAAAACTTACCAATAATGGATCTCCAATCAGATGCAAAAACAACATTAAAACATAAAATAAACACTACTATCAACTTCATAACTGCTGTCGCACTATTAACAAACTATTAGTCTACTATTCTCTCTCTACTTTTAGCGAATATGGGAATCTCGCGTTGGTCTAAATACTTATATCTGATGTGAATTCCCGTGCACTTGATATGTGACTCACTCTTTTCAGTAGTTAATGTGATTCAGGGCATTTTAACTAACTTTTGATTTTTTAAAGATTGTGCGGTTTCGCCAGTGGCGTACATGCGCGGTTTTTAGGGATTGGTTAATAGATTGATAACGTCAAACTTGCTTCTTATCGTTTCCGGGTGTAGTATTGTATTGCAACAATTCGTGGTAATTTTATTTTTCTTTATAATTCTTTGGGTTCAATATTCTTTATTTTTTATAACTTATCTAATTTTTAAATTTAGAACCATCTTTACTACGTAATAGGAAAATGATAATATTTTCCTTAAATTTTTTATGACGATAAAAATATTAAGAATTTTAATTTAAATCATGCTTTATATTCATGTATTGGTGAGACAGCCAAAAGATCTAAGAAAATTGCTAAAAATATTATATTATTAATATAATTCCAAAAACAGTGATGTATCCTTTTTTTAAGTGAAAAATTTCTTGAATTATCCAGTCATACAACCTACATTTTAGTTGAACAATAAAAAAGTTAAAAAGTAGACATATTTTTGTAACGTTTTTTAATTCTTAAGCACAGCTCTCTGCATGTGATGGCGTACAATCCAGAGTTCCTCGGTTCAAGTTAAATTGTAAAACATCTTGCAATTAAATCGCACTCGGATGCTTCAAGCTAACCACTTGATCGTTTCAAATGTAGGCCTGGTTGTATAAGGTTTACTCCGTTGCCGCTTTAATTTTCAAATGTCATACAGATTAGACGAATCGGTCGAAGTGGTTGGATTCCATTATTATAATATCTACCAATTATTGAATGATGCAAAAAAAAATTAATAAAAATACCAATACCTTATCTAATTATCTATCTATCTAAAAATAAATTGTTTTAGAATACAATTACCTACCTATGCTTGTAAGTTGTAAATAATAAATTAATTACATTTACCAAACGAAACTGACGATTGTCCTAATAACTTATTTTAAATTGTACTTATTATTAATTATCAGATTATGTCCTATAAAAAATTTATTTATTTCTGCGTCATCGATTTTGGTAGACAGCAACCTTGCGAAAATGTCTGTTTCCATGTTCTAAAGTACACCCTGTATATGCGTCTGTTTTATTTCACAATGTTTTTAGAAGTTGATTTAGATTTGCGGGAATCTCCTATATGCAAATAATGGCGTTCGAAACAATCAAAAATAAGATCGACCATTAATTTTTTGCGCAACATTGACAAAAAGTACAGTAATATTTCCAGTCCATTGTTTTGAATGATGAAGGACGAAATTCAAATTATCCGAATGCGTAATAAAGCAAAGCAACAAAATGTAATTATAGATCAGGATTCCGTATCCAAACCGCAAATCTAATACAAATACGTTTTACTTCGAGGAAAATAGGATAATATACCGTCTATCGGTTAAATTGTTTTTATTTTCGTGTATAGGACGCAATGACTTGAAAGAGATTGCAATTTGCGTCAAAATGTGTAGGAGTATGTCAATATTGAGATTTTGTAACATGATTTTATTTCTGCACCAAGTGTAACATTTCTAAAAATTGTGTAATGGGTAATAAATGCAACCGGAACTTCGTACTTAAAACAGGAACTCGAATTGTAATGCATATAGAGATGACGCCAGTTTCGATTCATATTTGAATATTTAAATGTTTTTTGAATGATATTCTGGTGAATTTCAGGACTGACATTGAAAATTTAAATAAATACTATTAAAATATTTTAGAATTTTCGAAACAATGTAACGTATAATTTAAATTTAGCGCCATGACAGCAGATTCTTTATTCGAATTTCTAGGGTTCATCAATTGGCCGCAAGAAGTTCGCCTATACCTATTCGCATTTTCCGGCAAATATTCTTTTAATTTTGTAATTTATACAAGATTCATTACAAAAAAAACTAACCATTTGATACTATTTTAACACAATACTAACTTGTGTTTACTGTCTTTTTAGTACCTACACTTAAACATAAAAACAGTGTAAATAATACTATTTTAAATAATTGTGTTTAAATTTAAATAACTTCTAAGGCCATACAACGCTTTCAATCCAACTAACATATGCAGAAATCTTAACATTTAGTCCAATGGTATCTGAAGCACATCCTAATGTTCCAGCATTAGTTAGACCGTTGTTACTTAGTCCAGCGATGTTTTGCATACAGGATAGTTCTTCATCTTGCCGTAAGGAAACACTGGCGCTGCTCAACTAAAACAAAAAATATCCTTAATGCCCTGTTCACACATGGACACACAGAAGACACACACAAGCGACACACAGGCAACAAAAGCAAAATGACGAACATGTGGAATGTTTGTGGCCTCAAAATTGATTTTTTCTTTACTTACATAGAAGCTACAAAATAGAGGCGCCTCTATTACACAAGCAACACACACAGTAATTTTTACTGTTGCGTGTGTGTCTTCAGGGCAATATTCAACAACAAAAAGAATTTTTCAAAGATTCGAAAATTCAAATTTTTGTAAGAGTACATTTTTCGTTCCACTGGTATGATCGGGAACACGCCACTGCGCCAAATTGCCACTGTGCCAAATACCCGCTGTATTCAATTGCCGCAATGCCAAATTGCCACTGTGTCAAAACGCATCCCCACCACTTATATACTTGTAATAACGTATGTCGAGAGACTACTGCAAATTTATTTCGACACAGAGGCAATTTGGCCCAGTGGCAATTTGACTCAGTGGCAATCCAACACAACAGCAATATTTAGACATACTGACAATCGGGCATAGCGCCCAAAACCGAGTTTGTAGTACGGTTTTGTTAGCTTTGTTAGTGTAGTAAATACCAAAACCAAGTTCGTGGGGCTCTAGTACGGTTTTGTTAGCTTTGTTAGTGTATGTCAAAATGCCCCTGTTATGTCCAATTATTGTCGCTATGCCCGATTGCCAGTATGTCTAAATATTGCTGTTGTGTTGGATTGCCGCTGAGTCAAATTGCCACTGGGTCAAATTGCCTCTGTGTCGAAATAAATTTGCAGTAGTCTCTCGACATACGTTATTACAAGTATGTAAGTGGTGGGGATGCGTTTTGGCACAGTGGCAATTTGACATTGCGGCAATTGGACACAGCGGGTATTTGGCACAGTGGCAATTTGGCGCAGTGACATGCACCCGTATGATCGTATGATAATTATTGTAAATTGATTTCGTAAAACATAATACATTTTATGCACGGTCGTATCATAATTTCACAATTATACATGAATTTTTTGACATAAACGTCACTTTATAGCACAGTGCACCATAATGAAACTTCAAATAAATGCAAACAGTTTAGATTTCCAATTTTCTTCATATAAACTACTATTATTAATTGAATCTACAAGGTGTCGCTTATAATTTATTTTTAATACCGGTTGGCGAATCCAGTGGCACTAAATATGTACAGTATTAGTAAACTACCCTTAATTTTTTTAATTTTATGATACACCCTGTATATTTTGATGTGAGGCTGCCATACCCAAGTTGGCTAAAATGTTTTTTTTTACCTGGCAAGCAATGGGACCATCTTTACTACAAAATTGCGAATCAAATTTGACTCCATTTGCCAATCTCTTGTTGGGTGGATAAGCTTCATTGCATTTTTCCTTTGTCGCCACCTCCGTATCCTCATGTAAAAACACAGGTGTGTCCCTCGCATGACCTTTGGTCTTGTAACTGTATCCCGCCAAATCATACTCTGCCAAATCTGCCCCAGAGTGAAGACAAGCAGGTTGAATGTGTTGGTCAAATTTGACAGGTGTCTTTAACTTGAATAAAGCGACATCGTTGTATAGACTCTTTGCTCTTCTGAACGGATGCCGGATTATTTCGGATATGTTGAAAATTTTTGAGTTGGTGGTGTCGGTGAAGTTCTTTGCGCCCAAACGGATGTACTTTGCTGGACTGAAAATAGTACAAATTTAATTAATCGTTTTCTAATTCGTTTACTAATTGAATGATGGGGATTACTAATAAGAATAAAAACTAACTACACTTTATCTACAACTTTATTGAAAAATTCATTCATTTTATAAGGAAAATTTGGAGTGACAGTAGTCAGAAATATTTAATTTTTCAGATTTAATTAACAAAAAACGCTGAAACACTTAAAAAAATCGTATATTGAATGATTTATTTCATAGTTGTAGATTAGTTCACTTGAAATTTCATTTAAACCTTTTGTACACATCTATTATTTAAAAGCAGTGACCCCAAACTGTTTGATTAAGAAACCTGGAAACTAAAATTGCAAATTCTCAAAGAATTCTTTCAGTGCCATGAAAATATATGCACGAAGTTGTGAATCACCTGTATAATGTTCATTAAATCAAAATTTCCAAATATTTTTAATGCAAAATTTTTTCTACAAGCGTTTTGGGGATTTTATCATCGAAGTGACTTGAAAATAGTAATTATTTATTGTATATCTAGGCTGTAAAGAAGGATTTTTAATTATGAATTTCAATTATTATTTTTCGAGGCTTTAGCCGTCAGCTGTCAAGTGCACAGCACAGGTAGCGCTCTGTTTGGTTGAAAAATGCGGAACTAAAATTGTACTTTTCGCTATGATTTTGCGGAGCTAAAGTACTCATTCTCGTACTCATTATTGTACGATTTCATAAAAAATATAAGAATTAACTTACCTTCTATTAACAACATTATACGCACAGTGGGCCGTACTCAGGAAATACTGGTCACTTATTAATGCTCCAGAACAGGTCCACTGAATCAAATTTTGTGCTTGCTCATAACCAATTACTTCCAAGAAACTGTCTGCTTTCTCGACACCAACTGCTCCCTAAAAGCAGTTAGAAAATGATTTAGTGTGTCGAACAAATGCAGCAATAGGGAACGCGCTGTCGTAGAGGGATCAAAATTGGTACTAGATATGAATGTATCATCACAAACAAGAGTTCAATTGAAAGATAGAAGTTCAATCTAGATCCGTCTAGTGTTGAAATTTGCCATTTTTGTAGATTTACTGAGTAACAGTTATGTGAAGTTAACCAAGTTATGACTTTATGGCATTGTAAAGTTGAAACAAAAAATAAAACTAATATTTCAACACTTAATGGACGTGGAGCTCATCTTTATCTTTAAATTTAAAAAAAATTAAGTCGATCCGACCAAAATTAGTCTCAATTTCATTCCCCATTCAAAAGCATGTTTTTGCTGCGCGTAACGTTCCTACATTACGCTCTTAATAGTTATCAAATTTAAAGACTCGGCTTGCACCTCGTCCATAAACAGATTCGTCCTCTAAAACTCTGTTTGATTGTAAAATACAATTTACAATTCTTCAAATAATTTTACTTACTATGAAAGGATAATCGCCACCATTGCAGATGTTGTTCTTTTTAAGCAATTCGTTATATTCTTGACATTCTATAACGGAAATTATTGATGTAAATATAAAATATTTTTATCCACAATCATCTCATAATTAGCATTTATTTGTGCTCATTGCAACTATATAATGTGACTTATTATCTACTAGTGGAATAAAGTAACTTTATTCCACTGTTCATAGCAACAAATACCAAAGCATCACAGCAATGCATTTATTTCTTACAATCTTGATCTAGAATTTGATAAATTATAAAATGACATTTTGTAAAACGAAATAATTTTGAATAAAAGTTTTTATTGTGGATAAAACGTTATATTGTATTCGTGTTTTAGTTGCGCATTATCCACTCAAAAAATTAAACGCTCGAACTTTGTTCTCGCATTTAAACATTTTTTCGTGGATAAAACGCCATCTAAAACACTTATACAATAAATAACTATTATATTATTATTTAAAATAAAAATATATTCTTACTTGTTCTGCTGATACGTTCCTTCCCTGGTCGTCTAGCAAAAGCAAGAGATATTAGAAGAATAACTGTAAATACAGTCTTCATGGTTTCACTAATATACGGTCTTTAACTCTTAGAACACTTCTATCTTCCTTATATACATGTTAGCCGTTGTTTTGTTGGGATTCTCGAAAACCAGTCTGAAATCTACATAAATAATCCATGAGATGTTCCATTACATTATATCAATTTTGAATACGGTACATTCATTATTAATATGATAATTTTTGTTTCCCAATACAGGCTATCTAACATATTGTATGTAGGTATTTTATCGCATTTCCTGATCTTTTACCAAATTTTGGTTTAGATTACCAGCCAATCGTGATAAAAAAAACCATTCGGAATTTTTATCTGTGTGTACTAGATAATGTGTATTTTGAGATCACGGTTTTATAAATTAATTTCTACGTTTGCATATACTCGAACATTATTATTATAACGGTAACGCACATGCCCTTTAGTGATCTTTTTTTTCGCACAGGATAAACAAAAATGCCACGAATCTACACTATGCTAAGAAACTGAGTGTCCACTTCTATGTTTATATTTTATATTATTTACTTCGTGGTACCTATATCAATTTTAAATACTTACCAACCAATCTTATAAATTTATATTATTTTTTTGATATTAATAAGAATATTTGAATAATAATTAAAACAATACATTTCATAATTTCTTTACCTATTTATATAACATATTTTAATTACATGAAAGTATTAATTATTGAAACAACCAAGTGTTTTATTGTTTAATTTAATCTTAAATTTATATTAATTTTTGCTATTAATAAGAATATTTTTAATAATAATTAAAACACATAATACATTTCATAATTTCTTTATTTATATAACATTATTTTAATTACATGAAAGTATTATTATAATAATTGTTGAAACAACCAGGTGTATTCTTGTTTAATTTATTTACTAAGGCCATACAACACTTTCAATCCAATCAACATAAACAGAAACTTTGACATTTAATCCAGGAATACCTGCGCAAAAAAGTTTTCCTTTGCTAACTAAACCAGCAATGTTCTGCATGCAGGACAACTCTTTGTCCTTTTCCAAGAAAACTGCAGCGCTATTTACCTGAAAAACAAAAATATTAAAGTAAAATAGGATTTAAATCAACCACAGCGATACGCTATATTGCTCATAAAAATAAAATGTAATTAAAAACAATTACCTGACAAGTGTTTTCACCTGCAATGTTACAAAACAGTGTGTCGAAGTTGATTCCATTGGGTAACTGTCTGTTTATATCATTATATGTATTATTGCACTCTTCTTTCGAAGCGACTAAATTTTTCTCATGCACGAGTATTCCCTTCTCTCTTTGGCCCTTTCGTGTCCAGAAACTGAACCCGGCAACATCATACTCTGGCAAATCCTCTCCAGAATATAGACAAGCAGGTTGAATGGACTTTGTAAAGTCTACAGGTTTTTCTAACTTGAAGAGAGCGATGTCGTTGTACACTATCGGTCTTTTGTAACCAGGATGGAGGATTATTTCAGCGATGTTGAATATTTCAGCTGTGGAGTTTTCAGAGAAGTCTCCGCCTAGGCGAACGTACTTTGCCTGACTAGAAATAAAACATTATTTAAATTAATTGTTTGTTCTATTCAGTCAATTAATAAGATATAGTCATGGGTCAAATCTTCAATAGTATATTAAGTATCAAGGGCGATATGTGCAGTTTACCGGTTGAGGATAATCTTTGGAGACCGTACTAAAAAATAAGCAATCGTGCAAAAAATAATATAACAATAATTACCTATTACGTACAATATTCCTAGAACAGTGTGCCACAGTTAAAACATATTGATCACTAATTAGAGATGCAGTACAAGACCATCTAATGTTTTTGTCTGAGTCTTCAAAACCAATTGCTCCCTGAAATTATACGAAAAATATTTTACAAATACGAATTACTAAATATAATAAATTAACTGGAAATTTAAAATTACCACGAAAGGATAACCTTCAGGATTGCATATGTTGTTCCTTTTAAACAATTCGTTGTATGCTTCACATTCTGAAATATAAATATATAATTTTAGAAGAATTTTTTGTCGAATTAAATTTCTTACTTCGTCTGCTTATTTGTTCATCTGGGAAAATAATTCTTGCACAAGCAGAAGATATTAAAAGAACAATAAAAGCAGTCTTCATGGTTTCGCTGATGCTGTGTTACTAATTTTTGTATCAAAACTAGTTCTACTTTATATACCTTACATATGCGTTGTTTATTTCTTGTGGGGATTCCCTTTATAAACAAGTAATGAATCTTAATGTTAGAAAAACCGCATGTTTATTTTGCTTTATAATTCTTGTTCTGAACTTAATTTTTTGTGCAGTGTTAACCTGACTGGATTCGATCCTGGTTTGTGAGAACCACAGTCGATCACGTTGCGCACTCAGATCCATACACAACAACTTTAATAATCAAATTAAATTGTAGTTTTTTCTTGTTGAGTTTTCAGCATTTTTATAAGTCTTCGTGATCGAGTTAAATATATTTGATTCCAGTAGAACATTCTTCTTTAAGATATTTGTAAATAACAAACCTTTATCTGCGACTTATGTATGAACATTAAATGTGTGATTTTTGCGTTGTAATCAGTACATCAAATAATATTATAATACCTACCCTTAAACTTTTTCCTGAAGGATTTATCAAATTTTTTTATTAATAATTTAGTTTACCTTTTGGTATTAATATTCCAAGCACAGACTGCCGCAGTTAAAACATATTGGTCACTAATTAGAGACGCAACGCAAGTTCATGTAATATTTTTATCTGGCTCTTCAATGCCAATTCCTCCCTAAAATTGTGCAAAACTTTAACGAATTACAAAATGAACATAATATATTAAAAATTATACTTACTATGAAAGGATATTCATCAGCATTGCAGATGTTGTTCTTCTTATACAATTCGTTGTATTCTTGACATTCTGTAACACAAAACATTAAATTAAATTAATAATCAAAAATAAAAATTAAAATCTTGTTTTTCTTACTTAGTCTGCTGATTCGGTCTTTGCTCGTACTTCTTGCAAAAGCAGCAGATATTAAAAGAGCTGCAATAAACATAATCTTCATAGTTTCACTGATGTTGTGTCACTAGTTTGTTATTGTTTTAAAACGAGTTCTACTTTATATTAATCCGTGTTTGTTGTTGTTGTTGTTGTTTGTTTGTTTTTTGTGGGGATTCATTATAAAAAGTCTTGAATTTTAATTTAAGGAAAAATAGATTAATATTTCTTTTTCCTTCATACCTACTACCAACATCTGAGGTCTGAATAAGTAATTAATCAATGGTTAACATGTAATTATAAATACGTGCACATTTAAAATACTTGTATTTTATGTAGAAATTTTTATATGTCTAATTCTATTTTAAAATGAAGGAAACTAATTATTTATTTAAAATATAGTAAAGCTAATGATCTTAAATATATTTAATAAAACTAATTACATTCCCCGTATGAACGATATTGACAGTTTTTATTTATGACAGCTTCTAGCACTTTTTTTACTTTCAAGAAATTTTTAGTAAAAACTTTCCTCGTGTGAACGGGGCATTAAGAATGTGTTGGTTATCAATATTAAAACAAATAGTTATTTAATTATTTATTTTCATATAAACTAATATGTATTACATAAAAGTATTACTAATGCCATACAACGCTTTCAATCCAATCAACATAGGCAGAAACTTTGACATTCAACGCAGGAAGACCTACGCCCCCTCCCTTTGTTAAAATTCTTAGACCATCAATATTATGTATACAGGTCGACTCTTTATCTTTTTCCAAGAAAACTGCAGCATCGTTCAACTAAAAAAACAAAAATAATACATCATTATCACGAAGTATAATTTAAACATAGGAGTGGCTACTCCGTATCTTAACTATACTGTAGATTCGTGGCATTTCTGTTTACCCTGTGTGAGAGAGAAAGATCACTACCATCGTTACCCTTGTTCATCGTCATAGAATGCATGCTCTGAGCTGGCTCGTATTTTCTGTCTCTCTCTAGAAGGTAAACCGAAAGGCCACACTTCATCCGCCCTAGTGTCATATATTTTACTTCGTGATGAAAGGTAGGCAAACAATTAGTTTCAAATTACCCAACTAGTTTCTTCAATATTACAAAACTGTTTGGCAAAGTTGACTCCATTTGGCATCCGCCTGTTTGCTGGAAATGTACTATTGCAATCTTCTTTCGAAGCGACTAAAGTCTTCTCATGTGTTTTTACCCCCCTGCTGTTATGGCCTGTTTCAGTCCAGAATTCGAATCCTGCTATATCAAATTCTGTCAAATCTTCTCCTGTGTATAAGCAAGCAGGTTGGATAGACTTTGTAAAGTCTACAGGTTTTTCTAACTTGATGACCGCGATGTCGTTGTACCTCTTCGGTCTTTTGTATCCAGGATGGAGAATCACTTCAGCGATGTTGACAATTTTAACTTCGGAGCTATTTGAGAAATCATCTCCACCTAAGCGAACGAACTTTACCTGACTGGAAATAAAACATTATTATTAGCCTGTTTTTGGGTAGAAACGAGGTAGAAACTGGAACTAGGTTTTAGAAACTTTTTTCAGATTTTTTTTGTCTAGAATCACATCCAAGTTTTGTACTAGTTTCTTGATCAGCCGGTAATCAATGTTACCAACACCAAATATTTAAGTCGTAAATTTTACTATTTTGTTATTAATTAGAAATATGAATGGAATATGTAAATTACAAAAAAAATAATGAAACTTTATGGTACAATATGAAGAAGTCAAGAACCCGAAATCGCTTCTGGTCATCTTGTCGTGCTTGTTGAAGTCAATGTATGTACAGAAGGTTGCCAATGCAAAATGTGCGTTTACTGCGCAGGTCTAGTTTGAAACTTGGACGAAAAATAGGTCCGGAGCTATTTTTTCAAGTCGGAAAAAGTCGTTTCTAATATGAATCTTGGAAGGAGATTTTTGTGTTTTAAATTATCATATTTTGCATTCTGAAATCTAGTATGAAACTTGTCCAAATTTTATTCTGTTATTCTACAAGGTAAAAATTCAAACTCTATTTTAATTATTACTACTAAAATGGTTTTTAATAAATTGTCGTACCTTTGAGGAGTTCCAAAGAACATAGCACAATGTGCCGCAGTTAAAACATATTGCTCACTAATAAGAGACGCAGTACAAATCCATGTAATATTTTTATCTGGCTCTTCATAACCAATTCCTCCCTGAAATTATACAAATCATTTTTAAATTACTTAACGATCTATACTAGAACTAACACAATTTATTAGAAATTAATGGTTACCACGAAAGGATATTCGCTATCATTGCAGATGTTGTTCTTCTTATACAATTCGTTGTATTCTTGACATTCTGTAACACAAAACATTAAATTAAATTAATAATCAAAAATTAAAATTAGAATCTTGTTTTTTTTACTTAGTCTGCTGATTCGTTCTTTGCTCGTACTTCTTGCAAAAGCAGCAGGTATTAAAAGAGCAATAATAAAAACAGTTTTCATGGTTACACTTATGTTGTGTCACTAATGTTCGTATCAAAACTAGTTCTACTTTATATACAAACACATTGTCTGTTTTTGTAGAGATTCCCTATAAAAAGTCTTGAATCTTAATATCAGAAAAACCAGATTATTGTTTTATTTTCCTTTATACTTCTGAGTTCTCAACATGATTTGTGAATGTAGGTATAATTAATATACGGTTAACATGTAATTATAAAGTCGTGTGCGTTTAAAGTATACTTGTTGTTTTATAATATTATTTTTATTTTATACTTAATTTCCACCTTTATTTTTTATAAACAAATTAAGTTCAAACAAAAATAACTAATACATCTACATTTAATAAGAATGTATAGTACTAATATTATAAATAAAACGCATAGTTCTTTAAGAATTTATTTATTTATATAAAATATGTCTTATATGGAATTATTACAAACGCCATACAACGCTTTCAATCCAATCAAGATAGCCAGAAACTTTGATATTTAATCCAGGAATATCTACACAAGTTCCCCGTCTTGTGCTAATTAAACCAGCAATGTTCTGCATGCAGGACAACTCTTTGTCCTTTTCCAAGAAAACTCCAGCATCATTCACCTAAAAATATAAAATGATACACCATTACTATTACATCAGAGTGCAATTGGACTTAAAACAACCAAAGACAATAATTGGGACGCGAGCCATTGTTAACTTCACTTCCTAGCTAGGAAGAAATATTTTTCCGGCTAGCTGGAAATATTTTTCCAGCTAATTTGACAAATTTTCTGTATTTTTCTAATACGTAGATAAATATAACCATACACGAAGCGTAGTTCATCAAGATTTAATGTCTATTTGACAGCTTCCAATTACTGTCACTAGATGGAGACCTCTTAGGAAGAGTTAACTCTGCACACCTCAGTCATCTAAAGCCCTGTTCGTACGAGGATTCTTAGAAGATTCTATCAAGATTCTGAATCCTGGAAAAGAAGAAGTTTTCTTCTTTCTAGTGAGAATTACCTATTAAATTGCGGTGCCGCTAAATTGAATCTTCAATGAGTCTTGGAAAAGAAGTAGGTATCAATCAAAACTGTGAATTAATTTTTTTTTCAAGATTCAGAATCTTGAAATTTCTTCTTTTCCAGGATTCAGAATCATGGTAGAATCTTCAAAGAATCCTCGTGCGAACATTGCTTAATACAGTGCTCGGCTAATCGGAATGTAATTATACTATTACTTATGAAAATTAATGTTAAGCCCTATTCACACAAGGCTTCTTTGAGGATTCTTTGATATTCCTGTATTTTGAGAAAAATTATCCACGTGAGAATTGCCTGTCAAAAAGCGGTGCCGCTAAATTGAATCTTCAATGAGTCTTGGAAAAGAAGAATTTCTAATCCATTGACAGCTTCAAGACAGTGAATTAATTTTTTCAAAGATTCGGATGCATGAAAGAATCCTCAAAGAATCCATGTGTTATCCAGTAAAAAATAATGTTATTTATATTACCTCACAGATGTAAAAGTACCCTGCATTGTGACAAAACTGTCTGTCAAAGTTGACTCCATTGGGCAACCATGAACTTGCTTTATATGTATTATTGCATTCTTGTTTCGAAGCGACCAAAGTCTTGTCATGTTTTATCACCCCTTTGCTGTTTTGGCCTGTTTGAGTCCAGAAACTGAATCCTGCCAAATCATACTCTGTCAAATCTTCTCCTGAGTATAGACAAGCAGGTTGGATGGACTTTGTAAATTCTACCGGTTTTTCTAACTTGAAGAGAGCGATGTCGTCGTGCGATATCGGTCTTTTGGAACCAGGATGGAGAATCATTTCAGCGATGTTGAAAATTTTAATGCTGGAGTTTTTGGAGAAGTCATCTCCTCCAAAGCGAACGTACTTCGGTTCACTGGAAATGAAACATTATAAGTATCTATTTTGGAAGATCGAAATAATGGGCACACCACTCACAAACGTTGTAGATTTTATTTTTCATAAAGTCGACGTTTCGGCTACGTTTTTAGCCTTCCTCAGGACAAATAATAATTAACAAAATCGAGTCAAAAATTATCCTGAAGTCAATAATTATCTGACAGTTTACTCGCACCGAAAACACTTTTACAGTACTTTTCAACTTAAAAATGACATTGCATAGCTAGAATGCGGCAAAGTACGAGTTTCGGGCTGGTTTCAGGCAGCTGTAGTAGTGGAATAGAAAAAAAGTAAAATCTAGAATATTCTAGGAATTCGGAAAAAACCTAGACGGGCCGCTTAACGACGAGAATGACTTACCATCAAGTTAAAGTTTATTAAGTCTATTTATTCTTGTGTAAATGGTCACCAAGAATTTGGTTATGCTACGCCCTGAACCATTATGTAATTTTTCATTTGTCCTGAGGAAGTCTTAAAACGTAGCCGATACGTCGACATTATGAATAAATATCAAAATCTGCAACATTTGTGACTGGTGTGTCCATTATTTCGACGTTCAATATTTAACTTATATTATGTTTTCTTTTTACTATTGTTTACCTGTGAAGCCAAGCACAGTGTGCCGCAGTTAGAACATATTGGTCACTAATTAGAGACGCAGAACAAGTCCATGTAATATTTTTATCTGACTCTTCTACACCAATTCCCCCCTGAAATTTTGTATAACATTTTACGATTCAACACAATTTATTAGAATATAATTACCAAAAAAGGATATTCGCTATCATTGCAGATGTCGTTCTTCTTATACAATTCGTTGTATTCTTGACATTCTGTATCACAAAACATTAAATTAAATTAATACTCCAAAATTAAATTAATGAATCAAAATTTTTCTTACTTAGTCTGCTGATTCGTTCTTTGCTCGTACTTCTTGCAAAAGCAGCAGATATTAAGAAAGCTACAATAAACACAGTCTTCATGGTTTCACTGATGTTGTGTTACTATTTATTGCTTCAAAAAAAGTTCTCTTTTATATGCATACGCGTTGTTTCTTTTTTTGTGGGGATTCCCTATAAAAAGTTTTGAATCTTATGATAGAAAAACCCCGTGAATGATTTTTTCCTTCATATATCTGAGATTAGAACATGACTCAGACCTCAGATCTGCCTAATTTATTATAAGTGCTAAATTAACCAACCAGCGCTTCCACAATATTCCAATTTCAATTATACTTATAATCTAGCTTTAAAAAGAATGTGTAGATAACTTTTTTATTACAATCGATACATTCATGTAATAAGAATGTGCAGCAATAATAATAGAACACATAATTCTTTAGAAATATCTTTATTTATATAAAATATATTACATGGAATTGTTACTAAGGCCATACAACACTTTCAATCCAATCAACATAAGCAGAAACTTTAACATTCAATCCAGGATTATGACTGCAAATTCCTTTTCCTGTGCTAACTAGACCAGCAATGTTCTGCATGCAGGACAACTCTTTGTCCTTTTCCAAGAAAACTCCAGCGCTATTCAGCTAAAAACAAATCGTAATACAATTTATTATTTGATTGAGCACTAAAATAAAATGTCTCGTCTCAATAACTATATATTGCATGTTCTCATGGAAGTTTCCACAATATATTGTTAACTGATACCCAAGAAAGCTGTTGTTTGATTTATTATATTTAGATTCAGCCGTTCGGTCTGTATTATTTTATTTCATATACAACGTTCCTGATGAATGAAACGCAAAGCTCTTAAAACGTCGGATATTAAACAAAATAAAGAACTGAATCCAAATGTAATCGTTTATTTATTATTAGACTCAGGAAAAATAGACAATAATTAAATTTACCTCACAAGAAGTTTTGCCTTCTTTGTTGCAAAACTGTATGTCGAAGTTAACTCCATTGGGCATTTTCCTGTTTGCTTCAAAAGTTTTGTTGCACTCTTCTTTCGAAGCGACTAAATTTTTCTCATGCACGAGTATTCCCTTATCTCTTTGGCCCTCTCGTGTCCAGAAACTGAACCCGGCGACATCATACTCTGCCAAATCCTCTCCAGAATATAGACAAGCAGGTTGAATGGACTTTGTAAAGTCTACAGGTTTTTCTAACTTGAAGAGAGCGATGTCGTTGTAAATACTCGGTCTTTTTAAATCAGGGTGGCGAATAATTTCAGCGATATTGAAAATTTCAGCTTTGGATGCTTCCGAGAAGTCTCCCCCTAGTCGAATGTACTTCGCTGGTCTGGAAATAAAACATCTTTAATTTTTCATTTCTTCTCCTTACATCTTTCATTATTTAATTTTATTTAGCCATAGTTATATTACTTATCATTTCTTTCTAACTGATTTTTAATAATTATTATGAATGTATTACACGTATTATACTTTATTTAAAAACTAGGAAGAACAATCTAAAGTTGGAGTGCTGAAAGTGATCGTTTTTTATTACAAAGTTTGTGTGGTGTAAAACTGGTGTTACATCAGCCAATCAAAAACGATCAGTTTTAGCATTCCAACTTCAGATTGCTCCGTTTAGTTAAGAAATCAACTATAGTCGCGGAAAGCAATAAAAATATATGCACAAAGTTATGAATCACCTGTATATCTTATACCGTGTGTGCGGTTGTCAGCCGTCAATAACTTACAGGCACTCATGGTTGTTGGTTGAGAGCACACAGAAGAGATTTTGTGCTATTGTTCTGCATTGTGTATGTGTGGTGTATTATACAGGGAAATAATAATTGGCTAATTACATTATTCTTATTGCAAATAGTTATTAAGAATAAATTTGATTACCTTCGATTTGCAATATTCACAGTACAGTGGGCCACAGTTAAAACATATTGATCACTAATTAGAGACGCAGAACAAGTCCATTGAACTTTATCTTCATCTTCAAAACCAACTGCTCCCTGAATTAAACAAAACATTTTATAGTCACTTAACAAATTACAGAATTAACATAGCTTATTAAAAACTAATAATTACCACAAAAGGATAATCGCCGTCATTGCAAATGTCGTTCTTCTTGAACAATTCGTTGTATTCTTGACATTCTGAAACAAAACAAATATTGGAGCAAACATTCCATACTAATAAATTTAGAAGAATCATTCAATAAATACTTGTTGATTTATTAAATAAATAGTTTTCTGGGTTTAGTTCTGTATAAATATTTATTTATTTCAATGTTTCCATAGACTGCACGTCTACCTTCGTCAGCAATATTGACAATAGTTTATTTACTATTTGTTGATAGAAATTAAAATCTTGTTTTCCTTACTTAGTCTGCTGATTCGTTCCTTGCCAGTGCTTCTGGCAAAAGCAACAGCTATTAAGAGAGCAACAATGAAAACAGTCTTCATAGTTTCGCTGATATCGTGTCACTAATTATAGTATAAAACAACTTCTACTTTTATATACATACGCGTTGTTTGTATGTTTTTGTTGGGATTCCCTACAAACCAGTCTTGAATCTTATTAGAAAAACCACATGAATATGTTACTTTTCCTTACGTATATGATTTTGAACTTGATATCTGAATAATGAATCCATGGTTAACATGTTCCAATTAAATGCGTGCGCGTTTAAAAACACTTGTATTTTATGTTAGTACCTATTCTTATTCACCATTATATCTACATTTTATAATAAATAAGATAAACTGCAGGTTTTTCTTTTGTGGTTTTATGTATTGTCTTAATATTTTATCCAAAGATTCTGACTTCAATTCTCACCTAATGGCGCAACAGCGTCTTCTTGTTCTTTATTAATAAATTAATTTTTTTCTTATCAAATTTTTACCTCTCGCCTCATATTCTATAAGAGAGGTATTGTAATGGGTCAAAATTTTCGAGTATGAGTTTTTGGTGGATAAGCACGTTTCAGGGTCTCTAGAATACGAATTTACTATTTTCACGATGATGTCTGTGTGTGTGTGTGTGTTTGTGTGTTTGTGTGTTTGTGTGTTTGTGTGTTTGTGTGTTCGTGTGTTTGTGTGTTTGTATGAACCGAGGATTTTTCGTCCACGATAACTTAAAAAGTATCGAACCGTTTATAACCAAATTTCTTATTTAAGTTTTTGATAAGTATCTTAACACCGGATAACATTTTGGTAGAAATCTGCAAACCGGAAGTAGTACTTTTAGAAGTTTGGAAAAGTTTTCCTTAAATATATTGGTACATTATTTATTTATGACAATTTTTGCAATTAAAAATAAAAGAAATTGTGATTATCTATGTGTACAGTTAATTATAAATACAAATTGCTGAATCTGGAAGTATTTAACAATAAAATAAAGTACAATTAATATTCTATCTTGTTGTCCATGATATGAAATTTGTTTCTACATAAAATTTGAATTATTATGACAGTGACAGTACAGTTGACATCTTTTGCTTGCATATTGGTTTACATTATCGTTTACATATTACATGAAGATGAAACTATTAAAATGTAAGTAAAACTATTTATTAGATTAGTAGAATAAGCAGAATTAGGCGAGAGGTCGTGTGGTGGCCACAGCAGATTTTTTTTAAACAATTATCCAATTGACTAAAAAATTATGCAAAACTCGCCTTTTTGTAATTTTTAGAATTTATTTAATAAAATATCGGAAGGTGTTTTGCAAATTTAATTCTTTAACCATATACGCACAATAACCTTTAAGAACATATTGTAAAATGTGAGATCATACATTGCAAAACTAAATTCAGAAAATGATTTTTTGTAGCATGCTTTTTTATTTTTATTTGATAGCAAGAGGCGTGTCTTTAATCAAATATTTATTAATATTTGTTACAGCAAAAAAGATAATAAATAAATATTTACACATAGTCCTGTTAAATTGTTCCTTTTATTTATTTTATAATAAATTTACAAATATAAATAGCAAATATGCATATTTGCGATTGTTACGAGCTATAAAATAACATCTTGTTCAAGGCTCAGCGGAGACTACGGCAAAAAAGTAACACTTTACTCCCGGATGTACATAAAATCATCATTTATTAATAGTTTTAGGCCATAAAACGCTTTCAATCCAATCAACAAATGCAGAAACTTTAACATTCAGTCCCGGGTTTCCAGTGCAAATTCCTTTTCCTACATCTACAAGACCAGCAATGTTCTGCATGCAGAAAAACTCTTCGTCTTTATGTAAGAAAACTCCACCGCTATTCAACTAAAACAAAAATAAAATATGATAAACAGATAGATAGCAACTAACAATTATTTGTCATTTTTAAAAGCAGTGATCTGAAAATAGTTTCAGACCGTCACTATTAGCAACAGTCTTCAAAGGTCTGCAATTTTCAAGTAATACCCAAAAAACCATCTGTTAATACCGATAGTAGTAAAACATTAATAAGATTTAGTACGTAAACTTATTGATTTGCTCAGATTTTCACCATTAATATTAATACTATAAATAAATGTTTATAACATTTACTATCCGTGCAGCTACAGTTGGCCGGGGCAGTAAGAAAGAGAAAAAATATGCACAGAACTTATTACTCGCCTAACGCAACTAAGTCAAGAGAAAAACCGAGCTGGACGACTTCTTTATACTGTTCGAGGTAGCGAAGCGGTTTCTGCCAAAAATTTGTTGGTTATCTATTCTGCTCGATTAATATTATGCCCTAAATCGACCATCTCTTATTTCGCGTACTGTACTGGAAAACATCTTACCTCACAAGCTACGTCCCCGTGTTTGTTACAAAACTGTACGTCAAACTTGACTTCGCGTAATTGTGGTTCGTAAGTTTTTTTGCAATCTTCTTCTGTAGCAACTTCAGTCTTCTCATGCACGAGTATTCCTCTGTCTCTTTGGCCTTCCTTTCCCCAGAAACTAAATCCGGCGACATCATACTCTGTCAAATCTTCTTCAGAATATAGACAAGCAGGTTGAATGGACTTTGTAAAGTCTACAGGTTTTTCTAACTTGAAGAGAGCGACGTCGTTGTAGTGTCCAGATGAATTGAAATCAGGGTGGCGAATAATTTCAGCTATGTGGAAAATTTTTGCGTTGGTTTCATCGAAGTCTCCACCCAGGCGAACGTACTTTGCAGGGCTGAAAATTTTACACCTTATTACAACAGTGCACACAAAAAATTAATTTGATGATAAATAATTGCTGCTATATTTTCATATTAAATACAATAAAATGGAGTAGTCATTCGACACCAGAAAATTATTTTTTAGAATATTCATACACAGGAAAATGCATGAACAAATAGATTCAAATCTAGAAAATGTATACGTTATAAACTACCTGATTATCATACTGTTATTAATTATTAATTACTGAAATATTTTAATATTAAGTACAATTAATAAAATGTACTCTTTCATACGGAATATTTTAATCAATAATTTGTTATAAAATTCAGGGGCCCAGATATAAACATTTAAATTACATAGATTTTACCAAGATACTCATAATATGTTATTAATTAATAGCTGCGATATTTTCATATTAAGAACAATAAAATGTACACTCATACGAAATATTTTAATCATTAATTTGTTAAAACATTCAGGGGCTATCTATTTATTAAATGATATCCTAAGATTTTTGTGTTATTTTAATGCAAACATAGGAAGATGCAAATCGAGAAAATTAGTTTGTCTCTTCAACACAAGGGTGATACACAAATTAGATTGAACTATACTAAATTAACAACCCAATACCAATCTTGAGTCCCTTTTTTTAGATTTGCATCTTCCTGTGTTTGCATTTATGCCGAATCTAAAATTCTAGATTTTATTTGAATTAATCGAACCTTTAAATGCAGGTATTTTATTCCTTATAAATTTTCTAGGTTTGCAATTTATGGTATTTTTTGTGTATGAATATTCTAGATTTTTATTTTCTGGTGTTGAATCGATTTCCAATTAAATATGCACTCATATTTAATATTATCTCAACAATAAAAATATCCATTTTAAAATTTGTATTAAGTGACACAGAAAACAGGGTACCTATGTGAGACTGAAGCTGTCACACCCAAGTTGGGTAAAGGCATGATAGATAATGATAATTTTTTTACCTGCTAGGAGTTCGAGCACAGTGTGCGACAGATAAAACATATTGATCACTGACTAAAGATGCAGAACAAGTCCATTGAATCTCTTTATCTTCATTTTCAAAACCAATTACTCCCTGAAAATTTAACAAGCATTTTTTAAATTTATTTTGCGACTGTTGAAATCAATATATTTACCACAAAAGGATATCCTCCATCATTGCAAATGTTGTTCCTTTGAAACAATTCGTCGTATTCTTGACATTCTACAAATTGAAGTATAAAAATACAATTATTGTACATAAAGAATTTAACAAATAGATTCTTATGAAAGTGTTCATAACAGTTTAAAATAAAAATAAGCATACTTAAGACATGTGGATTTAATTTAAAAATATTTTTAAGCAGAAGGATTGCTTGCATAATTCGTACTACAATACGTGTTTTATTTTCGAAGCTGTGAACACTTAGACTTATCTATAATTTAATTTATATTTCTTATTTTCATAAATGTTAATCAATCTTAATTATATGGCAAATTAAACAAATAATTAGTACTTATAAATAATAACTCTGCAAATATTCTTTCTTATCTTACTTAATCTGCTGATTCGTTGCCGGCCTGTGCTTCTTGCAAACACAAAAGATATTAACAAAATAAGAACATTAAAAATAAATACAGTCTTCATGGTACAACTGATACTGATCTACTGATGTTCTGATCTGCTTTTAATAGTTACGGTATGACAAAAAGTTCTACTTTATATGCACACGCGTTCTTTGTTTTATGTGGAGAAACCAGTCTTAAATTTTTTTAGTAGGCAAATCAGAATGAAGTTCCAAATCATTCCTAGAACTTCTGAACTTGATTTTGATAATTTATTGGTAGTAAAACGAAAAAACGATTAACACATTATGATTATGATTACTAAAACAATACAAGTACAATAATTATAAATAAAATTCGGGATATATCACGACTTCGGATATACCTGCATAATAAAATTGGTACCTATATAAATTGATACTGATTTTGCATCAAAGTTTTTTTTAATTGAAAAAAATCATAAACCTCGATTCAGACCTCCCAATTATAAGTACCTATATAATTATAATTATCGAGTTATTTACTGTTTACCGTACCTAAGTGTAAGAAATATTATTCTTCTTAAATTAATTATTAATATTGTACTCGTACTTTATGCATTATTGTTATTTCTTTTCTTTCCTTGTTAAATAAAAACGTCTTATTTTATCCCGGAAAAAAGTTAATTTTCTGTTTCTACGATAGCACATTAAATATATGTTTTTAATGTAATTTTCTACTAAAAACATTATTTTTATTTTTAGCTTGTTTGTGTCTAAGTTGTTAATAACAAAAAAATTATAAATCATAGGTACTTAATTCAATAAATAAATCAATTAAAAATTATTTTAAAAATCTATATTTTGTTACTTTAACAAATAGTAATCAAATTAATTCCATATTATTGTGAAGGCCAGACGATATTTTCAATCATGTCGACATAACCAGGAACATTTGTATAAATGTCAGGAGTAGAACCACAAAAAGATAGTCCTGCAGATAGAAGTCCTACAATATTGTACATGCAATCCAGTTCTTGGTTGAGGTATTGTAGAGGAGCCCCACTTTTTATCTACACACACACAAATATTAAATAAAGAAAAAAATACAGCAATTGTAAATTAGAATTAATTTTTAGATTATTATTATTATATTTAGAGTATTCTCCTTATATCCGCATCACTGAACTACATAAAATAACGGGAAGGACGATCTCCATAATGCCCTGTTCACACGTTGCTACTTTGAAGACGCATACGTGCTACTGTAGCATGAAAAGAAATTCAAATCGAAACAATTACCGCAAAAAATCGCTATCTACACACACAACGATCAACGATGTGAAATTATCAACGAGTAGTTCTTGATACTTTGATGCTACAAATTAGCAGCGCTGCTATTTGACAAGCGACTCAGATTTTTTCTTGCTACAGTAGCACGAATGTGTCTTCAAAGTAGCAACGTGTGAACAGGGCATAAGACATGTATATTAAAAGTGCTTCCACCATGGAGCCTTCCATTTTAGATGTATTGGCAGCACTGCTAACCCCATAATTAGTGTCTTTTATTTTTTATGTTACCTAAAGTTAGTGACTTCTCTAACGATACGTCGCGTCGGGTCGTCGACAGCCGTTGTTATTTTTGTCGTTTGGTTTGTTCGTCTTATTCAGTATTTCTGTGTTATCCGTTTTTGGTTTACTATGTTCTATTTTAGTATACTTTATTTAAAATGCCTGCCATTATATCAGCAATACAGGCAACCGCTAATAAGAAAGATACTAGATTAAAATGAAAGACACTAGATATGAGGTTAGCCGTAAGCAGTGCAGCCAATTTATCCAAAATGGAGGGGTCCATACTGGAAGTACATCTCTGTGGTGATCGTCGTTCCCGTAATTTTATATGGTTCAGTAGTGATCCGCATCTTTCGGCTTCGTAAGCTAGGATTTCTCGCGTAGATAATTCCTTACTTTACCCACTAGTAAACTGTGATCTTACTTGACAGGCAGTAGTTCTGGACGGTCCAGCACACAACTGCTGTTCCTCCTTCAATCCATCTGGCATCATCCTTCCAGCAACTCTCTTATAAGCTTCATTGCATTCTTCGCTGTCCACTGTCGCTATATTCTTATCCTGCTTCATGTGTTTGTGGGCAACACCGCGTTCCTCACCCCAACCGGAGACGATGAACCTGTCGGTTTCTTCTATTTCCAGTTGATGGCTTGACAAACATGCGGGACGAATGTTGTCAGAGAACTGTACAGGACGATCGAGCTTGAAGAGAGCGATGTCGTTGTAGATGGTAGAGCGGTTGTAGTCCGGGTGTGTGATGATCTCTGAGATGGTGAAGTCTTTGAATGAGGTGTCGGAGAGTGAGGTTGGGTCGAGCGCGCCTAAACGGATGTATTTGGGGCGGCCTCTACATGGAAACAAACGGAACTAGGTATAGATAGTTTTTTAAAACGAGGGTGGCCATCAATACCAGAAATAATATTCTAGAATATTCATACGTAATAAAAGGGAAGAAACAATAAGCATGTTACGAACACATAATAAAAATGCCAGAGGATACACAAACTAAAATAGTATGGAATGCAAGAACAGCAAAATAAAGGAAAAGGGGAAGAACAGCGATGACTTGGGATGATAACTTAGAGGATATCTTTAAAAAGAACAATATCAGTGGCCAAGA
Organism: Agonum fuliginosum; assembly: GCA_947534325.1. NCBI lineage: Eukaryota > Metazoa > Arthropoda > Insecta > Coleoptera > Carabidae > Agonum > Agonum fuliginosum. Next base: position 3,514,676 of record OX384034.1, on the reverse strand, counting down.
AGCGTAGAGGAAAGCAAAATATAGGAAAGAATGGAAAGAAGTTATTAATAATATAAAATAATTAAAAGAAATTAAAGCAATAAATCTCGTCACTCGAAAGGGTAGATGAGATTTTAAAAGATAATAATAATAAATAATAAAAGGGTGGCGAGTTTTAGGGATCTTTAATTCCCGATGTATTTTATGTTAATTACTTACTTGATTGGAACAGAAGCAGCACAATGAGCAGCTGATAAAACGAATTGTTCGCTTATTAAGGATCCACTGCAAAACCATTCGATGTCGTCTTTTGAACCATGGCCAATCAAAGCCTAAAGTAAATATAATAAATCAAACAATTTTATTTATAAAACTACTTGGAGTAAAAATTTATTAGATACAAGATCTTTAATCATTACAAGAGGCCCAAATAACAAAAACGATATAGATTTATAGAATAAGGATCCAGTATGATTCTGCTCTTTTTAGAGCTTATCTAAACCTTATTTAAATATATTTATGACTTGTAGATTGTATATAAACTGATTTAGTGTCTGAAACACACTATATGTATACCAAAGACAGATTATTTAGTTAAATTCGTATAGAATCATAGGTGTGACATGCGAACAATGGCAAAACGGAACTTTAATGACAAAACGGAACTTTAATGACAAAACGGAAGTTTAAAAAATCTGATGTGGCCAGTTCATGACCTCTGGACGTTCTACTAATCTAATATAGAATTACTTAGGTTAGGTACATATGAAATTTAATAGTTTCATGTTCATGTTATACGTAAATGATAATGTAAACCAAGATGAAGATGAACTGTCATAATAATTCAAATTTTCCAGTTTGCGGATTTCTACCAAAATCTTATCCGATGTTAAGATCCTTATTAAAATCTTAAATATAAAATTTGGTTGTTAAAGGTTTGATACTTTTTGAGTTATCGTGGACGAAATATAGTCACATACGCACACACATCATCGTGAAAATAATAAATTCGTACTCTAGAGACCATGAAACGTGGTTATCTACTAAATACTCAGCCTCGAAAATTTTTACCGATTACAATAGAATATGAGGCTAAAGGTAAAAAATTTAATTGTTTTTGTTATTATAGTGTTTATATTTACCATGTGCGGGAATTCTTTGGCCACCGCGAATTCATTTTGATTTGCAGCACCATACACACAAGTTGTTACACTTTGTGCATATTCTTCACATTCTAAAACCAATACAATTAATGTATTAAACAACTTTAAAATCAAACGAAGCCGAAATTTACTAACTCAAAGTTGGATAATGACTTACTTAGTACAGAAATTCTTTCCTTTGTAGCCTGTGGCTTAACATAATGGGAATGGGCACCAGTCACAGCCGTAAAAAAGATATGTGTGGCACCAGAAGACGCGAACACAAAACAAATAATCCAATACGCTCTCATGTTTCACATTCACGACCTTAACACTCAAACTAACTAGTTCTTCAACAACTTCACTCATTATATTAAGATATGTTTTTCTTTGTCTCCCACCGGCCAAATTAATTATTACACTAATGAAAATATGGTATTTCCAAAACAAGAAAACTGGATTTTTAATGAATTATGTTAATGGTTTTGAATCGAATTTTTTAGAAAGGACTATTTGTTTTTATTTTTTATTATCATGAGTGATTTTTAATGTTGGAAAACGGTACAAAATATATAATTATTTTAAGCAGCCCGTCTACGTTTTTTCCGAATTCGTAGAATATTCCCGATTTTACTTTTTCTTCTATTCCACTCCCTTCCCCACTACTGCAGCTGCCCGAAACCAGCCCGAAACTCGTACGCATCCTAGCTATGTAATGTCATTTTGAAGTAGAAGATACTGTAAAAGTGTTTACGTCACTCGGGGGAGGAAAGCAGTGTTTTCCTCTTGCTAATGGAGGGAGGAAAACACTGTTTTCTTCCCGGTACTGGCGGGAGGAAAACATTGCAAGAAACGTGATTTCGAGGCCCTCGTGACGTAAAATATTGTGTGTCCCACGGGAGGGAAGGCTATTCCTCCCTTGGGCGAAGCCGGCGCCCTCGCTCGGGCCGCCGTTTGGCCCGCGGGAGTAATAGCAATTACTCCCTTGGGCGAAGCCGACGCCCTCGCTCGGACTCGCCTGCGGCTCGCCTTCGGCTCGGGTCGCCGCTTCGCCCGCGGGAGTAATAGCTATTACCCTTGAGCGAAGCCGGCGCCCTCGCTCGGACCGCCGCTTCGCCCGCGGGAGTAATAGCACGTTTCCCTCCCTAGGTGCACAAAATACTATTTCGTTGCGAGTAAACTGTCAGTTTATTATTGACTTCAAGATAATACTTTTTAAAACATTTAATAGAGAAAGAATGAATCTACATATTGTTCCTTTTTAAAAAATTTTAAATAAATTTCTGTCATGAGATATAACCGTGTAAAGTTTACATAAATTGAAAATTTTTATGAATTTTTATAATCATGTACAATTTTTTTATTAAAATTTTAAAAAGGCACAACTTTTATTGATCCTTGAAGTATATAATCCTTATTGAAATAAAATTTTACCATTCTTGTACTGGCCACAAACACTCGCTACGTTAGTACACTTTACGTTGGAGTTTAGGAGGTAGACGGGCCTCTTAAGTGCTTTTTTTAGGTTTATCTCATACAAAAATCTTTATTAATTATTTATTATGTAAAAGTAAACTTTAAACTATTATTTGTCACTAAACTTATACTTCTGTACAAATTATTTTGAATGAAATGCCTACATGTTTCTTTTCTACATTGAACAAATTATCTGATTACATCATATGAATAACTTGTGGCCAAACAATGGCTTCAATCCAATTGATATAAGTGGACACTCGTGTATAGACAACCGGAGACGAACCACAAAATCCCTTTCCAAAAGATGTGATTCCAACAATGTCGTACATGCAGTACACGTCATTATTGTGTATTTGAAGGGCTGCTCCACTTGAAATCTACATAAAACAACAACAATTTAATTCGAAGTTTTGATACTCCCTGTATACATGGTGATTCACAATTCCATGCATTTATTTTGGTATATAGGTAGTACTCAACTTACTGATCATGGAACAAAAAGAATTTTTTTTAAGTTAGTTAATTTAAGGCCAGTTTTCGCAAGTAGCACATTTTTTAAAACACTGGATTGTTGATATATGAATGATTATAAAACCCGGAAACTAAAATTGCGAATTTTGAAATAAATATTTCAGTTTCGTGATAAGTAAATTGACAAGTTGAGCATTTGCCATTAAAATATATGCACGAAGTTGTGAATCATCCTGTATATTAATATCGATAATTCATAGCATGCGAGGCTTCCATACCCAAGTTGGGTAATAGCTAACAGGCATGATAAATATACTATACAAGGGATGATGGCTGATCAAAAAGTTGCGGAACTTTTTGAATTGCGCGCCAACGAGCGTCAAAGAGCTATTCAGTTGGCAGCATTAGTTGTGACTTTTTCTGAGTTCATGTGTTTAGTGTTTTTGAAGTATCTTTCTAACCTTTTTGTTGTGAAGTAACAATCGTTTTTTTACTCATACATTGAAATGTGTTGTTTTACGTCACCTAAGCAACGTCAGGAATGTCAATTTCCTTTTTCTGCACCCGATACACGATCGGGAAATTTAGAAAAAACACCTATTTCTAAAACATAATTTAAAATAACAGTATAGTGTCTCAAACACCCTGTTGCATAATAATAATAATAGCAAATGTTGGAATATTCAGTGAAATCTAATAGTTTTAAAATAATAAATTTAGTGCATTTGATTTTTTTAACTGATGGCGACAGTTTTGACAGCACTCGTACACAACAGTGAAACATAACCAACAAACATAATCTAAGATAAAAATAAAAAGTATATTGAATTTAAATTTGCTACATTACAAGTGAAATTGGTAAGTTTTAAAAATAAATTTATTCTTTTCTGAAGTATTAGACGAATTATGAAGTATTATGTTTATATTATTGTTAGTGCAACTTTGACAGTTTAAAATAGCTAAAAACTTCGTTTATTTGTGGACTATGTTAATTATGCTTGCGTTTTATACTTTTCGTACAAAAAATATTGTACATACCTACCACTTTCGTAAACTTGGTTTCGTTCAATGACACTCATTCGGGAACCTTACGTTTCCGAATTTGGTATGTAAATTACTATTTTGTAAAACCAGTTTATTGTATTTGACGATTTTTCTTTAATTTCATCAATTTTACGATTGGATTCTAAAAAACACCTGTGTTTAGGAAGAGTCTCAACAACCGTACCGTTCTCAGACGAATTTTTTGATCAGCCAATTTAAATTTTAAAATAAAGATTGCTGCGACGTGAGTAACAAGTATTTACCTCGCAAGCTTCGTTGTTATCTTCCGTACAAACCATCAATTTCTCATCAATACCATCCTTGAGCCTCGTTCCAATAAGGCTTTTATAGCTCTCATTACACTTGTCATTCGCCACTTTTCTTATACGTTTATTCTGCCTCAAATGTCCTCTATTGTCTGTTGTGCCGGAAGTAAGTGCCCAACCGGAAATAATAAACTTATCCAAGATGGCGTCGCTTCCGGTGTAGAGGCACGCAGGCCTGATAAACTCGGAGAAAGTGACAGATTGTTGAAGTTTCAACAAAGCGATGTCGTTGTAGAAAACCGGACGGCGGTATTTCGGGTGACGGAGAACTTCTTGGACTTGGATTTCGAGGTACATGGAGGCGTCGTTTGGAGACTCGAAGTCTAGGTCCCCCAGACGGACCCATTTTATTTGTCCGCTAAAGTTTATTTAGCTTAGTAATTGCAATATTTGAGGTTACGGGTGATTCACAACTTCGTGCATATATTTTAATAGCATACTGATCACGGAACTGAAAGAATTTTGTAAAATTCGCAATTTCAGGTTCTTTAATCAAACAGTTTTGAGTCACTGTTTTCGAATGAGATTTCATAATTGTACTATTCTTGTCATTGCACAATTAATTAAAATTTTATTTTGTTTAATTCATCGTTAATCAGATATTCATTTTACACTCAAAAATTTGCTTTTTGTGAAACTTGCCCTAAAATTTACGAATTTTAAAAAAATTACCTACTTTTGTTCCATGATCAGTAAGTTGAGTACTACATGCATAAAGTTGTAAATCACCCTGTATACGTACTAATCTCTACTGCTCGTGCAATGAGCAACTGTTAAGACGAATTTTTCGCTTATAAGTGATCCGGAACATAACCATTGTTTTTTGTCTTCCGGGCCGAAGCCTAGTAATGCCTAAAACACATTTAAAAAAATTGTAAGTATCTTATATAATACCTGCATCATAAGATTGATTCACAGGAAAATTCAAATCTAGAATATTAGATTTAGCATAGATGCACATACAGGAAGATGCAAATCAAATTTTATTGCGTATAAATATTATAAATTTGAATTTAAATTGTAATTTCTTGACTGTTTAGGTAAATGGAATGAAAAAGTAACAGAGTTCTCAGTCTTCAAAGTTAAATTTATTTATTAACAGATGATAATCATCACCGACGTTTCGGTAGCAAATCTACCTTCCTACCGAAACGTCGGTGATGATTATCATCTGTTAATAAATAAATTTAACTTTGAAGACTGAGAACTCTGTTACTTTTTCATTCCATAAATTTGAATCTTCTTACGCAAGCATTTTCCTGTTTGAATATTCTAGAATTTTATTTTCTGGAATTTAATGGCCACCTGTCCTATTCAATATCAGAACAGGGTTGCCCATTCTCACCAATAAAAGTCGAGAATATTTATGCACTCATGTACAAGAAAATGCAAATCTTGAAAATTTATATGTAGTAAAATACATGCACCAAAAGATTCATTCATTGGAAAATTCAAATCTAGAATTTTAAATTCTAAAGTTGCGTTTAGGCAAGTAATAAGTTGGCGAACTTTGACTCAGCTCTGTGTAGAACAGGCATTCTTTCTCTCCCTTACCGCACCGGCCAACTCAGGCTGCACGAACAGTAATTTACACTTACCATGTGCGGAAATTCTCGTTCCTTAGCAAAAATGCTTTCTTCAATCAAACTTGGTTCGTTTATTGCACATGTGCTAACATTAACATGATGTGGTCCATCCATTGCCAAAATTGTTTTATTCTTATAAACATTCTTGCCATATTCCACACATTCTACAACAAAAATTATTGTATTATTCTTATCTATCTTCAACAACAAAATATTCTTACTTTTTTTGCTAATACGGTTCGGGTTTTCAGGTTGCCCTTCAGATTTGAGAATCCTTTCAGTAATTTTGGGCATTCCTGGACAGCAAACGATGGCGTGTAAACCTTTGAAACTACAAGTATGAGGGTATTTTCCACTTTTTAAATCTAATATTACTGCGGGGCACTCTCTTAAAAGAGTGCATTTTCCTGACATCCGTTTTGTTGATTCTACAGTTGATGGCAGTTGGCATTCATCTCCTGAAATATGATATTAAAATATTTTAAAATAGACAAGTAAGCAAACAAATTTTTAAAAAATTTGAAGAGATCATCAAATCGTAAAATAAATTATTATAAGAAATGTGTGTTAAAATGACAACATTATAAGTCTCAATTTGAGAACCATAATAGCGTTCATTATAGGCTGATTATCATAATGAATCCAGTATAGTACTCAGTACCATATAATTAAATAACAAACAACTCGTTACTATGTTATTTTCAAAAATAGCATAGGTCCCTGATTTGTTAGTACCAATAAGTTTATTTTACTTTTTGACTAATTTACGCCAACAGATAAAATTTTTAACTATTATAGCTACTCTTCTGCAATTGATTGTTGCTTATACCAAAATTAAAAACAATTTATATTCCTTTAAATAAATTATAACTTACCTATGTCTTGAGACAGTACTGAACCAATAATCAAACCGAATAAAATTATAAAACTTTTCATTATTAAACAATGTTACTTTATCAAAAACTGGAAAGCTAATACATTCTAGTAATAGAATATAATAAAGAATAGCAAAATAGGAAGTAAAATACTTTAAAGTGGTTAAAAATTTTATATCATTTCGTGGTTACAAATTTCCAGAACTTGGTACACTTATCATTTAATCATGAGATAACTTATTGACTAAAGTTACATACTACATAATAATTATAATATGTTGAAAGGTCAAATACCATTTGACAAGAAATCAAGAACTTAATATATTTAGTAAGAACTTAACCAACTTAATTACGAAATTGACTGACGAGCAATGTCAAAAATTGTACGGCAAGAACGTAATTCGACCTTTCAACATCAATATTTCAACAGTCAAGATTCAATTTATATATAATAATTATAATTAATATATGACAATATAATAAATAATAACTTAGTGCGTAACGTGATCGACTAGGTATGTGGTTCTAACAACTCAGATTTAAATACACTTAGAAACATACATTTCAGTTCAACTACACAAATATCTCTACTACAATCAAATGTATAAATAAAATAATAAAATAATTATTATTCAAAGTGAATTCAAATGATGTTATGTACATATGTATAAAATTATTTGTCATTTATCTCGTACATTTATTGTAGTATTTGCATGTCAATTCGTCGGTAATCCCCTAACTATTTTTCTGATTCAATATAGTCGAAACATACAATTAAAAAACAAGTTTAATTATCTGAATTTGTCTACCATTTACTCATGAATAAAACCAGAAACATTTACTCGTGTATTATTTATTAGAAATAAAAAATTAAATTAACATAATTATTTACATAGTAAAAAAATATTATGACTAAACATAGATAAGATTGATTATAAAGGCCACACGGTGTTTTCAACCCACTCGATGTAATTTGAAACTCGTGTGTATATACCAGGGAAACCTTTAATTCCGCATCGTGGTAGACCGAAGGAAGTTACTCCAACTATGCTGTACATGCAGAAGACCTTTGGGTCTGGGTGGCTTATCTGAAGAGGTCCTCCACTGTCACCCTATAAGAAATACATTTCATTCAAAACTGCTTATTTGTATTTTTATTTATTTGATGGAGACAATTCCACAGTCTTAATGCTGGGATCAAACTGGGGACCACTAAAAAAAGAAGAGCTATTACACTATCAAATTTCTCGAAAATATCTTTTATAAAAGATCTTTGTCAAAAAACTTTTATAGTGTAATGCCGGCCTAAGACTCATTGAATATTCAATAGGCAATCTCCACCATAATCGAAATAAGGAATATTAATGATAAAAACATAAATTACATGTCCAGTTATGACTAATAGTGAAGAAAAAAAGTTTTAAAATAATTTCATTTCAATTATTTAAGATTCCATGACGTAGATAGTATGGGGTGTGGTTTATTTCATATGGAACGTTGTTATTGGCCGTAAAAATTTTCGCGCGATGAGAAGAAGAGACATGATGCGACAGAGAATGTAACTACCATCTGTCATTGTTACATTATTCGTACTTATTTCATTTGTGTTTGATTTTATGTTATACTTTTAACTGATAAAAATATGTTTCTAGCATAGCAAGACGACTTTTTAATATAAAATAAATAAATAATTTGTTTTTATGCAAATGTTAGTGAAACAAACTGATTGCGTGCCACTGGAGGTACCACCGACGTCACCACTAAATCCTGATTTTAAAAAAAATAATATCTCGCTTTTTACGGAATTTTTAGTTTCAAAACTACATAAGTTTTGTAAAAAAAATAGTGGTGGAGCTTATTCTCACCAGGATTATTTTCCCAAATTCAAAGCATAAAAGGGTTAACATCTACATTTAAGTTTAACTTACCGAGCAGGTATCTGTATCATTATCCTTTCCTCCAGCACAGATCTGGCTGCCACCTAGTACCCCGTTCTTAAACCTAGGAGTCCCAGTGTAATCTTTATACGCAATTCCGCATTCCGCCTGAGTAAACTCTTCTACTGTAGCCTTCTGCAACACAGGGCTGTTCTCTCTGACATGCTGTTCACCATGGCCCCACTCTCCCCATCCTGTCACTACGAAGCGCCCATTGGGACTCGTCTGGTAAGTGAGATGCAGACAAGCTGGTCGCACGTACTCAGTAAAAGTTGCTTTACGGTCTAGTTTTAAGAGAGCAATGTCGTGGTAGGTGGACGAAAGTTTGTAGTTTGGGTAGCGGATTTGGTCTGCCACGTCGAAGTCTTGCGTAGCGGTGGGGTCTGAGTCGGTGGTGATGTCTAGGTCCCCCAGACGGACCCATTTCACCGGCCCACTGCAATATTACATTTATTTATTTATTTACCCAACTTCACAACTAGTATGGCAGCCTCACACCCACTTGACATGAATCGTCCATGGGATGTTTAAAAATATCTTATTCTTGTACTTTAAGTGATATTCTGAGTACGATCAAAAATTACATGCTTAATACAAACATCTCACAGAATTACATGGGATGCATATTATTACCAAATTACTAACATTAATGTTACTAAAGCCCTGTTCGCACGAGGATCCTGGAAAAGAAGAAGTTTTCTTCTTTCTAGTGAGAATTGCCTGCTAAATTGCGGTGCCGCTAAATTGAAAAGAAGAATTTATAATTTATTGATTGCTTCCAAACCATGAATTTATTAACTTCTTTTCCAGGTTTCAGAATTTTAGTAGAATCTTCAAAGAATCCTCGTGCGAACAGGGCTTAAGGGCGGACATTAGCAATCGCTAGACGCTAGGATATTAATAGGTAAATAAAGCAAGTAACAAGCCGGGATGTTAACATTCTTGAAATGATTTGGTGATTTTATTTTGTCAAGTGGACACATTGTCAGTCAATAGCTTCGACCATAATCTAGACAAAGTATAATCGAAATTTATTTATTGGGGAAGGAACAAGTTTCCTCCATGTGTCATTGCTCGTTGTCTAATGGACTGCTTGCATTTTTTAAAATTAAATATATTATAAAAACTAGGCACCCGTTTTTTTTATCAACAAGTCCAAAAATAATTAATGAAAATTATGTCCTGTACAAAATAATGACGACATAGAAAAATTTCTTTCTCAATTTACTAAAAAATCATTTTTTAAATTAAATTTGTATTTTTACCAATGTTTTAGACCTAACATTATTTTAATAGTGATAAAAATATCATTTTCATTACCATGCAATTAGCCCATTGAATAGTCAATAGTCAAGATACCTCCAAGAATTTCCATCTTTCCTGTCACAAAAATTTGTATTTTATGTTATACTCAGGACGTAATTACTGGGATTGTCATTTACAATATAAATTAAATTTGGATAGGCAGGTACGTTATGCGACCGATTGTGTATTTGAAAATCCAGGTAATTTACAAATAAAGGAACTAATATCGATGCCTTGATATGTGAAGCTGCCATACCCAAGTTGCAAGATAGTTATGTATGTTTACTTACAGTATTCTTCCATTCGTACAATGGGCAGCTGTCAAAACAAATTGTTCATTAATAAGTGATCCTCCACAGCCCCACTGAAGTTCTTTTTTAGTGTTACCATATCCAAGTAAAGCCTACGACCAAAATAACTACATTCATGCAAAAGTACACATTAAAAAGTGTTTTAATTTTACCATATGTGGAAATTCTTTTGGCAGTGCATCTGTCCCACCGTGCACAAACGTTGGTTGAATTGGGCAATTCTCTTCGGGGACAGTATCAACAGGACTGAGATTCAACGTTGGAATTTCTAGTAGTTTTACAGCCAATTTTCCATATTCCATACATTCTAGAAATTGGTCATTTCACATTATTATAAAACTGACATTCTACTTATCTTTCCTGACTGGTGTAAATTAGCGTTACTAACTCGTATCACTACATTAATAATGGACTCATCAACCATTTATTTTTTTATGAAACTTCATAACAATATGTTTGAAACTCTGCATGATTAAGAAGTTTTTAATAAATTTTCAGAAAATGATTATTTGTAAGTACCTATAACATACAAAAAAATAACTCTAACCCTAACCTACAAAACTGACATTTAAATTTGTATCCATTATGTTGCCTTCCGAATGAATCTCGGACTGCGGGAAAACAATGATTAGCCAATGAGAAGCTTCATTTTAAAACTAATACAGATGACGTCATGAATTTTATAAATCTTATATCTCGGTACTAAATAAATTTTAACACGTTTTCTTTTATTAATCATAACTAGTATGTAATTACTATTTTTAATACAAAATTGCCATAATTTGATTATGGTTGATAAACCCAAGTGAAGAAAATATACTATGGTAAGTTTACTGCAGGCAACTAAATTATAATTACATTATTAAATTAAAACTTCTTACTTTAATTGTATTATTTAGTTGGTGCATAAACCCACCATTTGTGACAAAATTTCTGTATTTTACGACTTACTTTGTTTGCTAATTTCTCCCGGAATTCTGGTACCATTCTTGGACGAATTTCCGCAGCACACAATTTGATGATTTCCATCGAACCCACATTGTTGAGGCATTTTCTTTTTTACTTTAAGTTCTGTTACAGCATCTGGGCAATTATCAAGTCTCTTACATACTCCTTGTTGGTCTGTATTCTGGTGATAACATGCTTCACCTAATAAAAAATTATTTCATTTGGTTTTAGATATTCAGATTCAGAAATCTCGTTTATTTTTTGTCTCGACATATTAAGATAATACTAAGGAAATCTTAGCATATTGTTAATTTTTAATTGGGAGTTTTACGTAATCATTATTTATTCATTTAATTTTCTGTAATTATTTCTATAAATAACTTCAGTGATGACATCGATAAAGCAGCAAGTACACATAAACATTCATGTACGATAGTATTTTATTCAATAATAAGTAATGGTAATACTATTTATCCAATATTTCTTAATAAAACCATCATAACTATTGTGATTATAGTCTAATAGTGACTTTGATCAAAACTATACCCACTTGTGGATAAATTATTACTTTCTTTGGTGGAAGTCTGGAAGTCACCATGTAGTTTTTATGTTTTAGGTTGGAACTTAATATATTTTAAATATTTAACAGGTTATTAAGAGGTTTGATTAAATCAATACCTCATAATTATGCTAATAGATATACCGACTAGATTTCTGAATACAAATTGATCTCATTGAAAAAATGCAATTTATTAGATACTTGCTTATAGCATTTGCGTCATAAATAGTAAACATTTATAATTAGGTACTACTGCCTATATGTCGGTACACATTTCGTAATTCAACTTGTAAAAAATAAAATTTATTGTCATTTTACATTATTTATATTGGCGAAGCAAAATTGTCAGTCAGTTATTGTAATGTTCTAATTCCCATAAGCATTTAGTTTTAAGGTTTGCCTACATTTATGTTTACGTTTAAAAAAGTTTAAATTCATATAACTAAATACGAGCATTCATACATCTCACTTTCAAGCACTGAATGCTTGTATTTAGTTAGATATATTCAAACTTTGTTAAACGTAAACATAAACTTAACCTTAATTACATGCTTATCAGAATATATACAGATTATAAAGTTTTTTCTTCTTTCGTAGGTACATTGCGACCTTCTGGGGGATTAACAGAAGTCGGATCAATGGTCGGTTCATTTCATCTCCAAAAAGTTGTTCTAGATTCATTTCTCAAAACAAATGTAACGACACATACGAAAGCAACATTAACAGAAAATTAAGAGACGGAATTCGGCCAGAATCTCAACTTTGCGCTCGAGGAAAGACCGAAGAAAAATATATACTTGCCAGGTGAGAAAAGATCATTCCACAATCTTTAATTCAATACACAAAGTATTTTGAATGCAACTTTACATAATTTTTAATGAAAAATGAAATGGATTTTCTAAATTAGGGTAGAATGTGTGTATATAAGTATCTATACCGACTGCCACACCCAAGTTGGGTAATGTGAATTTGTGTTTCAAAGTATGAGTTTCATGAAATGTCTGATCGTTTTCTGCAGCCTTTAAAATTTGAACACTGATTTAACATTGTTAATTACCTACATTAATTAATATTAATTAAATTTACCTGCTTCAAGCCTATCATGTCCACCATATCCATGAGGTACTGAATGCACAAAAGCAACGCAAAGGAAGCTTAGTATCACACAATGCACATTAAATATTCTAATTAACATTCTCACAAAATAACCTTCACCGATTCAATGTTGAAAGTAAAACTGACTAAGTAACTCTGATGAGTTTATCTTATATCATGCAGGTAAATGCGCCCCTCCATATTGTTGCAGAATTTTGTGGTTGTCTTATAGTTCACAAGTTTCATGCTTAGATCCTGTATTTTGATTTTATTATTTTTTTCTTCGACCTTTCCTCAAACATAAAATCTAGTTTTTGAAACAAGTTTATAACTTGTTACATTTTAATAATATGGAATTAATAATTTTGTACATTCCCTGTTCACACATGATTCTTTGAGGATTATTTCATGCTTCTGAATATTGAGAAAAATAATTCTGGTGAGAATTGCCTCTCAAATAGCGGCGCCTCTAAATTGAATCTTCATGAGTCTTGAAAACGCAGAATTTCTAATTCGTGGATACCTTCGAAACCTTAAATTTCTTTTTTTCAGGATTTTGAAGCATGAAAGAATCTTTAAAGAATCCTTGTGTGAACTGTGCATTAGATAGTCGACTATTTTCATGGGTGGTAAAATACAGGGTTGTTCACGTAGTCTACGCGACGTAGATTACGTGTAATTTTACGCGTAAACAAACACGTAATCTACGCATGCAGTTTCTATGTAAACAATAAAATAGTGTAGATAATGTAGACAAAGAACAAATATCACCGAAAACGAATAAAATTATAGGTTAGATTTTCTGAAAATTATTATTTACATACTTTACGCAAAGTCTACATTGTCTACATTTTACATAGTTTACGCAAACTTTACGTGTAGACGTAGAAAATAATACTTTACGCATAGATGAACAACCCTGGAAAATATTGTTCTGGACGTTTTAAGACTAATCGCAATTATCTTATTAATATATTTTATAATGTAAAATAAACTTTTAGTATAATATACAACGACGATATAATGGATGCTATTATTACCGAAGATGAAGCAAGGGTTTTAATCATGGGGGGAATAATAGCCATTATATCTACGACTAATTTATTACGTACAAGATTTTAATAAAATAAATAATAATTCCCAAATGTCATAAAACATTAAGTACAATAAAGAGAGAAGTTTTCTGTGTCTATAACAGCTTCCTTCCAGAGGGTCATTAATTTATGACTCACACTGAGAATTCGCTGTGACGACACGAGGGCAACCCCCCTATAGTACACGACCAAATATAGTAATAAGTGGTAACTGTGAAGTGCGTTACCACTTATTATTAAGTACAATGTTTTCTAAAAATAATTCGGACAGTAAAATTGATTCCAGGCAAAGTAATTTTCTGATTGGTGCAGAGAAAGGAATACTGACTATTATTCCGCGGGATTAATATATGGTATTATGTAGCAAACATCACACATTCATGTTATACATTAGTGGTAGATAAAAGTAAATATATATTTGTGTTGTATATTATTTATTCGAAAGAAAAAATTAAATTAACATAATTATTTACATAGTAACAATAAATATTATGACTAAATATAGACAAGATTGATTATAAAGGCCACACGGTGTTTTCAATCCACTCGATGTAATTGGAAACTCGTGTGTATATACCAGGGAGACCTTTAACTCCGCATCGTGGTAGACCGAAGGAAGTTACTCCAACTATGCTGTACATACAGAAGACGTTTGGGTCTGGGTGGCTTATCTGAAGAGGACCGCCACTGTCACCCTATAAAGAAATAGATTTTATTTAAAACATTGTTAAATATTATGTTCTTGACTTTACATTATTTACAATATGGTGGCTATATCAATAAACTCTGAGAGAAGAAAAGCTAGGTACAATTTTAGGTAAATAAGGCAATAGAATATTAAAAATCTTACACTAAAAATAGTGTCAGGCCTATCTACTTTTATTATTTTAAGTACTCAAAATTGTTAATTGTAAAATTAAAATTAATGGTAACGGAATACAAGTGTACAAATAAAATTATTATTAAGTCTGGGAGTACGTGCTAAGGAGTAAAGCTATGAGTAGGTCTCGGTGTAGGTCTCGGTGTAGGTAGTAGGATAATTATATGATACGTGTTGTAACACGTTACCGGGAATTGCCGTCTTTCCTCTTATCAGAGTTTTAAGTAATATATCACGTTTATGATTTGATTATGATTATATGAGAGTTGAATTTGTGATTTATTTGGTGGTTTAATTTAGTTCCGCTTTTCTCTTTCTCCTACATACAATGTAGGTATATTTAATGCCTCTAATTGCTCGGTAATAAAAAACAAACTGTCCTATTGCTCTGTTTACACATGGATGTTTTGAATCTATCAATAAATTAGAAATTCTTCTTTTCAAAGACTCAATTAGCTATTTAACAGGCAATTCTCACCAGAATTATTTTCTCAAAATTCAAAGCATGAAAGGGTTTAACATCTGCATTTGAATTTGACTTACCGGGCAAGTATCCGTATTATTATCCTTTCCTCCAGCACAGAGCTGGGTGCCATCTAGAACCCCATCCTTCAGCTTATTACTTCCAGAGTAATCTTCGAACCCCTTTCTGCATTCCGCATGAGTGAACTCTTCCACAGTGGCCTTCTGCAACACCGGGCTGTTTTGTTTAACATAGTGATCAAGATGGCCCCACTCTCCCCATCCTGTCACTACGAAGCGTCCATTGGGACTCGTCTGGTAAGTGAGATGCAGACAAGCTGGTCGCACGTACTCGGTAAAAATTGCTTTACGGTCTAGTTTTAAGAGAGCAATGTCGTGGTAGGTAGACGGACGTTTGTAGTTTGGGTAGCGGATTCGGTCTACCACGTCGAAGTCTTGCGGGGCGGCGGGGTCTGAGTCGGTGGTGATGTCTAGGTCCCCCAGACGGACCCATTTCACTGACCCACTGCAATAATTTATTTATTTATTTGCTGGTAACCACTCAACATACTTTACTCCCAATGCATCCCGGTCACATCAGTCACTTTGTACAGCGATGTACATCGTTCAACCAATTAAACCATGAAAACAACTATAAAATATCAAAAATCAAACCGCGTGAAGTTAGTATAGTTAGTGCTTCCACTGGTTAGATTGGTCAAACGATGTCCTTCGCTGTACAAAGTGATTGATGTGCCCGGGATGTTATTATAGTGGAATCCAACCACTTCGACCGATTCGTCTTGGTGCAGTCAAAATCACAATTCATGCGACGACATTTGAAATAAAGAGTGGTCTTGTTTTTCGTAATTTTAAAAATAGAATTGAACATAAAAAAATCATGAAATGCAAGTGTGCTAATGAAGCCATGTTGGTGTACTTAGACGAAATCTGGGTTTACGTATTAGTAACACTCTAATACAATTAACATGTGCTCCAGGAATTGCCATCTTTCCTTTTACCAGATTTTGTAAATCAAGTTCATGACGAAAGTACTGGAATTGTTATTTACAATATTAAATTAATGGGTAGCCGAGTGCGTTATGCGACTGATTGATTTTGACATTTAGGTACTTGGTTCTCACTCTAAAACCGTGAATACTCTTCCATTTTAACCGGTAAAGTGTAAAGTATATAATTATACCGATAACTTAATGTGATGCTGCCATACTACACCCTAAGTGGGCACATCTGTGCAAGATAAAGACATTAATGTATGTATACTTACACATTTCTTTCATATGTACAATGGGCAGCTGTCAAAACAAACTGTTCACTAATAAGTGATCCTCCACATCTCCACTTACGTTCTTCTAGAGTGTTTCCGTATCCAAGTAAAGCCTAAAATTATTACAATAATATGAAATTATATAAAACATTATAAAGTGTTTTGGTTTTACCATATGTGGAAATTCTTGTGGCAATGCATCTGTCCCACCGTGCACAAACGTTGGTTGAATTGGGCAATTCTCTTCGGGGACAGTATCAACTGGACCTACATTAAACGTTGGAATTTCTAGTAGTTTTACTGCCAATTGTCCATATTCCATACATTCTAGAAACAGGTCACTCCAAATTATTATAAAACAGACATTATGCTTATCTTTCTTGACTGGAATATTTTGTGTACATTAGCGTGCAACTAGTATCACTACATCAATAATTCTGGATGCATCTATCGTTCCATCGCGTCGCGTGTCTCACGTGACTTTGTTATAATATTCAATGAAGAAAATATACATAATCTCAATTAAATCAGAGTGATTCCTACCAAAATTGAGTTCTTTTCTTCTTAAAAGTTCTTCGCTTCGTTATAAACGGTAAATGCATATGTCTCGAGAATTATGGTAGGTTTCTTGCAGACAACGAAATTAAGAATTACATTATTAAATTAAATTAAAACTTCTAACTAATCCCAAATAAAATAATTTATTTAAAACTTCTTACTGTAATTTTTTAATTTTATTATTTAGTCCACAAATCCACCATTAGTACAATAAAAGAATTATTGACCAGCGGAGATTTGAAGCAATGTTTAAATGTAATGTAAGTAGGTAGCAAATGTCTACAAAATTTTCTGTATTTCACTACTTACTTTGTTTGCTAATTTCTCCCGGAATTCTGGTAACATTTTTGGACGAATTTGCGCAACACACAATTGGATGATTTCCATCGAACCCACATTGTTGGGGCATTCTCTTTTTTACTTTAAGTTCTGTTAGAGCATCTGGACACTTATCGAGTCTCTTACATATTCCTTGTTGGTCTGTATTTTTGTGATGACATGCTTCACCTAATAAAAATGATTTAATTTAGTGTTTGATTTTCAGAGTGGCTTTTATTTTTGTCAATCAGTTTTTTGTCTCGACAATCCTGTTCCTGTTACAGATAAGATAAGACTAAGCATATTTTTCATTTTTAATTGGGAGTTTTTATTTGCAAAACAATGTACAATGTTCATTTAATTTTCTGTAATTATTTCTATAAATAACTTGAGTGATGATATTTATGTAGCAGCAAGCACACATAAAACATTTTTTACCAGTATTTTATTCATTAATAAGTAATAGTAATACTATTTATTATTTTATAATGAATGTATAACTTCTTCAAAATGAAGGCAAAAAATTAACAATGAATAAATCAGTACCTACTAATTATGCCAATAGATAACCGACTAGATTTCTGAATACAAATTGATCTCGTTGAAGAAATGCAATTTAATAGATAGTTATGGCATTTGCGTCATACAGAGTAAACATTTATAATTAAATACTACTGCCCATATGTGGGTATACATTTCGTAATTCAACTCGTAAGAAATAATTTTTACATTATATTGACATTATTACATTACATTATATTGACGAAACAAAACTGTCAGTCAGTTATTGTAAAGATTGAATTTAATTTAAACCTCATTCACATAAGCATTTAGTTTTAAGGTTTACATTTATAAGGAATTTATTAATCAGGACTGCAGTCAATAGATTTTTATTATTCTAATAAACCGACGTTTCGACACACTCTAGTGCCTTCCTCAGGGGTTAATTAGACAAAGTTGGTAAATAATAATAATACATGTAAAATTTATTTTTAAATCTACATAACAATAATTATATTACAATAATAATTTTTACATGTATTATTATTATTTACCAACTTTGTCCAATTAACCCCTGAGGAAGGCACTAGAGTGTGCCGAAACGTCGGTTTATTAGAATAATAAAAACCTATTGCCTGCAGTCCTGATTAATAAATTCCTTACATTCCACCAGTCGAAAAATCCTTTATTTCGTTTACATTTATGTTTACGTTTAAGAAAGTTTAAATTCATATAACTAAATACGAGCATTCACGCATATCTCACTTTCAAGTACTGTGAATGTTTGTATTTAGTTACATATATTCAAACTTTGTGTTAAACGTAAAGAAATTTGTAAACCTTTCAAAAGTTAAATTAAATGTTTTGAATGAGGCTTAATATTAAATTTACCTGCTTCAAGCCGATCATGCCCGCCATATCCATACGGAACTGAATGCACAAAAGCAACGCAAAGGCAGAAAACTGTCACACAATGCACATTAAATATTCTGATTAACATTCTCACAAAATAACCTTCAACGATTGAATGTTGAAAGTAAGACTGACTAAGTAATTCTGATGAGTTTATCTTATAGCATGCAGGTAAATGTGCCCCTCCATTTTATTGCTGAATTTCCAGACACGCGATATTTTGTGGTTGTCTATAGTTCATAAGTTTTATGTTTATAGATCCTGTATTTTGATTTGTTTATTATCTTTTTTCTTCATTCTTTCCTCAAACATAAAATCTAGCTTTTGAAACGAGTTTATAACTACATTTTAATAATATGGAATTAATAATTTTGTACTTTTCTTGTTCACAAAAGGATTCTTTGAAGATTCTTTCATGCTTCTAAATATTGAGAAAAATAATCCTGGTGAGAATTGAAATTGAATTCAATGAGTCTTGAAAAAGGAGAATTTCTAATTCATTGATAGCTTCGAAACAGTGAATTTCGGGATTCTGAAACATGAAAGAATCCTTGCGTGACCAATTTCATAAGTAAAATATTGTTGCCTAATGTCTACCCTAAAATTTGACAGCGTTACAAAGGTGTACGGTGTACGCCTTCCACGTTTACTTGAATTTTAATTGAAATATATAATGATTTTACATATGAGTAATTTGAAGTAAAAAAAATAAAAATTACGTTTCCCCTTAATCATTTAAATGAGCATGATTAATAAAAAAAATCATACATTAATGATGATTTTTATTAATCAACGATTTTTTTGAATGCGTTCAGTACACGTAATATAATTATATTAGCTACCCGTAAGTTGCAAAAAATGGTAAATAGAATAAAATGAAATAATTTTGACAGTTCTAGCTAACAATATTCACGTAATATTGATACCCAGGAATATCAATTGTGACTAACTTAACATATTATTTGTCATGAAATGAAATTAGTTTTTCTCCAAATTAAAAAGGTATGATCAACGGAAAAATATTGTAACTAACTTATGTGTTAATAAGCGATTCATAATCTCGACAATTAAGGCGTTCGCTTCTCAATTATTAATCGCCCTCATTAAAATAATAGATAGTTAAATAACTATTTTTGTTATTATTTGGTATGATTTTTCGGTCACTATAAATGGAAAGAAAAATTTAAAAGAAAGAAACCTGCAGCTAACCTTCCATTTTCGAGTAGTTTATAATCGAACATAAAGTTAAAAAATAAATATATATTTGTGCCGTTCAATATTAGCTGCAAATATTGCTGAAGTGCAGTTTAGAACAGTAATAATATTTCTAAGAAACTTTTAAAATAAATCAATGAATGCATAATTAAAATTATTTCTATCAACCTACCATTTTGTAATCCTATTGAATAGTTACTACCATAAAAAATATAGGTATCATATCATAACATAGATTTTGAGAGATAGATTTAAACAAAGAGTAAGTAGTCTTGTCTTTCAATTATTACTTTTAAGAATTGCCTTTTTGTAATGAATTTTAATAAATTTACATTAATTTTACATCATCTCAGAATGCAACCTATAATTTATTATTTTTCTATGTTTACGTCTTTATAATTCTTGTAAAATATTACATATTCCAAGAAACTGTCCATAAATTATTTGTTAATATCGATCTTTAGATCTTTGACTACTTCCTTTCCCAGATAATGGTTAATTATTGAAAGATTTCGTAAAATCTGAAACGATTTAAATTCTTTAACTAGAAATATTCGTGCGTCAGGGATAATAAAATTCTTGTTAATATTTTACGCAGTGCATATTTAGGGACAGTTTATGAGTAATTATTTGCATCTATTAAAAACATTTTGCACATGTGAACCAATTATATATAGCAATAAAATAATAAAAATCAAAATAACGTCATCTGTATGTGGGGATTTTTTCATATTTTAATAATATAATAATTGTTTATGTATACAGAATAATTCACAACTACGTGCATATATTTTAATGGCATATATTATAGTAGGTACTCAACTAGTTCCATTTTCATAATTTTGAGATCTTTTACAATTTCTACGAATTTTTAAAGTTAAACTAAAAAATCAATAAATTTACTGTTCACCAACACAGGCACACATACCGTGTCTGTGACGTATTCTGGTAACGCCGGAATCATGTTAAAATTGGTTATATTTCGTTTGTTACGATTGAGTTTGTCGATTCATTCTGAGAATATACGCCATTTGGAGCAGTTCGCTAGTAAAACTATGATATTTAATAAAGTTTGTAATAATATCTACTGGGATCTTCATGATTTTATTATTGACTAAATGTTTATTTACATTTATAAAGTTTGTGTGATATTTGCTATCGAAAACTGAATCAATCTAACAGCTGGGAAATTGGGATGTAAGTTATTTTGTTTTAAATGATGTGATTTAAGTGTGGAATGAATTATTATGTTAGTTTTGGGGTTCGTGCTAACCTTGTTTAGGAATATAGCTTGATTTTTATGTAACTATAGTATGTTGAGCTAATTTTTAATAATGTAAGACTTGTATAATAACGAAAATATTTATTTTGTTACAGACTAGCAGCCCATTACCATTTCATCATCTTGGATCTCCAGTGCAGAACCAACTTTTCCAAATATACAGTAAGTTTCATGTTTTGAAGACTTTCTTTGCTTACAAAACAGTTATTACCTGGAAAAACAATTAAATATTTTTCTTAAGTCTGGATAATAACATCAATGTCATTATAACAGCTGTGTAAATTATGGTTTTAATTTTTATTTATTTTCGGAAATTTATGGCAGATCATTATGATATGATAATACCAGAACAATAGTGATGTCATTCCTGTTTCTATTAAGAAAGATAATGTATACATTATCTGTTGTGGAAACTACGGGGCTTCCCCAACCACAAATTATCTAGGTACCAAATTATTTTTGCGAAATAATATTGACAAGCGGTACAATGTTATTAAATAAAAAGATCAACATGGACAGTTTGTAACGCATATTATTTTTATTCTCATTTCTCTTTTTATCTCTGTACCCTCTTTTGAAGATATTTCTGGGAACACCTTTTAAATTCTAAAAAAATTTCTTAGTACCTTTGTGTCATTGACTAATAAATAGTTTAATATAAATAATTACTCATTGCTAGCTTTGTTCAAGTGGCTCAACTTGTCAAACTTAAAATCAGAGGTAGTAGATACCTACATATTCCAAATATTTTTCATACTTCTTCTTACGATAATAAATTATTAATTACAGAAGAATTTGTGTTGTACTTATGTTTAAATATTGTATATGATTTGACTAATTTAAAAATACTAGGTATCTTAAAAATAATTACATCTTGGTATAATTTATTCTACTAATTTGCAATGAGGAAAATGAAAAATTATTGGAAATCTCATCAGAGATTATGTACGAGTAGTGCCGTGTTATATTTTTACAATATTTATATTATTAATAAAATCAGCAACTATTTTATTAGTGATTCTCAGTTTAAATAACAATATTTTGCGTATGGGTTAATCTCACAGGCGTAAAATAACAAAGTTGAATTTTTTTAGTTTCGAAACTAAATTGTGACCTGTATCTTGAAAAAATCATTTGACTAACAATTTTTTGTCATTTATATTTTAGAAATTAAATAATCTATGTATTTTACATTCAATACTAAACAGTAAATACCCAACTTGTGTGTGGCAGCTTCAAATTCTGTGAGTCATCGGTATAGATATATATTTCACCGTGTGTTCGGTTATCAGCCGTTAACTCACTCATGCTTGTTAGTGGAGAATACATTTTTGTGTCAAAAAAAACGTATAAGTATGTTTACTGTAAAATTATATTTCGTAAAATGTATACAAAAGTATGGCATAAAATAATTTTTAATACAAATGAAATACATAACATAAATAGTAGATAATAAATAGTACAAATGTAAAAACATCAGACACAGATATTTTTTCAAAATTATTTCATAAAAATCAAGAAAACTTGAATTCTGTATAAGTGTTCATGTACATTTTATTTCAATTAGTTTTATTTTGTTCCTAGGGCCAGACAGTCTTTTCAATCCAGTCGAGGTAGTGGATGACTCTTGTGTATACGCCAGGAATACTAATAAGTCCGCAAGATTTTCCAAAAGAGGTGACACCGACTACGTCGTACATGCAGTGGAAATCGGAGTAGATTTGAAGAGGACCACCACTATCACCCTTAAAAAGTACACAAATTTGTTATTACCTCTGCATTTTATTATTTTTCACATTATATTATGTAATGAATAAATGATTGAATGAATGAATGCAGTGATCATAATAATAATTAGTAAAATAGCATCTTTGTGTCAGGAAGATGTTCGTATTAAATCGATTTTATTTTACATTAAAAATTATGTAAAGTGTCATTTAAAATTCTTTGTGTATTGAATTAAAGATTGTGGAATGATCTTTTCTCACCTGGCAAGTATCTTTTTCTTCATTTTTTCCTCCAGCGCAAAGTTGAGAATCTGGCCGAATTCCGTCTCTTAATTTTCTGTTAATGTTGCTTTCGTATGTGTTGTTACATTCGTTTTGAGAAAATGAATCCAGAACAACTTTTTGGAGATGAGATGAACCGACCATTGATCCGACTTCTGTTAATCCCCAGCCGGTCGCAATGTACCTACGAAAGAGAGAAAAAAAACTTTATAATCTGTATATATTCACATAAGCATGTAGTTAAGGTTTACATTTATGTTTACGTTTAAGAAAGTTTGAGTTCATCTAACTATATACGAGCATTCACAGGGCTTAAAAGTGGGACGTGCGAATGCTTGTATTTAGTTATATGATTTTAAATTTCATTAAACGTACACATAAATGTAAACCTTAAAACTAAATGCTTATTGAATGAGGCTTAAGATAGTAGAAACCATAAACAGATAGCAAAAAAAGTACTCAAACTAAGAGACCTGTGATAAGTAGTTTACCATAAGATAACAATACACAAAACCACAAATATTTAAAATGTTTTGCAAAAGAAACCGATCTTTTATAATTTACTTTACATATATTGCTTATAAGAAGTAAAGTCTTATGTTGAAAAACCTTCAATAAACCTAAGTAAAGTAGGTATATAGAATGAACTTTACGTATGTAAAATGCATGTAAGTTGGGACGATTTTCCTCTGCTGTAAATTTTTGTATTTGTGGTCTTCTGTATTGTATCTTATTAATAGTTTTTAAGAAATAAACATTTAACAAATGCAAATTGTATATTTATTAGTTACTACAATAGCTGGAATAGTGTTTGTACTTAAATGTTTTAAAATACAACACTGTTAAATTTAAACTCTCTTACAAAAATAATAACATCTCTATAACGAATTTTTTACCCAACTTGGGTGAGGCAGCCTCACATATTATGAGTCATCGATATAGAAATGTACTGTGTTGCCGTTACCAGCAGTCAACTCACGGGTACTCATAGTAATTAGTGGAGAGTACATTTTTGTGCATCTAATCAATAAAAATATTATTTTATACTTTTATAGTCCATTTAAAGTTGGTTTTATTATGTGTTTGTCTGTCTTTATACTAAATAAACAAAATACGCAGACACATCAAGTTGTTTTGACGATTTATGCAAATGTGAATGTTTTCTCATGCTCACCTCTGATCTGGTCTGACTTTCTTAGACTGAAGAGTGTGCAAACAAGCTGGGCGTTTGAATTGCGAGAACACAACATTGCGGTCCAGTTTCAACAACATGATGTCGTTGTACTTGGAAGGCAGTTTGTACTCCGGATGGCGGATTCGTTCCACAACGTTGTATTCTTCTGGATCAGCGTCGTCGTCGGTGGTGTAGATGTTCAAATCGCCCAGACTGATGAAACGTACCTCGCCACTTGGAACAACAAAGTAAGAAATTAAAAGAGTTATTCATTAGAAACATTTTTATAATTGTGTTTAATTACCACATGTTTAAATATAATAGTCAGTTATTTTATTTAATCGACTCAGGTTTAGTTTTTAAATAAATGTAAGGAAGTTTGACTCAATTATCCAATTTAAAAAGAACATACTTGGTCATCAGGTAACATAAATGTCAACAAAGCTATGTACATTACAATAATTGGTTAAATAATTATGTTCTAACACATAATATTTGACATGATGAATGATAATTTAGTTAATTTTGACCGAGCGGTCTGCTCACACTGGTCTGCTCGGCTAGTGTGGTCATGGGTTCGAATCCCACAGAGGGCATGAACAGTGTGAGAGTTTAAAATTTGGTACATATGTAAAAAAAAAGCTCTAGGCCATAGGCTACGTTCCTAAGGACTATGGAGGTTCTCCTTTTTTAAAAAATTCAGTTGATTACTTGAATCCTTTTATTTAATCGGTTCCACGAATTATTTTTAAAGTGTCAGATATTATTTCTCAAAAATATCAAACAAGAAATTAATTTCATATTGACCAAATAAACTACTTTACTATTTAATATCCTAGCAGAAACTAATTAAGTGTTCCAAGAATATCGTCTTGTGGTACGCCAAAGTTGCACGTTCTTTGAGAAAGTACATGTAAGATTTAAGTCACACACTGATATTGTAATGTTTCATTTTACTTTGACTTTACTGCAAATGTAAAGCCATAAGGTCACAATTTCATTAAAAAAGCCAGAGTGTATCTTGTACCAATAGTAAATATTTAAATTACAAAAGAATTACGCGTTATTCTCAAACAGGTTAAGGTGGTTGACTACTACCACTAATATGGTGAAAACAAAAATAACTTATATTCCGTTTGTTAAAACTGGTTCAGTTTTCGACAGATTATATTTATAATTATATCAAATTTGAAATAATGTTTTACGAATTTTGATATCTCATCATAATTACTGTGTGATGACAACAAAATTTGGGAATTTCCTAAAAATCTATCAAATAAAAATAGAATACTTACTCGTTTGGAGACGTTAAACAATGGGCTGCAGTCAAAACAAATCGTTCACTAATTAGAGCTCCTCCACATAGCCATTTCTTCGGGTTACTTGGATTTAGTTGATAGCCCAGCAGTGCCTAAAACAGATTCAATTCAATATTGAAGATATATTATTTTAAAGAATTTCTAATTCATTGACAGCTTCAAAACCGTGAATTTATTTTGTGTAGAATTAGGATACGTAATTCCATAAATAAGTTTATATTAATTATATAACGGTTGGTTTTAATATTTCTGGTAAAAATTTTATAATTAAGGATGTAGGAAATACAAAAATAACTCTAGGAGTAGATCTTTTCTTTTTTTTCACGTCTTTATTGACAAATTTTTAAACCATCTTCAAGGCCGAAGAAAAAACAGATATGAACTAACGAAACTAACAAAGTAGATGATGTTATTAAAGGTTCACTCGTTCACATAATTATTATTAAACAACAAGTCAACTCTGAAGATGTTTATAGTCAATAAAAACGTGAAGAAAAGTACTACTCCTAGAGTTTTTGTATTTTCTACATCCTATTCATCTTTTCTAAGGTTATTTATGATTAAAATTTTGTAAACGTATTAAATATATTCGCGGATAAATACAAAAAAAAAAACTTAAGTACGGTAAGAATCAGAATTAGAACATATTTATTGCACTTACCATGTGTGGAAATTCTCTGGGTTCGGCATCAACCCCACCAATAACTAAGGGCGACACAATATGAGTACATGTAGTTTCATTAACTGATGCGTCTTCAATTCCAAAAGTCGGAATATTTATTTCTAAAAGAGTTAATTCTGCATATTTTTTGCATTCTGTAAAAAAATGATGTATTATTTAATGACGATTTCTTTTAATATTTTCATTTCGAGACTTATAAAGATTTAGCCATTGCAAAAATATGAAATGTCGGGCTGCATAGAATTAAAAAAATTGTAGAAGCAATTTCATAAAATTAAGGAGTAAAAGTAATTAATCGCAAAAAATGAAAGAAATTGCTAAAAAAATTAGATCTGCAGGGATAGCATATCTCTCATCAGCATTTCTAGTTGGGATACAATTAAATTGGCAACCATAAAGCTATCGGGCACCGGCTAGTGGTTGTAAAAAGAGCTTGCGCGAGTGGATTAGATTTGAAAGAAGATATTGTCAGAAGGAAATTAAAATAAATTAAATAAGTAAATAAATAAATTATAAGACTGTTCTTAGTACAAATTAATTATTAATTCAATATTAATAATAGCTGAATACTCAAGTAACTTATTTATTTCACTTTGCTGTTGTCAGCTATTTTATTTATAGTTTAAACAGAGATAATACGAATTTAAAATAATTTCAAGACTGATTGAAATGCCTATGGCTACTTCATTTATTAATACCTTTTACTTATTGCTGTACTTATTGTTATTACCTTCCGCGTACCTGTAAAGGAAGGTATTGGAATCATGCAAAAAATCGGGTAGTGAGTTTTTAGTGGATGAGCACGAGTTAGAGTCCTTACAACTCATTTTTGACAGTTTGAGAGTTTTTCTGTGAATGAATCTTTTGATTCAGATGATGCAAATTTCTGTTTGAATATTTTAGATTTTTATTTGTATATTTTAAATGGGCACCGGATTGTACGTATACATTTATTTTTATAAGTCTAGATTATGGCGGAAGGTTGTGTGCTGGCCACATCAGATTTTTAATATAAGCCAAAGGGTCTTACTTTCAAAACTTAGTTCTCCTGGTTTCTTCGCCGACACCGGCGGTTGTACATTTTGCTTGCAACAAACTACAGGAACAGTTTGTTGAAACCCGCAGATTTGTGGAAATATTCTATTTTTCAAATCTTCTAGAGCTTGAGGACAGTCCTTCAGAATTTTACACTGTCCAGGAACGTTGCTCGGAAGGACACAATTGTCACCTGCGAATACAATTCAAATAAGTTGGAGTAATAATTATAAATAATATTATTTTCTGCACTGGTAAACAATGATAATGGTTTGAATTTTGAATTACTTGTGGGAATTGTTGAATAACAATAACAGTGATGCATGCAATAACTATTTTTGTCTTGTTTTTGAGAAAATTAGTGCATGAAACTTATTCCAATATGTGCACATTTAAAATTATGTTCAGTAGATTATAAAATTTACATTTAACAATTGTTTGAGTGTATTTACAAACGATTATATCTGGAATCTTTGTAGTTATTTTACAAATAAGTACCTACTTAAAGATTGTAACAAGACGATATTCTTCTTATCTTCAATAATACGAGTAAATTAGATTTATTGGTTTAAATATACAATATAGCCTTATGCCATATAAATTGACTAATTTAAAAACAGTATTACTAAAATGAAAGTTATTACTAGCTATAATTTAAGCACTACTTTGCAATAAGGAAAACATGCAATAAATACTAGGGATTCCCTGTACCAAAATTAATTAAAATAAAAAATTCAATGATGTATTTTCCGCTAAAAAAATTACAACACGCGTGAACTCTGACGTATTGAATCGCAAAATAATAAAACTAGGAATCAATTTAGTAAATCCCAGAATCAAAAATAATAAATTGCGTCAACTTTAAACTTCTAAGTAAGATAACAAGTATTTTTTAAGTTTCGAAATTAAATGCGACCTTTACCTTGAAAAACTCGTTTTAATACCAACAAATTTTTTGTTGTTTTGTTTACGTTTCATATAGATTACTGGAAAAGATATTCTATATTTCTCGTTTCATAATAAGCTAATTACAAAAGCAATACAATGTTTTATAACTTGATTTAAATATCATTTTCTAAACTCACCTTCATGTTGTTGAGCATGAACACTAACAAAATAAAGCACAAAACACAAACCAACGCTTATTTTGGACATCGTGAATATGAAAGTGTTCTGTCGCGTTGAGGACTCAACTATTGAGTGAATCATTTCATAAATGAATGCGAATGTCTTTAACATTAGTTCTCCCTCCACTATCTTCTATGATGATGCTCAACACTTAGTAGAATTTCCACATTTTAATCACATGGTTCTGATCTTTGAGTTTTTGCATTCTTTATACCGGGTGGTCGTTTTAACTTGAGACAACGGAATATCTGGAAAAATATGCATCCTACGAAAAAAAGTTTAAGATAAAAAGTAATATTATCAAGGGGGACATCCAGCAGTGCTGAAATTAGCCACCCCCTCACCCTGAAATAGGTGGGGCGGGAGGCAACTTTAAAATGGGAACCCCTATTTTTTATTGCAGATTCGTGTTCCTCGTAATTGACTTAGTATAATCCGCTACTTTTTAGAGAAATTTCAATTTTGACCAAAAAAAGTACTAAGGACTAAGTAAAAGTACTAAGTAAAGTAAAGTAAAAGTACTAAGTAAAAGTACCTTTGTTTTTTTTCGATTTTGGATCTCAACTTTGAGAGCTCATATCTCGAAAACTAAAAGACTTATCAAAGCGCGGTTTGCGGCATTGGCTTTCTCGTAATTTACTTAGTATAATCCGCACTTTTTAGCAAAATTTTTATATTGACCAAAAAAAGAACTAAGTGGTTAACCTTTGTGTTTTTTCGATTTTGGATCTAAACTTTGAGAGCTCAAATTGGTGTAATCCGCTACTTTTAAGTGGAGTCACTGGTGTAGCCGTAATTTAATTATTATAATTAAAATTAGTTAGTATGTAACAAAAATGTTTTCTTAAGACTAATATGTTTGTGTTTGTTTGTTATAGGAACCTAGGAACCGATCTTAATCTTCTGGAATCTTCTTAGACACCTGGAGCTCTTCTTCGAAGAGAACCAAGTCCCAGAGACCCGCCTTGTCACTAGGGATGCACCAATCGACAAAACAAGGTGACCATTCGATTCCTTGGTCTTTTTTCTACAAGGAAACATTTTTTTCAAAATTTTATGGGCCCTAGTTTAGCCAGAAGTAAAACATTTATAAAAGTGAAACAAATTTGAAATATTTTTTTTGACTTTAATGGCCTGTAGTTTTTAAAGGGGTACTCCAATCGACAAAACAAGGTGACCATTCGATTCCTTGGTCTTTCTTCTACAAGAAAACATTTTTTTCAAAATTTTATGGGCCCTAGTTTAGCCAGAAGTAAAACATTTATAAAAGTGGAACAAATTTGAAATATTTTTTTTGACTTTAATGGCCTGTAGTTTTTAAAGGGGTACTCCAATCGACAAAACAAGGTGACCATTCGATTCCTTGGTCTTTCTTCTACAAGAAAACATTTTTTTCAAAATTTTATGGGCCCTAGTTTAGCCAGAAGTAAAACATTTATAAAAGTGGAACAAATTTGAAATTTTTTTTTTTTACTTTAATGGCCTGTAGTTTTTAAAGGGATACTCCAATCGACAAAACAAGGTGGCCATTCGATTCCTTGGTCTTTTTTCTACAAGAAAACATTTTTTTCAAAATTTTATGGACCCTAGTTTAGCCAGAAATTAAACATTTATAAAAGTGGAACAAATTAGTAAATTTTTTTTGACTTTAATAGCCTGTAGTTTTTAAAGGTATGCACCAATCGACAAAACAAGGTGACCATTCGATTCCTTGGTCTTTTTTCTACTAGGAAACATTTTTTGTTTAATTTTTTGGCCATAGTTTAGCCAGAAATTAAACATTAAACTGGAACAAATTTGATTTTTTTTACTTCAATAGCTTTTTTCGATTTTGGACAAAAACTCCGAAACTAAAAGACTTATCGGTTTGCGGCATATATTAATTATTTATTTGTGTGTTCAGGTTTTCGACCCATGGAAGCGGTAGATACACTGTTAAATAGCAATATTTATTCATTTGACAGGCTCATAATACATGATTTATTGATTTAAAAATTTTTAAAAATTATACCTCGATTGGAGATTTTAAAATGAATTTTCGATCGCTCAAAAAATTGAAACCCTTATTTTTTCCCTTAGCCCTTTGAGACTTTGGCCATGTATAGAGGGCATTAAAATACACAGGGGGTTAACTCACAAGGGGGCCGAAAACTTTCTCAGAATTGCGAAAATATCAATTCCAAGCGAGTTATGAGGGTTTGAAAATTCTAACAATTTTCCCTTAAAATAAGGGCTTGTTTCATATATTTCAAGGGTTCTTGGTATTGAAATCGGTTAATTAAGGTCCGCTGATTCCAAATATGGCATCAGAATTATATAATTACTTACCGTTCACGAGAAATTACGAAAATTAAAAACTACCCTGTGTATAAATTTAATTGATTAAAAATAAGGGTTAATTTATGTAGAAAAGGGTAAAATTCAATCTAAATTCGGTCTATATTCAGTTTACGAGAGTGAAGTACTCGTGTTACTAATATTTCGTTTATATTTCAAATTTTGACCAAAAAAGTACTAAGTGGTTAACCTTTGTTTTTTTTCGATTTTGGATCTAAACTTTGAGACGCTATATCTCGAAAACTAAAATACTTTTCAAAGCGCGGTCTGCGGCATTGGATTCCTCGTACTTTACTGAGTATAATCCGCTACTTTTTAGAGAAAATTCATTTCAATCTAAATTCGGTCTATATTCAGTTTATTTATTTTATTTATTTGTGTGTTCAGGTTTTCGACCCGTGGAGGAGGAGACCCTACTTACCATTCTTCAATTGACCACTGGCCACCAATGAAGAAATGTCTGCTATTTACTGTATTTATTGATAAAACTTTGTTTTTATATCATAAGAATTAAATAATCGATATCAAAATAGCTGTATATATTATTAATAAAAACAAATAAGTAATACTTACATCATTGCACTAATTTTATTTCTTAAACAACCCTTTGTACACTTCCTAAACACTTACAGGTCTTCTACGTTGAAAGTACAAGGCCTTAAACCTGAAAATGTACTAGGATACGAAATAATAAACAGTAAGTATAAATTTTATTGTTTATTTAATGAAATACTTTAATACAATACACAATCTTACAAATAAATTAACTTAATTAAACATTTTTAACATAAACATATAAGCTCCAGATGCGATAAGTGCTGCCATCTGTTGGTGGCAGTTATTTAAATGTACAATATATCTTAAACTAAGGGTTGAATGACTAAATGGGGTACATATTTGGATTCAGCGGGTTCGAATTAGGGGGTAGAGTATAAATTACCCCCTTGAAATGTTTATTTAGCATTAAAACATATTAGGGGTCAAATCAGTCCAAACTTTACAAAAGTTTTTGCCGAGTGGTCCAGAAAATGAAGCAAAGTTGCAACTACGCTAGGAAAATATTAAACTGCAAATAACTCGAAAACTAAGGGTTGCACGGTAAAATGGAGCGCATATTTGGATTCAGCGGGTCCTAATTGAGGGGTTAGACAACCTCTCTTTAGCCTACTACCCTTACTTTACGAGTTATAAGTATTTTAAAATTTTCCTAGCGTAGTTGTAATTTTACTAGCAAAATCGTCGAAAAAATTGACACTACGCTAGGAAAATTTTAAATTGCTTATAACTCGGAAACTAAGGGTTGCACGGCAAAATGGGGTGCATATTTGGATTCAGCGGGTCCTAATTGAGGGGTTAGACTACCCCACTTTATCCTGCTACCTTTAGTTTACGAGTTATAAGCATTTTCAAATTTTCCTAGCGTAGTTGTAATTTTACTAGCAAAATCGTCAAAAAAATTGACACTACGCTAGGAAAATTTTAAATTGCTTATAACTCGGAAACTAAGGGTTGCACGGCCAATTGGGGTGCATATTTGGATTCAGCGGGTCCTAATTAGGTGTATATGATACAAACCACCCTTGAAATAAACGTAATTTTGGTAGTTTCTGGTAAAATTTTGCTGATATTAAATAATTATTATCTCGTAAACTAAAGGGCTAAGGGCCAAAAGTTAAATACAAAGGTTGCGTAACTTTTCATTCTCTATCTGCCTGTCTATAGATAAGGCCTTTTTGGCCGATTTTTAATTATTTTTTCGATCTCCCACCATTCATGTTATCCTGATACAAACTTGGTGATTTTTGTTCGATTCAAAATTCAAGTCGAGTGAGGGTGAAAATTTAAAAACGTGATTACGTAAAAACTAAGGGTTGGGGAGTGATTTAGAGGTCATATTCGTACTCTACGCGTTGAAATACACCAGTTTGCATATTGCCACCCCTAAAAGTTAATTAGCACCGGAGATATTCAACCCTTATTTGTATCTCCTGTTCTAAGGGTCGTATCGAAAAAATCTACATTGCATTCGATAGGGGATGAAAAACTGAGCATCTTTTACATTTAACTTTTTCCTCTACGACCCTTAGTTTAAGGGTTATGAACAATCAAAGTGGTGAAAAAGTCGTCTAAAAATAGTCATTAACCCTTAAACTAAGGGTCGTAGAGCAAAAAGTTAAATGTAAAAGATGCTCAGTTTTTCATTCCCTATCGACTGCAAAGTACATTTTTTCGATACGACCCTTAGTACCGGAGATACAAATAAGGGTTGAATATCTCTGGTGCTAATTAACTTTTAGGGGTGGCAATATGCACACTGGTGTATTTCAACGCGTAGAGTACGAATATGACCCGTAAATCACTCCCCAACCCTTAGTTTTTACGTAATCGCGTTTTTAAATTTTCACCCTCACTCGACTTCAGATTTGAGTCTAACAAAAATCGCCAATTTGGTATCAGGAGAACATGAATGGTGGGAGATCAAAAAATTAATCAAAAAATTGATGAAAATTTTGCTGTTTTTCGTCGAATTTTTCGCAGTTTGGCAACAAATTTTAATTGGTAGTTTTGATCTCCAACAAGTTGGAGTTGTTCTCCTGATACAAATATTGAGATTTTGAGTTGAAAATTTTAACCAACCGAAGAAATCATATTTTTGTAACTGGGCGTAGGTGGGACAATAGGTTGGTATATTATTATTATTTAAAGCAAATTTATTATTTTAACAACATTATTTATTTATTTAAAAAGTGTACATATTTTAATACATATCTTTGGGTGTAACTACCCCACAGTTTCATAATTCTAATCCTTTGGTGTGACTGACTCACATATTGTGAATAAAATAAAACCACTTAAGATAAATAATATACAATATCAACATAGGTATGTTTGGGTATAACTACCCCACAGCTTCATAATTCTAATCATACTTACATATTCTAATAAAATAATAACACATAAGATAAGTTATAATACAATATAATATTAACATAGGTATATTTGGGTGTAACTACCCCTCAGTTTCATAATTCTTAAATTAAAAATCTCCCATATAAAAATAATTAAATAACGGCCAAACCAGTGACCTCAGAACTTTGAAAATATGTCTCCTAGTACAAAAAAGTGCGATGAATCAAAAAATGTCACGTTCAGAGCGCTATCTCTAACCGTTTAGGAAATAGAGGCCTTAGATGTCAAAAATTAAATTTAAACAGTGCTTTCATTATGAAAATAATTAAATTACGGGTAGACCAGTGGCTCTAAAATTTTAAAAATGTGGTTCCTAACTAAAAAATGTACGAGGAATCCAAAAATGTTACGCTTAGATCGCTAACTATAACCGTTTAGGCAATAGAGCCCTTAGAAGTCAAAAAATCACATTTAAAAAGTGATGTGTTTACATTAATAATTAAATTACGGCTAAAGCAGTGACTCTGAAACGTTGAAAATGTGGTTCCTAACATAAAAAACTACGAGGAATTCAAAAATGTCATGCTCAGACCGCTAACTATAACCGTTTATGAAATAGAGCCCTTAGAAGTCAAAAATCACATTTAAAAAGTGATGTGTTTACATGAATAATTAAATTACGGCTAAAGCAGTGACTCTGAAACGTTGAAAATGTGGTTCCTAATATAAAAAAGTACGAGGAACCCAAAAATGTCACGCTCATTGCGCTATCTCTAACCGTTTCCGAGTTATTTTTAAATTAAAAATCTCCATAAAATCTGAATAACATGGAATATTTTATTTTAAATATAACGGCCTTAATATAATCTTAATTCTTATAAACTTAACATTTCCTTACGTAAAATTCGCTCTAATTTCCATATTTTCAACGATCATTGCGTTATCTCTAACCATTTCCGTGTTATTCTTAAATTAAAAATCTCCATTATGACTAACATGAGATATTTTATTTTAAGTATAACGGCCTTAATATAATCTTAATCCTGACGCCAAATGAGTTGACGTCTCACAGTGTTGTCCACGGGTGTGAGGGCTGGCGGGTGACCCATCCAGAGAGAGATCAGTGCTCGTTCTCTACGCGGCTGTGAAGATCGTTGAGTCTTGGTGTTTGAAGAAGTATTTCTTGCCTAGAAACACACAAACAAAAGTTAATAGACTCCTCCACGTCTTTTAAACCATCTAGTATCGAAAAACATAAATCAGTTAGTTCTTTCTGTCTTATTTCAATCGCCTGTCACTGTACAGTACACAAAGAAATGGTTCAAGACTAAATCAATAAAATTTACTTACATATTACTGTTTCTGAACTTTAGATTCTTATTTAACCTTTACATGAACCTCAGAGGTTCACCAGAAGGTCTTCAAAGACTTGAAGAACTCCAGACAATGCCCCAAAATCATTTTGTAGCCTAAAACAAACCACAATGTTATTGTACATGGAACTTCTAACGTAAACAACAATAATTCTAATTTTTTTGACACACATTATAATATGCACAAAAGAACTTACTAGCGATCTAATAGACTTAGAATTTACTAAAAACAAGAGTTAATAGATTCCTCTACTTATTTTAATCTGCTATTATCTAAAGATACAAATGAATTCGTTCTTAACTTATTTTAATCGCCAGTAATTCTACAGAATACAAAGAAATGGTTCAACACTAAATAAATAAAATGTACTTACATATTAATATTTCTGAGGCTATGGATTCTTAATTTAGCCTCAGAAGTTCACCAGAAGGTCGTCAAAGACTCTAAATGCTTGACGAACTGCAGACAATGCCTCAAAATCATTTTGTAGCCTAAAACAAACCAAAATGTTATTGTACATGAAACTTCTAACGTAAACAACAATAACTCTAACTGTATGGACACTAAAACATTATAATATGCACAAAAGAAACTTACTAGCGAGCTACTAGACTTAGAATTTACTGAAACAGTTATTATAATGCACTAAGAACCAAATCTTCCAAGTTTGTTTTTGTGGTTAGGTCACATTTGACAAGTCAAATATTATGAATTATTTAAATAACATAATTAAAGCTGAAAATTAGTAAACATATGTAAAAAATTACGCTGACTCGATTGCTGTAATCGGTTTTGATCAAAAACCAACAGTTTAGCCATAAATAATTAATTTATAATGGAACACTAGCGCCAATCCGCAAATTTTTTAGCATCGTGATTCTGGTGAACTACTTAGTCGGTAAAACGCTTAACTGTTTTCAAGTCAGTAAAACAGGTAACTATTATTTAGACGGAAGAGTAGTTCACCAGAATTACACCGTGCTCAGTTTTGCGGATTGGCTCTAGTGTCGTATTGGAAATTAATTATTTACGGCTAAACTGTTTATCTGTCGGCAAAAAGAACTACAGCAATCGATTCAGCGTAATTTTTTACATATGTTTACTAATTTTCAGCTTTAATTATGTTATTTATATAATTAATAATATTAGACTTGTCAAATGTGACATAACCACGAAAACTTTGTTTGTAACTTCTGAACGGTACAAGATACAGGGCTGATATTGGCACCATTGGATTCCTCGGATTATTTTACCCTTAAAATCGTGTAGATCTCAATAGATATTAAAAAACATTTTAAATATATTATAATCTTACCAGTAAACTGCTGCAAACGGCGTATATTCTCAGAATCAATCGAATATCGAATCAACAATCTGAATCCAAATTCTACAAAAATACCTAGCCAAAAACACAGACATACTAATTATGGATCTATGTTGGCGAACAGTACATGATATTAATTTTTAGTTTACAAAACTCTCACATGCGACGGATTTTTACCAATTATTTATTCTTACCTCCCCGCCACATACCTGTAAGGGAGGTATTGCTAAAATAGAATATTTTATATCTGCCTTATCCAATTTAAAAACCTAATAAAATTCTATTTTGCGTACTTGTTAAATAATTAACTATTTTAGTACATATAACACAACACATACACAAACTAAATTTAAATCTCAATTTTGCGTACTTGTTACATAAATATTACAAAAAAAACTATAATACGAGTAAAAACAAACATTTATTGTTTTTTATTACACAGTAATGTTGATTTTCTTGTTAAGCGTATTAGTGCTGAATACAACATATAAAACAAAAATCCAAGACATATTCATACTGTTCACTTTTATTAACTGTTTCCTTCAACTAGACAGCCATGTAAGCTTAAACACTGGATACACATATGGTCTGAAATATTGAAAATGAAATTGTTGCTTTGTGAAATAATATAAAAATTGATGTTGCTGTCTTTATGATTCACAATGTTCCGTATTTTGTACCTAAATGGAATGAATTTACCCAGAACACATGCGTGACAAGAAAAACACGTTTAATGATGTCCATAATCATACAAGATACATAACTACACTCTTATAAAGAGTACACTGAAAATGTTCATTTCAGAGTCTGGCGAGTATGACACATGAGAGACTCGGCAGACCTGGCCTAGAGTAAATAATTATGTTATAGGTATTAATAGAAATGTCTGTCAACATAAGTAATACTATCAGATACAAAATGTGATCACCGATATCTGCTTCCAATCACAAATGCTGATCCAAGTGAACTTAAAAAACAACGGTCCTTTTAAAACTTAGCCTATACATGATCCGCGTTCCGCTGAAAATGATTACAACATTAGAACACGAATGAGATGAATTCCAGACCTACCAGCGACCCTTCAAACGAATACGTGTAATGTGAAATGTGTCTCATCGGTTCTTTAAACGAAATCAAAAGTGTGAGAAACGATGAGCCACAACTAAGTGCTCTGTTAGGTCTAGGTCTACACTTTATACACAAAATGAAGATGAGATGATGTATTCGAGCCCTGGCACTATCTCCACATCATTTATTGTTTCCAGACTTGTTCAAATTTTATTTTAAAGCCTATTATACAACGCGTTGCAGCGAAATATCATCTGGACATTCAACAAAATGAATACAACAACAAGCATAGTTCAACTTCAAATTCTTTTCACCTATACAGAGGTTTTTATGTAACAAATATTAAAGTACCTCATTAATTTTATTATTTAAACAATAATGTAAACAAATTATTCGTAAAAAGAAATTTGAATGTAACTATGACTAACTTTTATCTAGTTTTATATACAAATACAAATCAGTACAACAAACAATGCCAGCTCTCGAATTGTTGTAGTGAACTAACTTCTCCTACACTCCCACTCCGGGTCGTTGGGATCCTCTTCTGCAAGCGCAGATTCCGTAGAATCTGACTCGATTGGTGTGTCGGCCCTTGAAGGAGGCAACGACTCGTCTCGATCCGAATCTCTGGAGGTTTGTTTACAAAGTACGGGCTGGCCATGACCCTCGGGCATGGCCTTCAGCATGGTGTCGTACTCTGTCTCAGGAAGGGGAAACTCTCGAGTTTCGAACGGCGCCACGATCTCGATGGGTTCAGGGGTCGGGCAACGTTGAGACACAGTCCGACGGCGGAACTGCTGTTGGTGCAGTTGGCTGTTGTCCTCGTAGTTCGCCAGTGGCGTAGCCGGAGGGGATGTGATTGGAGATTGCTCCGTGTCACAAGGATGACCCGCGGGAGACATCGGGTCTGGAGTATTCGCGCCGCTGGATTCTGCGCGGCTGTCGGTGCGACGGTTTGCGCGACTTCTACCAACGGAAAGAGGAAATTTAATGTAGCTTAAGAACTTTTTCTTTTCTTCGTGTTCACATTTTTCGTGACGGGTTACTACGGACTCTTCGTTCATATCTTCAACCTGAAATAAACACATGAACAATTTAGTACAACCATTACTTACAAAACTTAAATATTAGTCATGCAACATAATATTCTGTATTTTCATGACACCATATTCGATATGGATTTTCATTTCATTTTTATTATGATACGCACGTAAATTTTATGCAAATGGATCGTTTTTGTTTTAGATTAAAACATGGGAGTAAAAAATAATGTAGGAAAGTCGTGTATAGTTGCGACACTCGCCAAGACTCATATCGTAAATTTCATACTCGCGTATTAATACATTATAAACTAGTTGCATAATATACCATTTATTTTCTACTCCCATGCTTTAATTTACTTATTCTGTACTTGCATGACATTCATTTCGATACAGATTTTCATTATGAAACACACAAGTAAATTTCATGCAAATAAATAGTTTTTTTAGTAAAACCATGGGAGTAGAAAAAATAGTGTATGCAACTCGTGTACAATGGCTATTAATACACTCGTATGATAAACTCATTGCATAATATACTATTTAGATAAACTATTTTTCAATTTTTATTCAAATCTGCCTCGTTAATAAGATCTTCCAACATAATAACAGTTAAACAATTTTAAACATTCAACAAGACATAATGGTAGATGTAATTAAAGTGGAATCCAAGCACTCGGATCCAGTGATATTTTAGTCTGTTGCTGGGATCAAACTCGAGATCGCTAGAGCTAACTCTAGCCGTACTAATAAATTGTTAACAAATAATGTTCAAAACTTACATCACTATCCTCGCTAACTCTTCGGACTAACCCATTGTTCTTGACATCATACTTAGCGGGGAAATCATGGTCAATAACACGCCACCTGCAAACAAAACAAGTTTACACATTGAAGCGTGTTTTGTTTAGCCCATTTTACATTGAGCAATATTGCAGTTGCAGTTCCAACTTTCAACAAGTTGCAGCAGTATTGCGTGAGAGCACGGTCATACACAGTAAAATGCATCAACAAGAAAAAGTCTAGAAAATTTATACGTAATAAAATATCTATTCATTCACAGGAAAATACAAATTTAGAAAAGTTATCGTTAAATTAAAACCGAATATGTGTAACTCAAGTATGGTATTGGTCTAATTTGTATATCCTCCCTTTGTGTTGAAGAGATAACGCTAGTTTTCTAGATTTGCATCTTCCTATTTTTCAGCCGAATCTAACATTTAGATTTGCATTTTCATATGAATGAATCTTTTAATGCAGATATTTTATTACATATAAATTTTCTAGACTTGAATTTTATTGAGCATTTTATTTATTTTCTGGTGTTGAATGGCCACCCTAAGAGGTTTATTTGACGTGTGAAGTTTTGCAATTGCATGCTGCTCAATGTAAAATGAGCAAAATGTCCAGCAATTTTCTTGAGCAACTGTGACTAGCAGATTACAGGTGCTCAATGAAAAATGTATTCATACTTGGGCGTGAGAATCTCCTTGTACTGCAGCTTCTCCACCCTGGTGGAGGCGGCGACGCTGTAGGGGATGACGATGTTGTCGATGTCGTAGGAGTCGACGCGGTTGCGGCGGTAAGGCATGACGGCGACATGCGAGAGCGGCGACGGGGTGAGGGATTCTCCGCTGCCTGACTTGGCGATGCCGGACTCCAGCGCCTCGAGTTCGTCGGTGCTCTCTGAAGCCAGTGCGTGCAGCTGCGCCATGGCCATGCTGGCTGTGCGCCTCTTCCTGTGCACGCGCACCACCCCGCCTGAGCCGCCGCTCCCGCCGCGGGATAGCCGGCGACCTCGGTTTAGTTTGCTTTTCAGTTCTGTAACACAATAAGATCCACTCAATTCACTCCGGCTCTGTTCATTTTTTTGATGGTAACCATTCAACAGGATTTACTCCCAATTACAGAATGGTAGATTTTTATTATAGTGGAATACTTGGTGCAGCCAGAATCTCAATCCATGAGACAATCTTTTGAAACCGGAAACGGAGAGATTAACTACATTATAAAACAATCTAATGGTCAGTTTGAAACGCCCGA
Source organism: Agonum fuliginosum (assembly GCA_947534325.1). Lineage (NCBI taxonomy): Eukaryota > Metazoa > Arthropoda > Insecta > Coleoptera > Carabidae > Agonum > Agonum fuliginosum. The sequence continues at coordinate 3,473,666 of OX384034.1, read as the reverse complement.
CTTAATGCAAGTTGTTTTTACAATTTAATTAATGTCATCATATTTAGAGAACTGTTCCGTACCTAAACCCGCACAGCTACTGGTTCTGAATTTTAAAATAAATAATACTGCATCAAAGAATCCGCTAAGCAGAGGAGCACAGTCCATATGTGCAAGGTATGCAACTATGTTTTGTATAAGCTAGATAAAATAAAGTATTTAAGTAATCAAAAATACAGGTGTGCAAGGCCGACCTTTTGTGGTTTGTGAAAAAAAATTGGCGCGAGACGGTGTTAGGATTTTTTACTTTTTCCCAAAAAAAAAAAGTCCAAAACCCGACAGATGCCCGACAGCCAAATGAAAATATAAGCTAATATATTTATGTGTAGATAATTATGAGTGTGAATTCTGATTTATTTCATGAGTAACAAAATATTCCGCAAAACATATTTTATTGCCATATCTAACTTTCCCTTCACATTCACTCACTTTTTCACACGAATTTTATTTACCCAAAAATAATAAACAAACTCTACCTCTGGGTTCAATCGTCCCAACCGTCCAGTGGTCGCTTACAGCGGCAGTGTTTATCGTAATTCATTTGTTTTTGATTATCAAGAGCAAGCCGCGCTCGTATTGTTACATCTAATTATTATCAAAAAACGATTAAAAACTATATAATATTACTCAACTATGCTATAAAACATTAATTTAAACATTATTCTAACGTTCCTGATAATTTTTATATGGTTAATGAAATTTGTGCTTAAAAGTGTATAAATATGAATGGTAGAGTCGCTGTGATTTTGCAGCAGAGATCTTCATAAAGGTTCAAATAAAAACTATATTTAAATACAAATTTGCATTCAAAATTTCATTAAGTAATAAAATATGGATGATAATTTGTTGATAAGATGATGGGGCACCATCTTAGATACAAATTAATTAATAACTATAAAATTTTAACATCGGTAGTACTATTGAAATAAACCCAGCCAGGCGAACTATTAATGGTTATGTTACATATTTTTGGCTTTTTTGCGATTAGTATTTATATATGCAAGAATTTCCAGACAACATTTGAAAAGGTACTTCATGTTTCTTACATTAAAAATGTATTTAAAATTCGTACTAAAAATTAAGGTAACAATTTATTTATTTTGAATATAAATGAGAAAAACATTTTTGAATTATAATCTTATATTATTATAACCAACACCGTCCTACGACAAATTTTTTTTTGATACATAAATATATTAGTTTATAACATCATTTGACTATCGGGTTTTGGAAGTCGAAATTCTAACAACGTCCCGTGCCAGTTTTTTTATTCTTGAACATGTAATATTTTTCGGTAAAAAGTGAAAACCTAAGGACAATTTTTTTCATATATTGATAATACATTTTGTCATTTAACACAACATCCGCCGCTAATAGCGTATTTAAAGCTTACTCAAAATCTTGCTTGCTCAGAAGCTTTTTAAACGATTCGTCTTGGTGCAGTTGCAGTCATATTCTCAATCCGTGCGACGATCTTTGCAATCTCGACAAGAATACATGCTGTTATACATACATTTATTAATCGTTTGTTAAGACAGTTAGTAGCTTCAAAGGTCGTCGCACAAATTGAAATTCTGACTTCACCCAGATGTATTTGTCGAAGTGTCTGTCAAACAAATAAAGTTACTGCGTCAGGAAATCGGGTGATTACTTTTGCGCCACCTTGTATAAGAACCTGCAGTAAAAGATTCATTCACAGGAAAATGCAATTCTAGAATTTTAGATTCGGCATAAATGCAAACGCAGGAAGATGCAAATCTGGATCTAGAAAGTTTGTTTGATCAGCACAAGAGGATACACAAATTTGAGGTTGAACTGAACTAAATGAACAACCCAATACCATTCTTGAGAACCACATACTCTGTTTTAACTATAAATTTTCTAGATTTGCATCTTCCTGTGTTTGCATTTATGCCTATATAAAATTCTGCTGAAGCTATTTTAATTTTCCTGTGAATGGCCGAAGCAGAATTTTAAAATTAACCAAAATTATTTTTTCCTTCTACCATACATTTTTTAACAATACAATAAACGTTGCAAAACAGCGTACGAAATCAATGTTTTTTACTTTTCTGGGCATGTAGAGCATTATTTTAATATTTGTGCACGTTCAGGATTTATAGCAGTACAAACAATTTTTGCCATCGATAGTACATAAGAAGAAAATTAAAAATGTAAATTTGATTTCATAAAAAATTTGTGGTGAGTATTATTACATTACATTTTGACAAACTTTGCCTCTGGGTTCAACCGTCCCAACTGTCCAGTGGCCGGCCACAGCGGCAGTGTTTATCGTAATTCATTTGTTTTTGTTTATCAAGTGCGGCCGCGCTCGTATTGTTGCATCTAATTATTATCAAAAAATGCTTTAAAACTATAAAACATTACTCAAATATGCTATAACATATTAATTTAAACATTATTCTAACGTTCTTGATATTAATTTTTATATGGTTAATGAAATTTGTGCCGAAAAGTGTATAAATATGAATGGTAGAGTCGCTGTGATTTTGCAGCAGAGATCTTCATAAAGGTTCAAATAAAAACTATATTTAAATACAAATTTGCATTCAAAATTTAATTAAGTAATAAAATATGGATGATAATTTGTTGATAAGATGATGGGCACCATCTTAGATACAAATTAATTAATAACTATAAAATTTTAACATTGGTAGTACTATTGAAATAAACCCAGCCAGGCGAACTATTAATGGTTATGTTACATATTTTTGGCTTTTTTGCGATTTGTATTTATATATGCAAGAATTTCCAGACAACATTTGAAAAGGTACTTCTTGTTTCTTACATTAAAAATATATTTAAAATTCGTACTAAAAATTAAGGTAACAATTTATTTATTTCAAATATAAATGACAAAATATGGTTTGAATTATTATAATCTACTACAGAAGAATACAGGCAATTTAGTTGTAAAGTGATACAAATTTAAAATTCGCGTTTAAATTTTATATTATAAACTATGGTATTTATTTTGTTGAAAAGATATTGGGCAACATCTTAGATACACATTAAATGCGATAGTATTATCGACATTGGCTGGGATAGCTAGGTGAACAATTAATGTCGATTTCTAATTTTTCATAAAAATTTGTAATACGCTATTCTTAATTAAAAATTGTATGTAATTCTCTATGTAAAATATTGGAACATGTATTCAAATAATTATAATGCAATCTATATTTCTAGATTTAGTAGAATAAATGTATCCTTTATTTGGTAATCCAAATTTTTCAATAGTAAATTAATATTTAGTTGAGTATGTTTTAGGTTCAGCTCTCTATCTTCCAGATATCATCGCGCACGAGAGGAAGAAGTTTCATTTGTAATTATTTGTGTTTATTATTATGTACACATTTTTATTAATATTTATTTGTATTTGTTAAACTTCTCATATTGAATAAAAAATACTGCTTGGGGGGAGGGGGATTCGTTAATAATTATTATCCGGTAAATAAAATATTTGTGCAAAAGTGAGTGAATGTTAAGTGAAAGAATTTAATAGTTTGAAGGTAAGATAAAGTAAGAAATAAAATATGGTCTGCGAAGAACTTCCCTTCAAAAGGTACGAAAACATACCATTATTCATGAGATAAATCAGAATTCGCACTCAAAATTATATACACATAAATATATATGCTCATAACCGCATTTGGCTATCGGGTTTTGAACTTGTAAAAATTTTCGGAAAAAGTGCAAATCCTAACAACGTCCCGCGCCAATTTTTTTTTGGATTCTTGGACTTGTAATTTTTTCGGCAAAAAGCTAAAATCCTACTACCGTCCCGTGCCAATTTTTTTTTTCACAAACCACAAACTGTGCGCTTTGCACGCCTGTATTTATGATTGCTTAGATACTTACTTTTAATCTTTTAATTTATATAAAACATAGTTAACAAACAAATAAATCATATAATTACCTTTCTGTTAATTTTGTTATGGATTTAGTTTTTATATTTATAGGATGTGTAATGCGCCGCATTTTCTTTTAAATAGAAGCTGTTAAAAATTAAAATATTGCATATAATATTATGATGTGTGAATAAGGCTTAAAACTTAATAATCTTTGAGCGTGAATCAGCTCAGCGAAGTACAGAACGAAGGAAAAACACCCGGATCCCGTTTTGAACGGGATCCGGTGAACAATGGAAAAATTCTTATACGTACCATTTTTCAACAGTCTATTGTACTTTTTACGGTGCTCAGTTTTCTTAGGTCTGTTGTCCAAGCCAGCTCCAATCTTCTCTATTCGTTCATTTTTAACGAGACTTTTCAGCGATTTAGTTAAGTTACATTTTAGAGATTTCTGTTGCCAGTCCGATAATTTCATTATGGCCTCCAGATGAATACTCTGAGATATATCTGCAACATAATCAACAGAATTATTAGTAGAATCTAATTATAATTACATATTAATTAGTATTAAAAATTTGATCAGTGGTAGTGACGATATACATAATAGTATCATAGTTTATCAAACCCTATTGTTTACATCATATTTAATAAAGATTATATTACGTTTTTAAACTTTGAGTGGAAACAAAATCCTGGAGTGATTTACACCCAACTGTATTCATTCTTCTAATTATGTCAGTATAATTAAATTATTTTTGAGCACTATTTACAAATGGATTATTTGAACATTCTTTAATGCTTCTAAATACTGGAAAAAAATCCTTGTTTTCAAGGTATCCATGATTTAGAAATTGAATTGAATATTCAATTTAGCGGCACCGCTATTTGACGGGCAATTCTCACTATTCTTATTCTCATGTTTGAGACATTCAAATTCAAATTTAACGAAGAGATTTCCTGGATTTTTACAGTGTACAACTAACTTTTGTTATTCCTCCTAGTTTAAAAACAGATTATAGACGAGGAAAGTTTTTCTTAAAAAATAAAATAAAAAACAAGTGATAGAAACTGTCATAAAAAAATCTATCAATGCCGTTCAACGGATAGTAACGTCAATCATTATGGTACTAGTCGTGAAGATTATCAGACGAGGTGAAGTCAAGTATGATAACACGACGTGTACCATAATGATTGATTACGATCCGAATTGCACACAATATTTTATCTGTCTGCTTAAATTACACAAAAAGTAAAATAAATGATTTGGTATTGAACAAAATCAGGTATACTATTTTTGAAACTTCCTTATATTAGATTCATTATAGTCCTTGACCTATAATGTACGCTACTTAGAATCTATTCTATAGCTATAGTTAATTAATATACTATTATAGAATCTATAGCTATAGCTAATTAATATACTTTATACAATCTATAGCTATAGCAGCTAATTAATATACTTTATTAGATGTACGTATGTATAGAAATAATTAGTTTCCCGTATGAACGGCATTTAATAATTTTGATAGCAAATTCTAGCACTTGCAATTTTTTAAATAAATCTTTTAAGGAAAAACATTCCTCTCGTGAACTGGGCCACGAAGTATAATATAAACACAGGAGTGGAGTGGACACTCCGGTACCGTTACCGGTTGTTTATCGTTATACAATGCATGATCTGAGCTGGCCCGTATGTTCTGTCTCTCTCTAAATGGTAAACAGGCCACATTTAAACAGCCCTAGTGTCCACTCCTGTCATACATTATATTTCGTGAACTGGGCATAACAAAACAATATTTACCATCTGGGAAAGAAAGAACAGGGTGGTATCCAGGATCAAGCAGCGCAATCCTCTCAGGAACGGTGAGCTGATCCGGCGTATCCCTCGGGAACGTGGGATCCGTGCGTCCAGTACAGAGCGCACAGGGCACAGTAGGCGGCACACATCCACACCTGATATTCGAAGGCCTGCTGGCCTTCTTCGAGACAGTGTGCAGGCCAGTGGTCTGCAGCAGCTTGCGTTTCCTGAAGGAGACTCGGTGGAGCGGCCTCGTGCGAGCGCTGCTGCCGCTGCTCGAGCCCACGGCGCCGTTGGCCAGCGGTTCCTCCTTGCACGGCGTGCCACCGGGAAGCTGACCTCGGTAGCCGTTCACCGCTGACGGAGACGTCGTGGTGGACGTGGAGGTGGAGGTCGCGGGCTCGCCGAGGGTCACGGAACCCTTGCACGCTCGGATCTGACGGTGGAGCTCGTTGTGCTGACGGATACGGTACTCCAGGTCAGAGATTTGCGCTTGCAGCCACGTCCATCGTGCCGCCACTGCTGCACGTTCGTTTGCGTAGCGCCATGCCGCCCTCTTACTTCTGAAACAAATTTTACTCCTATTAAAAACAATCCTTCACTATTCGGTCGTTTGAAAATAAGAGTTAAAGTATAGCGGCAATCAATATGACGTCAAACATTAGCAATAAGTATAATCAACCAAATGTTAAGCCACGTGTTCACGCCATTGTAACCAGTACTTATTCTGTATTATGTAAAGTTGAACTATAGGCGTTTCTATGTTACGATTTATAATACAGAATTAGTAACCGATTACATACATTATGAGGCAGATCAATAATATGAACGTATCAAAATGTAAATTAATTTAAATTAAGTAAATATAGAATTGTAAAAATAGTGCAAAAATGGTGCCTTGAGGAACTCCCATAAAAGAAGTTATTTTCAGCCCTTTTCCAAATTTATGATCAGTCAGATCAACATTCTAAATGAAAAATGAATCAATTTCGAATGAAGGTCAGCTCTATTTAAAATGTGTTCTTTGTTGATCGACTAGCATGACTCATCGTTTAACTTCCATGGGATTAATCTCATTTTCAGGGCAAAATAAGGGACAGGAAAACTAATCAGTAAAGTTAAAAGTATAAAAATACGTTCTCTAATCACGAGACAACTTTACACTTTTTAACATTCTCAATTCGCAGAACTGTTTACCTGTGATGAATAATTCATTTTACTTTGTGACATGGCACAAAATATTTGTACACATACAAATACTCATTGTGTACCTAAATCTATTGTAGGATATTTGCGTTTTAAAGTAGGATAAATTTTAGCGCAAGTAGAACAATGGGGTTAATTGCATGCCACAGTCAAAATAACATGGGCTTTTACGTGAACTGTGTCGCCAAAAACCATGTCACTTCATAATAAATTAGATATTTGCACTAAATTTCGATTCAACATTCCTTTTTTAAATCGGGCTATAACTTCAACATATTTTAATGATCAATTATATTTTGAACCTCATTAAAAGCTAACATGCTTTGCGAAAAATTCGTGAATACTGTGAATTTTGAAAGCTTGAAAATAGAAATTCTGTGAGACTAGAAGATTGTTGAAACGAAATAATAAACAATCATTTCGACATAAATAATTTTGCTCTACAAAAGAAAATCGTGCTAGAATTCAGAAACATAAACTTGTACTGCAGTATCACAATAAGAAAGAAATATAAAAGGTGAATCACAACTTCAATTTTAATGGCTATAGTGCTCAACATCACGAAACGAAAGAAATTTTCAAAATTCAAAATTTTAATTTTCAGGTTTTTTAATCAAACAGTTTTGGGTTACTGTTTTCAAAGGAATTGCATAGATTTACTCTTACTTAATTTTTAATTGCACAAGAGTACAAGTACCTAATACTTGTCACTGCATAATCAATTAAAAATTTAATATTATTCCATTCCACGTATTAAAATATTTTTGTTCTATAATCAGTAAGTCGAGTAGTACTGCCATTAAAATATATGCACAGTTGTGATTCATCCTGTATATTTTTTGTATGATACAGCTATGTTTCAGTTTTGAATAGTTTATTTATTTTTTATACAAATAAACTATTTGCTAAACATACTGTACTGTATTACTGTGTACTAACTTCTAAGTAAATTGAAATTGTACATTACCTAATTTAAGTTCTGAAAAATACAGTTGTAATAAGAATACAATAAGTGCCCTGTCCAACACGGCAAAAGTTCTCAGGTTGTCGACCTCAAAAAATATGTCACACATTGACAATAATTTTACATATCACGATATAACATAGTATGATCTATTTTAGGATAAAACATTTTTACTACTTGTTCCAAGTTATTACACCACAAAAAAATGTGACAATTTTAACTGTTTTGCTAGCACGAGGTATAGTTATTTGTTGTCAAATGAATGTTTTTTCTTTTAGATACATGCATGACGTAGACAAATAAACAAGTGTTACAGCTGATACCGGCTGAATAAGTCAAGGTTGATAAGTTATGATAATTGTAGCTAATATGCATATAGACATGCAATTATTAACTTTCACATTTAAATTTTTAAGGAACAATCTCTGCCATATATTTTTGAGGGTTCGTGCTTCTGAATCTTGAAAAATGAAATTCACTGTTTTGAAGCAATCAATGAAATACAAATTCTTTTTCAAGACTCATTAAAGATTCAATTTAGCGGCGCCGCTATTTGAAGGCGATTTCAAAAAGGATCCTTTTTTTCAAGATTCAGAAGCATGAAATGTCACAACAACGGTCAGCTATCATCTGCCCAATTTTATATTTTATCTCACTCACATTTTTCGACCCTAAAAAGTAACGATTACTCTAAAAATACCCGTTTTAACGGTCAGCAACGGCCTCAAGTCATTCACCCTTTACTTTTGTGCGGCACGCAACATTTTCTTATCAATTATCAACAGATCCTTTTACATTTCCTTCGCCCAACGAATGTATGATCTTGGCAAGCACTCAATATTCACTATTCTATTTACTTACTGCTGTGCATACATTGATAACAATCATTCTCCTACGTAAAATATAATTTTAAATTTTTTCTAAAAGTATATTGCATTTTTATTTAATAATGTTCCACATTTTTATCACTCAGTGATAACGACTAATATCCGCTTCCCATATTTTTTAAGACAAAATTAAAGGTCCTATAAATAAACTAGAACGAAGTACAAACAGGAATATCACCGAAAGATATCTGAAAAATACAAATTTTACATTATTTACTCGTGTTCATGTTGTAAATAACATAATGCGACTTAGTATTAAAAGGTTTTGTTTATCATTACATTGAATATAAACGTAATTGTCTTTAATTAAATTATATAGTAATGAGTATAAATTGTACAAACAAGAAAAAGATGAAAAATTAAATATATTAATGAATGTGTAGTACTTTATTTTGTAATATTAAAAATTTTGGTGATGTGGCATTCAAAGTCCATGAAAACAGTGGTACTAAAAATGTATACGTCATTTAGAGTGAAATATATTGTATTCCTTTTGATTCGTGATCAGTATACCATGTAGTATCTGTTATTTAATTTTATCCTGAAATTGTGAAACAGCCTGTATATGTAGGTAAATTTAAATTACCGATGGCTCACAATATGTGCGACTTCCTTACCCAAGCTAGATAAAAAACGTTAAAAATGTAAGTAGGTAAATTTAAATAATAAAGAACAGACTTCTACAATTTAATTTTTTGTCATTCAAAAATAACGTAACTAAAAGAAGAATGAGAGTAGAAATCCGGTCGGAAACCTTATAAAATATCTTTCGCTGTGATTAAAAAATCTCTTGTACAAGCCGGTATCACAACGAAGAAACAAAACCTAAATGAACGCTTCAAAAAAGTAAATTTACATACCATTTAGGGATAAAACTACAAATGTCTTGTACTTGTTCTGTTTACATAACCAAATAAAGAGATGTACAAAGAACAAAATGAGTCAAGAGATTAAATTGGCTTCCGCATGCAAGACATGACCTCTACTATCTAGAATTTTAATTATGAAAATGTATTGCTAATTAGGCAATAATAATCAGTGAACAATGAAATACTTTTTTGAAATAGGATTCAAATCTATACATTTGCATTATTCGATTTATGAAACAAAGAACTATTTTTTTGTTTTAGAAAGTCTAAAAAGTAGATTGAAAAACCGGCAACATTTTTTGCATTATGCTAATATTCAAAAGGAAATTTTGCCAAATAATCTTTTTTGTCGACCGATGTTTTGAAAACCGTTATATTAAATAATTGGCTCACATATTTGTATGCCGAGTCACATTTTCTAAAAATCTCAATATAGATTACAACCCGAGTTGTGAGAACCACAGTCAATCACGTTACTTACTCAGCCATCGGTAAATAAGCTAATCTAAAAGTTAATAAAACATCAAAAAAATAAAACATTTTAGTTAAAGGCCGATATACAATAAACAATATTCCTCTCGTCTCGACTGCGTATTACGCACTTTAGTTCATACTCCTGTGCGCCATGTGACGACATGAAGGTCGTTGCAGGAGAGAGGAGGCAGTGCAGGAACATGGGCAGGAGACGCAGGACGGGCGGGTAATCAATGAACAGCAGGATCGACCGTAGCGCGCGGCGCGGGGCGAAACGAAGCCAAAGCGCCACGTCAGCAATGTTTACGTGCGCTCAACGGACCAAGTTACAAAGTTAAGTGTGTAGTGGGCTTTATACCAAAGAGATAGTTACGATAATTTGATAAGATGATACTGATTTTGTATACAAACTAATAATATAATCTAACATAATAATAATAGAGTTATCTATTGTATAATTATGTCCGAGAATGAGCATTAGCTGAAATGGTTAACAAATTATTATCAGAAGTCCAGCATTCCTGGCATGGACCATATAAACGTGCAAACACTCTCTGATTGGAGGAAAGATGGCAATTCCGAACACATGCTACTTGTACATACGATAATCACTGCTCTAGCACACTTGCAATACTTCCCATTAATTATATTTTTACAATTAACAACATTAATAAACAGCAATAAACAGAAATAATCAGCCTAATAATCTCAATATACGTAAGAGTTATCTAAAAAACAAAAAATGGTTTGCTATTTTCATAAGTTTTTTTTTACATAACTTCAAAGTTCGCACAGAAAGGTTATATTGTGTTACAGCTATAGGGAATATTTTCATAATTTCATACATGTAATTTAGAATAAAGTTAAGGACGGTGTAATTTTCTTATCTTACATAAAGCTTGAGTTAGCTAAATAAAAACATCATTTCATCTTTCCTTATCAGTCAAGAGTCAAGATGCCGCATCCTTTCACAATAATTTTAAACAAAGGTAGATGAAAGATGCGACAAATAAGAAAATTATTATTACTAAGACTAAAACGATGCTGCCTCACAAACAATAATTTAGTCTAGTTTAATGTTAATTGAACCTTTCGCTATACATAAAAATTTCAACTCCATATCCCTTGTATTAAAAGTTTTAAAATTAACTTGAAGAAATAAATGGACCATTTCATTTTAAAATGTAATTGACAATAATATTTTTATAATCTCTAGAGTAAGGTACGGCAACAGTGTGGTGCAAAACTAAAGCCTTTATGCTATTTGGTAAATAGTAAAACAGGTGCTAATCCGTCTATTGTGAAGCAGCCTTTCACCCGCACCATAAACTAACAATACAACAAAGAAAACTGCACTTCACGGCAAAGTTTACTGACCCTATAAAGAATTTGACAAATTGCGTAAAGTTCTGTTTACTTTCATTCGCTTTATTTACAACCTGAAGTTGAAAAGTTGTATATATTTATTTTATAAATAAGTCATATTTTAATTACATATAGCGTCACACTTCATAAGGTATAAATATTAATATCACGAAACCAGCTGTTAACTTTGTGATCTGAACTTTTTAAAACTTCACCAAAATCTTTACAAATATAAAATTACATCTGGTAATGGTAACAGGACACGAAATAAAAATATGGAATTACCTAGAACTACTTTTATAGTTTACCTGTAGCTATAAATTTCTGAGTGACCGTTATTTTCCCTATTTGACATCTGCTCTAATAAAAAAAGCTTGGTTTTCTCCCGCCATTACCAGACCAAATTACCCGATTTTTAATTAAAATTACATATTCATGATGTTAGAATTGTGCAATAATGCATTATTGGATATTTCGAAGTAAAAATAAACATAAATTTCAAAGAGTTAATGATTATGAATTTCAACATACATGGAAGCAAGTTTGAAGTTACTTTCTATCTACTTGTGACAAAGTTTAGTAATGCTATAAATTATTAAATTACTAGCTTGCTCTTTGACCAATAAACTTCTTGTATTATGGTTTTTAACCAATACTCATAGTCCGATTCCGAGACAAATTCAAACACAATATAGTCAGTAGCAAAGTAAGATGAACCTCTCCATAAGACATACTATTGTATTATGAATTCATTATTCAACACTATTGTATTATGAGTCCATTATTCAGCACTACTGTCACTGTTACCTCATCGTGAGATTAGATTAATATTTTCATGAATAAAATTTTTTCAAAAATAATAATAATAATAAACAATGTCGTATTTTTTATTACATTACTTATGAGCTCACAATTATTGCGGTGACTCATAATTTTTATTTTTTTAATAAATGACTCAAATATCAAAGAACAACATTTTTGTTTTCCAATCATGTGATTGTTATGATATATTTTCTAATCGTTAGTAAATCTACTGCGAACCTCCATATACGCAACGCATTTTAGTGTCAACTTAAATAAATTCAATTATCAACTGTAATTACACAAGAGCTTTTTATTTCGCCGGATTTCTGTTTGTATTTAAACCTTGTTGCCTAGCAACTTGAAAAGAAAAATTGTTTAATAAAATCACTCCACCTACGGTGTCGTGATTTTATTTTAAACCAATTTTTCGAGTCAAATTGCTGTCAGGTGACAAGGTTGAGATGTCAAACAGAAATTTATTCGGAGGAAATAAAATGCTCGGGTGTAATTCAACGAGATAATTTAACGACTCCTTTGGTTCTTCTTCACAAATATTCCCAAAATCGAATCATTTCACTGACAAATATTAAAAATATGAAGCAAATGACATTTTAGTGATTTGTTTGGTTGCTAAGAAAAAGGTAAATAAGGTTTTATCACTTGCAAAAAGTTACCTTCCTTTTCATCCGCTGTCAAAGCGATAAAATTGTGTTTTGTTTATGGCTTACTTTATACAGGAGTCGAATTATCTTCGTTATTTCAACGGTTACCCATAGATTTTAATTTTTATCCAAATTCTACGACTTGTAATCTAATGAATTTGAGTTATATTTTGAGTTGTCACTACCCGTGGATTTACTACCTTAAATAAGGTACTCAATTTGAGTGTGTTATATAAATAAGTTTTGTTTTTATTTCTTAAAATATCACATTCATTAGTGGTACAAATTTGACATCTGTTTTAAGTTTATTTACAGTTAATGAGTCAAAAATCTATTTTCTATTTGTTTACAAACTCGAAATAATCCCACAATAATTTTGAAATTGTTAAATTATTAAACAGCAAATAATTGCATTGATAAATACATCGTCAAATATAGAAATAAGACTAAATTTGTCTACGTCACGGCATATTTTCATCGTGAGTAGAACGTATTTATTATTTATTTACATTTGTTACCGTTTTCAATAGTGTTCTAGCTATTGTTAGAAGTACAACGTCGATAAATCACTGTTTATAAATGTTTAATATTTCGATTAAAGAGGCCTTCTATATTTAAATGATGAGTACTGAAAAATAGTAATATACAGGGCGTACAATGTTGTTATCTCACTAATAAATGAATTTGCTCTAGTTGTTATCATAATACATGTCTGATAAAGATGTAAATATTTTGTTTGGGCTTTTCAGTTTATAATATACGTCATTGAACAATATACTCTTCATACAGCTTTAAAACAAACAAATTTATATATCTATTACCCGTATATAATTAAATCTTATTATATATATCTTATAATTATAATTAAATGAAAAGCATTATAATTAAAAAGTTATTTTCTTTTTGTGTTGTTTATTTCATCTTAAACATAAACAAATAGAGGTAATGAGGCATCAACAAGGTTGCTTAATGTTTAATTTAGGACAAGGAAATTCATTTACAAAGTTTTCATGTCGAAAATAAAACTGAAAGGTATAAAATAAACATAAAAATGATTCAATTGATGCAAACTTATGCGCAATGGCATGAAATTTTACTATGTGTTCCAAGAATAAAATTGTGACAGTATAATTCACAAATTCCGCAAGCAAACTGATAAGCTAAATTCAGACCTAAACAATTATAAGTATAAGTGCTAAGGTAACCAACCAGTGCTTCCACAAAATTCCAATTTCAATTATAAGTGCGAACCTTGAGTACTAATATTTAAATTAGCCACTTACACTTATAATTGAGTAGGTCTGAATCTAGCTTTAAGTTAGATTCAGACCTACCCAATTATAAGTATAAGCGGCTTTTTACGTACCAGCACTCAAGGTTCGCAGTTATATTTGAAATTGAAACTTTGTGGAAGCGCTGGTTAGTTAATTTAGCATTTATACTTATAATTGGGTAGATCTGAAGCTTAAATTGTTTTACAACTATAAAATTATCTATTCATTAGGTACAGTAGCAGACATTAGTTTTCAGAATACTTTCCCACTACAAATACGATTTCTGCTTTAAAAATAAGATTCAAATTTTCTCAAATAGGACGTACACAAAGGTTTATCCAAGACACAAGTTTTTGTTTTTTGCTGTAGCTACGTGTGTCGATTTTAGAGCAGAAATCGTATTTGTAATTGGGAAGTATTCTGAAAACTAATGTCTCGTACTGTACATACTTATTTTTAGTTTGGTAATTAACTTATTTTTAATTTTATAAAACTTCTTATATGCCTGTAGAATGGATTTTCCAATAGCCGTAGAAAATCTGTTTTTCATACTTTTTAATTAAAAGTAATAATTTGCAATTATAATAAAAATAATTCTTTGAATTATCTGTTTACCCTGAATTAATATTTGCACATTAGATAGAAAATAAATTTCCCAGAATTTTATACAAACAAATATTGTAGACCACACATAAAATAGTTCAAAACTTTATTAAAAAATACCGTCTAATAGATAAAATTCTTCCAAATATATACAAACAGCTGACCTCAAAACAAAATAAAAGTTATCGTAATTTTTGCCGTTCCAAGTAAATAACTCATTATTATCTTTTCTCAATTTTTTAATATTGATAGTGTTTTCTTTGTCTGCAAATGTTACAATGTCATGTATTATCATTAATTCGAGTAGTGTGTACTTATGTTTCGTGATGTACGCTTACGTTTCTATTTTTCATGCGTGAGTGAGTGTGTGTAGAACAACGCCCTCAACATTGCTGTTTATGACGTAATCGTTGACATTGACTTTCGATTCAAACGTTTAAACGCCAGTTCCTATCGACTAAAAATTAGCTGCTATTTTTACGCGTTTGGCTGGTTTTATCTTTTTTGTTGAATATAATTTTGTTTTAAATGTTTTTTAGGAGGCTATTAATTTATTTAAAAACAAATGAATACTGTCATATTATTTAACGAGTGTTTAACGTTGGCAATTACTCATTTCTCATGGGAATGTTTTATATTTCGATTATATTACTTGCTTATAGAGTTCATTTAAAACTAATGTTTGGATAATGCAGTAGTACAAAAAGTTGTATTGGTCGAAAAACAGTACTAATGATTTTTAAACAAAGTCGTTATTTCAAAATTTGGAGAAAGCATGTTTGAAAATGTGTATATTTGCAAAAAGTTTTGTATGATTACTCCGTCACACCTGTGCTTTTGTAAGACAGATGTGGTTATAATACGTTTACAGTGATGTCATACTTCGTAAAATAAAGACAATAAAACTGATCTTTATGTAAATATACCACGCGGTTTAAATTTACATGAATGTCTGTCCTGTTTCTGTTAAATCGTACATAAATTAAGAATATACTACCGCATACCATGTGTGAGGATGTTTAAATTTAAAGATATGTTTATTTTTTCTTACTCGTAATTATTATTATTATTCCTTAAAAAGACTAAAAGCGACTGAAAATAATTTTAACTTTAAACGTTTTTGTTGGTGATAATTTTGCTCTGTATCTTAACCACAATTATGACGAAAGCAGGAAATGATATATTTTTTAAAAAAAGACGTAACCGAAAATTGCATGTTATGTATTTCAAAATTACGTAGTACTTAAGAGACCCGTTTACCTCCTAAAATCCAGCATAAAATGTATTAAAGTAGCGAGTGTTTTGTGCCCAGCATCGGCCCAGCACAAGAATTACAAAATTCCATTCCAACAAGGATTATATACTTAAAGGATCAATTAACAGTTGCGCCTTTTTAAAATATTTATAAAAATATTGTACATGAGAACATGATTATAAAAATTTCGAATTCCAATTTATGCAAACTTTACATGGTTATATCTCATGATAGAAATTTATGTTTAAAATTTTAAAAAGGCACGTCTATAGATCCATTCTTTCTCTATTAAATGTTTAAAAAGTATTATCTTGAAGTCAATAATAAACTGACAGTTTACTAGCAACGAAAACTCTTTTACAGTATTTTTCAACTTCAAAATGACATTGCATAGCTAGGAGGCAGCAAAGTACGAGTTTCGAGCTGATTTCGGGCAGTTGCAGTAGTGGGGAAGGGAATGGAATAGAATAAAAAGTAAAATCGAGAGTATTCTAGGAATTCGGAAAAAACCTATACCCGCTTAACAGACTATTATTATCGATATGCTTTATTACAGAAACATACCAAAATAGTTTATCTATGACTGCAGCATTTTTATTCCAGTTATATTCACGATTATTGAATAAAACATAAATTACACAATTGTTTGCAGTGAGTAATGTGCCCCGTTACTCACTCTAGTGACTTTTTAATAATAATTCAATTGGCTTTGACCAATAGAATTATTGTAGTAAAGCATAAAACATATTAGTCCGTTGCTAGCTAACGTAGGTACACAAATTTCAAAAATAAAAGATTTTTGATAGCTGTCAGTGCAAATGTATTTTATAAAATAAATGAATTATTTAGTATTTAGTATAGTCGTCGATAGTCGTGGATAAAGTATATTATTATACTTGAGTTTAACATGGCAATTACTTACTCGAATTATTACGACACTCGTCTTCGGCTTATGTAATAAACTTCCATTTTCTTGAGTAATCACCATCGTTAAACTTGCATCGAATAATATACAATTATTATTTGCAATTAATATAATTATAACTCATTCGAATGATTACGAAAAACCATTACCATAGAAAAATGTAAAACAAAATACGATAAAATATGTATATATTAATAAATTGTTCTTACAGAGCTAGTTATAATAATTTAACTATAGAAAAATTAAACCGTCTGCAAAAAAAACGAGCAAAGTCAACGTCATGTGACCGTTCCTCATCTGGAGTCAAGTTGCATCATCACAGAACTGTACAGTCTGACAACACTTAACAACATGTTGTGTAATTTCAATTTCAAACAAAGGAAATTTGTAATGCGACAATTATTTCTCACCTATTTTATAACCAGTGGTTTTCACAACACCATAAATATTTTTTTTTTATCAGATAAGACGATAAATAAATTCCAACAATAATCAAAATTAAAACACAAAACAGAGCACTAAGTTATAGCCGGTTATAGCGTAGTCTATTAGTATTTTGGCAACAACCACATTTGAACCCGGGACTTTTAAAAAGTATTTTTATTTAAATAATACATGCTGTCTTCGGTTTTTATGTTATCTTAAAAACCAATGAAATATATTGTATCATAATTTTAGCCAATAGAATATCCAAACAAATCTGTTGCTAAGTAACGTACATACATATAAAAAATGTGATGTGGCTAGCACAAGACCTCTCGCCATACTCTATGTCTATACACTTTTTACTACTAATATAAATTTAGTTGTACTCACAAGAATATTTTAGTCATTTTATGTAAACTGCACAAGAAGAAATAAACGATGTGTCACTTTTGTTACTGTCACTGTCATAATCAATTAAATTTAATGAAGTAACAAATGTTAAACAATCATGGACAACAAGATACTGAAGTTTCAAACAGTAAATTATAAATAATAATTTAATTCCTATACCATACTCAGAAAAATTTATATAAAATAAAAATAAAAATATTTAAGAAAAGTTCTAGGTACTTCCGGTTTGTGGATTGGATCCAAAATTTACTAGGTTCTTAAGACTCGTATTAAAACTTTAAATATATAGTTGTTAAATGTTTGATATTTTTTGAGTTATCATCAACGATAATTTGTAACATACGAACACAAGCACAGACATCATCTCGAAAATACTTTATTCGTACCCTCTAAGAGATCGTAAAACTCACATTCGAACATTTTGATTCGTCACAATACCTCTCTCTTATAGAATATGAGGCGAGTGATAAATAGACAAACAGAATCTGACAGCTGTCAATTCAAATTTGCCTTACAAAATAAATTATTTACTGGAGTTTGATCGAGCAATTACTAATAAAAATGATTACGACACTCGCCTTCGAGTCGTGTAATAAATATTCATTTCATCAAGCTTTGTTTTAACTCATAAAATTTATAAATCAACTTTTTGTTGAATAAGATGTAACAATGTAAAAGATACCTGGAAAGTGTTTCTATAAATTTTGCTCCAAATGCATTCAAAAAAGCAGGTCCGTAAGCTTGTCTGCATTTTCTACGGACTTTTTGGTTCAATGCCAGCTCTTCCGGCAAGTACAGAAAGTCGTAAATAATGACCTAACTTAAAAAATATCTCATATTTTAGTTTCGTTTAAAAATAGTAAAAATCTTATCACGACTATTAATAACTTAATAATTTATTTATTGTTATATAATGGAAAAATATGGGGAAAATTAATAATAGCATATGAATAGAATATTGTGTTCACCAGAAAATAATGCCGTCCTTGACCGTTAAGCATGGCGAAGTACAAATGCGCCAATTATATTATTCAGTTCGCTTACTTTGCTAATTTACTAGTCTAGCAATTCAAACTAAAATAAAGTCAAACTTATTTCATTGTTTCACAGCCTACACTGAACGAGAAAATTTAGTAAACAAAAAAAAGTGCCACGAAAAACGTACCGAATTAAAGAATAAAATGAAAGTTTGAATGAACCTATAATTATTTAAACAGCTAATTTCTTAAACTCGAATTCAACTAAATTACGCGTATCATCTACCTACATAATTAGATGTTAATTTAATTGGATTTCATCTCGGATATAACGGGCATTTTTTCAGTTCCTGACTTTTACTGTGTATCAGTGTATCGTACTTTTAATAAGGAAATCCGTAAGAATTAAAAAACCAATTGATGCGCATAGTTATTTCAACACTTACTTAATTAACTCGTAAAACTTTAAAATTTAAAGCCAATTAAATTGAGAACCTTAGTCCTGTTCGTGTTCACACATGGATTTCTTGAAGATTCTTTTCTGTTTTAAATCTATCAATGATTCTTTTCAAAGACTCATTGAAGATTCAATTTAGGATTCAGAAGCACGAAATAATATCAAAGAATCCATGTTATGCGAACAGGGCTTTATTTATAATAACAAAACAATCACGATTCAGTCTTTTATTCACAGCTCGAAATTTGTGAAGTCTGCCTTTGGCAATGTGTACTTGCGTTCACATCACTGAAATTTGGTGTTGTGAATGCAAATACATATGCCATATGACAAGACTTCACAAATTTTACCAAATTTCGGGCTGTGAATGCGACTTAAAGGCCTACGTTTTGATTATACCATAATTTTCTTCAGTAAAACAATCAAAGTGACAGAATTAAAAAATTTAAAATGACTTAATCCAGATCAAGTAGTACCATAATCAGTCGATCATCTTTTTATCTTTATTTACAGAGTGATCAATAAATGATTAACCGTGCCGGTTCGTTACGATTTTATTTTGCCGGCTCGATGTTATTGCATACTGAACTATAAGCTCAAACTTTCAAAAAATTACAGTTTAATTTTAAAATTACTTAACTTACTTTATGTTTTACTGAAAGTATCAAAAAACATGCATCATAATGGCACTATATAAAATACCGTGGAACATAGTTTTGATCAGAAAACGATATTTTATAAGTAACATGACGGGTAATCATTTATGATCATCATATTATACAGAGTGATCATATGATTGACAGTACCGCCTTGTTCTGATTTTATCGTTGCCTCCTCAATATGACTGCGTATTGAACTAAACCATAAATTGCCAAAAAAATACAGTTTATTTTTAAAATTACTCAATAATAATAGTATTCTTCACTTACTGTCTGCTTTACTGGCAGTTTTTAAATACAAGAAAAATCCACAGGAACTTAATACTAATTTTATTCCACGAAAGATAGTTTTGACTTTTCAAGTTATCATTTCTGATCACCCTGTATAATATGAAAGCAACACTTACATTGAGAGGAAATGCTGATGCGGGTTGTTGTAGGTCTGCATCTCATCGCAGCTCTCAGCGCCGGAGCTCGAGGCAGTGGCGTCGGAGTCCACCTGGTGCTCGAGCAGCGCCACCTCGGTGTGCAGCGCCCCGGACACGCGCTCCAGATCGTCCCGGGGCTCCGCATCCAGCCTGGGCACGCACAGGGCCCCCGACGCAGGGCTCCGCACCGCGGCTACGGCCTCCGCTGACCCCGAGCCGAAGTACTTGGCCGGCAGCTTCTGGCGGGACGACAGCGTGGACTGCTGGATCGCGCTCAGGTGCAGCTTCCGCACCAGGGAGTTGACGCTCCGAGGCCCGATAGGCTTCGGGGGCGAAGCCTCCGTCGACTCCTCCGGCGAGCGCACGCGGCGGATCGCCCCGTGAATGTGCTCGTACAGCCCCGCCACCTCGCTGCTCACGTGCTGGCCCATCAAGCGCGCCTGCACCTTGCGAATTCGCCGCAGGAGAAACTCGCTTCGTCGCTCTAGCTTTAGCTGTTTCTTGTGCAGCTCGGACAGCATTTCCTTCGCGCGCACCTCTTTTGAAGTTGCTAGGTTTTCTTCTTCGCATATGTTCATCATGTCGACTTCGCCGAACAGCTCAGGGAAGATCGTTTCGGTTTCCTGAGAACGGTCGATGGTTTTGAACGCCTGCATAAGGTCTTCGACGTTTTGAGGGGTCATATCACCGGCCCCGCCGATGTCCGTGAGGTTGTTTAGTAATTGCTCCATGTCGTTTGGTATGGTTTTGTCTTTGAGGAGAGTAGACATTGGATCCATTCCGGTTTTTTGTAGTCCCATTGTATTTTGCTGATCGCCCATAGACGTTGGGCAAGTACTCATTATAATATTTAGTTGGTGGTTAATGTCCGAGGCCACTGGTAACGAACGTTTCTTCTTCGACACCGGGGTAAAGTAGTCGTCGGTGGTTACATTAATGATTGAGTTAGCTGGGTATGAACATTTGATTTGCTTCAATTCATCTTTAGCTTGACTTTCGTGCGACACATATTCACCGTTGTTGATCGGCGACGAGGGCGGAAGGGTGAAATTCTGCGACTGTCCGGCTTCCGTCAAAGCTGGGGCCATGACCACAGCATTGGGATGCCTCACCGAGGCTGCACGTAATCCCATTCATCCAGTGGTTACTCATTAATACACAGCACTTTCATAATCCTATACACAGTACACGATATTTAGTAAACACGGCACTTCACTTGCACGTTTAAATAGAACATTTCCACTGTAATCCTCTTCAATCGCCAGCCAGTTCCATCCTCAGACGCAAGCCAAGCTGATTGCCGCGCTGAACCGGGCGAGTTAACAAAGCACTGCAAACAAAACATGTTAAAACACAAGTACATGGTAATACATCATGACACACCTCTACTTCTAGCGAGTAACACTGATTATTAATGTTTTAATATATCGCGCGGTTTATGATAGAGAAAACAGAACACCCACGTGACGGGACAAACTTATGAAATAAGCCGAATCGAAGCTCCACCACGCATCACATAAACATTGCATCACTAATTACTGCTCTTACAACCGATTCTTATTCATCTTCTGTTGGTTTAAACGTTGCTTATGTAAAACACTTCAATCTGAATGCAATACTTCTACTCGACTCTTCGTAGATTAATTATAGCGCGAATTTTTCCGCTCATATATTTACTCCAACAATGGCGGAATCACTACTACACTCGCACTCGTAGTCAACTGCTCCGAGTCGCACAAACAAGCGAGATCGCCGATCAACGCTTCCGACCAGGCCTACTGGACTACTTGAGTCAACTGTGCGACTACGCTCATCATTTCAGAATTTACTAAAAATCATACAACATTCTACTCTACAATTATATTATTCTTATGAATTATTATAGCATGTGCAATATTAATATTACGTAATAAATGTGAAAAAATACCGCGTAACTCGATAAGCAACACACCCAACAAACGACGCAGTTCCTGACGCATTGGTCAGACCCCTCTAGGGAGCAATTGCTACACCGGAAAAGATTTCATTTTACCGCCAATTTCAAATTCTGCTACTACCCCATTTGCTCAACTTAACTTCTTTGCTAATGACAATAGCTAATAAATTACCTAACAATACAAAATAAAATAAAAACAAATTATATTTTTATAACATTACGACATACAAGACAATTTTAACTCATTGACATATTTACCTTTACTTAATACTTCTTTCCATTCTAACTGACTCTTGGACATATTTAATAATTTATTGATGTTAATTCTTCTTCCATACATCTTTATTTCTTCCAGATCATCCATGGTACCTAAAATTTAGACATGCTGTAAACATGCCTACTTTACCTAACCTCATATTGACAACTGCTATATTGTCAATATCCAAAATCAAATATTTCTCTTTTACTACCTTCTAATTATCAAATTATGACAATAATTAATTTCCATGATACATTTATATACTCCAAGAATTAAGTTCTTAGTAAAATTTTATCAAGAAATATAATTCGTGATATTTTCTTTACAAAATTTGTTTTATTGTTGTATAACAGCACAAAGAATTCATTAAAAGTAATAAAATAGTTAAATGCTGCTTATACTTACCAAATGTCAATAAAGTATTAATATTTTTCATGATCTCTCATGACATCCCATTCAACTCTTGCTTAAGACATTACCAACAGCGCGAAGGTGGTGCAATAAAAATATGACTATATCTTTAAATATAAATATTGTAAATTTTGACAAACTTTTCAATATTAAATTATGGTTCATGATTTAATTATAACATCTATGCAATCAAATATTTTTAAAAGCTAATTTTAATTTCAATAAGTGCTCATTTTTTGTAAAAATTACTTTTGAGAAAATTATTTAAATAAAGGATCAAACAAAATGATCAATTGACTTGTTTCTTTTTATAAACATAAAACAAACGATTGGCAAAAAGAAACAATTGAATAAAAGTATATTTTCTGGAAAAATTGAGATTCTTGACAGTTTATAGAGGATGCGATAACTAGGGTGAAAATTTCAAAACTTTATGATAAATGGTTAAACTATTAACTTTTAACAAATACTAGCAATTATTTATTATCTATTCCTTCCAATAAACTCATATAATGTACTAAATACTGATTGTCAACTGTATTTACCAGATTGTATAATACTGCTTGGTAAACTTCAAAAATTTATAAAATTTCGCAAAATAATGTAAATATAAATCATTTGATTGAAAGAATAACAGTTTATAATGATATTAAGTACAAGAAATTATTGTTTATCCCAAAAAAATTACATCTGGCTTGTAAATAAAACTCACCTGTTTGCGACTTCTACATTTGATATCTGATGAACGATGTCAAAAATATAGGTTATGTACTTTACATAGATTTTATACGTATGCTAGCATGTGTACCATTAAATTACTCATAGTATAATTTATAAAAATTTAGTTTGACTAAACGCCAGTATGTCACTTAAATTACCTCCGTTTCCAATAGAATATTTAGAAATAACATTTTTAGAAGAATCAACAGATGTAAGTTTACGCAACTTCTTGAACTTAAATTGTTACATGAATTTAACTATTTCAGACAAATGAATTTACTAAACTACAAAGTGAACGAATATTACCATTTGCTGCCTCTGAAGTCATCGAAGCTCCGATAATATCTGCGACAAATCTTACTCAAGGAGATGAAGTGAAAAATGTGATTGAAATATGTATGAACATAGAGGTAATGCTTTCAAGTACACTAATAAAAATAAACTTTTCTATTTGTGAAATATTTTAGGGGAGTGATTTAACATACGTACCTGGTAATACTTTTGGAATAATACCAGAGAACTGTAACATTGAGGTTTTTAAAATAATAGGTCGTTTAAAGTACAATGAAATTGCGGATAAAGTATTTACGGTGTCAGTCAAAGAAACTGATAGTAAAAAGATATTTAAAATACCGGCACATGTACCAGTAATTGGAACTATAAGAGATACTCTTATTCATAATTTAGATATTCGATGTATTCCAAAAAAGGTACTTATATAATTTATTTTCAAACATGCGAGGTAAACCACTTGTAAAATATTTGCACTTTGCAAAAAAATTTAAATCTCATAAAAATTTGTACAATCGGAAAAATCAGTTAAATCTCTTATGCCCTGTTCACACAAGAATTCTTTGAAGATTCTTTCAAGCTTCTGAATCTTGGAAAAAAGAAAATTAAAAACACTCTTTTGAAGCTATCAATGAATTAAAAATTCTTCTTTTCCAAGACATAGAAAATTCAATTTTGCGCCATCACTATTTAATTCCGAAGCATGAAAGAACCTTCAAGAAATCCTGGTTAATAGAGCTTTAAATCTTCCTAAAATCCAGTTCACACAAGGATTATTTGAAGATTCTTTCATGCTTCAATCTTTGAGAAAAATAATTCTAGTGAGAATTACCTGTCAAATTGCGGTGCCGCTAAATTGAATCTTCAATTAGGCTTGGAAAAGAAGAATTTATAATTTATTGATTGTTTCAAAATCGCAAATTTATTTATCTTCAAAGAATCCTTGTCTGAACATCGCTTCAAAATCCTCAAAAAAACTTTAAAATCCATACAATTCAGTAAATTCCTACCATAAATTCTTAAAATCTGTAAAATCTAAACAAAACTGTAAAATCTTCTTAAAATCTATAAAATCATTTGAAAAATCTTGGTATCTAAAATCTTTAAGGTCCCCCAAAAAACCTAAATAAAATCCATACAATTCTTTGTAAAATCCGATCATAAATCTATATCGATGTAAAATTTTTGTACACTAAATATCGAAGTGGTTTATCCCTCGCAAACATGTTTCTCGAATTTAATCAAATAATTTTTACAGACATTTCTTCGCGCTTTGACCAAGTACACATCAAATGCAGAAGAAATCAACAAATTAAACGAATTGTGCAGTCAGAATAAATCCACAACATACATAAAATTTGTTTCTATGGAGTATGTTCCATTATTGGAATTATTACAAATATTTCCGTCTTGTTTTCCACCATTTTCGGTTCTTTTAGAACATTTACCACGATTGCTACCGCGCCCTTATTCTATTACAAGTTCTCCTTTACAATCAAATTCGCAAATACAATTTATTTATAACGATACATTTCTGCCCAAAAATTATGAAGGTATTTGTACTGGATGGTTAAACAAATTAATTAATACTCATTCGCAAAGTTCCGACAAAAAAATAACTATTCCATTTTATTTAAGAAAGCCGAATAATTTTGTACTACCGGATGATCCAGAAATTAATATAATTATGATTGCAACAGGGACTGGCATTGCACCATTCATGAGTTTTTTGCGTCATAAAGAATTACTTAAAAATGATATAAAAAGTTCTATTTGGTTATTTTATGGCTGCAGATATTCCGATCGCGACTTTTTGTATAAGAACGAAATAGAAAAATTGGTTGATAACGACATTATAACAAAATTATATACAAGTTTTTCTAGAGAATCAGATAAAATAAAATATGTGCAGGATAATATTGTGTTACATTCGCAAGATTTTATACAAATGTTAGCTAAAAATACTATACTGTTTGTCTGTGGAAGCAAAAATATGTCTAAATGTGTGTCTGAAACTATAGTTAACAGTGTACACGACATCACAAAATTGCCGTTAGAGGATGCTCAAAAATTTGTGAAAGAATTAAAAAGAAATAATAAATATGTAGAAGATATATGGGATTAAGAATAAAATAACTTTTATATAGATAAATATATGTATATAATTTTATTGTAATGACTACTCAATAAAGTATATCGTTTTAAAAATATTTGTTCTGTATAAACATATAAAAATATGATATCCAACACCTGGAATGGACTCGATTTTCATAAGTATGCAAATTGGTAAGAATAGTACATTTCAATTTTTGTAATCATTTTACAGTAAGTGACTTTTAAATTGAACAGTCTCACAAATGTAGTAGTTTGGCAGTTTATGCGTTGAAACCACAGCAAAGTATAACACAATTATAAATTGAAATAGTAACATATACTTACAGAGATCAACGAAATATATTTTTAATTATTCTGAACAGAAGTACACTGATTTGTTCCAAAAGCTAGCTACCAACAACTAATAAATTTAGAATTTAGAAATAAACTATTTAATTATATTCTGTAACAATCTTATTGCTTTTTGATCCCTTACATAACTTTAAAAATTAATTATATTTAATCACTTCATTATAAAAATATAGCACTTTTTCTAGTATAAAAACATTGATTTAAAAACAGCACTTTATAGTACGGAAAAGTAAAGATTATCGCTGATCTCCATGGAAAATGACTTTAAAAAAGTGAATTATACCTGTAATAATACTCATGCTTTATTCAATATTTTCTTCGCCGCCTTTATCAAAGGCGTCAACGTACGTAGATCCATTCTTTGCTCGAGGAATTCATGCTGAAGTAAGTCTTCTGCAGACGATCTTTTATCAACATCAACTTGAAGGCAGCAATTTAAGAAGTCCTGGAAAAGCGAAGAAAGTCTATCCCACTGTTGAATCTGCGGCCTGCCGACCGCTGCAATAAGATAAAGCGCTCGTAAGGGCGTTTCTTTTAAATAAGGTGGTTCTCCGTCTATCATTTCAATGGCCATGATTCCCAGCGACCAAATGTCAACTTTTTTCCCGTACTGTTTTCTAGTAACGACCTCTGGCGCCATCCAATAAGGCGTCCCGACCATCGTTTGTCTTTTTTCATCGCCTACTATGTTGGCGCAAAAACCAAAATCGGTTACTTTCACAGTTCCGTCCATGCTGAGGAGAATGTTATCAGATTTGATGTCCCGGTGAATTGTGCCTCTACGGTGAAGATAATCAATTGCTTTTAAAACTTCGTAGCAAACTGCTGCGATTTGGCCCTCTTTCATTACGGTTTCGGTGACGACGTCAGTTAGCGGGCCGCCTTCTAAAAGTTCCATTATTACCCACAAATGGTCGTGGATTAAATAAGCGTCCAAGAAATTGACTAAATTACTATGGTTAAATTCTTTTAATATCATTATTTCGTTTAGGATTAATTCCTTTCTGCCTTGCTTATTCATATCTATATCCTTGATGGCAACTTTTTGTCCTGTTTTCATGTCAGTAGCTGTGAAAACAGTGCCAGAGGCACCAGATCCTAATTCCGTGCTTTTTCTGAATCTCTCGTAAGGATTTCCAGGATTGCAGATATCCCGTAGCTTTTCATAGACTTCCTCATCTGCTAGAGCTTCGTTGCTGCGTTCTTTTTTTCTAATTATTGTGTCGCCATCATCGTCTATCTCGCCGATTAGTGTTAAATCTTGCACTCCTTTAGCTAAAGTGTTATTTACATTATTTCCTAGGGCAGGATTCAAACTCTTCGGGTTTTTCTTAGGTGGCAAAGCAGGCAACGTTTCTACTCGTTTCGGAGGTCGAGGTGGACTAGGTTGTCTGATTGGTCGCAAAGTGGAAGCTTTTTCGATTTCTTTACTTTGTGGTTTAGGAGGGCATGGCATAAGGTTTTCAATTTGCTTGGACTCTTCATCGATGACTTTTTCTGTGACGAAGGGCTTGAAAGGTTCTGTATCTTCACCTCTTTTTACCATAGAGTAGTTGTAGTACTTCACCGCCTGGATAACGGCACTAGGGTTTTCGCTTTGTTCATCCTTGGTGATTTGGTTAAACACTTGCCGTCTCCATGCTTCTGGCAGGCCTTCTAATTGTCCAGTTACTTGATTTTTACTTACATGTATATCATGCATAACATTTGTTGGTAACCCAATTTCAGACGGGCCCTCATCCTTCGGTTGGGTTTTACGAAAAAATTTACCCACTTTATTCATTGTAATAAAATTAAATTACATATTATTGAGAAAATGAACAATGACCACTAGGTAATAAATCTTTATCAAGTGGCAAGTTTACTTATCTTACTTATCAGATGACACCAAGGAGTGGCCATATCACATATAATAGTTAAATTATTTTAAATACACATTAGTTGAATGTAGAATATGCATATTTTCTTTACAAAATTGTAAAAACTTTAATAAATATCATTTGAAGCAAGAAAATATTTTTAGTGAGAAAACTGTAGTTATAACAGCAAGAAGAGGTTATGCGATTAATGATGATTCATTTTAGGCGCGAACTATAATTTGTTTGTACAAAAAAAATTAAATTATTTTTAAACAAGTCTATCAAAGGATATAAATTAAAAGTAATGTAGGTACATGCCACAACACCTTTTGTATAACTGCGTAAAACATAATCTATCGATGGTAAAAAAATAGTTAGGCTTTTGTTTTGTAACAGCATTATTTGTTTTATCACATCCAACTCGACGGTTATTCAACACAATCGTCAATTTTTTGCAATCAAAAATATATAAAACGTCTTACCTTTTTACATTAAATACAACTATTAAACAAATCTACCAAATGATATAAATTAAAAGTAATGCACACGACACAACACTCTTTGTATAACTGCGTAAAACAAAAGCTATCCATGGCTTTTGTTTTGTAACAGCATTTGTTTTATCACAGCCAATTTTGCAGAGACGGTTATTCAACATAATCGTCAATGCAGATGTTTGTGATTTAATACAATTAAGGTGCATTTGCAGCTATGAAAATTATAAATATAAATAAAATTATAAATAAGTCTTATGACTTTATGTGTAATTTTACTTTCATTTTCATAGCTGTGAATGAACCATTAAAACCGCATTTACAGCCCAAAATTAGGTGAAATTTGTAAAGTCTGTTATATGGCAATGTGTACTTGCGTTAACAATACCAAATTTTATGATGTGAACGCAAGTAGACATTGCCATGACAGACTTCACAAATTTCGTTCTGTGAATGCGGCTTAAGTTACAAAATATAATTTTTATCAGAAAAAATAAAACATAATATGTGGAATATTTATAGTTCTGTTGATAGGCACCTTATAAATTAGAAAAGTATTTATTTACATTATTATAATATATACAATAAAGGCAAAATGTCATTCGCCCGTAATCACTTCAGTTAAAAATTAAAATATGGAAGTGAATAAAATGTTATAGAACAGATGAAAATTATGATATGTATGTGCAAATTCTAAATAAATTGAAAGAAACTTTTCAAACTATACAAGAAAATAAAATATGTACCAAAAAGAATACAACGAACTTACAAACATTTCGAAAGTATAACATTTACTTTTTACTTATCCTTGAAACAATCAGAAAACTTTGGAACTTTAGAAACATTTGTAAAGTCAAGTAATTCTTTCACGTACTTGTATATAAAATGGAATTTAACAATATTAAAAGATGTACTTACACATCAACAGGACTATATAAATATTTGTACAAATCCTCATGTCGTTTACACACGTAACAATTTTCTGTAAAATTATTTTAACAATACAATTCTTTAAAAATGTTTTTGTTCAAAAACAATTTTATTTTTTTATAAAATATAATTTGTGGTTATAGCTAATAATTCATTATACTTACAACATTCACTCGGGATGCGTAACGGTATGTACAATATTGTTTACTTAATACACAAGTGAAACATTTGCTTTATGTTTATACACAACTTATTAATAAATAAAATATGAAAAATTTAAATATAATTTTAATATACAATTCAACATAAGAAATATATTGCAATTCGTAATTGCGAATATATTTACAGACACAATTAATAAGTGAACTCATCAGAACGTGATATCGGCTCTCCGGTCAATGTACACTAGTAAAAATTGAAAAGATCTCGTCATCCGAAAGTTAACACCCGTAACTAACTTTAAGTTTCGGCAGTGCATCAACACGATGTACTTACAGCAGTACGGTATACTGGCGTGAATTTATTCATCTTTCTATTCTTTCATCGGTCTGCGGTCTACGGTCTCTGTGATCTTGTTCTTGGCCAACGCAACGTTGTTAATGTCACTAGCCCAGTACGAAGATATCACTTCTGCGGTATGATATCTCAGATATCTGATGCCAATTCCAGTCTGCACTCTGGCAATTCGTCCACCGCTGTTTATTTGGTCAATCGCTGTCCGACACCACCTTTTTGCGCTTCTTCGCTTGCTTGGGTTTTACGATTTCTTCCTCCTGCAACATAAATAAACACTGTACTACGGAATTTCTAAATATCAATGTGTTTAAGTAATAAACGACATAAACATGTCAAGTTTACATTCCTACATAAATATTTTTATCTACGACTAATTTATAACATGGACTTTAAATGTGTGATGTTTGCTACAT
Source organism: Agonum fuliginosum (assembly GCA_947534325.1). Classification (NCBI taxonomy): domain Eukaryota; kingdom Metazoa; phylum Arthropoda; class Insecta; order Coleoptera; family Carabidae; genus Agonum; species Agonum fuliginosum. Next base: position 3,443,013 of record OX384034.1, on the reverse strand, counting down.
AATTCCTTATAAAGTGAATTTATTGTAACATGAAACACTGGATTTTTCAATGGTTACAGCAATATATTATAAATAATTTGTATTTGTTAATTGGTGTCCCACTGCTGCTACCTAGAAATACAATTTATACTTTGAACAATTAAAAGTTTATATATTGAATGTATCCCTTGGAAATATTGCAGCTGCCCAATTATCTTATATTGTTCAGGAATAATACAGTTAAATTGATTCCCTATGTTACATTTTAAAAACAGCTCAAATTCGTTACCGTGGATTTTAATCCCATGTTTCACGTTAAAATAAATTCACTGTATTAATCCCGCTGGGAATAATGGCCATGATTCCCTCCTCTGCACCAATCAGAAAATTACTTGGCTGATCAATCTCTCTGTGCAAATTATTTTTAGAAAACATTGGTGATAGAGAATTGATATTTGGAAATGTCATCATTTTGCGTATCGGTATTTATTTTATTAAACTCTTGTACGTAATAAATTAGTCGTAGAAAAAGTACAGTATACAACTCGCCATAATAGCTATTATTCCCTCCGACGATTAAAACCCTCAATCGTGTTGTAAACTTCATCTTCGGAAATAACAGCATCCATTATAGCTTCATTGTATAATATACCTACTATTATTTCAATATAATAACTGGTCTTTGAATCGAGTTATAGTAGAGGCACGGAATCAGACGCGGTGGAGATTCAAAAGAAATGGCTTATGAATTATGATCTACATCGTCATCAACGAATATTTTTACATGTAATATTTTGGTTTATGACGACATAGATCATAGTCATAATGTCATAGCCATTTATAGGCCATTTTTTTGAATCCCCACCTCGTCTGAGTCCGTGCCTCTACTGTAACTGTAACAAACAAGTAAGTAATTTATTAATTACCTCACTGCTGTCTTCGGAACTTTCGGAAATCTCCCTAACAGCGGGTCGTTTAGTGGTCCCTTTGGTGGCTGCAGCAGTTTTGCGTCCGCCTCGCGCGCTTCTTGGTTTACTAGGAAGTACCTCTTCCTCTTCAGCCATGGCGAAGAGGTCGTTGTACTGCTTCTTCTGCGACTCGGTGCTGTTGCTGGACGCCTGTTGCAGCGCGCGTTGCATGGAATCCAAGCCGAAGAGATTGAGGCACCCGCTCTGTTTGTCGCTGTTACGGCGCAGGTGATCTAAATGCCCGAGCACTTGGTCTGTATTTGGCGCCGTCGTGCTCTGGCTTTTAGTCCCCGTACGTTTCCGCTTATTGGGCGACGTACCCGGGTGTCTCGTGCTCAGAAGACTAGAGATTAGTTCACCTAACTTGTCCATGTAGTCTTGGCACCAGTATTTTAGAACCGTCGTCACAAATAAATCACTATTAGACACTTCGCGACAAAACAGATGTTTTATTAAATCCGCTGCTGGTTTTTCCTGCCGGATGAGCAGCAGGATCGAAGTTAAAGCTTCTGCATGTACTGTGAAGTCGAGGAAGGGCAGAACCGGCAGCACTACGTCCAAGGTGATATCGTGCGCGAAAAGTAGTTGCCACAGAAAAAACTGTTCGAATGTATCCCACTCTAAACTCGCTTTCAGGACGGACGAAAGGTTCTCGGTTTTCAGCATTATTAGTTGACCCTGCATTACCCAACAAATGATATCCTGCAACTGACTGCCGTTTATTGAAGACATGATTATTCGAATGATTTGTGAATTGTTCACAGCTTGCTGTTTGAATTCTTTAAATATATCTGGCACGATCCACAGCAAAATGTGTACATCGTCTAAACGGCATTCATTCAAGTCGTCACATAAACAAACGTCCATTTTTTTCTCCGCACCTTGACAGAACTCTTTGTACACACTACCCTTTATCGTTACAAACTTAGGTTCTGCACCTTCTCGTTTTAACTCTTCCGCGCCCCAAACTTTAAGAAAATATAACAGTAAATATCCTATTTTTGGCAAAGTTTGGTACATTTCTGCTAGCAGCGTAATCAGGGGCTGTCTTCTCCGATCTTCTTCTTTGCACAATTGGTACAAGTTCCTGAACATAACAAATAAAGGCGAACTAACACTGTCCAACAAAGATTCGTCGTTCACTTCTTCAGGGAACACTCTATGTCCTTCATCGAGTTTTGTTACTAATATGCTACATAAACACGTCGACAACGCAGTTAATTGTTCAGATTCTAAATCAACGTCGATTACATGCTGCACGATGGTTTCCATGATTTGGCATTTGGCTTCAGTATCTTTTTCACTTTGTAACTGCATCACATTAGTTTTTAATTCGCCTTCTAAAACGTTTAACACTTCAGAACTGTCACTTTTATCTAACTGTGTTTTTTCTTTAAGACGCACTTTTGCTAATGGGATATCATCATCATCCGTGTCATCTTCTGGAGCGTTTATCACTAAGGGCTGTTCATCCTCTTCGTCGCTGAAGGCTGGTTCGTTCTCTGCGTGATTGTTGATCATGACATTGTTTACATGCATGTCACCGTGTTCTATATCTTCGTTTTTAATGTTTTGCAACGTTGGGAAGTCTTCCAATTTTGTTGATGAGTCAGGAGCTGGTGTCATGCAAAATTCTTTGAAAGTTTCCCTCACCATAGTTCTTAGTTCTCTATCGAGTTTCGGATTATCGAATAAAGGACCCAATGTTGGCAGAACTCGTTTTTCTAGAATTTGTCGTAACGATGAAAAAATCCCCGAACGAACCTTTTCGGTTAATACTGGATAAAAATTCGGAATAATTCGACACAAGAAATCCAAAAGTGTGGCAGATACTGCGGGATGCGACCGCATTGAATGATGCATAACTAAAATCGCGGGTTCAATGTTCATAATATTGTCTTTATCGGGTTCGAAGAATAACCAGTCGTAGAACAATGCCAGCTTGGCGTTGGATACTGCTACTGTGGAAGTGCACGTCGTCAGCAGCCATCCGATGACTGCCCATCGAGGTATTATGTCTGAACACAAGAGTTCATTGGTAGGGTGTATGACACCCACAATAAAGCGTATCATATCACAACGGAGTGTTTGGGATTCTGGCGTTGCTAAATACTGCCGCTGGAACCAGTCCTGGTATCGCTTGTGGTTGCCAAACCGAACTTGAGATGTGAGAAATACCAGCTTACGTTCCATCTCTGGTGTTAGCCTTGACTGCAGGAACCGCCGAGATGTTCTTGTTTGTAGAAGTTGCAACAATCCGGTAAATGAAGGGCACAGTGACTTCGGTGTTGTGAGAATCTCTTTCCACAACTGTTCAAATTCAGGTATCCTAGCTACGTTTTGTAGAAGTCTAACTAAATCTCTGCCAATGACTAAACAATCCGTAAATCGTTCTCGTATTAATGCAATCATGAAAGACACTTCTTTTTGCCTTAAAGCAATTAAGGTTGGTGCACCGTGGTCTTCTATTAACCGTAAGTAAGTATACACAACTGAAGCTATAAGCACGGGGAACTTTTCTAACCATGATTTGTATTCTTGATAAATGTCTAATAGCGATTCAATGAGATGAATGTTTCTGGGAGACACATCACCACCCGCTGCATGCCGCATTAAGTTCCAACACAAGTTATCCACGTTTGTAACGGCATTACGTATCATTTCACGTACAAGCCACAGGAGCTGAGTTCGTGCCACATCATTTAACCGTAGAAATCGCTCTAAAATTAATTGCGTTAACTGTCCTAGCACCAGTTGAAAACCATCACGAGTTAATAAAGTAAGATCTCGGTAACTTTTCGTAGCATTTTGAGGTTCTGTCAATATTACAACTAAGAGTCCCAGTGACACCTCCTCATAGTTTTTGTCCTTGCACACGGCATTGTTTAGAGCGTCGTGTGCTTCTTTATCACTTAACCCATTTATTAAATTATTTAAATAACTATAACTTCGTTCAAGTTTCTGAAAAAGAAAAGAGAAAATGATTTTTAACCTTGTGAAAATTTAAATTTGGCGCTGAATTGTCAAGAACAGCGCCAATACGGAGACGGCAGAAGAAATCAGGGCGATTCACTATGGCCGCTGATAGCACCACCGTTCGTGAATAATAACATTTGAATTTATATACCTCCTCTAAATCGTCTTTATTTTCCACAGCAGTTGTAACAAACAGTCTAGACGATGCAATTTTCACCTGCTCCATCCTCTGATGCTAAGGACTGCGCCCCACACTTTCAACTAAAGACAAATACAGGCTGTTCCCTGCATTGTTCCCGTCCTCGAGGAAAATGTTTAGTGTGAGTTGCAGGCGCGCATTGATATATACGGGCCTGGCTGTGCATGGGCCGACATCCGCGCCGAACCGCCGAACTCACGAACGAATACTCGACTACTGCCGACTAACGCACACAAATGTATCACAAGATACACTCACACCACTGCTGCTGCTTACTTCCTTTATACCTAAATCTAAATGTTATTACAATCATAAAAATATATCAAAATAACTCCGCCTCTATCTTAATTCCACCTAATTACCCTTCAAAAATCATTTTAACACGTAACATACCGAGTGTTACGTCAAATTAGAAAATGTATTTTTCAAAAATTATTTAAATTAAAATGTTGTTTACATTAATAATCTATCAACTGACTAATTAAAATTAATTAAGTTCTTGTGATATTTTGCTGATACAACATTATAAAATTTAATATATTTAAACTTAATGGATAAATAATTATGAAAAGACCATGTAAAAAATTTTGATAATAAAGAAAAGTACGTACGATAATTAAGTTTTTAAAATACTATTAACTTGAAATGATAATGAACATGTATAAGAAAAAGGAAAACAAAAAATATTGATATTTTGACATTCCTTTCAAAATAATATATTACCATAGTTATTAGCTACCCAACATACAATATAGTAAATAAAAGCAATAAAGCCTCATTCACATAAGCATATAGTTTTACATTTATGTTTACGTTTAAGAAAGTTTAAATTCATATAAATAAATTTAAGCATTCACACTTCCCACTGTCAAGCACTGTGAATGCTCGTATTTAGTTACATGTATTCAAACTTTCTTGAACGTAAACATAAATGTACACTTTAAAACTAAATACTTATGTGAATGGGGCTTAAAAGTTCAAAAAAACATTGCGCAGAGTAAATAAATTTTAGTAATAATAATAACAAAAAAAGTATGAACATAACAACTGCATTTATGAATGGAAAAAATATCACAAGAACTACTTTTTTATTGGTTTTATTTACATTTCTATAAATAAAAATTTTCAAAAAACAACTTACGTACTTTCACATGAATCGTACATTTAAAAATCTGTAAAATGTTTTGCATTAAAAATGGAATGAAATGCATAAAATCCTTAAAATTGCTACTACATTATTTAAAACCTGACAAAACTGCACAATTAAAATTACAAATATAAATTATTACAACAAACATTTTCACAATTTTCCTTTTTTATATCTGAACCTAGATTGACTTTTTGTATACCGATTTCTTTCAGGTTTCTTTTCTTCAGTAGGCGTTTCTTGTTCTTCGTTAGTAGGTTCTTTTTCATCTAAAGTAATTATGATAATTTTTTTTTCAATTTTATTAATCATATTTATTACCTAATAATGCTAAGGGAACTTCAAGCAGTCCATCTCTTTGGCATTTAATGTAATAACGAAATGCTTTTGCTATACCGTATCCCATCATAGCTACGATTATTGTTAGAGATGCCATTAATATTGGATGCTAAAATTATTAATGTATATTAAGGGTGTAAATATAAATATTCAATATAACTAACGTTTAATGTTGGTTTTAGGGTACAAATAAAGTCGGCAATTACAATTATAACTCCTAGAACTATACCGATTCCGGCACCTAGCCATGGTATTTGGTCATCGGCTGAAATAAATATAAAATTGTTAAAACAATTGCATCAATAGTAGTTAAGAATAGTTTTTTTTACAAATTTAGATTTAGAAAGATATATTACATATCTGTCTTTGCTGGTTCATAATGAATTTATGATTTAGAATTTACATTTAAAATATGACCATATTTCTAAATCTTAATTTCAAATCCGACCAATCACAGGTGAATATTATTTAAAAAATTCAGGAAAAAATCGTTATCTAAAATTTGAATTAATGAAACGTTAAAATCATGTGATATCTTCTGATTGGTCAGATTCAGAAATTTAATATCCAACCTAAACCAGGCAAAAAATTGTAATTTTAAATCTAGATTCGAAAATTAAATCCATCCTTAATAATAATAATAATTATTTATTAACCTGCCTTTATATTCTGTTCTTAAACTAGGAGGGGTAAAAACAAAAGTATGGTGTTATGATTGTGATTGGCTGGAATACCCCCGTTTTTACACCCAATACATCTAAGTTAGATTGTTGTGTTTTGTTTAATTTAATATCAAAATGTCTTTTGAAAATTAAATCTACAAGGTTATAACTCAGATAATTTGAAATTGAATTATTTAAGTTTGAAATTCATGAAAAAGAAAATTCTAGTGATTATTAAAAAATTAGATAACTCTAGCTTTTGTTTTTATTCCTCCAAGTTTAGAAACAAACTATAATTTATACGTGACAAAATTAATTTATTATGTATGTAATAAAAATGTCACATACATCAAGTATTTATAGCAATAAGTCAATTAATAGCTTAAAATTGCATTATAAATCAAAAATACTGAATAATTAATACAAGTTATGTCTTGTTTACCCTTTTGGTCCTTCACCCAATCACTTTGGGATCTGTGAATAGCATTAGCAATATCGCAGTCTTCTGGTTTTCTCCTGAGAGCTTCTCGATATGATAGCAAAGCATCAGCAAAACGATACGTAGCATATTCCACCTCAGCTTTCCGAAAATATCCCTGAAACAAAAGACGAATCAGCAGAAGCATAATCTTCAATTGTTTTCCCCATACGTCATACCTTCGGCCAATCTGGATTCAACTTGATTGTTTCTTTAGCATCTTCCATAGCATAATAAAATTGCTGTGCTTTTAAAAAGGCATACGAACGATTACTATATAAAGAAAAGTTTGCTGGGTCCTTTTTTATAGCTCGAGTGTAATGAAACACGGCTTCTACATAATTTCCTTGTTTTAATGACTCGTTACCTTTTTGTTTTATGGATTCAACGGGCTCCAGATCCTAAAATAAATAAACAAATGAATAACATTTTGAAATATTACAATAATATTTACACGTACCTCTTCTGTTTGGCTCATTGTTGTAAAGTATTAATGATAACTGATAAACAGATAAAATTGCAAGTAATGTAATAATCTTTATTTACAAAATGTGAGGTTATAATGTCGATTGACTTATTTACATGCATCCGTATCAATAGTGGAATGCTATTATTAAATTATTAATATTCTACCTTGTATTGTATTCATGAATAATACAAAACATTCACATTTTCAACATATTAATTAATATTTTCAGTCTATCTCTTTCTGCTATTATCGTTCGTTGGCATGATGCCATAATAAATTTGCATTTGTAGTATTGAGTATTGATACTCAACAAATGCATTTTTGAACCATTTATATTTTGCAGCATTGTAAAATTATATATTAATAATGTAGTATGTAGATATAAGTTGCAAAATATTTTTTTAAGCACAGGTTTAATTTATTACACGTGGCGGTCATAGTTTATTTTATTATTTTTGTATTTATTTAAAAATATAAAGTAATTTATTTTTGTAATATAGTAGGTAAAACAAATGAGTAAAGTGAAAACAAAAGGATATCGAAAACAAAAGTTGTTTTTGAGTAGTCTTTTGTTTGATTTGGCATGACTTGACCTTTGACATTTAATTCAAAAATTTATCTGTACACAAATAGACTACAAAATTTGAATCAGTGATCCAGCGTTATAAAAATAAATTGGGATAAAATAATAATAATAAAATAAACGTAAAATATATTTTCAGATTGCTGCATGCATAAGTATAGGATTTATTTTTGTCATTTTTTCATAATAACATTATTTTACAAGAGTTCCCATCAGTACGCTCTTAATTACTTTACAACTGTGCTCACAACTTTTGTTCATAACAATATACAGGTCAATCCTAAATAATAAAAAATGTAACTTAAGTGATCTGTCAGGTTTGATATAGTCATCCCACACGAAGCTAAGTGGTATGATGATAAACTAAACCAATAATAATCAATTCTGTACGTTATTACATGATACGCGCGTTCAGTTGAATTGTGCGGGCTTTGTCAAACAGTTTTCAATCTAACAAATAATGCCTTTTATAGTTTTCACAGCCATAACATTTGTCACAATAACAAATAATGAAAAATGCTAGACTTGATATTTGCGCAGCCGACACAATTTTATTTGTGATTAAAACAGAGTGGGACAAATTTTTCTCTAAAATTTTGATAATATAAAAATGACTTTTAAAAAACCACTGACGCTAAAACCGAATAAAAATTTGTCGCACACTGCATTAAAAAACAATCCATAAATAAATAGTCATAATAGTAAAACATTAATAATTAATATTAATTTATAATTAATATTAATACGGACAAATATACAATATGTTCGTATACATTCGTTTTTTCTGACCTTTCATTTGGCGATGAATCAACCAGAGTAAAATCATAATAAATAATACAAGATTCCGAGTGAGTGAAAGTTATCCACAGCAACATAGGGATGTCCACATTATTTTATTTCATATACCTGACGTACATTCACAACCAATTATATAACGTTAAATAATTAATGTACACTGTGCTACATTACAGACAGCCGTCTCAATAAATAAGGCACTTAATTCAAATAAAATACAAACATAATAATTAATAACATAATATACAACACAATATGAAATACAATAATTATATACAATTTAAGATACATCATTTTCAACAGATGTAGTTTTGTTAACAATAATATAAAACCAATTAAAATAAAATAGAACAACATTAGTTTCTGTTACTGGAACTTGAATGGTATCGATTTGTTTCATCGTTTGTTTGGTCACTTACAAATATACATTGCGATGATTGTTCTAAAAGAGTCAAAAGATAAAATAAAGGGAAGATGAAACAGCACGTCACAATTCAGAGTGTAACAAGAGTAGTGAGAGAGACTGAAAAGTCTGCCGCACAGTGCACAGTTGCGTGGGTGGGCGCATGTAGTGTTTTGCAGCCCCAAGGAATTATTATTGGTCAATAACTTAAAACTTATCAAATCAAACCAAACCGACGAACCAAATTCTTAACGTATTTAATCATTGTGTCATGACAAATTAATTTCACATGAAATTTCATAAAATTTATCTCAGTACGTATAGTAATTACACAAGTCCAGACTAACAAAATTAATATTCCTTTCATAGAATACATACTTTATTTTATTTATTTATTATTTATATTTTTTTTGGGCTTTATTGTTTTGCAAGAATATTCAAAAAAATATAAGCGAGAAGACAGAAAATAGAGATAATTAAGCATATTATTTTTATAGTAAGTAATATTTTCAATATCTATGATATATAGATATACATAATAATGTATTTTTATAAAACACTATACATATATAACGGTGCTCATGCTAGGCGAGGTCGAGGTCAAGGTCAGGCCGGGTCGTCATCGTTTTAATCTCAGCACACCACTCATCACACTAACTACACCACCAAGTCATTGAGAGTTTATATTACACTTCAATCAGTCACGATTCAATTCAAACCTCCGATATTAGTTTATATGAGGACGCAGGGATCACTACTACATTTTACAAGAGTATCAACATTTCATTAGATTACACTACAATACTAGAACTAGAGTTGTTTGTTTGTATGGATGTACAAGTACAAGTACTTTAGTTTGTTTACTGGCAGGCAACAGAGTTGGACCGTTTATATGTGGCAGGCTTCACAACTTAACGGAAGGAACCAATGCGGACTTGCTTGATGCTTTACACACTGGTAGACGAAGACGTAGACGGACAACAAATCTAACACTAACGTTTATTATCACTAGGAATTTATACTTTACTTTACTTTACACATTATGTATATGAATCAATTTCATTTATAGAAACAGCTACAGCTGCGGAATGAGCGAGAGCAGTTTTATCATTATTATTATTTAGAAGTTTCGTTTTATATTCAATCACAGTCAAAAAATATATTTCTATATTTGCATGGATCATGCTTCATGAGTTTACCAAGTCGCACAATGTACAATTACTATTTGTATTTACTTTACGGGGTGCGGGAGTAAGGAGATTATTACTCACTCTTCAATTCAATTCTGTTTTACTTTTATTTACTTTACATAGTGGTGAAAGAGCGGTGTTACAATCTTCGTTTTTATTCAATGAGTGATCTGATTTAATTTGACTGACTGAGCATTTTTAATTCACCGACGCGACGAGTAAAACCATGCTATGTATGTATGTATGTATGTACAGGGTGTTATGTAAGTACACCGCCAACGCTTACATGATGAATAAGATTCAAGGTGTATTAAACATAAAACATAAATGTCAGATTGTTGTTTTGTTTATGTTTATCAGTATATTTAAATAACTTGTGTATTACAGTTTAGGTGATTTAAAACTGTGACTTTGTATTTTGGATTTTTAAGAGTGTAAATCTGACTTTTGTTCTCACTCCTACTAGTTTAAAAACAGACTATATGTTACGAGAATGATCTAAACTTAAATTTTGACACGAAATACAATAATTGACAATAAACATGTTGATTGATCCTTGATTTCTTTCTAAAATAAATGTAGCGATTTAATTGGATGAATTAAAAGACATCATGCACTTAAGGCCCTGTTCACACGAAAATTCTAAGAAGATTTTTTCAAGATTTTGAATATTGGAAAAATAATTTTAGTGAGAATTACTTGTTAAATTGCAGTGCCGCTAAATTGAATCTTCAATGAGTCTTGGAAAAGAATAATTTATAATTTATTGATTCCTTCAAAACCGTGAATTTATTTTTTCCAAGATTCAGAATCTTGAAAGAATCTTCATAGAATTCTCGTGTAAACAGGAAAGACTGCAGAAATGAAATTACTGCTTCTTTTGACTCAGCAGATAAGAGTTCGCTGTATACTTACAAACACCCTATGTATGTATGTAAGGTTAAAATTTTTATCGTTTTGGCACGGAATCTAATAAAACAATTTCGGAAGTAACCGATATAAATTCATGGAAGAACTAATGCCTTTGGACAGAAATGCTTACGGATTACGGTTCATCTGTACAGCGTAACAATTAATTAAAAGAATAATAAAAATAATTACACGAACGGGAAATAAGTTTGATACAAAAAGCGGAATTTGAAAACAAACAGCAACAGTAAATAATGGTAACTGTAAAAATGGCCATGAAAAACGAAAAAGTCAACAGACAGACTGCTGGCACAATAATTAATTATATAATAACCACTATAACAAAACATAACACTAACAATTAACAAGATACGGTCAAAACATTATGAATACTTTATCTATGATATGGACTCACATATGCTAGAGTTTCGGTTTGCAGTTGAGTGTTTGGTCAAAACCACGAAGTATAATATATGACAGGAGTGGACACTAAGGCGGATGAAGTATGGCCTTTCTGTTTACCTTCTATAGAGAGACAGAAAATATGGGCCAGCTCGGAACATGCATTCTATAACGATAAACAGAACGATGATAACGCACGGACCCAGTGATCTTTCTTTCTCGCACAGGGTAAACAGAATTGTCACAAATCTGCAGTACTGCTAAGATACGGAGTGTTCACTCCTGTGTTTATATTATACTTCGAGGTCAAAACCAAGATATGTCGCTCATCGGAAACAAACAAAATGAAATGACGAGAGAGATATGACAATAATTAAGTATTGATTTCATTAATTTAGATATGTATTTTGAAAACTTCGTTAAGTCTTGGATTAAGTAGTAATTCTTTTGCGGTTATGTACGAGATTTAAAGTAAGTAACCAACTGTGAATTGACCGATTAAATAAACGTTTATAAGTTTAATAAGATCAGCGCCACGTTTTTGTTTAACGATAATATCGAATATGATGACGACGATGCTGCATCGATGCTGATGGAATAAATACGTGAAGACATCTGAAAACGTACAACAACAAAAACTGTTAGCCTATGACTTACCACAAGATTATTTTCTAATCATCATTCTTTCCAAGGCGACAGCATAATTCACAAGCACTTTTAACATCTCAAATACTAGTTCATAACTGTATAAAATTAACTAACCAATTTAATAAAATATCAGGTGATTAATTTGTGATTACCGAATCATCAAAACAAAACACTAATGAAACAAAACAATACTAGTAACGCTATCTTTTGTCAAACATTTGAACTTTGTGCCGGGAAAAAATGATGTTTTAAATTTAATAATAACAAATGGGAAAGTCTTCAACACTAGAATATTTATAATTAACAAATTCAAAGAAGAGAAAATTCTTACATGGAATCATAAATCGAGCGAACCTTCATGGTTACGAAAACTCATACGCAAAAATAAACATAAAAAGAAATATTATATTTTATTTATGCAATAAGTTTATAATGATGCCGATGGGTGTATTAATACACGGATTGTATACACTATTTTTTCTACTTCCATGCTTTCATTAAAAAAATATATTCATTTTTATGAAATTTACTTGGTTGTTTCATATGAAAGCATGGGTGTAGAAAAATTAATATAAAGAATCCAGTGGATACAGAAAATTCATGTTTGGAAAAATTTTATCCGCCTTCCTTACGCATGCGTCAGATTCTCACGTGTTCTGCTCGCGGGTCAGCGGTATTAAAACAAAGTTGAATCCTGTAGAATGGTTCCATAAAAAATCGGTCCAACACGACGAGTACAATGCCTTCCTCGTGGCAGTCCTACAAGCTGCGCGCAGCGGCTTGTGCAATATGTTAGGGTCAGTTCTAGTTTAAAAAGCCTACAGCAAGTTTGTTGATAAACAAAAATTATTCCAATTCCAACTCTTGTTTTCAGTATCTAGATTTGAATTTTCTATTTATGCATTTTTTGATTACACATTTTCGGGAGTTTTATGATTCTACGCAATAATTTTCTTGTACTTTAATTTTCTAGCTGAGTTTTCAAAAATAATTGGGTCGGCACCCATAAAAATTACCTTATTTGTGGTTCCCGCTGGTCCAACTAAAGTTAGAATTGGCATATTTAGTTGAAGACCAGCGGGTGCTGTTGATCCACCGGTGACTGGAGCAGAGCATCGGGATCATCTTCTTGGCTTGGCTTGGCTACTGGCTGGTTGCGAATTACACTACGCCGTCTGGATCCGGTTTTCCTTACAATTTGGTTCAGCGGACATATTTATTTAATTTGTTAGCATTATTGCACCACAATAAACACTTGATGATGAATTTTAAATTAACAATTATTAGCACTTCCACAAATATTTAAACATATTAATACACAAACAATTTAAAGCACTTTTTTAAAAGAAATTTTAAAACATTTGAATAGTAAAATTCGACTCCACCAACAAAGTAATCAGCGTAGAGTGAGTTTGGAAGGAGTAGTTTGTTGTATTGTGTTGGACGTTGTATGAGCGAAGGACGTCGTGATTACGTTGGTTGTGAATGTCCACACACTTTCCACATCAGTCGAGGCTAGAGGCAGCGAAGTAGGGGCCTGTGGGCCGGCCCCCAGGGTCAGTATCGCGGCACCTGCGACCCCGCGTCGTACTCCAGCACCAGCCGCTTGATGTGCGACAGTTTGTCGTGCAAGTACTGGAACCGCCGCTTCGCTTTCTGATACTCTAAGTCCCTCTGGTTTTCTTTATAATCCCTAATGATTTGTTTCTTAATTTCCTACAAAACAATCCAACATTAAACTTGTGTTATCATATCATCTTCAGTCATGAAGTTTAATAATGACACTAGTAGGGATGAAGTGCGGCCTCTCCTTTTACCTTGTTAGAGAGAGACAGAAAGTACGGGCCAACATCGCACCAGGGCATCTCTCGCACAAGGTAAACAGAAATACTACGAATCTACCCTTGTGTATATGTTATACTTCGTGTCTTCAGCAAATAAATACATACCTTATAGCCTTGACTGGACTCGGAGCTGTTTTCTTTCTCCTGCTTTAACCTTTCTTCTAATTGAGCAAAGCGGCGCGATACGCGCTCAACGACTGCGTGGAGTTCTCGGTATTCCGCATAATCCGCGTTGAAGTCTGATTTGTACCGCCGCCTCTGTTCTACGTTCTTTATGGTGGTGTACTCACTATATTAATAAGTTAACAATTAATATTAACAAGTAGTGTTGAGAATGAAATTGACTTACGTGAGATAGTCAGGGAACTCCGATTTGGCCTCAATCTTGGGCGGAGGCCCGGAGTCGGCAGGCAAGATGCGATCCGCTTGGCTATCGGGGCTAACTCTAGTGACGTTGCTGCTGCCGTTGTGCGTGGTAGAGGAGACTTTGTTGTTCCACCGCGTGCGTTCCTTATCTCGATCGGCGCGCTCGCGGTCTCGGTCCCGATCCCGGTCGCCCCGGTTTCGCTCCCGTTCGCCCCGATCCCGCTCGACGAGGCGCTCAGTCCGTTCACGTTCTCGTTCCTTTTCTCTTTCGCGTTCTCGCTCCCGGTCTTTGCTGCTGATGAGCGGTTCCTTGCTCGGCGTTCGAGACTCTAGCTCCTCTTTTGTCTTGTTCGGCGAGCTGCAAATACTGTTCTCCTTGAACGTCTTGTCCCTGGACACGGCGTAGCTTAGGCTATGACTATCACAAGCGCGTTTGCGGTTGGCGGAGGCCGTGACGGCGACGACATCTGTCTCGTCGTCGCTGTAGTGGCGCTTGTCGGGCTGCTCCCTGCTGCGCGGGTTCATGTTGCTGGCGTCGCGCGAGTCGACGATGGGGCGGCGTGTGGGGTTCTCCACGGGGCGCGGCTCCGGCTTGCGGTAGTGCGAGATCCGCGGCTTCTTGGTTGGCAGGCCGTCGGCACCGTCATAGTAACCGGGTCGTTTTACTGACGATGTGACGGGCGGTGGTGGTGAGCCTGGGTGCGTGCTGGTAGGCGATTGCCCGCTGCCCGAGCTTCCACCGTCACTGCTTCCTGGCGGCGTTAAATTTTGTGGTTTCCGTCTAAAATAATATGTGAATCATTTATAAAATTTATAGATTTACTTGATGAAACATGATAATTTACGTCACTCGGGGGAGGAAAGCAGTGTTTTCCTCTTGCTAATGGAGGGAGGGAAGCGAGTTTTCCCTCCCGCTCGGGAGGACCGTACTTGTTTTCCTCCCGGGCGGGAGGAAAACACTGTTTTCCTCCCGCCCGGGAGGAAAACACAGTGTTTTCCTCCCGCCCGGGAGGAAAACAAGTACGGTCCTCCCGGTGCTGGCGGGAGGAAAACATTGCAAGAAAGGTGATTTCGAGGCCCTCGTGACGTAAAATATTGTGTGTCCCACGGGAGGGAAGGCTATTCCTCCCTTGGGCGACGACGGCGCCCTCGCTCGGGCCGCCGCTTGGCCCGCGGGAGTAATAGCAATTACTCCCTTGGGCGAAGACGGCGCCCTCGCTCGGACTCGCCTGCGGCTCGCCTTCGGCTCGGGTCGCCGCTTCGCCCGCGGGAGTAATAGCTATTACACCCTTGGGCGAAGCCGGCGCCCTCGCTCGGACCGCCGCTTCGCCCGCGGGAGTAATAGCACGCTTCCCTCCCTAGGTGCACAAAATACTATTACGGAAGAATACACTTTCACAAATAGATTTTATTAAATACTTATAAAATAATTTCTGCTTCGACTTTATTACTTCGACGGCTTACTGTACCTAATGATTATGAATGAACACCGAGCCAAAGTCATTTTCAATTTATTTTCTTATTTAAGACACTTTATAGAATCTGCCGTCATTTTGAAAATGGCATTTAAAGAAAAATGTTCGACAAATCGGATACTGAAAACCGGAACACTTCTAGTCGATATTATTATTCGTTCAGAAATAACAGTACAAAAATGACTAATATTTATTTATATTTCTCGATGAATATAATTAAATTGTGGCTACACCAGAGCCTCCAAAATTTATTATATAGAAAATGTTTTAGAAATCGAATGTTGAAACCCGGCAGTCGACATCTTTATCCGATAAAAAAAAATTACAGTCATTTTTCTGTGGCGATAAAAAACGACTATAAATACTGTGAAAATGTGCAAAATACATTTTCTCGATTTTCTAGAAAACAGTGCCATTTACAAAAAATCTGTGCTGTACATTTCAGTATAATAGTTTTCTTCGTAATGTAAACCATTTGCAAGATAAACGCAAAAACTAAAAATAGCGACCATTTTATGAAAATGGCGGCTGACGCGGATACCACCGGTGATGCCTCCACCCCTTAATATACTCTACAAGGTAGGTGTCTTAAATATGAAAAAAAAAATTGAAATTGCTTTTGGCTCGAAGTGCGCAATAATTTCAATAAGTCGCCGGATTATTATGTAGAAGAAAGCCTAGAAAAAGAAAATCTATTTGTGAAACTTACATCAAGTGATGTCTTTCGTAAATTATGTAAAAAATGATTTAGTTGTTACTATGCTAACCGTTTGAGCAGTTGCCGTTCCTGTTCGGTGTAGTAGGGCCAGTCATCATGGACGTCGTTCCATATATGTTGATGAAGATGGTAGACATTGTCGCGCATGTAGGCAATCTGTTTGAGCACCGTGGTGAACACGTTCTTCTCCCGGCCCTCTGTAACACACACACGTTGTTGGTTAATTCAACTACATGAACCCGCTGCACTGCGAGGGAGCAAGACAAACCTCTGTTTATCCGTTCTAACAGCTCGGGCTTCTTGTATGGCCTCAGAGCGAGAAGATGGATCAACCGCTCTCTACAAACATCAAACCAATTATTATACGCGCTTCGCGACACTAACTTACTACACTAAAATATAATTTAGAAAATAAATTAATAAAAAAAAAAAAATTTGAACTAAAAACTAAATAGATAAACACCAAATAGTGTGTGTTATTTGGTTAAAAATTAGGAGATATGTAGCGGCGAAAAATTTCGGAAATGAATAAAGGGAAAAGAGCGGATGGGAAAAACAGTTTAACCTAAAACCACGAAGTATAATACAGGTGGCTCGGAAAAATTCCAATTGAATACAAATAATTCGGAAACAAAGTATGAAACTTGAACGAATCTCGGATGGAAAATTGAACTAGCATGAATCTAAATGAAAAAGTATAATGTTGTGGCGAAGTGCGTCACAAATTCAAATCTCCCGCGCCTGACACTGGCGAAGCGCATCACAAATTCAAATCTCCCGCGCCTAACAATGGCGAAGCACATCACAAATTCAAATCTCCCGCGCTTCGATTCTGACGTGTAGTACAATGATCTTGTTTTACTTTTAAAAAAATTTAATTTGTTCATTTAAACTCTGTATAGACCAGGGACGGACTGGGATTATCAAACCGGCCTGGTGATTGCACCGGACGCTTATATGGCCAGTCCACTCTGTATAGAGCTGCCTCTAGTGTTACACTAGCGATGCCCAATGGAGGGTTTGGAGGTGACCGACAAAATCTTATTAGTTGATAAACCTAATCTTCTTTGACCGTGGGTCCGAACCATGCTTTCTAATCTAATATTTAAAGGCACGGGCCCGGTAGTGATCTCGGAGTGTCCACTCTTGTGTATTTGTATTATACTTCTAGCGGTATAATGATACGTACTTGATGGGTCGTCGCATAATGTCCGAATCGCGGTCTCTGCTGGATGGCTTGTTGTTCTGCGAGCGCTGCTGGGCCGAGCTGGTGACGTGGTTGGGCCCCAGGCCGTTGCTGGAGGAGTGCACAGGCGAAGGCTTGGTGGAGTTGGCAGCGATTACGTGCGGCTTGGGCGGCGTGGGAGCGGCGGGAGCAGACTGCCGGGGCAGCGGCGGCGGTATCGTCCTGCCGGGGGTCTGTTTCACCTTGACCTTGCGGCCGATGTCTGTCTGGTTGGGCTTGATGACGCGCGTGCACTTGTTCTTGTGGTTCTCCTCGGCCACGGTCATGCGGTGGCGCGTGGCCTCGTACACGTCGTCGTTGGCGTGGATGCGCATCTTGTGCGCCAGTGCGCCCTGCACCTCCAGCGTGCTGCGCGGCGGCCCGCACTGCTGCACGCACTCGAAGCTGCCGCCCGGGCCCTCCATGTCCGCCGTCGACGAGATCGAGAAATTGAACGACGCGCACCCATTGCTGCCGTGCTCTGATGGGAACGATAATTGCTACAACACACAACACAACACATATCAGAATATTGTCAACACGCTCAACTTAAATCATCTAGTTTTAGGTGATCCAAGGAGTAGTATTGTATGAAATTTATATATATATATATATAACATTGCCGTCATAAATTCGATTCGATATTTTTCATTCAAGTGACACTTAAAATTTAAGTGGACGCGGTGCAAATGCCCATTAGTGATACAAAATTAAATTTCAAATAAAAAATAAAACTGAAGGTTGGTTTACCTAACTTATTCTGTATTCTGTAAAGTTGAACTATAGGCATTTCTATGTTACGGTTCATAATGACTCGGAGCAGAAATGTCTTTGTTAAATTTTGCAGAATACAAAATAAGTAACCGGTTACATCCATAGTAAACCAGTCTTAAAACTATGGAACACTTCTTTGATAATAAAAATGTGTTAAATTACGGTAATTTATTTTTTAATTTACCCAGTAATTTCCACAATTATATTTCTGTTCATGCGGTAAAAAAGATACAGAATCCTTAAAAGGCACCAGTAAATCTTTCTCCTTTATTTTGCACTTATAAGGTTGAGTCTCTAAACCTAAGTGTAAGTGGCTAATTTAACCAACCGGCGATCAATGTTTGCCCTTATAATTGAAATTGGAATTTTGTGGAAGCGCTGGTTGGTTAATTTAGCACTTATATTTATAAATGGGTAGTTCTGAATCCAGTTTTATTCTATATCTTTAGTTAATGAATATTATAAGTAGAATGAATATGAATTTCGGGATTTAACCCTAGAACGACTTTACACAAAAATAGCTGCTTCAATTTTTATTCCACAATAATTACACCATTAGGTCATTTAGCTTTGAGGTTGTTAAGATCATTGTACTCTAAAATTGGAATGGTGACGAGAGTAGATACTGATCTTTCTGACCTAACTCGAAAACGAACTAACGATCTCTGTCTAACTACTGTACTAGGATTAAAATATTATAATATCTTGTGAACATTAATTTAAATTCTAAATACAGAAGTTTGAGTAAATTATTTTCTCACTAAAGAATCACTTTACCGTGGTGTCTGGGGAATAGCTTGTTTCTTTGTTCCAACTCGATTCTAAAATTAAACTTTCTGATCTTGATGAAACGTAAATGTCACAAAACGTGATAAATCCCAAGGAAATTTTCAGTCTTGTCTTTATTACACAAACTGGTAGGTAGGTAATCAGTTTTAAAATTAAATTCGCAGGCTGCAGGCATTTCTTACGGTTAATGATATGTAAATTACTAGTGATACGTATGCAATCGTTTTCTCATATATTGCATTACTATATAAATCCGTAAATACAGGGTGTTTCACAAATAAATGGCAGATACTAACATGACATACGTACCACGAATCAAAAATCATTTTTCAAAATTCGCAAAACAAATTGCAGTAAGTATACATTTTAGTGCTGATAGTTCCATGTACTTTAATTGACAAATTATCGAAATTAAATTAATTTGTGTATTTATACATTACATAAATGATTACTACTTATATTACATTTAGTTTCATTTACCTAATTGATTTAATTTAATCATACAACAGTTATTTATGAAACAAGTACGCAAAATAGAGTTTTAAAGGACGAATTTGTTTAAGGATAAGGCGCAAGCCTAGTCAAATTAGATGAGTCCTCTAAAACTCAGTTTTTGTACGTGTTACATACAAAATTTCTAGTAGGTATATGCTCTCCAAATTTTTTTAGTAGCTAAACGAAATTGTTCTATTACATAACTTTAAAATAAAATTTTGCAAAACGTAGGCGAATACAATTAAAACCAGTGAAAATAATCCTACAAAATGTAAATTACAGCTCATTGCCTAGTTTACGATATTTTAAAAGACTGGATCCCCAAAAATATTACTTTGCAGTCTCAAAACAGTTCGCAAAGTATCACTTTTAGAGAGCATACTAAAAAAATACTAATTGCAATAGTGGTTCTAAAAATGTGTATTACGTTGTGAAATTAAATTATACATCATTGTTTCCTATATAATCATTTATGCAACTAAATTAACAAACTATCGTCAATTGGCAATTCAACTTTTTAGTTTAATATCTTAATTTTATTTTACCATTAAGAGTGCAATTATTTATTTTGCGAATTTTGAAAAAATTCTTTTTGATGTAGTTATGAAACACTCAGTATTTTAAATCTAGCCAAGATTGTTACAAAATATAACGATGTTTACATAGCATCAATTTTCTCAGTTAGTTTTTAGTTCTTTGAAGAGTCAAATCAAATTATCTCTAGAGAAATCTTTCTCTTTAAATTGAAATGAATTTTAATCATCTTGAGCAGAGTGTTCGGAGTGCAATTTAGCAACGACGTATTCAGAAAAAAGAAAATAATGCACGTTTGGTTCTAGCATGAGGCAACAACCAGGGGAAAGTACTCTCGTTTAGTAGATCCGGCACCAAGTATTCGAACCGTGACGTGGAATGTGTTAATAATCAACTGCGTTGTCGTTTTATGTGTCTTGAGTTTGCTACCGAGACTTACAACAAACTGACTTGAATTGTTCAAATTTTAACACTTTGTCAAGAGATAATGCTCGATAAAACTGTAAACATGATGTTCCTTTAATCTCCTTACAAGACAATTAATCACAAGCGACATAACTAAAGACATATTTCATTAAATTCAGCAAAAATATCTAGAGGCCCGTCTATCTCCTAAAATCCAGGATAAAATGTACTAACGTAGCGAGTGTTTTGTGGCCAGTACAATATCATTCTAACAAGGATTATATACTTAAAGGATGAATTAACAGTTGTGTAATAAAAAAATTGTACATGATTATAAAAATATATAATCATTTCCAATTTATGCAAACTTTACACGATTATATCTCATGATAGAAATTTATTTTTAAAATTTTAAAACGGCATATCCATTCTTTCCCTATTAAATATTTAAAAAAAGCATTATTTTAAAGTCAATAATAAACTGATAGGGTACTCGCAACGAAAACACTTTTACAGTATTTTTCAACTTCAAAATGACATTGCATAGCTAGGATGCGGCAAAGTACGAGTTTCAGGCTGGTTTATTATTATGTAACAAGTACGCAAAATAGAGTTTTAGAGGACGAATCTATTTACGGACGAGGCGCAAGACGAGTCTTTAAATTAGATGAGCCTTTTTAATTCAGTTTGTGTACGTGTTATATACAAAAAATTTTAGTAGCTCTCCAAATTTGTTTAGTAACTATTGCAGAGTTTCTTTGACTTAAGAGGCTCGTCTACCTTCTTTTCGAATTCCTAGAATACGTTCGATATTACTTTTTTTTCTATTTCACTCTCTTCCCCACTACTACGGCTGCCCGAAACCAGTCCGAAACTTATACTTTCCCGCATGCTAGCTATGCAATGTCATTTTGAAGTTGAAAAATACTGTAAACATGGCTTCAGATTCTCATAATAACTTCTGTATTTTTAAAAAAAATTAAGTAAAACAAAAAATATTCGAAAAAGGAAGCTTAGCTGATATTTATAGTGACCGAAAAAATATCAAATAATGACAAAAAACCGCAAAAAACGTCATTTAAATTTTTTTTACTTCAAATTCCTAGGCCAAAGACAAACAATAAAATTATAGAAGCATTAAGACATCCTTTGTTAATATACACTCATATGTAAAAGCATCATATATTTCAATTATAATTAAAGTAGACGTGGGAGGCGTACACCTCTGTAACGATGTCAAATTTTAAGGTAGACGAACACCTTAAATTGAAGAAAGAGTAATCGACCCCATAATCTATAATTTCGAATCCAGAGAGTAGTTTAAGAATCATAAACATCAAGAATATGTTTCGAAATTGGCTACGTCATATGACAAGAAAGTAAATCGTTCCTAATCACCGAAACTAGAACATTACTTCTAATCTAAAGTAACTGTCGCAGTAACAGGATTTGTAACAAGGTGACAATAATAAAAAATCAAACAATACAACCACGTTCTGACTAACACAAGACCAAGACTTCTTACAGATTCGTCACAAAAAAACGAAGCCAACTCAAAGTGTTCTTGCAAACGCGGAATTTGCTCGATGAAGTAGTTGAAAGTATTACGAGTGTATATTAAACTGTAACCATCTGAGTTCAGTGAAAGTATTTTAAATGGGCACGCTATACTAGTCAAGAAACGACGCAGTGGTTTGCAAATACGAAATACGAATACGCGATTGCAAATTGCAGAGCTGAAGATGATGATTTTAATGCGACAGAAGATCTTTCGCTAATTTCTAATAAAATTCAAACAAATAACTGTTAAAATAGTTTATCCAACACCTCTTAATAAAAGCATCATAACTATGGTTATGGTTCAAACAAAGTAAAAGATTGCCCACTAGTGGCTTTGATCAAAATTATACCCACTTGTGGGTAAATTGGTACTTTGCTTGTTGGAAGTCACCATAGAAACGATGTTTTAGGTTGAAACTTAATATTTTTAAAATATTTAAGCAGTTATTAAGAGGTGTTGGATAAAACGTTATAATTCACATGTGGGCAAAAAGGAATGACCCACTCGAGAAAATTATCACACACAGCCTTCGGCCTCGTGAGTTAAGATTTCCCTCGTGGGTAATTCCTTACTTTGCCCACTTGAAAAGTAAATCACTATTACTTGTTATACACTTGTAAACGTCATTTAATTAATATCTACATTACCTTTGAAAATGAATCTTTGCAAGTTACTAACTTGTAAAATTGACAGCTGACTTGTAAAAATTTAAGAAGCTAGTAGCTAGTCATATGTTCATAATAAACGGTTTACGTTGCCACAGCAATTAATACTCCCAAGGCTTATGAGAAATCATTTAAGACAATTTTTGACAGAACAGTTGTGTGTGAATGACAGAATTTGGTTATAATTTTGTAATTTTTATTTTGATTTACAAATGAGTAACAAGTAAAATGTTGTACAATACACGCAAAGTAACTGTTTTACCTTGCTAGTAATTTGTTTAACTAGGCAAACAAATAATAGATTTACTGCCTCGGTTGAGTTTCATAGACAAGGTGTAGCGGAGGATACAAATCTAGCGCTTAGGCAGTAAATATAATTTTTGCCATGTTAAACACATAATTTTTTCGCTGAATGTTATTAATTAATATTATTTAGTGATTATTTGCAATACTTTGACAGGTATCGCCATCAAATTATGTTACTATGCGCGTTTGTTGAACGACTGCTTTGAAAAAACAAATTTGTTGATTTAATTTCAACACTTATAGTTGCATATCTCTGTTTGTAGTTATACATTAAAATTAATTGAATGCAGATATGTTAACTGCGAATTGTCAACGCAATTAGCCTATTTTCACTAATTTAAAACTGGGCGCACCTTTTCCAAATTAGAGACAAAAAATCGGGAAAGCAAATGACATATGTAAAGCGATAAAATATTTGCATAATTATTTTAAACGATTATTATCTCAGTTTTTACGTTAATTAAATGTACTACAATTTAACTACAGTCAACAATAATAATTACTGTAAAAGCATTATGTACAATTGTAATTATACATATTTCCTTGTTCATAATATTAAATCTATAATATCAAAAACAGTAAGTAAGCTTTTAAAGTACGTGACATTACGGCGGGTTTTACATCGCTAGTGCTTTAAAATTACTTACACACGTGTGTTTTTCATTACACCTGCATCGTAATTTAAAAAATATAGCTGGATAACAGCGTTTTAGTTTTGATTCATTTTATAAAGTAGTCTGTGTGATGTGTCAAAAAATCGTTACCTGGAAGATTGGTTACAAATAATTACATTGTTGTTGCTTAGCAACTTTTAGTTTTGTGTTTATGCACGCATTTGCGTGTTTTAATCACCGACTATGATGCATGTGTAATAAAAAAATTAAATTCAATGGTACGACAACCTTTGTATGCAAAATATAAGTTTATAGATTTAAAAAATATATAACTACAACAAATAAATTTATTGTAAAACATTATCATTAAACATTTTCTTTAGTACCTTCTCTAACTAACTTATCTTTTATTAATAAAAGCTCTGCTGAGTTATGATTACAATTAACTGTTCTGTTGTATAGTTAGTTTTAGTTCAGCTCCATTTTCGTTCGTTAACGTTAATGGTATTTGTAGCATGCATTGCATTCTCGTAGAATTTACCTCATTTCACGTATTGTTTCATGTTGTATGACACTTACACTAATTAGAGAACCATTAATTTCCAGCAAATGAAGAAAAGCTGTTGTACGGTTTACAGTTATTGTTTATTTGTGATTTATGACACACGATGTTGGCAGATAGAAATTTACATTCGCCACAGTATTTTAAACACACATAGGTGTTATGACATTGTTACTTACAATATCTCACAAAATTGAACTGCATTTTGAGTTACAAATTAATGATACCTATATTTTATTCATGATTTAAATCCCGAAAAAAAGAAACTCACTGTTTTTAAGTTATCAATATGAGAGTGGATTGAATAGTTTCCGAAATGGACAACTGCGGAACTTGCTTTTTTCGAATATTTTTGTCGTTGTGTTTGTTATTCTTTCATAATGATTGACACAAATTTTCAAATCGATCTGCCATTTAGTCTGATTTTGGTGACCATTTTTGTGTGAGTAGGTTTGTGCGTTTTGAAAAATGGATAGAAAAGAAATTCAAGCGGTTACCAAATTCTTTCATTTGCAAGGGAAAACCGCAACTGACATCAAATCCAGATTTGATGCCGTACTTAGAGATTCATCTGCTTCATTTTCCACCGTAAGTTTCTAAGTTTCTCAATTCTAGCGTGGCAGGACGCACAATTAATGCCTCACGTTCAGGATGTCCAAAAACGGCTACCACACCAGAAATGGTGGATAAAAGCCATACGGTTTTGGAAGATCGACGAATAAGAGTCCGTGAAATTAAGCAAGAGGTATAGGCATCTCTTATAAACGAGTTGTTCATGTTTTACATAACGATTTAGGGTTGAAAAAAATATTCGCAAGATGCTGAATTTAGAGTAGAGAAAAAACGCATTCTAGCGAGAACCTCAGTCGATAGTTTGGTAGAATTTAAGAGGAATCCAATCAATTTAAAGTTGCGATTTATGACCGTAGATGAGCCCTTTCTTCACCGCTACACACCTGAGACAAAACTTCAATCACAACAATTATTGTACATGTAAACATTGATCGCAGCTCATCTTTAATTTACAATTTACACAACAATTGACTAGCTGTTATCGGAATATTGTAGTTTCAAATCCTTTCGCATTCACCTTTTTTACATGATTTGGCTTCCACTTTTTCCGGAAACTAAAAAAATATTGTCTGGAAAGAGATTTCTGTCTTATGAAGTGGTGACCGGAGACACTGTAAACGGCAATTTGAGGACCTTGAAGAAAGTAACCGAAAAGCCTTATAAATGTTAGGCCAAAAGTGTGGAGCTTCGAATGAATTGTTACGAAAAAAAATATTGAGCTAGATTTCTTTTGTTTTCTTGTCTTTCCAGAAACTTTTCAATCCACACTCGTATTCTTCTGTTCCAATTCCAAGACTCATTGAAGATAACATTTAGTGGCGCCGCTATTTGGCAGGCAATTCTTACCATGATTCTTTTTCTCAAGATTCAGAAGCTGAAACAATCCTCAAAGAATTGCCACACAAATCATCTTCGTTAAACTCTGAATGTACTCGTATGATAAATTTTTTACTCTTTGAGTAACTTTGATTTCTTTTAGGTGGGTGGTACCACTTATCCGCATATGGCATGAGCAGTTTCAGTTTAGTTACATAAAACCGAGACTGCAACAGCCGCGTACCAGGCTGTTATGTGCTACAGTGAGCAGCAGAACATTCTATCTAATTCAATTAATCCTGATGCAGTGGGCGTTTAATATGTAGATAGATACTCTCTAGTTAGCGTACAGCGCTTCAAACATTGCCACCGATAGACAGATACACCATCAATGATTAGGAGTAGCAATCATTACATTCAAAGGGATTAAAAGTGTTTGAGAATTATTTTATGTTCTGATGATTCAGGTCCGAGTCCAGTAAGGTATATACAAAAAAAATTATCTGTGATTACTCCCAACCACGATGTATAATACAAATACGGTGAGTGCAGTCTCATACAACCGGGCCTTGAAAAGCGGATCAACTTTTTCCACGTATTGCGGGTTTCATATGTCAACTAGATGTGTTAAATAAATTCATCACCTACTAATAATTTTTTCTACGACCACTACGGAAAATTGCACTTTTCCCATGCTTTACATAGCCCGAAAGTTATTCATTTCTCACAGTCGTGGGATAAACTTTGAGAAATTATATCTCACACAATATAATGTTAATTTTTATATATGTATTTTTAGGTTTATAAATTACAAAATATTATTTGTTAATTACTTAAATGTTTATATAATATAATATAATCTCAATATTTCATACAAATATTATAAATAAACTATAATAATATTTCAAAATATTAAAATCTAATTTTCGCTTTTACATTTTAGAATTTAACTGTTGGCAAAATTGTTCTTTTAAAAAAAATGAATTATTTATCTTACCAACCAAAGAGTGTGGTCGTAGAAAAAGTATAGTGTGCCACTCGTGCAGAAACACCTATTGCCCACTTGTGTGAGTCCAGCCCTCGACTTCGTCTCGTGCTGGAACTCTCACACCTCGTGGGCAATAGGTGCTTTTCTGCACTAGATGCACAATATACTATTTACTGACAGTTTTTAAAATTTTATACTTTATAAATAAAATACAATACAATATGAAAAATTATCAGAAAAGTACAAATATAAATTGAAAAAAAGAAACATTACAATAATATAAATTACGCCAAGGATAATCGCGATCGTAAATTACATTATATAGTACACTAGTAGAGCCAGAAAATCACACTGATACTTCATGATTCCAAAAACTTTACGAATAACAAACTTTAGGTACATATAGATACGAAAGAAGTGACAGCACCCAGTTATACTCTATACGTCTATACTGTAGATAGGCAGATTCTAAGATTACATATTTTCCGCGTACTAGAACATTATCTGTCAAATCTTTTGCAAAAAGATCTCAAACTCAAACACCTCTGCTATTGAAGTCATTATGGGTGAACAATCTTTTCTAAAACATATGGGATAATATACCATTTTTTATTTCGGGCGATCATAATCAATATTTGTTCAAAAGACAAAAATAAATTAAATTGTAAAACAGCTCAGAATAGATATTTTCCTTACATTTCCAATCATTCTAAAACGTATAATATTTTCTTCTATGAAATGTTTTTGGCAGACAACATCTTGAGGCTCAAGCTCTCGTTCATCGAATGGTATTTTTGAATTCTAAATAGTATTTTTTAAATTAGTATCACTTGGTGCAGAGAATAAATATACTTTTTCGTTATTACTCTAATATTTAGATGAACAATTAGGTGCAAACATGTTCTTTTGCGAATTCTTGTTTTTTGGTTCATCTCTGGAGCGAAAGGTTGAATTTCATAATTGATTAAAAATTTCCTGATAGGAATATACTAGGCATTATAGCTGTTTTAAATTATTGATTTAATTTCTGATGGCCATGTCATCTATCATTTCATAAGTGTTCCAAGAATAAAGGCCCAACAACATGAGGGTAGATTAGCTATTTATACTTCTAATCACTTATCTTTCGTGTTCTCTTTTAATCACCTTACGATAAATTTTATTAAACCCCGCGTTCCGCGATAATTTCAGCGCAAGCACATCTAATTGCTTTGTAACTTGTAAGTAATTTAACAAGTGAAATGCTCTTTATATCCTGAAGCGACAATAAAAATATTTATACAGTTCGTTGTCCATGTTTAACATTTCTAAATACCACAACTGTTTCGAAATTTGTTTATTCCGACGAATATATTTAAGTATTTTGGTTGGTTACATTACGGAGAAAAACAGTTCAAGGCTTATTCACAATTAAACCGTTAATGTCGTGATTATAAAGTCATCTACCTACGTTCAAATAAAATTCGGCTAATCAGTTAATTAAAATAAAACGTATTAATTTTTGTTTTGTCCAAAAATACTTAATTTAAGTCGAACATAAAAAATAAGCTATAAATTTTGCTTAAGTGGCAACTGGCAAATCACATTATTTGGATAGATATTTGCCTAGATAAAAATCTTTTCTCAGACTATTTGCCAATTAAGGCACAATTAAAGTTTAACCTTTAATAATTAACAACAATGAGTACCCGTCAGTTGACGGCTGGTAACCGCACACACGTTGGCACACACACATTATTTCATTTCACTCAAGAAGAGAATAATTAGATTATTTATTTAGTTCAGTGTCAATCAACCAAAACTGGGTATGTGGGAGTGGGACTCACGAAGGGTCAGGGGCGGATCTAGAAAATCTCCAAGAAGGGGGCGAATTCTTATGAAAAGTAATATTTTGATGCTGTTCTTTGAGAAGAAAGGAAAAATAGCGCTGCAGGCGAAAAATTTTTAGGGTTCAAGGTCAACGGCTGTTTCATTAAAAGTCAAGTTTATCTATAAAGCGGAAATTACATATATTTTACCCTTTTTCACGAGTAAAAATTAAAATAAATTACAAATTTAAAAAATAAATGAAATGAAAATTGGGAAATTTCTTTATCTTAAATTTGTCTACGATTTCTTAAACTTTTAAAGATCAAATTCTCTCAAAGGGGGGTGATCGCCTTCCCTTTGGATCCGCCACTGCTATAATTACAAAATAATATAGTTTTCAATTGTTATTTTATTAAAATTATATTTGCTGTAGGTATAATTAAATAATAAAATTAAAATTTACCAACCGCCAAGGGGGGGGGCGTTCGCCCCCATCGCCCCCCCCCTGGATCCGCCAATGCGAAGGGTATTGGGTTGTTTATTTAGTTCAGTTCAATCAGAGTTTCTACCAAACCGAGTATTTAAGACTTAAGAAGGGTACCCTACCTATTGTGTTTTTTTATTTAACTCAGTGCAATCAGGATGTCTACCAAAACCGAGTCTGTAGGATTCAAGAAGGATATTGGGTTGATTATTTAGTTCTGTTCAGAGTTTCTAGCAAAATCCTCGGCATATTGTGGAATAAAATGATACGACAATATGCCGAGTCATAAAAAGCGTTTTATAAAACGACTGATTTTATAATTAGCCTGTGATACATACATATAGGTACAGGGTGTAACCCAACCTGTATAACAAAATTCCATATGGAAACAGTGGCATTTTTCAGTTCCATATTCTCTAATTAGAGTACTATGCAAATAATTGTTGTGAATCACCCTGTATGTAGACAAATAAAATAATTGGCCATCCTGTAATTTAAGAATCTACTACAGGTTATAGTTTTCGAGTAAGTCGGTAAAATTTGTATTGTATTTAAATCTAGTTCAAATTCATATAATCGTCACAATAAAATGACGTCCGAACTCTCTCCTAGCCTTGTTTCCTTGGCAGCCATGTTGCTGACGTGCCGATGACGTCACAAGTGGGTTCCGTGCCAAGCCAATGCATCACAGTGTTGTCATTTATAAAATTTCAATGTTGCCAAGAATGGTGTAAATCTGCGAATAGTTTCGAAATGGAATTCGCTAAATAGAAATAAAATTCAAGTTGACGTGATGCACTTTTGGATTGGTTCCATCTGCATTTGAAATTCAAATGCTATGGTAATCAACCAGTCGTGAACGATGAACGATGGACAATTCAAAAGCTTGGATTGTAAGTTTTAATTCATTTATCATCGGAAGAAGATATTTTAACTCAAAATGCCAAACACAACCACAGACACTACATTCATTTCCTGAAATATCATTTTGAATATTTATACCAATTTATATTCGATTGAATTGGTTCCTTAATGCTTCTAAATCATGAAAGAATTCACTGTTTTGAAGCTATCAAATATATCAAACAATTAGAAATAATTATTTTTCAAGACTTATTGAAGATTCAATTCTTCCATGATTCTTTTCTCAAGATTCAGAAGCATGAATAATCCTTGTGTGAACAAGGCTTTAAACAGAAATACTTCATTATTTAACAGCAGGAATTTTATAAACGTCTAAATGACTCGGCATATCATTTTAGTACACAATATGCCGAGGATTTTGCTAGAAACTCTGAACTGAACTAAATAAACAATCCAATATACCCTACTTGAATCCCACAGACTCGGTTTTGGTTGATACTCTGATTGCACTGAATTAAATAAAAACCCAATACCCTTCTTGAGAATTACTAGGTTTTATTACAACTCAATATCCTTCGTGAGTCCTATACAGGATGTTCCACAATTTAGGACAAAAAATTAAAGGGTATATAATGTACGACATACTGATCATGAAACAAAATTTTTTTTTTTTAAATTCGCAAAGTTAAGGCTAGTTTACTTGACGTGTGTACATTTTAAGTATCACTGTTTTGATGATAGATGTATTTGATAATTTGACATTTATTAGTATTAGATATTATGCAAACAATTACTTTCATTGTAGAAGTTTTGAAAAAAATTATTTAAAATAACTAACGACCAGTGTCAAAAAAATGTTTGCTTGAAATACGATGCAATTTTTTGTTTCATGATCAGCACGTCGTACAGTATATCCTTTAATTTTTTGTCCTAAGTTGTGGAACATTCTGTATACTCAGTTTTGGTTGATTGAACAGAAACGGTGTCATTGTGTTTTCTAATATGCCCACATGCCTAGGCTTTTTATAAAAAGCCTAATTTTACAATCTGTCTCGAGATTTTAGTGGTGTTTACGTTAATTATTGTGCGAACTGAATCATATTTTTTCATAATGACTATTCTGCGACTAACAATTCCTGCTAAAACGTGTTACTATACCAACTCCTGCCTGACTGATGTTTGGCAGTTTTAAAAGTCAAGGCCAGTTTTCAAGGTGTCTGCATGTTAACAGACAACGTACCTCCAACATCTAATTTTAAATGAACAAAAATTAAGTGCGTTCAATGTTGTAATAGGATAAATATGACCTCCAGTTTGCTAATTTCTATTGCAGTTGCATCATCTGTGCAAAAAGTAAATCTGTGCGCCTAAATTATATTACGGAAGAATTGCATCATGACGAAACTCACCAACATTTTTGGAAATTCAAAAAAAATTCTATATAATTATAATCACACATAGTACAGTATGGATTTCGAGATTTGGCTAACTGTGTAAGTTAATTATGAAACAAAACAATATTTATGTGACTGCATCACATTACATTGTTTTATGACACTGGTTACTGTCCACAAACTGGACTAGCACGAAAAGAAATGCAAAATAATTGTACTACTATCAGAGTAATGTCAAAATAAATGTTATAATTTAATGCATTTTATTAAATTTAATATAATTTCTTTTACTTGTTCCACTTATTGGATTACATTATCTTGAAATTGAGGTAATTGCGAAAAACGAAGAATTTGTTTCCACAAATTTGACAATTTGATAATTATTATTATTATAAAACAACACTGCACACTTACTATGAGATGCAAATTTTTCAAAGAGGTATATTAACATTTACATAGAAAATCTCATCTTGGCAATCGAAAATAAAGCTTGGTATTGTAAGCAATCATTGTTTAGACTCGCTGCGCTCGCTCTGCCTAAAATTTCAGCGCGTCCAAGAAAGACCTAAATTATGCACT
This sequence comes from Agonum fuliginosum, assembly GCA_947534325.1. Taxonomy (NCBI): domain Eukaryota; kingdom Metazoa; phylum Arthropoda; class Insecta; order Coleoptera; family Carabidae; genus Agonum; species Agonum fuliginosum. The sequence goes on along the minus strand of OX384034.1, from coordinate 3,411,026 downwards.
TGATACATAAATAGCGATTTTTTAAACTATTATGCGAACTACAAAAATTAAACTAAAATTTATTGTCAAGCAAATATAAACTCGACTACACTACTAGCTCTATGGTTACCGCAATAATTGTATCCAGGGCTGATCCAATCAGGTTGTACAAAATTCTGATAAGATCCGGATTCGAACCCACGATCTTTGTGTTCAGTCTACAAAGGCAAGTGCTCTTTCCACTGCACTATCTCGCCTTATTATTGTATTCCGAATCATACTTAAATTTTATAAGCTTTGCCATTGGGTCATGAACCCACAGAACTAAAGAAAACTAAATTCAAGTTATCTATGATTAAATATACCTACTCATATCCAGAAAATTTATTAAGTCCACAGAAATCAAGTTTCCAAAAATAAACAAATATTTTAAAAATTAATAGGTCCGCAAAACTGACACCCTAGTGTACCTACAGATTGTTTCATAACTTCGGGTACATACAATAAAGATAATATTTTGTTTGATATGCTGTTAACGATTTTTTTTTTAAATTCGGAAAATTAAGGGTACTTTACCTGCACCATTTTTTTAGTACTGCACTGGATTCGCTTTTCTATTAAACACAATTATTAATTACATAATCATTTACCTTATTAGCAGTTATTTATAATCTCAGTGGCAGTGGAAACGAAAAATTTTTGACTGGAAAACGTGGAAATTAATTTTGCGATAAATTTTTTTATTTTTATTCGTAATCAGCATGTCAAACAACATAATTATACCCTTAACGTATGTACCCGAAGTTATGAAACACCCTGTATTTAACAAAAGGCTGATTTGAAATCAACATAATATAACAACTTAAATAGGGCAATACAAAACTTTTAAGCCTTCGAAATGTGCTTTAAATTAGATTTACCGCAAATAAATTCAATAACTCAAGCTCCAACTCAATTTAAATTCGCATTTGCAAGCAGCTCGTTGTTATTTGATAGCAGTAAGAAAATAGGTACTTATCTTCTATTATCATGCCCATCATACATTCACATAACCAATAATTTAGTAACCCATAAATACAGAGTAAGTCGAACATGTATGATGCATGATACCTCGAATTCAATGCCGATGATCTAGTACTAGAAAGTAACTTGCCAATTATTGCCATTGAAATCTACACAATAATAAAAGAACACAGAAAATGAATTGTGTTCAATTCCTTGTGTTTTTATATCAGAAAATCTAAAGGGCGTTGTGTATAAAATGGTTAACACTCTTTTAAATGGATTGCTTTGCTGTTCTAGATAACTTTTTTACACGATGTTTACTACGCTCCAAATAAAAATAGTGATACTTAATACCACTTTATCTAGTATCTAAGTAACATGTAATTAATGTACCACTCTTCTTTATAAAGATTGAAGAATACAGATTATTTTTATCCTCGAAGTAGTATTATAAACACAGGAGTGGACACTCCGTATCTTGGCAATTCTGTAGATTCGTGGCATTTATGTTTATCTTTTAGAGAGATCACTACTGGGTCCGTGCGTAACCATCGTTACCGTTGTTAATCGTCGTAGAATGCATGGCTCCAGCTGGCCCGTATTATCTGTCTCTTTCTAAAAGGTAAACAGGAAGGCCACACTTTATCCGCCGTAGTGTCCACTCCTGTCATAATATTATACCTGTTTTTATCATTTTATTGCTGCTATTGAATTCTATAATATTAATCACAGATTTCGGTAGATATCCTTTACAAAATTATATATTTTTATACAACAAAGTTTCGTTCACATAAACGTTTTTACGTTTAAGAAAGTTTAAATTTATATAACTAAATACGAGCATTCACACTTCCCACTACTTTCATGCACTGTAAATGCTCGTATTTAATTAGATAACTTTAAACAATCTTAAACGTATAAACATAACTCTAAACCTTAAAAAACTAAATGCTTATATGAATGAGGCTTAATAACTTCTATTTATCTCTGATTTTAAATATACTTATTAAAATAAAACTTACTGTTCTTTTGTGAATTTGAAATAGATTGAAATGTGTGACGTCATTCAAGTAAGTCCGATATTCAAAATACTGACAATCTGATGATAAACCTGACCGCCTGTCTATATGCATTAACGCAATTTAAAAAAAATATGTTTCATAATTATTTTAATGAACCAATAAATTTTGAAAACTATTTCTTAAAAATGATAACCATCCTAAATTATTACTGTATTCTTGTTAAATTGTATAACAACGATGCAGTTCCAAAAGAACATAAATCAAGCTTATGTCTGAATTTTCGTTATTCAATATACAAAAAAATTTCTCAACAATTTTGCAGTAATTCATATACTTTAACATATTTTAATATCGCCAATTTTGAGTTATTGGTAGTGTGGAAAACAAAATATTTATTATTAAATGAAACAAAAAAGGTGTCAAAAATGGGAACACTTTATCAAACATACTAACATACTTTCTTATCAACATAATAAAACGTTAATTTTCATTTAAATATTGATAAAAACTTTGAACAATATTTAAAATCAAGTTTTCTTTATCTAAATCTAAAAATTATTGTTAAAGTTTAATAAATATACGTCAATAGTATCATAAAGATAAAATAAGTTATTAAGATAAATTACCAAAATAGAAATATTATCAGAACTCAAAACGATTAATTTATAATGAACAAAAAATTGTAAAGGTTAGGAAGTTAAGATTTCCTTGAGCCGTCCATCAAAAATTTTAATTTTTTTTTGTTGAAATATTTTTTGTACACCAACCAAAAATTAAGGTAAATTATTAATTTAGTAAATATTAATAACATAGAGTAAATTATTGAAAAGCGGTTTTCCCTTTAAAGCATAAATTTCTTAAAATTTTGTTGTTGAAATATTTTTGTACACCTACCAAAATTAAGGTAAATTATTAATTTAGTAAATATAAATAACGCAGAGTAAATTATTGAAAAGCGGTTTTAACTTTAAAGTATAAATTTCTTAAAATTTTGTAGTTGAAATATTTTTGTACACCTACCAAAAATTAAGGTAAATGATTAATTTAGTTAATATAAATAACACGAGTAAATTATTGAAAAGCGGTTTTCCCTTTAAAGTATAAATTTCCGCAAATCACTGTTTAAATTTGTTGATTGGCACAAAATAAATATTTACTTTATAAAATTAATTACACAAGTTGTGTTTGTATATCATTTTCCGCTGGATTGAATTTTTTGCATTATTCTGTTTAACTTTTAGTTTAAAAGTAATTAATCATATCTTAATAAATAAACACTTACTGTTGTATTTAAAATGGCGGGTAAAATGGGATGAACATGAAATAACTTACCTGAAACAAAGAAATAGAAAATTAGAAAAATATCAAACAGGATCATTGAAATGAAATGAATGTATAGATTAAATAATATATTATTTATTCGATGATAATCTAAAAATAAACTGATTATAAATACCGGAATTTATATTTGATACCTGCCAAACTGATTGCTGCTTTTCTAATTTTAGATACGATATTTCGATATTTCAGTAAATGGAATGATGACATTTATATCACGTTTTGGGCATAACTTATTTAAAATTAGAATTTTGTCTTCTGATACTTGGTTTCGAATATAAAATAAAATAAAGCTATAAACGGTACAATTTCATATAATTTTTTTTGTCAATGCATCAATAAACTAAAACTAAATATCAATTAGACGAACTATTTTTACCTCTCGAGGTATTGTGACGGGTCAAAATGTTCGAGTATGAGTTTTTGGGTGATAAGCACGTTTTAGAGTCTCTAGAATACGAATTACACATTTTTGAGATGATGTCTGTGTGTGTGCGTTCGTTCGTTTGTTCGTTCGTTCGTATGTTACAATTTTTTCGGACACGATAACTCCAAAACTATCAAACATTTAAATACCAAATTTTGTATTTAAGGTTTCAATACGATTCTTTAAAGCCCAATATAATTTTTGTTTCATTCTACAAACCGGAAGTAGTACTTTTTAAAAATATTTCAATAAATAATTAATTTAGGACAATTTTTTTAATTTTAATTGAAAGATTATGTGATTATTATATTATATATAATTATAATAATTATTATATATAATATAATAATATATATTTGTATAGGTAATAAGTAAAAAGAATAAAGTAGGTATGGCGGGAGGTCTTGTGGTGGCCACGTCAGATTTTTTACTATAAGTAGGTACCAAAGAGTACATAATAAATTACTTAGAATGAATATTAGAGTGTACCTAAATATACTCAAAAAACTATGAATTCTATTCTTTCTTATTTAAAAACGATATTGTACTAACAAAAAACTAAATTATTCCATGACATAGAAACGACACTTTGTGTGTATTAATAATACTTTTTCTGGGTTGCCACTATCAAATTAGCATTCTAAATACAGAAGTCAGACTATACGCCTCACATACGCTTATTGGAATGCGTGGTTGACTAAAAGACGAATAATCAATTACTTAAAATACTACAAGAAAATGGTTATTTACGAACCAAATGCGGCAAGATTTTTATCCCACATGAGCGGTTCTTTGAAACACGAGCGAAGCGAGGTTTCATTTACGCGAATGCTGGGATGGTGTCTTCCCGTAAGAGGTTTGTACAAGGTTTTTTTGTAACGAATAAAATTATAATCAAATACATTCAAGTTGTAGTTTGTTGTAGTCTGATCATTAAGTTTGAGGTTACGATGTTTTTTCTAATCACTACTACCGACATATGGCAAGCTAGTCGCACATATTTATTTCAAAATTTGTATATATCGATGGTGTTTATGGGTTTTAATACATGAAAATCGTGGGAAGTAACATTTAAATAATTGTTATTTTGAAGATGATTTTATTGTAGAATGCTCAAGAACGCCAGTGTTCTTTGTATTTTTCCTGATTGACTACACTGGGAAATTGACATTTCCGGTTGTCAATTGTGTGTTTCATATGTGATTTCCTAGGTTATGAGTACAAAAATTGTATTTTTTCCAATTTACAATACGACAAACAACAAAATTCAGACCAAAACAGAGTATTGTATCTTTGATTTTGGAAACTATGCACTCTATATTCTTGAAATCATTATGGTACACGTCGTGTTATAACTCGGCTTCGCCTCGTCTGATAATCGTCACGAGTAGTACCATAATAAATGACGTTACAATCCTTATATCGTAAATAACTATTATAACTTACACATAATAGTTATTTATGTAACAATACACAAAATAGAGTTTTAGATGACGAATCTATTTACGGACGAGGCGCAAGCCGAGTCTTTAAATTAGGTGAGTTTAATTTGCGAACTCAAAACAGCTCGCAAAGTAACGATTTTATACTTTAAAAAATAAAAAAAAATAATTGATTTGGAAATAATTATTTCTTAAAATTACAATAATATAACTTTGTTGCTAAGGTCAATTATATTCCAATCGTGTGTTTCATAAGTAAACAAATGCAGAATACGTGTCGTCTTGTTACATAAACATGTAGTACATAAATAAATATTTATCGATTATCACTTTTAATGTTTCACTATAAATAGACTTATGTTGACGAATCTACCAAGAAATAATTATAAATATCAAATTCATCAATGACATTTGATAAAATTCCTTTAAAATTGTATAAGTAAACAATACCATCTTGGCATAGTGCTCCAATTTTTTTGCCAACTTGTCAATTAATCAAAATGAGGACAAAATAAAGTTACAAACCTACGTTTTTCACTAAAATTCGGTTAGTAAGTTAGAAACTCGGTCACGATCGTCTTAATTATACAAACAAGTGTTTCAGACAGAGTATTGATATTATTTTATGTGTATAGTTATTTTTAGAATATTCTAATGGGTATAGTGTAAGAATATTGTGTGAATTTCCTTTAGAAGATAATATTTTACTAAGTAGAATAGTTGTATTAATATTTTATGGGGTTTTTTACTCGTAAAATGTTTATTTTGTAACAAGGAAACAAAATATACGTGCGTAGTGTTAAAACAACCATTAATCATAGTTTAACAGTACACATAAACATAATATCCTGAGTTAGTTTAACATTTCATGTACTAGCTATAGTTTATATAGTTTACCAGTACCACAAATGTAGTTTAATACACTGTAAAAAAAATTTGTGTAAATTTACAACAAAAATCGTTGGCTAATTTGTAACCAACAATAATCGTTGTAAACTTACATTCAAATGTAAAATTACATATTGAATTTATCGTTTGTAAATTTTCCATATAAGTGTATTTTCACATTTTTTATGATAATAAAAGTGTAAATATTTACATATTAATTTGTAAAGTGTTACACAACAAAATTTATATTTCCATTTTGATGTGTAAACTAATTACATTTTATATTAAAATTACATTTAAAAATTGTAGATTTTATTTTTCATAAATGTAGAACTACGATTTCATATGTAAAATTAAATTTGAATATGTAATGTACAAATTTCAAAATGTAAATTTTACATTTACGACTGTAAAATATTTAGTTATAAGTGTAATAATACATTTGAAAATGTAAAACCTTACATTTGTAACTGTAAAACTTAAAGTTAGAAATGTAAATAAGTACATTTTGAATTGTACAAATTTACACATTGTATGTATAAATTACATACTATATTGCACGTTTACATATAAACGTAAAATGCATGTAGGTTTTAATAAAAAAATTGTGCTTAAATATTTTATAAATATTTATTTATAAAAGTCAAAACAAATTATACTTTTATAAAAAGTATTATAATAAACATTATTCTTGACATTATTATTACATATACGTGGAATATAATTTAAATGTGCAATGTACGGAATTCGGAATAAAATGTTATTTTTTAACTTGGCAAAACAGACAAAAACTGTAAATATATTGTGTTAAAAATGTCAAACAATTGCGTAATTATAACAATGTATTACGTATTCATCGATCACTGGATAAGAAGCATTTTGTTTACAAAGGATTAATGCTATAAGTAACTTATTTACAACTTTTTAAATCAATTTTCCGCATGTTCAATAAAACAAAATATAATGTATCATTATATTGTATACTAAAAAATAAATAATCATTCTGGCACACATTAAATAATAGTAGTAAAACAAAAATTAATTTTCATACTGTGGTAGTACTGGTAGCAGTGTTGAGGGATGGTGTTTGTTGACAAAGCCTTAGGTTGCTTGGTAGCGGCACCGAAGCTGAAGGTGGTGATAGCGGTGCCGATTCTGATTATATTCATCAGCCACTCTGAATTTTTGTAATTTAGTCATAAAAGCTACTACCTTATTTAGGTATACTTTTTTGGATCGACTTCCAGCTTCTGGGTGAATCTTCAGTAAATACTTCCAAAACACAGGGCATTCAAAAAGTTGTGCCATCATTTATTATTTTATTTTCTATTGTGGTATAATAAATGTTTTTGTCGGAATTTGGATCTGCAAAAAATATAACTATTATTATAATATTCTAATTCGTTTAAAAATGCACCAATATTTTGAAGTAACATACAAGTACAAATTAATAAGATAATAAAAATATTTTTTTGTATACGATATAATATTGATCAATAAGTAAATATTATAACATTAATATAGTCATCTCAAATTTAATAGTATCCAAAGGAAAGAATTAATGCAAAATGTATGTACTTGTAACATTGGTTTTAAATTACAAAAAAAAAATACGTTAACAACTGATTAATATTCTAACAAAAAATAGCTATAGTTAGTATGAAGATGTTTCGTTATTTTTATGGAATTAAATTACCTTGTATCACGGCAATCTCGGCAGCCTTAATATTTGTCAGAGGGGTTCTAGGCTAAAAAAATTATAAATATAAATTCAAAGTTATTCTGATTAAACGCTTATAATACTTACCTCAAATTTTTTAATGAAATTATTTGCGTCCTCATTAAAATATCTGAACAATTTCTGCCACTGTTTGTTTACTTATAGTTTCTTCTTCGCACGCTTTTAAGGTACTTACGGGAAATTTTTGCCACGGAATATTCATTTGATACCAGGTATTTTCATTTGTAGACGTCGGTGTGCCATCCGATTCAAGAACTAAGTATGTTCCATTTATTTCGAGTTTAATTGATGCTAGAATATAAAAATTTGAATTTATTTTCTGTGTTTAAAATAACTTATTTCATACCAACCTTCTAAAATTAATTTTTCGTAAATATCACCGGATTCTTCCAAAACCAAAAATGTTTTTTTACTCATGTATTATTCCAAACTTTGAACAATAACTTAGCCATTTTCTGAAACATTTAAAATAGTAAATAAATATTTGAGACCACTTGAAGAAATACATACTGCATTATTTATAAAAAATCAAAAGGGGCCTGCTTGAAAGAAAATAAATTTGAACATTTTGTTTTATAATGTAGCACAAGTTCATAATTGCGTATGTATGTTAGCACAAAATGTAGTCAAATTTATCGTGTTTATATAAATCTTATATAGTTCAATTTTTTGAAGTGTGCTTTGATTTTGATAATTAATTTTAACTCCAGAATGATGTTTGCGATAAAAATGTGTTTGGAACTGTGTAATAGTAGTACCTAAATGTTATTTTTGCGCAGTTATCAAATGGACATAACACTTTCTTGATTAGTTGTCTTGAAATGATTAAGTATGTGGTGGATAATATTTTGTGGGAAAATATTTTGTGCATAATTTTGTATTTTACACTTCACTGTATTCACTGTTTTACGAGCTGTATTATTATCTTTCTTATGTTTTCTAAAAAGATGCATTTTAAAATTCGCATATTTACGAAACTTTTGATGGCAGTTAGTGAAAAGACAAAGAAATTGGCCTTTTGAGATATTTCTGTGCAAATACAAATGATAATTGTATGGTTTTAAACTTTTAAAATTTTCGGAACACATGTTGCACTTATACGTTGACATTGTATAGATTAAAGCTACGAAATAGCAAAGAAATTTATTAATCTTTCAGTGCAACGCTTGCGCAACATTACATTTAAATATGTTATTTTACTTAGTTGTAATGTAAAATTACAGTCGTTCTTGTTTGAATGTAATTATACACGATAATATGTAACGTACAAAATCATTATTAATAATACATATTAATTATTATTACATTATTAATATTACTTGCCATAAATACATCAGCTTGGCTGTTTACAAGAAAATACATAACCTCACAAACCTGTACAATTATTACGAATTAATTAGAATTGTTCTTACCTTAACAAGTAGTTTCTTTTCAAAACAAATTAACAAAACAAATGCTAATAAATAAACTGAAACACACTACAAAATGCTTCGTACAAAAATTATACAAACACAAAAAAGACAGCTGAGTTTAGCAGATTATATTTGAGTATTTGACTTCGACTGCTCAAACCTTCAACATAAAGATTATTCTTCTCTGTTCACGCTAGATGGAGATGGTGTGACCCCGCGCTTTTTCAAATAGAAATATTTTTGTTAGACGAAAATTGTTTGTAAAATAAATTGAAAAATAGTGTTACGAAAGTAATCTGATAACAGTGGCGATTATTCTACTCTCATCGGTGTATTATAAAACAAGGCGACTTGGTGTTTATTATTTTAATAATAAAGGCGTACATTGTGAATAATGTTTAATTTAATCCCATAACAATATGAAAGGCGAACTGCGTATAGTGATTGACCCATTGAATATTCGATTCTTATTCAATCAATCCAATTAGTATGTTTGAAAGATATTATTAAAAATTTTATTTTGTGGTTTTTGTCAGTACCTTTTTACCAAATTATCATATTACTTTATTATATCACACTAACAAATATTTTAAATAAAATGATTAAATATGACAAATAAAATTTGATACAACAATTAATTAATACTTCTCTCAGTGATTATTACAGTTTTTTAAAATTCAAAATTAACTTTATCCTCTAATGATAAAAAAAATAATTAAAAATAAGAACATTACGAGAAATTTTGTTATGTATTTACAACACATTTGAATTATATAATAATAATTCATTTATTTGCAAATTCAGGTTAATTGTAAAAATGGCAATAGCTTCTGTAAGTTTAATTTTTGCGGTCGTAAGAATAAAGATTGGGCAAAAAGTACAGGTTTTCTTAAATAATACATACTGATAATTGTAAAAATTTACATAGGGAATTTAAAATTTACCTTAACATGTGAGAAAATGAAACAAATTAAAGTGTAATATTGCATAATTTATCCAATTTTACTATTGTAGGTAAATAAATCACACAATTATTACAAATTTACATTAAAGAATGTGAAATTTACATTTACAAAATTTTGAACAAATGTAACAAAATAAAAAATTGAAATGTAATGTAAAATTACAGGAAATTAATAATTGATTGTAATTTTACTTTTTTTAAAAGTAATTTTATCCAATGATTATTGCAATTTTACATTAAAAAATCAAAAAACAAATTTTTCTGTAATATGACATAATAAATTAATAAATTATTGTAGTTTTACATAACTGCAGGTAATTTTATCACATAATTATTGAAAATTTACATAATGTAATGTGAAATTCATATTAAATGATGTAAAAAATGAAAAAGCAAAAGGTGATGTAATATTACATAATTATCAACATTTAAGTGTAATTTTTACTCCATTTTATGTATTTTTGCCATATAAACAGTGCAAATTTACGTAAAATTATTTTTTTTCTGTATTTTTTACTATAATAATGTGACTTTACATCATTTTAAGTAATACCACATAATTAATATAATTTTCAGTAATATTACATAAATTTGTATAATTCCTAAAAAATATTGTAATACTTACAATGAAAATCATAGTAAAATTACATCAATTTTTTACAGTGTAGTTCACTCATAAATACAGACAATATCTTACTAGTAATATATTGCTTTTTCATATTGAAATGAAATCATGAGCGAATCATTTAATTTCAACGTTTCTTCAATTTAATATTTCTTGTCTATATCAACTAGGTTTAAGTTTTATTTATTTGTTATAGTTAAGAGGCCCGTTCAGAAAATACCGAACTCCTGAACGTAAATCTTCATTTTCAAAGTGAGGCGGCTTCAGGTAACGTCAAGTCCTTCTTTTTGCAGTCAATCGAATAAAAAATGTAGGTAAATAAAACTGAGCATAGAATGTACTGGCTAACTTAAGAATCTTCAATTTCAACAACGAAAACATAGCATCGTTGTCCCATCATATTTTTATTTAATTTATAACACAGACGAATGAAAAAAAACTTCTTGTTAACAAAGGTTCAATCCCTCTGTTTTCAGAAATTTAATATAGCTTTTTGTTTACCAGATCTTAAATCTTAAAAATGAAGAAAAATGGCTGATTTCAAAGTTATGTTATTCCAAAATCATACATTAAAGAAGAAAATGTAAACAGAGAGACCTTCTAACATCTTTTGGTGACATGTTCATATGTTGTAAATAATAGCAAAACCTCTAAATACCAAATGATCATGGGACTCGCACACTTCTGTTATACTATAAATTTAACTACCAGACGGGCCCCTTAAGAAGATCAGATAATCATTCTTGAGTTACATGCAAAATTCTAATTTTATTCAAACAAAAATTCCGACTGTAATAAAAGGATGTTTACATAAATAAATCACTTTTAGTCAGCAATAGTAATTATTGTAGTGCACCGATTAATATGATAGAGTCTCGGTTATTAATTAGGCATCAGCGAAGTATGAAATCGCGATATTTGTTTAATAAGCATAGCAAGTGTGTTATCGGTAGATAGTAAATTTTATTAGTTTCAATTATTATATTACAAGAGCTTGTTCCACTAAATAAATTAGGTATCACTTATAGAAACGATTTTACTAATTATTATATGAAATTTTTTTGGTTAAATAATATTCAATGAATTATTGACGGTTATGTAATTGAATTGTTTTAAAATTACTTTCATGTTTTCAATGAATAATTAAATTACAATTGCGAATCTAAATCTAGCTTTAAGACGATCCTCTACCGCGCCAGTAAACAGCCAAAAACATGGATTTCGCGTGCCACTCCACAGCGTTTATTGTTTTGTTAAATATAATAAAATTTCGTATTTAAGGTTTTAATAAGGATCTTAACACCGGGTAAGATTTTGGTAGAAATTCGCAAACCGGAAGTAGTACATTTTGATATTTTATTATAATATTCCTTATAAAATTGGTACATTATTTATTTATGACAATTTTTGCAATTAAAAATAATAGAAAATATTATTATCCATGGGTACAGTTAATTTGATATACAATTTGCTGAATCTGGTAGTATTTAACAATAAAATAAAGTACAATTGATATTATACTTTTTTGAAATTTCAGGATCTTGTTGTCCATGATCATATGAAATTTGTGTCTACACAAAATTTGAATTATTGTGACAGTGGCAGTCATCTTTTGGTTGCATCTTGGTTTACATTATCGTTTACATATTACATGAACATGAAACTATTAAAATGTAACTGAAACTACTTGTTAGATTAGTAGAATAAGCAGAATTAGGCGAGAGGTCGTGTGCTGGCCACATCAGATCATCACAAAACAAAAAACGCTATAGAATAGCGTGCGGAATCAATGATTTTGGCTGATTTCTGCCATGGGTAGAGGATCACCTTAAGTGTTCAAAACATCTTGATTGAATAAAATCATCTCTTCTCCTAGGTTTCCATCCCAGGCATATCCGTTACCGACTTCCGCTAGGACTCGTTGCAAGTAGCAACTAGTCTAACAGTAGTTAGATAGGACAGTGTTAGTGTTATAGTGTTACAGTGTTAGTGTGATCCGCACAGATCAGCGGAGACTAGGTCGCTGCTTATAGCCAAGGTTATTGTGTGTATGTGTGTGATGTATAAATAACGCGGGATTCCTATTTCAACGAACGAGGAATGACCACGTGTAGAGGAAAGATTTTAATTGAGAATTGGTCCCCCACTGAGAAAATTGTTTCGTTACAATATGTGAAAAGATCAAATAAAAAGACTCTCCATTTAACACTTAGTTGTACTAGAAAATAAAATTCTAGAATTTTTATACAAAGGAATATATGCCAAGCACAAAAAGACTCAAATCTACAAAATAAGGGTGAAACGTGGAATAGAATAGTATATTGTACAACAAGAGTGGATGTGATGCCTATATCTCACGAGAACGAGTTTGCAGTCACGACCCCACAGGGGGAGTGTCTGCAAACGTTCGCGTGCGATATAGGCAATCCACTCGAGTTGTACAGCCTATTTTTTCTACGAAATATGGTTTTTGCAATAAAATGCACTCAAAGTGATGCCAAAAATTATTTAAAAGTAGGGTTACATCAATTATTTTGTGACATATGACATTTGAATAATTGTTACCAACGTAAAATCTCTAAATTTTATTTGCTTTTTTAGCAATAAAATAATGCTTTTAAACATAATTAATTATTAAATAACAGTTGATTTAATGTTTTTAGTAATTATTTGTCATAATAAAAACATAATTTGCACGTATTAACAATTTTTTGACGTATTTGACTTTGAATTTCATATCCACACCTGGTGTGGATATGACATCCCTATCCACACATGATAGTATGAAGGTATGTTACCAATATCCAGTAGGGAGTAGAAAAAAATGTTTCTTGTCGACTCCCAGAGGACTCGATGTGGAAATGAAATACCATCGTGTGACGTCACGAGACCAAACACAATGCGAGTGTATATGTTATCTAGAATTAGTTCAAGCTCTTCCATTTTTATAGGTAAAATTCCAATCTCAATTACACTATACAGATTGTTCCACAACTTAGGACAAAAAATTAAAGGGTATATACTGTAGGACGTGCTGATCATGAAACAAAAAGAATTTGTTTAAAATTCACAAAGTTAAGGGTAGTTGACTTGTGTACATTTTAAGTATCACTGTTTTGATGGTATATTTGATAATTTGACATTTATTGTAGAAGATTTGAAAAAAATTATTAAAAATAACTACCGACCAGTGGCAAAAAATGTTTGCTTGAAATACGATGCAATTTTTTGTTAAAAAAAATTCTTTTTGTTTCATGATCAGCACGTCGTACGCAGTATATACCTACCCTTTAAATTTTTGTCCTAAGTTGTGGAACACTCTCTATGCGTAATAAAATATCTACATGAAAAGATTCATTTACGAGAAAATTCAAATCTAGAATTTTAGATTCGACATAAATGCAAACATAGGAAGATGCAAACACAGGATGCAAATCTAGAAATCTAGATTGCGGATATCCATTCAACACCAGAAAATGCATGCACATCAAAATTCAAACCTAGAAAATTGATTCGTAATAAAATACCTGCATCAAAATATGCATTCACAGGAAAATTCAAATCTACAATTTTAGATTCGGGATAAATGCAAACAGAGGAGGATGCAAACATAGGAAGATTTTCTTTTTATAAACTGTACTGTACAATGAAATGAAGAAATTATCTCATTTATTTTCGGTTCATACAATTAAAAATACCACTCAGTGCGATAAGACTAATCTTGGTAATGTTCCAAAAGATAAGAACCGAAAGAATAAGTTTTTGTGTGTAAATTTCCCAATGATATCATTAGCAGAGTGGTGTTACCATTTCTACCAACTTAAAGGCTTAAATGTGCTGTTATCATAATTAAATCATGATTCTGGTTACTGTTAAGTGTTAACGCACTTTGAAATTTTTACCGAGCATATTTTTGGAAAGCCCATTAAATTATTACGAAGTTATAACTTGAAAAGACATCTTGTTTGCTAGTACATTTTTAAAGCGATATTCCAGTTATAGTTCAAACAATTAATTATGTTATTCATAAACCTGTCAATGGATATGTCGGAGTACGAGCGGAGCGGACAATAGATGATCAGTTACGTGATCAATAGAACTACTAAAAAACTCAAATATTGGAATAGTTAACTAATCGAAACACCAAATAAATCACACATTCACCACTCATGTCATGGACCAGTTTAACGTGATCTACAAACTATGAAGATAAGGAAAGGTGGCAATTCCGGGGCACGTGCTACTCGTATCAGGTCATCTTCAAGACTGCCGATAACCGACTCACACATAGCACGTAATCCCAGAATTCGCCCAAGTGTACTAACGTAATCGAACAAACAAATACGATCATATCCTTCATTAGCACACTTGCATTCCTATCATTAATTATTATTACAATCAACATGATTGCTAACCCCGACAAATATAATATGAAATAATATTTTAAATAATGTAATGCTGGTGTCCCTGAAAAGCTACCAGCGTAATTTCATTAAAAAATAATCTCCCACATTTAAAAATCTACTGAAGCGTATGTTATCGACCAAAACAATCGCGAGGCGCTAGTGTTGTTGGCGGCCATTTTGTAACGCATGCGCCAATGCTCTCCGCGATTTTCAGTTGTTTGGCGCGCTCTCAAGCGGAATGTAAGCCAATTAAGCAGCTGTAACTACTGCACGATATTCGTTTGTTCGTTAAAGGTGGTTATTAATACTTTATGCTTCATTATTTTCGTTTATGAGGCAACGAGTGTTTTAACTTTAAAGCGACATTGAAATTCAAACGAAAAACTCATTTTGCCTAATTTTTTAACAAGGGTAAGAGTGTTTCTCTGCATATTTTTTTTTCAAATAGGTCTATTAAATATGCAATTTTTGTTATCTGATGAACGTCGTAAAAATTTATAAATATACATATTTTTAAAACCCTTTTTTGGTTTTTACAACCAAATGTTTTTTAGGTTGACTTTTGTCACCGTTACTGACCAAGGTGGTTACGAATTTATATAAAACAAAAACACTTCAAATAAAAATGTGACTAGATGACAGGTTAGAAGTTGAAATGGTATCTCCCTCATTAAGGGCATTGACTCCACGTAGCTCAGCACCGCGTTTGTCCTACTGTAACGCATGGAAACATTCGCTCAAAATACGTAAAAGCAGTATAACAATTTTTAAAATGCTCACGAAGTTTAAAGATAAAACAAAATTTCTAAAACTTATTTACAGACGAAGAATGGAACTAGCTTTATGCCGAGATACATTTTCTAATAAATCTCTTAATCATAAGATAAAGCATATAAAACTTATTAAATCACATTTTTTCCATAATTTTTTATATGGATTCCAAAAAACCTAGATTAATTCTTTCACAAACATCTAGTACCTACTTGTTTTTCCTTCAAATTTTTAATATGCAACGAGTAAAGCAGAAACTGCTACACCTCTAAACAAACAATATTTTGTTACGGAGACGGGACCCTTAACCAAAACTGATACCATACTGTTGCATTACGTGGGAAGCTGGGAAGTTATAAATTGAAGAATACGAGTGGAAAATGCTTTTGAAATGGTAAGTCCTATAAAGGATAAATAAATATTTTAAAAGAAGACCAATAATATATTTCTGATTAACATAATCTAACAGATAAAGGAGTTGTTTAGACATAAGGAAAACTTGTACATTAATGTTGTTATTGTTACCAATAATCGTCAATTAAAATGTAACATCTCCAATCGAACAAAATGTTTCTGCTACAATTAGTGTCATTGTTCTCGCGAATGTTTCTATTGCTGATTGCTTTCTCGAATATTTTCCAAGTTCGTCCATGACCTGGTGTTGCATACGACTGTCGTCGCACGTACCGTAAATAAATATCTGCCGAGCTGTCAGCCGGCCACACTTTCATACGCAGATTTGCATTAGAATACCATTTGTTTCGCGTTTGCCCGAACAGAAATAGTGCAAACCCAGCTTCAAACTACGACTGAGAATTCACAATGAGGCGAGAAGGTGGTGTCAGAAATCTTTATGTAATGGAAACAGAACCGAAGATATGAATAAACCAATACCTTCATCCTTTACAATGATGAGTAGATTAATTGTACCATGTTAATTAGAAGAAACAGAAATAGTGTAAACTCAGCTTCAAACTACGACCGAGAATTCACAATGAGGCGAGAAGGTGGTGTCAGTAATCTTTATGTAATGGAAACATAGGACCGAAGTTGAATAAACCAATACCTTCAACCTTTACAATGATGAGTAGCTTAATTGGACCATGTTAATTTGAAAGGGGCTCATCTGTAGTTTCTGAACGGATCAAATATTGATTTGAAATTTTCAGCATTTAATAGAATAACTTTCAAGGTAGGTATCGAATATTTTGATCCGTTCATAAACTGTAGCTGATCAAACACAACAAATAAAATTAACACTAAAATTTTAATATTTTTCGAGGAAAAACTGTTTAAGTATCGGTTTAACTAAGGCATTAAAACGTTTTCTAGATAAAGTGTCTTACAGATAATTTTTTGTAAAATTTAATGCAGGAAACCGCAAGCCAATATTTTAATTCGTTCAGAAATGACAGCACAAAAAATACTAAAATTTAACTATTGTCTCATAGATGTTATGTTTGAATTGTGACCGAACTAGTGCTCCTGAAATGTTGAAAATTATGTATAAAACAAAAATATCTAAGAAATCGAATGTTGAAGACCGGAAGTCGATATTTTGATTCATTGAAAAATAAAAGCTGTTTTTATTTGAAACGACAAAGGACCCCGCACCATTATCATGGGAAAAAATGTGACCGTGGATTTTTCTGAAATTTGGTATACGACCTATTTAAGATGTTCTGAATCGAAATGGTCCTCTGGAAAAAAGTCCGAAAATGCCAGGTTCCCGAGTTATAGCCCTGTAAAGTCGTGAATGTAGGAATTAAGATTTTGTGGATTCTCTCGAATAAATCATTGATATGCTTAGATCACATATGCAAATGTGTCATATATCTACATATAAGTATATCTTTCAATACATATATAAATGATTCGTTTCGGATGGGTACATATATGCACGTGTGAGCCCGTGAAAATGAGTCATTTCCCTATCTAAAAATAATAAGTTAGTATGATACTGGAGAAGACGGTCGGTCTTCTCCAGTATCATACTAACTTATTATTTTTTTTTTTGAGGATTTCTCAGATAATCAATGAGAAAAAAGTTCTTTGGAATAATTTTAATCATTCGTGTTCTACCGGCGGAATAGCGCTACCCAATGTACACCACGTGGAGGTTGCTTGGTCGGATTTCGTACATGTACATTATATATGTAGATATGACACATTTGCATATATGATCTAAGCATATCAATGATTTATTGAAGAGAATCCACAAAATCTTAATTCCTACATTCGCGACTTTACAGGGCTATAACTCGGGAATCTGGCATTTTCGGAGTTTTTTCCAGAGGACCATTTCGATTCAGAACATCTTAAATAGGTCGTACACCAAGTTTCAGAAAAATCCACGGTCACATTTTTTCCCATGATAATGGTGCGGGGTCCTTTACGCTTTTGTTGAAGATATATTTTCACGATTTTCTCGAGAACTGTACTACATACAGAAAAAATGGATTTATCATTTTATAGCAAATTTTATGCTCTACAATTACCTACGTAACAATTTTTCTTGTAATATTAAAAATCCGAGATAAATAAAGAAAACTAAAAATGACGGACATTTTTTCTTATATGAAAGAGAATAGTTAAATCCTATACAATTTGAACAAATTGAGCCTTCTATGAGAATATTCCCGTACGGATCTGCGTGAACCATTACCCAGTTAACTGCATAAGAGTATAGTAATCTAGTAATGTAGTATGTATGTGATATGCAACTGTAAGTAACGTCAGTGCATGCTCCTTGCAACTTGAGCTTATGATTCCATGCACGTCCGCATCTTGTCACAGTCTCTAGGTGTCCACACGTCTACGTCTCAGTCGTAGAATCGTGATCTGAGATTTGCAACGTGACTCGAGTCACACGCTTCGAATGTACTTCGAAATATCAAACGATCACAAACAGAAAGAACGGAAAACTCAATCAAAAGTCACATTTCTCAAGCCGAGGCAAAGGCGACGTTAACTTGTTCGAGGCACTAAAATTCAACTCTGGCTTTCAGTATTTACTTGGTGTAGACTGTAGACAGATATTTTAGCTCTTAATTCCATCATTGGTTTTAGTTATGATTCCAGTCAAGTGAATAGAAAGAAGTTCTATTTACTGGAACAAGTATCCTGTCAACTAAATCTGTGTAGACAGATTTTTAGTAATGTTCCCATCGTTTGTTTTTACTAATAAAATACGCCCCTCTTGAAATAAACACTACGATTTCAGAGAGCTACTAGAACAAGTTATCTACTTTGCATATAGCTTTTAGTATTTTTTTTATTATTTTGATGGTAACCTTTCAACAGAATTTACTTCCAATTACAGACCGATTCGAATTGGAGCAGTCAGAACCTTAATCCGTGCGGCGATCTTTGAAAGCCAAAGCAGCATCGGAGAGATTCTTATGCAACCAAGACTACATTTAAAACGATCAAGTGGTTATAGACCGGAAGCTCATGACAGGTGATGGTCTCCGATTTCATTTCAGCATGCCTTTTGAAGGATAGAATATTGACCCTATGACAACAAAGAAAAGCGGGTATTAAACCCTTGCACGCTTGCCGGTCATATGGAAAATTTCATTTTTCCACTTGCACAAAATTGTTGAGTTTTTCTCTGATTTAATAATGCATGCCTTTTTATCAAAAGAATCTTAAACACATTTAAAGTCTAAAAATTATAGGCATGCGATTCGCAGGATCCCAAAGGGCTCAAACGGTCACGTGATCTTGTAATAAAAAATATGATTTTCCGCATTTTCATACAGCATGCCGATGAAAAGAATTAATATTTGTGTCATAAAACACCTATAACCAAATTGGCATGCAGTGCTCGTTGGCCCAAGGGTGGAAAATTTCGGAAAAGTTTTGTGCAAGTGGAAATGCAATGACCAGCAAGCGTGCAAGGGTTTAATACACGTTTTTCTGTTGTCATAGGGTCAATATGCTATCCTCCAAAACGCATGTTGTATGTAATCGGAGACCATCACCTGTCATGAGCTCCCGGTCTATTAGCTTGATGCGTCCGAGTGCGATTTAATTGCAAGATGTTTTTACAATTTAACGATTATCACATACTATCGGTGGAGAGACTTGAACCACAGAACTTCGTGTACTACTACGTCATCACATGCAACGAGCTGTGCTTAAATCCGCGCAGCTACTGCCTCAACAATTAATAAAGATACACTATATTTTACCGTGTGTGCAGTTACCAGCCGTCAGCTTTTGTACAGTTATAAAATGGGAATCAGACCAAATTAAATACAACGTGTGTGCATTATTTTTATTGAACTTTCTTCCTGCATTATGTCTTACAATTTTCGATTTCCCACGTTATAAAGCTGACTACTGAAGAGATTAAACTGGTCTGTGCGTATAATTAATGCGTGGACGTTATGCGTAGACGTGTGAACAAGCTTTACACTTTACATTAGTATCGTATGATGCATCAGCAACATATGCTAAAGGAAGAAGTTAGTGGTCAGTGAATCTTACCAGAAAACGCTTTCACAGAAAGCTGACTGGGAATTTCTACAGATTCAATAAAATTTATTGAAAATAATTAACATTGCCACTGCATTGAGTAGTGAGAGTTTAGCAATTATTTAAATGAGTAAATTGTCATAAATACTACATGAAATCAACGAATTATAATTTTAGATAAAATGGTTAAAACCATAATATAAACACAACATGAGTAGAAACTCCGTATCCAAGGGATACTGTAGATTAGTAGAATTTCTGTTTATCCTGTGCGAGAGAGATCACTACTGAGCCCGTATATTCTATGTCTCTCTAAAAAATCTGATGTGGCCAGCACACAACCTCCCGCCATATCTAGTCTAGACTTATAAACGTAAATACGTACAATCCGGTGTCCATTTAAAATATACAAATAAAAATCTAAAATATTCAAACACAGAAATTAGTATCACCTGAATCAAAATATTCATCCACAGGAAAACCCTTCTGTGTTCTGATAAAGACCTAAGTTGCAAATAACTTTTCCCCTTATTCTTATTACAAATAAATACTATATTTATCCACATTTATAGAAATTTTTGACAATTAATCTTTTCAATCTTCAAGAAATATCACTTCCGGTCAAGGTATTTGTATCAAAATCTTAGCATCTCTTTCAATTAGTGTACACATGTAAAATGCCAAATATATATTTTTTTGGCTGGCCCGTATTTGCTGTCTCTCTCTAAAAGGTAAACAGAAAGGCTACACTTCATCCGACCTAGTGTCCACTCCTGTCATATATTATACTTCGTGGATTGAACATTACGACTTTTCTCTTTAAGACTGTTGCAATAATTCATACAAAAAATAATCATGATCAATACAATACAAAATTTCTCCATTAAATGCACATTCGATTTTTACATTATATTACGTATGTTCAATGATAAATCAACAATTATCAATGTTAGAAAAATAACATATTCTCTGATTATACAACAACATTTTTGCTGTCGGTAGAATTTCAAAAGTAAAAGCACATCACGTTCGGATATTCACTAAAACGCAAAATACGACCTTTAACACCGTTTGACCTTTCACCTCACTTTACCGCTTTCTCTGCCGAAATTTCAAGTAAAATGTTTGTTTGTATTTCTTCCTTAGCAATTTCAGTTGCTATGCACACAGGTGCTTGTGATAATTAAAGCAATTATTGGGATTAAGCCAATTAATATCGGGAATTAATTTGTTGTTTAATTACTGGTAATAGAGAAGAATACTATGTTAAATATGAGATACTTAAGAGTTTAAACCGCCGTTTAAATTATGAGAGTAAACCTAGATTAAGGTGTACGTCTACGCTAAAATTTTACAGCGGTACAGAGGTGTACGCCTTCCACGTTTACTTTAAAATATATGATGCTTTTACATATGAGTGTATTAACAAAGGATGTCTTAATGCTTCTATATTTTTGTTTTTTGTCTTTGGTCTAGGAATTTGAAGTAAAAAATTTAAAATGATGTTTTTGTGGTTTTTTGTCATTATTTGATGATTTTTTGCGGTCACTGTAAATGGCAAGAAAACTTTAAAAAGCAAGAAATATGCAGCTAAGCTTCCTTTTTCGAATAATTTTTGTTTATTTCTTTAAAAGTTTAGTATGGAAATACTGGAGCCATGTTTACAGTATTTTTCAACTTCAAAATGACATTGCATAGCTAGGATGCGGGAAAGTACGAGTTTCGGGCTTTCAAAACGATAAAAAACGAATTTACACGAACAAATCTATTCACGGTTTGCTCTCAGTGCCGTTTACGTCACGTTTCAAAAGAGTTACATTTTAATTTCGATAAAAAGATAATAAAACTATCAAAATTAACAATTATTATCACTTTCCTAAAACTTATATATGCTGATAATTGATATCCAATAAGTATTTCTTTAAAAGCCGTAGGCTTGGAAACCCTCATTATGTGCGAACGTTGAGCGTTGTTTGGTTATACAGGAAGAGTCAGCTTACTATTCCCTATTTGGATTTTTTCTAACTTAGGCAATTTTTATCAGAAAGTGACGAAATTTTTACTATCTAAAGGAATTTTTATTGCCGAAATTTCAAATCGATCAGACAAAAACTTCACGAGTGGTTCACTTCAATGTGAAAATTGGACCAATTAATCCAAAATCTCCAATTGCAGCCCAAACAGTCGTTTTAGGAGAATGCAAGGATTGGTCAGCAATCCAGTGGGGATTTTCATCTGACCAATACCGATGATTGTGTCTATTAAATCCACCATCAAGATGAAAATGTGCCTCATCAGAAAACATGATGTTATTCAGATGACTAGGGTTTTCATTCATTCGTTCAATTTCGTCTTCTGCAAATTCCAATCGGTTTGCTTTATCCTCTTCAGAAATTGCCTTCAGAATTTGAATCTTATAAGGATGCCACTTAAGGTCCTTTAAAATCCTACAAATAGTCGTTTGACTAATCATTATCTAATTAATCATTATTTCAGTCCCCAATTAGGAAGCAATAGAGCAATAATGATAAAACTTTGCGAACAAAAACTCAAATGGCTACTGTATTTACAGCAAAAATTTGGCGGACTTTACACAAAAACTTGAGACTTTACAAACAAATGAAATAGGGAACACTTAGCTGACTCACCCTGTATATTAGCCACTTACACTTATAATTTGGTTTAGTGCAAAATATAACCGCAAAATTTAGTTATTAATAATTATATCTTCAAATCAATAAAGAGCCCTCCTCCTAGATACGGGACTGCTTCCCAACTTATTTCCTTCTTTCTTCCACATTCCTGGTGACATTAACAAAAAGAAATCTGAATTTTCAGCGGCATTTCACCGCGTACTGCAAAGTGAGATGTGCGATCTCCGATCTGTTTGTGTTGCACATGCGACTTGAACAATGTTTGGTTTGTTGCACACAGACGAGAGGTTATTGCCAAGTGCAACGAAAGCGAAAATTGCATCCACTCGAGAGTCGTTAACTAGCGCAAGAAGAAAATAATAGTTTGACACATTACGCACTGCTTGAAGAAGTAATTGCTACTCACATTTAATTCGCTATGATGCAGGGTATTTAGCAGTAAAATTATCCACAATTAAATTTTAGACTAGCGTCTAACTCATTTAATAGTTTATTTATTTGTCAAAACAAAAAGTATTAATTTATTTACCAAAACATTAAAAGTTACAAGACTGCTAAGTAATTTTGATATAAAAAAATCTGCTGTGTCCGCCACAGTACTTCCCCGATTATAAGTTTTAATAACTTACTTTCGTAACGCCGTTAATTTTATGCTTTATTCTGCAAAATTTAAATAAATTTATCATTTTTCCCCAAACTATTTAAGTTGATACCAACTTCGGCATAATTTAAATACCATAAAAAATCTGATACTTATTCACTAAAAACTCACACTCGAAAATTTTAACCCGTCATAATATCTTATAGCCTTATAGAATATAATGCGGAAAGTAAAAACAACTGACCATTGTTTAAATGTTGTTATTGATTCTTCGACTAATATTTTTTTCCAGAAAACTTTAATTTGATAATACACTTGAACAAATTTGATTAATTTTTTGAGAAACAATAATTGATTATCGCATAAATGTCATTTTTTACATTTTTATTAAACTTATCTCCCCGAGAGCTTTAAATTGACACCAAACTCGGTATAATTTGAATAATGTATGATAAAAAAATTGACGATCAGTTAAAGCTTTAATTTGATACCACACACGATAGTATTTTAATAAAAATAAAATAAGATATGTTTATAAAGTTGGTACCACTGGTTGAATAAAAAAATTTGAGTAATTTTTTGAGAAACAATAATTGAAAATCGTATTAATGTCATTTTTTACATTTTTTAAAAACTTATCTCCCTGAGCGATTCAAATTGACACCAAACTCGGTATAATTTGAATAATTTATTTAAAAAAACAATTGACGATCATTTAAATGTTATTTTTGTTTTTCTACTAGAATTATTTTCCCAAGACCTTTAATTTGATACCACACACGATAGTATTTTGATAAAAATAAAAAAGTTTTGTTTATAAAGTTGGTACCACTGGTTGAATAAAGCTCATTAACGAACTTGAAGTCAGATTTTGGCTCAAGATCTTAAATATAAAATTTCAGTCCAAAATTCCAACGCGTTTTTAAGTTATCCAACATCCAGACAGACTAACAGACTAACAGACTAACAGACCGACAGACCGACAGACCGACTTTTTTTAAAATTATGTTTTTTGGGTTCAGTAGGGTCTAAAACGTGAAGATTCACCAAAATCTCGAACTGTCAAAAAATCACGATTACAATACTTCCCTCTATTACATAGATCGGGGAAGTAAAAACAATAAAACTATGAGTACCCGTAAGTTAACTGCTGGTAACCGCACTCATGGTATGATATAAGATATAATTTATTTATACCAATAACTCACAAAATGTGACGCTGCCACACCCAAGTTGGGTAAAAAGCGTCTTAGGTATATGTATTATGTAGGTATGTAAATTATAATTATTTTTATCAAACTGCCTAAGAAATAAACTAATTGATATGTGATTTTTATTTGTGCATCAACATATTGGAACATATTATTACAATTAACCGGCTTGATGCCTAGAATGCCTATAGAATACTCTCGATTTTACTTTTTTTTCTATTCCACTCTTTTCCCCACTACTACGGCTGCCTGAAACCAGCCCGAAACTCGTACTTTGCCGCATCATAGCTATGTAATGTCATTTTGAAGTTGAAAAATCCTGTAAAAGTGTTTTCGGTGCGAGTAAATTGTCAGATTATTATTGATTTCAGGATAATGTTTTTATAAACATTTAACAGAGAAAGGATGGATGTACAGATTTTTAACCGTGTAAAGTTTGCATAAATTGGAATTATTATTGAATTTTTATAATCATGTACAATTTTTTAATAAAAATTTTAAAAAGGCACATCTATTTCTCTATTAAATCCTTAGTGAAATAAAATTTTACCATTCTTGTGCTGGCCACAAAACACTCGCTACGTTAGTACATTTTATGCTGGATTTTAGGAGGTAGACTGGCCTCTTAAAGCCTCATTCATATAAGCATTTTGTTTACGTTTAAGAAAGTTTAAATTCATATAACTGTACTATATTTCTCGAGACCTGTCATTAAACGGACACATGACCACGTGGTTTCAAGCAGCCTGATTGGCACTCAAACGTATGCATAACGCTATGATTGGTTTAGGACTTTAGCACGTGCTCGAGAAACCAATCACGACGCTCGAAACAACAAAAACTTGTGTCCCTTAAATGAAAGGTCTCGTGGAACAGAGTATAAATACGAACATTTACATTTCTCACTTTGAAGCACTGTGAATGCTCATATTTAGTTAGATGTATTCAAGCTTTTTAAACGTAAACTTAAATCTAAACCTTAAAACTAAATGCTTATGTGAATGAGGATTAATTTTAATAAAATATCGTTTGAAAAGCAAATTTAATTCAATATATTCTAAGTAGATTTTGTGTAAATTTTTGTAGTAGATATTATAAAATGTTTTTGCAATATTTTCAATTTTATCTCCTCCCGAAATAAAAAACTTTATCGCTATTCAAACACGAGGGGAAACATTTCACGCAAAACTCTGAAACTATAAATTACTGCGTTTAAATTTGCAAACCATACTGTTTGTAAACAAAAAGACTATCATAAAAAACGACAGCAAAAAATGATTTACATTTCATCAAACACAAAAATCCAAATAAACGACTCTTATCAGTTACAAACGGAAAATTTCTCTTATCAAAACATTATGTAACGAATATCTACACCTCAAATAAAAACTTTATTATTTCTCGCAAAAACTCGCTCCGTTTTTATAATAGTTAAATTAGCATAATTTAAAATATACAAGTGTGAGAACAGAAGGAGCTGATACGAAGAGCACCAGTTACATGATTCTTTAATTAAGTGTAACGTTGTAACGAGATAAGAAGAAATGAATGTCTTGGAACAACAATATCAAGAGATTCACAATGTACAATGTGCATTACTCACGAATGTTGATGGACTATATTGAATGGATGATATTCATGATACTTGACTTCGACTTACCTGAAAAGAAAAAATAAATTAATATAGGATTCAACATATTATATTAGATCACAAGATAATACAAGTTTAATGAAAAAAATGTCGTTATTTTGTACTCGACATAAAAAATGCTTTATAAACTTTTTGTCGTTGTTTCGTTAATTTTTTTTATAAATTGTATTAAAATATAAAGTTCATATCTTAAGGAGGTTCCCTAGACATTTTAAAAAATGTTCTAATGCAACCAAACTTTGAATTTATGTTGTCTGTGTCATAAAAATGATACCTGAATTTTTTGGAAATTTTTGACCACGTAGTTTGAACGAAATTAACTGTTAAATTTTAATATTTTACATGGGCTCTTATGGCTTTCCATTAATTGATTAAATAAAAAGATGTTAGAAATGTTCTATTTACTTAATTTTTGGTATATAAACGTATGCAAGCACGGACATCAATTTCCCAAAATTTGAAGAAGGTTGACCACATAGTTGTAACAATATAGTCGATTGAAAAAAAAATCTTCAAGCATTTTTTGATTAGTGAATTAGAAATTATTGTAAAAATATATCACCGTAACTGAACGAATTGCAATATCAACTAACACCCGTTGACCGAATTTTGTTTTACATTAATAAAAATATTTTTATTAATTAAAGGCTGATATGTGAGTACGCCACTGCATGTCTAGGGAACCTCCTTAAGCGGCTCGTCTACGTTTTTGTCGAATTCCTAGAATACTCTCGATTTTACTTCATTTTCCATTCCACTCTTTTCCCCACTTCCCACTAATTGGGCTGCCTGAAACCAGCCCGAAACTCGTACTTTGCCGCAACCTAGCTTTGCAGTGTCATTTTGAAGTTGAAAAATACTGTAAAAGTGTTTTCGTTGCGAGTAAACTGTCACATTATTATTGACTTCAGGATAATGTGTTTATAAACATTAAATAGAGAAAGAATGGATCTACAGATGTGCCTTTTAAAATTTTAAAAATTAATTTCTATCATGAAATATTACCGTGTAAAGTTTGCATGAAATAGGAAATTGTTTTGAATTTTTACGAAATTTTTATATTCATGTAAAAAGTAAAAAAAAGCATATTTACAGATTCATTCTTTCTCTATTAAATCCTTGTTTACCATTCTTGTTATGGCCACAAAACACCCGCTGTTAGTACATTTTTAGGTAGTAGACAGGCCTCTTAAAAAGGTTTTAAGTAGAAACAGTTAATGTTTTGAATGTCACACATTCCAACAGAACTGACAATAATGTCAAAACTATGTACGTTCCGTTAAACATTGAAAGTCTCCTTAAAAACTGGCCATTAAACGAAACCGCATTTAGCGCTAAACATCACAATTTGGAACTCTCAATTTTCTTCTGTAAGTTTAAATCACTCACAGTTCACAGCATGTAATTACCATGAATCACTTATCTGTCTGCTTGTGGGTGTAAGTGTTATAACGGTCGCCGTAACGAATACGTTACGTTAGTGGTACGATAACCTATATGTTACGGTAAGTATGACAGGTACCGCAGAGTACACCTGAGAGTAGAGTTGTGAGTTGTTGCCCTGCAAATTGTACCCAAATAGGGTAGTTATAGTTCCTTGAATTATTGGAATCTGCACAATCTAATGGATTTTTTGCTGAGAGTTATGCCCGGTTCTTTGAGGATTCTTTCATGCTTCTTTATTTTGAGATTAATCCTGTGATAAGAATTGTTTGTCAAATAGAGGCGTCGCTAAATTGAATCTTCTATGAGTCTTGGAAAAGATGTGTTTCCATTTCATTAAGGCGGGCCACCTCCAATCAACAACCATCTCAGGGTTTGTAAGTGTACAGGGGGAAGTAGCAAGTAAGCCATCCTACAAGTGTTCCGTCACTTCTAAAAGAACATGCCCAGTCTGCTTTGTATAGTCTCAGGCAAAAATATTACAACTGACAACCGGCGTATTGTTTCATTCAATTTAGACACGTTCAATTTTCTTTCACATAGGAGTGTACTACGTCTCATAGAGATGGAGCTTATATTAGTTCAGGAGCCTCTGTCGTATTTGAGGATGATAATTTCGTGAAATATGACTTTCGTAATCCTATCGAAATTATGGTAAATATTGAGATAATTGTACTAACTTTGTAATAATTTGGTAGAAAATTCATCACACTATGCTTCTCTAATGACAGTTTTCCTAAAATTTGTGTCAGATCTATGTTATATCCGTAATAAAAATGACATTTTTTTAATGGACTAAATAAAAAAATGCTGGAAAAAAATTGAGAAAACTTTTATCTATCGATTGATAGATTAATTTTCATAAAAATCTTTGATTTAGGGTTGATTTTAATAGGAATAGTATAAAGAAATTTTTGGTGTTTAGAATACTAGCAGTAAACCGCCTTCTTCTAGGATTCAGGAGCATATAAAAGAATCCTCAATGAGTCTTTGTGTGAACAGAGCATTATGTGACTGATTCTATAGTTCTGATAATTCAGGTACACTTTCAAAAATTATTCTTGTCGTGTACCTATTTGATTGCTGGTTTAAGTCAACGTTTCTGATGAACCATAAGATGGATAACCAATCCAAACATTGGATAAAATCAGTTATTAGATTATTTGAATGTATAGTTCTCATTTTCTCTTACTTTTATCATGTTGAAAGTTTCGTAATAAACTTTTGCTCTAACATGCGTAGGTATATCTATATGAAACTAAGTTCTGCACTAGAAAGAGTTTGAATGAATTTTTGATGAAACTCTTTGGATAAGTGAAGGCTCAGGTGGTGTACAGTTGTTGTTATCCTCTGGAGAGAAACGTGGACTACAAAATTTATAACCGGTAGTCCGACCAACAAACAATATTCACACGACTTCGAAAAGCTTTATGAAAAAACTAAATACATATATTGGGCCAAATTCTTCTCTCATTTCTACACGAAGGAAGCTTTTCTAAATTTTATAAAACAAGCATAATGCGTGTCAACCAAATAAGAAAAAATTAGACTAATGCTGCAATTCTGTGAAAATCTGTAGTTACTACAGATTTATAAAACTGTAAAAAACAAAATCGCAATGAAATCTATAATCATATGAACATTTTTGTACATGTCAACAAACATTGATGTGATTTTGTTCAGTATTTACAGATTAACAAATCTGTAAAACTGTAGATTTGTACAGAATAGCAGCATTAGTTTGGTGTTCGTAGATTTGTGTTAGCTTTATTATGATCGATCATATGATCATTTTCCAGTCAAAAAATGTGTAATAGAGTAACTTTCTTCTGAATTTGACCAATAAAAATTGTAGAAAATAAAATAGGAAGAAAGTTGCAACAATAATACGTAGCTCCATTTACACATAATAATATATTATTACTGCTATTGTGAACGCTGATTGTCACTTCTATATTTTACAAAATGCACCTTATACAGTTACAAATTACAATACAACAACATACAATAGAAGTAAGAATTGTAGAGTTGTTGAAACGCACACACAAGATGTTTGCAATATAACAATCTCTATCTTTCAGCCTTTCTCCCGAGCAACTTAGCTGTCAGGCCACAATTTCACTTTCGAATGTGATTATATGTAACGTTCGTTACGTTAACGCTAAGTTTGCGTTACGTACTGCGTACCAGACAAGGACATAAATATAATGGGAGTAAACGAACGCAATGCGTAACAAATAAGACAATTCGCACGCATTTTGCACGCAATAAACTACGCACTCTGAGATTATTGTGAGGATGTCAAATACATTTGATTTTATGATTATAGACAAGATTTGTATAAATTTTATTTTTGATGGTAACCAACCTACAGGATTAACTTCGAATTACAGGATGGTAGATGTTATTATAGTGGAATCCAACCACTCGGATCCAGTGGTATTATTGCCGGTTGTGCTGGGAATCGAACTGGAGACCGCTAGCATGCTAGGCGGATCCCTTACCACTGAGCTATTAAATTATAATTTATAATACGATTGTTTACATATGAGAATTCACAATATAACGCAACTCAAGCTAAACTTCAAAATATACTGGGTTTTCCAAAAGTTCCGAGACTGAGCTATAAGTTTTGAACGAGCGAAGAAAAAAATTGAAAATTTGGGGATCACTAAAGAGTCATAAAAACTACATTCTTAGATGGTTTAGAACTTCCCATGCAACATGGAGTTTTTTAAGGGGATGACCACCTCAACATTTTTAAATAGCAACCCCTGTCGAGTTTCACCTTATTTTAAAGGTAATGAAAATAGAAACACATCCCCATAAACCAAAACCCGATATCTTAATTCTTTCAAGAATTTAATTTTAATTAATTTTTTGTACTCATCACCTAGGAAATGACATATTAAGCACGCAATTGACAATCGGAAATGTCAATTTCCCAGTGTAGTCAATCGGGAAAAATGCAAAAAAACACTGGCATTTCTAGACATTTCAGAGTAAAATTGTCTTAAAAATAATAAAATTTAGTTTATAAAGTGTTAAGCCTCATTCACATAAATATTTAGTTTTAAGGTTTACATTTATGTTTACGTTTAAGAAAGTTTAAGTTTATATATCTAAATAGAAGCATTCACACATTCCACTTTCAAGCACTGTGAATGCTCGTATTTAGTTAGATGTATTCAAACTTTCGTAAACGTAAACATAAATGTAAACCTTAAAACTAAATGCTTATGTGAATGAGGCTTTACTTCCCGGAATTATAATTAATGAAAATTATCAAGACCACCGAAAACTGCCAATATTTAAAAATAAAGCTTAAGGTACGTTTATACATATAAAATCATATATAATTTATTTATGCAATATTCCTACAATGTAGATAACCAAGGTTCCAGTAACCAATAAAAAAAAAATTATAAAACCCTTAGTTATTGTTTTTTGTTATTCTGAATCATTCAAACTTGCTAAAATCTGCCAAAAGTATCAGCTGAGCTCGTTGACAGCTATCTAGGTCAAAGACAGTCAGACTAATCTAGAAGAACTCGATTATTACATCTGAGATAACGACATTTTACTCGCCTTCTCTTAAAAACCTTGTAATATTTAAGTTGTAGACGAACTAATTGATTTTATCATTATAATTCAACCCTTTGTTTACATCATTGGCAATGACAATTGAGAAAGAAATTTTATTTTGGTTTCGGTCGGATTCGAACCTGAGATCTCAGGTTGAACCACGGCGCTTTAGCCTAGCTTTAGCGCGCACGACTATCTAACAGCACACTGTACATAAAGAATTTTAGCTAGTTTGAAAACTTTTGAAGAAGCTAAAAGTTCTTAAATAGTTAGAATAGTCGAATTTTGAACTATAGAATTGTGAATTTAAAAAATCAATGAAATTAATATGCTAAAATGAATGACTGACCTTACATTCAAGAATTTTATCAATGCTAATTATTTACAATAATTATCAACAAATTTTTATTACTATTTTAGTTCTAATTTTATTAAAATTACTACGTAGTAGTACTAGTAAACAATTAAATAAAACAAAAATATTATTACCTAACCTAACCTAACTTAAGTTATTATCAGTCATCGGTGTACATATACTTATATTTTACCGTCTGTGCGGTTATAAGTTTATAAATGTAAAAGAAACATAACTAATATATATATATATATATATATATATATATATATATATATATATATATATACATCTCACTATCAACAGAGCGTCCGTTCAAAAAACCTGAATAGAGCGTCCGGTTGGTGTATATTCCCAAATCATAATCATTGAAGCGTCCGTTCAAACTATCATCTTTGAAGCGTCCGATATATACGGATTATTACAATTCATCGATTATCAAGCGTCCGACAGTGTTGCCGCGACTAAACCATGTTACTTCGCGCGTTATATTGGGGATTTGAAATGAAAACACGGAATTATTATCGGCAAGTTGAATAAATATGACAAAGGTATATGTGGGATACATCGTTTAGATTTTGTTTTCAGATGGTACATTGATTGATTATTTAGCCTATATTTTATGTTGGATTTCTATGCTTATAACCAAGTATAAAAAAAATATAGTGATAATCGGTCAGATTGTCTGTGATCTGATAGTTAATTATTTAAATGAAAATTAGCAACAAACGCATTATATTTAAATAATTACTAAATTCACTTGTTGACAACACTATTGATTAGGTTTAAAATTACCCAGTTATTTTGGTATGGAATGCTCAAAACGAAAGTAGTAAATATTTTTATGTCAATGTTTGTAACGTTAACTACATAAGAGCTATTTATTTTTCCGAATAAATTTGTTTGCTACTTATCGAAATCTTGTTAATTAGCAATTTGAAAAAAATAAATGTTTAATAATAATAAAAAATTGCTGTAAGCTTTATAGGTAAAAATGTGAAACAGAAATTTTATGTGGAAGGAAAATAATGCTCGACACGACTATAATTTACCTATTTAAAATCTACTACTCATTATACAGAAAAATAGTAGAAAATTAATCAAATGACATTAGGACATTACAGTACCTATATCAAGCAGTGTTGATTGGGTTTTTTAAAATAGGTAAATATTATTTTCTTACTTTCGTTTGGTTTATAGACAATTTATTTCTCAAATTTGCGCTAGGAAATGAATTTAATTACTTCATGCAAATAGGTAAATATTATTTTCTTACTTTCGTTTGGTTTATAGACAATTTATTTCTCAAATTTGCGCTAGGAAATGAATTTAATTACTTCATGCAATGGTTTTTTTATTTTACTCTTTTAAAAAAAATAAAATGTACACATATAAAACTACATATATTTAAAAAATTATAGATAACTTTGTAAAGAAACTTCAATATAAAATGTTTTTAACTTGCAACCGCATATTTTATGCTGTTTAAATTTTTTTTAAATCGAATAAAAATGTGGTTTGTAGATAACCTAATTTGGGTGTTATTGTTTTATGTCATAATTTGTAAGACATTAAATGACAAAATTTCATAATTTCAAACAAAAATTTCTATTTATTCTAAATGAAAGTATAAAAATATTGTATGCAACAGTAAGGAATCTCGGTAGTTACCTTACGTATTTTCAATTTCATAAAGATCAGACAAACCTTCTAGATTTAGATATTTAACCCCTACCCTCATGATAGTCCGATCGAATAAAACATTATGTGTATGTAGTAGTAGTACAAAAATTATTGAAATATAAATTATTTTAATCCTAAAGCAAGTAAGTACAACAATGAATAACAATATCACAAAAGAAATTTGTTTTCTTCTATATTAATTTGTATTATTGATATCTATTGTTATTCATTGTTGTACTTGCTTTAGGATTAAAATAATTTATATTTTAATAACTTTTTGTTTAAACATACATTGCAATACATCGTTGAAAAGAGAAAAAACGCTATTCAACCATGTAAAAATCCAATATGGCGCCCATTTAAAATAAGAAAGTTACTATTAATATCTTGGAAACCGCCATCTTGAATTTTATTCTGACATCATTTTTGTGTTTCTCTCATAAAATCATGTAACTTTTATATGAAACATTTTTTTATATCTTTTATAATTACGGAGTAATTTGCCTTTTTTTAAAATCGCGATTTTCCGTTTTTTTGAATAACTTTCAAACTGTTTGGAATTTTAAATATTTCTCAACGGAATCTAAATAAGCCCTAAGAACTGCACAACATTGCCTATTTAACGGACCTCATAGCTCCTATAGTTTCCGAGATCCCAATGGCGACCTAATCAATTTGGGACACCCTGTATACCAAGTATTGTTGCAAAAAAACAATTACGGTCATTTGAGTTATTGTTGAAATTAACCCCCCTCTTTGGACCCGAACAAATTCACACCGCACATACCTTAAAATCAGGCTCTTGTGAAAAGAGATCTGCTTGTAAAAATATGTGAAGTTCGGACAAACGGTCTAGGTCTAGATGTTAACCCTCATACCTCAATTTAAATATAATTTATAACCCGAAAATAAAAACTATATTTCTTACTTTAGTTGATTGCTACATATTACTTACCGAGTTTCGTTGCAAAAAAAATTACGACTGTTAAAGCGATTGTTTTAGTTCAATCCCTCCCCTTTCCATCATGATTCGATCGAATTTGAGCATACTTTGAAATCTGACTCTAGTCAAAAAAGACGCGCATGCAAAATTTCATGAGAGTCGGACAAACAGTCTAGATCTATAGAGATTACCCCACCTCTAATAGCCCAATAAATTTCAAATATACCTAAAAATGTGACTATAGTAAAAAAGAGTCCAGCCTGCAAAATTTCTAGAGATTCGGGCAAATGGTCTAGATTCTATAGATTTATAATCCGCACCCCTTATGATGTTATGATCGAATTTAAAAATACTTTAAAATCTGACTCCAGTCAAAAGAGACCTGCGTGCAAAATTTCATGAGAATCGGACAAATGGTTGAGATTCTATATTATTAACCCCCACCCCCTAATGGTCCAATCAAATTAATACATAACTTAAAATCTAAGTCTGGTAAAAAAAAATCTGCATTCAAAATTTCATGAGGATCGGGCAAACGGTGTAGATCTTGATGTTTATCTCTCTCCCCTTATTTGAATATAATTTATGACCCGATTAAAAAAAAAATTATTTAATGCACGCGAAGTACGCCGACACTTCCAGTTTAGAAGAAGAAAAACACGTTTTGCCTCCTAGGGCGCAAAAGCGTGGTTTGCTCCCTTTAGTTTAAACAGGGAGTAACGGCGTGCTTTGCGTTCACGTGTGACGAAAAAAAAGTTTGTTATAAGTATATAAGTTCTTGATAAGCAGAACCACGTAGTCGAAACAAGAAAAACGTACTTTGATATTTTGCTTCATACTCCAATATCAAGGCAACACGAACACTTTGAACATAACATTTTAAAACACACGTTTCGGTGTTGCCAGTTTGAGGACGCTCGGTAGGCGATAGATTGGATGAAAGTATACTTATACGCCTAGCGCAGCAACGCCACGAGTGAGCGTTCGGCTGAACTAAAAGTATACGGCATGTATACGGCAAATGATAATTCACTATCAATTCGGCGTCCACCAAAATTTTTAAATATGACTACTAGATGGTACTAGGAGCCAATTTAACATGGTGACCAATCGAGCGTCCATATATGGACGCTTCATTGGAGCCGGACGCTCGGTTGATGGAAAATTGTCAATATAAGGACGCTTCAATGATAGTAAGTTGTATATATATATATATATATATATATATATATATATATATATATATATATATATATATATATAACATCTGTAGATCCATTCTTTATCTATTAAATGTTTATAAAAACATTATCCTGAAGTCAATAATAATCTGACAGTTTACTTGCAACGAAAACACTTTTACAGTATTCTTCAACTTCAAAATGACATTGCGTAGCTAGGATGCGGCAAAGTACGAGTTTCGGACTGGTTTCAAGCAGCCGTATTAGTGGAGAAAAGAGTGGAATTGAAAAAAGAGTAAAATGGAGAGTATTCTAGAAATTCGGCAAAAACGTAGACGAGCCGCTTAATACTACAATAGTAAATCAAAGTAAACAAAAATATCTTCCTAATGGCCTTCTGCTGCCATCTACCGGTTAAGTGGCCATCTGCTTATCTATTTGATCTTGGTATCGCTAACTGAAACTTTTAAAATGCGTAGACGCGCGTACACGCAGGGAACAAGGCATCATAGTGCTCGGTTTTTTGTTTGTGTTTTGGATTTTGTTTAAGGCGATTGGCTTGATTTTCTTTTTTGCTGTCACAGCCACCTTCGTGATAAAGGTCATGTCATGATGCACAACAAAAACCTGTTTGCGTGAACGAAAACGGCGCAGTTTTAAAAATGAATTTGTGTGTGATTTTTTCGCGGAGCGACGATAATTCTTACCACAAACAACAATATTTTAAGGGATTATTCATTTTCATAGTTGTCGTCAATTTAAGACAAAAAAATTTGTAACAAACATTAAATATATTGAAAGTTAGAAAAGAGTACAACATAGAAAAGATCATTGTACATTTTAAGGTGTTCGTCTACCGTAAAATTTTACAGCGTTACAGAAGTGTACGCCTCCCACGTTTACTTTAGTTATAATTGAAATATATGACGCTTTTACATATGACTGTATTAACAAAGGATGTCTTAATGCCTCTCGTTTTTTATTTTATGTCTTTGGCCTAGGAATTTGTAGTAAGAAATATTTAAAAATGACGTTTTTTGTCATTATTCGATACGATTTGATATTATTTTTTTCAGTCATTATAAATGGAAAGAAGAATTTAAAAAGCAAGAAGTCTGCAGCTAACCTTCCTTTTTCGAATAATTTTTGTTTTACTTAATTTCTTTAAAAAATACAGAAGTTATTATGGGAATACTAGAGCCATGTTTATAGTATTTTTCAACTTCAAAATGACATTGCATAGCTAGGATGCGGCAAAGTACGAGTTTCGGGCTGGTATCTAGCAGCCGTAGTAGTGGGGAAGAGAATGAATTAGAAAAAAAAGTAATATCGAGAGTATTTTAGGAATTCGGAAAATAGGTAGATGAGCCCCTTAACGAAACGAACTAAAACCTATGTACACTTTGTGTGTGTGTGCTTACCAGCTGTCAACTTATGTATAGAAATAATTTAACAAAATACCGGAAGGTGTTTTCTAAATTGAATTCTATAGCCATGTAAACAAAACCTTTACCTTTATATGTGAGATCATAAATTACAAAACCAATGTCACAATGTGACTTATTGCAACATTCTTTTTGCTTTAATTTTTTTTTCTATTCTTTGACGATTCTTTCATGCCCCTGAATTTTGAGAAAAATAATAGCCTTTGGGAAAGAATAATAAGAATTTTTGGTACATTTTCAAGTGGTGCGTTTTCATTTTTGCCCATGTCACACCGGCGTGGCATGAAAGCTGAGAAAGGGGTGTCACACCGGTACAGCAAAATGCCATACGAAAATTTGTATATTACTATGTTCACTTCGTACTTTGAAGGCTTTTGAAAATTATTTTTGACAGCTGAGAATTAAAATTGAGGCTCCAACAGTGGCGGCGCCAAGGGCGGGCCATGGCCCGCCCTAAAATTGCTTGGCCCCCCACTTGGCCCGCCTGCTTAAAATGCTGTATAGGTTTAGTAAATTAAAACATCATTTTTTCAAAATAAAATAAGCTTAAACAAAATCAACTGTTGGAAATCAAAGTCTTTTGAAACAAATTGCAAAATTTTCTTTGCGCGGGATTCCCTACATTTTGACAGAAGATAGAAGAACTAACGTAGGCATGAACCTTTTCTTCCCAAGTCTTCGCTTGTCAACGTGTTTCGCTTTTCTGCCGTCGAAATTTCGCGTAATTTTTAGTTTCTAGAACTACTACATCTGCAGCACATAATGTACCTACTAGGAAACAGAACCAAAAAATTACCCAAACACCTTGAAAATATTTAGTCGAGGGAAATACACTTGAAAAATCTTCAGTAGTATCCGAAACAGATTTTCGAACCAAAATTTACTTAGTAAAGCAGTAATTTTTTAAATTCTGAACTTATAAAATCTTTCGCAACTGCCTAGTCATGTGACAATAATATATTAATTTCAGAGTTAAACATTATAAAAAATTAATTTATCATTACGAGCTCAAAAACAATATAAAAGTTACAGATATTTTTAATCTGCATTAATTTTTAAGTGAATACGAACTTGCATTTGCAGAACTTTGTAAACGCTGTACAATAGCTATATCTATTCCTGTATCCTCAGCTGCTTGTGAGAGAACTTTTTCTTGTTTAAAGCGAGTAAAGTCATATTTAAGAAATTCTTTGCTTGATTCAAACTTATCAAGTTTATGTGTTATTGCCATAGAAAAATCAGAGGCAAAATTGTTAAATGAAGACCGCAAATAATTAACACATTTGCTGATAATAATGGAAATAGAAGAATTATTTAAAAATAATAGATTTGTTTGTCAATATTATGTTCTTTTTACGTAAAATAAAAATGTGAAATGTCATCTTTTTATTATGTCCTTGTGGCCCTTCTTAATTTTGGATGGCCTCCCTATGGCCCGCTCGTGTTAAAAATCCTGGCGCCGCCACTGGGCTCCAAACTAGTGAATAACTTATTTTCTAGGATTCAGAAGTGTTGAAGAATCATCAAAGGTTTCTTGAGTAATTCAGTTTATACGTGAAAAGGTTTTATCTACCAGATATCGCATCTTGATAATAAAGTGTCTTTTCGTGTATAATTGAATATATTTCCTCTGAAAGTGTCGCGTTCCCTAGTATTCCACGATTCCACACCGCGTTGTTCGTATTAGCGGAGGTATATTTATATCCCGATAACTAAGAAAAGAAGTAGGTACCTGTACGTCAAATAAATTACCACCCACACTTCAGACATACTCTGAGCTATGCCAAAATGAAACAGAATGTGTTACGTACTTGCAAACAAAGGTACTGACGAATCTTAAAAATATCCACAGACGGTGACGATGTGCCAATGTGCCAGATAACAAAACCACTTCCTTTTAAACTTACCAGAGAGAATTATACTAATTAAGTTTCTTCCAAAAGTTATCATCATTTTTAATATTCTATTATGGGAGATAATGAGTAATGCTACTGTGAATAATAAGAGTTTTAATATAAACTTTCTTTTAATTTATTTCAGATTTTTATTTGACTGTATTGCATTGAACAGATTTAGAAATTTCTATACATTAATGATTAGAAGATTCACAACACTTTTGTAGGAAAGTGTCAAAAATCTGGCACAAGGAATATATTTTTTTGAAGGCGCTAAATCATCGCAGGTACTCAATATTTTCGCCTTGGTAGTTGGTAGTGGATTGAGTCCAGGATTTTTTGCACCTGGTACATGTTGCCAAAGTTTGATATTTTTTGACAAGGATAATTTTTTCTCAGGGGTGGCTGGGGGTGAAATGAACTTGCCGTCAGATTAACTTGCATGAACTTGAAGAGAAAACTTCAAATTTGTCAGAATTCGAAGATTCATCCATTTTCGACCAAATTCAACCGACTTATGATGGTCTAAAAAATTTTGGTGCATTTTCATTTTTGCTAATGCCTATGTGACACCGGCGTGGCATGAAGCATTTGTCATTTTGCTCTATGAAAAGCTGTCAAAGGGGTGTCACACCGGTATAACAAAATGCCATACGAAAATTTGTATATTACTGTGTCCACTTCGTACTTTGAAGGTTTTTGAAAATTATTTTTGACAGTTGAGATCTAAATTAATCAATTCTTTGTGATAATTAAATCAATAATTAGTTCATATATTGACAAAAGCTTAAAGTGTTATATTCTTTTTATCTAATTACTGTTATTATTTTAACATCAATTATTCACCAAATGTCAATAGCGGAGATACAATTTTTAGATTTTTACATTATTCATTTGTTCCATCGAGCACCGTGCTTCATGCCATGCTGGTGTGACATAGGCATAAGTGTATATTTGTGTATGCCTTCTTGTTGTACTTATACTTGTATAAATATCTATATTCAATATTTTTTGAAGCTTGATGATGAATGAATAGCCGAATAACATATGCGATCGACTGCACTTCTGACAACTCAAATTTTAATTCAGTCAGGTACACATTTTAGTTTATCTGCACAAATATAACCATGTAGTATGATCTTCACTAAACAACCATAAATAAATAATAAAATAATCTCTAGCCGTTTTCAGAGCAATTTAAAACTAACATTCGTGGATTTACTCACGACCTCCATGTTAAATTTTAGTTTGAAATTTTTGATTATAGTGAGAATAGTTGAAATTTGTTCAAATAATCAAATAGTTTCTCATCTTTGAGTAGATTACATCTCATGATTCATACTACAACAAATTAGCAATGCAAATAGACCTTTTTCATTGCTGTAAGAGAGAGAGGTCGGATTTTCTCATGAAGTTATTTGCAAGTAGTGAATCATGTGTTCACGCGGCTTACTTCATAGTAGTTTATGACAGTTGCCAAAATTAGTACTGTCAAAATCGTGTCCTGCAATTTGTTTTTTGCAATTTTATTTACTTACCGGTTTCCTTTTTCCATTTTTTAAACATTTTAGCGCACACCAACAACAGCCTGACAGCTGATTGACAGTGACAGTATGTTTTGTTTACAAACATGTAGGCTAGGGGTCGCTTTAGAGGGAATACAATTTGAAGTTTCATAAATGTGCAATAGATGTCAATGGGCCGGTGCAAATGGTCTATTGGATTCTGAATTCCTCGTGCATGTACCGCACTACATATACTACATAACTAAACTACATCCAAGTTTCGACATCATTGTTTAATACCTTACTCATGTCTAGAAGTCTTGAACGTAATGAAATACGAACAGTTAGGTATCCTACTTTACTATAGAAGAAAAGAGGAGGAATATGATTTAGTGACTTCAAACAGTGAGTTGATCCGCAAGAAATAAGAAACTAGAACCATTAATTATTGTAGGGTTGTCAAATTACATTATACTTTTTCGTCTAGATTCATGCTAGATTTCTAGTTCAATTTTCATCCGAGATTCGTTCGAGTTTCTGAACTATTCATATTCGGAAATCTTCGATTTTATCCGAGCCAAAACTTATAAAGGTTGACTGCACATTGTACTGAGCATGTAGATAAATCTAGTACAAATCTCGAATAGACAAATAGAGCCAGGCGTATATTTCAATACTAGAAAAAAGTATGGAAATCGAACGGAACTCGGAAGGGAATTTCTGATTTATACTATACTAGAATTGACTAGGAACTTTTCGGATGAATCTCGAACTAGAATCTATAGACGAAAAAAGTATAATGTAATTCACACTTAAGGGTTCAGTCTCCGTAACAAAATATTGCGTGTTTAGAGGTGTAGCAGTTTCCACCTTACTCATTGCACATTAAAAATTTGAAGGAAAAACAGGTACTAAATGTTTGTGAAAGAATTAATCTAGATTTCTTCCCACTTAGGATTCTGAAAAAATCTTTGGAATCCATAAAAGAAATAAATGAAAAAGTGTGTTTTAATCAATTCGTTACATATTAAAATTTGAAGGAAAAACAGGTAGGTACTATGTTTGTGAAAGAATTAATCTAGATTTATGCCCACTTAGGAATCTGAAAAAATCTTTGGAATCCATACGAAAAATTAATGACAAAGTGTGTTTTAACCAATTTTTTACATGCGTTAAGAGATTTATTAGAAAATGTAAATCGGAATAAACCTAGTTTCATTCTTCGTCTATAAATAAATTTATGAAATTTTGCTTTATCTGTAAAATTTTGTGAGCATTTTAAAAATTGCTAGCCTGCTTTTACGTATTTTAGGCGAATGTTTCCATGCGTTACCATAGGACAAACGCGGTGTTGAGCTACTTGGAGTCGATACCTTTAAGACACGTACACGTATTTGCACTATTTACTTTATTGTCTTGTGAACGTCCACACAGGTTAACAATCATCAACTAAACTTAAATCATTCCTCATTAAACATAAATTCACTTCATTAATATAATTTGTTTACAATACAATTATCCAATACATTACATCCTCATAACAATTATCCAATATACTACAATGACTACAAAGTACAAACCAACAACCAACATTATGAAGATCAAGCGTTTTACCAATCTTTGATGTGGTAGGCCCATCGGTATACATTATACCATATACCAGCAGGAATACAAGTGAGAATTATCTTACACATGTTTCAATTTACATTACAACTGTGCCCAGCCCACGGTAAATAAGAATATTTTTATTTACGAATATGTTCCATGACTTTAGAATACGTTAAATTTTAAATTCATTGAATTGTCTTAACAGCTAACGGGATTGTGGAAAATATTAAAATATTACACGGCTATTTTAAAACGCGGTGATGACGATGAGTCACTCGGAATGCCGAAAATGTGGGAGGAAACTCAGGAGACTAATACATTAAATTAGGTTATTCGATTATTTTACACCTAACTCATTTTTGGTAATTACATTACATAAACAGAAGACACAAGGTGTGTGGTCTTCTATAATGAAATATTTTTACAAATATAATTCTATTCCAAATCTGTGCTTCAAATTAAAATGCCTTATTCAATTTTTCAGCACTTTTATTTAAGCTAGATTCAGACCTACCCAATTATAAGTATAAGTACTAAATTAACCAACCAGCGCTTCCACAAAGTTCCAATTTTAATTATAAGAGCGAACGTTGAGCGCTGATTGGGTAAATTAGCCACTTATACTGCGCTTGTTCCTAAAAAACTCGTGGCTAAAATGACGTTTATAAAACTTAAGAGGAATGCCCACCCCTACAAAATTAAGCAAAAATATGTTCTCGTTGGGCCCATGAAATTGACTTTAATTTTGGTCCGATTTGTTTGCTCTTTTTTACCTTCCGCTTACCTGTAAAGGAAGGTATTGGAATCATGCAAAAAATCGGGTGGTGAATTTTTAGTGGATGAGCACGAATTAGGGTCCTTACAACTCATTTTTGATAGTTTCACGATGATGTCTGTGTGTATGTGTGTGTGTATGTGTGTGTGTGTGTGTGTGTGTGTGTGTGGTCAAGGGGTGTTAGTCGCATAACTCAAATACGAATTACCCGAAAATTTTGATATTTGGTATTTAACATTTGTATATAAATTGGAAGAGCTCCCTAGATTTTGGTACAAATATCTTCATCGGAAGTGATATTTTTTGAAGATTGAAAAGGTTAATTGTCAAAATTGTATATAAATTTGGAAAAATATAGTATTTATTTGTAATGAGAATAAGAGGAAAAGTTATTTGCAACTTACGTTATAAAAAAATTGTCTTTATCTGGTAGCATTAAAGAACTACAGTAAAATTTAAAAAATAAATTTATCAAATAAAACGTTGATATCTTGTAATCCATGATCGGTTGATTTTTGTTTCTGCGTAAAAAATATTGACAGTTGTGACGGGTGACAAGTTGGCATATTAGCGCTATATAAGTCATAAGTAAGCTATTAAATGTAGTAACTGAACGGAGGATTGCTTCAACACAGAAGAGTTTTCGTGCGAATGAATCTTTTGATTCAGGTGATACTAATTTCTGTGTTTGAATATTTTAGATTTTTATTTGTATATTTTAAATGGGCCCCGGATTATACGTATACATTTCTGTTTAAAGTCTAGATATGGCGGAAGGTTGTGTGATGGCCACGTCGGATTTTTTAAATTTAAAGATAAAAGATGTCTCTAGGTCTGTCTAGTGCCATTTTTTTTAAATTTAAATTTTTACATGTATTTTTTAAGCTCCAAAGTTAGTAAAATTTTGAGAACTTTGAAGATAAAATATTATAAAACTAAAGTAAAAATTAAAAAAGTGACACTAAGCGGACATAACCTAGACTTTAATCTTTCATTTAAAAAAAAATTGTTTAAAAATATTTAAAATTAGTGGTAATTTCATGTGCCCAACGAAAATGACTAAATACGGTTCATTCATCGAATCAACCGATGTCGTCACAATGGGTAACAATGGTTTGTGACGGCATCGCTTCATTCGTTAAATGGATCTTCAAAAATAGTGGGGATTCCTCTTAATACATAATATCAAGCATAATATACTATTAATAGAATGATTGGGCATGAATGGTCAATAAATGTTACCCATTTTGCCCATGAAACAAAGGGTGGTATGAACTCTCCCGTGTAAAATGCGTACCTAGAGTATTTACACAACCCTCGTGTGCACAAATTCAATCAGTATCTGTCAATTGCAAACATTAACATAAAGTAATTAGTTGTATTGTAGCGTGAAATCAGTGTAATCATAGTGATCCATGTCGATGACGTAACGCGGATTGGCGGATTCAATATCCGATATCTAATTGCATCTACCGGGTACAGACAGACTACACTCTGTAACTATAATGCGTTAAATGCAATCTGTAACGCATTGCACTTGATTATCATTGGGATGATAA
Organism: Agonum fuliginosum; assembly: GCA_947534325.1. Taxonomy (NCBI): domain Eukaryota; kingdom Metazoa; phylum Arthropoda; class Insecta; order Coleoptera; family Carabidae; genus Agonum; species Agonum fuliginosum. Next base: position 3,366,430 of record OX384034.1, on the reverse strand, counting down.
TAAACGTATACACGATAATGAGAAGCTAGAAATAGCGCTGTTTACAACAGCGCGCTTTTATGGTCCATTTCAAACCTAAATAAAATGGTACCATAAACTTGTCTATATTTTCATCATCTGTTACTAATGCCAAGAACGTACTTTTGACTCGATTTTGACTAGACGTTTCCATTGAAAAAATATACATTCGGCCTCGTGAGCTAAGATTTATCTCGCGGGTAATTCCTTACTTTGCCCACAAGTAAAGTAAATAATTATTATCAAACACCTCTTAATAATAGCATCATAACTATGGTGATTTTAAACAAGCAAAGTAAAAAATTACCCACAAGTGGTTTTGATCAAAATTATACCCACTTGTGGTTAAATTGTTACTTTGCTTGTTGGAAGTCACCATAGAAACGATGTTTTAGGTTGAAACTTAATATTTTTAAAATATTTAAGCAGTTATTAAGAGGTGTTGGATAAAACGTTATACTTCACACGTGGGCAAAAAGGAATGACCCACTCGATAAAATTATCTCACTCAGCCTTCGTCCTCGTGAGTGAGCTAAGATTTGCCCACTTGTAAAGTAAATAACTATTATCTATACTACCATGTAGGTAACTTTAGTAAGATAAACCTCTCCATTACACACTATTGCATTATAAGTTCATTATTTAACAGTTCTGTCACTGTCATCGCACATCAAAATATGAGGTTAGGTTAATATTTTAATGAATAAAAGTTTGTAAAGAAATGTTTTATTTAAAAAGTCGTAGATAAAACGTAGTATTTGACTCGCACATAATGGCTATAATTAACTCGGATGATTATAAACTCGCCTTTAGCTCGTGCATAAACTTTTATCCTCTTGCATTATAGCCTACATTATGTGCTCGTTAAATAATACTATTTATCTCTATAAACCAGTAAATTAAATTTCGTGGGTCCAACTATAAAACGATTTATTTCGTGAATAAACAAAATATCTTTATCAAAGTAGTCTATGGTTAACAAATATAAGTCAACGTCTTTTAAAACCTGTTAACTGTTCGTTGATTTGTCACAGAAAATGCCGAGAGAAATATATATTTATGAAAGTCTTCAGTTATATTTAGACATAATGCGAATAAATAACCGTGAAAATCTAAAAATACATGCGGTTGCCGACAATCAACGAGTGAATCAGTTTACTAAGGGAACGACTGGAACCTCCCATTTCATGGACAAAATAACTTAGCGTTATAGTCGATTTAAGCCCATTTGCATTAGTTTTATTATTAAAATTTATAATCGCTAAAAATCTTTTTATACTTTAGCATTTAAGCAAATACAGGTTTCCCAAAAGTCTTGGGCTATGAGTTTTGAACGAGTGAAGTAAAAAAATTGGGAGATCACTAAATAGATAAAAACTACATTCTTAGATAGTTTAGAACTGCCATGCAACGTGGAGTTTTTTAAGGGGATGACCACCCCAACATTTTTAAATAGCAACTTCTAGTTTCACCTTATTTTAAAGGTAATGAAAAAAGAAACACATCCCCATAAACCAAAACCCGATATCTTAATTCTTTCAAGAATTTAATTTTAATAAATTTTTTGTACTCATTACCTAGGAAATGACATATTAAGCACGCAATTGACAATCGGAAATGTCAATTTCCCAGTGTAGTCTATTGGGAAAAATGCAAAGAACACTGGCTTTTCTAGACATTTCAGAGTAAAATTGTCTTAATAAAATTTAGTTTATAAAGTGTTACTTCCCGGAATTATAATTAATAAAAATTATCAAGACCACCGAAAACTGCCAATATTTAAAAAAAAAACTTGTGTGCAGCAGTAGTGAGTAGAAAAAACATCGTATAACCTCAAGTTTAATGATCAGACTACAACTACAACTTGATTGTATTTGATTATAGATTTATTCGTTACAAAAAACATTGTACAAACCTTTTTCGGGAAGAAACCATCCCAGCATTCGCGTAAATGAAACCTTCGTTTCGCTCGTGTTTCAAAAACCGCTCATGTGGGATCAAAATCTTCCTGCATTTGGTTCGTAAATAACTATTAATGTTTTTACAATTTTTATAACAAATGTTCAAATTGTCGACCTTCTTCGGTCTCGCAATAACCCAAAGTGATCCCCAAATTTTGAATTTGTTTTCTTCATTCGTTCAAAACTTGTAGAATAGAATAGCGTAGATCAATTAGCAAGGATTCAGCATGCTGATCTTCCATCCTGATATACAGTTAAGATACAAAAAATTACAAGATATTAAATAGCTCCGGGACTTTTGGCAAACTGTAGACTGTAGACTAGAACGACGTTTTGTTCAATATTTTCTATTTAACGGCTCTGAAATGGCAATGAAAATATAAAATCACAGGAACAAGACAATGAAATTCTAATTTTGATTCTGTAATCTATCAAAGTATTGAATCCCGTATCAGAAGCGAATCAACAACAAAACAAGGAATGCAACGCTACAAGAAGCCCGGCATTGGCTTGTGGAGGAACTTTGGACTAATTACGTCGTCGTTAGTTGAGCCCGCGATGCTTGGCTGCTTCCGGATATCGAGTGACGTAGAGGAAACTGGGGAAGATCTGAAGATTCGATCCGGCAAGCAAAGAGGAATTTAGGGGAGTGCTAATAAGGAACAAGATACAAGGATTGTTTCAAAGATGAATCGGATTGTGTGAAAGCAAATACCGGAAAATATACCCAACTTGGGTGAGGCAGCTCACATACTGTGGATCATAGATACCGAGTGACATAAGAGATGGCAGGAATAGGAAATTCAAATTGGTATACAATATTACTCCAGCGGACATAGATTATCAGCAATTTTTACCTCTTGCCTCATATCCACCAAAAACTCGTACTCGAAAATTTTGACCCATTACAATAACTCTCTTATAGAATATGAGGCGAGAGATAAAAATTGGTTCTAATTTTATATAAATTATTATCTAGATAATATTTAAAAATAGATAAAGATAATTTGCAATTTTATCTGAATAAGATAATAGATAAATAAGAAAAAAATTACCTATCTAGAGAAGATAATAAATAAAAATATATTATCTATACTTGATGTCAGCTTAGAACATAGCGTTGAGTAAGATAGGACGATGATATGCTTGAATCTGATTGGTCGAGACGAGAGGTGGATTTACACCAGCGAACATTGGAGAGATTCGCGATTTCATTTCCGTTTGACATTTCAGGTTTATATAACCTGAAAATAGTAAAACAACGTGTGTTTGTGTTCCACGACGAAAATGCAACAATTTCGTGTGTTTTTTTTTTACTTCCTTGTTATTTTGACAATTTTTATTCATCTATAGGTAAGTTCGCGTCAAAGTTTAAACTAATAGAATGTTTGGGTGTAGAACGGACTGCATTCACAGTGCCACCTACTATGTTCTAAGCTGAAACAGAGTATAGATGATTTATCTAGATAAGTTACAACACTGCACACAAGCTTCCTCTAATTTTCGTTTCCCTAACTGCAGGTACATAAATGAACCGTGTGTGTGTGGGTAGATGATTTTTATGACTGTATTCCATCCTGCGTAATTAAATCAAAACTGCAAAGGCTTTTTCTCTTTAGCAACATAGAGATATTGTCGTCTTCCAGATTATTAAGTTTCGTGTGTAATGTCAAAAAGCTTTATTCCGGTTCCGTTGACACCCTGTAAATAACGCAATTAATTCTTGTGATCTCGCCCTTGCGCCCTTCATCTCCTGACAGGCACTGGCGCCAGTCAGGGCCGTAGTCGACACAATTTATATTCGCAAATATTTTTCCCACTTTCCAATCTCCAACTTTTAAGCCTCATTCGCATAAGGATTTAGTTTTAAGGTTTACATTTATGTTTACGTTTAAGAAAGTTTAAGCCTCATTCATACAAGCATTTAGTTTTAAGAGGCCCGTGTACGTTTTTCCGAATTCCTAGAATACTCTCGATTTTAATTTTTCTTCCATTCCACTCTTTTCCCCAGTACTACGACTGCCTAAAACCAGCCCGAAACTCGTACTTTACCGCATGCAATGTCATTTTGAATTTGAAAAATACTGTAAAAGTGTTTTCGTTGCGAGTAAACTGTTAGTTTATATTGATATATTTTTCGGAATTTTTATAATCATGTATATTTTTAACTGTTAATTGATCCTTAAGTATATAATCCTTGTTGAAATACAATTTTACCATTCTTGTATTGGCCACAAAATACTCGCTACGTTAGTACATTTTGTGCTGGATTTTAGGAGCTAGACGGTTCTCTTAAGGATTACGTTTAAGAAAGTTTAAACGTCATTCACATAAGCATTTAGTTTAGGTTTACATTTATGTTTACGTTTAAGAAAGTTTGAATACATCTAACTAAATATGAGCATTCACAGTGCTTGAAAATGGAAGGTGTGAATGCTTGTAGTTAGTTATATGAATTTAAACTTTCTTACACGTATACATAAATACGAGCATAAATATAAAGCTGTCTCAAATACTAAGCAATGAATTATATTACGGCATTATGTTTCTTGCATTTTAATTGACTTATAGGTAACCAATATTTATTTTTGAATAAAAAAGAGAAAATGTAATGCCCAGTGTACACTACACGGAGAAACATTTTGACAAGTTTCCTGAAAAAAGTTTCCAGAAAATGGAGATTTTTTTTGAAAAACAATAAATATGTATATGATCACATGTCACATTTGACGATTTGACAAATAAGAAGTTAGTTGCACTTCACAACGTTTCCTGAAAACGCCTCATTTTTATAGGCGTCGTTAAAACTTTGAAGTTTCCGGAAACTTTTTTCTGGAAACATGTCAAAATGTTTCTCCGTGTGCACTACGCATTAAAGAATTTAAAAGCGAAAAAAATGGCAATAAATAATTACCTCCGTAAGTTAATTGAAGGTTTGCCTCTTGCAAAATCAGCTTTAGTTAGCCTGTTTTGAAATTAGCATATTTTGCGTTTTGTACTCGTATCTAGGATACATTGAAGGTGTTGTACGAAGTACAAAGTTCAAAAGGTCGCGTCCAGAGAAGAATAATGACCCCTGGATGTAAAATTATGCAGCACAAAATGCAAATTTGCAACTTGTGCGACAAAGTATAATTAAATTTATTTCACCGTGTTGCGCTATCGTAACTTTAAACCTACATGAAATATTGGTTGACATTTTGCTACATGACTGGGCACAACAGAAATCTTCAACAAATTGAGGGTGTCATTTTGTCACCAGCGTTCGAAAAATATGCAAAAGCGGTCAACATAATTTCTAAATTATTTACGTAGTTTTAAAAAATAGGAAGCATTTCAGATTTATATGACAGACGAAAAATGGAACTATAACTAATGGTGAACAAATCAATGTTTGTTGACAAATATAAAAATGTTCTTATGATTATAAATTTCATTGCGATTTTGTTTAATATTTACAATTATATAGATCTGTAGCAACTACAGATTTTCACAGAATCCCACTATAAGTTTATGTTTCGTTACATTTTTAAATGTAAATACCACATGATATGTTCTATGGGGATGTAATGTTTTAGCTGACCTATTAATACTGTTCCGAATGGCAAAGTAGAAATTATTAAATGGTTTTAGAAATTAGATTTACTGGTATAGAGATGATATTAATATCGTGTTTTCTCTTTCATGCGTATGAAAAAACGGACGAAATTGCAGAGGAGTCATTAAAAAGGAATTAGTAAGAATATATTCGTAGTTTTATGCATACATTATTCATAAAATAAAATTACTAAGTGGGCGAGGTTATACGTACATCCGGGTTGCACAGTTTATTAATAAATTTATTCGCTTAGAATTAGAATTCAGTCAACGTGTTTTATCTATTTAGGTACCTACTATACTCGATCTTGTACCGAAATTTTATTATATTAATTTTCAATTTTTGCTCTCAATTAAAAAATAATTATGACTAAAGTTCCTTGGACATGAGTTTTCATTTTCAGAACAGGATTTTTGTCCCAATTACAGAATGGTAGATATCATTAAATTATAGTAAAATCGACGAAGTAGGATTAGGGCAGATGAAATGTGACATTTCTGTTTACCTTTTAGAGAGAGACAGAAAATACGGGCCATCTCGGAGCATGCATTCTATGACGATACACTACAGTAACGTACGAGCCCAGTAGTGTTCTTTCTCTCTTACACAGGTTTAAAGAAATGCAACGATCTTTGAAGTCAAAGCGGAAACGGAGAGATCCTTATGCAACCAAATTCAGGACTACATTATGACGATGAAGTGGTGAGCTATTTAATTGCAAGACGTCTTTACAACGACAATCATACACTGCTGGCCGAGACTTGAACCATGAAACTCCGGGTTCCTTCGTCATCACATGCAGAGAGGTGTACTTCAAACCGCGCAGCTACTGCCTGGACTATTAATATTTTAGCGTTTGTGCAATTATTAGCCGTCAAACTCAACCACTCACGGATGCTTGGTTTGCCCTTATTTTTCAAATTTCTTAAATATTCTTTATATCAAACTGAATAATACCCTTAACGTTTGTACTCGCAATGGGGGTTTCCAAGCCTACGACTTTTAAAGAAATACATATTGAATATTAATTTTCAGCAAATATAAGTTATAGGAAAGTGATAATAATTGTTAATCTTGATAGATTTATTACCTTTTTATCGAAATAAAAATGTAAATCTTTTGAAACGTGCATTAAAATGCGCCATATGTGACGTAAACGGCACTGAGAGCAAACCGTGAGTAGATTTGTTCGTGTAAGTTCGTTTTTTGTCGTTTTGACTACGGAATGGATGACGGACCTGTATTGAAACAAGGTAAGACCTACGTATCGTATTCGGCCCTTGTCAGCGCGGTGAACGTATGTTCTCAGTGTATATGACGTCACATCAGTATCGTTTATCGCGGCACCTATTTTTTTAAATTTTATGAATTTTTTTCTGGCGTAGGTATTAGCAACTTTTTGGCAAAAAGAAAAAATATGGGTCTAATATTTTAATGTATAGATTAACTTATTAAAAAAAATCGTGGAAATCCTTATTATGATACAACCTGTACCTTAATTATTATACCGTGTCAACTCCTGGGTATTCATGGTTGTTAGTGTAGAGTTTACATCACATTGGAGATTTTTGTGTGCCTGACCGGATTTGAACCTGAGTTGTCAGAACCATGAACCGTGGTCTGCCACAGCTATTCACTCCATTATGTTATTAAATATTAACAGCACAAACGTGGAAATAAAATCTTCCATATGGTACTTCCGTATCCGCCCTGAAATCTCAACTTCTCAGTCTGCCTCCTCCACTTCCGTGTTTTGTTTACACTTTGTCCGGAAGTAGCAGACAAGAGACAATCCGAATCAATACCCGGCTGAGTGAGACAGAGCTACTCCTCCGTCTCCTCACAATGAGAGCGACAGAGCCGGCTAGACAAAGGTCACAAACTGTCACATGAACCTGCAGTCGACGAGATGCGGTCGAATCTACGTAGGCTGGGGTGACAAAAGACTGTAGATGCGCCGCATTTCTGAAGTTTTATTACTTTTATTACGTGTGGTTTGTCTTTTCAACGTGATGGCATTGTCCGTTTTGCTGAGCGTCATAATATTTTTATGGGACAGATAACTGATTTTTAGTTTTGTCTCTCGAGTTCATTTCATCAGAAAGACAAAATAAACAATGAAACTGAATTTGATCATTTTTATAAAATAGTAACGTTGCTTGCTCCACATGTGTACCACATGTGTACCACTGTAACAACCATTAAGGCGGTTCACTGCTAGTACACTAAACACCGAAAATTGCTTGTTACTGTTCCTATTGAAATCAGCTCTAAATGAAAGATTTTTATGAAAACCAATCTATCAATCGATAGATAAAAGTTTTCTCTATGCTTGCTTAACGGCAGATTTTTCATTTACTTCCAGCATTTTTTATTTAGTCCATTAAACATGTCATTTTTCTTAAGGATATAACATAGATTTGACACAAATTTTTGGAAATCTGTCATTAGAGAAGCATAGTGTGATTAATTTTCTACCAAATTATTACAAAGTTAGTACAATTATCTTAATAATTACCATAATTTTGATAGGATTACGAAAGTCATAATTCACGAAATTATCACCCGCAAATACGACAGAGACTCCTGAACTAATATAAGCTCCACCTCTATGAGACGTAGTACACTCCTATGTAAAAGAAAATTTAACGTGTCTAAATTGAATGGCACAATTCGCCGGTTGTCGGTTGTAATATTTTTGTCTCAGACTATACAAAGCAGGCTGGACATGTTCTTTTAGAAGTGGGGAACACTTGTAAGATGGCTTACTTGCTACTTCCCCCTGTACCTACACCTACAAACCCTGAGATGGTTGTTGACTGGATATGGCTCGCCGTAATGATAAAATAAAATAAACTATAAAATCTCAAACAATAATAATATGTCGCAAGCTAGTTATGAAATCAGTCGTTTTATACAACGCCTAATCTTTTTATAAAACGCCTAGTCCTTTTTATAAAATGTCTAAATAACAACCCAATATCCTTCTTGAATCCCGCAGACTCAGTTTTGGTAGACACTCTGATTGCACTGAATTAAATTAAAAACCCAATACCCTTCTTGAGGCTTATAAATACTCGGTTTTAGTACGAACTCAACTAAATAAACAACCCTTCGTGAGTCCCACATACTCAATTTTGGTTGATTGAACTGAACAAAATAAAGAACCTAATACCCTTCTTGAGTGAAATAAAGTGATGTGCTATTACATGCTTAGGCTTTTTATAAAAAGCCCAATATTACAATCTGTGTACGACATAATATTATAGAAAAAATAAATAAATTGAATTTTTTAACACACTTGTCAATGCTTTGTATAAAGCTTCCTCTACCTATATTAAAAGTAATCCTAAAAACAATATAAAAACTGTGAGTCTAAAATGGTATGGGGCGTTATTGTGTACAATTTGTGGGGATACGGCCCTGTTAGCATGGGGTTCTGCCCCGGTACGAAAGAGATATGTTTGGACGGAAGTAAAAGATCAACTCAGAATCTCAGGAATACGAAGTTAGGAAAAAACGACGCAAAAAGATGCGTCAAGGTGGCGCCGAAAAACGTCACCTGACTGAGTTTCAAAGGATAATGGAAAAGTTGTCAACAAATCTACCATATTTTACCTTTTATACTTTAAAAAGTAAATTCACGAAAACGGTGACAGGTTAACGTTCAAATCCTAACTTTTATTTTATTTTCTAATAGGTAACTACAAGGGTCTTAGCAATATTTTATTATAAAATATTTTTGAAGGATAGACAAAAACTTAGGACTCATATTTCTTATTTTGACGAAATTTTTATTAACAAGCCCAAAAATATCTAAAAATAGAATTATTTTATAAATGTGGCGTAGAATGCTTCCATTTCTCCTATAAAAAAAATGACATCACAAAAAATTGTTACTCAATTACTTAAAAACATATTTTTACCTCCTGCCTCATATTCTATAAGGAAGGTATTGTGATTGGTTAACATTTTCGAGTGTGACTTTTTAGTGGATAAGCATTTTTCCGGGTTCTATAACTCAAAGAGTTAGAAACATTTAACAACAAAATTTTATATATAATGTCTTAATACAAATCTTAAGAACAAAGTAATTTTATGGAAGTAATCACCAAACTGGAAGTAGTACTTTTCCGAAATATTTTGATAAATAATTAATTGATCGCAATATTTTTTTTATTTCGAATGAAAGATTATATTATTATCTAATTTTTTGCATTTTATAAATTATTCTGTTCGGTCATAGTACTTCATAGGAATTAAAATATTATTTATAATTTAGAGTATGAAATTTCAGTATCTTGTTGTCCATGAACCATGATTGTTTAACATTTGTTACTACGAAACATTGAATTGATTATGACAGTGACATTGACACATCATTTATATCTTCTTTTACAGTTGACTAAATATATGTAGGTATAGTAGTATGGCGAGAGGTCTTGTACTGGCCACAGCAGAATTTTTTAAACAAAATTTATATTTTGTCTGTTTCCTATAAGGTACCTACATTGTGATAGAAATCTCATTTTCAGTGCCATGCAGTAGCCTTTGTCCAAAAAAGGATTAAATTTAAAATCTGTTTTCCACGAACTGCACCCTTCTGGTCTTTCGAGTGATTAACCCCAACAAATTTCCACTTTGTAAGGTAGAAAATCTGCAAATTAACGAACCACCCCACTCCTAACGAACGCCGCTGGCAGATTGTGTTGACAGTTTAATATTTAACGTCGGTAACCGGAAAGCCAGTATCTTAATTAAATTTTCCTTCAATGTTGAATGTTAATTCTAGTCCGCCGGTGAAAACTCTGCTTTAGAATTTTGTGGAAATTGTCCTTCGATGCGGGTCGAGTTGTTTTGTTTTTGCCGCTGTCAACGCCAACCTTGTGGACTTTGTAAATGTATAAAAGGAAAGTTAAAGTTTTAAGTTTGATAAATTGTGGTGCGTTATGCGATCTGATAAAATGTGATTGACGTTTGAGATTTTCTTCCTTATTTTTTATTTCGAAGTGTGAACATGTTTTCGCGAAACTGTTAATTTGAGATTATATTCTGATGTACCTAATTAAAGTGCTTTATAAAAGCTATCTGTTTTAATTAAACGAGATAATTAGTTTGTTGTTACTGCAAAAATAATAAATCGGGATTAAGTTCGTACTAAATTGACGAAGTGAACCGGTAAACTGAACGGTTTATCCGGATATCCGATTTAAAATGAAAGTTCAATGCCATTTCCATGACTCGCATAGTTGCTAGGATTAATTAATATGGATGAATACAACTTTACTAATCTAGAATATTTCAGACTGTAAACGAAAAACTAGTTTTAATTTTTGATGCAAAACTTAAGGTAGTAAATGCATGGGTGGTGACAACCCAAAATGGCTCAAATTTATATACAGCATTCATTACAAGTCGTAGAATTTGGATAAAAATTAAAAATTATAGGTTACCGTTGAAATAACGGAGATAATTGAATTTAAAGTTGACACTAAAACGCGCTAAAATGCATTTCGTATATGGAGGTTACTTAAGCAGTAGATTTACGATTAGAAAATGTCATATCATAATAACCAAACACATGTTTGGAAAACAAATACTCGTATATTATTCTTTGATATTTGAGATATTTATTTAAAAAATTAAAATGATAAATTACCACAATAATTGTTGAGAAATCGGACGTAAAAGAAAGAAAAATTATATTTTTGACGTCATACTACTGCATTTCATTGTAAATTTCAATTAAATTTTTTATTTGAATGAATACCTATTATTTGTAATTTAAATCCAAATCTACGATTTTTAATGATTTATTTCTTATTATTTGACTGCTTTGGCCTCACCTCACACCGAAATCACGCACGCCTATGACCGACGGATTTTCTACCTTAAGGTGGCAAACCACTGTACACTTTAGACACAAGAAGAACCAACGAGTGATTTATTAATATTTAACGTAAATGTGTACAAATTTCAGCAAATATTTTTGAACATTTTCGAACACTAAATTGCAATTTATTGTAGCTTGTGATTGTATAATTTTTATCCATAAAATAGATTTAAGATACAATAGAATAATAAAAGTTAGTAGGTCCCTATGTATTATAAGTAATATTTACAAAAAAGTCATTGATGATTGAAATATCCAGTCCCCTCTTATTCGAAGTAATTTTGCCAATCCTTGACGTCTATAATTGGTCAAGTATTGCAGAAAACTCGATGTTCTTGTTGTAAAAATTGCTTAATTTTCTGCTGATGTGTTCATCTTTACAAGCCTCTAATTGGACTGATGCAACTTTTCCTGTCATCGTAATATGCAAAAATTCGTGTCAAATCACGAAAACTTTATCATACAAAATATCTTAATTTAAAAGGGAAAGATTTGTAAATTTTGGGAGGTGAATTTACAGATATACTCGTAATTTAATTGTCAATATTTTTAATTGCATAATTTATGGTTATGTAACAATCATTTTAGTATGAATGGCCGACAAAAAATTGTTATTCGGTCTATGAATCAACGTAAAACCAATGCCAAATGAATCATAATAATTATTGTAAATAAAATGTAGACCAGTCAAAGCACAAATCATTTTTAAAACGTACTAAACTATTGGCGGAATTCTGTGCAAAATTATAACCATTATTATCAATAATTATAGAAAATGTGTAATACATTAATGGCCAGTTGCATCGCTTCCACTTAAATTTTAAGTGTCACTTAGGTAAATGAAAAATATCGAATCGAACTTATGACAGCAATGATATTTCTACATTTGCCACTTTGATGTTGATTCTATATTGTTCATTTAAGGGAAAAAATTTAAGTAGAAGCGGTGCAACTGGCCAAAAGTGCTATTTTTTGACAGATGACACGCTGTGAAATGTCACTTTTAGTGCCGAGGCAATAAAATTATTTTTTGCACTTCCGGTACTAAAACTCTTCTTTAGTCTTTATTTTTAGAGACTAAGGTTCTAAATTTGATCCCAAGGGATTATTTTTCATATTTAATCCCGTTGTCAAGAAATTGAATTAATTAATCCCGTTGTCAAGTAAATACGTGCTATTTGTTACAGAGTATCTATGGTAACAATATAAATATTTGTCATAAAATTTACTGTCACAATTACAAAATGTGTATTCTTTTAAACTATTTTGCATTCGTTTGAGGATGAAGTGCAAAAAATAGCGTATATACCACAGGACTAAAGTATCTTTAATCCCTCAGGTGATTATTTCCCTCACCTTCGGCTCGTGAAATAAACTTCACCCTCAGGATTAAATCATGCACTTTAGTCCCTCAATATATAATATACTATCACGCATGCTTTCTCCAAGGATTCTGTCATGCTTCTGAATCCAAAGAATCGCCTGTCAAATAAAGGCGATTCGAAATTGAATCTTCAAAGAGTCTTGAAGAAGAAGAATTCTTGATTCGTTAAATTTTTCCAGTATTCAGAATCATGAAAGAATCCTCAAAGATTCCATGTGGACAGGGCATAAAACTGATTTGCGGTAATTTCAGTTCAATTCCCACAAAAGTAAGAAAACTTTTCAGTGAATTATCTCCGCTGATAAAAACTTGTGTTTTTACAAAAGTCGGCGACTTCTGTGAATTTGGCCAGCGCTGTAAAGAAGCAAAGTTGATCGTTTTGCGGTTGGAATGGATTGACGATTGACCGGTTGAACAGCGATGAAAGTACGTGTGTTTAACTGCAGCTGGGCTCAGATCTCAGTCGTGATCGACTCGGAAAGTGCACAGAGGCGGACGCGCCCAAAGCGCAAAAAATCAGCAGAATAGAGAATTGTTTTATTTTAACTCGTATAACATGCATAAATAAATGAAAGTTTCTTTACATTTATCAAACATTTTTATTTCAACGAAATAAGAACAGGATACGAGACGAGTAATAACACTTACTAGCTGATCGATCTTTCAATTTTTAATTTCTTTTATTATTAATTAGTTAATTATATCTGAGACGTGCATCGAGACGTAGGCACTATTTTTATTATTTTCTGTAATTTATTGAAACCTCATTTATGGCCATTTGCACAGCTTCTACTTAAATTTTAAGTGTCACTTAAATGAACAATATCGAATCAAAATCAAATTTTAAAACGTAAAAATAACATTGCTGTCATAAGTTCGATTGGATATTTTTCATTTAAATGACACTTAAAATTTAAGTGGAAGCGGTGCAAATGGCCATTAATGAAATACTTACAAAAAAGGCAGTGAAGAAAATTAAATATTTAATTATTGTTGTATACCTACTCGTATAAATTTAATTCTTTTGAATAAAAATTTAAATAATTAATATTTAAATGTATAAATACATTTATCCTATATTGTCTCTATTCGCGATAAATCAGAACTTTTTTGTGACGTCAACATTAATTTTAAACCCGGTTAAAGTATAATTAGTTTTACTGACTGGCCACGTTTTTCATTGACAACCCCGGTCAGAAGTTCATAGGTGTATCTAGGGTGTCTCTGCTAGTCACTACCGATACAAAATTCATTCCGTCACTTGCTGTCACTGAATAGTATTTTTGAAATTTAATAATTTCTGCGTTATATAGTGATGTAGAAATATATGTAAAATATAAAGAACATTAAAAAGTAACAGGTAAATATTGCTGTGAAATTATGAAAAGTGTTTTAGAAAAACTGTCAATGTAGATACCTATAGGTTATTTTAATTTTTGGATAAATCAGTAAAAATCGACATGTTTTATAAACTGAATAATGTAGATGAATAGATGCACTACGAGATTGTATTCATATATTATTTATTATTTATTTATAACGACGATCTCCCTCGTAGAAAATGGAGGATTTTCAAACACGTTTTGTCATAATATTTTAGATTTAAAGGTAAATTATGGAACATAGTCCGCTGAGATATATCTAAATTACAATTTTAGTTACTATTCATAGTACTAAAGTGGATTTTTACATTTAAATCTGTGTTAATATTATCCCTGATACTGATACAGCCAAAGATAATCTAGATCCATTACACATTCGGACCACTAGAATAGATCATGTTGGCAAACCTAATTATACTTAAACCGTGGTTATAACCGTCAAACCTATACTGATTTGACATGTATAGTTTGGACATTTTTGTTTATAGATAAATCTTGTGAAATGACAGACTTCGTAAAATAAAGTGCTAACGTATTATTATTATTATTATTACCTATAATTCAATACAGTAAACTTGCATTTTCATTTATGTAGAAGGTTTTTAATTATTGTCATATCGGTTAGCGGTAGTAAAAAATATAGCTAAGTCCGTATATAAATTAATATTTAATTTGTTCGTCATTCGCATTTTATTCTTCCCTCTTAAGATTGTTCAATAGCAACCACATAACAATATTATCATCAGACGAAACCCAACACCCCACAACCCTATCGAATGTCACCTCGCCACAGCAATATCGGCTAATCAATGGTCCACTTTTCCACCGTCAGTGTGAACTCTTTTTTGATTTATATGTGTCAATGGACTTATAACACTTGCGGTGTTTTGCAATAACATTGAGCATAGTGTACGGTACTATGAGGTACCACTGTACTAGATACAGTATTTAAGTTGGAACAGAGCATTCCGTATTGGCATGATCAGAGATGGCTTGCGTTAGCAGGAAAACCTTCGATGGTTCCTTTCACTTCATGCAGAGTAGAAATTTATACTTTGAAATTCAGTGTGGTACACGACTTTAGAAGCGGTTTTAAATGTTTTTGGAGTTGTTTGGGCAAACTCTGGATGTATTAAACTATAAAAATTTAAAATGAAATTGCACTGGAATCTGTAATATTTGCAACTTGAATCAGAGGAGTATAAACAAAATTCTAGGGCGAGTTTTGTGCAAAACAATGTCAGATTGAAGTGCCATGTCTGTCATTTAGAAATTCTATCTTCAAGGCAAAATATTATTTGAAATTTATTTACTATTAATTCGATGTAGGTAAGTATATAATAAAATTACTTTTTAATTACAGTTTCAGACACCTAGGTATTGAAAGTAAAATTTAATAAAAAAATTCTTCATCCTGGATTTTTTAAGAGCGTAAATCTAACTTTCGTATTTACTCCTTTTAGTTTAAATTTGATTCATTTTCTTCAAAAGTTTTTTTCCAAAATTCTAGAATACTCTCGATTTTACTTTTTTAAATTCTATTTTCCCACTACTACGACTGCCTGAAACCAGCCCGAAACTCGTACTTTGCCGCATCCTAGCTATGCAATATCATTTTGAAGTTGAAAAATACTGTAAAAGTGTTTTTGTTACGAGTAAACTGTCAGATTATTATTGATTTCAGGATAAAGTTTTTATAAACATTTAATAGAAAAAGAATGGATCTACAGATGTACAATATTTTAATAAAAATTTAAAAAGGCACATCAGATCCTGTAAATCCTAGTTGAAATAAAATTTAACCATTCTTGTAGTGGCCACAAAACACTCGCTACGTACATTTTATGCTGTACATTTTATGCTGGTTTTTAGGAGGTAGACGGGCCTCTTAAACCTCATTCACATAAGCATTTAGTTTGAAGGGTTACATTTAGGTATACATAAGTTTAAGAAACAGCATATGTTACAGTTACATAAATTTAAAACATTGGTAAACGTAAACATAAATGTAAACCTTAAAACTAAACGCTTATGTGAATGAGGCTTTACAGTTTATGCAGTTGTAAATAAGTATTTCGATAGATTATGAAATATGGAACTAATCACATATTCACATAAATTAATTTTATATGGTGTTTGCATAAAGTTGTTGTCGTAATCAGAATTTTATCGGTATTGTAATTGTAATAAAGTTTTAAAATATAAACTAAGTTGATTTATGACTTACATTATATGAGAAGAGAAGGGACTTATTAAGTAGTTGTTGGACTTACCTACAAAAAAAGAAACATGTATTAGTATAAATTTTCCAGTCTGCAGTAAATATAATATAACTATTACATTATTATAGGACAGTATGAACCCAAGATACTAAATACTTGAAGCTAATTAAGCTATTCAAATAAAATAGAAACTTGATGGCTTAGTATTTTTAAAGAAGTTTCTTTAAGGGGGTTTTATCGCTCAGCGCTGCTAGCTCACAAATCCTCACCATTTCAGGTACCCGCGCTGACAGCCTATGTGCTATAAGTACATGTTGTCTCTATTTATCTAATTGCTATGTTTCACTCCGTCCTTGTTTAGAAAATACTCAACTTGATTGGCTAGCGCGCATGCAATTTTTAAATTTATTTAACAAATTACTCGACTACTATTCGAAAACTTTATACAATAATGATATAAACATTTTAATTGTTTATAAATAAAAATAATAACAATTTTAAAAATTCTACATTGTATTTAGTTTTTTACTGCCTTTCTCTTTATATGATTTTTTTAGATTTATAGGATTAATAGGTTGGGAGTAATTTGTTAAATACTTTTTTTTTACTGTGAGAGAAACCTCTTAAGCTAGATTCAAACCTACTCTACTCAATTATTTAAAAAACCAGCGCTTCCACAAAATTCTAATTTTTCATATTCCAAGATGTTAGTTACACCACAGGGAAAATTGTTCATTATAGTAATACCTATAAATTGAACTATCAATATAAGTAAATAAATAAAATTTGAAGTGTAAAATTCTCCACCCGTGGGCGTAACGACACAAAAAATTCCCCGTATAAATTTCGCAGTAATTTATGTGTCTGTCAATTCTACGGTGTACGTTGTTGTCAAACTTCAACGTGTCTCAGTAAAACAGAGAACGTTGGACAGAATGCGAGTAGATGTGGCAACGGTGTCAACACACCGAACGACTTTTTATAGGAATCGGATAAACATAAATGTCATGACATTGCGTAACCAAACGATCATGTGTTACAGAATCGACGACTCTATTGATTGGTGACAACAGTTGATCACAAAATAAAAATCACAGAAATTTAATTTATGATTATGATTAAAATATGAGCATGCGTTTGTCACTATACTTAATAGCATAAGAAATATAATTAATTAATTCTGTCTATACTATATAAAAAATTAAGTACTGATATTTAACACTCTGCATAATAAATTATGTTGCGTCAGTGATTTGATAAAAAATTTCAATTTTAATATTCACGCTTACTCCAGCATTAAATTGAATTTAGTTTTATATAATCAATTCCTTACAATAAAATTCTTTTTTCCATGATGTTAAAAGTGCTACTTTATCGACTATCGACTATTTTGAAAGTAACACTTTAAGTGTATATAGAGAGTTGAGTACATAAAGTAAAATTTTTACATATAGGATAGATTTTTTTACATTTTTTCTTGAAATTGTTTTCACAAATTTCTGCAACCTCTTTGTGAAAAAGTAGGATGAAAAACATTACAAACAAACTCCGAAATTGTGTTTTAGTATCAATTTAATTTAAAATTGGTTTTCTTTAACATCAGCTGTAGCTATTTTTAAATGAGATAAGTAAACCAAAACGTTTAAAATATTATTTTATATATTGACCAAATCATAATTAACTAATTATCAACTGTTTGTTTCAAATATTTTGTCAACAAAGTAAGACTTATGGCCAGTTGCACCGCTTCCACTTTAATATTAAGTTTTCACATTGTCAAACGTAGAAATAACATTGCTGTCATTAATTCGATTCGATGTTTTTCAATTAAGTAACATTTAAAATTTAAGTGGAGGCGGTGCAAATGGCTATAAGCAAATTATGTATCTACCTAAGTAAATGTAAAGCCTCATTCACATAAGCATTTAGTTTTAAAGTTTACAATAATTGTTTACGTTTACGAAAATTCAAATACGAGCATTCACAGTGCTTGAAAGTGGAATGTGTGAATGCTCGAATTTAGTTAAGGTCGCGCTTGAAACCGTTTCCAGACAGTCATTTTTATGCACTTTATCTGCATAAATATCTGCAAATAGGAACAAGCAATAGAAATAAATAATATATCAATAGAATCATTAGAGTTTCTAGATTGCCTTATGCTAAATAAGAATACATGAAAATAAATATAATTTGCAGTAGAAGTGAAAGAAGAAAGAGCAAAATTCATCAAATTGCAATGAATTTCATGCAAAATGTACTATTATTACAAACATAATTTTTAGAATAAGGCAATTAGGAATGTATATATTTTCATTGTGTAACATAATTTTCATTGTAGGTTACATCGTTTATCCGATATTTATGCAGAAAGCATGTGGAAAATGAGCTATGTAAAAGTTTCAAAGTGTCGCTGACGTGGCACTAGTAGTTACAGAAAAAAATAAAATATTTTTTAAAAATTAAATTATGATCTAATATGATTTTGACTATTAACGGGTTAAAAACATTACCATTACAGACTTCGTGTTACGGTTTTTTCATTTTTAAACGTGCCCTTAAATGCGTAAATGTTAACATAATAATAATTGTAAACCTTAAAAGTAAAACAAAAAAAGCTTATGCGTGAATGAGGCTTAACTCGAAGAAAAATAAATTTCCTCATATTATTCATGTCTCTTGGAGTGTCATTATATTTATTATTTTCTCCGCAATATGTACGTTTTCAATTTGAGATAACATTGTATAGATTCTCATGTTTCCATTCTACCCTGTAAATCCTGTAAAAAAGATTTATAGCTCTTTTCCGCACAATATTTCTTATATAAATTATCCTTTTCTTCTGAAAAACAAAAAAGAACTTCCCTGAAAGTTTTCTTCAGAGTCTGATAAATCGACCAGAAAATATACTCTAGTATTTCACCATTTTCTCAACGTATAAAACTCTTGTACATTGTAATTTGAATTTATTGAGGCAAAGTATTAAAGAGCTAAAGTTTGTTGTGAATTTCTGTCAATACATAATTTACGATTTATAATAATAACAACGCGTTAAATATGAATTATTGTTGTTAAATTAAAATACACTGTTGTTTGAAGTTTAAAATTTATTGTTCTGTAATAAAACATAATGGTAAATAGTGAAAACAAATCAATTAAACAAACAAATTACAGAAAGGTTATGAGCGACAAATGGAAAACTAATTTTTAAATGCTAAATGGTATTGTTTAATAGATAAAACAACATTCAAAATTAATAATAACTATTGTGGTTTCAAACAATGGCAGCAATACTTTCAGATAGTAACAAGTACAATAAATTTATGACTAATACACAATACTAGATATTCATTTTTCAACGAGCGTGTACTTAATAATTATTACTTTATTCAAATATTATTCATACATTGTAGTACAATGCTTTTAGCATAGCAATAAAACATTTATATTCGTGGTCATTAAATTAAATTCGTTTGGAAGATAAAAAATACTTTTTGCACAACTGGGCTACTTGCAAAACTTTTTTTATTAAATATTTTTAAAGACATTAAAACTTAGGACACGTATTATTTATTATTATTTATGCTTGCCTCCTCCTGTTCAAGATAATGACATCACAGAAAATTTTCTTTCTCAATTTACTAAAAAACATAATAATTTTTAAATAAAATTTATATTTTTACATATGTTTTCGACCTAACATTAGGTACATAATAGAAATCTCATTTTCAATACCATGTAAGTAGTCTATTCAGGCCGCGAAGTAAAACATTTATGTACGATACATTTCGCGGCCGCCTTGCTATTAGTAAGTAAATTTATTGAGTTGTGCATGTCAATGTCAGATATTTTTGAAGTAGTTACAAAAAATAAAATGTGTGTTTTTAATTATATGCAGTGCAGTTGCACAAAAAATATTGTGTATAACTCGTCTGCGACGTGTGTTTAGTGTCCTCGAGAATTTTTAAACCTCGGTCAAAAATTCTGTCGGACGCTAAACAGACATTTCGCGGCCTAGGTATACAATAACTAAGTTTATTTTTATTAAAGCTTGTGGCAGACTGAACAAAATATCCAAAATACGTAAGTTACTTTAAAAAAAATGATCACCTACGACAGGTTTAATGAATAATCAAATTATATTATGTATGATCTCACTCTCAAAAAGAGCATTATGTTTTAAAATAAAATTTTTACAGTCTTTTTATTGAAAGATTGCATCTTTGCCAATCCCCACTTCGAAAAAATTGTCACCAAATATTTTGTATTTTTCCCAGTATATTTTTAACGCTCGTGTTTTTATTTTTCATTATTTTTGTTCTCTAAACGTCATCCAACCGAATACATACGAACTTTACATCTCATCACCACAGTTTATGTCTTAAAACTTAGAAGAATCTTTTGTAATTATGCTGTTATGGTTTGGTAGTTTGCATTATGGTTAAATACTTGAAATAATGTTAAGGACAAAATTCAGGTAATGAAGTGTCATTAGCGAATTCAAAATAGAATTCTTGGAATGGAATTTTTTCTGGGAATAGAAACGACTGTTTTATAATTTTGGCTATTATTAGATGTCTAGAAGGTAAATTAAAAATAGTAGGTATTGTTGTTGCATTAAGAATGACTTTCACTGTTAATATTCTGCGAAAGCTATATTTTTAAGGATATGAAATTAATATTTGCAAAATTATTGATTATTTTGTCTATTATAGTATTATACCGTGAATTACATATACAGAGGATGGTTCGCAACTTTGTGAACATATTCAATGACAATGACATATAGTACTCAACACGGAACACGAAAATGAAACAATTTTCCAAAGTTCCCAATTTTAATTTTCAGATCTTTTAATCAATCACTGTTTCCCACGAAGTATAATATAAACACAGGAGTGGACACTCCGCATATTAGCAAAACTGTAGATTTGTGACATTTTTGTTTACCCTGTGCGAGAGATAAAGATCACTACTGGGCCCGTGCGTTACCTTCGTTACCGTTTATCTTCATATAATGCATGTTCCGAGTTGGCCTGTATTTTCTATCTCTCTCTAAAAGGTAAACACTTCATCCGCCCTAGTGTCCACTCCTGCCATTATACTTCGTGCAATGAAATTTAAAAAATTACGATTCTTGCTTTTGCATAATTAATATTAAAAATTCCATTCGTAGTAAGTCAGATATCTATTAGGCAGTCAAACCTTAGAAGAAAGATAAAAGTTTATAGAGGGCGCAAAGGAATAAAACAATGAAGCAACTTTTGATAAAGCTATCCGCCATATTGGTATGCTCTATTTGCACATTTGGACGCAGGTATGTATTAGTTTCCGAAGTATTTTTTTTAATTATTAGTGCCGTGATACTAATTTTTACTATAATATTTCTCCGTGCTATACAGAATGACACCTATAAACAAATAAAAGGGAAAATAACAGTTAAGTAAGGTTATTTTGACATTGACACTTTTCTCAGAATTTAGCAGATGAAAATTATTTGTATTACGTCGTCAAAATTTTATTTGAAAGTAGTATAAAATATATTTTATTTGAAATATAATAACATTTTCTGCATTGTATTCTTTCCGTGGTATATTTACTATTTATAAAACTTACAAAATAAATATAAATATATCCGCCATATTGGTATGCTCCAGTAGTACACCCCCTTCCGTCTCATGGCTTCAATCCCACACACAAAAAATCAGAGTATGCTATCTCTATAATTTTCTATACTCTAAATCTAGATTCAGACCTACCCAATTATAAGTGTAAGTGGCTAATTCAACGAATCAGCGCGAAACATTCGCACTTATAATTGAAATTTTGTGGTTAGTATATTTAGCACTTATACTTATAATTGGGTAGGTCTGAATCTAGCTTAAGAATCAAATAATCCAGTGGTTTAAAAAATGTACTTGCGGACACTGCCCTTAAATATTTGTTACTCAGCCTCTATAAAAAACCACGGGCCTAACTTGATGTTTATATGCCTCGAACGTCGAACTGTTAAAAAACCCTTGGGCCTTATAAACTTGTTGCCCTCTGATGTCAAACCAAATAACTATAATGCAAATAAATATTTATAAGAATTCGTGTCCATACATCCTGTGATTTATGGTAAAGACGAATTTAATTTAAATAAAATTACGCGGCTACCTCAACCTAATAAAAATCTTTTACGGGCGACATAAACAATTTTCCCATAAACCGCTTAAGAAATGACTTTCGTTTTACGATCTAATTTTCATTCATCCGTTGTCATATTCTGCCAGAGTTTTCGCAACAGGGTTAACTAAAATACAAAATAAAATAGCTATAAATCTACTCGGACGTAAAGTTGATATTCGCGTACGCCGCGCGGTTTACTTTATTTTGCTTCTCTCGTTTCTTCGGAAGTACGGAAGTTGTAAGGTGAAACGTGGAACAGAAAACTCTAAAATGTTTCTTGTCGAATCCCAGAGGACTCGATGTGGAAATGAAATAGCATCGTGTGACGTCACGAGACCAGACACAATGTGAGTGGATATGTTATCTAGAATTAGTTCAAGCTCTTCCATTTTTATAGATAAAATGATTTATCTACTACTAATTTAATTCCAATCTCAATTACAGTATACAGGCTGTTCCCCAACTTAGGACAAAAAATTAAAGTATACTGTACGACGTGCTGATCATGAAACAATTTTTTTTTTAAATTCGCAAAGTTAAGGGTAGTTTACTTGACGTGTGTACATTTTAAGTATCATGTTTTAATGGTATATTTGATAATTTGTCATTTATTAGTATTAGATATTATGTAAACAATTACGTTCATTGTAGAAGCTTTGAAAAAAATTATTAAAAATAACTACCGACCAGTGTCAAAAAAATTCATCGAGGATCTCATAAATCAATGCTTATCATTTTATTCGAAATGTAATAGTTTTTCTACGTTGAATGAACTTTAAGTGATCCGTCTCCAAAATATTGCGTGTTTACAAGTGTAGCAGTTTCTGCTTTACTCATTGCATATTAAAAATTTGTAGGAAAAACAGGTACTAGATGTTTGTGAAAGAATTAAGCTAGGTTTGTGTCCAGTATGAATTCTGAAAAATCATTGGAATCCATATAAAAATTAATGAAAGTGTGTTTTAAGCAATTTTTTACATGCTTTAGTTAATGATTAAGAGATTTATTAGAAAATGAAACTCGGCATAAACCTAGTTCCATGCCTCCTCTGTAAATATATTTTTGAAATTTTGCTTTATCTGTAAAACTTCGTGAGTATTTTAAATATTGCTAGACTATTTTTACGTATTTTAAGCGTATGTTTCCATGCGTTAAAAAGGACAAACGCAGTGTTGAGCTACGTGGAGTCGATACCCTTAAACAAAACCTTTCTGATGCGACATGCATTTTAATCTTTGTTTTCCTTGTTGCGATTTATCAATTTTTATGAAAACTGATACCAAAGGAAAAATTTTATTTACAAATAAGATACCGGTACCGCAAGCCAGGAAGTGAACAAAGATAAATATTGAATGGACTACAAATTATACCATACCATATTAAGACATGTGGACAACAGGAAATATATCAAATTTCTATATTGTGATAACATACAAAAAGAATGCACCTTATCATATAGTTTGACATTTATTTGTCAACAATTTTACGTTGCATTCATAACTAGCTACATTTTAAATTCTCAGTACGATGTGTTATACTAAGTTTTATAAATTATTTTTATTTAAGAAAAAATCTTTCTATACGACTGTTGTGGAATGTTATCATTCTTACATAATTTTCAATTATGGAATGGTATTCTATCACTTGTTACGGAATGAATTAATTCCGTCACTAGTGATGGAATGAAATGTAGCAAATTATAAAAATTTAACTTTATTCAATGTTTTTGGTTGGTGGGTAGCTTTAAAATACGTTTAGATTTATTAATACATTAATTATAGAATATTATTTTATAAATACATATATTTTTATTTTAATAGTTTTAGGTTATGTTTTTAATGCAATTTATAGTATAGAGAAAGTATAGTATGCAACGTTTGGAATGGCTATTCCGCTCTCGTGGAACCGTGAAACTCGCCCACGGCTCGTTTCACATACTTTCCAATCGAGCTGAATATGCTTCATTCCACACTTCTAAGGTTAGTAACACCCATGATTTTCTTAACAAATAACAGAGCATCAAATACGGCAATAGTAGTTAAAGATAGCCTTTAAATGTCCATATGATTTGAAGTGATTCTGCCCAATGGGTTCAGCTAGCTTAAGATGCGTCAATATTTTATATTATAAATAAAAATGCGAACCTTTGGTGTACTCTGGCGATGGTGAGGTGTCCCAGAAAGTCTTTAAATTGCTTACGGCACTACACTTTAAATTTAAAATAGTCGTTATTAATTTTATATCAATTTACACATTACAAAGTTCAATTACATGCAATTTATACACATTTCTACATTGAAATACATCACAATATACACACAACATGATGAATGTTGATGTTATAAACATTGATACATGCAGTACGACGAACCCCTGTCAACTAAACCTGCAAACATCGGTTCCTAATTACAAGCAAACAAGGTACAGACAGGTTTCGTTTATTTCTTTATAAGAATATTGTTCTCAAAATATCATTTAATTTCAGATTAGTACATCAGTTATACCCAAACTGTTTTTTGAATATTGTGTGTTATGTTGACAATATGAATTTGAAATATTAAATATACAGGATGTTCAACAACTTAAGACAAAAAATTGAAGGATGTATACTGTACGACGTGCTGATCATGGAACAAAAATAATTGTTTTAAATTCACAAAAAAATTGCATCTGTTTTCAAGCAAACATTTTTTTGCCACTGGTCGGTATAGTTATTTTTAATAATTTTTTCAAACCTTCTAGAATGAAAGTAATTATTTACATAATATTATGTAATACTACTAATAAATGTCAAATTTATCAAATATACCATCAAGACAGTGATACTTAAAATGTACACATGTCAAGCAAAAATTATTTTTGTTTCATGATCAGTACGTTGTACAGTATATACTCTTTAATTTTTTGTCATAATTAGTGGAACAACCTGTATACAGGAATTCCTAAAATAGTAGATCCGTCTCTAGAATCTTGGCTTCAAAATCTAAGAATAATTAAACCTAAATTGATTTATTATTGACCGAAATAATATATATTTTTAAGAGGTTATTTTATTTGTTTATTTATTTGCCAATAAAACTCAATTTCTGCAATTTTCACAACAGTAAAAATGGTGAAAGTAAAAAAAATCCACATAATTATTTGCATAAAACGAGAAACCAATTTACACATTTCCAATAATTAAACAAAATATAATTTCTTCACAACCTTTACAGACTCGAAAATTAAAACAAGATAGAAATAAAATAATTTGTCATCTTTTCGACAATACAATTCCCGGTCCTCAATTTCTTTCGCAAAAAACCACGAGTAAAAGCAACCGCAAGGAAGACCTGTAATTAGAGCCAATAAAAATTCCTCCAGTTCTGAAGACATTGAGGTTAAGTGGTGCAAAAGGTTACCTACTTATCGACTGGTGTATAAAGTTTGCACTCTTCTTCACTCGAAACGAGACTTTATTTTGCGGGGTCTTTCTAATAAATCACAGATTCAGTCGTTGTCGGGAATTATGAAATTCGTAGAAGCAAACGCTAAATTATATGTTAGGCGGAGACTTTGCAAATAAAGCACAAGAATACAAGTTACAAGAACCAGAAACAGAACGTATTGAAATAAAAAAATTTAAGTCACTGTTGGACTCTTATTAGTTATTTAAGTAATATTTTATACAATGTAACTCAACGATTATATTTCAAATTAACCACATGTTAACTTTCTGCTTGATACGAGTAATGACCAAGATCCTGGTCGAAACGTCGGAATTCGCAAACCTTGTAACTACGTTTTACAATAAAGCCAGTCATCCAAATAACCAATGTTGTAATAGATAATAATATTTATTATCTAGATAAAGATAAAGATAACGTATTTTTTATTTATCTAGATAAGATAATAGATAATCATTGAATAAATTATCTAGATAATAGATAATAGATAAATAATAATTATCTAGATAATTATTAGATAATTCATAGATAATACAAAAAATATAAATCACATATTCTAAAGTATAAGCGGTACCAGCTAGCGAGCCGGCAGCGTTGCAAGCTTGTGCGTTGTATGCTTTCATAGTTTGATTACATTTTAATTCGATTAAAAGTACAAATGAAAAAAAAATGGTTCTAATTTTACAAAAATTATTATCTAGATGATATTTAAATAATAGATAAAGATAATTTGTAATTTTATCTAGATAAGATAATAGATAAATAAGAAAAAAATTATCTAGATAAGATAATAGATAAAAATATATTATCTAGATGATTTATCTAGATAAAATTATCTAGATAAGTTACAACACTGCAAATAACTAGGATTTATTCATATTTCCAACCTCAGAATAAAAAATTTAAATTAAAAAAATCCCAACTCGCTTTCTTATGCCTATGGCACACCGGTCGAGGAGCATCGAGTAACTCCTCGATGAAACGATAGAACGCACCCCGTCCTCGACGAAAAATAGAGGCACCGCTATTGTGATCGAGTTGTTCCTCGATGAAACGAATGTATCTCATTTCAGACGTATCTTTTGTATTTGATTTCGCGCAAAACTTTGATGTATTTGTCACCGATGAAATAGAAATCCATCGCGGACGGGTGCGTTCTTTCGTTTCATCGAGGAGTTACTCGATGTTCCTCGACCGGTGTGCCATAGGCATAGGAGTAACTCCTCGATGAAACGATGTTTGATATTTCATTATGGTACTGAGTGCCATTCTGGGTTCATTATAATCCTTGGCCTATAATGAACGCTATTATAGTCCTCAAATTGAGACTTATAAGGTTGTCATTATGACACACCATCAGATAAAAATTCTTTTTGATTCGTAATCAGCATATCAAATATATAAGTAGATACCTAACCTTAAAGGTAGATTCAGACCTACATATTTATAAGTATACGTGCTAAATTAACCAACCAGCGCTTAAACAAAATTGAAATTTCAATTATAAGTGCGAACGTTGAACGCTGGTTTGTTAAATTAGCCACTTATACCTACTACTTATAATTAGTTAGGTCTGAATCTAACTTAATGCATTAGTTTAGAAGTAATTAATGATACATCCTGTATAACTCATTTTCATTACGCCATACTAGACTTGGGTGTGACAATCTTCAATTTTGTGAGTTATCGTTATAGTTATAATATCGAGTGTGCAGTTACCAGCCGTGAACTCACGGGTACTCAAGATTGTAAGTGCAGATATTTTTCCTGAAGTTTTCAGAGTTCGTCTAAAATTAAATATTGATTTAACAAAACACAGCAATTTTCTATCCTTCCAGAAATTAATTTTAAAAGGTCAGTATTATTATTTGTAGCGCAATAAACTATAAAGGGCAGTATACATCATTGCACGTACCTCACATCATAAAGCACTGAATACACAGTCGCACGTTGAGATGTAGGTCAAAATGAAAGTAAAAACTTAATTATGAGATTAATAAATATCTGACGATAATTTATTTCTACGTTTAGTTGAGTGTTTGTTAGCACTATTAACTCATTAATTTATTGTTTCATTAAAAACAAAAATAAATATGAAATATATCGATTTTTCACATTTTCTTTCTAGACTTTTTTTCCAAGTCTACGGCTTTTAAAGAAATGCTTACTGGTTATCAATTTTCAGCATATATAAGTTATAAGAAAGTGATAATAATTGTTAATTTTGATAGATTCATTACCTTTTTTATGGATATGAAAATGTAACTCTTTTTCAACGTGCATTAAAATGCGCCATGTATGACGTAGACAACATTGAAACCAAACCGTGAGTATATTTGTTCGTGTAAGATCGTTTATTGTCGTTTGGACTACGGAATGGACGACGGACCTGTGTTGAAATAAGGTAAGATCTACGTATCGTATTCGGTCCTTGTCAGCGCGGTGAACGTATGTTCTCAGGGCCGGTGACGTCACACCTATTTTCTAAACTTTATGAATTTTTTTTCTGGCTAATTAGCATCTTTTTGGCAAAAAGAAAAGATATGGGTCTAATATTTCAATGTATAGATTAACATATAAAAAAAAATCGTGAAAACTGGCGAACTTTATACTGTTACAGTATAGAAATAGATAAACGTCATATCCAGTATCATTATGAACTGTGACATAGAAATGCCTGTAGCTCATGTTAACAGAACACATAAGTAACCAGTTACATCCATTATAAACTAGCCTTAAGGTGTCGTTTACCTAAATGACCAAAACATGCTTCACACAAGTTTGTGATTTATTTAACAACAAACAAATGTAATAGTAAAAAATTTGCGACGTAAATTCCATTCTTTCATGTCTGATTTATCGAAGACTATGTGAAACAAAATGTGTTTATTAAAACAAGATAATTCAAAACTAGTGAATGACCAATGGTAAACGACTCTTAAGATAGTATGAATTTAGTGGCGCCTCTCTAACCTTAGTTCTAAGTTCTCAGTGAATAAATCATGCAGATTCCTCTGAAATCGAGGAGTGCACCTTCTACTCCATTGTCTGTGGCGAGGATTGTCACGGAAGAATTTATTAGATGAGATGAAATGTAGTATTGTTCCAAATAACCGTCTTCATCTTAACTACGCATACACATATACAAAGAGCATGTTACAGTGTGAGTGTGTTTGTTTGTAAATTTGCTTGATTAATTATGCATACAGTAGATACGTTGTGTGGTTCTATAGTTGTTGCTTTTCTAGAACTTTACTGGAGTATTTCTAGCACAAAAAGAAATTGTTAGCTAACCGATTCTTGAATGACATCATTTGGACACCCATTTTTACTTCCTTGTACGGAGTAATAAGGAAGTATTGTAATCGCGAAAAATTTCGGTTTTCAGATTTTGATGGAAACATCCGTTTTGACCTTTTCTGAATCCATTATGACTAGTTTCGTCGTGACGTCTGTACGTACGTGCGTACGGACGTATGTGTGTCGCATAACTCAAATACGGTTAGACGTAGAAAGTTGAAATTTTGTATTTAGGACTGTTATAGCATCTAGTTGTGCACCTCCTATTTTTGGTTTCAATCTATAAACCGGAAGTAGTACTTTTTAAAAATATTTTGATAAATAATTAATTTTAGACAATTTTTTTTATTTTAAATGAAAGATTATGTGATTATTATCTACAATCGGTATTTTATAAATTTTTCTGTATCTTCTATCATTTAAGAATAATTAAAGTATATACTTATAATTTAGTATTTCTGTATCTTGTAGTCCATGATCGATTTGTTACTACGTAAAATTTAAATGATTATGACATGACAGTGACAGTAGCAGTGACAATAGTAAAATATCGTTTATATCTTCTTCTGCAGTTTAAATAAAATGACTAAAATATATTTGTGAGTATACTAGTATAATAAGTTAAAAGAATTTTTTATATTATTCTACATTTTAGTTATTAAGAAAAGTATGAACAAACAAGGCGTACAAGGAAGTCATGTGGTGTCCACGTCAGATTTTTAGAACAGTTATTTAGTTATTAGTTTAGAAGGAGATTATCTGTCGACCAATTGAATTGATAAAATTATTTACTCAATTAATCTACTTATAAATAAAATATTAAATAAAACACAAACTGCAAGAAAAAATCTATGTCTATGTTTGTTTGGTATTGAACAAAAAAATGTAAACCTAAATTTATTTATTTATTTATTTATTGACGTTTTATTTTAAGTGGCAATGTTCAGCATAAGCTGTTCTTATTCTCACACATAACCACTAAATCAGGTAGGTAAGTATGTTATTATCAATTCTTTTAATACTGAAATAAGAAGGTTAAGCCCAAAATTAATTATTTTTCACACCTGAAATCATTTTAATCGTTCTGACAAAATACCTCATTGCCAATTTTTACACATTCATATGGCAGGCATGATTCTATACAACTAAACAATTCAAGGTCAGTTGAGGTTAAACCACTTGCCAAATAAATAATGACCTTCATATACCAAACTGTACGGCTACCTAACCATAATACAGCACAGCTTAGCCAATAAAGAATAAACAGTATAGGTGTCATTCTGAAATAGTAAATAGTAGATATAGATTTCTAATGGGGCTTCTTGCATGGTATTCAAAATTAGGTAATAGTCGAAAACATACATAAAAATATACATTTTATTTAAAAAAATGAAAAAGAAAGCCAATGGAAGAATTGATTGCAACAAAAGTAACCATGGTTATATAAAAATTTAGCGGAAATTTTTTACAAGTAGCTTGAGGAACTTAACTAAAATTAATAAGCGGAAACTTTACTGTCATAATGTCAATGTCAGTTTGAGATTAAATTCAAAATTGGCTAAATTGTCATTTTGAGTGTAAATAAGCAATTAAAAAGGTAAATAATACATAATTAATTAATGTTAAATTCAAATTTAGTAAATATTTCAAGTTTCAATTGTAAAAAGAATTCAAAAATAGAGCGGCGGTGTCATTGCGATTTTCTTACCGAATATGCACTCGTGCTTAATTCATGTCCAGGAAATTTTTTATCGTGCATTCCAACAACGTAATTAGCTCTCGTGTACCACTCGAGCTAATTAAGACGTTGTTGGAAAGCACTCAAAAAATTTCCGGAAAGAATGAATGCACATGTGATATTATAAGTGAAAATTTTCTGTGACGTCATTAACTTGAACAGGAAGAGAGAAGCATAATAAGAATATAACCTGTGGTTGGCCGTTTTAGCTTCCCTCATAAACCGTTGTTATGGAGCGTACATTAGTTGAGTCGTTGCTATGGCTTTACGGCCATTCATGGTTCTGGGTTACTCTACGTCACAGTCACGTCACAGTAATATTAAAGTCTCTTTATTTTTTTTTTTGGCTTTATAAATTAAAATGTTTATATAATTTGATAATTTATTTATTTTCAGATAACTATTATTATCGGATTTATTTTAAAATTGGAATGAGAAACAATGAGATGCATTTTGATGTGCACTGTTTATTTGTTAATTGATTTCATCGGGAAACCCAATTTATTATCAATGCATTAAAACAATTCAATAACGTCATCTATTATTTTGTCCAAATTTCTCAGAATCAATTCAAAAAGAATTGTTAACGAATCATAAATCTTATTGTTATTGTTTCATTTTATTAACAAAATTTTCACTATTGTCAAAAATTCAATAAACTTGTTTCTATGTGATTTATGCAATTGCGATATGTATGACTAAATAATTTATGGTATTTTGAACGCATTATTATTATCTATGCATGTATCAGAGATTGTCAACAAGTGGTACTTATATTTTCATTTGCATTTGACACTAAAATATACGAGAGGTAAACAAATTATTTTTGCGTGTGAGGTAGTAATTTACATAAAATTTGTTCTAGAATTTTATATTTAATGCATAGCAACACTGTGTTTATTAACAATAATTTACAGTAGGAGACATGCACTGCAATAACAGAATTAAAATTTAATTTTTTGTTTATCGTTGAACACAGATTATTGCATTCAACTTATAAGAAAATAAGAACTAATTTTTTACTTTTAGTATAACAAATAATGGTTTTATTAATGCATATTAATTAGTTTTGTTTTTAATAGTCGATTCCTTGCAATGGTCGCAAAAGTGCTATGAAAAGATTTAAAAAGGCACATGCAGATCCATACTTTCTCTATTAAATATATTTTTAAACATTATCTGACAGTTTACTCGCAACGAAAACACTTTTACAATATATTACAACTTCAAAATGACATTGCATAGCTAGGATGCGGAAAAGTACAAGTTTCGGGCCTGTTTCAGGCAGCCGTAGTAGTGGGGAAAAGAGTGAAATAGAAATAATAGTAAAATCGAGAGTATTCTAGGAATTCGGAAAAAACCTAGACGGTCCGCTTAAGTCCAATTTATAAATTTGCCAAAATAATTTTTTAACAATAAAATCCTTATAATAATCTACCTTTTCATTTTCATTATACCAGAATTAATAAAATATAAATTGGATTAAACTACCAAATTACTACTCTACCCAGGAATAGACTCGTAATATCAATTTATGACATAACTTCCTGCTACCAAATTACATCTTCTGAAACAGCAGTCTTGTTTACATACTCGAGTACAATGTTTTAGGATGAATCACTCTTATTATACAATTTATTTTGGAAGTAATTGCAGAGTAAAGTTCTTCCTTTACTACGTTTAATTACGTAGTGTGAATCACAGTTGCTAGAAATGCGATAATTATTTCATTTGTTGTTTGTAATTATTTCTCATTTACCTTCTTGAATGACATTGTTAAAATATTTTCCTTTATTAACAAAATGTTTAAATTGTTATTAAAATATAAAATTGTCTGGTAGGTAAGGTAAGATTTCAACAACAATTGAATAAATGCATCATAGAAAATTCAAACAATATTTAAATAGATGTCTACTAAACAGAAGACGATTTTAAATAGAGCTATCTAATCTTCATGCATTATTCCTATCGGAAAATTAGAAAATTACATGAAAACCATTGCGTGACCAAAGCAATTGTTGGATGACTTAATATCTATGTGAAATATTTTATAAGTGCTCAATACGTTCGTGGCGTTTCTGTTTCCATATTAGGTTTTATTTGTCACAGCGATTAAGAAAGTATACCACGTGTTATGAAATATTCGGCGTTACTTCGATGAGTCATGTGAGGAAAATGTACTTGCAAGAGTTATCAATTATTTGTTAATATCTTCGTTTAATTATAGACATTTACAGCTCATTTACTTATTAATTATTAGTTAAGAGGTTCGTCTACCTAAAATCCAACCCAAAACGTACGTAGCGAGTGTTTTGTGGCCATTACAAGAATTGTGAAATTGTATATCAACAAGGATTATACACTTAAAGGATCATATAACAGTTGTACCTTTTTAAAATTTTAATAAAAAAATTGTACATGATTATAAAAATTCCGAAAAAATTCATAAACTGTACACGGTTATATCTCCTGATTTATTTTAAAAATTTGAAAAAGGCGCATCTAACCATTATTTCTCTATTAAATGTTTATATAAACATTACCTTGAAGTCAATAATAAACTAACGATTTACTCGCAACGAAAACACTTTTACAGTATTTTTCAACTTCAACATTGCATTGCTAGGATGCGGTAAAGTACGAGTTTCGGGCTGGTTTCAGGCAATCGTAGTAGTGGGGAAAAGAGTGGAATAGAAAAAAAGTAATATTGAGAGTATTCTAGGAATTCGGAAAAAACCTATAAACGTATAAAAAATTTGGTCAGTTAGTTGATTGTTTAACTAGTTAACATTTCAAAGTAGGAAGGCAAAAGTAGTTAAATTTTGGCATGGTCAAATTCTCATTTCAATGTTTTAATTTTCTCACAAAATGTGTGTCAAAATCTATTTCTTATTCAATGAAAGAATTCCCATCGTGTGATTCTATTTTCAACGACATTGATTAAATTTAATATCTAATGCATCCTGTGTTTCTTGCCTTGTTTACAATTTAAAATGAGCTGTTGTTCACAATCTACGAATCATAGCAGACATTTGAAACTACTGATAGTGTCATAATCTAGATTTCTAGATTGTAGATAGATAGCTGCTACAGTATAAATATTTTAAAAATATAAATAGGTTTATTTCTCCATTAAGAGGCCCGTCTACCTCCCAAAATCAAGCACAAAACGTTTTGTGACCAGTACAAGAATGGTAAAATTCCATTCCAATAAGGATAACATACTTAAAGGATCAATTAACAGTTGTGCATTTTTTTTTATTGTTATAAATTAACAATTACAACAATTGATGAATTATATAAACAAAACACTCAAATACTTTTCCGTTTGTTCATCAAATGTCAAGTTACAAACTTTAGCGAAAATGCTAATTAATATATCTAGGGATTCCCCGAATTAATGGCTTACTAAGCAACTAGTAGTATGAGTAATGCTATGAAAAGCAAATAAATTAGGTACGTCAGAACTTGCGTTGAATTTTAATAAGTACTTCATACCACCAACTCGTGTGAGCGGATTTTTAATTACAGCAAATTTACATTTGATTTATCGCTTTATGATCGCAAGATTGTAAAATAGTTGAACAATTTTACAGTAGCCACTGGTATATTAGATACCATAAAACATGAAAAAACACGACAAAATTATAAGATTATTATTTACACTATTATCACTGGTGCAATGTTGATATCTCTGTAATCTTTCACCTGATAGTGAGCAAGAAGAAGAAATAAAATTAAAGAATTTCTATTTTCTAATATCGTTGTGCTCCGAGGTAAATAACTATAAACATAAACATGGCAGCGATGTTTGCAATTATGAGGTAAATCCTAAATCATGAAGTTAACCACAATCGTGGATTCCTAGACATTACACAGAAGACAAATGCCAAGGAAGAACATTAGTTGTTATTAGTAAGAAGAAATGAAAGACAAATCAAATCGTGTTTTGTTGTCTATGAGCATTAATCATTATTGTTGTTGTAGGTTAGTTATTGCTGCGTTTTATCTGATAATCATTTTAACCACGAAGTATAATAAGTATAAACATAGGAGTAGACATTCCGTACCTTAGCAATACTGTAGATTTGTGGCAATTTTGTTTACACTGTATGAGAGAGAATGATCACTACTGGGCCCGTGCGTTACCATCGTTAAGCCTGTTTTACATACTTTTTTCGTCTAGATTTCTCGTTTGATTTCCATCCGACATTCGTTCGAGTTTCATACTTTATTTCCAAACTATTCGTATACAATCGGAATTCTTAGATTTTTTCCTAAATGATCCAAGTTAGGCAACTATAAAATAATTATTTTGACAAGTGACAACTTAAGATTTGAGGTTAGAATTTATAATGGACAAAATATTAACACAACTTGAATAACACGTACAAGTGCAAAACTCATAAACGGCAAAGTGAACAAATCAAAACAAAATATCAAAACTTTTAAAGGTTGGTCAAACTAACTTGAAATAGAACTGCGCATGCGTAGACAAATCTAGTATGAATCTCGAATAGAAAAATAGAGCCGGGCGTATAATTCTATACTAGAAAAAAGTATAGAAATCGAACGGAACTCGGATGAGAATTTCTGATTTACATTATACTAGAAAGGGCTAGTATAATGTAAAACAGTATTTTCCGTTGTTTCTCGTCATAGAATGCATGCTCCGAGTTGGCCCGTATTTTCTGTCTCTCTCTAAAAGGTAAACAGAAGGGCCACACTTCATCCGCCCCAGTGCGATTTTAGTGCAGTTAAATTGACTGAATTCTAACCAATTTAACTATAGAACTAGTACTGCTATTAAAATTATTCTGAAATTTCTGCGTCAGCATATGAATAAATTATATACTAAACGTATGCTAAAACCTTACGTCATCTAAGTCAGCTACTAATAACGATATGTAAATATTGACGTATAGATCACACCTCTTGTTATGTTACAGTTTATAGATCCTATTACCTACAAACACACAGAACAGAAGAGAGTTTATCATCTTTCATCTGGTATAGCAGATCATGTTTTAGATAAGAAAACATCATATTATACTTGACAGAAAGGCAGAATGAGTTTGTAAGTACAGGCTACACGGTGTAAACCTACTGCAGTTAATTAATTTTAAAGGTCAGTGCCATCTAGTGCAAATGATCGTGATGATGAAGTTGGAAATTTAATAATTCATCAGCTGATACGGAAAAAAGAAGAATATTTGTTGAAAACATTTCACATCAGACAGATCACTTGATTCACTTTCATTCAGGTGAATTTCTGACAGGAGCTGCAAATTTATTCAATAAAGTCATAGATAATAATAATAATAAAACGTCTTGTACTTACAGAGCATATCCTAACATGATAGTCTGTTGTACAAAAAATTAAAAAAAAAATAGGCAAAAACTAAGAGTTTACTTTTGTTATAAGGATCGTAACGTCAATTCATTATGATACTAGTCGCGAAGATTATTAGACGAGGCGAAGCCGAGTATGAAAAATTGATATGTACCATAATGGGCTGAATTCAGAACTCTTCTTTAAGTTGAAGAAGCATCTTTAAAAATATCAAACCAAGACATACGCAATTTTTTTCTATCTGTAAATGTTTCCATGGTAATGGGAGAAGATTAATTAGCTTAAAGAAGATTGATTGGTTACGATCCGTATTGCCTACAATTTTTATCTGCTGTCGTAAATTAGGAAAAAAGTAAAATAAATTATTTGGTATATGGAACAAACATTTAAATCTAAAAAAAACAAGCATGCAATTTTTGAAACTTCCTTATGCCTATGGCACACCGGTCGAGTAACTCCTCGATGAAACGAAAGAACGCACTCGTCCGCGATGAATTTCTATTTAATTGGTGACAAATACATCAAAGTTTTGCGCGAAATCAAATACAAAAGATACGTCTGAAATGAGATACATTCGTTTCATCGAGGAACAACTCGATGAAAATAGCGGCGCCCCTATTTTTCGTCGAGGACGGGGTGCGTTCTATCGTTTCATCGAGGAGTTACTCGATGCTCCTCGACCGGTGTGCCATAGGCATTACTCGTTTCCTTAGTAACGAATTGTTTGTTATTTCATTATGGTACTAAGGACCATACTGGATTCATTATGGTCCTTGGCCTATAATGAACGCTATTATGGTCCTCAAATTGAGACATCAAATAAAATTAATAAATCAATTAATATAGTAGTAGATCAATTTTATTTCAATAAACACCACGCTTCCACTTAAATTTTAAGTTTACTTTAAATGAACAAATAATTGTCAAACGTACAATCGTACAAATACCATTGCTGTCAAAAGTTTCGATATTTTTCATGTAAGTGACAGTGGAAGCGGTGAAAATAGCGATTATTGTCATGTTTACAATTTGATTTAAAGATCCCCTTTCTGTGATATTTGTGTATCTTTCTCGTATCGCAAGTTGATAAATGCCTCACATCAGTCCCGTTATCTCGCATTGTGTCCGATCTTCGGTCAGTCGGCAGTCAGAGTCTCAACTGGACATGTGACTGATGACGAACTATTGTCTGCTCTACAAACAAACCTACATACACGGCGGAGATAAGAGATAACAAATCTAACGCGTTCTCTCTGAGATATTTAGTTGAAGGGTAGGTCCAGACAAAGACGATTGTTGCTCTTGCTGGAAGTGAAACTCGACCGGAAATAACTTTCGTGAATTGGCGGCCGTTCGTATCCGGTTCTGTGCGATGTTCTGTATTGTTGATTTTTTATTATTCAGGAGAAACATTCACCAATTTTACTATCACCTGATTTGATCTACGAAAATATTGTATGGTTAAATTTGATAGCCAATTTTGTTAAGTATAGGTCTATAGATTAAACTGATTGAAAAAGCTAATATCTGATCCATA
Source organism: Agonum fuliginosum (assembly GCA_947534325.1). Lineage (NCBI taxonomy): Eukaryota > Metazoa > Arthropoda > Insecta > Coleoptera > Carabidae > Agonum > Agonum fuliginosum. Next base: position 3,328,430 of record OX384034.1, on the reverse strand, counting down.
AAGCAAATCTTATTTGTAAATTGCTACGCAGTACACAGTAACAGAGCAAAGTTGGAATTACGGTTACAAACTAGATTGCCAATTTCAGATAATAATAGTTGTGTTGCATTTGTTAAATGGCTTCTATTTAACATTTTTGAATTAATTATTATTGCATTTACTACGTAGTTCATATATGTCGTGCAAGTTTTCGAGTTAGGGCTGGTTTATAATACTCGGTTACTTCGTTTGTATTATGTAAGATGTGTGATGTGAATGACAAGTGTGTGGTTCATAATTATTTCAGTAATCTGCTAACTTGACGACATAACCTTTTTATAACTGTTAGAATGGATCCGTTTGTTGAAAGTTACATAGTTGGATCTGCAATGTTTATGACAATACTCATCACAATGTAAACAAAGATCAACAAAGAACAAATAGGACTTGCTTGTTGGGAAAAGAGTGAAAAGAGTTAAGTATGTAATTGAGTGGCCACAGTCTTTATATAGATACTCTACGAAGTTTTCTTAAAAGTTGGCGAACCTTTCTGTTACAGTATAGGTAAACGTCAAATCCAGTGTCATTATGACAATGAACCGTAACAGAAATATCTATAGCTCATGTTAACAGAACACAGAAGAAGTTACCAGTTACATCCATTATAAACCAGCCGTAAGAGATAGTTGGAATATAAAGGATGTCCAAGTTAACGTGCTCACCATTGGGATCTCGAGAACGGTAAGAGATACGAAGTTGTTTAAATTAGACAAAAGTTGCCTCTTGTGGAGGCCAATTAAGAAATGTTTTTGTTTTCCCACAAAAATGTAGGTGACTAGATATACACAAAAATGTAAATTTTGTCAATTTTTCACCTTTTTTGTTTGAATTAGTACACGTTTCTAATTTGTACGTTCTATAGGTAGATTTTAACGAGGAATTTACAGCAGTCCTCAAAAAATTTGTATTTCCTACGGATTTCGAGAAATAGATGGCTATTATGACCCGTCTTATTACAGATTTTTTCTCTCTTTTCAACGATGTAAAACACAAGTACATTGAAATTAAAATAAAGGCAGAAATTACAGAATCCTTATTTTTATAATAATACACTCTAGTGCCTTTCTCAGGGTTGTTGTCCTTCCAGTAACCCTGAGGAAGGCACTAGAGTTTGCCGAAACGTCGGTAGGTATATTAGAAAAATAAAAAAATTTCTTTAAGACTGCATTCCTGATTAAATCAATTTCGTTACTATTATTATATCAAGATTGAATTATCTCCGAGATTATCTCCCTATTTTGACAGGGCTCACTCACGGCGCTATCCCCAGCACTCCGTGCTGTTGCGCATTCCCGGGCCAGCTTATGTTTACTAGGGTAACGGGACAAACTGGTGTAGGCCCGGCCCTGCGTGTCCCGCATAGCTGGCATATCCGCAGCTACACACAGCAGCCGACAACGCTGCGCTCACGTGGCTCATCTGCCCAGCGCGACACGTCTCACGTTCACTGTTCACATGGGAGCTGCCCAAGAGAGGTTGTGGTGGATGAAATAGTTAGGTTTGTGATGCCGGATAGATTTGTCGAAAAGTTTACCCTGTTTCATACTCTTCTATATGCTTCTGAATCCCGGAAAGCTAACGACTGCATTTTTAAGTGTTACTATTTAAAAAAAATTTGCTTTGGCCACCACAGTAGGTACTTGCACTTTTGAATAGGGAATGAAATTGAGACTAATTTTGGTCGGATCGATTTAATTTTGTTTTCATTTAAAGATAAAGTTTTAATTTGGTTTCAGAATAAGATAACAATAAAAAAATTGCCATAAAAAAATAAGTACAGTGTTTGTAAAGGTAGATTCAGATCAAACAATTGTAAGTATAATTAGCTAATTTAACCAACCAGCACTCAACGTTCGCACTTATAATTGAAATTGGAACTTTGTGGAAGCGCTGGTTGGTTAATTCCGCACTTATAATTGTGTGGGTCTGAATCTAGCTTTGTGTATGTTGAGCTGGTCGTTGGCTCCACGAGTACTACAGGAGATACTATACAATCACGACCACGATGGAATGTTCTGTACGGTACGGGCTTGCCGTCCAATTCCATCCACACCATAGCGAAATATCATGTCAAATATCATATGATAGTAACCGTCACGACACCACGCCTACTATACTTATTTGCAAATAAATTATAATGTAGTATGCCAGACGTTCCCAAACACATCTTAAAGCTTCAACCACTTGTAGTCGACTAAAGCAAAAACGGTAGTGCAATATTTAGCATCATGTCTTCGATTTGAGATCATGTTAGTTATGAATTCTTAGCCACAAGACGACTTTTCAGCCAAAAAGTTTCCTTTTCTCGTAAGTCGTAGATTTTTAAGGAAGTCTTTATCTGTCTTTTGTATTTTGTTTGTAATATTTTGTTGTATCTGATAAAAAATTATGATTCGAAGTGAAAGGAATTGCTTTTACTTTGGCATTTCTGTAAATCAGCGATTCGATCCATCATTTAAGTACTATCACTCGCTAATGATCGATTGATTGAATATTATTAAACGAATAGAAACTTCTTCAATATTGGGAAACATGTAAAGTAATTTTCTTTGACCACTTTGTAAATTGTAAATTGCAAAATCGTAAAAGTTAGGAGAAAATTTGATGACTTACCCCTTCATTTCCTAGGAACTGTATCGTTGGAGTCTGGCTGAATTTGTTCTGTAACAAAAAATAACCGTTAGATTAATTCAGAAAGAAACAGTAACATATCAATTATATCCATTCATATAATAATGACTCATTCGCAAATTCAAAACTGTACCATTTTAGATATGGACAACATTCCTTATACATTACACATTACCTACAAACATTTGTTTTGTTTAACAGTACAGTAATCAATGAGAGGTTACAGCTGCACAAAAATCTTCCTTTGTGGTGTGCAGACCAGTAACAACCATAAATGGATCCCCATTCGACACCAGAAAAAAAATCTTTAATATGCATACACATGAAAATGCAACATCAGAAGATGCAGCAAATCTAGAAAATGTATGAGTAATAAATACCAGCATCAAAAGATTCATTCACAGGAAAACACAAATCTAGAATTTAGATTCGGCATGAATGCAAACACCAGGAAGATGCAGCATACGAAGATTTAAATCTAGAAAATCTCTTCAACACAAGTGGAACTGAACTAAATGAACAACCCAATACCATTTTTGAGTCCCTCATACTCGACTTTAACTATAACTTTTCGAGATTTGCATTGTCCTACGTTTGCATTTATGCCGAATATAAAATTCTAGATTTGAATTTTCCTGTGAATGAATCATTTTCCCGACATTTTGCCGTGTATGGAAATTCTAGAATTTTATCTTCTGGTGTTGTACCCATTCCCAAATTTATTAATAATAAAATGCCTTGTATCAAAAGATTCGAATTTGTAATTTTAGATTCGAAATATATGCAAGCACCAGGAAAATGCAAACAGAAAAGTTCAAATCTAGAAAACAAGTGGGATACACAAATTAGGTTGAACTAAATCAACAACCTAATACCATTTTTCAGCACCACATACTCAGTTTTGATTATAACTTTTTTCTAGAAATGCATTTTCATGTGTTGCATTTGATCTATTAATCCAGGTAATTTATTACTTATGAATTTTCTAGATTTGCATCTTCTGGTATTGTATGAATATTCTAGATTTTTATTCTCTGATGATGAACCCATTTCCGGCGTTTAACTTGTATAATTTATTGTTTCAATGATGAATTTACAATAAACAAACAGCATATTCCAAGTACCATATCAAAGTGAATCCCACTATCCCATAGCACTTAAATAATCATTCCCCAATCATTATCTCTGGTGTGTACGCGTGTGTGTTTGTAACACTAACACATCGCACGATCATGGGAGGCGTGCGTGTAAGTGCGCGATGACCAGTGGTCAGTAGCAGACACAGACTGCACAAGACCTTGGTAGCTTGGTATCCGCGAGGTGCGGACAAGGGAAATGCGGGGGCGTCGACATGGTACGCAGTCGGTGTGGTTCTAACGACTCAGGTTCGAATCCAGTCAGGTACGGCGTCCGCTTTTTTAGTCAAATATAGTTCTGTCAAAGCGTAGTTTGACCAAACATAATGAAGCCAAACTGTATTTTAGTCAAACTGTAATTTGTTCTACTGGAATTTTGTCAAACCGTAAATATGCCAACCCGTAATTTAGCCAAACTGTATTCTAGACAAACTGTAATTTCACATTCCGTATTTTGACCAAACCGCAACTTCGACTAATATTGTATTTAAGACATACATTTGGAAAGATTACGATTTGAGTAAAATGCGTTTGGCAAGATTATGCTTATGCATAACTGCGATTTGAGAAAAATACGTTTTGGATAAATTCCGTGTTGGATTATTCCGCAGTTAGGTATAGTTGCGTTTTGGCTAAATTACGGTTTACCTGAAAATGATTTGACAAGATAATATTAGTCGAAGTTTGGTGAAATTTCGGAATGTGAAATTACAGTTTGTCTAGAATACAGTTTGACTAAAATACAGTTTGGCTTTATTATTTTTGGTCAAAATACACTTTGACAAAACGGCATTTGTCCAAATTGTGTGCTCCCGTCAGGTACACACTGCACAAAAAATTAACAAAACAACTATGAGTACCCGTTAGTTGACGGTTGGTAACTGCTCACGCGAAAGTAGCATTCAACACAAAAATACAAATCTATAATATTCCAGGAATATGCACACCAGCAGGGCTCGAAATGAACCGGAACGCTGTTCCGGTTCGTGAAATTAACCAACATACTGTTCCGTCTCTTGAAATTGAACAGTTTTGCCGTTCCGTCTTGTAAAATAAAGAATAATACCATTTATAGTTTCAATTCTGAAGAAATGTATAGATTAAAAAAATACTGTAGGTAAAACAATTGTCTAAAAAAATTGACATTTTCAAGAGACCTACCGTTCGTTCCGTAAAAATTTCCATTTTGAGACCTGCACACCGGTATCAAAATAAAAAAAAAACATTCACAGGAAAATTCAAAACTGGAATTTAAAATTTGACATACCTAAATGGAAACACAGGGAGATGCAAATCTCGAAAAATAGTTAATTCCTTCAACATAAGGGAATACACAAATTAGATTGAATTGAACTGGACTAAATTTAAGAACCCAATACCATTCTTGAGTCTCGGTTTTGACTATAATTTATCTAGATTTATCTGTGTTTGCATTTATGCCGAATCTAAAATTCCAAATTTCCTTGTGAACGAATATTTTAAACAAAGCAGGTATATCAATAACTATAAATTTTATACGTTTGCATTTTCTGATGTTGAACCTTCCTGTTATGCCAAATTTAAAATTCGATAATTGAATTTTCCGGTGAATGAATATTTTAAAGCAGGTATAATATAAACTAAAATTTGTATAGATTTGCATATTTCCTGTGTAGAATGGTAATATGATATATCTGTCGGTACCGATAACTCATAATTTTATGTTAGGCTAAGTTGGCTTAAAAAGGTGTGAAAGATATAAATAATGTATACGTTATTAAATAGTTTTAATATTGATATACTTTTCTCCTTAAATTATTTGTAAAAACAACAATAAAATTACAAACAAAATATGATTAAGATATCAACGATTGGACGGTTGATTGATTTCAAACCTGTAGAATGATACATAATTATATTTGTCATTCATCATTCCATTTCAAAATATAATTTAAACATCCTGTTGACTAATAATCATAAAACATATTTATAGATCTAGATAAGAAAAATCTCATTTAAATACGAAAACATTTGGCATAATAATTGAGAATCCAACAAAATTTATTGAGCGAAAAAATTTAATTTCCTTCCTTGTCCAAATCTCAAAGAATATAAAGTTATTATAAATAAGAAGGTTACATAATAATTCTTAATGAAAGCAAACAAAATCAGTAAGGAAAAAACAATGAAATGATTTCTTTCCTTATTACCATAGCAACAAGCAGTGTGGGATGTTGTTTAATGTTTACGTTTGCATTGGATTCAACGATATAAGTTTTATTTTCGAAATTGCGTTCGATAAATGGAAATCGATAAATGCCAGCAATAAACTTCAGGTTTCAGTATCAGTTTGTTAATAGCGAGTTCATAATTAGTTAAAATTTCAACGTTAACGGACAAGATTTTATGGTAATAGTATTGATGCTTTTAGCGCATAAACAGGATATTAAAATAGTGGTTTAAAATATACTAGACGGAGAACAAATGCTAGTTAATTTCGACATTTATTATAGTGTTTTTATAACATACTATTGGACCAAAAGTTTCAAACGCATTATTAAGCATTTAATTTTAAGTTTTAGATATATGTTTACGTTTAGGAATATTTAAATTTAAAATCAGCACATGTCACTTTCTAGCACTAAAGTTTCAAACCTCCAAACTTTAAGTTTATGTTTACCACTTACTAAAACTATTTTAAGTTCATTATGTGATGTCGTGTTTCTTAAACATTTATATAAATGTAAACTTTCACACTAAATGCTTATGTGAATGAGGCTTAAAAGAGCTTCTCTGTTCTCTAGAATTATTTATTTATTTACTTTATTTATTTTGATTAAACCTTTCTACAGGATTAACTCCCAATTACAGAAAGGTAGATGATGTTAGTTGTAATAGTGGAATCTACCCACCCGTAACCACCCGGAGCCAGTGATGATATTGTCGGTTTCTGGGCTCGAACTGCGGACCGCTAGCATGCTAGGCGGACACTCTACCGCTGAGCTAACCATACTCGTCGTAAATGGCAGAACAAAAATCTATGTATGAAACTATAAATAATTTATATTTTCCTAGGTTTCAGGTACTCATGCTTGTTACTTGTTAGTAGTACATCCCATGGATGTAAATGTATATTTTACCTACAAGGTAAATTACGAAATAAATTACCGTAATTAACTGTAATTTACCAAACTTTTATTACCGTAAATTACCAAAGAAATTACGGATTTTTGTTTGTTTTTGTTAGAATTATTCACTAATAATCGTGGTTTAAAATTTCCTTGATTTTATTGATAATTTTTTGGTAATTTACGGTAAAATATCTGTAATTTATTATAATTAAAAAAAAATCAGTAATTTTTAATTTATATTTTTAAATTATCCAGTAATTTATTTCGTATTAAATCGGCAAATTACCAAAAAAATAAATGACCGTAAATTTACATTCCTGGGTGACATTTTGGTGCATTTAGACTGGATTCGAACTTGATGTAGGTAGATAACGCACTCATGAAAATGAATGTACAAATTGTAATTGTCATTACAAGTCCAATTAGACCAAATAAACCTCTCAAACATAAATCCAAACCACTTTACGCATGTTGATAAGATCAACGTTAAATTATATTAAGCCTCAACATTAAAATAATAATTACTCTTCTACCTGAAAGACAACAATAAACAGTTGAAGAACACTAAGCGCACAAAGCTACCAGTATGCAGATAGCACTAAAACAAAACACAAACGTACACAACAAACAAAAGCACAACGTGCCTCAAGGTAACAAACATCAGAGCATCACATTTTACCATAACGATAAATTTCACTTTTAAAAACTGGTTTTAACATTTAAGATATTGCGGTGATTTGGATTTTGACGCCGAAAGAACTGAAGCACTAAAAGTAAGAAAACGAAAATAAATAATTCAATATACATGGCGGTAAGCCAATTAAGCGGCACAGAATTCACTATCGGAATCAGATTTTTCATGTTTCTTGTCTTTCGAAACAAGTGATGTAGCTGTAAAAAATTAGGCTTTTATAAAAAGCCTAGGCATGTAGGCATATTATAAAATACAATGTCACATCATTTTATTTCACTCAGGAATGGTATTAGCTTCTTTATTTTGTTCAGTTCATTCAGTTTAGCTCAATCGAAGTTTGTACCAAAACCAAGTATTTAAGATTCAAGAAAGATACCTATTGGGTTTTCAATTTAATTCAGTGCAATCAGAGTGTCTAATCAAAACCGAGTCTGTGGAATTCAAGAAGGGTATTGGGTTGCTTATACCTACTTATTTCAGTTAAGAGTGGCTACCAAAAACCTCGGCACATTGTGTAATAAAATGATATGGTATATCGAGTCATTTAGAAATAGTTATTTGTCCAACTAGAGAGGAAAGCGCTTCTTTTTCCCACTCAAGCGAGAGTGGAAAAGGGCTTTCCTCTCGTGTTAGACACAACATTTTTTTCACGACATATTTAAAAATATTGTAAATGTAGAAGTAACACATTAGAAGTTAGGTTATAACTGCCATCTGTCAGAATGACGTTTAAAAACAACGAAATGTTTCACTGCGACCAATATGCCAAATTAAATTTAAGTTGTAAAATCGTGAAATTGTAGGAAAAGAAAGTTTAAAATGTAATAATAGTTTACAGTATATCACTATAAAATCAGAATTTTCAGTAATATAATACATTTGCTTACAATTTTTGAAATGTTTCATCGTAAAATAACACTGCTTACTTTCCTCTCTAGAGAGGGAAAACTCACTTTCCTCACTATTTAGCGAGAAGAAAATTGTGTTTTCTCCGCATGTCGTGAAAAAAGACGTTTTATAAAACAACTGATTTTATTATTAGCCTGCGACATAGCTATGACGAGAAATTCTCGTTTTATTTTCGAGACGAAAAGTTTTCTCGTGAAATCGATTATTGGAAAATTATTATACTAAAAAACAATCGCAAGATGGCAATTTTTTTTTCGAGAAATTGAAGCTAAAACCAGAAATATTTCATCTTGTTACTCTTGTCTTCCAAATTATTTCTCGTCTCGAAATTTTAATATGATTCTGAATTTATCGTCTTGTCTTGCGGCATTACTACTAAAACTAATTTTTTTTAATTAAAATTGCATAGCCGAAATTATGTTACTGAAAAACAATCGCAAGATAGTACATTTTTTTCGAGAAATTGAGACTAAACCCTCGGCTAAACCAGACATATTTCATCTTACTCTAGTCTTCCAAATTTTAGACAAGACGTACAATTTTCTCGAGACATTAATTATTGATTTATTTAAAAAATCGCAAATCAGGATTGTATTTTTCTGTTTAGAGAAATTATTTTTTGTCTCGAAATTTTAATATGGTTGTCAATTTCTCGTCTTGCCTCGCGGCATTAGTTAAAACTAAAATATGTCTTTTTATTAAAATTGCATAGCAGAAATTAATATTTTTAACTTAAAATTTAATTATACCAATGTTTGAAAACTAAATTATACATCACTGAAAAAACGAGTCTCATGTCTTATCAAATATGCATAAATTCCGCACTATATCTTGTAAACCACTCTTATTAATTAATCTACCGCAAACGCAACACTTATAATTAATAATTACCATTATTACAACACAGCGCATACGCATGCACCCACATAGTACACGTGCATTCGCATTACTCGTTATTGACAATTTGCATTAATTATAAAATAGGGCAGATAGAAACTGATAACTGCAATTCAAGTTTTCCAGTGAATTTGATGGTGTAAACTGGGCTTTCCTTGCGTTGATAGTTATTTGTGAGTGGGCTGTGTTTGACTGGATATTGATTTGATCGAGATTAAATGTAATTAACTTGTCACAGTGATTGGGAATATTTATTTGATTGGTGATTTATTTTTGCGCTGTTTGATTGGATAGTGTGATATATGCGGTCGTAAAGTTTTGTTATTCATTTAAATAAATCACACTACTACGTCATAGTGTTTCAAAAATCGGAACCAATAAATTTATAGTAATGACAAATATTTTTCTTTCAGATAAAATTCATGTAACAGATTATTTGAAGGCTAGGGAAAAACAGGAAAAATACTAAAGTAGTTATTTCTGAATCCTTATGGACAAACTTAGTTCGATTTAAGACCAATTATGTTCTCTTCTTATTAATATAATTTTAGATCGGAAGCTCATGACAGGTGATGGTCTCCCATTTCATACAGCATGCCTTTTGGAGGATACCCTATGGCAACATAGAAAAACGGGTATTAAACCCTTGCACGCTTTCCGGTCATACATTATAGAATATTGCATTTTCACTTGCACAACTTGTGTTTTTCTCTGATTTAATAATATATAATCTTTCATTTGAAATAAAAATTATTGCGATAAATTATTTATCAAAATATTTAAGAAAAGTACTATCTCCGGTTGGGAACACGCCACTGCGTCAAATTGCCGTAATGTCAAATACCCGCTGTGTCCAATTGCCGCAATGTCAAATTGCCACTGTGCCAAAACGCATCCCCACCACTTACATACTTGTAATAACGTATGTCGAGAGACTAGTGCAAATTTATTTCGACACAGAGGCAATTTGACCCAGTGGAAATCAGGCACAACAGTAGATTGACGTACCAAAACCGAGTTTGTGGGGCTCAGTACGGTTTTGTTAGCTTTGTTAGTGTAGTAAATACCAAAACCGAGTTTGTGGGGCTCTAGTACGGTTTTGTTAGCTTTGTTAGTGTAGTAACTACCAAAACCTATGCCCGATTGCCAGTATGTCTAAATATTGCTGTTGTGTTGGATTGCCGCTGAGTCAAATTGCCCGTACGTCAAATCTACTGTTGTGCCTGATTTCCACTGGGTCAAATTGCCTCTGTGTCGAAATAAATTTTCAGTAGTCTCTCGACATACATTATTACAAGTATGTAAGTGGTGGGGATGCGTTTTGGCACAGTGGCAATTTGACATTGCGGCAATTGGACACAGCGGGTATTTAACATTACGGCAATTTGACGCAGTGACATGCACCCCTCCGGTTTGGGGATTGCTTCCAAAAATAACTGGGTTCTTAAGATTTGTATTTCGACGTTATATACAACATTTGGTTGTTAAATGTTTGTAACTTTTTGAGTTATAGAAGCCGGAAAAAATGTTACAGACAACCTAACATACATACATACACACAGACATAATCTCGAAAATACTTTATTCGTATTCTATGGATCCTAAAACGTGCTTATCCACTAAAAACTCACACTCGAAAATTTTGACCCATCACAATACCTCCCTTATAGAATATGAGGCGGAAGATAAAAAGTATTGAATTTCTCGTTTGTTGATTCGTATTTCTAATATTAATATTCATGAGATGAATTACTTCTTTTTATTTAACGGGTTATGTTGTATTACACATACTTCTACACATATGTAAGTAATACTTAGTGAGGTATTTGAACAACCTTGGTACACTTTTTATATCTTTAAATGTCAAGGAAATAAAGACAACTACACGTATTGTCAGATACATTTTCATATTTTATCTGAAATTACTGAAATGTGTAATTTTGCAATTAATTCATTTCTTCCGTAATTTTATCCGAGAGAGAACGGAGGCTATTTTTATATAGTACATATCTATCTGTTATGTATATAGAACTATATTTTATAACTTATATTAAGGTGTTCGTCTACCCTAAAATTTTACAGCGTTACAGAGGTGTACGCCTCCCACAAAAGGATGTCTTAATGCTTCTATATTTTTTAATTTTTTGTCACAGAGAGAACGAAGGCTATTTTTATATAGTACATATCTATCTGTTATGTATATAGAACTATATTTTATAACTTATATTAAGGTGTTCGTCTACCCTAAAATTTTACAGCGTTACAGAGGTGTACGCCTCCCACAAAAGGATGTCTTAATGCTTCTATATTTTTTTATTTTTTGTCACAGAGAGAACGAAGGCTATTTTTATATAGTACATATCTATCTGTTATGTATATAGAACTATATTTTATAACTTATATTAAGGTGTTCGTCTACCCTAAAATTTTACAGCGTTACAGAGGTGTACGCCTCCCACAAAAGGATGTCTTAATGCTTCTATATTTTTTTATTTTTTGTCACAGAGAGAACGAAGGCTATTTTTATATAGTACATATCTATCTGTTATGTATATAGAACTATATTTTATAACTTATATTAAGGTGTTCGTCTACCCTAAAATTTTACAGCGTTACAGAGGTGTACGCCTCCCACAAAAGGATGTCTTAATGCTTCTATATTTTTTAATTTTTTGTCACAGAGAGAACGAAGGCTATTTTTATATAGTACATATCTATCTGTTATGTATATAGAACTATATTTTATAACTTATATTAAGGTGTTCGTCTACCCTAAAATTTTACAGCGTTACAGAGGTGTACGCCTCCCACAAAAGGATGTCTTAATGCTTCTATATTTTTTAATTTTTTGTCTTTGGACTAGAAATTTGAAGTAAAAAAATTTTAAAATGACGTTTTTTGCGGTTTTGTTGTTGTCAATATTTGATCATTATAAATGGCAAGAAAAATTTAAAAAGCAAGAAGCATGCAGCTAAGCTTCCTTTTTCGAATAATTTTTATTTTACTGGTATGAAATTGCATAGCTAGGATGCGGAAAAGTACGAGTTTCGGGCTGGTTTCGGGCAGCCGTAGTAGTGGGGAAGAGAGTGAAATAGAAAAAAATTAATATCGGGAATTCGAAAAAAGGTAGACGAGCCTCTTAAGACAATCCTCTACCGCGGCAGAACACAGCCAAAACATGGATTTCGCGCGCCACTCCACAGCATTTATTGTTTTGTTAAATATAATAATCTAAAGATATTGTTAAAGATACAAATTCAATCTACAAAATGGTCGATGCAGAATTTTAAAATTTTGCTTTAAAATCGAAATATGTTAATTTGAATTTTGACAATTTTTGTTATTTTTTGAACACAATCTTCTATTTTAAAACGAATTTTAAAAAATCGATCGGTTATTTCGCAGATTCAAACTTTGTTAACAACATATTAAAATTTGAAGTTAATTCACTTTGACAAAATTCTATTGGCCGAAAAATAATAAAGGAGTAAATTTTAGAAGCATGACTAAACTATCAACAAAGAATGAATGCATTATTAATAATTATTGTGCAATAGGTGAATGAAATATGAATCGCGAGTTTGGTCATGAACCCCAATTTGCTAGTAAACCTCTCCAATCTCTATGAATCAACTTCTGTAAATGGAAAATTTGCGTTAGCAATACAATGCGACAATTACCATAGCCACATATGAAATATGTAAATATCAACACATACACATGTACATAATGCTTAGTCCGCAAGCGAAACGACTTCAAAACAATGAAGAGAAAAACAAAACATTCCGCAGCTCTCTTCGGACGCCATGTCGCCGCGCAGTGCTGCTTTTCAAACACACGCGGGTTCAACGAATCCTTTTATCACTTTACGACTCACTAATTTTACTAACTTGTGAACGAATGGACGATCATCTGTTTCAGAAGAGAAGAGGTTTTTTACATCAATTTAGATACGAAAAATGAATTTATCATTGTGATAAAAAATGATAATACCCAATGAAATTGAATCTAGAAGTTCTTAAATTAGACTTTCGGTACGTACAAAGACCATTATTATTAATACATAAAATAGCACAAAATTTGCTGGTATTTTTTATTTTACTGTATTCTGTATTTCAGCTCAACCAAGGTCGTTAAAAGTTTTTGACACAATGTATCTTATACAAAAAAGTTCGAGGAATTCAATGCCGCAAACCGGAAGTCACTATCATTATTCGTTCAGAAATTATAGTTGATTGAACACAAAATTTAAAAAAATTCTATGTGACTAGAGTCTCGAAAATTATAAAAATTATATTGTAGATAGGCAAAACCTGTGGAAACGAATGCTTGAAACCGAAAGGCGATATTTTTATCCGTTGGAAAATTACAGCCGTTTTTTGTGTATCACGAATAAAACTAATATCTTGATTTTATTTAACTTGTAAGCAATTGACCTGAGAAAAATTTATAAAATACTGAAGTTGTAGGAAATTCAGTACAACTGTGTTCAAGTACTTTTGTTGAAAACCTAGTCCGTCGAGATCAAAATAGTCAAAAACTGAAAAGAAGTCGAAAATTTTGTTGTTATTTTATTTTTGACAAGGATCCGGATGTCTGCCGAGGTCAAAAACTTGGGTTTTTTATAAGACCACCGTCATATACAACATACCTACCAAAAAACTACCCCATTTGATAAAAGGTATAGGATGTTTAAAATTACTGAATTAATATTGATATTGAGTACCATTAAGGAGGGTCACTACTGGCGTAAAAATGGTGAAAAGTATGTTTAGTTTTTTCCTTGAAATTGCAGTAAAAATTAACGTTTTTAGAATAACAAAAACATATTTGAATAGATAAAATGCTTCTAATGCCACATTTTTTATTTTTGTACTCTACCTTTTTATATTCATGGCTAAACATGGTATTTTATCACATATTTAAAACAACAAAAATTAAAAAGTAGCATTAGACGCACTTGACGACAACTTCTAGCGAATTAAAAATAATTTATATGTTTAAAAAATCTTAATATTGCAGCTAGTTAATGGAAAAACTGAATATATCGTTTTTCGTCATTTTGACGGCTTTTATTGAACCATTTGTAATTTAATTTTCTGAATTAAGTAGATCATAAAGAGTTGTATTTATTTATTTGAATTAATTATTTTATCCTTTGTTTATTCATTTATAACATGCCGCACAGTGAAATTCAGCATTTAGATATCGACCCTCCTTAATAATTTAAAAAATGTAAGACTGTCACACGACCACACCCAAGACCCAAATTGGGTATTTATATACCTATAAAAATAAATAGGTTATTAAAAATTTAAACATTATTCTTGTAGTACAATAATGTTACGTGTAATATTTTAATTTTTTAAGAATAAAAAATATGTTCAACGTATTTATACGTAATAAATATGTATGATTATACTTAGTACTTTATTATGCTTGTGTTAAACATGTAAGGCATAAATAAATTGCCTTACCTATTACTCTATTAGAAATTGTGTATTAAGTTAAGATAATCTATGTTGATTTATAGCAGTATTATATAAATAGCATTCATGCTAAGATCAAACACTTTGCAGTAAATTAATAAGTAAATTATAACATGAAGCTAATAGCCGAGAGCGTTATATTATGACGTACACTGTGGTACCTACACAAAGAAAATATAAAAAAAACAGTAATGAAAATGTGTAGGTATGTAACATTTGATAATAAATTTCAACTTTACGAAACCTAAAGCTATTAATAAATCCCATTCTACTTTGCAAAACAAATACTATGTCAATATGATTCAAACACGCTGCTCTGCCATGTGTAAAATGGAAAAGAAAAAACTCTAAATTGGAAAATTTGCATGGCGACGTTGATTTTCGCCTGGATGACAAGATCCAGGAACCAGAAGTAGGTCAAACATGACGTCCAGACAATCGGGAATTCCGGGAAAACAGGAGGAGTTAATTGAAAGAAATTCGCACCTTGCGAGGCGAGAGAGATCATTTATAATCATTTGTACACATTTTGTCGGCTACATTCTTCGAAGTTTCATTTAATTATGTTTAGCAGGCTTGTAATACTATTTTAAAACCACACTGTTAAACTTAATGATCCACAATAAATTATAATAACAATAGGAGTGAATTATTATACTACTAACGTTTGTTATTTTGCCCATAAAACTGGAAGTTATAAACTCCACGCAATTTTCTAATTGATTAAAGCCTCATTCACATAAGCATTTAGTTTTAAGGTGTACGTCTACCCTAAAATTTTATAGCGTTACAGAGGTGTACGCCTTACACGTTTACTTGAATTATTATTGAAATATATGATGCTTTTACATATGAGTGTATTAACAAAGGATGTCTTAATGCTTCCATATTTTTATTTTTTGTCCTTGGCCTAGGAATTTAAAGTAAAAAATATTTAAAAATGACGTTTTTTCTCATTATTTGATATGATTTTTTCGGTCACTATATCACAAGAAAATTTTAAAAAGCAAGAAGCATGCAGCTAAGCTTCCTTTTTCGAATAAATTTTGTTTTACTTAATTTTTTTTAAATACTGAAGTTTTATGAGGATACTGGCGCCATGTTTACATTAATTTTCAAATTCAAAATGACATTGCATAGCTAGGATACGGGAAAGTACGAGTTTCGGGCTTGTTTTGGTTTCCTCCTCCTCTTCAAGATAATGACGTCACATAAAATTTTCTTTCTCAATTTACTAAAAAACAAAATAATTTTTAAATTAAATTTATATTTTTACATAATAACATTATACATTAACATTTACATTAATATTATAGGTAGGTACATAGATAGAAATATGTAATGTAATGTAATGTAATGTAGGAACAACCTTTAAGTAGGTACATCAAAGTAGAGTAAAATATTAGATCATGTCAAAACCAATGCCATAAAATTTAATAGCGTTATTTACAAAAAAAGGCAAAATTTTAAAAATAGTGTTAGCAGTTTATCAAGTTAATCTTTTAGTAAATTTATGTACATGGCATAATTTTACAAAAATGTCAATAACCTTAGTTTCTGAGTCATAAGATATTCAGCTGTCATTATATTAAATGGGGCTTATACTCTTTCTTATATAAGTATAAGTAAATTTATAAATTGATAGCAGTAAGTAGTTAACATTTAAAATATAAAAATTCACATTAAGTATTTATATGATTAAAATTCTTTGTTTATACGTAAGAAAACATGAATAGATAATGTTTGCAAACTTGTAAAAATCTTAATTAAAAAATGATTTAATTTTCTCTGCTCTATGTGTGTTTCTTCCACGCACGGTGATCAACAAAATTACAGGTCCGGCTCCAGAATAATTATAGCCCTATCTTTCAAAATCATTGTTTGCGTTTGATAATAATTATTCAACAATTTAGAGCGATTACAGTACAAGAAATGTTGAAACTTACTCAGAAACAATGAAATGCGCTGTTGTTAATTTTACGCATGCGCATTCTAGTCACGTGACGTCACAATTGCGTGTTCTAAATAATTGCGTTGTGATAATTGTTGGAATACGTAATAATCGAGCGTACTCCTTATAATTTTGATTTCTAATGTTTATGTTGAGCAAATAATAGAGGAGACACAAATTTGGCCTTGGTGAGCTTCCAGAAAAAATACTGCGCAAGCAATAGACAATTTATTAATTTTATTAATTTATACAGTAATTCAACGAGAGTTAAGTCACTCATGAGGAAAAAAAATTACTACACGAGCCACAAACTAGTATCGTAATCATTCGAATATTCGAGCAGACAATTGGATACTTACGTAGATAATTGAACTTAAATTTTATTTGAGTGTGCTATAAGTACAAATTCTATTGAAAATATATTATATTATCCGGCTCGAAGGACCATGAATTTATTGGGGTAGTAATTATATTTAAATCAACCCTTTTACTGTGGTGCAAGAAAGTAAAGAACTATTTTTTGTATTTTAAAGTTACTTTTTAATGGCCTATTAAGGCCTATCTCTTTCTATAAAATGCAAAGAAAAAGAGCATGTTACAATAAATCATTTTGTGACTTTGGGTTTCAAATCGATGACCTCATATTCTACAATGATGTACTTGCAGGTTGTGCTTACATGGCTATAGAGTGAAATTTACAAAAAACAAAAAACATTGCCGTATTTTGCCAAATAATTTTTAAATATTACTAAAAATGAGAGTTTTACATAAATTATTACAGTTATGGGTTAACTGTTTAAAAAAATCTTTATATTTGTGCATTAATCAACGTATACTCGTAATATGGATTTTTAAATGATAAAAATTAGCTCAAAGTTTTGCTAATTGATGTCACAGTAATTAATAATTTGCATTTATTGATTCACTATGAAGATGGAGTCATGATTCTTCATGTTAAATTTCAATTTGAAATTTTTTATAATACAGTCAGAATCGTTCAAATTGTTAATCTTCTGGATATACAAGTGAAGCGCCTTAAAGCAATAAAATTTGATACTCTTTACCGAACAATATGCGGTAAGATCATGACATGTGACCATAGAAGTAACGATGTGTGATGGTTATGTTTACACCTCAGGAGGAAAAAATTTTATTCTTGTAGATTGCGCAAAAAATCAAAGCAATTTTTTCCAATTTTCACAAGTAAAAGTACAACTTTTATTTTTAATATTTGGCTGATAAACTAAACCAGTAGGTAAATAAAATAATAGTACATTTATCTCTCTCCTCTGAAGTTATCTACAATGGTATAATGAGGGTCACTGTCTGTGTTATTAGTATTAAACAGTTTTCACTATCAACATTCAGCTGAAGAATTTTTAGAAATCTCACCTTGTGGTCAAGTGAAATCATTTTAGTTACCTGACGATTGACGCCGTAACAGACACAAGTTTTTCATAGCAAAAAGAAAAAGATTATTTAAATCTCTCGGGGAATTTTACTTTAAATCGCACCGACATAGAAGAGCCAAAGAAAATGCACTATAGATAATTAAAATTATTTCGTCGTATCATAATAATCTGTAAATGAATTACATATGTATCTTTATATAATAATAATAATGAAAGATATTATTACGTGTCCTTATTTAAATATCTTTCTAGTGCAGCAGAAAAATCTAGATTTATAAAAGTATTTGGTAAAAGTAGAGCAAGTGTAAATTGTAACTACAAATATTGTTTTGTTTACACTGATAATTTATAACTCGTATTATAATTATTATAGTCAGTTATATTGTCCAGTTATATTTAGATATAATGTATGTTAAACAAATATGCATTTTAATATTTTCACAAGAATATTTAATATTAATTACATAAAACAATAATAGTAGTATATAATAAAGGCACGGAATCAAACGAGATATAAAATAAATGGCCTATAAATGACTACTATGTCGTCATCAACAAAAATTTAAAATGTGAAAATATTCGTAGGCCATTCATGGGCCATTTCTTTTGGTGATGTACCTCGTCAGATTCCGAGCCTCTACTTTATATTCTTAATCGTATCAACTGTTATTACCTTATAACATGCAACATTTTTTGATAATTATAAACAACATAATACATTAGTTACTTATAACACTTTAGATACTTATAATTCATTAGCTACGAACTTAATACGTTAGATACAACCATAATAACATCAAAACCTTCCATAATATGCAAACTGTCAACTAATTTACAGATAAAATTGTTATTTTGTTTTAACATCGCTGTCGTTGATGATACGATTAAGCTTTGAATACAACGCGAATATATGCGATTTAAGCCTTCTTGGTTGTTCAAAGAGACTCGGTTTCACCTCGTCGCTTAGCAACATCCTCGGTATTATAAATCGCATAATATTCTTGTTATATTAATAGCTATAATGCGTGTCCAACAATAATATTGCAGAATCTATATTGTATTAAATAATTAATCACAATTAGTGTAACAATACCGTCAATATTGGTTTCTCCCCCATAAATACTATTCGAATTTGCTCTCAATTCATATGTAATTAATAAAAAATTATGCATGTAAAATATTAAACACAGTATACAATTATTAAACAATTATCAAGCTCAATGCTAAATTCATGTCTTTTAATCCGGTTCTTAAGTCTTATTATCGTGGCGGTGCTAACAAGGCCTTAGATTTGTATCTCTCTTGCTCTTGACAAATTCAAGGAGGCAGACTAAAGACTTCGGTGGGTAATTTCTGCTAGTTTACCTTGCGCGGATTCAAAGAATTATTTAATGCATTGTTCTGCAAAAGAAGTAATCAGCTTTGAATGTACAAGTAGTTAAAGAAAATAGCAGTATAATTCAACGAGAGTTTAACAATTAGTAGCAAACGATTGTACTAAATTATGTATTTATTTGATAAGGCAAATTAGAAATCACCCCTGTTATAGCTATTAATATAACAAGAATATTATGAGATTTATAATACCGAGGATGTTGCTAAGCGACGAGATAAAACCGAGTCTCTTTGAACATAATATAAGGGGGCTTAAATCGCATATATTCGCGTTATATTCAAAGCTAAATCGTATCATCAACGACAGCGATGTTAAAATAAATCAACAATTTTATGTCAATTAGTTCGCATATTTTGGAAGGTTTTGGTGTTATTATGGTTGTATCTAACGTATTAAGTTCGTAACTAATGAGATAAGTATCTCAGGTAGAATAAGTAACTAATGTATTATGTTGTTTATTTATTATAAATAAATGTTGCTTATTAAAAGGTAATAACAGTTGATGATTCGATTAAAAATATAAAATTTTCGATACAGATGTACCTACGTTTCTCATCAATATTGACATTATAACTGGATATGTTGATACAAAAAGTTCTATTGGCAAATAATAATAAAATGATTTTCATTGGTCCAAAAGATAAATAATACCAATACATGTGCCTCTGTGATGCGATGGTGCCAAATTTGTTTATTTTTTTTAACCTCTTCGACAGAAGAATAACTTCTACTTACAATTCTAATTCTAAATGAATGTCATTTTTATTTAGATGTTCATTAATTTTATTTTTAAAGGTAATAATTATGTTTACCTAGTGGTAGGTACTTACGAGTTGTGGAATTAAACTACTTATACCTACTCTTAATTTTTGGAACTTCTGAAAAATTATATTTAATTCGTAATCAGCATAACAAACTATCTATACTCAAAGTTATGGTACACACTGTATATTAAATCTTATTAAATAATCGTTGGTAATGATTTATTTGGAAAATTTTTGTGGGCCTGATCATTCAGATCATGATCTCACACCTTTCTAAATATTACTGAAATTTTTGTTTTCGTGTATAAAATGCACAAATTGGCGTGTTTTTTATTTGGGTAAAAATTGGAGAATACCGTGATTGGATTCAGCCATTGTTTTAAACTGTTGACCCCAATACTGCACTTTCTGAACGATGATTGTACAATATTCGCAGCTTTTTATTGTCATGCAAATTTCTGCACTTTTTCCCCACGCCGTTCAATACACTTTTTATTAGTTATTAATTTTCATTTACCGTTGAAAATTCATTACGTTACAATAGATCGTAAACTTGGTTCCCAAAATTTTAATTTTATTGTTTGCACGGTTTTTGCAAAATTGCCTATAAAATGAGGATTATACAATCTTGAACCTTTTTTGATTAAATTTCTTTTATATTTGAGAGAATATCTAGTGAAGCCATATTTCAATTATGACATCACATTGTAAACTGAATTAAATTTAATTTTGTTTAATGGGCCATGCAACTTATATGATAATAATTAACGTTTATTCTTATCGATAAAATCAAGATCTAATGACAGGAAATTGAAAATGATAAATAATTATCTTTGCTACATTAAAATTATAGTTAAGTGATTTATATACTAGTCAAGTATAAATATTTATCTCGTATTTATCAATAAACTATTGAAATTAAACAATTGCAACATTACCTTACAAAGAAATTATTATAACTATAGATAATGCAATTGCACTTTAGATATGAACTAACTTTATGCCCTGTTCACACAAGGATTCTTTCATGTTTTTGAATAATAGATCATAATTTTTTTTTAAATGGATTTGTTGTACTAGAGCCACGTCAGCGACACTTTAAAACTTTTACTTGGCTCATTTTGCACATGCTTTCTGCATAAATTTCGGATAAACGATGTAACCTACAATGAAAATTATGTTACACAACAAATAATATACATTACTAAAAATGATGTCTGTAATAATAGTTAATTTTGTATAAAATTCATAGCAATTTGATGAATTTTGCTCTCTCTCTTTCATTTATACTGTAAATTATATTTATTTCCAGGTATTTTTATTTAGCATAAAACATTCTAGAAACTCTAATGATTCTGTTGATATATTATTTATGCCTATTGCTTGTTCCTATTTGCAGAAATTTATGCAGACAAAGTGCATAATAAAAATGACCTTAAGTTGAGTCCAAATCGGAGTCAAAGTGTACTACCTTTTTTGTTATAAATGCTTTCATTTAAACGCAGACGAATTTTTGTTGCGAACTTTTAAAAGATGAGTTCAATTTTACAACATTTAAGAAACATTATTAAAATGTGTAGCTGGAATCACTATCTTACGGCTCAAAGAAAAAAGTTATAATACTGACCGAAGTAGCATGTCACTAAATGGGGTAACCAAAAAAAAGTTACCGATTTTTATGCAAAAATACAATACATGAATCTTCCCAAGAAAATTACGTTAAAGAATATTCAAAATTATAATAATTTTCATTCATAATTTTATTAAAACATTTTCCCGGTATCCTTTTCGTGACGTCACTCATTCGATTCACACAATACGACAATACTCACACGTGCATCTACAATTTGTAATGTTATACAACGTCGGTAATGTCGGTCGCTAAGTTCACCAACAACGACCGGAACATTTAACCTAACTTTTTAACTGTCAGTGGTCATTTTGATCAAAATTCGAAAGTAGTGTGATTGATAATTGTTAGTGTTTTACTAATTAATTAGGTAATTATATTTAAGTAATATCAAAATAAAATTTCAACATTATGAATAAAAATTAATTTTGTCCGCTAGGATGAAAATAATCGTTCGACTGAGTGACGTAGTGCTTACGTCAGCCAACTTAGATTTAAAATTAAAGTGCATTTTCAAAAAATTATATCTCTTGAACAAAACAGATATACGGCGTCAAAACTTTTAGTATGTATAATTTAATAGAATCTCTTCTAGGAAAAAAATTAATCATCTTTAGAAAAAACGATAAATATTCTTGCAGCCATATTTCCCGGAACGTAAAACTGCTCCAATTTTCCTCGTCATAACTTTATCCCTATATCCGTGACGTTCATTACAACAATTAATTTTTAATGAACCCGCTAACCTAACCAATACCCGTAATAAATCAGCCTTAAAAGCGCGCTGCATTTTATAACATCAATAATTATTATCCTCGTAAAGTGTTCGGAGTAAACACTGTTACACTGGCTTTCATAAACACTAAACATTGATGATCAGTACAAAACTGGGAAGAAAGAAACGTACTGAATTCTGACGTATAAATGCTTTTAAGAAGATTAAACATTGAAAAATTGTTGAGAGTAAATACCTTATGCTGCGTATGCTGAAGAAATGGAAAATTGTTATTGTGCTATCCAAGGCAAAAAGAAGTTCTGGTTAGTACATACCTGGAACAAACAAAACACAATTAATAATTTAATCTACGTTTACTTAACAATACATTTGTTAGATAACATAAATTATTAAATCCATCTTAAAGTAATGATGTATATTAAAAATAAGCATATTTAAGATTTCGATTGAAATCTATTTAAAAAACATCAAGTCAGCATTGTTTTCGGTAAAACTAGAAGTAAACTTTGAAATACTTAGTCATCAGCTTGTATATACCGTGAGTTTTATTTAACGTGAAACATGGGATCTTTCATATCCATGGTTACGAATTTGACAGCAATGTATTAGAGCGTTTCATTTTTAAAAAATAGAACATAAGTCTGTTATTGCCAAGTAAATATTACCTGTCAATTAGGATTGTGTTGTTGAAAATAATGTATACAATTGAAGAAAAGGTGCAAAAATGATACGTTGGTATAATGTAGATGTTAGTCTCAGACAAGTATCTGATTTATTTCGTGTATTTGAGAATTTGTTATAAATTGTATTCTGAAAAAATATCTATTAAATGTTTATATTTCTTGCAACTTTTTTCATGTCACAAATGATTAGAAATACATACATATTTCATTTGCTATGTTCTATTTTAAATGAAACGCTCTAATACATTGCTGTCAAATTCGTAACCATGGATATGAAAGATCCCGTGTTTCACGTTAAATAAAACTCACGGTACATTGGATGTTGGATGATTGCTTAGTGAGTTAAACCAACCCCTTTTTAAATTAATGATGTAAGAATTTCAGCTAAGTATTTTAAAAATTAGCATATTGAAATGTTCGTGTTTAATATCTTATTGATCTTGAAATGTCAATCAGAATTTAAAATCATGTAAATCACAAGGTTCAATTTTAATGTACATTGTAGCTGTACTACAAGGAAATAAAAGTTTTATTTCGCTCTATCTGTTCAAAAGTTTATTTACTTCCTGTTTTAAGCTAGATTCAGATCTACAAAATTATAAGTATAAGGGGCTA
This sequence comes from Agonum fuliginosum, assembly GCA_947534325.1. NCBI lineage: Eukaryota > Metazoa > Arthropoda > Insecta > Coleoptera > Carabidae > Agonum > Agonum fuliginosum. Next base: position 3,304,338 of record OX384034.1, on the reverse strand, counting down.
TTTTAACCAACCAGCGCTCAAGTTCGCACTTATAATTGAAATTAGAATTTTTTGGATGCTCTGATTGGTTAATTTAGCACTTATACTTGGGTAGGTCTGAATCTAGTTTTACTAATTTACTAATTATGAAATAGATATTTGTGTATCAAGTACGAATAGAGCATTGTTTGTTGCACGCGACAAGAAATTTGTTCAGTCGAGGCGAAGCCGAGATTGACGACTCGCCAAGGGCTAAAAACAAGCTCTAATCAACGAGGTGCATCTACAATCGTAACGTCAATGTAGCTAATTTTAAATTATTATGATTTGCCGTGTTTATAACAATTCAATGAAACCGTGGTTATCATATTATCAATCATCATCATGACAACGTTTATAAACAAAATAAAAAAAATTAACAAAATGTGCACAGTCGTAGTTTGAGGCCAATTTGACGCAAGAAATTGATCACTTCTATAAGTGTTTTTAAATATGAACATCTATTCTAGGCTCATTTAGTTGACCTGAAGATGGTCATAATCATGACCGAAACGCTGTCATAGCATAATATTAGTAAATAAAACTAGAGCCATATGATCCAAAAACGTGAATTAAATTATTAATTATTTCCTTAACATCCATTTCGGGCCCAACAATAACCAAATCTAAAGTTAATAGTTTTTTTGCACTTCCGGGACTAAAACTCTTCTTTAGTCTTTATTTTTAGGGACTAAGGTTCTTAATTTGATCCCAAGGGATTATTTTTCATATTTAATCCCGTTGTCAAGAAATTGAATTAATTATTCCCGTTGTCAAGTAAATACGTGCTATTTGTTACAGAGTATCTATGGTAACAATATAAATATTTGTCATAAAATTTACTGTCAAAATTGCAAAATGTGTATTCTTTTAAACTATTTTGCATTCATTTGAGGATGAAGTGCAAAAAATAGCGTATATACCACAGGACTAAAGTATCTTTAATCCCTCAGGTGATTATTTCCCTCACCTTCGGCTCGTGAAATAAACTTCACCCTCAGGATTAAATCATGCACTTTAGTCTCTCAATATATAATATACTATATGTACTTTGTCGCGCTAGTACGGCAATTTTGTACATCCTAACTAAAAACTGAATAACAATGTTCAACGATTGTAGCCAAAAATTTATTTCTCTATTTTATCCACCATTTCTCTTATTACTTATGGCCATTTCCACACCATTCACCAGTTTCCCCCATTCTGTCAACTTTACAAACTGCAAACGTTTCTGAGTTTCTGTGCAACCCACTTTAGGGTTAGGGTTAACACGCTAGGGTGGCTTGGCTGTAGAGATGTCCGATTTGGTTGGCAAGTTCTCAACAATGGACTTTAGGATTCGGACCCGGATCTGGTTCTGAATTAGCGAAATCAGTGCAACTCAAACCAGGAGGGCGAGCACAAAAGATGAGAGTGAGGTAATTTGTGCGAAACTGGAGGAATTACCAAGGACTGAGGAAGAACTCCTAAAGAGGGTTGTTATTTAATCACATACATTACAGTTCTATGTAGACTCAAATCTCAAATAAATTATATCTTTCACTTTATATTATGTAGAATATAATTTTTTTTATTATGTGAGGTAGTGATATCAATATATTTGTAATGTGGGTGAACCCTTATCTAAAAAAATGCATACTTCGTAGGTAGATTGCAAAAAGCCAATGCATGTAGGCATATTATAAAACACAATGTCACACCATTTTATTCCCATCGAGAAGGGTAGTAGATTCTTAATTAGTTCAGTTTAATCAACCAAACCTGAGTATGTACGAAGTGTATTGGTATTGGGTTGTTCAGTACCAAACCTAAGTATTTAATTCAGTACAGAGTACCAAAACAAAGTCTGTGGGTTTCAAGAAGGGTATTATTGGGTTCTTTCATGATTTAGCTTCGGCCGAGGCTTTGGTATATATTATGATATCGGAGAGTTGTAAAAGCGCATTTCAGGTCATCAAAACGTATGAAAAGCGCAGAAATATAATCAGATCGAAACGTTCAATAAGCGCATTTTTCGAAAATGAGATTTCTGACCATAACAAGTTAGTCCAGATCGTTTTCGAGTATGATGGGGTTAAGTTCAGAAAAATATTAGGTTAGGTTAGTTTTAAAAAATTCAAAAACTATTGTAGGAAAACTGTCGTACAATCCCTAAAACCATTGTGCTTTTCAAATGTCCCCTTCTGCGCTTATATAACGTCAATTTCTGCGCTTTTCGTACGTCGATAAGCAAAAACAGATAAAGGCCAAATGCGCTTATATAACGCACCCATATGATATGCCCAGTCATTTAGAAAAAGACTAGGCGTTTTATAAAACGAATGATTTTATAACTAGCCTGTGACATGCTAACATATCCATTTTCCAGAGGGATGGGAAAATATCGAAATAAACATCAGTCAATATTACTTTTCGTTTGGTATCGATGTATGGATAACTCAATATTATCGATATTTTCCAATAATTATCGACATATATCAACACATATCGGGTTATCGATACATCGATACCAAAAGAAAAGTGATAGCAACTGATGTTCATATCGATATTTATCGATATTTTACCCATTCCTATCTAGAACACGTTATAGAATATAACGTATTCCAGGATAATATAATCCGATGCATACCAAACGCGACATACTTTTGGCAGTATAGGGTACGTCGGCAATTTGTTATGACCCAATAAAATATTATTCAGTACATACTTCTTGCAAAAATTCCAACTTTAATTTGATTTCTCCTATTAATAATTAATTCTGCACAATTTTCCGTTTATAAACATTCCGGCATAGTATTATTAACATTCTGAAGTATTACTCGTACCAAGAATTCTGGCAATATTTTGAAGTATCCCCACGTATTCCTAATTTTCCCTTGTATCTTAAGTATTCCAGCATATTTCCGATATGCCACAAATATTCCTACATATTTTAAACCCCTTCCGGAAGTTAATCTCTTCGGTTTAAAGTTATTTTAACCTTGCCACCTTGTTTTATCCATAACAATTTATCAAAATTACCAATGTAGGTACCTAATACAACAAACAATAGTGCATATTGTTCGCGTTGAGATTGCATGCAAATTTCTTGCAGAATCCGCTGGTCCGTATAAGGCTGAGCACGGACTCTCGTTTATCGTCCACTACAAGCTTCAGAGCTGTTCGGTAGCAGCTAACTTCGCACCGGTCATCAATGAAGGAATGGTTCATTGAATTTTCTGGACACGAAGAGAAAGTTGGCCGGACTTGTTTTCGACGTTTGGACGTTGATACTTTGATATACTACTCCACGCATTGGTTACTTCAACAACTTTGTAAATTGTGAGAGAATTATCAGATGAAGGTAATTGGTTCCACAACTCACAACATCAATTTTGTGTTAACCCTCTATTGGTCTTCTTTCAAATATTTATTTATCCTTTATTGTACTGTGTAACATATGGTTACAATAATTTCAAAAGCATTTTTCACTCGTACTCTTCAATTTGAAGCTTCCCAGACAATGTAAAGCTTTATTAAATGAAGGAGATAACATTTTAATTTCTAACCTGCCATCTAGTCACATTTTTATTTGAAGTGCCTTTGTTTTATATAAAGTCTTGTCAAGGTTTTTTCCCTGAATTCCTAGGATAATATCGATATTACCAGCCCGAAAATCGTACTTTGCCGCATCCTAGCTACGCAATGTCATTTTGAAGTTGAAAAATACTGTAAAAGTGTTTTCGTTCCGAGTATACTGTCAGTTTGATATTGATTTCAAGATAATGCTTTTCTAAACATTTAATACAGAAAAAATTGATTTACAGATGTGACTTTTTAAAATTTGTAAAAATAATGAGAGATATAACCTTGTAAAGTTTACATAAATTGGAAATTTTTATGAATTTTCCGGAAATTTTATAATCATGTAAAATTAAATTTTACTATTCTTGTACTAGCCACAAAACACTCGCTACGTTAGTACATTTTATGATGGATTTTAGGAGGTGACGGACCTCTTAAAACCATGACCAATATTGGTATCAAAATCAACGTAACCATTTGATTTCAAGAATAAGGATTAAGGAGCCCTCCTGTTAAATGACTATATCTACGACTATTGAAAAATAAGTTCATTATACAATTGTTTAATGTATCCCATTACCCACTAATGAGATTATTTAAATAATAATGCAAATAGCTATTTATTCAATAAAACTTCTTGCATTAGGGCTTTTCATTAATAGAACTTCTTGTATCAAAGCATAATATTCAAACAATAGTCCGTTGCTGTAACGTTCACAAATTTGTAAAATTATTTTTGACAGCTGTCAGTGCAAATTTATCTTATAAAATGAATTTATTATTTAATATAGTCGTGGATAAAGTATAGTATTCTACTCAAGTTTTACTTACATGGCAATTACTCATGTGTACTTTCATTATTTTGAGTAATTCATCGAATACAAATCGAATACTATGGCAGCAGTTTGAAATCATTATGAAATGACTTATGGTGGGATTCTGTGCAAATCTATAAGTTTTACAAATTTGTAAATCTTTAAATATTGAACAAAATCACATCAATGTTTGTTGACAAATATAAAAGTGTTCACATGCTTATAAATTTCATTGCGATTTTGTTTAATATTTACAGTTTTATAGATCTGTAGCAACTACAAATTTTCACAGAATCGCACTATAGGTTACGTGATTCAAAAAGGTTGTATTTTTATTTTCTGACACATTTTGGTATTCTATTTTCTAGATTGCGTCCATTCCCACTTGAACAGAATAAAATCAATTCTAATATCCAACACATAACACGCCCATCGGAATAAATTTATTCAAATGATATTCATATTCGCACGGAATTTAAATAAATATATCTACATTTAAAATGCAGTTTTTGTCGTTCCGTTCTCGTACTATATGTACGTTAGCGCAAATGCTATTACAGAAATGCTGGGAACCTGGTTACACCATTACCAACATTTACAGCACAAAAACCCTACACGATTTTACACTAAAGATGGATAAGTGCAAATTATTCCCGTTGAAATACATTTTATCGTGTGAGCTGTCAACTCGATCATGGTTGTTAGTGGATAGCACACCACAAGGAAGATTTTTGTGCAATTAAACCGTACCTGACTGGATTCGATCCTGAGTTGTCACGGTCACATAGTTTCCTGTACTTAAGGTGTTCGTCTACCCTAAAATTTTATAGCGTTACAGACGCCTCCCACGTTTACTTTAATTATAATTGAAATATATATATATATGATGCTTTTATATATGACTGTATTAACAAAGGATGTCTTAATGCCTCTAGTTTTTTTATTTTTTGTCTTTGGCCTAGGAATTTGAAGTAAAAAATATTTAAAAATGCATGCAGCTAAGCTTCCTTTTTCGAATAATTTTTGTTTCACTTAATTTCTTTTAAAAAATACAGAAGTTATTATGGGAATACTGGAGCCATGTTTACAGTATTTTTCAACTTCAAAAAGACATTGCATAGCTAGGATGCGGCAAAGTACGAGTTTCGAGCTGGGTTCGGGCAGCCGTAGTAGTGGGGAAGAGAGTGAATATTGAGAGTATTTTAGGAATTCGAAAAATAGGTAGACGAGCCTCTTAATCTTTCTACAAACTTCGAAACACCTTAGTGGTCTAAACTTCAGGTAGCCAGGTGCAACTGATTTTAAATCTTTACAAAGGAAGTGTGGGCGACTAAACGACGGTTAGAGAAAGGGACAATTCGTTTTATTTTGTACCTTTTTGGGTCTTAGGTGTTCCTTGTTCAATTTTATGAGCTTCATCGTTTTACATTTTGTTACTGAACTTCGTTGAATATTTCTGTTACCACCTGCTATGAAAGTGTACTAAAATTTGAGCCAAAAGAATTGTCGAAAATTTTATGATGAACAGTAAATGACAGTCCTTCTAAGATCTCATTTTAAATATGATGGTTATGGTTTATGGTAATAATAATAGAGAAACAAATAAGGAAACATGCACACCTAAGACGTCTACATGTAGTTGTCAGTTATGTAAACACTCAAATAACTATTTTGTACTCATAACCTAAGAAATGTCATATGAAGCAAGCAATTGACAATCGGAAATGTCAATTTCCCAGTGTAGTCAATCAGGAAAAAGCAAAGAACACTGGCTTTCTTGAGCATTCTACAATAAAATCATCTTCAAAATAAAAAAATTATTTTAATGTTACTTCCCATGATTTTCATGTATTAAAACCCATAAACACCATCGATATATAAAAATTTTGAAATAAATATGTGCGACTAGCGCGCCATATGTCGGTAGTAGTGAGTAAAAAAACATCGTAACCTCAAATTTAATTATCAGTCTACAACTATTTATAGTTTTATACAAAAAACATTGTACAAACCTCTCTTGCGGGAAGACACCATCCCAGCAATCGCGTAAATGCAACCCTCGCTTCGCTCGTGTTTCAAATAACCGCTCATGTGGAATAAAAATCTTCCCGCATTTGGTTCATAAATAACTATTTTACTATAAGTAGTTATCAATTGGCATTTAATAATAAAGCGTCAGAAACAGATCCAGTCTAAAAATATTCGAAGCCATAGATACAATTCCATTTATACCACAATTCTCAGAATAGAATCTACGCATTTTTCTAGCTCTGGCACTAGAAAAACAATTGAATTCCGGTATTTTGGGAAACCCTGTTTATCATATCTCGTTGACGGTTGACGTAATACCTTCCATCTCTCTTTAATATTTGTTTACTACTTGTTGTTAGTAAATCATCTCAAGTGCCGAGTTTGATTCTCACATGTCGCGCTTGCTGTAGCATGTGTTTGTGTTGTTATTTTGTTTATAAAACAAAAGTTTGTTACGGTAAATTTATTGATAACAAAAGAAAACTACTTGTCGATCATGGGACTATGTCACTAGATCGTTTAACGAAACAATTGTCAATAAGTTATTGTTAAAGAAATGTTAAATGATTGTTGAATACTCTTTTGTATATGTTTTGTAGTTATAGATCAATGGACTTTTATGTTTGTGGTAAATTGGTTGCGTGTAAATGGTGCTTTAAACCGTTTGAATCGACTAAACTAAATTGATTATTTTTCATTCACTTTTTACAAATGATACATCATTTATCTCAAAAACTAAGCACAAGATATTGAACTCCAAAGGCAAAAGGAAAATAAAAAGTAGATGTCGGAAATCTGAAATAAAAATTTTACCAGCCGCAACTTTTAGCTAAAAATTTGTATGCCCATGTAAAACGACGCGAGGAATTTAATCAAGTTCATATCTTTTGTGTTTTGCCATTTTAGAGATATTGAGAGTTGTTATAGTTAATTTTTGGGAAGCATATATATTTCATAGATTTTTAAATTTCTTAAAATTTGTTAAATTAATTTAAGTGAAAGAAAGATGGAATTGGAAGATGTGAAAATCGGCATAACTTACGTTTAAGAAAGTTTGAATACAATGTACCTACCTAAATACGAGCATTCACAGTGCTTAAAAGTTAAAAGTAGGACTATTTATGGTGGGTTTATACAGACAAGAAAATTAAGAAATTGAACTAATAAAGTTACGAGTAGCACGTACCCGGGAATTGCCACCTTTCCTTATCGTCATAGTTTGTACATCACGTTTAACTGGTCCATGACATGAGCGGTGATTGGTGAATGTGATTTATTTGGTGTTTCTATTAGTTAACTATTCCAAAAATTGCGCCTTTTAGTAGTTTTATGTATCATATAACTGATCATCTATTGTCCGCTCCGCTCGTACTCCGACATAAATTTTGAATCGGCCTCTACCGGTTTCAACCTCACTTAAGTCTTCCGCAGGAAGTGATTAGTTAAAAATTAAAAAAAAAAAAAATCAAACATGAATAATGTGAGGAACATTATATAATCATATAAAAAGTCAAAAGTTAAATTGCTCATTTAAATTTAAACCTTAAAACTAAATGCTGCTCCTAAATCTCCATTTAATTTAACAATTGTACATAATATTCTTTCAGGTAAACTGTAAATTTTCCACTGCCTTCCGCGGCGAATTTCAAAGCCAATGCTAGGACCTGTTAATTTGTATCTCTTCGCATCTTCACACACATACACATGAGATAAACACACGCACACGCACACACAGAAGCACGTATCACACACAGAAAGGTGGCTGTGGCGTGCGGACCAAGGCTGAAGGCTGATGATCCGTTACCAGACAAGCCTACTTTACCATTGATCGCGACGAGAAGGAGACAGAGGGAGACGGAGGAATAAGGAGGTTGGAGCAATGATGATACAGTAGCGAAGAGGTGTTTGTGGATTGGAATATTTCACTTCTGAATTTTAGAAATATTGGACAACAAACAATTTAGTTTTATTTTATTAATGTAGTGACGATATTGTCCACAGAATTTATATATTATTTATTTATTCGGCATTGAACTCAAAATCTGAGACAAAATCATAAAAATCTCTTGGAGAAAACAACATGGTTTTATTTTCTTAATATTCATATTGTATAGCGTTATTATGTTTTCAAAAAGCAACTATCTAATAACAAGGAAGATGAACCTTCGGTTCTCGGTAAAAAATATGAATTTATAGTAAATAAAATGACAAGACGTTGAGAAAAAGAAGAAAAATGTAGATATTGAACTTTTATAAGTAATTTTATAATTATTACTAACTACCAAGCAGAGCTGGGCAATACTTAAGTATTTACGTACTTAAGTATCAATTTTTAATAACAACTAGTACTTAATACTTGTACTTAAGTATAAATATTTTTTTGGTACTTATTACTTTAAAATTTTAAGTACTAAAATAAAAACTTGTACTGTAGACTTATTTTCATTTCATAATCGTAAATAATTACTGAAGTACTTTTTAAATACTTAAGTTTTTCAATAATACTGAAATAATGTAAAAGTACTTAAGTTTTTTCAATAGTTTGAGTATTATACTGTTCAACCTGCGACCACAGCGACAGAATACGACATTTTCACTGTGAATTAATCTTCCTCGATAAAAAAAGATAATAATCGAATGTAATAAGGTTACAAATGTTACAAACCATGTAATTTATTATATTAATTTTAAAAAATACTGCTACTTGAAAAATACTTATTTTTAAGTACTTTTGACAAGAAAAACTTATACTTTACTTAAGTACTGCGAAGCTTTACTTGCAAATGTACTTGGTATCAAGTACTGGCCATAGGTAGTACTGGTACTTATACTTAAGTATTTTGATTTCGATACTTGCCCAGCTCTGCTACCAAGTACAATTTTTTATTAAAATTTTAAGAAGGCACGACTGTTTATTGAACTTTTAAGTATATTGTCCTTGTTGAAATAAAATATTACCATTCTTGTATTAGCCACAAAACACTCGCTACTTTATTTTAGGCTGGATTTTAAAAGGTAGACGGGCCTCTTAATTCCATATGAGATGCTATATTTTTCTTAGAGTAGTAAAAATGGAAAACTTAAGTTCATCCGGAAGATATTAAGCAATAAATTGTTTAAAAAATTCAGGGACTCAGGTATAGAAATTAAAATTTATTTCTTAAGTGACATATTTTCCTAAGATTATCAAGATATTAATTAATTGTTGCTATATTTTCATATTGAGAACAATAAAATGTAGACGGAATATTTTAATCAATAATTTGTTATAAAATTCAGGGGCTCAGGTAGGTATAGAATTTTTTTTTCTTTATTGATATAGATTTTCTAAGATTCTCATATGATATTAATTCATTGCAGCGACATTTTTGTATTAACTACAATAAAATATATACTCACACGGAATATTTCAATCAATAAATTGTTAAAAAATTCAGATGCTTAGGTATAGAAATTTAAATTTATTTCTTAAGTGATTTTCCTAAGATTCTCATATGTTTTTAATTAATTTGTTGATAAATAATTGCTGCGATATTACCATATTAAGTACAATAATATTTAATTGTTAAAAAATTCAGGTATAGAAGTTTAAAATCTCCTGACATAATGAAGTCTACAATTTTATGTATACCTAAATTACTTACGATTCAAAATAATCAAAATGTTTCTACGTCAGGTAGGTAGGAAATAGTTTTTTCAATTTTTCATTAATTTCCATTCCAGTAAAAAAGCTTCCTATATAAACATAAAGATTTGGATGTTCTGCACGTTGTTAACGATTTTATTGTGACTCCGGCACTAATAACTTAATTCCCGTACTTCAAACTTTAAGTTATTAAATTCCGAGTCAAAATATAGGTTACGTTAGTTTATTACCTCCTATTAAATACTACCTTATTTACTGATAATTACACAATGGACAACAACAGCTTTCTAAGATCATTTCTTTCAAAATACAGTTATGAGAAAAGCCATTTATTGCTCAATTTATTCGGTTTATTGTCATAACATAAAACCGAAAGATTCGGGTAAATTGGGACTAATTAACCGGGCTCATAAAAGAACCGTTTAATAAACAGAATCACTCTATTCCGCATTGATTTATTAAGCTACATTTTTTGGTAGACTAGTTCTTTTATCAAGTGAAAACATCAATGTTATGGATTAAATAAAATATATTTGGCATTACGTCAGTAAAATATAATTCAATTTATAACAAAAAATTTATTTGTAATAAACATTAATAAGTTTTTCATTTATTTTTGCACTTCCGGGACTAAAACTCTTCTTTAGTCCTTATTTTTAGGGACTTAGGTTCTTAATTTGATCCCAAGGGATTATTTTTCATATTTAATCCCGTTGTCAAGGAATTGAATTAATTATTCCCGTTGTCAAGTAAATACGTGCTATTTGTTACAGAGTATCTATGGTAACAATATAAATATTTGTCATAAAATTTACTGTCAAAATTGCAAAATGTGTATTCTTTTAAACTATTTTGCATTCGTTTGAGGATGAAGTGCAAAAAATAGCGTATATACCACAGGACTAAAGTATCTTTAATCCCTCAGGTGATTATTTCCCTCACCTTCGGCTCGTGAAATAAACTTTCACCCTCAGGATTAAATCATGCACTTTAGTCCCTCAATATATAATATACTATTAGAACACTGATGGTTGGTTTGGTTGAATATTGAATTGCAGACTTATGTCACAGTCTTTACCATTTTCTAATGCAGAATTTTCTAGATTTTGGCTTCTCGATCGATACTTATTAAGGCTAATTGACTTTAATTTACTCTCCGTAATGACACATTACTGTTCAATTGAATTTTTAATCAGTGATTTCATTAAGTCGGCCAGTTTTGTAGCTCTCAATATTCATTATTTAGTAATTGTACTTCATTTCAATTTTAGATTCTATTGGAATTGGAGCCAATAATCCAATACAAACAATATTACTCCATTAAGAAGCTTATTGGTATTTTCATTTTGTTCTGACTGAACACAAGATAATTTGAATAAAGTTTATTTTGTGTATTATTTCCATACATCTCGAAGACTCACATTATGTGACGCTGTTACAACCAAATTGGGTTATACAGGTTGTTTCATAACTTCGAGTACCTACATACGTTAATGGTTATGTTGTTTGATATGCTGATTACGAATCTAAAATAATTTTTTTGAAATTCGAAAAATTAAGAGTTGTTTACCTATAACATTTTTTGTAGTACTGCACTGGATTCGTTTTCCTATTAAATACAAACAATAGAAGTAGGTAATGAACATCTTAAATTACATAATACTAGTAAAATAACAAACGAAATTTAATTATTTTTAATGAAACAATAATTACTCCACCCACACTACGAAAAATTTTTGACTAGGAAACATGGAAATTAATTTTGCGATTTTAAGAAAAATTCTTTTTTATTCGTAATCAGCAAATCAAACAACATATACTCTTAACGCATGTACCTGAAGTTATGAAACACCCTGTATGTATGTAGTAACCATTCTCATTCTGCCATGATTTACTCTCGTTTGCGTATAAAAAATTCATTTGATATAAACACAAATAAAAAGTTAATTTCCTCAAGCCCATTTATCAACGCAGCCATGAAACAAACACAAAAACAAGTGAAGTGATTCTCAAACGAAACAAAAGACTACACAAGCTGTCAAAACACGCTCCCCTAATATAGCAGGCATGAATTTATAAAAGGAAATAAATATGAGAACAGGGGATGATATTAACTTCTCGTCATATAAATAAGAAATTATTTCCTTATAAAAATTTCACAGAATTCAATAACGTTTTTATGGATCTTGTTTCGGGGAAATGAAATTTGAAGATTATAATAGAGGATAATCACTTGAATGGCAAGAAATGTACAGTTAACTGTACGATTTATTTTTAATAATTAGTTCTAAGACGAAATTAGTACAAAAAAATACTTGTCAAATAAATTTAAACTCCACAGGCCAAGTATCGGAATCACGAAGTATAATATAAACACACTTTAGATTTGTGGCTTTTCTGTTTACCCTGTGACAGAAAGGTCACTACACTATTAGAATAGAATAGAATGCATGCTCCGATCTGGCCCGTATTTTCTGTCTCTCTCTGAAAGGTAAACAGAAAAGCCACACTTCATCCGCCTTAGTGTCCTCTCCTGTCATATATTACACATCGTGGTCGGAATTAATAATAAAGGATGTACCGTAATTCGAGCACATTCGGAAAGAGTTTGACAAGCTGATTACGGACCAAACAGAATTTTTTGTAATCCAGAAAAAAATCGTAAAGTTAATTTATCAATATAAACAATTTTGATTGGTTTAGAAATCCATTATGAGTGGAATTAATAGTAGTGATAAATTAATATTCTCTATCTGAATACAAGGAAATCTTAATAATGATTGCTTCACACTATGAGTATAATCTATCAAGCAAAAAAGGTTTATATTTTCTCACAGCTGATCACTTCACTTGAAAAGCATTGCGAAATATTATTAAATTATTAATAAAGAGTTAAATGTTTCATACTCTCTCGGAGCGTTCAATTCTTTGACAACGTGAAATTAGCGGGCTTCAGCTTCTTAAAACACGATAATTACATTAATTGCTTCTTGAAATGAGCGAAGTTTCTGTGACGTAAAACATTACAAAATAAGCAACACAACTTCACGAAGACATGACGTAGACGAGTCGAGTAAAAGACAATCATGTCTAGATGTCTACAGTTACTTTATTAAAATGAGAAGTTATGTGACCAACCGTGGTTCCTACAACTCAAGTTCATATCCAGTCAGGTAGGTACATTTTGTGCAGTTCTCCACTAATGCCTATGGCACACCGGTCGAGGAGCATCGAGTAACTAACTCCTCGATGAAACGAAAGAACGCACCCGTCCGCGATGGATTTCTATTTCATCGGTGACAAATACATCAAAGTTTTGCGCGAAATCAAATACAAAAGATACGTCTGAAATGAGATACATTCGTTTTATCGAGGAACAACTCGATGAAAATAGCGGCGCCCCTATTTTTCGTCGAGGACGGGGTGCGTTCTATCGTTTCATCGAGGAGTTACTCGATGCTCCTCGACCGGTGTGCCATAGGCATAACAACCATTGACGGCTACTCCGCACACACGAAGGATCTATATTAAAGTACGACGCGAAGCGGAGTGCTTTAATTAAACCGAGCGATGTTCAAATACCTAACGCACACATTATATTTTTGGGCCGACATACCTATTTATTTAAAATATCGTATTTTTTATGAGGTTAAATGAGATGCATTTGACATTTGCAAGTAGCCTAGAAACAACTACTAAGAGATGTCGCCAGTAAGTGTCATATTTAAAATTAATTTGTTTTATTTATTTTGGACTTTATTGAACAATAAATTGTGTAAAGTAACATTTTTAGGTTTTCTATTTTATTACAAAGCAATTTTTATTTAATGACCTATTAAAGCAATAAAATAGATGCTCTTTACCGAACAATATGGGGTAAAGTCATAATGGACGTCAACGATGTTTGTTTACACTTACCGATGACTTAATATGTGAGGTTTCCACACCCAAGTTGGGTATAACGGCGTGATTCAAATAAAATATTCTTTTAAAATGATAAACGATCAACCTTTCGCTAGCAGGTAAATTAAAAGAGAGTTGAACTCATTGAAGAACGAAAACTAGGCGTGAAACACACATCTCAAACAATTATCGAATTATCGTCCGAAAAGAAAGCAAAATCTGTACTGATTTCAAGCTCAAATCTTTGAAAGAAATTGCTACAAAATTTCGGTCAGCGTGTTTTAGTTGTTACTATTATGTATTATATTGTGCTATTATAGAAAGTAAAAAATAATTCGATAAAAATTTACTCACTAATAAAGAAGACAATGCACTGTTGAAATTGTAAAGTCGATAATTACCTGAAACAAAGAAAAAACAATTAGTACAGATAAAATTCACTAGCCCAGTTTTTTATTTTTAAACCGTTTCCTGTCAAGGTTGAGTTTAAATACAAAAACTGGAAAATCCGATGCTAATTACATTTTAATTTAAACATGATTATTTTTTCATGATTTGTATACATTTATTTATAATTATAATTAATTATTGATTATTTGACAATGGTAACAAAGTTGTAGGAATTATAATTATTATGCTCATACGTAACCAACACGTTGAAATCATCTAATTATTCATGACAATTATAACAGGGTAATTAATATGTTCATAGAAAATATACAGGGTGTATAAATAAGAGACTAAAATAATTATTCAAAAATTCCAAAAATAATTTTCTTCGTATACTAAGAGAACATTTCTCGCGCCAGTGGATTTATAATATTTTTTACATATTTATTACAGAATTTCTGACAATTTACTGTCCGTGCAGCCAGAGTTGGCGGTAAGGGTCCGTATTTTCTGTCTCTCTCTAAAAGATAAATAGAAAGGCCATACTTCACCCACCGTAGTGTCCACTCCTGTCATAATGCCTATGGCACACCGGTCGAGGAGCATCGAGGACTATCGAGTAACTCCTCGATGAAACGAAAGAACGCACCCGTCCGCGATGGATTTCTATTTAATCGGTGACAAATACATCAAAGTTTTGCGCGAAATCAAATCCAAAGATACGTCTGAAACGAGATACATTCGTTTAATCGAGGAACAACTCGATTAAAATAGCGGCGCCCCTATTTTTCGTCGAGGACGGAGTGCGTTCTATCGTTTCATCGAGGAGTTACTCGATGGTCCTCGATGCTCCTCGACCGGTGTGCCATAAGCATAATATTATACTCCATGCTATAAACTATTTAGGTGAGTCACTATCTTTTTTTTTAAATTGAAGTAAAAATTCACATTTTTAGAATAACAAGTACATTTTTGAATAGACAAAGGTTGTCTCCAAATGCGTCTAATGCCACTTTTTTCATTTTTGTGCTCTACTTTTTTATATTCGAGGCTAAACATGGCCAATTTTAGCTACTTAGTGAGTATTTTATACTTTTTTATGTGAAACAAAATTTATAAAAAAGTGGCATTAGACGCACTTGAGTACAACCTTTAGCTATTTAAAAATATCTCATTTGTTTGAAAAATCTTAATATTGAAACAAACTGAACATCGTTTTTCGTCAATTTGTCGGCTTGTATATTGAACCATTTGTAATTTAATTTTCTAAATTAAATAGTTCATAAAGAGTAGTATTTATTTATTTAAATTAATATTCGTATCCTTTGTTTATTTATGTGTAACAAGGCGCACAGTGGTATAGGTATATCGACTCCCGTTAAAATATAAAATCCGATCCATGTGGTTAGCGTGAAATAAATAGTTATGGTCGAGATCTTTTCCTGTTTGCGGGCACCTGATACGGCGCCTAGGCTCCGTGCGTGTCGTTCATATGTCAATGGTGCCACAGTTAACGCGACGGATTGTAATGCTTTTTATCAGAAGCAGACAATGGTTACAAGGATTATATAACAAAGGTTGTTACACTTTTGTATGCTGGAGCGGTTGTAATTAAATGCTGCTGTACAGACTGGCGTGGCGCACGGAATCATGTCATGTCGTATGACATTTGCAATGCAACCAGGATTGATTTGTGACGAGTGGCGATGTAGTAACCTCGATACTATGCGAAGAATGGATTATTGTATTGATGAGAAGCATAAGTAATTAATAACTTATGAGGAACAAGATAGTATGGTTTCAAAAGAAAAGATTTGCAGAAATCTTATTATTTTAAAATGAGACCACCTACATTGGGTGTGGCAGCCTTACATATTGAGCGTAATTGGTAAAGATATACAGGATGTTGGGTTAAGGGTCTCGTCTCCGTAACAAAATATTTCGTGTTTAGAGGTGTAGCAGTTTCTGCCACGTAGAGTCGATACCCTTAAGTATCCTAACTTAAAATATGATGTTCGTCACAGATTCCAGTCAAGTTTGAACATACGATTTGTATTATTTTTGATACATTAATTGAATAACAGGATTAACATGTCCACATCGAGCACTGAACTTCCTTAATTCATAGAAAGTAATTTTAATTCGTTTAAATCTTTAGTGAAGTAAACTACTACCATGGAACGACATTTACAAAAATAGTGACTATGCTGGCATGGTAATCTTTTTGCAATGGAAACACTAACGCGAAGAAATAACAGAGGAGCAATGTCGAGCAGTTACTTGGTCTGTCATCGAAAGATGGGATAACAATTAGCCTTCGGGTTGGAGGTTCAAATTATTATTCTACAAATTTTGTAAATTCCTATTGTTTCTAGCAATAAAGTTGATAACAAGCAATATTTATTTCTTCATTTTTACAAAATTGTTCAAATTCCTGTTTGTAACTCCTTAAGCGCGTCCACGTTTTGTCCGAATTCCTAGAATAGGTAGGTACTCTCGATGTTACTATTTTTCTATTCCATTCTTTTCCCCACTACTACGGCTGCCTGAAACCAGCCCGAAAAGTGTAAAGTGTAAAAGTGTTTTCGTTGCGAGTAAACTGTCAGATTATTATTGACTTTAGGATAATTTTTGTATTAACATTTAATAGAGAAAGAATGGATCTACAGATGTGCCTTTTTAAAATTTAAAGAATTAATTTCTGTCATGTTTTTGAATTTTTCAGAATTTTTATAATCATGTAAGTATAATTTTTTAATCAAAATTTTAAAAAGGCACAACTGTAGATCCATTCTTTCTCTATTAAATCCTTGCTGAAATTAAATTTAACCATTCTTGTACTGGCCACAAAACATTCGCTACGTTATTACATTTTATGCTGGATTTTAGAAGGTAGACGGGCCTCTTAAGTGTTTGCAAGGAAATCTCCAAACGAAATTTTTTTTTCTGGATGTTGTTGTTAGTGTTTTGTATTTTTTGCGCAGTAAAACTGGTCTATATTATTAGTAAGCAAGTATTAGATGAACCTATGGATGATGATCATCTTCATCGTGCGGTGATTGCGCGTGTGAGCGAGGCGTGAAGCGTGCAACACGTGCAATGCGGGAGCTTCCTGTCCTAATTGCTCTTAATGAGGGAAATCCTGTGCCAGGGCCGCACTAGGCCCAGAGGGGAGCGGAACACCCTGTACTACCTGTTAGTCTGTTACATTACACGAGGATATACGCTACTGTAATGACGTGGAGGTTGCGCAATAAATGCATGTAGTAGTAGTGCAATGGGGTACTTGCATGGTACTGAAAATTAGATTTTTAACTATGAACATAATGTTAGGTATAAAACATTGGTAAAAATACAAATTTTATTTTTAAAAAAATATGGTTTTTAGTAAATTGAGAAAGAAATTTTACTGTGACGTCACTATTTTGCATTGAACATAATATGTCAACTTTCTACGGTACACCATATTTTCATTAATTATTTTTGGGCTTGTTAATAAAAATTTTGTAAAAATATAAAATACGGGTACCAAGTTTTTATCTCTTCTACAAAAATGATGCTCAAAATTCTTGTAGGTAATATTATTGTGAAAAGCAATCCTGTAATAGTTATTTACGTGGCGGGCGTAGTAAATTAATCTTTACGGGTGAGTTTGGGGGACGAGCGACGGAGCCCACAGCCCACTAAAGATTTTTTTATTTCCGCACCTTCATAGCGTTTTTCTATTTAAAAAATCTGATGTGGCCAACAACCTCCCGCCATATCTAGACTTATAAAATTTAAAATATACAAATAAAAATCTAAAATATTTAAACAGAAATTTGCATCACCTGAATCAAAAGATTCATTCACAGGAAAAAGTTTCTGTGTTGAAGCCAAAGTTGCAAATATTGTTTCTCCTTATTCTTATTACCAATAAATACTATATTTATCAAAGTTTATAGAAATTCTTCTTAGCAAATGTACTATATTATGTTCAAACATAATAACCTGTTGTAAAATAGTTAAATATCAGAAAGACAATCGTATAATAAAACAAGAAACTAAATCCGTAGTCCATTTAGTCCATCTGTTAGTATTTATTCAGAAACCGGAAGAAACCTAGAAATCCTTTACTTACAAGACTAAGTATATTTTTATTGTATTTCTCATTTCTTGTTTGCGGAGCGAAAACAAAGTGTTATTTTTCCCGGTAATATTGTGCAGATAAAAATACAAAAAAGTATATTTACATTTGACATTAAAGTATCTGCTTAGTAAATAAGATAAAAAAGAACTTAAAATGTCAAGATTTTATTAGCCGTAAATGTAAAAGGTTCAACATGAATTAAATTTTAAATTCATTCCAAAAAGAAGAAAAAACAACCTGCAGCCAGCGTTCAGAACACGAGGTGATGGATTTAATATTTAATTACATTTTTGACGTTCCGTTTTCGAGTTGTTCCATTAATTAACTTCACACCTTTTGAATATCACATTATTAATTAAGCAAAGCCATAACCTATTACATTATCTACGACTATTGTACAAAATGAGAACATTAAATGTGTGATGTTGGCTACATAATGCCTTATATTAGCAGGGAATAATACCAGGGAATAATAGTCAGTATTCCCTCCTCTGCACCAATCAGAAAATGACTTTGCCTGAATCAATTTCTTTGTACAAATTATTTATATAAATCATTGCAATGTTTAATGATGTAACTATGGTGATAGAAAATTAACATTTGGCACTTGACACCCACGTGACTTTTGTATGTTTAAGAAAACACAACTTGTATAAATATATATTTGTTTAATACACACACTTTTCATACTGAAACAATAACCATCGCAGTAAGAGGATGTGGCTTAAGCGGCCCGTCTACGTTTTTTCCGAATTCCTAAAATACTCTCGATTTTATTTTTTTCTATTCCATTCTTTTCCCCACTACTACGGCTGCCTGAAACCAGCCCGAAACTCGTACTTTGCCGCATCCTAACTATGCAAAGTCATTTTGAAGTTGAAAAATACTGTAAAAGTGTTTTCGTTGCGAGTAAATGTTAGATTACTATCTGCCCTCCTAAGCACAGAGGGGGTATCTACAGTTGTTTCAGTTTCGAGATAATCGATGTTTTTCACTTAATACTGCAGTAATTTTGTAGTGGCTTGTACATACCCCTAAGTTAAATGAACGTTTTAGACTCTTTCGAGCGTAGATACGGCTTCAAAACCTTAGTTTTACATATATTACAACCTCTATAGTTACAAAGCGTTTCTAACTCATTTTTCAAAAAAATTGAAGATACCCCCTCTGTGCTTAGGAGGGCAGTATTGACTTCAGGATAATGTTTTTATAAACATTTATTAGAGACAGAATAGACCTACAGATGTGCCTTTTTAAAATTTTGAAAATTAATTTCTGTCATGAGATATAACCGTGTAAAGTAGGAATTTTTTTAGAACTTTTCGGATTTTTTTTTTAA
Source organism: Agonum fuliginosum (assembly GCA_947534325.1). Classification (NCBI taxonomy): domain Eukaryota; kingdom Metazoa; phylum Arthropoda; class Insecta; order Coleoptera; family Carabidae; genus Agonum; species Agonum fuliginosum. Next base: position 3,284,503 of record OX384034.1, on the reverse strand, counting down.
ATCAGAATTTTAAAAAGGCACATCTGTAGATCCATGTTTCTCTATTAAATCCTTGTTGAAATAAAGTTTTGCCATTCTTGTACTGGCCACAAAACACTTGCTACGTTAGTACCTACATTTTATGCTGGATTGTAAGAGGTAGACGGGTCTCTTAAGTAATAAGAAAGAAAGCATAAATAAATGTTACCAATATTTTCATTAAGTTTAGTATGTTTTTACAATTTTTACAGTTATTTATAAACAAGTTGCACCAAATCGAGTAAAATTGTAACTAAAATCTTAAATTTGAATCATACGATTATTTCTGACGTCATGCGAAGTCACCCGGATGTCATGAAAATATACGTAATAAATTAGTCGTAGATAAAGGATAAAGTACAGTATACAACTCGCTGATAATTAAAAATATCGCTCGCTTCGCTCGCTCGTGTTGTCAACTTCATCTTCGGAAATAATAGCATCCACTCTAGCGTCTGTTGTATAATATACTATTATTTTTAAAACATTGACAGTACCTATACACCACAATCTAAAGATTGCCAAAGATGTAATTTGCAAAAATTAATCATCCATTTCACAATTTTTGTTGCATTTAATAATTCGCATTTCCGGTATGTCTTCATCAGTGATTGTTCGTCAAACGCCAAACGGTAATCGGTAATTAAGTAAATGATCGTGAGAACTAACGGTAACGGTAGTGCGAACGGATATAACGTATGTCTCTCCGTCTGCTCCAAAATAAAATTCATTATTTCGTATTTCGGTGACTAATTGAAGTGTATGCAAATGCTATGTTAATCTGTTTCCTGTGCATGCACATTAGCTAAGTTGTGATCTTATGTTGTCGTTAGCGTAATTCAACAGTTGAAAAAGAAAATTGATCGTTAAAAATTTTCTTTCGGAGCAGTTCTGTAGCTTAACTATTTGATTGAAAAATTGTCTAGCAAACATATCGAAGAACTGGAAAATCTATTTATCAATCCGATAAATTCTTGTTCATAACGATGTCAAATTATAGAAAATGAAGGCAATAATTTATGTCAAATGTTCTCTTTGATATAAATCATATCAGTAATGCAGTGATTCAAAATAATAAAAACTTAGTCTGCTTTGGAACAGAGTAACAACAAAATTTTAGGGTTATTTCCATGCTTCTGATTGGCTGGAGCACCGCCGGTTTTACACCCAACAAGTAAGAGTGTCAAAATGTCATTTGGAAAATCATTGTACCTACAACATAATTGTTATTTAAAATTCGTTCTTTTAATTAGAGTGCAGTGTTATAATTTATGTTACAAGGATCGTAACGTCAATCATTATGGTATTAGCCGTGAAGATTATCAGACGAGACGAAGCCGAGTTTGATAACACGACGTGAACTATGATTGGATACTATGTTCCGTATTAAATACAAATTTTTATAAATTATTTGGCATTGAACAAATTTTTTTTTTTTAAACTATGCTATTTTTGAAACTTCCTTACCTAGTAACGAATTGTTCTTTATTTCATTATGGTACTTAGTACCATACTGAATTCATTATGATCCTTTTGGCCTATAATGAACGCTATTGAGGCTTATAATGTTGTCATTATGAAACGGCATCCGATAAAATAATTGGCGAATTACAGTTTATGTAAAAATTTAATGAATAAAATCTTAATGACCTTTTTGATTTTTTAAGAGTGTAAAGTTGACTTTTGTATTTATTTTTCCTAGTTTAACACAAATTATAGACCGAGTTATAGATTAAATAAATCTCTAAGATGTACCCCATGTATCTATACTTGTAATCTATCTGGTATATAGCAGGTATGTAATTTATTTTATCACTCATTTACCAAATCTGGATTAGACTGTTTTGTTAGTGAAAAGTACACCGTAGAAATTTTTTGTGTAGTTAAACTAGAAAATGTAACTGACTGGAAATGGAATCGAACCTGAGTTTTCAGAACCACAGTCGATCACTAACCGCCCTTGTTTATCCACCCTAAATATCATCAACTTAGTTGACCTTTCCAGTAAATCAGTGCTTTTATTATCTCTTACACAAAGTTTTCTTTTCTCCCCCAAAATTCTTCTCTTTCCCGTTTCCTTTCTGTTCCTTCTACATTTCGATAGCACCTTGAAATTTCCGTCATTCTTTCTGTCATTCTGTCTTGTGTGTGTGCCTTGTTGACTATGTGTGTGCATGTGTGCGTATGTGAGGTTATGTCTGTGTGTGTTTTCGAACACAACGTACCTGAATGACCTTTATGTTACCGCGTCGACGCCCGTTGGATCATACGCTCAAGGTTGGCGACGAATAAATTGGCGAATCATTTACAGAAAAGATTGTTTTAATTGGAATTGATTTCTATAATAAATTTGTAAGTCCCATTATTTTTGGCAGTTTCCAAACACGTAGCTAACAAAATTCTATAATAATTTCCATTTCCTTAAACATTTAGGTACAGCATGGGGTGCTCATTCAACACCAGAAAATTATAAGGAATCTATAAGCTTGTAGGGAATTATACGATTTTCAAAGAATTTTAGAGGAATTGATTTCTATAATAAATTTGCAATTCCCATTATTCTTGGCAGTTTCCAAACACGTAGCTAATAAAATTCTATAATAATTTCCAAATTTCTTAAAAATATAGGTACCTACAGCATGGGGTGCTCATTCAACACCAGAAAAAATCTAGAATATTCATATAAAGGAAAATGTATGCATAAGAAGATTCAAATCTCGAAAAATTATACGTAATAAAGAAATAAAGTATCTGTATCAAAAGATTCAGTCACAGGAAAAGCTAGAATTTTTGTTTCGGCAAGTAAATGCAAATATACGAAGATGCAAACACAGGAAGATGCAAATCTAGAAAACTAGTTTGTCTCTTTAACAATTAACACAAGGGGATACCCAAATTAGATTGAACTGAACTAAATGAACAACCCAATAATACCCCATCTTGGTTTTGACTACACCTTTATAGATTTGCATCTTCCTGTGTTTGATGTTTCATTTATGACGAATCAAAAATTTTAGATTTGTATTTTATTCTCTGGTGTTGAACCCATTCTCTCTGCGGGTGATGAGACGTAGGAACCCGGAGTTCCGCGGTTCGAGTCGCTCGGCCGGCAGTGTGTGATTATCATTAAATTGTAAAAAGTAAAAACATCTTGCAATTAAATCGCACTCGGACGGTTCTAGCAGAGTACTGGTTGCAAAAACAATCTCTCCGTTGTCGTTTTGAATTTTAAAGGTCGTCGCACGGATTGAGATGACCAAGACGAATCGGTCTAAAAGTAGTTGCATTCTACTGTACTATAATAACATCTATCATTCTGTTATTGGGAGTAAATTCTGTTGAATATGGTTACCATAAAAAATTTGCAGTATTAAAGTTATTTCCAAGCTCTAAAATTCTTTGAAAATCGTATAATTCTCTACAAGCTTATAAATTCCTTACAATTATGCTAATAATTATATTTGGAATTCTTTGTAGTTCATATAAATTATTTGATTACAAAAAATTAATTGTTTAGGCTGGTAGATTCTATCAGATAAGCATTTAGTTTTAAGGTTTACATTTACGTTTACGTTTAAAAGTTTAAATTCCTATAACTAAATACGAGCATTCACACTTCCCACTTTAACTCTTTGAGGTACGGTAAAATGAATAAAATTACACCCTTAGAGGTACAGAAGTATTTTCTGTTGCACAGCGGAAAATTACCGCTATTACATAGTCAAAAGCAATATAATATAACTGAAATTAACCCCTATGTTTCACAGAATGTACTACAAACTTATGCGTGCGCTGGTGGTATACGGCTTAAACCTACGGACTTATCCGGTAAAAATTCTATAAATTGATGGTACATTTTACACACCAATGTACCGAGTAATTCGAAAAATTAGTGGTTCAAATTTTGAACCTGGATACCCCCAAAGAGTTAAAGAACTGTGAATGGTCATATTTAGTTAGATGTATTGAAACTTTCTTAAACGTAAACATTAATCTAAACCTTAAAACTATATGCGTATGTGAATGAGGCTTTAGAAACTGGACGTAAAAGTGAATAATGTAAAGAACCTATTTTGCACTAATTCATCTATTATCACAATAAATTAATTGCAATAGACATGTGCACATTTCTTTGTAAATAGCTTAAAGTATTTTTCAAGATTTTCTAAGAACTACTACATTAGCCATTACATAAAATAATGAATGGCAGTTTCATTGCGAATAGATTCTAAGAGATTAATACTGGGAATAGTTATATTTCCAAATGAGCATAATATACATTAATAAGCATACAAACAAATTTGATTTTTAGTATCCATTGTGCATTTAATTGCTTTGGTGCAGAAGAATTTGTCCATTAAATAACTTAATCATTATATCTCTTTTTGGCTTTTTTGATAGCATCTCCGTCCTGAACAATGGCCCAGGTAATCAAAAAATTAAAAATAGATTAACTAAACCCAAAATATGATAACAAACATTTTGTTTGTAATGACGAAACAAATAATTATCTTTTAAGATAACGCGTGATTCTCCTACACAAATCGTCCGATGATTGTTTACAACAATAATTAAAATGGCTACCGGCCAAATAATTTCTCTATGCGGTTGTAAACCACAACCACACTGGCCTTATTCGACAGAGAGTGTCGTGAATTATAAGTCTGGAACTGTGAATGAGGCAATGCTGCTGTGATTGGAATAAAAAAATCGCTATTTTATTTACATTTCAATCTGTATTAGTTCTAGTTTATTTCAATTTTAAATGAGAATACCAACATCGAAAATGTATACTACTTCAAAGATTCGTGATTGTTTATCGTCATAGATTGCACATAATGCATGGTTCGAGCTGGCCCGTATTTCCTGTCTCTCTCTAAAAGGTAAACAGAAAGGCCACACTTCATCCGCCGTATAGTGTCCACCATTGTCATATATTTTATTTGATCTTTTTTATCAACTTACCATGCTTGTTTCCAAGACAGTGTTGATCTTACCGGTTGCTAGGATAAACAAAACGGTAAGTAATTTACCGCTCACTGAACGGTAAGTAAATTCAAACTGAACGTTATAAGTAAATTCAAACTGAACGGTAAGTAAATTCAAACTGAACGGTAAGTAAATTAACAGAACGGTAAGTAAATTAACAGAACGGTAAGTAAATTAACAGAACGGTAAGTAAATTAACAGAACGGTAAGTAAATTTAATATTAATTACGAAGAAATTAATATTTGCGTATGGATAAAAAAGACCATTAGTGCAAAAATGATAGAAGGATCACGAACGTTAAAAGGAATTATTTAAAAATTGTAATACTTAGAAATCAATCTAAAAATGATTGTCGTATAAAGTTAAAATAAATATATAATTTAAAATTTTAAACCTCAATATTCAATAAGTATGAACCCCAATAAGTAATGTTAAAATTTTATAATATAAATTGTATCTACTTTACATTTTTTAATTTGCGAATTTCAACAAAATTCTTTTTGATTCACTCTCACTGCGTCCAAACTATACACCCTTAAATCTTGTTACATAGGTTGGGCCACACCCTGTATTTTCAATACCTGTGAATAGTCAAGGCCGGATCTGTGCACCTGGTATTTTTTCTGTTCTTCCCAGCGGCATTTTCACAATAAGGCCCTAGCTTTCTTGTTTCAATATTTTTAAATGCTATGACGTTCCGTCTGAGACTGAATCACCCCCTGAAGGGGGCGAAGGGTGCCTCGCAGGGCATTCACCCTGTAGGGGCGCTACGTGCCCCCGCACGACAAAATTACTCAGGATGAGAAGACGATGTCGAATACGAACACGCGGTCAATAATGTGCAAGACAGCCGAAGATTCAGTGAATATGTTAGGTTAGAATGTTTTACATCATGCATCTTAAAATGTTTATGTTGCTAAGGGACGGTTGTTCAATCTCAGCTTAAACTACGTTTATGTTAAAACCATGGTTACGAAGTTTTCCTGTTGTATTGTGGCATCTCATTGGTTAACTGTTTTATTTTAACGCTGGAGATTGGCTGAGAAAACTCAGTTTAACTAAGCTTGAGTTTGTTTAAGCTGGCATTAAACTTGAATTGTACAACCGGACCTTCGTGTATCAAGTACGGATAGAGCATTGTTTGTTGCACGCGGCGAGAAATTTGTTCAGTCGAGGCGAAGCCGAGATTGACGACTCGCCAAGAGCAACAAACAAGCTTTATCCAACGAGGTGTAAACAATATTTTGTCTACAATCGTAACGTCAATATAAAATATAACTAATTTTAAAATTATTATTTTTTGCCGTTAGTCGGAAGACGGGTATAGAGAGATTTTTTAAACAGTTAACCCATTGACTGTAATAATTTATGTAAAACTCGTATTTTTAGTAATTTTTAGAAATTATTTAACAAAATACGGCAAGGTTTTTTGTAAATTTCATTCTATAGCCATGTAAGCACAACCTATAAGTACATCATTGTAAAATATGAGGTCATGGATTTCAAAACCAAAGTCACAAAATGATTTATTGTAACTTGTTTTTTTGCTTTGCATTTGATAGCAAGAAGAGACGGGCCTTACCTTAACTGACATTTATTTTGTCTCGCGAAGTTGTTTTTCACGAGCTCTGCTTAGTAACGGAAAAATTTAAATTATTATTAACCAAGATAAATAAAGCAAACTGTCACTATTTATAAAAACATAATCTTCCAAGTTGTTTACGCAAGAAATAATGTATCATGCAGTACTTTTTCTTTTAATACTAGAGGAGTAGACGGAGTATAATGTACCTAATTCACTTTCCCTCGACAATATTATAAAATTACAAAATGTTCCAAATAAGAAATGAAACGTCAAATAATAATATTTACACAAAAATAAATAAAATATAATAAAAATAAAAACCTTTAATTGAAATTTAAATGCTAGTAGTGAGAAAAATAGTATATAAACCACGGTTGACAAGATCATTATTAATTGACAAACGCTTTGTAGGTATTCCTTGGGCTGCAATCTTGATGCTAGTTCAATAATGACAATCTTTTCAACCTTGGCGTATAATATCATTATTAATGGGAATAATCTTTCAGTTTAAGTTGAGTAAAAGGTGTTACAAATTTGTTACAATATCTGCGACTATATTAAAATTTGTAATGACAGCTGTCACCTGTCAGGTTATGAATGCCAACAAATGCCGATTTAATTTCTAAGCTTTTTAGGTACCCACTATTGTACTATTATATTTGGATTCGCAATTATACCGGAAGTTCTATTGGCCAGAGCAGATACCATAATACGCTGTAATACAATTACTAGTAAGTTAATTTTGATGAAGAAGCTACTATAGTTTCCCATGTCAGAATGTTCTTCGGCTAATTCTTCAACTAAAGTGTTGAAAACAACAAAACAATTGAAAATAAATCAGCCTGTCAAATGTTGAAGAGAAAGTGTAACGACTAGAGAGAATAGTAATTGAATCTAGATTTTCAAAAATTCGTTTATGCTTATCGAATCTAAACTAGATTGCTTTGAACGTTGACTATTACAACGTGACTTGCGTAGAAAATGTTACTTTCCACTTTTGGAAACGTAAACAAAGATGATTTTATAGTTTTTTAATGATATATGCTAATAATGACGACAGTACGAGTATAAATATTTTACAGGAATAACACGAGGAAGCGATAATAGAAAATATTCAAATTATCTAAAACACAAATAGAAAACGTAAATTATTTGATTAAAATTCATGTTACGTTTTACGACGCCAATTCTAAATTTAGTCGAATTTTAATTTGCCTCTTTTGGAACCATACTCAGTTAGAATTACAAATACTAGACTAAACAATATGCTAAAGACAAATAACAATTTATTTTCTTAGGTAATACATTCTAGAAAGTTATAACTTTAATATTATTTGGCAAAATTTTGAATTTCGAATACCCAAATTTTGAAATATACTAATAACTACAAAAAAATTAGCCCTCTCGAAATTTTTACTAATTATATTATCTATATGGAAGATTGATTTTTCGAATGGATGTCAATTTATTAAAATCCAATAAAACACCAACGTTTCGACTGCAAAACAGTCTTCATCAGGGTAATAATTGGTTGTTAAAAAATAAAGAAAATCATGTAAATTATTTTACAGAATTCTTTCCTCAAAAGATGATGAAACTCAGACATACATGTTACTTAAGTCATCAACCAACTGGTTGGTTAAAAATTTTCATCTATCCGGTTTTTGAGTAATTTAATGTTGAAATTACCTACACTTATTTTACATGGACTCTTATGGCAATTCACTAAATTTTTGTTTTGCATGCTTTAACTATAGGTGATGAAAAATTTATAGAAAATTTATAGAACCTATAAACCTTAAAAAATAAATTCGTGAAGGTTTTGTGTAGGTAATTTTTGACTTTTTCTAAACCATTTTCAAGTTAATGTAAGCATGCCAAGCATTTTTTGATTAGTGAATGATTAATTATTGTAAAAATATATCACCGCAACTGAACGAATTGCAATATCACCAAAGCGCGTTCAGTGAATTTTGTTTTACATAAAAATATTTTTATTTTCATATCCGCCCCCCAAGGATAATGTCTGTGTACGCCACTGCAGGAGTCCCCAACCTCCTTAAATGGCTTCATTGCTACTTTTTAAAACATTTTACAGTTTTATAGATCTGTACTATACTTGATTAATAACTAAACGGACAAATTTGAAGTTGTCTCGCTGAGCCATATTTATTACTGTGTAAATACGAGCAAAATATCACTAGATTTTTTGCGTCAAAACTAAATTTGACCTATCAGCGGGCAAACTCGATACAGTCACTGACAAAAGCTGACGAGACAAGATGGAGAACAACGTTTGTTTACATTACAAGTTTGTGTGGTGTAAAACTGGTGTTACATCAGTCAATCAAAAACGATCAGTTTTAGCATTCCAACTTCAGATTTCTCCGATTAGTTTTTAAATAGAGTATAGTTAGAAATAATCTACAAAATTTCACCATTAGTAAAATTTCATTAAAAGTGAAAAAAACCGTCTGAACTCGGTCTGAAGTATCTTTTTCACTCCGTCGTACTCTAGAAACAAATAAATTCCTCGGGTAGTATTTTCTTTTCAAGTTTCTTTCCGATTCCGTTTAACGCAGAAAAAATCTCCACTGAAGTTATTTAACTGTAACAAATGCGAATCTGCGGCGTTGCGTGGGTGCAGGGGCAGTGACGTCAGGGGAAGAAAAAGAAACGAAAGAACTCTTCTAAAGGAAGTTCAAAGCTTTGCCAAGAAAGCAACCCGACAGCCGACATCTGTTGAGGTACTGTAAAAGGTAGCGTAAGACGATTGAGTTATTTTTATATTTTATTATACGATTATTAAATAATACATGCATTATTTATGTGTTTTCAATTTAATAATGCTCATAAAGAATTGTTCACCTTGCTTTGAAACACTGATATACAGGGTGTATCATAACTTCGAGAACATGCTGATTATGGAACAAGAATTCTTCGAAAATATTAACTTATCTGCTTATCTTAAAAGAAAATTTCTCGTGCCACTGGTTTGTTAATTTGTTTTAGGTGGTTTCATTTATTTTAATAGTTAATTATGCGAATTCCAGAGATAGGCATTAATTAATTACATGTACATGTAATTAAATTATAATTTACCAAAATGTAATAATTGTTAATTTATATTTTTAATTATATTGATCAGATAATTTAAATGTTAGTAATTTATTGAAATACTTGTGTAATTATTAATTATCGCTACTACATTAACAATTACATTTTTTTCGCAATTTTTCTTTTTTCCGTCTTTTGTTTCCCCCGAGGTTTCTCCTCTTTGATTAATTTTTACGAGAATGGATTTGACACCAGAAAATATAGCATATTTCATATCGAGAATCGAAAGTGAGAAATATCGTGCGAGTGTAAAATTTGACGAACGAGGTGCAACCGAGTGGGGCAACACACGAACAATACGATATTTACTTCCGAACGAGTTATGAACACTTTTAGACGACCACCAAACAAACATACCTAATTTATAATTTTTTAATACACACACAACATTCAACTTTGTAAGATGATTCTATTTTTGCTAATCAATACCCGTAAGTATAAAAAAAATTGTTTAAAAAATAAAATAAGAACAGCAAAAGTATTGTGAATTTTATTTCAATAAAAAAAATTGTTCTTGTAATTTAATTACAATTTTTTCATGTAATTGGATGAAATAAATAGTTACATTTTGACCTAAAGTAATGTAATTTAATTAATATTAAGACTGTAGTTACAAAAAAAAATTAATTAATATTTTTGGCGAATTTAGTGGTTCTAAAATGGACAGAGTAAGAAAACTGTCCTTTATTTTTCTAGATTTTGTATATATATATAGTTAAATTGGAATTTCGATTTGAACCTAAATTGCCGGAACCACAGTAGGCCACGTTGTGCATTTAGCTTAGTACCTATATTATGATTTTTAGGCAGCAGAGTGATTTTGTTAGTTATTAAATGTAAGTAATGTACATAAAAAAGCAAATCTGAAAGTTGTCAATTCGAATTTATCATATAAAATGAATTAAATATTTAATAGGTAAGCGTAGATCATATTTAGTATTCTTCTCGAATAATAATTACTATCCTATTAGAAATTTCTAGAACTATTTATATAAATATCTAATTACAAAGAATTACAAATAATATGATATTATTTTCATTTTCCTGTGATACATGACATTCAACATGAATAAATTCAGCCTAAAATTCATGCTCTACTTTGCCAAAAAATAGCAAAAGTTAGAAAATCCTCCTCCTCAGATATTCACATGCATTTCACTATTCAACTACAATTCATTGTATAATTTACTAGACTTTCAGTTTTCAATATTCCACCCCTTTCAAAGCTCCCTACAATGCTACAAATAATTGAAAACTATTGATTTTGCAGCACTGAATGCTGAAAAATACGGCATATAAAATAGAGAACATAGACCTTGATGTACAGAAAGTAAATCGTAATTCGAACGAGCTACTATTGGTGTAAATAAAGCATACATTTTGGTTTTATTGCGTGTATACCTTGCTTTGCGCAAAACCAGTATGCAAATTTTAAAAACCCAATCGAGTATGCAAACAAATTTATTACAAAGAATTTGGGCAGAATTTAAAATATTTTTTGGTATTATATAACGTTATACAGGATGTTCCACAAAATATAAACGTCATCAGAGTATGCATTTTTTTAAATTTGTAATTTTTTTTCCTGAGGTAGGGCTACTTGCATGGTATTGAAAATGAGATTTCTATTACTATGTACCTTATGTTAGGTCAAAAACATTTATATAAAAATATACATTTTATTTTCAGAATATTATGTTTTTTAGTAAATTGAGAAAGAAAATTTTATGTGACGTCATTATCTTGATTCTTGAACAGGAGGAGGGAAGCATATTAAGAATGTAACCTGTAGTTAGCCGTTTTAGCTGCCGCACTAGCCGTTGTTATGAAGCGTTCACTAGTTGAGTCGTTGCTACGGCTTTACGGAAAATTATTGGTTCCGGATTATTCTACGTCACATAGTGATATTAAAGTTTCTTTATTTTTTTGGGCTTGTTAACACAAATTTTGACAAAATAAAAAAATACATGCTTCTTCTGAAATAGTTATTTAACTATAGTGTGTTAATGAAGGCGATTAATAATTAAGACATTTTAACGCGTGAGAGAAGCGAACACGTTAATTGTTATTTGTTATATTATATTAACACATGAGTTAGTTACAATATTTTTCCGTTGATCATTATCTTTATAATTTGGAGAAAATCTAATTTTTGTCCACAACAAATATGTTAGGTTAGGAACTTTTGAAACTGCTGAGCACAATGTTGACTGAATATTATTTAGCTAGAACTGTCAAAATCATTTCGTTTAATTCTTTTTATCATTTTTCTACAACTTAACATATACATATTACTTTTCTTTATTATTTATCTGCATTAATGATACTCATTAATAAACGATCAACGGAAAAAATATGTAATAAAAAAAATCATGCTCATTGCCGATTTATTTTACATGTTCCATTAAAAACAAGTAAAACTATTTGATTTTTTTTAAATCACAGCATAAAATAACCTTCTTTAATACTAATAAACCGTAACAAAATTTAGAAAATAATAAATTCTTATGTTACTACTTTTCGGGCGTTTTCGGCAATCGAACAATAAAATTTTTTGATAAAACTAAAGGTTTTTGTTCAAACTCATATTTGTAATAAGCAATTAAGATAAGGTTTACGAGCAAAGTACGAGTTTTTAATTTAAAATATATTTCTTTTGCTCCTTTTGTGTTTTTGTAATTAGCATTTATTGAAAATTCCGGTAAGTAAATTACCATGCAATTAGCAAATCAAATTGGAATTCGAACGAGCAGAAAATGTTTAAATTTCAATTAACAGACACAAATTAAAAGAAAGAAATACTTTAATCCTCAAATTATGGAAACGGATGAAGTTTATTAAATTACATGTTATTACGCATGGCCGCCCACTGGAATATTTTTTAGGGGCACCTGAAATTGCCCTTAATTATTTCCTTTCGTGGCAGGAAGGTATGAAACATTACTATTACAAATGAAAATTTATAAACATGTTATCAAAACGACATCGTTACTAATAATTAGTTGATCAATTAATTGTGCAGTGCAATTACACTGTAAAAAATTGATGTAATTTTACTATGATTTTCATTGTAAGTATTACAATATTTTTTAGGAATTATACAAATTTATGTAATATTACTGAAAATTATATTAATTATGTGGTATTACTTAAAATGATGTAAAGTCACATTATTATAGTAAAAAATACAGAAAAAAAATAATTTTACGTAAATTTGCACTGTTTATATGGCAAAAATACATAAAATGGAGTAAAAATTACACTTAAATGTTGATAATTATGTAATATTACATCACCTTTTGCTTTTTCATTTTTTACATCATTTAATATGAATTTCACATAACATTATGTAAATTTTCAATAATTATGTGATAAAATTACCTGCAGTTATGTAAAACTACAATAATTTATTAATTTATTATGTCATATTACAGAAAAATTTGTTTTTTGATTTTTTAATGTAAAATTGCAATAATCATTGGATAAAATTACTTTTAAAAAAAGTAAAATTACAATCAATTATTAATTTCCTGTAATTTTACATCACATTTCAATTTTTTTATTTTGTTACATTTGTTCAAAATTTTGTAAATGTAAATTTCACATTGTTTAATGTAAATTTGTAATAATTGTGTGATTTATTTACCTACAATAGTAAAATTGGATAAATTATGCAATATTACACTTTAATTTGTTTCATTATCACATGTTAAGGTAAATTTTAAATTCCCTATGTAAATTTTTACAATTATTAGTATGTATTATTTAAGAGAACCTGTACTTTTTGCCCAATCTTTATTCTTACGACCGCAAAAATTAAACTTACGGAAGCTATTGCCATTTTAAAAATTAACCTGAATTTGCAAATAAATGAATTATTATTATATAATTCAAATGTGTTGTAAATACATAACAAAATTTCTCGTAATTTTCTTATTTTTAAAATTTATTTGTTTGTATCATTAGAGGATAAAGTTAATTTTGAATTTTAAAAAACTGTAATAAACACTGAGAGAAGTATTAATTAATTGTTGTATCAAATTTTATTTGTCATATTTAATTATTTTATTTAAAATATTTGTTAGTGTAATATAATAAAGTAATATGATAATTTGGTAAAAAGGTACTGACAAAAACCACAAAATAAAATTTTTAATAATATCTTTCAAACATACTAATTGGATTGATTGAATAAGAATCGAATATTCAATGGGTCAATCACTATACGCAGTTCGCCTTTCATATTGTTATGGGATTAAATTAAACATTATTCACAATGTACGCCTTTATTATTAAAATAACAAACACCAAGTCGCCTTGTTTTATAATACACCGATGAGAGTAGAATAATCGCCACTGTTATCAGATTACTTTCGTAACACTATTTTTCAATTTATTTTACAAACAATTTTCGTCTAACAAAAATATTTCTATTTGAAAAAGCGCGGGGTCACACCATCTCCATCTAGCGTGAACAGAGAAGAATAATCTTTATGTTGAGGTTTGAGCAGTCGAAGTCAAATATAATCTGCTAAACTCAGCTGTCTTTTTTGTGTTTGTATAATTTTTGTACGAAGCATTATGTAGTGTGTTTCAGTTTATTTATTAGCATTTGTTTTGTTAATTTGTTTTGAAAAGAAACTACTTGTTAAGGTAAGAACAATTCTAATTAATTCGTAATAATTGTACAGGTTTGTGAGGTTATGTATTTTCTTGTAAACAGCCAAGCTGATGTATTTATGGCAAGTAATAGTAACAATTCTTGAATAATGTTTAATTAATCAGTCTTGTACATGATTATGTATTATTAATAATGATTTTGTACGTTACATATTATCGTGTATAATTACATTCAATCAAGAACGACTGTAATTTTACATTACAACTAAGTAAAATAACATATTTAAATGTAATGTTGCGCAAGCGTTGCACTGAAAGATTAATAAATTTCTTTGCTATTTCGTAGCTTTAATGTATACAATGTCAACGTTTAAGTGCAACATGTGTTCCGAAAATTTTAAAAGTTTAAAACCATACAATTATCATTTGTATTTGCACAGAAATATCTCAAAAGGCCAATTTCTTTGTCTTTTCACTAACTGCCATCAAAAGTTTCGTAAATATGCGAATTTTAAAATGCATCTTTTTAGAAAACACAAGAAAGATAATAATACAGCTCGTAAAACAGTGAATACAGTGAAGTGTAAAATACAAAATTATGCACAAAATATTTTCCCAAAAAATATTATCCACCACATACTTAATCATTTCAAGACAACTAATCAAGAAAGTGTTATGCCCATTTGATAACTGCGCAAAAATAACATTTAGGTACTACTATTACACAGTTCCAAACACATTTTTATCGCAAACATCATTCTGGAGTTAAAATTAATTATCAAAATCAAAGCACACTTCAAAAAATTGAACTATATACGATTTATATAAACACGATAAATTTGACTACATTTGTGCTAACATACATAAGTTAAACAATTATGAACTTGTGCTACATTATAAAACAAAATGTTCAAATTTATTTTCTTTCAAGCAGGCCCCTTTTGATTTTTTATAAATAATGCAGTATGTATTTCTTCAAGTGGTCTCCAATATTTATTTACTATTTTAAATGTTTCAGAAAATGGCTAAGTTATTGTTCAAAGTTTGGAATAATACATGAGTAAAAAAACATTTTTGGTTTTGGAAGAATCCGGTGATATTTACGAAAAATTAATTTTAGAAGGTTGGTATGAAATAAGTTATCTTAAATACAGAAAATAAATTCAAATTTTTATATTCTAGCATCAATTAAACTCGAAATAAATGGAACATACTTAGTTCTTGAATCGGATGTCACACCGACGTCTACAAATGAAAATACCTGGTATCAAATGAATATTCCGTGGCAAAAATTTCCCGTATGTACCTTAAAAGCGTGCGAAGAAGAAACTATAAGTAAACAAACAGTGGCAGAAATTGTTCACGTCGTAGTTCAAAAAAATGAGAGAAATTAACACATTTCTGACGACAAAATCTATTAAAATAGTACCTACTTAAAAGAATTTGCGACAAATATCCCGCCTTTAAAGATAAGGACGACGATGGCGTTATTATTGGTGATGGAACTCACAGCCTATTTTCTAAAATTCAGGACCGTAATAATTACATGAATAGACCACACAAAACTAGATCGTTAGTAAGCAGTTTAAAAGTATCGCCGAAAAAACTAAAAGTAATTGTCTAATTCAAGAGCTGGTTGTTCAAACTGGCAACCAAATGATGAAATAACTCCTGAAGATCTTCAAGAAATGAAGAATAACCTAAAGAACAGGACATGGGAAACTGAAGATTCAGTGTATATATTGTTAAACAATACGTTTCCACAACAGAGATATTTTAATGAGGACGCAAATAATTTCATTAAAAAATTTGAGGTAAGTATTAAGCGTTTAATCAGAATAACTTTGAATTTATATTTATAATTTTTTTAGCCTAGAACCCCGCTGACAAATATTAAGGCTGCCGTGATTGCCGTGATACAAGGTAATTTAATTCCATAAAAATAACGAAATATCTTCATACTATAGCTATTTTTTGTTAGAATATTAATCAGTTGTTAACGTTTTTTTTTTTGTAATTTAAAACCAATATTACAAGTACATACATTTTGCATTAATTCTTTCCTTTGGATACTATTAAATTTGAGATGACTATATTAATGTTATAATATTTACTTATTGATCAATATTATATCGTATACAAAAAAATATTTTTATTATCTTATTAATTTGTACTTGTATGTTACTTCAAAATATTGGTGCATAGTTGTTCCGGCCACTACTGCATTTTTAAACGAATTAGAATATTATAATAATAGTTATATTTTTTGCAGATCCAAATTCCGACAAAAACATTTATTATACCACAATAGAAAATAAAATAATAAATGATGGCACCAACAACTTTTTGAATGCCTTACAAATTACATTTGCACTCTATTTTAATTTAAATATGGAAACAGTTTTGCTGTGTTTTGGAAGTATTTACTGAAGATTCACCCAGAAGCGGGAAGTCGATCCAAAAAAGTATACCTAAATAAGGTAGTAGCTTTTATGACTAAATTACAAAAATTCAGAGTGGCTGATGAATATAATCAGAATCGGCACCGCTATCACCACCTCCAGCTTCGATGCCGCTACAAAGCAACCTAAGGCTTTGTCAACAAACACCATCCCCCAGCACTGCTACCAGTACTACCACAGTATGAAAATTAATTTTTGTTTTACTACTATTATTTAATGTGTGCCAGAATGATTATTTATTTTTTAGTATACAATATAATGAGACATTATATTTTGTTTTATTGAACATGCGGAAAATTGATTTAAAAAGTTGTAAATAAGTTACTTATAGCATTAATCCTTTGTAAACAAAATGCTTCTTATCCAGTGATCGATGAATACGTAATACATTGTTATAATTACGCAATTGTTTGACATTTTTAACACAATATATTTACAGTTTTTGTCTGTTTTGCCAAGTTAAATAATAATATTTTATTCCGAATTCCGTACATTGCACATTTAAATTATATTATAATACTTTTTATAAAAGTATAATTTGTTTTGACTTTTATAAATAAATATTTATAAAATATTTAAGCACAATTTTTTTATTAAAACCTACATGCATTTTACGTTTATATGTAAACGTGCAATATAGTATGTAATTTATACATACAATGTGTAAATTTGTACAATTCAAAATGTACTTATTTACATTTCTAACTTTAAGTTTTACAGTTACAAATGTAAGGTTTTACATTTTTAAATGTATTATTACACTTATAACTAAATATTTTACAGTCGTAAATGTAAAATTTACATTTTGAAATTTGTACATTACATATTCAAATTTAATTTTACATATGAAATCGTAATTCTACATTTATGAAAAATAAAATCTACAATTTTTAAATGTAATTTTAATGAAAAATGTAATTAGTTCACACATCAAAATGGAAATATAAATTTTGTTGTGTAACACTTTACAAATTAATATGTAAATATTTACACTTTTATTATCATAAAAAATGTGAAAATACACTTATATGGAAAATTTACAAACGATAAATTCAATATGTAATTTTACATTTGAATGTAAGTTTACAACGATTATTGTTGGTTACAAATTAGCCAACGATTTTTGTTGTAAATTTACACAAAAATTTTTTACAGTGTACGTTTATATAAATATAAACAGGATTCTAGCGATTTCACGCTATTTTTATACATTTAGTTCAAGGATTATTCAAAGATTTCTTTTGTATTCAATATTTTAACATATTCACATTAATATAATTATTTTTGCTACTATTGACTAAACTACATACAAATAAATAAATCTATCATCCCACATTATCAGTTTTGGTAGAAACTGAACTAAATAAAAAACCTAATACCATTCTTGAGTCTCACTCGGTTTTGATAAAAACTCGAAATGAGCAGAACTAAATAAAAAAAAACTTATACTCTGTTCAGTCCCACATACTCGGTTTGGATTGATTTTTTTGCATGCATCTGTGCATTTCTTCGCAGATCAGTTATTTATTATTTTCCGTCAAAAAGGCATTCCAATAATTTACATGTTCGACTGCATCATATTACCTTCTTTATGACACTGTTTACTGTCCATAAATGGGTACTTTATTGAAATAGTACGATACAAATGCAAAATTGTATTGCTGTCAATATCATCAAAATAAATAATGCATTTTATTAAATTAAATACTCGAAATATAATTTCTTTTACTTTCTTTGAACGTTGTTCCATTTCTTGGATTGCATATCTTGAAATTGAGATAAATGGAAGAACGAAGAACTAAAACATTTTTTCACAAATGTGACTATTTAAAAATTATCAAAGTATTGTTTTAAAAAACTACAAAATCGCAAACTATGAGATGCAAATTTTTCAAATATATGAACATAAACGAAAATCTCATCTTATGGCAGTTGAACATAAAGCTTTGTATGCAACTCGTGCATAATCGGACTTTATAGACTCGCTGCGCTCGCTCTGCCATAAACTCCAGCTAGTCCAAGATAGTCCTAATTATGCACTTGTTACATAAATAGCTATTAATGTACAGACATGTTCATGTTCACACAAGTCTTGGAAAAGAACAATAATTATATTAATAGCTTCAAAACATAAATTTTTTCCAGGATTTAGAAGTATAGAAGAATACTCAAAAAATCTATGCATTATTATAGTCGTAGATCAAACATTTTTTCGCTTAGTAATGATCCTTGTGTTCAAATTATATTCATATTCCTCGCCTTGTCGATGTGTCTCTCTCTATACATTATCCTATTATCCTCGTCTTGGGTTAATTTTAAAGTTTCCAGTTTGTATGAAACAAAGTTAGCACATTCTCTGTTGGTAGAACTGACAACAGTGTATTTAATTATTGACAACGTCGCCTAAGTTTAATAAGCACCAGTCTCACCCGATTGAGACTGTGAAATGTAAGATATTGCAACACGACACAGGAAATTACTTTGTGCAATAACTCGATAACAAATTTTGAGCTTGTACTTGTAATAATAATTGTTCCCGGTGACAGCAAGAAAGTGTTCTGTCGACGAAAAGCGCAAAACAAACTTTGACAATTGTTATCTTAGTTTTAAAATGTTATATTTTAGTAGGATATGGATTTTCCATATGGTTATTATGTCTCGTAATATGTATTTTCCAGCGGAATTCATGATAAACAATAAACATCAAGATCTGTCTAGAAGTGGTTGGATTCTACAATAACAAATAACATAATGTTTTGTAATAATTGGAAATAAACCTTGTTGAATGGCTACCGTCAAATAATAGCTATTTATAAGGGAACGAAGGTAACGTATGTGATATTTGTAGCACAAGGCGTAGCCGAGTTCTGTAAATACCTCGGTAAATACATAAGTAAGGTAACTACAGAGTTTCCTTATGTGTTGCATACAATATTTTTTTCTACTTTCATTGCAATAAGTGCAATTTTTCTAAAATGATAAAATCTTGACATGTAATGACACTTATAAATTTGGAAATATAATAAAAACATCCAAATTTGGTTATCTTATTATTTTATTCGGTTGATTTTTAAATTTAAACTGTATAAATTAGGCGATTGCAATTTTAAAACCGTTTTTGCACAATTGGTATTTTTTATCAACTTACCATGCCTGTTTCCAAGACAATATTATGTTGATCTTACCGGTTGCTAGGCTAAACAAAACGGTCAGTTCAGTGAACGGTAAGTAAATTTAAACTGAACGGTAAGTAAATGAACAGAACGGTAAGTAAATGAACAGAACGGTAAGTAAATGAACAGAACGGTAAGTAAATGAACAGAACGGTAAGTAAATTTAATATTAATTACAAAGAAATTAATATTTGCGTATGTATAAAAAGACCAATAGTGCAAAAAATAATATAAGCATCACGAACGTTAAGGAATTACCGATGTCAGACAAAATTGTCTTCCATCGGTAAACTGTCCTTACCGTTCTTGATACTTAATATACTATTCTTTACAATGTGGTTAATAATTTTTGCCATAAATGTACATAGTTGTATGTAACTATTTATTAAATAAAAACAGTAAAATAAAGATCATTGTGTGTAATAATGACGTTCATTATCTAACGAAAATTAGTGGAAAAAAGTTATTACCTAACGAAAAAAAAATGTAGGTACACGATAAAATGTCTCGTTTTGACCAACGTGGGTGTGGTAACCTCACTTATTGTGAGTTATTGTTAAAGATTTATACAGGGTATGTATCATAACTTGAGGTACATATTTTACAACTAAAAGCTAATTACATTTAAAATTTAGTTGTTGAAATACAGTAATCCGCAAATACACCCATAATTTCAGCTTTCAGCTTTCTGTTTTACTGTTTCTTTATGGTTGTCATTATTTACAGGGTGTTACACTATTCCAATTACTAAACCCTGTACAAAAGAATTTAAAACTTCCCTCGACTTATGAGTCACAAGGCATTGAATTCTTTCATCCCCTGTAATTTGGGGTTGCACCCCTTTCTTACAACCTCCTATGGTTCGTATACGTAATAAGCCGAAACAGTTTGCAAAAGCAACCGTTATAGGTTATAATAATAAAAAAGACAAGTGAAGATGTTATCAGGCATTTGTTTATCAGTTATTGTTTAGTGATTAGCAGTTGTTTTATCGCACTTGTTTTGTTTTGTGGCCATTCATACATAGTTATTCATACAATTACATATTTGTACATGATTTATGATTTTTGTCATATTTTACATAGAAAAAATACAGATTTTTTGTAATATTTTATCATTACAAATTTATGTCTTTAAACCTCATCGGTATAAAATATATGCAGCTACCAGGAGTCAACTCAGTCATGGTTGTTAGTATGGAGAGTACACAACAAGAGAGATATTTGTGCAGTTAAATAAAATGGTACCAGACTGGATTCAAACCTGAGACCGTCACATAATACACTCGGTCGTCGGCCCACACAATATTAATGAACAATTTATTAGTTGTTTAAGTTTTCTAGCAATAATGTTTTCAATTTATTGATTAACATTTTAAATTAATGACTTGTTATATTTCTAACTTACAAACAATGTAAAAACAAACAAATGTTAGACCTGGTTTTTCTAGTTTAGTATACAAAAAAACAACTAAACTAGTTATTCACATTTGACAGCTGTTAATACCACTGAAAAAAAATCTGTACAATTTTGTAACACGAGATTGGCAGGTTTTTAAAATTTTCTCCAAATTATTGGGGCAATCTGACAGCTGGTAATCGAAAGCTTATTTTCTCGAAATTTGTTCAGAGATTTGTTATCTAACTTTAAACAATGATTTAACACTATCACCAAAATTGATATTTTAGAACGCAATATTCTTCACACAAATTCACTGATTATAAATGAATATTCCTAACGACATACTTAATGTCAACTAAAATATTTTCCACTTAGCAGAACCCGTTTCATTACACTTCAAATGTCGAGAACACAAATATTTTTACATATCTCAGCAGATAGCAGTAACATAGCAACTGGATAGTAAACAATTGAAAATCTACGATGCCTGGCCACCTTGATTTTGTAACGGTGCTAATCAACACCTTATTTTTAGCGATATTATTCACTTTTTCTAAATAATAATTTATGAAAAATGTTTTTATCACTTGCGGCCAAACTTATGCAACAATTTTGGGCATGTTTTTGTTAAATAACTGGTTAGACACGAATTTGTTTCGGAAGTTTCTAGTTCATTATAAATAAAAAGTAATTACACGACAATAACAACTGAACCTGTTGACGTTTAAAATTTTTATGAGACTCTGGATACAAATTTTGCTAGCATAATATTATGAGAAACTAATTGAACCAAGAAAAAATGTTACACTTGTAGTAAACAATTGAAAATTTACGATGCCTGGCCAGCTTGATTTTATAACGATGCTAATCAACATCTTATTTTTAGCGATATTATTCAATTTTGTAAATAATAATTTTTGAAAAATATTTTGTATTGCGTCAAAACTTATGCAACTATTTTGGGCAAACACGAATTTGTTTCGGAAGTTGCTTGTTCATTATAAATAAAAAGAAATTAAACGACAAAAACAACTGAACCTGTTTGACGTTTAATAAATTTTTTAGGAGACACGTAAGATATTTAGGTCCCTGGATCAAAATTTTGCTGGCATATAGGTGCAATTGATCAATTATGAGAAACTTATTGCAGCAAGGTAAAATGTTAAAAGAACTATCACTTTCTGATAGTCCTATGAACAACAAGCACTGCCATGTTAGGTAAGCATGTTGTGGTGACCTAAAGTCGACCTAATACAAGTGTACGGTGAAGGATTTTGCAAAATAATAATTTTCCCCACATTCCACACACTGTAAACATTGCGAGGAAATGACTTCCAGAATGAATTTCACTCATTTTAAGGAATAATTCGCGACCAAATGTTGACGTGGCTAGAATTTTGTTCGAAAACTATTCTCGCTGCGCGAACTATATTTGAATGAAAACTTTTTATTTGAGCACACGCGACTTTTAGGTCCGCCGTAGCGAGAGAAACACTCATCTTGAATTGATTATAATAGGTTAATAAGTCATCTCTAACCGCAGACTTATCTAACTGAACGACTTTCAATCTGCGTTTAGTAGTTGCGAATGTCTTAAGCAATATAACACCGTATTGAAAAATAATATGATTAAAATTTTTGACTCACCTGATTTTTGAAGTATTCCTCAATCGCTCGGTAGGCAGAATCCGTTAATTTCACAAATATTAAGTCTTTATTTTCACCAAAATTTCCCTGCGATGACAAACCATACTGAACACCTGGACAGAGCGCCGCCATTTCTGTCTACTCAGTCGCACTTCGCCTTTGCACCAGCTGACGTCGGCTAGTCAAATCAGCAACTATATTCACGCACTTGTTGAAAACTTATTTTTCAACTGCAAATAAATTTATTATTACATTAAACGATACATAAAATATCTATTTTTCATTAAAATAATTATAAATTATTTAATTTAATACAAATTAATTAAATGTGTAAAATTTCAACTTGCATTTGACTCTGGTAAAACAAATGAACATCGTGCGACATTACTGCCGCCATCTGCTGGTACTTTTTAGTACCATTTAAGAGCGGATTTTTTAAATAATCTTGACGTTTTTAGTCGTCACTGCACATTTTTAAATCACTCATAAAAACAATAACAACTTGTCATTGACGACTACTTTGATTAGTTTTTTTTTGTTATGTTAAAAAAATTTCGTCAAAATTTAATAAAATATTGTATACACCACGTGAGATACGAATGTTTATTCAAGAGAAGAATTTATCCCACTCGCCCTTCGGGCTCGAGGTCTAAACTTTATTCTCTTGAATAAACATTCATGTATCTCACTTGGTGTATAAATATCTATTATATACGACCATTAAATAATACGTTCATTATGTAGGTAACTGTAATAAGATAAGACACACATAATTTTCAACACTATTGTATTATGAGTCCATGATAAACACTATTGAAGTTAGAATAATATTTTAATGAATAAAAATTAGTAAAATATATTTGATTTAAAAAGTCGTATTTCGTATTTGACTTGAGCTTCAGCTTCGTCCTCTTGAATTATAGCCGTTAAATAATATACTAGTTTATTACCGCAAAATTGTTAATCATTGAGTAAATAAATGGGAAGTAAAATATGTATGATAAAGAAATTAAAGTTAATAAAACAAAGTATTTTAAAACAAAACATGATTTATTTATAATGATAATTCTAAATCATGCATTATAAACACTTTTTGTTAGTTAGCACTTGTGAAATCATTTGTTGACTTATTTAATGCAAATATGGAAAAGTTACTAATGAACGTAATTAATTATTTTAGTAAAATACAAAAGTGCGTAAGAGTTTTATGCTTGTGCTTTATGATTTAATATTATCTTATCAATAGTAAAAGTAATCAAGATATAATTATATATTTGGTATTGTACAATACTATATTTATTATTTGTTATAGAATAGGAATGTTTTTAAAATGTGCTATTATTTACATTTTGTATTCTTTATCATATAAATATAAAATAAACGTGAACAAACAGTTGGAAATTTTACACGCACACCAAAATGTCAAATACGAATTGTATGCAAGTACACAATTACTGGATCATCATTGAATTGAACATGACATCAGTATCAGTAGTTACGTTGTTAATTAGTACTTCACAGTTGACAGAGATAATACAGAACAGATTCATTGCTAGCCACTGAAAGACTGTGAAGCCTTACTTTATGCAGGAACATGAAAAATATCTGTTATTAAAATATTTTTTGGATTGTTCATATAACAATACGACATTTTAATGCCCATCAATAATTAATTACTTAATATAATACACAATATACATTTACATTATTGGGCTACAAATGTATATTAATTTATGGTCCATGAAAATTACGTGAAAATGATCAACAAACCCAGTACAATGTTATGAAATCGAAATGAATATCTAGCAACATGTATTTACAATCACACTCCATCTTTTAACAACATTATTTATGCGTACGTTTATACAAATTTTTGATAATTCCTCTTCTAAGTATGAAGATGATGATGTCAACATATACATGGCCTATTACGTACCCATGAAATGCGTTATACCTATATTTGTATTTTCAAGAGTTCTTACATACTTGGTCAGTTTTTGTATTATTTTAATCAAATTAAACAGAACTGTTAAACGAATTTCGACCAGAGTCTTACTGAAATTTCTCCAGATAGGTCACCGACATGAATGCATATTTAGTTTACGGGATAGAATAGATTGTCCATTGCAGTTTTATAAATACTACGAACGTTTAACGTTTTGTCAACTCACTACAGACCCATCTGAACATTCTAGAATAGGAGATATTTATTCATTGCACCCTTTATTTACAGTGACACATAAAACAAATACGTTATTCTCCAAATCACTTTGCATTATTTCACGAAAATAAAACCGAAATCTCAAGTGATTGAAGAATAACATATTTCTGGAATATAAAGTGGGAAAAACTTGCAATAACAAAGGGGTACAATTGGGAAGAATGTTTTTCAGTTGGACTCGCTCTAATACGAAACATTTAAAACACTGAAATTTGGACAACTAGCAAACACGAATTATAAAATTAGGAGAGATCAACAACCACAGTACATTGCTCAACAATTATTCTGATGAACAAAATTAAATTATCAAGATTTAACAATGGTATATTAGTCAATTTTTTATTGTTTTCTTCAATTTAATCTCAGTGCTGTGATGCACTATAGTGAAACGTGATATATAGATTACTATATGATTATTATTTTGGGATTTAGTATCACTGATATAAATTAGAACAGAATGAAACGAAGTGATGAAAGAGCACCCCAACCAGATATGGTACAGTCCTAATAGCAAAGTATGGTTTCAAAACATCACTGTAACGAAACTTGGAAGTATAACGCAAAAATATATCTACAATTGTAAAAACAGTCTTTTATAAAATCATATTCAACAGAGAGTAACACATTTACAGTGAAATCTATACTAGAAATAGGTTTTCTACAAACTTATTTCTAATATTGTGAAACCTTACTTCCCGCAAGTCACAGATGCTTGTAAATCGCATACCGCAGTGGAAGAACACAGTAGATACAGCAGTATCTTAAACTACACCACTACTTGGCAAAATATCTCTGATCAGATATGAAATTGTGGTATTCCTACCCAAAACTAATACAAAATTTAAATATTGTCAGTTACATTTTGCTTTCGTGAAGGTGTACATGAGAAGACGACTATTTTGCGGACTTCAAAGTCATCCTGAGACATTAAAGAAACATAACTAATACCTACAATTCGAATATTCACTAAGTTTTTCTAGACAAATTGAATTTCAAAAGTTTACCGCCTTCGTCCGCCATTTTGACTGCATCAGCGCCACAAACGGTAATTTTGAGCATGAATTTAGTCTCTACTGAGATTATACTACTCGTATATCTAGGGAACGTCTTTAACACTAGAATATTTATTACAGACAATTCAATGATGAGAAAATTCTTACATGGAATCATAAAACAAGCAAAACTTCATGCTTAAGAAAACGCTCATACACAAAAATAAACATAAAAAGAAAATTCATATCAAGAAAAATTATTTCTAAACCATTGTTTGACAATCGCTGGAAAAATTCCAACTCTTTTTTCCAGATTTGAATATACCTTTAGAAGCGTTTTCTGCATCCATCAGATTCTAGAGTTGAATTTTCTATTTATGCACGTTTTATGTATGCATTTTCTTGTCTCTGAATTTTCTGGTGTTTATGATTCTACGCAAGAATTTTCGAGCTCTGTATTTCAAGAATTGGGTAGACACCCTTCGTATTATGTTTCGAAGATTAGAGGTACAAATAAATAACATTAAACAGTAAGAAAGTCATATTTATTTTTCTGTAAAAGGTTGTGTCCAATTTGCAACCAGTTCTTATCCCTCGTATCGAAGGTCACAGAATATTTTTTTATTTTCTTATGGCAGGTATATGTAGTTGATGTAAAATAAAAGGCAAATATCACTCGCTTATATATTTAGTACATGTTTTTTATTGGATAAGTTTGTATTCCGCAAAATAGTCACTTCCGCATGGAACAAAATGTGAACGAGTGAAATGATGAGTGATAGGTAAACGTTGTCAGCGTTATTTCTGCGAATTCGACACATAGAGCACTACCACGAACGACACAAATACACACTATCATTGAATATCACAGTGAAAGAACGTAATGAAGAATTGTTGGATAAAACGACACATTTATTTAGAAGCAAATAGTTTATGTGAAGAAAGCATTAGTATAGATTTAAGTTAAGGCTTCGATTTATACTATCTAAGTAATCATAGTTTGTTACCAGCACTGCAGGTATTAGTTTTAGTCTCGTATAGAATGTTCTCTCTCGCTGTCTTCTAGTATATTCATTATAGAGTTCGTATATTACACATGATACATAAAAACGTAGTGGAGAATGGTAACATCCAAGCAAGTCAAACGAATTGTAAACATCACATTAAAACACTGATAATAACCTGCTGCTTGTGAGGTTCTCTCATGTATAAAAAAATATCTATGATATTTATTATTACTTAATTTGAATCACATTCTTTAAGTTAAAGAACATGAGAGAAAGATAACTCAAAAACCCAATCGTATAAAGTAATGCATTATTGCATTGTAGTAGTTTCTCAGACTGATTTTAAATCACAATAGTCTGTACAGTCACATTGTATATGTACTTTCTTTATAGGCACATTTTATCTCATGCGTCTTGATGGTAACTGGTTAAATCTAATCTTCGGACGGTCATACGAAATTATTTGTCAGAGTGTCTATCCTCCTCGCTTACGGGTTCGGTAGAGGATTTTCTTGACGAATGTCTGACTTGAGTTTGACGAATTCTTTGGCGACTTCGTCGTTCGAACGTTGCGATAAGATTCGCAGTATTGTCCAACCAGTTTCATCCATTTGGATTCGTTTGCCCAGCGATAACCAACATGCACACGAACCCTGGACAGACACAAAATAATCACATATTTCCCCAATACAAGTTCTACAATCTACAGCCATTTTTAATTCTTAAGAGATAATTACAATTAATATGTTAGATTAAAATATTGTATTTGTTAATTGCCGAAAATTAAAAAAAATCTTAAACGTAATTAATTACTAATTTAGTAAGAAAAATAATAGATCTTAAGGGACTTGTTTTAGAGATGCAATGATTTCGATAGCAAATAAATAATTTTCACAATGGAATTTAAGAAAATGTCAGCAATTTAAATAAACAAGATTTTAAATTCACATTAATATAAATATAGGTATATCTTGTTATTAATTTTAGAAAAAATGACTGTAAAATAGAAAAACACAACTACAAAATTAGTTCTTACAAGATTATTATAAATAATAGGTAGGTATGTTAGATTAAAATATAGAAATCGATAATTTCCTAGAATATTGAACAATCTCAAACGTGAAAAGCACAGAAGTTGAAATAACATAAATTTAGTAAGAAAAATAATATATCTTAAGGGACTTGTTTTTATCGCTTAGAGGAACACAACATGTTTCTAGTTGAAAGGATTTCTAGCAAATAATTACATTTCACAATTGAAAAACATCGGCAATTCAGAGAATTTAAAAGACTAACATATTATAATACACTAATCAGTAACCACCATTACTCTCATGCATGGAACAGAAGAACATATAAATTTGATCACTCTTTTATCATCTAGGACAAACCAAATTACGACAAATACTAAACATTCAAAATAAGTGATGTCGAAACGTTGGCAGTGTAGAAAATAAAGAAAATTGACTGCATTCCCGACCATTTACTTCCCACATTCAAAATAAGACAGAAAAAATAGAAAAGAATCACAAGAAAATTTTATTCATGCCAGATTCAGTTTGTAAACGTATAATGAAATAAAATCTTTTGAATTAGAACGATAAGAGAACCACGAATACTCTATTAATTTTTGAATGAGACATATTTTGTTATTTTATGTAATTATATACATTTCTGCAAGTGATAAATTAAAAATTATACAGATATATTTATATTCTTTGAACAATTTTCATTTCAATTTTTGTATATTATATAAATTGAATATCCAGTTTTGAAATTCTCCAAATTGTGGGTGAAAATATTTGTATACTATGTATATAATCTCATATAGGTAATTACATAAAATAATAATTAATAGATTGAAAGAAATTTCATTATTTATTTTAATTATTTGTTACCTGCTGGAAACATATCCTAAATATCTAGCATTGAACTCAAATCATAATTTAATACTCATTTATATTTATTATTTATTGTTACAAAGTTGAATTTATTGTAAAACGTTTGCGAACTTTATCCGCCATTTGCAAGCACAGACGCGCGCCGCCACCGATAATTTTAATTGTGCTGTGTTCATCATTACCATTATATTATTCAAAAGAATTTGCATTTACATCTCAATTATGAAATGATGGATATGTTTTTAAATAAAAGTAATATTAAGAAACGGCGCAAAAATAAAAGCATGCTCCTACCTGTCCGACAATGTCCTTCAGCTGCATGACAGCAACGCCCACCAACCTATCATCCCTGGCGAAACAGTAGTCCTTCACACAAATGTGGAGCTCGAAGAAATCGAGCTGCTCCTCATTTCCAATCGTGCTGCAAACATTCAACAGTCAGCTGCAAAGACCACAAGAGATAAATCAGCTCAGTCTTACAAGTGAAACGTTTCGTTATATTTGGGCGACCAGTTGTTGGACTTGGACTTTGTGGCGTGCTTCCTCTTCCGGTCGGAGAGGTGAGGGCCGATGAGGTTGACCTCCACGAAGGGACGGAACATCCCTGAGACCACTGCCCATTTGAGGTCGTTGGCGGCTACCACTAAACGAAATAAAATGATTTTAATGACATTTACCGCCTTGTACACGATAATTTCTAGGTTAAAAAAGGATAATACAAGTGGATGAGGCAAAAGAAGTATGTCAGGATCAAGATAGGAGTGTTTGATGGTTGATGGTAACCTTTCAACAGGATTTACTCCCAATTACAGAATGGTAGATGTAGTTAAAGTGGCATCTAATTACTTCTAGATTGATTCGTTTTGATACAGTTAAAATCTAACTCCGCGCGACGATCTTTGATCTTTGAAAGCCAAAGCGGTATCAAATAAATTCTTATGCAAAAAGGAATACATTTAAGATGATCAAGTGGCCAGCTTGAAGCGTTCGAGTGTGCTTTAATTGTAAGATGTTTTTACAATTTAACGACAATTACAAACTGTCGACCGAGAGATTTGAACCACGGAACTCCGAGTTCGTACGTCATCACATGCAGAAAGCAAATTTACCGTCATTATAAATTTTTTTTATAGTGGAATTTATTTAGCGAAGATTGTTTGCTGGTTGAACTTGAAGGTTTTGTAGGATTAGGATTGGTGACAACCCTTTTATTTTAAAGGATATGGCCGTTTTTTTGTATGTACGCATGTATTTCCTATAGGTTAATTTCTGAGTCATTGGTTTTAAGAGACACTGCTCTATAAAAAAATTCTGTAGATAAATGAAACAAAATAGTTGCTGTAAAATTAAAATAAAGTGTTAAGGTATTCAATATGGTGTCCTGAATTTTAAAATTACTGTAGTCTAGATTTTAATATGTAATAAATAATAAATAAGAAAACTATAATTCCTGTGAAGTTCTAATTTAAATAAAATGGGTCTATACCTATTCAATAGAGTGTTCTTGTTTTTGTAATTAATGTACGTACTTATATTTAATATATAAGTGCTTTAATATTATCCCTAGAGTAGAACAAATTTGGTAATTAATTAGGTAGGTAGTTTAAATATTTAGATACTTCTTTCTAATTTACTATTTAAATATATGTATGTTTGAATTCATGAGAACAATGTAAATTGAAATGTGATTGAAATTATCTTTAAAATATAAAAATTAACTTATATTCTCTCAAA
This sequence comes from Agonum fuliginosum, assembly GCA_947534325.1. Classification (NCBI taxonomy): domain Eukaryota; kingdom Metazoa; phylum Arthropoda; class Insecta; order Coleoptera; family Carabidae; genus Agonum; species Agonum fuliginosum. The sequence goes on along the minus strand of OX384034.1, from coordinate 3,253,635 downwards.
TAAATAAAATTCGTTACATATTTATTTTTTGACGAATTAAAATATGATTGAGACTGCAGTCCTGAATAATATTTATCCTGCATTCTTTGTATTAAGTTTCACTACTTCATTTTCAACAATTTTAATCAGAATCAATAAAATTCTGTTGTTATTACAGTACAAGTGCAGTCTTAAATTCATTACGGAATATTGCTGACCGAACTTGTTTTACTTTAATACAATTTCCTACACGCAACTCAAAGATCATTGCAGTATTGCGTGCAGCCTTATCCATTTGACATATTCCCGATAATACAATTTTAACTAGAGCAAGAGCGCAAAGTGAATTAGAATTCAACTTACCCTTCACGGTGACTTTGTGTTCTCCAGTTCCCGGATGAGTGAAGAGGTCGACCTGGATGGACACTTCTCCAACACTGCCTTCTTCAGAGGTCGCGGTATCTGGAAGTGGAAGATGACCTTTAAATCAACTGCTGGATACATTGGTGTCAAGTAAAAACATGCTCAACATAATTTGCAGACGTTTCCAGAAAGTAGTAATACTGGAAAATACTGCGGATACATAAATTCGATAAACGAATTAGCACTAACGATTTAGTAAAAAGTCTATTTTTGAAAATATTGAATAAAAATTGAACTAGCCGGAATTTTTTGCTGAAAATTTGTATATCCATGTAATTCGACGCGAGGAATTCATTGGTGATAAAATTACATCACCAAATTTCAGTTATGTGAACATATTGCCATATGACATACTTCACAAAATTGGAAAGTGTGAAAAATCGGGATAACTGAATACTTTTAAAATAAATCTATTTTTAAACTCATGTTAGCGTTAACTCGTTTTTGAATCTGGAAGTTATATTTTAACATATTTACATTGCTAATTTACACGCTTTAATCAATAATTTAATGGTTGTAGTTATAAACATGAATGTTTTCATGTGGTCTGAAAAATTGAAATACATAAAATGAAATTGATATGAAAGTAGTGCGCGTAATGTGCAATAAAATAATTAGTAAATATGAAAATAAGTTCTGAGATGAAATAATTCTATGTATATATTTTAATACATCTTATTTATATTTTCTTTTTGTTTAATTAAAATTAAAGCATGCAATCCTAACTTAAATTTAATATAAATGTGCAAAACTCATCTAATAAAATATCGTATATTTAAAAAGCTAAATCAACAAAATCAGTCTATTGTTCTACATTTATTCATGAACTAAATCGATTTTCATGCATTGCTGAAATAATATTAATGATAGAAATATTTTAAAATATCTCTAATTGTAAATTATTGTCATTCTCCTACGTTGCTGTTTTATATTACATGTATTTTGTGCTAAGTGCCTGTGATATTGATGAAATACATTGTAAAAGTGTTGAAAATTTCTACTTCAATACATGTAATATGTGTCAAATTGCGATGTAATTGGAAAATATTTTCTTCGTGTTCAAATTCACAGAAAATATTAAATTTTACATTCGTTGTATTTAAAGTGCTGTCATTAAAATACGCAATAATACAAGTTTTATAAACAGAAATATTGAAAAAATAATTAATTAATTAGTATTTTACTTCAGTTCAATTAGTTGAAGTTGCCACATTATTTTATTTTGAGTGTAACCCTCAAGAAGACAGAATGGAAAATGTAATAGTGGAATCCAACAACTTGGACCCAGTAATATTTTATTCAGGTTTCTGGAATCGAAATGGAGACCGCTAGCATACTAGATGGACACTCTATCGTTGAGCTAACTGGCCGTAAAAATAAATAAATAATTTCGGTTTTAGAAAATTATCGACTTTCAGTTTCAGGTAAGTATTCGATTTCTCCTTAATACTTTAAGTAAGAGTGTATTATTTCTTTTCTTAAAAGACTACAAAAGAATTAAATTTAGCCAAAGTTTCCATATTTTTTATATAAATATTTGACATTTTTAACGGGATAAATTATCGACTTCTGTTTTTCGAAATTCGATACTCCATACATTTTTAACAAGGTGCTTTCTTTTAAAATTGGTTATGCCTTCAACTGAACTATTTTACAATGTTGAATTACTCATTGCGTATGATAATGGTAAGTTTCTGTCTGTGAATTTGAACACTTTGATCATATTAAGCACTCCACTACTGCTGCTATCTATGTTGCGCACTCTAAGAACGTTTCTATACAGCGCGGCATCTGCAGTGTTGTTGCACAGGGCACAGCGTTAGCTTGAATTGTAAACTGTTCTTGTTCTCATTCTAACCTTGCCGGCTGTCCTTCCTCAGCCGGGCCTTCAACGGCTCTTCCAAGCCCTCGAGGTCCTCAGAGTCTTCGCGATCAAGAGATATTGATCGCTGTTGCATTGTCTCTTTGTTGTTTAATGGCACTGTCATACCAATATAACCAATCGGTTTGGTGCATTCACATTTATATATACCATACTTAACAGTAACATCACTTACAACTTATAGTGCAAGAGAAGGAAGGCATCAGGTAAATAATATCAGGACTTTAAAATCAAAGTTTTTCGGGAGATAAAATGCATATGACACAAACATAAAATTGAGTCTTATTTTCAGTATCAGAATAAAGAAATATAATAAACTAATATATCATAATTATGTGTTACTACGACCCAAATTTAAAATATGTATTTTCATATTTTCGTATCATAGAGTAACATTATTTAGAAACTCGAGTTTATGAACGAAAAAATCACAGAAAATGAAAATTAATTGGAGATGATACATCAGATACTCATAATAAAAAAATTAGTAGAGGGAAAATAGCGTCCTTGTTAGGATTACGAGAGAAGGATACTTATATTTTATTTTAACATCAAGGATAAAACATGTGCATGAGCAATGCCTTGCTGTCACCAACAATCAAAAATTTGTTATCCTTATTATAGCTGTTACTCTCGATCCTACGTAGGACACTAAAATTTGACTTTCCTTTCTCTAGTAAGTTCTTTACTCTAAGGTTACGACCTAAACTTGAAATTGTTTTTTTTTCTAGTATCACAGAGTAACGATTTAGAATAAGAGACTCGAATTTATGGATGAAAGATGTAAATGTGCCCGATACTAGATGGCGGTAGGATCTACAGGCAAATTTTCTGGGATTCTGTATAATGCGTGGCTATAGTTTCTAGCACAATGACTGATATTTTACCGTATAGCTAGCGTAGAGTTATCTCTGTAGATCCATAAAAGATAAAATAATTGTATTCCTTCATTTCGATTTGGGCCGTAACGTAATTTCTCATAAATAATACAAAAAAGAATTGATTTTAAATCGCATAAAAAACCTATCAACAAATATTGGAATAAAGGATAAAACAAACCAAGATTCATTAGTGCCAACCTCAAAAAAATATTCCCCCAACTCACCTTCGTTGACCTGCGACGTAACAAACGTCTTGATGAGCGTATCCGTGGTCTGCGTGTACAACGACAGCGCGTATCTGAGACTCTGCAACTCGGCGCTCTTCTCCAAGAAGGTCTTCTTGAGGCCGTTGCCCCCGGCGTGGAAGTACTGCTTGATGGTGTCGAGCGCCACGTCGAGCACGGCGCACTGCTTGGGCGACAGGTTCTTCTCCACCTCCTTGGAGATGTCCATCACTCCACTCAGCGCGTTCTTCACGTCCTGCTTGCCTGTCATGTGGTTCTTGAACAGCCGGGACATGTCCTCGATCTTCGCGTTCGCTGCGAGGTTCTTCGCGTTGTCTGTCAGGTTCTTGAACATCATCTGCAAGAGGGGTCAGTTAGAGGGGAAGATTGTAAAAGAGATTAGAAGAGGTGTTGAGTTGATGTGAAGACTACTGTTTATGTGGTGCATATGTAATGGTCTTAGTTCAGCAAATATCTTGTAAAGGGCAAGGTCAGATGCGCAGTAAAATGCGCAGCAGTCTTATATAAGTCTGATTGAATGTAAGTTTAATTTTTATAGTATTGTAATTTTTGTAATTGCCCCGATTAGAAGATATTTGTTGAACTACCTATACAGGTGATTCACAATTTCGTGATTTCAGAAGCTGAATTTTTTTTTCAAAATTTGCTATTTTAATTTTTAGGTCTTTTTAATCAAACAGTTTTTATTTTACTTAATTCTTAACTGTGCAAGTAATTGCTCAGTTAATTAAAATTTTATTTCATTTCATACATAGGACAGTGAGTCAAATATCCATTATGTAATCCAAACTGCCCTTAATTTCACGATTTTTTTTAAAAATTATTTTGATTCTATGATTTGTGCCGAATATATGCCACTGAAAAATATGCACTAAGTTGTGAATAATCCTGTATTTTATTTATGAGTTTTGATGAATGGTGTTATAATTTTGTTCGTTGAGAATCATTTGGGTTAAGAACAATATTTTTGAAACAAGCTCTTCTGAGAACTTTTTAATTAAAAGCGAGTCCTCTTAAACGACTTTGATGAAGTTACGTATACACTATAAAAACGAAATCGAATGTATTGCATACTGCTTATAAAAGTCCGAAATCGAGTTAAAAGTAATTAATTTCATCACCTAAATTTAAATTGGATTACCTGTTGCTGCAATATAATTCTTTAAATTATAGAACTAAATTATTTATAGGTAGGTACTAATCTTTGTTTTATTTCCTGTACTTATCTCTTTAGAATCATTTTAAAATTTATAATAATGTAAAGATTGTCTACACGTGTTCGTATAGTTATTTCAAAAGAATTTGTTTTTTTTTGTTACTATTTCATGTAAGTTAGAATTAGAAATATTTAATTTCTGAGTAAATAGAAAAAGAACAACAGAATATTAGGTGGACAACGTTTGCATAGCGTTTAAATGTAAAAATGATTCATGTGAATTAATCGTTAAATATGTTACCTCTTTACACTATTTACATCTGTTATTCTATACAACGAGGGTTACGGGTTAAGGTTAACCTACATAGGTAGGGCAAGCAAGCAAACTCTCGAAACTCCTGATTACCTTCAACCCGCTACCGTGTTTAAATGTAGCTAGGATTACCGTTTTGTCCGTCATGGGTGGCAGAACCACCGTCTTCTCGAGTATCGTCATCACGATCTTCCACAGTTCCTTGAGCAGCCTCTTCAGCACGGTCTTCTCGCACGACTGCGCGTACAAGGACAACGACCCGTCCAGCAGGTCCATCAGCGGTCGCAGAACCTCGTCAGCCTCCACGGCTACGGCGTTGCGTTGAGCGGGTTGATTCAGTTGACCGGGTTGACCGCCTCCTTTGATGGACAGGAGAAGGTCGCCCAGTTCGCGGACTGATACTGTTATACGCGGTTCCAAACTGAAAAGAGAACACAATAGAGCGATCTTCAGCACAAAAAGGTTGGACCGCGGCTAGCTTGAGTGGAGAAGGGACTGGGCCAAATAAAATATAAAATGCAATCAGATAGCTTGTTCCATGTAGTGTTGCCAGATTTATAAAGTGGTATTATCGGAATTCATTAATAAAATTATCGGATTTTAGGCAAAATTATGGTAGATTTTGTAAACATTTTGAAAATAAATTTTATCTGAGTAGAAGAAGTTTCGAAACAGTTTTTAAGAAGTGTTCAATGTACCACATATCCATTTTAAGTCAAAATGTATACTCTTGTATGTATTTTTGGTGGCAAATTTAAATTATTTTTTAATTATTGCTTTTATTTTCTGTACATTTCTATATTTTTGAAGTAGCATAAAATATTGTCCATTTTTTCAAGAAAAAAAAATTATTTTACAGTTCCTTCTGTAAAAAGTATACTATACATTTACAAAAAATTTAAAGGTCTACCAAATTATGGTAGATTTTATGATTATTGGGTGTGCATTATCGATTATCAGATATTATGGTAGAATCCGATAATTATCGGAACGTTGGTAACACTGGCTTCCATGTATTGCGTTTGTGCCGGCATGTAGCTCGAGCACCATGTTGAGTAACGTACGTATAGTCCATCCAGCGAATTAACCAATTCCGTCACAATGCACAACCATTGTTACTTCATTGTGATGGAATCCATCGCTGGATGGACTATACCATCAGCACGAGTGCGCTGCTAGTTTGATCTCATGATAAATGACGTCAATTTCAACGAATCTGATTGGTCAATCATTTTATGAGACTCAATATTATGACAGCTGAATACATTGTGCCTCATTTTAAAGGCACATTTCCCGTAAGACCAAGCTATCTGTCAATTTATTTACAGATAATTTTTTAAAAATATCTAGATTCATTATTAACCGTTTTGTATTTAAATGGCTAAATGAGCAATTATTTGAACTAAATTATAAGTTAATTTCTATATTGGTTTATGTTGGCGAGGGGAAAGAAGTGTGTAACTCACCTAATGGCGAACTGCGTAGCAAGATCGTCCAACGCCGTGTGCAGATTCTGTTGCAGGTCATTCAAAATATTCGCCGCATCTTCTTCTAATTTCTTTCCTCCCATGGACTCAAACATTTTTTCAAGTTGAACCCTTAGTTGTTGTATATTGTTCATAAGAATACACGCCTAAAAAGCATAACCATACATAACTTCTTTCAAAATGAGTAAAAGAGAAACGTACTGTTCTTTCTTCGCTCAAATGCTCTGGGAACTCATTCTTGACGATGTCAGCGTACGCGATGAGAACTTTAACGATAGTTTTCGCAAATCGCTTCATGTACCTCTTCCAAATTTCAGGATCGGGACACTCCAGTTTGGACACAACGTCGAAACATTGCGTCAGCTGAGTGAAGACGTCGACCACTGAGTTGGAAAACAGAGCGTGTTCGCTGCTCTTTTGGAACTACAAACAAAACATTAGTAAAAGTCAGTTTTATAAATATAAAAATTGTCAGTCATATAACATTATGGAAGAATAAAAATTACTGGAAATCAGCCAAAATTTCCAGTAATTTTTATTCTTCTATTATCCGTCCAGCCAAGAAATTCTTCCTTCATATAACATTATATTCTTCTTACATAACAGACGTTGCGACGTTTCTGTTTAAATTTAAACCTTCTTCAGGGTCTAGTATTTTGATACATAGGTATTTAGAAGTTGTGTAGCTATGTTACGTAAAATTAAATATCTTTATTATCATTATAAAGTTTTACGCTCCACTAAAACCGAGTATAAAAGCTTGAGTTTGTTGAGCATAAAATATAATATACCTAATAATAATTAAATAAAATTTATGTAGTGTTTTAAATGATCGATGTGGTTCTTTGGCATAAGCGCAGATACATCACTTTTTTAAATTTTTCGGAAAATTAAACAAGTTTGCTGGCTTATAAAAAATGAAACTTTAACAATTCAATCGACAAATTTTATTAATTTGCATATTCAAAATTTCAAGTTATTGATTTATTTGATATTGTATTTTGTCACATGTAAATTTAGAATTTTCTCGACATACATCATTTAAAAACAGAAAATCGCCTGCTTTTGTCAAAGAACCACAATATAAAATTGTGTATTTCTCGTGCACTTCATCAGACTTGTATGTTATACTTGATCCTCTTAAAATGTAGTTCTGGTTGTCTTAGAATTTCTTTATTACAAATATGGATACCAAAAGTGATCTAAAAATATCTTTAGGATTTACTTTGTGCTATGTGGGTACTGAATTCACTTCAAGGTAATCTTATAAAAGGGAATTTAGCTTTGAATACACCAGTCATTTAGAAATTTTGAATGTTTTGTCATTTCTTAAATAGATAGTTATGTGGCCAAAAGTAATTTTTGTAAGTTTGCAGACACCAAGAAGGTTTAACTGTAAACCGAACAGTCGGTTATGTGAAAAGAACTGATATTTCAAGTATTTTTTCACTGTAAAGGCAATCTCCGTCAAACTTACGCCATCTTTCTTGTCCCTCTTGAAGGCCCCGTGCAGGTACTCCAACGAGACATCGTCGTTCTCGTTCAGCCACTGCATGACGAAGGGTTCGAACCACGCCGGGTACTCGGGAACGGCGCCCTTGTAAGGAGGAACGTCCTTTACGTAGTTGGTGTACAGCCATTTCACCTTGAAGTGGAGGTTCATATACGCTGAAGACTTGCATAGGCGGTGCTGTTCGTGCTCTTCTAGAGTGTACTTCATGTCCACTGCGAAGAGGCTCCACATTGTCGCCGCGGAAAGCTGAAGAAAAGAAAATATGTTGGTAACTTTTATTTTCATGAAAACTTCAATCAATCTATAAATGAAGTAATTGTTTATTTTTAAAGTAAATGTGTATTAATTTTATTATAGGAAAGGTAATTGAATTAAAGTTGGAAACTAATTATTGGAGATAGTTTTTTAAAGATGTCTGCGTAACTATGTAGGTATGCAGATTCTGACTTTTGACTAAATTGTGTTATAAATTAATTTCCTTCGAAAAATGTTGAATGCCAATGTCAAGGAGTAGAAAAAATACGGCATGTGTCATAATTCATGATTATAAAAAGTTTCATGAGATTAGAAAAATGACAGCCTGTGTCACGATTATAAGAAAAGTTTTAAATAATGATTTAAATCAAAAAGTCGATGACAAACTTCTTACCTGTCCAATGTTGAGCTCTTGCGGGAACTGATTAAGCACGGGTCCATAGCTATTCTTATCCTCTTCAATGACAGACACAATAAGCGCGATAAGTTTGTGCCAGAAGTCCACAGAATCCAATCTCGGTCCATTGTCCTCTGGATCGCGTTTGGGTTCGTTGGGATCGCTCTGGAACTCCCTGTTGTACAACTCGTAGGTGTTCTCGAAGAGGAACTGATACGTGGACCTGAGGCAAGCCTTCACGCAGTCCTTGACGACGGTGGAGGCCCGAGGAGGACTTGACAGTTCTTGGACTTTCATCCGGAAGAAGGTTATGGAGGTCAGAAGATCGACGGTGGATTTCAAGTCCATGAGCTTTTCGTTGCTAGACGCTGGGAAGTTGTTGCGGTACATTGATAAGTCTATTCGGAGGGAATTGTGCAGCTGGTCCAGCAGTTTCACGAACTTCTCTTTCTGCAGGAAAAACATTATCATCAGTTAGAAATTGAACTCGTATCCAAAAGTTTTATTTAAATAATTAGATCGTCGGATGATGGATAAGGGAATAAATAAAATAATCTACTCCTAATAGCAAACGTTTCGAATCATTATTGACTCTTCCTTAGTGCTCTGGAGCAACTATCCACATTAAATTTAACAAATTTAGAATAGAAGAACATTCCTGGCTCAAAGTTAGTTCACAAGTTAGTTGTCAACTAACTTTGAGGCAGGAATGTTTTTCTGTTCTAAATTTGTTAAATTTAATGTAGATGGTTGCTCCAGAGCACTGAGGAAGAGTCAATAATGATTCGAAACGTTTGCTATTAGGAGTGGATTATTTTATTTATTCCCTTCTCCATCATCCGACGATCTAATTATTTAAATTATCATCAGAGACTCGAACCGCACAAAATTATGGATCAGGTTCGGTTCGTGGTTCACCGTACATTAGGTGGTTCGGTGGTTCTGCTATTATTTATTTTAATTTTAATGTTAAAGGCAAAATAGCACAATGGCGGAGAACTTGGCTCTGATTATATAGGTCGTCGGGTCGGTTTCAAGAATTTTGACGTTTTTTGTCTTATTTACATAAAAAATTGTTTCTTTCTTTTTTATAAACATGATCTTCTTATCGTTTTGATAAGATCACGAACATTATGTTTAGGAATCGAACTAAATATAAATATCACTATGCATTTGATTAAAGTTGGTTTGTGAAGAATTTCTGAAGAACTTACACTAAAGTTGGAAGCTACAAAGTTCAGTTTCAAGAATTTTGACATTTTTTGTCTCATTTACATAAAAATTTAGTTTCTTTCTTTTTTATAAGCATAATCTTCTTATAGTTTTGATAAGATCATGAACATTATGTTTAGGAATCAGTGGCGCACCCAGGATTGCATGTTGGGGGGGGCTAAGAATTTTTTTGATGAAACCTGTAGTACGACACAAGAAAGAAATGCGCCGCAGGCGAATTTTTTTTAGAGTTCAAGGTCAAACACCTTTAAATTGAAAGTTTAATTTTTTTTAAAGATAAACAGTTGCACGTTTTACTCTCTTTCTTGTGCACACACACTGTTCTTTCGGCAGCTCTCTTGATATACTTTCATAAGAACGACTCTGAGCAGAGTCATGTCAGTTATATAGAAAAATACATATATTTTAATTTTAGTTCATATTTAATATATCAGTTCTTTCTTTCATCTTTTTAGTTTCACTCCCAAGTGCACCGTTGTTTAAGTTCAAAATTTCACCACAAGGTTCGCATTCTTATTAAAATATCCCAATAATCGTACACATGCGTTATACGGAGTGTATATTATTGTATAATTTGAACTATTTGAATTTAAGATAATCATAAAAACAGATAAAAGGCGATTATTTTTAGTCTTCAGTGAACTTAAATAATCTTACATAATGTTTAAAATGTTTAATGAAAAAATTTGAAAAAAGTCCAGTCGTCTGGGGGGGGCTCAAGCCCCACGAGCCCCCCCCTTGAATGCGCCCCTGTTAGGAATGATGTTAGAATGGAACTGAACATTGGTTGGTTTGTGAAGAATTTCTGAAGAACTTACACCAAAGTTGGAAGCTGCAAAGCGATCACTGGCTGACACAGCCGATGACGCTGTCGTATGTGCGTAGTAAGCGTTGATGTTCGCGAGTAACATGCTCATCACAGCCGGTACGCCCGGGCACAGGTACTTAGTGGAAAGGCAGTGGAAGTGCCTAGATCAAACAAAAATATCATTACACTACCGTCAAAAATTCAGTTTTTCCATTTTTTACATGTCTATGGTTTTATTTAAAAAAATGCCAGTTATTCGATGAATACATAGATTACTTATAATATTCATTATAAAAATATTTAATAGGGGACGAAACCAATTTAAGTTATTTTTTTTGAAAAGCTGTCAATTTAATAAAATACAACCGTGAAATTAGGATAAGAATATCCTGCACCTAGGTAATAATTTTTAATATCCAGTTATGACCCTCGCGAAGCCTGATATGCAGTGGTTAGACGTTGGTTATTTATTGGTTTTTATTAAATTGTCTGCTTCACAAAATTTTTCCTTTTCATTTAACGTCCAGTCTAGAAATCAATATTCCATTGTGATATTTGTACATTCTTACAAATGTAAGTGAAAAAATAAAGACCGAATTCAAATAGATCATTAATGATAAAATACATTAAATTTTTACCAATCTTTGAAGGCTGACTATACTAACACTGAAAATGACTACTAATAAAAAATATTTAATATTTAATCTCACACCCTGTTATTAATTGAAATTCATGTGAACTTATTAACCATTTCAGGCAGGAGTGTGATTAGGAAATTGATTGTATATAGCAAGTATGTTTCTCATAGATAGGTAACCAAATTCCTAATGTAAAGTGTAACATAATTTAAAGAATTTGACTTTACCCTGAGAAGCTACTAGAAGATGTAAGAAAGAATGTTGTTACACAAGAAATATTGTTACTGATGTCGACGTGTTTTAATGCAGTTTAAATTTATTGTCATTTTTCCGCTAACCTTATCTTGAAAAATCTTTAAGGGAATTTGATGATTAATGAAGAAATTATGTAAAACTGTGGCATAGGACACCAAAACTGGCTGTGTAAGCAGTGACAGTTATTTTCATAGTTACGATATAAGTCCCATTTAAGCCGCAGAATACTGCGGTTTATCTTAAGTTATACTTAAGGTTTATTTTGTAGACGGTGCAATACAATTTTTCACTTTAAGTTCTACTTAATATTAAGCGTAACTTAAGTGGCAGCGGTGCAAACAGTATTCCAATATTCAAAAACATTTAACAAAAAATCGATGCTGGTCTCAAGAAAAAGTTTTGTTGAATGTGACCGTTTTAAAACAATGTAAATCATTGCAGGATAAATCTCTATCTCTTACGTCATGGCCTGGTAGATGCTCTCAATGCCATATCGCATAGCGAACTCATCTACGATCTCCTCGGCAGCCTCATCGAAGTAAACCTTCCAGGCGTCATCTCCCTTAGCTTGCGGCAGGCTGACAATGCCGCTGTTCGCCTCGCACAGGTAGTGGAAGAGGTTCTCGTGCAGACAGGTGTACTGAACGTGGTACGGCGCGACCTTCTCTTCACCCTTGATCTCCACGGAGATGTGGAGACGGATGGCTCCCGATACGGCTGACTTGTCGGTTCGTTTCTCCAGGTTGTACCACACGTCCATCTCGCCCGACAGCGTTCGAACCTGGGGAGGCAGTTTTTGATTGAATGACGGTAATCAAAATTTATAATAGTAGTATTGGATTTTACCAGCTATGCAGCAAATAAAACTACCAGAAAAATCAGTAACTTTACTAGGTGGTCATAATATGCCGCACGCTTTGTACCGGGGACAGAACTTAGTTCTCGAACAATAGAAACATCGCTATAAACGATCCGATAGATATAGAAAGGATTATTCAGAGTGATCTGTTTATGCATTTATGTTACCTAAAATTAAATAACAAAAATATATATAGGAAGTTGTGAATCATCCTGTAATTTAATGGTATATAGTGTTCAACTCACTTTTAACGGAACTGAAATAATTATTTCAAAATTCGCAAAAATGAGGGTAGTGATATTGTAGTGCCACTGGTTTGAAAGTCTATTTAACTGTTTATTTATTAACTATTACATAAGAAGTGACTATTTGTAGATTAATCTGATAAGTATTATTTATAATTTTATTTTATATATAACATAGTTATTTGCTCTACTACCTCGACTAGTTTCGATGCCACATGCGTCTCCCTCAAGAGGTGTAGGTGAAAAAGTAATTACATTACATAACATGTGCATTAAAATAATAAATATATAAAAAACGGTAAAAACATGGACTCTTAAACTAGTCGAGATAGTAGAGCAAATAAATCAATTGGTTGATATCCAGTAATTTTTCTTCTCCAACATTCGTCCAGCCAAAAAAATCTTCCTTTATTTAGTTAAATGGACGTTCAAACCAATGGAACTATTATTTTCACTACCCTTATTTTTGCGACTTTTGAAAAAAATATTTTTTTCTGTAATCAGTACATCAAATTATATAACCTATTACAGATGCGTGCAGAGGTATAGAAACATCCTGTATTTTAATGGCAAATATGACAACCACTGAATTGAAGATTGCATATGGATATAATAATCCTTGTTAAAATAAAATTCTCGTACAGGCCAAAAAAAATCGCTGCGTTAGTAAATTTTCTGCTGGATTTTATAAAGTATTTAATAGACTCCTTTAAATTTTTTGGATTGAATAAAAAAAAGTTTAAGATTATTAATTGCCTCTCACCTCAATGATGGTCTGCCCCAAGAAGTCATCAGACTCCCTCGTCAACTTCTGTCTTAATTTGCTCTTGAGATCATTATCTTCATCCCAAACGCGTACTTTAATGCGATCAGATGAATTGTGGCACTCACTGTAAAGAAAATCTCATTAATTACCAGTTTTCAATTAAAATTCCCGTCAAATTTTTCACTTACAAGTAGAACTTTTCATCCCAAACTGGATTGAGCTCTTGGGGAAATGTTCGAGTTCTTTTCTTCACTTTCCCAACTTGAACTGTGACGTACGGATCAGAGGTTCCACTTTTGTCTTTGGCTATTAGACCTTGTGCGCATTTTACTAAAAATCACAAAGTTTAATCAGTATTCATACTTTATAACCAAAGATAAACTAATAATCAAAAAGGGACTCTAAATTTCTTTAAACAAAATTATGTTTGTTGAAATGATTGTAAAAAGACTATGGAGGAAAATAAATAATACATCTAACAATGATTTATAAATTATCATGCTTTAAGCTTTACAATTAACCATCATTCTAAACGAGCTTAGCGGCAGCACTTTTAAGAGCAAGTCCTCTTGTAAGTCCGTAGTCCAATAAAGCTCAAGCTTTTTACAAATAGCAAAATCAACAACAATTATTTGAAAGCAATAATTTTGCTGAGAAGAACAATTTATAAATGATTTAACAAGAAAGAAGCACAGAAAAGAGAAGATTTTTATTCTCAATTTTATTTTCAGGAATTGTATAATGTAAAGTTTATGCCAATTATTTTAAAATTCATTATGTTTTTTGCGCCCACATTATATTAAGCTCTTTACATATTTCTAAGTACAGTAAGCTAAGAGTTAAGAGTAATTAATTTTATCATGCATTAATGTGTTTCTAAGTATGAGTGGAATATCTGATAAATCATTCCTTATTTTAAAAAATTTCAAAACAATATTTCTTAAAGTAAAAATTATTGATCTAATAATTTCTGTAAATAATATTGGAGACAGAAAAAATGTACCTACATGGTACACAAAATTTAAATTTAAAAGTACCTAATTGAACTGTAATTATTATGAAAATAATTACTCATTACACTCTGTATAATTTACTGAGCAATAGACTATAATATTATTTTACATCACTCGGGGGAGGAAAGCAGTGTTTTCCTCTTGCTAATGGAGGGAGGGAAGCGAGTTTTCCCTCTCGCTCGGGAGGACCGTACTTGCTTTCCTCCCGAGCGGGAGGAAAACACTGTTTTCTTCCCGGTACTGGCGGGAGGAAAACATTGCAAGAAAGGTGATTTCGAGGCCCTCGTGACGTAAAATATTGTGTGTCCCACGGGAGGGAAGGCTATTCCTCCCTTGGGCGAAGCCGGCGCCATCGCTCGGGCCGCCGCTTGGCCCGCGGGAGTAATAGCAATTACTCCCTTGGGCGAAGCCGGCGCCCTCGCTCGGACTCGCCTGCGGCTCGCCTTCGGCTCGGGTCGCCGCTTCGCCCGCGGGAGTAATAGCTATTACACCCTTGAGCGAAGCCGTCGCCCTCGCTCGGACCGCCGCTTCGCCCGCGGGAGTAATAGCACGCTTCCCTCCCTAGGTGCACAAAATACTATTGTATGCGCTATATTACCAAGAAGTTCTATTCGTCAAATGCTAATGAGTAATTTGAAATGAGTTATAATAAGCTTTTAATACTAGTTTCTATTTAAATTTGTGTAAGTACAAATTTAACAATAAATGTCTACAATATTGCAATTTAAAATGCTATGTTTGACAGTTACAAAAAACAATTTAAAAAATAAGAACTGATTTATCTCTATGACAACAGTTCTAAACCATTTCGCTAAGCGATGAAACTACTACTCTTCTACCATCTACACTACTCCTACTTTCAACGGATGAAGAAGCTTCATGTTCGTCAGTTAAAACCGTCAGTTGGTCTATTAACTGTTAGATAGTACCATGTCGTGCTAGAGAGTCCAAGATGACAGGAAGAAGAAGTGTTAGTGTACAAGATCCTGTCAGGTGGAGATCTTTGTAAGTGTTGAGACAGTTCAGAGTGTTCTTGTTAAAGTGTTGTGCTTGTAGATAGAAAAGTGCCAGCGATGTTGTTGAATTGATCGTGCAGTGTGGAGAATTTTCACCGCATTTATAAGAATAATATAGAAAAAGAACTCTTTTTTGGTCTTTTGGTAAGAGCGTCGCTTGCTAGATTGATATCCTTACAAGATAACAAGTTCTATTTGTTTTTCGTCCTTAATGATTTTGAAATAGAATTAAAAATAATACCTACACCTTCATTTTTCCTTAATATAGGTACTGAACCTTAAAAGAATATACACAGATTTGCTAAACTATGTATCTAATGAAATTAAAATTGTTGTTACATTTTAAAACAGAATTAAAAGATTTTCTGGTAACAAACAGCTTATGAAATGTTTAAAAATTTACAGTGCTTAATACTGTATTATTAGTTATTTATGTATTAAGGGCATAAAAAAGCTTTTATAGCATGCAACATGTTTTAGAAACACGTCAAGAGCCATAAAAGCAAGTTACGCCCGTGGTACATACCTAACTTTATACACGGTCGTAGATTTTCAAATTGATTTATTTAAATTATTTGTTTAAATGGTTCCAAAGATACCAAAAAAATCAGAAAACAAAAATTGTACAACTACAGAAAATGATTTTTTATAGGATTATCAGTGCTTTCTAAACTGTTTGCATTTATTTGAGGTTTTTTTGAAGTGCTCCGTGGGCTAAGTGACGTTTATGTCAAAAAATTCGTGCATAATTTGTAAAATTATGATACGATTGTGCATAAAAATTAATTTAAAATTGTAGAAACCAAGGATCTACTGTTTAAATGACATTATCTTAATCTTTTTGTGAATGCGGTGAAAATCTCTGTGAAGGGTGAGTGTAGCAGTGTGAAATTGTAGATTGTAATTGAAAGAATCCGTGGGCCGATCGAAAAACCAACCAGGTAGTTGAGCGGGAAAGGGTAAAAACTTACCTGCGTGCAAAACAACTACTTTGTTGGTTTTTAGTAAAATTTAAGCAGGTCTGTTAGCTACATTCTATGGGTAAGCGTTCAACTGCAGAAAGTTCCTGAGAACAACCATAGTGAGCCATTATCACACTAATCAATTACTATCAAATTCTAAATATACGATACGAGTTTATTAGATAGAATCGACTTATTTAGGCAGTAAACTAGACACTTTATATTTTGTTTATTTAGGAGGCATTTTATAAGAGAATAGATTCCATGCTCAAAGAATGCTTAAGATCTGAAGAGTCCTGAAGTGCTACTTCATAATGCCGTTCATTAAAAAGTTCATTCCAAACATCGTGCTTAAATGGCCGTGGTTATCGCTGAGACCCTTAATCGCCCAATCATCACCCTGTTTCAAAAACTTCACCCCATTTATAAGAGCCCCGTCTCCGTAGAAGTTTATTCGTTACACATAATTTTAAGGAAAAAATGTGCTAGATTTTGTATTTGAGAATCCAGGTTTATGCCGAATTAAAAAAATATTAAATAATGTCAATATATTGTCTTATATTTTGATGACGGTTATAAAATAAATAGTAATAAATGAAGCAATAATTAAAATTAAAATTGAATTAAAATAATGATTTTTTATGTAGTCGTACAAAAATGAATTAGTTTAACTTCGATAAATCGTAGTGAATTCATTAATTTTGATGACGGTTATAAAATAAATAGTAATAAATGACGCAATAATTAAAATTAAAATTGATTTTTTATGTAGTCGTACAAAGATTAATTACTTTAGCTTCGAAAAATCGTAGTGAAAAGTACAATTTTAGCTATGCATTTTCGACCAATCAGAGCGCTTCTTCTAGGTACACTCGATGCCTTAAGGTGATGTCGACGGTGTGGTTACCGACATTTACAGTTTTGCAAATATTTCAGTTGGAAAGCTAAATCAACTACTGCTACTGATTCATTAGATTTTCTCACTTTCGGAGCATCTTTTGAACATGGGCAGGTTAACATTTGTAAAGTATTGTGTGCACTGTTAGGGAACGCGTTCTTTCGCCACCTCGCAAACGCGTTCCCTAACAGTGCATACAATACTTTACAAATGTTAACCTGTGCATGTTCAAAACATGCTCCGAAAGTGAGTAAATCTAATGAATCAGTTGCAGTAGTTGATTTAGCTTTCCAACTGAAATATTTGCAAAACTGCAAATGTCGGTAACCACACCGTCGACATCACCTTAAGGCGCTACACTTGTTGACTGCAATGTTGCTGCAATAGAATTAGAATTTACGATTCTGGCTATATTGCTCAAAATAAAAATCTGAAATTTACCATGAGTAATTACGAAACATTATTTGTTCGAAAAATTTGTATAATACCTTGTTGCGACAACAATTAGAGAAAATAAGAATTAATTTATGCATTTTAATATTACAAATTATGGCCTTATTATTGCATATTTATTAATTTTGTTTTAAATAGTCGATTCCTTGTATTGTTCATGAGAGTGCTAAGAAATTATTTTTTTATCAAGAAAATTACATATCTGACGAAAAAAATAGTAAAATATCGGCCAAATTGTCAATTTTTCTTAGCACTCTAGAGTCATTTTTTAACTATTTAATGTATAAAATATGAACAGTGTAGGTGTACCTACTATAACAAGAGCTCAGTTCCATTTTCACTATATTTTTGGCACAAGTGCAGCGTCTTAAATGTGACGTCATTGGATTGGAATGCTTTCCTTTTAGGTAATTTTTAGTTTGTCCAGTGAACTATATACTACGTACCTGGAAAGGACGTGCGCGTTAGAGTCACTGAGACAAATTTGTAATTAAAAACGGAAGTATTTTGCCTATGTTCTTCATGAGTTAGACAGTGATAGGGATACTTCCCAAATGCTTTACGCCATAAGTCTGTTTCTCTCAACTTGTAGTGCGCTACGGCTCCCTTCCAGGTACGTACCTAGTATAGAGTTTACTAAGTTTGTCTTATGTTCTTTTACGAATGTTGGCATATATAGTTAATCTACGTGGAGACGGCACCCTTAAACGTTACGAGCGAAGCGTGCCACAATATAATTTCGTTTGTACTGTAAACTGTAAACAAATATTTACATAAAAGTGCAGATAACCACAACCAAATATGGGTTTGTTCGTGAAACCACTCCAAACTCCCCCGTGGGTAAAGTTTCTGTTTGATTTTTCGAACAAACGCAGCAATAGCAGCTAGAACGTCTTGTTCCCATGCGAAGTGATGCAAGAGAAAGAGTAAGACAGCGCGAGAAAGTCTAAGAGTGAGAAAGATAGAAAGAGTTGACAACAACACGCCGGGACAACCGTTCTCTTTCTGTATCGGAACGGAGTGAAGTAGAATCGGCGAATCGATCAACGAGAACCAGAAGAGTGAACATAATGTGAAGTACGAGTGTTTGCACAACTATAGAAAATTCATGACGTGAAGTTTAGATCAGAAAGGTGCTCAAACTAAAATAAAATTTGATGGACGTGGTGGTGCACTCTTCACCGATGTAATCACAACGACAATTTTTTTATCGTGTCATACGTTTCCTGATTGTTTACCTTACATTTGTATAGTACTAATTATTAAAGACTGAAAACAATATAAAATTTATTTGGTAGATACTTAAATAGGTATACAAAATATTTCCTATGGATATTAAAGAAGCTTCATTCGTTTATAAGTTCAAAGAGTCCAAAGAATCCAATACTAATGAACCAAATTTAGGACGGTAGCTAAGATTCTTTAATATTATAGATAATTCAATATTTTTTACTTATTTAAAATTGATGTTTGCGTTAGTTTAGTATTTGGTTAATTGTATAGAAAGAAAGATTTCTTCAGTTTAGATGACGGTAAAAATTTTTCCCTATATAAATTTCTTGATCAATGCAGATACGTCGATTTTCACTGGAAATTTCTATGATCTCAAATTTATAAAAATTGTTTTTGAATTATTGGCCACATACAAAAATATTGAAATTTAAGTTTTTTTAAAAATAACTGCAATAAAAATATTATTATCTTGATTAACTGATAATTTTGATATTTTAGAAGAAAAAAAATTCGGTCCGCAATCTGCATATCAAACGGTACCTGCATATCTTCAAAAAAATGTCTCAAAAAAGAATAATTTCATGATACAAAAATAACTAAATTATTAATTCTCAGACCTACTTTGAAAACTAGCTGATACACAACTACATATAAAAATTTTAATTGCATTTAGTTTTTTTAAAATTCGTAAACTTTTTTCAAGGTGCACATTTTTGGAATTAATTAATTGAAGATTGCTTAATGAATATATGACGAACTACCTATATATGGAATAAAATTTAATTTAAATTTATTATGCAAGGACTAGAATTATTATTTATGAAATTCCAGAAACATAGTGGCTTAAAACTTTTTGATTTAAAAATCAAAATTGCAAATGAATTTTTTTTCCAGTTTCGTTACAGTAAATTGAGTACCTACTATGAGCCATTAAAATATATGCACGAAGTTGAGAATCATCTGTATATAATTTGATGGTATAAGTCAATTTAGGAACATTTTCCAATCAGGCATTTAAAGAAATAGTTTAAATTAATATTAAATTAATTTTCAATTCATTCTCATATTTGGCATAAGTACATCTTCAAACCTACTCGTATTAGTATTACTTATAAAAACTTTAGATACCTATATATTAAATTTTCTTTCTTCAAAAATTATTCTACATTCTTGTTGGGCTAAATATTTAGTTGTGACAATTGAAAGAAGCGAATGACTGATTGTTACATTGGTGAAAGAGTGCACTTTTCTCCGCGTGTAGAAGACACAAACGACATCGTTTTAGAGGCTCAACAACACTTGTTCCCGATAGAATGCAGCTTGCAATACCTGTGATCGCAATCTTGCATGACCACTTGGACGTGCCCTCTATATTGATATCCTCGGCCTGTTCTATTGAATCAATGTGTGTATCTGGGTCCACTGAAAATGTCGTTCTGCGCGTCGCGTTACAGCCACCGGAAACAACAAGACACACCGAATACAACAACACCACATCGACAGCGACAGCACAATCTCTCTTGCTGGGGTACATTAGCGGGGTGATGGTGATCGAAAGCATCGGTAGACGCAAAGTCATGTTTATTCGTCTTTTTATTACTTACTCTGAGTATCTTTTCTGTTAAAGTAAGCATGATGAAAGTAGATACAAGGTTGTTTTTTCGTTTAAAACTACTTTAAAACAGTATAGCTTCATTCACATAAGTATTTAGTTTTAATTTATTTTAAAATTGGTTATTGTTGAGCCGAAATGGATTTTAAAGGAAGAATTAATAATTTAATTCACGTTTTTGGATAACATGGCTCCAGTTTTATTGATGATAGTAAGTTATGACAATGATTGATTCGTAGAAGTAATCACATCTACTAATATGAGTTTTTTAAATATCAACATCTATTTAGGCTTATTTAGTTGACCTGAAGATGGTCATAATCATGACCGAAACGTTGTGATAAAAATAGAGCCATGTTATCCAAAAACATGAATTAAATTATTAATTCTTTCCTTATGTGAAAGTTTAAATTCATATACTAAATAGGAGCATTCACAATTCCGATATGCAAGCACTGTGAATGCTCGTGTTTAGTTAGATGTATTAAAACTTTCTTAAACGTAATGCCCAGTTCACACGAGGAAAGTTTTCCTAAAAAGTGCCATGCCCTGTTCACACGAGGAAAGTTTTCACTAAAAAGTTTCTTGAAAGTAAAAGAATTGCTAGAAGCTGTCATAGAAAAAAATTGTCAATACCGTCCATTAGGGGAATGAAGTAATTTTTATTAAATATATTTCAGATCATTAGCGTTAATATATTTTACAGAAAAATTTAGTTTTACTGGTATTGTCAGTTTTTTATGACAAATCCCAGCACTTGTTTTACTTTCAAGAAACTTTTTAGCAAAAACTTTTCTCGTGTGAACAGGGCATTAGGAGCTATTGTAAAAAAACTGTCAATATCGTTCATACAGAGAAACTAATAATTTGTATAATTAATGATCACTAGCTTTCCCGTATGACCGATATTGACAGTTTTTTTTATGACAGCTCTTAGATCCCTAGCACTTGTTTCACTTTCAAGAAACTTTTTAGGAAAACCTTTCCTCGTGTGAACTAGGTATAAACATAAGTGTAAACTTTAAAACTAAATAATTATGTAAATGCAGCTTTTGACATTACAATCCAAAAATATACCTAAAGCTAACTAATAGTAAAAACTCAATTTTCAAAAATATAATATAAAAATTGAACTAGTCAGAATTTGGCTTTAGTTTTAGATATGCAGCTTCAAAAATGTAAACTAGAAAATCTGAAGAATCTGAATAATTCGACAAATAGGTTTGCAGCGTTAGGTTTTTTAGGGTTTAAATAACCTTGAATTCAATTGTTTGAAGCATTTTTTGGTGAACTTTTTCTAATGTATAAGAGGTAGGTACAACTACTTCTAAAACAATATACATTAAATTTGTCACGAATTTAATCCAGCACTTTCTTGGTAAGTGTTTCTCTTTCTGCGAGACAAGACATAAACATGACTTTGCTCCTACCCTGCCTGTAAGAGGAAATAGTCGTGGACAGGAAGTGTAGCATCAGCGGAGGAAGGCGGAAACATCCAACATCCAGAAGGAGGCCATGTGTGTCTGAAGGAATGTACAACAGTTTGTTCATGTTGACAGACTGAAGATTTGACGACTGCATCTTACGAACATTTTCATTTGTACTTCGTTCGCGATAAAGAGTGTTGTCAAATGATGTTCGAAATTGGAGAGTGTGACGTTGAATTCGTGTTAACGTTGAGAAAAATTTTATTCTAATATTGTTTGAGTAATGTAATTATAGATATAAGATTGTGAAATTCAAATCAAATAGTTAGAGAAATTAAGATTATTCTTGCACCAAGATATAGAAATATTTTTATTCATGAATCATTTGAAACAAAGAAACTAAAAATATTATTGTACAAGATGTTAAGGAAGTTGAATATAATTTACTACAAGAAAAAGAAAGAATTTAGGATAACAATAGCAATAAGTACTGATTTATATTAGATTTGAAGTCCAGAATTTAAAAACGTCCGTTTCACGATAGGATGGTAGTTATATTTCATTTAGACTTTTGTATGTCAGTTCCTTAGATCCTTAAGGAGGTATACAGTGTGTTCCGATAACATTAAATACCGTGAGTTTATTTTAACGTGAAACATGGGATTTTTCATATCCATGGTTACGAATTTGACAGCAATGAACGTAGGGAATCAATGTAACTGTATTATTCTTGACCAATATAACATATTTGGGAAGCTGTAATAGTTCCAAGAGATGCTTTCAACATAAACTTTTAATTGTTTATACTATACCTACATCGTTTTTCCAGGTAGCAACATTTGAATTTGTTAATTGGAGTCGAACTGATGCTATCTGGACTACGATGTAGGTATAGTTTAAACAATTAAAAGTTTATGTTGAAAGCGTCTCTTGGAACTATTACAGCTGCCCAAATATGTTATATTGGTCAAGAATAATACAGTTAAATTGATTCCCTATGTTCTATTTTAAAAAGAACGCTCTAATAAATTGCTGTCAAATTCGTAACCATGGATATGAAAAATCCCATGTTTCACGTTAAAATAAACTCACGGTATAGTCAATAGTGCCAATTTTGTCACAAGTCACAATTGACTATTGAGATCTTGAAAACTACAATATTTAAATGAAACTTTTTGTACACATTTATACAGCTAGTGTAAAAAAAAAACAGATTATGTGGAATATACCGAAAATAATATATGATCCATTTTAAAATACGAATAAGTTTTAAACAATTTCATGTTAAAAAAATTGATCTCTCGTAGTAGCTTTTAGTCGATGACACCGTAAAAACGTTTGCTGTTGACGCCATTCTGTGATTTGATTCGTTGACAGCTGTCAAACTGCCTCGTTGATTGTCAAAGAATAAAATCACAGAACTACGTCAACGACAAACGATTTTCCGGTGTCAACGGAACATGTATTATTAGTATTATTTTTTATTTAAATATAATTCGTATTTAGGAAGAACAGTTAAAAAAATAGAAACCAATTTAGATTCATTATAACAATACATCCTATACAATAAAATACTTCTATGGTGCGAATACTACTACAAATAAAAATGTTTCTACAATTTATACATTTTTGAAATATTAACTGATATTCATCTAATAATCACAAAATAAATGTGCATTTAAATTTATAGACAGCAAGGTACATCGTACTCAACTTGGGTTGTGTAGTCCATATTTAATTTAATCATAGAACATTACCACACGTTTTCAATTGAAACAACAATAATTCAAAATGATTGATTACAATAAACCCAAGTGAATACTCGTACTCCTACAATCTATCTCGCCAATCGTTTCGAACATCACCTGGTCGGAGGGCATTTACCATTTCAATATGCGGTGCAGGTCGCTAATGTAAGCAAGTGCACGTCAGATATTCAACAACAGAACAGCAAAGCTTAGTACTTACCACCGGCTCCCAAACTTTACACACCAGAGGAATGTGTAATTATGAACTTTAAAGGGACTTTCGTTACTTGAAGAGAAATGCGAAGTTTTTAGATTAGAGAGAATTTAGAGTGGCGCAGTCGGTAGGATTTTAAACATTCTTGAAAAAAAAACTTTGATGTGTACCACAAGGTTCTATTTAATAAGACGCGGTTTGAGATATAATTTAATATAGTCTGCTTTGAACTAGGAAGAGTAAAAATAAATTTCTAGGATGATTTCTATGCTTGTGATCTAACCATTAAAGTTATTAATTTAATTGATGAAATGTATAATTAAAATTTTCGGAACTCTTAAAGAGTGTACATAAGAAATGATTTTTATAATAATATTCAACGAGAGATTACTAATGGAAATTATTAACGAAAAAGTGTACTATATAAGCTGTTTACAACCATAATTGCCATGTTACATTCGAGACTATTAAATATTGAATCAATTTCTAAAGGAAATTTAAATAGTTATTTATGTTACAAGTACGCAAAATATAATTTTATAGGGTGAGATTATTTATGGACGAGGCGTAAGCCGAGTCTTTAAATTAGGTGAGTCCTCTAAAAATCAGTTTGTGTACATGTGACATACAAATTTTTTTAGTATGTGCTTACCAAATTTGTTTAGTAACTATACGAAATAATTCTAAAATATATCTTTAACTTAAAATTTTGAAAAACGTAGGCAATGAAACAATGAAAATCAGTGAAAATAATCCTATAAAATATAAATAAGAGCTTACGTTATATTAAAAGGACTGGATCCCGTAAAATATTGTTTTGCGGACTCAAAATAATTCGCAAAGTAACGATATTAAGCCGGGGATTCTTTGAAGATTCTACGAAGATTCAGAATCCTGGCAAAGAAGAAGTTTCTTTCTTTCTAGTGATAATTATCTGTTAAATTGCGAAGTATCTACATTGAATCTTCAATGAGTCTTGGAAAAGAAGAATTTATACTTTATTGATTGCTTCAAAACCACGTAATTATCACTAGAAAGAAAAAACTTCTTTTCCAGGATTCTAAATCTCCGTAGAATCTTCATTAATTTTGGAGAGCATAATACTAAAAATATTTTTCATTATTAAGCAACAGACCATAATATTGTTCACTAGAGAACAATGTATTGCATTACAAAACTGAAAACAAACATTAATGAATGCATCATTTAATAGTTGATGATAAAATCATTTAGGTACTGCATTCTTTTGACTGCAATTTTTTTACAAACTTAATTTTTCTGCTGCGTTATTAAAGGACACCGTACTATCATTTAGTCTATTATAGTCTCTAAAATAGGAAGTAGGTATATAATTTTAAAAATTTCAAAATTACTTATTGAGTCGTAAAATAATAACGAAACGAACAATTTTTTTAGTGGATTTAGTAGTACTTTAACTTATTTAAAATATATATGCATTTGTGAATTAAATTTTCTTGCTTTGGTATAATGATTAAATGACAAACAGTTTCCGAAGAAGGTGAAAAATAAAACATTCTGACAGAGTCGTGTATTTAGCATGGGAATAAGTGGCAAATCATTCTATGTGTAAAAGTTTGGAAGCAGGTGAGTTGCTATGCCGACAACCAGCCATTGTCATTCCTTCGCACAATTCAGGTTGAGGAGTTTCTAACACAATATCTGTACAGAGGTAGACACAACGACCAATCAGACATCATAGCCACGATTGAACCTCTTGGTACGAAGTCAGAAGGCAGCGAAGGCACAAACCTGTGATGGCTATCTTAGCCGACCACTTGGACGTTCCGTCCAGCACTGACTGCTTCACAGCCTTCATGTGCCCCGCGTGGCTCTTATCCTCCACCCCGAACACGGCCCTGCATTACCGTCACAGTGCTACATACTCTTACGTACTTGTTTCATACATGGGCAGAGGAAATACTTGGGTTGGGTGTTAAGATTATTAAGGGATCGAAACGTAAATGCTGGATTTCACCGTGTGGTATGTTACACATGAATAAACAAAGGTTAAAATTATTAATTTGTGCGTCTAATGCCACTTTTTTTAATTTTTTGTTTTAAATATGTGATAAAATACCTATAAATAAACTCACAATTAGTGGCTATATTTAGCAATGAATATAAAAAATAGAACAATAAAAATATCAAGACGTATATTTGTTTGACTGATTCGACCGCCTCTCGACAGATTTTCAACCATACGTCTTTAGCATAGTACATAAGTTCCATGCTTTATCTCCCCACTATTAATAAATCAAAGGTTAAATGGTATGGATTTATGTTGAAAATTTAAGGGAAATCACACCTCTATAGGCGTTAAATAGTGGTTTAGTTTTTCCCTTAAAGTAAAAAAAAATTTATATTGCTCCTAATGCGTCCGATGCTACTTTGTTCATTTTGTTCTCTGTTTTATACATGGCAAAACATGGCCTATTTTAGCTATTTAGTGTTTCTGTACGTATTTTATTACATATTAAATTTTTTATTTGTTTAAAAAGTCAAAATATTGAAACCAGTGTTAATGTAAAAATTCAAAGAGTAGAATGAGTTATTTATTTAAATACATAGTATATTACACACCGAGCAGGGAAATGTTGCATTACAGTCGAGCGCTGTATTAGATGACTATAAACGCGAGGCTGGAATAAGCTTTCCCGCGAGGTTTTTATACTATTGTACTTACACAATCCTATAGATTCATAATATGAGCGTTTTAAAAATGACAGTTTTAGTATAATTTGTTCAATTTGTTTAGCTTACTTGAAAATAGAGATCTATGGCAGAGTTACTGAGTAATTTGGGAATTTTTAAATTGATTTTGTCAATTTTATTGGAAAGTGACATTTAACTAGCCAGAAAAATATTTCCAGCTAGCTGGGAAGTGAAGTAAACAATGAGTCGCTTCCCAACTGTCTAGAAGGTTGGAAACGCACATAATTACTAACAAGCCGCACACCGAAATTCATAATTTAAAATGTAGGATTCTTTGAGAACTCTTTCATGCTTCTGAATCATGAAAAAAGAATCATGGTGAGCAATGCCTGGCAAATACTTGTACAGCAGTCTTGAAAAAGAAAAATTTCTAGTTTATTGACAACTTTAAAACAGAGAATTTTTTTTCCAGGATTAAACATGAAAGAATATACAAAGTATCTTTGTGTGATAATAAATTCTTCATCGACGAGAATAGTTAATAAAGCCAGTGAAATATTATTTAATAATTTTTACTCCTGTACGTGATAAAATATATTGTAGGAAATAACTTAATACTTAATGCAGTCAATAAAATATTATGTACAACTGTATAAATTTTGTTCATAGAATCATAGTAAAATACGAGTATATTCTGACTTTAATACCTACTGTAATATTCTTAAAAGTTAATATAAAAATGTAATTTAATGTAAGTAAAGAAATTTACAGTTTAAATGAAGTGCATTTACACAAAGTGTCAATAAAATTTAATATTGTACTTGGATGAATATATTTTTATTACAGTGAGTAGAGTAATAAAATATTAGTAGGTAAGTAATAAATTGTTATTATTCTTGCATTAAGATAACTGCAGAACTAGGAATATAAAATGTAACCCAATATAATTTTGTTCTTGTTGAAAAATGTGGGATTAAAAATGTAAGGAACAAGAAATGTCAAATATGATGAAACAAGTACCAGAGTGATTTAAATATTCAATCAGCACAGCAACAACCCCTGTAAACATGAAGAAAACATTCACCCAACATTCGATTTCCCTGTAAAAAACTCAACATTAGCTCGTCCTTTATGGTTCCATATTTCGCCGCTACAGCGCTTTGTCGCCGATGCTGATTTGCTGGAAAAACTGGCGCCATTTGCAATTCAGATGGTGATATGCAAATGCGAGTTAAACCTACGTGACGCTGATTAAAACTCGGAAAAGTTGCTTCATAATCACCACGGACAGCCGAGTGAAACAGTCCATGTTCGATAGCTACTGATAACTGAAATTTGAGGAGGAAAAATTTCCCCCGTTGGAGAATAAATTGTTTTGGAACCGCTGGGAATGAATTAATGAGATGGCGAATTGAAAATTGAATTAATTAACAAATACAATTTTGCCGATCGTGTACCTAATTATAAAGTAACTTACTAGCTACAATTTTTTATGCAAGGGCAGCAAAATACTACTATTGTTTCCAAATCGTTCTGGTATTCTACTATTTGCAATTTTTGATTATTGCAAGAGTTGGAGATTTTATTTTTAAAATTTTAAAAGACACATCTGTAGATCCATTCTTTGTCTATAAAATGTTAATACAGGGTGTTTCATAACTTCAGGTAGGTACATACGTTAAGGGTATATGTAGTTTTATATGCTGATTACGAATCAAAAAGTGTTTTTTTTGAATCGCAAAATTAATTTTCATGTTTCCCTGTCAAAATTTTTTCGTAGCCACTGCCACTGGGTGGAGTAATTATTGTTTCATTAAAAATAATTAAATTTCCTTTGTTATTTTACTGGTATTAAGTAATGTAAGATGTTCATTACCTACTTCTATTGTTTGAATTTAATAGGAAAACGAATCCAGTGCAGTACTACAAAAAATGTTTTAGGTAAACAACCCTTAATTTTTCGAATTAAACAAATTCTTTTAGATTCGTAATCAGAATATCAAACAACATAAATACCATTAACGTATGTACTCGAAGTTATGAAACACCCTGTAAAAACATTATCTTGAAGTCAATAATAAACTAACAGTTTACTCGCAACGAAAACACTTTTACAGTATGTTTCAACTTCAAAATGACATTGAATTGCTAGGATGCGGCAAAGTTCGAGTTTCGGGCTCGTTTCAGGCAGCCGTAGTAGTGGAATAGAAAAAAAGTAAAATCGAGAGTATTCTACGAATTCGGAAAAAACATAGATGGGTCGCTTTATTTTATTTTTTGTACAAATAAAAGTATTATTACCGCCATGATTTTATTTTTCAAACTGTATAGGTTTGTCAAAAAAAAAAAAAAATATATATATATATATATATATATATATATATATATATATATATATATATATATATATATATATATATATATATATATATAGATACCTAATGTAAGTGTTTCGAAAAGTTTTTTTTAAATCGAATAATTAATTAAATAGTTAATAGAGACTGTTTATTTAAAAATCGTTATTTCTAAAATTTTGTTCTTCAAAATTTTGTGCACAAAAAGGGGATAATTACTGCAATTAATTTTCAAAGTAGTTACTTCATACTAGATTAAATAATGGTCCATAAAAATTATGTGGCGTCGATAAAAATACTGTAAATCTAAAAATACATTCCCCAATTTCAATTTAATGATGTGATGTAATATTCAATGTCGCATGAATAGAAAATAGCTAATTTCCGCCCTCGATTAATTATTATTTCAGCGCAAGTTGAATTTCAAACATTATACATTGTTATGATAATAACATCAATATTATTTTAATCTTGTTGTTTGTACAGAAC
The DNA here is from genome assembly GCA_947534325.1 of Agonum fuliginosum. Lineage (NCBI taxonomy): Eukaryota > Metazoa > Arthropoda > Insecta > Coleoptera > Carabidae > Agonum > Agonum fuliginosum. The sequence goes on along the minus strand of OX384034.1, from coordinate 3,224,208 downwards.
ATTGTTTACGAGTCATTGCTTCTCTATAAACAAGTTTGTCTATCAATTATTCTGTTTACATAATTTTGGAGATATAATTTCCAAAATAATAGCTTGCCATGGACTGTTTCACCCACTGAGAAGTCACAGAAAGGAAGGAAGATCAAGTCTACAGAAGATATTCCTAACTTCAGCAGAGAAGAATGCGAAAGGATTCTTTACCTGATCAGCTCGAAGATCTCTGGTTTCTCTCGCTCCCGTTGTTTCATTCGCTCTTTCATCGCCGTTATGATGCTGTTGGCTTTATCTTCTGCACCGTGTTTTGAACTTTTTTCTGCGGCTCCTAAGAGAAGAAAAAGAAGAATTAGTATAATAATTATTAGGAGAGGGAATAACTCATAAGAATATACACTGGCGGAAAAAAAAGAATGAAAAAAATTTCGACCATTTTGAAACTCGGCGTATTTTCACTCGATTTCGATGAATCTTCGATGGCGAAAAACTTTGAAGTGTCTACTTTAAAGTCATGCATGCAAACTTAAGCGCAACCCCTTCCGCCCCCTCTAAACCATGTGAAAAAAAATTGTCCAACTTTGACGATGTGTACGGAGTTGAATTTTTTTTTTACTTGATCCACCAAAAGGGCACTAAAATTTGTTCAATTCCCTGTGCAGGACTCAAAAAACGAAGTTCCTACGACGATTTGGCACAAAGTTATGGGCGTTTGAAAAAAGTGCATTTTGTGGTTCTTTGACTCATAAATCGGGAGTTTTTCGACGAAATTGTTTTTTTTATGATTAAAATTTTCTTACAAAATTTCTAATATTTTAGGCAATTTGAGTTATACACACGAAATATTCAATTTAATTTTTAAATTTTCTCGATATTGAAGGTCTGCTTACAGGTCTGTAAACTTTAAACTCGTGAGATTTACTTACTTCTTTAAAAATGAAAGAGGTCTTGATTGAATAAAGAATAACTTGACTGCAGTTCTGAATAATTTCTACCTTTAAGGGGCTATACTTCTTGAGTGCAATAAGAATCAGAATTCACGATTCTGGCTATATTGCTCAAAATAAAAATCTGAAATTTTACATTAGTAACGACAAAGCATTGTTGCATTGAAAAATACAAACTATATAAGGAAATAGCGTGATTTTATTTCTGTATGTATTGCTACGCCCCTCGAGGGCGAATCCCGTGCAAGGCCGGTTGTTCCACGACAAGCTTCAGTGGAGAAAGAGAGTGGGTCTTAAAGTCTCCAGAATTGAAATTTGAGAAAAATAAAATGGGCGCCAGCTGATCCTATGCCGTAAGGGTACAATTAATTAGCTTGCGCAGTTTTGAATAGCGCAGATGTTATTCGGTAAACTTCTCATGCGCTTAAGATGGAAGGGTTGCTGGTAAACAGCGTATTTAAACTACATTCAAAATAAAGAAAACGTAACAGTATGTATATATTTTAACACATGAATATAATGAATGTATCTTTAAAAAGTCGTAGACAAACTAAATTAAAATTGAAAATTGGTATCGTGCAATTTTCCTTAATGAGCAATTTAAAAATAACTACTACGTTGTATACATACTACGTATTTCAAGAACGGTAACATGCACGTACAAAAAATTTAAATTAAAGATTCAATTAATTTTTTAGGTACCTACGAGTCACTAGAAATGGTCTACATATCTTGACAGAAATAACTGTAATTTCTTGTAAAACTATCTCAATTTAATAATCCAACACGAATAGTTTAATTCCATTAAACCTTATTTTCGCAAACAAATTCCTACATTCCCATATTAGCCGTCCACTCAAACTCTTCCTCTTTTTAAGTTCTCATTGTCTAACTCTCTTTGAATCCCCTCAGTCGCTAATAGTCTTTCACATCGGCTGCTAATTCAATTAGCCTGGCTAATTCAATAAAGGTTCTTGCTTCCCGACAAGCCGGCGAGTAACGAGGAATCCCAACACTCGGCTCTTTGTGGCACTGACCGGGGAGTCAAGACGCCTGCGGCATCGCGACGCCAAACATCGGGGTGGTTCAGGTTATAGGGAAATGACGCGGAATTTATCGTTTTTGTAATATAATATGGGTGAATAAAAGTGTAGCAGTTTGAAGTTTATTTATTACATTTTAATTTTAATCTTAAATGTAGGGGAGGCCGGGGTTGGTTGTGACATTTTTTAGAAAATTTATCTTAGAGTAAAATTCAGATATCTAGCACCCTGAGCTGCGCGAGAAGGCGGAGCTTGTCATGTACTGTCCGTTTTACAAAAGTGGAGCTAGCGAGTATATGCTACGCTGCACTTTACTTAATTTTCAAAGAAAACTAAAATATAACTCAATCACAATCAATTACAAAATTCACAGCATTACACGAAGCAAAACACTACGAACGTCAACATGAGAATAACATATATTAAAGCTGATGTTCTGTAGAACAGACAGTAGCGTAGTTTCCTCTTGTTTATCATCTATGCTTTTTTATTTAATTTATCATTGTATTATCTAAATACTTTTTCTCGTTTTTGTCAAAAACCGTAAGAGATAGGACAAAAGATTTTAGAACAAAAACGATGTATTTTTTTAAAATCTTTAACTTTAATTTGAAACATTTTTCTTTATTTTCAACGGCAGCCATTTTCCAATATGGCGGCCGTAGCACAACAAGCACAAGTGTTTTGTTTTTTGACATACACAAAGTATTCCCTTTTATGGAATTATTTCCAGGTAGATGGGTATTTTTACCTAATATTACTGGATTGAATGAGGCTTTAGTACCGACAACAGGTTTGTCCATGAAAAAATTGACGGAAAATTAGTCATTTTTTAAGCTTTTAGGTTAATTTCTTTCACAGATAACGTCATTGTCTTATGCGTTGTGGCACACTCATGCGGAACGATATTTACAGCGTTTCATCGCTTAATTTATTTGTTTCAATTGGCGGAAATGAGAAGCGACGTGAAATGAATTTACCGACTCGTTATTCGTTTTATGTTTTCAATGTTGGCAGCAGTGGTGGTGGTGGTTTTCTCACTAGAATACAGCTAATGTAAACTGGTGCAGTTGCACTCTCAATACTTTCTTGGAATTTAAATAAGCTCACTAGAGTGCAGCACCACTTAAATTAAATAAATGGAAGCTTGGAGTTTCCTAGATTAAGGTTAGAGTTACTGGTTTTTAATGTAAAGCTATTTCAGAGACTAAATTTAAACAGAACAAGTTCGGCACTTTTATTTAACAGAACTTATAAACGTATTATAAAGTAAATGGACAAACATTTTATTTTTGCTTTATATTACTGCATCGTTTTAGTAGTTTTATAATAATTATAGTAATCACATTTATTGATGCAGAAGTTTAAAATTATTTTTAAGGAGCAACACTTGTGATCCTAAAGCACGTAATTATCTAATCCAAATAGTAAATTAATTTCAATTATTTTGTTTCTTTTATAGTAATGAAACCAGTGGCACTCAACATGTTTTCTTTCAGTAAACCACCCTTAATTTTACGAATTTTTGAAAAATTCTTTTTGTTCCGTTATCAGTAGAACGTGTTACATATATACCCTTAAAGTTTGATCCATAAGTACAGAAACACCCTGTAGAGTGATTAAAAAAAAGTTAACCCATTGATTGTAAAAAATTATGTAAAACTCGCCTTTTAACAAAATACAACAAGGTTGTTTGTAAATTTCGTTCTATAGCCGTGTGCACACAATTTTTAATAACAGTATTAAAATATGAGATCATAGATTCCAAAATCAAAGTCACAAAATGATTTATTGTAACTTGCTTTATCGCTATAAAGATAGTAAGGATCAACTATTGCAGCTTTTATTTGAAATTATTTTCAAATTTGGAAACTGCACAAAATTTGTATACAATATTTTTAATATACATTATTATTCTCAAATTAATGGGATTTATTATATCCATGGTTACGAATTTGACAGCAATGTATTAGAGCGTTCGTTTTAAAATGAAACATAGTGCCCAGTGCACACGGAGAAACATTTTGACAAGTTTCTTGAAAAAAGTTTCCAGAAAATGGAGATTTTTTTTGAAAAACAATAAATCTGTTTATGATCACATGGGATCACATGTCACATTTGACGATTTGACAAATAAAAAGTTAGTTGCACTTCACAACGTTTCCTGAAAACGTCTCATTTTTATAGGCGCCGTTAAAACTTTGAAGTTTCCGGAAACTTTTTTCAGGAAACATGTCAAAATGTTTCTCCGTGTGCACTAGGCATTAGGAATAAATTTGAATTTGTTAATTGATCTCACAATGTTGCTATCTGGATATACAATGTAGGTATATTTAGAACAATTAATAGTTTAAGTTGAAAGCGTCTCTTGGAACTATTACAGCTGCCCAAATATCTAATATTGTTCAAGAATAATTCAGTTACAATGTTTTAATTTAAAAAGAACGCTTTAATACATTGCTATCAAATTTGTAATTCCCATGTTTCACGTTAAAATCACTGTATAATGCACATTGGTTTAAATAGTGAGTAATTTTGCCCTTTGAAATATAAGATAGATCATTTCCTATATACAAAATCCAGCAGTAGAATTTCTGCTAGGGAAGCAAATAGTAGGCGTGCACATTTTCCAGTGTGTACAATTACAATGACACGTTCTGTAACCTATGAACTGTTTGTCGGTCGATATATTGACGTTGACTCGTTGACCGTAAAAGTCACAGACGCGATATGGTAACATTATTTACCCGGAGTGTACGCGCTAAATAATAAATGAGTGGATTTGACCGTCAACGCCTCCTGTGCCATTTCGTTCCAAAGCAAAGGGATAATGCAGTGGAGTTGTTGACACGGCAATGATAAAGTATAGTCATGGTAAACATTGGTTGGAAATAATTACTTTCTCAAAATAAGAGTCCTATACATGCAGAGAGATATAATATTTACCGATATGACAAATATTCTTATTAGGCAAAATGCAAAAGTTAATTTTATGTAATATTTGTGCATTATTCCAAATTGATTGGGAAACGTTTATAAAAGAGTTCAAATTAAAAGTAGAAAAATATTTCAAGTTAACTGGGTGAGTTATATGACCGACTCAAGTTCTAATCTAGTCGGAACACAATCCAATTTAATTGCTCAAAAACCTCCGTTGTGGTTTGATCTCCTTTATGTCATGTGTATAAGTTGTTGGCAACTAACCGAACCGCACACATGATATAATCTATACTGATGATTCACAGTACATAGATTAGTTAAACAATATTATTGTGTAATTTATGCCTTTATTTTAATTTCAATGCACTTGTGTTTTATATCGTTGAAAAGAGAAAAAAATCTCTATTCAGACGGGTCATAGCCAACTATAAGCTCCATATGAAAATTTGAATTTGGTTTGAATTTCTCAAAATCTGTAGAAGATAATTTTTTTTTGAGGACTGCTGTGAATTCCTCGTTAAAAACTGCCTATAGAACGTGCAAATTATAAACTTTACTAATTTAAACAAAAAAGTAGTTATAGGTGAAAAACGAAAATGGCAAAATTTACATTTTTGGGTATATCTAGTCACCTATGCATTTTTGTGGGAAAACAAAAACATTTCGAAATTGGCTCCTTAAAGGGACAACTTTTGTCTAATTAAACCACCTTCGTATCTCTTATGGTTCTCGAGATCCCCATTCTTAAACAGTTTCATAGGACATCTGTATTGTATTATTGTGCATATTAAATAGATCAAAATATGGTATACATTTTTTGCATAAGTTATAGGAAAGTGTTAATTTTGATAGATTTATTACATTTTATCGAAATGAAAATGCAACTCCTCTGAAACGTGCATTAAAATGCGCCATGTGTGACGTAGACAACATTGAAACCAAACCATGAGTAAATTTGTTCATCGACAGCATCGTTTTTCACGGTACCTATTTAACTGTATGAATTTTTTTTCTGGCTTATTAGCAACTTTTTGGCAAAAAGAAAAAATAAATAAATAAAAAGGCTTGCGTTGTTTGTCTATACCTATGTATAGACAAACAACGCATGCCTTTGTTGTGAAGCAAAGAACTAGCGTAGCGGTGTGAAGAGGAGTATGACCTGCAGACACCTTGAAGTGTTGCATTTTGTCTATTTTCATTCTCTGTTCCATGACAACAAACCAGAAGTCGCAATGTGCAACACTCTATCGTGTTCTCACCTCCTTTCCCCGCCTAGAGCTGCTGCTCCCCGCTACCGTACTTCTTGCCTTCACAACATTGTATACAACAGCATTGAGGGTTATCTGTCTATACCTATATAATATATTATTATTATGGTCGAAGCAATGCGCCATGTGTGACGTAGACAACATTAAAACCAAACCGTGAATAAATTTGTTCGTGTAAGATCGTTTTTTCTCGTACGTAATGGACGACGGACCTGTGTTGAAATAAGGTAAGATCTACGTATCGTATGTTCTTTTTCACGTCACGTATTTATACCTTTATGATGTTTTTTCTGGCTTATTAGCAACTTTATATTTGCATGTAACTTACTTTGCAGGCAGTCGGCGTTGAGCAGATCCTTGCACTTCTCGTGGCACTTGACGCCGCACTCGGTGCAGCGCACGCCCTGGCGCGCGATGCCCCACAGCAGGCCCTCGCACTCGTAGCAGTACGTGGGCGACGTGGCCGTCCACAGCACGAAGTTGTGCGGCGTCGTGCTCGAGATGGGGTAGATCAGCGCCTGCAGCGTCTTCTTGTACACGTGCATCTTCTACATCACCACCACCAAGTGGGGAATACAGTTAGTACTAAACAACGTGGCGGCATGGGGATCGATATTGCGACTTAGGGAAAACCATCTCAGGGTTTGTCATCCTACAAGTGTTGCCTCACTTCTAAAAGAACATGTCTGCTTTGTATAGTCTCAGGCAAAAATATTACAACCGACAACCGGTGTATTGTGTCATTCAATTTAGACACGTTCAATTTTCGTTTACATTGGAGTGTACTACGTCTCATAGAGGTGGAGTTCAGGAGTCTCTGTCGTGATAATTTCGTGAAAAATGACTTTCGTAATCCTATCAAAATTATGATAAATATTGAGATAATTTTATAAACTTTGTAATAATTTGGTACAAAATTCATCACACTATGCTTCTCTAATGACAGTTTTCCAAAATTTTTTGTCATATCCGTAATAAGAATGACATTTTTTAATGGACTAAATAAAGAAATGTTGGTAAAAATGAAAAATCTGCCATTAAGCAAGCACAGAGAAAACTTTTATCTATCGATTGATTATCATAAAAATCTTTTATTTAGAGCGGATTCTTATAGGAATAGTAACAAGCAATTTTCGGTGTTTAGAGTAGTAGTAACTAAATGAACAACCCTATATTACCTTTCTTGAGTCCTTCAAACTCGATTTTAACAATAATTTTTCTAGATTTGCATTATCCTGTGTTTGCAACGCTCTGATTAGCTGGAACTACGGTTTGGCTAAATCTCGTTCGGGTTTACTTCAATTCGGTGAAACTATGGGTCGGTCAAACTACGGTTAGCTATTTCAACAGTTCGGTAAAACTACGGATTGGCATAATATCTTTCGGTAAAGCTACGGTTCGGTCAAATTAAACGTTCCCCATTGGATCTTGAAAAAAGTATGTTGGATCCAACATTCGTAGACTACTGGCAATTGCCAGACTGAAAGAAAATGGAGGATACAACAGCTGGAATTGCAGTGTGATCGTAGTATTTTGTGCAAAATTAATACTGAATCGAAACGGACAAAATATTCTACCAACTCGTGTACCGTGCATCGGATAAAATAAACGACAATATCGACAACATTGTTTCGAAAAGTTCCTCAGTTTCTTGTCGTTTGGAAAACAGCTTCACGATGCTACAAACTAGCAAACGTTCGACGTTGGAATTACCAATTTTTTTTTTCGATAATGAACGCTTGATGTATAAATTTTTTGTTTATAACTGAGAAAATACTTGTAAATGTGAAGATAAATTTAGTTCAAATTTGGCATTTAAATTTCAAAGACAAATTTAATAAAACATATACTCCTTTGGACGAGTCATAATGATAGTTTGTCCATTGTGAATCAGAAGTACATTTAGAGTAACAAACTAATAGATGAAGACATCATTATCACAAATTATCTTCTCAATTTTCAACGAATCATTGAATGCTGAAGGTCCCGTTCACTAGAAGATATTTGATATTTCTCGAATTTCTTCTAGTAACCACCGCATCAGTTCATGTCATTATTTCAAGCTCCAAAGTTCAGGTTCAGGTAACTTGTGAGAAAAAGAGAAGACGGAAATTTCCACGTGAAATGCGAATCGATTTCCATGAAAGGGAAATTGTAATTTCAACTTTGAAGTTTGGAAAAAAGGAAAAATAATTTGACATGAAAAGAAATTCGTTACGCGTTGAACAACTAGGTAACATTACGGTAAAAATTCGTACAAACTTTCCCTAAATCGCAATTTCGATGTAGAATCTATGAAAAAATGACAATAAAGCCGCATTCACAGTCCGAAATTTGTGAAGTCTGTCATATGGCAATGTGTACTTGCGTTCACAACACCAAATTTCAGTGATGTGAACGCAAGTACACAATGCCATATGACAAACTTCACTTTCGGGCTGAGAATGCGGCTCAAGTATACTTTCTTTCTTTGCCACACTAGAAAGAGAAATTCAGAACAATTAGAGAAACACAACATGCACAGATAGAAGCAGAAATTCAGAAACATGCAAAAATATCAACAAACAGTAGAGGTAGAAAACTGGACAATATCTACAAACTAAAATAGGTTTGAACCCAAAACCTATTAAAGAAAAACAAGACTAAATTAAACACTAGAACTTAAGGATGATTATTAATTTTCAGCTTTCTTCAATTATTTAACCTTCTGAAAAACTAAAAATGATAAATGGTCTATTTTATTTTAAGTTCTACATTTTTGTGAAAAGCGTAGCTGCTTCAAACGTGCTACTAACAAATAAATAATACGTTCAGTTACAGAATGTCACCAAATTTATTCGAAATTTAGTAATAGAAAAAGCAATTTTATTTTCTGAACAGAAATTGACTGTATTATATAGATTAAACGTATAATTTCTAAATAAATTTGTAAATATTTGTTATTGTTATTAACATTCATAGCTGCTAATATACATATTTCAAATATTCCAGACCAGAAATATATCTAGGTAGGTACATATTTTCGGCTTGATAATTTTCATTTATTCAATTATTTGTATGCCAAGGGCTGAAAAAAACCTTTTGCAGATTGAGGCTCGCTGCGCTCGTGCTACAACTAGCCAAAGTCTGCTAAAATACTTTCAACCAGAAGTAAAGGTACGCAACATTTTTTCTGCGATTGATTAATTTTTATTATTATTAACGGTATATGTTGTTTGATATGTTGATTACGAATACAAAAGAATATTTTTAAAAATCGCAAAATTATTTTCCATGTTTCCCAGTCCAAAATTTTTCGTTGCCACTGCCACTGGGTGAAGTAATTATTGTTTCATTAAAAATAATTTAATTTCGTTTGTTATTTTACTAGTATTATGTAATTTAAGATGGAAAACGAATCCAGTGCAGTACTACAAAAAATGTTTTAGGTAAACAACCCTTAATTTTTCGAATTTAAAAAAATTCTTTTAGATTCGTAATCAGCATATCAAACAACACATACCATTAACGTATGTACTCGAAGTTATGAAACACCCTGTATATCATCGTATCTACGAAAGCTAAAATTTTGAATGTGACAAACAAATAAAAATGTAAACAAAACTGGACATAGTGACAACCCAAAATATGACTTAAATTAATATACAGCATTCATTACAAGTCGTAGAATTTGAATAAAAATTAAAATTTATAGGTAACCGTTGAAATAACGAAGATAATTGAATTTAAAGTTGACACAAAAACGCGCTAAAATACATTGCGTATATGGAGGTTACCAGTAGATTTACTAAACGATTAGAAAATTTTATATCATAACAACCCAACACATATTTGGAAAACGAATATGTTATTCTTTGATATTTGAGGTATTTATTAGAAAAATAAAAAATGAGTCACCGCAATAATGGATGATAAATCGCATGTAAAAGGTTCCAGTCTCAAGAAAAATTATGTTTTTGACGTACTACTACTGCATTTTAGTGTAAACTTAAATTTCAATTATATTTTTTATTTAATTGGATACCTATGATTTGTAATTTACATCCAAATCTACGATTTTTAATGATTTATTTCTGATTATTTGACTACTTCGCCCTCACCTCACACCGAAATCACGCACGCTTATGACCGGCGGATTTTCTACCTTTGATTGAAAATTGAAATATTAATATAAATTTAACCAATTATTTTTGATTACTGGAACAGATTATTATAACAGCGGTCTGAAAATATTTTTAGACCGTCACTTATTACCAACGAACTTCAAAGAAAAATTGGTCTGCAATTGTTTAGTTTCAAATCCAAAAAGACTATTTTTATTGATCGTAGAAAAAATTATTTTAGTCTCATCTCATCAAAAATAAATACAAAATTGATTTCTATTAGGTCATTGTTTACGTCAGTATTTTTTTGTACTATTTCAATTCGAAATAGTTTTATGAGAAAATTGATCAATCTACACTTTGTAAGATGAAAAATGTCCCGTCTTAGCATCTAATAAATTGTAAAAAAATTATTAGTCCTGGTGGATATTGGTGACATTCTGCACAAACTTATACCAAACAAAGTAGAATTTCTTTCTTCCAACTTTTGAAAGGGTTTTGTTAACAACGTCCTTATTTCATTGATCATAAAGTACACACAAAGGACAAAGTAACTTGTCGGCCATAATTTAAACAATTAGTTACACGGTTTTTATGTTCCGTGCTTAATTAAAACCTCATTAAGGCACTCGTAGTTCGGGCCAGCAACTCTGAAGCGGCAAATGTTGAATAGAAACATTGCGTGATGGTTCTGAACAACAGAAATTGCTATTTTGTTCGTCGGAGTATTTTATTAGTGCAGCGCTATTTGTTTTTGTCAGCGGTAAACAGTTTAGAGAAGAGCTTTAATTCGATTTAAATTAAGAGCCAGTTGTAGATTTTACGGAACTTAAGCAATTTCTAACGCTAAAAATAGTGTAGACCTGCTGACACACTAGGTAGTGTTTAAACTAAAAATTAAACACTATATACCTAGTGTTTTAGCAAATTTGCAATTATTTTATAATCAGAATTGCTTGTTTATTAGTAATAAAAATCGCATGACACAAATAACAGCCAATGAAAAAATTAATTACAATGGAAACATAAAAATTTATCAGAAAACTGCATTCACCGAAATTTGTTGAAATTTGACGAAATTTGAGAAGTCTGTCATAGGGCAATGTGTACTTGCGTTCACATCACTCAAATTTGGTGTTGTGAACGCAAGTACACATTGCCACATAACAGACTTCAAAAATTGTCAAATTTCACTAAATTGCGGACTGGGAATGCGGCTTAACTGAAATTAGTAAGCGGAAAATTTTCTGTTACATGTCAATTTGACATTTAAATTAAAAATTGGTTAAATTGCCATTTTGAGTATAAATACGCAATTAATACGATAAATAATATACATTAATAATTAATGTTACACGTTAAGTGAATATTTCAAGTTATTGTAAAAATAAATCAAAATTAGAATTGCAGTGTCATTACGATTTTCTTACCGAATTGTTCAGGAAATTTTTTATTGCGCATTACAACGCAATCAGCTCTCGTGTACCACTTAAGCTTATTTAAGACGTTGTTAGAAGGCACAACAAAACATTTTCTGGACAAGTGAGATTACTAGAATTTTTTATTTGAACAGCAAATATTTTTTGATGATTTGAAAAATTTAGACAGCAAAATAATTATTTGTACATGAGTTTCAAAATTGTAGAAATAATTTACAACCGGATAGGGCCAATTCAATACAATATTCATATTGCATTTATCTACGTTTTTAATTTTTCAATTTTTAACATGAATTTTATTTTATGCTTCAGATTGGTTATAGGGGTTATTTAATTACTGATACCGTCCTATCAAATATGCAAATTCAATATTGAATACTATTTGATAATATGAACCTTCAATCAATGCCTATTGTGGTATCTGTATTTCATGTTAATATTCATTATTACGACGCACTTAAAATTATCGAAGTTATTGCTTTTAAAACACGCAAATTTGTGCACAAAATAAACATTTACCCGCATATATACAAACCAATAATTTTATTGAGAATTGATGATTAAAAAACTTGATATTTCAATTTAAATATTTTAAAAATATGATCTGTAAAGCTGCCTTGCCCAAGTTGGGTAAAAAGCAAGCGGAAAATTAATTAATTATAATAATTTATCTCTTCTATATAAATATAACTAATTAAATATTCTGTCAGCCGATAAATTGATTACATTTTTATCGAGCAAGTCAACTGTTGATGTTTCACAAATTGGTTCAAACTTTTATAATTAAATTAAATCATATTTTACGAATAAAAATTTATGAACTATATTTATTTAACTAGAAATAAATCCGTGCATTCGCCGGTCTAGAAGTTTGAAACAATTTAATGAGTAAATATAATATATTGATATTGCTCAGTGGCATATTCATTTTTAACAAATATGTCGGAAATCGATGGCATGAAAAAACATACCTACGCATTTTATATCATATTTCAAAATACATTGAATCATGTGTACATTAATTTTTAAATAAAATATGGATATACCACTGAGGCAGTCCAATAAATATCTCGATTATATATTATATGTATTATAATAAATTTAATGGTCAAAGCAATTGTACTTTATTTTATGGCCATATTACATAGTTTATGTTACGCTACACCAATGATATACTTACTTCAACTAGAATATATACATTTTCAAAGAAACATATACAGGGACAGGCTGGTACATTTTAAATTGCGTTTGGGAATATCTCGAAAACTATGCATCGGATCAAAAATCTAAAAAAGACGTATCAAATATTTTTGAGGGTGCCATATAATGACACTAAATCTTAAATAGAAACCCTAATTTTTTATTTCAGATTCGGATTGTACGGCTAAAATTAGGTAGGTTTTGTTTGAAAAATCGATTTAATGCACTTTATTATATTATATTTTATTCGTCTAGATTCATGCTAGATTTCTGGTTCGATTTCCATCTGAGATTCATTCGAGTTTCATACTTATATTCCGAACTATTCGTAACTATTCGCCAAAACTTTTAAAGGTTGGTCAAACTGACTGCACACTGAGCTGAACATGTGTAGACAAATCTAGTACGAATCTCGAATAGAAAAATAGAGCCGGGCGTATATATCTATACTATACTAAATGCCACAAGACTTTTCATGAAAGGGACAGGAGTTATGTTGTTTCAAGCGTCGTAATTGATTTCTCGACCACGTGCTGAAGTCTTAAACCAATCGTAGCGTTATGCAAACGTTTGGGAGCCAATGAGGACACACGAAACCACGTGGTCTTGTGTACCTTTACTGAAAAGTATAGTTAAAAGTATGAAAATTGAATAGAACGCAGATGGGAATTTCTGATTTACAATACTATACTAGAAATGACTAGGAACTTCTCGGATGAATCTCGAACTACAATCTAGACGAAAAAGTATAATGTAATTCAGCATTTATAGACTATGTAGACAGTATTTTATTTATCATTGGCATGGCATACCATAAGCTATGTTGAATATAAGATGTTGGCACTTGTAGAAACAAAATAAAAAAATTATGCAGTAAAATTTTGAGAAACCAAATGTGTTACTGTTTAATTTTATTGTTAGCTATTACGTTTTCCGGTTGACAGTGAAGTTCAATGGAATCGAGATATTTAGAGCTGTAGTAACTGTAATAATAATAATAATATATACACATATCTGTAAAGATCTATCTAGGAGGCAAAACAAAATTCCTGCGTGGATGTATCTGCTCTATTCTGCTTTCTCTGTCGACTGAAAAAATCCGTCTACAACTACAAAGCTTAACAACGGTGATGAACAAAACCACTAATGAATCGGCAGCAAATAATATTTTATTCTAACATACTTACATCAATATTCCCATCTACTTCGCTGAAAGGGTGCTTTTAAAAAGAACAGAATCGAATCAAATTCAAAATGAAAGAAATAATGTTCTAAGCAATTTGGTTCTAAGCGCGTAAAACGGACTGCTAAAGTAGATGGAATAAAGATGCCCGAATGTGTGTAAGATACGGAAATTAATCTGTGGGGACCGTTTACACGAAATTCTAACTCAAAATGACGATACACGAAATCAAATCGGAACTACTAATAATGTTCTTTATCGCACAAAATAAACAAAACAAGTGTACTTATTCACTGTTACGTGTCAAACTTTTCAACCAAATTCAATATTGGTGTGGAAAGTATAATATATTATGGTTTATGGTAAGAGTTTATTGAAACAACGTTCATTTAAAGTGGCTTGGAAAATGTAGTAAATAATGTTTCCAATTTATTTAATGAATCTATGGCTTTAAAGTTGTTATTGTTACATACAACGTTTCGACTTATTTTCAAGTCATTTTCAAGCAATAAAGATTACTTAAGTTATTATATTTGATGAAAAGGAGAAGATGATTGTTTGGAGTGTGATCACACTCCAAGAGTCAGATTGCGACTTATCTTAAGTAAACTTTGTTGCTTGAAAATGACTTGGAAATAAGTAGAAACCATATTTAAAGCCATACATCCAATAAATAAATTGAAAAAATATTTTATTACATTTTCCATCCCACAGTAATATGGCACTTGGCGCAAATAAAGTCGATTTATAAATGTTAAAATATCAATAAGAATTTTAATTTTGCTTAAAATAAGTCAAATTTAATTTAAGTAGCTTGAAATAAAGTCTCTTTAAAGTATACAGATGTAGTACCCTAACTTGAGCTATATATTGTAATGGCATATAGTATTTCATGTACAGATTGTGGAAAAAAAGATTTTTTTCGAAATTCCTATAAATAAGAGTAGGTAGTTTACTTCATGAGAACATTTTTAGTACCACTGAATACTATTTATTTTGAATAAAGACAAGTTATTAATTAGCTACAATGTAATATTTAAAAGTAAATCTACCCATTCAACCAGTGGCCCAAAACTGTTTCTCTCACAAACGTCAAATAATTTTCGAATTTTGAAAAAATTATTTTTGTTTCGTGATCTGTACGTCAAGTTCTATATGTCATTCTAATATGTACCTCAACTTATGGTACACCCTGTATAATATACATGGCTTTAGTGAATGATATATTCGTGCAAATATTTTAATGGCTCTACTGATAAATTGTTAATTAAGGACAATTTTCGGAAGAAGCACATTTTTAAAAGCACTGGATTGTTGATTGAATAATGGATATCTGACTGAATTAATGGTAATAAAATAAAATTTTAATTAATTGTGCAACGGCAAGAATAATAAATTTATAAAAGTCAATTATGTAAACAGTGACCCAAAATTGTTTGATTATAAAATCTAGCAACTCCGTAAGTTGAGCTGCCATTAAAATATATGCACGAAGTTGTGAATCACCCTGTAGTTACAAAGTGCGACGTTTCGGCCATTATCAGACTACAAAGTTATTAAATTTTAATTTGAGTAATACAAAAAATAGTTTATTAAAGCCATATATTCATTAGATTGAATTTGTTTCAACCTTATTCAAATATTAATTATTTTCGCAAATCTGTTCCTGGCATACGCTTAAAAAACGAAATTAATTTTGAATAACTTTGTAATTTAAAAAGAATGTATAAAACGTGCGTCTGAGAATCAAGGAAGATATGAATTAAAATTGCACTTTGATAAATCTTCCGGCCTACTTAAATTTTATACCTCACGTAAAATTTTGGAAATGAAGAAAATTTATTATTCTTTTGTTTGAATAATTACTAAGTTAACGTACTTTGTTGATTAATGCCAAAATTAAAATTCTTAAGTCTTTTGTTTCATTTCATTCATAATTTCTTTTAAATTGCGGGGAAAAAAATTTAAATTTCATTCAAAGTTTTGATAAATTGCGCATAAATATCTCGAATATAATGAATGTAACAGTGAATAAATAACAAACATGATTTTCTTTTGCGTGTGTTTTTCGTTTGATGTATTACAGTTATTTGTTAAAGTGGATTTATATTTCGTGTTTTCGCTCGGGTGAGCTGGAAATTTCGGCCGAAACGGAGTTCCCCTGTTGCTGTTTTGTATCAAAAATCCTTCGCTGTCATGTGGCCCTGTAGATGTCCCTTTAGTTGTCATTTGTGGGAAATAATCTATTAATCTAGTCAAAATATTCAAAAATACCAAAATAAACATAACAAAACCCTTTCAAAAACGGTAAATCAACCACAAAAATTGAAAATTTATCTCATAAAAATATTACTCTTGATTTGATCAGTTTATAGATTAACACAAAAATGTTTCAATTAATTATTCATTATTTTATCTACGACTATTTATTCAATAATACAATCATTATATATTGTTTTCAGTATCATAAAGTTAAAGCTCCTTTCACATAAGCATTTAGTTTTAAGGTTTACGTTTAAGAAAGTTTGAATACCTACATCTAAATTCGAGCTTTCACTGTGCTTAAACGTGGGACGCGTGAATGCTTGTATTTAGTTAGATGTATGCAAACTTTTTAAAACGTAAACATAAATACAAATTTTTAAAAGCTTATATGAATGAGGCTTAAGGCTGTACTAATTAAAAGTTTTAAATGACCAGTAAACTTCTTAAGGGTATTGGTCAATAGAACTTTTGTATATGTGTTATCATCAAAATCCGAAGTCAGTTAAAACTAGTTTTAACTAGTAAAAACTGAAAACTAACCTAACTTAACCAAATCCCAGTTTTATAGTCAATACGTGAAGTTAGGTAAGGTTAGGTTACGTTAATTTGTACAAATAGCCTTAAAGTTTTCGAGTTTTTACAAGTTAAAACTAGTTTAAACTAGCTTCAGGTTTAAACGGTAACATATGCAATTATAATCTAATTTCGAAGTTACTTTATAAAATGAATGAATTATTCAATACAGTCGTAGATAAATTATAGTAACCAACTCGAGTTTAAAATGTTAATTACTTATTCGAATGATTGTGGCACTCGCCTGCGGCTCGTGTATCATTTTCATGAGTAATTTCCATGGTTAAACGCTTGTGGAATACTATTTCGAAGTAATGCTGAAAAGTTTTTAGGTTAGTTAGAACAAAACGGAAAACAAACAAGAATATAACATACAAAAAGGTGTCGAGTATATGGAGAAACGTATACAAACAGTTAGAAGAGTATGTAACTAGACAAAATGTAAAAAGTGTAAAAGTGTTGGCAGTCAGAACAAAAAGAAGCAACATCTACGATCAAAACAGTAATAGGAAAAGAATAAGCTGATCATACGAAAAGTCAACCATAAATCATAACAGACGAATACGAAACCAATTCGCAATTCTTGAAGGTAACGACAACTCCAGACAAATGAATGATACTCAAAGCTGTTTCCGGTCTTACCAGTTCCTCATCGTTGAGTGTTGCTCGTGGAACAGCTGACGTCAGCCCTGCGTTGCGTTTTGTGGCCGCCATTGTCTGCGCAAAGGAACAAATCAGATTAGAATTACGTCAAAGTTGCAATGTGCAATGGTGCAGTATGGTACAATGGCATTTGTACAAAGCTGTAGCCGAACGCAAGCAATATATCATAAGAATTGTATTTTTTACATTTTTTACACAGTTGATGCTGTATTTATAATATATTTTAATAAGTAATAAAGCATGTTGCAGACAGTTTTTTCAGAACACTGAAACTATGACATAGTATGACGTACAAGTTACATTTTTAAGCTTAAATCTGATTTTTAATTTACTTGATGATTCCGTCCTTCACAATTTCAGAAAAAAGTTAAATGGCAGATATTATATTAGAGGAAAGGGAGCTACATTAGCCCACTTTTTACTTAAATGCAATTATCTTTAATTTGTTCAATGTTTAAAAAAAATTAAAATACTAATAATTAGTTTAGACTATATGCTACCTAAATACAGGTTAAATTATTATTTCTTCAAATGAAATTTTTTATATTAACAACTCCGATATAGTTTCGAATTGTTAATTTTTATTTAGAAGCTGTTCGAGACAATCGCCCTCTACAACTGTCAACTGTACTTTTTGTAGCAGTTGGTAACGCTGTGCCCTGTCTGCATAGCAGGACTGAATTTGTAAAGTTCAGCCAGTTCCGTTTTAGACATCACGTTGCGTAGTTCAGCACGCTGTCCCGTTTCGCTCCATGTGCTTGAACTGTGTTTTTGATCCAAAGCCTTTGTGCTTTATATTCCGAGAACTTAAGTACATCATTATCATTGTATTGTTACCGTATTATTATTTGAATTGTTACATCCGTATTATTTGTGTGTGTGTGAATAAAGTGTTGTACGTGGTGAATCTTGTGCTAGTGAGATTTACAACCTCGCTCTCTGTTACCATCTTCCATACACGGAATCCCGGACATCCATTCCTATTATCTCTCACATTTTTTGGTCCTTCGAGCCGGATCATCCGGATTTTCCGTGTCTTTTTTCACCGCAACATCACGTGCTCTGCCTGTCAAATTATTCATCCAGCGTCATCCGTCCATGTTCTGTGTTCCTGTGTTCGCCACGCTTGTCAAACGTTCCGTCTAACCGCAAATCAACGCCGGTGAAGTTACGTTTCCGTGTCGGGAGTTCTCACCAGGTTCAACGATGGCCGATATCTTGCTCCACCAGGACGAGCTAATGGAGAAAATCCAGAAGCTACCGCTGGCACTCAAAGCACGGTTGTCGGAGAAGACGATTACACCGACCTGCAAGCTGATCGACACCGCGCTCGCTCACCTCCAGAGTCACTGGGAGACATTCAAGGACAACCACACCATTCTAAGGTTGGAGAAGGGCTACAAGGCCACGGCGTATTACACCGAGGATCACTACACCAACACAGAACTGGCGTGCTTGGAGAGTGTCGCCCTCCTGGAGGCCCTCCGCCCAACACCAGCCCCGTCAGAACCAGTAACCACTCCAGTGCAGCCGCCAAGGGCTGCCGTTCCGCCTCTGCCTAAGATAACGCTGCCAGAGTTCTCAGGTTCGTATCTTGAGTGGGAAACATTCCACGACGCTTTTCAGTGCCTCGTTCTGGACCGCGACGACGTTCCCGAGGTCCAGAAGCTGCTGCTCCTCAAGTCAGCCCTGAAGGGAGAGGCCGCACTCCTAGTGCGCACCATCGCCAGCACCGCAGCGAACTTCCAGGGCGCCTGGGACGCCGTCTGCACTAGGTACCGGAACGAGCGGCTCCTGGTGAGTGCACATCTGTCGGCGCTGTTCGACCTGCCCCAGGTCCCGAAGGAGTCCGCACGCGACCTGCGTGCACTGATCGATCGAGCAACAGAAGAGCTGCGATCTCTTAAGCACCTAGGGCTCCCCGTGGACAAGTGGGACGCCGTCGTGGTGTTCATGCTTCTCCGTCGCCTAGACTCCACGTCCCGCAGAGCATGGGAGTTGCATCTCTCCTCCATAGATGCGACTCAAACCTTAGTCAACCCCGCCTACAAGATGGAACAGCCGACACTCAAGCAGCTGGAAGCCTTCTTCGAGATGCGTATACGCGCATTAGAAATGTCGGCGCCGCTGAGCCCACCTGTCCGATCCACGACGGCCTTCAACGCGAAGGCCGCGCCATTCCGCTCGCACCAGGTGAGCATCAAGAACACGGCCTGCGTGTTCTGTGGGGACTCCCACTCCAACTTCTCGTGCTCATCCTTCCGAGGGAAGTCTCCACAAGATCGCCTGTCCGAGGTCAAGAGGTTACGGCTCTGTTACAATTGCCTGGGCTGTCACCAGCGCAATGCGTGCAGGTCCACCAAGACGTGCTCTAAGTGCAGCCAGACTCACAACACGCTGCTGCACGACTCGTTCCTAACGAGCTCTGTTACAGCCACGACTAGCCCCTCCGAGAGCGCTGCTGTGTTCCACGCCTCCACGGTCGCCACCCATTCCGCATCACAAGGCACATCCCGTGCCATGGCCCTCCTGACCACGGCCCTGGTCACCATCTGCTCACCCGATGGACAGCGCGTACAAACACGCGCACTCCTCGACACCGGATCAGAGGTGTCCTTCATCTCCGAGGACATCGTCCAATGTCTTGGACTACCCAGGCGGCGCTCCCAGGTCAAGGTCGTCGGCGTCGGGGCCTCGCACTCGACCACGGCCTCCACTCAAGTGGAAGTCGCCTTCCAAGCCAGAACAGCACCTGGTGCGTGGCACCAGGTATCCGCCTACGTACTTCCACGTCTGACGGCTCACGTTCCACAACGGAGAGTCCGTTCTGTCGATCCGCAGCTGCTGCTGCCACTCGAGCTGGCCGACCCCAGCTATCACCAGGACATGAAGGTCGGTCTGCTGCTCGGAGCCGATGTCTTCGGCTCCTTACTCCGTCCAGGAGTGTACCCAGTCCCCGGCTCCAAGGTGGTAGCCATGAACACGGCACTCGGCTGGGTTCTGTCCGGAACCGTCGGCGAGGATGGTTCCTCTCCAGCGTCTTCTCTGCACTGCTGTGTGAAGGATGACCTAGACCAGTCTCAATCCATTCCTCAACGCACACGGCATGCTGTGCGTGGGCGGCAGACTCGAGAATTCCGATCTTCCAACGCCAGAAAAACATCCGCCAATCCTTCCAAAGTCGTCTCTGCTAAGCCAGCTACACGTCCATCACTGGCACGCGCTGGTTCTCCACGCTGGTTTAGCACTCACATACTCACTACTCCAGAAGCACGTCTGGATCCTCAGAGGGAGGGCCCTCACGAAGAAGCTGCTCCGAGCCTGCATCCCCTGCAGGCGCCGTCATCCGCTGATGGGTCAACAGCTCATGGGCGACCTGCCAGCTGCTCGTGTGACTCCCAGCCGCCCATTCCTGCGTACAGGGGTAGATTACGCAGGACCCATCAAGTGCCGCCCATCTCCAGGTCGGGGGCGGCAGTCCACCAAGGCCTACATCGCCCTTTTCGTCTGCCTTGCCACCAAGGCGCTTCATCTGGAGGTCGTGAGCGACCTCACGACCAAGGCCTTCCTGGCGGCCTTCCGTCGGTTCGTTGCACGACGTGGTGTGTGCAGCGAGCTTCTGTCCGACAACGGCACGACGTTTGTCGGTGCCAGCGCAGAGCTGCGCTCCATGTTCCACCAGGCATCACTATTCTACAAGGAGGCAGCCAGCACACTGGCCGACTCCGGCACCCGCTGGAGCTTCATCCCACCGTCGTCACCGCACTTCGGCGGCCTCTGGGAGGCAGGGGTGAAGTCAGTCAAAGGTCTCCTCCGCACAACCATCGGCGAGACGACCCTCACCTACGAGGAGCTGTCCACACTGCTGGCTCAGGTAGAGGCCTGCCTGAATTCACGTCCGCTGACGCCGTCCTCGTCGGACACCGCAGACCTGTCCGCGCTGACCCCAGCGCACTTCTTGGTGGGTTCGCCGCTGCTCACGATTCCAGAACCAAGCCTCCACGACGAGCCCAGCAACCTCGTGACTCGCTGGCAGCTCGTTCAACGACTCACGCATCACTTCTGGAAGAAGTGGTCCACGCAGTACCTACACCAGCTGCAACAACGTCCTCGCTGGCGCGGGGAAAAGGTCAACTTCAGGGTGGGCCAGCTAGTGCTGGTTCACCATCCGCAGCTGCCTCCAGGTAGATGGGCACTGGGTCGAGTCACGGAGCTGCACCCCGGCGCTGATGGCCTCGTCAGGGTGGTCTCAGTCAAGACCGCCACTTCCGAATTCCGCCGGCCGATCTCCCGGCTGAGCCCACTGCCGATCGAGACGGACGTCGCACCGCCAGCCACCCAGAGCACCGCCGCGCCGCCGTCATCAGAGCCCAGCTGCTCCACGGTGGGCAGCCTCCAGCCGGCCTGACGCCCATCCGAAGTTCCCCCTATTGTTAATTGTTTGTTAATTTCTATGTATTTTTTGTTTAATTTAGTCGCTTCTCGACTAGGTGGGCAGCATGTTCGAGACAATCGCCCTCTACAACTGTCAACTGTACTTTTTGTAGCAGTTGGTAACGCTGTGCCCTGTCTGCATAGCAGGACTGAATTTGTAAAGTTCAGCCAGTTCCGTTTTAGACATCACGTTGCGTAGTTCAGCACGCTGTCCCGTTTCGCTCCATGTGCTTGAACTGTGTTTTTGATCCAAAGCCTTTGTGCTTTATATTCCGAGAACTTAAGTACATCATTATCATTGTATTGTTACCGTATTATTATTTGAATTGTTACATCCGTATTATTTGTGTGTGTGTGAATAAAGTGTTGTACGTGGTGAATCTTGTGCTAGTGAGATTTACAACCTCGCTCTCTGTTACCATCTTCCATACACGGAATCCCGGACATCCATTCCTATTATCTCTCACAGAAGCAAAAAAACATCGAGAACATCATTCATCCACAAAACTAATTAAAATTGTTATTGTAAAAACATGAAAAAAATAATTATTATTTTTATTGAAAAATTGTTTATTTAAAGCAGCTATTTTTGTTTTTTGTAGGTATATATTATGTGCACAACACAAAAGTGTTATTATTTTATATTTTTTAAATTAAAAAGTTATAAACAACGAAAGCACCCAAGAGGCAGACCTTTTCAAAAACAATAATAATTACTATTATTAAAAAATTTTAATTTTTTGTTTTCGACCTGTATTTCGGTAGCATACTATATAGTCTAAACTAATTTAGTATTTAAAAAATTTGAAACAACATTAAACAAAAAAGATAACAGCAATTTATAATGGGATTCTGTAAAAATCTGTAGTTGCTACAGATCTATAAAATTGTAAATATTTAACAAAATCGCAATGAAATTTATAATCATATGAACATTTTTATATTTGACAACAAACATTGATGTGATTTTGTTCAATATTTAAAGATTTACAAATTTGTAAAACTTATATATTTGCACAGAATCCCACCATAAGTAAAAAGTGGTCGAATGTACCCCTGTCGCCCCTAACCATATTTCACGACTCTACTTGTCTAATTTAATTCTCATCTCCAGAAGAAGACGCATTGTGGCATCGAATCAAATAAAGTCAAGACATAAAAATATTTCTGGGATGCAGTCATATTATAATAATTTTATTTCTTGACTTTATTTGATTCGGCGTCACATATATGCGTCTTTTTTCTTCTTCCATAAAATATTGTGCCAGATATTTTCTTAATAAATGAAACTAGGTTTATGCCGAGTTCATAAAATGTTCATTTAATTTAAATTTAATTTAAGCAATATTAAACCTACTACATCTTATCATACAAATATTAATCAGATAATAACATAACCTAGTTCCAGTATTTATCTGTAAATTAATTTTTATAGGTAAATAATCCTTAAAATACGCATGTAATATAAAAATCTAGACCACTTCAAACTATTTTTAGCGAACATCATGTCACCACAGACCAAATACATAATAGAAATATATCTATGCAAAGACGGCACCTTCAAGTTTACTTATTAATAATAATCGTTCTTTTTTTTTTTTAAATTAAGAGCACTTTAATAAACGTTTTGGATCATTTATAATAATTCCAAAAACGTTCAACATAATCTGTAATGTATTTAAAGTAATAATTTAAAATGAAAGAATATTATGTTTCTACAAAAGGCATTAATATTTTAAAAATGTAACAAGTAATAAATATTTTAATTAAGTTTAAGTCTCATTAAAACGGCAGCATCCAAGTTCTTAATTTAATCCAGATATGGCAAAATTAAAAAATACAATTCATTCCGCAAAACTTTTGCATTTTGCTTTTCAAGTTATGAGTTCGCAGGATTAATTGCTGTTATCTCTATTTAAAATTCCTAAACAAAAACTTTTAAAATATTAGTACAATCCTCTTTGACGTAAACTTTTTCTCATTTTTTAGTCATTAAAGGTTAAAAACTTTCGGGATGACAAACTAGAAAAAAGTTGAAGGAATGTGGTTCATCGATCAACTGAACTTTAGTTTAAACTTTCAGTTGAAAAACCACAACTAATGCCGGTGAAAAGTTTCAACAAGTCAAAATGCCGGTCAATAAAAGGGTATTACCAAACAAATTTATGTTGGGAACACTTTAAACACTAGAAAATAGAAAACTATACAGAGTTTTACTTTACAAAACAAAACTTGCAAACAAGACAAAACTATGTGGCTTTTAAAAGATTAATAGCATTCATTGAAACGAAAAAAACTTTTGTTTCAACAACTAAAGTGTTTTTTTTTATAACACGATTAATAATATATTACGATGCAAGTGTATAAGTAAGCTTTCAAAGCACGTACGACGGGGGTAAGAGCACGACGCGAAGCGGTGCTTTAATAGCACTTATACACGTGTACCATACGCAATTTTTTTATTACATCTGCATTTTAATTAGAAAAATAGAGCTAGAAATCAGAACTTTAATTTTGATTCACTTGATACAGTGAATTTTAACGTGAAACCTGAGATTTTTCATATCCATGGTTACGATTAGGTACAATTTGACAGCAATGTATTAGAGCGTTCTTTCTAAAATGAAACAGGGAATCAATTTAACTGGATTATTCTTGAACAATATAAAATATTTGGGCAGCTGTAATAATTCCAGGGACGTTTTCAACTTAAACTTTTAACTATTCAAAGTATACATTGTTTCACGTCAAAATAAATTTACGGTGATGTGTCAAAATATCGTTACCTAGGAGATTGGTTCCAGTTTTCACACAGTGTGTGTTGTCTTTTGATTATGCACGCATTTGCGTGTTTTAAACATCGATTATGGTGCAAAATAAAAAATAGTTTTATATATTTTACTAGTTCTCTTGTACATTAAAGATGTTTATTTATATTTTTAATAGCAGATACTTTGTTTAGTAACCTGAGAAATACGGAATTTTTTTTTACAAATTACAAATTTTGTGTCATTCATTACTAAGATACAAAAATGTCTACATTATTTGAATTATCAAAAGAAAAGCTAGTGTGTACGATGTTTATAACGCTTTTCATAGAGAAATAAAGTATTGTTTGTACCACGGGCATTAATTGATGTTTATACCCCTTGGGCCAAAAGTTCTCCGCCATTAGGTAAAGCTTGTCGCCGTCAGATTTTTTTGTTTAGGATAAATACTTACTTAACGAGTAATAGTTAGAACGGTAAAGTGTGACTTTACGCCCAGCTGTGTACAGAGGAAAATTTAATAAAAGGTAACAGCAATTAATCCTGCAATCCGAAAAGTTATTTACATATTAATAAAATAGCAAACTTGTAGACCTGTAAACAAGAAAAATATCGTAAAGCAAGCATTGTAACTCATTTCGAACTAATTTTATTATTCTGAAAAAGATATAGAATAGAATATAATCTGTAAGCGTTGTGAGCATGCGCAGAATCGCTGAAAACCATGCTGAAGAACTGCCCGAGCGTTAAAATTAATTTACTATGGATGATTAATTTCGAAAACACTCGAAGATGAATTGTATTTTCGATTTATAAAACGTATCATTAATTTTACCGCTCGGTGCTCTTCATTATTTGTAATTAATAGTTGTAAGAATTTTTAGAATTCACAGACTGTGTGAAGAGAAAGATGAGACAGGAGAATAATTAATATTTCAGAAGATGAAATAGAAAAGTTTCAAGGCATGATGAGTTGTAAAGCTAAAGAATTTCAAGAAATGAATCGTCATCCAAATTAGAATTTCTTCAATTTACTTCATAATTAAAGTTTTTATTCACTTAGAAGTTCCAATCATGATGACAAATATGAAAAGCATTCCAAAATTTAATTTTCAATGCACATTACAAACACATTTATTATCTATGAACACTTATATCTATATTTCCTGTCAGACCTATTATAAAAAATGCATGAAATATAATGAAATAAACTATAAAATATGTAACAAAAAAAATTAAATCGAAACTAAAAGTTTAGTACTGTATTAATTTATTATAAATAGTATTAATTTAACACAGAAACAAGAAGGATAGAAATATGCACTTTGATGATATAGTAGTTCTCAAAATGTATTATTTTCTAGTCATAACAGTCAACCAATTCAACATTTTTGAATAATAATAGTTATTTACGTACAAAGGGCCGAAAGAAAAATATTACGTCCAAGGGTGTAACCTGTCTTTCGGCCAGAGGTACGTACAACGTTTTTCGCACAACTGCGTATTTAAATATTCTTATGAATTATTCGTAATTCGTTTTTGAAAACGCGCAAAAATACTTAGAAGGTACTAGAAAATTACAAGGTGTCAATCAATTAATTTTGATTGGAAAATTCTTTACTTTTCCGCCCATGGGCGCGTTTTTCTACTACGCCCAAGGGCGTAAAGCAAATGTTTGTGCCGTGGTAACCAAGTTGTAAACAAACAATTTTGATACAGTTGTACGCAAAAGGATTTGTTCCAACTTTTTAATTTTTCAGACATACAGGCTCCTAAAAAGGATCAAGGTATTATCGATAGTTTGATATTGGCAAGAATAAACTATCGATAAATCGATAGTACTATCGATAGTCAAAATTAATCGATACTATGGATAGTTAAACGAGTTTTTGTTAAATGATAGTTGTTTTTTATCAAACAGTTTTTATTTATCGATAGTTATTATCAAACCATTATCGATATAATTGGCATGTAATTTTAAAAACGATAAAAAGTAGGTACCAATGTGGCGAAATTACAAAACTAGGAAATATAAATTAAATTATCTATTTATAAACGATAAATTGTCGTTTTGCTAACCGATAAACTATTTAGTTTACATGTTCATAACAATAAAAATTTCGATAAACTATCGTTTGACTATCGATAAAATGCCCTTCATCGAAATGTATATATCTTCAAAGTTTTTGACCCTTTTTATCACCCTGTATATCAAATAGTGCGTTAGCTTGGAACAAAATTGTATTTATTTGAGCTAAAAAAACCGTCATTTAATTAACGCTCCAGTTGAGACCAATATTTACTTATTCAAAAAAATATCATGAAAACTGCCATGAGTATCAGAAGATCGTTTAAAAATTTGTCAATCGCTTAAAGCCGTCAGTGCTGATTGACACTTGACATCATTTATAATTGAACATCAACATCAGATGTCCAACATTTCAGTTTGAAAATCCTCCACCAAAAATCGTCGTTGCTTTGCAATAACAAATAACACTTTGTTTTTGTTAGTCTCCTTTGTTTAACCTCTTGTCGTTAGGAAAATAATTTCGAGTCATGTCCCTAGAGGGCTATAGAGCTATAGAGGTCAGCGTCAGCTGCAGAACTAGCTGCATTTTGCTCAGCTGCAGTACAATTATTGCCAGGCCCGGGTTCGCGATAATTAAGTGTCCAGGAAATGTAAACGCAATCCCGAGAGAGGGTTTAAGAGGAATTTGTTGTTTTAGAAGAGAAAATAAAATTAACGCTGAAATGAGGAGTTTTACTAGAAAAGCGTTTTAAAAAGTTTTCCGCAAAATTTATAATTAAACCGACAAATCCTGTACAAAGAGAAGGAAATTTTTAAATATTCATTTCGATTTTTAAATTTTATACCTACTTAACAGAATTAAAAAAGTTAATATTTGCTATTGTATTTCTTGTTTGTTTTTACGTTAAAAAAATTAATTTGCGAATATGAAGGTCTTGTACAGAATGTTAATCAGACTTTTATTTTTATGCTTCGGAATCCTGGAAAAATATTATATTGTGCAACTAGGGACGAAAGTGGCGTTTTTCCGACGAGTGCAGAGTTAGCAACACGAGCGAAGCGAGGGCTGCAACCGCACGAGTCGGGAGAACACTTTTGTCACGAGAGGCACACGATATTTTTTTCAATTCCTGCACCGAAAAGCGATTAGACGGGATGAACCAGATGATAAAGTGGGAGGAAACGCACTTTCCCTACCTAGGAAGGAAAAAATCAAGTTGATTTCCGCATAAAGCGGGAGGAAAAGTACTTTTCTTCCCTAGGCAGAGAAAAATTAAGTGGATTACCGCATAAAGCGGAAGGAAACGTATTTTTCTACCCTAGAGAGGGAAAATCCAGTGGATTCCCGCATACAGCGGGAGAAAAAGTACTGACGGTCAGAAATACCTCACTTTCGTTCTTAATAATAGGGACGAAAGGTGGCGTTTTCGGTGCAGGTATTGAAAAAAAGAAATTAACTGTTTGAAGCTATTATCAAAATGAATTAGAAATTCTTCTTTTTCAAGATTTTATTTAACGGCGCTACTATTTGACAGGCAATTCTCACCAGGATCAATTTTTTAAAATTCAGACGCATGAAAGAATCCTCAAAGAATTCTTCTGTAAACAGAGCTTAAAGTATCTGTACCATAAATCTCAATTTCTAAAAAGGTCAAAACAATTAAATTTATATCAAAGATTATCAGGGGTAATACCAAGAGATGATAATTTTTTGAGAATAGTTTTGTCATTTCCACGGCAACTTATTTCACGAAACGTAATGGAGGGAAATTTTTCGTGTTGAATTCACAATAATAACTATTATAATATAATATCATGGCAGTTTTTATCGACATTTTGAGAACACCTCATCTAAAGGCTGAATTACATTATTATGTTTTCATCTATATTCATGCCAGATTTCTAGCTCAATTTACATCCGAGATTCGTTCGAGTTTCATACTTTATTTTTGAACTATTCATATTCAATCGGAAATCTTCGATTTTTCCGAACCAAAACTTTAAAGGTTGGTTAAACTGACTGCACAACAAGACGAGACGAGAAATTTAAGTATTCTCGTCTCGACTGTTCAGTTCTCGTCTCAATAAACTTGATTCTCGTTTCGTCTTAATTTCTCGTAAAAATTTTGCTGCCATAAATTTAGAAAGCTAGAAGTAAATTTTTGTATGTTTCTATTAAATTTGCACTCAATTCTTGTTTTAGCAATAAAAATATTTATATCAAAACCAAAATACTACGAATTTGACATTTTCGAAGAGAAAAATATCAAATTTTGGTAATCGAACGGAACTCGGATGAGAATTTATGCTTTAAATTATACTAAAAATGTCCAGGAACTTCTCGGATGAACCTCGTACTAGAACCCAGAGGAAAAAACTATAATATAATTCACCCTAACACCAAACACCGATAGCATTCCACAACACCAACAAGCGTACAACACCAAACACCAACAAGCACAATACAGAACGCAAGAGTGCAATGAGTGTAGTTCGAATGACGCAGATTCAGGAAGTAGATTAGTACCTTGAGCACCTGATGAACGGAGAGGTGAAGCCGCACGGATCAAACCATCAAACAGAGAACAAATAACACATACGAGTTAGTCACACCTTGCAGACCGCGCGAGGGCTTACAGGGAATGTGGGGAGCATATCGGGGAGGTTTGGAAACTTCAACTTGAGCTTGAGTGGATGTTTTTATTATATTACCAGCGGAGATAAAAATGAAATAGTATATTGTGTATCTAGTGCGCAAAGTAAGCAATTGCGCGAGGCGAGTTGCAGCCCAAGCAGTAGCGGCTCGAGGTCTACCGAGGCGAGCCGAGGAGGCCGAGGGTCGCTACGGCGAGGGCTGCAACGAAGCCAAGCGCAATTGCGCCTTTGCTCACGAGATGCACACGATATTTTTTGTCATTACTGCACAAAAAATAACCTTTTGAGTGACCTTACTTATCAAAAGATAAAATGAATACTTTTAAAATTAATATGTATAAAATAAAAAAGTAACTAATATTTACCTACATGTAAAAGCATAAGAAACTAATTATTAACAGTAAAGAAAAGAACATTAAAATATAAGAATAAAATATTATTGTCCATTAGATCCAATATCCAATGCACAATCTGCACAATAGTCGACACTCGACAGTAGAAACTATGCATAGAGAAGTAGGTACTACAGCTGTTCACGTGCTTGTAGTATTAGATTATCACGTGTGTGGCGCTAGTGCTACGCGCACATTTCGTGTCGGTAACTACAGAAAACTGTGTGAGTGTTAAATTTGCGTGCGCAAAGTGAAATTTTGCGCACGCTATTCCCGCACGCTTGTACTTTGCGCATGCATTTTTTGTCTAGTTAAAAAATAAGCCACTTTGCGCACGTAAAACAGGCACGAAAAAGGTTACTTTTTGTGCAGGTATGACAAAAATTATTTTTCACGGATAAATGTTTATATAATTTAGAAAAGTTCCTGAATTAATCTTTTATATCTGAAATTTTCTGTACACATTTGTGTCAACTAAATAAATATGTTACTAGCAAGGTAAAACAGTTTTTACTGCTGAAAGGAGAAAATGACCTCCTTGAAGCAGTAAAACAGTTACCTTGCGTGTGTTGTACAACATTGTACTTGTTACTCATTTGTAAATAAAAATTTGTCATTTACACACAACTTTTCTATGAAAAATTGTCTTATATGATTTATCATAAGCCTTGGAAGTATTACTAGCTACTAACTTGTTAAATTTTAACAAGTCAGCTGTCAATTTTACAGGTTAGTAGGTAACTTGTAAAGATTCATGTTCAACGGTAATGTAGGGATTAATTAAACGACGTTTACAAGTGAATAGCAAGTAAAAATGTCTTCTAACATTTATTTAAAAATTATTTGTAGGAATATTATGCCTATTTGAGGAAAAACTTTTAACAATTGATTTAAATTTATTAAGCGCACATACATACAGGGTGTATCGTAACTTCAAGTACATAATACTCGTATACATTTAAAGTATTTATAATTTGATATACTGATTACAGACTATTTTTGAATAAGTAATAGATACCAAAATAAAATGTATCTTAAAAGAACATTTTTCATGCCACTGGATTGATAGCGATTTTAATATAATTTCTAAACATTATATTATTTCTAAATGAATATAATTCATAAATTCATTAAATTTATTTTTAATAAGTGAATCCAGTGGTTCTTAAAAAGGACCGTGCATAAGTAAACTATATATGAATTGAATTTTTGATCTTCTAAAAAATTATTTGAAATTCGTACAACATATCAAACTATACCATTATCGTATATGTACTAGAAGTTATGGTATACCCTGTATTTAATTATGTAAAGTAAATTTTGATAAATTAATATTAGTTTTCAGTTTAATTGAATTTAACACCAAAAGTTCTTATTAATTATTGATATGTCATTTCGTAATTATTTTCGTTAAAAAAGACACAATAATGTAGAGTTATCGTTAATATTCTATAAAATATCTTTCATATGTACCTAGTAGATCAGATATATTTTTAAATCAGTTATTTGGCTACTATGCAAATTGTTGAGTAAAAATTCATAAATCATAATTTGAATTAGTTAATTTTGTAAACTGTTTTATAAGATATATAAGATGTTAAAGTATACATTAGTATTGCAGAAGAAATTGTAAAAGAAACTAATGAATTCTCATCGTTTCCATTTGTATCTAAAATATATTCTCATCCCCGCAAATGGAAGTAAAAATAACGTATGTAAATTAAGGCTGAGAGTTGAAGTTCCCAAAACAGCGGAACACGTAGAAAGAAAAGTTCACACAAAACAAACACAAATAAACCCGAAATCAGTTTCATTATACCAACGAAAGAGAGGAAATATTCAGAAAACCTTTTCCGAAACACAATCTGAAACTTATTGGATTCGTCACATCCATAAAATATACCTTTAAAGCTATTCCAATATCACAAATACATTTAAAATAAACTCCAATAAGTTTCAAACAAAATAAATACAACAGAAACAAACAAGGATAGACTATTTAGAGAGGAAAGGTAACAATCATGGGAAACATTATTTACGTACATCAAACAAATAACATTAGGTAAGTTTTAAAACGTTTAACACATAAAATAAACATTGATTTGACAGAAACAATCACAAATATTATAAGGATTCCACACATTATTAACCAATAACATTTTTATCATAAAAGAAGTTAGTAATGATGGAATTTTATGATCATGATAAAAGAAAATGACAAAAGAAAGCAAATGTACGAAATCAAGTTTTGAAGTATTTGAAAAGAAGTTACACAGGTTAAGCTCGTTTGAAAGTAGTTTTCTTCTATGAAAAAATTACCCTTTGTAGACCTGGAAAACAATTGTAATTAATTTTTTGTTCCGCAGGGAAATGGCATGTTTAAAATGTAATTATTATATTTAATTACTTAGTAGAGGAATTAGTTTGTTTCACAATAAAATTAATTTATTCTGTTTTGCACCTATTAATTCAGAAATTGGAAAACATTGAATTAGTTTACTGCAATTTGTTTTATTAACCGTAATTTGTAGTCTAGATAAAAATTAATGGCATTCCGACATTTTTAAATAGTTATTACTAACTTTTTGTAACCGACTGTACTTCAGTTTAACTACACAATAATCTTCCCTGTGGTATACTCCACTCACAACCACGAGTACCCGTGAGTTGACGGCTTCCGACTACTATCCGAACACACGGTATATCTACCGATGACTCGTTATATGTGAGGCTGTCACACCAAAGTTGAGTAAACCGGGTATTTATTTCAACTCTGCTGTCAACGAAAATCTATAATATTTTCAAAATTTTGCTGTAGTTACTTTAGCTATTGATTTCAGATAAAAGTTGTAAATACAAATCTTGTTCAAAGTTATGAACACAATATTACGCCACAATTGATCATAATGCTAGGTTAGATCTCGAGAAATAAAAAAAGTAAACATATAGTATAGCATTATTTAAAAAATTTAAAAATATCTTTACTTTATAGCACTCTGAAATAATGCTATGTCTAAATGCTATTTTCTTTTGGGACTTTCTCAAGAACTAACACAAATGAAATATGATCGACTGAGGTCTTATATTGCGTACTTTTTAATGTTGATCATGTTTTGTATATAGAATTTTTTTTTTTAAAATGAATAGGTAAATAAGTACAACAAAATATAAAAAATAACATTGTTTTTCCTGTACGGGTGGTTTTGAAGTTAATGTCATAACTTTAAGGGTAAGTAGTGTGACATGTGTAGATTATGAAACAGAAATATTTTTTTTTAAATCGCAAAATTAATGTCCATGTTTCCCAGTCAAAATTCTTTTGTTGCCACTGCCACTAGGTGGAGTAATTATTGTTTCATTAAAATTAATTAAATTTTGTTTGTTTATTTTACTAGTATTATGCAATATAAAATTTTGATTAGGTACCTACTATTGTTTGTATTTAATAGGAAAACGAATCCAGTGCAGTACTACAAAAACTGCTGGAAACTATCCTTAATTTTTCTTTCTGTTTGGTAATCTATAAAAAAATCATACTACTTACCCTTAAATTTATAACATTAACTTCAAACCAACCCTTGAGATATCAAGCAGATACCTGATATATTAAGAAAGCAAACCAATTCTAATTTTACTTAATTAATAGCTTTTATGCAAAACAGGAAAAATAAATTAGTATTTCAAAATACAATGAAATAAATCCGTGCCTCCAATACTGCGAACCAATACGCCTTTGATTACACCACCCACTCTTAAACCCGAACCGTAATTAACCCTCTACCCCCCCCCCCCCACCCCTGTTAATCAGACAAATGACCGTTCAGAGCACCTGTCTAGCGGGTAGCGATCACAGAACACAGATCACATCGGCTCTGAGCCCGGCCGCCTGCGCCAACTTGACCGGCAAGTGAACCATCGGTTGCCGGCATCACTGAGCCATTTCCCCGGAGAACGCTGATCGGGTGATCGACTAATTGCTGGTATTAATCAGGAGGGATGGGGGAGGGTAAGAGGTGTATTGAAATTGAGATTTTCTTTACCTCTTGGAGTATTTTAGATAATTATTGATCTATTATTATGAATTAAATGTCTTGAAGTATGTCCTATTAGATTATTTCTCCACTTAGTTTTGGAATAATTTTGGAAACTAATCAAAACATATTTTTTGTGAAATTGTACAATTATCGTAGTGAAAAGTACAACTTTACCGCATTTTCGACGAATCATAACACTATATACCTGTGCACTCGATCGTTGACGAGAATTGATTTGATTGAACTAAAAAATTAGGTTTACTTTTAAATTTCTAGATCAATTTGTATGATCTTTGATCTGATTTAGATCATCTCATCTTTTAAGATTTTGGTCTTTATCAAATAAATATGATTTATGATCTTAAAAAAAGATAAGTTTTTTTCTACGCTATGCAAGTAAAAATTTGTTCATGTTAAATTGTAATGGTAAGATAAAATTGCTAAAATTTTAAACGATATCTAGTTTGAATCGCTTGTGTATAGGTACATATTTTTCCTATTTATTTTTTATTTAATTCAACAATTTAAAATTTGAACTACCTAATATAAATAAAATATAATTAGTGATTTTTTTCTAATCTAGTATAAAAAAGATTCAATGATAAAAATTGATCTAGATCATAATTAGATATAAAGATCTTGATCTCGATGTACATACATAGTTTTTAAAATGATTTGCCCCAACACTGCATATGATATAGGTACCTCTACCATATATTTTTGTAGGATTGATTCAAACCTAAAAACCTATAGGTAATTGTTGCATATAAATTTTATCCGGGTAAACCACCAAAATTTGCAGTTTGGTAAAAGAAAAATTTACAATCATTCGATCATCCAAAAGTGCAGCTTCTTGATACTCGTATATAAATTAAATATGTATGAATCTTCTCTATTTTATAAGTGTTAGAAGAAACATAAATAATAAACCTGTATATAAAAGTTTTTAAATCTCAATTTCAACACATTCTTAATACATCATAATTCGAGTATCCCACCACCAAAAACCTTCCACCCTTTAAAATTTTCCAGGCAGTGTTGCCACCCCAAAAAAAACCCAGTTTCCCCTCATCTGAACTTACCAATTCCGACACCAGGGGTATGCTCTTTCTCCTCGGCCGGATATCCGGCATGCTGTCGATGTTGCTGTAGAACGGGTTGTCACTGGGATGCCTGAAACAGAGAGAAACCGTTACTTTCTTCCCTTAAGGCTGGCCACCTCCAAACAACAATTTGCGGGTGATAATTTCGTGAAATATGACTTTTGTAATCCTATCAAAATTATGGTAAATATTGATATAATTGTACTAACTTTGTAATAATTTGTTAGAAAATTCATCACACTATGCTTCTCTAATGACAGTTTACCAAAAAATTTTGCCAACTCTATGTTATGTCCGTAATAAAAATGACAATATTTAATGGACTAAATAAAAAAATGCTGGAAGAAATCTGCCATGAAGCAAGCATAGAGAAAACTTTTATCTATCGATTGATATATTAGTTTTCATAAAAATCTTTTATTTAGAGCTGATTTTAATAGGAATAGTAACAAGCAATTTTCAGTGTTTAGAGTATTAGCAGTGAACCGCCTTAAACGGTCCGTCTGTTTCTCCGAATTTCTAGAATTCACTCGATTTTACTTTTTTTCTATTCCACTCTTATTCCCACTACTACGACTGCCTAAACCCAGCCCGAAACTCGTACTTTACCGTATCCTAGCTATGCAATGTCATTTTGTAGTTGAAAAATACTGTAAAAGTGTTTTCGTTGCGAGTAAACTGCTAGTTTATTATTGACTTCAAAGTAATGTTTTCATAAACATTTAATAGAGAAAGAATGGATCTACAGATGTGTCTGTTTCAAATTTCAAAAATAAATTCCTATCAGGAGATATAACCGTGTAAACTTTTAATAAATTTGAAATTATTATGAATTTTCCAGAATTTGTATAATCGTGTACAATTTGGTAATTAAAATTTGAAAAAGGCACACCTGTGAATTGTTCCTTTAAGTATATAATCCTTGTTGCAATACAATTTGACCATTCTTGTACTGGCCACAAAACACTCGCTACGTTAGTACGTTTTGTGCTGAATTTTAGGAGGTAGACGGGCCTCTTAACCTGGTTATCGGCGACGTGCGGAGAAAACAAGAGAAATGAGGAGAAATTGGGAGAAATTAACCGCTGCCCGGTGATGACAATTAGGGGTTTGGAGTTTGGACGTTGGTAGTGGTCACTGAACAGAAGAGTTTTATTTTTGTGATGTTGATGTTGGCTGCCTGCCATGTTTGTTTAGGAAGTGATAGTGGGCTAATGAATGAAAGGGATGGTAAATAAATTTGGTGATGTTTTGTACTTGGGATATTTGGGTTGGTACTGTTGTTTACTAAGATTGAAATATGAAGAAAGTAAAAAATAACTTCCTTCATTACTGTAACCTAGATTTGCAATAATAATTTTTTCTATCTTCAAAATTATTTTTGCTTTAGTAATAAAATGCCACTTGATATGAATCGTCCATGGGATGTTTAAAAATATCTTATTCTAGTACTTGAAGTGATATTATGTAATCTATCCTAGCCACATCTGAGTACAAATTACATACCTACTCAATACAAACATCTCAGAGAATTACATGGAACACATAATTGGAATATTATCAAATTAGTAACATTTGGATGTTTTAAAGATAGACACTGTAAATGAAAGATTACTGTAAAAATTTTTCAGTTGCGACGTTGCGAGTAAACTTAAGTTTATTATTGACTGGAAATAATGTTTCTTTAAACATTTTATACATAAAGAATGGATCTACAGATGTGTAAAATTTTAATAATAAATTTTTATCATGAGATATAACCGAGTAAAATTAGCATTGATTGGACATATTTAAGAATTTTTATCACTGACTACAATTTTTTAATTAAAATTTTAAAAAGGCACAACATTTAATTGATCCTTTAAGTAATATTCCTTGTTGAAATAAAATTTTACCATTCTTGTACTAGTCACAAGAAACTCGCTACGTTAGTACATTTCATGGTGGATTTTAGATCGTAGACGGGCCCCTTAATCCTTACAAGACCGCTATTTCCATAGCAACGATAAGTAGTTATTCCCTCTAGTAAGTTCTTTGCTTTGAGATTGAATCCAACTCAAAAATGTGTAAAAATATCTCAATTTGTTTCCGAGTTAAATGTAATTGATTAAAGGAAATTTGTAATTTTCACCATCTATGGTGTTTCTAATTTTTTGATATTGTTGTTACTTTTGAGCAATTTTTGAATTAAAATTACAGAATGAATGAAAATTTTTTTAGCCCAAAAGTATTTTATAACGTAAGTACCTACAATATTAATTTTATTTAGAATGTTTGACTTGTCCGAATTTATTTATTTGTTATTGTTCGTAAATGATGTAAACTTTCAACACCATGTTATATTACTCCAAAGTTCTAAAAATAACCTCAACATAAATCACTTCAATGCACAGCACAAACGAAAATTTAATAACAACAAATAAATTCAACTTTCCTTCATCCTTGGTCCAGTTTCCCTTTACCAGTCCTTAACAAAAGCCGAACAGAAGCAAAACAGAACGCGAAATAAAAAGAAAACATAATATTAAATCAACGAATCACAGTGAAAAAATAAAAGCATTTTATGTAAAACCGACCATCTGAATTCTGGTCAGCGTCTTCCGGAGTTCCGGGCGATTCGCAACTGTCCTTGACACGAAACAACATGGCGGAAGGACTTCGCATTTTGCGATATCTTGATATTTATCTTGTTAGGCGTGCGAAATAACACATTACGACTTGAGTTCTCAGCGTAGAATTGGGTGTTAATGGCTTACAAGCAACGGAAATGAATTCATGTTCTTATGTTCACGAAACGAAATATATTCCTTACATTTTCAAGAGCAAAATGACTATTTTTGAAGCCTAATATTAATAACATTGGGCGGATAGCACAGTGAATTAAGGGGCCAGTATACTTAGCGTGTAATACTAGTAGTGAAGTAGTGTGGTTACTAATTAAATTAATTACTCGTGCATTTCGAATGCTTTATGAACCAAATTTTGGTTACAGTTTACTAGTTATATGAATCGTCTTTTATGATTTGCCGCACTTGTTTTGCATATTGGAAAGTCTAGCAAAATATGAATAAACGTAGTTTATTTTTTTGTCGATTGGAATATATTTTAATATTTTTCAAAAAATTTACACATTGACATCGAACTGTCAATATTTTAATACTCTCGATATTACTTTTTTTTTTCGTTTTGACTCTCTTCTCCACTACTACGTTTGCCCGAAACCAGCCCGAAACTCGTACTTTCCCGCATCCTAGCTATGCAATGTCATTTTGAAGTTGAAAAATATTGTAAACATGGCTCCAGTATTTCCATAATAACTTCCGTATTTTAAAGACAGCCTTTGTTAATACACTCATATGTAAAAGCATCATATACCTATTTCAATTATAATAATTAAAGTAAACGTGGAAGGCGTACACCTCTGTAACGCTGGAAAATTTTAGGGTAGACGTACACCAGAAGGCTAGTTTATAACGGATCTAACCAATTACTAATTCCAGTGGCGTAGCTAGGATTTCCCAATGGAGGTTTTAATAAAAAGTCATCACTCACAATTATGATGATTTTCCCTAAATTCCACTATCTCTGTAGATATTGAGTAAAACTATTCCGTTTAATCTATTTTTACCTTCCGCTTACCTGTAAAGGAAGGTATTGGAATCATGCAAAAAATCGGGTTGTGAGTTTTAAGTGGATGAGCACGAATTAGGGTCCTTACAACTCATTTTTGATAGTTTCTCGATGATGTCTGTATGTATGTGTGTGTGTGTGTGTGTGTGTGTGTGCGTGTGTGTGTATGTGTGTGGTCCGGGCCGATGCCGGATGTCACATAACTCAAATACGAATTACCCAAAAATTTTGATATTTGGTATTTTACAATTGTATACGAATAGGAAGAGCTCATTAGATTTTGGTACAAATATCTTCACCGGAAGTGATATTTTTTGAAGATTGAAAAAGATAATTGTCAAAAATTTATATAAATTTTGATAAATATAGTATTTATTTGTAATAAGAATAAGAAGCAAAAATATTTGCAACTCACGTTATAAAAAAATTGTCTTTATCTGGTAGCATTAAAGAACTGCAGTAAAATTTAAAAAATAAATTTATCAGATAAAACGTTGAAATCTTGTAATCCATGTTCGGTTGATTTTTGTTTCTTCGTAAAAAATATTGACAGGTGAGACGAGTGACAAATTGACATACTAGCGCCATATAAGTCATAAGTAAGATATAAATGTATGGTAATTGAACGGAGGATGGCTTCAACACAGAAGAGTTTTCCTGGAATATTTAAGATTTTTATTTCTATATTTTAAATGGGCACCGGATTGTACGTATACATTTCTGTTTAAAGTGTAGATATGGCGGAAGGTTGTGTGATGGCCACGTCAGATTTTTTGACATTGTACTTATGATTTAAGTATGATTCTAATCTACACCACTGACTTTTCTGTAATCTGTACAGATGAACTATAGGCATTTCTATGTCACGGTTCATAATGACACGGATCCGTAACATAAAAATGTCTTTGTTCAACTTTACAGAACACAGAATAAATAACCGGTTACTGTTTGAATCTTTTTAGCAAAAATTAAAAAGGCAGAACTATGTTATGTTCAACTATGAATTTACACGTTGCATGATAAAATACACCATGTAAAACATTCTACCTATGTATTGACTATTGATGTTTAAAATATTGAAGCAGGTAATTTACGTAAAAGAAGCTTGTGTAGGTAAACTGATAGCTATAATCGATCTTCTTGACACTTTGACATTTTCTAAATGAATTACAGGCTACAAAAACTATCCTATAATTTTACCGCATACAGTATTAGGTAGATATATCGATATTACGGCATTTACGTTCATACACATTTAAATTAGATATTTTACACTAAGGTGTAAAGGGATAATAGATTAAGAATTAATTTTATTTAAGTCTATTGATTGAATCTACAGTAAATAATAAATTGGTTTATGCTCCAGAATTAGGAGTACAGAATACAAGAGTTTAAAATTGACCATCTTCTAGGTTGAAAATAACCTTTTAAGGGTCTCGTCTCCGTAATAAATATTGCGTGTTTAGAGGTGTAGCAGTTTCTGCTTTACTCATTGCATATTAAAAATTTGAAGGAAAAGCAGGTACTAGATTTTTTTGAAAGAATTAATCTAGAATTATGCACAGGTAGAATTCTGAAAATATCTTTGAAATCCATATACAAAATTTAAGCAATTTTTTACATGCTTTTTCTTATTATTAAGAGATTTATTAGAAAATGTAACTCGGCATAATCCTAGTTGCATTCTTCGTCTGTAAATAAATTTATGAAATTTAACTTTATCTATAAAACTTCGTGAGCTTTGTAGAAATTGTTAGACTGCTTTTCCGTATTTTTAGCGAGCGTTTCTATGCATTAACATAGGACAAACGCGGTGTTGAGCTACGTGGAGACGATACCCTTAAAACTCATGTTTTTATTTGTACCAAATTGTTTTTTATTTGGCGGCTGGTACTGGTAACCGCACTCTATATGATTTTAATCTTTACCGATGACTCAAAGTATATGAGGTTTCCACACCTATTTATACGTTGGGTAAGAGACGTGATGGGTATGTCTGTATTTTTATTTAGATGTTTTACCGTTATAAATAAATAATAATATGGTTGCTTTTTAAATCAAATATTCTATTTAACAAAACTCCTTGTGTAAACTTCTTACTTTAAACACATCCTAACTCATCTTCAGTTCCCAACTTTTCCCTATTTAGCTTTCCCCCCTAATCATATTTATTATCAACGCAAACATCTCGTATCAAATAACGGCAACCTGGAGGGAATCAAAGGAAACTACCTCAGCATAAGAGGCTTCGAGACCCGACTCTGAAGATTGAAATTCGTGGCAAAAAGTCGTTAATGGCTGGAGGCCGTTGTCGTTATTACAGGAGTAATAATGATGGTTTATGGCACAGTTTAATGGCAGCGGTAAAAATTTATCATTTATTAACAAATTTTAATAACTGCGTGGAGTGAAATTTTAAAAATGGAGGAAATGTTTTAGAGAGTGATAAACAAAAACGTAAAACTAAATTAACGTATCATGCCTTACCAAACTTGGGTATAGATGCTTAACATTATGAATCACAAAGTACGTATAATACGAGCCCCGTGTAATTGAAGTTGGTCCAGACGTAAAAAATCGTTTTTGTTGTATAAAACTTTAAATAAAAATTGAAATACTAGTATAATGAACTGTATCTTATATTTATTGAAAACTGCAATACATTTTACATAATGTCAAATAAAATTAACAGTCGAAACTTTGAGAACCGAATAAAAAAAATTTGGAAAAATCGTCCTATGCAAGGACAATCAAAGAATTGTGACACAGACTGTAGAATATTTGGAATTTTTTTGTCCAGAATAGTATATTGTGTATCTAGTGCGCAATTGCGCCTTTGCTCACGAGATGCACACGATATTTTTTGTCATTACTGCACAAAAAGTAACCTTTTGAGTGACCTTACTTATCAAAAGATAAAATGAATACCTACTTTTAAAATTAATATGTTTAAAATGAAAAAGTAACTAATATTTACCTACATGTA
This sequence comes from Agonum fuliginosum, assembly GCA_947534325.1. Classification (NCBI taxonomy): domain Eukaryota; kingdom Metazoa; phylum Arthropoda; class Insecta; order Coleoptera; family Carabidae; genus Agonum; species Agonum fuliginosum. Next base: position 3,182,562 of record OX384034.1, on the reverse strand, counting down.
AAAGCATAAGAAACTAATTATTAACAGTAAAGAAAAGAACATTAAAATATAAGAATAAAATATTATTGTCCATTAGATCCAATATCCAATGCACAATCTGCACAATAGTCGACAGTAGAAACTATGCATAGAGAAGTAGGTACTACAGCTGTTCATGTGCTTGTAGTATTAGATTATCACGTGTGTGGCGCTAGTGCTACGCGCACATTTCGTGTCGGTAACTACAGAAAACTGTGTGAGTGTTAAATTTGCGTGCGCAAAGTGAAATTTTGCGCACGCTATTCCCGCACGCTTGCACTTTGCGCACGCATTTTTGTCTAGTTAAAAAATAAGCCACTTTGCGCACGTAAAACAGGCACGAAAAAGGTTACTTTTTGTGCAGGTATGACAAAAAAGTATGTTTAGGACTTGTAGAAGTGAGGCCATTATGTTTGCCTTTTATGCCAAGTTTTATTTTCAATTTATTGTTGTGTGTAAAACAACAAATTTCATCAATTTTTTCTTCACCAATAGGGAATTCTAGGGATTTTTTAAAAATATTTTCGTTGTCAACCTTTGTGTATACCATTTTAATTTTATTATAGGTTACGTTTCCAATTACGTTTCTCATGTTTTATCCAGTTTTATTTTGTTTAGATAGCGTTTAGTTAATAAGTAATGTAACAGAAAAGGTTGTTGGCTCTGTTGGCAGTAACATAAAGTGTCAGCTCATATCGGTAAGTTGGTACTAAGAAAATTTTCTGTAAAACGAACAAAAATATTTTCCTACTTGGCAATTTATTAATGAAGAAATTGAAGGTCAACTTGATCAATTTATTGGTGAATAAATTGGATCGTGTAAAACAGGCTTTAGAGATAGACAGAAAATACGGGCCGACTCGGAGCATGCATTCTATGACGATAAACAACGTTAACGATGGTAACGCATGGGTCCCGTAGTGATCGTTCTCTCTCGCACAGGATAAACAGAAATGCCACAAATCTACAGTATTGCTAAAATACGGAGTGTCCACTCTTGTGCTTATATCAAGAAGTATAATACAGTGAATTTATTTTAACGAGAGACATAGGATTTATCATATTCATGATTACGAATTTGACAACAATGTATTGTAAATTTGAATTTGTTAATTGGTGTCACACGACTGCTACCTGGAAATACGATTTATACTTTGAACAATTAAAAGTTTATGTTGAAAGCGTCCCTTGCATAGCTGCTCAAATATCTTATATTGTTCAAGAATAATACAGTTAAATTGATTCTCTGTTTTTTTTAAAGAACGCTTTAATACATTGCTGTCACAGTCGTAACCATGGACACGAAAAATTCCATGTTCTGCGTTAAAATAAACTCACTGCATATGACAGGAGTGGACACTAAGGCGGATGAAGTGTGGCCCTTCTGTTTACCTTTTAGAGATGGAAAGAAAATATGAGATAGTGGACCGCAACTCTCTCTATTTCCAATTGGCAGCATTTTTTTAAAAAAGTTGGAGTACACCCGTATTCCAAGTAGCATTCCTGCCTATTTGGTATTCATTAAATTACTTTAAATTATAATGTGTAAATTTTTACCTTCCGCTTACCTGTAAAGGAAGGTATTGGAATCATGCAAAAAATCGGGTAGTGAGTTTTTAGTGGATGAGCACGAATTAGGGTCCTTACAATTCATTTTTGATAGTTTCCCGATGATGTCTGTATGTATGTGTGTGTGTGTGTGTATGTGTGTGGTCCGGGCCGATGCCGTCTGTCGGATAACTCAAATACGAATTACCCAAAAATTTTGATATTTGGTATTTTACAATTGTATACGAATAGGAAGAGCTCATTAGACTTTGGTACAAATATCTTCACCGGAAGTGATATTTTTTGAAGATTGAAAAGATTAAGTGTCAAAAATTTATATAAATTTGGATAAATATAGTATTTATTTGTAATAAGAATAAGAGGAAAAGTTATTTGCAATTTACGTTATAAAAAAATTGTCTTTATCTGGTAGCATTAAAGAACTGCAGTGAAATTTAAAAAATAAATTTATCAAATAAAACGTTGAAATCTTGTAATCTATGTTCGGTTGATTTTTGTTTCTGCATAAAAAATATTGACACATGAGACGGGTGACAAGTTGGCATACTAGCGCTATAAAGTCATATGTAAGCTATTAAATGTAGTAACTGAACGGAGGATTGCTTCAACACAGAAGAGTTTTCGTGTGAATGAATCTTTTGATTCAGGTGATACTAATCTCTGTGTTTGAATATTTTAGATTTTTATTTGTATATTTTAAATGGGCACCGGATTGTACGTATAGATATGGCGGAAGGTTGTGTGATGGCCACGTCAGATTTTTTTAGTATGAAAAAGATTAATTTATTATATAACCTACTGGTACTATAATAGTTATTTACGAACCAAATACGGGAAGATTTTTATCCCACATGAGCGATTTTTTGAAACACGAGCGAAGCGAATGCTGGGATTGTGTCTTTTCGCAAAACGTTTGTATAATGTTTTTTTTGTAACGAATAAAGCTATAATTAAACACATTCAAGTTGTAGTTGTAGTCTGATCATTAAATTTGAGTTTACGATATTTTTTCTACTCGCTACTACCGTAAGATAACGCTAGTCTCACATATTTATTTCAAAATTTTTATATATCGATGGTGTTTATGGGAAAAACGTGGGAAGTAACATTTATTAAAATAAATTTTGTTATTTTGAAGATGATTTTATTATAAAATGCTCAAGAAAGCCAGTATGCTCTTTGCATTTTTCCTGATTGACTACACTGGGAAATTGACATTTCCGATTGTCAATTGCGTGCTTCATATGTCATTTCCTAGGTTTTGAGTACAAAAATAAATATACAATACAATACATTATTTTTAACATACACGGTAAATTCTCTTTGCTAGCGTGAACTGTATAGGTATATATAGATTATTTGTACATTTTTTTCCAAGTTGATTGTTAAAGAGTTAATTGAAATGTAATGGATAGGTTTTACTGGGTCAGGTAATATTTAGGAGCCATACTTTATTCATAATATATATTGACGTAAATGTTAAATTATGTACATGTCAAATGTCGATATATGAAAACAAACAATTTAAAAGTAATTTAGTATTTGTTTGTTTGTTCTTTTGTATTATACATACTAGTAATTTGAATAATTGAAAAGTTTTATTTTAGTCTTTCGATTCTTCCGAGATAACTGTTTTTCATGACCTGATACACAATAATGTGAAGGTTTTGAAATCTGTTATTAAATAAAATTTAAACACGGAGGCATCATGATGTAAATTCGAATGTACGAAAATGAAATTATGAAACTCCAATCGGATATTTTGACATAAAAGCGGATTATTTTCATAAAAGCCGACGATGAATGAATAATAAGGTGGTGTTATCCGAAATCAATAGACGAATTCAGTGTTCCAAAACCAAATCGCCTTTTAACTTGAATACCAAATGCAGTACGCCAGTGGTTCCCAACAGACAATCATAAAGTTTTATAAACATAATTTTAGTCACGAGTTTCTTAGGAACGAGCGCAGCGAGTCTATAAAAATGAGTCAAACAATAGAAGAGTTTATAAAACGAGTCACATACTATCCTATTTCTACGACCACAAATTAAACGTAATATTTTATTTGTAGTAATTTGAACATTTAAATTAAATCATAATAGCAACAAAATTATACTTAAACAATAATTATTACGAGAAATAATCGATTTCTCTAAGTTTTGCACAAAAATTAAATGTCAAACAATAAAAGCCAATTTTACTTCGTGCTTAATATGACAGTTACTATGTTCAGCCCGTGAATAAAAACGATCAAGTTTTATAAACGTCATTTTATGAACGAACGTAGCGAGAGTTTATAAACTATTTACATACTATATTTTTTCTACGACCTTAAATTTAGCAACATAAATTCATAAATATGTAAAATTTCATTTATAATAATTTTAGGTTAAATAATAATGATATTAAGGGTGTCGACTCCAGGTAGCTCAACAGCGCGTTTGTCCTATGTTAATGCATATAAACGCTCGCTAAAAATACTGAAAAGCAGTCTAGCAATTTCTACAATGCTCACGAAGTTTTATAGATAAAGCTGAATTTCATAAATTTATTTACAGATGAAGAATGCAACTAGGATTATGCCGAGTTACATTTTCTAATAAATCTCTTAATAATAAGAAAAAGCATGTAAAAAATTGCTTAAAACACTTTTTCATTAATTTTGTATATGGATTTCAAAGATTTTTCAGAATTCTAACTGGGCATAATCCTAGATTAATTCTTTCACAAAAATCTAGTACCTGTTTTTCCTTCAAATTTTTAATATGCAATGAGTAAAGCAGAAACTGCTACACTTCTAAACACGCAATATTTTGTTACGGAGACGAGACCCTTAAACGTAGCTACGAAATTCTATTTAGACAAGTGTATATTAACTTATATTAAAAAAAAAAAAATTGGCAAAGATTGAAAAAATAGGAGCCAACTTTACCCCGTGCTTACTATGTCAGTTGCTATGTTCAGCCCGTGACTAAAAACAGCCAAAGCCACGGCTTGTCGAGGTGTGTTTAAAATGTTATTTAACGCCATGGAAACCAGTTCCTTAAATTATGTTTTAATACCAGGAGTAGAAAAATGTTATTTAGCGCCATGAAAACCAGTTCGTTGAATGAAGTTTTAATACCAAGAGTAGAAAAAGTGCATTAATTCACAACGAAATAGTGGTATATGCGAAGTTATTAAACGAAATATATTTTAGCCATTACTTCAGATAGTTATATGAATACATAATAAAGTTAAAGCATAAAAGTAAAACCACAATACAATGGAAATAAAACCACCATAAAACTTTGAAAGTTACTGGTCTAATGCACCCTCTTTAAAATTACAATGCGGTTTAAGCTCACACATTACCCTAAAAGCTTTATGCTTTATCCGATGCCCTAATGAAAAATTTCTCTACGTTCTCTAGAAAAATTAAAGCTCAAAGAAATGTTGACGTTCCTATTCTACGACACATTTATCTCCGAAATGATTTATGGAACTTCTTCATTTCGAACAGGAGTCCCACTTCCCGCTCACCAGAATTAAGTTTTTTTCTTTTGACGATTATGAACTCGTAAAAGGATGCCTTATGATGTGATTATTCTTTTCATGTTTGGAGTTGGTAATACTGAGACATTAACGGGACTTTCTTGGCCTAATTTTGACGCAAAAGGTCTTAAGACTTCTAAGACTTGCGGGCTTAAAATGGAAATAAGATAATGGAAGAGAGAAAATGAAAACCGAGAGGAACAAAATTTGTAAAATGTAACATCAACCCTTTAACGCAACTTGATTGCAGCACCTTCAGATACAGTGAGTCATCGATAGAGTTAGGCCGAAAATTATTTTTATTTAAGAATAAATCTTGTTTGTCATTTGGCAACAACCATGATTTTTAAAATAAGTTACAGAGCCTCAAATTCGGTACTAGGATTTAAAGTGATTTTACCCAAAATGGGGAATAATGCTGAAAAGTATGTTTAGTTTTTTCCTTAAAATTGAAGTAAAAATTAACATTTTTTGAATAACGAAAACATTTTTGAATAGATAAAGATTGTATCCAAATGCGTCTAATGCCACTTTTTTATTTTTGTACTCTATTTTTTAATATTTATGGCTAAACATGGCCAATTTTAGCTATTTTGTCTGTTTTTATACGTATTTTATCACATACATAAAACAAAAAAATTTTAAAAATGGCATTGAGGACAATCGTTAGCTATTTAAAAATATCTCATTTGTTTAAAAAATCTGAATATTGAAACAAGTTTTAATGGAAAAACTTAATATCGTTTTTCGCAATTTTGACAGCTTGTATTGAACCATTTGTAATTTAATTTTCTAAATTAAATAGTTCATAAAAAGTAGTATGTATTTATTTAAATTAATAATTTTATTCTTTGTATATTTATGTGTAACAAGCCGCACAGTGAAATCCAGCGTTAAAGTATCGATCCTCATTGATGTCTCAATATTTTATAATATAAATTAAAATGCTAACCTTTGGTGTACTCTGACGATTCTATATAGGTATCCCAGTAAATCTTTAAATTGCCTATGGCACTAGGTACACTTACACTTTAAATTTAAAATAGTCGTCATTCTACGCAAGTTCAATTTCACTCAATGCATAAACATTTCTGCATTTAAATTCATAAAAATATACACACAAAAATATTAATTTGATCTTATAAACATTGACACATGCAGTACGACGAACCCCGGTACACTGAACCTGCAAACATCGGTTCCTAATTCAGCGCTAATAAGGTTTCAACAGGTTTAGTTTGTTTATTCCTTTATAAGAATATTATACTCAAAATATTATTTGATTTTAATTTAGTAAATCAGTGATACCCAAACTGTTTTTATGAATATTGATAATACGAATGTGAATAAATATAAAATCTACATTTATTTTTTGTATTCTATGGCCTCTCTCTTACACTTTTTCTAGATCCGGCTTTAACTTTAATTCTAGAGTTGTCTGCTGGTAACCGCACACATGGTAAAACTTTATTTGTACTGATGACTCATAGTATGTAAGGCTGCCACACCCAAATTGGGTAAAAGGTGTGATATATTCTAAAGATGGCCGTTAAATACCAATAAATTATATTTTTGAATATGCATACACAGAAAATGCATGCATAAGATTAAAATCTGGAAAATTTATACGTAATAAAATACACGATTTAAAAGATTCTTTCACAGGAAAATGCAAATCTATCTAATTTTATATCCGGCATAATGCAAACATAGGAAGATGCAAATCTAGAAAACTAGTTACAGTCTTTTCCATACAAGGAGGATACACAAATTAGGTTGAACTGAACTGAAGTGAACAACCCAATACTATTCTTGCCAAATCTAATGTTCTAGATTTGAATTTTCCTGGGCATGAATCTTTTGATGCAGGTATTTGTACCGTCATTTTTTATATTTATTTATTTTACAATCAAGTTTTCATGTTTCATATTTTAATTATTTTACGATCATGTTTGTATATTATATTATAATGTGTTGTTTAAAAAACAAAAAGTTTATTTACATAGTGATGTAAATAAAACTGAATAGAAGCAAAAATATATTTCGCTCCGTACAATTCGTAATTATCTGAGTTTTAATTCATATTCTATTACTTATCAATTTTCTAGATTTGCATCTTCTGGTGTATGAACGTTCCAGAATTTTATTTTCCGGTGTTCACCGCATCTCCTTCAATAAACATCACACAAAAAATTGGCTTTTATTGTCTTTTCGTTTTTGAAACAGTATCCTCATTTGAGAACATTTTAGAATAATTTGCGGGCAAAAGGTAAAATATCCAGTAGAGCAATATTGTCGGTAACCCGTTTATGAAAGCTGCTGAGCGAGCAGTCGTAGCTGATGTATTCCAATTGTTGTGCAATGGACGACGAACGGTCGAACGATCAGTCGATCCCTTCAAACGCGACCGTAAAATGGGTTAACGGCTGACCCAACGGCTGACCCTAGAAGCTCCATTCTCCGGCACAAGGACCGGAGTAAGGAGGAAGAACAGGAAAGATGAAAGGAGTTTTGAAATTTATACTGCATCCTGCAGCGAATTCAGGAAAATAAATAAAAATAAAGTTGATCATTATTTCGTAGGGGAGATGTTTGGGCAAAAGGAATTTAAATTCAGATCAAACGGCATACAGTAGTGATCTTTAAATTGTTAAATCAGTTTTGAGTTTGGCAATTTTGGGGTTGCATACCTGTCTCAAAAACTAAACTCGATATCGGTAGAGTCGCGGTGGGTGCATGTCGCTGCGCCAAATTGCCATTGTGCCAAATACCCGCTGTGTCCAATTGCCGCAATGTCAAATTGCCACTGTGCCAAAACGCATCCCCACCACTTACATACTTGTAATAACGTATGTCGAGAGACTACTGCAAATTTATTTCGACACAGAGGCAATTTGGCCTAGTGGCAATTTGACTCAGCGGCAATCCAACACAACAGCAATATTTAGACATACTGGCAATCGGACATAGCGACAATTGGACATAACAGGAGCATTTTGACATACACTAACAAAGCTAACAAAACCGTACTAGAGCCCTACAAACTCAGTTTTGGTATTTACTACACTAACAAAGCTAACAAAACCGTACTAGAGCCCCACAAACTCGGTTTTGGGCGCTATGCCCGATTGCCAGTATGTCTAAATATTGCTGTTGTGTTGGATTGCCGCTGAGCCAAATTGCCTTTGTGTCGAAATAAATTTGCAGTAGTCTCTCGACATACGTTATTACAAGTATGTAAGTGGTGGGGATGCGTTTTTGCACAGTGGCAATTTGGCATTGCGGCAATTGGACACAGTGGGTATTTGGCACAGTGGCAATTTGGCGCAGTGGCGTGTTCCCGTCGCGGTGTACCTATTATTGGGTTGGGTGTCTTTGTGCAAAGTATGATTAAGGCGCCTCCTTGCGTCTCATGAATCTAATAGTTATTTATGTATAGACGTTTCAAATCCATATAGGAGTGACGTCATATCAAATAAATTCTATCCACTACGTTCACAAAATAAGCTATCTCTCTCTTACACATATTAAACGTATAAATCTATATATGATGACAAGAAGTTTTTTTTGAATAAAAAACTTCAAACAATAAGTTACAAAATATTTTAAAATTGACGAAATTGATTGATTTCACCGGTTTTCAATAAATAATTACCAGCAGAATATTAGATCTTTCAAAAAAATTGTCATGTGGCACACTAGGGACAGTCTTATAAATTTACATTTCAAATATGAGTTCATAGATTTCAAAACAAAGTCACAATCTTGAATATTGTAGTACCCTATTTTGCTCTGAATTTCATAGCAAGTGTATAGCCTTAAAAAATAACGAGAAATGTCTGAGAACTCGCATTGTAGTAAGAAGCAAATTTATAAATTATTGTCTTTTTGATTTCATTTCCACTTTATATTTTATTAGAATATCCAACTTTCAGCTCCAGAAATAAAATTTTATGAGTGCTCTACTCGTATTTTATCATTTCAATGTCAATTTTATCCAGAAGAATTTAATAAAATTTATTCTATTTTAAGTATATGTGACATTTGACAATTCTTCTTTATTACAGTCTCTCATATCTTATATCTTTCACGCCACTTTATAATGCAATACCTACAATTGCTGGATTGCTGATATAAATTGTATAGAGCCATAATTTACACAAATCCCTCGGCATAATCATTATTTACTCTTTCCACTTATGAAATATGCAGTGTAAACTGAAAAATCGCTGCAGCAATACATAAATTTTACTGATATAATATTCCACCTCGCTGCAGATGTCACGAGGGTTCCATATACTGATAGCGTAATATTGATATTCTATTTTTTATCCCGATAAAATCATCAGGATTCCTGACAATTTGAAATACGCTGTAAATATTTCAAAGTCTCTATGAATTATTTCTTCAAATAATTCCTCTGCCTTTCACAGAAATGATTAAGGGGCTCGTCTATCTTTTTTTCGAATTACTAGAATACTCTTTATATTACTTTTCACTATTTCACTCTCTTCTACGGCTGCCCGAAACCAGCCCGAAACTCGTACTTTTCCGCATCCTAGCCGTGCAATGTCATTTTGAAGTTGATAAATACTGTAAACATGGCTCCAGTATTTCGATAATAGTTTCTGTATTTGTTAAGGAAATTAAGTAAAAGAAAAATTATTCGAAAAACGAATAATTTACTGCATGCTTCTTGCTTTTTAGATTTTTATTGCCACTTATAGTGACCGAAAAAAAATCATATCAAATAGTGACAAAAAACGTCATTTTTAAATTTTTTTACTTCAAATTCTTAGGCCAATGACAAAAAATACAAATATAGATGCATTAAGATATCCTTTGTTAATGCACTCATATATAAAAGCAACATATATTTCAATTATAATTAAAGTAAACGTGGAATGAATTTTAGGGTAGACGTACACCTTAAGCTTGCTGTCTAACAAAATCGATGACGACAGAAATTTTATAGGGCATTTATATGATAATAATACACACTTCAAAATAAATTATCAGGACTGTAAAGTTAACCTCTTTTACATTGCAAACATAATAGGTGACTTGAAATCGTGCGTTATTAAATTAGTGTATCTAAATCCGTCTAAATCAGACGGCAGATTTTGATGAAAAACAAATACAATATTAATTGAATATAGAAGAAAATAATTGTATTAAAATTTCCAGGGAATCGTTAGTTTTATACAAATTATATTTAATTTTAAAGAAAATCTCTTGAAGAATTGAGGTTATAAAGTATCAAAAAAGCATTTCAAACGTAAAACGTTCACTAATACCTCTGTGGTGCGGTATGGCAAATTTGTTTAATTTTTTACCATCTCCGAAATAAGCCTACCGTCCGATGTCACTAGTTTCGCTAGACAACAACCTTAAGAAGCTTAAGGTAGGAAAACCGTCGATCATAGGCGTGCGTGATTTCGGTGTGAGGTGAGGCAGTCAAATAATGAGAAATAATTCATTAAAAATCGTAGATTTGGATGTAAATTACAAATCATAGCTACCTATTGAAATAAAAAGATAATTTAATTTAAAATTTACACTGAAATGCAGTTGTACGACGTCAAAAACATTTTTTTTTAGACTGAAACCTTTTATGTACGATTCCTCAATAATTATTTCGGTGACACATACTTTTTATTTTTTAAATAAATACCTCAAATATTATGGATTTACTACCTTAATGGCCATTTGCACCGCCTCCACATAAATTTTAAGTGTCACTTAAATGAAAAACATTGAATCGAATTAATGACAGCAATGTTATGTCTACGTTTGGCAATTTTGATTCAATATTGTTCATTTAAGGAAAACTTAGAATTTAAGTGGAAGTGGTGCAACTGGCCATAAATGAACTAAACAATAATAGAAATAGAATATTCGACTCACCCATTGGCTCTCCCAGCAGAATCCCCGCCCATGCCGCCGCCATTCTGAAAAAAAATAAACAAAAAAAACATAAATAGAAATCCAACAAAAACGAGCCCAAAAGGGCCCGTGTCCAAACTAAAACATTGTATATTTAAACCACAAAACAATCAAACAAAACGTGAATAACAAATTTACATAATTTTCGTACAATGTCTTATTATCCACTACTTAAGCTGCTAAGTACAATACTGGGATGAGTACATTGCAGATTGCAGATTGCAAATCTAACATGAGCTGTGAACGCTATTCTTATCAGATTTGAATATCCATTCTTACGATTTGCTTTACATTTGTGTGGGCACGTGTGCATATTCAAATGTGATAATTATTCTTATTTGTGAACACGGCCGAACCGGCGTTAGTGTATTTAGGCCTAGATTTTCGGTGAGGTTTATTTATTTTACGTACGAACTATTAACTCATGTTTATTTATAGGAACTAGGATTATAGCAATAATATTTGGGGTTATATTTTAATTAATTTAAGTTAAGGCCCTTTAATACTGGATACTTAAATAATTTAGCGAAGTTTAACCTTACATAATTTAATTTTAGGATAGAACAATATATTATTAATAATTTAATACTGGAAATTTATTAAGCAAAGATTTAATTTAAAGAATTATTTTTAGTTGTTAATACTGAGTATACTTATTTAAATAATTTAGCAAAGATAGAAGCTTAAATCATATATTTTAGGGGAGTACCATTTAAATATTACGCGAATACTGTTTAACATATTATTATTAATACTGGCATATTTAAATAATGTTAGCGAAATATATTTAGAATACGTGTTCAACGAAGCAGTGATGCAAAAAATGCAGATTTTATGAAACGCTTATAAAATAAAACATAAATTAAAATTTTATATTTTATTTACGACCATTGAAAATAAAGTAACTTTAATAAGATAAACCCTTCCATGAGACCCACTATTGTATTATGAATTCATTATTTAACACAACTGTCATCTGTCATCACACGACAATGTGAGGTTATGTCACAAATATGAATAAACTCAATGCAAATGGCTGTCATTTTTGTGATTTCATGGAGAAAACTACGCTAACTGTGCACACATCCAATCAAAATAGTGCACCCTGAATTGTTAGTGTCAGTTTGGAAGTGACCAAGTGATATTTTAATATTTTTGAGGTTTATTAACAGGTCTATGCTGTGAAATATTGTTGTTTTTTAAAGTGATAAATTAATTGAAGTTATGTACTGCCTTGTGGAATGTTTTTATGCATTTCGCGCGCAGTCCATGAAATCGCAGAGCTCGTACATGATTATTTACTTTTTTTAAATATTTTAATGAATAAAAATTTGCAAAGAAATGTTTTTTAAGTCGTAGATAAAACGTTGTATTTGACTCGCACATAATGGTTATAATTAACTCGCATGAATATACATTCGCCTTCAGCTCGTGCATAAACTTCCATCCTCGTGAATTATAGCCTATATTATGTGCTCATTATTAAATCTATCTAAACTGTATTTTATAAACGCTTCTCAAAAACTGCTGTCTTTGTGAATGCTCCATTGTAAACGAATCTTTATATTTAAAATAGCTTATGGTAGATATAATACTTTTAGAATTATTTTAGAGAAACAATTTTTAGGGTAACACCGTAATTCAACACAGAAAGAGGTTTAAAAGTTCTTATTATTATAGTTTGTAAAAATAATGTAGCTTTATTTATAAACATTATTTAACAGTATTTCACAAAATGATGTATAGTATGATTGAATTATGATATGATGTATGTAGAAATTTTGTACGAGTATTTGAATGAGTACTTTATATACGAGTATATCAAAACAGTATTTGAGTATAGAAAACGCAGTTATTTTTATACTTTTATGTAAATTTTATTTACGAAATCTAGTCAGTTGTGAAGGGCGGATGAAGTAAATGTTAACAGAGAAAAACAATCAAAAGTGTGAGTATTAAAATATTACAGTACAGTACAGTTTCTAGAATATGTACACATTTGTTTTCTGTTGATTTGTAAATATTTTTGTTGTAAACATGCTGTCACAAAAATATTAATTAAGTAAATGACAGCAAGTTCAATGTAAATAATGTTTTATTTAATTAGTAACAATGTAAATATTTTTTGATATGATGCGATGAGTATGATATGAAATGTTGTGAATGTACAAACAAATATTGTTATTTGTCATTGCAGTTTGAAGTATATTTATTTTTATTTAGCTCGAAACTATCAAAATTTTAAAGCAATATTATTAAAAATTGTAAAGCTTACTAACGCCGGTTCTTAACAACACATCAATGTGAAAAATTCGCTTAAAAAAGGGTGGACGTTGATCCTACAGATCAGCAGACTATCAGCTAAGTTAGCGACTAAAACACTTGTCCGCTCAATCGACAAAAGTAAAGCAAAATGACACATATTGTTACACATTTACGTATCCTACGAGGGGTACAATTAGTAGTCCACACGAGAAACAAGTGCAGTGGAAAAAAAAGTCACATGAAAAGTGAATTATTGTAACACTGAGGGGTTATCGTATATCATTTAATTGACCTCATTCATAATTACTATGAAATATATCATCTGTTTAGCAAAGTAACAAATTACAAAACACATGTAAATATTATTAGGCTTGTGCAATAATACCATTGGTAGGTAAGTATTATCTAGTTGGTTTTGGTACTACCCTAGTCAGTTCGAATAGGAGTGGTCTTGATTGAGTCTAAAAGAAGCGTAATTGGGTTACAAGGTATTGTTAACTGCACTTCCAACAATGGGTTGGTTTTGGTACAACTAGAGCTTAACATTATCAATCAAGATTTTTTTGATTTTGTTTTTTTTTAATAGGCTTCGGTTACAAATTCGGCCGGCAACAGTGCAGTGTCACATCTATATTGACTGCAGGTGAAACTAATTTGTAATTTCTAATTTGTAATTTGACGTTTAAGTTTTCACGTGAATTTCATAAAACTTTTGCATCATGGACATCATACTACTGCTACTTACTTTCTCCTTTTCCGTACTCGGAGGAGGTTCCTGACTCTTTTCTTTTTCTTCTGCTTTTCTTTCCTTCAACGCTTTGAGTAATTTCCACTTACTGCCTAAAGGTCCTGAATCTTTTCCTGGGTCATCTTTCGATGCCGAAGAACAACTACTATTGTCTATTTTTATTTTGGGTAAAGCTGGCAACGTTGCCGTCGTGGCCGTTTCTGTTGAGCCGCTTCGAATTGTTGCTGTTTCTTCCGAGTCCCATCTTTCGGAGACCGGAACAGAGACTTCGCTGGATTGAACACTGACAGATCCTTCTCTTCCGGAACTTCTTCTTGAGCGTTCTTCTGCTTCGGCTTCTGCGGCGATTTCTACTTCGTCGTATTCGTCCATGCTTTGGTTTCCGGGGCTGTCTGGCCCGGATGTTTCACCGGAAGAGCCGCCGTCTTCCCGGATTTGGACTTCTAGTTTCATTAGTTCTACTACTGCGGCTGGTGGTGGTTCATCTTCGTCTGACATATCTTTCCAGCCTTGCATCTTCTCAAAGATGCATGCTGGATCGTTCGGGTCGCGATACCGGCTTTTTTGTCGATGTTTTGCTGAAGCTATAACTTGCTTATTATTTTCTTTTGCGGTTAGAACACCTTCAATAGGTTTTGCTTTCATTCTTAGTTCGCGAAGCACAAATGACATTCTTTCTTTGACGTCCTCATCTGGTTCAAAACTACTTTGTTCTTCCATTTCAGGTTCTTCTTCTAATATTTCTTCTATTTCTGCTTCTAGGTATGATTGACGTTCCATCTCTTCTAGTTTACGTAATTCGTAACAATACCATTCATCTTCGCTGTCTATGCTGTCTTCTGTACTTTGTCTGCGTGAAGATACCCGTGAACCGCTGCGCCAGGAATGAGTGCTTCGCACGTCATCATCGTCTCGTCCAGGAATTTCTAGGCTTTGTTGATGACGTGGTAGAAACCTACCGACGTGCCCCTTTAGACTGGCAGTACTAGGACTTCCTTCTGACACCGGATGTTCTTCACTATGACTATGTACAATTTTGTGGTTTATTTCATTAGTATATCCGTGTCCGTTTGGAATGGCAGGTGGTGGTGGTGGTGGTTTCGGCGGTACAATTTCTTCTTTGGCTTCGATAACTTCGTCATACTCGACGAGGTTGTCTTGCTTGAGCTGCGCGAGGTCTTCGGGGGCCGTCTGTTCATCAGATACGGAGGAAGACTGGCGCTGGCGGTACTTTCCTAAGGCTCTTGACACAGCGAACTCCATGGACGCTCCACCAAGAGCTACCGGAGGAAAGCTTCGGCTTGTTTCACTCGTGGCGGAATCGTCACTCTTTTCCGAAGGTGCCGAGTTTCGTTTGATGTCTCCTACAGTCGCAAATAAATTACTGGACGCACTACCTGTGCTTCTACCCGATATTTCTTCGTCACAGGGCATGTTATCGGACAAATCTGTATCCGCTTCAGATTTTGATCCATTTTCCGATACAGGAAATAGTTGGTTTTGTTGACTTGAACACACGGCTGGTGCTTGTTGAGGCGGCTGAGGAGGAAATTGTTGAAGAGGGAACTGCTGAGGAGGCTGCGGAGGAAACTGTTGAGGCTCCGGGGGAAACTCATGAGTCTGAGGAGGGAAATTCTGACCTTGCTGAGGAAACTGCGGAGGCTGAGGAGGATATTGTTGAGGTTGCGGTGGAAATTGTTGCGGTTGAGGTGGAAATTGTTGCGGTTGAGGAACAAATTGTTGGTTTTCTTGTACGCTTGCTTTTCTAGATTTCGGTTTACTGGATGCCACCTTTGCAAACAAATTTTCAGGTGGAGTGTCCGAAAACACGCTATCTTCACTTCTATCGTCTTCTGATAAAGGAGCACTCACTCTCCCACTGGTGGACCACTCGTTTTCTGACTGTTCTGGATCTGACAGTGATATCGTGTGTTGATGATGATGACCACTTCTTCGTTTTGCTTTTTGGATGATTCCAGATACGGTAGATACTAACGCGTTCTTCTTCTTTTTCCGTAGTGCGCCTACTGAGAATTTTCCTTTTGAGCTGCCACTTCTACTACTAGAACTGTCGTCTAAATCTTCTCTTTGTACTCCGGTAGGTAATGAATGTGATCGGTGACGTTTGGTCAAATGTAAGTCAGGTAACCAATGACTCATTGAGTTCATTGCAGATTTAAGGGTATTTCCTCGTTTCATTTTCTTGCCTCCTTTTTCTTCTACTTTATTTCCTTCTTTTAAATCTTGTGATATTGACAGATATCCCGATTGAGAAACTATTACTCCACTAGGATCATAAAACTGATCAGGTCGTTGTTGCTGTTGCTGAATTATATATTCAGGAACATTTCTATTTCGTAAATCTAATTCTAAATAAGGAATATCTGGTCTTTGGTTCCAAGATCGAGACATTTGGTCTTCTCTTGACATGTTACCATCCACGTGCTGGAAGGATTGCGAGTTTTGCATGTGTTGCATTTGTTGCATTTGCTGTATTTGCTGCATTTGCTGCATCTGCTGCATCTGTTGCATTTGTTGCAACTGAATCGTTTGTTGATTCTGATAGATTGGTTGATTCTGACACTGTTTCTGCATTTCTTGTTGGTGATACCGTCGAGGATCAATATATTGTGCTTGATTGAATCCGCCATCGGCGCATTCACCATCAGGATATCTCGACGCTTCCTGCGGACAATTTAACCACGTTGCCGGGTCATTGTAATCCGCTCGAGGTAAATTCGACACCGCCGATTCGTATCTCGTGGATGTGGGATAGTAAGACAAAGCGTCTGTGATGTTTCCCGTCGGGAACATGGTCCGGTACATGGCGGTCTTGTAGCCCTCGTGGTTGGCGAGGCCGTCGCTGGTGGTTGAGCTGGTGGAGAAGGCTCTGGTGAGTGTCTTCTTGCTGCTGGTCTGCACGGTGGTGATCGTGGGCGCCGTGCCGTGGATCGTTGTGTGCGCGTGGTACTCCGGCTCGGGCGGGTACCGCGGGGAAGGGGGAGCTGCGTTGTGCATTTCGTTGTTTTCGTAAGGCTCGATTAAATCAGGATAGTTTATAGTCTGAGGAATATAATCCGCAGAATTACTCGTATACACGGACGTATACGCTTCTTGACGATTACTACCCGCTACTGAATAAATCGCGGGCGGTTGTTGGTCATACTGGTAAGCGTACTCTCTCGGTGGTTGCTGCTGCTGCTGCTGCTGATGCTGTTGCTGCTGCTGCTGCTGATGTTGTTGCTGGTGTTGTTTGGAATGTTGGTCGTGCGGTTGTTTCGTTCTTCTTCTCGGACTGACGTTGATGTCCGACGCTGGCGCGGGAGCAGGAACAAAGTTGCCGTAACCTTCGGAAGACTGAAGGCTGCACGGAGACTTGACGGTTGTAAAAGCGGAGAGATGATGACCACCAGGCAGTATAGCGTTACATACAGGAACTTGCAAAGGGCCACGCATAAACGAATCAACGTCTGATTCAGTGTACGGTCTCGTGTCTTGAGGGAACACAGGGGTGGGGTGCACTTGCTGGGGAGGCATGGGAGAGATGGCTCTCCCCAGCTGGTTCTTCGCGGCGTGCATGTCGTTCATGAAGGCCGCTTGCTGGGCCTTCTGCGCTGCCAGACCGTTCTTCGGCGAGCCGGGCGACTTCTCCAGGCTCGACCAGCCGCTCATAGACGACAGGCCCGAGTCGGACTTGGCGGCCACGATGTTGGACGAGTTGGACTTGTGCTTGGGCGACGTCCTCGGAGACTTGGGCGAATGCGGCGTCCGGGGACTTAACCTGCCATGCTGAGTTTGCTCTTGACTACTAATTGACGAGTGTGGTGCGGGCGCACCGAGGAAGACTGGACTCGGGCCCCTCTGAGGGCCCGGGAGGATGCTACTCTCAGGCATGAGGAAGGTCTCGCAGTGGTCCTGCGGCGCCGGCGGCGGCGGCGACGGCGACTGGGACGGGCTGGATCGTTGCTCCGACACCTCAGGCACAGACTTGTCTATGTAGCCGTCCTTGCGCGTGCGCACGCTGCACACTGACGGCGTGGGAGACTTCGCCGAGCCGTCTACATTGTACACGGCCGGGGACGGGCAGGGCATCGCCTCGTATGAAGCAGCTATTAACTGATTCAATTCCGTATTACTTGCGTAGTTCCCGCTATACGAATCCATTTCGTATGCATTTAACGACGAGTGACTTTTGCCACTTTTAATAGCAGCGGATTCGTTTACCTCAGCGTTCATAACGGCAGCGCTGTACGCGAGCCGGCCCGTGACCGTGGTGTAAGGCGCACTGCACGTGGTGATGTCCGTGTGATGCCTGCGCCGAGGCGACGTGGGCGTGCGGAACCCGGCTGCTAGAGTCTCGGCCACTTCGATGTCTGTCCCTGCACAGCTATCTGCGATAGACAGCCGTGAATTCGATCGCTTGGAGAGAGTCGAATTGGACAGTGACGTCGGCACATTAACATTGGAGAGTAGAATAAGTTCCTCGAGTCCCCGAGGAGCACTAGAGAAACTCCAGTTGTCAGGGTCCGCGTACATCTGTTTCAGCTGTTCATCGATTATACTCGTGTCCTCTGCCAGCGCTTTCGCTTCGATCTCACTGGAGTTTTCTTGTAACCTGCTCTGCAGTTCTTTTAGATTCAGTGAGTCTTGCTGAAGTTTGGACGTTAATCTATCTAATTCGTGTAATTTTTCTAGCGCCATGTGATCGATAGAGCTGATGCGGCTGAGCTGCGCCAGGTCTTGTTCGCTGACACACGGCGAGTTGCCCCGGTAGTCTTTATAATCCAGAGCACTGAACACTTCCTGGGTCTCATCTGACATGGCCGCCGCTTCGAGCTCTTTGATCTCGTTATCTTTTTTCATTCCGTTCTCGTCGTTGTCCTCGGCCTCCTCCCAGATCATGCCGAGCTGCGAGGGCGGCCGGGAGGAGACTTCACCGCACACCAAGTCGTCGCGGTAGGCCTGGTTGAGGCTCCTGTAGAAGGCCTCGTCAGGCACGTGCATCTCGTCCATGCCCATCTCCAGCTGCAGGGTGGTGATCATGGACGCTGCGGCAGTGGCAGATCTCGTTACATCTATACCTTCCTCTAACCCTTCCTCCACTGTGCCATTACCTAGAATTTCCCGAATTACTTCCAGTTGGCCCAGTCGGTTGTCGATGGACGTGCGCAAGCCATCCTCGGTGATGGACAAACCTGTGGCGGAGTCTCGACTGCCGGACGTGTAGAAGTCGAGGAGTTGCGAGATGACGCTTTGCTGCTCGTATAGCAAGCCTTCTAGTTTCTCTAGCCGCTCCCACATCTTGATGTACTCCTGCGAGAGGAGGTCGAGCGCGCGCCACGCGTACTTCAGCTCGGTTTCGAGGATGTTGAGGCGCGTGCCGAGGCGCTCCATGTAGTCCTGGATGACGTAGTCCATGTTGGGGTCGTAGCCCGGCGAGTTGGCCAGCGCCATCGCCGGAGCCAGCGACGTCTGGCTGTTCTTCACGGGATCCATCACTAATTCCTACTAACACTTACTGACTACACACAACTCGCGCACAACATCACATTTTCATTCGTTTAATAAACCTCTGAAAGCGTCAACAATAAATACAACTGTATGGGTGTC
The DNA here is from genome assembly GCA_947534325.1 of Agonum fuliginosum. Taxonomy (NCBI): domain Eukaryota; kingdom Metazoa; phylum Arthropoda; class Insecta; order Coleoptera; family Carabidae; genus Agonum; species Agonum fuliginosum. Next base: position 3,162,869 of record OX384034.1, on the reverse strand, counting down.
ATGATATGTCACTCTGTGAATTGAACGATATGTGAGCGATGGAAGAGAAGTAGTTCGTTGCACGGGGACATGGTGGGGTTGGATGACGACGCAGCTCAGGTGTTGTAGGGTCGGCGGTTCGCGGCCCTCCCCGGCCATCGCGCGCTCTCACACACACCGAGTCATCACACCGTCAGTCCGTTACACATTACACCATATTTTTCTTTGCTGCATGTTTTCATCCCGAACACCTGAAAATAACAACACATTTTTGTTTCTATTCCTCATCTGAATAGATATTTCACCACCAGTATGACATTTGAACCTGTAATTCTTTTCCACGTAGAAATATTTTCTCATTAGCGTAATTATATTCGCGGAGTACATTTCGGTATTTAGACTAATGAATATGTATAGATAATAAAATCAAAGTTTATATCCATTATCATAATTATGTTGTTTGTTTATGCATGAGTTGTGTTAGAATTTGCATAAATGTCGTGGGCATTTATCTGTTCACTGCTGTCTCCATTTTTTAGGTTATTTATTTTCCGAACCCTAATAAATTATGCGCAAAAAATTCCATACAACAGCAAGGCTGCAATTTAAATTTTCAAGTTTTAATATAAGAAATAATGCTAAATTAATACGAAAGTAATAAATCGTTTTGGTTGTAGAAAGATGTTCACTACTTATTTTAATGAAACCATTTATCAGTTAAACAAGATTCAAGTTGCCGAGAAACTTCGTTTACTTTACGAAGACAATAAATTGCATACCGCCAGGTGGAGACGACATTTCTTGTTCATTGCCAAGATAAAAAGTCTCCACTATTCTTATTTACTGAAATTCGTATCATTCTTCAACAAGTTAAAAGCGTCATCATTATCATCATCGTTGGAATTCTGTAGTCGACCCTTTGAAAGGTTCAATGTTTCGCGAATGATAAGAACAACAAGACTGTTTAAAGTTTAAAATATTCGGTACGCATCGTCGGAGCGCTCGTTGACTTCGGTGCTCGAGTACTTTGGTCTTGGCACTTAACACCCGGAATATAGATCGGTCCAAGGACACCAGGGGGAGGAAAATAAACATTTATGCTGAGATGTCGATAGGACATCACATAGACACTAGAAAATATTTGCGAAAACTGAAACTTAAATATATCATTGTCAAAAAATGTTGCGTATGTTAAATTGTATATATTTTTATTAATGAGTTTAAAATTCTTCTAATACCTAGGTACTTTAAAAATTTATTGAGCTAATATTTCAATCATCTGTTCGTAAGGGCACAAAAGAAATCAAAACAAAATTTCAATTGTCACTGAAAAGTCACGTTCGGGATGTTATTTATAATGTACTTGACAGGCCAGTTTCTGAAATGATATTTAAATGACCAGTTAGCCCGTTAAATTTATTGAAAAGTTAAAATTGTTTTGAGTTTCTGAAAACATGTTCCAGTTAAATTATACGTCATGATTTTATCCAGAACAAGCACTTATTTTTTAATTTACGAGTAATTCGTATACTGGTTACATTAACAAAAACGCGCACTGTCACCTGTCATTTTCAATTTATGAAATACCAGGAAATACAAACAAATAGTAAAAATCATAGTTTATAAACGTCAACTAATTTAAACCGACCTATTATTGTCGTGTTAACTAATGAAGAGTTAAATAACTGATCAGTCAAATATCTTTTCAGAAACCGGCCCTAAGGGTTTTATGTATCATGGCTATTACTTGATGCTTCTACTCTTCGAGTATAAAAAAAAAGTTGTGAAAACTTTTTTCATTATTTAATGTGTCACGCTCTCTCGTTAAAAACAAGTTATTGAGGACTTATTGAAATAAAAGTTCATGATTGGAATGTGTATCAAGCACGCAAAATATTTTAATCATACGACTCATACTAGTTGCTTCATTGATTTATGTACCTATACAGCATAGTTCGCGAAAGCCGCATGGTGCATAGTTTCAACTTAGATGTTAACTATTTTCGAAAACTATTCACATAAAACGATAAATTTCACTACATTTTGAACTAAACTGTTCGAAATATATTTTTTTTAAACGTCAGTAAAATAGCCAGAATGTTTCAGTGGTAACATTAAGGGGCTCGTCTAAAATTCTCTCGATATTACTGTTTTTCTATTTCATTGTCTTCCCCACTACTACAGCTGCCCGAAACCAGCCCGAAACTTGTACTTTGCCGCACCCTAGCTATGCAATGTCATTTTGAAGTTGTAAACATGATTCCAGTATTTCCATAATAACTTCTGTATTTTTTAAAGAAATTAAGTAAAACAAAAATAATTCGAAAAAGGAAGGTTAGCTGCAGACTTCTTTCCATTTATAATGACCGAAAAAATCATATCAAATAATGACAAAAACATCATTTTAAAATATTTTTTACTTCAAATTCGTAGGCCACAGACAAAAAATAAAAAATAGAGGCATTAAGACATCCTTTGTTAATACACTCATATGTAAAAGCATTACATATTTCAATTATAACTATGTAAACTTGAAAGGCGTACTACACCTCTGTAACGCTGTCAAATTTTAGGGTAGACGAACACCTTAACAGAAAAATAATTCATTCATTTTATAAGATCGTTGCACGGATTGAGATTATGACTGCACCAAAACGAATCGGTCTAGAAGTGGTCGGATTCCACTATAATAACACCTACCGTTTTGTAATTGGGAAAAATCAATTTGAATGATTAACCATTAAAAATTAAATATTTATTTTGTTGCTATAGGACGGGAAATTCTATTGGTCAATAATCATAACAAATGTTTTATTAATTAATTATTAATCAATGATTATTGTAGATAAAATAAATCTTACGAAATTATCATATTTCTTTGTGGGTGCGCTAAAATATAATTTGTAGTTTTCTTTCAGTTTACAGACTGAAATCTCTAGCAGGAAGGCGCGTTTGTGTTTGGATATTTATTTATAAAACACTGAATTCGCTATTCTGTTTCTCTTGATAAAGATAACATCCTGAATGTTTATTCCTCGAATGCAGAAACTTCCAAGTGTTTCATTATAACTTGTGTGTCGCTTCAGACAAACTTTCTTCAGATTCATTATTTCAACGGAAATTTCGCGCTAGGCGTTTGAGAAGTAATGAGCTTAAATACTTAGAAAAGTTTAACTAATTCACCTGCGTGTCATAAAGCATAAGTAGTGCGCATGCGCACTGCAACTCGTCCTTGTTCCCGGGCAAATTGCGGCCACATCTGGGATGAAACGGGATAACGGGAACTGGGAACGTGGGAAAGTGCTCCGGAAATTATTGTACCTTTAACTTTGTGCGTACGACGATGCGAGGATATAATATAGAACACGAATGTACGATTGTATTTTACGTGATAGTACTTGTTACATTACTGTGCTATAACCTCAACAGTATTAAATGTAATTTACGCGGTACTTTAATGCCTTTCGAACAAACTTAAACATTAATCGTAGATTCTGTAACAATCCAAAATAGGTCATGAATATTTCTGACCAGACCTGGATTCAAATCCATGACTTCTCTGTTATATGCCTAGTTCACACGAGGAAAGTTTTTACTAAAAAGTTTCTGGAAAGTAAAACAGTAAAAACTGTCAATACCGGTCATACGGGGAAACCGTGGGGAACAGTTTTTTTTATGACAGCTACTAGCAATTGTTTTACTTTCAAGAAACTTTTTAGTGAAATCTTTCCTCGTGTGAACAGGGCATTAGATATTATTCTAAAGTTTACCACATAAATTCAAATTGTTTCAAAAAGGCTTCAGGTACCAATGTTCTTCAATTTATAACAAACTTCCAAATCAACTAAAATCACTAAGTTTGAAAACTTTCTCTATTAAATTAAAATCCTGCATTTTGCTAAAATCTGTTATTCCTTGAATATTAATTTTCTAGGTTAGTATGGAACCAATAAAATTTATTTTGTTCTTCGAATTATAAGCCTAAGACATCTTTGAATATTCATCATCAAATGATTATAATATAAAATGTATAATTCTTAATAATTCAGGATATTGAATCTGATCCTACTGTATACTCTATCTGATAATTTTACACTATATTACATAATATTGTTATATTAATTTCATTGTATTACTGTATATATGCATGTATTGCTGAAATGGTTAAGTGTAAGAACAGCTTCAAACTGAACTTTGCCAAATGAAATAAATAATAATAATTATTATTATTATATTTGATTTTACAACAACTTTACATTTTATTTCTGTATTTTACGAATATTTTATATGTTATATTATTACTTATGAATAAAAAATCTGATGTGGCCAGCACAAGACCTCCCGCCATACTCTACTCTTTTTACTACTATACGAATCAAGATACAAATATTTTTGTATATATTTTTTAAATACACCATTAGATTCCTCGTATCAAACTACATATAAATACATATATTTTAAAAAATTCTGTCGGGTACAATATTAAATGCACTTTGAAAATTTTTAAAAATGTCGAAAATTTTTGAAATTTTAAATTCGCTCAAAATTTGGTTATACCCTATTTTGGACCCGAGGAATCCAATGGTGCCACTAGAAAAAAATTTCGGCTACTACTTTTCGAGATAATTTTTGCAGGTAAAATACGGGAGTAGCTATGACCGTAGTTTTTTCATCATTGGATTCTACGCGTTGAATTACATATAAATCCAAATTTTCGCGAAAAAATTCCAACGGGTACAATTTTTATGAAGGGTTCTCGAAAATGGCCAAAAAACGAAGGTACACCCCTTGATGAAATTTTGGCCAAAATAACTTTTTCTCTCTGAATTGGCTGAAAATTTGGTTTTATACTAATTGGACTCCGAGGATTTCAAATCTGCAGTCGAAATTTTTTTTCGACTAATATTTTTTGACATAATTTTTTTTAGTCGAAAACTGGTCAAAATGAAAAATTTATTTTTTCACCATTAGATTCCTCAGATCCAATTATGTAGGAATCCAAATTTTCGCGAAAAAATTCTAAGGGGTACAATTTTTATTGAGGTATTAAAAAATGGTACAAAATCGAAAAGATAAAACTTGCTTATTTTCTTGCCTAAAGAATAATATTGAGACCAGTGTCCATCTCTAGATACTTTCTATTGCTATGGTTAGTTTTTAAATAAAAACGACCGTAGTCGTTTTTTTCATATAAAATTGATTTTTTTTGTACCTACATGAATATGTAACTCTACAAACTTTCAATTGCGATTTACTCAAAACTAACATTTTTCCCTGTCGTCTTCATTTGTAATCAAATTAGTATTTATACAAAGGTTCAATTAATATTAGCCCGAAAACGAATTCTGGATATAGACAATACAAAATACGTTGCAATTTTTTCCAGTGCGAGTTATTCCCTTTCAAAATACCTTTCTTCATCCCTTAAAAAGTCAAGTACACCGTGATCATCCCTGGATCACCGTGCATCCCTCTCATCCAGAATTTGCTTGGGACATTTTCACGCAAATATAACTCCAACATCTACTGCGCTATGTTGATGTATGCGGACTTTTCTACGCCGTCGAATTGTTACGGTTTTAAACGGCAGAACGCATACATATCGAAGATTTATGTAAATAAACGTGTCAAAGGTTTGGAAATTGAAACGCCAAGGGGGGGGGGGGTATAGAAAAGCAGACGTTTTCCTGCATAAGTGGCGTAGCGAGCATGTTCTACTGTTATGTGGCGGAGAGATTTATAATGGGTGTAGTGTGCGTTTGACGTAAAATTGGAACAGCGGCAGTAATTAATGTTCTAGTGTGAAATACATGAGTTTGATATTTGATTTGATCTCAGTTTTACTAGTTTACCTTACTAAAGACGATATTTTCCGATCAAACAATTTTTTATAGGTTAATATTTTATTTGTATTTTATTTTGCTGGTAACCATACAACAGGATTTACCCCAATTATAGAATAATTATAGTGGAATTTATCCATTTTGACAGCGTCAAATTTTCATTTCGTGTGACAAGCTATTAAAATACGGCAACTGAAAGATTCTTATGCAACCAGGACTAAATTTTAAGACGATCAAGTGGTCAGCTTGAAGCATCAGAGTGTGATTTAACTGCAAGATGTTTTACCATTTAACGACAATCACATACTGCCGGTTGAAAAACTCCGGGTTCGTACGTCATCACATGCTGAGAGCTGAGCTTAAGGTCGCGCTCGAAACCGTTTTCAGACAGTCATTTTTAAGCACTATCTGCATAAATTTCTGCAAATAGGAACAAGCAATAGGCATAAATAATATATTAATAGAATCATTAGAATTTCAAAATAAGAATACCTGAAAATAAATATAATTTGTAGGAGAAATGAAAGAAAAGGGGGCAAAATTAATCAAATTGCAATGAATTTTATGCAAAATGAACTATTATTACGGACATAATTAAAAAAAAAATGCAATTAGGAATGAATATATATTCATTGTGTAACATAATTTTCATTGTAGGTTACATCGTTTATCCGAAATTTAAGCAGAAAGCATGTGCAAAATGAGTCAAGTAAAAGTTTTAAAGTGTAGCTGACGTGGCACTACTAGTTATAGAAAAAAAAACTTTTTAAAATCAAATTATGGCGTATCGGTTCAAAAAAATTACCATTACAGGCTTCGTGTTACGGTTTTTTCACTTTTAAGCGCGCCCTTAAACCAGCCTTAAATTATATGAATTTTTAATTATTTGTCTAGGTATTACACAGTGTATTTATATTAACACAAATTGTACTGCTATTTTGGTTATAAGTAACAAACAATATCATAAATATCTTAAAATAAGTAAAATATTGTTAAATGATTTACTCGTATAATGTATGAGATCCATCGTCAAGTTCTCTAACAATAATATTAATGAGGATTTTGAGTAAAAATCTTCTGAGATTAAAAAAATCCAATGTGAAAGTAGCCGCAAGATAACCCTCATGAGTAATATATAATTTTCTTTCTGAAGATTAAATTTTCAAGCCCGAAAATTTATTGTAGTATAGGAGTTTTTAAAAATGATATAAAAAATTTTCTTTCGCACATTCTATAAGACTATCAGGAGCTTTGTATCATACGAGTATTATTTATCATTTTTATTGTTTGAGTAAATTTACTTGACATATTAAAATTTCTCTGTCACTTTTATACAGGGTGATTCACAACATCGTGCATATATTTAAATGGTAGAGTGCTTGACTAATTTATCTCAATTTTAGTTTCCAAGTTTTTTAATCAAACAGTTTTGGGCCACTGCTTTCAAATGGAATTTCATAAAATTACTATTCTTGCCATTGCACAATTAATTAAAATTTAATTTTATTCCCTTCATAGTTAATGAGATATCTATTAAACAATCAACAACGCAGTGGTTTGAAAAATGTGCTTCTTGCAAAAACTGCCCTTAAATTTACGAGTTCTTTAAAAATTCTTCTTGTTCAGTTCAGCTGTGAACCAAGGTAGCAAAACTGAAAAACTATAACAATCGTTGTAATGAAGTTTTAAAGTATTGCTCAAATTTTCTAAATAATTTGGGCGCAAAAAATATGTTAACTCACATGGATGAAACTTTAACAAAGCAAATTGTAACAAAAATGCACATTTTGTTAAAATATCAGCAGAAAATTCTCGCAAAATTTAATTTCGCTTACGCTGCTCAAATTATTGTAGTTTACAGTGCGTGGTTTTAAAATTAAATTTACCAGTAAATTTAAAAACAGTTGGCTTACGCAAAAAAGAACGTAAAAGCTACACCAATTATTTTAAAATTCAAGCAACATAAACAAAAACTTAATTGCTTTTGAATTTTTCATACCACGAACAAAAACAATTTATTTTTTGCAATTTTGATTGCACAGGCAAGAATAAACAAATTTTGGAATTATGAAACAATATGAACAAGTTAATTTGAGCTATTTTTACAGTAAAAAATCAAATGAAATTTTCTATTACAAGAAAAACTTTTATTTCTTTTACAATTTGATCTCAAGATAAATGCGTTTCTCTTTTTATTCAACGCTTTCTGGGATGGGACAATCCAGATATCGCATCTTTAAAAAGAAGAAGCTGTAAACAAGAAAATGGTGGAGATGAGCCCTTAATTGCCAAGTTTCATTAACCTAACACAAGGCTTAATTGCGATTTTAAAATGTCTAATTATTATGGGAGACCAAGCAGTAAACTTAATTAAAACAAATAGATTTTTTACTGCCTTCTGAATTCCTAATTGTTTTCAACAAGGAAATTTTAATCAGGAAGATTACATTCATTCTCTTGTTTTAATAATTCGTAAGCCTCATTCACATAAGCATTTAGTTTTAAGATTTACATTTATGTTTACGTTTAAGGGTATCGACTCGACTTCACGTAGCTCAACACCGCGTTTGTCTTATGGTAACGCATGGAAACATTCGCTTAAATTATGTAAAGCAGTCTAGCAATTTTTAAAATGCTCACGAAGTTTAACAGATAAAGAAAAATTCATAAATTTATTTACAGACGAAGAATGTAATTAGGTGTATGCCGAGTTACATTTTCTAATAAATCTCTTAACCATACGATGAAGCATATAAGAAACACACTTTTTCATTAATTTTTTAATAGATTTCAAAGATTTTTTCAGAATTCTAACTGGGCATAATTCTTTGACAAACATCTAGTACCTGTTTTTACTTCTAATTTTTAATATGCAATGAGTAAAGTAGTAACAGCTACACCTCTAAACACGAAATATTTTGTTACAGAGACGGATACCTTAAGAACGTTTAAATTCATGGAACTAAATACGAGCTTTCACACTTCCCACTTTCAAGGACTGTAGATGCTCGTATTTAGTTCTATGAATTTAAATTTTCTTAAACGTAAACATAAATGTAAACCTTAAAACTAAATGCTTATGTGATTGCAGCTTAATATTGTGAATGGAATCATATTGCAGAAAGTTTGATAAATGGGAAATAAGAAAAGAAAACGTATTTCTGATTAAAACTTTTTTGAAAGGCTGCACTTTACTAGCTTTCAGTCTATACACAAAAGCTTCAAGTTCAAGTTTATAAAAACTGTCAACTTCGGAAAATACAATAACTCCATCTGTTGCTTATAAGAAAATGGGAACAGCTGCGTACATTTTTCAGCCATTGACGTTTGACAGAAATATTCAGGTTCTATATTTAGATTTTGTCTTAAGGGTGAAACCGGTGACCAAAAGCTTTCGAATTACATTGTTGAAAAATTCTAACAAGAATTAAAATGAGATATTTTTGCCCTTCGACATTAAATTCCATTTGATTTTATCGTTTAAATACACCCTACTTTATTAATTTGCTATTTGAATTAAGGCGAAAAAATACAATCTTATTAGATTTCACTAAATTCGTTTTTAAATGGTAGAGTAAACATGTCTCTATTGAGCTCCTGTCTTCTTTTTTCAAATTTTATTCAATTGTACTGTTATTTAATTACGAAGAAATTTTTTGCTCAAATTAATTGTTGATTCTTATCGCTCGTAGCAAAATTTTAAAAATATACGACAGTAGCTCAATAGAGTTATGTTTAATCTTTCATTTTAAATAAAAACTGGGCAAATAACTTTAAGTATACGGCAAAAAAGGAATGTTGTAAAATAAATTTAGACTGTAATTTTCTAATTCGAATTAAATAGCTAATTGATAATCTACTGTGCATTCGTATGTATTTCTATGTTACGGTTCATAATGACACGGAGCCGTGACTAGAAGAGAATAAAGAATAATTATTATATATCAGTCTTTAGTTTAATATTAAAGTATTGTTATTTTTTAGTAAAGTTAGATTATAAATAAACTTAAACTTTGCCTTTCCTATGAAAAGTCTATTCTTTTTAGTTTTTAAACCTAATTAAGGACAAAATTGAGACAGATTTTTTAAAACAAAATATATGAAATATGATTTTAATTTATGCGCATATTAAATACCACATCGTTTGACAAATATTTATGAGTTCTGAACAAGACAACATTTGATTTACCACCAAAGCAAATATTTGCGCTAGAATATTTAATATGACTCCCTCTTTTGCCACGTCTGTTTACCAAATCGAAATGCAAGTTTAACCTTTTGAAACTAATTAAACTTGATATCGCCAGCTGAACTACACCAAAACAACAAATTATTTTGCACTTAGATCCACGAAAAAGTTTGAAATAATTACAAGCTTTTTATCAGCAAGAAAAATTCTGTAAATTATAGTTAGAGTAAATGAAGATGTAATCCTGAAAGGGAAATGTTTCGAATTGATGTTAATGATCGCACAGATTACACTTGGAAACTCAAAGTTTGTTGTAGAAGTTTCACTACTGCGGACTGCGGATTGCTCAATTCTGCTGAAGTTTGGAATAATTTTTGAACGCAGCATTGATTTGTGATTTGCTGGCAACTGGCAAGATATTCTAACGACGTTATTTTTCTTTTCTTAGACATTTAAACTTATTACCTTGGAGTAGGTATAGTTAAAAAAATTTATTCATTGACATTTGGTTGGTTGGTCACAGCATTTCATACTGCAAGATATCGGTATCATCGAGAAGTAGTGATGCCGTGAGACGAGACGAGACGAGACGAGAAATAATCAATTCTCACCTCGTCTCAAATTTCGCGACGAGAAATTTAAGTATTCTCGTCTCGGTCATTTCCCGGCTGTTCAATTCTCGTCTCAAAAAATTCGATTCTCGAAGTAAATTTAGGAACTTTTTTGTACGATTCAATTAAATTTGTACTCAATTCTTCATTTAGCAATAAAATAAAAGTGTGAGATTTTCGAAGAGAAAAATATCCAATTTTTTTTAAAGTTTTAGTTTCGAGAATTCTTGACTACTCGCGACCTATTTTCCATCTCGTAGTTTTAAATTCTCGTCTCATCTAAAAAATCTGAGACGAGAAATTTATTGGTTCTCGTCTGGAAATTTCCAGAATGAGACGAGAAATGTCTGAACGTTCGCACTTATAAATGAAATTGGAATTTTGTTTGTTATACTTATAATTGGGTAGATCTGAATCTAGCTTAATTCTCTACAATTCATGTATTAAAAGGCAATTTTTATAATTCGATCTAAATTTATTTAATGTTTTTTATTAGTGTACGAGTTTTCATAGGCATGGAGTTTCGTTCGTTTTATGCTAATAGGTCAGAATTTTCTCTTCATTTAATTTTCTAGTTATAAATATTCTAGTGTTGAAGAATTTATTTCAAAGTATTGATTGAAATTGATGAAAAAACTGATTGTTTCATTGGTCTTTCAGTACCTGAAAGAAGAAAACGAATAGTCAGTAAAATAATAAAGTATTGCATACATCTTTTCGTAACCACCTTCTCGCATTTTATATTTATATTCGCTTCTCAAACACTGCGATCTCCGCGATCTGTTTTGCCGAGTATCGCAATATACGAAATAGGTCAAAGGTAAACAAACTGCTCTTTCAAAGCCGCTATTCTCAGCTTCCACTGATGTTAGTATTCTACTACTTGACACTCACGGCGCGTTTTCAAACAGTTGGCCCTTACATCCCTTCCTGTTACCCTGTGCCCTCAAAGGACCAGCATTTCTCAAGAAGGACCAGGGGTAGGACAATATCAGATTTAACTCACCTAAACTGATTTGAAAATTGAAACACAGGGGGGTTGTAAAATAATTAATAGGGCGGATAAGTGAGGATTCTTTGATGATTATTTCATGCTTTTCAATTTCGAAAAAAATATCCTGGTGAGAATTCCCTCGCAAATAGCGGCGCAGATAAATTGAATCTTCAATGAGCATTGAGAAAGAAGAATTTCTAGTTTAATGATTTTATCCCAGGATTAAAAAGCATAAAAGAATCTTCAAAGAATCCTTGTGTGAACAGGGGGGTACTGGTACTGACAACTATAGAGTTGGCATTGGTCGAGAAATTTTCAGGTCACGTCGTGTCACGAGAATTAACAAATTTATCGTCCCGGATTTTCGAGATGAGGTGAGAATTCACAATTACGAGACAAGAAATAGATCTCGAGAAATCGAGAAGTCTAGAAACGAAAAACCTTCAAAAAATTTGATATTATTATCTTCAATTTGTTAAAATATTTTTTTATTTTACTTTGTTCATAGAGCTTTTTTGTTTTGATATGAATATTTTTATTTCTAAAACAGAAATTGTGTGCAAATTTAACAGAAATGAAAAAAGTTCTTACATTCACTTCTAACTTTTCAAATAAGTATAGATACCAAGAAATTTTTTTCGAAAAAATGAGACGAGATGAAAATCGAGTTCTTTGAGTCGAGAATTGAATAGCCGAGAAATGACCAAGACGAAAGTACTTAAATTTCTCGTCTCGAGATTTGAGACGAGATGAGAGTTGACTATTTCGGTTTTTACTTCCTTGTACAGAGTAAAAAGTATTGTAATCACGAAAAATTTTGGTTCTCAGATTTTGACGGACATATCCGTTTTGACTTTTCCTGAATCCATTATGACTAGTTTCGTCGTGACGTCTGTACGTACGGACGTAGAAAGTTGAAATTTTGTATTTAGGACTGTTATAACATCTAGTTGTGCACCTTCTATTTTTGGTTGCGATCGTCCATGCCAAAGGGGCACTATTTGGTATTTTTCGCATTAATCAAAAACGGTATGTCGTAGAAAGTTGAAATTTTGTATTTGAGACTCATGTTGCATCTAGTTGAGCACCTCATATCTTTTGTTATATTATTCTACATTTTAGTTATTAAAAAAAGTATGAACAGTTTAATAGGCGTACAAGGAAGTTATATAGTATCCACAGCAGATTTTTTAGTAATAAAATTCTTTTGACTGCATTCCCGAATAATTACATCCTTCATTACACAACCCAGTCGATTATTCCTTTTCTCTGCAATAAGAAAACGAAATGTCCGATTCAAATTTTCCAAACCGCTTTTCTCCTTTCAATTTCCAGTTTCATCTCTATCTTTATCAAATATCTATTCTCTGTGGGTAAGTGCGCATTAGTTCTTACAAAACGAGCCCGACTAGTTTGATCGTAAGTTCCAGAATAATGCCCTAGAAGTCCGGAAACCAACATACCCAGACAATCACAGCATGCCATGGAACTGAGAACATGGCACAATCAGAAAATCGATTGCGGAGAATGTATGAGATTGGATTATTTGTAATAGACGTGATTATTGGAAGATTTGAGATGGTTTTATTAGAAAATGTGAATCGTAAAACCACCCACTGGAATTAAATTCTATTTTGTAATGACACTTCATTTGCTACAAAAGCCGCATTGTGACTATTCTACTTTTGTTTGGAAATAATATTCCCGTTCGAAAAGTAGTTACAATTTGTTGTACTTTATGATTGTGGCTCTGAGAATGGTTCCAATTTCTAACTCTGTATAGTTTTCTCTAACTTTAATTACATTGAATCAACTAAAGTACTAAATGAAATATTTGGGAATCTACTGAAGTTTTGGAAGCAATAAAATGGTGATCATGAGTTCCATTAACAGTAAAACTAAAACTGTAACTTATTATGTCAGAGCCAGTTTGTTTAATATTTACGACCAATATAATTTCGTGTATTATCTCCCGCCTATAGAGATATAGGGATCGTGAAAAAATTAGATGTCGAGATTTTTGTCAATAAATACGTTTTAGAACCTTTAGAACCTATTTTGACTATTTCTATGAGGATGTCTCAAATTGTACTGAACATAAAATACAAATATTTTGCATTATACATTTGTACATCCTACTGAAGAGCTGAAAAGATTTTGGTAAAAATCTGACAACCGGAAATGGTATTTACTTGAATAATTCTAACATTTTTTGCAAAAAACATAGAAAATACTGCGATAGTTTCAATTTGTCATGCGACATTTGAAAGAACAAATTACCTCTTACAATATCTCTCACCAAAAAACAAAAATTATTTTTCAAAAATATGTAAATTTGTAAATCATAATATAGGAAAAAAATAACGTAAAATGAAAATTTCAATGTGACAGAGAATACACAGTTTCTGAAATTTGTGTGGCTCTATTTTTAAAGAAATTTATAAATATATTATTAATAGGGTTTGAAACTAATACCTAGGAGCCGAAATTTATTTCATAAAAAACTGACTGAATTCCAGTAACAGCATGAAGACGAATCGGTCGAAGTGGTTGGATTCCACTATAGTAACATCTACCATTTATAATTGGGAGTAAATCCTGCTGAATGGTAAAGAAACAAACTCGTCAATCTATCCTGATTCTCTTTAGCGATTATAAGATCCCCTCCCCCTATAACGATTTATGACTATTATGATCCTTTCCCGGTCGACTGGCCGGAGTTTGGTTCTCGGTTCTTGTAGGTCACGCGGTACGTAACCGCAACGATAATCCTCCGGTAACGGGGTCAGAAGGTTCTACGCTTCGGTTACTCACAGCTACAGAACCCGGATTTACCACAATGACGTCACCGCGGTTACAATCGGGTAGAAGTCCTCGAAAACGAGAATATGGAAATGGACAGTGAAAATTAAGTGTAATATTTATTTGTTTGATTTGCAACAACGGTTTGGGCGATATTAGAATAACAAAATAAAGACCGTTCAGTTAATCAACCGATGACGTCACAATGATTACTTAAATGTGTTGATTCACTGTATTTATCTTTAATGCAGTAATTGGTTGCAAAAGAAACTTCTATTTTGTTCCTAATGCCCTGTTCACACGAGGAAAGTTTTTCGTAAAAGTTTCTTGAAAGTAAAACAAGTGGTAGGAACTGTCATAATGAACCGTGGCGAAAACTAATTATTTCTATAATAGTATATTATGTATCAAGTTTTATAAACGTCATTTTAGCCACGAGTTTTTTAGGAACGAGCGCAGCGAGTGTATAAAAAACGAGTATCTAGAGATTTTATAAACGAGTTACATACTATACTTTTTCTACGACCACAAATTACACAGCATAAATTCATATAATTATATGTAATATTTCATTTATAATAATTTTAGGTTAAATCATAATAATATTATACATAGCTACAAAATTATACTTAGGCAAGTGTATTTCACTGTTATATGGTTAAAATTAGATAATTATTGAAAGAAATAATTTATTTCTGTCAGTTTTTCATAAAAATTAAATGTCAAACATAGGTGCCAACTTCACCCCGTGCTTAATATGTCAGTTGCTATGTTCAGCCCGTGACTAAAAACGGTCAAAACCACGGCTTGTCGAGGTGTGTTTAAAATGTCATTTAGCGCCATGGAAACCAGTTCGTTAAATTATGTTTTAATACCAGGAGTAGAAAAAATATATTAAAACTAGTGATCTTAAATATATTTAATAAAAATAATTAGTTTCTCCGTATAAACGTTATTGTACGTCTTTTTTATGACAGCTTTCAAGAAACTTTTTAGGAAAACTTTCCTCGTGTGAACAGGGCATGAGAATTCTAGAATGAAACGTCTTTTCAATAGTTACATTGTACAACAAGACTAAACAAAAATAATTTATATTGAAACATGTTCAGAACTTTAGTTGTTCAAAATGTTATTACGCTTTTCAATTCTTATAAAGTACTTACGAGTATATCTACTTTTTAAACTGTTTCTGAAATAAACGGAAAGTTATAGTTTTACTGATTTAATATAGCCCATTATTGATCTTGAAGTCAATTTATATATCAAACTTTAATATGAAATTTCAAAACTTTAAAACACAGTTATCCCGATTTTAAACTAAAAGGTTATATTTTATCTGCAATCGAAATATAACTGAAATGATCAAATTATTATGGACTAGGTTAGTAATGGTTTAAGGTCGTTGTCTAGCGAAACTAGGGACATCGGACGATAAGCTTCATGAAGTGTAGCTTGTTTCGGAGAGTGTGAAAAAATAAACAAATTTGGCATTACCGCACTACAGAGGCACAGTATGTATTATAATATTATTGAAATGCCTGGTAAATAGAAATATCCCACTTGACATGAGTCGTTCATGGGATGTTTAAAAAACCTTATTCTTGTACTTTAAGTCATGTTACGTAAGTCTATCCTAGCCACATCCTGAGTACGATCAAAAATTACATACTCAATACAAACATCTCAGAGAATTACATGGGATGCATAATTGTGATATTATTACCAAATTACAACATTGGGATGTAACATAGATAATGTTACCAAGGGCGGACATTAGCAATCGCAAAGATATTATTAGGATGTTAATGGAAAATATAGCAAGTAACAAGCCGGGATGTTCACATTCTTGAAATGTTCTGGGGATTTTATTTTGTCAAGTGGGATCGTTGCCTTTTTGATACTTCATAACCTCAATTCATCGATAAATTGACTTTAAAATTAAATATAACTTTTGTAAAGACGATTCCCTTAAAAATTTAATACAATCTTTTTCTATATTCAATTGATATTGTCTTAGTTTTTCGTTGAAATCTGTCGTTTGGTTTAGATACACTAATTTAACAACACACGATTTCAAGTCACCTTAGTATGCTTGCAATGTAAAAGAAATCAACTTTACAGCTCCATAGTTACCAAACGAAACTGACGATTGTCCTGATAATTTATTTCAAAGTGTATTATTGTCATATAAAAGCTTTTTTATTTCTGTTGTCATCGATTTTGGCAGACAACCACCTTAAAGTAAACCGTGAAAGGATAACCGTCTCTTCTTTTGTGCGTGCGTTCATCGTTGTTATCACTCGCATTCCGCTGACAAAACTCCCCGGGTGTATATGTGACAACATCTGTTGAATGGCGTCGTTACATATAGAACGTGCGTGAAACTTTTATTAAAATTATTTTTGATGTTATGGCGGTCCTCATCCCTTGAGGGTTGAGATATGATATTATGTGATATGCATTCTAGTATTTGCCTGTGAATGCTTTACGACGCATGGTGTGATTCTAATTTGAAATTTGTTATGGTTTTCTTTGTGTTAAATTTAGGGTGAAGCGTGAAAAGGACGAAAATTAAAACAGGAAAGTGCCCTCAAAAGGACGAAAGTATAATGAGAGGCAGGATAATATGACGAGAGGGACTCATTATTGTTGTCCTTAAAATGAAAAATTTTTATTCATGAGGATATACTACGTATAATAACGTATTATAAAAATCTAGATATACCCAAATTTAGGACAAAATTCAGTCATAAACAAAAATTACTCAAAATGCTTTTGTAATAATAATGGCAATAAATTCTTCATTTTTATAATATAAAGAATAATTTGGTGATTTATTTTTTATTTTGCTGGTAACCATTCAACAGGATTTATTCCCAATTATAGAATGGTAGATGTAACTATAGTGGAATCCAACCACTTCTCACCGATTTATCTTGGTGCAGTCAAAGCTCAATCCGTGCGACGATCTTTTAAAGCCAAAGCGGCAACGGAGAGATTCTTATGCAAACAAGACTACATTTAAGACGGTCAAGTGGTCAGCTTGAAGCGCCCGAGTGCGATTTAGTAACAAGATGTTTTTACAATTTAACGACAATCACACTCTGCCGGCCGAGAGACTTAATCCACAGAACTTAGGTTTTTACGTCATCACGTACAGAGAGAACCAGGGCTACATTTAAGACGATCAAGTGGTCAGCTTGAAGATTCAATTGCAAGATGTTTTTTGCAATTTAACGACTGCACACACATTGCCGGCCTGAGAGACTTGAACTACGGAACTTCGGGTTCCTACGTCATCACATGAAGTATAGTACTATAAAAAAGGACAGCATACCTATCCGTCATTTTGGAGACCAACGTAATTTCAATTCTGTCAAGTAATTTGATGCTAATGACTAATTATTCATGACTTTGTTGATAATTTATTAATACAGAATATAAATTTATAAGTAGGTAACTCACGGTACATATGCTATCATTTTGGGTTGCATTCCCAGTTCGGCCACCTACAGTTTATTAATTATTATTTTCATTTTTCTGGATCTGCAGGCAATCTAAATATCATATAAAAATGTTAAACTACATTCGATATTTAGAAATTTATCAAATTAACGAAGAATTCAAGACACAATAAAAATTGTAAGGTTATATTATAGTTAATAATAATTGAAAATGCTAACTTAACAAACATAAATCCATTTCTGGGGTGGTTTAAACAATTGGATGCCGAATATACCCTAAAAAGGTGATTGAACAAATCAGTTGTATGATGTGTCAATCAGTTTTCGGCTCTAATATGGCGGACGGGTCAGGTATCCGTTAACACAGTTGTCTCTAAAATGAGTGTACACAAATAAGAAAAAAATAAGTTTATTGTTAAAATTACAATAAATGCTCAATGTGACCACAATGTGAATTTAAAGGTCAATTCTTCGCAAAAAATTGTATTGTGCCCTTTGCAACATTGTACATTATTCTTTATTGATAGAGAAACATTTTGAATTCTTGCTAAAAGTTTATTTTCAGTGTTGGGCTGACTGTAAACTTTAGTTTTCAACGTTCCTCAGAAAAAAAAGCTAGATAAAATTGTATTTTTGAGAAATACATGGTGCAAGCACACGGATTTGATTTTTTTCTGTCTAAACCGTAAGAGATATTAAAAATTGAACGAAGAAATTAAAGTTTACTTATGAAAGTCTCTTTCTAAAATTTTTTTTTGAAAGTTCTCAGCCTGACCATTAAAAAGTTACATCCTAATTAAGGGACTAGCACTAAAGTTTTACGCACGAGCAGTGCACTAAAAATAACAAATATCATTTCAAAAGATGACTTATAGCTATGTTTCATGTCATACAAATTTTCATCTAAATCTGCCTAAGCAATTTTTAGTTATAAGCAAAATTCGTTATTTTTGCAAGAACTTTGAAGCAGAATTCCGGCTTAACGGTACACTTTTGGATATAGGTAAGTTTGGTTAAATCGTCTTATTTTGAGCCCAGGAAGCTGTGGTTAAGCCATGTACACTCATTTTAGAGACACTCTGTATAATAGTGCTGTAACATGAAGAGAGCTGTGCTATTGCCTGTACCAGAATGAGTGTAACATATAAAATTAATCACAATTTCCCGGGTTTATAAATTACAACATGACGTATTCTTTATTCCTCTATCCATTAACCGTGGAAATTATCTCCATACATCATCCAAGTTGTAGAAATAAATCGTACAGTGGGAAAAATTCCATCGGCAAAGAAAAGCGAAAGTCCTGCACCGGGGTAAATGAACCATAAGGTCCATTTTCCTTTGTTCGCTCGAACTCGAAGGAAGTTCATAGTAAAATGACAAATGCCCGACGCCTCACTAAGACCAAACAGGCGCACAGGCGGAAGATGTGTGTCACTAGGGACCGGAAGTGATGGAGGCGCCTTCGATGCTGACAATTCGCGCTGTTTCCGGTCGTTTGAACGCTTCCGCGCCCAAATCATCACAGGCGACTTCAAGCGTAAGAGAATCGTTTCTAGTGTTTATTCAGATTCGACGTTGAAATTAATATTTTTTAACCATGAAATTGTAATATTCTGGATCAGTGCGGAGCAAATATTGGGATGGTAGAGAGTGGTTCTTTTTGAAATTGTGCTATTTCTCATTTGTTTTTTTTATCTATGGAAAGAAAAGTTGAAAGAAACGTTCGCGTGGTATTCCACGATATCAATTTTTAAAGATAGATCAATTTTCCATCTATCCATAAACTATGAGTACCCGTGAGTTGTCGACTGGTAACCGCACACACGGTCAGATATAACTCTATACCGATGATTCAAAGGTCATACTAGTATATGAATCTTATGTTGCAATATCCATTTGAGTAAAATAATGCATGATAGATAATGTTCTATAGTCTGTTTTTATACTATAGGTACTTGATTTAATAACTAAACGGACAAACTTGAAGTTGTCTCGCTGAGCCATATTTACACAGTGTAAATACGAGAAAAATATCACTAGATTTTTTTGGCGGCATAATTAAATTTGACCTATCATTGGGAAAACTCGATACAGTCACTGACAACAGCCGACGAGACAAGATGGAGAACATTCGTTTGTTTTCATACAAAGTGTGTGTGGTGTAAAACTGGTGTTACGTCAGCCAATCAAAAACGATCAGTTTGAGCATTCCAACTTCAGATTTTTGTCCGTTTAGTTTTCAAATAGAGTATAGGAGGAGTAAAAACAAAAGAATTATTCTCATTAAAAAACCAAAGTCACTAGATTTATCTTTTTATCGGGTGGCCATTCAGACACCAGATAATAAAATACATACACAAAAAGATTCAAATCTAGAAAATTTAAACGTAATAAAATACTTGCATTAAAAGATTCATTCGCAGGAAAATTTAAATCTAGAATTTTAGATTTAGAATAGATGCAAACACAGTAAGACGCAAATCTAAATAACTAGTTTGTCTCTCTCACATAATTGGTTTTGACTAACGCTTTTCTAGATTTGCATCCTCCTGTGTTTACATATATTTTTTTTTGATTTGAATATTCTTGTGCTTGCATTTTTCTGTGTATGAATCTTTTAGAATTTTATTTTCTGGCGTTGAACCGATTCCCTTATCACTTAAACTGGAAAGAACTGATAACGTGATAACTGAACTAATTAGAACAACAAATTTCTTATTATCTTGACCTAGTACAGTCAATTTTAAATTAAGTTTTGACATTCAGAACATGAACATGACAATGTAACATTTCAACATGCAAAATAAATGATATCCATAACACATTTGTATTCAAATGTCGTATATAATAAACTATTCAATAAAAAATGTTGCTCATAAACAGCTTTCAAATTCTTGTAAATAATATCTTCCTGATATTATAAGCATTTAATACTGAAACTACAGCATTTTTGAACCAACAATATCAATCTCTTCTCTTTTGGTCATTGAAATGTTCTTGATCTTCTGGAAGCTTTGTGTAGTAGCGAATATTCTGCTTCTTCGTATCAAATAGTTTCATTTCTAGACTTACAGCCATACATCAAAGACGATATTACGCGATTATTCTCAGACCCTTTGTACTAGAATTCCGACAAAATTACCTACATAGCTAAGAATCCTTCTGAATTACATGTTTTCAGCCAAAAAATGCCGGGATGGGAGATAGAACTATTTCAATATTTCAAACAGAGAATGGAAATGAAAATTCATGACTATTTATTCCATGTAGCAGTAAAGGTCTTCGTACTAAAATTTTACAGGTTATGGTTATGGTGGCAAAAGAAGAATAAACGATTTTTCTTTTATAATATTTCATGTAAACGTGTACTAATTGTAGCAAATAATCTACAAACCTTTTGGAACACTATTAAGACGATCCTCTACAGCCTAAAACATGGATTTCGCGCGCCACTCCACAGCGTTTATTGTTTTGTTAAATATAATAATCTAAAGATATTGTTGAAGATATCGATGCAGAATTTTAAAATTTTGCTTTAAAATCGAAATATGTTAATTTGAATTTTGACAATTTTTGTTATTTTTTGAACACAATTATCTTCTATTTTAAAACGAATTTAAAAAATTTGATCGGTTGTTTCGTAGATCCAAGCTTTGTTGACAACATATTAAAATTTGAAGTCAATTAACTTATAAATAAAAGCTGTAAAGTGGCGCGCGAAAACCTCCTTTTTTAAAAATATTGCAGTTTTTTTTACAAATATGGCTCTATAAATTATTTTTTCCCCTAAAACATAAATTACTTGTTATTAATATGTTTAACCAAACAATAAACGCTATAGAATAGCGTGCGGAATCAATGTTTTTGACTGTTTACTGCCAGGGGTAGAGGATCACCTTAACACGTGATTGTATGAATTTTATAAATAATTAAATAAATACCTAACGATAACAGCACTACAAAGTACAGATTTATTTATATTCCCAGTCAAATTATGATATGAATTGGAGAATTGGACCACAAAGTATAATATTTTGTTATTCAAAAGATTAAGATAAATCAAAATACACGTGATTAAAGTGTAATAGTAGGTAGTTGTTTAATGACCACATAAAATTCAATGTTGTGCACAAAACTACTTTCTTACATACTGGGTGATTCACAACTTCATGTTTAAATTTTAATGGCATATATTTACTCAATTTAAATCATGGAAGTAAAAGATTTTTTAATTCGTAAATTTAAGGGCAGTGTTCGCAAGAAGCATATTTTTAAAACCATTGGATTGTTGATTGTATAATGGATATCTAATTAAACTTTGAATGGAATAAAATTAAACTTTAAACAAGAATATTAAATTTATGAAATTTCATTTGATAACAGTGGCCCAAAATTGTTTGAATAAAAAACGTGGATACAAATTTGCCAATTTTGGAAAAATTCTTTCAGTTTCGTGTTGGCGAGTTGACCAACATATGCATGAAGTTGGGAATCACTCTGTATAGTAAACAATTTATGTATCTGTGATATACAGGGTGTTTCCGTACTTATGGATCAAACTTTAAGGGTTTATGTAACACGTTCTACTGATAACGGAACAAAAACAATTTTTCAAAAATTCGCAAAATTAAGGATGGTTTACTTAAGGCGGTTGCGCAGTCAAATTATAGGTTTTGCTGAACGCTCTATTACTTTAATAAACAAAGATTTAAATTATATATCTGAATTAATAAATTGAACACTTTTTGAATTTTGTATACCAGAAAATTAAATTTAAAATGGATCAACACCAGCCGTCAAAATAGCGAAAAACAACATGCAGTTTTCCCCATAAAATTGGTTTAAAAATAAGATTTTTTAAACAAATAAGACGTTTTTGAAAAGCTTGAAGTTGCCCTCTTTTTGCTCTAATGCCACTTTTTTGAATTTTTATGTAGGATTGTATTAAAATACACATGAAATATTCACAAAATTGGACATGTTTAGCCATGCACATAAAAAATATTGAAGAAAAAACTAAAAAAACTGGCATTAGAGCAAAGAGGGAGCATCATTAAACTTTTCAAAAATATCTTAGTTAATTCGAAAATTTCAATTCTTCCTTCAATTTTAATGGGAAAACTAAACATACTTTTCACCATTTTTACGGCTAGAAGCCAACCACCTTAAGGAAACATGTTAAGTGCCACTGGTTTCATAGCTATTTGTGTTGTTTTATTTAATTTCACAGTAATGAAACCAGTGGCACTCAACATGTTTTCTTTAAGTAAACTACCTTTAATATTGCGAATTTTTGAAAAATTCTTTTTGTTCCGTTATCAGTAGAACGTGTTACATATACCCTTAAAGTTTGATCCATAAGTGCAGTAACATCCTGTATATGATTTTTAATTGCACAAGTTATAGAGGATAATGGCATAATGAACAAAGGTGTCAAATTGAATTTTTTTACAGTTTCTCTATCAGTCTCAACTCATTTAAAGCTTCACTTTAGCAACAGTATGCAATCTAATTACTTTCCAACACCGTGGAAATATTTACTTTGAGTGGCGAGTCTATCGCCTCGGGGCTTGGACATTTACCAACAAAGTAAAACTCTGCCATGGCTAACTCGATGTGCTTTGAGTTCTGATTGCTCGTTTGGTTTCACTTCAAGTTGGCTCGGAGCTTTGATTCCTAATTCTTTATTTTTTTAGCTGACTACAAAAGATTTTCGGTTGGAAAATAGCAGGACTTTTATAGATAAATGATTTATTTGTCATTAATTTGTTACCTGATGATGGAAATTCATCGTTTCGGAACGTCGTAAAATAAAATATGTAATACAGAACTGTTTCCTAAATAATTTTATTTTTGTAGTAAAGATTATAGCTGAATTGTTTTTCGAGTATAATGTACAGTATTAAAAAGTTTATTTTAATATTTTAAATATATGTGAATGGAAACCGTAAAGATTTTATCAGTAAATTTAAACTGTATATGCCATAACGCGGTTTTACTGTAATGGTCTTGGAAGTGCTCTAAAATATATTTTATTTCTATTGCAGTTAGAAGATATAATCGTTTTACCTTTTTCTTTTTATTATTTTTGAAACAAAATATTTAAACCGTAACATAACATAAAAAGTAATATTATTACATACATACAAAGACACATACTTATTACACCTTTTTACTCAACTTGAGTGTGGTAGCCTTACATACTATGTGAGCTACAGGTATTGATATATACAGGCTGTATCATAACTTAAGTTAATAAAAATTAATAGAATGATACAATTTATTATGTTATAATTAATTTTTAGACGATCACTACAGAAAATAATAGATATCGCGGCATCGGCTTACTTAAGAAAGCATAAATTATCATGAATCAACACTACCATAGCACGATATGGTCATATCGTAATTGTGAGACCAAATCAACATAGCCAGGCAGTTTTGCTTTATTTATCTATGTCATAAAGTTGTTTGTGTGTATTAAATTGTAAATACCGTATTGGTCGTGTGTTGCCTCACTCGGTTGTACCTCGCACGATATTTCTCACTTTCGATCTACGTTACGAAATATACTATAGCAATCCAGTGGAAAGGAAACTGTTCTTTTAATTTATGGAAAACATGTTTTTGATCCGTAGGTAATCAGCATATCAAACTGCAGTGGCGTACCCAGTCATTAGCCTTAGGGGAGGATATGAAAATAAAAATATTTTTGATAATTCGTTCAGTTGCGGTGATATATTTTTACAATAATTCACTAACCAAAAATTGTTTGGTATGCTAACATTTTTTTTAAATAACTTGCAAATGCTTTAGAAGAAGTACCTACACAAATCTTCAAGAACTTATTTTTAAAGGTTTATAGGAAATATTAATACAAGTTCTATGAATTTTTCATCATTTTATCACATAGTTTAAAGCATGCAAACAAAAATTTAATGAATTGCCATAAGAATCCATGTAAAATGAGCGTAATTTTAACGTTTAATTACTCAAAAACCGAATAGACGAATTTTTATTTAAATCTCAATAGTGTAATAAAGGCACAGCATCATTTTAATATATGGTCACCAACCTCCTTAACGTGTATACCTACTGCGTGTACAGTTTAATATAATTTTATCTATTCTTTGAAAAATATTTATGTGGTTGTGAGTCATAAACTTTCTTCAAATACTATAAAATGTAGACATCATTCTAGTTAAATATATTTAAATTAGATCAGAAGTATCAATTGGCAATCAAAATAACGACCAAATAAACCACCCCCTTTAAAACCCTATTACCATCTTCCCATTAAAAAAATCCCGTGCCCGTTCGATGCCCGGCATCCAATTCGAATGTCTCTACCCTTCAAACTTCAAACCAACATCAAACATCACGAGTAGGTCAAGAAGACACGAAGACCGCGAGCCTCGAAGCTAGGTTAGAAGTTCTCGGGTTGTGTCTTTTAGCCCATAGCCGCCTATAGCCCTCGTGTAGCCTGTAGCTTGTCAAGGCAGCCGCGATCAATAGCTACAGCCGAAGGAAAGAGGGAACTCGGAGCAAGGAAGAGAACGTGCCATGGGGAAGGTTCCCAGTAGGAATGGAAAAAGTGTAAATGAGGTTGTGATGGGATGTTATATCTCGTTATGGTTCTATTGTTTGTGTGATAGTTGAGTGTTGAGAAAATTATTACACTTAAGGTAGAACATGCGGTGATGGTCATAACACAAAATGTGACTCGCATTAATATATACCAGGAATTTTCTATCAATAGCTACAGAAGAAGGAAAGAAGGGAACTCGGAGCAAGGAAGAGGACGTGCCATGAGGCAGGTTCCCAGTAGGAAGGGAGATGTGAATGAGGATATGATGGGTTGTTATACTCGGTATGGTTCTATTGTTTGTGTGATAGTTCAGTGTTGAGAAAATTATTTCAATTAAGGTAGAAAATCCGGTGATTGTCATAGCACAAAATGTGACTAAAATTAATATATACCTACCAGGAATTTCCTATCAATACCTACAGCCGAAGGAAACTCAGAGAGAACTCAGAGCAAGGAAGAGAACGTGCCATGAGGAAAGTTCCCAGTAGGAAGGGAGAAAGTGTAAATGAGGTTATGATGGGATGTTATACTCGTTATGATGGTATGGTTGTATTGTTTGTGTGATAGTTCAGTGTTGAGAAAATTATTTCATTTAAGGTAGAAAACCCGGTGATGGTCATAACACGAAATGTGACTCAAATTAATGTGTACCGGGATGTCCTGAAACAGGCGCACTCCCAAAAAAAAATTGTATTTTTAAGTCAATTACATTATATTATATGTTTATAAACTACTTTTAAAGGCGCACTAAACTACATAAATAATAATTTCTATTACTTCCTGTTTAGCCGGAAGAGACATCAACTTCCTTATTTTAAATAGAACACCCGGTAAATTTTTTTAAGATTTGATTTTACATAAATTTCTGAATACAACCATGTTTGTTTCACTCGACCTGGACATCCTGTATAGTGAAATATGCCTAGACTCAACAATTTGTACATTGGCTTAACAGGGATAAAACAATATTTACCGACATTGGTTCTCATAACATAAATTGAAGCATTATAGTTTAATATACAGTCGTTGGTATAAGGGAATTGAAAATAGAATTGAATGTAAAATGTAATACACCGTTTTCTAAATCTTAATACTAAATAACTGTTATTGCATTGCATTGAAATAAATAAGAAAACTTTTATAAAGACCTGAAATAATGTACATTTATACCACTAACAAGTATCTATGTAGATGTTATGTTATATTATATTTGAAGTTAATGTTAAACAATACACAAGTAAATTTGTTACATGCATGTTTTGACGAAAAATAGGTTCTAAAAGTGTTTGGTAAATATAAAAATTGTTTCACTATTTGTGGTAGTAAATCCATGGGTGGTCACAAGCCAAATATGACTCAAAGTAATATACAACATTCATTTCAAGTCGTATAGAATTAAGATAAAAATTAAAATTCATAGTTAATCGTTGCTAAATTTTTAAATAAACAGTATTAAAACCATTGAACTGTTAAATTTTTCCAGAGATAGTATCTATGTATGTATAGATATAATGTAATGTATATTTTAAAGACCAATTTCATATATTCTGAATATATTTACGACGTACGTAAGATATAATTTTGCATATAGAGTGTAGCTTATTCGAACATGAAAGTCCGGGACAATTAGATGTACCTGCAATGTCAGTTTTATGTAAGTACACAATGTTAATTTACGCATATACATTACATATGTTCTTTCTGAAATGTAATATGAAATAAATCTCAAATGAATATGATTGTGTTTACTGGGTAATGAAATATTTCTCATTATTTAACTACATTTGTTTCATCTCACATCGAAATTACGCAAGCCTATGATCTACGAATTTCCTACCATAAAGAATACAAATATTGACTATCAAACCTTTTACCCTGTTTCAAATTGGACAAAGGAGACTTTGTATAAATTATAAAAAAATCAAAGCTCTTCTTTGATTAGACAATCAGGGCAACGAGAATTTCTTTCCATTCTCGTGATTTAAATCTACATTTAATTATTTACAGAGCTAATTGAAACCCATCCCACTGACCTTGGAACAACTAGGGATTTTTTAAATTGCTCAGTCGATAAAAATATACGAGCGTTTAATTACCGACAGTCAAGATTTGCACAGCGGATAAATTAAAAAAGGGAAATAAATCTTGCAGATATATAACCCTTTTTCTCGTTTTCCAGTTCGATAAATTGGTTTAGTGATCCAAAGAATTTATTCGGAGATTTACTCACTGCAGACGCGGATAGAAGTTTTCTTAAATTGAACTAATTTATGTAATCAAGATGAATTTCGCGAATATTTTAGCGACTTATTGAATTTTATCTGCTCTCATCTAGAAATTAAATGAGATGCGCTAATTTTACAAAAAGGTGAAGCGAGGAAATGATTCAATAGAATCCTTCAAAGAATACTTCATTAAGATGCTTCCACTCTGAATTAATATAGTTCTATGAATAGTAATTTATGTTATAGATATTTTCTGGCATAGATAAAATTATAAACAGATGATTTATTATCTATAACGCTGTGCATGGATGAAACGAAACTTTGTTTCTCGCATAGTAGTTACGAAGCACGATCCACCAGTCTATCTTAACCGGAGTATCAAAAACTTGAGCGCTAAAATTCTTTGCTTGTTTTATTATCAAGAAGCAACTTTGAATATACAAACTATACTTTAGATCGAAAGTTTTCAATATGCACAAAGGCTTTGCTGAGCATAATATCCAACTACAACTTTAAAATATTCCAGATTTTTCGATTTTTATCCGATTTTATTTGTTTCATCAGGGTTATAATTAAATAATATCATGTGAATTATTTTACAAAAATCTTTCATCAATAGAAGATAAAACTCACACACTTACATGTTACTTCAGTCATAACTATCACCCTGATGAAGACTGAATGGCAGTCGAAACGTTGTCAGAAAGAAAGTTAAAATTTATGACAATTATATTTTTATGTATTTTGTTACCTAAGTTATTTCTGTTGTAAGTATTGCTTCCACAATTTTAATCATTCTAATTCTCTTTTTTCGTGTATAGTGCCCTGATGAAGGCATAAGTGTTGCCGAAACGTTGGCTTAATATATAAATAAACATCTTGACTGCATTCCTGTCTAATTTTTACCTTCCGCTTACCTGTAAAGGAAGGTATTGGAATCATGCAAAAAATCGGGTAGTGAATTTTTAGTGGATGAGCACGAATTAGGGTCCTTACAACTCATTTTTATCATAGTTTCACGATGATGTCTGTGTGTATGTGTGTGTGTGTGTGTGTGTGTGTGTGTGTGTGTGTGTGTGTGTGTGTGTGTGTGTGTGTGTGTGTGTGTGTGTGTGTGTGTGTGTGTGTGTGTGTGTGTGTGTGTGTGTGTGTGTGTGTGTGTGTGTGTGTGTGTGTGTGTGTGTGTGTGTGTGTGTGTGTGTGTGTGTGTGTGTGTGTGTGTGTGTGTGTGTGTGTGTGTGTGTGTGTGTGTGTGTGTGTGTGTGTGTGTGTGTGTGTGTGTGTGTATGTGGTCAAGGCCGGGTGTTAGTCGCATAACTCAAATACGAATTACCCGAAAATTTTGATATTTGGTATTTAACATTTGTATATAAATTGGAATAGCTCCTTAGATTTTGGTACAAATATCTTCGCCGGAAGTGATATTTTTTGAAAAGATTAAGTGTCAAAAATTTCTATAAATTTGGATAAATATAGTATTTATTTGTAATAAGAATAAGAGGAAAAGTTATTTGCAATTTACGTTATAAAAAAATTGTCTTTATCTGGTAGCATTAAAGAACTGCAGTAAAATTTAAAAAATAAATTTATCAAATAAAACGTTGAAATCTTGTAATCCATGTTCGGTTCATTTTTGTTTCTGCATAAAAAATATTGACAGGTGAGACGGGTGACAATGACAAGTTGGCATACTAGCGTTATTATAAGTCATAAGTAAGCTATTAAATGTAGTACCTAACTAAACGGAGGATTGCTTCAACACAGAAGAGTTTTCGTGTGAATGAATCTTTTGATTCAGGTGATACTAATTTCTGTGTTTGAATATTTTAGATTTTTATTTGTATATTTTAAATGGGCACCGGATTGTACGTATACATTTCTGTTTAAAGTCTAGATATGGCGGAAGGTTGTGTGATGGCCACGTCAGATTTTTATATAATAATATTAACCTATCGAATGTCCGAGGCATAAGATATGATACCTACACCCTGAATATATCAACAATGATTAACTTATCGTCTGCATCTATAAATCAATTATCTAATATTGAATATGCTTTTAGTCTTGGGGCATTATTCAATGTGCAATGTGCACTATGTAAGCTAGCAGTGGATATCACATTCAAGGATTAGATATCAGTTGCATTCAATTAACCGGTATAATTACTAATTAAATCTATTAGCATTATGACCCACAATATGGAAAGCATCTGCTAATATGCGCTGTAAGTGAATTATCTGCAGAAGATGAGAGATGAGAGAATATTGTTTGTTGCCAATATTTCATAGTGAATAATATAAAAATTCAACCTTCAGCTAAATCAAAAATCATAAAGCCTCATTTACATAAGCATTTAGTTTGAAGGATCCTGTTCACACGAGGAAAATTTTCAGTAAAAAGTTTCATGAAATGTCATAAATAAAAACTGGCAATATCATTCGTACGGGGAATGTAATTATTTTTATTAAAAGATCGTTAGCTGTAATATATATTGCGGAGAAAACACAATTTTCTTCTCGCGAAATAGTGAGGAAAGTAGGTTTTCCCTCTCTAGAGAGGAAAGTAAGCAGTGTTATCACCAGAGTTATTTTAAGATGAAATATTTTATTAATTGTAAGTAAATTTATTATTTTATTGAAAATTCTGATTTTATAGTGATATACTGTAAACTATTATTTTACAATTATTATGTTTTATAATTTCTTTTTCTACTATTTCACGATTTTACAACTTAAATTTAATTTGGCATATTGACTGCATATCGTTGTTTTCAAACGTCATTCTGACAGATGGCAGTTATAACCTAACTTCTAGTTATTGTTTCTTCTACATTTACAATGTTTTTAAATATGCCTTGAAAAAAATGTTGTGTCTAACACGAGAGGAAAGCGCTTTCGCCTCTAGTTGGACAAATAACTATTAAACAAATAATTAGTTTCCTCCACGGTTTCTCCGTTTGAGCGGTATTTTTTTAGAAAAAACTTTTTTCTTTTGTTTACAGGGCATTATGTTCAATACCTCAATAAATAAATAAAAAATAGGAATCTGACATTCGACCTTCATGTACCTATTGCAAGAGGAACAAAATTGTAAGGAACATTTCTGCAGATACCAATTGAAATAGTGAATTTGGATATCTCATCTATTCGCTTAATTTGATCTCCAAAGTCAGTGATTTGTGAACATCCGTCTCCAAAATTAATGAAGCAACAACTTCTCTTTAGCCATGAAATCACTTTACACTTTAGCAACACCTGCTCAGCGTCCAGTGACAATCTAACGTCCTGGCGTCGTAATTCAACTGTCACTAGTTAATTTCCCATCCGGCGGAAGTACCTCTTACGCCTTGTTACTCCCCTACCGATCGGAAACGCTACGGTAAGCTACATTGGTCATTAATACCATCACGGTAGAGAAAATCGAGTTCTAGAGTAATGACCAAGAGTGGAAAGTGGTATATTATTTAACGAGGGTTTAACGATTGGAAATACTCATGGGGAAGATTAGGACACGTCACAAGTCACAAAGGTATTATATCCTGTTTGAAATAACGAAAGAATTTTGACAGTTAATTAAGGCGTGGTTTAGGAGTTTGGTTTACACCAAAACATTTTCGATGTTTAAAAAGAAGCGCTAATAGTTAAAAATATATAAAAATAGCCAGGCAAAATTAAAAAATGACAAAACAACAACAAATAACGAGCATCCTTCTTCTTTTTAATTAGTAATTAGCATATCAAACTGTATAAACTTAGTTTTTACCCGTAACTTATGTAGGTACTCTAAGTTATGGTGCATCCTGTATGGCTCGTAGATAAAAGTCAGAATAATTGAATTAGTAATTAAATTATCTACTATTAGGGAATGCAATATCGGGATCCCGTATAAAATTTAGTCAGTATTCAATACCGGTATTAAACATAAAATACCTACAGGATTTGCGAAATATTTTTTTCATTCAAATATTCGGTTTAACTTAGTTCCAAAATTCGTTATATTGAGAGTTCAGAGTTAAAGAGTATTACCGGTTTTTAAGACGAAAATACCGAAAAACTGGTGTTGTTTTTTGTTCGGTATTGCATTCCCTACCTACTATATAAATTTCAGTGCAATGTAAATTTGAAATGACAGTTTTCACAAGTGTTTTTTTTTTCTTCTGACAAGTCAAACCAAACTAAACTTTTATTTGCTCTACTGTTCTACGAACTGTATAATAATGTAAAAAAAATTAAAAAACATTTCTACCCTTAGATAGATTATAACTAAAAGCCATAGATACACCACTTCTTAAGCTTGCGGGATTCGGACGGCTTTACAAGACGACCTTAATTACTATTAACACAAACGCACGGGAACCGAAAGTTGAAGATATCACGTAGACAAGAAATTGCCTCCTTATCTCGTATCGGATTAAGCCTGAACTTTTTGCCTGTAAATTCCCTACTTAAGACAACGAAATTGTGCTAAAAATATAGATTTGTATTCTCGTTTGGCCCATGTTTATCAGAAAAGAGATCTAAGAGCTAGATACGAGAAAATTTTATTGGTTACTATGTTTTTATGCAAGATAAATTATAATATAAAACAAAATCGTTCCGTTTATGAACTCGTCAATGAGTAATGTATCCAGATTAGTGTATGGTGTAAGGTTTGTTACAAATATCGATAAAATATATGATTCAATGCAAAAAACCAAACACAACACTAACTGGGATACAAGACTCGACACTAGGTTGATCAATAGTGTCGAGTCTTGTATCCCAGTTAGTGTTGTGTTTGGTTTTTTGCATTGAATCATATATTTTATCGATCTTTGTATCAAACCTTACACCATACACTAATCTGGATACATTACTCATTGACGAGTTCATAAACGGAACGATTTTGTTTTATATTATTGTGAAAAGGAACTTCGGAAATTCAGATATCATTAATTTTATCAAGATAAATTATTTGGAGATGCTTTTGAGAATAATTTAATTTAATATAAGAGTAGACAGAAAAACAATATTTGAAAATAAGAATCTTAAAAACATTCTGATGTACTTTTAAATATACTAGTTATTGTTATAAACAGTTCATTAAAATTTGTATTTATCTACGAAGTATTTAGTTCATCTTCAAAAACTTTAAATTAAACTGGGAGAAATTTCTCTTTTAAATTTCTCTTCTCTAACTTAATGTTCATTGTCGGAACATTACAACATCTTTGCAACAAAATCCTTAATCTTATTTCCCTTTATCTCCTGAGTTAATTAAGAAAATATCACCAAGTAGCCAAGTAGTAAATATTCGTCAGTGTGAAAGGCGAGGCTACCACATACTTAGACGAAGATTAGTTAGAAGAACTACTTTAGTAAGGCGAGGGCTGGAACTTTAAAGTGTACTTTAAAGCATTGTTGAAATATACGTGCAACTAGAGAAATGTTCCCCATTAGTTCTTATAAAATGGAGCGCAAAAATAGCACCGAACTTTTAAACCCTGGAGTCTTTACGAAAATATGTTTCGAGGTTGAAAGTTTTTGTTTGGGAAACAAATTAAATTATAAATAAGAAATGAAGTCAAAATAATAAAATAAGAAACCATGATTTCATTTAATTTCGAAATTAAATATAACATGAGTTCTTGAAGTTTCTTTAATTTTTTTTTCTATTCCTGGTATTAAAACATCATTTAACCTTTAACGAACTGGTATCCATGTCGCTAAATAACATTTTAAAAACATTTTGGCCGTTTTTAGTCACGGGTTGAACATAGCAACTGACATATTAAGCACGGGCTGAAGTTGGCTCCTATATTTGACATTTAATTTGGGTGAAAAACTGAAGAAAATTAATGTTTTCTTTCAAACTATCAATATTTTTCCAAATTTACAGTAACATTTTCCTTAAGTACGAGTAGAATTTTGTAGCTATGTATAATATTATTATGATTTAACTTATATGTTCGGATTATTTTAAATGAAATTTTATTTATT
Source organism: Agonum fuliginosum (assembly GCA_947534325.1). Taxonomy (NCBI): domain Eukaryota; kingdom Metazoa; phylum Arthropoda; class Insecta; order Coleoptera; family Carabidae; genus Agonum; species Agonum fuliginosum. Next base: position 3,129,193 of record OX384034.1, on the reverse strand, counting down.
TGTGTTGTTTAATTTGTGGTAGTAGAAAAAGTATAGTATGTGACTCGTTTATAAACTCTCTAGATACTCGTTTTTTATACACTCGCTGCGCTCGTTCCTAAAAACTCGTGACTAAAATGACGATTATAAAACTTGATACATAATATACTAATAATGATTTAATAATATTCCCATGTTAAATGTGATATAGGTACTGCAGTTTTGAAAAGTCATGTTCAAATCAATTTAGTTCAGTTCAATCAACCAAAACTGAGTACCTATGTGGGACTTACAAAGAGTATTGAGTTGTTTGTTTAGTTCAGTTCAATCAGAGTTTGTACCAAAATCGAGAAAGGTATTGTTTTTTTTATTTAATTCATAGTGTAGACCAAAACCAAGTCTGTGAGATTTAAGAAGGAACACTGTATTGTATTATTTATTTAGTTCAGATCAGAATTTCTATTAAAAGCCTCGGCATATTGTGTAATAAAATATGACATTATTATATGGAGTCATTTAGAAAACGACGAGACGTTTTATAAAACGACTGATTTTATAATTAGCTCTGCGACATATCGATGAAAAAGATATGATGTGTTATATGTTCTAAAAATTTGTAAACAACGTTTTCCTAACATAATTAAATTAAAGTTGAAGAATCTAAAATTAAGAGAAGCATTTCATGTTAATCAAAAATTAATTTGCCTTCAGAAATTAAGCGGGTTTTTGATTAATAGTCGTCCTTAAACTTAATTACAAGCTTAATTGAAATTCTAAATAAATTTTTAAGACGTACAATCATCTCTACAAGTATAATTCTTGCTCATATTATCTTATTGGTTATATTTTCCGAATATTTTCCATATTTCCATAAATGTCTTATTCATAATATTTCACCATCAGTTTAGATGTTATTTTAGCGCTGATGTGACTAAAAGCAAAATTCGATAAAAGGAAAATACTTCTTTATATCGGCACTGGCTTGTTGCCAAACATTTAAAAGTATTTTGAGGAGGAAAATATTCTAAGGAAGAAATATTAATCAAAATATTGCCATTATGAGCATAATTTATGAATGAGGATAAATTGATTTTTATTTGTATATTAAATTGCTGGAAGAAACTCAGTTTGATTCAGTAGGGAAAGTGAAAATTTTATTAATTTAGTTGCGCGGTTGGAAAATAAAAGCCAATAATGTTTGTATTAGGCATATATAATAGTTATTTATGTATTAAGGACGAAAAGAAGTTTTTATGACGTGAGACTTAATTTTGAGCCCGAGTGTCAGCCGAGGGCTAAAAACAAATTACGCCCGTGGTACATACCCAACTTTATGCACGAGCACGGTTGAACCTTTTCTGATAAATTAATGAATTTATTTTAAGCTCGTTTTACATTACACTAAATCTTGAACAAGATTTTGTTTAATTTTTGAAACAATCTAAATTATCGTGTAGTATCATACAGCAAATTGTGTGAAATATTGCATTGCTTCACACAATTTACTGTATGATACTACACAATTTAGATTATTTCAAAAATTTAATAAGATTTTGTTCAAGATTTAGTGTAATGTAAAATGAGCTTTATTCGTTCAAATTGTTCAAATTACCAAAAATGACTAAATTCTTGGATTGTTGCTAAGATACCAAAAAAATTCTAAAAATAAACAAAAATCAAAATGTCAAGGTGGTCGATTATTGAATTAAACATTTACAAGATAATTTATGTTAAATGTAAGTAAAACTGACGTTATTTAAATAAAAATTGTACAACTAATTACTTAAAATCTCTAATACTTGTTTGCATTAATTTGACGTTTCTTTATGTTGCACTGCGCTATGTACAAAGTGATCTATATGCTATAAAGTGACGTTTATGTAAAATAAATTCGTGTATAACTGTCAAATTATGATACGATCGTGTATAAATAAAATTTTCTATTTTATGTGAACATGTTTTTGTAGCTGTATGTATGAATTATTAGTTACCCACTTAAAAAAAATTAAAAACATTTCAATGAAAATATTGTTCACATAATCCGCTAAAAATTACCTATAGATTATTTTTTCGTTTTGGTTTCATTAATACCAAAATTAATTTCCTTTCCTCCTCGGTATTTCTCCAAAAATTCTAGGTAATAATATATTTACAAGGCAATTAGAACGAAAGTCAACAATTCCTTTGTCATCGTTTTCAAACGTTTCTACACGTTTTCATGAATTTTCTCCTTGTCACACGCGTTATTCACGCTAATTATAAATACCTGCGCAACAAAAACACATCGAGAATTAATTATCTTAACGACACGTTGTTTACACGCAAGCTGGGGACAAAAAGTCGACACTCGAGCGCAGAACACGAGTAGATAAATGTTCATTCATAGACAGCCTTGCGAAATATAAACTAGATTCTTTTCACATAATACTTAGAGGTTTTTTAAGCTAATACCTACTCCAATCAGATCTCAAACTCAGATTACTTCTTAAAACATGATAGTTTGTTTATCAGGAACTTATATAAAAAAATTACTCATCAGAACGCTAATTACTTATATAAGTTTACCAGTAACCAAGATTTTCCATGTTCATTTATTTGATTATTATAAACAAAATATAAACATTTCAAAAAAATTACGTTAAGCTGCTCGTCTACGTTTTTACCGAATTCCTAGAATACTCTCGATTTTATTTTTTTTCATTCCACTCTTTTCCCCACTACTAGGGCTGCCTGAAACCAGCCCGAAACTCGTACTTTGCCGCATCCTAACTATGCAATGTCATTTTGAAGTTGAAAAATACTGTAAAAGTGTTTTCGTTGCTAGTAAACTATCAGATTATTATTGAGTTCAGGATAATGTTTTTATAAACATTTAATAGAGGAAGAATGGATCTACAGATGTGCCTTTTAAAAATTAATTTGTATCATGATATATAACCGTGTAAAGTTTGATTTTTTTTGAATTTTTCGGAATTTTTATATTCATGTACAATTTTTAATAAAAATTTTATAAAGGCACATCTGTAGATCCATTCTTTCTCTATGAAATCCTTGTTGAAATAAAATTTTACCATTCTCGTACTGGCCACAAAACACTCGCTACGTTAGTACATGTTATGCTGGATACAGAATTTTAAATGTCTCTATGACAAAGGTGATCCCAAATTTAAAAATATTAATGTCATCTAAAACGTCAAACGTCAAAATTAAATCTCGTTCTAGATTCTGATTGGTTGTTCATATAGAAAATCATTAACTACTAACTACAGGTTTAGAGTTTGCAAATTCCTGCGTTAATTGTAATTAGCTAATTTCGTTATTGTGAACGCTACAAGTGCAATGCATATTATGTCAAATCACTAAAGTTACTAATTTCGTATTATGAATGAGACTCAACAGTTTCTAAAAATTTCTCAAAATCATAGCTCATTTTGCTATAAATTGTTGTCACATCTACACAAATACATTAAAAAATTTGAAACTTCATATAATAACTTAGAAATGTGAATACTTTAGTATAAAGTTTTGTTTAATTTTTTTGATTATTTTTTAACGAGTTATTCATCTTTAAACTCAACTGACTATAATTATGAATCCGATAATAGTATTATACACTAAGATTCAGTAAGTAATGAACCTGTCATAAAAACACACAGCAACTCATCCCGTCCACATGAACTATCCGGAACATTTCTCTACGTATCCTGGAACGAATTGCAGCACTGGTTCTATTTGCAAAGCTCGTTATTTCGTACGAGCCGCAATATTCCGTTTTCCGGAGTTCCGGGTCCGCTCGGCTCCGCTCGGCAGTCTACGCACGAACTCGCACCGGAAATGGCTGACACGCACGGAGTCACGTGACAGGAACCCCCCAGACCAGCCTGTTAGCCCGCTGGCGGAAATAAGACGAGGAAAATAGAGAAATGTAGGTAGTACCTATTTGTTTATTTAAACTGGTACAATTATTGCAGTTGTTAATAAATCTTATTATTGAGTTCTGAAAATTGTTTTTTCTACGAAAGTGCGAGTTCACCTGTTTTCTGATATTGAAATTGGTGGTGAAAGTGAAACATTGAGTGTAATAATTTCCACACTCATTTTGCGCACTGAGTGTAAAATTTTCAAAAAGTACAACACTTTATTTGTAGTAACCTTTGCAATAAGTATTTAAATGATTTATTTTCACTGAATTTGAGACACAATTTTTTTTTCTATGCCTGCTTCTGAAAGTTCATGTTTCTATATCGTTTTTAATGTTGAAAGCAGCTGTTTGTCGCAAGTGTGCTGCAAAGTACCTAAGTGTGCGACAAAGTACTTTGTCGCACACATTTGGACACTTTTCAACATAGTTTTGCTTTTTTTAATGTCCATTGTTTTCGCAAATTTAACAGTAAATGTCAAAAAATTAATGGTTCTTTTTGTATTTTTAACTTCCTTGTTTTGCAGGAGTAGAAAAAATTGTGTGCATAACACGTATTGAAAATATTTTGTCGAACTTAAACGATTGCAACCCTCCCTTCGCTCTATAACTATATTTTCAAAACTTATACAAGTAACTATTGCTGAACTAGTAATTCTGCTACCGGACGACCAAAGCTGTCAGAATATTTTTGACTTATGAGAGACAAAATTTTAGATTCACAATTGAAGTAAAATGTCCGAAGGAGTATAAATAAACTCACTTTCACTATCACTACTTCTTTCTGCAAGAAATTCCATTATTTTTATCATAGATCACACCATAAATGCAAAATCTCAGTTTTTACGTTAAATTTCTCATAGTATTTTAAAAGCATTTAAAAAAAAATTGTCAGCAAGGCGCATATTTGTTTTATAATCATATAATAATATAATCATCCAAAATCGGATTAAAAGCAAAAAAATTACATTTCTTCTTCACATTACGTTATTCAGCGTACGACAAATTCTAACCTAAATTATTACCCTTTATATCCCACGTTTCATCACTTAATTCAGAATAAAAACTTTCATAATCCCCATTCGCACCAGTCTCAAACTGTCCCCTCCCTATACAATATACATCCATTCAGACTTAACATAACCTCATAAACTTCCCTTTGCTTGTATCATATATGTATCCCGCATACGATTTTCACGATCTACATCATCTCATGTCTCTGATGTTAGGCTCTGCGACTTCAGTGCCATCTATATGCGAGTCACGTGACCCGGTGCAGGTAATAACGATGAAGAGTACGTGTAGAAGAAGAAGAAGAAGATATGAGTTACTAGATTTGAAAAAAGGGTAAAAGTGTAAGAAGTGTAAGAAGGCTGCGGTGGGACTATTCGTCAATTGTTGTGTTAACTACTGACGTAATAATGTCTCCCTAGGGGAAAGGGGGTTGGTAAAAAGTTTTAATTGGATGTTTTTTATGGGGGAAACTTGCAGAAAAGAAATACAATTTATACCAGAAGTCAAGAAGCGAGTGACCCGAACACAACCTAAGTCTAACACAGATACTGTCCGTGTAGCTAGAGTTGGCCTCAACGCAACTGAGTCAAGACAAAAACCGAGCTGGACGACTTCTTTGTACACTATTTCAATGTAGCGACGCGGTTTCTACCAAAAAATTGCTGATAATCTATGTTCGCTCAATTAATATTGTTTAGGTACCAATTTACAATTCGTAAGTTTAGCCATCTGTTATTTCGCGTACTTTAAATATTAGACTAGCAAACTAGCTTATTATGAGCAATAAAATTTCTTATGTTATGGGTTTTACCTTTCGAAATTCATGTACTATTTCAATCACCAAAAAAAAAATCTAGAATATTCATAACAGGAAAATGCAACACCATAAGATGCAAATTTGGAAAATTCATAAATAATTAAAAAAAGAATACCTGCATCAAAAGATTCATTCACAAGAAAATTAAAATCTAGAATTTTAGATTCGGCATAAACGCAAACACTTTACCATACAAATTTAGAAAAGTTTACAAGTTATAATCAAAACTGTGTATGCGGGACTCAAGAATCGAATGGTACTGGGTTGTTCATTTAGTTCAGTTCAACGTAATTGTGTTGTATATCCTCGTTTTGTGTTGAAGAGGCAAATTTGAATCTTCCTGTGTTTGCATTTATTCCGAATCTATAATTATTCTAGATTTACATTTTGCATTTGCATTTGACGCAGGTAATTTATTATTTCTCATAAATTTTCTAGATTTGCATCTTCTGGTGTTGCATTCCTGCATTTTCCTTTGTATGAATATTATAGTTTTCCATTTTCTGGTGTTGAATGGGCATCCATATGGGAAATTTACTCTTCTTTATAAGTACCTTAAGGCCCATCTCTTGCTATCAAATGCAAAGCATAAAAGCATGTTACAATAAATCATTTTGTGACCTCATATTTTACAATGATGTACTTATAGGTTGTGCTTACATGGCTATAGAATAAAATTTACAAAAAACCTTGCCGTATTATGTTAAATAATTTCTAAAAATTACTAAAATGCGAGTTTTACATAAATTATTACAGTCAATGGGTTAACTGTAATCTCTATAAATAATGTATATAATTGATTTCAAAAGAAAATTTGTATTTTTGTGCATTAATAAAAGTATAATATGGATTATTAAATGATAAAAATTAGCTCCAAGTTTTGCTAATTGATGTCACAGCAATTAATAATTTGCATTTATTGATTCAATTTGAAATTTTTTATAAAACAGCCAGAATTGTTCAAATTGTTAATCTTCTAGATTTACAAGTGTAGCGCCTTATACTTCAAAAATAAATAAATTCGAGCAGTTATCATTTTAAATTTACCTTTTCTAATGAATTAATTAGTTAATACTCGTTAAACTACCTATGCATAAAATACTTTAAATTAAATTCTCCTAAATTGTATTGCAAACTTTACCCTTACGCTTTGACTCTTTCTCTCTTCGCCGTCAAAATCTATTTCAAGCTGCGTCCACGGGTCGATATTACAATGATGAATTATATATGAGGCCAAATGTGGTTACAATGCTCTCTAGTCAGTTTCACACTGCTCAAAATCCATCGAGCGACCGTTCACACTGGCGAAATAACCCCGTTACGACCCTGGATGCACAGGGCGCATGCACAAGGCACACTACATGTCATCCCTTCAAAACCAACCAAATTGTTGCATGAATTATTCATAAAATACTCACGGTTACTTCATACGTGAATTTGTGCTAATAATGGTCAAACTAATGATAATGATAATACATTGGTGAACGATGTAACAATATATTTTTTCACGACCATTACGTAATACATTAGTTATAGCACGTTTTTAGATAGATAAGAGGGATATCCCTCTTCCCCCAAAGCTCTAAGAAAAACCTTTTTTTTGATATTGTTATTCAAATTCAACATAAAATGTTTTTCTTTATTTTGCATATAGAAGAGGGAAAAAGAGTTCACATAAGTATTTAGTTTTAAGGTTTAGATTTATGTTTACGTTTACCAAAGTTTAAATTCATCTAACTAAATACTAGCATTCACACTTTCCACTTTCAAGCACTGTGTACGCTCGTTAGATAAATTTATTTAAACTGTTTTGAACGTAAACATAAATTTAAACTTAAGAGACCCGTCTACCTTCTAAAGACCAGCACAAAATGTATAAATGTAGCGAGTATTTTGTGGCCAGTACAAGAATGGTAAAATTATATTTCGACAAGGATTATATACTTAAAGGATCAATTAACAGTTAAAATTTTTATTAAAAAATCGTACATGGTCATAAAAATTACTAATTTATGCAAACTTTATACGGTTATATCTCCTCATAGAATTTGAATTTTAAAGATTGGAAGTAGATCCATTCTTTCTCAATTAAATGTTTATAAAAACATTACCTTCAAGTCAATATTAAACTAACAGTTTACTCGCAACGAAAACACTTTTACGGTATTTTTCAACTACAAAATGACACTGCATTGCTAGGATGCGATAAAGTACGATTTTCGAGTTTGGTTTCAGGCAGTCGTAGTAGTGGGGAAAAGAATGGAATTAAAAAAAGTAAATCAAGAGTATTCTAGGAATTCGCAAATACCTAGACGGGACGCTTAAAGCTAAATGCTTACCGTATGAATGAAGGCTTAAGTTTCTTTAAAAAATAACATTAAGGGGCTCGTCTAACTTTTTTTTTCGAATTCCTAGAATACTCTCGATATTACTTTTTTTCTATTTCACTCTCTTCCCCACTACTACGGCTTCTTGCCATTTATAGTGACCGAAAAAATCATATCAAATAATGACAAAAAAACGCCATTTTTCATCAAATCCCTACATCAAATCCCTAGGCCAAAGACAAAAACAAAAACAGAAGCATTAAGACATCCTTTGTTAATACACTCATATGTAAAATAGGTAAAATTATAGGGCAGACGTACACCTTAACATCTGTAAACTAACATAATTTAACTGGATGATAGGTCATCGGTGGTGTTATCATTTCTTCTTATAATTAAAAATTAACTAATCGTGATCCAATGCAAGATGTTCCACACTGTGAATCATAAATGAAACTGCGCTTCGACCTCATTAAAAACCCGTTCCACTAATGAAAGATTAATTTAATAATTACCCCGGTCTGTGTATGCAAAATGTAATCAAGGAAATGAATATTTCACTTGTCCAATTATAAAACTCCATGTGACACTCGCTCGATAAAATTATTTCACTGTTCAATTTGATACCAACATTTAATTACTAAAAATAATTGTCAATATTTTCACATTGATTGATTACAATGTTGCTAGCCAAGAAGTCAATGACCTCTGGATAATTCATCAATTAATATTTTTATCTCAATACCTGACACATGATAATATTGCCTTGCGCAATAATGGTAGTCATTACACCTAGTAATTTTTAATATTTTTTTTCAAAACATTAAATTTTGCATTAAATCTAATAATTTATTGGATTCAGAATCGTACGTAGAATTCAAATATGTAAAAATATATAAGGTGTTATATTTGAAATAAGAAAGTTGATGTCATTTCCGGTTTAACCGGAAGTTATATTTTTGTAAATAATATATATTTTGATGTCTCCTTATGCCTTATTTACTCATATAAAATTTCAAAACAATTGCTGTATTAATACAAAAGTTTTATCGAGCTTACCATTTTTTTGGGACACCGGTATAGCCAAGATTATTGTAATATTGCTCGTTGAATATTGTATAAATTTAAAACTATTAAACTTATTACTATCATTCCCAAATGTAGTGGAATTAAAGCCTTTTAAGGTTTTGACTTCCTTGTAAGGAGTAAGGAAGTATTGTAATCGCGAAAAATTTCGGTTTTCAGATTTTGATGGAAATATCCGTTTTGACCTTTTCTGAATCCATTATGACTAGTTTCATCGTGACGTCTGTACGTACGTACGTATGTACGTATGTACGTACGGACGTATGTATGTCGCATAACTCAAATACGGTTAGACGTAGAAAGTTGAAATTTTGTATTTAGGACTTTTGTATCTAGTTGTGCACCTCCTATTTTTGGTTTCAATCTATAAAACGGAAGTAGTACTTTTGTCAAATATTTCGATAAATATTTAATTTGAGACAATTTTTTTAATTTTAAATGAAAGATTATGTGATTATTACCTACAATCGGTATTTTATAAATATTTTTGTATCTGGTATCATTTAAGAATAATTAAAGTATATATTTATAATTTAGTATTTCGGTATCTTGTAGTCCATGATCGATTAACATTTGTTACTACGTAAAATTGTGACAATAGTAAAATATCGTTTATATCTTCTTCTGCAGTTTAAATAAAATGACTAAAATATATTTGTGAGTATAGTAGCAGTAGTAGTAGTACTTATATATTAATATATTTGTATAATATAATTCTACATTTTAGTTATAAAGAAAAGTATGAACAGTTTAATAGGCGTACAAGGATGTCATGTGGTGTCCACGTCAGATTTTTTATGTTTACCTTCAACTAAATGCTTTTGTGAATGAGACTTAAAAATTGTTTAAAAATTAAATTACAAATCCGTCTCCGGTTGATTACACTTTCGCCTTTCTGCCATTGTTTAATTTTCCATTATCCTTTCGTGTCCATTTAAAAATAATTTACTTTGACAGTTCATTAAAAAATCCTGTTTCCTTCACTTTACCCTTCCTTCAATTTCCAACGCTTCCCGTCGAAATTGCGTGATTACTTCAAACGAACAATTCCAAAATTTTACTTAATCTTCAGTGTTATATTTGGCCGAACGGAAATTAATTCAATCACATTTTTCGAAGCCTATAATTAATTTAAACTTTGTTTAGAAACTGGAAGCTGCTAGTTCCTGAATTTTACACTACATTTGATGTTAACTGAGCTTTATTTAACTAAATATACTTAACGGGGTATGAAAATATGCTTTCATAACTTGATTGATAAGAGCTTAATTTGCACAGCAGTTTCAAAGTTTTTGGAATGAAAACAATTGGTTCACGCTTCAAGAATTCATAAACAATGAAGTCAAATGAATAACTGGAATAATTTTAAGCACCCAAAATAAAATTTTTAATTTATCTTCTTGAAATTAATTTAGATTTAAAGCATAATTGAAATTTAACCTATTCCGTCAAGATTTTATTAAATTTCTATAAAATTTATTGTATTTTTCATAGTCAATACTCCATTTTTTAAAATTTAAGTGCTTGTTATTTAATTAATCAGTAAACCTGAACTTCAACAGCTTTTTGGGCTTTTTTGAAAACCGGTATCCGGTTCATTTCAAAAAGAAATATGAAAACCTACAAGTGTTGCCCCACTTCTAATAGACATGCCCAGTCTTTGTATAGTCTGAGACAAAAATATTACAACCGATAACCTGCGTATTGTGTCATTCAATTTAGACACGTTAAATTTTCTTTTACATAAGAGTGTACTACGTCTCATAGAGATAGAGGTGGAGCTTATATTAGTTCAGGTGTCTCTGTCGTATTTGCTGGTGATAATTTCGTGAAATATGACTTTCGTAATCCTATCAAAATTTTAGTAAATATTGAGATAATTGTACAAACTTTGTAATAATTTGGTAGAAAATTCATCACACTATGCTTCTCTAATACAGTTTTTTCAAAAATTTGTGTTAAATCTATGTTATATCCGTAATAAAAATGACATTTTTTAATGAACTAAATAAAAAAATGCTGGCAAAAAATGAAAAATCTGCCATTAAGCAAGCATAGAGAAAACTTTTATCTATCGATTGATATATTAGTTATCATAAAAATCTTTTAGAGCTGATTTTAATAGGAATAGTAACAAGCTATTTTCGGTGTTTATGTTTATGCCTTAATTTCAAAACCACCCTGTAGAATATGAAGCGAGAGGTAAAACTGTGCATGTATCAAATTTAAAGTTGGATATTTCAACAACTGCATCTAGTATCTTCCGTGATATATTTCCCCTTTCGCGTTGTTGGAAAGCAAAACAATATATCCCAGTTTCTTCTTCACCATAACCATTGAATCCGAATGGCTACGCTCCGCGCAGGTACATTAGGATCATTCTCGGTCCCCTGGAAGTTTCTTTGTTTAAATTGCGTGCGGTAAGCTCTGGAAACCGGCGGAATTTATCTTGGGAGAAGCGAAACACGCACAACAAACACCCGAGACCGCCAGGAGAAGAGGTTTGTTCCAGCAGCGATGTTTTGACGTCTGAGAAATCAAATGTACTGCGGAATTTGTCTGATAAGATGGATGAGCTTTCCTCACAATTTATTTTCCTTTTCGCTAAAGGATTTGATTTTAGTTAGTTATGGATGGTGTTCGAATTTGACAGTATTCAAGGCGATAACTAAATTTGAGAAAAATGTTGATAGCAGGAATAGCCATAGTCATAATCAGTCGAATAAATAATTGCTAGCTATATTTAGTAAGAGTATACCTATCTACGACTGTATTAAGTAAATTAATGTACGACTATATTAAATTTAGTCCATTTAAGCACAGATCTCAGTAGGATTGCCAAATCTGAATTTTCCCAAAAGCGTACATAAATTCGTCAATTAGGGGAACACTTATAATGAGGTGAAATTTCACCCATTTTCAGTCGATTTTGATAAATCTTCGAGGGCGAAAAACTTTGAAGTGTCTACTCTAAAGTAATGCATGCGAACTTTATCGTCACTCCTTCCGTCTCCTCCAGCACCCCTGTTTAAAAAAATGCTTTTAAATCGATTATTTTACACACGTCATTTCTGGCTAATAAGAATTCATAACTTTTTCGAAGAGGGCAGTTTTTCAGCGATAAAATTTGATAAAACCACAGTAGGGTAACCATGGTTACATTTTGTTTATTAAATGTTTTTAATGTTGCAAACGTCAAAAATAAAATAATAATTATCGTTCGTGAAATAATCAAGCAAATATAATTCGAGTCATAAATTTAATTGGTAAAATTTACTCATAATTCCTGCGTAGAAACGACAACTCGGGTCAAAATTGACTCTTAAATCACTCCAGCTTCGCTGTCGTGATTTAAATATGTCAATTTTGACACTCGTTTGTCCGTTTCTACGCAACAACTATTCGTAAATTTTACCGATAAATTTATGGCTCTTATTATATTACTTATGAAAAAATGGTTTCGACTCGATTCACCAAAAGGGCACTAAAATTTGTTCAATTTCCTGTGCAGGACTTAAAGAACGAAGTTCCTACGTTGATTTTACACAAAGTTGTAAGTGTATTTCGACGATTTTCGCGCATAACTCAGCGACTTCAAAATTTTTCACCCTCGAAGATTCATCGAAATCGACTGATATCGCCGAGTTATGACGATTTGAAAATGGGTGAAATTTCCACTAACAATTTTGAATACCGGTGACTTGATAGATGATAACAAACATACGATTATGTATTATTTTTAATTCTCCTTAATTCATATTTTAAGTTTGGCCATTTAAATTGAAAACACAATGTCAGAATAACCGTAAAATTTGCAATATTGTTCCCTAGCTTGTAATATTTCTTTAAATGTGCTACTACTATTAAGTTTACTATGCTTGTTAAATCATAACAACCACATTGCAAATTAAATGTCCCTACTATAATGTCCAGTCTAAATGCATTTTCCTGTTATACAATTATTATTTAATAATTCATATATTATATTCAAATAGGTCAAAAGTTCATACCAATTTCCAACACCAAGTATTTTTTTAAACAGCAATATTTATTCTTTCTGAAAAAAATTTCAAATTTACGAGACAATCTTCGGGTTCGCATTCCTCATCCTCACCCTCAGACCGGTCGGTCATCCTTTTGCATAAAACATAACTCCGTAAGCGACTTCCGGTTACACTTGAACGTATTGGCTTATACTTGGATACGAGACCATATTTTGTATCGATGATATGATATTTTGATGCGGTGATTAAATATTAATGGTTTATTAAAGTATGTGTACTGTGTAGTTGAGTTAAATTGTGTAGTACTTTAACATGGTATATAAAAAATGCTAAATTGTGGCATACGGTAAATAAAATATTAAGTTAATGTATTATGTAGCGTATCATATAAAACATACCTACTTCTAGTAATATTTTCAAAAAGGGATGATTATTATTTTTTTTTTGTCATGTCCAAAACTATGAACAAGAGTGTTTAAATAAAGTATTCTTGTCTATGTATATTAGGCGAAATAAGAAATGGTAAACAATATTGATCGGGTGGACATAGGTTATTAGCAATTTTTTGGCAGAAACCGCTTCGCTACCTTGAAATAGAGTATAGAAGTCATCCAGTTCGGTTTTCTCTTGGTTCAGTTGCGTTCAGTTGAGTAATAAATTCGCGAACTGTTTCTCGCTGAAAAATCAACGTATCAACTTGAAAGTTCGTGTTCCTAAAACTCTGTTCGCACGAGGATTCTTTGAAGATTCTACCAAGATTCTGAATCCTGGAAAGAAGAATTTTCTTCTTTCTAGTGATAATTTTGAAGCAATCAATAAATTATAAATTCTTCTTTTCCAAAACTCATTGAAGATTAAATTTAGCGGCACCGTAATTTAACAGATAAAAAAACTTCTTTTCCAGGATTCAGAATCTTGGTAGAATCAAATAATCTATCGAACGTCGTTGCATGGTTGGAAAATCTTTGTGTCAATCAAAGAGTGTGCGCGAAATTTTTCATTCAAAATGTTCTCGTTTTAGAATGGGGTTCAGGGGCAAGGGGTGAAGATTTTATAAGAGTATGAGTCGTTATGTAGAGAAAGAGTTGAGCTTTCAGGTGGAGAAAGTTTCAAGCAGATCTGATTAAAATTGTAAAAGTTGTAGCGGTTTGAAAATTGTCAATTTTTTGTTTTGCCAGCAGTGTTTCACGTTTTCAGATGGAAAAGAATTACAGGAATGAATCTCTTGTTGTGTATTAAATTAAACATTTCATGATACCTACCTATTCAAATTTAATGATTGTAAATATATTGTGTTCTAAATCCATATAATTATTGTACTTTAAATTTGCACATATTTTTCATTTCGTTTCTGTAAAACACAACAAATAAATGTCATTAGCAAAACCAAATCTCAACTAAACCTCTCTACAAAGTACCAGCCTTCCTCAGTCACCCACCAACAAGTCAAAGTCATCAACATCAACAACAGTAAGTTTGGTTGGCATTAGCGGCGGCGACGTGTGAGGAAGTCTGGTACAGGTCTTCTTCGTTTGCGGACAAGCGAGGAAGACCGCGCAGCTTCGCAGCTCCGGAAACGCTCCGGACCTCACGTGAACAGCCCGGAAACGTCCGGGATCAGAGGTGAGGGCTCTAGCACCGCTACGCTGCAGGGAGAGAAGAAGAGTTGGAGAGTTGGATTTTGTTCGAGCATCTAACATTGTAAAACTTGATTCAGAACTGCCCAATTTAACATTACACTAAATCTTGAACAAGATATTGTTAAATTTTTCAATCTAAATTGTGTAGTATCATACAGCAAATTGTGTGGAATATCGCTTTGGTTCGTAAATTGTCGGAAAAAATAGATAAGCGCGGCTGTCAAATTATTATTATATACAAACTAAATATTGTAGGTAGGTATATAAAATTGTCTCAGTATAAAAGTTCTAAACTATCTAAGAATGCAGTTTTTATTACTCTTTAGTGATCCCCAAATTTTTAATATTTTTCTTCACTCGTTCAAAACTTATAGCTCCTCCGTCCCGCGACTTTTGGGAATCCCTGTATAGTTGTTTAATTGACTAGGTATACAGGGTGTCTCTGTACTGCGGGAAAAAAATTAAAGGGTATATACTATAAGACGTACTGATCATGGAACAAAAAGAATTTTTTTAAAATTCGCAAAACAATTTGCATGGTATTTAAAGGAAAAATTTTGTTAGCCACTGGTTGATAGCTATTTTTAATGATTTTATTTAAATCTACTAATAATACAAGTAGCAATTGTTTACACAACGCCAAATAAATGTCTGATGTTGTGTAATTAAAAATTATGTTTCTTTTAATAAAGTACGCTGTTTCAGTAGTTCTAAAAATGTTCATTTCTAGTAAACCACCCTTAATTTTGCGAATTTAAAAAAATCTTTTTGTTCCATGATCAGTACGTCTTATAGTATATACCCTTTAATTTTTTCCCGAAGTACAGAGACACCCTGTATAAGATGAGTTCCAGTTTTGTTTAGTCGAGTTATTCCGATTTTTCAAATTACAACTCTAGACTACATACCATATCTCAAAAACTAAGATTAATTTTTCATTTATCGCCTCTCATTGAATTTATTTTTAATTCAATTAGACCTACAAATATAAATAGAAGTATGATTTCGTTCTTATTTTTGAATAACAATAATTGAAAAATATTTATGTAAATCTGAAGAAATCGACTTCAAATTCCGCCCCAGTATGCTAGCTTTTGCACACTCTTATTTATAAAAATAAGAAATAAACTTATCTAATTACAGTCTCAAATTATTCATAAATATTAAAATGTCTCTTCCACCATTACAAACTATAAACTTCAACATCTTGCGTTCGCTTTCGCGATGGCAGTCACGTTTTCTAAGTTTGTCTGAAGCTCAGCAAAGCAAGTACGATGTCGCGAACATTAAGGTACCTACTTGTGTAGTACTCTATGTAAAGTAACAAACTTCACTTTCTGGATACATTTACTTTTATTTTGAGTTTTAGGAGAAATCTGGCAAGAGCCATTAGCTGATGCGGTAACTAACCAGCAACTAGTGCAATGAGGAACGTGCGAGGTGGTCTAATAGCGTGTAGAGAAGGTTTTCCAATATCGTACTTTTGTACAAGAACAAGATAGAGTTTATTTTGTCAAATCCAGAACAACTGGTAATTTTATTAAAGCCTCATTTCCACCGACTTTTTTAATGCACAAGTACCTACTAAGAGCAACGCATAAGAACAAAACTTTGCAAACTCTAAATATAAGGCGTAATGCACAAGCATAATGATTGACATGTGTCATATTTATTATTTATTTCGAGTTGTCAATTTCTGTCTGTTTCTAAATATGGAAATGAATACCTTACTTACGAAATTAACAGTTCTTCCATTCCTTAAGGCGGAGTCGACGGCGTGATTACCGACATTTGCAGTTTTGCAAATATTTCGGTTGGAAAGCAAAATCAACTACTGCAAATCATTAATTACATTTTCTCACTTTCAAAACATCTTTTGAACCTGGGCAGGTTAAAATTTGTAAAGTATTGTGGGCATTGTTAGGGAACGCGTTTTCGAGGTGACGAAAATGCGAGTTTTCTCGCTACGCCCACAATTGATTATAAAAAATAATTTTGTTTATTGCAATCCCATGATTAAAGAATCTAATGAATCAATCTGGAATGATTATATAATCTTATGTTGACAATAACTCCGTGGCAGCAGACCGTCGACATAACCTTAATATCATAAAAATGCCGGTAATGATTAAATTACAAAATTCGACAACAAAAGTCACCTCTGCCGAATTAATCATTAAACAAAACAGGTGGACATGGCCATCTAATAAATAATCATTAGGCATTACGCCTTACGCACAAATCATTATGCATTAAGCATTAAAACAGTCGATGGAAATGAGGCTTAACTGTAACATGATCAATATTACCTTGACTAACATTGAACATACTGTTCAACAAGAATATTATTTATTATTATTGAGTATTGTAATTATTGGAATATCTAATAGTCATGCTAGATTCGAGGAGAATACTATACCTTTACAAGTCTACATTTAAGCCTCATTTCCACCGACTGTTTTAATGGTTAATGCATAATGATTTGTACATAAGACGTAATGCATAATGATTATTTATTAGATGGCCATTTCCACCTATTTTGTTTAATGATTAATTCGGCAGAGATGACATTTGTTGTCGAATTTAGTAATTTAAACATTAGCGGCAATTTTACGATATTAAGGAATGGAAGAACTGTTAATTTTGTAAATATAGTATTCATTTCCATATTTAGAATCAGACAGAAATTGACAACTCGAAACAAATAATAAATATGACACATAATGTCAATCATTATGCTTGTGCATTTCGCATTATGTTTGGAGTTTGCAAAGTTTTGTTCTTATGTGTTGCTCTTAGTACTTATGCATTAAACATAGTTCTTAAGCATTAAAATAGTCGGTGGAAATGAGGCTTAATACTACTTAAACAATAACGTCACGAAAGTGGGGTTAGTATACCAAACAACATGTAATGCAATGAAAAAATAAAAGTATATTTTGTCTTCTTTATGAACGAAATGTGAAGTTATAGAGTTTATTATCCGGTTTTATGGTCAAGTAAAATGTATTAAGTGTTTATTGGCAATTTCGTGATGAATCTACGAGCTGCGATGTTGATTTCGATGAAAGGTTTTATTATGAAAGAGGATATAATATTGGGCAAAATGCCCGAAAACTCTTAACATGTAGCAGATTGCAACTTGTAACCTGTGGATTTTGGCAGTGGTGACACTAGAGGGCGATGATATTTGAAAACAAAGTTCATCAGGTTAAAGGTTACCAGGTTAAGGCCATTGCCTTTCACATAAAGTGGAACAGCCAGGTGGCAGTTGCACTCAGTTGCCTATTTGACCAATAAAGTTTCTTGAATTAATGTGATTGGCCAATAGAATTTTCGGTATTATTGAATAAATAGCCGTAATTTCAAATTGACCTTATAAAATGAACTTATTATTCAATATTATATGTTCTTAAGCGGCCGGTCTACCTTTTTTCCGAATTCCTGGAATACTCTCGATTTTGTTTTTTTCTATTCCATTCTTTTCTCCACTACTACGGTTACCTGAAACCAGCCCAAAATTCGTACTTTGCCGCATCCTAGATATGCAATGTCATTTTGAAGTTGAAAAATACTGTAAAAGTGTTTATATGCCTCCGGTCGGCATCGCTAGTTTTCCATATCTCAAAATCCGCCAGAAACTCTTTGTTGCCAGCCTAGGCCGGCAAACAACCGGAAGTTATAGGTTGGCATCTTGACATTACTACAGTTGTCAAGCAGATGTCAATTTTATGCGTTGAATATTTTTTATACAAGAATTAACAAGATTTTGACAAATTTTAGACGTAAATCGTTAATAGAAACTGAAATAAATATATTTTAAGCTCAAATACAAGTATTCAGTGGACAATTTTTTAGGTTATGTATAATTATTTTATATTTTTGTAGGTAATGAAATCGACACATAAAATATTGTGTATTACACGTCCAGAAACTGTTATGCTAGTGCTCGTAATTTGCAAGCCTCGCCTGTGGCTCGGCGTGTCAAAAATACTCGCTGTCAGATTATTATTGACTTCAGGATATGTTTTTATACACATTTAACAGAGAAAGAATGGATATACAGATTTGCCTTATAAAAATTTTAAAAATAAATTTCTATTAGGAGATATAACCGTGTAAAGTTTGCATAAACTGGATTTTTTTTGTATTTTTCGAAATTTTTATAATAATGAACAATTTTTTAATCAAAATCATCTGTAGATCCATTCTTTCTCCATTAAATCCTTGTTGAAATAAAATACAAAACACTCGCTACGATAGTAAATTTTATCTTGACTTTTAGGAGGTATACGGGCCTCTTAACGTATTAACATCTGTAACCTTACAAATTCAACAGAACGTAAATAAATAAAACAGTTACTTCAAAAATCCAACATCTGGAGTTCTGTAGAAAAAATCGTTCCACTGAAATGAATCAACGACGCATCTTCTCTTCCCTGATTGAATTTCTATGATTACGTGTCACTCGCACTGAATAGAGCGCACTTTTAAATAGTGAATGCATATGAGACACCCGGCGAACAATTACTCAACGAGCAACTTCAGGATAATTGGAGCTGCATTGCTGAACAAAATAGAACAATGTTTGTCAGTTCGGATGTGCAAGTTTGCGCGATGTGAATATGTCATTAAATAGTTACGCGAAAAGTATGTGGCGTGAGATGTTCAAATGAATAGAATAAGAATTGTGAGAGTTTATTTATTTCATTGTGGTTTGATGCAATTAATATTAGACTAAGTTTAATTTAAACTTTAGACAAATCGTGAATTCTATCTGATTACTCTAATTTGACGATTTTAAGTAATTTTGTAATTCATTTTATCTACGATCGTTGAATAATACATTTATATGAATGTAGGTAACTAAAACTCGTCTACGACACACTATTGTATTTTGATTTCGTTATTTAACACCATTGTATTATGAGTCCATTATTCAATACAACTATCATTGTCATCCCATCAAAATGTGAGGTTAGATAAAAATTTGTGAAAAAGTCGTAGATAAAACGTCGTATTTGACTCGCATATAATGGCTATAATTAACCCGGATGATTATACACTCGCCTTCAGCTCGTGCATAAACTTTCATCCTGTTTAATTATAGCCTATATTATGTGCTTGTTATTACGACATTTTATGATTATTATTAAGGCGATCGTCTGTGATTCTGACGACTCAGGTTCGAATTCAACCAGGTACGCATTCCAGTTTAAATGCACAAAATACTTCCCTGTGGTGTACTGTCCACTAAAAACAATGCAGTGCAATGTAAAGTCATTTTGAAGTTGAAAAATAGTGTAAAAGTATTTTCGTTGCGAGTAAACTGCCAGATTATTATTGACTTCAGGATAATGTTTTTATAAACATTTAATAGAGAAAGAATGGATCTACAGATGTGACTTTTTAAAATTTTAAAAATTAATTTCTATCATAAGGTATAACCGTGTAAAGTTTGCATAAAATACGAATTTTTTCGAATTTTTTGGAATTTTTATATTCATGTATACAATTTTTTAATCAATATTTAAAAAAAACACATCTGTAGATTCATATTTCCTCTATTAAATCCATGTTGAAATACAATTTTACTATTCTTGTACTGGACACAAAACACTCGCTACGTTAGTACATTTTATGCTGGATTTTAGGTAGTAGACGGGCCTCTTAACGTACAATCAGAAATATTGTAACATTTTTTTCGCCAATCGAAATTGTCAGCCGCTTTTCCGAGGTTTTCCCCATTTCCTGCAACAGTTTTCGTTTTCCACAAAGATAAAAGAATCAAAAAACGCCAATTTGTACTTGAATTTCTGTGAGTACGAGCAGATAGCAGATACAAAAGTGACAGGTTCGACAAAATCGCATTTCGTTCAAATTGCAGCGACAGCAAAATTGATTGGAGCTTTCCAGCGCTTTTAAATTAGCATCAAGAGTGAGGCAGATTGGTTCTGATTTGGCATTGAAAGAAATAATGAGTCCCACATTTCTCTATTTCTAGTATGAATAGATTTCCATATTGTTGAACTTTAGAGTGTTTTATTTATGTGGTACCCCAAGTTCTAAATGGAAAACTATTGCATTTTACATTCTACATATTTCTATGGACGTTCCAACGATGAGATTTGTATTCATGAAGATCCAGATGTGCTCTAACGACTTTGAAACGTGCTTTTGAAATGTAACAAGTCTACATCTTGTCCTATTCTGAATATTTTGCGATATACAATTTAAATAGGACATGAAACTGCAGTTTCGAGGTATTTAAAACGCAAAAGCCATATTCAAAACGTACAATATAGTTAATATTAAAATATGGAGAGAATTTTTTTATGTGGAGTGCATTTTAATGTCGATGTTTATGTTGAACTAAAATATAAACGTGAAATTTATTATTCAAATTCAGTTTTTTCACTGACACAGTTTTTAGTTTTTTTGTTTGATTTTTGCTTTTACGATTTTTAAATTATACAGAATTTTTCAGCGTTATGCGTGAGTAATAATTTATAACTCACAGATTCCTACTAATTTCATATTTTCTGCTTATAAAAAATTTAATATCATTTTTATTTTCATTATTGCTAACATCAAAATATTAAAATTATTCAGGTTTTTTTTAATAACGTCAATAAAAATGTTATATCTGTGACAATTCCAGTGAAAATTAATGTATTTGAAGCGTATTTCCTGACGGTGCTATGATTTTAAATTTATTGAATCAAAATACAAAAAATTATAAGAGAATGTTTTCATAACGTTAAATAATAATAATCATGATATAACAAACCTGAAAATTTTTCAATATTTTTATGTTAGCAATAGTTAATAAAAAATAATTATGATAAATTTGAGATCATAG
This sequence comes from Agonum fuliginosum, assembly GCA_947534325.1. NCBI lineage: Eukaryota > Metazoa > Arthropoda > Insecta > Coleoptera > Carabidae > Agonum > Agonum fuliginosum. Next base: position 3,107,545 of record OX384034.1, on the reverse strand, counting down.
AAGTTTCTTTAAAATCGACTAATTTAAAGCAGGACCAAACACCCTTAAATAAGTCGATGCAGTAGCTGCGCGGGTTTAAGCACAGCTCGCTGCATGTGATGACGTACGAACTCGGAGTTCCGTGGTTCAAGTTCAAGTGGCAGTGTGTGATTGTCATTAAATTGCAAAACATATTGCAATTAAATCGCACTCGGATGCTTCAAGCTGACCACTTGATCGTCTTAAATGAAGTCCTTTAAGCCCTGTTCGCACGACGATTCTTTGAAGATTCTACCAAGATTCTGAATCTTCTTTCTAGTGAGAATTATTTGTTAAATTGCGGTGCCGCTAAATTGAATCTTCGATGAGTCTTGGAAAAGAAGAATTTATAACTTATTGATTGCTTCTAAACCATGAATTTATTTTTCAAGATTCAGAATCTTAAACTTCTTCTTTTTCCAGGATTCAGAATCTTGGTAGAATCTTCAAAGAATCCTCGTGCCAACAGGGCTTTAATCGGTTGTCGCTTTGAATTTCAAAGATCGTCGCACGGATTGAATAACATCTACCATTCTATAATTGCAATAATTGGGAGTAAATCATATTTAATGGTTACCAGCAAAATAAAATATCCATTTTCCCTGACTGATTCCAATACTCTCAACATGATTGCCCCTTCGCCGCGTCACAATTTGATTCACATTTACTAATAGCGGTGTCAGCAGCGTCGGTAAACCATCAAAAGCTATTATACTCTGTGTGTGAACTGCGTATTAGATTCTAACACCGTCATTTTCAACCCTTATCTATGTCAATCAATACACGACATATCCGTGTATTGGTCACAATTGATTTGCATTGGCTTCGATGATTTGTATGGAGATAGTTGGATGTAGATGGAAATGTACGGGATTAAGGGATATTGCTGGGAATTTATATCATCGAGGATTTGGGTTACTTATTGCTGATAAAAGTACCAAATTTTATATTGGTGATCAATGATTATATTTGGAATTCTGGTTTCGATTACACCTTTAAAAACCTTTAGCACTGCTCTTAGCTACAATGAACTTTTGTATAACCATTCTAATAGTAATGCCGTCGAGACGAGAAATTTCTCGTCTCATTCTCGTCTTGTCTCGAAATAACGAGACGAGAAACAATACATTTCGCGTCTCGAATTATTGAAAGGAGACGAGAATTCAAAACTACGAAACGAGAAATAGTTCTCGAGAAATCGAAAACTTTGAAGATTTGATATTATTCTCTTCGAAAATGTCAAAATATTCTTTGATTTGTTCGAAGCATTTTTTTGTTTTGTGAAAATTTAACAGAAATGTACAAAAAAAATTCTAAATTAACTTCTTGCTTTACAAATATATTGAGACGAGACGAGAATCGAGTTCTTTGAGACGAGAATTGAACAGCCAGATAATTAAACAAATTCTTAAAAAAATTAAATTAATGCTATATTAAAACACACGTTATTTGTTGTGCACTTAGACAAGCGGTTCGATTCCCAGCACAACCGACAATAATACCACTGGGTCCGAGTGATTGGATTCCACTATAATAACATCTACCATCCTGTAATTGGGTGTTAATCCTGTAGGTTGGTTACCATAAAAAATAGTTTAAACCCAAGATTGTTCATGTAGTCTACGCGACGTAGATTACGTGTAATTTTACGCGTAGACAAACACGTAATCTAAGCCTGCTGTATCTGTGTAAACAATATAACCAGTGTAGACAATGTAGACAAGGCACAAATCACATCGAAAACAAATAAAATTATAGGTTAGATTTTCTCACAATCGAATTATTTACATAGCTTACGCAAAGTGTACATTGTCTATATTTTACATAGTTTACGCAAACTTTACGTTGTATGTTTCGATTAAAAATTGAAATGTAAAGGAATTGACGTCAATAATCCCTTAGAAGTAGGAAAGGTTGGCTTATGGATCCCAAACTAAATTTATTTCATTTGACGACTTCAAAGAGTCATGTCGTTTTTATTAATGTGGACGTTTCGGGCCCAGAATTTTGTCCTTCTTCAGCAATACATAACAATTTTTAAAACGATAGTCAAATACAATTCTTTTTAATACAAAGGTTTATTAAATAATATACATATAATTATGTTACTCAACCATAACCGGCGTTGTTCGTACAGAAGTAAATAAAACTCCATTGTAAGAAACTGAACTCAAAAAACTCAGTGGTAGAACGACATAAAAAAGACGAGTCAAACGCTCGGTGGTCGGCTGAGTACAGTAGTACAATGGAGTTTTATTTACTTCTGTACGAACAACGCCGGTTATGGTTGAGTAACATAATTATATGTATATTATTTAATAAACCTTTGTATTAAAAATAATTGTATTTCGATTACGTCTTGTTGACTATCGTTTTAAAAATTGTTATGTATTGCTGAAGAAGGGCAACATTCTGGGCCCGAAACGTCCACATTAATAAAAACGACATGACTCTTTGAAGTCGTCAAATGAAATAAATTTATTTTGGGATCCATAAGCCAACCTTTCCTACTTCTAAACCTTATTTTTGGATCAACATTTCAAGATTTACGTCAATAATCCCCATTCAACTTCTTGCTGAGCCAGCCTTTATATGTTGAAAATTGATATCTAATACCTAATTATTTCTTTAAAAACCGTAGGCTTGGAAACGTCCATTTGTAGCTATTAAAAAAATGGATCATTTATAAGTTTGTTACAAACTTGAGGCAAATAAATTAAGATTTCAATAGATAAAATAGCTCCCCTCATAACACATAAACAGTAATTACGTCATTACGGTCTTCACAGTCGATAAAAAACCCCATGGAATAGCTTTAATTGCTTCAATATATCCCGTGTTTATTATCCTGCCATCAGTGGCTTCCAGTCCCACTCGCCAGCAATTTAATATCCTAGTTGACAGCGGCGAAGACGAACAACAATGTTGCGCTATGTGTCATCTCTAATAAAATGTAATGGAAGTAAACAAAAAACTGCGCCCGACAGAGCTGAGCGTCTGCGATGAGAATGGCGACGTTTTTGCAGGAAATGAAAATGTTGCGATAATCTCGATTTTGATGGGGAGGTTTATGATCGCGGGTGAAATTAGAAAAGGGAGACTGTGGATGGGATTAACGAAGACGCGGAACTTACTGGGTCAATGTCAAGTCAAGAACAATAACAGTTACAGACTTTCCAGTAAAAAGAATCGTTAATTTTTTAAAAAAGTTTTTGGAGAAGTATTCTAGTCTAGTAGTCTAGTAAAATACAATAAACGTTTCGACTCGAATCTTCATCAGGGGTATTAAAAATTACAGCATATTTTAATAGCCAATTAGTCGAAAAGATGATGTTTTATTGGATTTTATTAAATTGTTTGTTTCTCCAAAAATTATCTCTTTTGTTTAACATCCAGTCGAGAAATCAATCTTCCGTTAACTTTTTTGGTCAGAATAATTTATTTAAAAATAATCTATTAATTATTTGTCCTTAAGTAGCGTTTTCTTAAAGTAGCAAAACAGGTAATGTTTAGCTTGGATCTCAAGATGGAAATTATCGACAATTTGATGTCGACACCGACAACTTCTGTTAGAAACGGCAACATAGCAATGTTAGATTAGATTTGAAAATATGGATTTTAAAATTAACTAATATTGTTCATTAAAAATAATGTTTGCACTTTCGGGACTAAAACTCTTCTTTAGTCTTTATTTTTAGGGACTAAAGTTCTAAATTTGATCCCAAGGGATTATTTTTCATATTTAATCCCGTTCTCAAGGAATTGAATTAATTAATCCAATTACGTGCTATTTGTTACAGAGTATCTATGGAACAATATAAATATTTGTCATAAAGTTTACTGTCCAAATTGCAAAATGTGTATTGTTTTAAACTATTTTGTATTCGTTTGAGGATGAAGTGCAAAAAATAGCGTATATACCACAGGACTATCGTACCTTTAATTCCTCAGGTGATTATTTCCCTCACCTTCGGCTCGTGAAATAAACTTCACCCTCAGAATTAAATCATGCACTTTAGTCCTTTAATATATAATATACTATTAGAACGAAATTGCATCTGGTGTGAAATAATTTCACCTTTAGATTGATACCTTTATCACATTTCTACGTGATAATGGGGAGCAGGAATCTGCATAAATGTGAAATGCAATGCTAACGTCTTATGTACACATGTATGGTGTTTCACCCGGTAGAAAATTAAATTTAGTCACTTGGTTGGCCTTTTAATACTTAACCTTAATTTTTGAATGTAATAAAATACAAGTATTTCAATTTTCATGAACCAATAATAAATTATTAAGCTTGTTTAACTCGTAATATATCTGCTTATTTAATTCAGAATCAGGAGTAAGTACACTTAATTTTTTATCATCCTTGATCCTTTTTACTGAACACACCATGTCAGGTTCAGGTGTAGTTTTCTTTACAAGTTTACGGTGGCTCAACAGTTATTGATTACTCGCTCCCGTCAGCGTATTGAGGACGTTGGTTAGATCCAAGCATTCCAGGCTTATATTGTCACAGAGTAAAAATAAAATATGTCCTGTAAACACAAAACCTATTTTCATGTCCACACGGACTCTCAAGGTCTAAAGCCTCTGTTCTGAGTGATTCAGGTCGATTATTCCATCACTTACTGGGATTTTAGTTACACCGGGGAAGTAAACAGAAATTAATTACTGGAGAATGTTTCCCACATATTAAGTAAAGCAATCATTTGCTTTAATTTTTTTAATTCTGGCAAAAAATATAAAAATACCCTAGGGATTGTTCAAATGATAATTTTCCCGTTACATTACTATGAATACCATGTAAGACATTTTATTTAACTTTGAATTGTTTTCAATAAATTTTAATAGAAATTAAAAGTGTCAAATGAATCTTTTTGTGACAACTTCTTACGATGAAATATAAAAAATATCAAATATAACGCCAAAAAATACAGTTACGTGAAAAACCTTACTTTGGAACCAATTACTATGTAATGAATTTGTGAAATGAAAGAAACTAAAATTTTGAGACTCAAAGGTTAGTAAAAAAATTAAATGTCAAAATAAACAACCGTTTCGAAACAAATAATTAGTCTTGATCCACGAATAATTATTCTAATCGGTCTGAAGCAGTATTAAGTTTTGCTTACTCCAACATTAGAAAACATTTAATAATAAAAATATTAGGACACTCAAGCATAAGTTTGTTTAGTTCATATTTTGTATCTGTTTATTTGGAAAATAGTCTAATAAAATATCTTGATCTCAATATTTTGCAGGTAAAATTATTTCTTCAGATTGTTGCTTATAGTTAACATACCTCGACAAATTGAATGATAAAATCCTTCGCCTTCCGCTCGGGATTTTGATCATGTCATTTGTCTCGAAATGTTACCAAGCAACAATCTTTTGAAATACATTTTTCCAGCAAAATAATAGTCCCTTGATATATTACTATTAAAAATATATTAAGCTGAATACTTGCAAGATGTTCCTTATTTAATACCCTGTACTTATTTTTGGATAGTTATAAAAAATATATCGAAGCTTTTAAAAAATTATTCTTCATAAATCCGGCGTGATAGTGCAGTGATTAGAGTGCTTGCCTCTGAACGCAGAGGCCGTTAGAATTAAATCCGGGTCAAGTGTAAAATTTTCACCGTTTGACTTGGATCGGTATTCACTCTCGTCACCAATCCAAGTTGGGATACAATTAACTTGGCAACTACAAAGCTGTAACAAGAGGGCTTGAACCAGAGGGTTAGATAAAAAAATAGCCTTAGACTGAATCTCGCCCCAAAAGTAAAGAATAATAAATAAAATAAATAATAAATATCTCGCGCGAAGTAAAGACACCAGAAACTACAAATATTCGTGCAAACTCAGTGAAATTTATTTTGTGCTTCGCCGTAAAAATTTAAGTTCTCAGTGTTCATGTTTGTCATCAAGTATAAACTTTTATTTCTCAAAGGGTTTTAAAATTTTAAAACTACTGTTTACTACATCCACGTAAAATTTCTATTAATCTGAAAATCTTAGCTGAAGTACTCTAAGCGCGATCTGTTTTATTTTTGTAGGGAACACTGAACACTCTAGTGTTTACTAGATTTCCACAAAACGACGAGAACTACACATTAAAGTTTACTGGAGCAGCTCGCAGTTTAAAAGAATTCTTCAGGGGAAAATAAACCGAACTGCTCATGCAAAAAATGCCGATTTATTTGCTTTAAACCTTTCTGTCTCACAAATGCTTCATTGAGGATTAAACCCTTCAATCAAATTGTATTTATATTTATTAGTTTTACGAGAATTGATGTTTTCACAGTATTAATTAACAAATTTTGATCATCCATTTGAATTTATTAATTGTGCAAACGTGTAAAATTTTTATTGAGGTAAAGCACAAATCTGTGTTTGTTCCATTTTGATTTAATATTTTATTATGTTTTACAATTTGCAGGTTTAAAACTGCATTCACATAAGCATTTAGTTTTAAGGTTTACGTTTACATTTATGTTTACGTTTAAGTAAGCTTAAATTCATCTAACTAAATACGAGCATTCACACTTTCCAATTTCAGTTTTCAGGCACTGCGAATGCTCGTGTTAAGTTTGTTGAATTTCAACTTTCTTAAATATGAACATAAATATAAATAAGAATGAAATAATCGACTGGTGAATATATTGAAGGATGAGAATATTCGGGAATGCAGTCTGTAAGTTTTTATTTGACTAAAAAACCGACGTTTCGCCACAGCCTTGTGGCAATTAGTTGTTAATTATGTTGAAAAATTTATTTTACATAAAAAAGTGTATAAAAATATTATTGTACACATTTTTATGTAAAATAAATTTGACAACATAATTAACAACTAATTCACCCTGATGAAGCCACAAGGATGTGGCGAAACGTCGGTTTTTTTGTCAAATAATAACTTACAGACTGCATTCCCGAATCTTCTCATCCTTCAATAAATATAAATCTTAAAACTAAATGCTTATGTAAATTCTAAATATTATATTGCTCGTCAGTCATTCTCGTCGTTTAGTGCTGTGATTTGAATTTCTGTCAAATGGTCATCGATAATTTTTTGAACATGTTATTAAGCCCTGAGGTTTTTTCTGACACTATTTTGTAACTTTCATTTGTCCCGATGAAGGCTAAATAAGTAGCCGAAAAGTCGATCTTTTGAATAAAGAACAAAATACAACTTCTACGACTGGTGTACCCATTATTTCGACCTTACAACATCAAAATTTCAACAGTCAAGATTTCTTTAATATTATATTTAAAATTCTAAACATTATATTTAAAATGATTACCTATGTAGGTACCTACCTAAAATATTTAGAAACGGACAAATATAATATTCCATCAATAATTGGACTTTACAATATATATTTTTTTTATAAAAATGGAATGTAGACTCTAATTTCTAAATTAGCTATTTTATATTTGTTTTAATTACAACTAATTTCAGGACAACAGAAATAAATAAAAAAATAATATTATTACGTAGTTTAATTTTAGTTCCAAGTACTGTAATAATCATAAATTAATTTATTTCACCTAATAAAGAACTACATACATGATTCTACTATAGCTTTTATTACAAATTAAATTTGTAGATAATTAAATTAATTAAAACATCGTATATGTTTTAACTGCACTATGCGAAATACTCCGAAACCTTATCAACATAAAGTTGAGTTTAATTTTTGTTTTAAATTCGGCAATAACATTTTTATTAACCATTGTCTACATTACAACTTTGAGATGTTAAATCAAGAGTTTAGATATCAAGAAGTAATTAGTTCAATCTTATACCTTTACCTATAACAATTTTCCTCCTTATACCTACTAATTTTCATTAGTTCAGAATTATTATCAAAGTCACTAATAATGCCATTACCTACGGTTCGCTAATGTCTTTGGGGCAATGATATTCTATGTAATAATTTTCGTATTAACGATAACTTAAACTTTATCATTTATTAAGGTTTAATAATTTGTTTCTTATTGGTTGTGTTGGTACATTACTTGCAAAAATTTATTATTAAATTACAAAAACAATTTAGGCTGAAAAAATTGTCTACCAGTATAATGTATTTATTGACAAACTGTCACCTACATAATAATATGTATACCTACGTGTAAAAAATGAAAAATTACTTGTTATTGTTTTGTGACTGTACGTTATTTTTTCTATTACGCCTGACACGCAAGTATATTATTCAGTTCTACTATTGTAAATTGTAATATAAAAAATTGTTTGTTTCAAAACAATATACCTACGTATAATATAATAACCAACAACAAGGAGTAAAAATTAATTTGCTTAATTAACGGCATATACAGGGTGTAAATAAAAAAAGCGGGTCATAGGCGTTTAACTTAGGAAATCAGTATTTGCTTGCTCACAAGTGACCAGTTAATTTTAGACAAAAATACTTCAAATAAAAGATTTAGAAAATTAAATTCTGTATCACATTTTATTTTACAAGTTTATTAACCGAAATATCTTTGTTTAAAATTTTATAAATATAGCTTATTTGTAGTTATAGCCATGGAATTGAAACAAAATTACAAATGTTTGTAGTTTTAACTTAAGTTGGCCGAGGCGATAAGGGAGAGAAAGAATGTGTCAATGTTCTACACAGAGCTGGGCCAAAGTTCGCCAACTTATTACTTGCCTCAACGCAACTGAGTCAAGAAAAAAACCGAGCTGGTCAACTTCTTTATACAGTATTTCAAGGTAGCGAAGCGGTTTCTGCCAAATTAATATTGTTTACCAATTAATTTAAAAAAATATCTTAAGAGGCCAGTCTACCTTCTAAAATTTAGCATAAAATGTACTAACGTAGCGAGAGTTTTGTGGCCAGTACAAGAATGATAACATTTTATTTTAACAAGGATTTTATAGAGAAATAATGGATCTACAGATGTGCCTTTTTAAAATTTTGATTACAAAATTGTACATAATTATAAAAATTCCAAAAGATTCAAAAAAAAATACAATTTAAGTAAACTTTACACGGTTATATCTCCCGAAAGAAATTTATTTTTAAAATTTTAAACAGCACATCTGTAGATCCACTCTTTCTCAACTAAATGTTTATAAAAACTTTATCCTGAAGTCAATAATAATCTGACAGGTTACTCGCAACGAAAATACTTTTACAGTATTTTTCAACTTCAAAATGACATTGCACAGCTAGGATGCGGCAAAGTACGAGTTTCGGGCTGGTTTCAGGCAGCCGTTGTAGAGGGGAAAAGAGTGGAATAGGAAAAAGAGTAAAATCGAGAGTATTCTTGACATTGATTGTATAGCTGCATTATCTATAACTTCTTCTACCCGAATTGGGTGTGGCAGCCTTCCATACACCCTTTTTACAGTGCTCGTAGTAATCTCAGTAAAAGTTAAAGTTTAATCCGATTTATGAGAGTAGTGAACCTAAATAAAATTTACATGCGCCCTGGGAGCGTAAGTGCTTTCGGCTTCTGCAACATGCAACATGCCATGATGAACTTACAACTACGCCGTCACCTGCAGTCATGGAAGTAAGAGTTAATGGTTTATGTAGCAGCATAGCTTGTGCTAGTGATTACATACTTAAATTTAACACAACCAGGATTTATTATGTTGTTCAAAACTGTTTTACAACGCTACATTTTGTAAAGTTATTAATGCGCTAGTAAACGACTTTTAATTTTAATTTTTACTGTCACCAGTAATGAGTAGTGCTGGAAAACGACTGTGAGTATAACAACATGTTATTTAACGACAGTTTAATGACAGGAGCTAAGGAGTTATTTTTATTATTTCATTCATTCCTAGGTGTACGAATAAATATTTAGAATTTCTTAATTATCGATAAATACGTAATTTTGTTAACTTATAAATTGTTACATTAGTTCATTTGAATTTAAAAAAATCTGCTGTGGCCAACACACGACCTCTCGCATAATTCTGCTTATTTTACTAATCTAATAAATAGTTTTACTTACATTTTAATAGTTACATGTTAATGTAATATGTAAACGATAATGTAAACCAAGATGCAAGCAAAAGATGTGAACTGTGCAGTCACTGTCACAATAATTCAAATTTTGTGTAGAAACATATCATGGACAACAAGATACGGGAATTTCAAAAAAGTAGATTTAAATTGTCCTATAGTTTATAAATGGTACAGAAAATTATTTAAAAAAATTTATGTTATATTTAATGAAACATATATTATCAAAAGCTTTATTTATCGAAATAATTTAAGAAAAATCATATTGCTCTATGTGAAAAGTCTTACTTCCGGTTTATGAATTGGTACCAAAATACAATTGGTCTATTGAAAATCGTATTTAAACCATAGATATAAAATTTGGTATTATTGGTTTCCGAAAAAATTAAAACATACGAACGAACGCACGAACACACACACAGAGACACCATCTCAAAAATTTGTAATAATTCGTACTCTAGAGACCCTAAAACCTAAAAAGTGCTTATCTGCCAAAAACTCACACTCGAAAATTTAGACACATCACAATACCTTCCTTATAGAATATGAGGCGGGAGGTAAAAACATTGACAGTTTGGTATTATTTATCACAAGAGACAATATCAATACATAAATTAGAAAAGATTTAAGATGCCTCTGAGGTCACTAAAGAAGCTTCTTAATATAAAGTCGAGTGCTTGACTGAAAGACTTCATGCCAATATTATAATTCAAAACACAAAGTTCGCAGTTACAATAAACTTAACATGAACTCAGCTCCACTGAATAAACAAAACACTACTAGTACTAACTCAGCTCATCGAATCTCCAACGTACACGTAACGACACGTTCTAACCCCGCATCCTTCTATCCTTTATCAACCCAGCCGTCATAAACAATCTTAACCGCTATCATAACTGCAGCTAACTGCAGCGGCTAAATCAACATGGCAGGGTTGGTATACTGTGAATATGCAAATGCAATACGGGGATCTGTCGATGCGGTATAATCCTGATCCTGAATCTAATAGCTTATGACTATGAGAATGAGAAAATCGACGAGGAACGTGCAAGATGTTGTAAGGTATATGCCATTTGCAGTTGATAATTAATGTTAAGTGATATTCATAGAAATGAATTGATGGTGCATATGATCATAATTTGTTTAAAAAATTTATAAACGTTTAGTCCGGCAGCTTATAGACCGGGAGCTCATGACAGGTGATGGTCTCAGATTTCATACAGCATGCCTTTTGGAGGATAGTATATTGACCCTATGACAACATAGAAAAACGCTTTCCGGTCATATGGAAAATTACATTTCCACTTGCACAAAACTTTTCCAAAATTTTCCACCCTTGAGCCAACGAGGACTGCATGGTTATAGGTGTTTTATGACACAAATATTAATTCTTTTCATCGGCATGCTGTATGAAAACGCGGCAAATCATATTTTTTATTACAAGATCAAGTGACCGTTTGAGCCCTGTGAGATTCTGCGAATCCCATGCCTATAATTTTTAAGATTTTAAATGTGGTAGTGGAAAAATGCAATTTTCCATATGACCGAAAAGCGTGCAAGGGTTTAATACCCGCTTTTCTTAGTTGTTGTAGTCAATATTCTATCCTCCAAAAGGCATGCTGTATGAAATCGGAGACCATCACCTGTCATAAGCTCCTGGTCTATTACTGTAATATATATTATGAATTATGCACTTCGAGAAAAAAGCAATTTCATTTTTTTTCTCTCATTTAAGACACCTTATAGAGTATTTTAAGGGGTAGAGGCATCACCGGAAGTGTCTGCGTCAGCCGCCATGCAAATGGTTCGCATTACGAAGAAAATTCTTAAACTGAAATGTAGAGCATAAAATTATCTACAAGATAGATTTTTTGTAAATGACACTGTTAGCTAAAAATCGAGAAAATATATTTTGCACATTTTCAATCTATTTATAAAGTCGTGTTTTTGTCACATCACAGGAAAATGGCTGTAATATTTTATCGGACAAAGATAGCGACTTCCGGTTTTAAGCATTAGATTTCTGAAACATTATTCTATAAAAAAAATAATTTGTAAAATTTTGGGATCTCTGGTCTAGCCACAATTTAAATATATTCTACGAGAAAACAAAATAAATATTAGTCATTTTTGGGTTTATTCATTTGTCATTTCTAAACGAATAACAATATTGGCTTCCGGTTTTCGGCATTGGATTTTTCGAACTTTTTCTTTTAGATGCACTATTTCAAAAATGTAAGAGGGCCTTTGTTGAGCCGAAATTTAAAGAATATATATATATATATATATATATATATATATATATATATATATATATATATATATATATATATATATATATATATATATATATATATATATATATATATATATATATATATATATATATATATATATATATATATATATATACATATATTGGAATTTACAAGGTACATGGACATGTAAAATGGTTAAATTAATACTTCACATCTATACGAGTACAGTAATTTAGAGTTATAATAAATTAAAAACTAATAAAAATAAATCTCAGCACTGATAAATTTTTACATTAAATCAATCATCCCAAATTTCTTTGAACGCAGTATTCTCCGGCTATGTCCTGTAACAAACTAACCTACCCCACTGCATAATCACCATCACCACCCATAGATATTCATAACGGAGCAGTAATTACAAATTCATAACTAGTTCCCGGTTTGGAACCATCAGCATCTAGGTGGCGAGCTCTCTGCACCAGCGCCGCTCTTCCCAGCGGCGGCCACTGGAACTAACTGCAATGGCCGCCACGCCAGACCCTCTAAATATCTAATAAAGGAAATCTAGTCTAAAGGACCAAGTAGAGCCCGGTTGGTTGAAGCGGTTATACTCTGTTCGGAGTTGTTACTAAGCTATGACTTTGAGTGGTTACATTAAAAATTTAACCGCAATTAATGTGGTGTAATTATTTAAGAATGGGTGAGAAGTTTGTTATAAAGAAGACAAAATTGCTAAAACGCAAAAAAATTAACATAATTTATAGTTATGGAGATTTTTTAAAAATTGTTTTGTCGTTACCACAGTAACTTATTTCTGACAATTTCATGACACAAAACATCATCTGAAACTCGCATTCGTTCTTGGAAATAATGGGTTAAATTCAGCACTCTTAAAGAAGTTAAAGAAGCTTATCTAAAAATATCAAACAAAGACACACGCATTTTTTCATTTGTAAATAAAAAAGTTAAAAGATGTTTCCATGGTCATAAGAGAAACATCATTAGCTTAAAAAGAGTACTGAATTCGACCCAATATCTAGTAGCTATATTTTCGGAAATATTTCTGTAGAAAAAAATTAATAGTGCGAATTTCTTTTCGATTACCCCTCGGCATGGATTAATATCCAGAAAATGTTACTGTCGTGCATTGCTGCAATACAATTTCACTCATTCAGGCTCTACACTTGTTGAAAGCAATATTGCTGCAATAGAATCAAAATTCATGATTCTAGCTATATTGCTCAAAATAAAAATCTGAAATTTATCATAAGTAATTACGAAGCATTATTTGATCGAAAAATTCATACAATACATTGTTGCGACAACAATTAGAGAAAATAAGAATTAAATTATGCATTTTAATATTACAAACTACGGCCTTATTATTGCATATTTATTAATTTTGTTTTAAATAGTCGATTCCTTGCATTGTTCGTGAGAGTGCTAAGAAAATATTTTTTGTCAAAAAAATTACACATCTGAGGAAAAAAATAGTAAAAAATCGGCCAAATTGACTATTTTTACTAATTTATTACTAAAATACCATTAAGTATTTCAAAAATATAATTTCTTAGCACTCTAGAGTCATCTTTTAACTATCTATATATAAAATATGAACAGTGTAGGTGTACTAACAAGAGCTCAGTTTGTAATATAACAAGCTCCCTTTTGCACTATATTTTTGACACAAGTGTAGCGCCTTAAATTGACACAAAAGCAAAAAAATTCGGATAATAATCCATGCACATTACAAGTGAAAATTTTACGAAAATTACCTATTTGCTATTTAGTTGAAGGAATTTTTGTGGAGTCAAATTGCAATAAGTGGCCTTGGAATAGACAATAATTCTTTCAAAAACTTATAATCTCAAATGGTTTTTAGGGAGTATATTGTTCCTGTCAAAGAAACATTACCAAAATTACTCATTTTGCAAATAAGTCGACGTATAGTTTGACAAATTAATTTAAGTATCTACGACCGTTGTTAAAAGTAGGCTTATGAATCAAATATAATAATTATTGCACTTTAGGGACTAAAACTCTTCTTTAGTCTTTATTTTTAGGGACTAAGGTTCTTAATTTGATCCCAAGGGATTATTTTCCATATTTAATCCCGTTGTCAAGGAATTGAATTAATTAATTCCGTTGTCAAGTAAATATACTTACGTGCTATTTGTTACAGAGTATCTATGGTAACAATATAAATATTTTTCATAATGTTTACTGTCAAAATTGCAAAATATGAATTCTTTTAAACTATTTTGTATTCGTTTGCAGATGAAATGCAAAAAATAGCGTATATACCACAGGACTGAAGTACCTTTAATTCCTCAGATGATTATTTCCCTCACCTTCGACTCGTGAAATAAACGTCTCCCTCAGGATTAAATCATGCACTTTAGTCCTTTAATAATATATTATATACTATTACCACACTACTTCTATTTCAAACGTGTTACCAGTAACCACATTGCTAATGGCACCGTGTTAAAAAAATTTAATGTATATTAAATTGTTATTTTTAATTTGTAAATCAAGCGTTAACATCGGTCGTAGATAAAAAAATTTACTGTAGTTAACACAACTAAATAAAATCTGTTATGCATGTTGTTATATGAATTTACATTGGTTACATTAAGTCATCATTACGCAATATGATTGCATAATACCATATGTCAAACAGCAACCTGAGTGTGACATCCTCACATACTGTGAGTAATCAGTATAAATGGATTTGTAGATATGACCCATATGATAAATGAATGATTCTCCACATGACGTTGTTTAGAAAATAAAGCTACGTTTAAAAAAATGCAAATCACCCCGAATTGATTTTCATATTACAGTGTAATTTATTGTGGCCACTTTGTTATATTTCGTGTATGTTCCCTTGATAAGGTTGGTGGTATATTGCGCGGCTGTGTTTATCAGCAGTTTGTTGCATTGCTGCTCTGTTGCAAACTCAACTTTGGCTAATGGAAATTAATTCCCGGTTTGAAGATACGGCGTTGCGTGTGTTTTAATGTTAAGATGAATGAGAGAATTATGCAATGACGGAAAATTCGTGAATTATGAACTGGTGCTGCTTTGGACATTTATTGAATTATGCTAATTTTGGAGATGAATTGGAAATTTGTTTCATCAGATAGCTTAATTTTCTCCTTTGTTTTCCAATTCTATTCGATGGTATTGAGCTGCAGTTCGAGTGAGCGAATGCTCCAATTGAGAGCGTTTTGCATTTTTATTTGTTAATAAATTTTTATGGCACGAGTAAAGTAGCGTTCATCAACAGTTTATGACTTTAATTCCGAGAAATTTTAAATTTATTCTTATATCTTTGAAGTGAGTTAAATTAGTGCTGAAATTATTATTTTGTCATTGATATATTACAGATTCAATTTGTAGTTTTTCTTAAACAGCCCGTCTACGTTTTTTACGAATTCCTAGAATACTCTCGATTTAACTTTTTCTTCTATTCCACTCTCTTCTCCAGCCAGAAACCCGTAATTTGCCGCATCCTAGCAGTGTCATTTTGAAGTAAAAGTGTTTTTGTTCTTCTGAACTGTAAACATAACAATCACACATCGTTGACGTCTATGGTAGTTGCGATTTTACACATGTCAAAACTGTTTCCGCATATGGTTTATTGTTAATACGCACTGAATTTTATAGCTTTAATATGGCATTAAATAAAAAGGTAACATTAAAATAAAAAAAACTTTCAAAAACGCTACTTTCCATAATTTATTGTTCAATAAAGTCTGAAATAAATAAAACAGATAAATTTTAAATGTCATATTTACTGGCGACGCATCTCAGAGCAGTTGTTTGAAGTGTACTTGACAAAAACCTCATTGAAAATACGATATTTTAAATATATAGATATGTCGACCAAAAAATGGAATACAATGTGTGTTAGGTATTTGTACTTGGTTTTATTAAAGCACTCCGCTTCACGTCGTACGTTAATATAAAACTTCGCGTTGTAAAGTTAACCCTACCGCACTAATAATTTATTTATTTTGATAGTAACCAATCTACAGGATTTACTCCCAATTACAGAATGCTAGATGTTATTATAGTGGCATCCAACCACTTGGGCCCAGTGGTATTATTGTCGGTTGTGGTGTGAATCGAACTGGGAACCGCTAGCATGCTAGGCGGACTCTCTACCGCTCAGCTAACCACTATTTCGTTGCGAGTAAACTGTCATTTTATTGGCTTCAAGTTAATGCCTTTTTAAACATTTAATAAAGAAAGAATGGATCTATACATGTGCTATTTTAAAATTTTCGAATTTTTTTTGGTGAAAATTTGTATACCCATGAAATTGGACGCGGCAAATTCAATGGTGAAAAAATAAAGCTGCACCTTTCACATTTTTGAGATATGAACTTCCAAATTGCGAATTGGACGAGTGGAAAATACAGGGTGATACACAACTTCGTGTATATATTTTATTGGAATACTTATCAGAGAACTGATTTTTTTCCAAATAATTCACAATTTTTATTTCAAGTTATTTAGTAAAACAGTTTTGGGTCTCTATTTTCAAATGGAACTTCATAAATCTACTATACTTGCTATTGCACAATTAATCAATTAATGAAAAATTATTTTTTTTACTTAAGTAGGTACCTACAGACATAGACACAGCCAAGTTTTATTTATTTGTCCATGTTTCTGGTGCAGGTCTGAAGGAAACAAATCTATCAGCTCTTGGTGACATGTTACAGTAAAGTCTCGAAATCGATTCAACATTCTAGGAAGCAATTTATTTCTACAAAGATATAAATACTCCGCATTTTATTTCTCCACTTGCCCGATAAAACTTTACGTCGCATTTGGATCGCGACATTTAAAGTAACTATTGAAGGATTGGAGGTGTGATATATAAACTAGTTTAAATTTAATGTCTTGTTAAAGTTGACACGTGGCGATTGCAGATAGTTGAGTTATATTCTTATCTTTAAAAGCTGATTCCTGCAAAAATTTTACGAGAGGAGTAAATTTCTGCTGACTTTGAAATACATTTTATAAAATGTTTTGCACCAACCAACGTGTACAGTATGCATTATCTTAATAGCAATAAAATTGTTACATAACAAAAATTTAGTCTGGTCATGAAAATTTCTTATTACATTTTTCTAGCTTGGTACCTATTTTCTGAGATAAAAATTTAGTTCCTTAGAATGGTAAGCATATTACTAAAGAAGAAGCAATGTTCACACAGAGATTCTTTAAGGCTCTACACTTCTTGCACGCAATATTGCTGCAATAGAATTCAATGTTGCGAGAACAATTAGAGAAAATAAGAATTATTTTATGCATTTTAATATTACAAATTATGGCCTTAATATTGCATATTTATTAATTTTGTTTTAAATAGTCGATTCCCTGCATTGTTCGTGAGAGTGTTAAGAAAATATTTTTGTCAAGAAAATTACACCTAACGAAAAAAAAAACGAAAAAAAATCGGCCAAATTGACTATTTTTACTAATTTATATATTTCGTACCACTCCAGAGTCATCTTTTAACTATTTATGTATAAAATATGAACAGTCCCACTTGACATGAATCGTCCATGGGATGTTTAAAAATATCTTATTCTTGTACTTTAAGTGATGTTTCGTAAGTCTATCCTAGCCACATCCTGAGTACGATAAAAATTACATACTCAATACAAACATCTCAAAGAATTACATGGGATGCATAATTATGATATTATTACCAAATTACAACATTGGGATGTAACATAGATAATGGGGGCGGACATTAGCAATCGCTAAGATATTATTAGGATGTTAATGGGCAAATATAGAAAGTAACAAGCCGGGATGTTCACATTCTTGAAATGTTCTGGGGATTTTATTTTGTCAAGTTGGGTGTAGGTGTACTAACAAGAGCTCACTTTTATAGAGAATGTTGCCTCGATATTATTATTTTTAACCACTGCGTAATATTAAAAATGATTTTGGCATTTGATAAACAGTGTCCGTTTGTTTCAGGCTGAACGTTACAAATAATTTAAAACCAAGTAAATATCTGACTGAAATAGGTCGAAGTAATTACAATTACGTCAGGTGCAGATAAAACCACTCATATTTTTATTTTCCAAAAGATGATTAATATTGTCGCATTGCTTTATTTTACAGAAAACGACAACGATTTCGATAACGCAATGACAATGTCTTGCTGGGCTAAATGATACTTTTTACTTTTATTGAAGTAATTAACTTCCATTAGCTGCAGATGACAGAAGCCTAGACTATCGGATTTCTAAGTTTCTGCAGAGGAACGTGCATCCAGTGACATTAATATACTTCAGTCTGGGTAGCTCACGCTTCAACCAAAGTCAAGAAAATGAAGAATGTTGTTTGCACATTGCACATCATACATAATACAGTTCGAATTAGGTCACTTGATATTATTAATCTTCTTCTTCTAAGTAATACGAGCATATAATGAAAAATATGCAGTTTAAGTATCTGCCACTAGAGCGATTGCTTCCAAATTTTGCGTAAATACTTTTGAGGACCCGGGAAAAAATATAGGGCGGTTGTGATATCAGTCCGCCATCTTGGAACAAAATGGCGACTAGGTATCTAAAAAAGTACTACACCACTTACGTTCAAATTTGGTACAGTAATAGGTAAGGACTTGAAATAGACATATTAAAATGATAATACGCCATCTTGAAACAAAATGACGGCTAGTTATCTCAAAATGTACTACACCGATTGCGTTCAAATTGGTACAGTAAATATCTAAGGATCTAACTTAACTTAAAAATATATTAAAGTGCCAGTCCGCCATCTTGAAACAAAATGGCGGCTATATATCTCAAAATGTATTGCACCGATTGCGTTCAAATTTGATACAGTAATAGTTAAGGACTTAGAACAGACATATTAAAATGACAGTCCGCCACCTTGCAACAAAATGACGGTTAGCTATCTCAAAATATACAGCAATGATTGCGTTCAAATTTGGTACAGTAATAGCTAAGGATCTGACTTAAGACAAGGCATATTAAAATGCCAGTCCGCCATTTTGAAACCAAATGGCGGTCATATATCTCAAAAGTACTGCAACGATTACGTTCTAATTTGGTACAGTAATAGTTAAAGATCTAACTTGGAACAAATATATTAAAATTACAGACCGCCATCTTGAAACAAAATAGCGGCCATATATCTGAAAAGTACTGAAACGGTTGTGTTCAATTTTGGTAAAGTAATAGCTAAGGATCTGACTTAGAACATAGGCATATTTAAATGACAGTCCGCCATCTTGAAGCAAAATGGCGCCTTGCTATATCAAAATGTACTGCATCGATTGCGTTAAAATTTAATACAGTGACAGCTATAAGGATGTAATTTACGAGAGGTATATAACAATGGCAGTCCGCCATCTTCAATCAAAATGGCGACCAGATCAACTCAGATACTTCAGCTAATATCTTATAAAATGAAGCATCTTTTACGCCTTATTGTTGTTAACCCTTTATTTAATTAATTAAAGTACCTAATTACGTGAGTAAATAGTTCATTACTATATTAAAGATGTCTTGTCGACTTTACACTTTAATAATATGATATTATCGTATCTTAAACTTTTAACTGAATAAATACTTTAAAGTCTGAAATCTAACAACTGAAATTTATTTCATTGCGTATTATTTTACTCGTAAAGTCTCAAATAAAATTTATTTTTTTCTGTATCTGCCAACAGGGTTATTTTCTTATTCTGGCTTCCAAACTTTAGGACACAAATAAAATTTGTGTGATAAGTTTTACAGCTCTGGCTCAACATTTAAACTAAATTTGATAAGACATATTACGTCGTGCTTGATAAGAAAAGAAATAAGAAAGAAGCAAGGAAACCTTTTAGAAAATGAAAGTAACTAGACAATATCTTTGATCTCATGTCGTTTAAATTTACTTCTATTGTATATTTGTAATTTGTATACGAAGAATATCATAAATTCAATTTGTATTTTTATTGTTATAGCTTCAGAACTATAACAAGAAAATTAATTAGGTTAAGTAATGTTACATTAGAAACATGTATAATATATGTAATAAAGACTGTTGATTGTAATCTTATTGTCTGCTAGAAGTTACAATAACCATTTTATGTATTAATTTATTGAGTTCAAATACAAAGAAACATTAATAAAATTAATTCTTCTGTCTTCAACACACAATAAAATTTATCTTTGAACTTTTACAGTGAAACATAATTTTGTATTGCAAAAGATTAATATATGACGTATTTGTTGGATATTCCGTTAATATCTGCTGTGAACAGAACAAAGTATGAAACTTACTTTGTAAATCAGTCATTCTGAAATTCCGAGGTTCAAACTTTTCAAAACAATATGCATAAATAAAAAATAATAGAACAAGAATGACAAATGGAATGTGAATACATTTGGGAAAGATTTAGGGACAGATTCATGAATGTGAATCAAGTTAAGACAATACGTCAAGGGAAAATGATGGACGGTGCGTGTCACTTCACTTAACAGGGATTACAAGGTGACGTATGTGCTGAATTATTTACGCATCATCTAACAGCAGAGTTTTCACATTTTTTATGAAGTCCTGACTGGATTTGAACATGAGTTGTCAGAATCATAGTCGCTCATTTAAAACACTCGGCTATGTATCTCATTTATAATATAACTAATGCAATATATAATTGCAGAAAAATATTTTCAATCAAATTGGACGATTCTTTCGGGAAAACCCCCATTTTGGGTCTACTTTAAGGGGGTAAACTCAGACTCAGACTCTTCAACTTCCGAACAAAAAGAAACAAAAAACGTCTAACTTTGGCGATGTGTACGGAGTTGAAAAAAATTTGTCGGTTCGATCCACCAAACGGACACTAAAATTTATTTAATTCCCTGTACAGAACTCAAAGAACGAAGCTCCTACGACGATTTGGCATCAAGTTATAGGTGTTTGAAAAAAGTTCATTTTTTTCACATGAATTCTGGAGAAGGGCAGAAGAGGTGACGCTAAAGTTCGCATGCATGACTTTAAAGTAGACACTTCAAAGTTTTTCGCCCTCGAAGATTCATCGAAATCGAATGAAAATACGGCGAGTTATGACGGTTTGAAAATGGGTGAAATTTCACCTCATTTAAATTTTGATGAGGAGTTTAATGGCAGGTAAAATATATGTATAGTAATAAATTTTAATTTAGTTATAATTGAATCTATATTATTATTATTAATATAGTCGTATATCTAATGTTTCCTGTAATTTTGTCACTAATATTAATAAATTACCTTATTGTTCACTCTATATAGGTCAAATTAATTATTACAATTTACAAGAAATCAATTTTATTATCATCGTTATCCATATGATAATAAAACATGCAAATCATTCGGTGGAAAAATAATAAGAGCAGATGATGAAAAATATACAATGGCATTATTCGTATGAAAGAAAATGGAAAATGTTTTTCCTTTAGTCATATTTCATTATTTAACTGACATTCATTGCCGCCATTTGATTTCATTACTTGAAATGATCATCGGATATAAAAGGGTGAAAACCAAGCGCTAAAAACGCGTAGTTTACGCCGGTTTACATCAGGGAGGACTTTAAATCATTTTAATCGGTTTCATATTGCGCGTGGAGAAATAGAACTTCCACTCTAATAGGAGAGAAACTAATCAAAATTTTATATTCTTTGATCGCTTTGCTGTACAGTCTAAACAACGCATTGTTTGACGATGCATTTGCTCATTTAATTTTTTTTCAGCAGCTATTATAAAATAGTCGAGATTATTAATCGCCCATTAACACATGAGTTAGTTACAATGTTTTTCCGTTGATTATACTTTTTTAAGTTGAAGAAAATCTAATTTTATTCCATAAAAAAAGTTAGGTTAGTACCGTTTGATACTGCTGAGAAATGTTATGTGAATACTATTTAGCTAGAATTGTCAAAATCATTTCGTTTAATTATGTTTAGCCTTTTCCTACAACTTAACGCTAGCTAATATATTTTTATATTACTTTATCTATTACAACACTGTTATGTACGGTTGATTGACAAAAATTATGCTTTAATCGGGGTTATTGATGTATGATCAAAGGAAATAGAAATTGACACAATATTAATGTCCTACAATTTTCAAATAAAATACGTATATCCTATAACAGGTTAATAATACAAATATATGATCCTGCCATTCGATATTTATTGACTACAATGATTTTTCGTTCAATCTAGCACGGCTTTCGGTCTAAGACAATAAAGTTGCTAGGCAAGGAACTTGGAAATAATTCCAAGCTAAACTAAACTTCTCGGTTGCAAATAATTTGCTTGTATCTTAAAGCTTCACTATTTGCTCAAGATACATAAATAACTTTTTTCACGGGATGTGGGAAGACCATACAGGTATAGTAGTTTACAAAAAACCTTATTCCCAAACAAACTTGTGATTATATTTATTATTATAAACGGTTCACGTTGCTACAGTAATACTTCCAAGGCTTATGAGAAAACATTTAAGACAATTTTTGACAGAACAGTAGTTGTGTGTGAATGACGAGTTTGGTTATAATTTTTTAATTCTTATTTTAGATTTACATTTGTGAGTAACAAGTAAAATATTGTACATTACACGCAAGGAAACTGTTTTACTGCTTCAAGGAGGAGACAGGCTTGCCTGCTCGGCTCGCCGGTCATTTTCCCCTTTCAGCAGTAAAAACTGTTTTCCCTTGCTAGTACTATTCAGTCAATTGTGATTTATTTTTAGTAACAAATTGTCTTTATAATTTCTTTACAAAATGTGTTGCGGAACTATTTTAAGGATGGTTAACTGCTTTCGAAATCAAAGAACTTTTACCACAAATAACAATTTTAGTTCTTCCTCTTTCTAACATTCCTCGATTCCCTCTAGCGACAACATGTCTCCGCCTTTGCTGCCTGCGTGACAGATTTAACAAATTGAGCGTCATCTACGTCACGTACTCGGTGCGTTGTACCCTGCGTTCCTGAGCAAGTCCTGGTTCCCGGTTTCCGGTTCCAGGTTCCAGGTTCTGTTTTCCTTTACATGTTGTGTAACGGTTTCAAAACTAGGTTACGGTTACCGATCCACGGTCTATGCACCGCGCGGTGTAAGTGTGTGCGTGTTTGAGATAAAGGTTGATAAACAAACAAACAACGAAAGGGAGAAAATATTATGAGAAAATAACGAAAATATTGATATTGGTATTTCAATAAGTATTGAAAATTAAAATAAGTAGGTAACTTAATGAATAGGATCATTAACTTTAGTGTTCTTTCTTGCCACTAAGTCTATTTAAAAAAATATTTCACGAAATCAGTTTAATTTATAGACCGGGAGCTCATGACAGGCGATGGTCTCCGATTTCATACAGCATACCTTTTGGAGGATAGCGTATTACCCTATGACAACATAGAAAAACGGGTATTAAACCCTTGCACGCTTTCCGGTCATATAGAAAATTGTATTACCACTTGCACAAAACATTTCCGAAATTTGCCATCCTTGGGCCACCGAGGACATACATGCCGCTTAAATTGTTTAATCATCTACCAGGCGACATAAAAGCTACTACTAGCATCTGTTCTTTTAAACATAAATTGAAAGAATTTCTAATTTAAAAAACCTTTTATTCTTTAAACGATTTTTTTATTGCCTGATTGACTTTTATCTCATATTTATTATTTTTAATTTATTGTGCCATTGCTTTTGTATTTTTAAACCATTTTGATGTATTTTTTGTACTTTGTCAATATTTTTCTAATTATTTCTATTTTGGACAAACCAATTGTATTTCTCTTGTAAATCTTATGGCAAATAAATTATTATTATTATACCATTATACAGTTTTAAAATCTTGTTTTCCGATAAAAGCTAGAATTTTGTTTTTCCTTCAGTTTTAACAAGACTCTACAAATATATCAGAATCCGAAGTAGAAGTAAATAGGACATAATGAATTTAATACTATTTGGAGAATGAAGGAAGTATGAATGTACTAAAGGTCAAATAACGAAATAACGAAGTAAATATTTCTTGGAGAATGTATTTACTCCGAAATATGCGGCCTTTTGTGCTTTATATCCAAACTGGACGCACTATGAAAATTCCAATCATTTTATATTGAACCAAGAACCAACAACACTTGACCTGTCATAGTATATTATTAAAGCCGAACAGCCTTATAAGTGTTTTATACATTTAGAGCCGCTAAACTTATGATCTCATTTGTGCTATTGATAATTCCAGACTTTAAGTTCAGTGATGCTATTCTTATAGACATTTTGCATACCACATTGCCAATAATCTCTCTATATATAACTAGTTCGCTGTTTTTACCTCTCGCTTCATATTCTATAAGAGAGGAATTGTAATGGGTCAAAATTTTCGAGAATCAGTTTTTAGTGGATAAGCACGTTTCGGGTGTCTATAATACGAATTTACTATTTTCACGATGATGATGTCTGTGTGTGTGTGCGCGCGTATGGACGTATGAATTATGTGACGATTTTTCGTCCACGATAACTTAAAAAGTATCAAACCTTTAATAACCTTTAATATTTAAGGTTTTAATAAGGATCTTAACACCGGTTAAGATTTTGGTAGAAATCCGCAAATCGGAAGTAGTACTTTTGAAACTTGATATAGTTTTCCTTAAATAAATTGGTACATTATTTATTTATGACAATTTTTGCAATTAAAAATAAACGAAAATATAATTATCTATACGTACAGTTAATTATAAATACAATTTGCAGAATCTGGTAGTATTTAACAATAAAATAAAATACAATTAATATTCTCCTTTTTTGAAATTCCAGTGTCTTGTTGTTCATGATCATATGAAATTTGTTTCTACACAAAATATGAATTATTATGACAGTGACAGTACAGTTGATATCTTTTGCTTGCATCTTGGTTTACATTATCGTTTACATATACATGAACATGAAACTATTAAAATGTAAGTAAAACTATTTATTAGATTAGTAGAATAAGCAGAATTAGGCGGGAGGTCATGTGTTGGCCACATCAGATTTTTTCTTAAAAAAATA
Source organism: Agonum fuliginosum (assembly GCA_947534325.1). Taxonomy (NCBI): domain Eukaryota; kingdom Metazoa; phylum Arthropoda; class Insecta; order Coleoptera; family Carabidae; genus Agonum; species Agonum fuliginosum. The sequence goes on along the minus strand of OX384034.1, from coordinate 3,082,167 downwards.
AAAAGAGATATTGCATCCCTTAACTACATAACAACCAACACTGTGCCTAGAGGGTGGAAGTAGGTATAGCCGAACTGCTACAACTCCATACACGCAATATTTTGTTTAATAAATTGCTCCTAACTCTCGCTATAATTTATTGACAGCTGCGCAAATTCATCACAAATGAAAACAACGAACATGTAAACAGTTTTTTGTTTAAAAACCACTCTTCTGACAAATATATTTCAATTCTGCGGACGTTCCCAACTGGTGCTTTGTTTTTGTTCAGTTGTTTTGCCGATGTTCCAATTGTTGAATTGTTCATGACGAATGTACAGATTCGCATGCGTTGAAGTCATGTCAACCATTCAAGGCCTTCATCACACACGCATATTTGAGTGCGGGATTGATGAAACAATAAACAACATCAAATTAATATTCTGGCAATAGCGGTGTAATTTGACACTGCCTCTTGATTCCAGCAAATTTGGAGTTTAGAATTTGTCGTGGTATTTTGATTTATTATATTTGTTTTAGTTTGAAATGTTTGACTGCACTCCAAACACGGGTTTATATTTGGCGTGCGGAATAAATGAATGTTATTAAGGATTTTGCTAATCCCTTTTAATGTATTAGTTGAAAAGGTAATTCAAACTTAAATGCTTTTTTAGGAAACAAATTTTGAACTAGGTCGAAAAGAATTTCTAGACGTTACTCATGACATACATTCACCACCATAATATATGACAGGAGTGGACACTAGGGCGGATGAAGTTTGGCCTTTCTGTTTATCATTTAGACATTTAGAGCGACAGAAAATACGACGATAAACAACGGTAACGATAGTAACACACGTGTCCAGTAGTGATCTTTCTCTCGCACACGGGATAAACAAAAATGCCACAAATCAACAATAATGCTAAGATACGGAGTGTCCACTCCTGTGTTTATATTATACTTCGTGGTATTCACTCAATGTCAAAGTCGAGTTAGTATAGTTCCATTTTGTTTTTGTCTGGTAACCGCACACACGGTAAAGTATATATGAGCACAGCTCTCTGTATTAGACCGGGAGCTCATGACAGGTGATGGTCTCCGATTTCATACAGCATGCCTTTTGGAGGATAGAATATTGACCCTATGACAACATAGAAAAACGGGTATTAAACGCTTGCACGCTTGTCGGTCATATGGAAAATTGCATTTCCACTTGCACAAAACTTTTCCGAAATTTTCCACCCTTGGACCAACGAGGACTGCATGCCAATTTGGTTATAGGTGTTGTATGACACAAATATTAATTCTTTTCATCGGCATGCTGTATGAAAACGCAGAAAATCATATTTTTTTATTACAAGACCACGTGACGGTTTGAGCCCTTTGGGATCCTGCGAATCGCATGCCTATAATTTTTAAGACTTTAAATGTGTTTAAGTTTTTTTAGATAAAAGGGCATGCATATTATTCAATCAGAAGTGGGCAAAAGCTATTTTTCATATGACCGGAAAGCGTGCAATGGTTTAATACCCGCTTTTCTTTTTGTCATAGAGTCAATATTCTATCCTCCAAACGGCATGCTGTAAGAAATCGGAGACCATCACCTGTCATGAGCTCCCGGTCTATATGTGTTGACGTATGAATCCGGCATTCCGTGGTTCAAGTGTGCGATTGTCTTTAAATTGTAAACATCTTGCAATTAAATCGCACTAGGATGATTCCAGCTGACCGCTATCAATTTCAGAGGACGTCTCATGGATTAAGATTCTGACTGTACCAAGACGAATCGGTTGAAATGATTGAATTCCACTATAAAATCTACTATTCTCATGTTGAATAGTTAGCAGAAAAATTTACACTTGACAAAAACTTTGATGTTTGATTGAGCATTGAATACTGAATGGGGGGCATAAACTTTATACTACAATTCAACAAAATTCAAGAAGCAAATGTTGGTTTTCCCTCGCGTCAGGAAATTTGAAACTATCAAGTACCAACCCCTTGACAGTTCGTCTAGACTCCTAGTTCTTCCCTTGTCACTTTGCTCTACCAGACTCAAGTAAGAACAACAAACACATCTGATTGCAGATAAGATATCAAATTTATATCGAATGAATTTCCCTGGAGTCCCTCTCCGACATGTGCCACTCTCTCCTCTCCGGCTCTCCCCCACCCCCACCCGCGGGGTAATTGTATTCAAACGCGCAGCCGCCCGTCTTGGCCTCGATCTATAAACGGAAGCAATCTTTCCCACCCCTGAGAGAGACAGAGAGAGAAGTACAAGACACCTTTAATTGGCCAAGAAGCTCGCTGGGCTTGTTTACCACTTCATGTCAAAACAATGGGCATTAACTAACAAGGATCTTGATTGGGGTGTAAGCAAGATAACAATTTTTTATGCCATGTTCCGTTTACGATTAGCTAGATGATTTAGAGTATATTCGTAAAATAGAATATTTCGTCCCGTCTACCTTTTTTCCGATTTCCTAAATATTCTCGATGTTTTTTATGTTTCACTCCCTTCTTCAATACTACGACTGCCCGAAACCATTCCGAAACTCGTACTTTGCTGCATCCTAGCTATGCAATCTCATTTTGAAGTTGAAAAATACTGTAAATGTGTATTAATTCAATATATTGTTTTTATTAACATTTTAAAGAGACACATCTGACATCTGTAGATCCATTCTTTCTTTATTAAATGTTTATAAAAACATTATCTGAAAGTCAAAAATAATCTGACAGTTTACTCGTAACGAAAACACTTTTACAGTAGTTTTCAACTTCAAAATGATATTGCATTGCTGGGATGCGGCAAAGTATAAGTTTCGGGCTGGTTTCAGGCAGCTGTAGTAGTGGGGAAAAGAGTGGAATAAAAAAAAAGTAAAATCGAAAATATTCTAGGAAAAGCTTTAAGCTGATTTTTTTTCATTGACACGAATCAATTAAAAAGTAAAAGTAAAAATTATATAAAAATTTGTTATAACTTTAACCTCGGTCAGACTTTAAGCGCATCAAAAATATTTATTCTATTCGCTCATATCTCCCGCAGCAATATCACTTGACAATGGTGTCCCATTTACAAAACCTTCTCTTTTAAAATGTAATAATAGCTCGTGTGTCACAAAGCCGTGGCGGCCACAAGGCTCTAAACTTGGCCCTTCGGAGGTAATATGTGCGATGACGTGTCCTGAGACTTCGACAACCGACGCAAGGTCAGAGGTTACAATGCGTGCCCTAGCTCGGGATAAAAACGATCAAAAGAACGCCTTTGGAGATTTGAATCACTAAAGAATTTTACAATGTTCAGAGAAATATGTTGCAAATAGAGGATTGTGTTTGTTCAGGGTTTTACTTTATTTAAAATTGTTACTTGAATAATCATTATTTATATTTTTGCTGGTAACCATTCAACAGGATTTACTCCCAATTATAGAGTGGTAGATGTTGTTATAGTGGAATCCGACCACTTCGACCGATTCGTTTTGGTGTAATGAGAATTTCAATCCATACCACAATCTTTAAAATCCCAACCGACAACGGGTTCTAATTAAATCAGGACTACATTTAAGACGATCAAGTGGTTAGCTTGAAGCACCCGAGTTCGATTTAAGACGGGTCACGACCGGCGTAATAATTTTGAAAAGTATGTTTAGTTATTTCCATAAAATTGAAGTTAAAATTTATATTTTTAGAATAACAAATACATTTTTGAATAGATAAAGGTTGTCTCCAAATGGGTCTAATGCCACTTTCTTCATTTTTGTACTCTTTTGTGAGTTTTTACTTCCTTGTACGGAGTAAAAAGGAAGTATTGTAATCGCGAAAAATTTCGGTTCTCAGATTTTTACGGAAATATCCGTTTTGACCTTTTCTGAATCCATTATGACTAGTTTCGTCGTGACGTCTGTACGTATGGACGTACGGATGTACGGACGGACGGACGGACGTATGTATGTCGCATAACTCGGTGAGACGTAGAAAGTTGAAATTTTGTATTTAGGACAGTTATAGCATCTAGTTGTGCACATCCTATTTTTGGTTTCAATCTACAAACCGGAAGTAGTACTTTTTTCAAATATTTCGATAAATATTTAATTTAAGACATTTTTTTTATGTTAAATGAAAGATTATGTGATTATTACCTACAATCGGTATTTTATAAATATTTTTGTATTTGGTATCATTTAAGAATAATTTAAGTCAGATTTGTTTACATTATTCTACATTTTAGTTATTAAGAAAAGTATGAACAGTTTAATAGGCGGACAAGGAAGTCATGTGGTGTTCACGTCAGATTTTTTTTATTTTATTTGATCACATGTTTAAACAAAAAAATTTAAAATGTGGCATTAGACGCACTTGAGGACAACCTTTAGCTATTTATAAATATCTCATTTGTTTGAAAGATTTTAATGTTGAAACAAGTTTTAATGAAAAAACTGAATATCGTTTTTCGCCATTTTGACAGCGTGTATTGAATCATTTGTAATTTAATTTTCTGAATTACATAGTTCATAAAGAGTAACATTTATTTATTTAAATGAATAATTGGATCCTTTGGTAATTTATGTGAAACCCAGCATTTAGGTATCGATCCTCCTTAACTGCCTCGGCTTTTAGTTAGTCGGGGATGACTGCATCCTAGAAATTTTTCTTCACCTTAAAATATTCAATTTAGCAAATTTTGTACCTACAGTACGAGCAAGCTTTTGTGGTATTAATTATTTATTATTTACACAGGTAAGTGACCATAAGTCCATACGCAATTAGGTTCCACTGTATATCACTCGCCTCCATAATGTGATTATTCCACCCAATAGCTCACACTATTAGTGTAATTAACTAAGTATAATCCCACATATGAAGTGCAAATTTCCAGCAATAGTTATTACTAGGAGCGATGGTATAATTTGCAGTAACTGGTAACGAACTCCACCCCCGCGTGTTGGTATTATATGTGCGGATATGCAATCACAAGTTTGACATATCTATTACAGTTCCCTGTAAGTTCAAAGCCTGGAGGATACTGGATTATGCCCTTATCAAATATCTGTCAAAGTAGGAAAGTTTATGGAGAACGCGGTGTAGTATCTTACTTTGGAATTTCATTTTGCGTGACATGCCAGGAGATGGTTAGTTTTAGGCAAGGAATTTCTATGGTCAAAGTATCTTACTTGTCATAAATGTTTGAGATTTATCTTACAAAGCTGTCTACATAATTAACTTACTAATTTTTCTTGTACTGAAGCTAACAACTTACTCGTATTTATATAAATAATAACAATAATAGTAACTAAGGTAAATGTCGGAAACTTTTCTGTCACAACATGTCAGTTTAACTTTTAAATTAAAAGATAGTTAAATTGTCATTTTGAGTGTAAATACATAATCAGTAAGGTAAATAATACACATTAATTAATGAGACATGCAATTAGCAAATATTGAAGGTTCAAAAATAAAGCTGCGGTGTCATTACTATTTTCTTACTGAACCTGCACTCGCGCATTAAGCGGCCCGTCTAGATTTTTTCCGAATTCCTAAAATACTCGATTTTACTTTTTTCTATTCCACTCTTTTCCTCACTACTACGACTGCCTAAATCCAACCCGAAACTCGTACTTTACCGCATCCTAGCATTGCAATGTCATTTTGAAGTTGAAAAATACTGTAAAAGTGTTTTCGTTGCGAGTAAACTGTTCGTTTATTATTGACTTCAAGGTAATGTTTTTATAAAAATTTAATAAAGAAAGAATGGATCTACAGATGTGCCTTTTTAAATTTTAAAAATAAATTTCTAGCAGAACCGTGTAAATTTGTATAAATTAAATTTTTTATGAACGTTTCGGAATTTTGATTGTCATGTACAATTTTTTGAGTTTTGTTGCCCTGGATTCTGGATTGGAAATGTAAAAGGATAGTGCAGAACTGTGTCGCTGAAATATTTGATAGTGTTTCGATTCGAATTTGATTGGCAGTTGGAGTGGAGCGAAATGTACTCAATGAATGATTTTATTTATTTATTTTGCTGGTAATCATTTATAATCACGAACAATTTTTAATTTTAAATCACAACTGTTAATTGATCCTTTAAGTATATAATCCTTGTGGAAATACAATTTTTTCGTTCTTGTACTGGTCACAAAATCGCTACGTTAGTACATTTTGTGCTGGATGTTAGGAGGTAGACGGGCCTCTTAATACATTTCTAGAAAACTTTCATCGTGCATTACAACAACGCAAGCAGATCTCATGCACCACTCAACCTCATTAAGACGTTCTTGGAAAGCATTTAAAGATTCCTAAAGAAATTAATGCACATGTGATACCTATTATAAGTAAAAATTGTCTTTAATTTTAACTATGTATTAGTAAAATGTCATGGCTTATACGATCTTACAATAATTACTTTGTCATTTGAAGTAAAATGGACTACCTATGCCGTTCCACAAAGTAATCCCTAATATAAGTATACAAAACTCAAATCTCCTAAAAATGTTCCTCTAACTAATTTTTGACATAAGAATATAAAGTAGGTAGGTACTAATTGCATTGAAAAAAGTGTACAAAGTGACTTAAAACTGAATTAATTTTAATATTGTTCACTTTTCGGGCAATTTTGTGCTATAAGAAAATGCGCCATCGTCACTTTTCTTATTAGCAACCTATATATTGTAACAGTAAACAGCGTTCAAATAAACACATCGGTAAATAACGATCTAAGCGTTCCATATAAAGTATGTAAATACGTCGTAGCGTGAGCGGGAGCATAACAGAAGCAATTTCCCAAATGAATACCCTTCTTTTTACACATCTATCAACAAAGTTTAAGCACCGTTCATATTTTACGAGTCAACTACACGTGCTAATAAATACCAAAGTGTAGCTTCTCAAGCATTATTAATAACCTGAATAACTATTATACTTTGCGTAAATAAACTGACAGTTTGTAATAATTTACAGTGTATTTTGTAAAAGCAAATAAAACGAGCGTCGTTCTTTACGCCGGAATGATTTCTCTCAAAGTAATCGTAGTTGGAATAGTAAAGAGATTTAACTTTCGGATTTCGCGAAGTTTAAATCGGATTTTTAACTCCCATGACTTTCTGCATTGCGAAGTTAAACAGAAGGATTTGGGACAATCGGAAATTGCTAACAATGTTACAAAGGTCTTGATTGTCACAAAAATTTACAAATGGTACAAAAATATTATCCGTTCATGTAATCAATTTACAAAATAGTTTAATTACAAAGTAGGTAACACTGGATAAAGTTTTTATTTTATTATTTTAACTGCAAACAATAGCATCGTTCTGGTTTTCAAGTACCTACTTGCATTTATTGATATTATATTACAAAGGTTTAAAAGATTCTTGAAGAAGAAACATTAATCTATGTTTGTGCTTTTTGAAATGTTATCCAGTTTTACAGGCGTAATACCACTTTGAAACTGGATTTATATTTTTTTTCAACGACTACTACTGTAAATGAGCATTATTGTACAACCCATATAATATGTAAGCTTGTCCTTACGCACGGCCGTGCGTAAAGCCCTGTTCGCACGGCGATCTTTGGAGATTCTACGGAGAGTGAAACTCCCGGCAAAGTCACGGCAAAAAAGAAGTTTTTTTCTTTCTAGTGATAATTACGTGGTTTTGAAGCAATCAATAAATTATAAATTCTTCTTTTCCAAGACTCATTGATAATTTAACAAATAATTCTCACTAGAAAGAAAAAAACTTCTGTTTTGCCGTGACTTTGTCAGGAGTTTGACTCTCCGTAGAATCTCCAAAGATCGCCGTGCGAACAGGGCTTAAAGTAGTTCGATCGCACGATTAGGGAATTTATGTTTTATTTTGATATCAAACAACTCTGATAATACATTTTGCACACCGCCTGATGTTACCAAGTTAACAATATTCATCTACTGATAAAATCCCGTGAAAAATATAAAATTGTGTACCAAAAAATTATGGATAATAATTAGAAATAATATAAAAAATAGAACAATATTTTAATCAAATGGAAATGAACATGGTCGTGATCGTAAAAAAAGTATAGTATACAACTTGAGTTGTAAAGCAATTACGCACTCGTGAAATTACACACTCGCCTACGGCTCTTGTGTAACTTTTTCACTCGTGCGTAATATGCTTGTTACAACTCTTGTTATGTAATAGAATATTATGTACCATTTTATGTAAATTTATTATTTTAAAAATTAGTAAAAACTACTTAAACATTAGATTATTGAACTAAATTTTTTATTATTTAATTAAAAACGAATGCAATTGGAATTAAATATTCAATAAATCATAGGTACCTAAAATAATTAACTTCTTTATAAATTTTAACCTCCTTTTAAATTTATTGTTACGCACTTTTTGAATAAATTAACAGAACGAGACAAAAGTTTCTCCCCAATAAAATAGGCCTACTTTACGATACTTCTCTTTTATTCTTTTTCGCGATTGCTTGCAAAAGTACATAACTTCAACCGTACAAAAGAATTCGATCCTTGTTTAATAGAATACTTTCGTAGGGGAAGACAAATCTTTTCACATCAGCTGAGAATCTCTACATTTAATCTTTTGTGAAAGAATCGAACCAATATTTCACACCACTGCAAAGACGAAAGAGACGAATACGCCTCAAACTAAATATATTATGTACCCTTATTTGAAAAATATTGGAGGGAAAAGAGTAGCGAAATGTCTTAATAAAAGTAAACCCGCATCTCCGCAAAATATTTTACATTAGATAATAATCAAAGAATCTGTTGATACGTAAATATGTACGCTATTCTTCTTCTTTGACGATTCTTTCATGCTTCTAAGTTTTGAAATAAATAATCATAATTAGAATCATTTGTCAAATAGCGGCGCCGTTAAATTGAATCTTCAATGAATCTTGGAAAAGACGAATTTATAATTCATTGATAGCTCAATGAATTTCTTTTTTCCAAGATCCAGAAGAATGAAAGAATCAACTAAGAATCCTTGTGTGAACAGGGCTTAAAGTAAAGTAATTGTTGTGAAGTTTAAAATGAAAATATCTTCTACAAATAACTGCGACAACTCGACACACTTGACATGAATCGTCCATGGGATGTTTAAAATATCTTATTCTTGTACTTTAAGTGATATTAGATAAGACTATCTTAGCCATATCCTCAGTTCGATCAAAAATTACATACTCAATATAAACATCTCAGAGTATTACGTGGGACACATCATTGGGATATTACGAGTATTATCAAATTACTAACATTGGGATGTTGCATAGATAATGTTACTAAGGGCCAACATAGCAATCGCTAGGATATTATTAGGATGTTAAGGCGATTCACTACTAGTACTCTAAACATCAAAAATTGCTTGTTACTATTCCTATTAAAATCAGCTTTAAATGAAAGATTTTTATGAAAACTAATCTATCAATCAATAGATTATCTCTATGGTTGCTTTTTCCAGCATTTTTAAATTTATTCTATAAAAAAATGCCATTTTTGTTACGGATATAACAGATTTGACACAAATTTTTGGAAAACTGTCATTAGAGAAGCATAGTGTGATACCATAATTTTGATAGGATAATCATATTTCACGAAATTATCAACCTCAAATACGATAGAGACTCCTGAACTAATATAAGCTCCACCTCTATGAGACATAGTACACCCTTATGTAAAAGAAAATTTAACGTGTCTAAATTGAATGAATTGACTGAGCATGTTCTTTTAGAAGTGGGGCAACACTTGTAGCATGGCTTACTTGCTACTTCCCCCTGTACACCTACAAACCCTGAGATGCTTGTTGATTGGAGGTGGCCCGCCTTAATAGGCAAATATAACAAAGATACTAGTGTGAAGTACACAGTCTTAAAATGTTCTGAGGATTTTATTTTGTTAATATAAAAATAATATATTGATTAAAGAAATCCTCCCTCGTTATTTATAAAAAAGTAATCGCAATAAAGATTTTATTGTCGTTATTTCCCGATTATGACATCCCGGAGTTACCCGGAGGCGGCAAAACAAACAATACCGTAATAAATACCGCCGCCGGAAATAAAATAAATGTCAAGAGATAAAAAGAATAACATTTATCTTCGGGCCATCATTATTTCATCTCAAATAATAACAAACGACCAGCGGTCTAATTAAATTCCGTAATATCAAATTCTTCAGTAAGTAAATAAAATACTGAAACACTGAAAAAACATCCCTCGTTTTCTTAACCCCGAAATAACAGGAGGGGGAATAATTCTCCACTAGTGGCTTTATTTTAACGTCTTGGTTTTGCTGATAAGTGGAACAAAATTGCGAAGTATAAAGTCTAAGAATAATAAGACAATCAAGAAAATTTTTACTCAACTTGAGTGTGTTACTGCGAGTCATTTGTTTCTATATTTTTTACTGTGTGTGCGGTTACCAGTCGTCAATACACGTGTACTTAAGGTTGTAACCCTCAACTGGTACTGGTATTTTGTTTTCCAAATAATTTGTCGACAAGAAAGTTTTAATATACTATTCAAGGCACTAAATAACATGTTACTGTTCACTTTTAAAAATTTATATTTGTTTTAGAATCAAGACATAGAAATGTATAGACCATACATTATATTATATTATTTGTCGGGATTCTAAAAATAATTGATGATATAGGAATGCAAGTGTGCTAATGAAGTTATAATCGTGTTTGTTTGCTCGATTACGTTAGTGCACTTGGGCGAAGTCTGGGCTAACGTGCTAGGTGTGGATATCGACAGTCTTGTAGAGTAGCACGTGCCCAGGAATTGCCATCTTTCCTTATCTTTACAGTTTGTATATCACGTTTAACTAGTCTCGAAATACATGAGTGGTGAATGTGTGATTTATTTGGTGATTCCAGTAGTTAACTATTACAATAATTGCACCTTTTAGAAGTTTTATTGATCACGTAACTGATCATCTATAGTCCGCTCCGCTCGTACTCCAACATATTAATTTAAAAAAATACTGGTACTTGAAAATACTTATTTTTAAGTACTTTTGACAAGAAAAACTTATACTATACTTAAGTACAGTGAACATTTCCTTGAAAACGTACTTTTTAACAAGTACTGACCATAGGTAGTTATACTTAAATATTTTGTTTTCGATACTTGCCTAGTTCTGGTGGCACAGGCATAAGATTAATATAAAAAAAAAATCCTCATAAAAAAGTTTTTCTTCTCTGCCCATTTCCTACGTAAACGCAGGCCACCCCTCTAAGCAAAGATAATGTAGCGTAAAACGGTCGATTCGTAAACTAAATCGCTGTGACTAATTCTCTACGTTGAGCGCCTTTTTCCTAATTATCATAATGAGAGTGTTACGTGTCCGGCGACAATTCCACTCGCACGGAGTCACTGCGAAGCGAGCAACGAATGCGAGTAACAAAAATGCGCGCCGTTTACACCTTACGAGAGTGGAGCATGAGAGCGTGGGATATTTAGGTTCTTATAGTGGTTGACATGTTTTATGGGAGTATGTCATGGAAAATTACAAGTGCGAGGTTGAGGGTTCATTCATAACATCCTAGTGGGCACTCTTCTATTTTCAAAATTTAGTAAATACTCTGTAATGAACTATTTTATCATTTCACTAACGTTAATAACAAATAAACTTGGTATTATACTATTATGTTCACTTGAAAAACCTTACTTACCCCTAATTTTGCGAATTAAAAAAAATTCTTTTTGAAATCGGGACATTGAAATGTACCTACCCCACTAAGTAAAATAAAAACAGGAGATGACACTCGATTATCGACCTTGTCACTGGTTGCAACTAAATTGATGGGAAAAGGGGTCAACAAAGTCTGAAGCTAGAAGCATATGAATGAAAATTATATTAAACTTGTATTTTATGTTTTTATGATAAGATTCTTTATTCAATATTGACGTTCCAAACTATTATTTTTAACACTAACATCAATTTTAAATTAAGATTTATTCACTTGTGGACAAGATAGTTTTAAAATTATTTTGACATTTTAGGTTCGCAAAAATAAATTCATAACATATTATATTACTACGTCAAAATAAAATATAAACCATGTAATAGATATTTATACACCAAGTGAGATACATGAATGTTTATTCAAGAGAAGAAAGTTTAGCCCCCGAGCCCGAAGGGCGAGTGGGACAATTTCTTCGAGTGAATAAACATTCGTATCTCACGTGGTTTATACAATATTTTATTCAATTTTGACGAAATTATTTCAAATATAATATGAATTATAAAATTATTTTGACATAACAAAAAAAAACTAATCAAAGTAGTCGTTAGTTGCAAGTTGTCATTGTTTTTATGCATTTTTGACGTATTAATAACGTCAGAGTGATTTAAAAATGTGCTGAGTGATTTAAAAAAAAATTATGTCACTTGTGAATAAACATTTATTTAAAGTTGTTGCTATGGAGTTAATAATAGCAGTTTAAAACGTCAAAATTGAATAAATAAAGTTTATAAATATACGTATGATAATAGAAATAATATCCATTTAAATCTTAAACTGACTGCGGCTCCCACCCAATTTGAGTTGTTTCGGAGTAAAATTGTGTGACATGGAAACACATTCAAAATCATCTCCTGTTTTATTATAAAATTTTTGACCATTTTTAACACCCTGTATTCTATTTTATAATTTTTGGTCAAACAATTGCAAAAACTTTGCATGAATTTGTCAAAAAATTTCCGTATGCGTTGGGCATATAAATAAAAAGTGTGATAAATGTTTATTCATTTACTCGTACATAAAAACTTCACATACTTGTCTAACAATTTGTTGTTTGTAACTGAAACCATTAACTATTTGTAATGTTAATATGTAAACTACATCAAAGGGTTTATCTGACAACTAAAATAACATTCCAGTGTGTGTGTATTTTTGGTACACAATCAAACAAGGATACAGCCTTTGGCGAACTACTTTTGTTCATTTGTGGAATAATTACTCGTAATATATTTAATTATTTTTATGTTAGGTGGTGTTAAATGCTTGTTTATTGCATAAATGAAAACGAGCCGTGGGCGCAATCATCATACCGAACCCGGACATCTACCCTCAGAAAGAGGACATGTCCGGGAAAAAGGACGTCTGGTAACCCTACTAAAAGGTAATCAGAAAGGCCGCACTTCATCCGCCCTAGTGTCCACTCCTGTCATAATATAAGTATTATACTTCGTGATATAGATTATGTTTTATCGTGTGTGCGGTTATCAGCTGTCAACTCACTCATTGTGCAATACATAAAATATAGGAAGACACATTTTGTAAATGATTTTGATCAATAAATTGATATACCATAGAAATAATCTAGATGATATAACATTGTATTTATGTGTTCAGAAAATAAATACTGAAAAAAATGAACCCGTAAAAACAAAGTTTTTGACTATAAATCGTTTATACCGTTAGTTTTATTTAACGTGAAACATGGGGTCTTTCATATCCATGGTTACGAATTTGACAGCAATGTATTAGAGCGATTCATTTAAAATAGAACATAGACTGTCATTATCAAGTAAATATTACCTCTCAATTAGGGTTGTGTTGTTGAAAATAAGGTATACAATTGAAGAAAAGGTGCAAATGATACGTTGGTATAATGCAGATGTTAGCCTCAGACAAGTACCTATCTGATTTATTTCGTGTATTTGAGAATTTGTTATAAATTGTATTCTGAGAAAATATCTATGTTACCTCACGTGAACCACCCCGGTCAGCGGAATACCAGCGAACATGACGTTCCCACGACGGGCATCGCATTTCGCCAACACATGAAATGTACTTAGTTTATAAAAATGTAATAATGTAGAATTTAGTCAGTCTGTTATGTTATTTCAAAGAGCTAATATCTTGTAAAGAGGAAATAAAAAGTTTTTAAAAACTTAAGTTGGAGAAGTGACAAATTAATTGGCGCAGTCTAGTGTAGGATTCTGAAAGAAGTTTCACAGTGAAAAATTCTTCAGTTTCAACTGTTAATCAGAAGAACGAACCCGACGACAATTCACCGAGAATTCCTCATCGGCATCGAAAAATTCATCAACAAGAAGTCAACACGGACATCAAATGAAGATCACCGTATTGATACTGTAAGTTGCTTATCCTTCCACATTCCCCTGATTACATGACAGATTCCTCGCGTTCATCCATTTCCATAGAGGAAAATAGTGAAAACGAGTTAGATTTAGATTACAGCTTTAGTTTAGAAGACACTCATTTAAGCTTAATTTTTTCAACATTAGAAATTAACGAAAGAATAGAAAACAACAATTGTTTAATCATGCCAGTTTTTGAAACAAAATTGTTAGACATAGTGCCTAAATTCGACGGAAATCCAGTAGAACTTTCCGCATTTTTAGACGTAGCAAATACTTTAATTAATAATTATTGGGACGACACCCCTCAAAATTTAAATTGTGTTCAAAATCTTACAATAATTTATGGAATTTATGCTAAACTTGTTGGACCTGCACGCGAAGTGTACTCCACGTGTACAGCCAAGGACTGGAGATCTGTTAAAGCGGCGTTAATCGCACATTTTGGCGATCAACGTGACGAGAACGGATTATTGTTCGATTTAGATCAATTGAGACAAAAAGACAGTGAAAATTCACTAATATTTTATTCAAGAGTGCTATCAAATCTTAGTGCATTGCATAATTATCTTGATATTCACGAAAATACAGCTGCAATTAAAACAGTCAAAAAGAATTTTTATAATACACACGCTTTGAAAATGTTTTTAGCTGGTTTAAAAGAACCTCTTGGTTCAACGATCCGAGCAATGAAACCCAACACGCTAGCAGAAGCTAGACAGTTTATCATTTCAGAAAATAATATCCGACACTTACAAAGACCAAATTTTGAAAAAAATAATAAAACACAAAATTTAAGACCGATTACTAATTTTCCGAATCAAAAACCGCAATTCTTTTCTCCACCTTCCACTTACCTATCATTAAGCAACAATGCATATCAGTACAGTAACGAAGAATGCATCGATCTACAACCATCGGAATATTTGTTTAAAAGCACAAATCTGCTACCACTACAGAAGAACCAAGAATGCCTGATTTCGATTTTATCAACCGAAACTACAGCGAATAATTGTCAACAAGTACCAGTTAAGATAAATCAACAAATTATCTTAAAAATCAACGAGGCCCACTACATCGGAATATTTCCAAAACAACAGAGAATTCAAACCACCTGCAAACAAATTACCATCGCTTCAATTCAAGGAACCTATTTACTTATCGTTCCTCCTAATTGTGAATTTAAAACAAATTCCTACGTATACTCAAACAAAGAGAAGACGATACCCGGACACCCACTAAACTTAGAAAAAATCAACATGCGAAACTCATCTCGAGCAGAGGTCGAAGAATTGAAATTGGACAAATTATCACTGGACAAATTACATCAAATTCAACTCCAAGAAATGGAAGAAACGCCTATCGATCCAATCAATCTCCACATCAATTACTCAATTGGACTTACAACATACATCGCCATCTTCACTGCAATAATAATATTTTACTCTATTGCAAAATTAATCAAAGCAAAAATTTTACAGAATCCAAAATCAAGGGCACCCACAACCCCGAAGGCGGTCGACGAAACTCAAGTCGTTCCACCCTAGAGTTTCTTCTTAAGGAGGGAGGTGTTACCTCACGTGAACCACCCCGGTCAGCGGAATACCAGCGAACATGACGTTCCCACGACGGGCATCGCATTTCGCCAACACATGAAATGTACTTAGTTTATAAAAATGTAATAATGTAGAATTTAGTCAGTCTGTTATGTTATTTCAAAGAGCTAATATCTTGTAAAGAGGAAATAAAAAGTTTTTAAAAACTTAAGTTGGAGAAGTGACAAATTAATTTCTATTAAATGTTTATATTTCTTGCAACTTTTTTCACATCTAAAATGATTAGAAATACATACATATTTTATTTGCTATATTCTATTTTAAATGAAACGCTCTAATACATTGCTGTCAAAATCGTAACCATGGATATGAAAGATCCTATGTTTCACGTTAAATAAATCTCACGGTATATGAGACTCGATCGATATTTATTTATATTTTTGTTTTCATTGTAACTCTTTCTTAGATAGTGTGTTTCAAGAAAGAGTTAAAAAGAGTAGGGTATGGCGGGAGGTCTTGTGCTGGCCAAATCAGATTTTTTCTTATACCAAAGTAAATGTTTGGTAACAACGAGCCTATGTACCAAATTTCAGAGTTAAAAAGCGTAGGGTATGGCGGGAGGTCTTGTGGTGGCCACATCAGATTTTTTCTTGTGCCAAAGTAAATGTTTTGTCACAACACAACGAATCTATGAGCCAAATTTCAAATTGATTGGATATGGGGAGATTTTTTATTGTGCCAAAGTGCATTGATAGGTGACAAAAGTCTATTTCCAAAATTTCAGCTCGATAGGATCTCGCGAAGTGGGTCATTTTTGACTTTTGTTTTTTTGCCGTACCTACGTACGTAGACAAGACGATGAAGTTAAGAGGAATCCCCACTAGTTTTGAAGATCCATTTAACGAATGAAGCGATGCCGTCACAAACCATTGTTATCCATTGTGACGACATCGGTTGATTCGATGAATGGTTCATTCCGTATTTAGCCATTTTCTACTACAAAAGGGGTTTCGTTGGGCACATGAAATTACCACTAATTTTAAATATTTTTAAACAATTTTTTAAATGAAAGATTAAAGTCTAGGCTATGTCCGCTTAGTGTCACTTTTTTAATTTTTACTTTAGTTTTTTAATATTTTATCTTCAAAGTTCTTAAAATTTTACTAACTTTCGAGCTTAAAAAATACATGTAAAAATTTAAATTAAAAAAAAATGGCACTAGACAGACCTAGAGACATCTTTTATCTTTAAATTTAAAAAAAGAGCAAACAAATCTGACCAAAATTAAAGTCAATTTCATGGGCCCAACGAGAACATATTTTTGCTTAATTTTGTAGGGGTGGGCATTCCTCTTAATATAAAGGATTTAACAACAAAGTATTTAGTAAATATATAATCAACTTCACAAGTTAAAAGCATTTATTTGAAGTAGTAAAATATAGTAGTAAATGACCAAACAGCACACAATCTAATCAGATAACCATTTCATAAACTATACTTGTCCTAGTATTAATCTCTCCACCATAATTATGTCGTGACAATATGCATGCAATGTCCATTTTCCACTTCGTGCGAATGAGAACTAAACACACTTTTTACGGCTGCAAGTGAACCACTTACATATTTAACTTCAAATTCATAAATATATTTATCCGAGCACGAAAGCGCCACGTAGTAAATAAAACAGAAGTAAATAAGAACTGATTTAGCCCCGGGTACAATTTTTCAGCCACGAACGTGTCGCGTGGAGAGTGCAACTGCTTCAGAATTTAGAAGAATTTTATTTTCTTACCTCGGGTGAAATGTTTGGTGATATTTCGAAGCGAGTTTTGTTGCCCTGGATTCTGGATTGGAATTGTAAAAGTATAGTGCAGAACTGTGTCGCTGAAATATTTGATAGTGTTTCGATTCGAATTTGGTTGGCAGTTGGAGTAGAGCGAAATGTACTCAATGAATTATTTTATTTATTTATTTTGCTGGTGATCATTTACTCCCAATTATAGAACAAGTTTGACCTATTCGTGTGACGTCCTTTGAAATTCAAAGCGACAACGATCCTTTTTGTAATCAGGACTACGTTTAAAACGATCAAGTGGTCAGCTTGAAGCATCCGAGTGCGATTTAATTGTTAGATGATTTTACAAGTTAACGACAATCACACACTGCCGGTCAAAGACTTGAACCACGGAACTCCGGGTTCGTACATCGTACGTAACTAATAATAATAAACTAAATAATTCAAGAATTTTTAAAACTTATAATAGCATAATTACAATACCTTCCTTTTAATGATAAATTGTGCACTTACATAATTATGTTAAGCTGCCCATCTACCTTTTTTTCCGAATTCCTAGAATACCTACCCCAGATTTTACTTTTTTTTCTATTCTATTCTTTTCGCCACTACTACGGCTGCCTGAAACTAGCCCGAAACTTGTACTTTGCCGCATCCTAGCTATACAATGTCATTTTGAAGTTCAGATTATTATTGACTTCAGGATAATGTTTTATAAACATTTAATAGAGAAGGAATGGATCTACAGATGTGCCTTTTTATAATTTTAAATATTTATTTCTATCATGAGATATAACCGTGTAAAATTTGAATAAATTGGATTTTTTTGAATTTTTCGGAATTTTTATAATCATAAACAATTTTTTTATTAAAATTTTAAAAAGGTTCATCTGTAGATCTATTCTTTCTCTATTAAAATCTTGTTGAAATAATTTTACCATTCTTGTACTGGCCATACAAAACACACACTACGTTAGTACATTTTATGCTGAATTTTAGGAGGTAGTCGGTCCTCTTAAGTGAATATTATACCCATTTAACTTTATACGCTAATTACGAATCAAAAAGATTTTTTTTTCAATTAAAAAAAATACTTTCACTGTATTAGAAAACATTTCTTGTGTCACTATTATTATTAAAAATGTAGCCTTCATTTTTGGAATTTGTAAAAAGTAATTTTTGATCTATAATATATATACTTATATCCTTAACATATGTACTCGAAGTTACGATACACTCTGTATATTCGATCAATAATTTACCAACAATTTAAAAAAACGCAGCAACTTTTTACGACAAAAATTCATTTGCTTTTTGTTCGTGCAGAAAAATAAACATGTACTTTTTTAAACTAACTTCGTTAACTTAAAATTATAATACGTAAGGTACTCGCGTCTCGGGACCGGATAATAAAATTCAATTTTAAAAAACTTTGGCTCGTTGCAAAAACTCTTCTTCATTATGCTTTTAAAAATAATCTGATTACAATATACCAAAGCGTATTATAAAATAAGTTGATAAATGTTTTCATACTCGCAGAACAGAATTTTCACAAACTTTTGCAATTAAATTAGTTAGTTATTTATTTCTTGTTATGGTAAGACTGAAAATATAACACAAATTTTATTTAGACATGGAAGATGATACATAATTATTGTGTTTGCATTTTTCAAACACAATTCTGTTTCAGTATTTTTAAACTGATTTTAAATGGCAACTGTGCATTTTTTGGAACTTTGTTTAATATTAATTAATAGATATTTATACACCAAGTGAGATACATGAATGTTTATTCAAGAGATGAAAGTTTAGCCCTCGAGCCCGAAGGGCGAGTGGGATAATTTCTTCGAGTGTATAAACATTCGTATCTCACGTGGTTTATACAATATTTTATTCAATTTTGACGAAATTATTTCAATTATATGAATTATAAATTTAATTTGACATAACAAAAAAACGTATCAAATTAGTCGTCAGTGGCAAGTTGTTTTTATGCATTTTTGATGAAATAATGACAGTTTAAAATGTGTTGAGTGATTTAATAGTTATTTACGTTATAAGTCCGGTAGATGAGTTTTTACGGTACGAGTAAGATGTTTCCGAACGAGGCGACGAAGGAGCCGAGTTAGGAATGACGAATGACGTAAAACGTTTTATTTCATACCTGTGTTGCATTTTTGGACCAAAGTTTGCACCCATTCTTGCCTGAAAATATTTTTCTAAATACAATCAGGTCGCCTTGGTCTCAATACAAAAATTGAATTTCAGTCCGGAAAATGAAACATTACGGTATTGTTCTACTACTACTACTACTACTATTGTTCTACAATCCTGTAAAGTAGAACAATACCGTAATGTTTCATTTTCCGGACTGAAATCAATCTCATAAAGAAGCAAATGCAACACAGTATGAAATTAAAAAAATTAATTCACTGGCGAATAAACAGTTGTTTAAAGTTGTTGCTATGGAGTTAATAATAGCAGTTTAAAACATCAAAATTGAATAAAAATTTAAAAACTAGCAAACATAAATAAAAGGAGTGTAATTGAACTGAAATTAACTATCACGTTAAGTCATTTGGCCGTGAAAATAAATGGTAGAAGATCCCCTTAACATAAAACACATTAAGCTGTCAAAAAGCTATAACGTTAGTACCATTATAAAACGATGAAACGATTCCCGTCGAAATAACGTTAAGTTAAGCGTTCAAACGAGGCCAATCGCAGTGCAACAGTTTTCCGGAAACTATCAACGAAATTTACGTTGTTAAATGAGTTTAGAATTTCGAGGGGTTATAATTGAAATTGTTGGGCAGTTATGAAAGTTTTATTACTTTTTCCAGTTATTAATAAGGGTTGAATATTTAACGTTTTTGTGCATGGGTTCATTTGAAGCTGATCTACCTAAATATGCATTTTTTAATAGAAATCGGTGACAATTCAATTCTGATGCGACGAATTTTTATATTCATTTTTATGTTGAATATTTAAAACAAATTCATTAATAATTCATATATTTTCTTTTATATTTCCAATAATTAAATTAAAACATTATCGTATTTAAATTTTAAGTTTTGAAAATCGATACTATTTATTAATTACATCAAATTTTATGCTATGAGCTCAACGGAGCAGTTAAATTTGAATCAGTTTATAAATTCACACAGTTCATGATTTTTTTATGAGATTGTAAATCAATAAGTTCGAATAATTTTACTGAAAAGTACAACACTCTAGTTTATATTTTTGGACCATAGCAGAGTTCTCTGTGCACTCGATTGTAATAATTAATTTGTTTTGCTTTACATTTTGCTTTAATATGTACTACAAATTTAATATAACTTTGAAATTTTATTAAGAATATAAATATGTACCTATATCTCAGCTGTAAATATATTTTTTATTATTACGTCGATATTTTCCTGGGCTAGTGCCTTGAAATATAATATTCCATATTAGTAGTAAAAATGTTTTACAGTTTAGATAATATTAATAACTATTTTGACAATGTCACTAGACGAGTAGTTTAAATATAAACAATTTTAACCTCTAAAGTACCTATAATAATGTACAAATGAACATTTTGCTTTCAATATTTTGATTTCTACACCGTGTAATAAAATTTGGACTCACCCTTAAATATAAACACCTTCAACAGTTCTGGATGGCAGGGAAGGAATCCGAAATAATATTAAAGTCAACCTCAAACACTATATAAATGTACAGTAAACATTTGTCTTCAAAATCACGTCTTTTCACAATAAAAATCACTCGCAAACTGAAGGCGAACAAGTATATTCGAGATTTTCTGCAGGTGATACACGTACATTGTATTAGTGACAGCAGATCTTTTAATTTTAGTTGCAGCCTGCACTACTATAGACGTTTTAAATCCATATAGGAGTGACGTCATATCATATAAATTCTAACCACCACGTTCACAAAATAAGCTAGGTATCTCTTTCTTACATTTTACTCGTATAAATCTATACGCATATCGTATGTCATAAAATCTTGATGCATACAAATAATTTGCTTGTTTTTATGACGTCACTCCTATATGGATTTGAAACGTCTATACAAATGTAATACACTATATAGACACACAAAATGGGCATATACGTATATAAAACTTTAAAAATTTGTAAATGTTATACCAATCGAGCTAAAATTATGAAAATTTGAGGAACTCAAGCATGAGGAACACGATTCTGTAATCAGATTTACGATTTTTGTCTTAAAAGGATAAAATATTTAATGATTTTTCGAAGTCAACTTTATCGATTACCAATTTTCAGATTGTTTTACAAGAATTAGTTGCCAATTTATCTAGTAGCCAGTGTTGTAATAGATAACAATATTTTTTATTTAGATAAAGATAACTTTTTATTTATCTAGATAAGATAATATATAAACATTGATAAAATTATCTAGATAATAGATAAAAGATAAATAATTATTATCTAGATAATTATTAGACAATTTATAGATAATATAAAGAAATATAAAGGACATGTTATAAAGTATAAGCGATACCAGCTGGAGAACCGGTAGCGATGCAAGCTTGTGCGTTGTATGCTTGCACAGTTTGATTACATTTGAAAAATAGATAAAGATAATTTGTAATTTTATCTAGATAAGATAATAGATACAAATATACTATCTAGATGATTTATCTAGATAAAATTATCTAGATAAGATACAATATTGCTAGTAGCAAGTATAATTGTATATAAGCAAAATAAATAAAATAATCTATACCAATACTGAAATACTGAAAACTTAGCTAGATTTAGATTCTAAATAATGCATTCGTCGCATTCATATTATACATAATATATTTCCTTTCCGAATGAGAACTACAGTTTTCCATCTCTTAACATCTGAACATATTTTAATATCGTCTCCAGTTTCATAACCAGACAGAGCGCTGAAAGCTTGAATTTTTCATTTCCTCTCCGAAATAAACAGTACAAAAAACACACTTATCTCAGTAACCCAAGATGAAGATGGGAAGATGAACTCTAGAATTCTACATTAAAATGCCACCGAATATAAATATAGCGATGAGTTCTGATGTAATTTAACTTGTTTCACAGTGACTTCGTGAACGCTGAAGTCTGAAGTAGATTAATATTGCTTTATTTGCATAAGGATGCGAATTTAATGCCTGCAATGCAAATGTAAATGATTGCAAAAGTCGTTTTTGATAAATTTCAGTTTTATGTTTTATTTAAAAAGATTATTATTGCCATGGACAAAATGACACAGTTCTATTAATATAAATAATAATGGAGCAAAGTTTATATTTTCTGTGTTAGATCGAAACACTGAAATAATTTTAAATAAAGCTGCAAAAATATTAAAGTGCTGTTATAAAATAGTGTAGGAAAATGAACATGTTCAGATGAAATTACACAAATATGCAAATATTTTTTTATTTCTAAGTCTTTCATAGTACATTTTCATTTCATCAATATTATAAATACAAATATAAGGATAAAGCATATCTGAACGATGTTATATTATATTTTTTATTCAATTTTAACGTTTTAAACTGCTATTATTAACTCCATAGCAACAACTGTTTATTCGGTAGGTACTGAATTACAAATTTTTACTTTTCACATTTTCACTCAACTCATTTTAAATGACTCTGACGTTTTCAACAGTCATTATTTCCTCAAAAATGTATAAAAACAATGACATGACTGACGACTACTTTAATTCGTATTTTTTTCTTCGTCTATTTGAAAATTTCAAAAGTAGGTATACCCAAAGTGTCATGATATTAATAAAGGAGTAGAAAGGAATAGATAAATAAATAAAGAACAGTGTGATAAAGACACAAGGATATTTATTTATTTATCAATTCCTTTCTACTCCTTTATATTTGAAAATATTTCGTCAAAATTGAATAATAGTAATTTGTGCACTTAGGGAGGGAAGCGTGCTATTATTCCCGCGGGCGAAGCGGCGGTCCGAGCGAGGGCGCTGGTTTCGTCCAAGGGTGTAATAGCTATATTACTCCCGCAGGCGAAGCGGCGACCCGAGCCGAAGGCGAGCCGCAGGCGAGTCCGAGCGAGGGCGCCGGCTTCGCTTAAGGGAGTAATGGCTATTACTCCCGCGGGCCAAGCGGCGGCCCGAGCGAGGGCGCCGGCTTCGCCCAAGGGAGGATAGCCTTCCCTCCCGTGGGACACACAATATTTTACGTCACGAGGGCCTCGAAATCACCTTTCTTGCAAGCGGGAGGAAAACAGTATTTTCCTCCCGCCAGTAGGGGGAAGAAAACAGTGTTTTCCTCCCGCTCGGGAAGACCGTACTTGCTTTCCTCCCGCGCGGGAGAGAAAACTCGCTTCCCTCCCTCTATTAGCAAGAGGAAAACACTGCTTTAGTCCCCCGAGTGACGTAAAATATTGTATAAACCTCGTAATTACTTATGGTAAATTTCAGATTTTTATTTTGAGCAATATCGCTAGAATCGTGAATTCTTATTCTATTGCAGCAATATTGCGTTCAACACGGGTAGATCCTTAAGGATTTGAATCCCTCAAATTATTCGTAAAGACTTACAAAAAATATAACAATACAACAAATTCACTTTCCATCTTCCAGATTTAATCTCGCACACACAATTCCCACATCTGCATCTCTAGTATTCTATCTAATATTGTATTAATGCCCTAACAATTTGCATCGTTCATCTCCATCTGCGCCGACACACGACAGCAAACGTCCTCATCCTCAGCTGCTAACTTGGCATGTTTCCTGCCAACAACTACAGAACTGTGACGACATCAACGCAAAATCGATCCGCATTTCGTCTTCGTCTTCAAGCACGCGCTACAAGTTACAAGGCAAGTCAATTACAAGAGACGCACATTCGGAAACGTGTAGGTCTGTGGATTGAGTTAGTAAGAGTTTACTGGAGGGGAACATGTGAAGATGAGCAAATAGAAAATATTAAACAGTCGTGAATTGTAAATGTTTACAAAATCGCGGTGTTACGTACTCGTAGAGCGATTTTAGCACAAAAATGTTAAACCGCGGTTGCTTACAGTGGAGACGGGAGTGGGCTTACGCTGGAGCATAAAAAAGTGATGTATACAGGACGTACCATAACCTGAGGTACATATTGTAATGATATATATATAATTTAACAAGGACCTGAACCGAACCGGAACATAAACCGAAACCGGAGCGAAACGGCTTATTTTTATAAACATAAACCGGGACTTAAACCTTTTCTAAAATAAAAAATCTGATGTGGCCAGCACAAGACCTCCCGCATACTCTACTCTTTTTACTATTACCTATACAAATCAAGATCCAAATATTTTTGTATATTTTTTTTAAGTACACCACAGGATTCATCGTATCAAACTACATATAAATAACAATTTTCTTTAAAAAATTATGTCGGATACAATATTAAATGCACTTTGAAATATTTTCAAAATGTCGAAAATTTTCGATTCACTCGATTGGCGCGACTAAAAAAAATTTTGGTTAATACTTTTTGAGATAATTTTTGCAGGTGAAAGACAGAAGTAGCTATGACCGTTATTTTTTCACCATTGGATTCCTCGCGTCGAATTACATATAAATCCAAAATTTCGCGAAAAAAATTCTAACGAGTACAATTTTTATGAAGGGTTGGCTGAAAATTTGACTATATACTAATTCGACTCCGAGGATTTTAAATCTGTAGTCGAAATTTATTTTCAATGGTTCAGGTCCCTAGTATTTAATGTATTGATTCTGGAACAAGAAGATTTTTTTTTAAATTCCTATAAATAAGGGTAGTTTACTTCAGGAGAACATATTTAGTACCAGTGAATACAATTTATTTTGAATATAGAAAGAGTTATGTGTCCTGCTTACTTGGCAACCACAATGCAACCGGGCACCGGCTAGTAGTTGCAACAAGAACTTTGAATCACCCCCATTGTCCATTAAACAAATATTTTCTGGAGCTTTTTCTCGCTTTTCTTTCTTTCTGTATACTTCCCTCTCTCTCTGGGCTTATTATCTGTTACATCGTCGAGATACTGGTGTGGCACGCTATCAATGAATACACTTAAGTGAAGAGAGCAACTTGAAGTCGCAACAAGACAGACAATAGCTACATGAACTTATAAGAACCTGGAGCAAGCCACTCTGAAAGGGTTTACAACTTGTTGAGAGAGATTTGTAGAACGCAGTGGAATTGTCTGGTGATGGGATTCTTCATGCGAATTGATTGGGGATCATTCAATATACATTTTAATTAGATATTAATTAGAAATATTAAAAGTTAATAAAGAAGACGATGTACCTACTTATTTTGTACTTTGTTTTGAAATTTATAACTCATACCATGCTTATAATAAAGTGCGGATTATATGCATTTGCATATACAGGTTGGTGAACATACAACACAATCAAACTTTCATGCTAGGTATCTTGATATATTTTGTAGTAGTGTCACAAAACGAAGTAATATTTTGTCTGACAAAAAGAGTAATGAATAACAGAAGAAATAATAAAATCTAAAAGTGCATGTTGAATGTTACCAGTAAAGTAAAAGTAATTATTATGAAAATAAAGCAGGAACATATTTATTTTATTTGTTAAATATTTACTATAAATATTCAAACAAATTTCCTTCCTCTGCCAAATAGTAGCCTAAACGATTGTAAAATACAGTTCTAACATTATTTAACATTTGTGGCGTAATTGTTGCAAATACATCTAAAATTTTAATTTGCAGTTCATCCAGGGTTGTCACTCTTTCTTCTTGGCAACTATAAATTTTAGTTTAATATAACACCGTAAGAAAAAATCTTGGGGAGCTAAGTCCGGAGACCTATCTGGGCCAATTAAATTTGTGGTATAAAATTTATATTCGAGATATATCGTTCATATTTGCTCAAATCAGAGTCAAGCACATTACCGCTGAAAGAAAGGTTTATCATGCTATTTATTAAACTTTCGAAACAACTCACTATACCTAGTGCTTTTGTATAAGTAAGGTGAATCGTAAGACAAAAGTGACTATCATTTAAGCTGACTAAAATACAGAAAAATTGCGGAGCAAATTGTTTCCATATTTTCATTTTTCTTCGCTGTGTTTTATTTCCAAGGTAGAATGCAATTATTATTTACGCAGCTTTTTATAAAATAATATCTCGTATTTAAATCTAGGTCATTCTAATTTGCATACTGAGATAAAATGAAAGCAAGTGGAAAAAATTATGCAAATTTTTCTTTACGATTACTTCTACTGACCTAATGACCCATTCTTGTAATTAATACGAATTAATATATAGCAAAGTAGCAATGAAACAAACTACATAAACACCAACTTAGAATTTACTGTATCTACAATAATATAAACTGATTTACTAATTGCATGTTTGTATCGTGTTATAAGTAGGTACTTGTTATTTCTACGACGAAGAAAAAAATTGAAAATTTGGGTATCACTAAAGAGTCATAAAAACTACATTCTTTGATAGTTTAGAACTTCCATGCAAATTGTAGTTCTTTTGGAGGATGACTACCCTAAAAAATTTAAATAGCAACCCGCCCTGTCGAGTTTCACCTTATTTTAAAGGTAATTTAAAAAAAAACACATCCCCATAAACCAAAACCCGATATCTTAATTCTTTTAAGTATTTATTTTAATTATTTTCATGTGTTTTGCATGTTTATTACGATTTTTATAACAAATGGTCAAATTATTGACCTTCTTCGGTCTCGTAATGACCCAAACGGTTAAGTGATCCCCAAATTTTCAATTTTTGTTCTTCACTCGTTCAAAACTTATAGCTCCATCCCGGAACTTCTGGAAAATTGTGTATACATGAACAAAAACCTAAGAATTTCATTCTAAAATTAATGAATCTAGAAATAACTGCCCAGAATTCAAATTAGTACCGATGTAGCTAGTAACAATACTAAGTACTAAATTTTAAACAACAAGAGCTCGCCAATAAGGCGTTGTCAAACTTCCATAAATCTATAATACTCCCAATAAAGAATAGTAGATGTTATTATGGACTTGACTAATTCGTCTTGGTGCAGTCAGAATCTCAATCCTTGCGACGAGCTGTGAAATGCAAAGCGGCATCGGAGAGATTCTCATGCAACCAGTACTACATTAAAGACGATCAAGTGGTCAGCTTGAAGCGTCCGAGTACGATTTATTTACAAGATATTTGTACAATTTAACAACAATCACACACTGCCGGTCGAGAGACTCGAACCACGGAACTCCGGGTTCCTACGTCAACACAGCTACTGCGTAATAATGTTTGTAATAAGTAAACCGTCTAATTTTGAACTTCACTTAGTTTGCCGTAAGCAGCTCAGCTCTTATACGGCTGCACTTAACTTAGTTAAAAACTATATCCTATCAAAGTTAGTCGTTAAATCCACCACTTAAAACCCGCGTTTCGGTGAGGAATTTTATTTCGTGTCGTGGCAAGTGAGTTTTAATACTAAGGGATTTTGTGTTTACAGTTCACGCGACTTGTCATGTCACGTCACATGTGAATGTGACTAAATCCCGCTGAAACCACTTTAAAGCCTACGTTCTTTAACTTTCACGCCACAGAGGTTATGTGAACAGAACTGAAATATTGTAATGGGTTTTTACAAGACTTTTCCGGAGATTAAACATGTCATAACATTGTTTTGACAAAATATGCTTCCAACATTATTATAATTTACAAAAAAAAACTTTAAATGTCGTGTTTGTCCATTTTTAATGGAATAGCAAAAAACTTAGAAGCAAACAAAATTATCAAATGTTTGAAAGACAACACACGCCTACTAAAATGTGAAGAAAATCTATAAAAAACACGTTAATTATGTTAAAGAACATCTGTATGCTATTGCTTATTTTTGTAGCTGGATGGAATCTGTTAGCTTCATTTATGATCGTGAGTAATAGTATATTACAAACCGAGCAGGAAAATGCTGCATTACAGCCGAGCGCTGTATTAAAAAAATATCTGAGGTGTACAGTACCGAGGTAAGTTTATAGTTTGTTCAATTCGTTTAGCCTACTAGAAAATAGAGATATATGACAGAGTTGCTAAGTTACATTATAAATTTGTTTTTTATTTCGTCAATTTTATTGGAAAGTCGGAATTATATTTCCAGCTACCTGGGAAGTGAAGTAAACAATGACTCGCTTCCCAACTGTCTAGAAGGTTGAAATTGCACATATTACTAACCGATTATAAATAAAATTTATATATCTACTGTCAGGCTACCGTACTTAAGTCATACCGAATCAGACGAAACTGTTTGTTACTCCAAATAATTTATATAATTTTATTATTTATATCATACAAATCACAAATATTATATGCAGGCGAGAGATACACGACAATTTTCATCATACATAATACAAGTATTACAGGTGTGACATGGACATTATAGTTTTCTGGAATATAAATACACAAGATATCTATTTATTAACTAGCTAGTAGCAGATTTTATTGTTTTTAATTTTTGCGGTGTGTTTTATTCACAATCGCGGTATTCAGACGTAGAATCCCACACAAACAAAACATTCCTAACCAAATTACGTAAAATTGAATACATCCAGTCCCAGAAAACAAACACGAAACCCAGGAGGCCTGAGTTAATCCACATAATTTTCACTTATTCATGAGTGAAGGTTAGTAAACTTCTTAGCTTCGGTTGATCCCGCTTTCCTTGGCTTCCTCGCGTGTTTTCCTATGCAAATCTCGGCGTACGCGCATTCGGCGCCGCGGTGCCTGCGTCCATAGGCGTCCAACGGGAGGAAAGAGGGGGCACTTTACCCCCCTGATATTTGGTTGATGTACAGTAGCGGAAATGCATTTATATTGGCAGAAAATAAAATGACAATTTTATAGATTGATCTTGCCTTATTCCGTGTTCACACAAGGATTTTTTGAGAATTTCCAGAAAGATAATTCTCCTAAATTAAATCTTCAGTGAGCTTTAGTAAAGAATATCTTTTAATTCATTGATAGCTTCAACAATTATTTGTTCAGGATTCAGAAGCATAAAAGAATTCTCAAAGAATTCATGTGTGAACCAGGAACAGGGCATTAGGTGACAGACTGTGGTTCTGACAACTTAGGTTCGAACCAAGTCAGGTACATACTTCATTTTAAGGTAATGAAAATTTTCAAGCAGGAGTTTTTTAATCGTCGCCATTTTAAAACGCGTAAAATTTTTCCAACAGGTTATACTCGTAGTATATTATAGACTAAATTATAAGAAATCTTGTGGTTTAACCAGGTTTATAAAATCTATTTTTGTTTTCAAGTAAATTGAGATTGAAAATGGCAAAATTTTGTCATTCATAACAGATAAATTTTTTGATGGAATCGTGTTCTTAAATAGGTACTTGATGATAATCAAAGGTAGATATTATAATGGATGGTTTAATATTTCAGAAAAAATTGTTCGAACCAAGTCCGCAAGTTTAACACAAAATTTGTCTCTATATTGTATTATTTTTATTAAAAACCTTGGGTATCTACCTTTGATTATTAATAGAATCTAAACTTTTGTCTCTGAAGTCAAAAATATCCTGACTGCTTTGACCTTCCAGTAACGTCACAATTTCTAGGTCAGCAAAATGATTTATGTCTCAAATTCAGTAAAAATCATCCATTTCAATATTTATTACAGAGTTTGCAACAAGTGTTTTAGGTAGAATGTGCTTTTTGAAAAATTCGCATTCAATGCACAAAATCAGTGTGGAAATTATTTTCATTTACTTTCGTCATCAATTTTAATATCTGATGTGAATTCGCACTTTCTTAGAAAAAATAAATATCTGTACTTATGAATCAGTTTGTAAAACTACCACATCTATGTTCGGTATAAAGGTGTTACGTCCATGGCTCCGTCGGCCTTTTGCCTCTTTACGCATTCTAATATTCAACGAAATGCTCAAGTATAGATGCGTATCAATTACTAACCGAGTGCGTTCGTGACTCAATCTCGGCCTACTTACGTCGAACACGAAGCGGCTAAATAATAGAACATGTTTGGACAGCGGCGAAGTGGCTGAGGCATTAGAAAACTCCAAAGCTGCAAAGGTCGAAAAATGTCAGAGGGTGGCGGGAGGACTGTCACTAAGCTAGCTCAAGTGGTTCTTATTTTTATTAGGATAATTGTTTGCTCTACTTACGAGTACAATATACGAAAGTATATTAGACTATTAGAGATATTTCCTTAATAGACCGGGAGCTCATGACAGGTGATGGTCTCCGAATTCAAACAGCATGCTTTTGGAGGTTAGAATATTGACCCTTTGACAACAAAGAAAAGCGGGTATTAAACCCTTGCACGCTTTCCGGTCTGGAAAATAGCATTTTTCCACTTGCACAAAAATGTTGTGTTTTTCTCTGATTTAATAATGCAAAATGCATCAAAAGAAACTGAAACACATTTAAAGTCTTAAAAATTATAGGCATGTGATTCGCAGGATCCCAAAGGGCTCAAACGGTCTCGTGAATTTGTAATAAAAAAATATTTGTTTTCATACAGCATGCCAATGATTTGTGTTATAACACCTATAACCAAATTGGCATGCAGTCCTCGTTGGCCCAAAGGTGGAAAATTAACCGGAAAGAGTGCAAGAGTTTATTTTGTTATTCATTAATAACGGACTCCTATAATTTTGTGAACAAAACCTTCATCATCTAGAACGGTACCTAGTAATTATTATTTTATATGATAAATACATAATGTTCATTACATTCCATTGTGCAGAATGCAAAATGAATCACTAGAGCTGAATCATTAATAACAAATTTAATCGAATCAACCATTTAGATCAGACATTTCAGCGTATAATCAGTTAGATTAATATTATATTAGCTTCAACAATTCCACTAATCATAGTGAGATGATGACAAGCTACCTACCCAAGTTATTCATATTTAATACAGCGTTGAGATCGAATGCTTTGCATTTTAAATGAATCATTTTATATTTGAAAGAAGAATATGCATTTATGTATGAATAAAAATGTTTTTAACGCTCGAAGGCGACCAGCTAAAACTTTTTGTAAAATTATTGTTGTACACATTGGTCCTTAATTATTTCGGCTTAATTTACGGTAAATGTTTGAGCCCCGCAAGGTTCGTATCAGGCTAGAAGCCGAGCGAAACGAGCAGTGTCTTTGCTAATGTAGTAGCTGCGCGCGTTAAAAATGTTCTACTTATTCCGTGGTTCAAGTCTCTTAGGCCGTAAAATTATAAAACATCTTGCAATCAGATCGCATTCTGTCGCTTCAAGCTGGCCACTCGATCGTATTAAATGTAGTCTTGGTTGCACACTAATCTCTCCGTTGTCGCTTTGAATTTAAAGTAGGTAATTACGGTATTTAGCACATTTCATATAACTCACTTGCCACAATAAAATCCCCAGAACATCACGCTTGTTTCTTGCTATATTTGCCTATTAACATCCTATTAATATTCTAGCGATTACTAATATACGCCCTTAGATACATTATCTACTCGTATGTAACATCCCAGCATTAATAATTTGGTAACAATTTCCCAATTGTGTAATACATGTAATCCTCTGAAATGTTTGTATTGAGTATATAATTTTGATCGTACACACGTTGTGGCTAAGATGAACTTACGTAATATCACTTAAAGTACAAGAAAACATATTTTTAAACATCCCATGGATGGTTCATGTCAAGTGAGACTACTGAAGGATTTTTTTAAAATTTACTCCCAATTATTAAATGGTAGATATTATTACGGTAGAATTTCAGATCGATTCAGCATGTTTACGTCCGATCTTTTAAATCTAAAGTGACATTGGAGATATTTTTATGTAACCAAGACTTTAAGTCGATCAAGTGGTCAGCTTGAAGCACTTAAAGTACAAGAATAAGATATTTTTAAACAACCTATGGACAATTTATGTCAAGTGGGAACTTTGTCAAATTATATTACTTGTAATAATTATTTTGTCCTTTTATAAATAAATTTGAGTTAAATGAAAAAATAAGTGGTAACTTTTTTGTTTTCTTTCGATTTCAGCGAAGAAAAAAATCGTGCAGGCCTCATTGTGACGCGTCTAATAATAATTTGTTGACGTTGGAAAAGTAGTATAAGAAGTGTATTCTTTGAGAACGTGTAATATCCATTAGGTGGGCGCTTAAGCCCGTCTGTAGCGAAGCCCTTTCCGTTGACACATTGTCTTATCCGTATATTTCTAAGATTTCTATTCTTCGCTAAAGCTCGTGTTTTCTTGCGTTTTTTCTTCCTCCTCGCGAGTGGCATTACGAGCATCTTTTGTTCTGTGGTTCACGCCTGCTCGGATCTTTCATCATGTGTTGTGCTATTGTCCCTTACGTCCAGGCGAAGGGACGACGAAGTAAACGCTGAAGGGCCGTTCTGAGTACCAGAAAAACAAAAAGACGAAAAAACTAGATATGATGAAACACAGATTGGGTGGGAACTCTGCTGGAAATGAAGAGCGAATAAAAGAATGAACCCTTAACTCTAAATAATCACGAATTTTTTATCCAGTTCAAGGACCGCATATGCCGGACAAACTTGGTGGTATTTTTATCATAAAAATTTCAGTATTACTTTAAATTAATGCTGCGATTCTGCGCAGATCTATAAGTTTTACAGATTTGTAAATCTATAAATATTAAACAAAATCACATCAATGTTTGTTGACATGTACAAAAATAATCATATGATTATAGATTTCATTGCGATTTTGTTTAATATTTACAATTTTATAAATCTGTAGTAACTACAGATTTTTACAGAATTGCAGCATTATTCATAGAAACAATTCCTTTGTTACTTGGGACATAATGCAAGTATTTTTATATAGGTTTTACAGCGTTCATAGTAAGAAAAAACGTTAGAATAAGGGTTGTTCACGTAGTCTACTCGACGTAGATTACGTGTAATTTTACGCGTAGACAAACTCGTAATCTACGCATTCAGTATCTGTGTAGACAATATAACCACTATACACGATGTAAACAAAGCACAAATCACACGAAAACTAATAAAATTATAGGTTAGATTTTCTGACTATAGACGAATCCATAACAAATGAATTTGTCAGGGGGCAGCTGTCAAAATGGTCTTTTATATTAACTTTAAATGTAACTGTCAACATAATACTATTTTATATGCAGTTTTATAGGTATTTTGTATCATGAAACAATTATTTAAATTACATTTTGACAGAAACTGTTCCAAATTTAATCAAAAATATGCAAATGTGAGGTTGGAATAGTAGGTTGCCCCCTGCCTATGACGTCATTCTGGATTTTTCTATTATTTACATTTTCTACGCAAAGTCTACATTGACGTATAGACGTAGAAAATAATACTTTACGTGTAGATGAACAACATTGGTTAACATCTTAGACAAATTAGAAGTTATCAATTTTAAAATCTAAAATGCAAACAGTTGATTAAGTTTTGTCATGTTATTTAAGTTTTGTCATATACTTTTCTTACATTTCTTGTAACAAGCTTCAACGGCTGTAATCTGATAATATTGTTATACCCATTCATTGTAAGGTTTACTAGTTTAATGTATCTATGTGATTGTCGTTAAATTGTAGAACTTCTGGCAGTTAAATCACACTCGGATGCTGCAAGCTGACCACTTAATCATCTTAAATGTACCTAGTTCTGGTAGCAAAAGTAATCTCTCAGTTACTGCCTAAAATTTTAAACACCGTCGCACGGATTAAGAATCTTGCACCAAGAGGAATTTGTCGAAGTGGTTGCATTTTGACAATAACATAAACCATAATAATTGAAAGTAAATCTTATTGAATGGTTACCATCAAAATAAAAATAAAAACCTAAGGGATAAATTGATTTCTAATATCCAGAATCTAACCAAGGTAAATAATATATAAGTTCAGTTTCAGTTAGCTATATAATGGTGTAATTTGCTGTAAAATTGCATTTGAATTTAATGAAATCGGAAACTAATAAAGATATATGAAGCCATTTGGCGCCCAGAATGGGTCACCCTCCGAAATATTCTTAAACAACACCAGACCGCCTTCCTCTTCCGGTCGTTACATAAAGAAATTCAGCACATGAATATCACCATAAAAAATCTATAGGAACACTCCATTCCATCCATAAAAACAGAAGAAGCGCGAAGACATATTCCGGTCGTTGTTCGTTCCATCTAAAAATAGCTGAACATCACGCGATCGATACCACAAAGACCAGATTATTTGGGACTTTTTGCTTTAAGTGCAAATTTACACTATTGGAGACGTTAGAAATTCTTTTCATATCTTTTCATTCTTTGCTACACTAACAATTGTCAACAAATAAATGCATTTAAAAATATATTTCAGCAGAGACACCAAGGAACACCTATGAACTAATTACAACTTCTGACCGGGGTTGTCAATGAAAAACGTGGCCAGTCGGTAAACCTAATTATCCCTTAACCGTGGTTTATATTTTACTTTGTGTGTGGATACTAGAAGTCAACTTTTGTGTAGGTACTCATAGTCGTTTGTTTATTGTTTTTATTTTTAATTTTCGGCTATATTGAATAATCACTTTTTTACCATCCGTCATACCTGTAAAGGAAGGTATACTGCCCTCCTAAGCACAGAGGGGGTATCTACATTTGTTTAGTTTCGAGATAATCGATTTTTTTCACTTAATACTGTAGTAATTTTGTAGTGGCTTGTACATACCCCTAAGTTAAATGAACGTTTTAGACTCTTTCGAGCGTAGATACGGCTTTAAAACCTTAGTTTTACATATATTACAACCTCTATAGTTACTAAACGATTCTAACTCATTTTTCAAAAAAATTGCAGATACCCCCTCTGTGCTTAGGAGGGCAGTATAGGAATCATGCTAAAAATCGGGCAATGCTATTTTATTGTATGAGCACAAAAAATTTCGGTAAATATTGTATTTCTTTGTAATGAGAATAAGAGGAAAAATATTTGCTACATACTTTATAAAAACAAACAATTTGTATCTGGCAGCATTGAAGAATTGTAGTAAAATTTAAAAATTAAATTTATCGTATAAAACTTTCAAATCTTGTAATCCATGATCGGCTGATATTTGTTTCTGAGTTTATTAAGTTTTTTGAATGTGCTGTACACATCAGATTTTTGTAATGTAGATTGAAATTTATTTTTATAAATAGCATCATAAAATTTCGTTTAAATTTGAAGCTGTATAGGTTTTACTTTCCCTACGCCAAATATTTCAATTTGAAACCTTTCACTTCAAAACAGACCTCGTCAACTTTCCAAACTAATAACTTAGCCATGTCGCATTTTATTCTTTCTAATTTCCTGAACCAGAAAATATTATAGTTTATTTCCCAGTGGATATAAACTTCAAACTCGTGGAGTTTGGACTGGATTCGCTGCATTTGGAATATTTTTACTGCACCAGCAAATCCAAAGATAAATCACTTCGTATCACAATAAAGTTATACGAAGTTTTACCGAAGTGGCCCAATATTGCGATAAGGAAAGTTGCGCCACTGTCAAACATGGAAGCTGAAACATTTTTCAGTAAGAGTAAGTGGCCTACATTTTTTGGCAAAGAAGAAATTTTGTTTTTAAAGTAAAGAAACTTAATTTTTGCGCAATTTGTATTTTATAACTTTATAGTCCTCATAATACATGAATCTTCAAGGATCAAAACCCATTAAATCCACTTTAGTCAAATTTACAGAAACACAAGAAAACTGTTTAACTAATTTCTAGCTGCAATTTAATACTTAGTCCTGTTTTTAAAACAAGAAAATTTTGATGTGGCCAGCACACGAACTTTCGCCTAATTCTGCTTAAGCTTGAATTACATTATACTTTTTTCGGCTAGAAAAAATAACTTTTTTTTAGATACTTAATTCGGCTAGAATCTAGTTTTAAAATTTGTTCTTGCACTGACATATTTTATTTAGCTCATCGACCAATACTACCATTGAAAATTTAAAAAGAAATATAATTGTCAGTTGAGGTTGTCAACGTACTCGGTTAATGTATTAGTGATGAAGTTTTATGTACCTACAATTTAGTTATTCTGCTGTCACTAACTTTATTATTTTTGAGGTTATATAAAAAGACGGTTCTAGTATGAAACTTGGATCGAAATTTTCTTGATTTACATTATCCAAGTGAGCATTCTAGAATTAAGTATGAAAATTGTCAAAGTTTCTAGCCGAAAAAAGTATAATGTAATTCAAGCTTTATTCTACTAATCTAATTAATAGTTTTACTTACATTTTAATAGTTTCATGTTCATGTAATATATAAACGATAATGTAAACCAAGATGCAAGCAAAATATGTCGACTGTACTGTCACTGTCATAATTCTAATTTTGTGTAAAAACAAATTTCATATCATGTACAACAAGATATTTGAATTTCAAACAAGATACTTGAATATTAGTTGTACTTTATTTTATTGTTAAATACTACCAGATTCTGCAAATTGTATTTAAAATTAACTGTACCCATAGATATATTATCTTTTATTTTTAATTGAAAAATTGTCATAAATAAGGAAAATTATATCAAGCTTCAAAAAGTACTACTTCCAGTTTGCGGATTTCTACAAAAATCTTATCCGGTGTTAAGATCCTTATTAAAACCTTAAATATGAAATTTGGATATTAAACGTTTGATACTTTTTAAGTTATAGTGAACGAAAAATCGTCACATAATTCATACGTCCATACACACAGACATCATCGTGAAAATAGTAAATTCGTATTCTAGAAACCCTGTAACGTGCTTATCTACCAAAAACTCATACTCGAAAATTTTGACCCATTACAATACCTCTCTTATAGAATACTGAGGTAAAGAATTATCAAATCTTATTCTGGCAAATTCCTATTGCCTCTTTCTGACTTTCTGTTCCACAACAACGCACTACAAATAGTTCCCTGGAGACTTGGATCTCTTTCTGAGAACTTTCCTAGTTTCTTGCAAACAAGAAGGCAAACCAACATCACCTTCCTTTTGCTGGAGTCAGCGACTTCTAAAGACAAGAACAAGTGGTCAAACGGTCGGTTGCCGAGTGGTTTGTGGTAATTCCGCCGGATGCACACTTTGTGGAGAAGAATAAGAATACGTACAGCTGCTGGAGTCACGCTCGATAGAGTTGAGGATTGAATAAAATGAAAGAGTAGATTACAAATTTGTTCTTCTTTTGGATCAGCAAAATTATTTTTTGTGGCCGATTTAAACCAACCGATTAAAATAAAATAAGAAAGAATTAATCTTGTTTGCGTTAGAGTTTGTATCCAAATTTTTTTATGGTGTACCTACTCTCTAATTCCAACAAATAACGCTGATAATCGCTCACACGATATTATTATGTCTATACCAAAGACTCCTGAAGCTGTCATGTCCAAGTTGAGAGATAATATGTACGAGTATGTATGTAAAAAAGTGAGAAATAGACACGAACATGACAATAACATATATCTACCTAATTCTAATTAAGATTTAATTTTACAAATATTAATTAAATATTACGTATTTTTATCGTGGATCTTATTTAAGCGACTCGTCTAGGTTTTTTTCCGAATTCCTAAAATATTCTCGAATTTACTTTTTTTAAATTCCCCTCTTATCTCCACTAGTACAGTTACCTGAAACGAGCCCGAAACTTGTACTTTGCCGCATCCTAGCTATGGAATGCCATTTTGAAGTTCAAAAATACTGTAAAAGTGTTTTCGTTGCGAGTAAACTGTCAGATTACTATTGTCTTCAGGATAATATTTTTATAAACATTTAATAGAGAAACAATGGATCTATTGATGTACCTTTTGAAAGTTTTAAAAATTAATTTCTATTATCAGATAGGTATAACAGTGTAAAGTTTTGGATTTTATTTTAAATTTATCGGAATTTTATAATCATGCACAATTTTTTAATCAAAATTAAAAAAAAAACACATCTGTAGATCCATTCTTTCTCTATTAAATTCTTGTTGAAATAAAACATTCGCTACGTTAGTACATTTTATGCTGGATTTTAGGAGGTAGACAGGCCTCTTAAGTGTAAAGCTTTACGTTTCGACCTCTTAACATAAACATTGTTTTAGTTATAAGACATAGCTTTAAAATGTTTGACTTATGTAAATGTGGCTGACTGTTTCCATCCCATCTACTGTTTTAAACATTTTGTCATAGATTTTGTCGAAGGTATGTCAAACATCTTAAGGTCATGTCACTAAATCAGTATTTACATTAAGAGATCTAAACGTGGCTTTACAGTACGCCTGTCCAATCAGTCAAGAAACATAAAGACATCATATTCGTCACCAATTAAGTTCTCTCTGCATATAATAAAACCATTTCCAGCAAATAACTTCAACCTCTAGTAATATCTTCAAACAGCGGCCAATCTTGCAATTTCCTGTACAGCAATAACGCGCTTTGGCGCTAATCGATTTATAAATAATCTCCGCGCTATCATGCAACGAGGTGAAGCCGCCAAGCGTCGGTAACTTCGACGCTGTCG
Source organism: Agonum fuliginosum (assembly GCA_947534325.1). Lineage (NCBI taxonomy): Eukaryota > Metazoa > Arthropoda > Insecta > Coleoptera > Carabidae > Agonum > Agonum fuliginosum. The sequence goes on along the minus strand of OX384034.1, from coordinate 3,043,170 downwards.
ACGGCGCGTCCCGACGCATACAGCAGCACAATTAAACCCGTGGAGCGGAATACCAAAGCTGTGATTGAAGCAAGAAATAAAGGAATGTGAGAGTGGAGTGAATATAAAGAGAGATAAATGTTGGTGTTCGGAAATTATTTTTATTGATTATATTACTGTACTAAATACTTCCATGTACAACTACCCACTTATCATATCATGCATTATTATCAAGAAGCAGTACCTAATCAGTGTCATTGGTTTTTTAGCACAATTCTGATTCAAAAAAATAAATTCAATTTTATTTATCAGCATTTGATGTAGTTTACAACGACTATTTCCCTAATAAAATTTAAGTCAATCAGAAGTCTGACATTTCTAAATGTCGTCCAATCAACGTAGAATTTTGATACGACGACGTGGCAAAGTGATTCTGACTTGCTGTCAAAAGACATTTTTAAATTTTGCTTTATTTTTCATGAGAGAAACAACGTTTGGCTAAATTTTAATCGGGAAATAGTCCTTCGAATATCCCTCGTGCATGTAATTGTCGATAATTTCCTCAAGTTCGCGAAGCACTTGGGATATTATATATGATAATTCCACTCCTGTATAAAGTAAGCCATAAACAAAACACAATTTTATCGCTTTGACAGCAGATAAAACGGAAGGTAACTTTTTGCAAGCGACAAAACCTTATTTACCTTTTTCTTAACAACCAAACAATAAACAAAACAATTTTTGCTTCATATTTCTAATATTTGTCAGTGAAATGATTCGATTTTGGGAATATTTGTGAAGAAGAATCAAAGGAGTCTTTAAATTATCTCGTTGAATTACACTCGAGCATTTTTTTTCCTCCGAATAAATCTCTGATTGACATCTCAACTTTGTCACCTGACAGCAATTTGACTCGAAAATTGTTTTAAAATAAAATCACTCCACTTACGGTGTCGTAATTTTATTAAACAATTTTTCTTTTCAAATTGCTAGGTAACAAGGTTTCCATACTAACAGAAATTTATCAGGCGAAATAAAAAGCTCTTGTGTAATTACAGCTGCATAAATTTTAATTGAGATTATTAAATTCATAGAGTGTACTCACAGTATGTAAGGCTGCCTCATACAAATTTGGTAAACAGCGCAGGTAATAGATATTTCGTAGAAATTTTGATAAAAATTTTAGTTTTTACAAAAAAAAATATTGAAATCTTAAGAAATGTGAGATTTTGATTAACCTTCACAAAAAATGATCCTTCTGAAACGTTTTGTTGAAAATTTGTTCCCCATGTAATTCGATGCAAGAATTTCAATGTCGACAAAACCTAATTTCTTCTCAGCATTTTCAAGATTGTGGTTAGTGGTTAGCTTAGCGGTAAGAAGTCCGCCTAGCATGCTAGCGGTCCCCAGTTCGATTCCCAGCACAACCAAAAATAATACCACTGGGTCCGAGTGGTTGGATTCCACTATAATAACATCTACCATCCTGTAATTGGGAATTAATCCTGTAGGTTGGTTACCATCAAAAAATATCTAGGGTAGTCAATTTTTGGAAAACCAAAAAAATTTAAAACATTAAAATTTCAATTACAAAAGCAATCGATCACATAGCACACTCAGCTATCTACTCTTTGTTAAGATACATTTTTTGTGGGTTATATAAATAAATGACCAAACTTTCCTTCCCATTTTACGTTCCCCGATAAAACATATCGCCACCGTACTCGATTTCCGCATTGCCAACTTTAAAAACAGAAACTATAAATCGTTGCAGACCTATGTACAAAAGTTGCAAGTGACACGTCTGATTAAACGGTCGTCGATAATACAGAAACCTGAAAGAGTGGCCTGCTCCCAACTGGACCCGAGCACAACCAGAGCCAGAGCAAACCTAGGTTAGAACTCCACCGCATCTGCAGTGGGCCATTAATCAGCCTCTCTGTGTGTGAGTGTGTGTGTGTTTGTCGAACAAACATGTCGCCTCATTGCGCAGAACGAAACGGACGCTCTACTGCGCATTTGCACCTGTGGGGGCGGGGCTTGTATTTGTGGTCTTAATCATTTCAAAAACAATTGGATTGATGTGTTGTTGTTTACTGGTGAGGGATTTGTTTAACTTTGGATTTGCACAAGATATTTATAGATGGCTTAGGCGGGAATTTCGAACAGTAAACAATCGAAAATCAGATTAACTGGGTTGGAAATTTAAATTAACAAGACCTCAAGTTATTAATAGGCACCAAATTACAAATACAAACGTATATTTTCTATCACGATTTTTACCTAACTTGGGTGCGGCTGCCTCACATATCGTGTAAGAATACACCTCTTAATAAAAACATCATTACTATGGTGATTTTAAACAAGCAAAGTAAAAGATTGTCCACTAATGGCTTTGCTCAAAATTTTACTCACTAGTGGGTAAATTATTATTACTTTGCTTGTTGGAAGTCACAGTACAATGTTTTAGGTTAGAAAATAATATTTTTTAAATTTTTAAGCAGTATTGGATAAAACGTTTACTTTACACGTGGGCAAAAAGTAATGGTTTACTCGAGAAAATAATCTCACGCGGCCTTCGGCCTTCTCTCTTATGTAATTCCATACTTTGCTCACTAGTAAAGTAAATAACTATTATCTTCATCGATGATTCACAGTATAAGTGGATAATAAGTGTGAAAGATATTTTTTTTATTTTAATGATGGTGGTTCAAGACTCTCAGCCGGCAGTGTGTGAATGTCGTTAAATTAGAAAATCTTGCTATTAAATAGCACTCGAGAGCTTCAAGCTGACCACTTGATCGTCTTAAATATAGTACTGGTAGCAAACCAAAGTAAAAGATTGCCCACTAGTGGCTTTGTTCAAAATTATACTTCCTAGTGGGTAAAATATTACTTTGCTTGTTGGAAGTCACCACAGTAACAAGGTTTTAGGTTGGAATATAATTTTTTGTAATATTTAAGCAGTATTGGATAAAACGTTATACTTTACACATGGGCAAAAAGTAATGGTCTACTCGAGAAAATAATCTCACCGGCCTTTGGCCTTCTCTCGTGGGTAATTCCTTACTTTTCCCACTAGTAAAGTAAATAACTATTATCTTCACCAGTAAATCACAGTATAAGTGAATGATAATAATAATCGTGAAAGATATTTTAAATTTTTATGATGAACCCAGAGTTTCGTGGTTCAAGTCTATCGGCCGACATTGTGTGATTGTCTTGCAATCTTCCAATTATATCGCACTCGGACGTTTCAAGCTGACTACTTGATCGTCTTGATGCTGTTTCCATGCGAATCTCTTCGGTGCCGCTTATATTTCAAAAGTAGTTGCACGGATCGAGATTTGATTGTACCAAGACGAATCGTTCTAGAAGTGGTTTGATTCACTATAATAACAGCTAGTATTCTATACTTGAGAGAAATCCTATAGAATGATTACCATCAAAATAAAATTAAAATTGAACCTCCTTAGAAGTCGTACTATGACGATATCTTTAGGATTCTCGTCATTAATTTCAACTATATCGCAGACTTTAAAAATCTGTAGGGTTAAACATATTTTCTCTCAAGTAAGTTTTAATTAAAGTGCCGAATGGCAATTACGCAGAGCATTTCATATCGTTTGTTCAGAATAAGAAAAGAACTAATTTACCAGCAGAAGTTTTTCGTTTTTCCAAGGGTCCGCCTGAATAACTCGAACAATGTCTTGGAGTTGACTCGGTAGAATGAGAATTATTTTATTATTCGTAATTGCTACAACGACTGAACTACGATTGGCATTTCATTATTTTGTGTATCATTAAATTGATTTTCAGTATATTATAGTTGTCAGTATGGAGAACTATTTTCATAAATTAAACTTTGAAAAGGTCTGGTCTAACCACTGGGATGCAATGGAATATTCAGTACCTACGTTATTATCCTCTGTATAATGTAACATACGGAATATACTTTTAATTGTACAGTATATGACGTAAGATCGGTTGGGAAGTTTTATAAATGGACTTAAGGCGAATCTTGTACTAAATTTTATTTATTTATGTCAATTAAAGGTTAAAACTGTTATACGTTTATAAGCATTCCTTAAAAACTGCTGTCGTTAAGAAGTCTCTCGGCACGTAGGTTTAAATAATGAACAATAACTAATCGAAATCAAATCGTTAAACGTAGACTGTCATCAGTTCGATTCGATATTTTTAAGGTAGGTAAGTGACATTTTAAATTTAAGGAATAGCGACGCAACTGGCCGTAATCTGAACTAATGTTTACAATAAACTCAACTGAAAACAATTTTCGAACGTGCTCACAAAAATTATTCGTTTTAAGTGTAACTTTTTTAAATTCAAATAAAGTCAGCCCTGTTCGCACGAGGATTCTACTAAGATTCTGAATCCTGGAAAAGAAAAAGTTTCAAGATTCTGAATATTGAAAAAAAATTAATTGGTTTTGAAGCAATAAATAAATTATAAATTCTTCGTTCCCAAGATTCATTGAAAATTCAATTTAGCGGCACCGCAATTTAACAGGTAATTCTCACTAGAAAGAAAAAACTTCTTCTTTTCCCGGATTCAGAATCTTCGTAGAGTCTTCAAAGCATCCTCGTGCGAACAGGGCTTTAGAGTGCTTAGATCACGTTCGGTTTCTTATTAAAACTTAGTTCCGCGGAAAAAAGGTACTGTAGTCATTTTCTGTCAAACGAATATTATGTAGTGCCACTGCGATAAAAGAGTTTTTTAATAGGTACCTTAAGTAAAGCAGAAAGTAAGTGAAGAGCACTTTTTAAGTATTTTTGAAATTAAACTGATTTTTTTTACATTTTAAGGTTAGGATGGTGAGCTTAGTTCAGCATGCAATCACATCGAGGCGGCAAAGATAAAATCAGAACGAAGCGGCACGGTCAATCGTTTATCGTATTACTGTAGACTTATTTGAACAGTTTTATAATACGAGGGTTGTCCGTAAAGTAAGGTTCCCAGTGATTTTTCACAGTGTAAAACATGTTTAATTCTATGAATGCGAACATTTTTGGAAAGTTTCCTATTTTTCTACATAGTCGCCACTGCGGTCAATGCATTTTTGCATGCGGTGTACGAGCTTTTGAATGCCCGAGTCAAAAAATCTGCCGCCAAGCCACGCAGATACGTCCGGAACGCTCCTCATCCTGGACGTCAGTACGCCCGTTCTTAAACTCTTGCTTGAACTCTCTGCACCATTTGCGCACGTGTTGTAGGCTCATACACTTGTCTCCATAGATTTCGCATAGCTGGGAATGGGTTTCTACCGGCGCAATGTTTTTTGCAGATGTGAGCTGCACTCGGTGATCCGTTTCCTGTCTGCAAAAAACATTGCGCCGGTAGAAACCCATTCCCAGCTATGCGAAATCTATGGAGACAAGTGTATGAGCCTACAACACGTGCGCAAATGGTGCAGAGAGTTCAAGAACGGGCTTACTGACTTCCATGATGAGGAGCGTTCCGGACGTATCTGCGTGGCTTGGCGGCAAATTTTTTGACCCGGGCTTTCAAAAGCTCGTACACCGCATGCAATAATGCATTGACCGCAGTGGCGACTATGTAGAAAAATAGTTAAAAGTCTGAACTTTCAAAAAATGTACGCGTTTATGGAATTAAACATGTTTTACACTGTGAAAAATCACTGGGAACCTTACTTTACGGACAACCCTCGTATATAAATATCCCTTCTTCAATAATTGCGCAACGTGACTCGACGCGGTAACCGTTCCGCCCGCTTCGCTGGTTTCCGTTCGTCGCCAAGTCTTATGCAAATCTAAACCTGGAGAAGTGAAAGCGCTTTCCAGGACTCTCTACGCCGAACGTCACAGAATGAATCTCTTAAATTCTGGAAACTGGTTTTATGCTAATCCGAATTTTTATCTTCTGTTCCATTTATAACTCCGCATAAATATTAATGAAAGTTTAGCGGATAATTCGTATTTGTGGCTCATGTGCGCAGTGCGTGGCTGAAAAATGGGCCACTGCAACAAGTTTGCATCGATTTCACAAGACTGCATAGATAACTCCCTCGTTTATTAGGTTTACGGCCACTTTAAATTTCAATATCGCGAAGATAGTTCTGAGATTGTAAATGCAACAACTCGAAATTTTTTTGTTTTGTGTAATATTTGACAAAGAAAAATCTACAGAACAATGGGAGTTTCACGATTTTTTGGGATTTTTTATGTTATTTTTACATTAAAATATTGAACCCGTATTTTATCTTTTAGCCAAAAAATTGCTAATTAGCCAGAAAAAAATTCTTAAAGTTTAAAAAAATAAGTGCCGCGAAAAACGATGCCGTGTGTGACGATGTGATGTCATCGGCACTGAGAATATACGTTCACCGCGCTGACAAGGACCGAATACGATACGTAGGTCTGATATTATTTCAACACAGGTCCGTCGTCCTTTCCATAGTCAAAACGATAAAAAACGAACTTACCCGAACAAATCTACTCACGGCTTGGTTTCAATGTTGTCTACGTCACACATGGCGCATTTTAATACACGTTTCCAAAGTGTTACATTTTCATTTCGATAAAAAGATAATAAATTTATAAAAATAACCAATTATTATCACTTTCCTATAATTTATATATGCTGAAAATTGATATCCAATAAGTATTTCTTTAAAACCGTAGGCTTGGAAACCCCCGGATTCAAGAATGTGAACATCCCGATTTGTTACATGTTAGTTTTGCTCATTAACATCCTATTAATATCCTAGCGATTGCTATAGTCCACTCTTAGTAATATTATCTATGTAACATCCCAATGTTAATAATTTGGAAATAATGTCCCAATTATATATCCCATGTAATTCTCTGACATGTTTGTATTGAGAATGTAATTTTTGATCGTACTCAAGATGTAACAGACTTACGTTATATCATAAATTACAAGAATATGATATTTTTAAACATCCCATGGACAATTCATGTCAAATGGGAATAGACATACCAAAAATATAAATTATTAAATTTCCTATATCACGCCTTTACTAAGTTTGGGAATTATGGTGGGATTCTGTTCAAATCTGTAGTTGCTACTGATCTATAAATCTGTAAATTTTAAACAAAATCGCAATTAAATTTATAAGCATATGAACATTTTTATATTTGTCAACAAATATTGATGTGATTATGTTCAATATTTAAAGATTTACAATTTTGTAAAACTTACAGATTTGAACAGAATCCCACCAATAGTCATCGATATAGATATTTTACCATGTGTGCGGTTACCAGCCGTTAGCTCACGGATAAAATCCACAATTAAATTAGTATTCATATCACCCAATAAAACAAAACTAATCAACATCCCTCTAGTTCCCCTTACCGACATAGATGTCTCTATCTGGTCTTGAATCCCCAGCCGCGCGTTCCAGATTCTGCGGCTGTGATTGGTTGGCCAGGTCGCGTCCACAGCCGCCACGGACGACCTGTTATTAATGTAAACGTCCGTACGTGTTCCAGCGACGGATAATAGAATTTTATATCGGCCAATTACTCACAACACGTGCATCGGGCAGGCCATGGAACCCGCCGATAAGAACGCGGCAAATATTTGACGTACGGATGTTCGGATGTTCTCTGATAGGCGATTGTTTGACGGAAGTGGAAATTAATTGGGAGGTGGGTTTGTTTGAACACGAATAAGGAATGTACATATTGGAGAAAGAATTAATTTCTTTAACTGTTGAACTGATCATTGATTATATTTCATGTATGGCAGTAGCTGCGCGGGTTTAAGTAGCCCGTCTACCTCATGAAATCCAGCACAAAACGTACTAACGTAGCGAGTGTTTTGTGGTCAGTACAAGAATGGTAAAATTGTATGTCAACAAGGATTATATACTTAAAGGATCAATTAACAGTTGTACCGTTTTCAAATTTTTATAAAAAAATTATACATGACTATAATAATTCCGAAAAATTCATAAATAGTCCCAATTTATGCAAATTTTACACGGATATATCTCATGATAGAAATTTATTTTTAAAATTTTATAAAGGCACATCTGTAGATAATTACATACATACATTCTTTCTCTATTAAATGTTTAAAAAGGCATTATCTTGAATTCAATAAAAAACTAACAGTTTCCTCGCAATTAAAACACTTTTACAGTATTTTTCAACTTCAAATTGACATTGCATTGCTAGGCTGCGGAAAAGTAAGAGTTTCGGGCTGGTTTTAGGCAGTCGTAGTTGTGGTGAAAATAGTGGAATAGAAAAATAAAATCGAGAGTAATCTAGGAATTCGGAAAATACGTAGACGAGCCGCTTAAGTACAGCTCTACGCATGTGATGACGTAAGAACCCGGCCCGCAGTGTGTGATTGTCGTTAAATTGTAAAACATCTTTCAATAAAATCGCACTCGGACGCTTCAAGCTGACCACTTGATCGTATTAAATGTAGACCTGTTTGCAAATAGAATCTCTCCGTTGCCGTTTTAAATTTCAAAGGCCGTCAGACGGATTGAGGTTCTGACTGCACCAAGACGAATCGGTTGAAGTGGATTCCACTGTAATAACACCTACCGTTCTATAATTGGGAGTAAATCCTTTTGAATAGTTATTACCAGCAAAATTTTGTTACTTGCTATGTTTTAACATCCTATTAATATCCTAGCGATTGCTAATGTCCGCCCTTAGTAAGATTATCTATTTATCATCCAAATGATAATAATACCCCAATAATATCTTTCTCGTGATGTGGCTAGGATAGATTTACGCAATATCACTTAAAGTAAAAGAAAAGATATTTTTAAACATCCCATGGACGATTAATGTAAAGTGGGTATATAGTTAATATTGTTGACCATATTTTAGTTTAATCTTCTAGGAATAAGTGCAATGTGATAATCTGAAAGGCGTGCAAATTGCAATCGTTTTAGTTTTCTATCTCCTTCTCTTCTGCAACAAGTAGTACAGGCGGGTGGGACTCCGCCATTTTTCTTCGCTAATACTCGTGAATTCTGTTTGTGATATCGATTACGTGTCACGCCGAAGGGTAACTATTCTAAATTTAGCAAAGTAAACGGATAATGACATGTTTTTGCGTTACTTATCCATATTTTGCGCAAATAGTCAACTTCTATGGCATGTTTGCCACTTTTTATGATGTGGCTATTTTCAACGATGATCGTTTACCAAATCAGAATATTGATATTGTATTTTAAGCTTAAATAAAGTTTTTGTGGAGTGCGGGTTAAAGGACATGTTATGACGTACGAACCCGGAGTCTCTCAGCCGGTAAAAACATTGCTGTCAGATGCTTCAAGCTGACCACTTGATCGTCTAAAATGTGGTACTACATCTACAATTTTATATAATATTGGGAGTAAATTATATTGATGGTTACCAGCAACAACAACATTCTGTTAAGCCCATTTTACATTGAGCAATATTGCAGCTGCAATCGCAACATTCAGCCAGTTGTATCAATATTGCGTGAGTGTAATACAGGAATTGCACGTTCAACAGATTGTATCAATCTTGCCAGCAATAGGTTGTATGAAATACAACTTGTTCTGTATTCGTTCAAGCTTGCAAGGCAATTCACAGTTATTTCTAGTTATTTTAAGTTTGTTATGATATTACGCCAAAAAAAGAGTATGAAAAAAAACAGCTACAAGACATATATAAACTATGAAGTTAGTTACACAATATGAAGTTTGTAATACAATATAAAGTTGGTAACACATGTAAAAGAAATTCATATATTGAACAATTGTATGTTGCTCAGTGTAAAATGAAAAAATGTCTTCTGCAATTTTCTTGTTCGACTCTGATTTGAAGATTGCAGTTGTCCGTTGCGCTTGCTCAATGTAAAATGGGCTTGAGAGTTAACCAACAAATAACAAACAACGTTTCTTTTAATGTACAAAGGCCATTAAATCAGAGCATAAAATCTATTACTTTATCGGTAACATCAGCAAATTACATTACCATACACAACACAATACATATCCACACTTCTATATCAACAAAATAAATCAAAACTGACCTACTTTGAGTCAGACAAAATCAAGCAATCCATGAATTAATAAACAACAATAATCCAGTGCATACAAACAAAACAGAAACAACATCGATCTACACTTGTTTCTAGACATAAGACGATCTATTTTAAAAATCACCCGCATGGAAGTTTTGAAGTTTGCAAACATCGTGAATTATTTACTAGATAGTTCTGTTGATAAACGTTTGGTGAATTGTAAAGTTGTAGGACAAGCGAATGGTAGATATATTTGCATTTGAGCATTTGTATGACGTATGTGGATTGTACATTGAATGGGAATGGCTTCATCCTGTTAATACTGGGTTTATGATGCCCAGTATATAGGATATATAGCAGTTTAGAGGAGCTTGTAATACAAATATTCTATTTGCAGTATTTGTGCTGCAGACTGGCTTATAAGACTGGGATAAATTTATGGAAAGCTGTATCCATACTGCATGAGATCAAAACAGATATTCTAAACTACCAGGTGCAAAACGGGTCACACTTTCTCAATATTTAAATTATCTAAAGCTGTATACAAGCTTTTATATATTTTGTTTTTGTATTGCCTACATAGAAATTTGAAATACCTATGTATTTTTAAAAGCGTTGTTTGTCATTTCATTCTCTATTTAAATCAACTAAAATTCACGAGATATGTATTCTTAGATGGAAAACTACGAAGCTACCTAAAGAAGGACTTAAAATTTCAAGAACAGGACCTGTTCACTCGAGGAGTCTATGAAGATTCTTTCAAGATCCTGACCCTTGGAAAAAAATTCTAGTGAGAATTACCTGGGGGTCTATTCTGTAACTTACGGGCTAAGAGCTAGCTTTACGCTCTATATTGTGTGCGGGTATGCTGATCCCTTGCGGTGGTTACTCGAAACATAGCATAATGAGTCATGTCGTGTTTCTATCGCAGAGCCATCCCCAGTGATGTTTCCATGTCGAAGAGCTTAGCTCTATCTGATCTGTTTTGACATTTGTATGTTTTTAATATTTTCATAGTTCAACTTTAGTTTTATCAGTGTTTTGGTTTTATTCTTTTTACTGGTTTATTTGGAGTCATTTTTATGTTATACTGTATTTTTTTCAGTATTTTTAATTAGGTTTAAAATTTTAGTTTTTGCGGAACAGTTTATATTATTTGTATAATTTTGTTTACTTGCAGTTTTAATATCTAATTTACCTTGTTTTGTGTATTTATCCGTGACTTATTCAGATAGACACAGCCAGTTACCGTGACCTTGGCCGTGACGTCATTGATAAAGCTAGCTTTTGGCTCTATGTTACAGAATAGATACCCTGTTATATTGCAGTGCCGCTAAATTGAATCTTCATTGAGTCTTGAAAAATAAGAATTTATAATTTATTTATTGCTTCAAAACCGTGAATTTTTTGTTTCCAAGTTTCAGAATCTTGAAATAATCTTCATAGAATCCTCGTGTGAACAGGCCCTAAAGGACTCGACTTTTTATTAGTCATATAAAAATCAGTAATCGTTCATTTAAAACAATGTTTATTAATCTCTTTAAAGCGCAACCCAAATGTAGTTCTTTAACTTTAACACTTGATAGAAATATATGTATGAATTAAATAACCATTATAAACAAAATAAAATTAATTTAAATTTTGGCATATCGTATTTAAAATTTAGTAATTTTGAAAAGTTTTCGGGATCCATTTACAATTTTCTGGTTGCCCTTTGGGCGTTCACTGTCCGTGCAGCCAGAGTTGACCAGACGATAAGGCAGACAAAAAAATGTGCCTACATAAAGCTGAGTCAAAATTCGCCAACTTACTACTTGCCTCAACGCAACTGAGTCAAGAGAAGAACCGACCTGGCCGGCTTCTTCATACACTTTTACAAGGTAACGAAGCGGTTCCTGCCAAAAAATTTGCTGATAATCTATGTCCGCTCGATTAATATTGTTTACCAATTTAAAATTCCCAAGTTCGGCCATCTAGTCGCGTACTGTAATATAAAGAATCTCGAAAAAAGTCGAGAATTTGTATCTATAGTTTGAAAAAATGTCGCATTGCAAATTTTGAAAAATTTAGAAATGTGTTAGTGGAACAGTAAATACAATCGAAACTATTGATTACTAATTTTTTTATATCCAATATTATGCAGAAGCGTTCACATAGCAATCAGGTAAATATCTCAACGAAACTCTACATTTGTCTTCATCAACTGCATTCGCTTCAATTCAACAAATTAACACATGAACCATCCCACTCTACACTTCACATTCCGTAAAATAGCATCACACCAACAAAAACAAAGCATTAATTACACAGCACAATCGCTATAGCAACGGTGTTGTCACTGACACTATTTTGCTACCGTTGCTGTGAAAACTGTCGCATCTACAAAATCTCTATGTAACTTGAACTGCATGTTGTTGTTTATTTCGTTGTTTTTGTCTCGGTTTTGAGACGTTACAAAGGTAACGTGAACGTGAGATGACGAAGATAGAGCAAAGTTCAGCGTGGTTCTATTTTGTTGTTTTTTAAACGATGCTGAAAGTAATTTCTATGTAGTCTGGTTTCTTTCATGTGGTGTACTATGCTTAACTACCACAGGTTAAATATTTAATACGAAAATTCTTAATTATAAAGTTTTTCGCATGGACCATGCATGAATTAGATAATATTTACAAAAAAATTTAAAAGTTTGTGGGAGAAACAAACAACTTTTCTGGTTTGAAGGTAAATAACATAATGCATAAAGTACATTTGTAGGGTTAATTTAATACATAAATATCCATCACTTGGCATATGGCAGTCATAATATACTATGAATATCAGAGATAAAAAATTTCTTGAAAAATTAGGTAGGTACATTTTTTCCAAAAATATATTAATTTTTATCCATTATTGACATTAAAGCATTTTATTAAAACTTCATTTTTAAAGCAACAGGCACATTTAAATTTTCGGTAAATTTCATGTATATCTGAGTCTAATTGGTCTCTATATTGATGACGTGTAAACATTGCATTGGCTATTTAAGAGGCCTGTCCACCTTCTAAAATCCAGCATAAAATGTACTAACGTAGCGAGTGTTTTGTGGCCAGTATAGTAAAACTTCACTCCAACAAGGATTATATACTTAAAGGATGAATCAACAGTAGTGCCTTTTCAAAATTTTAATAAAAAAATAGTACCTACATGATAATACAAATTTCAAAAAATTCATTTCCAATTTACGCAAACATTATACAGTTATATCTCATGATAGAAATTTATTTTTAATTTTCAAAATGCACATCTGTAGATAAATTTTTCCTTTATTAAATGTTTATAAAAACATTATCTTGAAGTCAATAATAAACTAACAGTTTACTTGCAACGAAACCACTTTTACAGTACTTAGAAATAAGAATAAGTACTAGAAATTGCATAGCTAGGATGCGGTAAAGTACGAGTTTCGGGCTAGTTTCGGTCAATTGCAGTAGTGGGGAAGTGAGTGGAGTAGAACAAAAAGTAAATTCACTAGTATTTTAGGAATTCGGAAAAAACCTAGACGGGCCGCTTAAGTTACGTTAAATAAACTCAATAAATTTAACATAAATTATTTTATTTAATCAATCATCCATATCATAATTTAATGCCTGTTTTAAAATATGATTGTTTTCCGACATTAATTATTCCTGTAGTCATTTCTGATATTAATTACATATAATTTAAACATACACTATATCTAAATACTTCGCTATTAATTTCATGGAAATACAGTGTTTAGTGTGTCATACTCTTAAACAAATATAAACATGCAACATATAAATTACTATTTACATTAGCATAATTATTATTGTGATGAACGTAGAGGCTAAACATAAACACTGAATTTGCAAACTTTATTGAAGTATAAAATATTACCCATTTAACATAATATTATTTTGGCGAGCGTAGTTCATTATGCTAACAATATATACGGTTTTCCAAAATTTCCGAGACGGAGCTATAAGTTTTGAACGAGTGAAGAAAAAAAATTAAAAATTTGGGGATCACTAAAGCGTTTGGGTCATTGCGAGACCGAAGAAGGTCGACAATTTGAACATTTGTTATAAAAATCGTAATTAACGTGCAACAAACATTAAAATTAATTCAAATTTAATTATTGAAAGGATTAAGATATCGGGTTTTGGTTTATGGAGATGTGTTTCTTTTTTCATTACCTTTAAAATAAGATGAAACTTGACAGGGGTTGCTATTTAAAAATGTTGGGGTGGTCATCCCCTAAAAAACTCCACGTTGCATTGAAGTTCTAAACTATCTAAGAATGTAGTTTTTATGACTCTTTAGTGTTCCCAAATGTTCAATTTTTTTACTCCCTCTTGCTAATGGAGGGAGGGAAGCGAGTTTTCCTTCCCGCTCGGGAGGACCGTACTTGCTTTCCGAGCGGGAGGAAAACACTGTTTTCTTTCAGGTACTGGCGGGAGGAAAACAGTGTTTTCCTCCCGCTTGCAAGAAAGGTGATTTCGAGGCCCTCGTGACGTAAAATATTGTGTGTCCCACGGGAGGGAAGGCTATTCCTCCCTTGGGTGAAGCCGGCGCCCTCGCTCGGGCCGCCGCTTGGCCCGCGGGAGTAATAGCAATTACTCCCGCGGGCGAAGCGGCGACACGAGCCGAAGGCGAGCCGCAGGCGAGTCCGAGCGAGGGCGCCGGCTTCGCCCGCGGGAGTAATAGCACGCTTCCCTGCCTAGGTGCACAAAATACTATTTCTTCACCCGTTCAATACTTGTAGCTTCGTTCCGGGACTTTTAGAAAACACTGTATTTGATATAAATTTAAAACGTGATTCAAATTGCAAAAAATATAAAATGAAAACCCTTCCATTTACTTGACGATAATTGATTGAATTCTTGTTCGGCTCATGTACTGTCCGTGAATCTAAAGTTGAGCGGTCAATAAAGGAGAGGAAGCTTGTACCTATATTTTACACAGAGCTGAGTCAATGTTCGCCAACTCGTCTGAACGCAACTGAGCCAAGAGAAAAACCGAGCTGGACGACTTCTATATATACCTACTTACATTATTTTAACGGTTTTTGCCAAAAAAATTGCTGATAATCTACGTCCTCTTTATTAATATTGTAAACCAAATTGAAAATTGATCTTCCCTTATTTCGCGTACTGTACTAAACTTTCATTCTCGTTAGTGAATAAAATACAATAAATTAAATTAGACAGAAAGCTAAAAACTTTTTTAAACAGTCTCTCGTTTTCCGAATAAATTTATTCGTAACTTTGTTTAGCGAATGGCAAATAGATTTTCTGAAAGGAGTAGAGTAACAAAGGGAATATTTATCTCGTTTGCTATTTGTTCTGTGGTGAATTAAAGTACAAGATCATGTTCCAAGAATGTAACTCTTACCGCATTGTGCTTCGACTTCGGAATGCATTCATTTCAACTTTACCCGCCTTACTTCTCGAGATTTATTCTGTTAATTTTAACTTGTCTGGTTAGAGCAAAATGAAGCTTTTAAGACGAAATTAGAGCAGGAAAAATCAATAACGGATTATCCAGAAAGCATTTTAAAATGTGAGCCGTAGCGTAAAGTGAATATATAAATTGATGCAGTAACATAAAGAGATTATTTAAAAACAATCATGGCGAATTATATAGTGGGTGAATACTAGTGTGTCACTGTCACGAGCTAATCTATTTATCAACTTTATAATCCATTAATTTTAAATAATACCATAATTAATTATAACGCGTGTATATGATACATTAAATCTAATTTTACTACATATAATATAATAATTGTTTATTTATATTTCAATTAACTGCCGTTTGCCGTTTTATCGTGTGTTAAATGAGGGAGATACTATTTCATCATCTAACCTGCCATCTATTCACAATTTTATTTTAAGTGCTTTATGTTTTAATACCTCGTCCAATAATGGTTACAAAAATCAACGTAACCATTTGGTTGCAAGAATCAATCGTGATCGTGGTATATTTATATAAATTAAAATTATGCTAGTGATAGTTATTTACTTTATAAGTGGGCAAAGTAAGGAATTATCCACGAGGGAAATCTTAACTTACGAGGCCAAAAGCTGAGTGAGATAATTTTCTCGAGTGAGTCATTTCTTTTTGCCCACGTGTGAAGTATAACGTTTTATGCAACACCTCTTAATAACTGCTTAAATATTTAAAAATATTAAGTTCCAACGTAAAACATCGTTACTATGGTGACTTCCAACAAGCGAAGTAATAATTTTGATCAAAGCCACTAGTGGGCAATCTTTTACTTTGCATGTTTAAAATCACCATAGTTATGATACTTTTATTAAGAGGTGTTGGATAAAATTGAATAAGTTACTTGCTAAGCGACTGGTAAAGATGTTGGAATTGTTAATAAACAGGAATGCAGTCAGTATTCTAATTTAGATATTTATTTGAAGAACATCTACGTTTCGTAGCCAATTGCTACTTCCTCAGGATAGATAAAATATTTATGGTCGTAGGAAAAATAGTGAACACATTTCGATGGAAAGTGTCGATCGAATATTCGTGAGATTTCCGACTCGGCAAACTTCGGGTGACATTCTCGCGATATCATTCACTTTCCTCGCTCATTATGTAATACAGGGTGAGTCAGCTAAGTGTTCCCTATTTCATTTGTTTGTAATGTCTCAAGTTTTTGTGTAAAGTCCGCCAAATTTTTGCTGTAAATACAGTAGCCACTTGAGTTTTTGTTCGCAAAGTTTTATCATTATTGCTCTATTGCTTCCTAATTGGTGACTGAAATAATGATTAATTAATTAATGATTAGTCAAACGACTATTTGTAGGATTTTAAAGGACCTTAAGTGGCATCCTTATAAGATTCAAATTCTGCAGGCAATTTCTGAAGAGGATAAAGCAAACCGATTGGAATTTGCAGAAGACGAAATTGAACGAATGAATGAAAACCCTGGTCATCTGAATAACATCATGTTTTCTGATGAGGCACATTTTCATCTTGATGGTGGATTTAATAGACACAATCATCGGTATTGGTCAGATGAAAATCCCCACTGGATTGCTGAACAATCCTTGCACTCTCCTAGAACAACTGTTTGGGCTGCAATTGGAGATTTTGGATTAATTGGTCCAATTTTCACATTGAAGTGAACCACTCGTGAAGTTTTTGTCTGATCGATTTGAAATTTCGGCAGTAAAAATTCCTTTAGATAGTTCATGTTTTGCAAAAATGTCATCACTTTCTGATAAAAATTGAGTAAGTTATAAAAAATCCAAATAGGGAATAGTTAGCTGACTCACCCTGTATATTATTTCGAGACTGAACAAATTATGTCCTTATCGATGACTGACATTCTATTCCATGTTAAACATCATTCTTATTTCGCAATACATACAAAATTCCTTAGAATTCTTTCCAGGACATGCCATTTACCATTCTAAAGAAATAATCAATTTCAAACTTTCCAATCAGCCGTACGATCCCCCATCTCTCGGGGTGACAGAGACACACTTCCCCACTTATTTACATCTCGGGAACAAAAGTTGTAGATGCATCATTTCTCGATCGCTCGCTCTTGCTTTGCTGGGAAGGATTTTCAGCGGCATGTCTTCGGCGATGGTAGAAGAAAGAACAGAACATTGGTAGAAGATGGAACACAACATCGCAGCAGCAATGGTAGATTGTCGAAGAGAATTGTGAACAGTGAACAGCGATGGCAGGCGACAAATTGCGCGGTTGGCTGCGAATACAAGTGACAAATTCGGGTCGATATCTCGCCCTACTCGGGAGCCAGGAACGAGGGCACAGGAACAAAATTCCTGAACATGGAGGAATAGGGAACTCATTGAGAGCAAAGCAAAAACTGGCGCAGTCGCGAACAAAACGCGCCAACTTCGAAATAATCACGTTGTAGTAGTGACTATGCTTTTATAAGTATTTTGCAATAAAATGTAGTAGACGTTTTTACTTCCTTGTACGAAGTAAGGAAGTATTGTAATCGCGAAAAATTTCGGTTCTCAGATTTTGACGGAAATATCCGTTTTGACCTTTTCTGAATCCATTATGACTAGTTTCGACGTGACGTCTGTACGTACGTACGTACGGACGGACGTATGTGTGTCGCATAACTCAAATACGGTTAGACGTAGAAAGTTGAAATTTTGTATTTAGGACTGTTATAGCATCTAGTTGTGCACCTCCTATTTTTGGTTTCAGTCTACAAACCGGAAGTAGTACTTTTTAAAAATATTTCGATAAATATTTAATTTTAGACAATTTTTTTTATTTTAAATGAAAGATTATGTGATTATTACCTATAATCGGTATTTTATAAATATTTTTGTATCTGCTATCATTTAAAAATAATTAAAGTATATATTTATAATTTATAGTATTTCGGTATCTTGTAGTCCATGATCGATTAACATTTGTTACTACGTAAAATTTAAATGATTATGACATGACAGTGACAATAGTAAAATATGCTTTATATCTTCTTCTGCAGTTTAAATAAAATGACTAAAATATATTTGTGAGTATACTAGTATAATAAGTTAAAAGAATTTTTTATATTATTCTACATTTTAGTTATTAAGAAAAGTATGAACACACAAGGCGTACAAGGAAGTCATGTGGTGTCCACGTCAGATTTTTTATTAAATATTTTTTTAGAAGAGAACTTGAGACACATATTTTAGTGACAAAATTTATAATATTAAGCAAAAAAAAATGGTGACGTAATGTAGAGTAAGCTGGAACCATGACTGGCCGTAAGCTATAACAATGACTCAACTATTGAACGCCCCGCTTGTGAGAGAAGCTAAAATAGCCAACCACAGGTTACATTCTTAATATGCTTCCTTCCTATTGTTTAAGATAATTCCGTCACAAAAAATTTTGTTTCTCAATTTAGTAAGAAACTAGTACCAGAGAGTTACATGTGGTTAATTTGATTTATAATTGTTGAGTTACATTGTATAAAATAATACTTGTATTATAATATATTGTATTGTATTAGAATTTCGGGATTTGAACCTTACGGGTTTGTATCTCTAAGGTGACTTGATGGCGCACACACACACACAGTATTAATTGTTTACTTATACTTTGCCACGGCGTTTTTTTACTTTACTACCATGTGTGTTGCCAGTCAACCCGGCGCAAGCCCTTGTTACAGCATTTAGCTGGTGCCCGATAGCTAGAGGTTCCCAAGTTAATTAGATCCCAACTTGGAATGGTAACGGGAGTAGGTATCGATCCAAATCAGGCCGTGGAAATTTCCTGACCTGACCGGGATTCGAACCCACGACCTCTGTAACCAGAGCCTAGCATTCTACCACTATGCTATCCCGCCGTATACGAGTATAAAAAATAAATACTTAAATAACTATTAGTTGAAGTGTGTACACACTCTGGTAAGACAATAGTAAGATTATTAATTATAACAAAATTAATTATTGTAAACAAAATTTTGTTGCTTGATAATGATCAGGATCCTGGTCGAAACGTCGCAAATCTTGTAACTACGGTGTACAATAAAGGCAGTCATCCAAAGAACTAAGATTTATTTATATTTCCAACTTCAGAATTCCTATTTCGGCTTATTTAATATTTCAAAAAAACACCCTGTATAATATTACACCAGTTTGCGGTTACCAGTTGTCAACTCACGGGTACTCATGGTTGTTAGTGGAGAGTACATCACAGAAGAGATTTATGTTCAGTGTACATAACTGGATACTGATTTACCAGAATTTTGAAAAGTCGAAATTATAAATGTCAGATTTCAATCAGCATCTCTTTTACTATTTTTTAATTTCCATACCAGCAAACCACCGTTTTTATATTCTTTACGAACTTACATAAACCTACACAATCCCATGAATATTCATTCCAAAAACAAAACCTTATTTGTAAGATCCGGATCATCCTACAACCGAATAACTTTACTACATCCTACATCTTGCACCCGTGCATTATGTGTCTCCTCCAGGCACAACACTAACACTAACATGTCCTACACGTGAATCTGTGTTCCTATCTCACGTATGTCTGGCACTTTGAGAGTTGGTGTTCTGTGGTTGGACGAGGACTGGAATGTACTGTGCACTGCACGTGCAAAAGGATTAACATTTGCAAGTGAATTAGAACATTAAAACTAGAACTACAGCGGCGGGGCTTGTACTTGAATTGGAATCTAATGAAGACTGCGTTCCACGGGAGTGTATTGGTACGTGATTATATTGGTGTAAGCGGTATTGTAATTGAGGTGTTTATTAGATATTGTAACGCACAGGGAGTGTGCGATGTGCATATGCAGTGTAACAATTATGCAAAGATAGTTTGTAAACTAACGATATTCTTTAACACAGCCGATATGTTGTACCTAAAGGGTATTTTAAAACTTTGTTCTATTATACGTTTAAACTAAGATCATGCAATAAAGTCTATAGCTCGAAATACTCGTAATATAAAAAACATCATATTATTAATTTATACGAGTACCTACATGCTTTTACTAATTTTACATATTACATATTTTACATATTTTTTATACAGGATGATTCACAACTTTGTGCACATATTTTATATTTGAAATGGCATCTTATTGATCAAGGAACTGAAAGGATTTAAAAAATATAGCAATCAAATAGTTGAGTCACTGTTTACTATTTTTGCAATTAGACAATTAATTCAAATTTAATTTTATTCCACTCTTAGTCAGTTATCCATGAAGGATATCGACTCCACGTAGCTCAACACCACGTTTGTCCTATGGAAACGCATGGAAACATTCGTCTAAAATACGGAATTTTTAAAATGCTCACGAAGTTTTACAAATAAACCAAGTTTCTGCCGAGTTACATTTTCTAATCATAAAAGAAAGCTTGTACAAAAGTGCTTAAAACACACTTTTTCATTAATTTTATATATAGATTCCAAAGATTTTTTCAGAACTCTAACTGGGCATAAACCTATATTAATTCTTTCATAAACATCTAGACCCTGTTTTTCCTTCAAATTTTTAATATACAATGAGCAAAGCAGAAACTACTACACCTCTAAACACGCAATATTTTGTTACGTAGACGGGACACTTGAACAATCAAAAATCCAGTGGTTTCTTACGGAAACCCTTGTTAACGAATTTTAAAAAAAAATTCTTTCCGTGATCAGTAAGTGCTATGCTATTAAAATATATGAACGAAGTTGGGAATAATATAAATACTATATATCACGCCTTCTACTCAACGTGAGTGTGGCATATGGCATAAGTGGTACATTTTATGAATATTCCACAAAAATGTTGTGCTCTTAGATTCATTGTTGTTTCCATAATTTATTATATTACATACAATTTAGTTTTCATTGGTATAAGTATAAATGCGGAGTGAAAAGTGGTCTTTATCTTTTGAAGCTCCGGATTCCATCATTCACAGTTCAAATCCGAATGTTGTCGACACGTTTCTAGTAAAATTTGGAAGCAGTACTAAAGCATATTTCTAAGTGCCTACCAATAGTATTTTACTAAATACTAATGTAAAAACATTGATTAAGATTAATTTGAGGAATTAGTACCGCAATGTCGCACCTTGTAAAGCTTATTCAATTTTAGTAAACATTTTAAATGATTTGTGTAATTACTCCTAGATCCGGGACAAATAACAGACACTAACGATAATTTATTTCACGTCAATTTCTTGCGTTTCCCGAAAACAAATTACAACTTTAATTTATTTTGTCCACAAAAGTAATTAATTCTGTTCCGACTGCTGGAAACGCCGAACTATTATTTGTCCATTACACGCGTTTTAATGCTGCACACGATAAATAATTCATCACAGGGGAATTGGAGACAAATAAAAATAACCACATAGTAGACGGTGGAACATATTGTATTGATTACAGGTGGTGCAATTCAAAAGTTCAGTAACCAGCATTTTGGATAATTATTTACCATTTAAACAGCATTGTAATCATGATTAAATAAAACTCATTCCAATTTATCTTTTCGTGTGTTCAATACACTTTCATTGTTATAATCTTTGATTATTAATAGTGTAACTAAAGATGTATTGTTGAAAATTGCTTGTGATCAGCTGTTGGAAGAGAAGGTCCAATCAGTCAAACAAATACTTGATATTTTTTACCTTCCGCTTACCTGTAAAGGAAGGTATTGGAATCATGCAAAAAATCGGGTGGTGAATTTTTAGTGGATGAGCACGAATTAGGGTCCTTACAACTCATTTTTGATAGTTTCACGATGATGTCTGTGTGTATGTGTGTGTGTATGTGTGTGTGTGGTCAAGGGGTGTTAGTCGCATAACTCAAATACGAATTACCCGAAAATTTTGATATTTGGTATTTAACATTTGTATATAAATTGGAAGAGCTCCCTAGATTTTGGTACAAATATCTTCATCGGAAGTGATATTTGAAGATTGAAAAGGTTAATTGTCAAAATTGTATATAAATTTGGAAAAATATAGTATTTATTTGTAATGAGAATTAGAGGAAAAGTTATTTGCAACTTACGTTATAAAAAAATTGTCTTTATCTGGTAGCATTAAAGAACTGCAGTAAAATTTAAAAAATAAATTTATCAAATAAAACGTTGATATCTTGTAATCCATGATCGGTTGATTTTTGTTTCTGCGTAAAAAATATTGACAGGTGAGACGGGTGACAAGTTGTCATACTAGCGCTATATAAGTCCTAAGTAAGATATTAAATGTAGTAATTGAACGGAGGATGGCTTCAACACAGCAGAGTTTTCCTGTGAATGAATCTTTTTATTCAGGTGATGCAAATTTCTGTGTTTGAATATTTGAGATTTTTATTTGTATATTTTAAATGGGCACCGGATTGTACGTATATTTCTGTTTAAAGTCTAGATATGGCGGAAGGTTGTGTGATGGCCACGTCAGATTTTTTGTTACTGTCTTCCTATACAGCTGATCGCAACTCGCAAGCGATTTTCGACCATACATATTTGGCATAAACGTTCTTCATAAATGAAATAAGGTATTTTTTTTTCGACTGGTGGAATGTAAGGAATTTATTAATCAGGACTGCAGTCAATAGATTTTTATTATTCTAATAAACCGACGTTTCGGCACACTCTAGTGCCTTCCTCAGGGGTTAATTAGACAAAGTTGGTAAATAATAAACTTGATGCATGTGGCGTATTAATACTCAAAGGTTGTAATAGTATATTGTTTATCAACTGTCGAAAGAAACATCTTACTTGAGAAGTTCCAAAAGAAAAATGAGTATGTAAGAGAATTTCGACAAGAGTTGCACTCTATACTTTTTCTACAACTCTATTTACTTACATTTTCATTAATTCACATCGTCGTTGTTCGGAAAAAACCTCCTATGTGACATTTTATGCCAAAATCGACTTCATGTATAATAATATTAAGGATAGTATGCTCTTTCGCTTGGTAAAAACTACTATGTACTTTTCTGAATCGTAAGATTTCAAAATATATATTTTAAAATCTTCTATGTGTTTTTAAACATTACAAAGCTTCGAAAAAATAGTTTGTTTTTTTGTCTACTGCCCAAACTTAATGTTTCACATAGGAGGTTTTTTCCGAACAACGACAATTCACTTTGACACATTGACATTATTTAATTTGTTGAATAACACGTTATCATAGCAACAGATAGGAAACATGCATGTTCAAATCATTACGATACGGTCATGCTGCATTTTCGATTAACATTCCCACACGGCCGTTCTATTGTTTGTAAGATGACATTCTTGAAAAGTGCAGTGAATCAGTGAATGTCGAAAGTGCGACTTTCTGTGGTAGATGTAGAACAAATAAGTGTTCTATTGTATAATGAACTATATAGTAGAATCAAATCATTTCGATACATACATACATAACGCCTATTATCATTTGGATATACAGTCATTGGGATCGATCGTTAGCGTGCTAGGCGGACACTAGCGTTGAGCTAAGTAATAGCCGTGCGATTTTAATACCCTAGGGCATATAGTACAACATAATAGAACATCCAAAGATAAGTGAAAGTTGTTAGGAGGAGTGGAGGAGCAAAGCAACTTGCTATTAGCATATGATTACACTAGATTCAGACCTACACAATTATAAGTATAAGTGCTAAATAAACCAACCAGTGCTTCCAGAAAATTTCAATTTCAATTAAGCGTTGGTTGGTTAAATTTTCTTCGGTATACTTATACTGTTCATGCAGCTAGAGTTGGTCGGAGCGGTATGGAAGAGCTGAGACACAATTCACCAACTTATTACTCGCTTGAAAGCAACTGAGCCAATAGAAAAACCGAGCTGGATGACTTTTCTATATACACTATTTCAAGATAGCGAAGCAGTTTCTACAAAAATATCCGGATAATCTATGTCCGCTCGATTAATATTATATACCAATTTGAAATTTTTAACCGGCTATCTCTCATACCACTTACTGTAATGTAAAGAACATCCAAAGATAAGTGAAGGATAAACAGCTTACTATTACTATTAGCAGATGAATATAATGTGATTTCTATAGTATACCAAAAAATACTTGCACCCGAAGCAATTTTGGACACACTATACCTTGTATTTAATGTAAACAATAATTTACAAGTAGCACAAAAATAATGCAGTTAGTCGAACATGTATCTTTGCAATAATAAAAACGTTTCAAATTAATCGATTAATATTTGCACCCCTCTCAATTTGTCTTCCTTGTTGGCCACAAATTAACGCTGCACAATCAAAGCTGGCCGTGAATGCATAGCCACCCCGATATCTTGATGGAAGCATTGTCCACAGGCGTCATCACGAAAGCGTTACATTCAGTGAACCTGCACAAAGCACGATACATTCACGATCACGATTCACAAACGTGAGCACGTGTAAATGCGTTCATGCTGTGATGGTACGAGCGAGATTATCCGATTACTAGGTACATTGTGTTTTATGGAAGTTTTGTTGGCACACTACCTACTTGTTGATTAAATGGAAGCTTATTTTTGGAAGAGGTTTGTGCAGAAACTGGAAGATTATTGTGATAGGGTGAATTGTGGTGAAGATTTTAATGAGAGTTTATTTTTTTGATTAATATTTAAGGGAAAAGTTTTGAAATTGAACCTGGGAGGAAATAATTTTAGGTTTACCGACTGGCTATGTTTTTCATTGACAACCCCGGTCAGAAGTTGTAATTAGTTCATAGGTGTATCTGCTGGTTACTATTTGTACGAATTCATCACTTGATGTAACTGAATAATATTTTTGAAATTTAATTTATGCGATATAAAGTATTACAGAAATACTGTAAAATATAAAAATCATAGACTTAACAGGTAAATATTGCTGTGAAATAATGAAAAGTGTTTCAGAAGAACTGTCAATTTTTGGAGAAATGAATAAAAATCGACATGTTTTATCAACTGAATAATGAAGATGAATAAATGCACTACGAGACTGTTATATATTGTGAAGTCATTTATTTGACGACGATCTCCCTCGTAGAAAATGAAGGATTTTAAATTAAGATATATCTAAATTACAATTTTAGTTACTATTTATAGTATTAAAGTGTATTTTTACATTAAAATCAGTGTCTATTATTATAGCCAGAGACACCTAGCTCCATACAGTCTGACCGCTAGAAACGATCATGTTGGTAAACATAATTATTCTTGCATCGTGGTTAGAAGACTCAAGAAGGGTATTAGGTTTCTTTATTTAGTTCAGTTCAATTAAAGTTTTTTTTTTTACCGGGAAAAGAGTGTTAGTTTTCTTTATTTAGTTTAGTTAATGTAGATCAGCGGGTGTTTACGTCCATCTGTGCATTTATTCGCAGATAAGCGGCATTTCAGCGTTCAGTGCTGAACAGCGTTATATACTTAAGCAGTGTGCACCCCTTTCATACGCCCCCCGTTGTGGCAGGCTCATAAGCTGCTCGCAGCGGTGTCTTCGAGATGTTAGGGTCAGTAGCGAGTAGGTATTTCTAAACTATTGTTTCATATCGCTGGAAAAATTCCAACACTTTTATCTAGATTTGAACATTCCTAAAAAAAATTTATTATGTATGCATATTCTTGTCTCTAATTTTCAGGTGTTTTATGATTCTAATTATTAAATTAGAGTTCATGCCAAATAGAAATGGGAATGTCAATCATTCCTCGCGCATCTTCTGTCTCACACCAGCAGCGTACAAAGAAATATCATTGGCCCGTTCAAGTAAGGAGGGTGGAGCAAACGCAAATGCGTCTTCTGCGCATCGAATCCTATTCCCATTTCTATTTGGCATGAACTCTAGTAATAAAATTAATCCAATAATAATATTAATTAATTAATTAATAATATTTTGAAATTACAATGTATACGTAGAATGTGACGTCATAAGATTGGAATGCCGTCTTAGCCTACTTTGACTGTATGTACTATTTTAATACACCAATGTTTTATGGTGAAATATATTTTTTATTATTCATCTTATTGATCAACCTCTTAACGATTACCCAACCACGTCGTTACTAACCCAATAAAGTAATTGAAATCCAAAGTAGTTTACTTTTTCCACACAAATCAATTTGTTACATTTAACTACGATTAATTTGTTTACGGTTACATTATGTTTTATGGACAAAAGCACATGACTTACTGAACTACTTCTACGTCATAAAAACTCTGTTTGTTTGATATTATAAAAGAGTGTTCGTACAACATATTTTACGAGGATCTTCAAAGTTTCAGAGTTAAGAAAATAAACTGAACTAAAACTCGTGTAACATGCAAACATGTTTGGTGGAAAACAAAATTTATATTTGTTATTTTATTAAACTAAATAGATTCTTTTACAAACTCATGCTGAATTATTTTGTTATTAACCGGAAATTCAATTATCATTAATTCTATTAGTTATTTTTTAATTGATTTATATTTTATTAACCATTTGTTTTCTACATCAAACGATTATAATTGATAGACATTTAATTACCAATCCGTCCGTGTTTCTATCACTCAAAGCCTGTGTAAATGTACACAGAATAATAACTCATTTATTTTAATTTACCCCATAATTCTATAAAAGAAATGATGATCGTTACCCTACTTCCTTTTCAATAATGCATCAACCGACATCAGGTCACACGTATTGCCACAAACAATAAATTGTGTATTCATCGGGAAGCAAACCAATCGATTTTTATGTCATTTTGTTGGTATATTTGTTGTTTTGAAGAAGATTCTAATGGAAAATAAAAATAAAACAATTCAATAATCGTTTACCTACTTATTACAAATATAACGGCGAGCACAGTGGGAGAGTGCTTGGCTCTGATTACAAGGGTCGTGGGTGCGAATTCGTGTCATGTGATTCGGATTGGTATCTACTCTCGGCACCATTCCAAGTTGAGGTACAATTAACTTGACAACCACAGATCTATCGGACACCGGCTAGTAGTTGTAACAAGAGCAATTGACTGAATCACGCACATTGTCAGGAGGCAATTAAAGTAAATAAAATAAAGTAGGTAATGAATATAGGTATTATTTTATCTGATGCAGTGGCATAATGGCAACATTATAAGCTTAAATTAGCATTCATTATAGGCCAAAGTCCATAATAAATACAGTATTGTACTCAGTACCAAAATAAAATAACAAACTAGTTACTAAGTGTGTAAGAAAGTTTCTAAAATAGCATACCTGATTTTTTTAGATTAATTTTTTTGTTCAGTACCAAAATACTTTTTGATTAATTTACGCCAGCAGTAAAATTTTGTATGCAATATGGATCGTAACCAATTATTATGGCACAGGATCATGTTATCAAACTCGGCTTCGCCTCGTCTGATAATCTAAACGACTAATAATACCATAATAATTGACATTACGATCATAACATAAATAACTATTAAAGTTATTTATTTTACAAAATAAATTGTAGAATGACACCAGCTGTCAAAAATATTTTATTTTTGAGATGTATTTTATTTAGCCAAAGGCTATTTATTATGTTTTTAGTTTGATATTCGTTTCTCTAAATAAGTAGTTTTGTTGTTCGTACTATTTTGTGTCTTCTATATTTTAGTGTTCTGCATTGTTATTCCTATTTCCATAAATATTTTGTTGGTAAATAAAGGCACCGACATTAACAATGAATTTATCTGATGTTGCAAGGTGTAGTTGTGCAGTTTTGGACAAATTAGTGGCGCGGCTAGACGAGTAATGTAGTCATTGTTTTGAAGAACAATAGATGCAGGACAAATGTGCGAAATTGTATGGAAATTAATTAATATAATGTATTCCATATAGCGGGATAATTGTCTTTGTTGGAAGGAAAATTAGGAGAAAATTTAGGATAGGGTATAAACCCATAACCGAAGCACAACCGTTGGTTGTGAACTGGTTCGGAACGGTTTAGCGCATTAATAATTGAAATTGAAATGCTAAATATTTGTATTTATTTTATTTTAGTCCAAAACTGGAACGAATTTTTGAAATCAATTGCTTGATATTTAATAAGTCATTGAACCGAAACCAGAACTTGAACCGCTTTTTATAATACCAAGAGGCGGTTCACTTCAAGCAATATGAAAACCGGAACAAAACTGATATCTATAAAAAGCAGTGTACCGCGAACCGAACCTGAACCTGGTTGTACGTATATTCAAAACCACGGTTAAAGCATAATTAGGTTTACCACGTTTTTCATTGACAACCCCGGTCAGAAGTTGTAATTAGTTCATAGGTGTTTCTAGGTGTCTCTGCTGGTCACTATTTGTATGAATTCATTCTGTCACTTGCTGTCACTGAATAGTATTTTTGAAATTTAATAACTTGTGCGTTACATAGAATTAAGAAATGAGTATATGTAAAATATAAAGAACACGTAAGCTTATTATTACATTATAAAGTAACAGGTAAATATTGCTGTGAAATAATGAAAAGTGTTTCAGAAAAACTATCAATGTAGATATAGGTTATTTTAATTTTACGAGAAATGAGTAAAATCGACATGTTTTATAAACTGAATAATGAAGATGAATAGATGCACTACGAGTCTGTGTTCATATATTGTGAAGTTATTTATTTATATCGACAATCTGCCTCGTAGAAAATGGAGGATTTTCAAACACGTTTTGCCATAATATTTTCGATCCAAAGGTAGATTATGCTACATAGCCGCTTAGATATATCTAAATTACAAATTTAGTTACTATTTATAGTATTAAAGTATATTTTTACATACCGTGAGTTTATTTTAACGTGAAACATGGGATTTTTTTATATCCATGGTTACGAATTTGACAGCAATGTATTAGAGCGTTCTTTTTAAAATCGAACATAGGGAATCAATATAACTGTATTATTCTTGACCAATATAACATATTTGGGCAGCTGTAATAGTTCCAAGAGACGCTTTCAACATAAACTTTAAATTGTTTAAACTATACCTACATCGTATTTCCAGGTAGCATCAGTTTGACTCCAATTAACAAATTCAAATGTTGCTACCTGGAAATACGATGTAGGTATAGTTTAAACAATTAAAAGTTTGTGTTGAAGGCGTCTCTTGGAACTATTACAGCTGCCCAAATATGTTATATTGGTCAAGAATAATACAGTTATATTGATTCCCTATGTTCGATTTTAAAAAGAACGCTCTAATACATTGCTGTCAAATTCGTAACCATGGATATGAAAAGTTAAAATAAATTCACGTAAAATCAGATATATCTAGATCCATATCACATTTTGACCGCTAGAAAAGATCATGCTGGCAACCTATAATTATTATTTAACCCTGTTCAAAACAAATATATGTTTTATATACTTCCATATTGAATCTATAACATCTTTATCATCATAAGATTGTTTTCAGTCTAGAGAACTCTAAATAAACAACAAATAAACCCAACTTTCCTAATACAAATACTTCCATCAAGTGTGCACATAAAAACTTTTATTATAGTTCACATATCCACCGCCGGCGGCCTTGTCGGTAGCGTGTGGATTAGCCCACGAAGTGACGCATCCATGCACTTTGATCTCTGCCAACAGGAAATGGAAAAACAGGAAAACAGAAAACATTGATCGTAGGAACGCATTCAAATAGAACGAAATTTTTTATCAAAAGCAATTATGTGCGCACCCCTGGCGCTGTTGCTGCTCTGTTATTAGAAGCAATTTTTTTTAAATAATTTGCAATGGAAATAGGTTTGCAGTGAACGAAAACAATAATTTCAAAAAATGGAATAGGTATGCTAGGTGGCGCAAAAGTAATGCTTTCGTTTTTGGATCTGACTTCTCATGTCATCACGCCTTTGACATTTGTGAAGTAAACAGATGTAAAATACACATAGCTGAACCATGTATCGCTATACTTCTCAAGAACGCGAAATAATGTGTCAAAATGTTTTTATACAGTTTTGACTCAACGTAAATTTCGTCGTCGATTCCCCGGCCGTTAACTGGACAAACGCTGCGACGTTTAGACGCTCACCCCAAGGAGACTGGCTCAACACGGGACAGTAGCAGACGTGTCCGGTCCCGGAGCAGCTGTTTGGCCGATCATATCGCTGCTGTGACAACACTGTTACTGTGACTGGTGCAAAGATAAAATAAAGAACTGTGAGCACTACAGAATCATGATTAACGACTTTGTGCTGTCGCAAATTAACAAATTCAAGAGAACATGTGGTTCCAGCAGGATGGTGCAACCGCGCACACATCACGGGCGACAGTGAAGAATTAATTGCCAGAAGTCATGGAACTGTTGTGAAACGAGCCCGAATGTGCATCAACTGTGGTGGCGGACACTTAAACGACATGATCTTCGCGATTTAATGGGAAAACATTTAACCATTTAAGTAATCATACTCAGCCCACATAACCGATTTTTTTTTATTTACAAACAAAGTTACCTACTCGTTTAGGAAATTGGGTGATTATGAGTAATATTGCGCGGTTAAGAATAAAACACTGATCAATGCTGACCGCTGAAATGCGCTGATCTGCGAAGAAAATGCACAGATGGACGTGAAAACCCGCTGATTTTACTAAACTAAATTAAGAAACCTGACACCCTTCTTGAGATTACCAGATTTTGTAGAAACTTTGGTTGAACTGAACTAAATAAAGAAACCTATAATACCTTTTTGAGTCCCACATCCTCGGTTTGGATTGATTTGATTCTTTTTAGGTGCATCTGTGTATTTCTTCGCAGATCAGCGCTGATCCCTTTTTGCGTCACCTTGTATAAATATTTTTAAGTTCCGGGAAAAGCCACACCTATAAATATATTGTCCCCACAAACTGTAAAACAAAACGATTTATTCTTCGTTCCTCGTGGTAATATTTGTCAGGATATTGGTCGGCCGCTGATTTCTGATTTGTATTCGAGGCAGGAGGTCTCAGTCGGCACAATAGTTGTGTTTTACGTTTTATTGTCGTCCCCTGACAGTAGATAGAAGAGGCGCAAAACAAAAAACCGCCGACCGCCGCGTCGGTAATATCGCTCACTGGTAACGACTTCTAGTGGAAGAAAACATTTATCTCCCGCGACAATTTGTCACAAGATGGGGAATGCGACAACGAACATAGAGAACTAAAAAGTACATTTGTACACCACGCATAATTTTACAATTTACCTGAG
This sequence comes from Agonum fuliginosum, assembly GCA_947534325.1. Taxonomy (NCBI): domain Eukaryota; kingdom Metazoa; phylum Arthropoda; class Insecta; order Coleoptera; family Carabidae; genus Agonum; species Agonum fuliginosum. The sequence goes on along the minus strand of OX384034.1, from coordinate 3,011,532 downwards.
GTGAATCGAGAATTGGGAATTTTAAACGAAAGTTTCAACGTCATTTATAGGATTTATTTCTGCTGCCGTTTCTATATTAAATTGCAATCATATTTTTATACGTTTCAAAATGGCGGACAGTAATTTTTTTGTCGAGGCAGTAGCTGCGCGCGTTTAAGCCAGCTCTCTGCTTGTGATGACATAATGTACTCGAAGTTTCGTGGTTCAAGTCATTCAAATCGTCTTTGCAAAAGAATCTGTCCGATGCCGCTTTGGTTTTCGAAGATCGTCGCACGGATTGAGATTCTGACTCTGACTGCACTAAGATAGTCTAGAAGTCTTGGGAGTCCACTATATTAATATTTACCATTTTATAATTGGAAAGGAAGTAAATCATGTTGAATGGTTACCATCAAAATATTATTATTTTTCTCTTGCTTCTTGATCAATCAATTACTGTTTGAATTTCAAAGATCTTCGCACGGATTGAGCTTCTGACTTTTTTATAAAAGCTACGACCATTGAACAATACATCCATTATATGTAGATAACTTTAGTAAGATTTAAAATGACACACTATTGTGTGTTATAGTTCAATATTATTCAATACTATTGTATTATGAGTTCATTATTCAACACAACTGTCATATGTCATCACATCAAAACGTGAGGTTAGGTTAATATTTTGATAAATAAAAGTTTGTAAAGAAATGTTTTATTTAACAAGTCGTAAATAAAATGATATATTTGACTCGCACTCGCATATAATGGCTATAAATAACTTGCATGCAGCTCGTGCATAAACTTTCATCCTCTTGAATTATAGTCTACATTATGTGCTCGTTAAATAATATACCTAGGTACTACTACTTACAATTTAAAAATAATTTATTGTAGAATGGTAGTAACACTGCTTACTTTCCTCTCTAGAGAGGTAAACTTTCTTTACAATTTCACGAGAAGAAAATTGAGTTCTTTGCGCATGTCGTGAAAAAATTATTTCGTAGCTACGGTAAGACGAAAAATTCTATATAAATTAAAACCGGGACAGTTTCATTTCTCGTAATCTTCCAACTGCTGCTACTTATTCAAGAAATTTAAATTCACAATGTAGGTAATATAAGAATAACCATTTTCTACTTTAACGCTCTACCCTGTAAGAAAATAGAATATAGTAGTTTTACCCGCGAATATTTTTACGTATAGCTCAGCAATACAAAATTCACAGCTAAGGAATTAGCATTTATAATGAAGAGAAAGAACGTTTGTGGAATAATTTAAAGAGAAGTTCTGACTACGACGCAAAATAGAAAATTGCACGCAATTAAGAGCTAGGAATGTTGAGTGGCAATATATTGATCATGGATTTGATTTGCTGATAAACTGACTTGAATACATACATTCACAAAACATATTTTATTTATTTAATAGTCATACAATACAAAATTCATAATTTCAACTGTAGTTCTGATCAATATTGCTGACAATTCCACTCATAGTTTTTCATCCAATCAAAACACAGTATTTTGCTGAATTGTACCAATCACAGACAAACTACAGTGACAATTTTCACTAGTGAAAATTACACTGACAATTTTTACTAGTGAAAATTGCCACGAAGCGTTGCTTAGATATTATGTCAGTTGATGATTGTTTTAAAAATACATTACTTTTTTGGAATAAATAAGATAATTCGACAAATTGTCAAGCCGAATACCATACGTGACTATGATTTTTTGGTAATTTTTGCCGTCTGGTCACTCCTGCTTGTTGCTTTAGAAAATAAATACTCGTGCTACGCACTCGTGATTATTTTCGACGCAACAAGCAGTCGTGACCAGACAGCAAAAATTGCCGGCAAAATCATAGTCACTAATGGTATTATATATGAAAATTATGCAAAATTTTAAAAGAATTCTTAGAGATAAAACATTAATACTTTATAAGTATTTGTGCCTTAAATGTTTTACAGTGTTTTTAATAAGTACTGCACTTTCCCATGATGAATATTTTTAGTTTTAGAATTATTATTTTTGTTTAATTTATTATATATACTCGTAACAATTTATTTATTAATGAAATTGAAATATAGTGTTTATGTTAGCTACATAAAACAACTGGGAAAAATAAACACAGCTATTCATATTTTTTACGTTTAATTTAATAAAAACAAACTAAAAGTGCTTTCATGTTGGATTCCACGTTTAAACTGTATTTTCAGAATTTTAAACCTTGTGATAAAAACGCAGAGTACGTCAAATTAGTAGTGTAAATATTCATAAAAGGTAGGAGTACTAAATATTAAATTTTAATTTCTGCATTGCATGCTTTGTGCTGACATTATTTTATTCTTGTGTTAAAGAACCGTTTTTCTTCAGATAAATATTGCTTTATTTTAAAACAGTTTTAAATAACAAAGACATAGGAAAGTTTTATTTAATATAACAATATCTGAACAAAGTGTCCAGAAATTAAACATAAAAGTGTTTCTTTGTGTCTTTTTGATATTTCATTCAATCATGTTTTACGGGCATGCATTACTTTGAATTTTGAGGGTTAAGCAATTTCTTTCGAAAGATATTACCTTTTAAATACAGTACAAAACATACTAATGTAGCGAGTGTTTTGTGGCCTGTACAAGAATAGTAAAATTTCATTCCAACAAGGATTATATACTAAATGGATAAATTAACAGTTGTGCCTTATCAAAATCTTAATAAAAAAATTGTACATGATTATAAAAATTCCGAAAAATTCATACAAATTTCCAACTTTACACGGTTATATCTCCTGATAGTAATTTATTTTTAAAATTTTGGCACATCTGTAGATCCATTCTTTCTCTATTAAATGTTTATAAAAACATGACGTTGAATTATAAACTAACAGTTTACTCGCAACAAAAACATTTTTGCAGTATTTTTCAACTTCAAAATGACATTGTATTGCTAGGATGCGGCAAAGTACGAGTTTCGGGCTGGTTTTAGGCAGTCGTAGTAGTGAGTAAAAGAGTGGAATAGAAAAAAAAGTAAAATCGAGAATATTCTAGGAATTCGGAAAAATCGTAAACGGGGCGCTTAAAACAAAATCCTTCCATAGACCAAGGAATGGTAAAATATTACACGTGTTAGATTAATAACAATACTTGTACTGTATTATAAGAGTGACATTGCCCATTTATCACTAGTGATAAGGGTGGCAATTATTTGCTGGTCTAATTTCCCTGTTGGTAATTAGTTTGACAGTGGACTAATTCGTCTATTGTTGGAAGAAAACATCCTGTCGCTCAGCCGGACGCATTCGCGTTCGATTTTCAAGTGGGCCGTGACGGGATGGACGGAAATAATGCAGAAAATTTGTATTGGAACCGGCAGCTGTCTCTGATGCAATTTCCATGGACGTTCGACCATCGGATGATATTTAATGGAGGACTGACTATTGTTTTGAAACTCTATTTAGCGCAAGTTGCTCGATGAGTGGAAAAAATAAACGTTTTAGGATTGGAATATCAATCTATTTATAACATTATGGAATACATTCATTAGGTATCCTTTACAAACTATCTTTACTTTATTTTACTTTTGAACTAGGTATGTTACTGTTACTGTCAAGATTATTCTATCAAAGGTATTATTTAAAACTCTAAAAGAAAATATTCAAAATTTAATTAAATGCACCAAACAAAGGTATGATAGAATACTCTAGGTCTAGACTTATCTAGCTACTACGAAATATAATATCAACACAGGAATGGACAGTCTGTATCTTAACAATACTGTAGATTAGTGGCATTTCTGTTTACCCTGTGTGAGAAAGAACACTACTGGGCCCGTGCTGGCCCGTATTATCTGTCTCTCTCTAGAAGGTAAACAGAAAGACCACATTTCATCCGCTTTAGTGTCCACTCCTGTCATATATTATATTTCGTGCTAGATACCATACATTTATCTTCTATTTGTAAATATACAGGTTGGTGGAGGTGAAATGCAAACATAGGGAACTTACATGACAGTCGAACTTTCATGGCAGGTATCTTGATATATTTTGTAGTAGTGTCACAAAACGAAGTAATGTGAATTTGTGTGGCAAAAAGAGTAATCAAAAACAGAAATAATAATAAAATCTAAAAGTGCATGTAAACTTTCTCGTTCTGCTCGTACACATACATTATTATGCAAAGAAAATATTTTAATGAAAATAAAAATTTCAATAATATGGCAGCTACTTTGACATTGACAGTACTTATTCCACGTATATCAAGATGCCTAGCATGATAACTCCATTGTCATATATTTCCCTATGTTCGCATTTCACTTCCAGCAACCTGTATAGGATACCTATATCATTATAATCGTGTACAAACCTCAATGGTACCTTTATATAGTTTGATATGGTGATATGATAATGTATCAATAAGAATATTTCAAAAATTCAAGAAAGTATTTAAGTAGGTACCTATGTTAAAAGAATATTTTATTTAGGTGTTTATTAAATGTATTTTAATAATAATTTTGCGAATTCAGTGGTTCTTAAAATGGACCGGATGTGTAAACTAGGTGGCTTTTATTTTTAGAATTTCTGAAAATGTCTTTCTTTCAGTCAAGATTCAATTTATAAAATAACTAAATTGACTCTAATGAAGTATCACGAAAATTTTTGATTTAATTTATGTAGGTCAGAAAGATAAATAATTTTTAAATCTCATCTCATTTTCTTCTCCGCACGGATCTGTTTTTAATACGGAAACTTTCAGCTTCTGCGACGTCCCGCTTCGGTTTCAATATCAAAGGAATCTCTGGAGTTTTGTTTAAATTTCAAAACGAAATAAAGGAAAAAAGTTTTGATCCTGAAAAAAGCAAATTCCAACTTTTTCCTTCTGTTCTTCCGAGTAGAGTTTTATCTGCCTGAATTTAAACCTGCGTTAATTCCAAGAAGATAATAAGATAATATGAATTTGCAATTTTAACTTTCTTTATTACTCAACACCTACTGAATTATACGTTAGTTTTCACTGATCAAATTAAGTGCATTAGAAAGCTTTAAGTGTATAATAAAATTTAATAACTTCATACAACTTCTACTCACATTATATTCTGAAAGCTTTTCCCAAAACTGAACGCGTAAAGTATCTAGGTATAGTTTAATTTCCTTTTGAGTAATAATCTTGTTTATCACGTCCTACGTCTGAACAATAAATCTTACACAACCCAAATTCGCTGTCAAATTATGGCTAGAATACACAATTATCCAACCCTAAATCAATAAGATGGTCTAGTCTTCTCTAACTGGCTGTAACCTTTGACGTTTAACCTGTCCTACAGACTATAGAGAATAGAAAACAGAATTCTGGCTGTACAGTAGAGAAAGGATAATATAATACGTTTTCTAATATTTTTGATACAGCATCGTATAACAAATGTCTTAGCTTCAAAGAAATTTGTGAGATGTTTATTTATTCTTATGCAGATGTTAAAATATTTCATAAAACATAAAACCGTCACATAAAATACATTGGCAGTATGATTAAAAGAATAACTACCTATATTGACAATAAAAAATCCTTCTTATTTTTTAATAAACCATATGTTTATAAGTAGGTACCCACATGTTTAAAATTTTAGAATGTAGATCAATGTGAAGTATAGTGGATATTGATTGTGAAGGAGGCAAAAGAAGTGTGTCAGGACAGGAATGCAACGAAGATTAATTACAAATTAAGCTTTAATTTTAAATAGGATGCATGTTGATAATGATTTTGTTTACTTATTACTTTTATTTTTAAAAAAGTGTAGATGAATCTCTTCGTACAAGTTGGAAAAAAATTGAGGTTCCATTTTCCCCCTTTTCTAAATTTAAAGGTCGATATCTTAAAAATTAAGCAAGAAATCAAACTCTAGTCTGCAGCATTCTATTTTTAACACTTAAATTAACCTATAACCAAATTTTCAGAATTTTGAAAACCAACCACCCTCGATTTCTCAAAAATGGTTCAATATATCGACTAAATTATTCACCAATGAATTCTTCGCGCTGAATTACATATGTGTACCAATTATCAGCTCAAAATTCCGACGGGTACAGGATTTACCACGGTTTCCCCATTTTTGAAGATTTCTTAAGGGGTTACGATTACGATTTTTTCTAAAATCGACAATCTTGGATAAATCTTGTACCCGTAGGAATTTTGAGCTGAAAATTGGTACACATATGTAATTTGGCGCGAGGAATTCATTGGTGAATAAATTAAGTCGATATATTGACCCAGTTTTGAGAAATCGAGGATGGTCGGTTTTTGAGAGGTCAAAAAATTTCATAATTTTCAAAATTCTGAAAATTTGTTTATAGGTTAATTTAAATGTTAGAAATACAATCCTGCAAACTAGAGTTTGATTTCTTGCTTAGTTTTTAAGATATCGGCCTTTAAATTTAGAAAAGGGGGAAAATGGAATCTCAATTTTTTTCCAACTTGTACGAAGAGATTCATCTACACTTTTTTAAATATACAAATTAATTTTTACAATTTTAACAAGGCACATCTGTAGATCCATTCTTTCTCTATTAAATGTTTGTAAAAACATTATCCTGAAGTTAATAATAATCTGACAGTTTACTCACAACGTAAACGCTTTTACAGTATTTTTCAACTTCAAAATGATATTGCATAGCTAGGATTCGGCAAAGTACGAGTTTCGGGCTGATTTCAGGCAACCGTACCAGTGGGGAAAAGAGTTGAATAGAAAAAAAGTAAATCGAGAGTATTCTAGGAATTCGGAAAAAACGTAGACGTATAGTAACTTCTAAATAAGCTTATTTGTGTGATAATTAGACCTTTAAATCCATGCGTCACCTAGTTTTATTTCCTAGAAGTCCCATCATATATTCTTCCGGTTAATCTTTCAACACATCGAAGCTTCCAATGTCAACATGTTGCACTCGCGTCGTTATCGCATATCTCAGTCGGTAATGGCGGCCGATTCCACGATACCACGAACGATGCACCTGACCAACAAGTGTCCATTTCGTGACGTCATGGTGTAAACAACTGCCAGGGGTTTCAATACGCACTTGGCAACGAGCCGCGAACCTGTGACGTCATCACCACCCCTTGATTTATCTAAAGGACTGGGAACTTGACCTAGGGGAGATTGTATGAAAGGGAAGTTTTTCAATTTGAATTTGGCAAGAGACTGTGTTTATAATGATGTTGTAACGTAAGCGTGCGGTTAACGTATCCTTTAGTTCAGTCATTGATATTTTGTAGCTTTTTAAATGTAAGAGACATTAAGCATTTGGTTTAATTCTATGAATATAATACTTGTTAGGTACTACACTTCGTTTTTTTTTACAGATGACAGTAATAGAAATACTAGTTCTACATTTTGTAATTGTATTCAAATGCTCGACAACTGACAGCAGTTCATGACAATTTACGAGAATTTGTTTATGTTAGATGTAACTATGGTGATGGAGAAACAGAAAATGTGTATAGGTAGCTATTAGTCCGGGAGCTGGCGTCAAATTTGACCGGACCATTTCAACAAAGCTGATTTTTGTAATATAATAACTAATTAAGAATTGCAGTGTTAGCTGGTCCGAAAGCGTAGCTCAAGATTTTAAGAGACTGTGGAAAATATGTTAGCTGGACAGGGCAGGTGGACAACCTTATTAGCTGTGTAGGTAACAGTGTCAAAATAGTGACACATCGTTTATATCTTCTTCTACTGTTTACATAAAAAGAAAACGATGTGTCACTATTTTGACACTGTCAGTGTCACTGTCACTATTCACCTGGACAGCTAACAAGATTATCCACCTGCCCTGTCCAGCTAACATATTTTTTTGTTAAATATAATTAGTTAATTATCATTAGGTATACAAAATTTTAGTTTTGCTGGTTTCACTTGAAAATCAGTTATTTTTGGAAAGTTTCGCAGCCCCTTAAATCTGCAGGCCACACGATCGTGCCAGCTAACACATGTTTAAGTGGTTAAACCAACAAAATATACCACCAACATATAAGAAAAGTTTTGCTGCAATCACCCATGAAAATTTGACGCCAGCTCCCGGACTATATTTATTTTATTGTTATTCCGATGTAAACGAGACAAAGTTGCAATATTTTTTCTAATTTGAAGACCGGTATTCATATTGCTGTCAACAATATGACAATTTCACTTCAAGTCTCATTCGTTTTCCGTCGTACTTTAAAGGACTCTATCATTTGACAAGTCTTTGAAGCTACAGATCTCTTGAAGATCAAAGGCAAACAGATGTCGAGACGATGCACTATTTTATTGACAGTTTGTTGCACTGATAGGAAGGTATCTTGTATCTAACCTAGGTATAAACAGATTTAAATAAAATCATCTCTTTGAACATGGATTATTCAGTAAGGATCTGGTATTGCACGGGATATTTTGTTAACAATGTGGATAGCTGAATGCTTAACATGATCAATTGTGGTTCTAGCAACTCGGGTTCAAATCCAATCACATCTTAATGGAATATAGTGCTAAACTCACTGAAATAATTTTTGCAATTTTAGTTTCCGGGTTTTTTATCAAAAAATGAATTTCCTATTCTTGCACGATTAATTAAAATTTTATTTTATTCATTTATAGTTAGTCAGATATCCATTATACAATCAATAATCCAGAGGTTTCAAAAAAGTTCTTCTTGCGAAAACTGCCCTTTGCTAATAATAGCTATTAATATAACAAGAATATTATGCGATTTATAATACCGAGGATGTTGTTAAGGGTCTCGTCTCCGTAACAAAATATAGCGTGTTTAGAGGTGTAGCAGTTTCTGCTTTACTCATTGCATATTAAATATTTGAAGGAAAAACTGGTACTAGATTTTTGTGAAAGAATTAATCTAGGATTATTCCCACATAGAATTCTGAAAAAATCTTTGAAATCCATATATAAAATTAATGAAAAAGTGTGTTTTAAGCAATTTTTTACATGCTTTTTCTTATTATTAAGAGATTTATTAGAAAATGTAACTCGGCATAGTCCTAGTTGCATTCATCGTCTGTAAATAGATTTATGAAGTAGCTTTATCTATAAAACTTCGTGTGCATTGTAGAAATTGCTAGACTGCTTTTCCGTATTTTTATTTATTAACATAGGACAAACGCGGTGTTGAGCTACGTGGAGTCGATACCCTTAAGCGACGAGGTGAAACCGAGTCTCTTTGAACATCCAAGGAAGCTTAAATCGGATATATTCACGTTATATTCAAAACAACGACAGCGATTTTAAAACAAATCAACAATTTTATCTGTCAATTGGTTGACAGTTTGCATATTATGGAATGTATTGATGATTTTATGGTTGTATGTAACGTATTAAGTTCGTAGCCAATGAATTATAAATATCTAAGGTATTATAAGTAACTAATGTATTATGTTGTTTATAATTATCAATAAATGTTGCATATCGTCGGTGATGTGACAATATCTCCTAACTTGAATATTATAAGTTTTGCAGGAGCGGCAAAAAACTGTTTTTAGGTTAGGTTTAATATTATAGGTTAACATCTAATATTTCGTATTTTAATACAATACACTTATTACTTGCATCTTTTCAGCACAACTAATGTTCAATTATCTTATTGTGTAGTTCGTAGTCCTTATAAAACACTGTTTACATAAATAAATCACAATAAGATAGGAGGTTCTGTCAGCAATTTTTACTTAATTATAAGATAGGAGATATTGTTTAAACGAATTATTTGCCGCGTAAATTTATTTTTCATTTAGAAGATATTGCCATGACATGCGCAGTAAATCTGTGCATAATGTGCGCCCAAAAAGTCATTTTTGACAAAAAGTCGAGTTAGGAGGTATTGTCACATCACCGACGATATTAAAAGATAAGAACAGGTGATGATACGAGTGAAAGATGAATCATATTATTGCCTTTGAATAAACATAGCTGACTGAGTTGTCTGACCTCTTGAGTGTAGCTATTGATCAGCCCGTGTATATGAATTTTGTATTTAGTACGCTTGGCTGGGCAATTTTATTTATGCAAGAGCATGTTTTAATAATCCTTTTTGCTTTAAAGTGTATTTTTAGAGGACTGGCTATTTGCCAAGTGCAAAAAGAATTGGAATTCTGTATTAAAAGCTTTGAGCCTTTCGCTTGTGTAAAGAAGAATTATAAATCGATGCATCCATGTCTCAACCAGAACAACAGCATGGGAACGCGTTTAGCAAAACTGAAACACATGTTTTTAATTTATTGCCCGATTTGGATAGAATTGTGTCTATCATTAAGTAAACAAGACGACACTTTTTATGTGTCAGTAACGAATTTATCATCAATCAATAAATTAATTGAACAACTTGGATCTTAAAACCTTTTTCAGTTTATTCTTTTTAATCTGGAACATATCGTTCAATAACTAACTGTTGATTGTTATCCTCTTAAGCCTTGTTCATACAAGGACTCTTTGAGGATTTTCTATCATGCTTCAAACTTTTTGTTTTTTTTGGTGAGAATTGCCTGACAAATAGTGGCGCCGCTAAATTAAATCTTCAATGAGTCTTGGAAAAACAGAGTTTCTATTTTACTGATATAAAAAATCTGATTTGGCCGACACATGACCTCTCCTTCTATTTATATTTTACTAATATAAGAATATAATAGGTATGTACTTACTCACAAATATACCATTGTAAATGGGAATTCGGGAATTGTAGTTTTTATATTATTAAAGTTTACCATAATTAAATGACATTTCATATTTTTTATAATATTATTTGTCAAAAATTATATTTGTCATTAACACACAAATATTTTATTTTTTGTTTTCATCGGTAAGCATATAAATCAAAATTGTCACAAATATGTAGAATTTTTAACTTCTTGTAGTTAAAAAATTGTGCTAGATAGTAACAACATTTTAAATACAAATTGTAGATAGTAACATTTAGTATACATTGTTATTAAATTAAATTAAATTATATTTTGAGGATATTTCAGAAAAACTCTTTAGATCTTCAGGAAACTACCACTTTCCCTTGCACGATCAACAACAAAATCTTATCAGATCTAGTTTTGCGTGTCAGAATATTATATACAAAATTTCAAATTTTTTTATTCAGTGGTATTGGAGTTATCATACCTCCAACATCCATCCATCCATCCATCTACCCATCAATTCACACACACAAACACAGACATCATCGCGAAACTATCAAAATCGTGTTCAAGGGACCTCAAAACGTACTTATCCATCGAAATTTTAAAATTTTAATGATTACAATACCTCTCTTATAGTACTGAGTGGTGAGAGGTAAAAATAGCTTGAAAACCGTTAAAAACAGTAAATTTTTTTCACGATCCAGAAGCACGAAAATATCCTGACAAAATCCATATGTGTGAATCAAGGACATAAAAATGTATATAATTTTTAACACCCTGTCCTGTATGTATGATTACTTAAAAACAAACCATATTTTTATGAGTTGTTCTTTTCAAAATATAATTTTGCAGGGAGTGGTTAAAAATAATTACTCAATTTTCAGTGTATTACCCGAACAAATTGAAAATTTCGTTGTAATAATTTGTATCTCAACACAATTTGTTCGTTATACTCTTTGGCTGTGTTAATAAACTTTTGAGGTCCAACCTATAAATTTGTAAACACAAACCGCAGGGAAGGGTCCACAGTAAATCGCGTTTAAATTTGGCTGTGTGTTGTGTGCTTTGCACTGTTCACTTGATGTTGTATTGAAAATTAGTTGCTGGGCGTTTAATTCCGCCTCAAGCTTATATGAATTTCATAATTTATTTGAGACCGCCGGAACATTGAACAGAATGGAGAGCTTTCAATTACTCGTTGTTTATTTATTTTAATTAAAATTTTGATAACATGTTTCTAAAATTCGTGAATACGTGAGCAGAAAGGATACCGAAGTTCATGATACTCAGAAATTAATTTTCACCCTGTCGAAAAGGTCATTTTTTGTTCAGGAATATAAGCTGAATACTCGGCTGAATATTATTATATCTATACGACTTTTATAGCTATTAATATAACAAGAATATTATACGATTTATAATACCGGCTAAGCGACGAGGTGAAACCGAGTCTCTTTGAACATCCAAGAGGGCTTAAATCGCATATATTCGCGTTATATCCAAAGCTTAATCGTATCATCAACGACAGCGATGTTAAAACAAATGAACAATTTTATATTATGTCAATTAGTTGACAGTTCGCATATTATGGAAGATTTTGAAGTTAGTATGGTTGTATCAAACGTATTAAGTCCGTAACTAATGAATTGTAAGTATCTAACGTATTATAAGTAACTAACGTATAATGTTGTTCTTAATTATCAATAAATGTTGCATATTAAAAGGTAATAACAGCTGATGATACTATTAAATTATAAATAGATTATTTGTCATCAAGAAAATCCTGGAAAAAAGAAATTGTTTTGAAGCTATCAATGAATTATAAATTCTTCTTTTCCAAGACTCATTGAAAATTCAATTTAACGGCACCGATATTTGACGAGAAATGCTCATCACGATTTTTATCTCAAGAATCAGAAGCATGATAGAATCCACTTACTAAATATTTTTTATTTACCTACTTTTAGCAATGGGGGTTTCCAAGCCTACGGCTTTTAAAGAAATACTTATTAGATATCAATTTTAAGTACCTATATATAAGTTATAGTAAAATTATAATAATGTAAATTTTAATAGACTTATTACCTTTTTATCGAAATGTGTGACGTAGACAACATTGAAACCATCCGTGAGTAGATTTATTCGTTTAAAATCGTTTTTTTTGTCGTTTTGACTACGGAATGGACGACGGACCTGTGTAGAAATAAGGTAAGATTTACGTATCGTATTCGGTCCTTATCAGCGCGGTGAACGTATGTTCTCAGGGCCGGTATCGTTTTTCGCGCCACCTATTTTTTTAACTTTTTGAATTTTTTCTGGCTTATTAGCATCTTTTTGGCAAAAAGAAAAAATAGGGGTCTAATGTATGTATAGATTAACATATACAAAATCAAAAAATTGTGGAAACTCTCATTCAAGAAAAACTTCATTTTCAGTAATTTGTGTTGTCGATGATAGTTGCGGCCAGCATTGTATAAATTAATGGAGTTGCGAATTACCAGTTATAATTATAAATGGATAAACTGGAACATACCGCTCACATACGCAATTTATATAGTAATTAGATTAGCAACGTATCGGTATATCTATTGACATACGAGTAAATTTATAATTCCAAAGCACAAAATGCTGTATTAGTTGTTTGAATGTTAAATTTAAAAAGTTACAAATAAACCATGATTAGTTTTGAACAGAAAATGACCAATTTCATTCTACAATGCAAATTAATTTTACTTTAAAACATATAAAATTAATTGTGCTAAATATGCGAACTATTTAACATATATTACAAAATTGTAATCAAGGAATGCCTTTGAAGTCAATAGGTTAAAAGTCATTGATTTTAAAACATAAAATCTAAAGAGCGAACAAAATGCAAAAGATAGGAATTTGTGTATAAAAGTAATCTAACTTATAATGAAATTTTAAACTGGGCTACACAAACATTCAACAAAGATTATGAAACATGAAACTTGCACTATTTACGAAAAGCTACAAGGCTTCAAGATAATTAAAAGACGCGAATAGTCATTTATGTAACAAGTAAAATAGCGTTTTAGAAGATGGATCTGCATACGAACGAGGCGCAAGCCGAGTCCATAAATTACATGAGTCCTCTAAAACTCAGTTTGTGTGCGTGTTACATACAAAAGTTTTAGTTTTAGTTTAGTAACTATAGAAATTATTCTAAAATATAACTTTAAAATAAAATTTTGAAAAACGTAGGCGACGAAACAATGAAAACCAGGGTTGTTCATCTACGCGTAAAGTACGTCTAGTCGTAAAGTTTGTGTAAACTATGTAAAATGTAGAGAATGTAGACTTTGTGTAAAGTATTTAAATAACTAAATTGTCAGAAAATCTAACCTATAACTTTATTCGTTTTCGATGTGATTTGTGCTTTGTCTACATTGTGTACACTGGTTATATTGTTTACACAGACACTACATGCGTAGCTTACGTGTTTGTCTACGCGTAAAATTACACGTAATCTACGTCACGTAGACTACGTGAAAGACCCTGATGAAAACAAGTATAATGTAACTAACAGCACATTGTCTAGGTTATGTCTTATTAAAAAACTGAATCAGTTAAATATTAAAATATTACGCGGACTCCAAACAGTTAGTAAAGTAACTGTTTTACAGAGCATATACTAAAGAATATTTTATGGGATATTAATCTATACAAGGTAAATTTGCAATACAAATAATAACATGCCATAGGTTTCCAAGTTATTTACATGTTCCACATTCTATTATTGAATACAAATACAAAGAACTGTGACATTTTTAGTGTTTCTTCGTAGAATGCTATTGACTTACTTTACTGCGTTGAATTTTTTATGCGTTGTTGATTGCGTTTTTAATATTTAAAGTAGTACATTATTTTTAGAAGATTGAAGATAAGCAACTGCGTAGACTATCAGCAAATAGATTAATATGATTGATGACTTGTTGCTCTTAAAAAAAAAAAAAAATTATAGAAATACATGTGGACGTGGCAGAGAGCTGTGCTTAAACTCGCGCAGCCCCTGTCTATATTATACTGTATCTGCGGTTACCAGCAATCAACTCATTCATGGTTGATAGTGGAGAGTACAGCACTATGTGCAGTTAAGGAGGTTGGGGACGCCTGCAGTGGCGTACCCATAAATTAGCCTTAGAGGGAGGATATGAAAATAAAAATATATTTGATAATGTAAAACAAAATTCGCTCAACGCCTCAACGAACGTTGGCTGATGGCTGATGTCATTGCAATTTATTCAGTTGCTGTGATATTTATTTTTACAATAATTACTAATTCCCTAATCAAAAATACTTCACATGCTTACATTTTTTTAAATAACTTGCAAATGGTTTAGAAAAAGTACACAAATCTCCAAGAACTTATTTTTAAAGGTTTATAGGAAATATTAATACAAGTTCTATGAATTTTTCATCATTTTATCATGTATTTTAAACAAAAATTTAGTGAATTGCCATAAGAGTCCATGTAAAACGAGCGTAATTTCAACATTTAATTACTCAAAAACCGAATAGACGAAAATTTAAAAAAAATAATTTTAGAATCTAAATAGTGAAATGAAGGCACTGTATAAATTTCAGCCTCTCATCATCATTTTAATAAACGGTCACCAACCTCCTTAAAACCACAGTCGGTCAAGTACAAGCACCAGGACTGATATAATTTCTGTTAATGTTTATTAATTATTTAAAACATTGAACATTGCAAAAGCTTTTAAGTCGATGTTGCGAGGAAATCTGTGCCTAGTTATTACTTGTTGCCAGGTGCACTCATAAATTCTCAAAGGTTTTGCGACACTAGTCACTGTTTAATATAACTTGTATATTAGTTAGAAAACAGACAAATCCATTTATCTGGGGGAATTACACTTTGTAACTAAGTTGGCAAATGCATAGTGAACTTGTCTTTCAAACTTATAATTTATAGACTTAATAGTTTGTATCTTTGTAATGGAATAACTATTATGAAGAGTATAGGTTTAGAGAAATTTGACTATTAATCAATTCCACTTAGGCTCAAATAGAGTTGTATGATAAATTTAACTGAAATGTCAACCCTAGATATTATCTGTTTTATGGAAGTTTATATTGAATGGTTGAGCGCTGTGCCATTAGACTCCACATTGTGTCATTTGACCAATGAAACCCACATCACAATTTGTAGTAGTTGTATCGTAAATTGTTTCCAAAAGCAATATGTAACCATTTTTCCTGATAACCTTTATACTAATGTTTACATTCAGAACTATAAAGTGCAGGAAAATGGACTAGTAGTTTTAATACTTGAAAAGACTAATAATTTTGATAATGACCTCTAGGAGAAAATAATAAACGTTGACTTTAAAAATGTCAATATTTCTTTTACTGAATTACGAAATTAATTTTTGTAATATGATTATTGTTATGTCGTTAATGTGGACAAATTCAAATGTTTAATGGTTGCATTCAATATTTTTTTGTAATCTTTTTATGACTATGAATAGTATATTATTTAATAAGGAGCTAAAGTGGAACTTTTTGTGGCGAATTTGTAGGCGTTTGCAACTACAGATGAGCCATAAAAAGTCACTTAGCTCCGCATAAAATATGCTATTTTTTCTTCAAACCTTACAATAAAATTGATATTCGTGTAAGAAAATTTATTAAAATAATTCGGATTTAAATAATATAGTCGTCTTTGATTTATTTTGTTTAATAAAAATTTGAATTAAATTTTATTGACAGCTGCAATTTGATTGGTTCATCAGCGGCAGATAATATTATCTGACGCTCACAGCGGCAGGTAATATTATTGTCTGCCGCTCTTAGAAAAGTAAAACTTTAGCTGTTTCTATGGAGATATGAAATATTATGTTTTTCTGACGTTTGAAGAAAAAATTAATTATATTAATAACTCAAACGGATACTTATTTCGAAATCTATATAAGTAGTGAATTTTTCAAATTTTTGTTCGTTTTAAATTAATTGTTGGTATATGACTTTTTTAGTTTTAAGTTTTTTTTGCACTAAACATATTTTTAACCAATGGTTATGCCGTATATAACAAATAAAAGAAAATCATTATAAAAATTGGTATAACATCTTTGTCATTCTTAGTAAATAAATATGTGTATTTGAAGTTTAGGACGGTAAGTGTGTAAGTTCTTTTCTTAAACTGTTAAATCGTCCATGGGATATTTAAAAATATCTTATTCTTGTACTTTATATGATATTACGTAAGTTTATCCTAGCCACATCCTGAGTGTACGATCAAAAATTACATACTCAATACAAACAACTCGGATATTTACATGGGATACAAAATTGGGTCTTTATTACCAAATTATTAACATTGGGATGTTGCATAGATAATGTTACTAAGGGCGGACATTAGCATTTGGTAAGATATTAATAGGACATTAATAGGCAAATATAGCCAGTAACAAAGAGGGATGTTCACATTCTTGAAGTGTTCTTGTCAAGTGGTTTATGTTTTTAAAACATTGACATTAAACAAACTGATTCCGGATTCCTTTGATATCATGTTTCCTTTGTAATTTGTTTATATTTCCTGCATGTTAATTCGGTTTCAAGCAAATCTGTTTATTACTTTTGTCAATATTTTCCATTCTGTATGTACTCATAACATAATAAATACATAATTACTCTAATATTGATTACAACAAACAAATAAAATGTTTCATGAGTTATTTTTCTTGCATGTTTTACTTACTGGGTGTTGAAACTTCTGGCAATATTGTTCTAAGTCAATTTACAAATCCCTTTACAAACATTCAGATACCAAGTCTAAACAATTTCTCGGGAAATATTTGCCAGTTGCATTTTCAGCACGAGTGATCCTGAACGAATGAGATTTCCAATTGAAACGCTGCATGCAATAAAAACTTTTCAATTTCCTTGAATTATTTCTCGCAATTTTACATTCAGTTTTCTTATGAATTACATGAGAATGGAAATGGGAAATGGTTTAATTTATGGCGAACTCCGAAGGGAATATTACGGTAGTTTTATCTAGTGTTTTATAGTTTTGCTTAGTTTCCACAGATAGAGGTTAAATTAATGAATCTAGTACTACAGCAGAACTTGGCCATGTTCATATTATAACTACAAACATTAATTTCTTTCATCTTCTTTACTTTATATTTTTATTCAAATATATGTTGTAGACAGATTGTAAAATTAGACTTTTTATAAATGCCTAGGCATGTAGGCATATTATAAAACACTATGTCACATTATTTTATTTCTCTCAAGAAGGGTATTAGGTTCTTTATTTATAGTTTAGTATAATCAACCAAAACTGAGTATCTCACGAAAGGTATTGGGTTGTTTATTTAGATCAGTTCAATCAGATTTTGTACCAAATCCGAGTATTTAAGACTCAAGAAGGGTATTGTTTTTTTATTTAATTCAGAGCAATCAGATTTTCTACCAAAATCGAGTCTGTGGGAATCAAGAAAGGTGGCTGTTTATTTAGTTCAGTTCAGAGTTTCTACCAGAAGATGCAAATCTGGAAAATTAATAAGCAATCAAAAGCATCCAAAGATTCATTCACCGAGTATGTGAGACTCAAGAATGGTTCTGGGTTGTTCATTTAGTTCATTCGACCTTATTTTGCACCTTCCTATATGTTAAAATTCTTGACTATTTACCTGTGAATGAATCTTTTAATTCGGGTGATGCAGATTTCTGTGTTTAAATATTTTGGATTTTTGATTTGTGTTAAATGGACACCGGATTGTACGTACACATTTATGTTTTAAGTCAGTTTTCTAGATACGGCGGGAGGTTGTGTGTTGGCTACATCAGATTATTAACATACTTAGCATAACTACAGAGTATAAGTTTTTATAATTTTTTTTAGTCCGTGACCTGTTTAAATGATAAGGATTCTCAATGTTAAATACTTCATAAATTAAACGTTTTTCCGTTTTTCTACTGTTACAACCTATACCTATCTATTATTCTGTACTAGAACTGGAACTGTTATAATAATGTTACACCTTGCATTTCATACTAAATTAGTTTCTGGGCTCTAAACAGAATATTTTTATTTAGATATTCCACTATGGTTCATATTTTATTCATATTAATTTCCAGATTAATCATGCATATACAATACCAGGTCAATTTATTATTTATAGGTTTGGTACATAATTTAACCTCTGGTGTTTTATGTAGACTAAAAAATTTATGCTGTTCTTTGATATGTTCTAAATTGATAATAAACATGACATTAATTTTGAATCAAATGAGGCAAGTAGTAAATTTTTAAATTCGTAGTATAGTATTTTAGCTGTATAAGTAGTATTTTCTTCTGATTCATACCTACGAGTAGTAAAGGTGTTTTCTTGTGAATCCTCTACCCATGGCAGAAAACAGTCAAAAACATTGATTCCGCACGCTATTCTATAGCGTTTATTGTTTTGTTAAAAATAATAATAACAAATAATTTATGTTTGAGGGAAAAAATTATTTTGACACTCAGATTTATAAGCGAATTAGCTTCAAATTTTAATATGTTGTCAACAAAGCTTGGATCTGCGAAATAACCGATAGAATTTTTTAGATTTGTTTTAAAATAGATAGCCGTGTTAAAAAAATTACAAAAATTATCATATTCCGATTTTAAAGCAAAATTTTAAAATTCTGACCTTTTGTAGATTGTACTTTTATCTTCAACAATATCTTTAGATTATATTTAACAAAACAATAAACGCTGTGGAGTGGCGGGCGAAATCCATGTTTTTGACTGTTTTCTGGCGCGGTAGAGAATCGTCCTAATATGGTACAGTGATAGTAACGTTTGTAACCTGTCAAATTGAGCAACATAACTAAGTATAGTACCTAATTTTTTTTAAAGAATGCTGTTGGGGTTAATAATTATTCTTAAACTACCGACAACCTACAGCAGTTCTGGATATTTACGAAATATTTTTGTCAATTTGGTTAGTGCGGAATTCTTAAATAAATGAAGTTTTATTTTGAACGTCCGCGCTAAAAATCTATAAGCACACCGCAAGTAATTAAATTAATGAGTGCATTCTGTAACACCCAACCTAACAGGAGCCCATAACCACGGAAACATAAACAGTCCAAGATGTCATACTGGCTTAGAAACAGCAACAACAAGAAACAGACTGACCTTATCCTGCTAAATAAACCAAAAGTGGAGAAAGCGCCATCCATAACACACACTAACACTGCGAGTTGCTAATCCACATCCACTGGCACTATTCGGACACTTCGTGACTGTGTTCTCACATGGACGCTGTGTTGACGGCGCGCGTCGAGAGCAGCGTGACTAGCGTCGCGACGTACTGGACGAGCGACGCTGGGCCACCCTCGGATATTGATTTCTCCCTCCGCAGGGCACGGCGCGGGCAGGCGCAGGAGCAGGAAGGATGGTGGGATGTATGAACGAAGTGTTGTGGGTGAGTTTTTTTTTTAATTTTGTGGGTACTATCAACAGGATTTGCTCCCAATAGATTTTTATTTTGTAAATACTTCGACCAGAATCTCAATCCGTGCGACGAGCTTTGAAAGCGGCAACGGAGATCGGTCACGTGATGTACGATAAACGAGGTAACTTTGGCACTCGAAACCTACTTTGGCATTTAACTGAATTTCTTAGTTTGTATTATGTGTTCGTTTTTGAAGTTTGGTACACATCAGCTCTAGCTAAAAATGCCACGGCAGTACCAAGAAAACATGGGAGGGCGCACATATTTATTTCATAAAAATTCAAACTGTTCTGTTGAAATTCTGGTGTTTTTATGCTTTATTTTTATTTCTTCTTTATTTTGTCAGTTTAAAATTTAACTGTATTCATTGCACACTAGTAAATAATTTGTTATTTCTTGGTTAACTTCTGTCAAGTTGTCAAGTTTTTGTAATTTTATGTATTTGTGACTTTATAAGTGTTAAACCCGGCACTTATCTTTGTTTCATAATAATAATAATAATATAAAAATTATCTGGGAGATGCGTTGATAAAGCTCTCGCCGTTTCAAGTAGGCTTGCAAAAAGTGGTGCCCGGAGAGTCACTTTTTCTAACTGATATTTTTTTCGATCGGATTATATTCAACAATAATTAGTTATTCGAGGTGTTAATTTATTTTCATAAACGTCAAAACTTATATGAAAAAATAACTGATTTTTGTGTTCAAATTACGAGGGCTATAGGCTAATGATACTGACGGGAATACTTTGTAACGGACCGGAAAAATATTCCCGTACTGTTATTTTTCGTAGCGTAGCAACTACACTAAAATACCGGAATAATGCTTTTGTCGGTTCGAAAACACACCGGAAACGTGTCAGTTTTCGTCCGATCGAAAAAAATTATTTGTTGGTAACCATTTAACCCATTTATCCCAATTACAGAATGGTAGATTGTTATTATAATGGAATCCAACAACTTCGACCTATTCATCTCAGTGCAGTCAGAATTCCGTGCGACAACCTTTTGAAAGCGGTAACGAAGAGATTCTTTATGCAACTAGAATACATTTAAGACGGTCAAGTGGTCAGCTTAAAACGTCCGAATGAGATTTAACTGCAAGATGTTTTACAATTTAACGACAATCACATACTGCCGGCCGAGAGACTTGAACCACGGAACTCCGGGTTCATACGTCATCAAATCAAAGCGATTCCGAAATATACTAATTTTTATTGTAAAACTTTAAAAACTCCTAGTTGAACAAGCCAGAACGGCATAAGCAATTTGAAGAAAGATTTATTACACCCATTAAGAATACATCACACTTTCTCCTCCCTGTAATAGTTTTATTACAGATCTACCCTTCGTCTTTATGCGCTGCTCTGCTCGTAAATTGGTAGTTGGTGGCCGAATTTGAAACCCATGGGTCAGATGTTAAATTAAATGCCCTGGGCTATCCACCTCGTAAGCTTTATAACGTATATGTATCAGAGAAATTGAAATTCTGCAAATTTTGCGAAAACACGAGGTAGTACAAAAATTTCTGTAACAGGAAAATAAAAATAGCTAATAAAACGCTTCAACATACAGAAATAATTTTCATGGAGTTTTAATTGTTCTTTTCTTATTCTTACTTAAAAATCTGATGTGTCTAGCACACAATCTTCCGCCTAAAGCCCTGTTCGCACAAGGATACTTTGAAGATTCTGAATCCTGGAAAAGAATAAGTTTCAAGATTCTGAATCTTGAAAAAAAATCATGGTTTTGAAGCAATCAATAAATTATACCTTTTTCTTTTCCAAGACTCATTGAAGATTCAATTTAGCGGCACCGCAATTTAACAGGTACCTAATTCTCACTAGAAAGAAGAAAACTTCTTCTTTCCAGGATTCAGAATCTGGGTAGAATCTTCAAAGAATCCTATGGCGAACAAAGCTTTATCCATAAAACTGAATTTTTAACATAAACAGGTACAATGTCTACACTATTTGATTTATGTCATTATTATGTCACCTGTCAATATTTTGTACTTAAAAACAAAAAAATAATATATTATTATGGATTACAAGATTTTAGCGTTTTATCTAATAAATTTAATTTTTAAATTTTGCTACTATTCTTCTTACAAATTTTCGAATAAAACAACAAAAACTTTTTATTCTTGAAAAAATCCGACCTTCAGAAATCCGAACACAGGATAACGACATCCATACACACACATAGATACATAGACATCATCGCAAAAATATTAAAAATGAGTTGTAAGGACACTAATTCGTGCTCATTCGCTAAAATCTCACTACCCGATTTTAAGTAAAAATAAATTTAAAAAAAAAACAGAAAATAATTTTATTTTTATCATTCCTTTTACCTAATTTGGGTGTGACAGCCTTACATACTGTCAGTCATTAGTATAGATATATTTTATTTGAAATCATCACATTTATTTTTCTATGTTAGAAGTAAAGAATTTCAATAATAATTCTTGGTTATACTCGTATCTGTATATCTTTGAATAACTTCTTTAAGCGCCGTTTTCACACTTCCAAATGATACCCTTATCAAAATAGTGCCGAGTCGACATAACCGTTCTACATTTTCTCTTCTTTTGTTTACAGAGGCGCAATGTTAAGAGAACCTTTTTAGTTTGAGTACAATAGCAAAACTCTGTCTTTTTCTCTAGAGAAATCGCAACATTTTGCAAGCTAAAATTGCTCGAGATATTAAGGTTGAAGACGGTATTCTGAAATGAGAAGCAGAAAAATATTTTTTAAATATTTGTAGTATAGAATTTTAAAAAATTCTGAGTGTCTTTTATCCGAGTAACCCATTTGACAAAATTCCGGTTTGTTAGTTTTGTTAACATATCCTATTAATATCCTACCGATTGCTAATGTCCGCCCTTAGTAACATTATCTATGTAACATCACAAATTTTTAACTATGTACCTACACCATAAAATAAAAATAAAAAGTTTCTGATTCATAAAATGGGCATTATTGTGTTTTGAAATAAGTAAATTACGATGAATTACTCTGTATTTACTATAAACCAGCATTATGGTAGTTTAAAAAAATTTCCGATTGAGCTTCGTAGCAAATAAAACAAGACAACAATTGCCAAGGCAAACCAAGATTGCGTCCAACGTAAATCCACTAAAACGAACTAACAGACAAATAATGAATAGCCAAACAGAGAAGTCCATTTAAGAAGAAGGTTACCGCAGCAGTAATACCCAGCCTAATCCCTATCCTCGCCATTCAAGACGACCTCAACGTCTAAGATCGCCCAAGGTCACGTAGATCTATCATTAGGAAGGTAAATACACACATCGCAACAACTGAAGAGTTCTTGTAAATGTCCACATGGGCCAAAGTTGATTCGAAGTTTTTATGCTACCCTTGGCAAGTTTTCCTTGCGCTGTTATTTCTCTTTTGTTCGTTATGTTTTATTTGTTTTTGAGGTTGTTTTAGGGCACATAGAGAAATATTTTCAACTTTTTGTTCGAGTTGTTGAGGCTAAGTTTATACTGGAATATTTGATTAGGTGAACTTTTATTTTATTTGGTTGGTAAATTATATTTCTGGACGTATTGGAAAAAGTTTTTCCATTGAAAAGTAATCATTGTTAGAGAGTCCTTTACATGATGTGTTATGTTTTAGTTTCAACCAGTAAAAAAATTGGATATTTTAAAACGTCACAAAAAACATGGTAATCAATATGTTGTACATTTGTATTCGTTGGTACTTTTATTAAATGAACTTTTGCTTAACAATTTAAAGCCCCTATTAAATATATATATTTTTTGACTCATCACCTAGGAAATAACATATTAAACACGCAATTGACAATCGGAAATGTCAATTTCCCAGTGCAGTCAATCAGGAAAAATGCAAAGAACACTGGCTTTTCTAGACATTTCAGAGTAAAATCATCTTAAAAATAATAAAATTTAGTTTATAAAGTGTTACTTCCGGAAATTATAATTACTGAAGATCACCGAAAACCGCCAATATTTAAAAATAATAAAATCTGTCGGTAGTAGTGAGTACGAAAAGCATCGTAACCTCAAATTTAATGACTAGACTACAACTACAACTTGAATGTATTTGATTATAGTTTTATTTGTTACAAAAAACATTGTACAAACCTCTTGCGGGAAGACACCATCCCAGCATTCGCGTAAATGAAACCCTCGCTCCGCTCGCGTTTCAAAAAAACCGCTCATGTGCGATCAAAATCTTCCCGCATTTGGTTCGTAAATAACTATTACCTAACTTGGATGTGACAGCATCACATACTGTGAATCTTCAGTGTACAGGGTGTTTCTGTACTTATGGACCAAACTTTAAGGGTAGGTATATGTAACACGTTCTACTGATAACGGAACAAAAAGAATTTTTCAAAAATTCGCAAAATGAAGGGTGGTTTACTTAAAGGAAACATGTTGAGTGCCACTAGTTTCATAGCTGTTTGTGTTTTATTCAAATATTGACAATGCGAATTTAAAAAAATTGTTTCATGATCAGCACGTCGTACAGTATATATACTCTTTTATTTTTTATCCAAAGTTGTGGAACATCCTGTATAAAGGATATTAAGAAAATATTTATATATACCGTCTAAGGCTTGGTTTATAATGGATATGTAACCGCGTACCTACCTATTACTTATTATGTAAAGTTGAACTATAGGCGTTTATATGTTACGGTTCATAATGACACGGAGCCGTAATTTAGATATACTTTGTTCCGCTTTGTTCTATTTTACAGAATAGAGAATAAAGTCTCATTGCCACCGACTGTTTTAGTGCTTAATGCATAATGATTAGTGCGTAAGGCGTAATGCGTAGTTATTATTTATTAGATGGTCATTTCCACCTATTTTGTTTAAGGGCTAATTCGACAGAGATAACATTTGTTGTCGAATTTTGTAATTTAATCATTACCGGCATTTTTGAGTATTAAAGAATGGAAGAACTGTTAATTTCGTAAGTAAAGTATTCATTTCATATTTAGAAAGAGACAGAAATTGACAACTCGAAATAAATAATAAATAGGACACATGTCAATCATTATGCTTGTGCATTATGTCTTGTGGTTGGAGTTTGCAAAGTTTTGTTCTTATGCGTTGCTCTTAGTATTTATACTTTAAACATAGTTCTTAAGCATTAAAACAGTCGGTTGAAATGAGGCTTAAGTAACCGGTTACATCCATTTATAAACCAGCTTTAACGTTGACACGTTCTAGGTACCAAATAAAATTTGTTGTAAACTAATAATAGCTCAAAAAGCTACATACCTATTTATAAATCATGCATGGAACCTTATCAAAAAATTAGACGATAAATTTTAATGACGCTCTAAATTCCAGCTTAAAAATACAGATTAACGTGCGATAGGAAGCATCATTTCCTTCTTGAAATTCATCGATCGTTCTTATCATCCGTCGACTGACCTAACTCTGACTCCGTTCCCACTCTTGCTTGCATTTTGATGCCTAGAGGATTAGGAACATTGACGTCAATCAATTAATATTGTGTTTCCGATTCTCCGGTTCTCGACGGTTCGCTGTTCCGATGAACAAATTTCCATTACAGATTTTTTGATGTCTCTATCAGACCAGCGAAGCTCATTGCAAATTTATAAGTGTATATTGGTTCAATCTGTGAGCCGTGCAACGATGTTTGTTGCTTGTTGGGTTTTTTATTGTGTAGTTTTTTCCGGGATGCAAATTCAAACAGACTTTTTGATAACTGATGCACTTTGGAGGGAATTTAAATTTTATCAGTTTGAAACAACCAATAGCGTTGTTGCTGCGTATCTGTGATCTGTATAAATTTTATTTAAAACGTTGGGTTCTTGAATATTTATAGTTAAATTTCATCTAAAGGCAGACGAACTGCAAAGTTTGTAAAACAAAATTTAAACAGAACAGATGTTTTGATTGAAAGAATTTGTTTAAACTTCGTGTTACCGAGGAAAGCAGGGTTGTTCATCTACGCCTTATTATTATTATTTTCTACGTCTACACGTAAAGTTTGCGTAAACTATGTAAAATGTAGACAATGTAGACTTTGCGTAAAGTATGTAAATAATTCAATTGGCAGAAAATCTAACCTATAATTTTATTCGTTTTCGGTGAGATTTGTTCTTTGTCTACATTGTCTACACTATTTTATTGTTTACACAGATACTGCATGCGTAGATTACGTGTTTGTCTACGAGTAAAATTACACGTAATCTACGTAGCGTAGACTACGTGAACAACTCTGGTTACAAGGTACATAACAGATAATGCAAAATACTTAGAGATGTGCTATAAAGACACAAACGATCATAGCAACGTATGCTATCGACTCCTTTATTCTAGTGGCGTCTACCTAGTCATTTAGTACATCTGCGTACGTGAATACCAAAAACAGCAACTTGTAACTTTTATTCTTTTTTGTAACTTTAGTTTCATGTCGTAGATAATGTATTTATTATTTTTTTTAAATTTCCCCTCTGACTTTCGGGTCAGAGCCGTTTAGCCAATGACAAAGATAATTTATTGGATTTATGTTTTGTTTGTTACTTTAAGTTTCTTGTTTATGAAATCACATTGTTTAAAAATAATCGCGTAGTTTTTATTTATTTCATCTCAAATGTTTGATTCCCCGTTCAAAAGTTTAGAGTAATTGGTTTTAAATTTGTATTATTGTCAGGTTAAGGAGTAACTTAACAATGATAAAGCAACTTTTTCTCCAAAAATATCTAAAAGCTGCACCAACAGTAAAATAGATCACACGTAAGACAAGAAAATCAGAAATTCTGACAGACACACCAGAAAATATGTTCAGTTTGTTAATGCAAAAAAAGAAATAGACATTGAAGACTGAATAAAGTAGTTCCATTGATAAAATTAAAAACAAGTGATTAAAATGTTCAAAACCCTTGCTGTAACATTTTGCACCGTAGACAATTTTCATTTATTTACCATTACATTAGCCTCCAAATAAAGATCATATTGTATAGCCAACAAACCTACTTTTGAAATCCTAACAATTTCATTTTAATAGTTTTACCTACTAAAATGTTGGATAAATTTTCTAAAAAATGTCACAAACAGCCTCGGTCTCCTCAACTCAGCTTACTGACCAGGGAACAAAAATAATTTTTTACAATTCGTAAATTTAAAGACAGTTTTTGCTAAAGCACATTTTTAAAATCACTGGATTGATGATTGTGTAATAGATATCTGATAAACTATCAATGAAATAAAATAAAATTTAAATTAATTGTACAATGGCAAGAATAGTAAATTTTTGAAAATTCATTTGAAACTAAAATTGCGAATTTTGAGAAAATTCTTTCAGTTCCATTATCAGTAAATTGGGCACTATATACCATTAAAATATATGCACGAAATTGTGAATCATCCTGTATACACAGTAGTTGAAACTCCAGTAGTGGAAAGTAGTGGAAAGTAAAATAAATGTCCGGAATTTTAAGATTTCACTCCATCCCTCCATATAATCATCTCAAACTCTCAAACTGTCTATAATAATTAAAACTAACCTCGCTCCTTAAAATTATCGTCTCTAACATTGTCGTTAACTCTTCCTGCATGACTCTGATTATCCAGTAATAAACTGAGTTGCAGATCTAATTCTAAAGAAATAAAACTGCAACTTGAAACTTCAATGTCTTCTGCAGATGATGCTTTACTTCTGGCTGAACACGAGAGCGCTGGGGGATTGGGGTTATCAACAGTTGGCAGGAATTTAGGGTTTTTTACAAAACGCATTAGCCCGGAATGAGGGAATTTTCTTGGCAGCGGATGCTGGATGTTTAGAGACTGCACACAAGCAATGAGATATAAGAAGAGTTTTTAAATTGTCTGGAATTGTATTAGATAAGTAAACAAACTTTACTAATTTAGTTATTTATTACTTCTTGTAAGATATTCAGGACTTTTGTGAATTAATGTTCAATAATTTTGAGTTCATTAGGGTGGGAAAACAATGATTAATGACACAGGGGTCAAAAATTTTACGCCCAAGTGTGATAAAAGAGAATATAATATAATTTATGGAAAAGGTCAACTACTTTCAAACTTACAAACATAAGTATTACTATTTGCTTTTATTATTATTGGAAAAGTTTAAACCATGACAAGAATAGACACTAGAGCGGATGAAGTATGGCCTGTCTGTTTACCTTGTTAGAGAGAGACAGAAGGAACGGGCCAGTTCGAACCGTCCAATCTATGCATTCCATGATGATAAACATTGGTATGATAACGCACAGGCCTAGTAGTGATCTCTCTCTCGCACAAGGTAAATGCTTCGAATCTACCGAGAGATATAATTTGGTGCAGCCTTCGACCATATTTATATAGATATAGACAAACAATGCAAGCCTTTATTGTGAAACAAAGAGCTAGCGTAGCGGTGTGAAGAGGAGTATGATCTCCATAACTGCTTGAAGTGTTGCAGTTTGCCATCAGCTGTTACAACAAACCAGAAGTCAGCAATGTGCAACACTCTACCGAGTTATTCACCTTCTTTCCCCGCCTATAACTGCTGCTCCCCGCTTTCGTACTTCTTGCCTTCATAACATCGTATACTACAGCATTGAGTGTTATCTACTTTTATGGTCGACGGGTGCAGATCTAATATGTCTGTGCAGATCTAAATTTAAATTTGTGCAGTTGCTTTCTTCCAAATTATTTATCATTTAGATTAGATGCATAATACAGGGAATAAAAATTACAAAACATAAAACATGTTATTTTAAATAATTTTGTTTTGTTGTACAAACCTTTTTATTTTTGTATTGATTAAAATAATTGAGTATTTTTTAAATGTTTCTATTCTGATGTAAACAATTTGAAAAAACATTATAATTAAATTTTGTTTGATTTATTTCTGCACACGAAAGAAAGATAAACTTGCATCTCCCCATTCCCTTAAAAATTTAACCTGCAATCAAATAATTAATAAAAACGTCAATAATTACAAACTTCCTTCCATGATTTAAACCTGCATCCTGCATTATATTTCCCGCTGTTGGTAATTCCACCTTTCAACACTTTTATCCTCCGCTAATTCCATTCTTGCTCGT
Source organism: Agonum fuliginosum (assembly GCA_947534325.1). NCBI lineage: Eukaryota > Metazoa > Arthropoda > Insecta > Coleoptera > Carabidae > Agonum > Agonum fuliginosum. The sequence continues at coordinate 2,982,320 of OX384034.1, read as the reverse complement.
CGTACTCCTGACCGCTCTACACATTAGCGTCCAGCGGTACCGGGATTGTGATGCGGAACAAAGTAACCGGTAACGGTAACTGTAGCGGTTCGTGTTTGTTGAGCTTCAGAAGTATACGTCATTTCCGCCGTGCTGTGTCCGAGAGAAAAAGAAAAGGAAGAATGGAATTGAAGGTTAATTAAAAGGGTAGTATGCAGTTTTAACAACGTTATTGATTTTGAGAATTGAGGAAGTTGCTTTTATTGAAGGTAGATTAAATATAGTCGGGTAAACACAGCAGTTGTTTCTTGAATAATATAAAATAACACCAACACAGAAAATATGTTGTATTTATTTCACAAATTAGGAAACATGGAAGGAACATTATTTTAATTTTTGTCAAGAATGAAATTTATTAAAATACGATTTTAAAAATAGTGAATTGTTGTTTAGGTACCTACATTAAGCGCGGAAGATATAATTTTAAAGCGCGCAGTTATACAGGCAGGTTCATTACTTCGTGCATATTTTAATGGAAAATGTATTGGTCATGGAACAAAAAGAATTTTTTTAAAATTCGAGCGATGTACCTACAAATATCTAACACATTTTGTATTATATTTTTAAGCCCACATACCTATTTATTAAAAATATCGCATTTTCTATGCAGTTAAGGAAGATATATTTACATTTGCCATAAAATTTCCTTAGGTATGTCCATTAGTCTTGAAATAACTGCTAAAAGTGGATTTATAACTGCGCACAGCGCACAGAACATAATTTAGCACAACACAGCACAGCAGTGTGCACAACATTTTCGTCACGGGGGTTTTACAAATCGCACAGAAACACAGATTATTGACGGGTTATGAAGATTGTTTTGACATTTGATTTGGAGGTTTTGTGTATTTTTTACTGTGTTTTGCAAATATTTCTTTAAAATAATGGACAACAAAATAATTCAAAACCGTGTTTGACCAAAAAATAACCTTGACAGGAGACTTTGACATAAATAATAAATGAATAAATGGTAAATAAATAATTCGTGTGCTGTGATAAATTATTTTCTATGCGCTGTGCGTCTTATAAATGGATGCACTAATTTCCATATTACCAATTCATATGCTATGTTGTGCTAAATTATTTTCTATGCGCTGTGCGTGTTATAAATCCACCTTTAGAGAAGACGATATCAAACGTCACATTTAAAATTAAAGTTTTATTTATTTCAGACACTATTAAACAATAAGTTATTAATGTAGCGTTTTTTCAACCCCTTAAAGCTAGAACATTTCTGGTATCTTTGCCGCATATGTGTGAGAAAGTCATAAAATTGCAACTACCATAGACGTCAACGATGTTTGATTGATATGTTTACACTTCAGTAGGCCAAAAAATTATTTAACAACCTTGAAATAAAAAAAACTTAGACATTTTTATGAAATTTGTATCCAAATTATTATAGAATAGTAAGAGCTAATAAAGAGGAACCAAACTTTGGACCGCTAGCGAACTAACCACATACTGCACCATTAGCCTACACTGTCCGTTCATTATGCTGTACTTGTATGATAAACGCATGATTTGAATCTAAAATTTGATGCTTTATGTCGGCACTGCTCTAAATAATCTTGTAATGAATTTATCAAGTGCCGCCGCCCTCATAACCCAATTCCATTCAGCAGACGATAAACAATATCCTCGCGGAAACAAAGAACTCTACCATCCTCATCCTCTCATTCCATTTTAAAATGAACCGATTATACTTTCATTGACCCAAATATCAAAAGATATAATTGTTCTCCATTAGGCTAAGCATCCAGCAATAAGGGCCAACAGCAGAGTAACAGGAAAACACAAAATGTGGAACGAAGGAGGGAGAAACTCTCAAACGACTCGGAATGAGGAAAAGTTATTTATGACGCCATACTGCATGAAAAAACGTGCCATGTCCTTACCATTTATTAAAGACATTATTATTCAAACTGAGTTTACGCACCAACAAATATGCTTTAATATTGTCTCAGGAGAGGAAAAACAGGCCTGTATCCAGGGGACACGACTCAAGACCTGAGCAGTGGCAATTTTAATTCAGAAATTTTTTGTACCTACATTTAGGTTCACATTTTAATAAATTGGATTCAAAGAAGCAATTTTGAGTGCATATAAATGAACTATTCTCAATATTTCGAAGACGATAAAAGAATTAAGCTGAGATAATATAAAATGTTAGTAAGGAGAACCTATTGCCGTTTTCTCGAATTTCGAAAACCTTTTATAAAAAATATAGCTAACCATTGGAATTTTTTGCTGAAAATCGCATGACATAAATAACAGCCAATTAACTTTTTTACTGGTAGCTTGAGGAACTTAACTAAAAATAATAAGTGGAACTTTACTGCCATATCCCAGTTTGACATTAAATTAAAAATTGGTTAAATTGTCATTTTGAGTGTGAATAAACAATTAATAAGGTAAATTATGCATATTTATTAATGATAAATACAAATTTGGTGAATGATTCCATTTTCGATTGTAAAAAGAATTCAAAATAGAACGGCGGTGTCATCACGATTTTCTTACCAAATATGCACTCGTGCATTAATTAATGTCCAAAATGTTATTTACGAACCAAATGCGGGCAGATTTTTATCCCACATGAGCGGTCTTTTGAAACTCGAGCGAAGCGAGGGTTTCATTTACGCGAATGCTGGGATGGTGTCTTCCCGCAAGAGGTGTGTACAATATTTTTTGTAACGAATAAAACTACAATTAAATACATTCAAATTGTAGTTTCTTGTAGTCTGATCATTACAACCGACAGATGGCGCTAATCGCACATATTTATTTCAAAATTTTTATATATCGATGGTGTTATGGGTTTTATTAATACATGAAAATCGTGGAAAGTAACATTTATTAAAATAAATTTTGAAAATGATTTTATTGTAGAATGCTCAAGAATGCCAGTGTTCTTTGCATTTTTCCTGATTGACTACACTGGGAAATTGGCATTTCCGATTGTCAATTGCGTGCTTCATATGTCATTTCCTAGGTTATAAGTACAAAAAAATTTGTATCGTGCATTCCAAGAATGTCATTTGCTCTCCTTTACCACTCGAGCTAGTTAAGACGTTGTTGCAAAGCACTCAAAAAAATTCCGGAAAGATTTAATAAACATGTGATATAAGTGAAAATACGTATAGGTACTCATGAAATTCAACGAGAAGGATTCATAGGTTATTAAGTTAAATGAAGTCCGTATATACCTAAAACTAAAAAATTAAAAAATTCGATAAATTTGGATATAAATTAAGGTACGAGACACACAATGCTGCAAACCGCAGGTCGATATGGGGTTAAGTTTTTGAGACGTAGTCTCGAATTGTAAAGCGGAAAAAGGAGACAATGGAGAAAACTCAAAAACAGTTTAACAGACACCGAAAGAAGAAAAATGTCGTATAAATTCAGTGACGTTCCGTGAGTATTTAAGTTTTTGGGTTAAATGTGAGACACATTAGAAAAGACGAGAAGAGGAGGATCTTTTTTACGACGGACGTTGTAGAAAGCAAACAAATTGTTAAGATTTGCATATTTTGTTATTTCAAACGACAGCGCGACAGCATCTCGTAAAAATTTTAATCCGCAACAAGATTAAATTCAAGTTCAAGTTGAGGGTATGCCATACATAAAACATAATGATTTTGATTGCAGACTTGCTTTAGCAGCCACGTGATTTTATTATCATTTTCTGTTGATTTGAATTAAACAATGTATAATCTTTTTAGTTCATTTATTTTATATTATACTATTATAACATATTAACCACTGACTTTAGTTTTTAAATTAATTTTTGTATAAAAATATGATTGCTTTTAATTTTCTGCAGAATAATACCTGCAAATTTATTTATGAAATAAATAAAAAATGACAGATACGCTCCTCTATAGAATTCCACGTAGTAATTAATTACTTTTAGGTTTAATATGGTATATAAATCACTTTTCGAACTTGCAAGAGCTTTCATGGTCCATTAAGCTCATATCGCATTAAAACCATGCAGCTTTATCGTATAATTTGTAACCAGTAGTTCCAAATCACTAAACAGAAGATAACGAAAACTACACTGTACTAAATTATTTATCAAGTGAACAATTAAAAAGAGGACTTATAAGTATAATTAGAGCTTATAATATATTCGTCGATATATCAATCAATGCAAAACTTTAATTGTTTTATTTTTGTTTTAATTCTGTTGTTGCAATAACAAACTATGGGCTTACATAGCTTTTAAATACTTAAAATTAAAAGAGGTTTAGTTAACAAAACAACAAAGTTGTTGAATTGTATTTGGTTCTTTAGTTAGTCTGCATAAATGTTTGTTTTTAAAACAAGAATCTGTACTTAAAACCTGATAATCTGGTGGAAATATCTAGTTTTATAAAATAATGATAGATGCGTTAACAGCATGACAGACGCTAAAGGAAAGAACAATTTAAAAAAGTAACAGTTTTTTAGATAACAAAGCAAAGAACCATTTCAATCACTCGTACAACTCACGTAAATCTTCTTTACAATTTCCGTACAAATGTTGTTCTGAATCCCATCTTTATATCCCACTATGTCGCTGTAATGTGACATCAATATCCTCATTCAAATTTAAAATATTTGACTTCACGATTGCATTCCTTTTGGATTCAAGCATTCTTCAAACAGATCACAAACAAATTTCAAATTCCATTCAGCAATATTTTCCACCTACAATCCATTCGCGTGGATAAATCCTAAACCATTCACCCTTATACCCAGCATGAATCCATTCAAAACATCGCGAGATCAGCCATAACAAACACGATGTCTAGACAAGGCAAAACAAACATAAGAAACTAAGATGCTATAGTATTTATCGTTACGTTTTCTATCTATAGTATTTATCGTTACGTTTTCTATCTATAGTATTTATCGTTGCCACAGTAAAAATCATAATTAGTTTTACTTACTCTTAAGCTACATTCAGACCTACCCAATTATAAGTTCAAAGGCTAATGTAACTAACCACTTATTAAAACTTTATGCAAGAGTTGGATGTTAATTTCGCATTTACACACTTATAATTGGGTAGGTCTGAATCTATACTTGATGTCAGCTTAGAACATAGCGTTGAGTAAGATAGGACAATGATATCCTTGAATCTGATTGGTCGAGACGAGAGGTGGATTTACATCAGCGAACATTGGAGAGATTCGCGATTTCATTTCAGTTTGACATTTCAAGTTTATATAACCTGATAATAGTAAAACAACGTGTGTTTATTTTTTATTTTGGCAATTTTTATTCATCTATAGGTAAGTGTAACACTCTTTATGATAGGAATACGTTATGTCTTTGTAGTTCGCGCCAAAGTTTAAACTAATAGAATGTTTGGGTGTAGAACGGACTGCATTCACAGTGCCATCTACTATTTTCTAAGGTGAAATAGAGTATAGCTTTATAATTGAAGATTTTACTCTAGGTAGCTTATTGAAAAAGCTCGTCTACCTGTCAAAATCCAGCACAAAACGTACTAACGTAGCGAGTGTTTTGTGGCCAGTACAAGAATGGTAAAATTGAATTTCAACATGGATAATATACTTAAAGGATCAATATTAACAGTTGTGCCTTTTAAAAATTTTAATACAAAAATTGTACATGATTATAAAAATTCCGAAAATTTTTACACGGTTATATCTCCTGATGGAAATTTATTATTAAAATTTTAAAAAGGCACATCTGTAGATCCATTCTTTCTCTATTAAATGTTTATAAAAACATTACCTTCAATCAATAATAAACTAACAGTTTACTCGCAACGAAAACACTTTTACAGTATTTTTGAACTTCAAAATGACATTGTATTGCAACAACTTTTCGCCCGATGCGACAGACAATTTGTCGAAGCAAAACAATATGGTTGTTCGGAATCTATTTAGGTAAACGCGTATACAATACTAAGTTTCATTGTCAAAAAAATTAAGGTTATTATTTTGTTTTAAATGTTTGTTGAATGTTACTCTGAGCGACAAATTTATAATCCGAACGTATCCCTACCCCTATGGATGCTTTATTGTGAGATTCCTCTCAGTAAGTAGGTTATGGACTTCCTACCCACTAAGTAACTTCATTTGGCAACGTCGATTGATAAAGTATATTATATGAGATCATTGGGCTTTCGCGACTGACATTATTAATAGCGGCGATAAAAGTTTTTTCGTCGTAAATTAAGAGCAGAACAACGGAGAAGTTAATGCTGCTCCCGATATCAGAGTTCGAGTTTTAGAGCAAGGCCAAAAGAGTTAGCGTTAAGACTTTGTATTGGTAAACAATAAAGAAATTTCTTACAAAAAATTACGACGGCTTTACCACAACGACCAGTTTTCTTGTAAAACTACAATATAGTCGAGGCACCGAATCAAACGAGATGGGGATTCAAAAGAAATAGCCCATAAATGCCTATGACGCTATGACTATGATCTATGTCGTCATCATGTCATCAACGAATATTTTTATATGTTAAATTTTTGATAAAGTAGCACTTTAACATCAGCTATGGAAAAAAACCAATACGAATAATACGACTTAACATTGATAGGGCATCAATGTTAAGTCGTATTATTCGTATTTGTTCACAAGAGAAAAGTTATTACTAAAAAGTTTCATGAAAGCAAAACAAGTACTAGGATCTGTCATTAAAAAAACTGTCAATACCGGTCATACGGGAAAACCGTGGGGGAAAGTAATTATTTCTTTAAAATATATTAAAGCTAGTGATCTTAAATATATTTAATAAAAATAATTTCATTCCCCGTATGAACGATATTGACAGTTTTTTTTTCTATGACAGCCCCTAGCATTGTTTTACTTTCAAAAACATTTTAGTGACTATCTCCCTCATTATATTTTAACCAATTATATGCACTATTTTTCACAAAAACCATAGAAACTATCTATATAAACAACTATCCCAGTGCATATTTTTGAATATTGGCATAGGTTGCGTATATTCACCGTAACCATGACACAACAAACAATAATAAATGTTTGTTCATTTTTCACCAAATGTCAAAATATTTAAAATGAATTTAAAAATTATGCTAATAAATAAAATTGTAAAATGTGTTTTATTCATGAAATAGTCAATGGGTGCGTATACCACTCGATCATCAAAAATAATAGAAAATACTTTTGCAAAACACCTCTCGACCTCCGGTCTCGAGTTGTTTCTATGGAAATAGGTACGTCTCATCAGTCGGCAGTATTTTCGATTATTTTCGAAGCTCTTGTGGTAAATAATTGAAAACTTTCCTCGTGTGAACAGGGCATAATGAATGGAGAAAAATATGTATTCCACCTAATGTGACCACACTGCAAATTTCCTTCATTGCCTGTCATATCACTCTCTTAATTGAACCCCTGAAATGCTTTTAGAATCTGAATCAGGAACCCAGTTTCCCGTTATGGTCCGCTTCCGCGGATAATTTGATAAAACCTTTTGTACATCCAATGGATCATGGCTGAAGACATCTACATCTCGCTGTTTCGACCGATGTACAATGTTCCGAAGATTATTTAGGTTAACTAGATGCAAAGCAATGCATGCGGAGATATTTTGAATGTGTTCAATGTTACAGAAACGAGGGAAGTAAAGATGGAGATGAGCATTAGCCAAGTGAAAGAAAGGCAATGCTGATGTGATTACTTACGATATATTTCCATTCCAGAAATATAAAGAATCAATGTACCTCTTATGCAGGATAATTTTTTATTCCTGCTTCCATTTTCAATTTCAAATTACAAAAAAACTGGACCAACCACAAGATTCCTCATTATTTGCTCTACATATAGACAAAATTTTATTGAAATATTTTTACGGGTTTCAAAATGCGGACATTTGGAAACTTATGTCAGTTATATTCACTACTAGTACTTTTAGGTGACTATTAATAAAGAACATTTTTATTATGATCTGTATTTCCCATTTTTATTGCACCATTTCTATCTCCGGGTTTCCTTCAAAGGTCTAGAACATTTTTCACTTCGCTATTTTGTTTGTAAAGAAACACCAAAAAACATATTTGACATTACGTCTAAATTTTATCAAAATATTTGTTTTCTGAAATCATAGATAACTGCATTTTGCCATTTTAATTTAAAACTGGATCTGATTCAATTAATAATCTCTTGAATACCATTTGTAGTCGTAGTTGGGTAGGTAGAATATTTTTCTGGAAGTTATGTTATAAACTCATGCACTTTGTGCATTCGTAATACTACCAGATAAATATACGACATAACTACGACTACTTATATGGTATTATAAGTGACAATTCCACTCATAGTTTTTCATCCAATCAAAGCACAGTATTTTGCTGAATTGTACCAATCACAGACGAACTACAGTGACAATTTTCACTAGTGAAAATTGCCGCGAAGCGTTGCTTAGATATTATGTCAGTTGATGATTGTTTTAATAATACATTACTTTTTTGGAATAAATAAAATAATTCGAGAAATTGTCAAGCCGAATACCATACGTATTATAGTCATCTAATGGTATTATATATGATAATTTGTCAAACAGTTTCTCGAAAGTTAAACAAGTGCTAGGAGCTGTCATATAAAAATCTGTCAATACCGGTCAAACGGGAAACCGTGGGGAAACTAAATATTTCTTTCAAATATATTATAGCTAGTGATCTTAAATTTATTTAATAAAAATAATTACATTGCTCGTATGAACGGTATTGACAGTTTTTATTTATGTCAGCTCCTAGCACTTGTTTTACTTTCAAGAAACTTTGTAGTGAAAAATTTCCTCAAGTGAACTGGGAATTATGTTGAGATATTCAAAATATTCATCAAATTGAATGAAGAATAATCAGTGAAAATATATTTGTGCTATGTGTGCATTTACCAGTCATCAATTCGCTCACAGTTGTTATTGAACATTTTGTCATTTCGCCCATTAAGTGTTCAATAAATCTAACTTAAATTTAAATGCCAGCGGTAACACACATTAAAGTAATAACAGTAATAAAAATAAACAGTCAATTTGCTCGATGAAGATTAACTCGCTAACCAGATAACTAATCCCATAAACTTCCATGACATCGTTAGCGCGACATATTTCAATAAAAACCGCGTAAATTCCTCCTTCTGATAGTAATTCAGCGCGAACTAGCGATCCTCGTTGGCAGTGCTCCAGGGCAAGTTGGCTGTGGAAATGAATGCCATTTGTTGCTTCCAGATTTGCTGAAGTCTGCGCAGCAAACGCACTCATGTGAAACAAAAGTCAAACGCTGCAGACTATGACGGATGGTAACCCGCGAGAGGCACTTGTTTGATTTCGGCAAAAAAGAAAGTGGTGAGCTTTGTTATTCTTTGGAGGGAATAAATGATAATCGTTTTATTAATTGGAGCAAAATTGTATTATGCACGGTCATATCATAATTTGACAGTTATAGGTACATGAATTTATTTGACATAAACGGCACTTTATAGCCCGCGGATCACATTTCAGCGTAGCGCAGTGCGACATAAAAAAACGTCAAATTAATGCAAACAGTTTCTTATATAAACTACAAATAATCCTATAAATAACCATTTTCTGTAATTAGTTTCATTTTACTTACATTTACCATAAATTATCTTGTAAATATTTAATTCAACGTTGACATTTAGAATTTTTGTTTATTTTCGGATTTATTTTTGTATCTTAGCAAAAGTCCAAGAATTTAGTAATTTTTGGTCATTTGAACAATTTTAACAAGTAAATTATAGGTAGCTATTAATATAACAAGAATATTATGAGATTTACAATACTGAGGATGCTGTTAAGTGACGAGGTGAAACCGAGTCTCTTTGAACATCCAAGAAGGCTTAAATCGCATATATTCGCGTTATATTCAAAGCTTAATCGTATCATCAACGACAGCGATGTTAAAACAAATCAACAGTTTTATCTGTCAATTGACAGTTTGTATATTATGGAAGGTTTTGATGTTATTATGGTTGTACCTAACGTATTAAGTTCGTAACTAATGAATTATAAGTATCTAAGGTATTATAAGTAACTAATGTATTATTTATTTAATTCCCTTATTTAAGGTATTATGTTGTTTATAACTATCAATAAATGTTGCATATTAAAAGGTAATTATAGTACTTGATGAAACGATTAATTTAATTAATTTATTAGAAAATATTCAACCGTGCATACAGTTGGGTATGTACCACGGACGTAACTTGCTTATATGGCTCTTGACGTGTTTTTAGCCCTTGGCTGACGCTCGGGCTCAAGATCACCTCTCACGCCCTAAATGCTTCCTTACGCCCTTAATACAAAAAACTAAGCGTTTTTTAAAATGACTAAGATGTTTTATAAAACGACTGCTTTTATAATTATTGGCCTACGATCTAAATATATTGACTTCTTATTAGGTTTATCTGAATTCTGATTACGTTTAACTTTTGCATTATTTTTCTCCGGGTTTTCTTTCCGTGCCGCTGTAATTTCAATACCATAATTCACCCCACCTCTATTGATAAAAGGCTTTTAGTTATAAAAATGGCTGTTTCAGCTCTAACCACACACTTCAAGCCTTGATATATGATTCCATTTCCCACGCAACATGTGCACGAAATTCTAACTCATATAATTAAATGCTTAAACGTACTATTAAAACATGACTTCGATCCATGTTCGCTTGTTTTGGTTTTTATTTTGTTTTGTTTATAAGTTTACGCGATCCTTGTCGGGATAATTTGTCTCGTGACTGCAAATCACATTAAAATTTCAGAATTCAAATCGATAACCTCAATGACTGAATTCAATTTGGGGTGAGAGAGAGCGGGGCGTTACTCGTGGAGTATCGAACAAGAGTAATTGTGATGGACGTCGAGAAATTATGCACTGCTTCAAAATTGCAAAACAAGAGGAATATGGGCGATCGCCCCCTCTTTAATAGAATTTATTCTTTAAAAGTTTAAGAAATCGTTGCCTAACAAATTACAGATAAATAAATTTCCCAATTTTTATTTCATTTATTTTTTAAATTGGTTGTTTATTTTAATATCTACTCATGAAAGAGGGTAAAAAATATACAGGGTGTAAATCAAAAAGTGGGTCATAGGCGTTTAACATGGGAAATCAGTGTTTCCTTGTTCAAAAGTGTTCAATTAATTTTAGATAAAATACTTCAAATAAAAATTTTAGAAAATTAAATTCTGCATCTAAATCAGTAATCACATTTTATTTTACAAGTTTATTAACCGAAATATTCGTGTTTAGAATTTATAAATATTGCTCACTTGTAGTTATAGCCGCATGGAATTGAAACAAAATTACAAATGAATGCTGTTTTTTAGAAGGAAGTGTCTAACGCCACACAGCGTGAACCTAGCGTGAACGCTAGGTTCACGCTAGGTTAGGTTAGGTTCACGCTAGGTTCACGCTAAGTTCACGCTAGGTTCACGCTAGGTTCACGCTTGGTTCACGCTAGGTTCACGCTAGGTTCACGCTAGGTTCACGATAGATTCACGCTAGGTTCACGCTAGGTTCACGCTGTGTGGCGTTAGCTCATGCCTTTTTGGAAATATTAATATTTCTCACAAATGAGCAATATTTATAAAATTTTAAATACGAATATTTCGGTAAATAAACGTGCAAAATAAAATATGAATACTGATTTAGATGCAGAATTTAATTTCCTAAAACTTTTATTTAAAGTATTCTAGAGCAAGGAAAAATTTATTTCCCATGTTAAACGCCTATGGCTCGCTTTTTGATTTACGCCCGTATATAATTTCTCCTTTATGGAAAACTTAACTTTTAATGAAACAGCCGTTGAATTAAAAAAAATTTTCGGGGTTTTGTTTTTTGAAGGAAACGAGAAAATAGCACCGCAGACAAAAATTTGTTTAGGTTCAAAGTCAACGGCTATTTCATTTAAAGTTAAGTTTTTCCATATAGGCGAAATTACGTATATTTTACCCTCTTTCACGAGTAGAAATTAAAATAAATACCTACTTACCTAACAAATTTAAAAAATAAATTAAATGAAAATTGAGAAATTTTGTTATCTGTAATTATTGTAAAACAAAAATTAGTCAAAATTTATGAAGGATTGAATAATACTTTTCCCGGGTGAATAGTACTGCATCTCAAATTAAGTAAATGTGTTCTATTTGCGAATGTCTGTGAAGTTTCATATTAAAACAGTGCGTTATTGTGCGTGAAAATCTTAACGTCTCGTCTGTGGATGTTAATTTGCAAATTGTTCTTGTTCGTTGAACGTTGTCGGCCCGCTGTGTTCTCCTCGTCACACCCGCCGAGGCAATTATAAAAGACGGAAAAAAGGCGCACTCGAGCGAAATTTGTAGAATGCGAGTCAAATAAATTACCAGTTGACAACGTCGCACAAAAGAATGAAATGTTGGTAATAATTAGGAATTATGACTTGTTACAACGGGTGAAAGATGGGAGATTTTTATTTTCCACAAAAAAACGCACCATATGTTTTATTTTAAAATAGCGACACGATGTATCACATCTGTTACCCAATTCGGGTGTGAATAAATTCTATGACCCATTATGTGTGTGGTAAACAATAATGTGCCACGGGTCGCTGTTAATTTAATGTTGATCTCATTGGTTAATTTCGTACAAGTGATCAGATATGGAAGAATTTTATTGGATATTTATTTATTAATACACAGATGTGCATTAATTCTTTTCGTAAATTGTGCTTTCCAACAACGTCTTAATTAGCTTGAGTGGTAATCTGGTAATTACGTTGTTGGAATGCACGATAAAAAATTTCCTGGACATGAGTTAATGCACGAGTGCATATTCGGTAAGAAAATCGCAATGACATCGCCGCTCTATTTTTGAAATTTTTTTACAATAGAAACTTGAAATATTTACTAAATTTGCGTATTTAACATTAATAAATATGTATTATTTACCTTATTATTTGCTTATTTACACTCAAAATGACAATTTAACCAATTTTTAATTTAATGTCAAAGTGACAGATGACGAAAAATTTCCGCTTATTAATTTCAGTTAAGTTACTCAAGCTACTAGTAAAAAAATTCCAAGAAAATTTTTATATAACTATGGTTACTATTATTGTAATCCATTCATCCATTGGCTGTTATTTGTGTCATGCGATTTTCTATGTAACATCCTATTGATAATAATTTGGCAATAATACCCCAATTATTGTGTATTCCTGTAATTTTGTGAGATGTTTGTGTTGAGTACATAATTTTGATCGTACTCAGGATGTGGCTAGGATAGACTTACGTAATATATCTTAAAGTACAAGAATAAGATATTTTTGAACATCCCATGGACGATTCATGTCAAGTGAATATAAATACATTACGCATTTTACTCAAATTGGAAAACAATGTTAATTCACTCATTGTTTATAATGGAAAATGAGAAATTTTTGTGCATTTAAACTGGACTGTGTACCTGACTGAATTCGAACCTAAGTTGTCTTAACCACAGACGGCCACATAACGCACTATGCTATCCACCCCATAAACTCGAAATATCAATTGTAATTTAAAGCCTTTCGATAAAAGCTTCAAAAAATTGTTTACGATTCAAATTCGAATTTCCAAAATTTGGAATCCGCATTCCAACGTCAAATCTCATCAGTATCATGGTAAAAAACCTCCCCATAGCACAAAAATACCCTCAACCCTTGAAAACATCCTACTCCCCCCGATCAATACGCGCAAAAACGTTATCGTCATTAGTTGTAGCAATGGACACCGGACCCACGGATCACAGTAACCCGGAACGAACTGTCCGACATGCTGACCGAGATATGCAGTAAGAAATGCTGTAATTTAGTGTAGAGTTAGACCGGAGTTAGGCTAGAGTAGTAGACTGAGGCTGCGAGAGAGTCAGGAGAGGTGGAATCGATCCAGGAGAGGGAGAGCGAGATTCAGGAGAGATGATGATTGTAAAGTTGCGGTTCGGTTTAACGTGTTTATCAAATTTAGAAAGAAAGGTAAATGAGTAGCTGTGTGTTGACGGCTGGTAACCGCACACACGGTATAGTATCTACTAAGAACCAATTACGAGAGTGTTGACAATCACGATTTAAAGTTGCTGGATTACCGTGTTTTATTTAAAGTGAAACATGGGATCTTTCATATCCATGGTTACGATTTTGATAGCAATGTATTAGAGCGTTTCAATTAACATAGCAAATGAAATATGTATGTATTTCTAATCCTTTTAGATATGAAAAAAGTTGCAAGAAATATAAACATTTAATAGATAATTTTTCAGAATACAATTTATAACAAATTCTCAAATACACGAAATAAATCAGATATGTACTTTTCTGAGGCTAACATCTGTATACCAACGTATCATTTGCACCTTTTCTTCAATTGTATACATTATTTTCAACAACACAACCCTAATTGACAGGTAATATTTACTTGATAATGACAGCCTATGTTCTATTTTAAATGAATCGCTCTAATACATTGCTGTCAAATTCGTAACTATGGATATGAAAGATCCCATGTTTCACGTTAAATAAAACTCACGGTATATAGTTACTGCCTATGCAATTCTTTTGTTATTATTTACTATGTATTTTCTGAAAAATATTTGAAGGATTTTGATGCATTGTCTCTATTTTCAAAAATCTGCTGTGGCCAGTACAGTACTGCCTCGACTATAAGTTTTAATAACTTGGTTTCGTAAAGGATTTCATTTTTAGCATCATTCAGCAAAATTTGAACAAATTTCAATATAACGTTGCATTCAAAGTGACAAACGCCATTGTCAAAGTGATAGCTGTAAGTGTCAAAGTAACAGCTGCCAATGTCAAAGTGGCGTTTAAAATTCGAGATTTTAATTGCTTTTATTACAAGTTATAGACATCACGTGCATTATGTAAATTAAATAATACAAATATTCCTTTTAAATTAAATTAAGTAATAATATTGAAAGCGCAAATGTTTACAATATTTTCATCAATTCAAGTACTAAACTAATTTAAAGAAAATTTAATTCATAAAGTTGGTACTACTGGTTGTATAAACATCATTAACGAACTTGAAACTAACTTTTTTGTAAAAAGCTTAAATATAAAATTTCTGTCGAAGTTATCGTGCTATCGGACAGACAGATAGACCGACAGACAGAACGACTCTTTTTTGAAATTATGATTTTTTTGGTTCAGTTAGACGTAGATTTAAGAATTAATTATTATATGTGTATGAATAAAAAGTACCACATATCGTTAGCGACTTTGTGAGATCCCGTAAAAAAAAATACAAAACTTCAAAACAAAACAGTTTGTCTTTGATTGACATTATCCTTATCAGGACTTGTACAAAGCTTAATCAAAACAAGAACCATTACAAATTCAATTTAAAAATGAGTTTAGAAAGTACTCTTCAAACAGAAGGATTGTAGTAGACGCATGGTAAGTATATGAACTCCAAAAACGCACAATCTTCTTCCATTCAGGTACACTGGCACATATGGAGTCAACAATCGAAATAAGTATAACCTAAAACGAGCTTAGATAGTTCTCTACGGGTAGAAAGATTGCAGACGCATATAGTTAGAAGTCCGAATCGCACGTGTCCTTGCATATGACGCTATGACGGCAGACCTTGTTCATCACAGCATCAGAGATAAAAAGTCCTTCAAGGCAACGCGCCACCGCCATCCCGCATTCAATCTTCTTTATTAGCTTCCAAATTGACATTTAGGTGGTACATTAGTTCTAGAGTGTTCTTAAAAGTGTTATAGAGGCAAGACGATGTGCGGAATAACGCCACAAATTTTCAAATACGTTCAATTTACAGAAAGTGAGAGGAGCGAACGCTACCTTTATCGCTTAGGGAGCTTTGAAGATTCAAGGCCATAGGTAATTTTGTTTTAATCTGGTGTGAAATATATCAAAGTAAACAAAACAAATATTGTACGTAAAAGTAATTTTTTTATTAAATGTCAAATGTCAGATATAAAGTAATTTTTACAACTCAAAATGACTTAATTTGAAACAAGAAATTACTCACAAAATTATAATCTCTAGTTTAGTACATGTCACCATGGTTACACTAGTTTTAATAGTATATTTTCTACAAATTAAAAAATTAAAAATTAAACTTTTAACACGGCCTACTGCTGTTAAAAATGCAATATTATAAGACGCCGTGTTAAAAGTGAACTGTCAATCACTTTTAACGTGCGTTAAAAGTAAACTGCCAATCACTTTTAACGCACGTTAAAAGTAAATTTCATCTCTTAATAAACAACTCTCAATTTTTATTGAATTCATAGACTATACGTGTTTCATTATATTACTATATAAATATCTTTTGTTACTGAACTGTCAAAAATAATTAAATAAATTATTTCTCATATTAAAATATAAAACGATGTTTGTAGAAAAAATAGTGTATGATATACGTGTTAAAAGTGCTTTTATTTTGTTCGAAGGGTTACGCCACTCCGCCAATAAAATGTCACTTTTAACACTTATATCATAAATACCTATTGTGCAACTAGGGACAAAAGTGGCGATTTTCCGACGAGTTCGGAGTTGGCGCAACACTTTTGTCCCGAGGTGCACACCTGTACCTGCACCGAAAAGCAATTAGAACTTCTAATTTAGAAGTAGAAGATAGGGATGAACCGGATGATGATAACATTGGAAAAATGTATAATAATTACATAAAATAAATAAAAATAATCAATTTTGGAATCACGCATAAAGCGGGAGGAAAAGGACTTTTTCTTCCTAGAGAAGAACAAATCAAGTGGATTCCTGCATAAAGGGAGGATAAGTACTGAGCGGTCAGAAATACCTCTATTACTAGAGACAAAAGGTGACATTTTCGGTACTGTATTGAAAAAAATCATTTTTACTTCCCAAGCAATGTAACCGTATGGTATCAGCTCTATTAAATGAGGAAAATACCATTACAACTTTAAACCTGCCATCTAGTCACAATCTACATGCATGTTTCTCTATAATTTTGAATTATATTGAGAATTAGCTACTATACGTCATATTTACGCAATATGATTAGCTACTACTATAGTTGAAAATAATCAGACCAAGAATATCAACACCTGTTCTGCATAGTTTTTAGTTTTCTTAAAAATTTTCAATTTTCTTAATTCATTTCATATAGTTGCTGATACTTTTCCCAAGTTTTTGTCGATGGCCGATATAAATGCAAATGTAATGAAAAACAAAACAAACTTTCCCTAGAAACACCAGAACATTTCTCCAAGTTCACCATATTGCCTTTGTCTTTATTAAAGTTAGAATATCTAGGTCGATATTCACACTAGTTTAATTTCTGAAATAGTAACGAACTCGGTAACGAACTAAAATAGTACTCGTATATTAAAGAACAAGTTTTATAAGACACGATTTTTTGCAAGCGTACAAATTTAGTAAAACGAGCTCTCCAGCGAGTTTACTAAAGGATAAGTGCGAAAAAAGTCTTATAAAATGAGTTCTTTATATACTATTTTTTCTATTTGGTGTCTTTTAATATTAAAATGTAAACTAAACTGCCATAATACACACAAGTCGATTTAGGTAAATTTATGTGTGTAACGTTTTTGTTGGTGACATTAATATTGCCATTTATTTAACTGTTACTGGCACTGTAAAAGTATATAATTAATGAACTATTCTAGGTAATAAGTGCAGCCATTATAAAAAATATATAACATATGTTTTCTATTACTAGATTCATTAATTTTATTGAATAAAAAGTAATTAAGGAAAACATATTTAGAGGTTATACTAACATTTGTCACTTCTGGGGTTTAAGGTTTGACAATTGAAGTAAATGTCATATGATACTAGTGATGCCAACCTTCTAAAAAAATATGTTGCGTGTCGCAAAGTGAGCTCTGACGACATTCAGTTGCGTTTCACAAAGTTAACTTTGCCAAATAGAAAAACAAAATATTTGTTAACAATTGAAGAAATTATTTGCGTTCTCTCAAAGGAATTTACTCCCTTATTATTCTACAAAGCGAAATTGCGTAGGAGACATAGAAAAATCTTCTTTGATGTTTGGAAATTGTAATTATTGCAGTAGACAGTGATATTCAATACACATTAATTATTCAGCTGTGAATATAATCAAAGCAAATACGTATTAGATTATCTATAGGTACTATAGTTTAGATGTTTGACCAATAGTAACAACAGATAAATTATCTATAAGCTTGCATTTATTATTTAAAGCATTTTCAAGATGTTGAGAATAGTTAATTTTAAGGGAGTGCAATTTTTTAAAATCGCAACACAAAGCTATAGACCGCTGTTTGATGTGTCACTGATTTTTTTTTAATATACACCTTCAAAGTTGGAAATTGTTAGAAAAAGAGCAAAAAGGATTTTCCAATTTGGACCCTTTCAAAAATAAAAACCGTAAGTAGGTAATAATTATATACAGAGTGTTACAGGATTAGTGTAACAACTTTTACAGCGTATTCTTGAGGTAAATTAAGCAAAAAAATGTTATCGAACATTCTATTCCATCTAGTTAATAAAATTCAAGAATTGCACGAATTTATAAATTTAAAAAAAAATCAAATAGTTTTCTAGAGAATTAATTAGCTATCATTTACTAACATTTACAATTCACGATAAAAAATGCACTTATTACTTATAAGCTAAAGAAATAATACTTAAGGGAGGTCACTACCGGCGTAAAATGATGAAAAAACAATATACCAGAACATCGTAAGAAATCGGTTATATCAAACAAAATTCAATTGTATGCATTAATAAAGTAAGAATCTTGAATATTAAAATGCAAAAATTAAATAATGTTTCGTCATTAGTCATGTTAAATTTCAGATTTTTATTTTGAACAATAAAGCCAGAATTGATGACATTCTGATGCTACTACCGTGGCAAGCGTAGCACCTTAATAATCAAAGATATTGAAGCCTCGATCACTTTAATCTATGACTTTACGCACTGCAACCACCCGTCAGTATTATCACAATCCACGTGCTCTAGTAATTCACGCTGCTAATTTTTCTGTATGTCGGTCACGGCCACCCCGATCACAATACACGTGTACGCAAACACCACAGAGTAAGCGCGTGATCTACTTTCTGTGATGGATGCGTAAATGGACAGCACTCGGTACTTTGTGCTGGATGGACGGATGGACCACCACACCCACATAGCCAACTAGATAGAGATGTCGATGTGTTTATGGATAGAGCGGTAAAGTAGTAGGCGGGAAATGAAACAAAACAAAATGACAGGGTGCAAATGTAGTGGGTTGTTTATGACTGCTGTCGACATTAACATTCGAATATAAACGGTTTTTAAAATATTTGTTTGGTTAGGTAGTCGTCAGAATACAGTTTTTCATGGTTCTACTTTTTAGAAAGCTCTTAGAAAAGGAAAAGAAGAATTATCGAAGTATCATAAATAAGTTTGAAGATTGATACAATTTAAAGAAAATGTAAAATGCAAACTGCGTTATTTATAAAATATAAATAACATTAGGTAATATTAATTGTCAAGATATTTCAATTAATGGTCAGGAATTTTCACAAATTAAATGGGGCGGATAGTCAAGCTCAACATTAATTCCAGTCAGGTCAACCGCACAAAAATCTTCCAGGTGATATGCTCTCCACTAACAACCATAAGTATTTATGAATTGACGGCTGGTCACCGCACACATGATAAAATATACATAGTACACCGAAATGAAAACCGCCCACCCTGAAAACTTGAAAAATACCGGAAATTTCAAACCGCTGTAACTTTGGGATATTTCATCCAAATCACTTGATATTTTGACATTTTGAGTACCTTGAAGCTTAAAGTATTGTCTTTGTCCCCCTTCCCCCCTCCTTACAAATCGCGTGAAATGTTTTTTGTGCGAAAAAACGTCACGTTCGAAGATTTCTGGGGATAAATAGCCATAAATCGACAAATACATAGGTTTACAGCCCAAAAATTTGGACAATTTCCTTATCAGAATTTGGTAATTTGCAACAAATTTATGACCTACTAAATCCTAAATTCTACTAAACGAAAACTATGAAAATGATAACCAATCTCTAGGTATCGATATTTTCAAACATCACATAGACTATACCTTATAAAATGAATCAAAATCAAAATGCTGTTTTAGGTCTTTTTTCCAAATTAGGATGCAGATGTAATACAAAAAATGATACACGTGTATCATAAAATACAACTAAAGCTAACCGAATCCACACCCCCAATTAAGTGTCATTTTTGTTCATTTCATGTTGATGAATAATACAGTTTACGACTACAGTTTTGCATGTCAACAAATAAAAGAAAAACAGTTATCCCCGACTATCTTTTCTCGAGTTTTCGTATTTTACAATCTACTTTTCTAGTGAAAACTTTAAATTCAAATACAATATCCTCCGCTGGGATGTGTAACAAAAGGACATATTTTTATAATTCCTTAATGTTCTAGAAAACTTTTCTCCAATTGAACATTTCGTAAACCCCAGAGAATTAACTTGTCACATATTCAGATTCTTTCCAGATTCTTGTTAAAAACTAAGTAACATTTATTTTGTACGCTGATAGTTTTGTTGTAAAATTAATTATTCATGCATTAATACTGATTAGAAACTCAGAAAGTTTCAAGATATATAATATAATGAAAATGGTAAAAGATGTTGATTTGATTTTGCTATCAATGAATCTCTCTCATCGTATCAAGTACATGTATCTATATCTAAAAATAAATTTTAGTAGTACAGTCCAAACGGATACAGCTTTTATAAAAGATTTTCGAAATCTACAATTTTACTAAGGAATACCCATTGTCAATTTTTCAGTTTCAATGTCGTAATTATCTATTACAAATAAAATAACTCTTAGTATGAGCATCTTTGCAGGCAGTTGCTATTACAGGCTCACATTTTGTGACCACCGAACTATAATTCAGTGACCCATGACCCCGAGAATCCCGGTCTTAAGATGTATTCGAGTTTCCGACGTTCCGAGTCTACAGCGAATGCGAATGCGGTAAAGCGAAGACCAGAACATTGATTAAAATCACGCTGCATTAAATTTGCTACAAGTTATCAAAACGCTCAAATTAATTTCCAGAACTTGCAATATATTCTGTAATTACAACCAAGACCATTTCGTTTTGCTGTGTTTAATTGATTTCTTAGCGAAGCAATGCATCTCAATAATTTGTAAAACATGACTGGGTACTACCTAGATACATTTTATTACGAATTAAGTTTTATTTCTAGTAAAATAGAATTATTGCACTACCTACACTAGTTTCATTTATAAAATTAAGTAAAACATTGACTATTATTTGAAAAACTGGATCGTCGGAAGATGGATTAGGGTTAAAATAAAATAAAATAATCGTTAATTTTGCAAGGTACATTGACACCTTGTTCTTCTGATCAAATTTTTTTGATGATTGTAGTTTCCACTCCAGAGATCCATCTACCTTCTTAAATCCAACATAATATGTACCTACTAACGCAGCAAGTGTAGTGTAGCCAGGGCAAGAATGGAAACATTTTATTTCAACAAGGACTATTTAATAGAGAAAGAATGGATCTACAGATGTACCTTTTTAAAATTTTGATTAAAAAATTGTGCATGATTATAAAAATGCCGATTTTTTAAAAAATCCAATTTGTGCAAACTTTACACGGTTATATCTAGTAGTTGATTAGTGACAGTTCTGGCTCAAAAATTCAAGATGGCGGCCACTGAGGGAACTAGTGAGGCTTCTGCCTCAAATATCAAGATGGCGTTAGCTAGAGACGTTGGTCGTTGGTTAAATCTTGAGACGTTGGTTGAAGACGTTGGTTAAATCTTAGGTTTTGAGAAACAGTTAAGCTGTTTTAGCTGGTTTTGAGAAACAGGCTAGCTATTTTAGCTGTTCTAGACCTAGTTTTAGCTGTTTCTTAAAATCAGATATCTGTTTATCAAAACCAGCTAAAACCAACTTATTTGTTTCTCAAAACCAGCTAAAACAGCTCACTGTTTCTCAAAACAGATACCTGCTGTTTCTAACTAGGTCTAGAACAGCTAAAACAGCTTACCTGTTTCTCAAAACCTAAGATTTAACCAACGTCTTAAGATTTAACCAACGACCAACGTCTGTAGCTAACGCCATCTTGATATTTGAGGCAGAAGTCTCACTAGTTCCCTCAGTGGCCGCCATCTTGAATTTTTGAGCCAGAACTGTCACTAATCAACTACTATATCTCATGATAAAAATTAATTTTTAAAATTTCAAAAAGGCACATCGATAGATCCATTCCTTCTCTATTAAATATTTTAAAAAACATTATCCTGAAGTCAATAATAATCTGACAGTTTACTCGCACAATATTTTCAACTTCAAAATGACATTGCATAATTAGGAGGCGACAAAGTCCGAATTTCGGGCTGGTTTCAGGCAGCCGTAGTACTGGGGAAAAGAGTGGAATAGAAAAAAAAGCAATCAAGGAATTCGGAAAAAACGTAGGCGGGCCCGGTGAAGACGATTGAATAAAAATCGAAACGATAGCAATAACTTGGAGCATTTTATTTTATTTCAATCCTTATCTATCTTGCGACGATCCAGTTTTTTGAAATTTAAAATTTTTGGATACGAATACATTATTATTGAGTATTATGTTTTTGCCACGAAGTATAATAATGACAGAGGAGTGGACACTAGGGCGGATGAAGTGTGGCCTTCGTGTTTACAGAGAGAGACAGATAATACGGGCCAGCTGGGAGCATGCATTCTATGAAGATAAACAACGGTAACAACGGTAACGAACGGACCTTGTACTGATCTTTCTGCCTCACACAGGGTAAACAGAAAGCCCACTAATCTACAGTATCCATTGCGAAGATACGGTGTCCACTCCTGTGTATATTATACTTCGTCGTTTGAATCGTTTTATATTTTTGCAATATAATGTTGAATGCAATTGTTAATGGCCAGTATAGATTTGATTTGAAGTCGAACAAGAGTAGAATATGCTAGCACATCATTTTATTTAATCCAAAGTTAAACAATTTAACATAACTACTCACAGTTTGTGTATTTCTGTTTGTTTTGTGATAAATATTCATTATAATTTTCCCCGCATATAAACTATTCCTCTCTGCAAATAAACGTTTCATTTGTATTCGCCATAAATTTCATCTCGACTACAAGAAGAATAAGAATACTCAGAGTCATAGTTTGCAGTCTCGTCCGCCCGCAACAATTCACAAGAGGAATTATAGCATTCGTTTTTTACCCCAGGACAAGAGAAAACAAACCGTTGTGAACACTACGTCGTCTGCATGCTAAGAAGGGGAAAGATAGTATTTGGAGAGTTAATTGAATCTGACAATCTGAGTGTAATTATTTTAATATAGAATCTGGAAAAAGTATTTTAAATAGATAATCACACGACAGTTAAGACGATCCTCTACCTCGCTAGAAAATAGCCGAAATATTGATTTCGCGCGCCACTCCACAGCGTTTATTGTTTTGTTAAATATAATTATCTATGAAAAAAATAAAACTACTGGACTACAGCTACACAGTTTATTCTATCAATCTCTACCGGTTTCTACGCTACATGCGTCTTCCTCAGGAGATGATTAAATTTAAAAACTTTGGTACATATTAAAAACGTTACAATAAATAAACACAGTACAACACATGGATCTCTTCGTCAAAAATAATGAAAACAATAAATAAACAAATAGTTGATATTGATAATAATCAAATAAGTCAAAGGAAAAAAATATCTCTCAACGAAAAAAAAATTAATTCCAGTAGTTTTATTTCTTCCATCAACCAAGAAAATCATATATCAAAAAACATTATAATCTTAAGGTATTGTTGAATATAAAAGTACAATTTACAAAATGCAAGGCAGAATTTTAAAATTTTACTTTAAAATCAAAATTTTATTGTGCGTTCTAATAACGTAATCGGATCGGACCCTCAGGTTTCACTCGTGTTGTGTTCTTGAAAAGCACTTAAATAAATAATAATAAATTAATACAAATGCAAGAATATAAGTTAAATTTTAAACGTGATATATTCTTGCACTTTTCATTAATTTCAGTAATTTATTGTGAATAATCTGGTTCATTTTAAAATATTTATTCAAATTAATAATTACTAGTATTAGAATCAGATATTTGTGCTCTGTAGACAATGTAGTACACCAACTGGTAAATTTAGCACTCAGAACTATTTTTTTTTCAAATTAATTATAATCGACGACAATACCTCTTCTCCAAATTCATATTTCAATTAAAACGAAATAACAATACTTCTTTATTGTTTCAAAAGCACGAAGTGGAATCCAGCATAGAAACGCCGCTTGAATTAAAGCGCAAAAGCTCAACTTTCCCAGTTTCAGCGGCTAATGAATATCGTTTAAATAAACACAACCAAAATGGCATAACTTTACGATTTATACGATGAGTTTACTGACGACAGCTAGTTGCATTTGTGCATTTGTAATTTACTGAATGTCAAGCGGTTAACTTTTGAAGCTGGTATTTAAAAACCGATATTTTCGTTACTGTTACACGAAGCGGTTAATTGACAGCTGTTTCAGCTGAAAATTGGATTTAAAATTTCAGTATTGAACAAAATTAAAGCTCGACTACAAATGTCAACCAATACAAAATATAAACAATAGTTATAACTTTAAACAAAGAGCAGAATAAAACATTAAATAAATACAAAATATGTATACTGGTAGGTAACTCATAATAATAGTTGCAAATAATTTAATTTAAAAACAAAAGTTAAGCAAATATTACTTAATAAGTAAAAAACATTTTCACATCTGAATTATTTCTATCAATTCTAACTTCTAACACTTTTCATGTTGATTCTTTTAATATTACTATTTTGTCTAAAATAAATTATAACTAAATAGTATTACTATAGTCAATTGTTTTTGACTACAATAAATAATTGTATGTTAAGTTCATTAGTTGTACCAATTACAATTATAATTATTAATTATAATTAGTGGATTGTGGATAACACTAATGCATATTGTAATTTGATACCTTGATGACATTGTACGAAAATTTAAAAAAACACTCACCAAAAAGCGATGAGCACATCGAGAAAACGGTTAAAAATTTGAGATTACTCACCTGAAAAAGAAAAAACATATTATTAGTACATCAGTTACAAATTAGGTTTACCTACTTATTTGTTACAAGCCAGGAGGTTGATTCTATAACTTTACAAGACTGTTGTACGAACGCAGCTATTGTAAATAATGACGTCATACTGTCTAGTAATTTTTAACCATCTTGTTGGCAAGACCCCGTTACTTACTAGATTTATGTTGGCTATACTACTAGCATGCACATCTGACAGCCAATTTAAATTTAAATTTTAAATGATGTATATACAAAAAAATATTATTGTATGAAGATAAAAATTCATTATACTTAACACAAGAAAACGTTTTGATATTTAAATAATAATACAAATACACGAAGAGGTTAACTCTCAACAAACAATGACAGCCAAACTTTCAAAGAGAGAGACAGATATCTTGCAGCGTACGTACAACACCTACCGAGCTGTTGTAACTTATTTAAAAGATATCGCAAGTCATGACGTCATTATATAGGTTCTACAAAAATCCGCTAGGCGCTCCAGCATCGCCGGTCTTGTAAATATGACAGTTATGGTCTTGTAAAGTTATAGAATCAACTCCCTGGTTCGGACCTACTCAATTACAAGTATAAGTGCTAAATGAACCAACCAGAACTTCCACAAAATACAAATTTAAATTATAAGTGCGAAAGTTCAATGCTGGTTGGTTAAATTAGCTACGTGTACTTATAATTGGGTAGCGATGGAATCATAATGTCGATTTTTCAAATTTTTATTACACATACTACATAGTACAATAAAGTACAGTATGAAACGATATTTTATTCATGTTAATTATTCATAAAAATTAAAATCGAATGAGTAAGTACCTAATTAAATTACATATTATACACATACATGAAAATTTGAAACCAATGATAATTAACGTAGTTACTATTACCAAATTACCATAATAGATATAATGGAAATTTTATGTTTGTATGTTATTGTTTCTTAAATAATTTATAAAATAATATGAATTATATGTTTATTGTTCATATTGTAATATTTACTTAAGCGACCCGTCTAAGATTTTTCCAAATTTGTAGAATACTCTCGATTATACTTTTTTCTATTCCACTCTTTCTCCCACTACTACAGTTGCCTGAAATCAGCTCGAAACTCGTACTTTGCCGCATTCTAGCTATGCAATGTCATCTTAAAGTTGAAAAATACTGTAAAATGTTCTCGTTGCGAGTAAACTGTGAGATTATTATTGACTTCAGGACAATGTTTTTATAAACATTTAATAGAGAAAATGGATATACAGATGTGCCGTTTTAATTTTAAAAAATTAATTTCTACCATGAGATATAACCGTGTAAAGTTTGCATAAATTGGATTTTTTTTGAATTTTTCGGAATTTTTATAATCATGTACAATTTTTTAATCAAAATTTTAAAAAGGCACATGTGTAGATCCATTCTTTCTCTATTAAATCCTTGTTGAAATAAAATTTACTATTCTTGTGCTGGCCACAGAACACTCGCTACGTTAGTACATTTTATGCTGGATTTTAGAAGGTAGACGGGCCTCTTAATATTAATAAAAATATAGTTACATCGGCTATTTCTACCTCCGTCATGAAAGTACAGCATATTAGAGAATGTGTACCTACTTGACTGGATTCGAATCTAAGTTGTTAGAATCATAGTCAGTCACGTCACGTACTCGGTTATGTCCTCCATTAAATACAATAAATCATGAAGTAATAAATAAACAATAAATAAAAAAATAGTAATATTAAATTTTCGTAGTAATTTTGCCTATAATCTAGTAAAATAGTTTGAACATAATATGAAACATTTATGAATCTCTTGCCCGGCGTAATAAATTTTCATAAATCTCTGGTAAATTAACACAACACTTATTCACTTTAAATAATAAAAACTAATAGTACTACCAGGGCTTGTTCCGCGAATACTTGAGACAAATAACGTCCATAAATCTATTTTATTAGCAAAACGTATTACCTAGCGCCGAGCTACATTACATGTTACTCGTGCTATAACATACTAACATACATACACGAGAAAATAGAAGATAATGTAAGGTATATGTAGGGAAGTTGTAGTTTTATTTAAAAATAAATTCTACTCCTAAAAGTTATGATGCTCAACGTCGCTTTTGATTGTGTTTTATTTTTAATTACATTAATTTTATCTGAAGCTATTTTCAGAGCAATTAAAAAGTCCTGTAATTATTTTGAACAAGTGAACAGGTGTCATTTTTCTCAACATGTACAACTCCAAGCGTTGTTTTCTGATATTTTTTATTTCCAGTTATTTTGTTTTGTAAATGTCATTAATTACAAGCGGATATATGTCACACAAGAGTTCACTTTGTGTAAGTGAGATTAGAGATTGATACAAATAATTATTTACTCGGCGATAGCTCACAGAAATGTAATTTTCATTATTTTTTTGTATATAAAGCAAACTAATAAATAAAAAATAATAATTTGCACAATTTTGCCATACGTGTAGGTTATGTCATTTTTAATACCTAACCCCATAGAACAACTCCAGAACGAAGTTGTTGCTATAGCAATATGTTTTAGGACGTTTGTAAATTAATTTTTTGACCTCCTAATGTGTAAACATTTCGACCATATATAGGTATAGACAGATAACACCCAATGCTGTAGTATACGATGTTGTGAGGGTAAGAAGTACGGCAGCGGTGAGCAGCAGCTATAGGCGGGGAAAGTAGGTGAATAGAGTAAAATTCAAATAGCTAGAACCCTGCGCGAAGTACGAATTCTCGTCTTAGAGAGAGAAGCATAGATGATAAACAAGAGGAAACTACGCTACTGTCTGTTCTACAGAACATCAGCTTCAATATCTGGTATTCTCATGCTGACATTCGTAGTGTTTTGCTTCGTGTAACCCTGCGAATTTTGTAATTGATTGTGATTGAGTTATATTTTAGTTTTCTTTGAAGATTAAGTGGAGTGCAGCGCAGCATATACTCGCTAGCCCCACTTTTGTAAAACGAACAGTACATGACAAGCTCTGCCTTCTCGCGCAGTCCAGGGTCCTAGTTATTTGAATTTTACTCTAACTCGATAGAGTGTTGCACATTGCTGACTTCTAGTTTGTTGTAACAGCTGATGGCAAACTGCAACACTTCAAGAGGATATAAAGGTTATTCTCCTCTTCACACCGCTACGCTAGTTCTTTGCTTCACAACTAAGGCTTGCGTTGTTTGTCTATACCTATATATGGTCGAGGTGTAAACATAACAATCACACATCGTTGACGTCTATGGTAGTTGCGCTTTTACACATACCACGACTATCATGCTAGCGGTCCCCAGTTTGATTCCCAGCGCTACCGATAATAATAACATTGGGTCCGAGTGGTTTGATTCCACTATAATAACATCTCCCATTCTGTAATTGGGAGTGAAATGTTTTCTATCAACTGTAATTACACAAGAGCTTTTTATTTCGCCGGATAAATTTCAGTTTGTATATTGAAATTTTGTTGCCTAGCAATTTGAAAAGAAAAATTGTTTCATAAAATCACGATACCGTAGGTAGAGTGATTTTATTTTAAAACAATTTTTCGAGTCAAATTGCTGTCAGGTGACAAGGTTGAGATGTCAAACAGAAATTTATTCGAAGGAAATAAAATACTCGAGTGTAATTCAACAAGATAATTTCACGACTCCTTTGGTTCTTATTCACAAATATTCCCAAAATCAAATCATTTCACTGACACATATTAAATATATGAAGCAGATGACATTTTAGTGTTTTAGTATATTGTTTGGTTGCTAAGAAAAAGGTAAATAAGGTTTTATCACTTGCAAAAAGTTATCTTCCTTTTTATACGCTGTCAAATCGATAAAATTGTGTTTTGTTTATGGCTTACTTTATACAGGAGTGGAATTATCAAAAATAAAATAATTTGTGCTCGGTTTTATTAAAGCACTCCGCTTCGCGCCGTACTCATCACGTTGTAAAACAAAACCTACCGTACTTATAATGTAAATAACAATTGAACATTGTATTGTATAATAATAAAACAATTGAGGTGCTCCGTTAAACTTAGTTCACTAAAAAAAATCCATGGATTAAGTAACAGTAAAGTTAAAGCACTATTGCCCCACACTCTAACACCTACTACAGCACTGCCGCTTTTCTAAGTCTGATCCCTGCGGTGCTAGGATTTAATACCACATGTAAACATGGTCTAGCACGGCAGTATCTGAGAATGCCATTATCTGTATTCCTGCAACGGTGTAATGCGCAATGCAGGACACGAACGCGGTGTGTGTCGAGTATTATATGTTGTCAAATAATGTCCTGCTGTCGATGTACACGACTGAGACGTACACGATACATTAGGGTTTGCATTCCAAGGAAAAGGTATGTTAATATTAAGCCTGATTTATAGATTGACGCTCCGTTTACGCAACGCAGTTCCCGTTCTGTTCACGTTACCACGATAGATATTTTCACATCAATTTATAAATTTACGATAGAAACGCACCTTGACGTGCGTTTTAGAGGTTATGTTACATTATTTGACGTACAGGTTTGACATTTTTGGCGCGAATTATTCTGTGTTACATTTGTTACATTTCTCATTTAAATTATCTATCTATCTATTATAATATTTATTCATTAATTTATTTACTACACGACATGGTTGAAATTATAGTCACTGTTACAATATTTTGTTTTGTGTTATGCAATAAACTATGAAAAATTCGTAGAAATTCTGCGGATAACAAAACGGACAATAAAACTACGAGGAATCCAATGGTGCAATCAGATTTTCGATATTACATTTAGTTCAGCCTGTACATCACTTAGAAAAACTGTAAATCAATTTTTACTTTATATTATTCATCGCAGGGCCTTGAAATTTCTTCCAGGATTCAATGAGGTCCTTAGACACACACTACACATAGTTTTGCAAATGTATATCGCGAAATAACTACATATTTTAGTAAATAAAGCACTACGAAATTACCACGCGTTGATTGTTATATCATATCACTGAGAAATTCTTACTGGTTTGTTTTGCACATTCTTCATAGAGGTGGCGCCAGTTTCGATTTATATTTAAATGTTTTACATGATATCCTGGTAAATTTATGTTTCTTATCTATTTTGATAATGTAAATTTGGAAACAAAGTAATTATTTAATGAAAAGAACCTGATTTATTAGTGCTTTGTATTTCAGGATTTGTTAAAATTGGTTGAATATTTCATTTTAACAAGATACTAAAATACATAGTGTCTGAAATTTTACCATATTTAAGATGAGTTATCTTTATTATAAAATCTATAAAAATACTACAAAATAATATAAAGGTAAATCTTGAACTATAAAAAATTTTCCTCACTGAGAATATCACCTGAAAGCCCGGTAAAAATTTAAGTTCTAGTCCGCCCCTGTTGTACACTAGATTATAAATTAATTAATGTTACTGATTTTCATACACGTGACTGCAATTATTTACTTATTTGTGTTCAAATTATAAATTAAATTCATTTATTATATAGGGGGCCAATTTAATTTATATTTATATGATTTTAAACAAATTAAATTCAATAATGACCTGTGATCCACATAATGAGCAATTTGTTTTTAATATATTAATTGCAGGGAAAAAGCAGATTACATTTTTTACCAATTTATTTAAAAATATATTTAACAGTTGTTTGTACTGTTCGTGCAGTCAGAGTTGGTCAAAGCGATAAAGGAGAGAAAGAATGAGCCTATGTTCTACACAAAGCTGAGTCACAATTCGTCAACTTATTACTCGCCAGCACAACTGAGCCAAGAGAAAAACCGAACTGGTTAACATCTGTATACACTAGACCCGTTTAGTGTGACGTCACTCCTTGGTTCCAAACAAGAAAATGGCCACTCGTTGCTAAGGTAGTTGCTATGCTAGTCGATAAAACAGTTTGGTTTGACACTAAAAAATCATTTATAAAATAATTTACTACAGAACGTGATTTTAAGCCACTTTAAAACAATTAAATCTCAAAATAAATTTGAAGTCGCAATAATTATGGTCAAACGGCAAACAACGAGCCATCCTGTTTTACCGACTTGCATAGCAACGGTCTTAGCAACGAACGGCCAATTTCTTGGTTGGAACCAGTGTGACGTAACCACTAAACGGGTCTATTTCAAGGTAGCGAAGCGGTTCCTGCTAAAAAATTTGCTGATAATTATGTCCGCTCGATTAATATTGTTTACCAATTTAAAATTCCTAAGGGCAGCCATCTCTTATTTCGAGTAGGTACTGTACAGGTACTTTAAAATGTAAAAGAATTTTCAGTTCAATGAGAAGAGTATCTCTTCTCTTAATTTATGAGAACTGGAATAATTCACAATACCGGAAACAAGCGGTGTACCGGAAATTCTTAACATTCAGTTTCTCGATTTTTGTCGATTCCACACTTTGTGGAAATGTTTTCTATAAATCAAGCGATTATATCGCCGACTATAAATCTTCTCGTTGCGTTTTTAACCTTTTCAAAATATCTCAGGTGTAAGTCTTTGTATTTTATTTTCCAGACGATAAAGACTGAACAAAAACTCATTATTGAATAGCTTTACATGAAGTATTTGCATTTTTATTGGTTACAGTACATCTGTGATTGTATTTTATATACTTTTAAGCACTCTCCGAAGAGTATCTTCTCCATAAATAACTTCGAAAGCGTTTGTTGTACGACGATGGGTTTAAATTCGTGATGAAAATTATTATCATGCGGAACATAAAGAAGTTCTATTATTTGCTGAGGATTTTATATTTTTAGTACATACAGCAATAAAGAAGATTGATTATTAAGTGTAGCTAAAGGAAATTTTTAACTTCTTCATAAATAAAAGTCATTTTTAAGTTAAAAGAATAGTACATAATTGTTCAATCAGAGATTTTTCTGGTAAATTCCTAATTTTGAAAAATGAATGTTTGCTACATAAAATGTAAGCAAATGTTGTAATCATTTCGATGAGTAATACCCATATCTACTACTATTTTATAAATTAAATACAAATTGGCAGCTGACATAAATATTAATTTTTGGGAGTTGTGTACAGTATAGGTAGGTACCTACGCATAGTGAGAAATGACCGGCATAAAAAATTTCAAATTGGTATACAATATTAATCAAGCATACTATGAGCATAATATGATCATGCATTTTTTTGGTAGAAACTACTTCGCTACTTTTAAATACTTAGTGTATATAGAAGCTGACTAGCTCGGTTTTTCTCTCGGCTCAGTTGCGTTGATGCGAGTAGTAAGTTGGCGAATTGTGACTCAGCTCAGCTCTGTGTAAAATATAGGCACATTCTTTCTCTCCCTCCCACGCAAATTTGTGCAATATTACAAGAGCAAAAGACGCTGTGTTTTAAAGGTTGCTCAAGCAACAACAATGAAAATTATAACCAGTCTCTCAAGTTTCGATATTTTGACACATCACATAAACTGCTTTATAAAGTGAATAAAAATAAAAATGCTGTTTGATTACAAAATGTAATGTAATTATCTTTACGTCACTCGGGGGAGGAATGCAGTGTTTTCCTCTTGCTAATGGAGGGAGGGAAGCGAGTTTTCCCTCCCGCTCGGGAGGACCGTACTTGCTTTCCTCCCGAGCGGGAGGAAAACACTGTTTTCTTCCCGGTACTGGCGGGAGGAAAACACTGTTTTCCTCCCGATTGCAAGAAAGATGATTTCGAGGCCCTCGTGACGTAAAATATTGTGTGTCCCACGGGAGGGAAGGCTATTCCTCCCTTGGGCGAAGCCGGCGCCCTCGCTCGGGCCGCCGCTTGGCCCGCGGGAGTAATAGCAATTACTCCCTTGGGCGAAGCCGGCGCCCTCGCTCGGACTCGCCTGCGGCTCGGGTCGCCGCTTCGCCCGCGGGAGTAATAGCTATTACACCCTTGAGCGAAGCCGGCGCCCTCGCTCGGACCGCCGCTTCGCCCACGGGAATAATAGCACGCTTCCCTCCCTAGGTGCACAAAATACTATTCCAGCTCACCCGTAAAGATTTATTTACTACGCTCACCACGCAAACAAACGGCAGCGACGTTCAAATCATTCCGCTTTGCGTCGTGCTCTTAAACCCGCCGTGCTTTAATAGTTTGCACAATAATATACCATTTGTAATCTCAATAGTTATAACAAAAATGTATTTATTTAAACACTTAAACAGTAGTTTTGCAGTAGCTCAACAATATCTTGTGGGTTTCGTAAACTCTTCCTTCCAATTCACCCGCGTGTAAAATTCAATTCCACGTGAGATAAAAAGCTATGTCGGGATGACAGTTTCAGTAATGCATGTCTGATGTTACATACGAGCAGATTCGGTTCGAGGTTGTTTTGCGTCTGTTGTGATGTTAATATGTATATGGTTACAAGCCCGACATACGAGTACTTTACATAACATAAACTCGGAGGAATGCGTCTTACGAGACGATGGAGAAGTTAGTTTTAAACACGAAATTGTGCAGTTTGGGAAGAAGTATAATTCGCTGGAGATGTACGAAAGCATAATTACCAATGTATGTCAGAACCACATATTCGGCTATACTTTTTAATGTACAAATTTGAAAACTTTAATTTTTAAAAGAGGAAAAGGCCTTAGAAACTTAACCTATATCACATTTTAGATAATCACAACATCCATGCCCTCTGTGAGATTCGAACCCACGACCTCGCTAGTTTGACCAGTTTGAGTTTCAGAGCTGTGCACAGGTCGTGATTTTTATCGGGTCATGGCGTAACTCGCGTGAATGTGAATAATTCTGAAATTTTGAATCGTGATTGGGCGTAAGCGTGAGTGACATCCCACTTGACAAAATAAAATCTCCAGGACGTATCAAGAATGTGTAATTTGCTACTTTTGCCCATTTACATCCTATTAATATCCTAGCGATTGCTTATGTCCGCCCTTAGTAACATTATCCTTGTAACAGCCTAATAATTTGGTAAATAATATCCAAATTATGTATTCCATGTAATACTCTCTGAGATGTTTGTATTGAATATGTAATTTTTGATCGTACTCAGGATGTGGCTAGAATAGACTTACGTTACATCACTTAAAGTACAAGAATTAGATATTTTTAAACATCCCATGGATGTCAAGTAGGTCATTTAGTAAACTTTTAACAAAACACGGATAACTTTTGAAAAGAGCGTTTGTTCATTATTTCGACGGTAGGTATACTGATTAACATTATATTTAATAAGTTTAACAAACTGTTACAATATTCATTTTTAGTTTAATAACTAATGACGTTTAGTGTTAAGGTATGAACATTCTAATAGGTTTCAATAACAATATTATCTTTTATATTATGCTCATTTTACTTATCATTTCATATCTATTTCTCTTAATGATCGTTTCTTGTATATAATCTAAGAAATAAACATTTAGGACTAAATGGGGCAAATTTGTATGCACATAAAATAAACATTAGACATTCAACAAATGACGTACTGAATCCGTAAGTATTTTAATGCATTAAATTTGTTTTATGCAGGGCTTACAAAGGCAACCCTTTGTTAAAATTTATTTCTTAATAAATGCATTTTATGCTAACGAGTGCAATTAAGATTTAAAGTCGGCAGGCAGAGGTTTTGAGATTGCGTTCCTTTTGTGTAGATAAATAGTAGAAATATTTTAATAAGACAAGAAATTTTATTAAAGCAACAATATAAGTATTTTGATTTATTTTAATATTAAAATAGAAAACTGTTGATTTATATAGCATTATTATTCTATTAACATTCAAAAAGATTAAAACATAAATATATGTTTTGATCCGTTTTAAAGTTAAATTGAATTTTAATTTATAAGACGGTAATATTTATTATCTTTTAAAACTGAATTATATTTTCGCAGATTTTTTAAAAATTGTTTTCAAATTTGATAATATAATATTTTAATAAAAATTATATTGACTATTTCCCTCATAAAATTTAAGCCAATCAGAAGTCTGACATTTCTGAATGTCGACCAACCAACGTAGAATTCCACGATAATTTTGCACTAGTGCAAATTATCGATAATTTTCACTAGTGCAAAATTATCGTATTTGGATACGGCGTTGCAAAGTGATTCTGACTTGCTGTCAAAAGAAATTTTTAAATTTTGCTTTATTTTTCATGAGAGAAACAGCGTTTGGCTAAATTTTAATCGGGAAATAGTCCTTCGAATATCCGTCGTGTATGTAATTGTCGATAATTTTGTCTCGTGCGCTTCGCGCACTTGAAGAAATTATCGACAATTTGACATGCACTTGGGATATTAAATATGAAAATCGCATGACACAAATAACAACCAATGGAAAAATTGATTTCAAAAATAGTTACTTTGGTAATATAAAAACTTATCTGAAATTTTTTACTACTAGCTTTAGTAATCTAATTTATAAGTAGAAATTTCTTCTGTGACACATGTCACTTTGATATTTAAATTAAAAATTGGTTGAATTATTGTAATTGAGAGGAAATACGCAACGCAATCAAATACAAATTAATTTTAAACAGAATAATTATATTGAATATGCCAAGTTTTTATTGTAAAAATAATTTAAAAATAGAGCGGCGGTGTCAAAACAATTTTCGTACCGAATCGGCTCTCGTGTATCACTTGAGCTAATTAAGATGTAGTTGGAAAGCAGTCAAAAAGAAATCCAGAAAATGCAAGTAGCAAATCAACCACAATATTAAATCTCATGACAGAAATTTTTAAAAGTCACGTCTGTAGATCCATGTCTATTAAATGTTTATAAATAATTATCTGGAATTCAATAATAAACTGACAGTTTATTTGGAACGAAAACACTTTAGCAGTGTTATTCAACTTTAAAAAGATATGGCGTTACTGGATGCGGCAAAGTACGAGTTTCGGGCTGGTTTCGGGCAGCCGTGCTAGTGAAAAAAAGAGTGGAATGAAAAAAAATCAGTAAACAGGAAGACGAGGACGCTTAAGTAATCCTCTTTTCATGTTTTCATCTACCTTAAATAATGAAATTACAGCATAAGATGAATATCATCAATATCCTCCTAATTGTAGTTTCCGCTACGCAATGCGTTATTCTCCCCGTTATCTGCACTAATGATGTGGTTAGTGCCGAGTTTAAATTTAGAATGCGGTGACGATGTGCCGAACGAAACACCAAGGAATACAAAGTGAGGCAAAGCACGCGATGCCTGGAATTCTCATACGTCTCCATATAAGAGTATGTGAATAGATTAAATACCTCAACTAGACTTCGTTGCATTTTTCTAAGCTTCAAGAATGGAATGCTGAAAATAGCTCGAGATTTTTTGATACATACTGGACGAGATGTTTTGGATACTTGGCTTTGAGGATTATGAAATGGGTCACCATTTCATACAGATACAATTTAAATTATGTTATGTTTGTTTCTATTTTGTTCTGCTAAATGACAAACTAACAGACACATTTTGTAGTAGATTTTTTTTTAAACAATGATAATACACTCGACAAAAAAACGCACCACTAGAAAATGCACCAAAAAATCCGAATTTTTAGACCGCCATAACTCGATTGAATTTGGTCGAAAATGGATGAATCTTCAAGTTCTGACAAGTTTGAAGTTTTCTCTTAAAGGTCATGCAAGTTAATCTGACGCCTGTCACTCCCCTAAGAAAAAAATGTTTTTGATGTCAAAAACGTCAAACTTTGACAACTTGTACCAGGTGCAAAAAAATCGTGGACTCAATCCATTACCAAGCCGAAAAAGTTTATTCATTTTCCATTCGGGGGAAAAATATTCAGTACCTGCGATGATTTGGCGCGAAGTTATGAATTTTTGAAAAAAAATTGCATTTTTAAACCTTTGAACATCGAAATTGTCTACAAATGTTAACCTTACAATAAATTGAAGTGCATTTTCATTTAATGTTCTCGTGATCGCTTTAAAAAATTCAAACTCACAAAATGCTGAGTAATTTTCAAAAACCAATAACTTCGGATGAAATCATCGTTGGTAAATGACATTTTTAAATTTTACCGAA
Source organism: Agonum fuliginosum (assembly GCA_947534325.1). Lineage (NCBI taxonomy): Eukaryota > Metazoa > Arthropoda > Insecta > Coleoptera > Carabidae > Agonum > Agonum fuliginosum. Next base: position 2,945,071 of record OX384034.1, on the reverse strand, counting down.
AAATAAATAAATTTTATCGCCATGTTGACCAAATGAACCGAAAACATTTTTTGGTACACCATGTATTATGTTGTCAAAGTTTGACATTTTTGAGTCAAACATTTAGGGGATTGTCTGGGGTTGAATTGGATTTGGCGTCACATTAATTTGCATATACCAATGAAGAGGAAACTTCAATCTTGTCAAAATTCGCGTCAATTCATCGGAAGTACTCAATTTTTGACCAATAACGGTAACAAAAATCAACGTAATCGTCAAGTTGCAAAAACCAGTATAGGATAAAAAGTGTGCCAGAATAGAATTGTTTCAAACTAAAAACATTGACCAGACGCAACCAGCCTAAGATTAAAAATATTTAAGACACTGATATCTTAAAAAATGTTATTGGTTATTGCCTTCTTTTAAAAAATATGATTATACTATTACATTTTGATATTTACATCTCTTCAACAGTTCTGTAAAATAATACCTCAATTGCATTTAGACTAATATGTGGTTTCATAATAATACAATCCTTATTTAATGAAATTGCGCAGTTCTTATTAAAGCTTTTGTAATTTAATCCATGGATAACTATCCACAACGATCCAGTAACTAAATACCTCAGTGAAATTAATCCTCGCTTCATATTGGTCAGATTCCAATGACACCCCCCCCCCCCCTGGGTGTTTTTGCAGTTTCTATACATAAACAAGTCCGTCTCGCCTTCACGGGCTATAAGCGTTTTGTCATTATTCATTACGGTCGGCGAGTAATGCTTTATAAACCTCTTCACTGCGTATATTAAATTTTCTGTGCTATTAAAACGCTACGACGCATTATTATACCCAGATAGCCGAGGAAAATGCCATTAACTTTGAACGTATCTTGATGCACTGATATCTTGACAAAGGCTTTTGTAAAAGCGTTTGCTTCTGAGACGATACTTTCTCTGATTTGAACAGCTTTGCGAGAAACTGTAGGATTTAATATCATGCAAAAGGAATATTATATTATACTAAAGCCGCATTCACTGCCCGAAATTTGGTGAAAGTTAACGAAATTTGGGAAGTCTGTCTTATGGCAATGTGTGCTTGTGTTCACATCACTGAAATTTGGTGTTGTGAGCGCAAGCGCATATTGCCATATGACAGACTTCGCAAATTTCGACAAACGAGTGTTAAAATTGACATATTTTGACCCGAGTTGTCGTTTCTACGCAGGAATTATGAGTAATTTTACAAAATTAATTTATGGTTCGAATTATATTGTTTGCTTGATTATTTAACGAATGTCAAAAATTAAAGAGTTTAAGTGTCAACATTTTAAATATCAAAAAAAGTGTAGGTAACTATAGATATACCTCCAATGGTTTCATTAAATTTTATCAACTGTAATTACACAAGACCTTTTTATTTTACTGGATAAATTTCTATTTATTTGAAACCATGTTGCCAGCAATTTGAAAAGAAAAATTGTTTAATAAAATCACGACACAGTACAATTTTTCGAGTCAAATTGCTGTCAGGTGACAAAGTTGAGATGTCAAACAGAAATTTATTCGGAGGAAATAAAATGCTCGAGTGTAATTCATCGAGATAATTTAACGACTCTTCTTCACAAATATTCCCAAAATCTAATCATTTCACTGACAAATATTAGAAATATGAAGCAAATAACATTTTAGTGTTTTGTTTGGTTGCTAAGAAAAAGATAAATAAGGTAATATTCACTTTCAAAAAGTTACCTTCCTTTTTATCCGCTGTCAAAGCGATTAAATTGTGCTTTATACTTTATATAGGAGAGGAATTATCCCCAAAAACTACTTTCTTCGAAAAAATAAAGCATTCTAATTGCTCAAAAATGAAATAATCATTAAAATAAATTTAGAAGTAAGATACTAAAATTTGAATTTAAAGAAAATGTAAATCCTAATATTTTTAAATTTAACTATTGTTCTTTCTCCTGCTATTTTTATAAATTATTATACAAGCAATAACAAAATGTGTTATAAAAACACAAATCCCAGTGAGATGATTCTGCAAATTCTGCATTTATTTGTGCATTTACAAAACATATCCATTCCACGCTCCGTGTCCAATGTTCTAAAAAACGAACGTAACTGTGTGTTCACATTGTTAATAACACAAGAGCACGCCTCCGACATCGCCCGCGTTGTTCCTGCTGCTGGCCGGCTCTTCCTGCTCTTCCTGCTGTTCCTGCGTGATTCGTGTGAAAAATCACCCGCTAAAACCCTTTCCATGTATTTATTTAGAGGCTTGAAGCGTTTTTTCACGGTAGAAAGCAGCGCTACGTTCATTAAAACGCCGTCAAAATATTCATTTAAAATTTCTGCGTGAGAAGCTATGGATGGCGTAGCCATTATTAGGGATAATGATGCGTTGGAGGGTTTCCTCTTACCCCATTTTGAGAAAACACTGTTGTTGTTTATGAAACAGATTTTCAAAGCACTGTTTTCACCTCCCGCCTCATAATCTATAAGGGAGGTATTGTGATAGGTCCTTTTCGAGTGTGAGTTTTTTTGTGGATAAGCACGTTTTAGGATCCATAAAATACGAATAAAGTATTTTCGAGATGATGTCTGTGTGTATACGTTAGTTTGTATGTTAGATTTTTGCCGTGTTCTATATATAATTCAAAAAGTTACAAACATTTAACAACCAAATTTTATATATAATGTCGTAATAAAAATTTTAAGAACCCAGTTATTTTTTTAAACAATCCCCAAACCGGAAGTAGTACTTTTCTTAAATATTTTGATAAATAATTAATTTATCGCAATATTTTTTATTTCAAATGAAAAATTATATATTATTATCTAAAACTTTTAGCATTTTGTAAATTGTTCTGTCATTAGGAATTAAAGTATTATTTATAATTTAGACTATGAAACTTCAGTATCTTGTTATCCATGAACCATGATTGTTTAACTATTACGAAAAATTAAATTGATAATGAATGACAGTGTCAGAGTGACAGTGTCAATAGTGATATATCTTCTTCTAAAATTGTACAGTTGACTAAATGACTAAAATAATTTTGTAAGTACCTATATATTTGTATAGTAGTAAAAAGAGTAGGGTATGGCGGGAGGTTTTGTGCTGGCCACAGCAGATTTTTTTACATTTTTATCTGGCAAAACGCACGTCATTATTTATCGAATTAAAGAGCATCATTTTCTTAGCTAAATTATTTTATTGCTGTTCGTGTAATAAATTTTCGTTTCAAATTATAGATACAAGATACAGCATTGAGAAAGATAAACTTATTCTTTATGAAATCGATAGATTCGATAGGTAATAGCATCTGTCGTCTGTCATATGAAAAATGTAATGTAAAGAGAAATGAAATCCGTAAACTACAAGTTTTACGACAGGATTTATTTGTCATTTTAGTTCGTCCAGTTCTACTTCGGTTTCAGCAAACTAAATAAGAATTGTAAGTTATGATCAAAATCGAGTTTAGGTTTCATAGAATACTACGCATTTTGAACGTATTTTATCATCTATACGTTCTGTAGCAAAAGTTACACAGCTTGTCAGAAGTCAGAACCTTGAAAGATATTATTAGGAATTCGATTTTAATTTTCTTTATATTCCATTTATTTATATTCTTTTGGAAAGGTTATGCCTTATGTCTTATGACCTTAAGCTTACTTATTTTGTGTGGTGTGTGGTGTGGTGTTAAATTGTAGCGTTTGTAACAAAAATATTTTTATTAGCGACGAGGTGAAACCGACTCTCTTTAAACATCCGAGAGGGGTTAAATCGCATTTATATCCGCATAGTGAGTATACTACCCACTTGACATGAATCGCCCATGGGATGTTTAAAAATATCTTATTCTTGTACTTTAAGTGATGTTACGTAAGTCTATCCTAGTCACATTCTGAGTACGATTAAAAATTACATACTCAATACAAACATCTCAGAGAATTACATGGGATGCATAGTTGTGATATTATTACCAAATTACAACATTGGGATGTTACATAGATAATGTTAACAAGGGCGGACATTAGCAATCACAAAGATAGTATTAGGATGTTAATGGGCAAATATAGCAAGTAATAAGCCGGGATGTTCACATTCTTGAAATGTTCTGGGGATTTTATTTTGTCAAGTGGGTATAGTAATTTTGGAGTATGGACAAATGTATTTTACATTACAAACAATTTGCATTTATATTTTACCTAATTAACATAGTTGCTGAGACGTAATTATAGATCATCCTTGCAATATTGTATAGGTATGGTATTTTGTTTACAATAAGGAAACGTCTTTAAAACCTCTCATTTGCTTGTAAATGGAAAAGAACAACATAACATATTTGCAACCTTCCATTTTTTGTAACAATCTCAGTGACATTTCCGCTGAGACGTTTCTGGGATCCAATGTCTAACACTACACCGGAAACATTAACGTTTATTTCACATCCTTGGGATGTTATTTTGCTTACAGTGATTATATTCAAAGCATTATTGTATCATCAAACAAGTCAACGAGTTGATCTGTCATATACTTGACAATTTGCATATTATGGATGGTTTTGATGTTATTATGGTTTGTATCTAACATATTAAGTTCGTAACTAATGAATTATAACATTATATAAGTAACAAACGTATTATATTGTTTATACTTAGCAACAAATGTTTCATATTAAAAGATAATAACAGTTCATGATACGATACAGTGAATAATACGTAGTATGATTGATAAAAATTCGAACCTCAGTCCTGATGGTTCTAATATAAATATTTCAGCAGACTTCAGCACTTTTTTTTTCAAAAGTATTTTTTACATCTTCCTCTCACCTATATTCCGGTGTTTTCAGCACCCGCATTATTTAATTTTACTTCAGTTCTCTAATTCTTTCTTTGTGAACGTTGCTATCTAGTTTTGCTTTACATCATTTAATTTGTGTATTCCATTTGGCAGAAGAGAAAGAAGAAGAAAAAGAGAATTACAGTAGTGGGGCGTGACAAACGTCCACCCGGAGAGCTTCCAAGCTCACACTCGACACTCGACAGGATTTGGCAGAGGTTCGGTTTCGGTTTTTGTGCAGCGTAATGCTTAAAAAATAGTTTCCAGATGGAATTTCGCTGCTAATGGGCTGAAGAGATGTTTCAATTTGGGCGTTGACATTGAGCAGAAACGTGGAAATTACAAGCAAAGTAGGACACTGTTTTGTTCACTGCAAGGCAAAAAAGTTTATAGGAATTCAAAGAAATTTAATTATATTTACTATTCTTTCTTATTTCTGCTGAAATTTGTTTAATCAGAATTTTTAGTCTCATTCACGATTTTGTTTGTTAGTGACAGCATTCGTTGTTTTGCTTAATGGACTGCCCACTTGACACGAAACGTCCATGGGATGTTTAAAAATATCTTATTCTTGTACTTGTGATATTAGGTACGTAAGTATATCCCAGTACGATTAAAAATTATACTCAGAGAATTACATGGCATACACAATTGGGATATTGTTACCAAGTTATTAACATTGGGATGATACCTAGATAATGTTACTAAGAGCGGACATAAGCAATCGCTAGTATGTTAAAGAGCAAAAATAGCAAGTAACAATGCCGGGATGTTCACATTCTCGAAATGTTCTGGGGATTTTATTTTCTCCAGTGGATAGTAAATTGTTATTATGCTTTCAAATCTTAGAAGAAAATTATGGAGGACGTAAACTCTAAGTTTTCGGTGAAGCCATGCTTCTAGAGCATACCAATATGGCGGATATATTTATATTTATTGTAAAAAAACATGCCACGGATAGAACAGACTATTGAAAATGTTATTACTTATCTAATATTTCAAATAAAACATACTTTAAATTAAATTTGACGTTGTAATAAAATAATTTCTATCAAATTCTGAGAAATGACAGTGTTAAAATAACCTTACTTAATTGTGTTTCTCTTAAATGCCGCATTTACAGCCTGAAATTTGGTGAAAGTTGACGAACTTTATAAAGTCTGTCATATGGCAATGTGTAGATACTTGCGTTTACATCACTGAAATTTTGTGTTGATATATGATATATATTTCAGGCTGAGAATGCGGCTTTTAAGAGAAACACAGTTAAGTAAGGTTATTTTAACACTGTCATTTAAGTTCGTGCCAAATTTTGACCTAATAAAATGTGTGAGTGTAAAACGGACTGCATTCGCAGTGCCGTCTGCTTTTTTCTTAGCTGAAATGAGGTATAAGACATAACAGATGTGCAAACAGAGCATACCCAGATGGCGGATAATCACTGTAGTAAAGTTGCATCATAGTTTTGTTATTCCTAAGTTTCGAACCACCAACCACCCTGCTTATTTTGCTTAGAATATCACAGCAAATGCTTTTTAAGTTTTTCAGCCTTTCAGTCTTTCCTTTTTGCAACAATTTATTCCCTCATCAACCACTAGAGACTGCTATATTTATAAAACTCGAACGCATGGCGTACGAGTGCAAAATCCTTTGAGCTTACAAATTGCGCATTGGCGGTGCGTGGTTCTGTCGCCCGTCTACAGGGACTTGGCCGATTCACGGATTCACAGAATGAATTCATTTCGAACGAGAGACGCGCGCCCGGGCTGATCAAAGCGGCGCAGGAATGCGATTGACAGCAGCTCAAGGCGCACAACATCGAGTTACATGTTTTAATCTTGATTGATTCCGGAGACATGAGTTTGTTGTTTACGAGGGATTTAAACTGGAAACTTTCTACATTGGAAATACACACAAAAAGTATGGACCCATTCGTAAAATAATGTAAATATACATTAGACAGTACAACGTTATAATTAGTAAACCTTTATTATAATTATTTTTTGTCTTGTACCCATGGCAGAAAACAGTCAAAAACATTTATTCCGCAAGCTATTTTATAACGGTTATTGTTTTGTTAAACATAAAAATAACATATAAATTTATGTTTGATGGGAAAAATAATTTTGGCATCCATATTTGTAAAAAAAAGGTTTTCGCACGCTACTGTAGAGCTTTTATTTATAAGTGAATTAACTTCAAATTTTAATATGTTGTCAACAAATCTTGGATCTGCGATATAACCGATCGAATTTTTGAAATTCTTTTTAAAATTGTGAAAATTCAAATTAACATATTTCGATTTTAAAACAAAATTTTAAAATTCTGCGTCTTGCATTTTGTAGATTGTACTTTTATTTTCAACAATATCTTTAGATTATTATATTTAACAAAACAATAAACGCTGTGTCGTGGCGTGCGAAATCCATGTTTTTGGCTGTTTTCTGTCGCGGTAGAGGATCGTCTTAAGACGAACAGATAACAAGGTCACTTAAATGTGCAGTACCTACCTAGAGTTTGCTCAAAATTTAGTATCGCACCGTACAATTTAAATTTAGACATGGTGACACGTGTCAAAAAAATTAAACGTCACTTGACGTTTTCCGATATTATGCGCACTTCGAATAACTTTAAAGCTTCTGGTAGACATGTACAACCGGTAAATTTTTCTGTCGTGGTGCTTAATAATTTTTTGAATGTCCCTTATTATGTACATCAAGTACCAGAAGTAGTAAATTAAGCCACTTTTAGTACTTACATGTTAAAACACTTCTTTAAAATAGCGCCCTGTTTGAAATACCCCGGATGTACATTTTATATCTACATTTCTTGAAGGCAAAACTTGAATTAATACAAAAAGTCATTTCTGGCAAGAGGTTAAACAAATAAAACTCATTTAAATCATACTTAGGTCGCATTGGTTCGTATAGCCAATCAGTAAAATTATTAATCATTCGGTCTTTTTAAGGAACAAATCGGAACAAACTCTATAATTCTCAATTCCCCAATCTTCTATTGCATCTTTGACTAGTACATAAATATTTCCTCATGCATTTGTCACAGCTTATTTTCCTCTTCCCCTTCTGTTTGCATTTGTCGCATCAGAGTCTGGGCTTAGCTTAGCATTTCATTACTCTTGTTGTTTCCTGCTGTGGTTTTTATGCTTGAGACATAATCGGCTTGGCGTAATCCTGGATACATCGAGAGGTTCCTGGGCAGGATAAGCGGCTAGGTCTGATCCCCTCAGGATGTTTTATGCAGTATTTTCGTATTGTTTCTTTCGGTGCGAAGGTTTTTATTCTCGGGATTTGAAGGTAGTTTGTAGGTGATGCTTTTAATAGGGCGCAGACGGTTTTTTTGTTGAATGATTTTTTTTACATTTAATCTTTAGAGAAGGAAGAAATAACGGATACGGTTCTGGAGAATGTGAAAGTCAAATAACTCGAAAACAAATTTTAAAACGCGGTTTGCATCATTTGATTTCTCGGTGCTTAGTTCGTCTAAAACTTTAGAATAATTTTTATTGCGGATATTTCGTCCCCAAAAAAGCAGAGTATCGTAGGTAAGTACCACTTTGTCAATTTCTCAGGAAACGCAAAAATTTTATATACATATTCCTTTGTGATATTTTATTGGGTTTTTGAACTTTTTACTTATAATAAATACTTAGTATACTTTACTAGATTTGTAGGAAAAAATGTATATACAATAATATTTTGGCAATAAAATGGCGCTGTAATTATCTAATCCAACGCTGATATTGTGTAATGAACAAATTTAATTAACTTTGTTAGAAGACGGTGGCACTCAATACGTTTTCTTTAAGTTAACCACCCTTAATTTTACGAATTTTTGAAAAATTATTTTTGTTCCGTTATCAGTAGAACGTGTTACATATACCCTTCAAGTTTGATCCATAAGAACAGAAACATCCTGTAGATTCACAAAGTTTTTGTCATCACCGCACATTTTTAAAATTTCGAGTCCGAAACATTTTAAGGTTTATCTAATAACAAAATACTTCCTTTTTGAGCACCAAAAACTGTGCAAAATATTGACAGATAAAATATCGTAAAAGCTCCGAGTTGTGATTGTGATTACGATACATTTTTTGTCGGATACGAAATTTTTGCGAGATTTTGGGAACCATTTTCTTAGTGCTTACGATTTAAATCTGGCGGTGAAGATATTTACCAGACAGCGGGAAAAATGAATTTATCGGTTACGAAACTCTCCAGAATATGTGGAAAATGTCCGGTAAAATAAAAATCGTATAACAAAGGTATTATTTAAAGTTATACCATACCAGTAATATTTGTAACATGTTCATTCTCATTAATACAATTATTAGTACACATTTTCATGTTTGCGTTACAACGTTGTAGCAAAATGCAGAATAATACAATGCTGATGGGAAAATAATATCTAGTTCACAAGCTCCATACAAGCTCTTTAGTTATTAACAAAGATGCGCACGTAAATTCTACCCGTGAAATAATATTTAATTACTCTTTAGTACAAGGCACACATAATGATAATTCTCTGTAATTACTTACATGAAAATTGCTCTAAATTTACATCAAATTCTTCCTAAATTGTGCTTCTACACTTATCTAAATAAGTATTATAATGTCTTGTAATTTTGTCTATTGTGCGAAAGGCCAAATTCGCACAATTGGCAGTTAATTCTAATCAACTTGTAGTGAAAATTTATTGCTGGATCACAAATTACTATTCAAGTAATTAATTAAGAGCAATCACACGATGCTTGTGCGATGATTGTTGGGGGCACTAATTAAGTTTAATGTTATTATTCATTAAGAGGGTGTCATCAATCTAATAATTTTGTCTTTCTTGACAAAATGAAACTAAAGTGAAAATACCATGCATTGATGTATTGGTTGCTTCAAATTAGCAGCAGTGTGACACTAATAATAAATTTAAACTAATTTCCTATATGTTTTATTTAAAAAAAAACGCTTTCTAATATATTGCTGTCAAATTAGTAATCGTACCTACCCATGGATATGAGAAGTCCCATGTTTCACGTCAAAATAAACCATTTCCCACGACCATATCCGAAACCTAGGCACGAAACTAAACAATATCAAATAACCATTCAACCCGTTCGATATGATATCGAACAGGTCATATCGCCACAGTTTTAATTTTTGTTTCACACAGTAGGCGTGTATATTTGATATTTATTTCCTGTCATTAAGAGGAATCCCCACTAGCCTTGAAGGTTCATTTAACGAATGAAGCGATGCCGTCACAAACCATTGTTATCCATTGTGACGACATCGGTTGATTCGAGGAATGAACCATATTTAGCCAATTTGTACCGAAAAAGGGGTTTTGTTTTATACTAAATTTTGCAGTTACGTGCAAATTTCATAAAAAATACTTGCACTACATTGAAGTATAAGGTTCATACTTACTTTCTATTGTTTAAAATTTTTAATTTAAGCCTTAATAAAATATCTACATTTAGTTAAAATATCGTAAAATATGCCTTATTTTGGATGTTATTATTTAATTAATAAGAATTTTTTTAAAATATTCAAAACAACAGAAAGACCCAGTAAGCATTAAACTTGCTATATTTTAGAAAAAAATTAAGAATGTTAATATAGGTAACTAATTATCAGTATAATACGAAACCATGTTTTACAAACCACTGGGGATTCCTCTTAAGTATTTCGTTATAAATTACATTATTACATTAAAATGGACAAACACGGCATTATAAGTTATTTATTCACATATATTATGTACATTTGCTGTATCCGGTATAATTTAAAAATTTAAATAGAATTTCTATCTTGTATCATGTATTTTGACAAGACACACTCACACACATTTTTTCGCACCCTTCTAGCCAATAGACTGCTTTATTTTCGTAACTATCCTAGTTTTGATAAATGAAAATTTTTTGACGTTTCAACAACTTTCTTAGCAACATAATATTTAATTAGTATCAAAATTGACTTTTTTAATCGTGAAATAGTCATCCGAATATCATTGGTGGTTAAATTTTGTCTTGGCGAACTTGTTGCCAATTTATTTTTTGACATTTATTAAAAATCACTCGTTTGACAGCTCGTGATTTTTATGTCAACGTTACACAATAAATTGTTATAGGCAATAACCCTCGTAACAATTTAAAATTTTTCCAGCAAAATTTAACCACTTATGATATATGACTAAACTGCGTACAAAAATATTTCATACTTGTGTTTCAAATTCCTTAAGTAAGTAAAAGAATCATTACATTATATAGAACAAAATTATAGAACTATATGTGGATTATAAATATAGATTTATTCTCATTTAAAACATGACAATATGCAACGAAAAATATGATTTTATTTTACAGCAGAAATGATTCAAAAGCTCCGTAAAAAATATCTCATTTGTGATTCAAATCCCCTAAGTACGTAAAGCATATTAAAATATTTTTTTCATTTATTGCGTTATCGAATAACTGCAATTCCTATATGTAAATAGGAAAAATATGTTTACAAAATAAACATTCTAAAAAGTGGAGAATACGCAGCAAGATATAAAATGTATGTTTATCATTAAATATTTTCGAAAATAAAATAAATTTATACTGCGCGCCATATGTACATAACAACACGTTTTCCTCAGCATTTATTATTTATTCAACAAATGGGTCCAACGTGCTGCTATCTAAACACTTGCGTCAAAACTAACAAATACGCAATTCCCGCATCTAATCTTTACAGATACCCATCGGTCCATACCCCCCCCCCCCCCTCTGCCAGCAAAGCAAATTATTATGTGGGCTTTATAAATATCTCTACTTTATTATATCTCCTGGCGGTGTGATATAAAACCGTGAGGTTTCATGAATCAAAGTGCGAGACCTGGTGGGGAAATGCAGTGAGGGGATGGAACTGGAGGGGAACTAGGGGAGGGGGTAACAGATGGTGGAAAGTGGCGAAAGCTCGCGCCGCAGATATATGCGCCCGTGGGGTAACAGTGAACGAATTTATTGCTTTTGATGATAAATTTATAGAATATTGCGCTATTTTCAATTCTGGGGATTTTATACTTGTTGGATAGATCAAAATTGAATATTGAATCAATTCTTTTACTGCTACTTGCTTTTATTAATTAGTTTATAGAATCAAAAAGTACTAAAGACCAAAATAAAAATTACTGTATTTGTACAAACCTGAATTTACTACAGATTTTGAAACAAGTAAATTATTTATTTGGATTTTATTTATGTTTTGAATTAAAATACATAACACCTATAAATGCAGAATGTTTAACAATTTCAGGAAAAAAAACCATGGCAGATTCTACAAGATCACGAATGAAATTTTTTTGTGCACTGTCAAAAAGTTGATATTGACGTCCGCAATTCAGGCCGCGAAGAAAACATTTGTGTATGATACATTTATCGGCCGCGTTGCTATTAGTAGCGGCAGCGATGTTGAATTTATGAACTGTCAAATATTTTTGACAGTTGTTATAAAAAAATATAATGTGTGTTTTTTTGTTATACGCATTTTAATTGCACAAAATACAGGTTGTTCCACAACTTAGGACAAAAAATTCAAGGATATATACTGTACGACGTGCTGATCATGAAACAAAAAGAAAAACATTGCATTTCAAGCAAACATTTTTTTGCCACTGGTCGGTAGTTATTTTTTATAATATTTTTCAAATCTTCTACAATGAAAGTAATTATTTACATAATATCTAATACTAATAAATGTCAAATTATTAAATATATACTATCAAAACAGTGATACTTAAAATGTACACACACGTCAAGTAAACTACCCTTAACTTTGTGAATTTTAAAAAAATTCTTTTTGTTTCGTGATCAGCGCGTCGTACAGTATATACCCTTTAATTTTTTGTCCTAAGTTGTGGAATATACAGGCTTTGAATGGAAGAAATACGCAAGATTGCAGTCAAAATCAATATTACTCTAGTCGATAACCAACGTATCGCTATCAATTATAGCTTCCTCAGGGTTCTGTAAATACAAGCTATCAATTATAGCTTCCTCAGGGTTCTGTAATTACAAGCTATAATTGATAACGAAACGTTGGTTATCGACTAGAGTGATATATTGATTTTGACTGCAATCCTGCGTATTTCTTCTATTCATTACCATATCCAGTTGCTTAATACTTGATCCATACAAGATATTGTTTATAACTCGTCTGCAAAAAGTTTTCTCGGACGTTAAAGAGACATTTTGCAGCCTGAGTGTCAAAACCACAGAGTCAGGCACGGTGTACACTCAGTTGACATAATGGTTGTTAGAGAAAAGTACATCACAAGTAAGATATTTGTTCAGTTTAACTGACACATATTCCTAACTGTTTCCACATTCCTCTTTCTGTTTTTATTTTTAGCCACAATTTTCTTCTTCTCCCTTTTCTTTTCGTTGCAAATGCAATTCTAGGGCACCGACTAACATATATATTGATAAATAAATGTCACCTCCTGCCAGGAGTAAAATCGATCGGGTGTTTCCGCTACAACTCGGTAAAGAGGTTTATATATTCAAAGCGTCTGACCCGAACCCTGATTTATATCCAATGATCCGTGGTTTGCAGACGAGACCGCCGAGATTGAGAATTGAGACCAGTTGATAAGAAACAGATTTCATAAAGCTGGCTGGAATTCAAATTGAAACTGTCCGAAAATTGTTCAGAAAACATGACCCGATGTATGGAAATAGTCAATACTAGAAACAATAGACTATTTTAAACTAAATACAACTCACAGAACTACAAAAACTGTACGTTAAAAAGATTGATGTCTACTTATAATAATAAATTTCAGAATTTAGATCTTTTTTGTTTATCGTTCACTGCTTTCAAATCAGCCTTGTTGGATGAATTATAATTACTTAAAATTGTCTGTTTGTGCTATGCCTTTTGTTAAAATTAATGTACAAAGCGTGGAAGCCTATTATCGGGAAACTGCGTTGGCTTCCTACATAAATAAATAAATAAGTAAATAAATAATGAATATACAGGGTTATTCACAACTTCGTGCATATATTTCAATGGCATATAGTACTCAACTTATCGATCATAGAACAAAAAGAAGTATTTCAAAATTCACAAATTTAAGGAGGTTGAGGACTCCTGCAGTGGCGTACCCAGACATGAACGTTGGGGGCGGATATAAAAATAATAATATTTTTGATAACATAAAACAAAATTCGCTCAACGTGCGTTGGCTGATATCATTGCAATTCGTTCTGTTGAGATGATATATTTTTACAATAATTACTAATTCACTAATCAAAAAATGTTTGACATACTTATATTTTTTTAAATAACCTGCAAATGGTTTAGAAAAAGTACACAAACTTATTTATTTATAGGAAATATTAATACAAATTCTATGAATTTTTCATCATTTAATCACATAGATTAAAGCATGCTAGATTTAGTGGATTGCCAAAAGAGTCCATGTAAAACGAGCGTAATTTCAACATTCAATTACTCAAAAATCGAATCGATAAAACATTTTTTTAGAATACCAATAGTATAATAAAGGCAATGTATAAATTTCAGCCTCTTATCATCATTTTAATATATGGGCGCCAACCTCCTTAAGAGCAGTTATGTACCTAACAAACATCACACATTTAATGTTCATGTTATACAGTAGTCATAAAATTTTGTTTACGGATTACTGATTTGCTGTGCACAAAAATATCTTATACGTAGGATCCTGTTCACACGAGGATTCTTTCAAAATTCTGAATCTTGAAAAAAATAATTCTAGTGCGAATTACCTGTTAAATTGTGGTGCCGCTAAATTGAATCTTTGATGAGCCTTGGAAAAGAAGAATTTATAATTTATTGATTGCTTCAAAACCGTGAATTAATTTTTTTCAATATTCAGAATCTTGAAAGAATCTTCATATAAGTCCTCCTGTGAACAGGGTCTAAGAGTATTTCAACTTTGTCATTATTTCAAACAAAATGACTATGTATAAAGTGTAAGTATGACAGTAAACATATATTAATATTCATAAATCTAGCAATAAGACTTCTTAAAGTACATTACACGCCCGAGGAAAGTAGAAGTAATATGTTACAGCAGAAAATTACGTATAATTTTCCTCAACATTCGCTTGTACTTTCAGTGATAAATTCAAAAATAATTGCACTTCCTGAAAGTCATTTGTAATGTGGAGAAACGCTGACGCAGCTTATGATTTTGTGAGCACTTACATTTCGTATAAAATGCAACAAGGACTTTTTATAATCCTGCGTTATGCATTATAAATTGCTCTTTATATTATTAATTTACATAAATTTTGTTACGTTGGCGTAATAACTATAACAGTTATTTAAATAAAATATTTGTTGACAGAATTTATATTTGTTCACAAATATATTTCATTTTTAATATTAATATGTCATTTCAAACATAACTGTTTATTTATTGTTATTTTATTTGAAACAGCAAAATGTTATGATCAATAATAAAAATATTATTAACGAGCACATAATGCAGGCTATAATTCAATAGAATGAAAGTTTATGCACGAGCTGAAGACGAGTTTATAATCATCCGAATTGAATTATGTGTTCATAACACAATAGCGTGTATTATGGAGAGGTTTATCTTACTAAAGTTAGCTACATTATGAATGTATTATTCAATGGTTTAAATTTATCATTAATAGCTATTTATGTAATAAGTGCATAATTTAGGACCTTTTTAAGCGAGCCGAAGTTTATGGCAGAGCGAGCGAGACTGACATTTAATGCGAGTCTTATTAAGTCCGATTTCTTATTCTTTAAAAAATGTAACCAGAAATGATATTGTATAAAATTTAGGTGGCAGTAGAACCAAAGAAATAAATTTGTTTGTAACATTAAATTATTTTGGAATAGGTACTCTAAGATGTAACTACAACAAATAAATTACAATAAGAACATGTAATAAAAACAATTGTAAAAGGCTGATGATGATTGCCGTTTCGGCGCCGAAACATTCCAAAATAAATTAATGTTACAAACAAATTTATTTCTTTGATCCTACTCTACCTAAATTTTATACAATACTAGGTACTTCTCGGATCACCTAAAACCAGAATACAGAAATGATATTATTCTTCACTTTAAGAGGCGCGTTCAGAAAATACCGAATTCCTGAACGTCAGTCGTCATTTTCAAAGTGTGGTGGGTTCAGATGACTTTAAGCCCTTCTTTTTGCAGTCAATCGAACAAAAAATGTAGGTAAAGAAAACTGAGCATAGAATGAACTGTTTAACTAGAGAATTTACAAGTTCAACAGCGAAAACATAGCATCGTTGTCACATCATATCTCACTTAATTTAAAACACAGACGAATGAAAAAAAAACTTCTTGTTAACAAAGGTTCAATTTATATCTCTCTGTTTTCAGTAATTAAAAATTGTTTTTTGTTCACGAGAAAAATAATCATAAAAATCGAGAAAAATGGCTGATTTCAAAGTCATTCTGTTCCAAAATCATAAGTTAAAGAAGAAAAATAAAAACAGAGAGACCTTCTAACATCTTTTGGTAACATGTTCATATGTTGTAAACAAAGAAAAAAAACTCTACATAAGAAAAGATCAGGGGACGCACACATCTCCGTTTTACTATTTTGACTACCAGACGGGCCCCTTAAGAGACGACAAAGTTCCAGTCCGGCACAATTAAATACCTGAATGAAATAAATATGATTCACAAATTGTAACAACAAACACAGCCCAACTTACACTTATAACACTGTATATAAAGCCGGGGCCATACATGCGGCATTTGGCGAATCCCGAGCACCTGTTCGCCGAACTTCGCTCAGTGTGTATGGGGAGTTCGTGATTTGGCGAATCGTTCGGCGAACTGTTCGCCTCTTCCCGCCCAAAGTCGGTAAACTAGCACACATCAAAGTGGGCGAACGTTCTTTTAGAGGGGCTTCGGACAACCGATCACACATTCAGGATTCGGCGAACAGCGAACTGTCGAATAACTCACTTCAGTTCCAGCTCAGTAGCGAGTAACTAAGTTATTGAACTTATTCGTAGTAGCAATATATTTTATTATGAATACAAATTACAAATTATTACTATAAATAATTTTTAAGTAGGTACTGATCTAGACTTCCACACGGCCTCAATCGATTATCTATTATTGTTGTTGTTAATCTGATTGATTGATATTACAAAAAGGTTTATAATCTCGTTAAATTCTTACAGTCCTCTATTTTGTATAAATAAATGAAAGAAATAAAGCCATTTTGTCCCCTGACAAGAATTTGGAAAAATGTAGAAATGTTGTTTTTGCAAATGAATATTCAACTTGGCGAACATTCCGCCTTTTCCCATATTTTTGCTCATTAATCGCCGAATGCGGCATGTGTGAACACAAAGGCGAACACCGTTCGCCAAATCACGAACGTTCGAGATTCGCCGAATGCCGCATGTCTGGCCCCGGCTTAACATTATATATCTATGTAAATATTACTGTACCGGGGTGTTAGTGATTTCTGACATCGAAACACCCGAAAAAAAAAGTTCCAGTCCGGCACATTATGATAAATGAAAATACGTAGCCTTCTGCCGGCCTATTGCATTGCACTCCGTCAATGTGTACATTCATTCCCGAGTATGTCAGTATTTCTCGCAAATCCTTGTTATCTTCATGTCGCACAGGCCAAATCAGAGCTGTGGTGATTCTGTAAGCCTCGTTGCTGCCGCCTTGGTGTCGCGCTTGGCCGAGGACAAAAATCACAAAATCAGGCCAGCGCTGATAACGCTAAGAGGACAGAAAGCAACAGCAGCAAATACCACAGGACGCCAGGACGGAGCCTCTGGGGTTTTGTCAACTTGGATTTATATTTCTAGCCGCAAGGAGAGAGGAGTTATCACGGAACTCTAAATAGTTGTGTAAGTATTTCTGGGAATATTAAATTTAAGGGCCGAATAAAGACTTATTTTTAAAATTTATCAACAGTAATTACTCAAGAGCTTTTTATTTCGCCGGATAAATTTCTGTTTGTATTAAAACCTTGTTGCCTAGTAATTTGAAAACAAAAATTGTGTAATAAAACCACGACATCGTAGGTGAAGTGACTTTATTTTAAAACAAATTTTCGAATAAAATTGCTGTCAGGTGACAAGGTTAAGATGTCAAACAGAAATTTATTCGGAGGAAATAAAATGCTCCAGTGTAATAATTAAACGAGATAATTTAACGACTCATTTGGTTCTTCACAAATATTCCCAAAATCTAATCATTACACTGACAAATATTAGAAATATGAAGCTAATGACATTTTAGTGTTTTGTTTATTGTTTGATTGCTAAGAAAAAGGTAAATAAGGTTTTATCACTTGCAAAAAGTTACCTTCCTTTTTATCCTCTGTCAAAGTGAATAAATTGTGTTTTGTTTATGGCTTACTTTATACAGGAGTGGAATTATCGAATGAATTACAGCAACAACGTGATAAATTATTTTGCGTACTGTACCAATTCTTCACAAAAATCATGAGTACACTTGAATTAATGGATAGTGGTCATACACGGTAAAATACATACCTACATAATATATCCGTTAACTAAAAAAAAAATCTGACGTGGGCACCACATGACTTCCTTGTACGCCTTGTGTGTTCATACTTTTCTTAATAACTAAAATGTAGAATAATATAAAAAATTCTTTTAACTTATTATACTAGTATACTCACAAATATATTTTAGTCATTTTATTTAAACTGCAGAAGAAGATATAAAGCTTATTTTACTATTGTCACTGTCATGTCATAATCATTTAAATTTTACGTAGTAACAAATGTTAAACGATCATGGAGTACAAGATACCGAAATACTAAATTATAAGTATATACTTTAATTATTCTTAAATGATAGAAGATACAGAAAAATTTATAAAATACCGATTGTAGATAATAATCACATAATCTTTTATTTAAAATAAAAAAATTGTCTAAAATTTATTATTTATCAAAATATTTTTTAAAAGTACTACTTCCGGTTTATAGATTGAAACCAAAAATAGGAGGTGCACAACTAGATGCTATAACAGTCCTAAATACAAAATTTCAGCTTTCTACGTCTAACCGTATTTGAGTTATGCGACATACATACGTCCGTACATACGTCCGTACATACGTACGTACATACGTACGTACATACATACGTACGTACAGACGTCACGACGAAACTAGTCATAATGAATTCAGAAAAGGTCAAAACGGATATTTCCATCAAAATCTGAAAACCGAAATTTTTCGGGATTACAATACTTCCTTATTACTCCGTACAAGGAAGTAAAAAGGTTAAGTACATTAATGTTCATAGCTTTGGTTTATTCTTACACGCATACAAACTGTAGTACTATTATTCTACTATGAAAGTTTATTTTCTTTTATAATGTTTTATTTCTGTTGACCTAGGTCTACAAAAAAATATTTTTTATGAAAATATATCCAGCAAAAAAATCTCATAAAAATCACTTTGACGTTGACAAATTATCCTTCCAGCTCATCTTCAAATAGTTCTTTCACAGGTACGAAATTCCCCGTGTTATTAAAAACATGAATAATTACACAAGATTTCGCACCACTATATATTTTCCCCACAGAATGGTTTTCAATTTAGCGTGGTCTGAGGTGGCGGAATGACAGCGGACGTTGTTGAATAACTTATTTAAGGTTGTGATAGGGAAATTTCTGCTCGCACCTTTCAGCTTTCAGTGTTGATATATTGGTGCTGATGGCTAATGTGCCAAGTTCTGTTGCTTTTGGACGTCCGCCAAAACGACGAGAAAGCTCTGCAAATGGCGCTAATCAAGACGCGAGAATGCGATACAAAATCAGATCATTTTTCATTTGAATTAATCGTCAAAACAGCATAATAGTCCAGTCAAAATAGGAAAAATGACGGTATAAAATCCGAAAGTTTTTAAATTTGGTAGCATTGTTCGGGAAGGTCTAGTAATGAATATATCAAAAGTTCTAACCCGTAGATGGCGAGCGGGGGCGGGGGGTCCACAAAATGGCTGCCAAAATCTGGTTTTTTAATAATATTTCGTTATTGCTGGATTGTAGAGTACAAGTACTTTTTACAAAGTTGCAGAGAATAAAATTTACTACAACTTTTATATAAAACAATTTTTTCTCAGATCAATTATTGTTCGCAAGTTATGATAAAGACAAGCGGAGCGCTTTGTTTGCTATTTGCAAAATTGTTGAATTTTCCCTAATGCAACTGTCCCTTTCTAATAGATGAGCATATCGACTTCCGGTTTTAATATTCAATTTAGCAGACATTTTTCTATCCGAATTAAAAATTTCAGATTTTGGTGACACTTGTACTCGTATATCAACATTTTAAAAAAGAATATAAATAATTTTTAATTTTTTTATGCAACCAGGACTATATTTAAGACGCTTGAGTGGTCAACTTGAAACGTCCGAGTGAGATTTAATTATAAGATGTTTTTACAATCTTAACGACAATCACACACTGCCGGCCGAGAGACATGAACCACGGAACTCCGGATTCATACGTCATCACATGCCGTGCCTAAACCCGCGCAGCTACTGCTTTGACACTGCATCTACTAAACTAAATAAAGCAAGATTACTGAAAATCAGTCAGTTTTTAAATATTTATTTAACTTCGACTGCTTGCTACCGAATCATTTCAGAGACTACAGTTAGTTTAAAAATAGTTAATTGTGTATCAAAGCTGTAAAAGTGATCTTTTTTGACAGAATCTGAAGTTTGCAGTCGAGGCGTAGGCCGAGGCCAGCAATTCAGGTGAGGCTAAAAGCACTTTTAAGCCGAGGTGCACACAACATTTTTAGGTGGCTATCAAAAAATATATTATTTTATGTCAAAAAAAGTTTTTTAGTATCATAAATAATTTTATTTATATAATTTAGGCTAACTAAGTTGTAGGTAGGTAATTACTTCTAAATATATTTACCAATTAAAATTTAAAAAAAAATTATTTAGCGGCCGTGAAGTAAATGCGGCCGTAAAGTAGTCATTTTGACAGATGTCAAAATATGTGACACTTTACGGCTGTCAAAGGATACGTAAAACAACTATTTATGCAATAGCCACCTAAAAAATACTTTTTTTAATCATGCATAAAAGTTTGAGTTATGAGGATTTTGAGTTTGTTGCGCTCTTGCAGTTTAGTATAAATTACACAAGTACCTACCTAATAAAATCATGTGTTTCCGGCTTCTAGGTTAAATACTATCCATTTGTTTACAAATGCAACATTTTTCTCCATTAAATAACGTAAAAAGTAAGATATTTGTATGTTTTCAATTCTCATCATATTTTGGAACACATTTTTCAATATATTAAATATTAATTTAAAAAATTTAATACAGGAAGAACTGAACAAAAAGATATTGGAAATTATAAAATTCAAATATTTGCAGTTCAAGGCAAGGAGCACGTTTTTTTATATAATGGATTACCTTCCTATGATGGAGTGTAATAAATCAAATATTTGTGCTCGGTCCTTCGCTTTCATGTAATCAGTTATAGAAGAAAAATTCTTTACTCGTATAATTTTACTCACGCGAATTGTGAGCTTTCGACATGAAGTAGAAAATTAAACCTGCTTTAGACAACAACATTATTACGAAGATTGAAAACACGTAAAACAAAATGTTGGTAGAATATCTTGTATTTGGATTTTAAATTATTACTTGAAATATTTAAAACAAGGAAAAGTTTTCAACGAACTTAATAGTTTTAATTTGTAGACGAATTATTAGTGTTCTCTTCCGTAAAGTTTTTAATTATTCCGATCTTTGGACTAACTTACTAATATAAAATCAGCAAGCATTCGGCGCCACTAATTTAAAAACTTTTCGTTGTACCTACTTAAATTAGTTCTTTTTCTTAATTTGTTACTGTTCTTAGTGAGTATACAATTTGTACTATACAAACTACCTACAAAGTATTTCTTAAAAAAATTTAATCCTGTTTTACTTATTGTAAAAATCCTAGGAAATCAAACTCAAGTATTCTGCCAAGAAAATAAAATCAGCAACCTAAAAATATAAAATGAACATTGACTAAATTGATTTTAATGCTAACTTTAATCGAATTCTTAGAATGCTATTTAAATTGAATCAAATATAGATATACATAATTTTGCGAAATTTCGTGTACAATAAAAATAATTGGCAAAAAAAACTATTTATCTATTTGGCGTACAGAAAGTTAACTTTGTGAAACGCAACTGAATGTCGCTAGGGTTCACTTTTTTTTAGAAGGTTGGTATTGGTATCTGGGAACGTATACATTTCAGTATAACCTCTAAATCCATTTTGCGTTAAATAAGAATTATTTATTCAATAAAATCAATAAATATAGTAATGGAAAACATATAAGTTGAATATTTTATATAATGTCTTAACCTATCACCTAGAACAGTTCATTAATTATATACTTTTACAGTGACAATGACAGTTAAAAATAAATGGCAATATTAATGTCACCAACCAAAACGTTGCACACATAAATTTCCCTAAATCAACTTAATGTACGTATCTTATGACAGTTTAATTTAAATTTTAATATTAGAAAGACGCCAAATAGAAATTTATAAGACTTTTTTCGCACTTGTCCTTTAGTAAACTAGCCCTCAGGCTCGTTTTCATATCTTGACTTGTTCTTTAATATACTATAATGAAACTCTACAGCAAAAGATAAAAAATTGACAACTGAAATCAGCGCAGCCAAATGAAGTCATGACGTCATCAAAATGGAATGCTTTTCAAACATAAATCGAGTATATACTCAATAATGTTCTCGTGCTCAAGCACTGTTAGGTATGTTTTAATTACATTCAGGGAAAACGTTAGTTAAGATTCAGGATTTTGAAACTAATTTTGTATGTAAATAATGATTGAATTTAGCGCAGTAAGGCATTCAGCTCATCATTACTCATGTTCGAAGGGTCTACCGCTAACTATGGACACATTTCTTGTTTACAGTTTCAACCTGAATTAATATTAGCAAGTTCATAAACTACCGTTAACTCTACCCTTATATTTAACCCTAACCCTTTTGAATGTATCCCCGGCAAACCTTTAATTAAATGTGTACACTAATAAAGTTTCACGAATAAGTTTTTAGATCATTAACGTCTTCAAATGCCTACGAGATAATACAGAATACACTAATTAATTGTTAATTAACTAGCCAGAACTCACAACTTCATCAACAGAATAATTATGATATAATTTGAAATTATTTTGACAACTCAGGTTCGAATCAAGTCACTGCACAAAAATCTTCTCTGTCGTGAAATTGTTTAAAACTAAATTATAATCTTTCCTAATCCATAAATCATACTATAGTGTAGATGAATTTTTGCATGACAAATAATGACTGTAAAGTTATTGTTTTCTATATTTTTATATCCATACATATATT
This sequence comes from Agonum fuliginosum, assembly GCA_947534325.1. Taxonomy (NCBI): domain Eukaryota; kingdom Metazoa; phylum Arthropoda; class Insecta; order Coleoptera; family Carabidae; genus Agonum; species Agonum fuliginosum. The sequence continues at coordinate 2,921,765 of OX384034.1, read as the reverse complement.
GTGTTCCTATGTATTATTTTATGTATTTCCTATAACGTGCTAAATATCAGTGTATCTGATCTATTGGCAAATAAACATAATTATTATAACTATTGTTAGTAATTTAATTTCTAATTAAACACTGAAATGTTTGATAAAATATCTTGACTAGTTTTAGAAATTTTTTGCAGGAATTTTTGAATCAGTCCGCCTTTTTGAAAACCGTAACTAATAATCAAATAGTTGTGCTATTTTTTGACAGCTCACAGTCTGTGAATTTTTAATGCCTAGGCAATAATAGTATATCATTTAACGAGCACATAATGTAGGCTATAATTCAACGAGCTGAAGGCGAGATAATTATAGCCATTATATGCGAGTCAAATACGTCGTTTTATTATCAAATTTAAAATAAAATATTACTTTACATAGTTTTATTTATTAAAATATTAATCTAATCTCACATTTTGATAGAGTTGAATAATGAACTCATAATATAATAGTGTTGAATTATGAATTCATAATGGAGGGGTTTGTCTTACACTACAGTTAACTAGTAGATAATGAATTTATTATTCAATGGTCGTATAAGTAAAAGTACCTACTTAATTGTAGAATCAATAAAAAAATTGAAAATATAAATTTAAAAATTTGATTTTAGAGCAATCGGCCAACAACGCATAGCAACACAATTTGAATTTGATGGCGATACTTGAAAATATTGAAAATAACCAAAAATTAATATTAATTAATGACAATCAGAGAAAAAATAATGTGTTTAACATGGCAAAAATACAAATTTATTTCCTAAGCTAGATTCATGCTTTCGGCTGCACCTCGTCTATGAAACTCTTGCCGCGGCAGAAAATCTGTTATGTTTTGCATACCTTAGCAAATACCTATTCTTGTATTTGAGTAATTTGAGATTGAAAGTGGCAGCAGAAATGAAAAAAAAATTCCTGCAAAAAAGTACAAATTTTGAAGAAATCAAAATCATTTTTATACAGAGTGATTAAATACTTCAGGACAAAATTAAAATTGCAGATACTACACGACGAAGTAACGGATACAAAATATTTACTTTCGTTTGAGAACCACTGTTACTACTAGCGCCGCCACCGCCCGACGGCAGCTTCCAAAACTAGGTTAACACAACCCAACGCGAGAAACACGCGTACCCTTACCCACACACCCATCTCTGTCCAACACATTACACTCCATATTAGCTGTATCATTCCATCTCTCTTCTTGCGTGTCCTACATGTTTTGTGACACACATACGTTTAATAAGAGAGGAAAAGAGACGGCGAAATGAGAGGGAACAAAAGTGCATTTAGCTGTTGAGGGAAGGTTTTCATTTGTATAATTTTAAGTACTGGGAGATATTTTTTACCAGGATTTACATAATACGGTTTTTTAGCTTGCTAATTTTGTCATCGCATAAATGGATCGCCAGAGATTTTGCCTTTTTATAGAGGTTTTGTTATACTCTGAATACTGTTTTCTATCTAAAGCGGCAATGCGGAAAATGGGATTATTTTATGAGTGCGTTTAAGCGGCCCGTTTAGGTTTTTTCCGAATACCTAGAATACTGTCGATTTTACTTTCTATTCCACTCTTTTCCCCACTGCTACGACTACCGGAGACAAGCCCGAAACTCGTACTTTGCCGCATCCTAGCAATACAATGTCATTTTCAAGTTGAAAAATACTGTAAAAATATTTTCGTTGCGACGAAACTGTCAGATTAGTTTTGACTTCAGGGTAATATTTTTTATAAACATTTTACAGAGAAAAAAGGATCTACAGATGTAAAATTTTAAAAATTTATTTCTATCATGAGATATAACCGTGTAAAGTTTGCATAAATTGGATTTTCTTTGAATTTTTCGTAATTTGTATAATCATGTACAATTTTTTAATCAAAATTTTAAAAAGACACATCTGTAGATCCATTCTTTCTATATTAAATCATTGTTGAAATTTTTTTTACCATTCTTATACTGGCCATAAAGCACTTGCTACGTTAGTACATTTTATGCTGGATTTTAGGAGGTAGACGAGCCTCTTAAGGTGAATTCTCACTTGAGTCTAATAGAATTCGTTCCCATTTTGGACACTCAAGGTGGATTTATTATTTCTTCTTCCTTATTCTTATTTCTGCAGCTCAAACTAACTCATATGTTATAAATAACTGTTTTAACTTTAAGAGTTTTCATATTTTCAAATTCTTATTCTCATATTTAAGTATAAACCCGCTATTATGGCAACATAATTGTCACTGGAAATGTGAGAAAATGGTACCTAGTATTTTAAAAATTGCAAAAGACGGAGTTTCAATTTAAATCTACAAAAACAGCTTTTTTAATATCATTTTTCAGGAAAGATCAACTATGTTTTACTCTTAATTGTGTACATTGAAGTTAAAGCAGAAATTATTGTAGCATAAACAGGATTATGTACAGAAACATAATGTCTTCTATAACTTAGCCTTAGTTTTTAGAAGAAATTAGATTGAGAAACATGATCTTTATTAATGAAGTAATAAGTGCACTTATGTATTTTTCTAAAGTTGCAATAAAAAGAGTAGTAAGCTTTTGTAGAAACTTTTGAAAAATATTTTCAGTATCCATGCTTCCAGTTTGACGTTAATTGCTATAATTTTATTATGATAAGAGTTTTACGTGCTTTCGTGCTTCTTAATAACTTGGTGCATATACGAGTAGAATACTTGTATAATTAATGTAATATATCAAATCTGTCATGATATTCTATTACATCGTAGGTATTAAATGGAAAACAAAGCTCTTCTTTTTAACTCACATTTTTTACGGAACCACTTAAGGGTGCATTTAAAATAAAAGACAAGTCTATAGACAATACTTTCTTAACCGCATTTTTAAACAAAATATTCAAATGTGAGACAAGCCCACCTTTATGACTCATCTTATTACATATCACACATCATAATCATCTTCTCAAAATAATAAGTAACGGATTTAGCATTGATAAATAAAAAACCTTTTTTTGCATCATTTCATTTTAAAGAAACTTTTTCATTTCTATTTCTATTTCTGATTGACACCACATATTTCGCGTGATTGTATACGTGGCACCCATCACGAACTCGTGTTGTGTACGTTGTTCACGTGGCGCTGGTGCTGCCAGCTATCTCCTCCTTGACGGATCTCACGCGCACTACTCTAGACCCCCCCCCATAAACCTTCACGACCTCACGCAATTCACGTGCGTACGATAACCATCGCGATTAATAAATTATCACAGGCCTTTTGTGAGCCGATGCCTACGATAATGCTCCATCGATCTATCAAGAGAAGGAGAGATGCTTGTACTGTACGTGCAGCCAGAGTTGGTCGGTGGTAAGGGAGAGAAAGAATGTGCCTATGTTCTACACAGAGCTGAGACACAATTCGCCAACTTATTACTCGACTGAAAACAATTGGGCCAATATAAAAACCGAGCTGGTCGGCTTCTATACGCTATTTCAAGTTGGCGAAGCAGTTTCTGTCAAAATATTTTATGGATTTACTCCGGGTTCGTTTGTCTTCACATGCAGATGAAAGATTATGTATATGTTACCGTTAAAACCCGATTTCAGTTAAACTAGTTCTAAGGCGGCCCACCTCCAATCAACAACCATCTCAGGGTTTGTAGGTGTACAGGGGGAAGTAGCAAGTAAGCCATCTAAAAGAACATGCCCAGTCTGCTTTGTATAGTCTGAGACAAAAATATTACAACCGATAACAACAGGCGAATTGTGTCTTTCAATTTAGACACGTTAAATTTTATTTTACATAGGTGTGTAGTACGTCTCATAGAGAAGATGGAGCTTATATTAGTTCAGGAGTTGTATTTGCGGGTGATAATTTCGTGAAATATGCCTTTCGTAATAAAATTATGGTAAAAATTAAGATAATTGTACTAACTTTGTAATAATTTGGTAGAAAATTCATCACACTCTGCTTCTCTAATGACAGGTTTCCAAAAATTTGTGTTAAATCTATGTTATATCCGTAATAAAATTGACATGTTTTAATGGACTAAATAAAAAAATGCTCGAAGAAAATGAAAAATCTGCCATTAAGCAAGTACAGAGAAAACTTTTAGCTATTGATTGATAGATTAATTTTCATAAAAATCTTTCATTTAGAGCTGATTTTAATAGGAATAATAATAAGCAATTTTCGGTGTTTAGAGTACTAGCAGTGAACCGCCTTAACTAGTAAAAACTGGAAACTAACCTAACTTAACAAAACCCTAATTTTGAATAGTCAATACGCGAACTTAGGTAAGGTTGGAATAGGTTAATTTGTACAAATAGCCTTAATTTTTTTTTTAACTGGCGTCGGGTTTAAACGGTAACATATACATAGTTTTATAAGAAATATTCTGGCATTAATGAAAGTTCTGGATGAAAATCTGAGACGAAATTATCGTTTTTGAAACATCTAAATGCCATGATTCCAGCCTGCATAGTGTCAATGTCATCAGTAGCAAATAACCAAGTAAACCAAAACCTAATTATCTTCCCGTGTTATGTATTCAGTACATTATGGTCCGTTGCACAGGAACACAATAGCGCCAAATCACCTCTGTCTGTACAGCTCGACCACTTGCAATGTGATCTCCTACAGCCTCAGAACTCTGTAAACGTCAACAACTAGACAAGAGTATCATGTATCGAGTTATCAATCCGTGTAATGTTTACGTCCGACTGACATATTGTTATCCATGATATGGTGATGACAGCTATTCCTCTAGATTCATTTTTATTTATTTCTATTCACTCGATTCCGTTTTAAACCCTATTGTTAATCTCTTAGTTATTGCCAAACTACCTAGTAAAATTCTTCCAGTTTGAATGGAGGTTTCCACGATTCTTTGGTTTTTTTATAATATGTTAATCGATACACTAGAATATTAGAACCGTATTTTTACTTCCTTGTACGGAGTAATAAGGAAGTATTGTAATCGCGAAAAATTTCGGTTTTCAGATTTTGATGGAAATATCCGTTTTGACCTTTTCTAAATCCATTATGACTAGTTATTAAGAATTGTAGTTATTAAGAAAAGTATGAACAGTTTAATAGGCGTACAAGGAAGTCATATGTGGTGTCCACGTCAGATTTTTTCTTTTTGTCAAAAAGTTGCTAATAAGTCAGAAAATAATTCATAACTTTAAAAAAATAGGTACGGCTTATACTTTAGAACATGCCATTTAAATTCTTGTGTATTATCTGATAAATATTATCGGGGGTAATATAACTAGTGCTATGATTATCATCGGTGATAGCATGAGTTAGTCGTTGAAAATTGACCGATTGCGCAGCACGAGTTCAATTTTCTGAAGACTAACGAATGCTATCACCTATGATTAATCATAGCCAGAGTTATATTTGGGGAGAATATATAACAACACTCATTACTAGACATACAAAGTTAATTATTATTAAACTAAAATACAATGTATATCCACAAAAAACATGTGCGTGTAATATTTCAATCTGTTTCGTGTAGTATCCATGTACCTACGCATCATCAACAGTCCATATCCCCCAGATTTTTTAATCCTTCTGTATTCATACAAACAAATCTCTTTTTCTCTGAAAATACCTACAATTTTAATTCCCTTTTTCGGCTTTTCACATCATAAAATACAAGAAAAACCGAAAAATCCTACGAAGCGAAATCAGTTGAATAACATGAACCGCGTATTGTTTAATGTACAAGGACATAACAGAATATAATGTCGCGTACGGGGCGTAATCCATAAAGGATAACGCCATCTCCATTTCTGCTCAATAAACCTCTGACATTTACTACCTACAGACCACTGTCAGTTGGTTTACGTTTTCAAGTAAACACAAAAACAAAATCCTGATCCACACAGCGAATTTGTACATTATTCGACGAATTTTTTAACCACGAAGTATAATATATGACAGGAGTTGACACTAGGGCGAAATGCGGATGCAGTATGGTCTTTCTGTTTACCTTTTAGAGAGAAACAGAAAATACGGGCCAGCTCGAAGCATGCATTCTATGACGATAAACAACAACGCACGGGTCCAGTAGTGATCTTTCGATCTCACACAGGGTAAACAAGAATACCACAAATCTACAGTATAAGGCATGTGCACCTACGTCACATCATCAGCTGTTTGATAGGTAAGCATGATGAAAAAGTGCAAAATACAAAGTACTGACCTAAAATTTATACTGTTAAATGAGTTATATTACCATTTTATTTAATATTTTCATAAAAATAAGTCAAAAAATTTGAAAATAAACTCTTGTTTACAAAAATCAAATTGCACCTCCCTGTCATGCTTGCCTATCAAACTATTGTTGTTTGAGATTGTGATGTAAGCTGTACATGCCTTATTACTAAGATACGGAGTGTCCACTCCTGTGTTTATATTATACTTCGTGGTTTAACCTTTTATTTATACTATCTGACTGTATTAAAAAATTCATTCTTGTTATAAGGGCCACGTTACACGGTACCAGTAATTTGTTCAAGTCATTATAATCCAGTACTAAAAGACAGTAATTTTGAAGAAAATTAATAAATTACCAACCAATTATAAAAAAATATGTTCAAGATCAAAAACACCTAAATCGAAATTGAAATTTTTCAAGTATGGAAATCTGCACTTTTCACTTTCCATTACTCTTCTTGGCTTTGTGCCTATTGAAATATAATGTAACAATACTGGGTATGGTACTAAGTCAGTTAGGACATTTTTAGAAGCAATTTACGTCTAGAAATTAAGTTAAGCAGAGGTTCTAGCTGACTGTAAGAAAGAATGTTACGTATCCAGGCTGTTAAATTGTTTTATTTTGTAACTTTTTACACCGTCGAAAAGGGTAAGTTTTGGCATGATTTGTAATAAGACAGTGGTGTATCGTCTATGATCGCGTCAAGATGTAATAATTTTGGTCTGCGCCCTTCGAACGTTCATAGACAATAAGTTTAGTTTATTTAAGATCGTTTATTCGTTTCCATCGTTAAGTTTAGTAATATTGTGTATCATATTGCCATAATTTAGTTAAACACATACACATGCATTCCGCTCAAGTAGCTACCTGAAATCGCAGTGTTTATTTCACGAGGAGTGTATTCAATAATTTTATTGTATTCGTTATCATAAACATGATAAGCTTCTGTATCTTTCATAGCCACAATTTATTTCTCCACAAATTAGCTATATTTATCCAACATTGTTGCCACATCTATAACTTTATCCCTCCGATGCAGTGTCATTACATTGCTGCAGTAAATTGACAAATAACCCTGCAATAGAGCTAACAAACGTCAACGTTGCAATGCAATGTTGCCATGATGAGTCGAGGTTGTTTATGACACCGAAAAGCGGGGATGTATTATCCACAGTTTAATTGGATGTGTCGAAAACATTACTAGCAATTCGTTGTAGCTTTTGTTAGTCGGTTTAATGAGTTTATTATGGTGGTATCATAGTGGTTTGTACTAGAAATACTACTGTAGGGATAGAAATAATTGCGGCGATACGAGAGGAATTGGATTGTGTTGAATTTTCATGATGTATGGTGATGCTGTACATACAAGAGATTCTCAAAAGCTATTTTAAGTATGGTTCATTTTACTTCTGGTAGAACGCAAGTCATCACTCAATTTTCGAATAAATGTATTTATTCAATTTTTTTAATCCTGTAGGTTGGTTACCATCAAAAATAAAAATGCATAAAAACAATGACAACTTCCTCCTAACGACTATACTTTGATTAGTTTTTTTGTTATGTCAAAATAAATTTATAATTCATATATTTGAAATAATTTCGTCAAAATTGAATAAAATATTGTATAAGCCACGTGAGATACGAATGTTTATTCACTCGAAGAAATTATCACACTCGCCCTTCGGGCTCGGGGGCTACACTTTCTTCTCTTGAATAAACATTTATGTACCTATCTCACTTGGTGTATAAATATTATTAGACAAACGATGCAAACACAATGTAGTTCGATACTGCGTGTCCTCATAACTGTTTTATTTATAAGAATGTTAAATTAAAACTGTATGTCCGACACAATAGGCGGCTTAAGTGGCCCGTCTACATTTTTTCTGAATTTCTAGAATGCTCTCAATTTTACATTTTTCTATTTCACTTCCATCTCCAACTATTACGGCTGCCCGAAACCAGCCCGAAACTCGTGCTTTGCCGCATCCTATCTATGCAATATTATTTTGAAGTTGAAAAATACTGTAAAAGTGTTTTTGTTCCGAGTAAACTGTCAGTTTAATATTGACTTCAAGATAATGTTTTTATAAACATTTAATAGAGAAAGAATGGATCTATAGATGTGTCTTTTAAAAATGTTAAAAATAAATTTTTATTGTGTGATATAACCGGGTAAAGTTTGCACAATTTGGAAATTTTTAAGAATTTTTCGGAATTTTTTTAATAGTGTACAATTTTTTTTTAAACAACAAACTGTTAATTATTGATCCTTTAAGTACCTATATATAATCCTTCTTGAAATAAAATTTTACCATTATTGTACGGGCCACAAAATACCTACTCGCTACGTTAGTAGGTACATTTTATGCTGAATATTGTAGGGTAGTAAATAATTTTGTTAAGCTCTGTTCACACAAAAATTCTTTGAGGATTCTTTATGTTTCTGAATCCTGGAAATAAAGAAACTCACTGTTTCGAAGCTATTGTTGAAGATTCAATTTAGCATTAATTCTCGCCAGAATTATTTTTCTCAAAATTTGAAGCATGAAAAAATCTTTAAAAATTCTTGTATGAACAGGACTAGAAAAGGGAAAATATTAATACATGCATAGTAATTATTGTACTATCGTTTTTTATAGAATCCATCTTTGTACAATGTACTGTAAATTAAAGAAATTTTAATTAAAGTTAGATATTAGTACTTATGTTTATTTAGGAGTAATGTGCAACTGCCCCAGTAATCTAAAGATATACTAACGAAAAATTTTACAAAGTAGATTTACGTTTATCTTTACTTTCTTAATTTGATGGTCTTCTTTTTAATAAAGCAGCTTGTTTACTCTTAAAAATTAGTCCTTAACGATACTTGTCATGAAGTATCAATTTCAATACAAGTACATCTTTTACATCCTGGAATAGCTTATAAAACCTCGGCAGAATAAATTGAATATCATCGAACAATTTTATACCCAGTAATAAATAGAGTTAGGCGGAAATTTCAAGGTAAGAACACACCGAGCTTGACGCAGACTGAAGCACATATTTTACTGCGCAGTAAAAAAGCCAGCAGGAGCCGGGCCCAGCAGGAACAACCGCATTGTTGTCAGGAACGACGGATACAAAGATACGAGGATGCGCATTATGTATGTACGGAGTTTTTGTCTGCTTAAAATGCGTCATAAAAGAATATATTTCAACTTTGTACGGAATTCAAATTTATGTAATTTGTAAACATTGCAACTTTTAAAAGGTTGTTTAAGTAGTGTTGGAAAAGATGTAAAAATGGGGATTTAATGGTGTTACTGTTCGAGTTTACCTACATTATACATTTTTCCATTATAGGTAGATAATACACAACATAACGAGTAGTGAATCTACGTAGTAAGGAGAAAATTAGGCATATTCCTATTCTAAATTCTTAATGACATGAATCGTCCATGGGATGTTCGAAAATATGTTATTCTTGTACTTTACGTGATATTTCATAAATTTATCCTAGTCACATCCTGCGAGTATGATCAAAAATTACATACTCAATACAAACATCTCAGAGAATTACATGGGATGTATAATTGGGATATTATTATCAAATTATGAACATTGGGATGTTACATAAATAATTTGCAATCGCTAGGATATTAATAGGATGTTAATGAGCAAAAATAATAAGTAACAAGCCGGGATGTTTACATTCTTGAAATGTTCTGGGGATTTTATTTTGTCAAGTGGGTAGGGTCAAATTACTAGTACATATTAAAACTCGAAACGGTATTTTTTATCTCCTAGTATTCATTATTATTTATATTCTAACTACGGATCACATACATTTGTACCTCTCGCCTCATATTCTATACTGCCCTCCTAAGCACAGAGGGGGTATCTACAGTTGTTTCAGTTTCGAGATAATCGATGTTTTTCACTTAATAATGTAGTAATATATCATACATACCCCTAAGTTAAATGAACGTTTTAGACTATTTCGAGCATAGATACGGCTTCAAAACCTTAGTTTTACATATATTACAACCTCTATAGTTACTAAACGATTTAAACTCATTTTTCAAAAAAATTGTAGATACCCCCTCTGTGCTTAGGAGGGCAGTATAAGGGAGGTATTGTGATGGGTCAAAATTTTCGAGTGTAAGTTTTTAGTGGATAAGCACGTTTTAGGTTCCATAGAATACTAATAAAGTATTTTCGAGATGATGTCTGTGTGTGTGCGTAACATTTTTTCAGGTTCCATAACTCAAAAAGTTACAAACATTTCATAACCAAATTATGTATATAACGTCTTAATACAAATCTACAGTTCAGTTATTTTTTTGAAGCAATTCCCAAACCGGAAGTAGTACTTTTCTTAAATATTTTCATAAGTAATATAATAAGAGCCATAAATTTATCGGTAAAATTTACGAATAGTTATACGGACAAACGAGTGTCAAAATTGACATATTTAAATCACGACAGCGAAGCTGGAGTGATTTAAGAGTCAATTTTGACCCGAGTTGTCGATTCTGCGCAGGAATTATGAGTAAATTTTACCAATTAAATTTATGACTCGAATTATATTTGCTTGATTATTTCACGAACGAATATCTTCTCTGTATATTATTTTATTTTTGACGTTTGCAACATTAAAAACATTTAATAAACAAAATTTAACCATGGTTACCCTACTGTGGTTTTATCAAATTTTATCGCTGAAAAACTGCCCTCTTCGAAAAAGTTATTCATTCTTATTGGCCAGAAATGACGTGTGTAAAATAATCATAAATAATTAATTTATTGCAATATTTTTTATTTCAAATGACAGATTATATTAACAACTTATTAAAATTTGAAGAAAATCCTCTTTTTTACATATACCTATTGCAGTTTTTTTTACAAATATGGGTGCCAAAATTATTTTCCCCCTCAAACATAAATTATTTGTTTTTTATGTTTAACAAAACAATAAACGCTATAGAATAGCGGTCGGAATCAATGTTTTGAATAATTATGAATCCAACAGTACATATTTTGTTTCGTATAATGTAAAATGACCCTGCTATGTTAATAATTATCCAGATTCCTCCTAACATTTCTGCACAACTCTTAACATTCTCTTTCCATTTAGCTCCGCAGGAACAACTCCTGCAACGCGGTACTACGGCCATTGACCGAGCTGGCAACATGGCAAAGCGCCAAACATTATAATGAATCGCAAGGACGAGAAAAGCGCGAAAGCGACGTTGCAAGACCGGTAAGTATCCTGTAAGAGTGTGCCATGCAGGTGCAGTTTGCAGAACTAACGACAAAGGATAAAAACGAGAATCAGGAGAGAATAAAGATGCTAGTTTTATATTCGTTATGGGGAGGATGGTGCTAGTGTAAAGGGTGATTTATACGGATATTGTAGGGGAAACTGGTTGAACATGGCTTTAAAATAATCATACTGCATTAATTTTTTATAAAACACGATTTATGATAATTGTCGAACATTCAAAATTTTTACAAATAGTTTTGTTGACACTTCAAAGGTCAATTCAGACTTCCGAAATCACAAGCTTGAATTTATAAATCCAATCTTATGTAGTCGTTCGACCAATAAGAATGCGTGTGCAGTGGTTTCGTGCAAAACAAAAACTATACAAACGCTAAACATTCCAATCTTCAATTCTGTGCAACGCTCTCGGCACTGATTGCACCAATCAAAGATTAAATAATATACGTCAATGTCAGTTACATTTTCTTGCAGTTCAATAAATTAATGTCATTGTATATTTTTATTTATTAAGGCGGAACTTCAAGGGTCTAGAAATAGTGGTATCATTTATTCGGAATTCTGGGCTTATTTTTAAAGATATTTTAAAAATTTTTGAAGTACTTTAAAGATAAAGGATGGTTCTAAACCCGTCTTAAGTTTTAATAAAAATATCAATTGTATATATATATATATATATATATATATATATATATATATATATATATATATACGAGTATATATATATGTACATTTTGTTGAAAATGGCCTATTTTCAACCATCAAATTTGAATATTTGTATTATTTTGTTCGATTTATAAATTTACGACTGCTTTAGAACAATTCCTTAACTTTGTAAAAATTATTAAAACTTATTAATAAAATTAGCCAATATTTCGTAATAACGAATAAATGACACATATATTTTGACGAAAATCTGCATCTGTTGTTCAATACAAGACATACTTTCCTTCTACTCCGATTACCCAGGCTAAGAAATTTTGTAGTGAACTGCACGTCGCTGCGTAGAACATAATATGGTATAGGTTTCGAATGCGGAAAAATTTGATGTTCCCGCCTTAACTGACAATAAATGAACCGAACACTGAATGTATTGTAGAGTGAATAATTTTTTTACGGTTGTGATTTCGGAACCGTGAACGCGATTGAAAGGCATTGCACAAGATTGGATTTATAATATTTCAAGCTTGTGATTTCGGAAGTCTGAATAGACCATAATGGCCATTTGCACCGCTTCAACTTAATTTTTAAGTGTCACTTAAATGAAAAATATCGAATCGAACTCATGACAGCAATGTTATTTCTACGTTTGACAATTTTATTTTGATTCAATATTGTTCATTTAAGAAAAACTTAAACTTTAAGTGGTAGCGGTGCAACTGGCCATTAGTCTCTTACTTTTGAAGAAGCAGTTAATATTTTAGGACAGCCTGTACTTATCTACATTATCTGCTGCGCAATTCAAAGCAGAATATGATGCTTTGATATTCACTGACTTTGTAAAACGATGTTTTCTATTCGTTTAAGCTGAAATTATCCCGTAGGGGTTGTTCATGAGATTGAGCCTCAGCGTTAACTGACAGCAATGCAATCAGTAATTATAATTAGCGAGTTAAATTACTAGTGCTGAGTTTCACAGTAATTTGCAAATTACAACATTAATTATACTCCAGTTTTGCAGTCAAATGTTTAGCGTTAAGCATAGCACTTTGTTTCTAAATTAACAAATCATATGCAACTGTGCCAATTCCATTATAATATCAAAATGAATTCGCCGTAAATTATCAGACATCTGGGAATAATTATGTTCCTTAGAATATTATTGTTTATTTATGCATTAGAAACGAGATCAATTTCATAGATTTTGTAAGTAATAAACATAAGTTAATTTTCTGTGGTTTTGAATATTTGTTTGTAAAATTCAAGATACATTAGTTTAAATTTGGCGGACTGGCATTTTAGTAAATTCATGTTATAAGTTAGATCATAAGCCAGCCAAAACAAATTTGATCCCAATCGGTGCAGTACATTTTGTTAGCTTGCCGCCATTTTTTTCCAAGATGGCGGACTGACATTTTAGCATGCTCATGTCATAAGATAGATCATAAGCTATTACCATAACAAATTTGAACCCCATCGGTGCAGTAAATTTTGTGCTAGCTAACAGTCATTTTATTTCAAAATGGCGGACTGACATTTTAGTAAGCTCATGTCATAAGTTCGATCATAAGCTTTTACCATAACAAATTTGAACCCAAACGGTGCAATACATTTTGTGCTAACTTGCCGCCATTTTGTGTAAAGATGGCGGACTAACATTTTAGCATGCTCATGTCATATATTAGATCCTAAGCTATTACCATACTAAATTTAAACCCAATCGGTGCAGTAAATTTTTAGTTAGCTAGCCGCCATTTTGTTCCAAGATGGCGTATTGACATTTTAATATGCTTATGTTGCAAGTTGGATCTTAAACTATTATCATACCAAATTTGAACCCAATCGGTGCAAATAAATTGATTTAGCTAACCGCCATTTTATTTCAAGATGGCGGACTGCCTAAGTATTAAGTCCGAAACCTTCACGGGCGTGCACACAACAACTTACCAAATTTCATCACAATCGGATGAATGGTATAGAAACACATAGAAGACATATAAACAGACATTCATGTACTAGTGGGTACTTACATATTTTTTATAACATTTCTAAACTGTAAACAAACATAATGATCATATTTTTAAAAGTAAATAGTGCATTTAATTAAAAACGTCTTCTTCTAATTTCAGGAACAAATTAAAATTTAAAAACGCATTGCGATCTCCTGTTTTTTAAAGTTCACATTTCTTATGAATTTTGTATAAAGTTCATCTGGTTGTTTGTTTAGAAATCTAACAGAGTTCGCTTCAATGTTGATATAATGTCAGTGCAAACGCAGTGCTAACTAGCCAGAAGGAAATTTGCATATTTTGTGACGCTAATTATAAATTGTCTAGGTTCTAGGATATGCGAGGGAAAATTTTATTAACATCTTCATTATCATTCGCCTCTCTACATCTGTGAGGGCCTCTACAGTTTTTAGATGCACAGCGATGGACATACAATATTCATGAGGGAAAAGCTAGGTATCAAAAGAAATTTAATTATCATTCCAGTATTACTTATTCTTTTTGAATTTTCTGGCAATTTAAACAAAGCTACAAATTTATCCTTTAAAAACAATTTTATTTACACAAATAATATATTTGATCTTTACTCAACTCAACTGTGCGTAATTAGAGCCAAATTTACCCACCATAAAATTAAAGAATTAAAATCGAGTTACTGTTTATTCATTAATCTAGATCCAATATGCAGGATGTTAAAAAAGTCAAATACTTGTTGTTATATTCATTTCCTGATTTGAAATTAAAAATAATTTTTTGAAAAATTCGCAAAATTAGTTTTTTCAAGTGAACATGATGCCATTAACCGAGAAATTTTTTTAAATTAAATTGCTAAATATCACTGGAAAAAAACAAACTAACTTTGCGACTTAAAAAAAAAATTGAGAATCAGGCCATCAAGATGTATAATATTCTCAAAGTTTTTGACTCCTTTTACCACCCTGTAGTGTAAAGTGATGTAAACTTTTCGGAAATATACTTTTGGGAAATATTTGGAAACATTGGAAATATTGAAAAAAATGTGTTTATTGAAAAAGAAAAATATTCCAGGAATAAAAACTGAATACCAACACCTGAAAAGTGGTCAGTACAGCCGAAATCGGTAGAGTGGTGTAAAAAATACTGACTGCAACCCATTGTTTCAATTCCTGAAATAAAAATTCTTCCAGTCAAGAAAATTCTATAACTACCAAGAAATAGTATATTGTGTATCTAGTGCGCAAAGTAAGCAATTGCGCGAGGCGAGTTGCAGCCCAAGCAGTAGCGGCTCGAGGCCTACCGAGGAGGCCGAGGGTCGCTACGGCGAGGGCTGCAACGAAGCCAAGCGCAATTGCGCCTTTGCTCACGAGATGCACACGATATTTTTTGTCATTACTGCACAAAAAGTAACCTTTTGAGTGACCTTACTTATCAAAAGATAAAATGAATACTTTTAAAATTAATATGTATAAAATAAAAAAGTAACTAATATTTACCTACATGTAAAAGAATAAGAAACTAATTATTAACAGTAAAGAAAAGAACATTAAAATATAAGAATAAAATATTATTATCCATTAGATGCAATATCCAATGCACAATCTGTACAATAGTCGACAGTAGAAACTATGCATAGAGAAGTAGGTACTACAGCTGTTCACGTGCTTGTAGTATTAGATTATCACGTGTGTGGCGCTAGTGCTACGCGCACATTTCGTGTCGGTAACTACAGAAAACTGTGAGTGTTAAATTTGCGTGCGCAAAGTGAAATTTTGCGCACGCTATGCCCGCACGCTTGTACTTTGCGCACGCATTTTTGTCTAGTTAAAAAATAAGCCACTTTGCGCACGTAAAACAGGCACGAAAAAGGTTACTTTTTGTGCAGGTATGACAAAAAATAATATTACATTGCATTCCCTAACTGCGTTTTAAAAAATGTATCAGTGCAGTTGATCTAAATCGGAATTATCATTCTAACTTCCTCTACTATACTTTCTCGTTAGAATCATCAACATTTTCTTCGTCATTAAATTAAATCACAGTTTATCTGTCTGTCAAACGTACGTTTATGTCACTTTTTATTGCCATGCCATTGCCATTGTGTAGCCATCTTGCCAATAATTTCAGATTTAAGTAAGAATAAAACAAAATATTATAAAGAAGTGAATATTTCCAGTGTTTCCAATATTTCCACAAGACCTTCAGAAATTTGTAATATTTCCATTTACAACACCAACCAACCAAAAAATTATTACATTTTTGTTTATTCGTTAATATTTTCTTCAGTAATCTTTCTTATATCTACGGCTAAATATTATAGAATAATAAAGAATTATTGTTAGCTGCTGCAAATTGCAATCAATATTCGTTTGCAGGCTCTGCGTTCGAAGCGCATGTTTGAAACAATACCTGCGTAATATTGTATCGCATTTCGTATTTCCGTTTTTTGCGGCGAGCACTGAAGCAGCTCAAATTCATTCGCGTTCCAATGCACGTTTCATTTTTCATTTTGTTGTGCTCAATGTTCAGTAGAAAAACGACCACGGAACGTGTCCAAAGACTTATGATGAATTTTTTCATTTAAAGAAATAAAAAATCTTTTAAACTATTAGTTGAGTTGTTTTTGCACCCGCAACATGGAAGAATTAAGCGATTACTTTTTTCGATTTGGTTTCTTTTTAATAATGAATGGGATTACGTGAAACGAATTACAAATCTGAAAACATTTATTTCATTATTGAAACGAGAGAAAATCGGTTCAATTCTGTAATTCAGTTATTAAGAGGCCAGTCTACTACCTAAAATCCAGCATAAAATGTACTAACGTAGCGAGTGTTTTATAGCCTGTACAAGAATGCTAAAATTTTAGTTCAACAAGGATTTAATAGAGAAAAAATGGATATACAGATGTGCCAAAAAATTGCACATGAATATAAAAATTTTATGCAAACTTTACACGGTTATATCTCATGATACAAATTAATTTTTAAAATTTTTAAAAAAGCACATCTGTAGATCCATTCTTTCTCTATTAAATATTTATAAAAACATTATCCTGAAGTCAATAATAATCTGACAGTTTACTCGCAACGAAAACACTTTTACAGTATTTTTCAACTTCAAAATGACATTGCATAGTTAGGATCCGGTAAAGTACGAGTTTCGGGCTGGTTTGAGGCAGCTCTAGTAGTAGAGAAAAGAGTGGAATGAAAACAAAAGTAAAATCAAGAGTACCTATTCTAGGAATTAGTTAAACCGTAGACGAGCCGCTTAAAGGCTGAATTATATTATACTTTCTTCGTTTAGATTCTAAAAATCAGAAATTCCAATGCGAGTTCCGTTCGATTTCCATACTTTTTTCTAGTACAGATTTCTAGTACTAGATTTGTCTACGCATGTTCAGTTCAGTGTGCAGTCAGTTTGACCAACCTTTAAAAGTTTTGGCTCGAAAAAAATCGAAGATTTTTGATTGAATACGAATAGTTCGAAAATACAGTATGAAACTAGAACGAATATCAGATGGAAATCGAACTAGAAAACGTAGCATTAATCTAGACGAAAAAAGTATAATGTAATTCAACCTTAAGTGTTGGGAACTTTTATGCAATAAAAATAAATATCACAATTAATATAATCATTCATAACATTTGGGAAAATTATGGATTGAATAGCCAAGTGCGTTAGTAAATTTATGGTGGTAGCACTGGTTAATTATGGCCCATAATTTTCATTTTTGTGCAGTTACTTATTGATCGATGCATAATAGTTATTTATGTATTAAGGGCGTAAAGAAGTTTTTATGGCGTGCGAATTTATGCACGGGCAAAGATTTTCTAAAAAAATTTGTTCAAATTACCAAAATTAACTACATTCTTGGACTGTTGCTAACATACCAAAAAATATTCCGTTAATAAACATAAATCTAAATGTCAAAGATGTCATTATTGAATTAAATTACAAGGCAATTTATGTTAAATGTAAGTAAGTAAAATTCTATGTAATTTTAATAAAAAGTTGTAGAATTAATTACAGAATATGACTATTTTCAGGATTTATTAGTAGTTTTTATGAAAACAATTGGAAATCTATATTATTTGCAGTTATGTGACGTTTCATTATGGTGCACTGCGCTATAAAGTGGTCCAATGACGTTTATGTCAAAACAATTCATGTGCAATAGTCAAATTGTAATACGACTGTGCATAAATAAAGTAAAATTGATAACGAAGGCCAATGATTGTTTTTCGCAGAAACGGCATAAAATACGTGTGTGTAAAATTGATTTTTCTACACCTTGACCTATCCTCAACTGTAGTGTTGTACACTTCAATTATATCAAGAAAATGTCGCTAATTATGGCTGACATTTCAAAATACCAACATACAAATAGCAATAATTGAATTAGGTCAAAAAGAAAATATTCAAATCATCTGTCAACTTCATTCTAGGACTGTAATATTCATGAACATTACCTCACGTCATTATTGACACACTGTGTTATTAAAAAACCAACTTACCTGATGAATATTAATTTCAAGTAATTACAGAATGTGATACTGTTTACATTTGTCTCACAGAACGCACTATAAAGAGCTTTTAATTGATATTGGATTTTGTCTTAATGAGAGTTTATTTTTTAACAAGAAACTATAATCATTTATTAATTATACGTTCAAAATAATGAGTGTATACATTTTTAATAGAAAATTATTGTATTTCGTCGTAATTAAAACGAAACCTAATATTAGTAAACTATAGTTTTATAAACTAATTTATTTCATTGTAATATAAGACCGTAGAAGACATAAAGCGCAATTTAATTATTAAACTTTTATAGCGCAATTCCTTGATTTAATTTGTTTTTGCTATGAGCAGTACTATTGTTTTCACATAAACTTTTATTGTTGTTTTAAAACAAACTCTTGTTTTAAAGTTTGGCAGCTAATTTCATAAACTTAGATACTGCGTATAATATGAATGTATTATAAATATGTAAATTTAACAAAGCTATAACAAGCAAAAAACAATTTTATATTTTAGATATTAACTTAATATATACAATGAATAATATTATACAAATTATTCTAATATTAAATATTTAAATGAGCTTGTGCATTGCAAAATTGTATTGTGCATAGTGTGATATTACATTTGCATAACGAATACAACTAATTTTGTTTTGTAGTTTTTAATAATGTCAGCGGTAGTAAATGAAAGAAAAATAATGAAAGCTCAAAAAAAGTTTTTTTTCATTAACCATTATGGCTGTTTTACACTACGCTAAATATTGAACAAGAAATTGCGCAACAAATTGAACAATATCTGGAGCAATAATTTGCTTTGTTTTTAATGAACTCTGTTTTATACTGAGACAAATTTATATACCTACCGACAATATTTAGTTTGTGAGTCTGCGTAGTTAGCATATAATAATAATCTGACAACCGCGCTTATCTATTTTTTCAGACAATTTACGAAGCAATGCGATATTTCACACAATTTGCTGTATGATACTACACAATTTTTTTTAAATTTAAAAAATTGAACAATATCTTGTTCAAGATTTAGTGTAATGTAAAACGGGCTTAACTTTATCTTTAAAAATATGTCAAATTGGATAATAATTTAGCATGTTAAATATGATCATATTAGTAAATATACATAATATATACTCCTATAATATTTATTTACGTGGCAAGTGTAGTAAATTAATCTTTACGGGTGAGCTGTAAAATTTGGGGGACTAGTGAGGAAGGAGCGAGACTTCTTAATCCAGTGAGCCCAGTAAAGATTATTTGCAAGCAAGCCGCGTACAAAATTTAATTTCCACGTTCACAGAGTTTTCTGGATAAATTAACTTTATAGTTGTTATAAAACATACATTACATTTAGTAATCTATGAGCCTTGTAATGAAATAAAGGCCTACACCTTTAATAACTAATTTACTTAGTTACCATAATATTTTTAAAGTGTTATTTAACAGAAGGAATATGTAATGTATATGATTTTATTCATAAGTAATATAATAAGAGCCATAAATTTATCGGTAAAATTTACGAATAGTTGTTGCGTAGAAACGGACAAACGAGTGTCAAAATTGACATATTTAAATCACGACAGAGAAGCTGGAGTGATTTAAGAGTCAATTTTGACCCGAGTTGTCGTTTCTACGCAGGAATTATGAGTAAATTTTACCAATTAAATTTATGACTCGAATTATATATTTGCTTGATTATTTCACGAACGAATATCTTCTCTGTATATTATTTTATTTTTGACGTTTGCAACATTAAAAACATTTAATAAACAAAATGTAACCATGGTTACCCTACTGTGGTTTTATCAAATTTTATATCGCTGAAAAACTGCCCTCTTCGAAAAAGTTATGCATTCTTATTGGCCAGAAATGACGTGTGTAAAATAATCGTTAAAATATGAATAAATATGCCAAACAAATAAATTAACAAAATGTGGGATAGATATGTACTTATGCACAAAATAGTATATTAAAGAACAAGTTTTATAAGATTTTTTCGCACGCGGCAAAATTTAGTAAAACGAGCCCTCGGGCGAGTTTATTGAAGGACAAGTGCAAAAAAGTCTTATAAAATGAGTTCTTTATACTATTTTTTCTATTTGGTGTCTTTTTAATATTATATATAATATAATAATTTAATATTAATTAGGGAAAATTATGTGTGTAACGTTTTTGTTGGTGATATTAATATTGCCATTTAATAAACTGTCACTGTCACTGCAATTAATGAACTATTCTAGGTGATAAGTACAAACATTATAGAAATTATTGAACTTCTATTACTAGATTCATTAATTTTATTGAATATAAAGTAATTAATTAAGCAAAACAGATTTAGAGGTTATACTGAAATTTGTCAGTTCTGAGGTTTGACGTTTGACAATAATTGAGGCAAATCTCATCTGATATTGCCAAAACCAACCTCCTAAAAAATGTTGCGTGTAACAAAGTGAACCTTGGCGACAATCAGTTCCACCAAATAGAAAAATACACTTTCAGTTTTCATTAAATTTCACAATCCCACGCTCACAATTAATCACAATTCAATTCACTCTTTCATTAATTTCCAATTTGTATCACAATGTACTCAAAACAAAACCACATCCTCTCCCGCTCTATGCTCTCTCTATCTCTGAGTCTATTGAGCGCATTGTGCAGAGCTACGTCTATTACACACACACACTCACAGAATCACAGACTCGCAGCAACATAGAGCGTGGCAGCATACTAAAAACTGATTTCTTGTTAGCTCTGCACAGACGTGTGCACTAGAACGTAATGCATACCAATGACTTTGTTTGTCTGTTTGCTGGGGGCGGTTTAAGGGCAGATGGTAAACAAACGGGTGTTTTGTGCAGGAGGTACTGTTTAGTTTATCTGTGATGCTAAACAGTAAGCAAGAACTAAATAATAATATTTTGATGATGAATTTCTCCAATTCAGTTTGCATTTTTAATAATAGGAAGGTAGTAAAAGAAGCAAAACTGAGAGTTTAAATGGTATTTATTTATTTAAAAATCCTTTGTGACGATCGATTTCGCCTGTGTAGGCATCCTCAGGTCGCAGCGTCTTAAGTTTAGTATGTTGAAAACATTATATTAAATTTAGTCAAAGTGCAGAAATGGTTAAACAGAAATTTGTGTCTGTCGTTGTCAAGACAATTGTCACAAAGGATTTTTAAATAAATAAATACCATTTAAACTCTCAGTTTTGCTTCTTCTACTACCTTCCTATTATTAAATAATAATATTTTAATAGTAATCGTTAAATAGATTTACTTCCTTTGAAATTATAAAATGTAGATGTTATTATAGTGGAATCCAAAGACTTCTATAGTTCTAGACAGATTCGTCTTAGTGCAGTCTTAGAAACTCAATCCGTGCGACGATCTTCGAAAGCCAAAGCGGCATCGGACAGATTCTTTTGCAAGGACGATTTAACGCAAAATGTTTTTACAATTTAACGACAATCACTATCGGCCGAAAGACTTGAACCACGGAACTCCGGGTTTCTATGACATCACATGCACAGAGCAGTGCTTAAGAGGCCCGTCTACTACTTAAAATCCAGCATAAAATGTACTAACGTAGCGAGTGTTTTGTGGCCAACACAAGAATGGTAAAATTTTATTTCAACAAGGATTTAATAGAGAAAGAATAGATCTACAGATGTACCTTTTTAAAATTTTGATTAAAAAATTGTACAAGAATATAAAAATTCCGAAGAATTCAAAAAAAATTCCTATTTGATGCAAACTTTACACGGTTATATCTCATAATAGAAATTAATTTTTTAACTTTTAAAAAGGCACAACTGTAGATCCATTCTTTCTCTATTTAATGTTTATAAAAACATTATCCTGAAGTCAATAATAATCTGACAGTTTACTCACAACGAAAACACTTTTACAATATTTTTCAAGTTCAAAATTACATTGCATAGCTAGGATGCGGCAAAGTACGAGTTTTGGGCTGGTTTCAGGCAGCCCTAGTTATAGGGAAAAGAGTGGAATGGAAAAAAGTAAAATCGAGAGTATTCTAGGAATTCGGTAAAAACGTAGACAAGCCGCTTAAGACGATCCTCTACCGCGCCAGTAAACAGCAAAAAACATGGATTTCGCGCGCCACTCCAGTGTTTATTGTTTTGTTAAATAATAATAATCTATAGATATTGTAAAAGATAAAAGTACAATCTACAAAATACAAGATGCAAAATTTTAAATTTTGTTTTAAAAGTGTTACTTTATTGACTCAACATAGTCGATAAAGTAGCACTTTAGCATCAGCTATGGAAAATAACATAGCTGAGTGCGTTAAAACCGACTGTGGTTCTGAGAACTCAGGTTCTAACCCCTATGGTGTACTCTCCACTAACTAACATGAATACTTTACGCTTTACTGATGACTTTCAACTTTTACACCCAAGTTGGGTAAAGGCGTAATATGTAGATTAATTTGTAGGTTATACGTCAGTGAGCTTGCGAAGTATTGCCAAACAAATTTCAGCTTTTCAACACCAAATGATTGATTTCCAACCGGTGTTCAATCAAATTATTTGATTAGACATGTATGTCCGGTTGCGCATGAAAAACACGTCAAAATCTCTAACAAAAACCGTCACAAACGCTAGGCTAATACGCGTTGATTTATTTAAATCTGCGTGGATGTGACAGCAGAACTATAGGCAGGATGAAAAATGACATTGCGAGAATATCAAACGTTTCTCAAGCTTTTTATAGTAATGACCTAAACACGTGATACCAGTAGCAAAGGTTTGCTTTGGTAATATAGTAATGAATAGAGTTCTGCTGTTTATTGACATCAGAAATAATTTATTATCGTTTTCTATTCAGGAGAGATTTACATAAAATATAAAACAAAAATTAAAGGGTATTCAACACCAGAAAATAAAATTCAAGAATATTAATACATGTATTGTATTGTATTGTATTAGAATTTCGGGATTTGAACCTCACGGTTTTGTATCCCTAGGGTGACTTGATGGCACACATACAGTATTAATTGTTTACTTATACTTTGCCACGGCGTTTTTTTTACTTTACTACCATGTGTGTTGCCATTCAAACCGGCGCAAGCCCTTTTTACAGCCTTTAGCCGGTGCCCGATAGCTAGAGGTTGCCAAGTTAATTAGATCCCAACTTGGAATGGTAACAGGAGTAGGTACCGATCCAAATCAGGCCGTGAAAATTTCCTGACCTGACCGGGATTCGAACCCACGATCTCTGTAACCAGAGCCTAGCATTCTACCACTATGCTATCCCGCCGTGTAAGAATATTAATACATGCGCAAGAAGATTCAAATCTAGAAAATTTTTACGTAATAAAATACCGGCATTAAAAGATTCATTCGCAGGAAAATGCATATCTTGTTTTTAGATTCGGCATAAATTCAAATATAGGAAGATGCAAACACAGAAAGACACAAATCTAGAATACTAGTTTTAGGCGAGCGGCGCACCCCTAATAACGTGCCTAGAAAAACAACTTAACCTCTCATGGAAAAACTAATGGTTGCAACCAGGTGGAATCGATCCGTTATTTTATTGCAAACAAAAAACCTAAATAAAATTTTTTGATCCGAGTGGCAGGAAATTTGCAGTGTGGCGTACCCAGACATTAGGCTTGGGGACTGGGACGGATATAAAAATAAAAATATTTTTGACAATGTAAAACAAAATTCGCTCAACGCGCGTTGGCTGATATCATTGAAATTCGTTCAGTTGCGGTGATATATTTTTACAATAATTACTAATTCACGAATCAAAAAATGGTTGGCATGCTTACATTTTTTTTAAATAACTTGCAAATGGTTTAGATGAAGTACACAATTTTTTTTTAGAATATCAACAGTTTAATAAAAGCACTGTATAAATTTCAGCCTCTCAGCATAATTTTAATATATGGTCATCAACCTCCTTAATAGGGGTAATTTATTATTTTCGAATTTTCTAGATTTGCATCTTCTGGAGTTGCATTTTTCTGTGTATGAACTGAACATTCTAGAATTTAATTTTTTGGTGTTGAAGTCATTGTATTGTAACAATATAATATTATGGTTTTTGTCCAATAGAACTTTTTGTAATAAGTTTTATGGTTAAATTAGCCACAACCAGTGTTGTTTACGTATTTTACGCGGCGTAGATTACGTGTAATTTTACGCGTAGACAAACACGTAATCTACGCATGCAGTATCTGTGTAAATAACAATCCGTGTAGACAATGTAGACAAAGCACAAATCACACCGAAAACTAATAACATTAGGTCACATTTTTTGACAATTGAATTTTTTATATACTTTACGCCAAATCTACCATTGTCTACATTTTATATAGTTCACACAAACTGTACGACGTAGAAAATAATACTGGACACAATTACTATATTATTACATCTCATCTGTTGAAAAATAATCTTCATAATCCACAAACTTATAATTCTTTCTTTTTAAGTCTCCACCCTCTAGGTCACATTGTCCAAGTTCCAAGCTTCCAGTTATCCCCACTTCCTGCTAATGTCAAAGTAAAAACTCTGCCATCTTGTATCTTGTCGTCGCGTTGTTGTGCATTGTTGTCCTTGGTTCTGGCGGAAACGAGGAGAAAGACACAGGGAAAAGGATCATAACGCGAGATGAGAAAACCGCAGCAGCGGTCAGGGATGCGAGATTGTGAGGATGAGTTAGTTTAGATAGAGCGAACGAAGTCAAGAATTGATGAAGATATTCTAGGGAAACTATGGACAATGTACTTTATCTTGTGTATGCTTTAGTTTATCTTGTACGTAGTGAAACTAGATTACAATGATGGAGCTAAAAAAATTTTAACGCAAATTGAATTTTTATCAAAATTGCTTTTCTTGTAATTTATTTTGGAATTATTTTATTAAATGCTGCAAAATTTTCATGTTTTAAGAAAACCCATGGCAGAAAACAGTCAAAAATATTGATTCCGCTCTCTATTCTATAGCGTTTATTGTTTTGTTAAACATAAAAATAACAAATAATTTATGTTTTTGGCACACATATTTATAAAAAAAATCTGACGTGGACACCACATGACTTCCTTGTACGCCTTGTTTGTTCATACTTTTCTTAATAACTAAAATGTAGAATAATATAAAAAATTCTTTTAACTTATTATACTAGTATACTCACAAATATATTTTAGTCATTTTATTTAAACTGCAGAAGAAGATATAAACGATATTTTACTATTGTCACTGCTACTGTCACTGTCATGTCATAATCATTTAAATTTTACGTAGTAACAAATGTTAATCGATCATGGACTACAAGATACCGAAATATTAAATTATAAGTATATACTTTAATTATTCTTAAATGATAGAAGATACAGAAAAATTTATAAAATACCGATTGTAGATAATAATCACATAATCTTTCATTTAAAATAAAAAAAATTGCCTAAAATTAATTATTTATCAAATTTTTTTTTAAATTTACTACTTCCGGTTTGTAGATTGAAACCAAAAATAGGAGGTGCACAACTAGATGCTATAACAGTCCTAAATACAAAATTTCAGCTTTCTACGTCTAACCGTATTTGAGTTATGCGACACACATACGTCCGTACGTACGTACGCACGTACGTACAGAAACTAGTCATAATGGATTCAGAAAAGGTCAAAACGGATATTTCCATCAAAATCTGAAAACCGAAATTTTTCGCGATTACAATACTTCCTTATTACTCCGTACAAGGAAGTAAAAAACTGCAATATTTGTAATACTATAGCGACATTTTTGTAGATTTATATGCGAATTAACTTCAAATTTTAGTATGTTGTCAACAAAGCTGGATCTGCGAAATAACTTATCGAATTTTTTATATTCGTTTTAAAATAGAAGATAATTATTTGTGTTAAAAAAATAATAAAAATTGTCATAACTCAAATTAAGATGCCTGTCTACCTCCTAAAATTCAGCATAAAATGTACTAACGTAGCGGGTGTTTTGTGGCCAATACAAGAATGCTAAAATTTTATTTTAGTAAGGATTTAATAGAGAAAGAATGGATCTACAGATCTGCCTTTAAAAAATTGTACATAAATATAAAAATTCCGAAAAATTCTAAAAAAATTCATATTTTATGCAAACTTCACACGGTTATATCTTATGATAGAAATTAATTTCAAAAAGGCACATCTGTAGATTCTTTCCTTCTCTATTAAATATTTATAAAAACATTATCCAGCAGTAAATAATAATCTGACAGTTTACTCGCAACGAAAACACTTTTACAGTATTTTTCAACTTCAAAACGACATTACATTGCTAGGATGCGGCAAAGTACGAGTTTCGGGCTTGTTTCAGGCAGCCGTAATAGTGGGGAAAAGAGTGGAATAGAAAAACAAAGTAAAATCGAGAGTATTCTGGAAATTCGGCAAAACGATTTTAAAGCAAAAATTTTAAAATTCTGCATCGCCAATTTTGTAGATTGTACTTTTATCTTCAACAATATGTTCAGATTATGAAATTTAACAAAACAATAAACGCTGTGAGTGGCGCGCGAAATCCATGTTTTGGCTGTTTTCTGGCGCAGTAGAGGATCATCTTAATAAAATATTATAATCCTCAACCTTCTGAAACTATCAACGTCAGTTAAGTTTATCAAACAGTAAAACGACATCTTCCTGTTCATCTGCGGAAAGTTCTCCGTCATGTCGGTGTTTTAAAGAAGTCTTTTTATTCTAAGCTCCTGGGAAAACTGGGTCAGTGTATTTCATTTTATAAATCCTCGACGGATCTCTCTCTATGCTTCAGATGCTCGGGTCCCAATTAAAATCAAATCTTTTTACATGAATTTCAAAATATTTGCTGAAGATAGACTAACGAAGATTGAAAAAGACTTTAATTATAGAAAGAGGAGTTTTTCTTAAATCGAAAAGAGTTTATTACTGTTCTAAATGGAGAGAGAAATTGCTTCTAACTTCAGACATTGAATACTGCAATAATTTACTCTATTTAAATTTTAATTATTAAACATGTACTGTACGACATTTGTGGATCATAGAAATTTTGACCTCAAGTCCAAAAATAAAAATCTGATGTGGCCAGCACACGACCTCCCGGCTTAGCACTATAATTTATGTGAATTTGGTTTTAGTTAAATTATAATTTTGCAATAAATTTACAAACTTTTTGAAAATAATTTTATAATCCTTAGTTTTTTAATAATTATCTCTTTATAGATAAAAATTTAAATTTATTATGACCTTATTACATTATGTCCAGTTAATAATATTTACATTTCTTTTAAAATGGTGTCTCAAACATTTCAGAAATTGTGTACCTATATACGTCTGTTCATCTGTCACATTGACATTATAATTTTTTAAAAATTTTTTTCCTATATTGTGATTTACAAATCGTGGTAGGTAAAATTATATATTATCTTTAAAAATAGTTTTCCTTTATTGGTAATAGATATAGAAAAGATGTTAAATAAATATTGTAAGATATAACTTGTTATTTCAAATGTCATATGACAAATTGTAACTGTCGCAGAGTTTCCTTTATTTTTTTGAAAAAATGTTAGAATGCTTCAAGAACATACCACTTCCAGTAAAGGTATTTGAACCAAAATCGTAGCATCTATTCCAATTAATATACAAATGTAAAATAAAAAATATCAAAATTTTTGGTTAATTCGTATTTGAGTTATCCGACCTCTAGAAATCCGGCCTTTACCACATACATATACACACATAAGAACAGACATCATCGTGAAACCATCAAAAATGAGTTGTAAGGACCCTAATTCGTGATCATCCACTTATAACTCACTACCCAATTTTTTGCATGATTCCAATACCTCCCTTACAGGTAAGCGGGAGCTAATAGTATATTATATATTGAGGGACTAAAGTGCATGATTTAATCCTGAGGGTGAAGTATATTTCAAGAGCCGAAGGTGAGGGAAATAATCACCTGAGGGATTAAAGGTACTTTAGTCCTGTGGTATATACGCTATTTTTTGCACTTCATCCTCAAACGAATGAAAAATAGTTTAAAAGAATACACATTTTGTAATTTTGACAGTAAATTTTATGACAAATATTTATATTGTTACCATAGATACTCTGTAACAAATAGCACGTATTTACTTTACAACGGGATTAATTAATTCAATTCCTTGACAACGGGATTAAATATGAAAAATAATCCCTTGGGATCAAATTTAGAACCTTAGTCTCTAAAAATAAAGACTAAAGAAGAGTTTTAGTCCCGGAAGTGCAAAAAATGTTATTTTCAATTAATTGATCTTTATTTAATAAATCATTGAACCGCACACCGAAACTATGAACCGTGGATTGACGGCTGGTAACCGCACACAAGATAATATAATATCTTATCGATGACTCACAGTAATGTGAAGCTTTCATATCCAAGTTGGGTAAAAGGAGTGATAGATGTAGTTTTAAAAGTAAATTGGTTAAGTTGATCATATTAATAATTAATTTTACTTCTCTAAATTCGCTTTATCTAGAACTTTCTTTTAGTTTTTCACTTTCTATTGGGAAATGTCCGCGAGATCAAACAGCGAATCAGTATACAATTGGGTGTAGAGGGCTTATAAAAGGATTTGAGGATTAAGGGGGGAAACTAACACCGACCTCTATAGTCTATACTTACTGGAAGACCTAAACTCCAGTCTCAGTAGGCTGTGCTCTTTAATCTACTTACGATCTCAATCGTTGTGGGTGGGAAGGACGGGATGGCTTTACCACCAGTGCTAACTCAAACTTTGTTTTCTAATCAATCAACGAGAAGACAAGAAACATTTTTCTTAGAAGCTTCCTAAATATCAAAATCGTTTCAACATAAAGTATTTTATGTTCAACTGCTTCATATTACCTTGTTTTATGGCACTGTTTACTGTCCATTAACGGGTACGTTATTGGACTAGTACGATTAAAATGCAAAATTGTACTGCGGTCAATATCAAAATGGTGTAATTTAATGCATTTCATTAAATTAAATATAATTATTTATTTTACTTTCTTTGAATCTTGTTCCAAGAACTAGAAAATTCTTTTCACAAATTTGACAATTTGTAAATTGTCTAAAAACACCGCACACTACTAGATGCAAAATCTCATCTTGGCAGTCGAACTTTGTATGCAACTCCTGCATAATTCTACTTTATACTCTCGCTTTAATTATCAGCCTCGCTCGCTGCGCTCGCTCTGCCATAAACCTCTGCTCGTCCAAGAAAGTCCTAAATTATGCACTTGTGATATAATAGATATTAATATACTAGGTACGTATTTTTGTTCACAAATGGATTGTTTAATGAGTTTATTTTTTTTTAAATATTTATATTTTGTTTAAATTCGTGTCAACCAAACTCTGAAACCAACGTAAACATCATATATTTGTTTTATTCTAAATTTTTAATTCATATTTTCTTTGAATAAAATATGAAATAGATCAAATTGTGCACGAGAAATATATTTACTTTATATATTTTTTATAAATATTCAACAACAAACTGTGTAGGTACTGTAATTTATGTACTTAGCAGGTTCGAAATTTATGTGCTGCATATTTTAAAAACAATAACAAAGAAACATGCAACTTTGAAATAATACCACAGCAAATTTAATACCTATATAACCTCGTATTTCAACAGTATTTAATTCTTAAAATATTATGTACCTACGTACCTACAACATAACAAATAATAGATTGTTTTATGTACGTAGTATGTTTTAAATTATTTGACACTTAGAATAAATAATAATAATTGAGGACTTACATTATGTTGCCCTGGTTTTTATTCCAGTCCTGCTGCAATTTTGATCAAAGTTTTTGTCTCTCGTTACACACAGTCACAAAATAAATGTTTCCACAACAATTTGTTAATAACAAATTACTGAAACTACATAAATATTGTATATTTATTCACGAATAACACACTACTTTGCACTAGGACGAATAAAACTCAACTGATTTACACTCAGAATCGAAGATTTTAAGACTGAAACAGTAACCGCGCTTGCTAATTAATCTGTTCAGAACGTGTATAGGTAATATTGACCAGCAAAAGAGAACGTTTTTAAAAATAAATATGTATAGTATAACTAACGTAACGTGATATACAATACAAATTTAAATAAAAATGTAAAAAACAATAATAAATATAACAGATTTGACACTTTAAAAATTCAGTTTTCGTTGATATATAATTTAGTTTCTCGTGTAGTTTAGTCAAAGGACATAATGCAGCCTACAAATATAAAATAATTAGAACATAATTTATTATTTGTAAGAAACTCATGCATCTGAAAACAGATAACCAGGGTTGTTCATCTACGCGTAAAGTATTATTTTCTACGTCTACACGTAAAGTTTGCGTAAACTATGTAAAATGTAGACAATATAGACTTTGTGTAAAGTATGGAAATAATTCAATTTTCAGAAAATCTAACCTATAATTTTATTCGTTTTTGGTGAGATTTGTTCTTTGTCTATATTGTCTACACTATTTTATTGTTTACACAAATACTGCATGCGTAGATTACGTGTTTGTCTACGCGTAAAATTACACGTAATCTACTTCGCGTAGACTACGTGAACAACCCTGCAGATAACATCAAATACTGACTTTTCAACATTTCAATTTCAGTTAATATAGTAGTTCTAACAACAACATCTTACATACATTATAACTTACGCTTTTTCTCCGTCCTAAAATAGGGTCACCCGAGCCAAAAGTGATCTAAGATCATGTTTTTCCTAAATAACTCTGATAATATTTTTTTTTATTTAATTTCATCTCGTGAATTTCCTTAAAACATCTTAGTAGATATTTTACAATGGTGAGGTGAGGAACCAAATTAAAGTTACAAATTAACACATTTTTTACAAAGTACTCTAACTTACTTTTTATATCTTCAAAACCCGAACAAAAAAAACACGTTTTTGGGCAAAAAACGTTCAACTTTGGCGATGTGTACCGAATTGGATAAAATTGTGGACTCGATCCACAAAAAGAGCAATGAAATTTGTTCAATTACCTGTGCAGGACTCAAAAAACGAAGTTCCTACGACGATTTGGCACAAAGTTATGGGCGTTTGAAAAAAAGGGAATTTTGTGTTTTTTTGACTCATAAGTCGGAAATTTTTCGACGAAATTGTTTTTCTTCACGAATGAAATTTTCTTTCAAAATTTCTAATTTTTTAGGCAATTTGAGTTTTTAACACGAAATAATCCAATTTCATTTTTAAAGAAGTAGGCAAATCTCACGAGTTTAAAGTTTACAGACCTGTAAGCAGACCTTCAATATCGAGAAAATTTAATTAATTTAATTAATAATAAATTTTCTAATGAACAACCTACATTTTTGTAATGAAATATGTTAAATTTTAGTTTGTTTCAAAAACCGTTCCGCACCGGTTCGATTCGACTCCAACATATTTTTAACGGTTCAGGTTTGGTTCCGGGTTCACTAAATAGCAGCGATTCATTCCTGTTCCGGTTCGGTTCGAATATATATGCAAGTAAATAAATAAATAATCATAAAAATAAATCTGTAAGCATTCAGTGATATTTCTATTTTTGTGAAATAAATGTTCCACTCATAAATGATGACATTGGCCTGGTTTACACCGATATCTTGGTTAGCTAACCAAACACCAAATTATGACTATATTACTACTATGTAGTTTGGTACGCTGCGTGTAAACACTGACGCACCAGAATAGTCAGGTACAGTTTGAAGCTAGTACCTAACCAAACTTAGTTCTGCAAGTCAGGCAAACTATGACAAATTGTTACCGTGTAAACGCATTGAAACCACTGACCAAATCTACGCATGCGTGTTCTTGTTGATATGTTGACAGATGTTCACAAGTGAGTTTGGTTAAGTTTTTGTGTTTGTAAATAAAAGGTAATTTGTAAGAACAGATTAGTTTTTGGTTAATTCATTTTAATAATTATATTCCAGAACTACAAACTTAAAAATCTGACGTGGCCATCACACAACCTTCCGCCATATCTAGACTTTAAACAGAAATGTATACGTGCAATCCGGTGCAAATTTAAAATATACAAATAAAAATCTCAAATATTCAAACAAAGAAATTTGCATCACCTGAATAAAAAGATTCATTCACAGGAAAACTCTGCTGTGTTGAAGCCATCCTCCGTTCAATTACTACATTTAATATCTTACTTAGGACTTATATAGCGCTAGTATGCCAACTTGTCACCCGTCTCACCTGTCAATATTTTTTACGCAGAAACAAAAATCAACCGATCATGGATTACAAGATATCAACGTTTTATTTGATAAATTTATTTATTAAATTTTACTGCAGTTCTTTAATGCTACCAGATAAAGACAATTTTTTTATAACGTAAGTTGCAAATAACTTTTCCTCTTATTCTCATTACAAATAAATACTATATTTTTCCAAATTTATATACAATTTTGACAATTAACCTTTTCAATCTTCAAAAAATATCACTTCCGATGAAGATATTTGTACCAAAATCTAGGGAGCTCTTCCAATTTATATACAAATGTTAAATACCAAATATCAAAATTTTCGGGTAATTCGTATTTGAGTTATGCGACTAACAACCCTTGACCACACACACACACACACACACATACACACACACATACACACAGACATCATCGTAAAACTATCAAAAATGAGTTGTAAGGACCCTAATTCGTGCTCATCCACTAAAAATTCACCACCCGATTTTTTGCATGATTCCAATACCTTCCTTTACAGGTAAGCGGAAGGTAAAAAAGAAGGGAGCAAATGTATATAATCTAACCTGGTTATCTTGTATTTTTTGTACGAACCCTACGTCTGCGCTGTAAAATTTGTTGTAATATTTTATTATTTATTTACAAATTGTGTACAGTATGCTATTAAATCACTTTAATAATAAAAATTTAAAAAGGTTAAGTTTTGATATATGGTATCAAAATTAGATTGACCAAATTTTTACCAAATGAAAAATAACCTTGAAAAAAGTTCGGCGATGTAAACACCCAACAACTAAACTTTTGGTATGGTAAAGATATGGTTAGGTCACAATAAAGTATCACGGTGTAAACCAGGCCATTGTCTTCCGTGCACGAGTGTCTAATATTTTATTTTGTACAACAGAAGCGTACCTACATCGTCTATATTTCATTTTGTTACCTTCCTAGATCGCAGTGGGTTGTGTGAAGTTATCACGAAATGTTCATTCATGGCAACGGTTTACGTTTTACGACTTAGAATATTGGACCACAAATCTCTTCTCTTCACGAGAAAATATATCAGACAGAATAATACCCAAGTCATATGTTATTTATCGGTTAGACAGGTTTAACTGGAAATTGAAAATATCATCAAACATTATTAAAATTTCGTAATAGAATAGTGAGAAATGACGAATGGGGTGCAACCGTCTAAAGCAATACACGGGCAATATGATATTTACTTTCGAACGAGTTATGAACGCTATTTTTAGACGATTACAAAAAATAACATCATTTTTCACTTTTTAATACACCAAACTTTCAAATGACATTTCTACTGTCATTTCGAACATCAATGAACAAATCGGAGCTGCCTGGCTATGTTGATTTGGTCTCATAATTACGATATGGTCATATCGTGCTAACACGATATTCATATCATGCTAGGTTATGATATTTTCAACTTTCTAAAGTAGGTTGCTGTATCGATATCTAATATTTTCTGTAGTATTTTTGTATTCCTTTTTGTCTCCTGGCTTGTAAACACATCGCATGCGGTAGAAAAGCATTAATTTATTTAGTTTTTAGAGGTTATTAAAAAAAACTTGCGTTGTAATTACAAATAGAGCTTACTAAAACGCTAGTTTAAGCCCTGTTCACACGAGGATTCTTTGAAGATTCTACCAAGATTCTGAATCCTGGAAAAGGAGAAGTTTTCTTCTTTCTAGTGAGAATTAGCTAAATTGAATCTTAATAAAAATTTATAATTTATTGATTGCTTCAGAACATGATTTTTTTCAAAATTCAGAATCTTGAAACTTTTTCTTTTCTAGGATTCAGAATCTTGACAAAATCCTCGTGCGGACATAGCTTTATACAATTTATTGTTCAATAGAGTCTAAAGTAAATTAAATAAATCTAAATAAATAAATAAAACATAATTATTACCAAATTGACATTTGCTGGCGATTTTACTGCAAATTATGTGTACTTTTAATTAAATAAAATTGCGTGAAATAATAATGTTCATTACCTAAGTGGAATAAAGTGTCTATTTTCTAACAAAAGTTTAAGAAATATATTTATTACAAATTATGCGTACTTTTAATTAAATAAAATTGCGTGAAATAATAAAGTTCATTATCTAACGCAAATTAGTGAAATACAGTGTCTATTATCTAACAAAAGTATAAAAAATAATGTAAAATAAAATGTTAATTTAAATTTAATATATTCCTTCGAAGCAGCAGCAGCATAATAACATAAATATCATCCCATAAACGCCACCCTGCTAACCTAATTTCCCCAGAATCCATCTCAAAATTCCCTAAATCCTCCGTTCCAGATTCCAACTTCATCCCTTATTTTCATTGACCCGACTCAGTTTCTCCTCTCTTACATTACGCTCTCTCCCCCCACTCTGCTCTCGCGCTCTCTTTGCAACAGTTGAAAGTTTCACTACACTGGCGCCAGCTGCAACGGCGTCCCGACGCCAAACAAACGACGGTCGCACCGCTGCTGCCATCTAGCGGCAACACAGGGAAGTATTGGTCCCAAATGGGCTTTGCCGCGAGTTTGAATGGGACCATTGGGAGGCGGTATTTGTATGCTAATAAGGGGGTTTTATTAGCGTGTGTGGGGGTTTTGATGCTGTCTTTTGTTTTGTTTTAATTGTGTTACGTGCGTCATGCGTTTTTTATTATTACATTATTCTTAATTGCTTGTAAGTATTACATGTTTGTACAAAATTAAACTTGTAATGCCCATTGCCCAGTTCACACGAAGAAAGTTTTCCTAAAATAAAAACTAAACTGACATCAAAATCTTTAAATACTGTACACACGGGGAAACTAATTATTTTTACAAAATATTAAAGCTGATCTTAAATAATATTTAATAGAAATAAATAGTTTCCACGTATGAACCGAATCGAAAAATTTTTCATGACAGTTTCTAGCAATTATTTCTTTTTTTCAAAAAACTTTCTTCTTCGTGTAAAGTGTGCATAATAGTACAGTACGCGAAATGAGATATGGCTGATCCAGGAATTTTAAAGTAGTAATTGCTATTAATGTTAGAAGAATATTACCTATGCGATGTTGTTAAGCGACGAGGTGAAACCGAGTCTCTTTGAACATCCAAGAGGGCTTAAGTCGCATATATTCGCGTTATATTCAAAGCTTAATCGTATCATCAACGACAGCTATGTTAAAACAAATCAACAATTTTATCTGTCAATCAGTTGACAGTTCACATATTATGGAAGGTTTTGATGTTATTATGGTTATATCTAACGTATTAAGTCCGTAACTGATGAATTATAAGTTTCAAACGTATTATAAGTAACTAACGTATTATGCTGTTGATAATTATCAATAAATGTTGCAAATTAAAAGGTAATAACAGTTTATGATACGATTAACAATATTATTTATCGAGCGGACATAGATTATCAGCAAATATTTTGGCGGAAACAGCTTCGCTATCTTGAAATAGTGTATATAGAAGTCGTCCAGCTCGATTTTTCTCTTGGCTCAGTTGCGTTCAGGCGAGTAATATGTTGCCGAATTGTGACTCAGCTCTGTGTACAACATAGGCGCATTCTTTCTCTCCCGCGCCGCTCCGGCCAACTCTGGCTGTACGGACAATATTTTATATTGCAAGTACGGTAGCCATATTAAAATGATTTATATAATTTGATATTTTGCGATTTGTTGTCATAGTTATAGTATAAAAAGAAATTAAAAAAAAAATTTCGAAGTTAATACTTGGTGTCAAAACAATATATTCATTAATTTTAGGATAGGATATTAGTAATTATAATACTTTGATAATAAACAATAAATTGAAGTACTTTCCATACTATACTGATAAATAAGTACTTAGACCTGTCATCTGTCAATTATTATAATGTATTATATTTTATAATGAATGTTCCAAAAATTGTATTAACTTATTTAACAAGTATTTAAAAAAATGTGTCTCTTTTTAGTTAGTTGTGTCTAGGTACACGGGAATGTATAGTGATCGGTCTTGTTGTTTTTTTCTAACAATATTTTAATACTTTTCAAATTCAAATTTATGAAAAAATGTTCTAGTTCTTCGCAATTAGCTCAATTAAGATATGCAATACATGAAATGGAACAAGATTCAAAGAATTTTACATGACATTGACAGCAGTACAAGTTTGCATTTTTATCGTAGGTACTAGTTTAATAAAGTGCTCATTTATGGACAGCAAACAGTGTCATGCAGTCCAACATAAACGTTCACAATCGAAAAATTTTGTCAAAAAATTTTGTTTTCAAAAAATTCGCAATCTCTATACTTCACTTTTGCACATTCTTTTTCTTTTATTATAATTATTATCAGGAAAATTACTGGGATTCAGTCATTTAAAATTTTATTTCACATCGACGTTTCGATCCAACCCAGGATCATCCTCAGGATGTGTAAATTATCCTGAGGATGATCCTGGGTTGGATCGAAACGTCGATGTGAAATAAAATTTTAAATGACTGAATCCCAGTAATTTTCCTGCACTTATTCACTATCAAGTCAAGAAATTTCAAACTTCATAATTATTATCTCTCATATTTCTCTCTTCTGGGTCATCGCAAATAATCGCAGTTATAGTGGGTTTGAAATTAGAGCAGTGGGACTGCAGCCAGTATCCACGTTATCTTGCATAAATAATGTAGAAACAATTGCGACTACGGTCACCGTAGCCGACTGTATATTACGAGAGTCTCGTGGTTTGTTGCTAATTGTAAGAAAATAGAGGAGAGTTATTGTAATTGTTGAAGTAGTTTCCAGAGGTTAATTGGATAGTGTTTTAGAAGAGATTTAAACAGAGAAAGTTTATGGAAATCGATGTGGATGGAGTGAATTAACTTAATTAAACTCATTTTTAAACAGCTGTGTTTTAAATAAATCAGCCTGTATATTGTGGAGATTTTCAAAGTTGATATGTGATACTATTGCGTATTGAGTTATATTCTATTCCCTAATGTAATTATTTTATGAAATATGATTTTACGTAAATACATAAATCTATGAATAAACTAATCATAAAGTTATGATTTACGAGATACCTACGCATATTATAATAAAATCAGAACCGTATATGTAAATATTTATATCAATCAAAATTGCAGTTTTGCTGAATTATAAATTATTCGTTTCAAATCTCATTGAAGATTGAATTTAGCTGCTATGAATTAACTAATCATAAAGTTATGATTTGCGAGATACCTACGTATAATAAAATAAGAACCGTATATGTAAATATGTATATCAATGAAAATTGCAGTTTTACTGAATTAGAAATTATTCGTACTCAAAACTCATTGAAATTTCAGTTTAGCTGCGACAATATTTGACACTCAATTCTCACCTCTCAGGTATATAAATTTAAATTTATTTTTTAAGTGACATAGATAGTCCTAAGATTCTTATATGTTCTTAAATTAATGCTGCGATATTTTCATATTAAGTACAATAAATTGTACAGTCAAACGGAATATTTTAATCAAGAATTTGTTAACAAATTCAGAGGCTCAGTAATAGAAATTTAAATTTATTTCTTAAGTGACATCAATTGTTATTAATTAATTTGTTGATAAATAATTGCCTCGATATTTTCATATTAAGTAGGTACAATAAAATCTACACTCATACGGAATATTCAAATCAATAAATTGATAAAAAAAATTCAGGAGCTCGTATAGAAATTTAAATTTATTTCTTAAGTGACATAGATTTTCCTAAAATTCTCATATGTTTATTACGAGGTTTATTAATACATTTGTTAATAAATAATTTCTTTCAAAATTAATGGGTCACCAGGATTATTTTTTTACTTTTCAAAAACTTGTGTGAACCATAAAAACAGTAAATTTCTTTTGGAATAAAGGAATCTTCAAAGAATCCACTAATACTATATATTTTAGACACATATTACAGATTCAGACATTGTAGTTTAAGGATCTGAGATATAATTCTACTAAAGTAACATTACACCATAATTAAATTTTAGAGAGAACCTGATATCTAGTAATCACTATAACGAGTAACGTCGTAAGGGTCAGTAGAGAGTCACTGAAAGGTACGTAGTACACAGAGTTTCCCAAAAGTTTCGGGATGGAGCCATAAGTTTTGAACGAGGGAAGAGAAGAATGAAAATTTGGGGATCACTAAAGAGTCATAAAAACTACATTCTTAGATAGTTTAGAATTTCCATGCAATGTGGCATTTTTTATTGGATGGCCACCCCAACATTTTTAAATAGCAACCCCTGTCGAGTTTCACCTTATTTAAAGGTAATGAAAAAAGAAACACCCCTATAAACCAAAACCAGATATCTTAATTCTTTCAAGAATTTAATTTTGATGTTTTTGCACCTTTATTACGATTTCTATAACTCCAAACGCTTTAGTGATCCCCAAATATTCAATTTTTTTCTTCACTCGTTCAAAACTTTTAGAAAACCGTGTATAGTTTACAATGTTATCATATCAGAAAATAATTTAATTTTTATTGTTCTTTATTAAGTAATAGTATTTTACATAACAAGAATTGTAAAAAACATATTACGCACGAGTGAAAAAGTTACACAAGAGCCGTAGGCGAGTGTGTAATTTCACGAGTGCGTAATTGCTTTACAACTCAAGTTATGTACTATACTTTTTCTACGATCACAACCATGTTCATCTCCATTTGATGAACATTTTGTTATGTTATACTTGGTAACATCAGGCGGTGTGCAAAATATATTATCACAGTTGCTTGACATCAAAATCAAACATAAATTTCCTAATCGTGCGATCGAAGTACTTTATGCACGGCCGTGCGTAAGGACAAGCTTACAAAAATTATATGGGTTGTACAATAATTTTCATTTACAGAAGTAGTCGTAGAAAAAAAGGTTATTATATAAGTATACTCACAGGCACTATCTGAGCGTACTCGACAGTATTCCTCTGCTGCTTAATGAGCCTACTGAGTCTCTGAGTCCTTTGCGCAGCCGTCGGCTTCCCCCTATCTGCCTCCTCCTTCCCTGCACCCATCCCCGCACAAATCCCCGCACATAGTCCCATGTCCCCCACGCCCCCCATCCTAGTGGGGCTGTAGCTGGGGCTATACTTCGTGGGGGTGACCGTGCTGAGGGGCACAGTCCTGGCGATGATGGTCTCGCTCCTGACGCTCCAGGAGCTGCTCCCGTACTTCTTCTGGTTCATGAGGTCGCCGATGCTCCCCCTCACGCTCCCCACCGTGTTCACCACCGAGCGGGACAGGTGGGGCGAGTGGGGCAGCGAGTCGTAGCCCTTGGAAACCCCCGCGCTCAGCCGGTTCGACGAGGTGGTCGAGCGCACCAGGTCGGGCAGACCCGCGGAGGTTAGTTTGTCCAGCTCGGACATGGATGACCCGCGACGCATGTTGAGGCGGGAATCGGGAGGCTTGTGTTTTGGTTTTTTTGACGCGATTGATCTACGGGAAGGTTAGAAGGTTATAGGGGAATGTTTACTGGGTGATGCACTTTGCACTATTTAGACACGTGGTTGTGTGGTGGTTGTAGAAAGACTAGAATATATTGATTCAAATCTCACGAATGAGATGGTGTATTCTTTCTTTTTCTGCTTTTTTGGACAGTTTCCAAAAATGTGTTTACATTTTTTATACGTCCCGTTTCTGAATAAGTTAGATTTGTCAGATAAATATAAATGAAATTGTTCCCAAATGTACAGAATTTGGTGTTAAAAAATGAGTAGTTTCTTTCAACGATAGTTATAATTTAATAAATGAATTTTTTTGAGAAACAGTCAATTTATTAAAATCCAATAAAACACCGACGTTTCTACTGTAATTC
This sequence comes from Agonum fuliginosum, assembly GCA_947534325.1. Lineage (NCBI taxonomy): Eukaryota > Metazoa > Arthropoda > Insecta > Coleoptera > Carabidae > Agonum > Agonum fuliginosum. The sequence continues at coordinate 2,880,978 of OX384034.1, read as the reverse complement.
AGTCTTTCTCAGAGTTCTGATAACATACGAAAACATACAATCATACAACTAACAGGTAAGCATACTTACATAATTGGTTATTAAAAATTAAAAAATTAAAGAATAGGTAAGTCTGCTTACTTGTTGTATGATTGTATGTAATTTATTTGATTGTATCTTTTGTTTAATATCAGCAACCTGAGGAAGACTGAATTACAGTCGAAACATCGGTGTTTTAATGTATTTTAATAAATTGACTGCGTCTCCAAAATTATCCTTTTTATTGAACATCCAGTCGAAAAACAAATCTTCCATAAAATTTAATATCTGTTCTTCACGATTCAATTTATTAACCAATAAATTGATAAATTTTATTTTTAATTTTTTATTTCAAAAATTTGTTAAAATTATTGATGATTCCATAATCCCTTAATGAATTGAATCATTTATTAATCAATAAAAAAAATATGAAATGTGTTTCTATTACACAGAACAATCAATTAAAAATCAAATTGAGAATTTATTGCTCAATAAATTGTATGGTAACAAAACAATCATTTACCAATAATTATTAAAATTTAAAGTACACTCTATCAAATTCACCTCAAACAATTAATAACAAAAAACACCTTTATAAAATAAAAATTTGGCGACAAACTGATTTTATTCCTGCATTAAAATCTCGATTAAAACCAAATAGGTAGGTACTTACTACTGGATACTTTTACAAAAATTTAACATTCTTAATATTTCATATTTAATTTTTAAACTTAAATAAATCCAATTTTCTCATACTTTTACAAATTGCACAAAATTTAAATTTAGTTACTATTTTCTCAAGTGTCAAAATTATAATACCTACTCAATCTAATTTAAAAGATTAATCATTCTCGTAATAATATTAAGATTCCAGATTTTATAAAGACTGTATTAAATCGTCCAGGACAGCAGATTTAATTTAAATTGAAATACCTACCTATAAATTTTTGCAGAATTTAATTTTTTTATTTGATTAAAAATATCAAACGCATATTTCAAAATGTAACAGAATTAATTTGACAGAAGATTACAAAGCCAGTAAAAACTGTAGACAAAAATTTAATTTTAATTAAATACCTCCAAACAAATTTTACATTGTCACTTTACAGGCATAAACGTGTCTAAGAATCGCGCTATTTTGAATCGTTTTCGACACAAACAGCACAGCAGAAAGACAAGAAAATAAACGTTACCCAATTAATTCTTTTGACTATTTCCTTCATAAAATTTAAGCCAATCAGAAGTCTAACATTTCTGAATGTCGCCCAATCAATGTAGAATTACACGATAATTTTGCACTAGTGCAAATTATCGATAATTTGCACTAGTGCAAAATTATCGTATATTTGGATTCTGACTTGCTGTCAATGGCAGTTTTTAAAGTTTGCTTTATTTTGTATGAGAATCAGCGTTTGGCTAAATTTTAATCGGGAAATAGCCCTTCGAATATCCCTCGTGCATGTAATTGTCGATAATTGAGAAAATCGACAATTTGACATTCACTTGGGATATTATGATAATTTTCACAACCAATAACAACCAGAATAAATGTGCAACAAGCAAGTAAACATCCCACCTCGTGGACGCAGCCTTCATCGTGAACAGGCTCGCCTTTAGTGGGAACAGCAGTGCCCACTCGGTGCTCCTGTCGTCCGCCATCTTGTCTCACTGCACTAAACACCACTGCACATGATACTGTCACTAACAACGCAACTTTCCCGGCTAACTCGAGTTTGATCCCCGCGTTTAGTTCTCTGTTGTGACTGTGAGGTGATTATGCGGTGGGAACTTGGTGCTAACACTTTACACATATGTTCTGTTGAATGATAACAGTTTTTAGCTGGAATAATGCGCGAGCTTTATCAGGGAGATTAGAGCGGTTGTGGTAAGATTGTGGGGCGGATTGCTGATTGGGATTCTTCCGTTCGGTAATTGGTATGTTGCAGTTTTATCTGAGGTTTCGATAATTTTGAGGTAAACTATGTACCTTTAGTTAATATGAAAGAATCGGACAACATCGAATTATAATATCTGACCGTAAGTTCTAGCTTGGTGTGCAGAGTATTAAGACGATCCTCTACCGTGCCAGAATACAGCCAAAAACATGGATTTCGCGCGCCACTCCACAGCGTTTATTGTTTTGTTAAATATAATAATCTAAAGATCTTGTTAATGTACAATCTACAAAATGCAAGATGCAGAGTTTTAAAATTTTGCTATAAAATCAAAATATGTTAATATTTTTATTTTTTGAACACAAATATATTCTATTTTAAAACAAATTGAAAAAATTCGATCGGTTATTTCGCAGATCCAAGCTTAGTTGACAAACATATTAAAATTTGAAGTTAATTCACTTATAAATAAAAGCTGTACAGTGGCGCGCGAAAACCCACTTTTTTTACAAATATTGCAGTTTTTTTAACAAATGTGGGTGCCAAAATTATTTTTTCCCCTCAAACATAAATTATTTGTCATTTTTATTTTTAACAAAACAATAAACGCGTGCGGAATCAATGTTTTGACTGATTTCTGCCATGGGTAGAGGGTCACTTTAAGCCTCATTCACATAAGCATTTAGTTGTATGGTTTAGATTTATGTTTACGGTTAAGAACGTTTGAATACGTATATCTAAATATGAGCATTCACAGTGCTTGAAAATGGGAAGTGTAAATGCTCGTATTTCTTAAACGTAAACATAAATGTGAACCTTAAAACTAAATGCTTATGTGAATGAGGCTTGAGTAATGTACCAAATTAGCTAATATTAATTTAAAAACAAGGTAAAACAATAAAATTTAGTTTAAGCAATTATTATTATCTACGTATCAGTATTTCTAATATTGTGAATAAATTTTTCTGGACTGTTTAGGTCAACGAAATTTAAAAATATCAGAATTTCTGTCTTCCATACTCCTTAGTCAACTGTTACAGTAGTTGATCTGTGCGGAATATTTATTATTGTATGTTTTTTAAATAATTTTATGACGACAAGTTCCTATAAATGTTTATAGCTTAATCTACGTTTCGACCTCTTAACACTGTTTTAGTTTTAAGACATAACACTGTTTAAAACAGTAGATGGAAACGATGAGCTGCATTTACGTATGTCAAACAACGTAAGGATCCCGTCTCCGTAACAAAATATTGCCTGTTTAGAGGTGTAGCAGTTTCTGCTTTACTCATTGCATATTAAAAATTTGAAGGAAAAAATTAATTAAAAAGAATTAATCTGGGTTTATGCCCAGTTGGAATTCTGGAAAAATCTTTGGAATTCAAATAAAAATTAATGAAAAAGTGTGTATTAAGCAATTTTGTACATGCTTTATTTTATGATTAAGAGATTTATTAGAGAATGTAACTCGGCATAAACCTAATTCCATTCTTCGTCTGTAAATAAATTTATGAAATTTTGCTTTATCTGTAAAACTTCGTGAGCATTTTAAAAATTGCTAAACGGCTTTTACGTATTTTAAGGCGAATGTTTCCATGCGTTACCATAGGACACGTGGAGTAGATACCCTTAAAGGTTATAATGTTTTAAAACTAAAACAGAATTTATGCTAAGAGGTCGATACGTAGTTTTAACATTTATTTACTATTTAAAAAAAAATTATTAACCCTGAGGAAGGTAGATTTGTTACCGAAACATTGGTAAATAAATTGACTATTGAAGTCTGTGAACTCTAATATTTTTTAATTTCATGATATTTATTGTACCTTATTATAACAAATGCAAAACTTGTGTAATTTTTTCTAAAATGTTTCAAATTAAAATCAACAGGTAAGCTAGTAGGATTTCGTGATAAAGCAATGTGAAACATTCAAATTTTCAAATCCATCAGAACTTTTACCCCAATCTCTGTATTCATGATGTTTTTACACTAAGAACTTTTCTAAAATCAGCAATGTGGAAACACATTTAAAAAATTGTTACGAAACGTAAAAAAAATTAGAGACGTAAATTGTTTTACTTCATTTTTTTATTTTATCGAAAATCAGTTCTATGGGATGTGAAATCCCGATTACAGAACGATTATAATATATGACGAAAGAAAAAATATAATAGTTATTTACTTTACAAGTGAGCAAAGTAAGGAATTACCTACGAGGGAAATATTAACTCACTAGGCAGAAGGTTGAGTGAGATAATTTTCTCGAGTGGATCATTCCTTTTTGCCCACTTGTGAAGTATAACGTTTTATCCAACACCTGCTTAAATATTTAAAAATATTAAGTTCCAACCTAAAACATCGTTACTATGGTGACAACAAGCAAAGTAACAGTTTACCCACTAGTGGATATAATTTTGATCAAAGCCACTAGTGGGCAATCTTTTACTCTGCTTGTTTAAAATCACCATAGTTCTGATGTGAGGTGTTGGATAAAATATATAACAGCACAATAATTTAGAATCAGTATTTTATTGAAATGTTAACAGTTTATTTATTAGTTTCAAAAATTACTTTTTGAGCTTATTTAGTGCAATTTTGATTAAATTGTTTTTCATTCGTAGGTATGTCAGTAGTATCTTCCATTATTTTCCTGAAGTTGGAAACATCCTGTATATGCAACAGATATTTATAAGAAAATTCAACTATGAGCAATCCTAAATCTAATCTTTGTAACATTTTTTAAATGTCTTTAAAAATACGTTATGTACCTGACAGCTAGAGATTCATCAAGTCAAGTAGCTTGATGTTTTTGTGAATTACTTGACTTGACTTGAAAATCAAGCTTTTAAAAAAATCATTACTTGACTTGACTTGATTTTCTATCGTTACTACTTGACTTGATATCAAGTAATATCAAGCTACTTGATATTACTTGATAACGAACAATTTTGTTAAAAAGTGCGCAATTCAATCGAATCATTAATTAAAAAGAAATTCCGTATTTCCTGACCCAATTGAACGATTTTGTATCTACACCAACGCTGTATTTTTATTATTTTCTTGCATAGGAATTATTTTTTGTAAAAAATTTTAAGATTTTAATTTGGTTTTATGAATAATAGTTATATTGCCAGATCCATTTGTTATATATTGATACCTAATAATTTGATGTAATGCAATACAGTTATGAAGAATTACTTAATTTTCCTTTTTGAAGTTTAACTATTTCATTTTCAAGTATCAAGTACTTGAGATTTTACTACTTGATTATCAAGTTACTTGAAATTTTACTACTTGACTTGACTTGACTTTCGAATTCTATTACTTGACTTGAACTTGACTTGATTTCAAGTCAAGTCAAGTCAAGTAGCTTGAAAATCAAGTCAAGTAGTGAAACCCTACTGACAGCTATTAAGTCCTGTTCTCACGAGGATTCTACCAAAATTCTAAATCCTGGAAAATAAGGAGATTCTGAATCTTGAAAAAAATCATGGTTTTGAAGCAATCAATAATTTATAAATTCTTCTTTTCCAAGACTCATTGAAGATTCAATTTAGCGGCACCGCAATTTAACAGGTAATTCTCACTAGAAAGAAGAAAACTTTTTCTTTTCCAGGATTCAGAATCTTGGTGCGATCAGGGCTTTAAGTATTTTAGCAAACGTTACCAAACAACAGAAAAGATGCAAATTTAAATTACGTGAAGATGGAACACTTGTTGCACCACTTACACTATTTTAACACCAAAACTAATCATCAACTTTCACCGTCATTCACACTTCCTCCACTGTTTACCACCGCACATCAACTGTCGCCCACTCTATCTGAAGTTCCTCTTTGCACATTCGTTCATCGTTCCCGCCCAGCAAGGTTGCTTTGCCACCGAAGGCTTCAGACGTATTCATGAGGGCCAGAAGGGCCTCTGTACCGATGGAATTGGTCACCTTGCGACTACTGTCTGCTGTCTGCTGGTAGGCTGCGTATCTACCAATCTACCAGCACCTGGTTTGCATGTGGGTCAATGCTAGTGATACCAGTGTGATGGAAATTAGGTGGAGGTGTCTACACGTCTACAGGCACGTACGCAAATTTGGAAACTTTGTATATTTTTAGTTTTTTTTTTTGTATGATCAGTTATTTTCAGTCCTTCATATTTTATAGTGGACCAATTATGAAATATTTGTTTTTGGTCACACAAATTTATATTGTGTTATAGAAATATATGTAAAATATAAAGAACACATAAGCTTATTATTACATTATAAAGTAACAGGTAAATATTGCTGTGAAATATTGAAAAGTGTTTCAAAAAAACTGTCAATGCAATTTTAGGAGAAATGACTCAAAATCGACATATTTTATATACAGAATAATGAAGATGAGTAGATGCACTACGAGACTGTGTTCATATATTGTCTATTTATTTATAACGACGATCTCCCTCGTAGAAATGGAGGATTTTCAAACACGTTTTGTCATTTTTGATTTGAAGGTAAATTATGGAACATAGCCGCTTCGATATATCTATGACACCTAGATCCATTACACATTCTGACCGCTAGAAAAGATCATGTTGGCAAACAAAATTATTTTTTAATCGTGGGTACAATGCAAGCTGTTTATCTCACCTGTTGAATAAGTTCAACGTTTTGCTTAGTTCTCTGTCATCGTCTGTCATATTGTCATATACAGGATAATTCACAACTTCGTCATATATTTTAAGGCAGATAATAGTACTCAACTTACTGACCATGAAATAAAAATTATTTTTTTAATTCGTATTTAAGAGCAGTTTTTGCAAGGAACGCTTTTTTGGAACCACCGGATTTCAGATTGCATAATGGATATTTGACTTGTCTAATGGAATAAAATAAAAATACTTTTAAAGAATATTGTAACTAATAATTGTCTTGTAAAATATAATACAGGGTGTTTCTATACAACAGTAGGTTATATCATTTGATCTACTGATTCTAGAAATGCTTCTTTCAAAATTCGTTAAAATAAGGATTCACTGTTAAGTTATTATATAAGTAATTAATAAAATAAAATTATAAATACTTAAATTTAGAGAAGATTGCGTTGGCACTCTTATAGTTATAAATACTCTATATTTTTTTGTAATCTGTACCTATATCAAATTATATAACCTATTAAAGTTTTGTGCAGAGGCATAGAAACAACCTGTATTTATTATATTAATATTACAAATTTTAAATGATTCATAATATAAATTTCAATGTTTAATTTAAATTTTCAGTCACTATATAAACACATTCAACAGGTGTTTTCTGTTAACAGTGAAGAGTAAAATGATTTAAATTAATTTTTTTACTGGAAATTTTTCTGAATATTCTCATAAAGCACATAATATTCTACTATTATTTTCTAATAGCAATTGCAAAAAAAACTTCCAGGAATAACTATTAAAGAAATGGTATTAAAATGCGAAAAAACAATAGTTACATATCAGAGGATAGAAATGAATGTCTGAAATTGATTACTACTGATTGATTGAATTTGTCTCATGCGCATCAGAAAATAATGAATTACAAGCAAAAAGGTTACAGTGGAATTTTATTGTTTTAAAATTTACTATAAATAAAATGGCAATACCAGTAACTTTACCAAAAGATTTAAACATTAAAGATGCTAGCTAGTGCCTCGAATTTTTTGTGTAAGGTTTTAACAACGTCGTTAAGGTTTTTGAAACCTGAAACTAGCAATTTTCAAAATATCTTACAGACCATTTTTGGAACAGAAGGAAATGTAGGGTGTTGTGTATGTGTACCTTTATAATATATAATAATGCACTTCAATTCATCACTAATTAATAATTACTATCACCAACTTTCACAAGTCACGTAATTTCTCCCCGAATTACTAATAAGCACATTTCTCTTTCCATATTCTGATCTTCCAGGCGTACAGTCGCCAGTAGACTAAGCTTGTAGCTCTCTAAGCTCGCTAAGCTCCGTCTAAAAAGCTCTGTGACCGAGGCAACCCCGTGCGGGAGAAAGAGAACCCTAAGTGTGATATCCTTTATTGGTTAGTCACTGTGCTGATATGTGTGGATAACCTTGTTAACACATTATCGAACTCAGTGCCGGCGAACTGCAAAATTTTGCAGGGATCATTGCGTGGAACGGGTATTTTTAGAAAGGATTATTAGTTATAGTTTTTTTTGTGCAGGCGGTTGGGTTGGTTGAAAGTTGTTTATTTTTAATTACCGGAAATAGGAAATAATAAACCTATATTAATTTTTCTACATCACTGAGTAAAGCTTGTTTTATATTATACTTTTTTTCCGGCTAGAAACTTTGATAAGTTTCGTACTATCGTACTAGATATTAGAATGCAAAATTCCATACAGTTACCTAAGCTACGAAAACAAACAATATCATACATCCGTTCAACCCGTTCGATATGTTATCGAACACCGAACAGGTCTTATTGCCACAGTTTTTTGGTTTTACTTTCTAGCAGGCGTGTATTGTCTTTCTGACATTTGATAATTTTTTCCTGTGATTAAGTATTTCGTCATAATTCATAATATATTTCATTATTCCACACGACATAAAATGTGATTTATTCACATAAATTAAAGTACTAGTAATTTTACTCTATCTAGTATAATTTTAAAATGAAATAGAATTTACATTCTAGTTATTAAAAATCTTGTATCATGTATCAAATTTGTGTTTTCCTAAAATTTAAATTATGACAGTGGCAGTTGACATCAAAATATATTCATGAATAAAATGTTTAATAAATTTATGTTCGCGAGAAACTAGGAAAATGTCAATCGAATGTTCGTGAAATTTTCGAACTCGGCAAGTCTAGTGCATCAACATTCTCACTCACATGATATCAATTACTTTCTTCGCTCATTATGTAATATACTATTTCCGGTCCTATTTCTATTTAAGTTTTATACTAAACCTGCGAAGTTAACTCGACATCAACAATCAACAAACAGAATCGACTCCGGATTCTTGACTTCTTCATATTGCATTGCATGAAGTTTGGTGTTGGTAACATCCCACTTGACAAAATAAAGTCCCAAGAACATTTAAAGAATATGAACATCACGTCTGTTACTTACTATATTTGCCTATTAGCATCCTTTTCATATCCTAGCGATTGCCAATATCCGCCCTTAGTAACATTATCTATGTAACATCCCAATGTTAGTAATTCTCTGAGATGTTTGGATTGAGTACCTATGTAATTTTTGATCGTACTCAGGATGTGGCTTTGTGGCTAGGATAGACTTACGTAAGAATTAGACATTTTAAACATCCCATGGACGATTCATATCATGTAGGATTGACTACCGGCTGATCAAGAAACTAACACAAAACTTGGACGTGATTCTAAACAAAAAAGTCAGAAAAAGTTACAAAGCATAATGTAAAACAGACTTCAGGCTGGGTTTGTAATGGCTGTAATCGGTTAATTATTCTGTAAAATTGAACTATAGGCGTTTTAATTTGTAAATCTTATAGATTTGCACAGAATCCCACCATAAACTCGAACCTAAGCCGTCAGAATTACAGTAGATCACATAAGTTAATCATTAAATAAACATTTCATTTCTAACTGGCTTTGAGTAAAAATAAAACAAACCGAATAGTGTAAATAAAGGTTACATTTATTTACGAACTGAGGTCGAGTATACGACAAAATGTAAACATGAGCTTTTCCAGGGTAACGAGATAAATCCAGGGAAATCTTTTAAAACATTACTACTTCTCTTCGTTTAAAGCTTGCAAGGAGACTATTTAAATTAATATTGATTATAAAATGCGTTTGATTTAATTAGATCAATATAATTAAATTTTTATTTTATCCCTATATCGTTGAAAGTTTCTATAACTAAATAAAAATAAATTAGTGACAAATTATTGAATTTCTAGTTTGAATCAAATCGAAAAGTTTGACAGCTACTCAAAATAATAAAATAAGCTAATTCGAAAATTGATTGAAAAGTTTAAATTAGTTTTGATTCATAACCTACCTATAAATGAAATTGGTACAGCTTAATAAATCAATATGCAACAAAATGGAATACTCTGTTTTTAACAATTTAAATGAACTGTCAAAAAATTTTAATATCAAAATTCCAAATAACAAGAAGGAATAGAAATCCGAACTAGAAACAAAAAATCTGCCTTCACTTTAAAATTGTTTTTGAACAGCAACTAACGACATACAGCAGCGCTTTTAATTTGATATACAAACATATAATTGATAGAACAAACTTTAAACCAAAGGACTATACGGAATCAACAGGTTTCCAGGAAAGCCATACCAAAAATGTTACGCAATTGCCTCAAACATGATTGTTTCTCTGTAGTTCAATATTATCAAAGGTTTCTGTATCGTTTATATTTAGATGTTACAGTTACTGAATTTCCAGTTACACAAACAAATCTTTAAATTGACATTAGGGAGGTACCCATACCTACTCTTTGTCTAACTCAATAGGTACCTAGTAATAAAACTACTATTAATTTTATATAATTAAACTTGTATTTTTAATATAATTTAAGGCCAATGCAAATTTTTATTAACTCTTTAATTAAATGAGTGCCACAAAATTAACAATAAACTTGTAATAACTGAAGTTGTGCACTTAAACTGCACTGTTACTACAATTATGATCTATTTTTTGAACGTAGCAATTAAACGTGTAAAAATTGATTGATGACATTCAAAGTTAAAAAGAAAATGTTTCTGATATGAAATTCAGCCTCTGCCCCCAGAAAAACGTTCCCTTCGCTGTCATATTCCCACTTTCATCTGTTTTGCACCCGGACACTTGGGAGCTTTCACATCCCGCTGTTAGAACATTACACCCCCCGCCCCCACATTGTCGTCACTAACAAAGCCATGACCCGACCACGTTTCACGTAATAATTCAGTAACGAACCAAATACCCAACATATGCACACATTATCATCACTTATCGCAAATTTATGCCGCACACAAATGAATCCGTTTAGCAATGACCTAGTATTTATTTAAATTTGGGTTTTGTCGAAAAATATTTTGGAAATTAGAGCATCAGTATTTATTTTATCTTTTGATATTGTTTTCTATTTTTATATACATTTTAGAACAAAAATTTATTGTCTACATGTAAACATCCTTTTAAAAATGTGTAACAATCTCAATAAATTATTTTTATCCTTTAAACTTTTGTTAAAGAATAGCATAGTATCTAAACATAAAAGGTAGAATACCTACGTAATTACAGTCAATGGGTTAACTGTTTAAAAAAATCTCTCTATACCCGTCTTCCGCCTAATGTATATTACTCGTATCGATTTCAAAAGAAATTGTTTTTTGTGCATTAATCAACGTATAATATGGATTATTAACCCTTTAAATACTGCGGGGATATATAAGTCCCAAAATATTTTCAAAAAAAATCTGTACTCAAATTCACTCATTTAAATTACATTGGGATGGGATAACTTAGTAGTTTATGGTTCATTTAACATTTTTGAATGGATAGTACTAAACCACTAGCACATGCGTCAGTGAAAACCAGTCGTTTATCACACGTGGTTGCTTTGATTGTCATATAATACTGTATTTTGATGGTGTAGAGATAAATCTGGCATTATTTTCTAATTGTATTAGTGACAGGTACTAAATTGTTTATACAGTATTTTGCAAGGAAAGCTTATACAGTAAAAATTAGGATTCTGGGATAAATATATCCCTGCAGTAATATTGTATGGGATATATTTGTCTGAACAGTACATTTTGGTGTCTTCTTAGTACCGCAGGGACATTATTGTCCCAGTAAAAAAGAATAAAAAATAAAAATTTCAAACTATGCTTATAAGTATTGCTTATATAATAGGATGTGATTTCAGTTATATTTACGTTGTTAACTTTATTAGCCAAAAGTCGTATTGAAAGGGTTAAATGATAAAAATTAGTTCCAAGTTTTGCTAATTGATGTCACAGTAATTAATAATTTGCATTTATTGATTCACTAATGAGTCATGATACTTCATGTTAAATTTCAATTAATTTTTTTTATAATACAGCCTGAATCGTTCAATTTATTAATCTTCTGGATTTACAAGTGTAGCGCCGAAAGTTTGTTACATCTAACTAAATACGAGCATTCACAGTGCTTGAAAGTGGGACGTTTGAAAGCTCGTATTTAGTTACCTATATGAATTTAAACTTTCTTAAACGTAAACATAAATGTAACCTTAAAACTAAATGCTTTATACAAGTTTTATATGAATGTGGCTTTCCAGCTTCATACATCGTTCACAGTAAATCATAAAAGCATAAATATTCAGTAATGTCCTCAGTGGTTATAATGTATATCATAATATACCATGTAAGTATACCAGGTATTCATAGGTTTACATTGATTCATAAAATTTGTATTGGTACTAAGTGTATATCTATGTCTATCTCAGGTGATTTAATTTAATTTGAAATATTTCTTGTGATATTATTTAAGACATATTACCATTTTTTGATCACAATTATTTCTGTCAAAATTTTGTATGCAGGTTAGGTGGAAGAACAGTCTTGGCTGAACCTCGCCTTTGACTATGATCAATAAAGATAATTTATTATTATTATTATGTACGTAAAGTTATGGTACACCCTGTATAAAGTAAGGCACGAAAAAATTAATAAATGCTGTGGTCTTTCCTCATTGAAGTGTTTTTATCATCCACCTGCCAGCAATATGAATCTGTTCTCGAAACACGTATCGCGCATTTGTGATAACTGATAACAGTTCTCACTAAATGTACATAATTTACGTGAATCAAGATAAAGCTATCGTCCTCTACTTTGTAAACATACGATTATCTACGAGTACAACACGCAGTACAAAGCTAATTGCAAGCTTTACTGCAGATAGAGCGATTTTGTGTACGGTTTGTGGGTGTGTGCGTGCGTCAATAAATATTGTTATCGGATAATACGAATAATGAGAGGGATCACAAATGCATTTCATCATTTTTAACTGATTCATTGGTTTTCATATTTCAATATACCAAATAATGATAATAGTATCTACGTAATATATTTGTCGCAGAGTAGTTAAAATCAGTCTTTTTCAAAATGACTCAGCATAATAATGATGTCATATCATTTTATTATAGTACAATATGACGAAGCTTTTGGTAGAAACTCTGAACTGAACTAAATAAACAACCCACTACCCTACTTAAATCCCACAGATTCGGTTAATTGAACTAAATTACTCACGATTTTAAGTTTTTTTTTCTATTCCACTCTTATCCTCACTACACTATACTATGACTGCCTAAAACAGGTCGTACTTTACCGCATCCTAGCAATGCAATGTCATTTTGAAGTTGAAAAATACTCTAAAAGTGTTTTCGTAGCGAGTAAACTGTTAGTTTATTATTTACTGCAAGGTAATATTTTATAAACATTTAATAGAGAATGGATCTACAGATGTATACCTATCTAAAATTTTAAAAATAAATTTCTATCAGGAGATATAACCGTGTAAAGTTTGCATAAATTGGAACTTTTTATGAATTTTTCGTAATTTTTATAATCATGTACAATTTTTTAATTAAAATTTTAAAAAGGCACAACTGTTAATTGATCCTTTAAGTATATAATCCTTGTTGAAATACACTTTTACCATTTTTGTACTGGACACAAAACACTCGCTACGTTAGTAAGTTTTGTGCTGAATTTTAGGAAGTAGACGTACCTCTTAAATAAAGAACCTAATACCGTTCTTGAGTGAAATAAAATGATGAGACATTGTATCTTATGATATGCCTACATGCCTAAGCTTTTTATGAAAAGCCTAATTTTACAATTTGCTTACGGCATATCTCAAAAAGTGAAGCATTAAGGTACAACTTTGTTTACTACTTTCAGAGTATCTTAATAATTCATTTTATGTACGGTACATACAATATTTTATTTTTACTCGGTTTTCAACAGTTTGTTGTGCTTCATTTACCAAAAAATTATTGTAATACACAAATATCAAATAACAGGATAAAGGTACATATTAATTAATATAAATAAGATTACTGAGCAAAGTTTTGTTATGTAAATAATAAATATTTATATACCAAGTGAGCTAATAGATTTATAATTTTTTTTAGTAAATTATAACAGGTAAAACTGTGATTTAAAATCAAATCACGAGATAATAAACCTTTATTTAAAGTTGTTGATATGGAGTTAGTAGTTTTAAACGTCAAAATTGTATAAAAATAATTAAAATGATGCAGTGAAATTAAGTGTAATCCATAATTTCGATTCGAGTAAAATTTAAAAAAAATTATGTAATAGCTTTACAGTTTATCCTGAATAATGATATAGTGAATTTCTACCAGTTAATTTGTAGCTGAATTTATTTTTAAATTTATTATTAAAGATAGCCGATATTATTTAAGGATTGACATTTTTATCAATAGTGTAAATGTCCTCCTCTGATCTACTCGTACATTGTGTAATGTAAAGATATTATCTCCAAACGCAATAAATCACGATTAACATTTTTCCTCATTTGCATTTGCATTTATTTGGACCATAAAAATGTATAACCACCCGCCTTCCTTAAACAGCATTGACATATTTACACTAGCAGCAAATATGACGTCACGGCAGCCATATTTCACTCACAATAGTTCGGAAAATATTTCATCATGTTCAGTCAAACATAGAATTACACTTTGACGTTGGCACTGCATGCGCTATACGTGTACGTATATTAATTAATGTCACAGAATCAAACATACGCAGCCGTCAGTAGATGTACCATTGAAGTTACGGAGTTACGACTGTGTTACGACAGATGTGATATATGAGATGAGGACAGTGCGGAATAGGTGACGTCATTCGTGTTAATTGATGAGTGGCGGAGATATTATGATAAAATGTGAATTTAGACTTATTAATTATTATTATTTGGAAAATTATATTTCTTACAAATATACAGAATGATTCACAACTGAGAGAAATTTTTCAAATTCGTAATTTTAGTTTCCAGGTTTTTTTAATCAAACAGTTTTGGTTACTGTTTTGAAATGGGTGCTTTTTGCGAAAACTACCCTAGAATTAACGAAATTTTTTAAAATTCTTTTTGTTCCATGATCGGTAAGTTGAGTACTACAGAATGTTCCACAACTCAGGACAAAAAATTAAAGGGTATATACTGTACGACGTGCTGATCATGAAACAAAAAGAAGTTTTTTTAAATTCGCAAAAAATTGCATCGTATTTCAACATAACATTTTTTTGTCACTGGTCGGTAGTTATTTTTAATAATTTTTTTCAAATCTTCTACAATTAAAGTTGGTAATTGTTTACATAATATCTAATACTAATAAATGTCAAATTATCAAATATACCATCAAAACAGTGATACTTAAAATGTACACAAGTCAAGTAAACTACCCTTAACTTTTCGAATTAAAAAAAAATCTTTTTGTTTCATGATCAGCACATCGTACAGTATATACCCTTTACTGTTTTGTTCTATGTTGTGGTACACCTGTATATGCCATTAAAATACTGGGTGTACCATAACTTGAGGTACCTATATATTGTAATGGCATGTAGCATATAACGTACTGATTCCGAAACAAAAAGATTTTTTTCGAAATTCCTATTAATAAGGATAGTTTACTCAATGAGAACATTTTAGTGCCACTGGATACTATTTATTTTGATTTAAGAGAAAGTTATGTGGCCGGCTACTTTAATATCAAAACTACCAGTGGCCCAAAACTGTTTCCTTCACAAACCTCAAAAACTAATTTTCGAATTTTGAAATTATGCCATTCTAATATGTACCTCTAATACGTACCTCTAGTTATGGAACAACCTGTATATGCACGATGCTTTGAATCACCCTGTATATTTGTTTGTGATTAACAGTATGAAACTGTCACACCCAATTTGGGTGTAAAAAGACATGATAATATGTACATGTATCTTTTTATAAAAAATATATCTCACTTTTTATAAAATTGTATGTAATATATCCACTTTGTGTTTGGCTTAGAAACAAATCTCAATAACATTAAAATATCTAATTACATTTGCCAATATACCGTAATTATGTAACCTCATAAAAATTGTACAGTTTTCCGCATCGATTGTCTTCTTATTATAATTAAATTTTTCTCAGTTTTTAGCAAGCAAATTAAAATACCTACTCGTATTGAATGTAAGTATTATATGTGTGAAATTCTTCAGTGTTCTAGAAAGTATCGATTGTAGCAACAAAAATTTATACAAGTCAAAAATAAAAATTGAAATAAAATTTTTGTGTAGCCTCATTTGATACCAATGCCTTAAGGTCTTAAGTTTGCTGTCATACAATCGACGATTTCTGGAACACTGCTGGACTCCACACAGGAAATTGAAGACCTGCACAGAAAAATACCACATGAAATATTTTTCAACATATTTGGGCAAAATACGAACATTACTCACATTTTCCAAAATGTAGTTTATAAATCAATAAAATTTTGAATGCTTTAACCGTAAAGGTAATTTCATATAGACTTTAAAGTTTAAAGTTAATTGTGATTTTTGACAATAGGTTTATAAATGTCAAGTTGTTTATTGGACCTAAAATTCAATGAGAATAATAATTTAAAAAAATAATATCGTAGATAATTACTCGTTTATTTAATAATGGCCGGATCATCTTATCTTATGAAATGTTGTGTCAATACTCTTGGTAAACAAGAACATTATTTATATTTCTAATAAACCAGTCACAAAGTTTATGTTATTATGCCTTACACAAAACTGCTTTGTTTTTTTTATAGTTCATCAAAATTTTCAGCAGTTATTAAAAACTATTATAGTTTTGAATAAATAATAGTTGTGCTAAATTTGAAGTAAATATGTGTAATAACATACCTACTAAATAATATTAATGTATTATTTAGTTGCACATTACAATACTTCTCTATTTTTTTAGGTTTATCAAAGTTATTCAAAATGTTGTAGTTATCCAAAACTCTTAAGCCTGATTTATAAACTTGACGTTGACGTTCAAAGTTAAATGTTAGAAAAACATAATATGCTTCGTTTATAAACATCGAACAGTAGCGTCAACGGAGTTTATAAACGAGGCATGTTTTTCTAATATTTAACTTTGAACAACAACGTCAAGTTTATAAATCAGGCTTTATAGTATAAATAGTAGCCCTAAGTTTGTAGTAGATAAGTGACTTAATTATTAATAATATTAAGATATTTTTATCAGTTCAGAATATCAAAATAGTTGCACATTACAATACCGCTTTTAAAACTTTTCAGCAGTTATTCAAAACTCTTATAGTTTTGAGTAACTACAGTAGCCCTAAATTTGTAGTATGTGTAATAAAAATGTATCCACCTTTTGCATGCAGTAAAAAATCTCACTTACATTTAGCTGCATGATGATCTTATTGTAGGCCCAGTGCCACCTCTGCTTGGCGGTGACCTGCGGCCTGGGCTGCTGCATCTGCTCCTCCTCTTCGAAGCTGACGTTCTTCTCCTTGTCGTCCTCCAGGACTGGGCTGGTCTGGTCGACGCTGTCCTGCGGCACCAGGTCCTGCGGCGTCGGCGAGTGCCGCACCGACGCGCGTCGCGACACCGGCTGGTACGGATCCAGCGAACCTTTCCGCGACCCGTAGCTGTCCTGCGACGTCCGTCGCGACGGCGATAGCGGGCGGTAAGGGTCGATCGACGCGCGGCGTACCGACACCGTCGGCGCGTAAGGGTCCAGCTGTTGCCGAGCGTTCGGGTGGTAAGGGTCCATTAGGTTTTGTTGGCTTTGGAGCTCGCTTAGCTCGTCTTCTTTTTCTGCCATATCTGGGTCGTAACTCTCGACGTGAATAACTGATACCGGAGATTCTTTTCCTAACTTGCCGTTGTATTCGTCGATTAGACTACCGTTTGTTAAACCTGGTTCTTCTGTGTAGCTTTCTATGGATTCTTGTTTGTTGAAGTAGTGGTCCGTTGCGTCTGTTTTGATGTAATTGTCGTTTATGGGTATTGACGATTCCGGTTCGCGGTCTTCGTAGTACTCGTTTTGGTAATCGTTTCGGTACTCGTTTTGGTAGTCGTTCTGGTAGTCTTTTTGGTATTCGGTTTGGTCGTACTCACTTTGGTAGTCTGGTTGGTATTCGCTTTGGTCTAATGATTCTTGGTGTTCGAAGTATGAACCCCGGTCTATACTGGATTCCTGTTTGGTCAAATGACCTCGGTTACTTTGTGGTTGGAATTGGGTTGTGTTGGCTTGTGATGTTGGAGGTTTAGTTTGGTTGTTGTTGTTATTAGTTAGACCTTTTGCGTTGCTGGCTACAGCTGCAACGGCACCAGCAGCTGCCATGAAGCCAGCTGAGAAGAAGCTTCCCACGTGGTTCATGACACTAGCTGTGGCTGCAGCTGCGTTGGCTGCCGTAGCGGTGGTTGCAGCTCCTGCTGTGGTTGCGCTACCGCTTCCCATACCCATACCCATTCCGATGTTTGCGTTGGTATTGTCCACATTGTCTCTGACACTGGCACCATTCACTGACACTATTGCTTCTTTCGGATATTCTTGGTCCCAGTGATATTGCGTTGTAGTGACGGTGGCCATGTTGGACGTGGTCTTCTGTGGGCTGTCGACTGGTAGAGGCATCGCCGAGGTGGTGCTAGTGGACAGCGTGTCCCCAGCAGTGGAGTACTCCGAGTACCGCTGGTTCAGGAAAGATGAACTGATGGAAGACACCGCGGTTTCGAAAGAATCTTTGAGTTCGTCGTCTCTGGACTCGAGGCTGTCGGTGTTTTGTTGTAGCAAGGGACTGTTTTCTCGCCGCGCGCCTAGCCGCTTCTTCCGTGCGGCTGCCGCGCGCGCTTCCTCCATCTCGTACTCGTAGTCGTCCTGGTCCTGTGCGTTCAAGTCGTAGTAATCGTCTTGGGAGTAGGGCTGCGAAAATATTTCAATTTGATCAATCGGATCACTTGATCGATTAATTGGTCAAGTCTGCAAATCATCGATCAGAACGATTTGATCAATGAGATCGTTTTTTGTGTAGGTACGTAAACGAAAATTTACATTATTACTCAATAGAACATTTTAAATACCAATGAACTGGTATTAAAAATTATGAAAATTACATTACAAAATGCTCTTTAATGAATTATATTTAAATAATTATCTATCAGTCTTACTAAAAAGGTTAATTTTAAATAAAAGACCTTAAAGCTAGATTCAGACCTACCCAATTATAAGTATAAGTACCAAATTAATTAATTTCAATTTATTATAAGTGCGAACGGCTGGTTGGTTTAATTAGCCACTTATAAGTATAATTGGATTGTTCTGAATCTAGCTTTACTTTTGCGATTATTCCGTTTCACACTCAGTACGCCATGTTAATTTTTTTCATCTGAAGTATAAAATTTCCTGTATAGATCAATTTGATCAATATTAAACAAAAGATTAACATGATCTATCCAATCGATTATATTGATCACAGATGATGAAAGATCGATCCCAAATTGACATGATCTTTTAGACCAATCTGATCAATATTAACCAATAGATCAATTTTAAAGGTCAAAGATCTGTCACAAATTGCCATGACCATATAGATCAATTATTGATCGGATCCAATCGACCACAAATTGTCATATTAACCAATAGATCAATTTGATAGATCTAGTCCACTATATCGATCACTAATTTCCATGACCATATAGACCAATCTGATACATATAAACCAATAGATCTAATTAATCGATCCAATCGACTATATCAATCACAGAAGATTAAAAATCGATCACTTTTCGTCGAACACCCCTACCTGGGAGGTGTTGATCGCGACCGCGTTATCCATGCTCAAACTAGTCCTTCTTTCACTGTTCACTAGCACTGTGGGCGCCTGCGTAGTGTTGACCACCTCCTTGGTCAGCGCACCGTCGCTGACGTCAGGCTGGGCGGGCAGGTTATCAATGCTCTGATATGCGTAGTTGTAGTCCTCATTGTACATGTTCATGGCACTCATGGTTCCCGTGGCGCGCGCGTAGTAGGCGCTGTACGCGTCCTCCGTCTCGATGTCGGCGTAGTCGGCGGACGACGTGCGCTTCACCAGGGACCTACGAGGAAATGCATTTCACGTCCGACAATACTCACACAATTTTAAGCCGCACCTACAACCCCTTTACGGTCGACACTGTTGATCGACGAAGTCGTTCCACAATGTTGTTGTAGTGACTACATCTCTTTAACCGTTTCGAATGTCGAATGAAATATACTCACTACAGCAATATTGCCGATCGACAGTGTCGTCGATAAAGTCGATCCACAATGTTGTTTTAGTAACTACATCTCTTTTAACAGTATCGAATTTCGAATGAGTATATTCACTACAGCAACATTGCCGCTAGACCTTGTAGATCGACACTGTCATCGACAAAGTCGATTCATAATGTTGTTGTAGTGACTACATCTCTTTTACCAGTATCGAATGTCGAATGAGATATACTCACTACAGCAACATTGTAGATCGACAGTGTCGTCGACAAAGTCGATCCACAAGGTTGTTGTATTGACTACATCTCTTTTAACAGTATCGAATGTCGAATGAGATATACTCACTACAGCAACATTGTCGATCGACCTGGTAGATCGACAGTGTCGTCGAGAAAGTCGATCCACAATATTGTTCTAGTGACTACATCTCTTTTAACAGTATCCAATGTCGAATGAGTATACTCACTACAGCAATATTGCTGATCGATCTTGTAGATCGACAGTGTCGTCGAAAAAGTCGATCCACAATGTTGTTCTAGTGACTACATCTCTTTAACAGTATCGAATGTCGAATGAAATATATAGCAACATTGCCGATCGATGTTGTACTCGTAGATCTACAGTGTCGTCGACAAAGTCGATCCACAATATTGCTGTAGTGACTACATCTCTTTTAACAGTATCGAATGTCGAATGAGATATACTCACTACAGCAACGTTATCGATAGACCTTGTAGATCGACAGTGTCGATCATAATGGGGATGCGGCTTTACACTGGCATCGGCTCTTTTTACATCGATTTAAGCTTGCACAAATACGAACGTCGACTTGTGCATACACAGGATTATATTTCATCCGAAAGTGCAAAACACGAAAACATGTAGAACTGTGTTCATTTCGAGGGTGGCTTGAAATCTTGCCGTAATGGCCGCCTGGTACTTGCTTTTCTTTAAATATTTTTATGTTATTGTCTTAGTTGATCTTTCATAATAATTGATCGATCTGTCATTTTATCTGGTTTTGATAACCATTTTAGTGATAGAAAAGAAATTCGAGCGGTTACCAAATCTTTCATTTGGAGGGAAAAACGAAACTGAAATCAAATTCAGATTTGATGCTGTACTTGTGGATTCATCTGGGTTTTTTATTCAAGCGTGGCAGGACACACACAATTGATGAAACACGTTCAGGACGTCCAAAAATGGCTACCATACCAGAAATGGTGGATAAATTCCGAGATATTTGCAAGATCGACGATTAAAAAACCAATAAATTGATAAAGGTGTAGGCATCTTTTTATGGAGCGATTCGTGACCAGAGATGAGACCTGGATTTACCACTGCACACCAGAAACAAATCTTTAATCACAACGTTGGAAATTGGCGCATGCAGCAGCTATTAAGTAGCGAATCGCGTACCCAATGGCGAAGCAAATTCAGTCATGCGCATGGAAGGTCATCTGTGAAAAGTGGCGCCGCCATATTGTCATTATTTTG
This sequence comes from Agonum fuliginosum, assembly GCA_947534325.1. Taxonomy (NCBI): domain Eukaryota; kingdom Metazoa; phylum Arthropoda; class Insecta; order Coleoptera; family Carabidae; genus Agonum; species Agonum fuliginosum. Next base: position 2,859,279 of record OX384034.1, on the reverse strand, counting down.
CGCGGGAAAATTGAGGGCTAGATACTTTTAAGACAACCCTCGTATTTCCGTGCAAGCCTAAGTCGGTATATTTGAAATTCGATGCCGATGTAAGGTTGTATTTTGTTGGTTGGCATGGCACCCACCTACGCGCCTTGGCACTGCGGTGATTGGGGTTGGGCAGCTGGCGTTGGCGGCCGGGGGTTGGGGGAAGAGACGTGGGGTGGCGGGCGAGTCGGGCCAGCAGCTTGGGGGTTGTGGTGGGGGTGGGCGGCAGAGAGGCACCGCGGGAGGTTGATTCGGGCGTGCGGCAGGACTCTTGTTCCAGGGAGCCTTGTCGACTGGCGGAGCGCCGCGTTGGCACCTGGAGGAAAGTCAGTCACATTTAGTATACTGTAAAACAGCATTTGTTCGAAAATTACAAATATTTTTATTTTAATATAAAGTATCTGTATAATACAATCAGAACTTGCTTAAAAGGGACCTGAATCGATAAGCAAAAACGGCTCTTCTCTCAAAAAAAGTTGTTTTTTGACATAGGTATGCCATTTTAAGGTTAAACTCAAGTGTGAAATGAAAAGAAACTGCGCCACAGGAGAAATTTTGGATCTTTGTCGGCTGCGTTATTTTTGTTTCAATTAAATTGTAATCTTTGAATTTTGAAAAAAAAATATCTTTTGAAGCCAAAACGGCGTTCCATACGTTACGAATAGAACATCCAATAAATGCAAATTTTGGATGCGTCGATTCGATGTGCCTGGATTCTCACGAACAATTGCAGTCACAAAGGCAATATTTTAATGGACCGGCTTGGCCGAGGACGACGAAATGATTTCTAGTTCACTTTATTACATAATTTTCACGTTAATAGCCTAATTTTCAAATTTAAATACAGGCTGATTCATAAATCGTCTATATTTTAATAGCAGTAACTTATCACGGAAATGGAAGAATTTTTTCTAAATTCGTAATTTTAATTAGGTATTTTTTAGTAAGCCAGACAAGCTTTAATCCAGTGTGGTAAAAACTGTCCTTAAATTTACGAATTTTAAAAATTTCGTTTTGTTCCATTGATCAGTACGGTGAATATTAAGTATATATGCTATTAAAACATAATACCATACTTAATATTGTCACAATTGAAATATTGTGGCATTGTGACAACATTTCATGAATTTCATTTGTTCTGATGAGGCCTCAGTTAAGACCGAAACGTCGACTTAGAACTACAATGACTGTTATACCCATTATTTTACATGTTGCGTATCAGTCTGTATAACTTCTTGACTTGAGTTGAATTTGACGTGATTTACCTGGGGAATTCTGCGGCGCGGGGTTGGCGCCGTGTCGTAGTAGCTGGTGCTCCTGGGCATGCCGGGCGTGGGTGGCAGCACTGCCGATTTGCGCCGCTTGGTCACGTGGTTCTCCACCACGGCTGCCTTGTTCCCCCCGTACAGCGAGTTGAATCCTCCCGAGTCCCACTGCCGGTCCTCCTCGTCCTGGCCGTACCTTTCATCCTGGAACGCGTACGACGACGTGTCGAAGTACTCCTCGTAGCTCTGACTCTGGTTGAACGGCAACTCCCTGCAACGGCGTGAGATTCAACATTGTTTTCTCAAAAAGTATTAACTTAAAATATGAATGTGGTATCTCAAAACAAAAAGTAATTATCATTTGAAGATTTTTTCGAAAACGCTTTGTTGGCTTCTGAAGTTACAATCATAAGGTCGAACACTCCGACTTCATAAACTTGTCCAAGCCGCGCATGACATCACTTAGAGCTCACAGTTCAAGTGCGCGCTCGGCGGCTGGGCTCTAAGTGACGTCATGTAGTCTGCGGCCATGGTTACAATTAGAAATGTGACCAGTTTTGTAAAAATACAGAAATAATAATAAATAAATATTGCATAATATGAACTTAATTGCTAAAAACAAATATAGCAATAAGTATTTTGGAAAATTATTGAATGGAACATTACAGCATTGATTTTAGCAACACATTAGTAAATTTCAATTTAAAATTTTTTTTATCTCATTTGTTTTTAACTTCAGAAGTTAAAATCTCCTAATAAAATTTATTGTTTTGAAGTCCTACATTCATGTTTTAAGTTAGAGTACATACAACGGGAACACCCTGTATCATTAATTTTTAGAGAACTACAGTTAAATTTTGTTCTTCAAACCTTTTTATCCAATTGCTCACAATTTAACCATTTTAAGTTTATTGTACAGACGCAACAGAATTTTTAAATCTTACCTTGTGTTAGTGATTTCAATGCTGGGATAGAAGCCATTATTATCTGCTGTACTGTAATACTGATCATCATACAAAGTTGTCTGTCTTTCTAAACTTGGCCTTCTTGCAGCAGTGCTACCTGAAAAATTTCAATGTTCAATTAGGAGTTTTTTTATTGCACTCTTTCGATAATGTCAAATTACAAACAGTAGAACGGTCGAGTGAGAATCTTAGTCGAAAACGCAGCATGAGCGTATCGTAATGATTTTAAAAATAATGCATGTTTCCTAACTGTTGCTATGATACCGCGTTATTCAACAAAAAAAAAACAATGTTAATGTGTCAAAGTGATATTATACAGTTACCTACCATATTAATTATTTAAAATGTAAGTAAATGTACAGGGTGTAACCCTACCTGTATAACAAAATTTAAGGGTGTATAGTATTGGACGCACTGATCATGAATCTAATTTTGTTGCAATTCGTAAAATTAATAGTAGTTTGCAAATCAATATCATTTTGACTACCTACCACTGGTTGTCACATTTTAAATACAGAAAAGGTTAAACAATAGTTCTATGCAGTATTTATTATCGTAATTACATTAATGTAATAATAATTTTACAAACAGAAAAAAATGAAAGTTGTAGGTACTTACACAGAATATTTTTTGACAGATGGTTTAACCAATCATATTGCGTAATGATGACGTCAAATGACGTAATGCAACCAATAGAATTGAAAATGTAAAATGATGTATCTGACAACATAATTTTGTAGATTAGGTTTTATTTTGTGACGTCAGTAACAAAAAATTAATTAATTTGTCACATGAAACGTCAAAATGTTTAGCAAAATGAGTCGTTTTGGTAGTATTTTTAACAAGAAAAATATTCTTCCTAAATACCATTCGAGATAATAATTTTTTGAGAGAATTTTTGTCTATTCCACGGCAACTTATTGCAATTTCACTCCACAAAACATCATCTGACAATTCCCCTCAACTTCGTTTCGGGAAATTGATAGATGATGTTTTGTGTCGTGAAATTGTTAGAAATAAGTTGCCGTGGAAACGACAAAACAATTCTCAAAAAATTATCATCTCTTATGGTATTACCCCTGAATGTCTCATTTGCTTGGACCCATTTTTAATTTACGAATTTCAACAAAATTATTTTTGATTCGTTCATGCGTCCAATACTATACACCCTTAAATTTTGTTACACAGGTTGGGTTACACCCTGTATAGTGTTATGGATAAGTCATGTCGAAAAGTCGCCTACCACCGAAAATCGTACTGCCGACATTTACTGCACTCTTTCAAAATGAGCGTTTCGTAATGATTTTTATTTTAATGCATCAGTTGCCATGATACCATGTTATTCTCAAAAAAATGTTAAAAATGAAATGTCCTACAGCGCATATTAATTCAAATTATTGAAAATGTAAGTAAAAAGTATAGTGAGCAACACGTGACGAAAATTTATTTCATTCTCATGTTTCTTATGGAACGCGCCTTCGGTTCGTGCCGCAAATGAAATACTCGCATGTAAGATGCCTTTTCGACACTTGATACACGATATTTGAAATGTTATCGATTGTTTAAAGTTCGGTTCTCTAGTTTAACCAAGTTCAACAAACTATAGTGACCGGTTAGCCGGTTACCGGGTGGTGAATGCATCTGTTATCGATCTTTTGAGGAAGATATAAATTACATTTCGCTACAGAACTAAACGCTGGTCTGGTGCTGATTAGTTTGTAAGTGCATAGAATATTAAACTTCGGGCAAGGAAATTATTATCTCTAACGCAATCATGAATGTTGTAATGTATAAGGAGCAAACAAACGGCAGATATTATTTAAATATCGAAAGAAAAGGAAAATATTATGGGTATAGTTACTTTATTTTTTGCCAATTATTGACTATGTTTTTACACATTATCTGTAAATAGTTATAGTCCATTCACTGCTAGAAAAACAAAAATAAGAATCTAACAAATAGATTCTTATAAAACTCACGCCCGTTCACGCTTTTACATATGAGTGTATTAACAAAGGATGTCTTAATGCCTCTAGTTTTTTTTATTTTTTGCCTTTGGCCTAGGAATTTGGAGTAAAAAATATTTAAAAATTACTTTTTTGTCATTATTAGATACGATTTGATATTATTTTTTTCGGTCATTATAAATAGAAAGAAACATTTAAAAAGCAAGAAGCCTGCAGCTAACCTTCCTTTTTCGAATAATTTTTGTTTTACTTATTTTCTTTAAAAAAATACAGAAGTTATTATGGGAATACTGGAACCATGTTTACAGTATTTTTCAACTTCAAAATGACATTGCATAGCTAGGATGCGGCAAAGTACGAGTTTCGGGCTGGGTTCGAGCAGTAAGTATTTTAGGAATTAGAAAAATAGGTAGACGAGTCCCTTATGCTGTGAAAACGAGTTATAGGACAAATATAATTTAATTAATATTTCTTATTTTGATGGCTGTGAATGAATCTTCTTTATTTATTTAGATTGCAAAGAAGGACTTTTTTATTACGAATGTGGAGTGTGATTTATCGAGTTACCACGTTAGTAATACAAACACATCTTTAGAGTCGAGAAATATTCCAAATTCTTTATGAAATTGCAAAGTTACGTATATAAAATTGTGTATTTAAAAATAATAAATAAAAACCGCCTACAGTTATTAATTATATAACCTAAAATAAAATGACTGCATTTCGATCAACATCAATCTTTAATTAATTATAGAACCCAGTAAATCCAGTTAATAATTAGGTATAGCTACAAAGTTTTTTTGTTTGATTAACCAATACTTAACAAAACACCGTTACCAACTAAAAAACAACCCATTATTATCGCGACAAAAACGCTCTTCAATTATCTTTACCTAATACTTATCAAATTAACACGATTGGTCAACGGTCTACAGGGTGTATGTAGAGCACGGGGGATGTAACTAATGATACTACATTATCCTATTAATTACAGGTAGCGCGTTTGTATCACACAGTCGGGTATAGCCATTCGTGGCTAGAGTATTGCTAATGATTCTCTAATTACTTGGAGATCTAAAGATGCTTATGTGTTTCTGATAGCAGGGGACAGTGAGGGAAAGGGGTTATAGTGCGTGGATTATATTACCATTAGAGTACAGGAGTGTAGAATATATTTGTAATTTATAAAACGATGGAGTATTTACTTAGCAGAGATTTTTTTGGAACAATTAAAATTAAATTATGAAAATTTTTAATTTGAATAATCAATTTTCTAATGTAGTTTTAATTATTCTCTTTGTATACGTATAAAAATAATGGATTTGAATTATTTACTGTCACCGTAAATTCGGCAAACCGCGTTTCAATATCTCGTTTATACCTATTTCAGATTTTCTCACTTTACTGTATTTAATGTGTATTAATTCTTTCCGGAAAATGGTTTTGAATGCTTTCAGCTCGAGTGGTACACAAAAGCTGATTACGTAGTTTGAATGCACGATAAAAAAGTTGTTAGACATGAATTAATGTATGAGTGCAGATTCGGTAAGAAAATCGTAAAAAACGCTCTATTTTTGAATTCAATTCAAAATAACAATTTAACCAATTTTAAATTTAAATGTTAAACTAACATGTGACAGAAAATTGGATTCATCAAGCTAAGTAGCAAAAAATTTCCGCCTTTGTATTTAACCATGGTTACTATTATGGTGACGAAATCTTCCATTGGCTGTTATATGTGTCATGTGATTTTTAACGAAATATTATGACGGGTACATTTTTATGAAAGATTTTCGAAATCTGAGATTTGCCATTTTCTTAGATTTCAAAAATTCTTTATGAAAAATGTACCAATCAGAATTTATCGCTGTAAATTTGTACACCCAGATAATTCGATTCTTATCCTTTCTGAGGTATCAAGGGAAGTTTTAGGAAATTTTTAAAATGCCAAAAATTTGGTTGTAAGTCAACTAAAGAATGAGAAACACAATGTAGTTTCGCAAAGTTAAAATTGGACAATGTGCAAGATCGGGATAACCCGAAAGCAAAACGAGATATATCGAAACTCAGTTTTCGGCATTGGATTTCTAGAATCGAATTATAATTTGTTTGCATATTTCAACAACTGTCCTTGCTGCTCCAAATCTATTTTTTATTATTAAAATAAATCATCCTTACCTCTATTTCTTCGGTTGGCCTGCGCGCTGGTATTGTAGTGCCCGGTATCAGGATACCCACTCCGGCCTAAAGCTGCGTCTACACTGTCCACTGACTGCCCGAACTCCGCGCTGTACCACGTGTCTTGACTGAAACATGAAGAGTTACATGTCAGATTAAATTGTCTTCAAGCTCCGTCTTTGAATAGCCTGCGTGAATGTGCGATAGCAGCTGATGATGCTCGGCAGACTCACCTTTATTATTTTGGACGATATACATAAAATCTTTGTGAGACTATGTATAACGTCTTTATGCTATATTATTAATATAATTATTAATTTAAAATTTGTTTCATTAGAAGCCTGACAATGACTATAAGTCTTTAATCAGACTGTCAATGTTTTAAATTTTAAACTAGCAAATTTGAATTTAAAACTTTGCCAGTTTGAGTGGAAAACTAACCGTCTGCCACTTTAAAAATGTAAATTTTCAATTTCGTCTTACTACTAAAGATTGTAGATCTTTAAGAATAAATAATTAATAATAATTCATATTAATATAAATATTTTAGCCTATAAATGGCACTTCAATGTCATTATTAAATTTTCGTTGTGCTTTTATAAGAGTAATAAAAGTGCTATTTGTTTTAAAATCTTTTCTGAATAGTATAAACTTTAAGTAGCATTCATCGATGGACATGTAATAAAAAAATATTAAAGCAATAATTTATTGTTGTTCAGCTGCAAAAATAAAATTCCATAACGCTGTAAATTGTAACAACATGCTAACAATAACATATGCTATATATACAATGCTCAAACGTCGAACATATTCTCTAAGCTATTGTGCTACGCTAATGAAATCATCAACAGTAGAATGATCCATGATGATCGATGATCTACGATGATCTACGTCCCCTTCATGCCGGGGGCGGCTTACCTGTCGTCTGTGTCCCACGCGTATTTCCGACGTCTACAGATAAGCATGGAATAGAAAAATAAACTAAACTAGTTGTACACTACTAGAATCGCTAAATTATGTCTAGAAATTATAGAATTTGAGAATATTTGTGCAGGAAAATGTTCTCCTTGTAGGCAGAATGTACCAATAAGTGTGCAGAAAATATTAAAATTATTTATAGTTAATTCGTAGTAGAATTAAAATAAATTTTCTTGGCTCTTTCCTTCATAAAATTTAAGCCAATCAGAAGTCTGACATTTTTAAATGTCGTCCAATCAACGTAGAATTACACGATAATTTTGCACTAGTGCAAATTATCGATAATTCGCACTGGTGCAAAATTATCGTATTTGGATACGGCGTGGCAATGTGATTCTGACTTGCTGAGAAAGGAAGTTTTTAAATTTTGCTTTATTTTTCATGAGAGAAACAGCGTTTGGCTAAATTTTAATCGGGAAATAGTCCTTCGAATATCCCTCGTGCATGTAATTGTCGATAATTTGACATACACTTGGGATATTATATATGGCAATTCTTTAACTAATATGGAAACCTTAATTAAATGACTTCTTCTCTCAAAATATAAGAATGAATTGTACCAAACTTAACGTCTATAATTAACAAGCAAATTTAAAAATAACCTTTCATATTAGATAAGTAGGAAAGATGTTTTCGTTTAAAAAATAATAGAATTGTATTTATATTTTATTGTGTTTCTATAGCATTTTTTTCATTAATGTTATAATAATTATTTTGCTAGTTTTTTGAGGTAAAATATAGTACATAATAAGCACGGAAAGTGTCGAGTTCGGAAATCTCACGAGCATTCGATAGACACTTTTCGGAGAGTTGTGTTATTCATGAATATATTTCGATGTCAACTATCACTGTCATAATTATAATTTTACAATCACGGAATACATGATACAAGATTTTCGGTAACAAGAATATAAATTATATTTAAATTATTAAATTATACCAGATACAGCAATAGTTGTAGGTACTACCTATTTCAATTTATTTTATAATCACTTTTAATGTCGTATTTGTCTATTTTAATGGAATAATGCAATTTATCACGATATACTTAATGACACGAAAAAATTATCAAATGTCGGAAAAGCAACACACGCCTACTATAAGGTGAAGCAAAAATTTAAACTGTGGTAGGTAACTTGTTCGATATCATATCGAACGGGTTGAACGGATATTTGATATTGTTTATTTTCGTAGCTAGGTAACTGTATGCAATCTGTTTGTTTCGTATAAGGTCGTGGGAATTTTTTTTAAATGTTATGTAGTTTAGTTGACTAATTTCAAAAAAATTAAAACTGGCTAAAAATTTTAAATTTATTTATTTGAATGGTGACCATTTTACAGAATTAACTACCAATTACAGAATGGGAGATGTTATTATAGTGGAATCCAACAACTCGGGCCCAGTGGTATTATTGTCGGTTAGGGCTGGGAATCGAACTGGGAACCGTCAGCATGCTAGGCGGACCCTCTACCGCTGAGCTAACTGGCTACTCTCGTGTCCATTTCAAGTTGGGATACAATTAAATGGCAAACCACAAACTATCGGGTACCGGCTAGTGGCTGTAATAAGGGCTTGCGCGAAAGAGTTAGATCTCGCCCATTATTTTAGCAAGCTGTTTAAATTTTAAACAAACATTTATCTGACTGGACAATAATAAGTAATTAAAATAATAAAGATATAAATTGAAATAGGTACAAATTTTGTAATAATTATATTTTTAGCATAAATGCAACAATAATAATTATAAATAAAATATATTATAAACATCGCATACTGTTTTACATTTCAACATTAAATATAGTCCAGTAGATAGACAAAGCGAAACAAATTTTCATTAGGGTTCATAGCAAATTTATACAAATATAGAATTCATAATTGGATTAAATATAAATTATATTCGCGTCCATGATTAGCGAGTTATTCACACGAGCTGGAATTCTGGAGCACGAATGGTCACTTCCGGGTGAATGAACTAACTTCCGGGCCATGGCGAAATGAATTGTCGCAATTTTATTCTGGATATTCACATATTTCCAGCGAATTTATTGTTGAAACGTGAGGTAATGTCATAACTTCAGGGCATTTTATGACGACAGCATCCAAATAAAACTCTTGGTTTAATAAGAAAAAAAAATCTGATGTGGCCAGCACATGACCTCTCGCCTAATATTCAGTTCATTCTACTAATCTAATAAGTAGTTTTACTTACAATTTAATAGTTTCATGTTAATGTAATATGTAAATGATAATGTAAACCAAGATGCAAGCAAAATTTGTCAACTGTACTGCCACTGTCCAAACCAAATTTCATATGATCATGGACAACAAGATACTGGAATTTCAAAAAAGTAGAATATTAGTTCCACTTTATTTTATTGTTAAATACTATCAGATTCAGCAAATTGTAGGTTAAAATTAACCGTACCCATAGATAATTATATTTTCTTTTATTTTAAATTGCAAAAATTGTCATAAATAAATAATGTACCAATTTATTTAAGGAAAACTATATCAAGCTTCAAAAAGTACTACTTCCGGTTTGCGGATTTCTACCAAAAATTTGGTTTAAATAACATTTACATTTATATCACGTCTTTGAACCCATTTTGGGTGTGACAACCTCATTGGTGTAGATATATGTATATTTTTTATGTGAATTAAATTTATTTTAAAAATTGCGCCTTTAAATACAAACGCTTCAAATTCAATCGCCAAGCGGCGTGCAGACCGAACTTGTTCAGGTTTGCAAAATCAGTTCTCTAACAGACGATTTATTGAGTGTTTCGCGTGTGTTTCTTCTATGATTTTGTACTTAAAACATGTGTTATGTGCTAGTAAAACAGTACAATATTGTGTTACAGTGTGTGTGGACTGCTGTGCAGAAGATTTGATCCCAGGACTTTGAGGTAGCAGCCGAGATAGCCAGAAATCAGCAAGCAGTAAGTTTAATTTTATTAAACAATTGTAATAATATCGCGGTAGCAACCTACTAAAATATCATGAACAAGAATGACAATTATGCTAGCACGGTATGGTAATATCGTATTATGTGACCAAATCAACATAGCAAGCAGCTTTTGCTTTGTTTATTGAATGTTTGAAATGACAGTAGAAATATCATTTGAATGTGTGTATTAAAAAGTGAAAAATTATGTATTTCGTTGTGGTCGTCGAAATAATAGCGTTCGACTTGTTCGAAAGTAAATATCGCATTGTTCCGTGTGTTGCCTCACTCGGTTACACTCCATACTCGTTACGAAATATATTATTAGTATTTTATTTACAATTTCGTTTCATTTGAAAATATCATGGTTTCAGTCTTCTGCTAAAGAAATAATTCCTTCCTTTTTTAAGCTGAGTAACTTACCTACATAATATTTATTTTTTAACTGGAGTGTAATGGCTTGTGTAATGTATATACAGGGTGTTCCACAACTTAGGACAAAAAATTAAAGGGTGTATACTGTACGACGTGCTGATCATGAAATAAAAAGAATTTTTTTAAAATTCGCAAGAAATTGCATTTCAAGCAAACATTTTTTGCCACTGGTCGGTAGTTATTTTTAATAGTTTTTTCAAATCTTCTAAAATGAAAGTAATTGTTTACATAATATCTAATACTAATAAATGTAAAATTATTAAATATACTAACAAAACAGTGATACTTAAAATGTACACACGTCAAGTAAACTACCCTTAACTTTGCGAATTTAAAAAAATTGTTTTTGTTTCTTGATCAGCACGTCGTACAGTATATACCCTTTAATTTTTTTTCTAACTTGTAGAACATCTTGTATAGTAATATTTAAAATTATTTTGATGAACAGAAAAAGAACAATAATAGATTTTTCTTTATTCAAATTATGTTCAAAAACAAGTGATAATTTAGCTTTTAATAGACTACAATGGTAAGTCATTATGTTCATGAAGAAAAAACTATTATTTATTTGATAGTTCAAATATTTTAATTATCATCTATTTCACTCAAATCCTTTACCCATTCGATTCTATTTGATTCATGTGACAAATGTAAGATCTACAGTTTCTACATCTTCGTGCCTCCTTGATGAAATTCACTATTCAAATTCTCGTTACATTAGAATCATAATATAATCACCAGTAATACAAGACGATAATTAAATCTTCAACGATCGCAGCGGGAATATTGACCGTGTGGGCACGAGGAACCCTACCACCCGCCGCTCGGGGTCGAATGGTTCAAACATCATTAGTATTCCCCAGTCGCGCACAGTTTAACCACGTTACGGACCTGGGTGCTGTAACTGTGTGGAACTGAGACGGCGATACGATAAGACTGATCGATCATTGAAGGAGAAGATATGAAATAAACTAGTGCGAATTGAGAAACTATCTGATTCTTTGAAATGTGTTGCACTGCACATCGTAATGGACATCGAATTGCTTGATATATACGTTGAAAATTGAATTAATATGGACTGGACGACTGAGTCAGAGCTAAGCATTTCTGTAGTTGTTCTTCGTGAACAGAATTTATGTATTTTGAACGATTTTACAAAGATTGTGTCTTATATTATTTTTAAACTAACTATTATGTTCCACAAATTACATTTCATTCGGGATGCGAAAATTGTAAAAATTTCTATTTTTATATACCTACCGGTGTCCCAAAAAATGGTACGCTCGAAATTTTTTTTTATTAATAAAGCAATGGCAATAAAATTTTATATGGGTAAATTAGCCATAAGGAGACATCGAAATATATTGTAATTACAAAAGCATGACTTCCGGTTAAACCGGAAATGACATCAACTTTCTTATTCCAAATGGAACATCCTATATATTTTTACATATTTCACTTCTAAATATAACTCTGAATCTAATGATGTATCATAAGTTTAGATATCATGCACAATATCTCACAAAAATAAATAAACTACCAAAGGATTAGGTAGGTAAGTAGATCGATTATGGGTAAATGTTGAATGTTTGTAAAGATTCGTGTTAAGATGTAAGTATGAGTTTTACCTTCCACCATAATTGTAAAAGAAGGTATTGGAATCATGCTAAAAATCGGGTACCTAGTGAGTGGATGAGCACGTATTAGGGTAGGGTCCTTTATAACTCATTTTTGATAGTTTCACGATGCTGTATGTATATGTGTGTCGAATAATTCAAATACGAATTACCCAAAAATATTGATAGTATTTTACATTTGTACTAATAGCAGAGATGCTAAAATTTTGGTACAAATACCTTGACCGGAAATGCAGCATTCTAACATTTTTGTAAAAAATATAGGACATTCTCCCATAAAACATTTGAAAGAATAAATTACATCTTAAAAATATTTTTATTTAACATGTTTTCTATATCTCTTACCAGTAAAGGAAAACTATTTTTCAAAAATATGTAATTTGACCTATACCACGATTTGTAAATCACAATATAAGAAAAAATTTAAAAACTAAAATGATGAACAGACACAGTCAAATCTGCATGAAAGTTTGCATACAGGTCTATTTATTTTATTTATGTTATACGAGTATGTTAGTTCTATGGGACAATTTGAAGTAGGGGTTAAAATTGTAGAATTTAGACTTTTGCATGAAGGTCTCTTTTGACCAGTCACATTTTCTTTAATCCGGGCAACGAAAGTTAAATTTGAAACGACACATTTTTTAATTCAAAGTTAAATGTACGTTACCTTTTTTAAGAACAGAAACGTTCGAATATAGTATGGTATGGTTTAGTACAGAAAATTCCATATTGGCTCAAAAATAATACGAAAACTTTAGTAGGTAGGTAGTCAAAAAGGATATTCAGTATTTTTGTAGCATAACCAACTAAATACAAAGAATAATAATTAGTCGTAGATGATTAATATCACCCATATCAGCTGCAAAATAAGGTCACCATATTTCATCTATTAGTTACAGACCTTTCTTGTCCTCCGTTTGATAAAGCTTGTCAATATTGCTCGTAATTTTAAACATTAATAAACGCATAGGCTGTCGCTGTGGGATGATATATTGAAGAGAAGCAATGTTCTGTGTTGTTGCCTTGCTGTGTATAACGCAAACAATATCACTCAATGTCAGATGTGCAATGCGTCGCCGTCGACTGTCGAGCCGGCGGAGTGTCTGTCAGCCTAGGAGGAAAGCCAGAGGACGTACAGGAGGTGATGTTGGATACGCCGACAATATACATTTAGAAACTGAGGGTTAGGAAGCAATCGATTAAATCATAACCACGGAAATAAATCAAGAGATGATGACAATAATATTATACGATCGGCTTTTTGGACTTCAAAAGGTTACATGAAAATTAAAATTTCAGACCGCTGCTTATAAAGATCTGTTCCAGTAACCATAAATATTTTATTAGGATTTGGTTATTAATTCATATTAATATTGCAATTTTTAATAAAAATTCGTTATAAATCTCACGTTCGTTGTATTGTATTTCAACATTTACAATTTTAGCTTTTGTGATAATATACTATGAAAAATTACAAACTTTCTGTTGGTTATTATTAAATATTAGTTAGTGTATGCATCTGGCTGAAAGTATTTTTGTTCTCGTGCTACAATCTTTATACTTTGTCTCAGTCTGCATAATGCTTTTTCAACCCTTGGTACACAAATAGCTATTTGTTTCAGAAATATTGAGATCGACTATCGTTTTAATGCAACATAGACCATAGACTATATAACCGTATAAAATATGTCTCACTTTAAAAGTTAGATCAAATACACACACTATAATTTATTTATTTTATTTTATTCACAATCGGTTAGTAATATCTGCGTTTCCAACCTTCTATAGAAAGCTGGGAAGCGAGTCAATGTTAACTTCACCTCCCAGCTAGCTGGAAATATTTTTTCGGCTGGTTTCAATAAAATTAACTAAATAAATAAAATATTTCTCAAGAAGTTACTTACTTTTCAAGTAGTCTAAACAAATTATGATAAAAATGTCAAAAATATAAATAAAATAGTGAACAATTCTCCCGCTAGGCTGTAATGCAGCATTTTCCTGCTCGGTATGTACCTAATATACTATTTATTGACTCCTCTCAATGGGCGAGATTCTTTCATCTAACCCTCTGGTGCAAGCCCTTGTTACAACCACCAGCCGGTGTCCGATAGCTATGTGGTTACCAAGCCTACGGATTTTAAAGAAATACTTATTGGATATAAATTTTCTGCATATATAAGTTATAGGACAGTGATAATAATTGTTAATTTTAATAGATTTATTACCTTTTTATCAAAATGAAAATGTAACTCTTTTGAAACGTGCATTAAAATGCGCCAGATGTGACGCAAACGGCACTGAGAGCAAACCGCGAGTAGATTTGTTCGTGTAGATTCGTTTTTTGTCGTTTTGACTACGGAATGGACGACGAACCTCTGTTGAAATAGGGTAAGACCTACGTATCGTATTCGGTCTTTGTCACGCGGTGAACGTATGTTCTCAGTGCCGATGACGTCACACCGTCACACTTTAAACTTTATGAAATTTTTTCTGGCTTATTGCAACTTTTTGGCAAAAAGAAAAAAATACGAGTCTAATATTTTAATGTAAGTATAGATTAACATATAAAAAGACAAAAAAATCGTGGAAACCCCCATTATATCCCAACTTGGAATTTTAACGAAAGTGGATACTGATCTGAATCAAGTCGTGAAAATTCCACACCTGGCCGGGATTCGAACCCAAGACGCAAACTGTGCTACCACGCTTTTGATTATGATCAATGCGCCTAATATTTGTAATTCTCAACGCTGGCCAGTGAACACAAACTCCATGTATCACCATTTAACGATACAAGTAAATCACACTGTAACAACACCCCCCCCCCCCCCCCACTCCACATGCGATGTATCACGGGCGTAACGTATTGCCAATGATTATTTAATGGAGTGTGTCTGGCCGCCAACGTGAACAGTTTGCACCGAGCGCGTGTCTCATTGCTAATCCATGTCGTTTGCGTTTGCACCTCTCAATTGTAGTGAAGTTAGTGCGTTTGTTTACATTTCCGGTGAGACTTCAGCGACGATATATCGAGACCACTATGCGCTCTAGTGGCGAATGCTGCAACTAAAGTGCTGAGCGGAATAGTCGTAAAGTGAGGTTGAGTTGAGTTCTTGATTTGGTTGCATTATGCAGAGTGGATGGGAATAAAGTCTCTTAAAATTACAATTCTTTAGATCTCGTATAGAATAGAATTTAATTTTTTCTTACAGTGTTGAATCACTCTGTATAAAATATTTAGGCTTAAATACTCAAATATACCTACTCCATATAGGAGTGCTCATAAAAAAAACAACAAATTATTCGTATGAAAGAAGATTTGATTTTTAGTAGGTACAGCATAATGTAGATGGTGCTGGCAGTCTACCTCTACATACGAAATTTAAAATCAATCGTTTTAATTTCTATTTTAATGCATCGCGTATTTCTGTAGGACATAACTAAATATTAATAATAGTTATTTATGTATCAAGGGCATCATGATGTTTATGCTCATCCGTGGGCGACATGTTTACAAGCCCATCAGAAATGACATACTGGGTGATTCACAACTACGTGTATATATTTTAATAGCACTCAACTTACTGATCACGAAACTAGAAAAAAAAATTCAAAATTGTTAATTTTCAGATTGTTAAATCAAACAGTTTTGAGCCACTGTTTCCGTATGGAATTTATTAATTTTTTATAGTTTATTACATTACAGTTTAAGTGGTGTAATCTCTAGAAACAATCATTATTGGGTGGGTGGGCTGATTGTAAAATAAAGTATATTATATTGCTAGCAAGGTAAAATAGTTTTTACTGCTGAAAGGAGGAAATGATCGGCGAACCGATCAGGCGAGCCTGTCACCTCCTTGACGCAGTAAAACAGTTAGGTACCTTGCGTGTATTATACAACATTTTACTTGTTACTCATTTGTGAATCAAAATAGAAATTAAAAATTATAACCATATTCTGTCATTCACACACAACTGTTCTGTCAAAAATTGTCTTAAAAGGACATAATTCCACTCGAAAAATAGACTATTTTTCTGGAACCAATCCTGACTGCGTGGTACAAGATATGGTATTAATTTTTTTACTATTATGTTCATAAGAGATGAAAATAGTCCGCTAACTCTAAATTATTCATTTTTCAATGCTGGCAAAATGTTTAATTTCATTAAAAAATATACCCATTTTTGACAATAAATTAAGTGTATAAAAAACCTAAATATTGATATATTACTGAGATAGCGGACTGTACACAACCTTTATTTAGAAGTATACAAAATTTCAAGCTTGTAAGTTTGTTTTTGCGGCTGTAATTTGTTCCAGAAAATTGTCACTTTTTGAACAAATCTTGCCTATTTTACGGCATAACTCATGATAGTGTCACAAAAGGGCGGGGATTCAACTTGTGTTTATCTCTGACGTAAATTTCTGACCGTTTTGATAGGAGGGGGGAAGGGTAAACTAAATTCGTCAGAATGAAAATTCGGGATTCATGTTAGGAATAATATCCTCTTAAATGGTTTATCATAATCCGTGGAAGTATTACTGTGGCAAGGTGAATCGTTTATTATGAACACCTGAATAGCTACTAATTTGCTGATTAGATATTAAAAAAATAAAATTTCAAACACAGAAACACTGGAAAATACATCGAAAATCTATCACGTTTAAAATCTTTTCAGCGTTATCCTTGCAACCTTACGAGATGTTTATGTTTCAAGCGATGAAATAAAAACTGATTTTGTTGAGAACTTGAAACATTCCATAAACTTACGAAAATGCGATCTCAGTAAGTGAGTTTTGAAAAACACCGTAAACTGTTTACTCTTTCGATAGGATTTATGTTAAACCCATTACTTGCTACAAACATTCAATTCTCACTTACAAAGTAAACATCCCTACTTGCTAGCACCAATATAGTGTGTGTAAAGTCCGCGCTACCGCACTCCGCTCGCCAGTTTAAAATGAAGTTAAAAGGTCGAACAGCAAGCGAGCCCGTCGCAAGCAAACAAACGTATTTTTACTTATTTTCCTAGCACTGATTTACGGTCTTTCCGTTTCCAAAGGAAGGAATAAATCAAATTTAAAGAAGGTGGTGAGAGGTTTTATTGTAGATGCTTTGGACAATATTTTGCCTGGGTGTTTCAATGTTGAAGATATTCCAACGTGAAGATTAATGTGGTAGTCTCTTACTTGATTTAAAACACACTTAATTTTTCAGTGGTAAATTAACAGTCCAATACATTTAAATGAAAAATAATGTGTACCTACCTTTTGACTTAACTAAACTTTTGTGAACGACTTTAGGTTTAATGCATTGCAAGATTTCAACGATAAAAAATGTCACCCATATAGGTAATGCCGTATTGCTGATAAAATGATATTTTTAGGTATCTAGTTTCATATAATATGCTGCCATTCTGTTTAAAAATTGACAAGATTGCATTTAGCGAAACAAAAAGTAAATGTCTAAAAGAAATTGAAAATACTTGTACCTATTGACTGCCTACCTTCTTTTAATTGAAAGAAAATAGACAATAGTAGAAAAGGGAAAATGTGAAAAATTGGGAAATTTCACACTATTCTAACTACAATTTCAAAAATTTATAACTAATCTATTTAAACCCTGAAGATGAAATCAAACAAATGGAATATGAACTTGTTGTTACAAATATATTGCAAAGTGTAGCTAAAAACATTTGTATGTTCAGTTTAACATTTTAAATTATTGTGATAATATATTAGACTTATAAATGTAGGTACTAAATAATAGTTATTTATGATATAAGTGTTAAAAGGAGATATTATAATTGAGTGGGGACGTTTGCGAAACGAGACGAAGCCGAGTGAAGCAATTCCACGAACGAAATAAAATCACTCTTAACACATACATCATACAATATTTTATCTACGACCTTCGTAATGTACCTATTTGTAAAAACTAAAAATTGAAGAATGATATTTTGACAGGTTTTGTTGATTTATTGATACAAATCGTTAGCAACGTGTTAAAAGTATAAATAAAATAACTTTGAACACATTGCTATATTATTTTTAATACTGTGCCATAAAGTGACAGTTCTAACTTGTAAAGCAACCGTTAAAAGGCCCACTTTTAACAACAGTCGTAGATAAAAGATTTATTGATGTAACGTACGTAGGTAGTTTTTTTATTTTGTAAGTAATATCTTTCTACTCATAAAAAATAAAATGGAAGGATACTCAGTCAAAATGTAAAATTTATTTACTACGTACGACGTTTTGGATTGACTTAAGCCTTCATCAGGAAAACCAAAATAATATCAAAAATGGTACAATATCTCCGTATCTTGGTAATACTGTAGATTCGTGGCTTTTCTGTTTACCCTGTGTAAGAAAGAAAGATCACAACAGGGCCTGTGCGTTCCCATAGTTACCGTTATTTACCGTCATAGTATTTATGCGCCGAGCGGGCCTGTATATTCCATCTCTTTCTAAAAGGTAAACAGAAATTCCACACTTCATCCGCCCTAGTATCCACTTCTGTCATATTATACTTCGTGGTAAGTAAATAAATTTTACATTACGAAATTGAACATTATTTCTGCACATTTTAATTTTTTATTATAAAAATTGATTAAAAAAACAATTTTCCATCAATCCTGGAGTCAAGTCTTCTTCAGAACATTTTTTTAATTGACAAAATAAAGAAAACCTCATTTGTCAATGTAATAATAAGTAAAAAAAATATGTTTTATAGGTATTAGAAATGTTTCATTTGGTACATTAAACAGAAATGCTGCAGTTAAACAGTAGTAGCTGCTAGTTCAAATGAACATTATTATTATTAATAACAAAGATATTCTCCTACAACTATTCTAAACCAACTTAAAACCAAACTACTATCAATCTCTCATCAGCTCACCTCGAATACCTCTGCTTGTAGTTGTTCCTAGGCCTGCTGTTATAAAACAGAGGTTCAGAGTCCACCGTCTCACTGAATCCTGAGTTCTGCGCGTTCTCTGTCCCGTACCCATAATCCTCTGCGTTCGGCGAATATCTCTGCAACAACAACAATGCCGTGTAGAGCAGTAGATACGTGTTGTGTGATGTGTGGAAACCACGTGTCAAACCTCAAACGCGAACAATGGATGTACAAGCACGGATGGAAGAGAATGGGGGTTGGTGAATGGGATAGCAGTTGAGGAGAAAATGTTGATGATTTAGCTTTAATTTATGCTGCAGTACTCTGAAGAGACTATACGGATAACAAAATCAAAATACTTTGCTAATAAATACGGCAACTGGTAGAGTTTTCATATGAATGTGTGTATCAATTTATTCGGAAATTGTTTTTTAAAACATTAACGTTTATAAAATCGTCCAACTTATTTTTGAGTAAATGGCAAAAATATTACATCTGTCTCTGTGAAATTATCAGAATGTCAAATAAAATAGATAAATGTGGATTTTATTTATTTATTTTAAGACGCTACATTTGTGTCAAAAATATAGTGAAAAGGATATGCTATATTACAAACTGGGCCCTTGTTAGTACACCTACACTGTTCATATTTTATATATAGATAGTTAACAGATGACTCTAGAGTGCTAAGAAATTATATTTTTGACATATTTAATGGTATTTTAGTAATAAATTAGTAAAAATAGTCAATTTGGCCGATTTTTACTTCCTTGTACGAAGTAAGGAAGTATTGTAATCGCGAAAAATTTCGGTTCTCAGATTTTGACGGAAATATCCGTTTTGACCTTTTCTGAATCCATTATGACTAGTTTCGACGTGACGTCTGTACGTACGTACGTACGTACGTACGTACGTACGTACGTACGTACGGACGGACGGACGGACGTATGTGTGTCGCATAACTCAAATACGGTTAGACGTAGAAAGTTGAAATTTTGTATTTAGGACTGTTATAGCATCTAGTTGTGCACCTCCTATTTTTGGTTTCAGTCTACAAACCGGAAGTAGTACTTTTTAAAAATATTTCGATAAATATTTAATTTTAGACAATTTTTTTTATTTTAAATTAAAGATTATGTGATTATTACCTACAATCGGTATTTTATAAATATTTTTGTATCTGCTATCATTTAAAAATAATTAAAGTATATATTTATAATTTATAGTATTTCGGTATCTTGTAGTCCATGATCGATTAACATTTGTTACTACGTAAAATTTAAATGATTATGACATGACAGTGACAATAGTAAAATATGCTTTATATCTTCTTCTGCAGTTTAAATAAAATGACTAAAATATATTTGTGAGTATACTAGTATAATAAGTTAAAAGAATTTTTAATATTATTTTACATTTTAGTTATTAAGAAAAGTATGAACACACAAGGCGTACAAGGAAGTCATGTGGTGTCCACGTCAGATTTTTTACTATTTTTTTCCTCAGATGTGTAATTTTCTTGATAAAAAATATTTTATTGGCACTATCACGAACAAAATTTAAGTGTCCCGTCTACGTTTTTTTTCTGAATTCCTAGAATACTCTCGATTTTAAATTGTTTTCTATTCCACTACTACAACTGCCTAAAACCAGCCCGAAACTCGTACTTTACCGCATTATAGCAATGCAAAGTCATTTTGAAGTTGAAAATACTGTAAAAGTGTTTTCATTGCGAGTTAACTGTTCGTATATTATTGACTTCAGAGTAATATTTTTATAAACATTTTAGAGAAAGAATTAGTACAATTTTTTAATTAAAATTTTAAAAAGGTACAACTGTTAATCGGTCTTTTAAGTATATAATCTTTGTTGAAATACAATTGTACCATTCTCGTACTGGCCACAAAACACTCGCTACGTTAGTACGTTTTGTGCTGGGTTTTAGGAAGTCGATGGGTCTCTTAATATAGAGCAAACTTTACGAATAGGAAAAGAAAATCAATGCAAATCCATAGAAAAAGATAAAAAGCAATGAGCACTCAACACTTTAAAGTGAGCATTCGAGAACGGAAAATAAAGATAACAAAAGGGAAAAATACTTAACATTTAATCTGTAAAGAGGATTTGATTTTCGCGATAACTGGGTTTCAATTTGGCAATAATTGAACCTTTATATGTTAACTTATATTGACATTGAATACTAATGTTCAATTCAAAACTAAAATAGAATTTAGTGTAATGAAATTAACTGTTTGATATTTATAATTGAAGTAATTTTAAAATGTTTGATTAAAATTATTGGAATAGATATGTAGGCATATCAAATTTTAACAAAGCAACTGCACATTAATAATTTTGATTAAAATTGATATTGCATTGTAAATAGTTCAATGTGAAAGTTAACCCATTAAAGGCCTATACATGTTTTATCATACGTCAACATTCATTAACTATAAAAATTTATTGTGTTTGAAATTAGTGCCAATAAACTATAACGAGTGCTTAGAACACTAATTTAATTTTGAAGATGTTAATTAAGCCGAAATGGAAATTTAGAAGTTGGAAAATATAAATAATTCCTTGTTGTTTGGATTATTGCCTTTATTGTATAGCGAAATTATGTGAATTGCGACGTTTTGACCAGAGTGTTGGACATTTTATCATAATTGTAGATTGAAAATTGCCAAGACTCTGGTCGAAACGTCGCATCTCACATAATTTTGTTATACAATAAAGCCATTAATCTAAACAACAAGAAAATTATTTATATGTTCCAATCTCTAAATAATAATTTAAGGTATTCTACGCAAGTGCAGTTACTGTTTGTAAATAAATTTTAAAAACTACTTCTAATTTTAAACATGTTTACTATATTATTGTAACAAAATTGTTATATTTGTGATATTACTTTACGTAGGTAATTATTTTCACAATTAAATTAATTTTTTTCCTGCAACTGTAATTACATTTTCCCATTGTATAAACTGTATCGTGTTGTCTATTAATCTCATCCAAGACTTTGCAGGGTAGGCTCTGGACCACCCAGGCCCATCCTTACGTCCCTGGGATTAATTTGGCTCTGTTCGTATTTCTCCACCCAGTAAACATGTTTCATCTGTGCGATGTTACAATTAATCTCAAAGAGATCGCATTTGTGATACCACACTATTATATACCACAAACATTACAAGGACGTGACATTTTTATCATTGCTTAAACCATATCACAGAGAGGTTAATTAAAGAATATCCCTGGGATTTGCATTTGTGATATCCCCGTGATGTGTTTAATTAATCAAAAAAGTGAAATCGAAAAAGTGATGTCGCTGTGTGATCTATTTCGCGAGGTCGCAATCATAATCGTGATATCGCGGGAAGATCGCAAATGCTATAATATAACAACAATTTGCAGAAAAATAATAATCAAACACGTATTATTGTACATATTTTTGGTACAAAGCTATAAACGTAGGTGTACGAGTACAGCGCGAGTATAGCGTGGTCTAGTGGTTATCGTTCTGGTGTTTGGTTTTTAGGTCTCATGGTTTGAATCCCGCTCATGGTGCCACTTTATCCTCGATTTCAGCATTGTTGGGTTGATAATTCGACGCGTCGTATATAATTGTGCAATAAATGCTATGATTTTTAATTTTGTTTCTTTAATTGGCATAATTAAACTATTTTTAAGAATGTGAAATATAACATCTATTTGAGATCGCATAGACATTTTTAAAGATTATCTCTGCGACATTACAAAAAAGGTAACAAAAGAGGCAGACATTAGCAGTCGCTGCAAGTGCCCTGAGATGTTCTTGAGACATTGAATTGAACATCGCATGTGTGAAATTATATCTCTGCGACATTGTAGAGATTCAATTTTGTTTAGGTACTTACTTGGAGTGGGTTAGGAGTTGTTATTACGCAACTATAATTCACAGTAAGTGAAGCATCCACACACAACTATGATTCACAGTAAGTGTAAGTACCTGGTGGTTGGGGCTGGTGCGATGGCCGTACTTGTGGCCGGGGCTGAGTCGATGGCCGGTCACATGGGGCGCGGGGGGCAGGTGGTGGTTGTGCACGGAGGGCACGTCGTCGCGCTCGTAGGAGTTCTCTCTGGACGTCTCCAGCGAGCGGTCCGGCGTGTGCAGCTGCCCCGCCGCCGAGCGGAACTGCGACGCGGAGGAGTTGGCGTGCTGCCCCACCGGGTAGTTCAGGTCTGACGTGTAGTCGCTGTCCTCGCTGTAACCCGCTGGAAATCAAACATAATGATAACATTAGTCATGACTTCCTTGTACGCATATTAAACTGTTTATACTAAAATGTAGAATATTATAAAAATATAATAACCGTATTAGATTTATGCGGAAAATACCAAAAGTAAGTAGTAAAGTTCCCTTTTGGCACGGATGATCGCAACCAAAAATATGAGGTGCTCAACTAGATGCAACATGAGCCAACAAGGTTTTTTTTTAAATATTGAACTATTGTGGTAGGTATCGTATATCAGTCCCTACCTAAAAGCATATTTGCCAATAATCTCCAGGGATCAAATTTAGTATTCAGTTTTCATTAGTTATCGAAAGGTTAAAGGTTATATTTATCTTAAATTTCATGTTTTGTTTAGATTTAATTACAATATGCAAATACTCTTAATCATAAAATTTATTTTGTTCCGCTTAAAGGGAAAAAGGTCAACGTTATTATAATCACTGTTTTTTACCTTCCGCTTACCTGTAAAGGAAGGTATTGGAATCATGCAAAAAATCGGGTTGTGAGTTTTAAGTGGATGAGCACGAATTAGGGTCCTTACAACTCATTTTTGATAGTTTCTCGATGATGTCTGTATGTATGTGTGTGTGTGCGTGTGTGTGTGCGTGTGTGTGTATGTGTGTGGTCCGGGCCGATGCCGGATGTCGCATAACTTAAATACGAATTACCCAAAAATTTTGATATTTGGTATTTTCCAATTGTATACGAATAGGAAGAGCTCATTAGATTTTGGTACAAATATCTTCACCGGAAGTGATATTTGTTGAAGATTGAAAAAGATAATTGTCAAAAATTTATATAATTTTGGATAAATATAGTATTTATTTGTAATAAGAATACGAAGCAAAGTTATTTGCAACTCAAGTTATAAAAAAATTGTCTTTATCTGGTAGCATTAAAGAACTGCAGTAAATTTAAAAAATAAATTATCAGATAAAACGTTGAAATCTTGTAATCCATGTTCGGTTGATTTTTGTTTCTGCGTAAAAAATATTGACAGGTGAGACGGGTGACAAGTTGACATACTAGCGCCATATAAGTCATAAGTCAGATATTAAATGTAGTAATTGAACGGAGGATGGCTTTAACACAGAAGAGTTTTCGTGTGAATGAATCTTTTGATTCAGGTGATACTAATCGTAATTTCTGTGTTTGAATAATTTTGATTTTTATTTGTATATTTTAAATGGCACCGGATTGTACGTATACATTTCTGTTTAAAGTGTAGATATGGCGGAAGGTTGTGTGATGGCCACGTCAGATTTTTTTATATACCTATATCGAGATCGAGAATAATTAAATGAAACATTTAATAATACAATACTATATTCTTTACGCCTGTTTCAAATATGAATTTTATAATTTATTAATTTAGAGAGCATATAGTATAATACTTATAAAGGATGTAACCCAACCTGTGTCACAAAATGTAAGGGTGTGTAGTATTGGACGCACTGATCAAGAATCAAAAAGAATTTTGTTGAAATTCGTAAAATTAACAGTAGTTTGCAAAACAATATCATTTTGGGTACCACTGGTTGCCCCATTTAGATACAAATAAAGTTAAACAATAGTTATGCAGCGTAGATAATTAAGCATAATTACATTAATGTAATAATAATTTTACAAACAGGAAAAAATGAAATTTGTAGGTACTTACAGAATAGAGCACTGCAAGACCCGGCCCGGCCCGGACGGGCCACGGGTTACCCGGCCCATGGGCCGGGCCCGGGCTTTATTTCTTTTAAGTATAGTGGGCTTCGGGCCTAGCCGGGCCTACCATATCACGGGCTTGGGCCTAACCGGGCTTACTATTTATTGTACTATGACGGACTTGGGCCGAGCCGGGCCTGTTATGCTACGGGCTTGGGCCGAGCCGGACCTGTTATGCTCCGGGCTTGGTCCGAGTTGGGCCTGTTATGGTACGGGCTTGGGCCGAGCTAGGCCTGTTATGGTACGGGCTTGGGCCGAGCCGGGCCTGTTATGGTACGGGCTTGGGTCGAGCCGGGCTTGAGCCGAACCGGGTCCGATATGCTACGGGCTTGAACCGAGCTGGGTATTTAATGCTGCGAGCATAGGCAGAGTCGAGCTTTTTAAATTAAAATCTTATTTCTAAATTATAAAATTTTTTGTATGATATGTCACACGATAACACGTACACAAACTAAATTTTAGAGGTTTAGTTAGACCGACCCAAGTCGGGCCGGGCCTGGCTTCAAAAAATCATGGGCAGACAGGGCTGAGCCGAGCCGGGCCGAGCCGAGCTTCAAAAAATCATGGACCGGGCAGGGCCGGGCTTCGAAAAACCATGCGCGGGGCAGGGCCGGGCCTTAAAAAATCTCGGGCCGGGTAGGGCCGGGCTTCGAAACATTATGGGCCGGGCAGGGCCAGGCTTTGTTTTTATTTTAAAATATCGTACCGGGCTGAGCCGGACCAAATAGCAGATGAGCTTCGGGCTGTCCGGCCTTTGACAAAATTTTAAATTGTCAGGTCGGGTTGGGCCGGGCCTAATAATAGTTGGGCTTCGGGCGGGCCGGGCTCCAAAATTACGGCCCGTGCAGTGCTCTAATGTCTCATTCGCTTCGACCCATTTTTTAATTTGCGAATTTCAACAAAATTCTATTTGATTTATGATTAGTGCGTCCAATAATATACAATCTTAAATTTTGTCACACAGGTTGGGTTACACCCTGTATTTAAATAACTTTACAATAACACTATACTTCAAATATCAAATTAATTATCTATGGTGATATATTAACATAAAAATAAAATATCTGACAATATAAATAAACTCTGAATAAACTGTTCTTAAATAATATTATGTAAGCCAAACTACCCATAACAATCATCGAGCCCGAAAATTTCCGCTTTGTTTCCAGTCTCCATCTCAATCTTATCGCTTAACGACCGTAACACGTTTTCTAAAAGGTAACCTTAACTGAAGAGAACAACATGTCGTTTTTCAAATACTTAAACAACAAATTAATGAAATATGCACCAAAGTTAATTATGCGAAGGAAATAAATTCTCGCCCAAGGTTGCAGACAGAATTCTGTTCCAGAAAGAACGAAATGTGGATGAATAGTTTGTAATTGTTTCAAAATGTAATATTAATGACCAGCTGCTGAAAAAAGTTAAATTCAAGCTGATGAAATGTAGTGTGGTTTGAATTAGTTCGCTGAAAAATTGTTTCATTTTTTGTGGCTTGTATGCAAATTTAATTACTGCGTATGTAGTTGTTCTGTTTGTTTACTTTTCTGATGAATTTATCATGGAGCTGAATTTAATTTTGTTTCAATATTTAAACTAAATTTCAAAGCTAACAGTTTATTTCGCTGGAAACTGAAAAGAATGAAACTAAATTGAATAATAGTAGGTATTGTAAAGTGAATCTTGACTGTTGAAATTTTGATGTTGGAAGGTCGAATAACGGGTACACCCAGTCACAATTGTTGTAGATTTTGTTATTTATTCATACAGTCGACGTTTCGGCTACTTATTTAGCCTTTTTTTGGACATATGAAATTTACAAAATCGAGACAAAAATGGCTCAGGGCGTAACATGATAAATTTCATAATGACCATTTGACAAGAAATCAAGAACTTAATAACTTTTGTAAGAACATAACGACGAAAATGACTGACTTGCTCGTCAGTAATTCTCGTAGGTATATTATGCAACTAGGGACGAAAGTGGCGTTTTTTCGAGTTGAGATGCACACGACATTTTTATTAATACCTTCACCGAAAAGCCACCGTAAGTCCCCTATCAGCTATCTTGCACACATAACATCACTTACAACGTAAAAAGTAATGTTTTTTTTATTAGACCTTGAATATATTTTGAAAAATATCTAAATCTGGTTTAACAAATGATGAATTGTGGAAAATTTAGATAATTAATAACGAAGATGATCATTATAGCAATTAGAAGTTGAAAAAAGGGATGAACCAGATGATGGTAATAATAATTCCATAAAATAAATAAAAATAATCTAAATAATCAATTGAAATTATAAAAGTTCTTTTCCTCCCCAAAGAGAAAAGTACTAGCCGGTCAAAAATACCTTACTTTCGTCCCAAATAATATGGACGAAAGGTGACTTTTCCAGTGCAGGTATTGAAAATAGTAATTTAGACCTATATCTTTCAGAAAAAAATTTATTTCTTCTTTGACTATTCCATTTAGATTTTTAAGTTTTACTATAGATACTCTGTAACAAATAGCACGTATTTACTTGACAACGGGATTAATTAATTCAATTCCTTGACAACGGGATTGAAAAATTAAAGAATCTTAGTCCTTAAAAATAAAGACTAAAGAAGAGTTTTAGTCCCGGAAGTGCAAAAATTGTATCTCCAGGCCTTGAATAATAACGTAGGCGATGACTATACCAACTGACTATAACTACTAATTTCGTATTGTGAATGAGGCTTCAAGCTAAAAAAATTAATAAACCGACATACATTAAAATAATGGCATGAGTAAAATTGCAACTATACCAGCGAAGTGTGATTGTTTAAAAACGATCACTTCCGGTGAATATTTGTACCAAAATCTAATGAGCTCTTGTTTGTGTACAAATGTAAAATAGGAGGCTAAAAAAAGATTGCAAATCATTATTCACATCTAATTTATTTACAGTAATACGAATGCATCTCTGTCACGTTCCTCTCCATATGTTTACGTCTGCTTGAGCTCGCAGGATAATTTCGTTACCTCTGCATATCGAATAAACTACGCACATATCCTTCGCTCCTGGCTCTGAATTGCGCGTAATTTTATTCAAGAGCAGCAAACTACGTCCGTGTACATCAGTTTATTGAATATCCATTCCGCGAGTAAAAGGACTTCGTTTCCTTCCGTAGATTATTTTTATTTTTACTGAAGATGCTATAAAATCTTCCAGGACATAAGCTTCGAGTGGAGCACATTTGAATGTAATGTAATAATGGGGCAATTATTTTCTATTCAATCAATTGTTGGGACATCTTTTATGCAGGATATTTCTATTATTGTTGAGTATGGAAATGTTGAGGAGTAATTGGTTCACTAATAGTTATAAAAGGCAAATAACAAGCAATCAAAATGCACAATACATGGTTTGAAATTGACTGAATTTTTTAGTATTTTATATTTCGGTCTGAAATAAAATAATAATACACAACTGGTTCTGAAATCTTTCGTAAAAGGATAATGAAATTTTATTTTATGGTACCGGAATTTGTAATCCGGTATCTGAAAACCGGAATCCAGAATATACTAGTATCTGCAATCCTATATCCAAATAACATATTCAAAATTGTGCATTTCGCACTTAACTGAGTTATATACTTATACTTTATAGTGGAATCCAACCACTCGGAACCAATGGTATTACTATCGGTAGCTGGGATCGAACTGGAACCGATAACAACTTCTGTATAAAGTAAGCCATAAACAAAACACAAATTTTGTCGCTTTGACAGCGGATAAAAAGGAAGGTAACTTTTTGCAAGTAATAAAACCTTATTTACCAATTTTTAACAACCAAACGATAAACAGAACACTAAAATGTCATTTGCTTCATATTTCTAATATTTGTCAGTCAAATGATTAGATTTGAAAAGAAGAACCAAAGGAGACGTTAAATTATCTCGTTGAATTACACTTGAGCATCTTATTTCCTCCGAATAAATTTCTGTTCGACATCTCAACCTAGTCACCTGACAGGAATTTGACTCCAAAAATTATTTTAAAATAAAATCACTCCACCTACGGTGTCGTGATTTTATTAAACAATTTTTCTTGTTAAATTGCTAGGCAACAAGGTTTCAATACAAACAGAAATTTATCCGGTGAAATAAAAAGCTCTTGTGTAATTATTATAGTTGATAAATTTTGGCGAGTAGCCGAACAGTTTTGTAAAAAAAAATTAATTTGAGAAACTGATAAGAGGCTTTATTTGTTTTTATAAATTTTTGTAAATTATTTATAAAAATGTATTGGTCAGAATTTATCGTTACAAATATGCAATGCATGCCTTTGTAATTTGACAAGAATATTTAAAAAGTAAAAATGAAGTCTGTATCTTTTAAATTTAAATTGTTTAGAGAAGTACATAAAGTCACTTAGTTTTTCAAAGGTGCGCCTTCAAAATTGGGATTTAAGAGTTTTGTAGGTCCAATTAGCGAATCAAGCGATGCCGTCACCCATTGTGACGACATCAGTTAATTCGCTTAATGGACTGTACTACTACTACACAAAGTGTCTAAATACAGTTTTTTGGGGAAATTAAATTGGCACTAATTTTAAATATTCCTGTAAATGAAAGATTAAATTCCATTTTTTTTTTCGCATAGTGTCATATTTTCAAGTTTCATCTTAATTTCAGTTTGTTGTTTTCGTTGTTATTTGGTAACTAGGACACGATCATGGACTACTTCGCTTTACTATCATTGTGAAAAAAATTACATCTTTTTGTCACCGTGATTAATTTATTATTCTATCAAAATGAGTTTATATTATGACAATTATAGCGGTGATAGATAAAACTAGTATTAAATTAATTAATAAATTCAAGCATAGCTGTCGTACTTGTAAGAAAAAATATCGTACTTAATTCGTGTGAGAACTAGGGAATCCCACTCGTGTATATTGGCAACACTCGCTTCGCTCGTGCTGCCAACTTCACACTCGTGGGAGAAGTACCTACTTGTCCCACTAGTAAAGTAATATACTATTTCTTCATTTTGTAGGAGTGGGAATTTCTCTTAAATAGACCAATTCTAATGCACAGCAATTAAAACTGACTACTACAATTAACAAGCGTATGCAACAAATTAAATTATAAGACAAAATTACCAAATTGCCTGTAACAAAACTTCTTCATATTTAATTTCCCTACTACTGTCCAAAACACTCAACATTTAATTCTGCTCCGGAAATCGGTAAAGAATATTAAATTACTTGCTACCCATTTTGTCTAGATTCTCTGTGGCCCTTGCATTAAGGATTTATAGTTTCGCTAAGTGCCTACGTTCAAATTAGTCATTATCATTTACAGGTACGGTGGCAACGACCCTGGTGGCGGTTGCAAACACCATTCGTCGCGGTTACTTCCGCTCGCAGGTAAAACATTGATTCGGTTACCTGGTTACTGCCATTTAACCGCGAAGCTGAATATTTTATAGAGGGAAATAATGTGCGAAATTGGGTTTACGATGAGGGAATTTTTGTGACGGATTTTTCATGAGATGTTATTGGCAAGAATTTTTACCTCTCGCCTCATATTCTATAAGAGAGCTATTGTAATTTTCGAGTATAAGTTTTTGGTGGATAAGCACGTTTCAAAGTCTCTAGAATACGAATTTACTATTTTCACGATGATGTCCGTTTGTGTGTCTGTGCGTGAGTTCGTATGTTACAATTTTTTCGGTGACGATAACTCCAAACATATCAAACATTTAACAACAAAATTTTATATTAAAGGTTTTAATTCGAATCTTAAGACCCCAGTCATTTTTTTAAGCAATCCCTAAATCGGAAGTAGTACTTTAATTTTTTAAATTTTAAATGATAGAATATAGATATAGTTCTCATCTACAATTAGTATTTTAATCGTATCATCAACTGTTATTTCATTTTAATATGCAACATTTATTGATAATTATAAACAACATAATACATTAGTTACTTATATTACCTACCTTAGATACTTCATTATAATAGACTTCATAGATAATTTATTAGTTACGAACTTAATACGTTAAATACAACTATAAAAACATCAAAACCTTCCATAATATGCAAACTGTCAACTAATTACTAATTGACATATAAAATTGTAGATTTGTTTTAACATCGCTGTCTTTGATGATACGATTAAACTTTGAACATAAAGCGAATATATGCGATTTAAGCCCCCTTGGATATTCAAAGACACTCGGTTTCACCTCGTCGCTTAGCAACATCCTCGGTTTTATAAATGGCATAATATTCTTGTTAAGTATAAAAAGAATTGTACATGTACAGTATTGATATCTTATAGTCTATGATTGTTTAACATTTGTCTCTACGTAAAATTTAATAATTGATTGTGACAGTGACAGTGACAATAGTGACACATCGTTTATCTTAATTTATAAGTACTTAAGTTTCATTTGAAAAGTGCCTGAAATTACTTGAAAAATTATTCCCCTTCTTTCTAATTTTGATTGCTTTAATAAAAAGGAGTTAATTTTAATTGAAATGAATCTAAAGAGGGTGAAATTTCATATAGAAACAGGGAAATTCATTTAGACTATACTCGTACTTCTTGGTTCTTTCAGCAAAATCACTTAAGAGATTTGGAAGATTAAATATCTTCTGCGGTTTGTGAACGTTTCGAGCCCTTTGCCTCTGGCAGTTTAAAATTTAAACTACTCGCTTTAAAATGTATTACGTTGTACAACTTTACAGTGGTTGCTGTTTCTTAAGAAGATGGAGATTCGAGATTCACCATTTTCACGTAAATATTCAAATAACAAATGAATAGTGTATTTATAGGCCATTTCTTTTGAATCCCCACCTCATCTGATTTCGTGCCTCTACCATACCTAGGTATTTTTGTAAATTTTACAACCTAAATTTCCCATAGGTGTAACATGCTTTAATGTATAGTATGTGCCATTAAATTTTTATCCTGAATTACCCTTTACCATTATTAAACTGAATCATTGTTGATAAGTAGAGTGCGGATTATATGCAGACAAATGTTATTGAAATATGCATTGAAATATGGCCAAAATATGCCCAATATATGCACAAATTATCACAAATATTCAATATTTTTCAAATATATGCAGATATTTAATTCATATTTACTACCTAATAATTTATTAATATAAATCAGCAAAATTAACTACATTTTGTCAACAATGCACAAGAACATCATATGAAATGAACAAAACAACGTGTATAACTTGTGAAATACGACTTGTGTTCTTGTGTACATTCCTTTATAATAAATGTAAATGAACAAAAATCATTTTTCAAAAGAGCGACATGCATTACTTGAGTTACTGTTTACATAATTCCTTAACGTAACATAAATTACTGTAGGTTGTATTAAATTTGAGCGAAAATAAATTTTATACCACATTTCAAATTAAACAAAATAAATGAAATTTTGGGTTCTAAGGTATAATATATGCAGTTATATAGGGTGCTTCAGACCACCCTAACAATTCGCAAGAAAATTTTTTTTATGCGAATAGTCAATTTTCGCGAACCGAAATTTTTTTCAGACAATATCTTCATTTTTTAATATCACGGAATCCGAATCTGCAATGAAAACTAGGGGTTACTATTTAAGATAACGAAGTGACCCCCTCCTGCCCCCAGAGAGGTCGAAGGGGAGAACTTTCATTTGATGCCATTGGATAGAACAAAAATATTTCGAACGTATTTTTTGGTTTCTCAATCCGTTTTGTTTTTCGCGAGATATTCGGAGTAAACGAGTGGGTCTGAAGCACCCGGTATGTATTTATAATAAATATATGCAAAAAAATTAAAAATTTGTAAAACATATTGACATTTTATACCATATTTTGATCATTTTTTGTATGATATCGAAACATTTGTAAAAAAATACGAATTTTCACAGTAATACAATTATTATGTAAATGCATGTAAACCGCACTTTATTGATAAGTTCATTTGTGTTTTAATTTCAACAGAATTTTCATTTTCTCGGGTAAACAAATTCATAAAAGTTCCGCGCTGGGAAAAACCAAATCGTTTCAATTTTACGAATGTAACATCAGATATGAAATCTCCATTGAGGGAGATATTGGAATGGCATTTCACAGGTGTTTGGAATGACCGTTCCACAAGCTTGTTACTACCCCTCCCCGTTTTCCTGTAATGTGAAAAGGAAAAAATGAACTTGCCCACATGCCTCGAGAGATCGTGATCAGACATCCGCTGCTTTTCTTTCTGTTCTTTTCACTGTTCGCTCTTGTAGTCCCGTGTGATGGCCAAATGTAGCGAAATAAAATACTGGAGCTGTGTCTGATGGTGATGTACAACAGCCTTAAATAAATGAACAAAACGACGTGCCAAGACAAATGCAATACTGCTTTGTTCGAGGATTTCTCTGCTGCAATGAATTTATACAGGGTGGTTCACAACTAAATATACATTAATAGCATCCACAACTTACTGATCATGGATCGCAATTTTGTTTCTACGTTTTTTATTCAAACAGTTTTTAGTCACTGATTCTATAATGGAATAATTATATAATTATACGTAATTTTTAACTAAACAAGTAACTGCATAATTAGGATTCTTTCTAAATTATTTCCTTCTAAATTTTGAGAAAAAGTGCTTGTCTCTGAACAAAGAAGTCATGGGTTCGAATCGGGATCAAATGTAAACATTTTATGATTTAACGTAAATCAGTATCTGTTCTCATCACCATTCCAAGTTGGGATAAAAATAACTAGGCACACCACAAAGCTATTAAGGCTGAATTACATTATACTGATTTCGTCTAGATTCTAGTTCGAGATTCATCCGAGCAGTTCCTAGTAATTTCTAGTATAATGTAAATCAGAAATTCCTATCCGAGTTCCGTTTGATTTCCATCCTTTTTCCTAGTGTAGAACTATACGCCTGGCTCTATTTTTCTATTAGAGATTCGTACTAGATTTGTCTACGCATGCTCAGTTCAGTGTGCAGTCAGTTTGACCAATCTATAAAAGTTTTGGCTCGGAAAACATCAAAGATTTCCGATCAAAACTGAATAGTTTGGAAATAAAGCATGAAACTCGAACGAATCTTATGCCTATGGCACACCGGTCGAGGAGCATCGAGGACCATCGAGTAACTAACTCCTCGATGAAACGATAGAACGCACTCCGTCCTCGACGAAAAATAGGGGCGCCGCTATTTTCATCGAGTTGTTCCTCGATGAAACGAATGTATCTCATTTCAGACGTATCTTTTGTATTTGATTTCGCGCAAAACTTTGAGTTATTTGTCACCGATGAAATAGAAATCCATCGCGGACGGGTGCGTTCTATCGTTTCATCGAGGAGTTACTCTATGGTCCTCGATGCTCCTCGACCGGTGTGCCATAGGCATTAGATGGAAATTGAAGTAGAAATCTAGCATGAATCTAGACGAAAAAAGTATAATGTAATTCAGACTTTAGGCACCGGCTGGTGTTTGTAATAAAAGCTTGTAGCAGAGGGTTAAATGAAAGAACAGCCTTAATATAGAGTCAGTACTATGCAGTTATAAGTATAAGTAGCTAATTTAAACAAATAGCGCTCAACGTTCGCACTTCTAATTATTGAGATTGGAATTTTGTGGTAGCACTGGTTAGTTAATTTAGCACTTATACTTATAATTGGGTAGGTCTGAATCTAGCTTAGACGTTTGGACTGAATCTCGCCCATTGATGTGTGTCAATTAAAGTCAAAAAAGATATTGCAAGAGGTAACCTTTTTAGATATCCTTGTATTAAAACAAAGTATAAATAAATATCCCAGCCCACAAAATATTAGCATTTTAAAATTTGCATTAAAAACGGTAAAAACAAACCAAAATTAATTTCTTCTTTAAACACCGCGGGATTATAATTCACCTCAGTCTTGTTTCTTTTTGTAATAAACTTCTTAAGTGCAAATATTAAATCATCCTTAAATAACAAAACTTATTTACTTAACACGATTCGCTCGCTTGCCATTAATTCAAGAAAATTAAAAGTACGGCTGCGCTTTGTTTTGAAGAAGCCGTAGCCTAATCCAATTAGCAAACCCGTAGAAAAATCTGTACCACTCGTGTAACAATTAAAACAAACTATCGCATTATGTTGGCAACAATCGTAAATAACGGAAGTAATAAGGAAGCGTGCGGAACAGATGTGCGGCCAAGTTTCGAGCTGTTGTTACAAACTTTTTCAATATTTTGAAACTGGTTACAGATGACAAAAGAATGAGGGCAAAAACGCGAAAATGTCATCCTGCAAGCCGAGCGTCAGTTGTTTTTGTTTGAGATAAATATTGTTGCCATGTTTTATTAATACTCATTTTTACCTTCCGCTTACCTGTAAAGGAAGGTATTGGAATCATGCAAAAAATCGGGTTGTGAGTTTTAAGTTGATGAGCACGAATTAGGGTCCTTACAACTCATTTTTGATAGTTTCTCGATGATGTCTGTATGTATGTGTGTATGTGTGTGCGTGTGTGTGTGTGTATGTGTGTGGTCCGGGCCGATGCCGGATGTCGCATAACTCAAATACGAATTACCCAAAAAATTTGATATTTGGTATTTTACAATTGTATACGAATAGGAAGAGCACATCAGATTTTGGTACAAATATCTTCACCGGAAGTGATATTTTTTGAAGATTGAACAAGATATTTGTCAAAAATTTATATAAATTTTGATAAATATAATATTTATTTGTAATAAGAATAAGAGGCAAAGTTATTTGCACCTTACGTTATAAACAAGTTGTCTTTATCTGGTAGCATTAAAGAACTGCAGTAAAATTTAAAAAATAAATTTATCAGATAAAACGTTGAAATCTTGTGATCCATGTTCGGTTGATTTTTGTTTCTGCGTAAAAAATATTGACAGGTGAGACTGGTGACAAGTTGACATACTAGCGCCATATAAGTCATAAGTAAGATATTAAATGTAGTAATTCAACGGAGGATGGCTTCAACACCAGAAGAGTTTGCCTGTGAACGAATCTTTTGATTCAGGAGATGCAAATTTCTATGTTTGAATATTTTAGATTTTTATTTGTATATTTTAGGGACACCGGATTGTATACGTATACATTTATGTTTATAAGTCTAGATTTGGCGGAAGGTTGTGTGCAGGCCACTTCAGATTTTTTGAGTTTAAACTGCATTAGGTGTATACGGAATCCGTTTTAGTTATCCTGAATTCGAGATCCATTATCTGAGATCCGGTGGCCGAATACCATTTTCCGGAACCAAGAATCCGGTAACCGGAATTCGTCTTCGAAATATCTAGTATCCGGCTATACGGTAAAACGGGTAACTTTGGCACCCGCAACCTACTTTGGCACCTAACTGAATTTTTTTTTGTTATTTTTACATCCTTGTACGGAGTAAAAAAGAAGTATCGTAATCGCGAAAAATTTCGGTTCTCAGATTTTGACGGAAATATCAGTTTTGACCTTTTCTGAATCCATTATGACTAGTTTCGTCGTACGGACGTATGTGTGTTGCATAACTCAAATACGGTTAGACGTAGAAAAATTAAATTTTGTATTTAGGACTGTTATAGCATGTAGTCGTGCACCTCCTATTTTTGGTTGCGATCGTCCATGCCAAAGGGACACTATTTGGTATTTTTCGCATTATTTAAAAACGGTATGTCGTAGAAAGTTGAAATTTTGTATTTGAGACTCACGTCACATCTAATTGATCACCTAATATTTTTGGTTGCGATCGTGCGTGCCAAAGGGGCACTTTACTCTAGGTATTTTTTAGTATTTTCCTCATAAATCAAATACGGTTATTATATTTCTACATTATTCTACATTATAGTTATTAAGAAAAGTTTAATTGGCGTACAAGGAAGTCTTGTGGTGTCCACATCAATTTTTTTTATATCCGGAATAGTACTGCAGGTTCCAAAGACTGTAAAGGCGGGTTTACATTGGTCGTGTAAATGGTTTAGTTACTAGTACTATTAGCTCGCCAGACCGCTACTCATCCAATGTAGCCAACAGAAGCTAGTACCAGTACTAGTACTAGTACAAGTAGTTGGGGTAGTGAAGTAATTAACCTCACCTACGAGCCTTCCCCTTCCACATACATTCTGCACTATCCACTATACTCATCTCTGCACTATACCAATGTAAATAGTCACTGGTGATTAGGGATGTACAAGTATGTTTTGACGTCTCATTTTAAAGATAATTGTTTTATAGTTAAATTCGGTATTTTTACTTTATTAAAATGAAAAAGTGGTCTTAAACGGAGACAATAAAGTTTGTAGAACTATATCGTGATCATGAGTGTTTGTGGGATGTCGATAAATTTTGTTATCTTTACTTTATTTCGTTTAATAATAGATTTTGTAAGAGATGATATACAACCACGAAAAGAATTCATTTTGTCACCTACAGAACAACTTTTACTGGTACTAGAACTATAGCTAGTCGTCTAAATTGTATTTCTGCTGTAAACACCTACTAGCCTAGCGCTTATTGAGTATACTAGTATAGTCCGCTACTTGTACCAGTAACTGTCTCAGTTACTTCTCCATGTAAACGCGCCTTAATGGTAGATTTAGTAGCGTTTATCTTGATGCCATTATCATTAATCCATGTGACTAAATTAATTAAATCTTTATTGATAATTTCACACTGTACATTTAAT
Source organism: Agonum fuliginosum (assembly GCA_947534325.1). NCBI lineage: Eukaryota > Metazoa > Arthropoda > Insecta > Coleoptera > Carabidae > Agonum > Agonum fuliginosum. The sequence goes on along the minus strand of OX384034.1, from coordinate 2,821,309 downwards.
TGTCGCCAAAACTTGAGTTCCACCGGGTTCTGGCTTATTCGGATTGAAATATTCCGGATTTCGAATACTAATCCAGATATCCGAAATCCATTGCAGCTCTCTAGTAATACTACACCACATACTAAATCAAATTTACTTATCTACTATCAAAAAATACAACAAAATCCATCATCCATACTCACAGTGTCCGAAGTACTGCATTTGTCTTCTGGCCTGTTCGGCCCTGGCTTCCTGGTCCATGATGTTGTTGAGCATCTCTAGTTTGCGTTGCAGGTCTGCAGCCTCGGTGTTCTCAGGATCTGCAACATCACTTACTTCATTACAGAGGTGGACAGAGGAAGAACCACACAACATGGTGACTGACACAAGGTCGTACAAGGTTACAAGAAGCTGTGAGACGTGAACGTGATATGTGAAACTGTGAAAGTGTAGCGTGTTTGTGATAAGTGTAGTATATAGTTGGTAGATAGAATATAGAATAGAGTAAAAGATGAGAAGATCGAAATTATTTGTCGACTTATTTTTATTTCAATTCGATTTTCGATATAGAAGCATTTTTTCTTGGCGAACTTCAAAGAATAATAGCATATTCTTCAACAAGTGTGGAATGAAGCGTATTCAGCTCAAGTGGACAGTTTGTGAGGCGAGCCGTAGCGGAATAGTCATTCCAAACGTGTTGCAGACTATACTTTCTCTACGACTGTAAATTTAATTGCATTAAAAAACCTAACCTAGAACTATTAAAATAAAAATATATGTATTTATAAAATAATATTCTACATAAAATTAATAAATCTAAATGTATTTTAAAGTTATCTACCAACTAAAAACATTCAATAAAGTTAAATTATTAGAACTCGCCACATTTCATTCCATCACTAGTGACGGAATGAATCCATGTGATAGAATATGCCCATTCCAAAATTGAAACTGATATAGAATTCTTACATCATTTTCAATTATGGAATGGGTACATTCTAGAATTTGTTACGGAATGGATTCCGTCACTAGTGATGGAATGAAAAGTGGCGAGTTATAATAATTTAACTTTATTCGATATTTTTGGTTGGTGGGTAGCTTTAAAATACGTTTAGATTTATGAATGTTATGTAGCATGTTTTATAAATAATATAGTTTTATGTTAATAATTTTAGGTTATGTTTTAAATGCAATTTTACAGTCATAGAGAAAGTATAGTCTACCACACGTTTGGAATGGTTATTCCACTCTCGTGGAACCGTTAAACTCGCCTACGGCTCGCCTCACAAATTTTCCACTCGAGCTGAATATGCTTCATTCCACACTCGTTGCAGAATATACTATTCTATACGTGATACTTCTTAAATACCAAATCATTACATTTTTTATGTTACCATACATCGTTATTGGTTAAAATACAAATCTACAACGAAACAGTAGCTTTGAATTAATAATACTTTATTTTAGACTTCCATTATTTTTATTAGTAGTAGGTATCAGATTACCTGATGACGATAGTAGATATTAGCTTTCGAAACGTTGTGTATAATTTTGTAATTTTAATTTTTGTATTAAAGTACATACTAAAGATTGAAGTCCAAAATAAAGTATTATTAATTCAAAGTGAATCATTATCTTCTATATTTAAAAAATTAGCTTATTTTACATGGATATGTAGAATCAAAATCTTAAAAAATATACGGGGTGTTCCATTTAAAATAAGGAAGTTGTTGTCACTTCCGACTAAACAGGAACTATTAAAAATTCAGTATTTATATAGTTTAATGCGCACTTGAATGTAGTTTATAAACATATAATATAACAATATATTTGACTTCAAAATACATTTTTGAGGGTGCGCCTGTTTCAGGAAACTCCCGGTATATGCACGAAGTTGTGAATCACCCTGTATACTGCATCAATATCCCGCGATCATATCTGCATTTGGAATTCGTGCAACGTTTGAAGTCTAATATTAAGTTGTCCTGACTAGACGCCCCCCCCCCCCCCTATATTCTGTCTCTCGATGTTTTACCGTCTAGCGGCCCAGGATCATTACTTGGCTATAATCTGTGGTTATTATGAACCCGCCTGGCAGCGCACACGCTAATTAAGGATTATAGCAATAATGTATTAATCTTCCCGGCCGGAAGAGGAAGAGAGAGACTATTCCTCGCGTTTTTCTTTCGTTCGCCTAAATGGTTTTTATGAATTTGCATATCAGGATTAAGTTGAAAGTTGCTAGATTGTTTTAGGGAATTTATCTTCATTTTGAAAAATTTAAATTAAGGATTTGGGTAAGACGATTTTGACGACAATGATAAAGCAGAAATTGTGGGCCAACGCAAATATTTTGCAGTGCAAAATATGGGAGATGTTTTTATTATAAATATATTAAAATATTGCGTAAAAACGAACAACTTGTGTCAACATTATTGCCTTAAGAGGCCCGTCTACCTCCTAAAATCCAGCACAAAACGTACCAACGTAGCAAATGTTTTGTGGCCAGTACAAGAACGGTAAAATTGAATTTCAACAAGGATTATATACTTAAAGGATCAATTTACAGTTGTGCTTTTTAAAAATTTTAATAAAAAAATTGTACATGGTTATACAAATTTATGCAAACTTTACACGGTTATATCTCCTGATAGAAATTTATTTTAAAAATTTGAAAAAGGTACATCTGTAGATCCATTATTTCTCTATTAAATGTTAATAAAAACATTACCTTGAAGTCAATAATAAACTAGCAGTTTACTCGCAACGAAAACACTTGTACAGTATTTTTCAACTTGAAAATGACATTTCATTGTCAGATGCGGTAAAGTACGAGTTTTGGGCTGGTTTTAGGCAGTCATAGTAGTGAGGAAAAGAGTGGAATAGAAAAAAAGTATAATCGGGAGTATTCTAGGAATTCGGAAAAAACATAGACGAGCCGCTTCAGAGTATGAAAGAATCCTCAAAGAATCCTTATGTGGACAGGGTAGTTTAGAACCGAGTAGTTTTTAAGCAGAAATTATACCGGGTGTATCACATCTTCAATTGGAAAATTTGATAATTAGGTTTTCGTTTCTACACAGGAATTATATTTGAAATTTTACCAATTTCTATGGCTCAAATTATATTTACTTAATAATTTCACAAATGGCCAAATATTACTTTTAAATACATTTTTGACAGTTATATCATTTTAAATTAATATTAAAAATTAAAATTATACATGAAAGTCATATCCTCCAAGTTTGATAATATTAATTTGACGTTATGTCTTAAATTAATTAATGATACATTTTCGGACAAAAATTGTCCACTGTTTTCCTTTTCGGAAAACTTGGAAATAAATCGACGTGTTCTGATTCTATACGACTGAACTTGGCAGATATTATTAGTGCAATCTCACGCACCAAATCATTCTTTGTAAAGAAATGATCAATTCTATTTGTGAAGAAGCAGAACTAGCAGTAGCACAATAAATTGATTTCTGCAATAACAATACACTAATTGGCAATGTGAACAGCAACGTGTTCTTGATAATTGTATCAACTGTATTTCTTTCAGTACAGATGTCTGTAGTTTCTTAAAACGATATGTTTGTTTTAAAGAAAAGTCTCCGCAACAAAATGCAAAGGAAAATAAAAAGGATTGAAAATTCTATTTCTACAAGTTTTTAAAGCTTATATTCTATGGTAGGTGGTAGGTTAGGTACCTTGAAACAGGTCAAAAACGAGAATTTTATTTTCATATAATTGAACTTACAATTTAATTCGGTTTTCAATCCTGAACATTTCTTAAGGCTAAATACACTATACTTTTTTCGTCTAGATTCTAGTTCGAGATTCATCCGAGAAGTTCCTAGCCATTTCTAGTATAATGTAAATCAGAAATTCCCATCCGAGTTTCGTTCGATTTCCATACTTTTTTCTAGTACAGAAATATACGCCTGGCTCTATATTTCTATTCGAGATTCGTACTAGATTTGTCTACGTATACTTAGTTTAGTAGTCAGTCAGTTATTTGACCAACCTTTAAAAGTTTTGGCTCCTATTGAATATGAATAGTTCGGAAATAAAGTATGAAACTCGAACGAATATCGAATGGAAAATAAGCTAGAAATCAAGCATGAATCTAGACGAAAAAGTATAATGTAATTCAGCCTTTATACAGAGTGATCATAAATAATTTAAATTAAACTGTAATTTTTTGATATTTTAAGATTAGGAAGGTAGAAGGTGGGCTTAGTTCAGTAGTTCAGAGGCAGTGCAGATAAAACGAAGCAGTATGTTCAATCATTTAAAATCACTCTGTATTAATACATTTGTTCTATATTGAACAGAGCCGAAATTATTGTCATATAGTGTATAATATCATAACATAAGTGATTAAATTTTGCTGGAAAAATTTCAGATTGTTACGAGAGTTGTTGCCTAGCAATTTATTGAGTGACATTGACAAAAAAAAATCACGAGCTGTCAAGCGAACGATTTTTAATGACTGTCACGAAATAAACTCTCGTAAAACAATCTGAAAATTTTGCCAAGACAAAATTTAACCACGAATGACATTCGGATGACAATTTCACGAATAAAAAAGTCAATTTTGACACTAATTAAATATCATGTTGAAGTTATTTAAACCTCAACAAATTTTCACTTATCAAAACTAATATATCATAGTTACGAAAATACAGCAGTCTTTTGGCTAGAGAGGTGCGAAAAAATTTGTGTGAGGGTATTTTGTCAAAATAAAACAAGGTAGGTTAAAATCTTGAAGTTTTGTTGGCTTAGAAATGTATGGAATAGTCATCTGAAAATTTAACCATCGTATTTCCTATGGTCCATAAAAAGTATGCATCCGGTTTAAAACTATATAATAATAATATTACACCAAATCAATTATGAAATATATCCGATAATACATTAATAAATGAATATTTGACACATGAATACTCTATTCAAAAATTAAATAAACAAAATATCCGTCGCATTAATTAATAACTATAAGCCACAAAATTCCCTTTTCAATACAAAACCACCGTAAAAACAATTAAAACACTACGGATTAAAACGTCAAACGTTTCATGAATAATTATATTTATGAACTCCGCTGTATATTTCTGTTCACAAAACACTACCTACCCCGCGTTTTTGGCAGAACTGATTTGAACTCTGGGTTGCGCTTATATCACAAAGAAAATTATTGTTTTTCATGCGAGAAATTCGCGTGTTTGTTGAACTTCTACGAGTAGAAATACATCGAAGTCTGGAATACGGAACTTAAAATTGAGCACGAAATATTGATGGAAGAGAAGAAATTATATAAAGAAAAAGGAACATAAGTAAAAGAGAATTATATCCAGGCACGTGGTGAACCAATGAACACAACGTAAGCAAATCGGATAGAAATAGAAATCGATTAAGAAACTTTTGAAACAATAACTGTAAGCAGTTGACTTAATCTGTGTTCTGTAAAGTTGACCAACGGCATTTCTATACATGGTGTTCAACAACTTAGGACAAAAAGCGTAGTAAATTAATCTTTACGGGTGAGTTGGAAAGTTTGGGAGGCGAGTGACGAAGGAGCAAAGGGGCTCGTCTACCTATTTTGCGAATTCCTAAAATACTCTCGATATTACTTTTTTTTCTAATTCACTCTCTTCGCCACTACTACGGCTGCCCAAATCCAGCCCGAAACTCGTACTTTACCGCATCCTAGCTATATGCAATGTCATTTTGAAGTTGAAAAATACTGTAAATATGGCTTCAGTATTCTCATAATAACTTCTGTATTTTTTAAAGAAATTAATTAAAACAAAAATTATTCGAAAAAGAAAGGTTAGCTGCAGGCTTCCTGCTATTTAAATTTTTCTTTCCATTTATAATCATATCAAATCGAATCAAATAATGACAAAAAACGTCCTTTTACTTCAAATTCCTAGGCCAAAGACAAAAAATAAAAAATTATAGGCATTAATAAATTCTTTGTTAATACACTATGTAAACGCATCATATATATTTCAATTATAACTAAAGTAAACGTGGGAGGCGTACACCTCTGTAACGCTGTCAAATTTTAGGGTAGACGAACACCTTAGTTCAGTGAGCACAGTAAAGGTTATTTGCAAGCGTTCCGCGTACTAAATTTTATTTCTACCTTCACAGCGTTTTTCTGATAAATTAACCTTATAATTATAGGAGACTTGTAATATAGGTTTAAGCTTTAAACCTTTAATAACTCATTTACTTAGTTACCATAATACCTGTAAAGTGTCATTTACACAGAAGGTGAAAATAAAAATAGTTTATTGGGCTAAGTATTTAAAAAGTTATACCTATACTCATCGTATATTTAACTTTTAGGTTTATCATCTGTATCTCAATGAATATTATTCAATATGTTTTCATTTATTTAAATAATGATGATCATTTACTATTCATAATTTACTAAACTAGATGCATATACTATTAATTTCTATGGTTTGGTTTATAATGGATGTAACCGATTATCTTTTCAGTATTCTGTAAACTATATGCGTTTCTAGGTTACGGTTCGTAAGCGCACGGAGCCGTAACCTTAAAACCATGTATTAATCTTTACAGAATACAGAATAAGTAAGCGGTTAAATTCACTAAAATAACCTTAACTATACAAATATATTAGGACCAGTGATTAAAAATGCAAATAAGTATTATATTTATTATACAGTAAGATCTGAAAGAGAAATAAGAAAAGAAAAATGAGTGTACATCATGAAATAAATGACAAGAAGATTCTGAAAATTGAAGAATATGTAAATAAGTATGGTTTGTTTATATGTGCTGAAACCACTCCTGCCAACCTTCCATCCCGCAGGAATATTTCTACAAGTCAGTGAAAAGTTGGCAGCAATTTGCATCTTGAGAAGATGCGCCCATTTGTCGAAGCACATAGCAGTGTAACATATTTACAAAATGACTAAATTATACTTATCGTAAGAAGTTTACTTAAGTGAGTGGTGCGACAATAACACAAACATATGTGACATTTCCAAATGCCAGCTTCGCGCGTTGAGTAGAACAGTTTTGCATAAATTTTGTAAACATGCTGCGATCCAGGACCGTACAGTGATAAATAGTGACAGGGTGTTGGGTGACACGCTTAATTTTATTAGGAATCTGTCTCACTATCACAAAATTGATTTAATAACAATTTTTACCCAACTTGCATGTGCATAACTTGACAAACTATGTTTCCATAACAATTTAAGTTCAAATGCAGTCAAGCCAATTTGACTGCACAAAAATCTCCTCTGTGGTGTACTCGCCACTAGCAACTGTGACGGCTGGTAATTTCACAAACATCAAAAGAAACATCTAGTCCTGTGACTCACAGACAGTACCTATGTAGGTAAGGCTGAAGTTGGGTTAAAAGGCGTAATAGATTCTTAAGTGTGGCAGCCTTACATACAGGGTGTTTCATAACTTTGAGTGCATACGTTAAAGATATGTTGCTTGATAAGCTGATTACGAATAAAAAAGAATTTTTTTAATTCAAAAAATTAAGGGTAGTTTACCTGCAGCTTTTTTAGTACTGCACTATTAAACACAAACAATAGAAGTAGGTAATCAACAACTTAAATTACATAATTATTTACGTTATTAGCAGTTATTTATAATAGACATTTCGTTTAATTATTAACTTTTAACATAACTATCCATGCAGTGGTAGTGGCAACAAAAACTGGGAAACATGGAAATTAATTTTTCGACTTAAAAATTCTTTTTGATTCGTATTCACTAGCATATCAAACAACATGTACCCTTAACGTATGTACTCGAAGTTATGATACATCCTGTATGTAAGGCTGTGTGTGCGGTTACCAGTCGTCAATACATGCGGTTGTTAGTGAAGATGAAGATTACACCGCAGGAAAGATTTTTGTGCTGTTTAAATCTTGCGCCGGATTGGATTTGAACCTGATTTGTCAAAACTTCAGTCACTTGTGTTTTCTTCAGAACATACGAACGCTCTAGCATTAAAACTAGATGAATCGAAAAAATTTCTTCATTCTTATCCTACAGGGTGTTAAAAAAGAGTCAAAAACTTGAGGGAATAATCGATGTGCAGATTCTAAATCAAAAATAATTTTTTGAAAATTAGTAAAATTGAGGATAAAGTTTTTTTAAGTGAACATGATGTTTAGTGCCATTTGTCAAGAAAGTATATTTAATTAGTATTGTAATGAACTATTATCACGCAACTAAAGTGCTTTAACACATAAATAAGGTAGGTTCTTAAAAAAGATTTCTTGTGAACAAGTGACACTGTTCATTTTAAAAATCTTCTCATTAATGATGGGAAATTACTTGAATAATCACACAGCACATATTCTTCTTCTTACATAACTGACGTTTTAATTTATTTAAATCTTCTTCAAGATTTGTATCAGATCTTTCTAACCCTGAAGAAGGTTAAAGTGCACACCAAAACGTCGTTTATGTAATACTGAATTTTTAAATAATTTTCACCACAGTCGATTAAATTAGTCATATCTTATCCTTAATTTTTATGAAATTAGAAAAATTCTTTTTGATTAAGAATCAGGACATCGAAATGTATACACTCTCAAAGTTTTTGATTTTTGAACACTCTGTCTCCAGTCATCAGAAACTCATCATTCCTCGTGATAGTGGGACCTTTTCCTTGTTTCGTGCTTGTGCTGGTAGTTCTGGCCACTTGTAGATGGCACTGCGGTCGTGTATTGATCGTAATGGCGCGGGAAACAGAGGACGAATGAGACGTGAACGTAATGCCGTGATGTGATGGTTTACATGTACACATAACATACAACTCCACTTGTGTAGTCTGTGGATGTGAGGCGGCTTATTCGCTGTATTTGTGTTGTGTATGATGGGCTTTCAGGGGCGTAACAGGTTGGTTTTACATGATGAATATGATACTTGGAATATTTAAAGGACAGTTTTTCTACAGTGGAATAAAGAAGATTAAAAGCTCAAATCGATACCAAGACAATTATTTTCCTAAATCGAGTCTACCGACTGAATAATACAAAGCATATTTTTTCTAGTCTGAAAATTCAGTCTCCAGGTAAAATTGTATCTGTCACCAAAAATCTTATTTAATCGTTAAGCCTTGTTCACACATGGATTATTTGAAGATTCTTGCTTCTAAATCCTGGATAAAAAATTCACTATTTCAAGCTATCAATGAATTAGAAATTCTTCGTCTCCTAAACTCATTGAAGATTCAATTTAGTGGCGTCGCTATTTGACAGGCAATTCTCACCAGGATTATTTTTCTCAAAATTTAGAATCATAGAAAAATCCTCAAAGAATCCTTGTGTGATAGACCAAAAATTTACTCCAGAAATCGAAAGTACTTTAAATTTAATTTATAGAAAAATAGTTTATTCTATCGTCAATTTTTGTCTCTATCTATCTATCTATCAGGAATGGCTAAAAAAATTATTTTTGAAACAAGAAAGGAACAAGTCTGGAAATGAATGCGATGAGAAAAATTTGAGATGATTTTTTTTCGTATCGACTTGTCTCGTGGCATTAGTAATGATTGTAATATCTTATCCCGAATTATTTTATTGAATCAAATTTTACATTCCTGGGTTATACCTATATCAGAATAAAGCCCTGTTCAATAATATAGATTATTTGAGGATTCTTTCATGCTTTTAAATCCTGGAAAAAATAATTCACTGTTTTGAACAACATTTTTTTATTACATGACACACCGTTTGGAAGTTATATATATTTTTAAATGTAAGGGTGCCCCATCCAAATACTGTGGAGGTATCCCACCCAAATACTGTGGGGGTGTCCAAATTTAATAGGTACTGTGAAGTAACCAATCAAAATCCTGTAAGGATGTTCCATCTAAATACTGTGGGGGTTTCCCATCGAAGTACTGAATTCATCTTTTCAAGCCTTATTGAAGATTCAATTTAGCGTCGCCGCTATTTGACAGGCGATTCTTACAAGTTTTTTTTTTCAAAATTTAGAATCATGAAATAATCCTCAAAGAATTCATGAGTGAAGATAACTGATAGTCTTAACAGAATAATATCGCATCAAAAGATACAGTTTTATTAGTTGTTATATTTTATTCCTTAAAAATGATATGGTACAATGGTACAAATTTAACACACGTACAATTCATTTAAAAAAAATCCACCCTGTCACGCCTCTGAAATTACCCACAATTCTACCAAACACCAGAACACCTATAGCAGCCTTCAGCCAAGCACACCGTACAGTGTACAACATCCTTAATCTCTGTAGCCACCCCTTCATGTTCATACAGCACAACAATACACAACAAACACACAAACAAACAAATGAAACATAGCAGATTGCAGAGCTCGATGCCTGTAGCGACGTACAGGCACAGACAGAAAGACAGACAGACACACAGATCGCCGCAAGGACGTGCTGCGAGTGAAGTTAGACTCAGGTGATAAGAATGACACGAGAAATGACGTGACGTGTGACACAGTCGTGAGTGAGTTGAAACAGAGAAACCAGTCACATCATTAAAGTGAAACCCATGGCAGAAAACAGTCATAAACATTGATTCCGCACGCTATTCTATAGCGTTTCTTGATTGTTAAACATCAAAATAATAAATAATTTATGTTTGAGAGGAAAAATAATTTTGGCACCCATACTGCAATTTTTGCGCGCCACTGTACAGCTTTTATTTATAAGTGAATTAACTTCAAAATTTAGTATGTTCTGAACAAAGCTTGGATCTGCGAAATAACCGATCGAATTTTTGAAATTCGTTTTAAAATAGAAGATATTGGTGATATCAAAATTCAAATTAACATATTTCGATTTGAAAACAAAATTTTAAAATTCTACATCGACCATTTTGTAGATTGTACTTTTATCTTCAACAGTATCTTTAGATTGTTATATTTAACAAAACAATAAACGCTGTGGAATGGCGCGCGAAGTTCATATTTTTGGCGTTTTCTGGCGCAGTAGAGGATCGTCTTAATGATGATATGAATAGTTCTTTAGTGTCGTCTGAAAACTGTGCCAATTATGTCTACGATAGATTGTTGTCGAAAGCATCTCTGTGAAAGAAACAGCTAAGCTCTAAAAGCTCAAGCTCTAGAATAGATTGCACATTTGTACGTCATCACACTGCACATTCTTGTGTGTCAAAGGGTGTCGGAATGCTCAAGAATAAGATTTCAGTGTCAGAGATGAACTGGTCACAAAAAAATTGTACCAATAATTTCATGATAAATGTGAATGGTACACAAAGTTGCTCTATCGTTCTCATTATGTTATTTTTCATGAATCTATATCCTATATTTTGAATAACCAATATTTAGAAATAACTTTTGGTTCATACAATTCATAAAATCTATCTAGAATTTGTTTCTTCTCAATCAAATTATCAAAGTTAGAAGAAAATAAATATTTTGTTGTTGTGAAAGAGAACACTTTTAATTAATTATCTAATACAAACGATAGAAAAATTAGCTAGTTGAATGTGACTATTAAAATTAGGTTTGTTTCAATTTTTATCAGAACAATGAGTGTATAAGGTAAATTAATAATTTGGGTTTAATTCTTTAAAGCTACGTTTCGGCCTCTTAACATAAACACTGTTTTAGTTTTAAGACTCAACCTTAAGATGTTTGACATACGTAGATGCAGCTGATCGTTTCCATCTACTGTTTTAAACATTGTCATAGTTTTTGTCGAATGAGGAATAGATCAGCCGCCTTTATGTATGGTAAACATCTTAAGGTTATGTCTTAAACTTAAACTCAGTGTTTATGTAAATAGGTTAAAACGGTGCTTTATTATATTTATTTTTTTAAACAAAATTTCATTGACATGAATCGGCCATGGAATGTTTAATAATATCTTATTCTTATATTACGTAAGTCTACCCTCGCCACATCCTGTGTACGATGAAATTTACCTACTCAATACAAAATACAAACATCTCAGAAAATTAGATGGGATAATTACCAAATTATTAACATTGGGATGTTACATTTATAATGTTACTAATGGCGGCCATTAGCAATCGCTAGGATATTACTAGGATGTCAATGCGCAAATATAGCAAATAGCACAGCAGGATGTTTACATTCTTGAAATGTTTTGGAGATTATATTTTGTCAAGTGGGACGTTGCTTTCAATAAATAAATAATTAGAATTAAACCCGTGTTTATTTATTACCCTAATAATTGCAAATTTATTTCAATCAATAATGTGTGTGTTATAAAAAATTATAACCATCAATAAGAGGCCAGTTACTTATTAATCATGAAGTTTTAAAATAAATTAAAGAAATTGTGCCATATAACAAGACACATTATTATCAATCCAAAATAATTGTTTCAAACTATACTCTGTTCCACGAGACCTTTCATTAAAGTGACGCAAGTTTATGTTGTTTCGAGCGTCGTGATTGGTTTCTCGAGCACGTGCTAAATTCCTAAAGCAATCGTAGCGTTATGCATACGGTTGAGAGCCAATCAGGATGCACGAAACCACGTGCTCATATGTCCCTTTAATGAAAGGTCTCGTGGAATATAGTAAACACTAACTGCGTGTGAGTATTGACAAATGAAACAATTATTTTATGTTATGTGACAATTTTTTCCAGTTCACCCCTGACTTCTCTATCAACAGAGCATACAAGTTGCCTTGTGAAACAGGTGCCGAGGCCAACACTTATCCCACTGCCCAGGCCAGACTATAACTAATACCCTTTGCCTTCCAGCGAGAAATATCGCCCAACTTACTAGTGTTAACTAGCAAATAAATTTCATATTTGCTTGGTTAGTTTTCAAACGCAGTCGAACAAACTGCCCAATAGGAGTAAAACAAATATTTGATTTTGTTGCTCATGTTTTAAATTTCCAGTTTGTAGTATAAAATGATTACTTTAGCGATTGGACTGTAAATATAAACAAAAGTGTGTTATTTCGATTGATTGTTTGCTTTTGCTATTTTTGTATTTACTATTATGAGATTGTACGTTTGTAGTAGCTTTTACAGAAAAAAAAATATTAGTTTCATGTGTATTATTATATTTTAATGAACTGTTCCTAATGGAATTTATAACAATAATTTATGTGACAATATATTTAATATTTATAATATATTTGATACTTCAAAATATATGCTAAATAAATTATATTTATTGTTTAATTCTGGAAATGTATATGTTTTGTCATATATTAATATTTACTACATAGGTATATCAATAATAAAACAATACGAACAAGCTTTAATTATAAATAAATAATTTTATTGGAAATTTCAAATTTTCCAAATTGTAACTTATTTTAGAAACCTTACCCGATATTGAACTACGGATTGCGGCATAAAATTTTGGTATTTCCCGGAAAAACTTTTTTGGTAAAAAAAATTTGGTTCCCTACTTTCTTTTTCGGTAACAAATTTAATGGCAACTAAATAAAGTTTATCTTTTATCGTTTTTGTGAATTAAGGGTAGCACATTTTTGAGAACCAACAAAATTTCAAAAGTGTGTCTATAAATTTATTTGGAGTTCATAAAATACAATGCAGCAAATCGAAGTTTGATGTCTCGCTTAATCTTTGATATATGCAGCAGCCTTACAGTTGCGTTTTTGAAAAATCGGATAAATATATCGAAACCCGGTTTACGCCAATGGGTTTCTAGGTTCTAGATTATCTAACAAATTTAATCTAGTCTATATTTTCAAAAAATAAGTGTACTAAAACTAAAAGGGAATGGGTTAAACATCAGAAAATAAAATTGTAGAATATACATGCACAGAAAAGTACATGTACAATAAGATTCAAATCTAGAAAATTTATACATAAGAAAATACCTGCATAAAAGGATTCATTCGCAGAAAAATACAAATCCAGAATTTTAGATTTAGGATAGATGCAAACAAGGCATGCGACCGAAAAAAATCGGTTAAAGGTTAATCGAAATCGAGAACGTTATTTTTAAATCGGTTTTTATCAACTTAACTAATGTTTTATTGAATTTTCGAGACGAGAAATTTAATTATTCTCGTCTCGGTCATTACCAGGGTGTTCTCATCTCAAAGAACTCGATTTTCGCCTCGTCTCAATTTCTCGAAAAAATTTTGCTGCCATATACTCGTATACTTGAAAAGCTAGAAGTAAATTTATGAACTTTTTGTACGTTTCTATTAATTTTGCACTCAATTTATGTTTTATCAATATAATATTTATATGAAAACCAAAAATGCTGGGAACGAAAAAGAGAAAAATATCAACTTTTTTTTAAATTCTCGAGAACTAGACCAGACGAGAAAATTATAGGTTCTCGTTTCTTAATTTCGAGACGGCATCACTACAAACTAGTTTTTTTAGATTTGCATCTTTCTGTGTTTTGCATCTTCCTAGGTTTGTATTTATGTCGAATCTAAAATTATATATTTTGGATCTTTTAATTCAGGCATATAAATTTTCTAGATGTTAATCTTCTTGTGCATACATTTTCCTGTGTTCTAAAATTCTAGAATTTTATTTTCTGGTGTTAAGTAGTCACCCAACTAAAACTTGAAAAACGTTTTCTGATCTACGAGAGCATCAGTCACACAATCTCATTATCCGCGTTGTTTCAGTTTTCATCCTTGACCTGTTATCTCGTCCTAACGAAGGCGGGTAGGTTATAAATCTAGCCTGGGCATTGTGTAGCCGGCATGTGACTTGTGCTGTTTGTTACACTTGAAGTTACCTAGATGCCCATAGTGGGCGAAGTCGCGGCTACTGGAAAGCTCTGTTTCCCGCAGAATGCTCTGCCACCCTGTCGGGGGGTCGCAGCGCCCTAACAAACACCCGTCAGCCATCAAACAGACCTAGGAAGCTACACAACGGGTCCGCAACCAAACAACATCGACGGGAGAAATGGTTGAGTTGAATAAGCGCATTTGGCCTTTATCACATTGGAAAAGCGCATAAAACAACATTGGAAAAGCGCATAAATTGTAGTTGCATAAGCGCAGAAGTGCACATTTGAAAAGCACAATGGTTTTAGGTTAGTCTGCGGCGTACTTTAAAAAATAACTCGAGGACTGCGCGCTCCAACTGGGATAGTGACGATCTGGACTAACTTGTTATGGTCAGAAATCTCATTTTCGAGAAATGCGCTTTTTCAATGTTATGATCTGCGCTTATTCAATGTTTTGATCGGCGCTTATTCAATATAAATTTTCTGATTATATTTCTGCGCTTTTCCAACGTCTTAATGACTAAAAATGCGCTTTTACCACTCACCGGGGAAAAATATACCATGTTTCTTTAGTTTCTTAAGATTGGGAGATTAAAAATTATAATTTGAATGAAAAAGTTGGAATCTGAATCCTGTAAAGGCTTCAGGATTCTTGTAAATTTATAAACCACTATGGCGTAGACATCGTAATTCAGTTTCTTTAATTTTATTTATTTATTGTGCTCAACCAACAAGCTGGTATTTGAATGATGTTGACATCGCATAATCTATTGAAAAACATGAACCGATGTTTATCCTATTATATTATTGTGACATATGATGTAACCGCTATCAACGCTGATGATGAGAAGGGTTATATCTCGAAACGTCCGTAAATAAATAAATAAATTCACAAGGATCCTGAAGCCTTTACTGATGCAATAAAAATTATAATATGTGTTTTTTTTACATTGAGATAGTCACTAAATTATGTAATCACAAAGCAGGAAGACTGGATTCCGCCATATGATCGTTGGCAAAGAACCATATTATGATCGGTTCCTTCAAAATTTTTATACAGATTTCCACTTAACATGAATCGTCCATGGAAAGTTTAAAATATTTTATTCTTGTACTTGAAGTGATATTACGTAAGTCTATCCTAGACACATCCTGAGTATTACATACTTAATACAAACATCTCAGAGAATTAGATGAGACACATAATTGGGATATTATTACCAAATTTCGAACATGTAACATAGATAATGTGACTAAGAACGGACATTTGCAATCGCCAGGATATAAATAGAATGTTTATAGACAAGTATCGCGTATAGCAAGTAACAAGCGTGATGTTAACATTCTTGAAATGTTCTGGGGATTTTATTTTGTCAAGTGGATCAAAAATTAATTTGAACGAATTGAATTGTCAGTTTTTTGTTGTTGAAAGTTGAAAGTACAAAAGACATAGTTTGAAATTCCGGGAACATCGTCAACTACGATGCTTAAAGCTTGAACATTCCTAAGAACACTATAAAAATTAATTTAATTTAGGTAACTATTCAATAGGAACATAATAATTATAACCCAAATGGTAGACGTTAATGTTACCCGTGATGCTACCATAGTGGAATGTAAAAATTTTGATTCAGTGATAATTTTGTTAATTTCTGGAATTGAACTGTGGATACCTACATAAAATTCTAGAAATTAATTATAGAAATTGACGAAATTTGATAATGCACTCATAAATTGAAAGTAATAAATAGAAATATTAGCAATAGTAGATTTTTTTGGATAAGTTTTCTGTGTATTGCTACAATTAGGAATTATCCAAGCGGGTGATCCCATATATGAAATTTTGATCCATATTTCATTATTTACAAGTAGATATTAAAATTTTTACTAATATCCGATTAACAAATTACTTTTTCATTATTGTTCTTAACTATAAACGAATAATTTTAGCAAAATTTTACATATTTAAATGAAAAGAACTAAGTTTACAGTAAACGCATAGATACCTATTCATTTAATATGCCCGAGGCAAAAATAAAACTAGCTCATCCTTTGATGCTAAAGAAACATGGCACATGGAATACATCTCTTTGAAAGAGCTGTTACACAGCAATAATAACATTTATCAATGTCCAATGTGGTGTTTGGTTGGAACACAAAGCACAATATTTTTCTAAAACACCGACGCGCTAGCGCTATTCTATTCTATTGGCTATCAAAACGTTAAGAGTAGAACTGTCCACGTCATAAACACTACGAATCATTAATTAGAATTTGGCATAATAGACGATGTAGAACGTACGAGTACATCGATTGCTGATAGAGCAACGTTGACAATAGTCTTATTGGTTTCGTGCAGTAGCTTCCAACATAATCGTTATATTGTATTATTCTTTATGCAACGATATTTTATAAATTACATTAATTGTAGAGAGGATATGTTTTAAAGCTGTATTCCTTTTTGTCATTCCATACTAGTATCAATAATTATTTTCTTCAACTAAATTAAATGGAACTGTTTTACTTAGGCGTTATTTTTTTTAACAACGGAGCCTTCTTCAAAAAAACAAGACTTTTGTTTCAATATAAATTAGATTTCGCTCAATATGAACCGAGTTAGTAAATTGTGTGTTGATTTTTCTAAAAGGAATGGATTAATACTTAGCATAGTGAGAAAATAAGTAAAATACTACCACCCGAAATTAAGTGATTTATATTATAATATTGAAAACAGTATGGGCCAAGAGCTAGCGGTCAAATTAGTGTAGACCTTTTATTAGTCGTGATATTGAAGGATTTGGGCCTTGCATATTTGCTGAAGAAAGGAATGTCCATTCTGGTCCCAAATGGCCGGATTATGATTCCTCAAGTAATATAATAATAAATGACATTTTATATGTTTATAACTTTCTTAATTTATATAATTTCTATTTACTAAACTCATCTTTTCATACTTGAGCCAAATCCGGCCATTTAGGACTGCAAACGGACATTCCTTCTTCAGCAGATATACAAGACCGAAACCTTTCAATTTCATGAATAAAAAAATAAAATGTGGCCTTTCTCTTTACCATTTACTCGTATAGAGACAGAAAATACGGGCCAGCTCGAAGCATACATGACGATAGACAACGGTAACGATGGTAACGCACAGGCCCAGTAGTGATCTTTCTCTCTCGCTCAAGGTAAACAGAAATGCCACGAGTCTACAGTACTGCTAAGATAAGGAGTGTCCACTCCTTTGTTTATATTATACTTTGTGGTCCACACTAATTTGACCGCCGGCTTTGTGTCTAGTAGAAGAATTTATATTTATACAAAATATGAATACTGAAAATTTATATTATAAATCTATGTTTAACATCATCTGGTAGACGTCCATATTCATAAAAAGAAATAGATACAAATTAAACGAAATCAGAACACGTTTTGTAGTAGGTATCCAAACACACGAATTTTTGTACGATTATATGATTCCATACCCATAGGCTAATGGCTAAAAGTATAAAATGCGATTTGATATGCGTTATTCATTGTCGAGATACAGCTTTAAAATCCCGCCCTTTCCACGTAATGTTGGCAACTTGTTAACAAATAACTCCTCATTACAAAAAACAAACCAGGATATAAATCCGCTTGTGTCAGCCGCTGCACATTACGCTCTACATCGCCCATATGCAAATCCACAACAAAAACTACGCCAGACGAAAGCAAAGCGGCCCATCGCGTTCCCCGTCCCTACTTTGAAGGAACAACACCAACACCGAATATTCAAACACCAAATAGGTTTACAGAATATTTTGTTACAGAATCATCCATTAGCCGAATATTCAAAACAGTTATGTCTTGATGCATCTAGCGGAGTCACCTGACCTGATGATGATCGAAAGATCGAAACGCATAGTGAGCCACTTAGTGCTGAGTTTTGTATTTTGTATATTGGCTTGTTTGATTTATAGCATTGAATCTTACATTATATCGATCTTTTTATTACACTTTACGCCGTACATTTATACAGCATACAACACTCAATGAACGATTTTGTTGAATATATTTTTTATTCGAAACGATAAAATTATATTTTATCGACGAAAGAACAGTATTAATTAACAAGCGACGAATTTAAATAATTTTATCATAGTGTATAAAATTATTATTTTTTCTATAGCTGACGTTAATTTTAAATTAAATTATTATAAAAACACAATTTTGAAGTTTGTAATGTTTTTATCCTACTTTTTTCACAAAGTGGATGTGAAAATAAATTTTGAAGAAAAAATGTGAAAGTACGTTATCTACCCTTGCTGTTAAAGTTTTACTTTATCTACCCTTGCGGTTAAAGTGTTACTTTATCTACTCAAAATAGTCGATAAAGAAACACTTTAAATTCAGCTATAAAAATGTAATTTATTTTATGAAAATTTCAGTATAAAGAACGTAATTACAGAGTGCAATTTTTTTTATAAAATTTCAAAATAGTATGTAGAATACTTGAATTAACGCGTGCTTAGCTAAAAATATTTAGAAGTTAAATTACTTTAAAAAAGGATACTCTGTGTTTATCGTTACAAAACACAACCCGATAAAGATCTAAAATTGTACATGATTCTACATACAAACATATAGCTCGAATATAATATTTGTTACGTCTTTCACTCAACGTATGTGCGGTACTAGCTATATAATGTGCGGGTAATAGCTTATAATGTCCACTCACGGCAAGGGTATACTCATCGTAGTAAGTGGAGAGTACACTACACGGGAGTTATACTGGAATATCTTTTGTATAAACAATAACCAAGAAACGAGCGTTGCATTATATTTTTAGATAGGTACTTTTAAAAAAACGATATTTCAAAGACATTTAGTGTTGAAAGCTTCGAAATTTAATTTAGTTTCTTTAGTTGTCAGTACCTATAGAGTAAAATTCAAATAGCTAGAACCCAGCGCGAAGCACGAATTCTCGCCTTAGAGAGAGAAACAT
This sequence comes from Agonum fuliginosum, assembly GCA_947534325.1. Taxonomy (NCBI): domain Eukaryota; kingdom Metazoa; phylum Arthropoda; class Insecta; order Coleoptera; family Carabidae; genus Agonum; species Agonum fuliginosum. Next base: position 2,801,603 of record OX384034.1, on the reverse strand, counting down.
AGATGATAAACAAGAGGAAACTACGGTACTGTCTGTTCTACAGAACATCAGCTTCAATATCTACTGTTATTCTCATGTTGCCATTCGTAGTGTTTTGCTTCGTGTAACCCTGCGAATTTTGTAATTGATTGTGATTGAGTTATATTTTAGTTTTCTTTGAAAATTAAGTGAAGTGCAGCGCAGCATATACTCGCTAGTTCCGCTTTTATAAAACGGACAGTACATGACAAGCTCTGCCTTCTCGCGCAGTCCAGGGTCATAGCTATTTGAATTTTACTCTACAACTAGAACCCTGTTCAATTTTAGATCGTAATGAGTATTTTTTGCATCCGGTACAAGTTTGAAATTTTTTGATATTAAGAAGAGAAAACTTTAAACTTGTCAGAACTCGAAGATTTATCCATTTTCGAGTAAATTCAACCGAGTTATGGCGATATAAAAATTCGGAATTTTGAGTGCGTTTTGTTTGCCCAGTGTATGAATGCAGTCCTGAAAACGCCATTCTTCCAATAGACCTGTTTTTGTATTTTGATTCTGGACAGGAATATTCTGTAACCCATTCGGTGTTTCTAACCCAGTGGTCGACTCCACACCTGTACCACTTCGCCCCTACATCACAACATGTTTATCAGCACTTGGAGGTCGAAGTCATCACCTAGTGTGAACGATACCTACCGAAGGGCAGCTCGAAGCGGCAGTCGACGAGGAGCGAGTGTCCGGTGGGGTTCTTGGTGCCCACCACCTCCCCGTCCCGCATCACCAGCTCCGCCTCCAGCGAAAGCCACTGCCCAACGCCGTCCTGCAAGAAGAACAAGGGTTAGAGAGAGATGGGTGGGGTAAAGCCAGGACCACACAGGCAGCGTTCGAAGAACGCCGACCGACTGTTTGGCAAATGTGAGTTTTTGACACAAATCAAAGCAGAATAATATTTGCCATGTGTGTATACTTGTGCTCGCCATATTTGGCGAACACAATCAGTTCGGCATTCGGCGAACGCCGCATGTGTAGCCCCGGCTTAAGGCTAGCTAGGTATGCAACTGGAACAAGAACAAGAGGAAGAAATCAAATTTCTTTTTACGATTTGTTATTTAATGTGACGTTTAAGGTGGTCCTCTACTCATAACATAAAACAGTCAAAAACATTGACAAACATTACAAAAACTTGAATATTGACTTGTTGTATTTTGATTATAAAAATATTGAAATACTGCAATATCAGCACATTTGATTTTATATCAGAATCAACATTGAAGAATCTAAGTCTAATAAATTTTATTATAAAGATGAACGTTTTTCTTCAAGTAGAAATTTTATTTCTTCAAACTTAAATGCTTACTATCTATATGAACTTTGGCGGAATACTGTGCACATTTATTTTCTGTAGGTACATACAGTAAATAGAGTGAAGGAAATTAAAAGATTTACACAATATTCCTCCAAATTCCTACAAATATGCTTCTAAAACGCAACATCATGTAGAACTGCTAAAAACTTTAAAAATCAAATTAGTTTTTTAATTAATAAACTATTTTTTCTACAGTCATGTTAAAATCTAAACTTATCAAATCATTTAAAATAGAAAATCACATTATACTTATACTATACTTATATCGACAATTAATTGTAATTATGTACGGTAAAAATGATTATATTTTTTTTTATTTTTGAAGGGTAACTATCTTTCAAATTTGCATGCATGAATCGTTCTTACCACGAAGTATAATATTTAATATATGACAAGAGTGGACACTCGGGCGAATGAAGTGTGGCCTTTCTGTTTACCTTTTAGAGAGAGATATAAAATACGGGCCAGCTCGGAGCATGCATTCTATGAAGACAAATAACGGTAACGAAGATAACGCACGGGCCCAGTAGTGATCTTTCTCTCTCACACAGGATAAACTGAAAAGCCATATATATTATACGTCGTGGTTTATACCGGTCTTACAATAATTTAAATATAGTTTATTTATATTAGAATATTGCAGAAAATTAAGCATTTAGCATTAGCATCCTTAAAACTATCATTCTTATAGCAGAAAACAGCAAATTTTCGTTATATTATCTCCTTTTTATATAGTAGAAAACACTATATTAGTCGAGTTTAAATCACAAAGGTAACTCCGATGTTTTGCTGTTTCCATTCCAACTATAGCAAGAGTTGAAGAAATTCTTTTATCTAAACATTTAACTATATACACTCCGCGTCAAAAAAAGGACCCACCTGAAATTGTGAAAAAATCGACAAATTTCAAACCGCTATAACTCAGCGAGTTTTCGATGGATTTCGATGAACTTTAGATTCCAAGAAAGATCAAAGTGTCTACTTTAAGGACATCCATTAATATTTTGTTTTTTGCGGTTTCAAATTTGTCTATTTTTTCTCAACTTCAGGTGGGCCCTTTTCTTTGACGCGGAGTGTATGATTTATTTGCCATTTCTTTGAATATAAGAGAATTTCTCCACAATAGCATGTGGCGTTCATTCAGCATAAATTCGTGAGCTCTAACGTCTACAGTCTCTAACTGTCTAACTCTATGCCTTGAACTCTGTGACTAGTGAAGAGTGAAGTGTTGCTTACATAGGACTCATCCTCAGTGTAGTGCGAGGTGGTGGTGTCCGGGCCTCCACTATTGGGAGCGCCCTGAATCACACAGTAAATCAAGTGTTACTGCTTAGCCTTGCTTGCTGTCCGCTATGCTGGTGTCGCTCCAAGAGTATCATAGTGTAATTGTGGTTTATTTGTGTTGTGATGATGATGTGAATGACAATACATGATTCATTTTTATTTGTTATAGTTTATCTTCTTTGCTGCAAAAATTGCGGTCAGATGTACCATGAAGGCATTATGAAATATGGATGATTACTATTATATGTATTTCTATTTTAAGTCCGGATTAACCTATACTTAGCTTATGTCATACTTTGCCATTTTGTGTCATGAAATATCATTTATAAAGAAACCAGTCACTTTAGGTCAAATGTCTGTGATAATTCTATGTAAGCATAATACATGAATTTGGCATAAGCTATGCAACAAGTTTCATTATAAATGTATAAATTTAATATTGGTATAAGCTATATGTCCGGCATTTATGTATCAATTGATAAAAATAGGTATTACTAAGTTTGAGTATGTTTAAATTTAACTACCTTATTAGTAATAATTTTACAGTTCATCTCAGAAATCCAACAGATAGAGCACAATCGTAGACCGCTGTTTCGACTGTCTACAACTGTGCTCTGTCTGTTGGATATCTGAGATGAACTGTAAAATACGTTACTAATTATTATTATTAGTAGTATTTTCCTTAAAATATGAGAGGGGTTGCCCTCGTGTCGTCTCCAGTGTCTAGCTATTTATATGGCCCTCTGGGAACGATGCTGTTTTAGACACAAATACATTGTATTATTTCAAACTTGAAATTGTTGCTTCCTTCGTACCGTAATCTTAATCTTGTACGAACGTAAGTCTATTTTTTGTAACTGACAAAATAAGTTAACATTCCCGTATGCAATTTGCTCTATAAAGTACGTTTTTTGCTGTACGAGTAAACAATAACGGTAGTGAAGTTGGTTACTGGTCTTCAATAAGCAGGGTTGTTCATCTACGCGTAAAGTATTATTTTCAACGTCTACACGTAAAGTTTGCGTAAACTATGTAAAATGTAGACAATGTAGACTTTGCGTAAAGTATGTAAATAATTTATTTGTCATAAAATCTAACCTATAATTTTATTCGTTTTCGGTGAGATTTGTTCTTTGTCTACATTGTCTACACTATTTTATTGTTTACACAGATACTGCATGCGTAGATTACGTGTTTTTCTACGCGTAAAATTACACGTAATCTACGTCGCGTAGACTACGTGAACAACCCTGTCAATAAGGCCTTGTTCAAACGAGGATTCTATTAAATTAAAAAAAATCACGGTTTTAAAGCAATCAATAAATTATAAATTCTTCTTTTCCAAGACTCGTTTTAGCGGCACCGCAATTTAACAGGAAATTCACACTAGAATTATTTTTTCCAAGATTCAGAATCTTGAAAGAATCTTCATAGAATCTTCGTGTGAACAGGGTCTAAGATTATCATTCCCTTGAAGCATGTTCACGCATGGATTCTTTCATGCTTCTAAATCTTGAGAAAAAGAATCATGGTAAGAATTGTCTGTCAAATAACTGAGCCGCTAAATTGAATCTTCAATTTGTCTTGGAAAAGAAGAATTTCCAATTCATTGGCAGCTACAAAACAGTGAATTTTTTTCCAGAATTCAGAAGTTTGAAAGAATCCTCAAAGAATATGGACAGTGTTTTAGTTATCGAAAAAACGTGTAGGTATATGTATTTTAGCAAACACAATAATTTTAAAAAAAGTTGTGGGAAATTTGTTAACGTATTCCAATATTTTATCTCGGTTTTATCCTAGAACACTAAACAGTCATTTCGCAACCTAGGTATACAAATAAATATTATTTTCTTTATGTCTTTTATATCTGCTTTAATTACATTAGAAAATATGCCTGTTTGAAAAATTCATTATTTTAAACAAAACAAATTTTTTCTACAACTGCTTCTGAAAATTTGTTTCTACATTGTTTTTAATGTTTTGAAAGCATATGTTTGTCGCAAGTGTGTTTGCAGGAGTACAAAAAATAGTGTGTATAACACGTATTGAAAATATTTTGTCGAACTTAAGCGATTGCAACCCTCCCTTCGCTTTGGGCAGCAAATTTCGATCGTGTTCGACAAAACATCATTTTCAAAACTTGTTATACAAATAACCATTTCCTTTTAAGTTGCTATAAATTTAACAAAAATATTTTTAGTAATAATAAAGTAATCTTATTGTGTCTTATTTTTCAAAGGTAGTTTTCCGTTTTTGAATAAAATAAACCTCTCTACAATTATAATTTCCTAACTAAGTACATTGATGTGCAGCAATCTCATGAATCAAGCAATCTCCACATTATGATTATTAGACGTGTGTTCTTCTTCCAACCACATTAATTCTGTTTTCATTTTGTGTTTTGTGCATGCGAACCGCGATCCTACAAGCGCAGTTCTGATTTAAGTTATCACATTTCCACATTGTACGGCAGAACGCAACAAACAACTTCAATAAGCAGATAAACAAACTCATATAAATTTGTTTCCAACTATAATCTGATTATACGGGATTTATTCAAAAGTTTCTAGATGAATTGTGAAGCCGGACAGAGGATAGCAAAATACTTGAATTGGAGATTTAACGGGGCTTCCATGTGATATTTAATTTTTTGCTATCAAAAGAACGTTCTATTGAATTGTGATTCAATTTTTAATTGTTTAAGCGATGAAACTATAGAAATAATACCACAGGACTAAAGTACCTTTAATCCCTCAGGTGATTATTTCCCTCACCTTCGGTTCGTGAAATAAACTTCACCCTCAGGATTAAATCATGCACTTTAGTCCCTCAATATAATAATATACTATTCTACTCCTGGTATTAAAACATAATTTATCTACGATAGTGTGTAAAATTGACAATGAGTTGTCAATTTTTAGTTTGTAAAACAATTGTTTAATAGCAAGATTTCATTAGTCACGGGTTGCGCAGCAACGAGTGATTAAAGTTTTAAAACACGCAAAAACATCCGCACAACAATCGGTAACTAACGTGAAAATTTTCTTGTCAAAGCAAACTTGTTTTGATCCTAATTCAAATTTAAAAGGATTTTTTTATATTTTTCGAGTTTTTTAAATTCTATCGTAGATAAAATCTTATACGATACACATACGTAAAGCATATTTAGTCACTCACGGGTCTTAAAACACTCGCTGCGCTCGTGTTTCAATTCGAACCCGTTTGTGACTAAATATTTGCTTTACGTACTTGTATCGTAAATAACTATTAATGAACTGGTTTCCATGGCGCTAAATAACATTTTAAACACACTTCGAGAAGCCGTGGCTTTGGCTGTTTTTAGTCATAGCAACAACATAATTAAGCACGGGGAGAAGTTGCCTGCTATATTTGACATTTAATTTTTGTCAAAAACTGAGGAAAACTTATAATTTCAAATTTTGACGTTTGCAGCGCCATTGATTGGAAAAAACACCCCGAATAAAATTCACCTACTTTTTAACGCTTTATCCAAATCTGCATAAAAATAAGGGTTTCAATTTAAAATTTTAAAGTTGCCCCTCGTTCCCGCCCCCAGGGGGTCTGGGGGGAAAAGGTCGACGGCATCAGATGCCCCCCCTCATAACCATTAGATTTTATTTGGAACACATTTTGCATCACCGCACTATTTCAAAGTTATCGCTAGTGGCGGATTAAAATGGGACACCCAGTATAGATCTGTGCCTTTACTATAATAATAAAATTAGCATGATTTGCATTTCTCGCTTTTTGCACCTACATTGCTTTATCTGAGTTCTAAAGCCCCTGAAGCTGTGAGAACTTCAGCTGGTGCCACACCGTGAATCTTACTTTTCTGGTTTAAATCCGCGAACCGCGTGGTAAAGTAGCGAGTGGGAAGACCGGACGTTAACTACTGCAGATAGTGGGCTGTGGATGGCAATTATTTTCCATAAAGTTTTTGTTTTATTTGGTATTTAAACGAGTAGCACTGCAATATGGAAATGAGCGGAAATTGGAATTTTATTGAAATATATTTATTTTTATTCTGGGATGAGATTACGATTTGTGTGCTGGTGATCAGACAAAAAATAGTCCCGGGAAACTGCTACAAACTACGATTTAATATTCAATTTACTTATTTTGATTATTCAAATTTTAAATCACTACTTTTAAAAGCTGCATACCTGGAAAAACTAACTTATAAAACAATTAAAAATATTTAAGTTCTTAAAAATCAACTACTTATTCTCAAAATAATCAAAAACGGCAATGGGTTTGATTTTGTCGCACCATTGAATTACTCGCGCCGAATTACATGGGTATTCTATACTTATACAAATTTGTAGCGAAATATTCCGAAAGGAATATTTTAAAAGGAATTTTTCAAATTTGGAAAAAATATCCCTTAGCTATTTATTAAAAGTGTACCCACTAAAATTTATACCTAGCTAAAAATTTATACCAATGATATTCGATGTGAGAATTCGATGGTAAAATTTTTTCTCTTACAGTTTTCAATATAAGTACAATACAATAGGTACTTAATAGGAAAATAACCGACATAATCAAAACTCAGTTTTCGGAATTATTTTGCGAACTAAAAGAAATATTTGTTTATCCTTAAGCCTCATTCACATAAGCACTTAGTTTTAAGGTTTACATTTATGTTTACGTTTACGAAAGTTTGAATACATGTAACTAAATACGAGCATCCACAGTGCTTGAAAGTGGCAAGTGTGAATGCTCGTATTTAGTTATATGAATTTAAACTTTCTTAAACGTAAACATAAATGTAAACCTTAAAACTAAATGCTTATGTGAATGAGGCTTTAATATTACTATTTTTTGATATTTCAATTTCTGAGGAATGTAGAAAAAATACTGGGATGCAGTCAACAATAAAATATATTCTCCATCGTATCGACTAGTTTCGACGTCACATACGTCATCCTCAGGAGCTACAGTAATGAATTAACAATTAACTGAGACTGAGGATGACGTATGTGACGTCGAAACTAATCGATTGAGAATATATATTTTATTGTTGACTGTATCCCAGTAATTTTTCCCCATTCCTCATTCTATCACCAGTCAAGAAAATTTACTACATCTATTTAATTTTTTACTGAAATACCTACTGCATCGCCCTTTATAATAAATATACCATGAGGAACATAAACCTCTTAGGCAGGACCTTTTTTCCCCTGCTGGCATTTTCAAAAACTCAGTCTTCGGAATTTGGTACCTCGAAGCTTGTATCACTAAAGAACCATAATATTATTTATTTTTCAATTTTTAGCCTTCTTCACCATTAAGAGTCTAATGTGGTGGAGTTGCGCGCAGCAACTCCACGCGTTTGAATAGGGAATGAAATTGAGACTAATTTTAGTCGGATCGATTTAATTTTTTTTTCATTTAAAGATAAAGATGAACTCCAGCAATTTTGCAATGTCATAAACTTGTCATAACTTGCCTAATTTCACATAACTGTTACTAAGTTATGAACATAAATTGCAAATTTCAACACTAGACTAATCTTTATTGAACTTTTATCTTTCAAATGAACCCTTGTTTGCTTGTGTGTTTGTTTCCCTATTGCTGCCTTTGTTCGACACATTAAATCTGTAATAGTATTTTGTGCACCTAGGGAGGGAAGCGTGCTATTACTCCCGCGGGCGATGCGGCGGTCCGAGCGAGGGCGCCGGCTTCGCTCAAGGGTGTAATAGCTATTACTCCCGCGGGCGAAGCGGCGACCCGAGCCGAAGGCGAGCCGCAGGCGAGTCCGAGCGAGGGCGCCGTCTTCGCCCAAGGGAGTAATTGCTATTACTCCCGCGGGCCAAGCGGCGGCCCGAGCGAGGGCGCCGGCTTCGCCCAAGGGAGGATAGCCTTCCCTCCCGTGGGACACACAATATTTTACGTCACGAGGGCCTCGAAATCACCTTTCTTGCAATGTTTTCCTCCCGCTCGGGAGGAAAACAAGTACGGTCCTCTCGAGCGGGAGGGAAAACTCGCTTCCCTCCCTCCATTAGCAAGAGGAAAACACTGCTTTCCTCCCCCCGAGTGACGTAAAAATCTATCCTTTTCTCGCAGACAGCTACATTCGGGCCTTAAGCTCAAATTCTATAAGTCAAAATGTTCTAGTATGAGTAAGTATTTTGCATTGCAACTTAAAATAAAATAAACAAATATAGAAACATCTTACTGGCAAAACCTCTTATAATTCACGCGTTTACCTGAAACTAAAGAAACACACGACTTGTGCCACCCGCGCTGACATGGTCTATTTGTCGTTGTCTCGCGGGCCTCATCTGTAGATCCCTATACTTCGTAGTCCTGCTGGAGTCCTGTGTGTTCCAGGGCACAGGCACAAGGAACAGCAGGAGAAAGAGGAATGCTCGGGATGCAAGAGATAAAGCTGATTTGATGGGATTGCTTTATAGCTGCATTCGAGGGAGTAGGAAGAAGAATGGGTGCTTGACACTAGAATAGGGGAAGAAGAACAATGAAAAGTCATGGAATAACAGTATAGCTCCATTCTGGTTTTTCGAAACGTAACGAAATTTAAGTAACAATTATATGTATATGTATTGCAGACATTTTATAACTTGATTACCTTTAACTTGAGTTACAATTGCATACATTTTTATTTATTTTTGCACTTCCGGGACTAAAATTTTTCTTTCGTCTTTATTTTTAGGGGCTAAGGTTTTTAATTGTGTCCCAAGGGATTATTTTCCATATTTAATCCCGTTGTTAAGGAATTGAATTAATTAATCCCGTTGTCAAGTAAATACGTGCTATTTGTTAAAGAGAGTATCTGTGGCAACAATATAAATATTTGTCATAAAATTTACTGTCAAAATTCCAAAATGTGTATTCTTTTAAACTATTTTGCATTCGTTAGAGAATGAAGTGCAAAAAATAGCGTATATACCACAGAACTAAAGTACCTTTATCTACGACTAATGTATAATATTAACATTACTTGTGTGATGTTTGCTACATAATATCATATATTAATCCCACAGGGAATAATAGTCAGTATTCCCTTCTCTGCACCAATCAGAAAATTACTTTGCCTGAATCAATTTCTCCGTGCACATTATTTTTTTAAAACATTGCAATGTTTAATGATGTAACTATGGTGATAGAGAATTGACATTTGGAAATGTCAAAATTTTTGCTTATTGGTATTTATTTAATTTAAATCTTGTAATTAATAATTTAGTCGTAGATAAAGTACAGTATACAACTCGCTATAATGGCTATTATTCCCTCAGATGATTAAAAACCTCGCTCGCATTGCTCGCTCGTGTTGTAAACTTCATCTTCAGGAATAATACCATCCATTATAGCGTCGTTGTATAATATAGGTACTATTAATCCATCAGGTGATTATTTCCCTCATCTTCGGCTCATGAAAGAAACTTCACCCTTAGGATTAAATCATGCACTTTAGTCCGTTATTATACAATATAATATTATCTGATAGCGTGTCATAATGACAACATTATAAGCATCAAAGTTACAGAGTCCGAATCAACCTTAAATACGCATGTTTATAATAAATTGTTCATTTGTATTTTTGCTACATTTGGCAACACTTCTTATCATCAGACGTCAACCTGTGCAGTGTTTCTAAAATCGTGAATGAATGGTCGACGTTTTTATTATCAAATACTGTTTACATATTGTGCAAAGTATTTAGTGCCCTATGATGAAAACTGAAAATCCAAAGCTGTTCAAAATTACTGCAAAGGACAACAAGCAGGCATTGGTAAGTTCTTTTGTTTTACAATAATTCTAACCTGCAAATCTTGTGTAGCGAATAATAAGATACAACTATATTTAAATTTGCATTAATATTAATCAAAATGGTATTATTCAAATAAATCTTCGTTAATATTAAAATTAACTGTAGGTACCCATAGATAATTATATTTTCTATTATTTTTAATTGCAAAATTGTCATAAATAAACAAGGTACCAATTTATTTAAAGAACACTATATCAAGTTTTAAATTAGAAATTTGATTATTAAAGGTTTGATAGGTACTTTTTAAGTTATCGTGGACGAAAAATCGCCAGTCCATACGTCCATACCACGTCCATACGCACACAGACATCATCGTACAAATAGTAAATTTGTATTCTAGAGATCCTGAAACGTGCTTATCCACCAAAAACTCATTCTCGAAAATTTTGATCCATTACAATACCTCTCTTCTTTTATAGAATATGAGGCGAACGGTAATAAATATGTACATTAGTGTACTACGAAACACCTAAATATTAATGCGGCAATGTAGGACATCCATTTTCGCCTGCAACAGAAAATCGCACTATGCACTTACTTATTTTTTCGTTAAGTGCAAAAAATAATCCGTGTCCCGATGCTGGGCTGAATGTATGAGGGACGGACAGGTCGTGAACAAGGACGGAGCATAACTGGGTCACTTCACACCGGACCCTTTACTCTCTACTTGACAAAGTGGCGGATCTAGCATTTTTCACACTCCGGCCGGTTGGCGTTTTTAATATGCGTCATATGTACGCGACACCATCGATCCCCCATATTAAATGAAGATATTCTGTCATTATGGAAATTCCTAGCATTACTTCACGCGTATTTGGACGCCACTAATTTTACATTTTTTAATTACGAAAATTTAATAACAAATTTTTCTACCACTATTTCTGTAGTATCATTGGAGTAGTAGAACACGCATTTTTTACCAAATGGGTAGCTCAAAATATAAATAAATTAGAAATAATTCATTATTACACATACTTAATTCATTTTTGTATAAGGCTGAATTTCACACTATTCTGCATTAGAAACGATACCATATCTTGTACACAACGAGAGCGATATAAATTAGTCAGTGTAACAATTATAAATATGGGTAGTGTTTCTCGTATTGAACTAGACAGGTTGATTTTCATTGAAATGTAGGTACGTTTCATTTATTCGTTTTTATAAGCAATTTGCTAATTTTATTCACTATTATTAATGTTTAAGAATTTAATAACGCTGTCGTGCGTTTTTAAATAGAACAAAACAAAATTTAAATGTTGAAAATATGCTATTTTCTACGAAGGTAAATTTAATCAATTGATATAATTATTGAAACTTAAATTTAGAACTACGAGGATCAATGTCCTTAGAAAAAAGTAGAAAAAACTTTTCTTTGAGTAGAATTTTTAAATTTTTCAACATAATCTCATTTTTCTAAGCGTTTTTCCAAATTTTTTAAGCCGTCCAAAAAGTAGGATTTTGGAAGCTCATCAAAATAGGCATTTAACCATCTTCGCGTTCTTCGGAGCCCGTTCGCTTTCAAAAATTCACTGTTTTGACTGTTTTGTGTCTGGAGTGTATTAGTGTATCCATGTTTCATCCACAGTTATGCAGCGACACAGAAAATCCTCAGATTGCAACAGAAAAGTGCCAAATCAGTCTCAGAGTCGACCACACGTGTATTCTCCACTGTGAGCAAACGCGGCACCTATCTTGCCAACAATCAATCGACAACAAAAATAAATCTTTCATCTTTTCAGCACATTGAGAAATTTTTAAATATTTTTAAAAATAAGCTCTCAATTCCGCATAAACTAAACTACTGTTTCCAGGAAATAAAATTGAATTTGTTGTATAAGTTACTGCTATTACCTGTAAATACAGAGTATACTTAGAACAATTTATTATTAAAAATTCAAATTGTAAATGTCTCTAGAACTTATTACAGCTACTCAAATATCTTATATGAAGAATATTTCAGTTAAATTTATTCCATGGTTTCATTTTTAAAAGATGCTCTTATACATTACTGTCAAACTAGTAACATAGAATGAGAAATCTCATGTTTCATATTTTAAAATAAACTAATTCCACAGAATAATAGTTGGAATGTGTAACTGATTGTATTCGAACCTTAATCGTCAGATCCACAGTCGGCTATATTTTCGTAAAATCGCTAGCAATTGTTATAAACTATACAAATTGGTCATACGAAATTTTTATTCATTATTTTGGTGGTCAGGTAAAAACAAAACGTTTACAATTACTGTAAACATGATTCTATTACCTACTTCATATTCATGTATAATGCAAGCAATCCAATTTCAATTTGGCCTAATTCTAGGCGTGTTTCATGGCGCTTAGTTAAATCGTGCCGAAAATGTAAAAATCCTTGAGCTACAAAAATAAAGAAGAGAAATATTTCCCGCTAAACTGTAAGTGGTCCCGACCACAATAATTTTCCTTTCACTACACACGATGTGGAAAGCGAAACTCGTGGACTAATACGAAACACGAAAAAAAAGAATAAATCTACTCAAATGATTACAAATTTAATATGAGAGAAAGGCACTAAATGCAAGACAAATAAACTTACACGGAACATTAATACAATAATATGAAGATATATCGAGTACCCAACAGGATGAGTATTTTCAGAGAAAATCGCATGACACAAATAACAATAATAAATGATATAGTAACCATGGTTATACAAAAATTTAGCAGAAATGTTTTTAGTAGCTTGAGGAACCTAAAGTCTCCCGTACATGTACCGTTGACACCGTAAAAACGTTTGCCGTTGACGCCGTTCTGTGATTTAATTCGTTGACAACCAACGACGCAGTTTGACAGCTGTCATTTAGTTGGTTGTCAACGAATCAAATTATAGAACGACAACGGTACATGTAAACTTATCTTTAGTGTAATTAATAAGTGGAAATTTGTGTGTCACATGTCAATTTGACATTTAAATTACAATTGGTTAAATTGTCATTTTGAGTATAAATAAACAATTAATAGACACATTTATTACTGTGGAATACAATTTTACAGGGGAGAGCTGGCCGTTAGGGTTGTTCATCTGCGCGTAAAGTATTATTTTCTACGTCTACACGTAAAGTTTGCGTAAACTCTGTAAAATGTAGACAATGTAGACTTTCCGTAAAGTATGTAAATAATTCAATTGTCAGAAAATCTAACCTATAATTTTATTCGTTTTCGGTGAGATTTGTTTTTTGTCTACACTGTTTTATTGTTTACACAGATACTGCATGCGTAAATTACGTGTTTGTCTACGCGTAAAATTACACGTAATCTACGTCGTGTAGACTACGTGAACAACCCTGTTGACCGTTTATGAAATTAAATATACGTAGGTAACTAAAAATATGCCGTAGACCACTGGGGTTTTTGTTATAAACATGAAATAAATGGGCCACAGGCAAAACATTTTGTGGGTTCAAGGTTACATACTTTCTTGTGAACTATACCAAAGCATTAATGATCAACTAGTGGTCTTCAATTTGATCCCATCAACCGACAAAAATACTACTGGGTCCGAGTGGTTGGATTCCACTATAATGACATTAACCATTCTGTCATTGAAATTCATAAAATAATTTCATAATTTAAAACTGATTTGAGGATTGACCTATTTTGAAACCAAAAGGAGTAGCAATTGATTATAATTCATTATCTCTCCACCTCGAGGAATGATGTACTTAGTCCCGCGGTTTCCAGTTCAATCTTGCAAGATTAACAAGCACTTGCAGCATTTATTACATTAACATCGGCGGCTGAGATGATTCGAGTAATGCAATTTCACAGCTCAGCGTCTGAAATCTGCAGCGAGAGCAAATACCTCACTACCCCGGCGCTAATAAAATTTCCTGCCAGGGGACAAATTCACTTTTCCGCAAACCGTTACCGGGTTTTTATGTTCTACGTGCACTGCTAATAGTTTTAGGTTTAAGAGGCACTTCGCCTCGAATTCATTAAATAAGGTTATTGATTTTTATATAAAATGATTAGAATGCAAATTGCAGTAATGTAATTACATGCGAAATTATCAAATTATTATGGCAGGTAAGATTACAGCAATTTTAACAAGATGCATGAGCTACTTCGGAAGAGTATTTAGTTTTTTTGTCTTGTAAACTTACTTTATTTAATAATAATAATACAGGGTGATTCATCGTAACTTACTTATTTCAAAACGAAATAATGCCCATCTTATGAATCAGAAACTTTTGATTTTTATTTTATAATCTATAGTTTTGTTACACCCAGTTTCTGGCGTTTGTCATAATCCTTTCCAGCATGGCAGCGGATATGTTGGCAATTGCGGCCCGGATGTTGGCCTTCAGGTCTTCTAGGGTCCTTGGACGGTTGACGTAAACGCGGGATTTAGGAAAACCCCACATAAAAAGTTCACAAGGAGCCAAATCGGGCGAGCGGGCTGGCCACTCCAAATCGCCCCTTATTGAGATGAGGCGCCCCGGGAAGTGTTCAATTCAACTGAAAACCCACGCTGCTCCGTGCTCCAACGCATGATGGCGACTGACCGGGTGGGGAACAAAACTTTAAAAGTTCACCTGTCGAATAAGATCACTCTCTCCCCACTACGATCCCTACAGCTTGAATGGCACGCATTTTAAAAAGCAAGTTATGATGAATCATCCTGTAGTACTAATAATAATAAGGCGGTTAGCTGAGTGCGTAACGTGATCAACTGTGGTTCATACAACTCAGATTCGAATTTACATTAATTAGCATCCATAGTATTCAAGAGTAGACGGCTGGTAACCGCACACACATTATAGTACATATCTATACAATGACTAAGGAATGTTAAGCTGCCATACCCTAATTGCTAGTTGGGTAAAATGTCCGGCCGGGCGTGATATAGTTTTTTTTTATTTTGCTGCTAACAATTCAACAGGATTTACTCCCAATTATAGAACGGTAAATGTTATTATAATGCAATTCAACCACTGCCGTCAGAAACTCGATCCGTGCGACGGCCTTTGAAATTAAAATCGGCAACGGAGAGATTCTTAATACAACCAGGACTACATTTATGATGACCAAGTGGTCAGCTTGAAGCGTCCGAGTGCGATTTAGTTACAAGATATTTTACAATTTTAACGACAATCACACACTGCCGGCCGAAAGACTGGAACCACGGAACTCCGGGTTCGTACGTCATCACGTGCTGAGAGCTGTGCTTAAACCCGCGCAGCTACTGCTTCGACATTATATGCAAAACAACCTAACGTTGCTTTTGGTCCAAAATTAAAAAAAAAGGTTGTTTTCCACGGGTATTAATAATAATGGTAAGAATTATAAAATATTTGGAATATCACTGTTCACTGAAAAAAAACAGAAAATAATAAACAATACAACGAAACAAATGTGAAACCATATCATACAAACAAAGAAAGAAAGAAAGGTGAAAGGTATTTGAATAAATAAAAGTACGTTACCAACAGTGATCAATTTTTTAAAATCTTTCCACCACAAATCATGGAACCGCGGGAAAATAAAATAAACAGAAGTGTGCCTGGAAACTGGAAAGAATCCGGAAAGAAGGAGCAAGCAAACAATGTTTCTTTTAAAAGGAAAAGGCGTAGTAAGTAAGGAAGGGACAAAATCCTCATTAATATTAATAAGAACGATCACTCAAAATCAAAACATAATGATGTAGTAGGTATTTACTTGATAAATGATTCTTTGCTATGAAACATTTTAAAATTACTTGATACCTACTTATAATTAAATCAAAAGGAGTCAACTGACAACTAAAAGAAATAATGGTTTTGACGTTACTTTTTTTCAGCTGCTTTTTATAATCTATTCAATATTATTTTTGAATACATTGTTGCATATAGAGACAAAACCTAAAGAACTTATATATTTTTTAATAAATGTTACGTTTAATTACTGTGTTTCCAAGATAGTAGGTTTCGTTTACAAATTAAAATCTACTCACGGTTTGGTTTCAATGTTGTCTACGTTACACATGCCGCATTTTAATGCACGTTTCAAAAGAGTTACATTTTTATTTCGATAAAAAAGTAATAAATCTATTTAAGAGGCTCGTCTACCATTTTTTCGAATTCCTAGAATACCTATTCTCGATATTACTTTTTTTCTATTTCACTCTCTTCCCCACTACTTTCCCGCATCCTAGCTTTGCAATGTCATTTTGAAGTTGAAAATTACTATAAACATGGCTCCAGATTCCCATAATAACTTATGTATTTTTTAACGAAATTAAGCCAAACAAAAATTATTCGAAAAAAGAAGCTTAGCTGCATGCTTCTTTTTTTTTAAATTTTTCTTGCTATTTATAGTGACCGAGGAAAATATTATCAAAAAATGACAAAAAACCGCAAAAAACGTCATTTTAAATATTTTTTTACTACAAATTCCTAGGCTAAAGAAAAAAATAAAAATATAGAAGCATTAAGACATCCTTTGTTAATACACTCATATGTAAAAGCATCATATATTTCAATTATAATTAAAGTAAACGTGGGAGGCCTACACCTCTGTAACGCTGTAAAATTTTAGGGTAGACGAACACCTTAAATTAACAACTATTATAACTTTCCTATAACATATGCTAAAAATTGATATCCAATAAGTATTTCTTTAAAAGCCGTAGGCTTGGAAACCCCCATTCAAGCCTCGTATTCCTGAAAATAATCCGAGCTTTACTTTTTGTAAAGTTTAGTAGAAAATAACAGCATAAGGTGAACTTTTTATTTTAAGCTGGCGAAAGATAATGAAAAGGTTAAAATAACATTGCCTCTATGTAGGCAGTAAAAATATAGAGAACAAAATGTAGATATAACAGTAGAGGTAAGCATTTGAATTTTAAAACTTATTTAAGTTCAAATGTTGAAAGAATTGTACGAACGTGGGTGATTACAAAGGATAAAAAAGGATTGTCGAAAAACAGACAAAGAAAACAAAAATATAGAATTTCAAGTTACTTCTCACATAAAACAATAACCATTATATTTGTTTCTCGTACTCTAAATAACCTGCAATAAGCAAGGTAGCCCGATCAATAACCATCGAAACTTGAACGACAAGCATTTAAAAATAACTTCCGTAGGTGGTACTTTTAAACACAGATTTGCTGAAACTTACCTATACCTATAAATAAGTCGTCAATCGGTTTTAAATGGATTGATCGTTATTTTTAACTTGTCACACAAACGATGCAAAATAAACATGTAACCTTTCGAACAAGGATAATTTTTTCCTCGTCATATCCGTCCAAAACGTGATCCGAAATATTACAGCCACAAAGCAAAAGAAAATATACTTTCCTTTATCTTCGGGTCCGTAAATTTTCTTATTTTCTTTGTAATTTTCTTTTTGTGGTCTACCAAAAAAGAACATGTTATTATGCATAAATTTGGTTGTTCTCAAACAAGTAATTAAAAAAGTAATTAAAAAATAATTTCAAATCTGGCCTGATGAAAAGATACAGAAAATATTACTCAACATCTGAGGGAAAAACTCTTCAGTAAAGTTTTCATAACTAATAAATTACCTTTTTCGTTCTTCAGTTCGATAAATCAAGTCGTAATATAATTTCCTGTGCCTATTTTCAGGTATTCATCGTACAAATTTTGTATTAAATGGTGTTTTAACTCTTCGAAATAATCATTATTGCCTAGCGTTTAATTTGTGGGCAAAGTTTCTGCGTTTGTGTCTAGGTGTTGGGTGTTCTTGTGGTTGTTTCAATGAAACTTTGACCAACTGTCATTATTATTGTGGGGGAAACAGCCGAACTCTGGATTTCTGGTTGTATTTATCATTTTGTGGAATATAATGGACCAATGTGTCTTGGAATTGTAATTAACTGAGAGAGTTATTGCAGGCGATTGATAAAATGAAAATTGGGAAATTCTGAATAGGATTTTCAAACAATTTTTCGGGTTTAAAACTTTAAACGGTACCAGTTATAACAAGAGCTTGCAGGAAATAGGGTTAGATGAAAAAGAAGTCCTAGGATGAATCCATTGACAGGAGTCAATTAACGAAAAGCCCTGTTCACACACGGTTTATTTTATGCTTCTGAATTTTGGAAAAAAATCACTATTTTGAAACTATCAATGAATTAGAGCCTGATAATAGATATGAATGATACAAGTTTGATCCAAGGTAATGAAACGTGTGTGATGTTAAATCACGAGGCGATTAGCCGAGTGTTTTTATCACCCAAGTTTCATTACACTAGCTATATCAAACGTGTATCATTCAATATCTACGACGGTCTTAACTGCTGCTGAATTGGATTTCTTATTTGGTGTTTGATATTTGAAAAACATTTAGTGTAAAATTTATAACTTGATCAAGTATCATTTTATTCATTGTTATGGCAACTATTTGTTTGTTTGCCGTTGTTGACAGTAAAGAATTTGCAGTGTCAAATTTTGTGTCAATAAATTCAGCATCTTCTGGTTTAAACTTATCTAATTGTAAAACCTTAGTCTTGATCTTGAATGTTTATAAAACAAACTTATGTGTGTATTAATAAAAAAACATAAAATTTGATCGAATTTATATTTTGTTTCTCCTACAAAAATGCATATCATTTAGAATTCATAAGGACACAAGTGCCATTAAAAAATTCATAATGACACGCAAATTAGTGGGCGAATCAGGTATTAGCGCACCGTCGTTGATAAAAGATTTAATGTAGCGGCGCCGCTATTTGACATGTAATTCGCACCAGTATAATTTTTTTCGAAATTAAGAGGCATAAATGAATCTTTAAAAAAGATAACTATAAAAAAATTAAATGAATTGCGATGAAAGTAGTACAGTAAAACAAAAAAATAGAATAAACAGGTAAGTTATTTCGGGCAAGAGGCATATATGTTTATGTATGAATGGTATAATTTAAAATTCTTCTCGTCTTCTCCCTTCTCGGTTGAGATGTAGCGTGGCTGTGTGTAAATCCTGAGCGTTGTTACGTCTGCCTCGGACGGATTAGAGGTAAAGTCTTCAAGTCAGTTAGGAACTTTCAACTGCGCCGCAAATCCTGTTTATTTTTTAAACCTCCACCTTTACGCTTTCCCCTGACGCTCAGAGCTGACAATACAACTTAACCTTGCACTTGAACTACGCCGCGTAGGAATTCATATTTTATATGCCGTTGGTTTGTTGCGCAAAAACACTACTCTATTTTTTATAGAATTTGGAATGATAAAAGAGAAATAACGGATACAAAATTGTGTATTATAGTTGGAAAATTATAGCTATTAATATAACAAGAATATTATGCGATTTATAGTATCGAGGATTTTGCTAAGCGACGAGGTGAAACGGCGAAATGGCGAGGTTAAAACAAATCAACAATTTGTATCTGTCAATTAGTAGACAATTTGCATATTATGTAAGGTTTTGATGTTATTATGGTTGTATCTAACCTCTAACGTATTAATTTCGTAACTAATGAATTATGAATATCTAAGGTATTATAAGTAACTAATGTATTATATTGTTTATAATAATCAATAAATGTTGCATATTAAAAGGTTGAAGTTGAAGATACGATTAGTAGTATAATTTGTTCTATGATTCATAATATATTTTGTTTATAACACAAGCGAAAATATCAATATAAAATTATAAATAAAACATTATTTCCCTACCTGTTTTTGAATTACATTATATTGAACTGTAATTATTTATGTAGATATGTGATAACAAAATATTTTGTTATTTATTTATTATATAGGTACATTTATAAATTTTGTTATTATTTGAATTTATTGAGTAATTCCTGTATTTTCCCTGTATGTGGTAAAAATGAAAAATAATCAAATATGCAATGAATTATTCATATACCTAATGATCTATTCCAAGAACACATAGACGTGAAGGATTAAAATACACATACTATTTAATTCATAAATTCGTTCATTATTCATACAATACGATAATAATTTCAAAACTGAAATATTATATTATCATGATCAGGCAAAATAATATTTATTTTTATATTGTAGCTTGTAGGCACGTATATAATTTATATTTGGAATTGGAATTATTTGAATAATTTATGACCAGTAAAACAATATTACTTTACGCTTAATTATGTAGGTACAAAATCTGTGCATATTATAGCTTATAGCACTGCACATTTTCGTCATCAGAACAACGTTTAATCTATTTATTACACATGCATCATAGTCGATGTTTAAAACACGCAAATGCGTGCAAAATCGCAATATAAAAGCACGCAAGATGCAGGTGTAATAAAAAATAGCATGACATACGTGTAAGTGCTTTTCAAGCACTAGAAAGAATTGAATCACTTCTGTTTTTCAATTAGTCAAAATTTAAAAATAGTATATTTACCCTAAAATTTTACAGCGTTACAGAGGTGTAAGCCTTCCACGTTTACTTTAGTTATAATTGAAATCGAGATTGAAATATTATGATGCTTTTACATATAAGTCACATAAAGATGTCTTAAAGTCTCTATTTTTATTGTTTGTGTTTGGCCTAGGAATTTGAAGTAAAAAATATTTAAAAATGACGTTTTTTGTCATCCGCCCTAGGGCCCTAGTGTCCACTCCTGTCATATATTATACTTCGTGGTGAATCATAAATATCTGCGCGGTGACAGATATGTTCCTCTAAAAAGTTACCTCTAAAAAAGTTCCTATAAAAAGTTTCCTCTAAAAAAAGTTCCTCTAAAAATGTTTCCTCTAAAAAAAGTTCCTCTAAAAAAGTTTACTCTAAAAAAAGTTCCTCTAAAAAAGTTTACTCTAAAAAAACTTCTTCTAAAAAAAGTTCTAATAAATTTTAGAGAGTGTCTAACGCCACACAGCGTGAACCTAGCGTGATCCTAGCGTGATCCTAGCGTGAACCTAGCGTGGACGATTTTGTTAGCATAGATTAGTTTATGTCAAAAAAAGCGGATTTCTGTTGGACTCAAGTAGGGTTTTGTTAGCATAGATTAGTTTATGTCAAGAAAACGGAGTTCTGTTGGACTCAAGAAGGGTTTTGTTAGCATAGATTAGTTTATGTCAAAAAAAACTGATTTCTGTAGGACTCAAGTAGGGTTTTGTTAGCATAGATTAGTTTATGTCAAGAAAACGGAGTTCTGTTGGACTCAAGAAGGGTTTTGTTAGCATAGATTAATTTATGTCAAAAAAACGGAGTTCTGTTGGACTCAAGAAGGGTTTTGTTAGCATAGATTAATTTATGTCAAAAAAACGGAGTTCTGTTGGACTCAAGAAGAGTTTTGTTAGCATAGATTAGTTTATGTTAAAAAAACGGTTCACGCTAGGTTCATGCTGTGTGGCGTTACCATTTAGAGGAAACTTTTTTTTAGAGAAAATACCGTTTATAGGAAACTATTTATAGGAAACTTTTTTAGAGGAACTTTTTTTAGAGGAAGTTTTTTTAGAGTAAACTTTTTTAGAGGAAACATTTTTAGAGGAACTTTTTTTAGAGGAAACTTTTTATAGGAACTCTTTTAAAGGTAACTTTTTAGAGGAAAATGCCCGGAATCATATGCGCCTACGACTTGGAACCTTAAGTATATAAAGTTATAACTCATAAAATAACTTATTGTAACATGCATTTTTGCTTTCAATTTTATAGCAAGAGATACGTCTTCCGAGTGTAAATAATAAGGTAGTAGATGTTTATATGATTCAATACTCCTTCACATTTCTTTGTTATTTCCTCTCTCCCATTCACAGAACGTTACCCGTTTAGGTCACCATTGATAACCCACTTGCGTCTGATCCGTTCCGCTGTCATGGCCACGTAGTCCATCGTGCGGAACAAGGATGGATGAAGTGATCCACGCACTCGCTCAAGGACAAACGCCTGGAAATGGCGGAATGCTCATTTTTATGACGCATGAAGTTTCTAGAGCCGTGACAGTTTCTCTAATACGCCCCACTTGTCTGTAGGGACTGAGGAAGATGAAGAAGCCTTTGTTTTATTTTTACACAAGCTGTAAACAGTCAACGATAAGATGATCTTTACGGGGAGGACAATGGGATTGTTCAAAAAAATATTCATGATTTTATTGCATAGATAAAATATATGGCTCAATTTATGAGTATTATTTAAAAAGCTTGCACTTTTCATTCATAATCTTGTTCATAATATATTTGATTCATACGCACATAACTGCAACATTTGCATACACACTCTCAAGTTACCCATTTCAAGCATAGACA
Source organism: Agonum fuliginosum (assembly GCA_947534325.1). Taxonomy (NCBI): domain Eukaryota; kingdom Metazoa; phylum Arthropoda; class Insecta; order Coleoptera; family Carabidae; genus Agonum; species Agonum fuliginosum. Next base: position 2,778,943 of record OX384034.1, on the reverse strand, counting down.
TCCCAAAATAAATGTACATTAAACGTGAACCGTCAAACACTTCACGCGATTTGTGAACATAACCTACACATTTTTAAATAATTAAACAAGAAAGTTTGGTTGCATGTGCATAAATATATAACTTATTGATGTAAATACCAATAGTTATACTAAAATAGTGATAATAATTCAATATTCGATAGAATTTTTTTTCTTAAACTAATGTACACCTATATAATTTGACCTGAGGAATCTAATCTAATCTAAAGGTTGGCGCTGCTGTAATTTAAGAACTGACTTTCTAGTGATCGGTAGTCAGTCTCAACCGCTCTGAGATGATTCTTCAATTTCTCTACAAACATTTTACATGTTATACATTGTTTCGCTTGAACCTCAATATCTCACAGGTATTTAAATTTTTAATATGTCTGTATTTGTTGTATGAAGTTCATCATTTTGTAGCACTGAAACGTTTGCATTGATGAGATGATATGAAACAATTGTTGTTTTTTTAAAATCCCAATTCCGTCTACAATTCCTTATCACGTTTTTAAAAATGTTTAATTTTCTTTTTGTTTACGGCAGAAGTTGCCATTTTTGTTACATATGATAGCAATTGATTAACATTCAAATTTGTTGATTCAAGTAAATAGTTTTCATTTTATTTCAAATCTCCCTTAGCTAGGCCTTATTATCCGCACCTACCTTATTTATATGTAGTTTGATACGAAGAATCCAGTGGTGTACTTAAACAAATATACAAAAATATTTGTATCTTGAATTATATAGTAGTAAAAAGAGTAGAATATGGCGGGAGATCTTATGCTGGCCACATCAGATTTTTTCTATCTTTATTGAACGTCACTTGGGTATCCTGATGCGGTAAGTTTATTTGTATTTTTTTATAAACGTAAATAAAAACAGAGCTATATGCGTTCGATTGTTCATTATTTATATTGATATATATTTTTAATTATATTATTTATAAAATTATTGACCCAGTAGGTAGTTGAAAATTATTTATTCAGTTGTAATTATTTATTTATTTTAAATAAACATTGGCTTTTATTGAAGTTATCATAGCATAGAAAATGTCGCTTTGCAAATATTTTTATTTTGTATAGGTACAGAATTTTTGTAATAAAAAATAATATTACCAATTTTCATACAAAAACAAAACCACAACAACACAAATATTCGATAAACAAATCCACTAAAAAATCCGACCATTGCCCTTGCACCTTCAACCTTCCAGTAACAAAACAAAGCATTTTGAAGTGCACAAATTACAATTTCTTTCAACACAAACAACGCAACATTAAAATTACACTAACACTAATACATCCACCTAGTTGTTGTCGTACAAATCACGCAACATTCGAGCTTAAAGCACGGGGGGTTGTGTTGTGTTGGTTGAGTTCAATGTTGTAGGCTACAAGGCTGGCGACACGAGAACAGAGAACGCGCTCGAGGGTTTATTTATAAACAGAATGGTGCGTTGCGTGCCATTTGGAAGTGTTATACTGTTTTCCAGGGGTGGGGGGGGGTCTGGAAGGATGTGTAAGAACGTAAGGGGAGGAAATATTAATGGGTACATGAGTAGCTACTAATTATAAAGTTCTTAGAACTAAGGTAAAAACTAACATTAAATTTTGAAAGTTTGATAGTAACTTACTTATGCAAAGATATAGGTACTTATAATTATAGTAGTATTGTAAAAAAATCTGATGTGGCCAGCACAAGACCTCCCGCCATACTCTACACTTTTAACTGATATAGAATTTAGTCATTTAGTCAACTCATGGTTGAAGAACAATTAGATTAACCGAATGGCCACGTTTTTCATTGACTACCCCGTAGTTCATAGAAGTTTCTAGAGTTTCTAGGTGTCTCTGCTGGTTACTAGTTGCTTGATAGTTGTACAAATTCATTATGTCACTTGCTGTCATTGAATAGTATTTTTCAAATGTAATAATTTGTGCGTTATATAGTGATATCGAAATATAGGTAAATATTGTTGTGAAAAAATGAAAAGTGTTTCACAAAAACTGTTAATGGAGATATAGGTTATTTTAATTTTAGGAGAACTGAGTAAAAATCAACATGTTTTATAAACTGAATAATGAATATTAATAGATGCACTACAAGACTGTGTTCATATATTGTGAAATTATTTATTTATAACGACGATCTCCCTCGTAGAAAATGAAAGATTTTCAAACACGTTTTGTCATAATATTTTCGATTTAAAGGTAAATTATGGAACATAGCCGCTTAGATATATCTAGATTACAATTTTGGATACTATTTATAGTATTAAAGTGTATTTTTACATTTAAATCAGTGTCTATATAGTATGACTTGATACTGCCAGAGACACCTAGATCTATTACACATTTTGACCGATAGAAAAGATCATGTTGGCAAAACTAATTATCCTTTAATCGTAGTCTAAACTATTTAAGGTTGACGGGTTGTAATAACTAATAAAAGGTGAATGGGTATCAATTTCGCAACTTTGATTATTATAGTAAAAAGTTACTAGATCGCTAATAGCGTTTGAGCCTCTTTCCTTTCGTTATTTATAGTTTCTATTTACGACCGAGCTTTCATATAATTTGTAAGTGAATGATGTCATGGTGAGCCCACACGAGTTAATTTATTAATTAATTACGAGTATATGTTGGTACTGTTTACCCTTCAAAAGGTGAGCAAGTGTATGTGACAGGTAATTAAATTGCGTTGTACAAAATATACTTTTAACTTTCTATATTAATAGCTCAATTCATAAAATTATTATAATATAGGCCACTAATTAAGAGTTAAACGTGAGTTTCAAATAGGCCATAAATGATTGCCATAAAATAAGCAATACCTAATGTAGATATCGGTAGATATATAAAAATGTTTATCTACAACTATTAAATAATAGCTTCATTTTATATCTAACTCCAAATACAAAATGTGCCTCATATTACACAGCGTGTAATATGAAATTTCATATTCCACACTGGATTCAATCAATAGCAAGCAAGTATTTTCTTAGCGTTGCAAGCATTTGTCTGAAGTTTGTTGGTCAATGACAGATAATAAGTAAGGTTATGTGTGTTTGATTGATACAACAAACCATTTAACTGCAACAAATAGTATCGTATTCTATCGCATTGTCGTAAAGAAGGTAAATTATGGATATTGAAAATAGTGAAATAATATGTTCACCTCTAGAGATACGAGAAGCAGCAAAAACGGTGTCATTAGATTTGTTGATCATTTGTGTGTTTCTACCATTGCTAAAAACAGTAAATTTTGACATTTTTATGAATTTCACAAATTGTAGTAATTGTACATTAATTTTGTAAGTAAATAAATTATTCTAGCAAGCATTTTCTCAGAGTTGTAGTAAGCGTAGTGATTGTTGCTTGTTAATCGATGATAGATGTAGGTAAAATTATACAACACCAAGTTCATTTACAAGTAGTTGTAGATAAAGTATAGTATTTGACTCGCATATAATGGTTGTATTATACTCAGATGATTAGAACACTCGCCTGTGGCTCGTGTTCTAATTTTCATCTTCGTGTATTATAACCTACATTATATGCTCGTTAAATAATATACTATTATCCAACACCTCTTATAAAAGCATCATAACAATGGTGATTTTAAACAAGCAAAGTAAAAAATTACCCACAAGTGGGTATAATTTTGATCAAAGCCTTTGCTTGTTGGAAGTCACCATAGAAACGGTGTTTTAGGTTGAAACTTAATATTTTTAAAATATTTAAGCAGTTATTAAGAGGTGTTGAATAAAACGTTATACTTCACACGTGGGCAAAAAGGAATGACCCACTCGAGAAAATTATCTCACTCAGCCTTCGGCCTCGTGAGTTAAGATTTCCCTCGTTGGTAATTCCTTACTTTGCCCACTTGTAAAGTAAATAATTATTAATCACTTCTGTTCACTTTACTGTTACTGTCAACAGTTCCAACAATATTTTACTTCATAACCTATTAACTAAACGCTTCTAAACGAAATGAAACCGAATGAAATCCGGGAAACGTCATAGAAACGTATCATTTAATAAAACAATATGGTATACACAAAGGTTTACAACAGCAATACTAAGAAAAAATCTTTAGAATTCCCTAAAAATTTTTAGAACAATAGAATACGTTCTATTCCTTCGAAAAATATTCATCAATTTATTGGTGAAGAAAAAATTGTCGTATTTTTTTTGTATTACACACAACAATAAATTGAAATTAAAACTTGGTCAATTTATTGATTAATAAACATCCTGAGTACGATCAAAAAATACATCTCCGAGAATTACATGGGACACATAATTGGATATTATTACCAAATTACTAACATTGGGATGTTACATATAGAACATAGGTAATGTTACTAAGGGCGGACATTAGCAATCGTTAGGATATTAATAGGATTTTAAGAGGCAAATAAGCAAGTAAAAAGCGTGATGTTCACATTCTTGAAATGTTCTGGGGATTTTATTTTGTCAAGTCATTCACTTTTATAGGTAATTCAGATTTTAAAATGGATTTAATATTTAGTACTGTTGCAATATATTCGATAAAATTTCTTCGCTGCAATGCCGTTCTTTGCATCCAATTTTCGAAATTTCTCTCGGTTTCGCAGTTTCCATATACACTCCCCGATTTCTCTAATCTTTGTTTGCTCCTCAATTTCGCCCGTGCAATTCCGCTACTATAAGCAACAATAACTGTCAATTAACAATGTATGGAGCTCAATTAATTGATCTTCCATGTACGCAGCTCCTGCTTCTAGCTACATGGAAAACCCATTCGCACGGAGTATAGAGTATCGAGTACACAGAGTGCACAGAGCAAGTCATCCGGCTGCAATTACAATCTGATGTTCTGATGTCACTAACTACCTGATAATAAGCTGGGTTATTTATAGTTATATATATATATATATATATATATATATATATATATATATATATATATATATATATATATATATATATATATATATATATATATATATATATATATATATATATGGTAAACATTTTGAATAATCTACTTTCCTAGTTACATTTTCTTAATGTTTTTAGACTTCTTACCACTGAAATAACAGGAAGGACGATCACCACAGAAATGTATCTATACTTCCAGCATGGCGGGCATTTTAAATAAAAAATGCTGAAATAAAACACGGTAAACCAAAAAAACAAACAAAAATTATAAAACAAACGAACAAATCGAACAACGCAAATACAAAATAAAAACGACCGTCGACGACCTGACGCAATAAAAAATAAAAGACACAAATTATGGAGTTAGCAGTGCTGCCAACACATCCAAAATGCAGGGCTCCATGGTGGAAGCACTTTTAATATACTTGTCCTATGGAGATCGTCATTCCTGTTATTTTATGTAGTCAATGCTTCTTACTCATATATCTAACTTGTTTCGAAAATATCTAGATAAACAAAGTGTTTATTTAAATGAAAATATTTATAACAACAAATATATTTTGTTCACAAATTTTTCTGAACCTGGTACTATTTATTTAATTAATTACAGTACAATAATTTTTAATCTCACGTTTTATATTCCGGTATTTTGTAGTCCATTATTTTTTAGATTTTGTATTGCCACGTGCCGATCTTGGCAGTAAATGTACATTAGAAAAGATGTTCTTTGGGCTAGAGTGTACGAGGTCTCGCTATTAAATAACGAGACTGCGCGCGCAGAAGGCGTCCTAGAGAGGTAGGAGGGGAAACGAATGCAGCATTGGATAGCTGGAAGTGTCTACTATTCCGGTACGAAAACACGTTTTTGTCGCTGTAGTAGCATTTTTTCTATAAAAGCTAGAAACGAACGTGTTTTCTTCTCCTGCCGATATCAATGTATTTTATAACAATGGATTTTGCACCAGGACAACACACCTGCCCATAACACGCTGTCTGTGAAGCGTTATTTAGCCGCTAGGTACTACGGTGCTCGAACACGCGCTGTACTCGCCTGATTTAGCACCCTGTGACTATTTTCTATTTCCGAAGACTTCAGAGGAACCCGGTTCGAGTCGATGGACGACATTTTAATGTCAAATTTGACATTTTAATGTCAAATTTGACTGGGCTATTATTTTTTGTACATACATTGCGGCCGACTGACCAGCTCCGTCCCCACATTTAGCTGACTGACTGTCATAACTTTCATTTATATGCAATATACTATTTGTATAAACAATTTTCAGCCTTAGTAAATTCATTTTGTTACCTCGCAGGAACGACAACTTCGCAGCGTACCTGAGACGCCTGTTCTACGTTTCGCTTGACTGACCGCAGTATGTTTGTGTACACAACCACTGTAATAAACTATCAAAAAACTAGACTTAGTAAATTCAGAGACTTTTTTTGGCTCTGGCTCTCTGTCTATTTATAGAAAAAATACTACTACAGTGTTTTCGTACCGAAATAGTAGACACTTCCAGCTATCCAACGCTGCATTCGTTTCCCCTCCTGCCCCTCTAGGACGCCGTCTGCGCGCGCAGTCTCGTTATTTAATAGCCAGACCTTGTAGGTACGTTGTTTTTTGTGACATGTTTTGTTATGTAGAGTGTTTGAGGTCCTATATTTTGCCGCGTTACAAATGGTGCCGTGACCAGGATCCAGAGTTTTAGAGACTATCACACCATAAACTTTGGGGGACAGTAATTGTTTTCAAACAGTTATTTTTTATTAATCTTATTGAATTGCTATATCAAAATAAACCTAATAATTTGATAATGCAGCTTTGCATATAATAGAACACTTGAGTAAGATGTTTTTGGGTTGAGTCTATGGTATTTTTGTGGATTGTTTTGTTATGAATAGTATTCATTTTGCTACATTACAGTATAAACGTGAAATTTGTCATATTGCTGACATTAACTTTAACATCTGGTTTCGCGGTGTTCATAAATATTTGCAAAAAGGACAAAAATATATTTCAACAATAAATTTCATAATCAGCAAAACAATTTATGCAAGATACGGTTTTAAAATTAGATTTTATTTCCCGTCAGCACCTTCAGTGATTTAACTCACGCATTTCGATTAAAAATTACACTCATTAATAATTTAGTATCACGCTTTATTTTAGTACCGGTGTTATTATTGTCGTAGGGATAAATTTAACTGTCAACTTCTTATCACCACGGTATGTATGCGGTACATAATGTATAATGAGAAAGCGCATATTTGTATGACGGCGTGCGACGTGGCATTTCATATATAATGTCGTAATTCATATGCTAATACCCTCAGCTAATGTTCCAGTGCGCGATTATGCGTTGTATATCTTACAATAACGCTGATGCAAACGTGGGTATCATTAGTTTAGGTTTAATAATGCTAATGCTAATGCTGCGTTCGAATTACTGGAAGTAATGGAATGATGAATAATTAACTCAACATTTTGATTTTTTTTAAATCGATAAAATTATTTTTCCGCGATTGACATTAAAAGTGCTATTTTATTGACAGCTGACAGTCAATATTATATTATTTATTAAAGGAGTAACGTGCATGATTTAATCCTGAGGGTGAAGTTTATTTCACGAGCCGAAGGTGAGAGAAATAATCACCTGAGGGATTGAAGGTACTTTAACCCTGTGGTATATACGCTATTTTTTGCACTTCATCCTTAAACGAATACAAAATAGTTACACATTTGCAATTTTGACAGTAAACTTTATGACATATTTATATTGTTACCATAGATACTCTGCAACATAACAAATAGCACGTATTTAGTTGATAACGGGATTAATTAATTCAATTCCTTGACAACGGGATTAAATATGAAAAATAATCCCTTGGGATCAAATTAAGAAACTTATTAGTCCCTAAAAATAAAGACAGTAAACTTTTTGACAAATATTCATATTGTTACCATAGATACTCTGTAACAAGTAGAACGTATTTACTTGACAACGGGATTAATTAATTCAATTCCTTGACAAAGGGATTAAATATGAAAAATAATCCCTTGGGATCAAATTAAGAAACTTAGTCCCTAAAAATAAAGACAGTAAACTTTTTGACAAATATTCATATTGTTACCATAGATACTCTGTAACAAGTAGAACGTATTTACTTGACAACGGGATTAATTAATTCAATTCCTTGACAAAGGGATTAAATACGAAAAATAATGCCTTGGGATCAAATTAAGAAACTTAGTCCCTAAAAATAAAGACAAATGGACAGTTTTAGTCCCGGAAGTGCAAAAATATTTTTAATAACCAGGCAGTAAATTATTTACTTTACAAGTGGGCAAAGTAAGGAATTACCCACGAGGGAAATCTTAAATCTTAACTCACGAGGCCGAAGGCTGAGATAATTTTCTCGAGTGGGTCATTCCTTTTTGCCCACGAGTTAAGTATAACGTTTTATCCAACACCTCTTAATAACTGCTTCAATATTTTAAAAATATTAAGTTCCAACCTAAAACATCGTTACTATGGTGACTTCCAACAAACAAAGTAACAATTTGCCCACAAGTAATAATTTTTATCAGACACTTTTACTTTGCTTGTTTAAAATCACCATAGATATGGTGCTTTTATTAAGAGGTGTTGGATAAAAGTAATTGTTGCTATGGTGAATCAAGAACATTTCGAGAAAAAAAAATTAAATGAAACAAACGGCTTCTTATTTCCACCATTTTTTCAAGATGTACTGTTTCCTCTTTCTTATTCTATTATTACTATTATTTGTTTGAACGTAGTATAAAATACAATTCTTTTTGAATATTTCACTCCTATAATTAACCACTTTAGATGCAGGACATTAATCCGCGCCACGTCGAAAAATTATAAAACAACCTCTGGTGAGTTGCTCAGCTCACTTGTGCTCGTTTTTCTTTCTTTGTGCGAACTTAACAAGTCCTTTGTGCATTGACTGAAATTAATTAGCCTGCTACGATCTGGTATCCTGCACTGCACGTGTGCTAGGACACAGCCACCGGCTTAGCACAAGGATTCAATATTGTAAATTATGTCTCCTTTGCATGTCAACGCGAGAGTCATGAACAGGGCATGGGCGTCGGTAGGATTATTTTTGAAAGATAAAAAGTTAAATAGAAATTTTTGTTTTGTTTCTGGTTAAGAGCTGTATTTACACTTTGTGCTCGTAAAGAAGTGTCCTATTTGTTTATTTGTTTCTGCTTGAAATACGCTGTTACAGGAGTCCGCTCCTGGCAATTTTTATTCTGTAATTTATATAAATATTACATATTTTTATATTTTAAATTTTTATAATTAGTTAAAAGCGGTAAAAGTCTAATCTAGGATCGTATAGTATTGAAATTTTTATTTTTCTACTGTATCATACTAAAAATAGCTGTTCAAAATAGACATTTATTAAAGATTAAACATTTCTTTCTTTAAGTAAAACCAAAATAAACAAAAAAATCTGATATGGCCAGCACAAGACCTGCTGCCATACTCTACCTACTCTTTTTACTATACTATATAGGTACTCACTGATATATGTATATTTGAGTCATTTGTAAACTGCAAAGAATAAGATATTTATTAATTTTTATTTTGATGGTAACCAACCTACAGGATTAACTCCCAATTACAGGATGGTAAATGTTATTATAGTGGAATCCAACCACTCGGACCCAGTGGTATTATTGTCGGTTGTGCTGGGAATCGAACTGGAGACCGCTAGCTTCTAAAGCGACCCCTTTACCGTTACCACCAAATATAAACGATTGTCACTGTCACTGTGATAATCAATTAAATTTTATGTAGTGACAAATGCTAAATAATCATGGACTACAAGATACTGAATATTCTAAATTATAAACATTTATTTAATTTTTGAATAGTACCATGTACCTACAGAAAAAAAATACCTACTAATTATTGTCGATGACAAAAATAGAAAATACTATGATAAATTAATTCTTTATTGAAATATTTAATCAAAGTACTACCTCCGGTTTGGGGATTGCTTTAAAAAATAAATAGGTCCTTAAGATTCCCATTAAAACGTGGAATATAAAATTTGGTTGTTATATGTTTAATAATTTTTGAGTTAGGTATCGTCAACGAAAAAATCGTAACATACGGAAAGACGCACGGAAACACACACGCACAGACATCATTAAGTAAAAGTAAAAAGCGTATTCTAGAGACCCTAAAACATGCTTATTCACTTAAAACTCACACTCGAAAATTTTGATCAGTCACAATACTTCCCCTTATATAATACAAGGCGAAGATAAAAATATCAGTAGGTATATTATGATTCTATAGATTCTTTGTAAGCTTATAAAACAAAACGAAACCATAGAGTCTTTAACTTTATTATGGTTTTTAATATTTCCTCTGTAGTTTCTACTCCCACTCCCGTATAGCTGTACCTGAACTGAAATGTTTCTAGGATAGGAAAAGTTGCCCCGTTATTTCGCCTACGGACGTCTATGGTATGAAGTTTCGTTTTGTGGAAATAATAAAGTCGGTACAATAATAGACTTCATAACGATTTATTTTTTATAGCTTGTAATGTTAAAGTTTATCAGGTTTGTAATTTAAACTGTATCAGGAATATAATTCAAGATAATTTATTAGAATTTTGTTGTAGATCAAAGGCTGAAATAATATTTGCTAGCCATTATGTGTTATAAATATGTAAATTGAAATCAATATTTTAAATTGTAGTTCTTTGTGTTGTCGATATTAATAACATGCCGTAAATATAGTTACTTTTGAAATATGTAGCTCGATACTAAATTAACCCTTTTTATTCTTTATCTTTTTTAAATGTTTAAAATATTAATTAGCTTTTCTTTTCCGTTGTTTCGCACCTGGAAATATTTTGCAGGACTTCCAGATTTATTTTGTCATCTAATTTTAGAATTTTAATGCTACGGATTAAGTTACACTCAAAATTTCTGCAGAAATTTATTTATTCGTCCTCCGTACAAAATGATACTTAAAAGTTTTAATTGCTTATTATCTTGCGAAATAAAATTTTTGTCATCGATTTTAAGTAAAAGTTTGAAACCAAATTTCTGAACTTGTAAAAATAACTTTCAGGCAGGTTTAAAACTCATCGAGGAATCAATTTTGCCGAATATTTTAAATATACAAGGTGCTCGGGAAAACATTAAGGTTATATTTCATGACGTAATGCACACGGAACAAAAATAAATCAATGGCAACTTATTTAAAGTGAAGTGAATATTGATATTACCACGGATAAATATTTTATTGATATTACTCGAAAAAAATTCAGTACTTCCGATGATTTAACGCGAAGTTAGGTATTAATTTTTGAAATGAAATTGCATTTTGTGCCTTTTCGGTTATAACTCGGCTAATTTTATACAGATATCGATAATTCTTTGAATTGTGACAAGATTGAAGTTTCATCCTCAATGGTATGCTAATTAATATGACCCCTAGGCACTTCCTTAAGTACTAAAAAAATGTCAAACTTTGACAATATGTATGGTGTACCAAAAAATGTTTGCGACACAATTGATAAAACTTCATTTTTCCGTAATTTTTTAAAAAATATATCAAATACCTACGGTTATTTTATCCGAAGCTATGGGCTTTTGAAATTTACTCAGCATTTTATGAGTTTTTCATAACTCTGCTTGAATTTTGATAAGTATGAAGTCTAAAGCGATCACGAGAATATTAAACGAAAAAATGCATTTTAATTTAAATAAGGTATACATTTGTAGACAATTTCGATAAATGATCAAAGGTCTAAAAAATGCAATTATTTTTAATTCGCGCTAAATCATCCCAGGTACTCAATTTTTTTCCCCCGAAAGGAAAATAAATAAATTTTATCGGCTTGGTAATGGATTGAGTCCACGATTTTTTTTCGCCTGGTACAAGTTGTCAAAGTTTGACATTTTTTGACATCAAGAACATTCTTTTTCACAGGAGGCTGGCAGGGGGTAAAATGAACTTGGCGTCAGATTAACTTGCATGGCCTTAAAGAGAAAACTCCAAACTTGTCAGAACTTGAAGATTCATCCATTTTCGACCAAATTCAACCGAGTTATGTCGGTGTAAAAATTCAGAATTTTTTAGTGGTGCCTTTTTTTAGTGAAGTTGAACTAACGTTTATGATTTTACAAAAAAAAACTGTGTCCAGATTATCAAAACTACAAATAACAAAATATCTAAATCATATCTAGGTACGTACCGAAATGAAAGAACGATATTTCAAATTCCAAATTCATTACAAAACTCTGAACAAAACACTGCTAACGACAAAATAATTATCAGCGCATTTCAACACAAACTTCTGTCGCCATTTCGTGCGACCATCGAATTTTCCTCCAAGCAAAACTAGCTCTAACGGACATTCATTCTAAGTTCAGGATTAAAGAAAAACCTCGTGAAATAAATTCCATGTAAGATGGCGCAACGTTCTCAGCACGTGTGCACTGAAATTTATAAGCAGTGAGATCTTAACAGTTCCATTTATATTCAGGGGTTGTCAGCCTGTAGAAACAGGAAGAAGAAGGCCGGAAGTAGGGGATAGAGAGCTGACGGAAATATCTATGCGTAAAGTCGTAAAAGAAGCAGGCGAATGTATTTAAAAAACACACCGAATTCTTTTATTTTATCAAGTTATCGCGTTTTAAATTAAGTTTTGTAGATACTCGAGTTTCAGTCATTAAGGCGGGTCGATACCTCAATGCTAGATTTCACTGTGCGGCATGTTATACATAAATAAACAAAGGATGAAATTATTAATTTAAATAAATAAATACTACTCTTTATTCAGTTTATCCATTAAAACTGGCTTCAATATTAAGATTTTTTAAATTAGTAAGATATTTTTAAATAGTTAGAGGTTGTCCTCAAGTGTGTCTAATGCCACTTTTTTAAATTTATTGTTTTAAATATGTGATAAAATATCTATAAAAAAACTCACAAAATAGCTAAAATTAACCATGTTTAGCCATTAATATAAAAAAATAGAGTATTAAAATGAAAAATGTGAAACTATACGCATTTGGAGACAACCTTTCTCTATTCAAAAATGTATTTGTTTTTCTACTAACCGGTCAGTACTTTTCTTCTCTAAAGAGGAAAAGTACTATTCCTCCCGCATTATGCGCGAATCCAATTAATTTTTTTCTCCCTAGAGAGGAAAAGTACTTTTCCTTCTGCTTTATTCGGGATTCCAAAATTGATTAATTAGATTATTTTTATTTATTTTATGGAATTATTATACATGATTCCAATGTTATCATCATCCGGTTCACCCCTTTCTTCAACTTCTAATTGCTTTCCGGTGCAGGTATTGAAAAAAATATCGTGTGCATCTCGGGACAAAAGTGTTCTCACGACTCGTGCGGTGGCAGCCCTCGCTTCGCTCGTGTTGCCAACTCCTCAATCGCCGGAAAACGCCACTTTCGTCTCTAGTTGCAAAATATACTTTTTCGTCACAAGTGCACGCACAGCATGTCGTCCCTCTAAACAGGGAGTAACGGCGTGCTTAGCATGCACGTCTAATGAAAATACATTTTAAAAGTATGACGATGTATAATGGGTTCGCCATTTAAATAATGAACAGCTTGATTTAAAAAAAAACTGCTCATCTGACTTCTGGAGTACTTAACTCGTCAACACAATTAGGGAAACACTTGAAATGAGGTGAAATTTCACCCATTTTCAAATCGTCATAACGATGAATCTTCGAGGGCGAAAAACTTTGAAGTGTCTACTTTAAAGTCATGCATGCGAACTGTAGCGTCACGTTTTTCGCCCCCTCCAGCACCCCTGTGAAAAAAAGTTGCTGAGTTATGCGCGAAAAACCTCGAAATGCACTTTTTTTCAAACACTCATAACTTTGAGAAAAATCAACGTAGGAACTTCGTCCTTTAAGTCCTGCACAGGAAATTAAACAAATTTTAGTGCCCTTTTGGTGAATCGATTCGAAATTTTTTTTTCAACTCCGTACACATCGTCAAAGTTGGACATTTTTTCGATTTAAAAGCTTTTTTACAGGGATACTGGAGGAGACCGGAAGGGGTGACGCTAAAGTTCGCATGCATGACGTCAAAGTAGACACTTCAGAGTTTTTCGCCCTCGAAGATTCATCGAAATCGACTGAAAATACGCCGAGTTATGACGAATTGAAAATGGGTGAAATTTCACCTCAATTCAAGTGTATATTATTTGTACTGAATCCAACTTCATTGAACAATATCGTCATCACCTATCGGATACCTATGTATGACATCATCATATCTGTGTGTGTGTTCCAATGTGAAGTGTGACACAGTGACATATGACAAGTGCAGTGGTGAGATGAACAGCAGTGCGTGTGTAACACATCTAAGAGCGAACAGCAAGCTCACCTCGTTAGCGTACTGTACGCTGTCCAGCGGTATCAAGTGATAACCCATGGCGCGGTCCCAGATCATTCCCTTGCTCCACACCTCGATAAGCAGACCAGAGCTTAGGTCGTTTGTCTCGCTGGAAACAAAACAAGAATTAGTAATTTTAGTGAAAAATATTTACACAATATCAGTCAGTAAAAATATACAATATATAAAATAATATTTCGGCACAATACGTAATAATTTACACCCTTATTATTATTTATTTAAAGGTGTTGAATTTTTATTTGAACATGTTCCAAAATAATTTCGTCAATGACAATACAAAATAAATAAACTATTTTTACAAGAATAAAGGCACTAAACGTTAGAATAGAGTAATTTTAGTGTTTAAATTTAACACAGGGTGTAGGTAGTTTTAGAATCATAGTTGGATTGAAGGGGCGGGTGGGCTGCTATCAACTGGCTCGGGAAAGTAATTTTGCGGCCCAAGACTTATTTGCATAGGTGTAGTCAGGATTTTTGTTTAGGAGGGATGGGGTTTGAATAAGTAGTGTAGTTGCGTAAGAAAAAAGCGCCGCAGACGAAATTTTTCGGGTTCAAGGTCAAAGGCTGTTTCATTGAAAGTTAAGTTTTTTCATAGAGGAAATTACATAATATTATATATATGTATAAAAATTAAAATAAATAATAAATTTTAAAAATTAATGAAATAAATGTTATATTTCAGCATTTACATAACAGCTGGGGAGTGTTTAAACCCCAAATCCCCTGTGGCTACGCCTATGCTTATGTGTAGATCATAAACCTCAAATAAATATATAAATATTTAATTAAAACGACTATTTCCCTCATAAAATTTAAGCTAATCAGAAGTCTGACATTTCTGAATGTCGTCCAATCGACGTAAAATTACACGATAATTTTGCACTAGTGCAAATTATCGATAATTTGCACTAATACAAAATTATCGTATTTAGATACGGCGTGGCAAAGTGATTCTGACTTGCTGTCAAAGGAAGTTTTTAAATTTTGCTTTATTTTTCATGAGAGAAACAGCGTTTGGCTAAATTTTAATCGGGAAATAGTCCTTCGAATATCCCTCGTGCATGTAATTGTCGATAATTTTCTCTCGTGCGCATTCGCGCACTTGAGGAAATTATCGACAATTTGACATGCACTTGGGATATTATATATGAAAATTCATTAGTTATTATGAAAATTCAAAAAAATTAACTTTTGTCAACATTCGGTATCAATTTAAGATATTTGAAAATAAAGTTTTTAGGTTTTTAATATTTATAAAATTTAATAAATTGACCATCAGTCTTCAGTCAATCGCTACCGGCCCACATCCACCCGGCCCACCGGAAAATTTCCCGGTATCCCGGTGGGTCCGTCCGTCCCTGTTGGATTGTCATATTTCAGGGATGAAGCCAGTGGCAACGCTAGACTTTTAAATTTGTGGGTCAGCAGAGACCAAGAAAAAATGTCATCTTTTTATTAGTTTTGGTACTATATTTTTATATTTTATCGCCATGTACATTTCCAGCACTTGATTTTCAAGATATAAAAACAATCTTCTAAGTGTGCAATTGTGTCAATTGCACTACATTTCATATTTGCAAAACTCAAATCGTCGTAAGATCCTGAGCATACAATACAAAAGCTTCGCTTCTTTCAAGTAGCAAATAGTAAAAGAATGTATCTTATTTTATTCTGTACCTACACAAAGAAGAATAGTGAAAGCATGCAATAAGAGTAGTTATATAAAGCTTAAAATGCATTGACGTTTAGCTGCACAATACAGTACGCGATACTCGGCTTCGTAAAACTCAACATCAAAAGATGCAAAATGCTATTTTTCTGAAGATGTTTTTCAAGAAAATATCGTAAGTAATAATTTCTAGACAGATACATTGCTCAATAAATGCCAAATAAATGCATCTATATTTTTTATTCTCATTATTGTCATTAATTTCATATTTAAAATGAAATAATAATAGTAATAGGCATAGCCGAGAAGCTACGTTTTGTGACCGACTAATTATTTAGGTTCAAAACCAGTCATGTATAAATATCAGTTTAACCGCTTAGTCTTAATTTGTTTTAAGTAAAAGGCGTGGTACTGTCCGTGCAGCCAGAGTTGGCCGGTGCCGTAAGGGAGAGAAAGAATGTGCCTATGTTCTGTACAGATCTTAGTCAAATTTCACCAACTTATTACTCGCCTAAACGCAACTGAGTCAAGAGAAAAACCGAGCTGCACGACTTTTTACCTTCCGCTTACCTGTAAAGGAAGGTATTGGAATCATGCAAAAAATCGGGTAGTGAGTTTTTAGTGGATTAGCACGAATTAGGGTCCTTACAACTCATTTTTGATAGTTTCCCGATGATGTCTGTATGTATGTGTGTAGTTACATGGTCAGGGCCGCATTTTTGTCAGTCGGATAACTCAAATACGAATTACCCAAAAATTTTGATATTTGGTATTTTACAATATTGTATACGAATAGGAAGAGCTCATTAGATTTTGGTACAAATATCACCGGAAGTGATATTTTTTGAAGATTGAAAAGATTAAGTGTCAAAAATTTATATAAATTTGAATAAATATAGTATTTATTTGTAATAAGAATAAGAGGAAAAGTTATTTGCAATTTACGTTAAAAAATTGTCTTTATCTGGTAGCATTAAAGAACTGCAGTACAATTTAAAAAATAAATTTATCAAATAAAACGTTGAAATCTTGTATTCCATGTTCGGTTGATTTTTGTTTCTGCATAAAAAATATTGACAGGTGAGACGGGTGACAAGTAGGCATACTAGCGTCATAACTAAGCTATTAAATGTAGTAACTGAACGGAGGATGGCTTCAACACAGAAGATTTTTCGTGTGAATGAATCTTTTGATTCAGGTGATATACTAATTTCTGTGTTTGGATATTTTAGATTTTTATTTGTATATTTTAAATGGGCACCGGATTGTACGTATACATTTCTGTTTAAATTCTAGATATGGCGGAAGGTTGTGTGATGGCCACGTCATATTTTTATACACTATTTCAAGGTAACGAAGCGGTTTTTGCCAAAAAAATGCTGATAATCTATGACCACTCGATTAATATTGTTCACCAATTTAAAAATTTTAATCCCGGCATCCTTATTTTGCGTACTTTATCAATACCTATGTAGTTAGATTAAATTTCTAACGCTTAATAAATATTGGAGTTATGGAATTTTTCGATGCAAATTAAGATTTCTGTAAAATTTCTATAAATCTTTGGAAAGAATAAATCTCCGAAACTATTCAGATTTATATAGGTCACCTTATACGAAATTGGTGACCGATTTTAAAGGATCATTAAACAAGTAGGTCACTGAGTAAAGATTAAAGAACTAATTATAGAAGGACATATTTCTTAACTAAATATTTTCAATGCTTAATCAATATCAGTAAGGCGAAGTTTGGACAGAAAGAAATAACAAACAAATATGATTAAAAGCAGGTAATTTCAAAACTCATAAAACAAGTGTGCATATAGTTTAATGGAATATAGTACTCAACTTACTGATAATGGTTAGCAATTAATTTTTAAAAAATCTATAAATTTGAGCACTGTCAGAAAGTGCTTACCGGAAAGCTTCAAATACTCGTACATCGATTTTCACTGGAAATTTCTTACTGTGCTATCATCTCGAATTTATTGAATTTTTAAATTAATTTATTGCTATCATGAAAATAAAAAAAAATATCAGTTTTTTTTAATAACGTCAATAATAATCAAGGTAACATTTGTATTGACTGATAAATTTCAATATTTTGATATTAGCAATTAATAAAAAAAATTATTATACAATTGAGATCATAGAAATTTCCAGTCAAATTCGATGTATTTGAAGCTCTCCAGAGCGTTCTTAAGGCGGTTGCGCAGTCAAATTATAGGTTTTGCTGAACGCTCTGTATTACTTTAATAAACAAAGATTTAAATTATATATCCGAATACATAAATTGAACACTTTTTGAATTTTGTTTTCCAGAAAATTAAATTTCAAATGGATCAACACCAGCCGTCAAAATAGCGAAAAACAAAATACAGTTTTCCCCATAAAATTGGTTTAAACAATAAGATTTTTTAAACAAATAAGACGTTTTCGAAAAGCTTGAAGTTGCCCTCTTTTTGCTCTAATGCCACTTTTTTGAATTTTTATGTAGGATTGTATTAAAATACACATGAAATATTCACAAAATTGGACATGTTTAGCCATGCACATAAAAAAATTGAAGAAAAAACTAAAAAAACTAGCATTAGAGCAAAGAGGGAGCATCCTTAAACTTTTCAAAAATATCTTAGTTAATTCGAAAATTTCAATTCTGGCTTCAATTTTAATGGGAATACTAAGCATCCTTTTCACCAATTTAACGGCTAGAAGCCAACCACCTTAAGAGAACATTATTCATACAACCGGATTGATAATTATTTTAACACAATTTAAATAGTTCAAATAATTCTGATATGAAACAAATATAATTTTATTTAGGTATTTAATAAATTTATTTTGAATAGTAATTATACAAATTCAATGTTACCAACTTAAAATGGAAAACTATACTGTTAATTTTATTTTTTAAATTTTATGATACACCTTGTATGTGTATGTTTATTCCAAATATATTTCTTTCATACTGGTTGACATTATTTTTCTAATGTTGTGCAAATAACGTGAAGAATGTTTCACTCGCGTAAAAGTTTTGGAACCAGAAAATAAATCTTATAAATCATCCAATTTTGGTAACCATCCCGAAAATTTCGACCGGAAAATGAAATAAGTCTCGAGAAACTTCTTGTGACAGACAACTGCTGAAGTTAAAGTTTTACGAGAGGTAATGCCAGTGCTGCTGTGTTTTACATGTAGCATAAAATAAATTTCACCAAGAAAAACTAAACCCAAGTAATAAAGTTAAACATCACAGTAAAGTTTGCTGAATAACATATCAAGAGTTTCATGAAACAACAAATAAACCAAATTCAGAAAGAAAATTGCTGTTGTTATCTTGTAATAAAAAAAATGTTTATTATGTGTATTAAAAATATTGTTCACATAATTTCATATAGCATTTTGCCATGAAATTTGTACCAAGCAAAATTGTTGTTTGTATATCTAGGCTGCGAAATGTCTGTTTAGCGTCTCAGAGAAGTTTGGCCGAGGCGAAGACCGAGGCTAAAACATTCTCGAGGATTCTAAACACATTTCGCAGACGTGTTATAACACAATATTTTTGTGCAACTGCAATGCGTTTAATAAAAAACAGATTTTATTTTTTGTCACAACTGTCAAAAATATTCGACATTGACATACACAATTCAATAAATTTACTTCGCAGCCGTTGCTAATAGCAACGCGGCCGCGAAATGTATCGTACACGCAAATGTTTTATTTGCGGCCTAAATTGCGGACGTCAATGTCAACTTTTTTCGACAGTTCCGTAAAAACTTTGACATTAGAAGTGCTATTTTATTGATAACTGTCAATTTTAGTGCCTATAGGCAAAAAACTATTTTGAATGCCTAAACAGTAAAAGTAATTGTTGCTATGGTGAATCAAAAAAATTTAATGATAATATAAATAACAAATTTGGTTTTTCAATCGCTCAACAAAAAATGTGCAGCAACCGTTCAACAAACGCACAAAATTACATAATTTGATGGCGATACCTGTCAAAATATTGAAAATAGTTACTAAATTAATATTAATTAATAACGAAATACAGATTTACTTCTTAAGCTAGATTCATAGTCTACGCCTCGTGTATGAAACTCTAGCCACGGTAGTAAATCTATTTTTGCTAGTTAAACAAATAACTATTTTGTTGTAGATGTTTGAAATCTATAGAGACCTAATATCGCTTGTCAATATCTCGTTCATTTTTTATCGAGTTCGATGTACCCATCGGAATTTTTCGCTGAAAATAATTTATTTAGGTAAAAATCAAGATAACTTGAAAACTATATTGTGGGAACTCGAAACGCGGTTTTCGGCATTTGATTTCACCAGATTTTAATGATCTAGAAATGGATTATTAGAATTTTTATATTTATATATTTTAGCATGTCTCACGAAAAAAATTATTTTACTCTTAAAAGAAATAAAGCTGTCATATTAGACCTATTTCTTTCTGAAGCTAGATTCAGACCTACCCAATTATAAGTATAAGTGTTAACCAACCAGCGCTTCCACCAAGTTTCAATTATAAGTGCGAACGTTGAGCGCTCGTTGGTTAAATTAGCCACTTATACTTATAATTGGGTTAAATCTACCTTAAAGCTAGATTCAGACCTATCCAATTATAAGTATAAGTAATAAGTTAACCAACCACCGTTTCCACAAAATTCCAATTTCAATTATAAGTGCGAACATTGAGCGCTCGTTGGTTAAATTAGCCACTTATACTTATAATTGGGTTGAATCTACCTTATAGCTAGATTCAGACCTATCCAATTATAAGTATGATAAGTTAACCAACCACCGCTTCCACAAAATTCCATTTTCAATTATAAGTGCAAACGTTAATCGCTGGTTGATTAGCCAATTACACTTATAATTAATGTAGGTCTGAATCTAGCTTAACACTTTATCGTAAAATCACGATAAAATCATGAGCTAAATGAAACAAAAACAAAATCATATCAACAGAAATATCGTGTGAAACATTTATGCTGCTACTATTTTCTTTCAACTATCGCATACTTAAAAATAATTAAATAAATGTAGCACTTTCAAATCCGCAAAATTTATTATCCTCCACGCCGAGTAATCCAATTCGTACCAAAGAAACAAAACTTCGATACATAAATAAAACATAACGTCCCCGTTCCCCCTAGAATCTCACGTTACCCGATACGAGCGTTGAGTGTCTGTGTAAGTGAATGTTTGTGTGTTAGTGCGAGGTTTTTGTGTAAATATAAAGAAGTGCAGAGAATTCTGTTGTTTGTGGAATAAAAGCAAAGAGGGAGAAGTGCACTTATGCAGCCGGCGTCAAATATCGTTTTAATAAGCAAAAGAAATACAATGTTCCAAAAAGAATATTGAATTTTACTGGATACTAGCTGGTTTAATTCGGAAAATGTAACACGGGATATAACTACCCAGGAAAGTAATTAGAGGAAATCTCTTCCCCCTGGGAATAAGTATAAGAATATAGATTTCTGGACAGTCTTAATTGATTTAATTTATCTTTTCTTTAATTTTGGCACCAAAAAAAGTAATTGTAAAAGTCAGTTTAAAACCCTGTTCGCACGGGGATTCTTTGAAGATTCTACGGAGATTTAGAATCCCGAAAAAAAAATTTTTTCTTTCTAGTGATAATTACGTGCTTTTGAAACAATCAAAGAATTATAAATTCTTATTTTACAAGACTCATTGAAGATTCAATTTAGCGACACTGCAGTTTAACAAATAATTCTCATTAGAAAGAAAAAACTTTTTTTCCAGGATTCTGAATCTCCGTAGAAATCTCTTTCCCCTGGGACTAAGTATAAGGATATAGATTTCTGGACAATCTTAATTGATTCAACTTACCTTTTCTTTAATTTTTACGCCAAAAAGTAATTATACAAATAAGTCAACGTCAGTTTAAAACCTTGTTCGCACGGGGATTCTTTGAAGATTCTACGAAGATTCAGAATCCTGGTACAGAAGGTTTTTTTTCTAGTGATAATTACGTGGTTTTGAAACAATCAATAAATTATAAATTCTTCGTTTACAAAACTCATTGAAGATTCAATTTAGCGACACCGCAATTTAACAGATAATTCTCATTAGAAGGGATTCTGAATCTCTGTAGAATCTTCAGCGAATCCTCGTGCGAACAGGCCTTAACGTTTTACTTATTTGGTGAGTACAATTATAACTCCAAATGCTAAAATCCTGACAAACATTATTAAATAAAGTAAATATTTTAGCGAGTAAGTAACCCTCCGGTGATGTGTTGAAATAATATTTTGAAAAATATCTGACTGTGCCGGGACTTGAATCCGGAACCTTTAAATCTCTGGTCCAACGCTCTACCTCTTGAGCTAGCCGAGTTGAAGTTCCGGCTCAGTTAAATTTTTCAAAAATTGCTTTCAATTATTGAAAAATAATAATAATATCGAATGAAACGTAAACTGTTCATACAATATTCGATACCTGTCTTTAATATGCGCTTTATAACTTTGAATCATTAATGAAAACTCCGTATAATTAAATGTCATTGCGGGCAGGTTGATTATTATATTTTAAGGTTGAACTTACAAGAGGAAGTCCTGTTCCCAGCATGGATTGGCGCCTTTCACAGTCACGGTGGTCGACTTGACATGCTGAAGCTTCAACGTTACATATGTGTTGAACTGAGCCGCTGAAATCACATCAGTCACATCACTTTCTGATCCTGAAAAAACCCTTTTTATTTATTTAATCACATATAATCATTTAAACATATAACATTACTACCTACAGAATTTAATAATAGTTAGAAAAATATTTTCAACGACATTTTCAAATCAAAACAAGAAAAAATAATAATCCTTGCCACTTTCATACGAGTCGAGTCGCGCCGACTGCGCCAATTGACGGTATTCTAAAGTGAATTTTTCCGCACGCCATTCCCGCACGTTTCTACTTTGTGCACGCATATCCACATAATTAAGGAATGAGCCACTTTGCACAAGCAAAACAACCAGAATGACAAAAAAATTATTTTCGAATTTAAAAAAATTATTTTTGTTCTGTGATCAGTACGTCAAATTCTATGTTCCTTTCTAATATATATCCCTCAAATTATGTTATACCTGTATAAGATAATTATTACTCTGCTGTTAAAATTTTTTCAATACTTGCACCGAAAACGCCACCTTTCGTCCCTATTATTAGGGACGAAAGTGAGGTATTTTTGACCAGTCCGCCCGCTTTATGCGGGAATCCACTTGATTTATTCCTCCCTAGGGAGGAAAGGTACTTTTTCTCTCGCTTTGTGCGGGATTTCAAAATTGATTATTTAGATTATTTCCCTCATTATATTTTAACCAATTCAAATGTACTATTTTTCACAAATACCATAGAAACTATCTATATAAACAACTAATCCAGTGCACATTTTTGAATATTGACATAGTATGGGTATATTCACATGTCAAAATATTTAAAATGAATTTAAAAATTATATTAATAAATAAAATTGTGTTATTTAAAATTGTTAAATTTGTTTTATTTATGAAATAGTCAATGCGAATACCACTCGATCATCAAAAATAATAGAAAATACTTTTGCCTCCTGGTTCGACGTATTTCTTCAAAACATCTCTCGATTTCCGGTCTCGAGTTGTTTCTATGGAAATACGTCTCACCAGTCGGCAGTATTTTCGATTATTTTCGAAGCTCTTGTTGTATAATAACTGATAATTTTAATTTACTTTATGGAATTATTATACATTTTTCCAATGTTCTCTCGACTCGGGCGATGGCAGCCCTCGCTTCGCTCGTGTTGCCAACTCCGCACTTGTCAGAAAACGCCACTTTCGTCCCTAGTTGCACTAAAACGAAAAATCCCTCAACTCATTACATAATTGAATCCTCAGTATTTCACCGCCTTGCTCTAAAACCTCCAGTAAATCATCAAGCAACCACTGCAACCCCCCCCCCCACCCATCTCCCAGAGCTACATTTCACTTGTTTTACGCCACCGCCATTCATCTGTCAGCGCACTTTGTGTCACCGCAACTACGTGCCAAGCACCGTGTGGAGTTACTCCACCAGAATGCACTACACTGCTCTACACTACATTACACTACACTGCACTGCACTGCACTAGGGGAACGCAATTATCAAGCTAGCCTTGCTACGTGCGAGGGAGGGCAAGGGAGGACGTATGTAGAACGTAATCAGGAATGTGTAAACATTAGGGGAAGGTAAATACGGTAGAGCAGTTGAAATTTGAGTGGTGTAATTTGGGTTATTGTGGTGTAGCTATTATGGACGTATCTGTCACGCAGATTAGGTATGGCAGCCTATTTTTTTTAAGGCGGGCCAGCTCCAATCTACAAACATCTCAGGGTTTGTAGGTGTACAGGGGGAAGTTTGATTGGTAAATTAAACAATGAAATTAAATTACTTTTTAAATTTTTTAACTTTACAATTTTGTCATTGTGTACCTAGGTAATTAATAAAGAATTATTCAATTCATATTTAGTCAGATATCCATTATGCAATCTTCATACAGTGGTACCAAAAATGTGACCCTAATGAAAACTAACCTTAAAATTAATTTTATTTATTAAAGCTGGCCACCTCCAATCAACAACCATCTCAGGGTTTGTAGGTGTACAGGGGGAAGTAGCAAGTAAGCCAGCCTACAAGTGTTTCCCTACTTTTAAAAGAACATGCCCAATCTGCGTTGTATAGTCTGAGATAAAAATATTACAACCGACAACCGGCGTATTGTGTTATTCAATTTAGACACGTTAAATTTTCTTTTACATAGGAGTGTACTACGTCTCATAGAGGTGGAGTTCAGGAGTCTCTGTTGTGATAATTTCGTGAAATATGACTTTCGTAATCCTATCAAAATTATGGTAAATATTGAGATAATTGTACTAACTTTGTAATAATTTGGTAGAAAAATCATCACAATATGCTTCTCTAATGACAGTTTCCAAAAATTTGTATCAAATCTATGTTATATGCGTAATAAAAATGACATTTTTAATGGACTAAATAAAAAATTGCTGTAAAAAAGTGAAAAATTTGCCATTAAGCAAGCATAGAGAAAACTTTTATCTATCGATTGATATATTAGTTTTCATAAAAATCTTTCATTAGAGCTGATTTTAATAGGAATAGTAACTAGCAATTTTCGGTGTTTATAGTACTAGACTAGCAGTGAACATTTAATCGTATCATCAACTGTTATTATCTTTTTATATGCAACATTTATTGATAATTATAAACAACATAATACATTAGTTACTTATAATACGTTAGATACTTATAATTCATTAGTTACGGACTTAATACGTTAGATACAACCATAATAACATCAAAACCTTTCATAATATGCGAACTGTCAACTAATTGACAGATTGTTGATTTGCTTTGACATCGCTATCGTTGATGATACGATTAAGCTTTGAATATAACGCAATGGATGTTCAAAGAGACTCGGTTTCACCTCGTCGCTTAGTAACATCCTCGATATTACAAATCGCATAATATTCTTGTTATATTAATAGCTATAATAAAATTATCGCAGTCCTTTTCATGTTAAAACAAACAATAAAATTTAATATCACAGCAAAATAAAATTTTATATTATTTACTAATTAACGAGCTGCGCATATTTACATTTTCGTGCAAATGTTTATTATGCCATTTTTCTTTAGTAGTATAAATAAACATAATGAAAATAACTTGGGGATTCTCATGCAAAATAATTTTCCGGATGCATGGACGTACATTGTGTATGAGACGCGGATTTAGTTCATAAAAAGCGCCGTTAAACAACCGTTCTTAAAACGGCGACCGTCTCTCCGCCTCGCTGCACTTGCAAGCTGAGTTTGTGTAGTTGTTAATACTTTTGTGTTTGTTTTATTTTTCATATATGAAAGCGAGCTGGAGTGTTGTAGTCCTGTAGTGTCTCTTATTTGCACATTATCCTGGGTTATTTGCTCGTAAAATTGCTGCTATTTGTTTTTGATCGCGGAATTTAAATAGTTATTGTTAGCTATTAAAGTATTTTACATTCATGAATTTTTGATTGCGTTTCTATTTTACTTGCTTCGTTTTATTAACTTAATGCAATTCAATAATGTAGCATGGAAAGTTCCATATTTACGCAAAAATTTTATTTTCCGGTGATCGTTTATTAATGAGCATCATTAATGCAAAAAAATCATATATTAATGACCCCTATTAATGCATGATTTTTATTAATCGACGTTCAACACACGTAATATTAATTAATTAATTAATAATCTCGGTAATTCACGCTTTCGCTTTTCTCACGTGTTATAATGTCTCAATTATTAATCGCCCTTATTAACACACTTGATAGTTAATAGTTATTTAACTATCTAGTGTGTTAATGATTAATATTTAATTGTCGAGAATATAAATCGCCTATTAACACATGAGTTAGTTACAATATTTTTCCGTTGATCATACCTTTTTAATTTTGAGTAAATCTCATTTTATTTCATGACAAATATTTTAGGTTAGTAACGTTTGACATTACTGATCATCAATGCTACTTAAATATTGTTTAGTTGGAACTGTCAAATTAATATTAATATATTTTATATTACGTCTGTTGAACTCATTCAAAAAAAATCGTTGATTAATAAAAATCATGCATTAATAGGGGTCATTAATGTATGAATTTTTATACCAATTAATAATATGCATTAATAAACGATCAACGGAAATAGTTTTTTAACTATTCGTCCAGATTATTCATTGCCTATTTTTCCGTCGATCATATAACCTACATTTTTAATTTTGAAAAAATGTAATTTTATTCCACGACAAAAATGCTAGCATTTAGTACATAATTTAATATGATAATTAAGTATCTAATTTTACATAGTTATACAAAATTACATTTTTATGTACTATATTTCACCTAGGCAATTTTGGATTCAAGTAACAATAATTATAGTAATTTTAAAGAATTTTTTTTCCATGTATCTTTTACTACTATATTCGCAGTATACAGGCTGTTTCATAACTTCAGGTACATACGTTAAGGGTATATGTAGTTTGATATGCTGATTACAAATAAAAAAGAATTTTTTTTAAATCGCCAAATTAATTTCATGTTTCCCAACCAAAAAATTTTCATTGCCACTGCCACTGGGTGAAGTAATTATTGTTTCAATAAAAATAATTAAATTTAGTATGTTTATTTTACTAGTATTATGTAATTTAAGATATTTGATTACCTAATTCTCTTGTTTATGTTTAATCGGAAAACGAAACCAGTGCAGTACCACAAAAAATACTGCCGGTAAACTTCTTCTTTTTGATTCGTAATCAGAATATCAAACAAAACATATACCTTTCACGTATATAGGTACTCGAAGTTATAATACTTCCTGTATATTTCATTTTATTTTTAAATCGGAAAACTTATTATAAAATATCTGGCTTCTATATAAAAGTACCGGTGCATTAATGCATATTTCAGGCAACATTTACTTAATAATTCATCTATATTTTTATACTTCTACAAATAAACCGCGAGCTATAAATTTAAATTTCGACATGCAGTCGTTGAAAATATTTTAAAATATGGAAGTAGTAAAGATTTATAGTAAATCAATGTTAGTGCTGCTGCTTACCTTGTGCTCCAACATAACGGGCTTTTTTCACTGCAACAAACAAAAATTACATTAGTTTTTATTTAAATAACATGAAGTACATAACATTAATGTAACAGACACAGATGCACTGTAAAAACACGCATTTAGAAAAATAGGAAAACATTTTTATTTTTATATCAGTTTAATTTCATTCTATTTTAATTACTGTTCGCTGTTCTGTGGTAACAACCCACTTGACAAAATAAAATCCCCAGAACATTTCAAAAATGTGAACGTCCCGGCTTGTTACTTGCTATATTTGCCCATTAACATCCTAACATTATCTATCTTACATCCCAATGTTGTAATTTGGTAATAATATCACAATTATGCATCCCATGTAATTCTCTGAGATGTTTGTATTGAGTATGTAATTTTTGATCGTACTCAGGATGTGGCTAGGATAGACTTACGTAACATTACTTAAAGTACAAGAATAAGATATTTTTCAACATCCCATGGACGATTCATGTCAAGTGGGAATTTTCTAGAAAACTAAAATTAAAGTATTGAGCCAATTATTATTAATGTAATGTGTTCCTCTTCACTTTCATAATGTAACGATAAAGATGTTAAGATATTAATGTTATGTTCACTATCATACATGGATCTCAAGTTTAAGTAAATAATGATTACTGTTTTATTTTTTTACTAGTTATAATGGTAAAAATGAGTAATCGATACAATCTGAAGATCTGTCCTGTTCCCGATTTGATTACTGTTATTTATACTCACAATTTACGTCAGCGAAAGAAATAGGAAATATTTTATGACAATATATCATCGGGTAATTCAAAAATAAAACACGATAGTATATACGTTTCTGTCATTATCAAACTAGCGCCAAGATTGTAGCCCGAGGTGCACCCGTAGTTTATATACTATTTTTCTCACTACTGTAGCATTTAAATATAAATTAAAGATTTTTATTTTGATCATAACAAAAAAATTTAACATGTGTAGGTACTTAGTAAGCTAACTTTGAAGTTGATATATTATATTATTAGTTTGGCAACATTTATACCATTGTTTTATATAAGTTTATACCATTGGCAACACTGTAAATAGTTTAATATAAAATTAATTGTATTATTAATTAACGACACTTGTAAACAGACAGTGAACGAATGGAGAAGCAAATAAAAGTTGTGAATCTCAGTGTGTTTTATTGTTGAAAGTATCCACTAAAAATCAACAAATAATAATACAGAAGTTGTGTTTTGTTTAAAGATTTTTATTTGACAGATTTGATTCATATTTGTACCAATTTGAAATTTTATAACATTCACGAGTGAAAGTGATTTACATTGTACTCCGTGTACTTCACCAGTACCTATTAAAAGAAAAATTACAACATGTGTATACACTATTTTTTGCGTAAATAACTTGAAAGGTTGGAGCTTATGTTTTTATAAATAGTGACAGTTTGCTTTATTTTACCGTGGTTAGTACCTAATAATTTAAATTTTACCGTTACTATAAGCACAGAAAAAGCAAGCTGTGCTATAAGCAAGAAGTACTGAACAACTTCACGAGACAAAACAAATGTCAATAAAAGTGTGTTTTATAGAAGAACTAGTCTAGTAGTGAGAAATAAAATAAAATAAACGTAGTATTTTCGCTACCCAAATTGGGTGTGGCATCTTCACATATTATGGTCGGTATAGACATATACTTGAACATGTGTATCATTAATTTGTTTCGTTATTTATGAACAAATCTTCATTATCATTAACTTTGGCAAACTCGAACAACCATGAAATCAATGTCGGGCAGTGGCTCTGGGCTCTGGTGTCTGGTTAGCGTTTTCTCCGTCCAATTCCCAAGGCGTTTAAACCGCTGCAGATCGCCAGATTCAATTCAAGTCTACCGTGGCCACTGAGCTCAAGACCCGAGGGGGTCGGAGAAATTAAGATATTAAGGTCAGAGGTCAGGACTGGAGCCAGAATTTAGATTTATACGCTTTAAATACCTACGTCGATTTTCACTTATAATATCACATGTGCATTAATTCTACCCGAATAATTTTTTGAGTGCGTTACAACAACGTCTTACGTTGTTGGAATGCACGATAAAAAATTTCCTGGACATGAATTAATGCAAGAGTGCATATTTAGTAAGAAAATCGTAATGACACTACCGCTCTATTTTTGAATTATTTTTATAATAGAATCTTGAAATATTTACTAAATTTGTATTTAACTTTAATAAATATGTATTATTTACCTTATTAATTGTATAATTTTCACTCAAAATGACAATTAAACAATTTTTAATTAATTTTTAATTAATATATATATATATATATATATATATATATATATATATATATATATATATATATATATATATATATATATATATATGACAGTAATGTTTCCGCTTATTTATTTTTGTGTCAGGCAATTTTCCCTGAAATTTTCTGTCGGTGCTATGATTTCAAATTTATTGAATTTTTTGTATTATTGCTGACATTAAAATAAAAAAAATTGCCAAATTTTTTTTTCATAACGTCAATAATAATCAAGATATAGTATTTTTATTGACGTTATTTTTAAAAAAAAACCTGAAAATATTTCAATATTTTTGTATTGCAATTAATAATAAAACAATTATAATAATTTTAACATAGGTATTTTTATTTTTAATGGTACCAGCCTACAGGATTAATTCCCAATTACAAGATGGTAGATGTTATTATAGTGGAATCCAACCACTCGGACCCAGTGGTATTATTGTCGGTTGTGCTGGGAATCGAACTGAGGACCGCTAGCATGCTAGGTGGATCCTTTACCGCTGAGCTAACCACTGGCCGCTGTTGCACACATTCACAGACAAACGATATAGCCTCCCCTAATATACTTTCTACTAATCGACCAGAATCGTTAAATGGATATCGGTGTAAAATGCCCAATGCTAAACACGTTTTAATCTGAGCCGGTGGTCTTCACTTCCAAGCCCTGGCATTCGGGTATTCCCCCTCCTCCTCCCTATACAGTAAGTCACGCCGGTGGCATATTTATCAGGCGGGCAGGAAGTCGAGCGGCTATCGAACTTCCGCCTCAGGAGAGGAGAGAGCGAGAGCGCGCAGCAGGAGAGAGACTTCAAACGAAGCTGAAGTTTGAAGTTGTAGAGCTCAGGGAACAAGCGGACCAGAGGTGTAAAAGATGTGAGACCGTACACGTTGCGGTGTACCGGAGAGGTTACCTGTACAGGCAAACCTGTGCAGGCAAAGAGCTCACACACGTTACGATAAACCGCTACGATTTGCCCAGTTTTCAATTCGATAACCTGTGCAGGTAAAACTCTCTGGTACACCGCAACTCGTATGGTCGCCTTCAAGGATTAAAATTGCAACAAATAACCCACTTGACAAAATCAAATCTCCAGTACATTTCAAGAATGTTTGTTACTTGCTATATATTTGCCTATTAACATCCTATTAATATCCTAGCGATTGCTAATGTCCGTCCTTAGGAACATTATCTATGTAACATCCCAATGTTAGGAATTTGGTAATAATATCCCAATTATGCATCACATGTATTGAGTATTGTATTGAGAGTATGTAATGTTTAATCGTACTCAGGATATGGCTAGGATATAATATCACTTTACGTATAAACATCCTATATAGACGATTCATGTCAAGTGAGAAGTTAGTTGAAATTAAGGGTGGAATGATAGAGATTTAATATCTATTAAAAGGATTGCAGTAAATGGATTGCAGTCAAAAAGATATATTTTTTATACTACTCTACCGGTTTCGGCCCCACATGAGCCCTCCTCAGGAGTTCTGTTTTAATCACAAAAATTACAATTTAATATAGTCACATTTTACAGAAAACTTATTGAATGTCAAACTTACGGTATATTACCATGTTAATATTTAATTCAAACAAATAACCATAAAAAATAATTGATTTATTTACCTGGATTGGTTTACACCCGATTAACTTTCTCTCTTAATATTTTGTTACACTGATTTTCGGAAAGACTTAATTTATACTCGTATAATTAATAGCCACTTTATTCCATTTCAAAATCAAATACAACAATTCCCACCTTCAATTCTTACCGACAAATAAATACCCATAGAACATCATGTAATAATAATTATCAATTATACACAAATCAATCACACAAATTACTCAATTCTTACATACTATAACTAACATTCCATAAATGTAATAATTTAATGTTTTATAAATATTGGCTATTTTAAAAGCATTGAACATTGATACAGAAAAAGGGTACGTGTACAAAAGCCCTGTTCACACATGGATTCTTTGTGGATTCTTTCATGCTTCTGTGTCCAGGAAAAAAGAAATTCACTGTTTGGAAGCTATGAATTATAATTCTTCTTCTTCAAGGTTCTTTGAAGATTCAATTTGACCGAGGCAATGCTCACCATGATTCTTTTTCTCGGGATTCAGAAACATGAAAGAAGAATTATAGAATGGTAGATGGTATTATGGTAGAATCCAACCACTTCAAGAACGATTCAACTTGGTAGCACAGACATAGAAAAATAATATCGTTTATGAACATAACTGAATAATGCTTTTGATTCTTCGAGTATATCTATTCTATTAATTATTTAACACGTCATAATGTTATAAATTATTGCGACCAAGCTCATGATAATAGCGTGAGGCCACTAGAATCCATTAACCAATTCATATTTAATGTAATGAGTTAGTACATAACCTTAATGTTACCACAATGAAACAATTATGTACTGCCACGACTTTCTCGTGCAAACCCATAAGAAAACTCATGAAATCGCGAAGAAGCAACTCTCAAACCCATTTAAACTGCGATAAATTCCGTTGAAATGGATTTTAAATAAAACTAATTTATACTTGTCCCATAAAATACGTATTAGCGTCACATTACGATCCATTATCTCAATTTCGTCAACATATAAAAGCGGGCGGTGACAAAGGCATCCATATAAAAACTCGACAAAAGAACAACAACGTTGTAAAAACAGAACACGTGACAAATAAAACTGGTAATAAATGAAAGGCGTCGCAGGAGGCTATGCTCACGCGAACAGTATGTAATCTCCAATGTGTGAAGCTCTGTTCGTTCGTCAACTGTCGAGATGTTCGTTTCCGACTGTCGTCTGTTTTATGGCGTATGGGCGAGAAACAAATGCAGCTACCTGACTTTTTATCGCACGGCAAAAAATCCATATTATTATTTTAACAGTAAAAACGTACAGGAGTTTATGTTGTTCATGCTTTTCTTTTTGGAAGCACAACTTGCATGGTACAAGAAATTGGAGTTGGATTTCCAAGCTTACGGCTTTTAAAGAAATACTTATTGTATATCAATTTTTAGCATAAAATTATAGGAAAGTGATTATAATTGGTTATTTTCATAGATTTATTACCTATTTATCGAAATGAAAATGTAACTCTTTTGAAACGTGCATGAAAATGCGCCATGTGATGCAAACGGCACTGAGACCAAACCGTGAGTAGATTTGTTCGTGTAAGATCGTTTTTTGTCGTTTTGACTACGGAATGGACGACGGATCTGTGTTGAAATAAGGTAAGACATACGTATCGTAGTCAGTCCTCGTCGGCGCGGTGAACGTATGTTCTCAGTGCCGATGACATCACAACGTCACACACGGCACTTTATAAATTTTTTCTAGCTTATGATCAACTTTTTTTATTATAAATGTACTGTAATAATAAATAAATACAAAATTCTAATAATTTGGTTCTAAATCAACGAAAACTTCAGAAAAAAATCCGCAAGCTGTATAAATTTATTTCAAGAATTAAAAATCTGAGAAAATGGCAATAAGTAAATCTCAGATTTCAAAAATCCTTTATAAAAAATATGAAATCAGAATTTTTCGCTGAAAATTTGTATACCCATTTCAACACAATTCACTAAAGTGCGACAAACACAATGCCACAAACCGCAGTTTGATATTGGGCTTAAGTTTTAAAATATGCAAGCTCAAAGAAAAAAAAATCGTTGTTAATTTAAATCTAAATAATCTAAACAAGATAATGGAACACAGTTAGGCCCTTTAATTTTTTGGCCTTTAAAACAATATCTTAGAAGTAACTAGGCGTTTGTAAGATAAGGGTATTACAACTAAAACTACACCTAGTTACCAACTTGACATGAATCGTCCATGGAATGTTTAAAAATATCTTATTCTTGTACTTTAAATTATATTACATTAGTATATCCTAGCCACATCCTAAGTACGATCAAATATTACATATTCAATACAAACATCTCAGAGAATTACATGAGACACATAATTGGGATATTATTACCAAATTAGTAATTACTAATATTGGGTTATTGCATAGATACTGTTCTGCCCTCCTTAGGAAGAATGTCATATCTGCAAATTTTGAGATTTTTGTAATCTGCATAAATTATTACAAATAGGTATACCAAAATAGAATGTCCAGCTGCCCTAAGAAATGGTAGAATTTATTATTCATGGTTATTATATTTATATAAAGCAATTTTAATAGTAAAAATCCGCATAGATGTTTCCACAAAAAAATTTATATAAAATAATAGGTAAAATAAAAATTTTGCAGATAGGACATTTTTCCTAAGGACGGCAGTGTTACTAAGGGCGGACATTAGTAGTATTATTAGGATAGTAATAGGATATTAATAGGCAAATATAGCAAGTAACAAGCCAGGATGTTCACATTCGTAAAATGTTCTGAGGAATTCATTTTGTCATCAATAATTTATTTGTATTTGTAAATTTTATTGAAAAAATAATTGATTGTTAAAATAGTTTTATTTGCCTGCCTTAAAAAAACAAATCCACCTAAATAAAACACCGATTGAATAAAACAATTAGTGTCAAACCCAGGAATGATTCCAACTCGGGTTAGCAAACACGTTAAACTGCATGTCTTTTTTATTCGGCAATTCCCTCCAACATGTGCCTTTATGCAAATGCCGCGCGTTGATTACGCGACACGTGGTACATGTCCGGTGCCCCGCCCCTTGCCGCCCCCCACCACCACACACAAAGTGCCAGGCAGTCACAGCCGCCCCCAGTCGATACATCCACTGATGCTCTGATGTTTGATCACCGCGACACTGACAATGAAAATAGGCAAATGTTTGCTGGGAATCAACATAGAGGGCTGTGGAGTCGAGTGGACTAGCAGAATTAGCTCATTGAGGGAATTTAGTGGAATGGACTTTACGGTTTGGTTAATGTCCTACTTCAAAGACCATTAATGTTATGTGTAGTGTGTATATGTATAGTAGTTTGAAATAACTCATACAACACATTGATCGTATTAACGTCTGTAAGACGTACACCTTGCTACTGTTTTATAGACGTCATAAAGAGACTAGTATTGGTCGAATTTTAGACGTCTTATGCGGTAGTCTTTAAGTCGGCATTATGTTGTCCAGTTTAAATATCTAACTTACAATAAGGTATTTATATTTTTATACGTTCATGGTTTACCTACCTCTTTTATAAATTAAATGAGTGATAGCAGACACACACACACACGCAACAATAAAAAATACTGTGTGTGTTGCATGTGAAATAAAGGCGAAAAATTTATAAAATACTAATTGTACATAAAATAAAATAATCTTAATCTAAAAAAATATTATAATAAATTAATGATGAATTGAAATATTTAAGAAAAATACTACTTCCGGTTTCTGGATTAAATATAAAATTTGGTTGTTAAATGTTTGATATTTTTTGGGTTATCATCAACGAAATAATTGAATCGGTGAGTCCAAGAACAGTACTAGTCCACAAAATGGCGTTTTGAGTTAAGATAGCCAAAGTGTATAAAATTCGCTTCTGCATCGATGAGCTTAAAAACAGTACGCTGAATATTGCCGCTATGGCTGAGAGGCCCCTCCCATGAATACAAGAACAGTATAAGTCCAGGACATATACTGTTCTTCTGCTCATAAACGTCAGTTTACAATTGTAACCTGAGGTGTAGTTTACTTAGTTGTGAACGTAATTACCTAATAAAACCCTTTTTGCCATGTTTTGTACCACTTCATACCACGTTTTAAAGCTCTTATGGCAAATAGCACTTCTTGAAATAAAAGAAAATCCATCGGAACAAATATTGACTTCAAGAACAGTACATGTCCATGACACTTTTGCATCTGTAACTATTAAGTGATTGCCTTTTTTGAAATCTTTGTTCATAAAGGCATTCATCTCAAAAGGAACTACAACTTTCCTGTACATGTCAAAGTTGTACAGTGAATGGTTGTGCAGCTATACAGTTTTTCTTAATTATCTCAAAATGCACTTTTTGGACTAGTACTGTTCTTGGACTCACCGATTCAATTGTAACATACGGATTAACGAACAGACACACATACACACATATAAGGCGAGAGGTAAAAATTAATAATAATATTGTGTATGTGTGTGCCACTAAGTCACCCTAGGGACATAACCCATAGGGTTCAAATCACAAATTAAATTCAAGATAAAAGCTTTATAATATGTCATCTAATGATCTCATATTTTAAAAGTATGTACCTACCTACTTGAAAATTGAACTTCCATAGAGGCATGATAATTTCCAAAAATTATTAAATAAATATACAATTATAAATTTTTTTCAGTCTAAAGGTTTTTTAATAAAAAATTTCTACAGTTACTTTCCAAGTAATCCATGTAAGAAATGATTTATAACAAATGTTTATTCAAATATGGACAATAATGACGTCATGATGGTAATTGTGTATCAATGATATAGGGTTTCGCAAATTATTTCGAATTCCGACTATCAAGTTTTGAGTTTCTATAATTGGATTTTTCGGATATTGAATCCATATTCAAACACTATAATGGATTTTGACAGCGCTTATATTGGTTATGAATAACATTTATTTGATTGGCCAGTAGTTCATGGCAGAGTATCCACCTAGCATTGTAGTGGTCTCTAGTTCGATTCCAGTAACCCAGTAACCGATTGCTGGGTTCGGGGTTGGATTCCAATATAACAACATTTACCATGTGTTTGTCATTGGAAGTAAATCTTGTTGAATGGTTACCATCAAAGTATAGAATAAATACATTCTTAATCATGCATTAGGTATTTCAAAAATGCTACAAAAGCTTAGTAACCAATTTTTCTATTATAATTACTCAGAGTTGAATAAGCAATAAAATTGCGTTTGGTTGTAATATAAATAAAAGAAATAAACCAATGTCATCGTACGTTACCACCCCGTGATTAGAGTAAATAACTCAGCAAATCACCGGGTAGCAAATGATAGTGTTCAAACAGTTCACCGATTCACAAATAAAAAATGGGCACGTTAAATCACGCCAGCAGATGTCATACCTACATTACAACAATTTATAGTCTTTATTTCCAAAATAAATATCTTCTGTGACAGTTTCCTCAGCTGATAACTATAATCCCCATTTATTTTACAAATGACTTGACCTACATTTGCAGGGATTTTCGTAGACTAGATGTAGACGAAATTTCCTAGACATGGAATTTAGTTTGAAGATACTTTGAAAAGCAAGGAGTATGAAGAGAACACCATTTTGTATTAAAAATTTTAAATAAATTAGTTTGTTTTAAGGTGATCATCTCCCCATGGCAGAAAACAGTCAAAAACATTGATTTCGCACACTATTCTATAGCGGTGATTGTTTTGTTGAACAGAATATTAGCAAATAATTTATTTTTGAGGGGAAAATATAATTTTGCCACCCATATTTGTAAAAAATGCAAGATTTATAAAAAAAGAGGGCTCTCGCGCGCCACTGTGTACATCTATTATTTATATGTGAATTAACTTCAAATTTTAATGTTGTCAAAAAAGCTTGGATCTGCGAAATAACCAATAAAAATTTTTTAATTCATTTTTAAATAGAAGATATTTGTGTTCAAAAAATATCAAAATCAAATTAATATATTTCGATTTTAAAGCAAAATTGTAAAATTCTGACTCGACCATTTTGTAGATTGTTGTTTTATCTTCAATAATATGTTTAGATTATTATATTTAACTAAACAATAAACGCTGTGGAGTGGCGCGCGAAATAGATGTTTATGGCTGTTTTCTGGCACGGTAGAGGATCGTCTAAAGTCATCTTTCATAATTTAAAATTGTGTTGTCATGTCAAATAAAATGTGTAAAAACCATGATTGAAAAATTCCTCAAAAAGCTAAAATACGATGTCTATAGTGAAAAACTAGAAAAGAAACCCCACTTCATTCTATGTTGTTTAAATAAGCAAACATATTATCTGCTATCCCCATTTCATTTCAATTCCTCGTTCAATTTACCAACCCTTCATTCGTCAGCCACATAATTGAATTCCTGCGTTAATCCTCATCCTCATTTACTCACCACTCATTCCTCTAACCGTACCGGTCTAACATAACCTAACTAACTAACTAACCTATCCACTGACCACCGTGTCATCCTTTAAGGACAGTGGCAGTTGGCTAAGCCCGCAAGGAGGAAAGCACACGTGGCTTTAAGAGCATCACACGTGTAGTGAGGAGAGAGAGATAAATATCTGAAGTTATGAAGGATAGAAGGATGGACTAAATATAGAGGGAGATTGAAAAGATCATATTGACAAAAGAATCGTCAGGAACTTTCGTTAGTTAAGGCTATCAAATGCAAAGCAAAAAAGCATGTTACAATAAATCATTTTGTTACTTTGGATTTGAAATCGATGACCTTCTATTTTACAATGATGTACTTATAGGTTGTGCTTACATGAATATAGAATGAAGTTTTAAAAAAACCTTGTCGTATTTTGTTTTGCTAATTGATGTCACAGCAATTAATAAATTGAATTTATTGATTCACTAATGAGTCGTCATTCTTCATGTTAAATTTTTTATAATACAGTCAGAATCGTTCAAATTGTTAATCTTCTGGATTAACAAGTGTAGCGCCTTAATCATATAATCATATCAATCAATTTATCAACCAAACAAAAATTACTGTTATTTAATGCTTTGAATGTATCATTAAGAAGTACTTATTTTGTATTAAAGGATATTAAGAAATTAGTAAATAATTGTTAGTTAATTGTAAGTAAAATTTAAAATAGCAAAATAAAATTTGAGTTGCCAAAGAGAAATGCCAAGTTTGGAATTGGATATACTATCCGTAAATCATAACTTATTGCTCGCCTGAACGCAAGCAAGGGAAAAATCGAGCTGGACGACTTCTTATGTACAGTAGGAGACATTAGTTTACAGAATAAGTACTTTCCAACTACAAATTCGATTTCTGCTCTAAAAGTCTACGCACCTAACTACAGCAAGAAACAAAAACTTGTGTTTTAATAAACCTCTGTATATTTGGAAAAAATTTAATCTTATTTTTAAAGCAAGAAATCATATTTGTATTGGAAAAGTATTCTGAAATCTAATGTCTTCTACTGTACACTATTTCAAGATAGCGAAACGGTTACTACCAAAAAAATTGCAGACAATCTATCTATGTAATTTGATATTCCTGTCCAATAATTTCTTATTTATAGAAACTCTGAAATGAACTAAATAAACAACCCAATACCCTTTTTGAATCCCACAGACTCGGTTTTGGTAGACACTCTGATTGCACTGAATTAAATACAAAACCCAATACCCGTCTTGAGTCTTAATTACTCTATTTGGTACAAACTCTGATTGACCTGAAGTATAATCATGCCAGGAGTGGACACTAGAGCGGATGAAGTGTAACCTTTCTGTTTACTTTGTAGAGAGAGACAGTAAATACGGGCCAGCTCGGGGCATGCATTCTATTACGATAAATAACGGTAATGATGGCAACGCACGGGCCCAGAGTGATATTTTTCTCTCACACAGGGTTAATACAAAAGCCACAAATCTATGTTACATAATTATTATCTAATTTATTTCCCGATTCTTTCAAAAGACATTTTGCTCTTAGATGTGTATTAAAATCATAATCCAATTTCCTTGATGTAAACATCTTCAAAATCAGCGATCACGATCATCAACGCATCACCATCTCTCCATTGCTTATTGGGTGATCCTTCTCTTTACTACTCTGTCCTCGTAGAAGCTTTCTATTTTCCTTGGAATCCTACATAATCATATCTGGAGATTTTCACCGCACGCAGACGTAGTGTGTATGTGTGTTTGTATGGAGGTAGGGTACGGAAGGATTTACCGCCCTTGCAACGTGTCAATCCTTCTTCCTTGCCTTGCGTTCGCATCCGTACGCCTCTGACGTCATAGAAGAAGACTTTTATGTATTGTGCGTCAGTGTGGCATGGTTACAAACAAGAATCATTCGTGAGTAAATACTAAAAAAATACAAGAATCGTTTAAACATCATAATGTAAATAAATACTTATAATCTATTTCGTATTTATCTAACTTGGTTGTGAGAGCTTCGAGCATATACTGACTAGAGGCCGCCTTACGGCGTTTGTTGTGATCGGAAGATATGCGAGAGGGGAGATTAGCGGGGTCGGAAGCCGTGATGTATTGAGGGATGCGTAATTTCTTAGTAGTATTCCACAAAGTAAAATAATACTCACACAACCTCATTAAACTTTTCACAAAGTAAACGCAGAACTTAGGGTTATAGTAAAATGACATGTGTGACAAGAAGTAACAAAGAATAACAGCAAAACGCTGCCCGCAATACACCATGACTTCCAGCCCCGCAAGTCCCCCCTACTGCATATCTTCCGATCACAACAAGCTATGCATTGGTATAGGGAATTACTTCTCTAGTCAGTATATGCTCGAAGTGTGAGAGTCTTATTAAGTCATTAATTTAGATATAATATTATACCTTGTGTGCGGTTATCTGTCATGAATAATAGGTATTTGTGTATTTTCTTTCCAAAATATTAAAAAAAAAGTATAATACCAATAATTTTAATTTTTAAATACTAATTTTAAGAAAAGAAACGAACCCTAAATAGTTACTGAACATTTTGAGATATCTGTCCGACATTTTGTTTCCAGATGGCGGACTGACATTTTAATATATCTATATCATAAGTTAGATCCTTGGTTATTACTGTACCAAATTTGACCGCAATCGGTGCAGTACATCTTGAGATAGCTAGCCGCCATTTCGTTTCAAGATGACGGATAATCTGAAATTTAACCAAAGTGCATTGTTAGGTGACAAAAGTCTATTTGCAAAATTTCAGCTCGATAGGATTCCGGCAAATGGGTCATTTTTTACTTTTTTTGCCGTACGTAGAGATGCCGGACGGTGAATTTAATATAAAGGATTTAAAAATGTCCTTATCATGTTATCGTCTTAAGTAATTTTTCATGTATACATGCAATGTTAACTACAAATTCAAATGGCAATATTAGGAACACAAGTACTTAGATAAAAAATGAGCTAATAACCTAATCATCTGTCAAATTTAATAAAATACGATATTGGCAGGGAATGAGCTTAGTTGGACAATGGACATAATGTACCTTACAATTTTCTCATCCAGTAAAAATATCTGTTCAGTAATTTGTAATAAAGTGAAGATTTTTCAATTTTTTATAGCACACATACACTATACACATGTATTTTTACCTTCCGCTTACCTGTAAAGGAAGGTATTGGATTCATGCAAAAAATCGGGTGGTGAATTTTTAGTGGATGAGCACGAATTAGGGTCTTTACAACTCATTTTTGATAGTTTCACGATGATGTCTGTGTGTATGTGTGTGTGTGTGTATGTGTGTGTGTGTGTGTGTGTGTGTGTGTGTGTGTGTGTGTGTGTGTGTGTGTGTGTGTGTGTGTGTATGTGGTCAGGGCCGGATTTCTGTCAGTCGGATAACTCAAATACGAATTACCCAAAAATTTTGATATTTGGTATTTAACATTTGTATATAAATTGGAAGAACCCATTAGATTTTGGTACAAATATCTTAACCGGAAGTGATATTTTTTGAAGATTGAAAAGATTAATTGTCAAATATTTATATAAATTTGGATAAATATAGTATTTATTTGTAATAAGAATAAGAGGCAAAGTTATTTGCAACTTACGTTATAAAAAAATTGTCTTTATCTGGTAGCATCAAAGAACTGCAGTAAAATTTAAAAAATAAATTTATCAAATAAAACGTTGAAATCTTGTAATCCATGTTCGACTGAATTTTGTTTCTGTGTAAAAAATATTGACAGGTGAGATGGGTGACAAGTTGACATACTAGTGCTATATGTCATAAGTAAGATATTAAATGTAGTAATTGAACGGAGGATGGCTTCAGCA
Source organism: Agonum fuliginosum (assembly GCA_947534325.1). NCBI lineage: Eukaryota > Metazoa > Arthropoda > Insecta > Coleoptera > Carabidae > Agonum > Agonum fuliginosum. Next base: position 2,736,937 of record OX384034.1, on the reverse strand, counting down.
CAGAAGAGTTTTCCTGTGAATGAATCTTTTTATTCAGATGATGCAAATTTCTGTGTTTCAATATTTTAGATTTTTATTTGTATATTTTAAATGGGCACCGGATTGTACGTATACATTTCTGTTTAAAGTCTAGATATGGCGGAAGGTTGTGTGATGGCCATGTCAGATTTTTTGTTGTTTATTGCAACATGGAAGACAGACACATACAACATCCAGTTGCTATTCAGCTTAATTGGCTGATTTATGAGAGATGAAAATATTAGGAACATGACAATAATTGGCTAACCTACCTTATACCTCAACCAAGTTTTTTAGATATTGATTTTTCAATAATAGAAGGAACTCCACTTAATTCGAGCAGACTCTCAATATTCCCTATCCCTCTGTTTACTTCAAGGGTCCAAATCTCTTGATCATTGTCTCCACTTATTGTTTATTAAATAAATCAAAGACATTCCTCTCAGAATATTCCACTGATGATTCCCTCACAGCACACATTATTCCTCGTTGCCTTCATGCAGAGCATTATGAACGCAAGCCTATCGCTGATATTGTACGTTATACGCTGGTTGTATTCTATCAGAACAGGAATAAAGCCATTGCAAATTTCAAACGAGATTCGATTTTGCTTCATGTAAATTTATGCAAAATTCAATACATTTCCCAGCGCTGTGTAGAACAGAACAGCTCTGCGGAACCAGGATTTTTTGTAAAACAACGGTGTAAAGATTTGTAGCGATTATTTTATCTGCAGAAAATGTGGTATTCAATATTGATATTTAAATAATTAGAAATCAATATACAGTAGTGGATTTGTTATAATAACACACAAGATAGCAAAAATGTTCTAGAAAAGATACTTTCCAAGATTGTTTTTAGGTACCTTACAGAGCTGGGCAAGTATTGAAACCAAAATACTTAAGTATAAGTACCAGTATTACCTATGGTCAGTACTTATTACCAAGTACATTTTCACAGTAATTAAGTAAAGTATAAGATTTTTTGACAAAGTTACTTAAATTAAGTATTTTTCAAGTACCAACATTTTAAAAATTAATATTAATTTTATGGTTATTATTATTCCGCTTTATTTTCTCACTACCCAGCTTATTATTAAATATTATTATTATTATTATTACCTTCGATTATTACCTTTTTATTGAGAAAGATTAATTCACAGTAAGAGTGTAGTATTCTGTTGCATTGGTCGCAGGTTGAATAAAATTACTTAATCTTACCTATATCTAAATACTTAAGTAATGTCGAGCTCTGGATACGTATACCGAAAAAAAAATCCCCAAAATTAAGAAAACTACGATACTACTAAAGTAACGTAATTTTATTGAAAGCAACATAAAAATTTATAATTAACATCAGACTTTTACTAGAAACTAGACGTGCAAATAATTACATATACCTGTGGTATTGTTGTATATATAAATAAAACATAAGAAAATCTATCTACACGTGGTACCTACTACAAATAAAAATGTTTTACACAAGTTAATTTTATTTTGGTGACATTTAAAAAAATTCTTTCTGTTTCACGTTTATTACGTCATGTTGTATATACTGTCCGTGTAGCCAGAGTTGGCCGGGACGGGAAGGGCGAGAAAGAATGTGCCTATCTTTTACACAGAGCTGAGTCAGAATTTGCAACTCAATCAGGAGAAAAACTGAGCTGAACGACTTCTTTATTCACAATTTCAAACCAACGCGCTTTCCGCCAAAAATTTGCTGATTACGTCCGCTCGATTAATATTGTTTACAAAATTCCTAAGACCTGCCATCTCTTATTTCGCGTACTGTACGAGTAGGTAAAACACTCTGTATTTTATCGTGTGTGCGGTTATCAGCCTTCATGCATATTAATTGTTTTCAGTGGAGAATAGCAACATACACCAAAAAGAAAATTTATGTGCAGATCAAATAACATTTACATTCATATCACGTGTATTTGAACCCAACTTGGGTATGACAACCTCATTGGTGTAGATAAATGTATATTTTTTATCTGAATTAAACTTATTTTAAAAATTACGCCTTTAAATATAAACGCTTCAAATTCAATCGTCAAGCGGCGTGCAGACCGAACTTGTTCAGGTTTGCAAAATCAGTTCTCCAACAAACGACTTATTGAGTGTTTCGCGTGCGTTTCTTCTATGATTTTGTTCTTAAAACATGTGTTATTTGTTAGTAAAACAGTACAATATTGTGTTACAGTGTGTGTGGACTGCCATGAAGAAGATTTGATCCCAGGACTTTGAGGCAGCAGTCGAGATAGCCAGAAATCAGCAAGCAGTAAGTTAAATTTATTAAACAATTATAATATTTTCAATGCAAATACAATACAACATGTTTTAAATATTGCGTTATAAATCAATGGCAGTTGTTTCAATTAAAATTTAAATTAAAAATCGCAAATTCAACTGCGTATGTCATAATAAACAAAAATGCCAAACAGAAAACGTAAACATTTTGAATCATAACTGCAAAGTAAATACAACTCATTTACAAATTAGTTTATGTAATGAAAACCCTTTTCTCAACATGAGAAAACAATTTTGTAATTAATAAAGTTGTTGATACTGAGAGCATTACTGTGCACAAAATGAAATATAAACAAATGCAACTTTTGCACCATAGGTAGATACTCATTATTTATAAGTGGGTACATACTGCGCAGTATAAATTTAAAACTACGCAGTAAAATTATTTTAAGCTAAAGTCGTTCAATTTTTATGATAAATAGATGCTTCTACCTCCTACTATCCCGTTTTACGTTTTGCGTTTTGCAATTTTAGTACTTCATACTTTATGCAAATATTTTATTTATGCGTATGCCCATAATTTTGATATAAAGTTGGCTTTTACTTTTGGTATGGTTTTGGAATCCTACTGTTTTTATGTTTATTGATTGTGGTCAAAATGTGTTCGTAATATCATAGGAGGCCTGGGAAATCTGGACTAGATTCGTTAATGGAAAACAGGGCTGGAATAAAAGAAATTTTTAAACAAGTATTGAACTAAATTATAATTTTATTTGGTTGAAGGAAAAGTAGAGTAAAATTTGTAAGTAATCCAGAAATTAAAAACAACGAATGTCATTCTTAATTATTATGAAACTATAGACAAATCCAGATTTATTTTTACTTAAGTACTTATTTTAAATTACATTAATTTTATATGTTTTTACAACTTTTGAATATTATGATCTGTTTTATTTTTCATAATAGTATAATTACATTACTAGCAAGGTAAAACAGTTTTTACTGCTGTAAGGAGAGGAAATGACCGGCTAGCATGTCACCTCCTTGAAGCAGTAAAACAGTTACCTTGCGTGTATTGTACAACATTTTACTTGTTACTCATTTGTAAACCAAAATAAAAATTGTAACCAAATTCTGCCATTCACACACAACTGTTCTGTCAAAAATTATCTTATATGATTTGGAAGTATTACTGTGGCAACGTGAACCGTTTATTATAAACATATGACTAACTAGTAACTTGTAAAAATTTTACAAGTCAGCTGTCAATTTTACAGGTTAGTAACTGTAAAGATTCATTTGCAAAGGTAATGGAGCAATTTAGGGATTGATTAAATGACGTTTACTAAAATTAAATAACTACCTTAATAGCGAAATTTGATTTTGTCTATCTCATAAAAGAAACATATTATGAAAATACAGCACATCTGATGTATTTTTTAGTTTCTTGTTCCAAAATTAATTTTAGCCTACTGAAAATTTTATCGTTGTATTTTCTATGGTCCATAAAAAAATTAGAAATCCACCCGGTATGATCTGTTTAAATACCAATAATTAAAAAAAGTTTATTCATGAAGAATTATTAAAATTACTTTGTATAATTTTTTAATTTATTTATTTTTAATCCAATTAGTAATACTAAAAATATTCGTTTTAAATAATAACTGCGAATTTTTTCAATAATTACACGCTCATCACGTCATATTATACATACTTTTAATTTTTGAAGGTTAAAAAACACCCCGTTTTATTATTAAAAACCAGAAATATGAATTGAAATTTTAACTTAATAAGTTTCTAAACAAACCATTAAATTTATCAAAATGAGTAAGAAGTAGTACCAAATCTCCGACAAATCTCAAGTCGAGGTTAATATAAAATAACATAAACGTAATCGTAAGAAATAAAAACTAGCAATAAAACCCCTGAATCCGTCCCTGGGTCGCTTCCCGTTGCCCGGAAATGATATTGCCACCGTATTGCTTCTTTAATTTTTTATTTCCCAGCGATAAATTCTGTTTGCTGGGATAATAAATATTATTTCTACTTTTGTGCCGCCTTCGGGTCTATAAGTTGCTCTTTCTCTGGGTCAGTGGTTCGCACCCAGCTCACGGCTCGCAGCAGGAAAAAGAGCGAGTGGGAGTGAGGAATATTCCTGCGGGGACCGCAAAAAGTCCTGCGGGAAACAAGGAAGAAACATTTGCAGGACTCGCGCTGTTTTACAAACTATTAGGGAGGATTTTTTCCGAGAACGGAATGTGTACACAGCAAACAAAATAAAGCGAACGTTTCAGAGGTTAATTAGTCTCTATAGAGGAACTATTTTAATTAAGCAAATTTGTGATACGGAAGAACATTCTTGTGGTATGTGGAATTGCAAATAATTGTAGTTCACTTAAGATGATCCTCTACCCATGGCAGAAAACAGCCAAAAACATTGATATAATTGAGCGTTTATTGTTTTTACCTCTCGCCTCATATTCTATAAGAGAGGTATTGTAATGGGTCAAAATTTTCGAGTATGAGTTTTTGGTGGATAAGCACGTTTCAGGGTCTCTATAATACGAATTTACTATTTTCACGATGATGTCTGTGTGTGTGTATGTGTGTGCGTGTGTGTGTTTGTATGAATGTATGGACTGACGATTTTTCGTCCACGATAACTGAAAAAGTATCAAACCTTTAATAACCAAATTTCATATTTAAGGTTTTAATAAGGATCTTAACACCGGATAACATTTTGGTAGAAATCCGAAAACCGGAAGTAGTACTTTTTGAAGCTTGATAAACTTTTCCTTTAATATATTGTTACATTATTTATTTATGACAATTTTTGCAATTAAAAATAAAAGAAAATATAATTATCTATGGGTACAGTTAATTATAAATACAATTTGCTGAATCTGGTAGTATTTAACAATAAAATAAAGTACAATTAATATTCTATCTTGTTGTCCATGATATGAAATTTGTTTCTACATAAAATTTGAATGATTATGACAGTGACAGTACAGTTGACATCTTTTGCTTGCATCTTGGTTTACATTATCGTTTACATCTTACATGAACATGAAACTATTAAAATGTAAGTAAAACTATTTATTAGATTAGTCTCGAGGTTAATAGAATAAGCAGAATTAGGCGAGAGGTCGTGTACTGGCCACAGCAGATTTTTTTTTTGTTAAACATACAAATATCAAATAATTTATGTTTGAAGGGAAAACATTATTTTGGCAAACATATTTGTTTAAAAAATGCAATATTTGTAATAAAAAAGAGGGTTTTCGCTCGCCAATTTACAGTTTTTATTTCAAATTTTAATATGTTGTCAACAAAGCTTGGAGCTGCGAAATAACCGATCGAATTTTTAAAATTCGTTATAAAATAGAAGATATTTGTGTTCAAAAGATAACAAAAATTTCGAATTTAAATCAAAATTTTAAAATTCTGCATCTGCATTTTGTAGATTGTACAATATTCAATGTAGATACAAATAAAATAGAAATAGCTATTTCATGAAACCATACCTCCTTATTAATTTTGCGAGAATATTAATGTGATTTTGCGTGTGACATTTGACAATTAACAATACTGTGGTTAGAAACTAATCAAAGTGTAATGTGTAATTATTGTCTATGACCAGTATGGTTACTGATTTGTATAAGGTCGCTAAATTAAATTAAATTTGCAGGACTGAATAGGTACTGAATTTATGTCAATCTTCCAGTTGTAATGATACGGTTTACGAGTAAATTGTGTTATCAGGGGTAATACCATAAGAGATGATAATTTTTTGAGAATTGTTTTGTCGTTTCCACGGCAACTTATTTCTAACAATTTCACGACACAAAACATCATCTATCAATTTCCCGAAACGAAGTTGAGGGGAATTGTCAGATGATGTTTTGTGGAGTGAAATTGCAATAAGTTGCCGTGGAATAGACAAAAATTCTCTCAAAAAATTATTATCTCGAATGGTATTTAGGAAGAATATTTTTCTTCTTAAAAATACTACCAAAACGACTCATTTTGCTAAACATTTTTGACGTTTCATGTGACAAATTTATTTATTTTTTGTAACTAACGTAACAAAATAAAACCTAATCTACAAAATTATGTTGTCAGATACATCATTTTACATTTTCAATTCTATTGGTTGCATTACGTCATCATTACGCAATATGATTGGTTAAACCATTTGTCAAAAAATATTCATCATGAACATGTAAGAGCAATTCTTACACGTATAACAATTTATACTTTTTTCAATTTTAAATTGCATCGTATTCAATTTGACAATTGTTTCTTCGCCAAATAAGATAAACCAAAAGTAAAATACTTATTATATTATCAAATAAAAAATTATCCAACACATTGTAGGCGTCAGTTCTGATAAAGGCATAAAAATTATGATCGATTATTAGCAAAAATGAACCTAGAAACAGGTCCAACACAAAATCATGGTGGAAATGAATTTTAAGTTTTGTTGTTTTTGTTTTTTGTACGAATCACGAAATATAATATATGTCAGGAGTGGACACTAGAACGGATCAAATGTGGCCTTTCTGTTTACCTTTTAGAAAGAGACAGAAAATACAGGCCAGCTCGGAGCATGCATTCTATAACGATAAACAACGGTAACGATGGTAACGCACGGGCCCAGTAATAATATTTCTCTCTAGCACAGGGTAAACTAAAATGTCACGAATCTACAGTATTGCTAAGATACAGAGTATTCACTCCTGTGTTTATATTATACTTCGTGGTACGCCAAAAAATTCTGAATATAACTAAAAAATTTGGGGACTTGCATTGTTCAATTTCTAATTTGTCGGAAATTGGATACGTCCAGATTTCGATAAGACGGTATTTCGGCTATTGAGGTTTTGATCTTAGTCTCCTAATATTTAGCTACATAGTTTACTACTTGGTTTGGCTACCTTCATACGAATGAATTTTTCGTTGAAGGTACTACTCTTGTTTTCTATTCTATTGCAATATTGCAACCATATACATATTGCAACTATATCTTGCTGTTTGTAAGCAAAATGTATTAAAGATGCATCAAACAATACAATGATGAATAGCGTTCGTACTCGTGCTCGAGTTCTTCTTATTTTTAATCTACTCTTTACTTCCGTAATGCACCTGACACAGCTTGGCATTTTCACATTCTACAGGAGGTTGCCACATGTCATCTTGCTGAAAGCCAAGTTGTGTATGTTTTATGTTATGAAAGTTGGAATAAGGAAGCTCGCAAACTACGAAACTATTGAATATTCACGAGTTTTGTTATAAGTTAGTTGAGGATAGAAAACTATTACTTGAATTGTTCTTGACATTGTAATTTCCAATTATAATTATATTTTTTTCTATAATCTTGACATTTCATACCTGCTGTCAGTTGTTGAAACGTAATATTTCATCCCCCAGGGATAGAAATACTTTTACCCCTTGAGAAATTAACAGTTTTGTTTTGTCACTTTTGTCACCAATCAACGCTTGGCAAATTCCATAACATTAGAACAAGTAACGACCTACTATTCTCAAATTAATTTGAAAGATAAATCATGCTTTGCCCGTTTTACTTAATTATTTAAATATTTTAGTGGTTATAAAAAAACATTACCTATACACGGGATAGATAACAGATTTTAGCGCTCGGGGTAAACATCACACCTTGCGCTAAAATCTGTTATTTCTATTCCTTATATAATAAATAACTATTTTGCACATTCGGGACTAAAACTCTTCTTTAGTCTTTATTTTTAGGGACTAAGGTTCTTAATTTGATCTCAAGGGATTACTTTTCATATTTAGTCCCGTTGTCAAGGAATTGTTTAATTAATCCCGTTGTCAAGTAAATATGTGCTTTGTTACAGAATATCTATGGCAACCAGAGGCGGACTGGGCCGGTGGGATGGTGGGATATTTCCCACTGGGCCGCGATGAATTTGGGCCGACTGCCGACACGCAAACAACCCAAATCTGAGTTTTTCTTTATTAAAATTCACAATTATTTGCAATATTGTATACAAATAAACAAACGAAACTAAGTTTTGTATTCATGATTTATATTGGTCAGTCATTAATTTAGAATCAGCTGTTCGGCTCGGTTTTGTTCTTTACAAGTTTACGAAAACGCTAGACTAATTATATATTAATAAATGTCCCAATTTTCATTACATTTATTTTTAAATTTGTTATTTATTTTAATTTCTACTCATAAAAGAATTCTCGAAGTAAAAACTGAAAAATATTTGATATTGTTCTCTTCGAAAATGTCAAAATACATTTTATTATACTTTGTTAGTAGCGTTTTATTGTATTGATATAAATATTTATTATTTTAAAATAAGAATTGTGTGCAAATTTAACAGAAATGTACAAAAAAGTTCTTAATGTCACATCTAGCTTTACAAATATATGGCAACAAATTTTATTCGAGAAATTGGGACGAGACGAGAATGGAACAGCCGAGAAATGACCAAGACGTACTTAAATTTCTCGTCTCACGGCATCACTACGTAAATGAGGGTAAATTGTGTATAATTTTCCCTCTATGGAAAAACTAAACTTTTAATGAAACAGCCATTGACCTTGAACCCAAAAAAAATTCGCCTGCGGCGCTTTTTCCCTTTTTCGTAAAACAACACTTCGGCACTTTTCTTCAAAAAACTTCGGCTGGGCCGGTGAAATTTATTTCCCACTGGGCCGACACGTTACCAGTCCGCTTCTGATGGCAACAATATCAATATTTGTCATAAAGTTTACTGTCAAAATTGCAAAATGTGTATTCTTTTAAACTATTTTGTATTCGAGGATGAAGTGCAAAAATAACGTATATACCAAAGGACGAAAGCACCTTTAATCCCTCAGGTGTTTATTTCCCTCACCATCTTCACCCTCAGGATTAAATAATGCAATTTAGTCCTTTAATATATGTACAGGGTGTAACAGCGAAACCAACCACCGCACCGCCTATATTTTCTTTATTATTATAGTTACAAAAAAATATTATAAAGCAAAGTTGTATACTAATTAAATGAACTTATTTTTGGGAATACAAATCAGTACCTAAATAACTACCGTAAAATCACTGAGAATAATTGTCCTGCTCCTCTCCCGATTAGGAACTCTATTAAAAGATAAATTCACCTCATAAACTTTTTCATTGGTTGATAACAAAATATAGTTTTCCATTTTACGCTTGAGACCCCATCTCTCCTGCGTGAAGCCTCGTGCAATGTTGCCACATTGCCGCTTTATGGCCGCTCTCCTGCGTCGCCTGCTCCTGCTACCGGAGACGTGGCAACGCTGGCGAGATGGCTGATAATAATTGTCTTTATTTCAAAGGGGTTGAAAAGACTATAACGCGGAATTGTTCTGGGTTATGGAGGTAACTAAATCGTGATGAAAGTTAGGACGGTGATGATAGGTGTTGTTTTTCATGAGTAAGGATGATGATATGGTTGAAAAGATTATGAAACCTTATTCATACGATTTGTACAGAGTGGTCCTGAATGATTGACCGTGCCACATCGTTCTTAAGTTCTGATTTTATTTCTGCCAGCCGATGTGATTGCTTATAAACATTGCTCACCATCCTAACCTTAAAATGTCAAAAATTACAGTTTTCTTTCAATTAATTAATAATAGTGTTGTTCACTTGCTTCTTGCCTTACTATAAATGCAAAAAAAAAATATTATAATGGCACTACATAACGTTCGTTTGACAAGCAATGAGTACTGATTTTTTTCGCGGAACATAGTAAAAAATCGAACTTCTCCAAGTTACGTGACGGTCAATCATTTGTGATCACTCTGTATTTGTAATAAAATAAATATACAGGTGGTTCACAACTGCGTGTATATATTTTAATGACATTATAGTGATTACGAAACTTTTTTTTGCAAAACTTGCAATTTTAATTTTCAAGTTTATTTAATTAAATAGTTTTAGGCAACTGTTTCTACAGGGTGAGTCATCGAAATGCCCGTCGTCGATATCTCCCTTGTCGTTAAAAATACAGCATCAATTTTTTAACAGAATTATTCGTCTACTCAAGGAGCATAAGTTAAAATTATTTTCACATATACAGGGTGTTGCATAACGACTTGGCAATAATTGTTCGTCGTTTTTTAAATGAAACACCCTATAAATTTTTATATATTTTGAATTGTATTTTACTTACCTATACGAACATATAAATTTCATTTTACTTTTCCGCGGCGTTGCCAAGTTATTCAATTTTTTCTCTAAAAAATGCCGAATACACTTTATAAAGGCGTACTGAAGTTATTTTAATAGTAAAAATTATGAATTTTTTTTTCTGTACAACTGTAACTATACTCTTTGTTCTGACATAACTTTTTTTTAATGTTATTATACAGGGTGTTAAGTACAGAGAATCAAATTTACTCAATTTCAAATGGCTATAACTCGTCATTTTCAAATGGAACACCCTATATTTTATTATTCTGTTGTGTGTATTTTTGCATCTTCTTATGTTATAAAAGGTGTCCCATGCCTAAAAACATTAATTTCGAAATTAATTAAATTAAAATCTGTAATTTTACAGTTTATTTAAATTTTGATATAGGTAGTTTTAAAAAATATCCAAATGAGTTTTTTCCGAATTCCTTGAATACTTACTTATTTTACTATTCCATTCTTTTCCCTACTACTGCGGCTGCCTGAAACCAGCCCGTACTCGTACTTTACCGCATCCTTGCTATGCAATGTCAATTTGAAGTTGAAAAATACTGTAAAAGTGTTTTCGTTGCGAGTAAACTGTCAGTTTATTATTGACTTCAAGATAATCCTTTTCTAAACATTTAATAAAGAAAGAATGGCACTACAGATGTGCCCTTTTAAAATTTTAAAAATAAATTTCTATCCTGAAACATAAGCATGTAAAGTTTGCATAAATTAGAAATGCATTTTTCGAATTTTTATAATCATGTATAATTATTTAATACAAAATTTAAAAAGGCACAACTGTTAATTGATCCTTTAAGTATATAATCCTTGTTGAAATGAAATTTTAACATTCTTGTAATAGCCGCAAAACACTCGCTACGTTAGTACATTTTATGCTCGCTTTTAGAAAGCAAATAAAAAATAGACAACATATTATTATAATCTTAAAATTCCTACTGCTCTCTGTGCTTTATTAAAGAAAAACAACTCTGTCAATTTGCATAAATGAACTGCTCACTTCGTAATGTTCTCTTTGTGTGACCGCTCAATAAAGCGCTAATAATTCCCACGGTAAATTTGACAGAAAATTCTCATCCGGTGATTCGGCACATAAATTGTTTGCATGTGACTTCTGTCGGCCGGATAACAAGAGAGGAATAATTAAAACTTTAGGATGAATGTGCTTTTAAAATATTACGCGACATAAAACTACAGCTTTGACCGCAAGTCGTTATAAACTGTAACGTTACGGTTATATTATTATGATATATTATTGTTATTAGTTTTTATTACTTTTATAAAGCTGTATTTTTCAGGATGTTTTAGTTTGTAAATTAGAATAAATATCATTGTTGGCTTTTTACAGTAAATTACTTTAATGTTTTCATTTTCTATTTGTTAGTCCAATAAAATATTTTGTTTTATTTTATAACTAAATTAATTCTAACTTGTAACTTTTTCTGCTCTTATAAATCTCTGTTCCAGTCGTTACGATAATAATGTAGTTATATTCTTTTATCTAGTTATAGAAGTTAAAGATGGAAGTTTGAAAAAGGTGACAACTCAGAAAACTATTAAACGATCTTTGCTGTGCTTTGAAAAAACTTTTACCAGATATTTTCTTAGTTTTTTTTTTATCGAACAATAAGACATTATAAATTTGCTGGCTTTTTTAGTTTGAAGTGATTTTGATATTAAACTTTATAAATACAGGATGATTCACAACTTCGTGCATATATTTTAATAATGGCATATATAGTACTTAATGAACACGAAACTGAAAGAATTGTTTTAAATTAGCAATTTTAATTTCCAGGTTTTTTAATCCGCTGTATTTATATGGAATTTCATACGTCACTCATATTTTTTTCTACTCCTTACTGAATATTGACATCATATCTACATACTATCAATCGTGGATATGAATGTCATATCCACATTAGGTGTGAATATGAAATTCAAGGTCAAATACGTTAAAAAATTATTAATGCGTGCAAATTATGTTTTTATCATAACATAATAATGAAAAACATTAAATTCCTGTTATCTAATCATATAGGTATTATATTTAAAAGCAATATTTTATTGCAAAAAGAACAAATAAAATTTAAAGTTTTTACGTTGGCAATAAATATTTCAAATATCATGTCAAAAAGTAATTGTAACCCTATTTTTAAATAATTTTTGAATCATATTGAGTTTGGTTATTTGATCATAGAAAAAATAGAATATACAACTCGAGTGGGTACGCTTTATATCTTACAAGTAGTACCTACATAATTGTTTATTTATGCCTCGGATTAGAGGTACATTATGCAGTACAATTTTCACTATAGGGAATAAAAAACTATTGCATAATATCAAATATGATAGCTCTGAGTAAAATATAGTATTATTCTCACGTTTTGATGCACCATATATTTTAAACACAAAACCATAGATTTCTTCGCTGTTATTTCATTATTCTGTTTTACTACTTCGACATTGTATGATGAAACGACACATTTGAAAAAGTAATACAGCTACATCTTATTACTCTACGTGGAATACATATCAAACAACACAAATTGCATCTCTTGCAGGAGTATTTATGAAACAACGGCATAAATTTGTATTACAGACGCAATATGAGATCTAAATGCCGATGTAAAATGTGCAATAACCTCCTTGAATAAAGAGCTGACTGTCCACGTTCCGACTTTATTGTCAGCAATGACTATAAATTACAAAGTAAATAAATTTAACGTTGTTTTACTCTGCAAAACAGAATAATCCTTGATTAACAAGCAAACAGATTGAGCAGTAATTACATACGTTAAGTATGACTGCTGTTAATTGCAAAACTGACGAAATAAAGAATTAAAAGAACATTGCTTTAATATTATTGCAGCAGTATGCATAATACAAAAACAAATACATATTTATATCACGTAATTAATAGCTATTTTGCACGATAGGTCATTTTTTCAGCGTTTTCTGGCGCTGTTTCCAAGGTAGTAGGTTTTGTTTACACATTAGAAGGCGGTAAGAACTCATGAACCAAAGCAACACTATCAAATTGCAAACTAAACAGACATAACCAAAAATAAACATGATTTTCAAATTTACTATTATTGTATCGATCGGGAAAAAAATATTATAAGCATCACGGACGTTATGTGCATTTTGTACCGGTTTCGACTACGTCTCGGTCTCCAAACATTATCCTCAACCGGTAAACTGGACATACCGCTCTTGATACTTGATATTAAAGAAATAATATTCGATGCTGTTTACCGAACAATATGCGGTAAATTTATGGCATGTATAAAATCGCAACAACCATAGGTAGACGTCAACGATGTGTGATTCAGGAGGCCAAAATAGTATATTATGTATTAATGGACTAAAGTGCATGATTTAATCCTGAGCGTGTAGTTTATTTCACGAACCGAAGGTGAGGGAAATAATCACCTGAGGAATTAAAGGTACCTCTTTTCAGCAGTAAAAACAGTTCTACCTTGCTAGTAATGTAATAAACTATTACACATATGCCATGACTTACCGCATTTTGTTCAGTAAAGAGCATCGAATTTTTTTGCTTTAATAGGCCATTAAAACAAAATTTGCTTTGTAATAAAAAAGAGCCTACAAAAACGCTTTTGTACACAATTTATTGTTCAATAAAGTCTAACATAAATAAAATAAAACAGATTAATTTGAAATGTGACAATTACTGGCGACATCTCTTAACAGTTGTTTCAAGATTACTTCACAAAACAAAATTTTAGTACAAATGTCAAATGCATCTCACTTAACCTCATAGAAAATACGATATTTTAAATAAATGGGTATGTCGGCCATGAAATAATACATAATCTGTGCGTTAGGTTTTAGTAAAGCACTCCGCTTCGCGTCGTACTTTAATATAGAACATCGCGTTGTAAAATAAACTATGTAAATAACTATTTTATTCGTTCTTTGTTCATACCAAAACCATGAATGGCAAATATTTACAAAGAAACCATTTGCACTGATCTACGTCGTTTAAGTTCCCCCTTCCTGCTTCATCCGTCGCCTTTCACGGCTAAACTAAGGCACTCCTGATTTTGATATACGTGCCTGGAATGGCTCTCGTCACTTTTCCACGAAACAATGGCAATGAGGAAATGTCAGTGAGGCAGTGTCAGTTTGTTCTGGAGTCAAGGGTTCGCACATATCATTGCCAGGAGTTATTGCCTCCAGGAAAGGGCTCTCCACGTTTCCAGAAACGCTGTTTGCTTGTTTCTAATTTAGAACCGACTGACAGATCGACAAGCGAGAATCTTTTGCCAGTTGGAAGTTTACACAATGACTGAGCTTAAGAGTAAATAAATTATTAGGGAAAGTTGGCGCTGGCATAATTTATTACTGAGCTAGAGTTTGACATTTTCACTTGTATAATTGGAAAAACGCAGATTTTGGTTTTATCAATTATGTTACTTATTTACTTGTAACCGGATACTTATTCTGTATTCTGTAAAGTTGAACAAAATATTTGCAAGTTACGACTCCGTGTCATTACCCATTTCACATGAATTGTCCATGGGATGCTCAAAAATATCTTATTCTTGTACTTTATCTATCCTAGCCCCCATTCTGAGTACGATCAAAAATTACATACTCAATACAAACATCTCAGAGAATTACATCGGATACACAATTGGGATATTATTACCAAATTATTGGGATGTTACATAGATAATGTTACTAACGGCGGACATTAGCAATCGCCAGGATATTAATGTTTTTGGGCAAAAATAGCAAGTAACAAGCCGAGATGTTCACATTCTTGAAATGTCCTGGAGATTTTATTTTGTCAAGTGGGTATGAACCATAACAAAGAAGTGCTTATAGTTCAACTTTACATAATATAGAAAAATCTGATATGGCCAGCACACAACATCCCGCCATATCTACACTTATAAACATAAATGTATACGTACAATCCGATGCTCATGTAAAATATACAAATACAAATCTAAAATATTCAAACACAGAAATTAGTACTTATCACCTGAATCAAAAGATTCATTCACAGGAAAACTCTTCTGTGTTGAAGCCATCCTCCGTTCAATTAATACATTTAATATCTTACTTATGACTTATATATGGCGTTAGTGCCAACGTGTCACCCGTCTCACGTATCAATATTTTTTACGCAAAACCAAAAATCAACCGGTCATGGATTACAAGATTTCAACGTTTCACCAATAAAGACAATTTTTTTATATTATTATTCTTATTAAAAATATATATTATATTTATCCAAATTTATAAAAAAAATTGACAATTAATATTTTCAATCTTCAAAAAATATCACTTCCGGTGAAGATATTTGTACCAAAATCTAATGAGCTCTTCCAATTCGTATACAAATGTAAAATAATAATAATGTAAGGACCCTAATTCTTGCTCATCCATTTAAAACTCACTACCCGATTTTTTGCATGATTTCAATACCTCCCTTACAGGTAAGCGGGAGGTAAAAAGTAATCCCAAAGTAAATACTAAACGTCTGATAAGTAATTCACCAACGAATGGTGGGTTTATTCTGGGCGGGATAAAGTTTATCTTTTACAAGAAATCAGAATATTTTTGTTCGGGTTCGACGTGTCACAGACCCCGGGAAAGTAAGCGTGAGGAAGAAGGAAATTTCTTCTGAGGCCGTGACCGTGGATGTCGTGTTCTGTGGCGGTTTGTGTGCGGTAACGCGCACGCGACGATAAAAAACAATCAGCACCAGCACTTTACAATGAGGAAACCTGGAGCAATCTGCGGACCTGATTAGCTGGCTTTTCTTACGGAAGTAATTTATTGATTGAGAGTAGATTTATTATAACTTTATACTTACATTTTGATATATTTTTGTAAAATCAATTCCAGACTCAGTTTTTATTTAAGGTGTACGTCTACCCTTAAATTTTACAGCGTTACAGAGGTGTACGCCTTCCACGTTTACTTTAGTTATATTTATTGAAATATATGATGCTTTTACGTATGAGTGTATTAACAAAAGATGTCTCAATGCTTCTATATTTTTAGTTTTAGTCTTTGGCCTAGGAATTTGAAGTAAAAATTCGTCATTATTTGATATGATTTTTTTCGGTCACTATAAATGGCGTTTAGATCTTGTTAATTTTAGGGTCATTGCGGTTTTTCTCATTTTTCATTTCGCAGATATGACACTGCATATCTGAAAGATTATGTGAGATGTAAAACTGTGGTCTTAGACATAAATCATGCACTTTTATTTTTAAAATCAAAAATTTCTTAAAGAATAGCTTTTGTCACTTTCTCAGATATCAAAAATCTTTTACAAAAAACATACTTGCCCATCAAAATTTTTCACTGAAAAATTCGGATATGCATGTAATTTGAAGCAAAGAATTCAGTGATGATTTAGTTTTTGAGATGAAAAAGCCTGAAAAATGGACGAAGTAAAATTTAAACTCCACCCATATTGTCATATTCCGTTACAATAACTGAACTTACGTTATAATAACAGTGTTGAGTGGAACGAGCAACGCTTTGCTATGCATATCGTAACTTACTCGAAACAATATGAATTTTTGAAAGACTAACGTACTCATTATATACCATTAGACAATGCAAGTACGACAAAGATATACGCCGTTTGTTTAATAGTTCATGATATAGATGACCTTTTTCAAACTTTTTTCATCTCTCAAACTATTCCTAATATCAAGTCCATTCTAAAATATTTTTTGTTAAAAGATGTCGGGACCAGGACTACTTTTTGATATTTGCAACAGACTCAAAATTGCAGACTTTCTAATTATTTAAATATCTCAATTGTGTCAGTAATATTTTATTAATTACATACTATAACTAATTCTACTACAACGAAATGACAATACACCAAGTTGAAATGTTAGTTAAGTTACTGTAGAAGAAAATGGACTGACTATTTAATTAAACTCTCAATAGATACCACGAGACTAACAGAAATACAAAGTCGTTTAAATGAGAAAAGTTATAACATCTTCTCTTAGTTGAATCTTTTACACTTCTTGAGAATTGAGATCCCAATAGTGATATAAAAAACTACAAGTAACTACGTGAGTACTTACTGAGTACAGAAATAAAAAATAAAATTTTAAAATGAAATAAGATAAACAGAACAAGAAGTAAAAGTTTTATTCGCGTCGCTAACAAACTACTAAATTCAGAATTTAATAACTGTGTGGTTTTTTACCTTCCGCTTATCTGTAAAGGAAGGTATTGGAATCATGCAAAAAATCGGGTAGCGAATTTTTAGTGGATGAGCACGAATTAGGGTCCTTACAACTCATTTTTGATAGTTTCACGATGATGTCTGTGTGTATGTGTGTGTGTATGTGTGTGTGTATGTGTGTGTGTGTGTGTGTGTGTGTGTGTGTGTGTGTGTGTGTGTGTGTGTGTGTGTGTGTGTGTGTGTGTGTGTGTGTGTGTGTGTGTGTGTGTGTGTGTGTGTGTGTGTGTGTGTGTGTGTGTGTGTGTGTGTGTGTATGTGTGTGTGTGTATGTGTGTGTGTGTGTATGTGTGTGTGTGTGTGTGTGTGTGTGTGTGTGTGTGTGTGTGTGTGTGTGTGTGTGTGTGTGTGTGTGTGTGTGTGGTCAAGGGTTGTTAGTCGCATAACTCAAATACGAATTACCCGAAAATTTTGATATTTGGTATTTAACATTTGTATATAAATTGGAAGAGCTGATTAGATTTTGGTACAAATAGCTTCATCGGAAGTGATATTTTTTGAAGATTGAAAAGGTTAATTGTCAAAATTGTATATAAATTTGGAAAAATATAGTATTTATTTGTAATAAGAATAAGAGGAAAAGTTATTTGCAACCTACGTTATAAAAAAATTGTCTTTATCTGGTAGCATTAAAGAACTGCAGTAAAATTAAAAAAATAAATTTATCAAATAATACGTTGATATCTTGTAATCCATGATCGGTTGATTTTTGTTTCTGCGTAAAAACTATTGACAGGTGAGACGGGTGACAAGTTGGCATACTAGCGCTATTCGCTATATAAGTCCTAAGTAAGATATTAAATGTAGTAATTGAACGGAGGATGGCTTCAACACAGCAGAGTTTTCCTGTGAATTAATCTTTTTATTCAGGTGATGCAAATTTCTGTGTTTGAATATTTTAGATTTTTATTTGTATATTTTAAATGGGCACCGGATTGTACGTATACATTTCTGTTTAAAGTCTATATATGGCGGAAGGTTCTGTGATGGCCACGTCAGATTTTTTTCTTATTGTCACCACAGCTCCGACAATTTCCCTTCTTAAAACAATCCTGGAAAAATCCAGAAACAATGTAAGTAGAACATGCTAGTTTGTAGGTAACAAAAGAGCACTTAAAGCTGTCTCTGCACATTGTCAATCGTGCTTTCGTCCTGCTAGACAAGAATATGTCTCACATGGCGTACATAGTGTGTCATAAAAGAATCGCGAGTAAAAAACTAATGAGCACTAGCGCATTTCATCACACTTTGCTGTGTTGTGATGGCAGAGAATTGTCTTTGTTTCCTGAAGTACTCGTTGGTTTTATTTGTTAGTAACCTGATCATTAAACTGGAAATAGGACAGTTGGTAGCTATTATTGACAAGAATAGAAATAACCTGAAATTATGTTTTGAAATATTGTGGGCATAATGCTTCGTGTGTGGAATTCTTCTGCTTGACATAATGCCTAGTTTAATTATAATTATTGATAGATTGTTTATATAATATAAGGGTGTTGTAAAGTAAATTTATAAGGTAAGGAACAAAGTAGTAAATTGTAGTTGAAGTTGGCATTATCATTTAATAAATACCGAAACTATTGACTATGTTTCTATGTGGTGAATTACAAGTGCAAATAGTTAAAAAGTGTTAACAATTTAGGCATTTCTATGTTTATATTAAAGCTAGTGATCGTAAATACTTAAATATATTGAATAAAAATAATTACATTCCCTGTATGAATGACAATGACAGTCTTTATTTGACGGTTCCTTTTTCAAGAAACTACTTTCCTCGTGTGAACAGTTGTAGTCCAGTCAAATTAGATAATATTTTGTCGTTTAGTGGAAAAAATTAGTAGAAAGCTGTATTTTGGTATACACCTTCCCAGTACCTTTATCAACAACATACTAAAAGTCTCAATTGATTGGATTGAAGCTTCGTCCGCCGTCCGCCATTTTGAAAAAATTGACGCCGTCTATTGTTTCAAATTTTTATCTCGTAAATGATTAATATTACGAAAAAACAGTTAATAACAAATTGTAGAGCACAAAGTTTGCTATAAAATGGTATACATATTTTTTATGAAAGTGGTACAGTTTTCGAGAAAATCGGGAAAATGTATTTTGAAAAAAATCTGATGTGGCCAGCACACGACCTCCCGCCTTAACACTGTAATTTATGTGAATTTGGTTTTAGTTAGGCTTTCTTAAATTATAATTTTGCGATAAATTTACAAACTTTTTGAAAATAATGTTATAGTTCTTAGTTCTTTAATTAGCTCTTTATAGATAAAAATTTAACTTTATTATTACCTTATTACATTATGTTCAGTTAATAATATTTACATTTCTTTTAAAATGGTGCCAAAAACATTTCAGAAATGTGTATACGTCTGTTCATCTGTCACATTGACATATTCATTTTTGTTTTTAATTTTTTTTCTATATTGTGATTTACAAATCGTGGTAGGTAAAATTATATATCTTTGAAAAATAATTTTCCTTTATTGGTATAGATATAGACAAGATGTAAAATAAATATTGTAAGATATAATTTGTTCTTTGAAATGTCGTATGATAAATTGTAACTATCGCAGAATTTTCTATATTTTTTGCAAAAAATGTTAAAATGCTTCAAGAAAATGCCATTTCCGGATGGCAGATTTTTACCAAAATCTAATCAGCTCTTCATTAACATATACAAATATATAATGCAAAATATTAGAATTTTATGTTCAATAGAATTTGAGATAATGAATAAGAACGAAAGAGCATAGTAGGCACACATACAGACTTTCATACACACACACACATACACACAAACACACACACAGACATCATCGTGAAAATAGCCAAAATAGGTTCTACAGGTGCTAAAACGTGCTTATTGACAAAAATCTCGACATCGAATTTTTTCACGATCCCTATACCTCTCTAGGCGAGAGGTAAAAACGATAAATTTTAATCAAATAGTAGTTTATGTCTCATCATACGAAAACGGCTGTAATTTTTTTATGAATAAAAATATGGATTTCCGGTTTGCAAAATCCAATTTCCTAAATACTCTTCTATGAGTAAAATTACTTTCAAATTTTTTGACGCACGGGTTTAGTCACAATTTAAGGATATTCTTACAAAAGTTTTTTTTCTGATTGAAATGGCGGACGAAGCTCCAGTCCAATCGAATGAGACTTTTAGTATGTTGTTAATAAAGATACTGGGACTGGGAAGGTATATATCAAAATCCAACTTTCTACTAATTTTTTCCACTAAAAAATCTAATTTGACTGGACTAGTATGAATGGCATTGACAGTTTTTATTTATGACAGCTCCTAGCACTTTTCAAAAAACTACTTTCCTCGTGTGAACAGGCCATTACAGAATTCAGAATAAGTAACCCTTTACATTTATAAACCAGCCTTAAACCCAAGTTAATTTAAATAAAAACCAGACAGGAATAAAAATAATATTTTGTAAGCGCATTATGTTTTGTTAGGAGTATTTGAAATTGTTGAGATAATTTGCGAGTAATTAAAATAAAGCCGCAAAATGTAATTAAAACGATACGATAATTCTTTTATTAAATGTATAACCCTTTTCCAGAGAAAAGCAGTATTAACTACATAACCCTCGGCAAATAATCAAAATAAATTAGCCACCGTTTCATTTTAATCACATTTTTAATTAATTTCCAGTTTCATTATTGATTAGCTTCCGCCACAAATTGTTCGCGTATTTGATGTTTTTATTTCTTTGAGAACACGATCTTGTCTTGCACGATTCGCGAGCGATTCGAAGTGAACGTCCTCTTTATGGTTGCGGTAATCGCGAAGTGCTCGTTGTTATTTTTCCCAGGGCTCGAGGAGAGCTTTCATTTTGAACTATTTTAGTTTCGTTGCAGGAAACTATTTGAATATTGCATTTTCACGTCGTCTATATTCACGACTCGAAGAAAAGGATGATAATTGAAGTTCAAAAGAAGCACCTTTATTCCTTTACGAGAAATGTACAATACTGTACGAAGAGTTACATAAATGAAGAGGTAAATGGCTAACTAACGAAAACGTAGTTTCAAGAAAATTCAAGTTAAAGTATTTTTAATTGAAAGGGAATTAGTAGTCGGTACATAATGAATATAAGAAAATCAAAACACTTGGTTTGTCCACAAAAATTTGTGGACAAACCAAGTATTTTGATTTTCTTAAACTATTTTATTTACCATTTTTACCTCTCGGCAATATTGTATTCATGCTAAAATTTCGATAACTACTGAGTTTTCAATGGATAAGCACTTTTGAGGTCCCTAGAACATGATTTTGATAGTTTTGCGATGATGTCTGTGTGTGTGGATGGGTGGGTTGATGGATGGACAATAACAACAAATAAAAAAAGAAATTTTGTATATAATATTCTGACATCCTTGATTAGATCTGATCAGATTTTGGTGTTGATCGTGCAACCGGAAGTAGTAGTTTCTTGAAGATCTGAAAAGTTTTTCTAAAATATCCTCAAAATTTTTAGAATAATAGGAATTTTTTAATAAGAATGTATACTAATATTATTATCTACAATTTGTATTTGAAACTTCGTTTCTATTTCTTTTAAGCACCGTTTTTCAATTACAAGAAGTTACAAATTCTACAAATTTATCTTACCAATGAAATAAAAAAATAAAATATTTGAGTGTTAATGACAATAAGAGTGGATGTGATACCTACATCGCACGAGAACGAGTTTGCAGTCACGACCCCATAGGGGGAGTGTCTGCAAACGTTCGCGTGCGATATAAGCAATCCACTCGAGTTGTACAGCCTAGTTTTTCTACGATCAAACAACGAAATATAGTTTTGGCAATAAAATGCACTCAATATGATGCCAAAAATTATTTAAAAGTAGGGTTACATCAATTATTTTTTGACATATGATATTTGAATATTTGTTGCCAACGTAAAAACTCTAAATTTTATTTGCTCTTTTAGCAATAAAATCATGCTCTTAAACATAATTAATTATTAAATAACAGTTGATTTAATGTTTTTAATAATTATTCGTCATAAGAAAAACATAATTAAACGCATTAATAATTTTTTGACGTATATTTGACCTTTAATTTCCACACCACACCACACCTGGTATGGATCCCTATCCACACATGATAGTATGAAGATATGTTACCAATATCCATTAGGGATATTTTTTTACTTTTTGACAAATAATTATGAAAACATCAAATGTCATTTATTATTTACATGGTTATGATAAACCAACTTTAATAATATTTTAAAACCTATAATTCCCGAATTCCCTTTTGAAAGAAGCAATGGTCTGCAGTTCATTTTCAAGCGAACTTTTCATACCGATCGTATTATATATAAAATTCCATCAATCTCACAATCTCCCGTTCGTAAACACCACGTTTACAGTTAGCGTTATTTTGTTTTCATCAACCACAGCAACATCCGGACGTCTTGTTCTTGTTGGTGTCTTTATTGTGCGACAGTTGGTAGTCTGTTGTTCCTGCAAGTGACCCACTTCTCCTGCTGTCTCCTGATATCCGGATATCTTGCCCGCGTTCTCACGTCGCTCAAGGGCAGGACAAAGACAACTGAGATGCGGTGATGTGTATGCAGGACACGTACCAACGAATTACTTAAATATTGCAGGAAGGCGGGATGCCTATATTACATATTTTTGTAGTTGGATATTGAAATTAAATTATGAAGGGGTTTATGAGTGATGAAAAAAGGATTTTTTTTTGGAAATTAGCATAATAAATAAAATACTATTTTCCAAATTATTTTTATCAAAAAAGCTTCAAATACTTGTTGAAGAGCATAAATTCTGCAGGTAAATTAATAAACAAACGAAACTAATATACCTAAATACTTCGAAATTCCAGAAATTGTGAAATTTAATTTAATATTCATGGTTATAAAATACACAATGTGTAAAAAAATTATGCATCTTATTTGTCACATTTGAGATGAAAGAAGTCTGAAAAAGGTTATCTGTATCATGAACTAATAAACATATGACGTATATGTTTCTCTTTGTCGTATTTGCATTGCATTGAAATAAAAATTTCTATAAAATTACTGTAATTCTAATTACTATAATCCAAATTGCCTAGGTGAAATACATAACACTGTTATTGTATCGTAAGTTCAGTTATTATTACGGTTTACTGATGTTTCACGATGAACTTTTTCAGACTTCTTTCATCTGAAATACTAAGTATAGTAATTTTTTGCGGGGTTCGTGTCAGTTATGTTCAGGATAATTATGTTGAAATTCACTGATCGCTGTTCTTATTATTTAATTACTTAATTCAATCTTTAATAAGAAGAGTGGCCTAATTTAAACGTGAGCCGCAGGCGAGTATTGAAAGCCTACTAGCCCTGTATGAACCCTTTTCGATCGTGTTGCCTATAAAATATAGGTACTCGAAGAAAAAAAACGTGACTGCCATAACTCGGTTGCAATTACTTGAAATGGGATGAATCTTTGAGTTCTAAAAAGTTTGAAGTTTTCTCTTTAATGTGATGCAAGTCAATGTGATGCCAAATCGATTCCATCCCCTCCCACGTCCCTAAGAAAAAAACGTCCCTGGTGTCAAAAATGTCCAACTTTGACATCTCGTACGGTGTGCTAAAAAATTGTGGACACAATTAACCAACAGAGCGAGAAAGTTCATTCATATTCCTGTAAATTCCTGAAAATTTCAAGCACCTGCGATAATTTGGCGCGAAGTTATGAATTTAACTATTTTCATATTTTCTTGATATTACCTTGAAGCTTATTATTATCATCATCAAACGTAGTAGGTACTACGATGCACTTAATTATTTAGGTATTTCAGGAGTAAATATGTAATTTTAAGTATGTAATAAATATTTAATCTTGCATGAACTCTGCATACTCTTGAAAGGATTAAACCCTTATTATGCGATGCACTCATTTCGTCATAAACCGTAATAAATTCGCCAACATGAACACATTTCGTTCATCGCTTACTAACAAAGAAGTTGCAAACACAATAAATATAAGATGATTTACAAGCTGTGTGCTGTGTGAGTTACGGCGGAACACGGCTGTAATTGTAAGTGAGGTGCGTTGTGTCCTGGCGCCGTCGTCTCAAATGAAACATGACAAGATAACTGGGCCGCGGCACGTTACGCTAATAAATATTAAACTCACACGGAATCAATTAGCAATCAGTTTACCACCGAGAACACGTAAACGTACCGTAAGCGTAAACATAAACATCAGTGGAGATGGAGCGTCATTATTATTGATAGCCCTTCATTCATAAGACTCCGCCACAATTTTTTACTTTTTTAACCTTTACTGTTCTGTATATTTACTTAATTGAAGCAGTTTTACAAATGATTTTTTGACATTTCAGATGCTCCTTGAGCAATTACTTATTGTTTTTTATTTGATTTTAACTGTCTTTTTCAGTTCTGTATTATTTTGTTTATTATACAACGTTTCAGGAACTATGTGTTCCCTTTATCAGGAAACAAATAAAAATATTTACAAAAACAAGTCATTATTTACGAAACAAAATTGCTACTATGATCTAAAAATATATAAATTGAGACCTGTTAAAGTTCTCTAGCGTTAAAAAGAAAACCCACCCGAAAAACCATAAACAGAGTTTCTTTACTGTAATTATTGATGCTGCCGAGACGAAAAATTTCTCGTCTCGTAACTTCGAGACGAAAAATATCAAGTCTCAGATTTTTTAGAAGAGGCGAGAATTCTAAACTACGAGACGAGAAACAGTTCTCGAGAAATCCAGAATTCTCGAAACTAAAACTTTTAAAAAATGTAATAGTACCTATTACATTTTTGAAAAGATTAAGTGTACCACTTAATCTTTTAAAAAATGTAAAAAAAACAATTTTACTTTCTTCGTAGCATTTTTTGTTTTGATATAAATATTTTTATTTCTAAAAGAAGAATAGTGTGCTTTAACAAAAAAATACAAAAAGTTCCTAAATTCACTTCTAGCTTTTTATATAGTAGATTGCATCAAAATTGAGACGAGACGAGAATCGAGTTCTTTGAGAATAGAATTGAACAGCCGAAAAATGGCCGACGAGAATACCTACATAAATTTTTTCGTCTCGAAAATTTGAGATAAGACGAGAATTGATTATTTCTCGTCGTGTATCGACTAATTACAATAAAGATGTTACATTACATACAAAAGACTCACTAATTTTAAACAACTAACCTAGTCTACATGCAAGAAGTTAATATTAAATAATTAGCAGTAAAATTTATTGAGTTCAAATCCAGTGTAGAGATTTATGTTATTAGTACATTTCTTTATTTCAATTGCTTCACGGATCAGTATTTTCATCCCGTTGTCTTTTCTCGAAATAATTTTTGTGTTGTTGAAATCAATCCCATGTAGATTCTGAGTAGCGTGTTAGCCTATAGCAGATATATCTAGAATCTAGAACTAGAACTACAAAAGACTAAAAATTCTCCTAATGTGCTCGGATTAAAAGTTTATAATCACTTACCTAGTTCTATTAAAGATACTATTAAGTTCTCTGTATTTAAGTCAATGTTGAAATCATTCTTATTGAAAAACGTATTTTATAGTTTAAATGAGTATTTTGCTACTGATTACAATTAATTGTGATAATCTTATAACCTGTCTGACTTTTGCGATGTAAATTTTTTTACTTGTGCAATAAATACTATTATTATTATTATTATTATTCAATCTGATGTTTCGTTGATGTTCTTTGATTCTTGTAGCAACTGTACGTTAGCAACTTTTCCTTAAAATCAACTATAAAACAATGCCATAGTAATTGTGATGCAAACCATGTTGCATGGTACACATTACAAAAAGATAAACAAATAAAATATCTCTAGACCAGAGTTTTCAATTTGAAAATATAATAAAAAGTTGATAAAACCAACAGAAAGCAAGCAATTTATATTCTTATCAGGTCGGTAGTATATTATCCTCCGCGTTTAATTTTATTCGCTGGATTGTTTTGCTGAGTGAAACATTCAAGTGAATTGAATTAGTGCGACTAGCGAATATGAATTATGTACTTGTGTTCCTGCAAATTATCCACGTATCTATGCGGTGCACAATTTCCTTTCGAATTATCTGTGCACTCGAATCGAATTCGTATCTATTTCGTTTTGCCCGCTTTGTATTTCGCAACTTACACAAAGCTGAAATTGGCGCGTGCTTATTGTGATACTTCCATTGTTGAAAGCGTAAATTCTAAATTTGTATTTACTGGGAAATAAGAGTATCTGTATTCGAACTGAAGCAGCAAAATAGAAACGGAAACCTAAAGTAGTTTGTGACGAACACACAAAATAGTAAAAAGTATACTACTTGTATATTTGCAATACATTAGTATACGTTCAGTTTTTTTTTTTAATATAATATTTAGACCGGGAGCTCATGACAGGTGATGTCTCCGATTTCATACAGCATGCCTTTTGCAGGACATAATATTGACAACATCAACAAAGAAAAGCGGGTATTAAACCCTTGCACGCTTTCCGGTCATATGGAAAATTGCATTTTTCCACTTACACAACAATTTTGTATTTTTCTCTAATTTAATAATGCATGCCCTTTTATCAAAAGAAACTTAAACACATTTAAAGTCTTAAAAAGTATAGGCATGCGATTCGCAGGATGCCAAAGGGCTCAAATGGTCACGTAATAAAAACATATGATTTTCCGCGTTTTCATACAGCATGTCGATGAAAAGAATAAATATTTGTGTCATAAAACACCTATAACCAAATTGGCATGCAGTCCTCGTTGACCCAAGGGTGGAAAATATCAGAAAAGTTTTGTGCAAGTGGAAATGCATTCCATATGACCGGAAAGCGTGCAAGGGTTTAATAATTAATACCCGTTTTTCGGTGTTGTCATAGGGTCAATATACTATCCTTCAAAAGGCATGCTGTATGAAATCAGAGACCATCACCTGTCAAGTCATAAGCTTCCGGTCTAATTATTTTGTAACAAAGTTACTGAAATTATTTGAAAGTCTGTTAATTTTGTTGAAATTATGTTATCACTCCTGTCGTAAAATAGTCAAAATAAATCTAATCTAATCTAATATATTACACTTCATGCAATCTACTAAATGGTTTAGGCTAATTTTTGTTTATTTCTATACATAAAACAAAAAATCGGTACTGACCACTTTCAGTTTGATGTCAGAACATTTTGCTCATTTAAAATACCTTCATGTCTTAAATTTGAAGCAGGCTTCTGTATGAGGTATGAAAACAATTTTTCCTTTCTGATCAGCAAATGAAAAGGCCACCCTCGGGAAATAAAAACATTGTTCTCAATCCCATAGAAACTTTTACAAAATTCGTTGATGTAACAAATATTGCAGCAACTTTTCTCATTAATAAGCAATCACCTTGTACTTTGTAACACGTACCATTGACATTTAATCCAGAGCTGTATTAATGAAAATATTATTAGCCATAAATATTTTACGACCCAGTTGGCGTAACGTACATTTTATCGACGATTGTTTTACTGCTATGAAACTACAAATTAGCGTCAATGTTTGTGAACTCTATAATTTCTTCATGAAAATGTTATTGTAAGATTAAAAACATAATCAATTTCAATGTGTAAAAATAAGCTGTTAAGTGCTAGGAGGATAGTGAGCCTGATAACGGCGCGATGGTTTAATGGGCGACACTAAACAGAAAATAAAAATATGATGAAATGTTTAGTGTTCATATCGCACGCTTGTTATGTTGTTATCTATAGTGCATTTATCTGCACATAAGGTTTTATTATTACTGTTATTAACTCTACGTATCACTTCTTCACACGATTAAATCACTGAATTTTTTTAACAATAAATGAAGCTGTCTCAAAAAGACCAAGTATGTTTTCTCAAGTAAAAAATTTGATGTGGCCTGCACATAACCTCCCGCCTTAATACTGTAATTTATGTGAATTTAGTTTTATGGTAGGATTCTGTTCAAATCTGTAGTTGCTACAGATCTATAAAACTGTAAATATTAAACAAAATCGCAATGAAATTTATAAGCATATGAACATTTTTATATTTGTCAATGTGATGTGATTTTTCAATATTTAAAGATTTACACATTTGTAAAACTTACAGATTTGAACAGAATCTTACCTTATGTTAATTATATATCTTTGAAAAATAGTTTTTAATTGTACCTATCGCAGAATTTCCTGTATTTTTTTGCAAATTTTTTTAGAATGCTTCAAGGAAATATCACTTCTAGCCAAAAACATGAATTTCGCGCGCCATTATATTGTTTTGTTATAATCAGTGTTATAATAATCTAAAAATATTGTTGAAGATAAAAATACAATCTACAAAATGGTCGATGAAGAATTTTAAAATTTTGCTTTAAATTCGAAATATGTTAATTTGAGTTTTGACAATTTTTGTTATTATTTTAATACAAATATCTTCTATTTAAAAAAAAAATAATAAAAAAAATCGATCGTTTATTTCGCAGATCGAAGCTTTGTTAACAACATATTAAAATTTTGAAGTTAATTCACTTATAAATAAAAGCTGTACAGTGGCGCGCGAAAACCCTCTTTTACAAATATTGCAGTTTTTTACAAATATGGCTGCCACTATTATTTTTCCCTTCAAACATAAATTATTTATTATTTTTATGTTTAACAGAACAATAAACATCGAATAAATGTTAATAAATAAATAAATAAATATGCGGAATCAATGTTTTTGACTGTTTTCTGCTATGGGTAGAGGATCACCTTAAATAGTGCTCTGCACTATTTTCTGCATTATCAAAGATAGTAAGAAACATGATGATCAAGTCTAAATTTATCGTAACTGACAAGAAATGATTAATACCAATATTTTCCGCAAACAGTTTTGATAAGAAAACGGACTAATCATGTGACAGTAAATCATATATGATCACTCTGTATAAAGATATTGTATTCTTGAAGTTCCGTCCGTTAAAAAATCGCGAACAATCCCTTGATTTACTTGTTTACCCGACGTTCTTTTCCCCAGTTCCACCTTTTTCAGATATGCGCTTTTGTCATCTAGGTTAGGTTAGCGCTCAGTGGCAACGGCTTCGTTTTGTGATGGTTCACGTGGTTTGTGGTTACGGAAGCAGGGGATGGATTGGTTTATTTTTAGGTTGGTAGTACGTAGTAGTTGGCGTGACGTGAGGTTGGCATGTTTGTTTGCGGAAACAAGTGAAGGAGACTGGAGACGGTCACAAGTGGCGAACAGCGACACGATTGTGTTTATTAAAGTCCGGGTTGTTTGGAATCCTAAGCTTTCCTCAGTAAATTTTGTGGTTATTCTGCGGTAATCTAAAATTTTACTTATCGCTCCATTTATGGAAGAACGTCATAACTTTAAAAATCTCATTTTTAAGTTAAGATTATAAAAATATTTCAAAAATATCATATATTTATGTGGAAAATCGTCATAAGTATTGCTTCAGCACTTTAACGGTAGATGACATTAGTGACGTTTTAGCCATTGATACTAGCGCCCAGCAATATATGCGAAAGAACGTCAGTTCTGTATTTAACACAGAAAGTTTCAATTATAATAAGAAAGTGTCGCAGTTATTTAATGGAAGAACGTCATAATAATAATTGTGTCTTTTTAAGTTTTTCGTGACCTTTTATAAAATTGTAATATTTTATATGAAAGACTGTCATAATTTCAATATGTGACGAATAAATATACTATACGAAATAAACTGTGTGATTTTTTTTATAGAAAAAAGACACAAGCACCTAAAATTTCCTTCAAACTATCAAATTTTGATTTAGCTCCACATTAACAGTAAATTACAACACTTTATTGCTTCAAAAAAACACTACAGATATTTTACTTTATTGCACTTGTTAATAATAATTAGCATGTAAAATTAACACAATCTTTAAACCTACGTATCCAGAAACTGTGATTTTTGACTTATGACGAACTTCCATAAATGGAGCGTTATGTTGCTTCAGCATTTACTTTACAATAGTGATTGGTAAATTCCCAGGAACGACTATTTCAGAAAATTCTCCAGGATATTTCCCGGGAAGTTTTTTGGGGAAATTTTCCGAGCAATTTCTGCGGAAAAATTTACGATAAATTTCCTCATAAAAATTAAAGAAACAAGAAAACCAAGTTTAAATGTAACGTTGCTAAATGTTCCAAGACGACAGGTTGGAGCATGTCGGTAATGCTGCGCCTGCGTTAAATTTCTCCGTTTATTATCGCTATCGGGAATTTCCCTTCTTATTTTCGGGACTTTCCCAATTTATTCCCGGGAATTTCCCTATCTATTCCCGGAAATGTCTAAAATGTAATTCACGATTTTTTCCGTGAAACGTGTTTAGGGAAAAAAAGAATTCCCTACGGGAAATTCCCAGTGACACATCACTTTACAAGAACTGCTCTTACTATTCGCTTACTATAAAACTAAAACATATAATACAATATAAAGTCCTGTTCGCACCAGGATTCTTTGAAGATTTACCAAGATTCTGAATCCATGAAAAAAGAAGATTCAAGGTTCTGCATCTTGGTTTTGTAGCAATCAATAAATTATAAATTCTACTTTTGCTAGACTCATTGAAGATTCAGTATAGCGTGACCCGTGTGAGCGTGAGTGCTTTTGAAAATTTGGATCGTGAACGGGCGTGAACGTGATTGACATGTATCATGCGTAATCGGGCGTGAGCGATATTTTTTTCGGGCATGAGTAAAAATCACCACATAATACATCATTTGCAAAGTATCAACATAAAACAAATGATAATTACGGGTTATTGCTACTTATACTCCAGTACACAGGCAGCTCACAGATTTTTGTCGAATTCTTTGAAGACTCTACCAAGATTCTGAATCCTAGAAAATTACAAGATTTAAGATTCTGAATCCTAGAAAAGAAAATTCAAGATTCTGAATTTTGAAAAAAAAACACCATGGTTTTGAAGCAACAATAAATTATAAATTCTTCTTTTTCAAGAATCGTTGAAAATTCAATTTAGCGCCAGCGCAATTTAACAGGTGATTCTCGGTAGAAAGAAGAAAACTTCTTCTTTTCCAGGATTCAGAATCTTGGTAGAATCTTAAGGTTGCCGAGGCAGTGCTGCGCGGGTTTAAGCACAGCTTTCTGCATGTTATGACGTACGAACCCGGAGTTCCGTGGTTCAAGTCTTTCGACCGGCAGTGCAATTGTCTTAAATTGTAAAAACATCTTGAAATTAGATCGCACTCGAACGGTTCAAGCTGACCACTTGATCGTCTTAACATGTAGTCCTACTGGACCAAGATGAATCGATCGAGGTAGTTGGATTCCACTATAATAACATCTACCAATTTATAATAAATTGGGAGTAAATCATATTTTACAATTACTGAGATT
This sequence comes from Agonum fuliginosum, assembly GCA_947534325.1. NCBI lineage: Eukaryota > Metazoa > Arthropoda > Insecta > Coleoptera > Carabidae > Agonum > Agonum fuliginosum. The sequence continues at coordinate 2,704,775 of OX384034.1, read as the reverse complement.
GAAAATATAAATAAATTCTAGTTCTTTGGATGACTGGCTTTATTGTATACAGTATTGTATACAGTATATTATCAAGCAGAAAGTTACATGTGGTTATTTTAAATTATTTTTGTTGAGCTACATTTTATAGAAAATTGCTTAAATTAACTATTTGTTGGAGATTGTACACACTATTAACTATTTGTTGGACCAAGATCATAGTCGAAACGTCGCAAATTTTGTAACTATTGTATACAATAAATCCAGTCATCCAAAGAACTAGAATTTATTTATATTTCCAACCTCAGAATTCTAATTTCACTTATTTAACATTTCAAAAAATTTCAATTACCAAAATTTCTTCCACATTAAATCCATTTCAATACCACTGCCACTTCGTCGTGACTTTGGAAAGAATAGCAAATTATTCTTCTTGAATATTCCTCTCCTTCTGAGTGTCGCATTCAACCCCAACGACAACGACTAACTCAGACCTCAGCCTTCGCCGCTCACAATGCGCCGCGCGATGCGAGATAAGAATACGTCAATGAAGATGATTTAGTGGAGGAATTAAAACGCAGATGAGGAATTTCCTTTATGTGAACCAACGCAAAATGTAGCGGGGTCGAGGGGAGGCGATATCAATTTGTGGATTACAGTCACTGGCGGTGGAAAATGGAAATGCGAGACTTGATTAATATTGTGGAAGGAAATTTGGCAGTGTAAATATTTATAAGTTGTATTGTTTTATTAAAGGCGTCTAATATGCTGAATGTTCGTATGTATCTCAGTCAGTCTGTCCGTTTAGTCCAGTCAATTTAAACATTCTACCTTAGAGCACTGCAAGGCCCGGCCCGGCCCGGACGGGCCACGGGCTACCCGGCCCGTGGGCCGGGCCCGGGCTTTATTTCTTTTAAGTATAGTGGGCTTCGGGCCTAGCCGGGCCTACCATATCACGGGCTTGGGCCTAACCAGGCTTACTATTTATTGTACTATAACGGGCTTGGGCCGAGCCGGGCCTGTTATGCTCCGGGCTTGGGCCGAGCCGGGCCTGTTATGCTCCGGGCTTGGGCCGAGCCGGGCCTATTATGGTACGGGCTTGAGTCGAACCGGGCCCGACATGCAACGGGCTTGAACCGAGCTGGGTCTTTTATGCTGCGAGCATAGGCCGAGCCGAATTTTTTAAATTAAAATCTTATTTCTAAGTTATATATTACAATAATTTCCTACAGTTACTAAAAAAATTTGGAGAGCATTATACTACAATTTTTTGTATGATATGTAACACGATAACACGTGCACAAACTAAATTTTAGAGGTTTAGTTAGACCGAGCCAAGTCGGGCCGGGCCGGGCCGGGCTTCAAAAAATCATGGGCTGACAGGGCTGAGCCCAGCCGGGCCGAGCTTCAAAAAATCATGGGCCGGGCAGGACCGGGCTTCGAAAAACCATGGGCCAGACAGGGCCGGGCTTCGAAAAACCATGGGCCGGACAGGGCCGGGCCTTAAAAAATCTCGGGCCGGGTAGGGCTGGGCTTTGTTTTTATTTTAAAATATTGGGCCGGGCCGAGCCGAGCCAAATAGCAGGTGGGCTTCGGGCTGTCCGGGCTTTGGTAAAATTTGAAATTGTCGGGCCGGGTTGGGCCGGGCCTAATAATAGTCGGGCTTCGGGCGGGCCGGGCTCCAAAATTACGGCCCGTGCAGTGCTCTATTCTACCTTGCATCAAAAGTTATGATTTTTTGGTATGTTGTATAATATGACGGTGGCCATATGAAAAAAAAGTTTTCGACCTCGGCAGACCTCCGGATCTTTATTCGTTTACAAATTATAGAAGATTAAAGACTGTAAACAAAAGAATAAACAAAAAATTTTCTATATTCTTTCGGGGAAAAATTTTAAATATCAGCCAAACCCTCTGAAAATCAGATTTTAAAGTAGGTACCTATGTTTGACTTTGTTCGGACCATTAAGAGAAGGGTTAAAAAATAAAAATCGCTCTGACGGACTCAATTTTTTTTTCTTTTGTAAGGAACTTGGTATACATGATATCCTATGAAACTGTTTAAGCATGCGGGGATCTCGAAAACCATAAGAGATACGAAATTGGTTATATTAGACAAAAGTTGCCCCTTTAGAGGGCCAATTTAGAAATGTTTTTGTTTTTCCAAAAAAATGCAATTTTCCTAATTTCGTTTTTCACCTATAACTTTTTGTTTGTATTAGTACAAGTTTCTAATTTGGACGTTCTACAGGCAGTTTTTAACGAAGAATTCAAAGCAGTCCTCAAATTTCTTTATCTCCTACAGATTTCGAGAAATTCAAACCAAATTCAAATTTTCATATGGAGCTCATAGTTGGCTAAGACCCGTCTTAATAGAGATTTTTTCTCTTTTCAACGATTTAAAACACAAGTGCATTGAAATTAAAATAATGATATTTTTTTAACTGTTTTTATTAAGAGAGAACACGAGTACAGTACCTATACGAAATATATGAAGTGTGACCTTTCTGTTTATTTTTTCAAAAGAGACAGAAAATACAGACCATTTTGAAGCATGCATTCTATGACGATAAACAACGGTAACGCACTAAACTAGTAATGATCTTCCTCTCTTGCACAGAGTAAACAGAAATGCCACGAATCTACAGTATTGCTAAGATACTAAGTGTCCACTACTGTATTTTTTATATTATACTTCGTTTTATGTATCTATGCATGCACAAAAATACATTGTTGCTATGATACTGTCCTATTCATCACGAATGATAATTTAAAGTTGTAAAAATGTATGCAACTCATTTCAAAATAAATCAATAGTTCAGCTAAACATTATGTATTATCAAAATATTTGCAAAACATTGTATAGTTTATTTTAAAAAATATTATGATAATGTATAAAGTTATTGAAACGCGAAATCAAAATCAAACAAAAACTAAATTGAAAATTCGGCGACATTGTTTTACATTATAAATTTTCATCTGGCATCTATCAAAACAAATTTACATTTTTTTGGAATTAAAACTCTCTTAGTTGAAAAGCCAAATCGTAAAATATAATTAAGCATCAAACTTTACACGTTATTACGTGCTTATTGTGCTGAACCTGCAGAGTAATTAGAGAAAATAGATGGCGCTGACAGGTGCATACGTTCTTTTGTTTTGCAAACTTCACCTCAACCACACATAACCTCACAATGACATGCGGGGGAAATTTTAATAAGACCATAACCTAACATAATTTAATTTTACAAAGCAAACTTTATGGAGAAACAAATTGTACTTAACATCAATAAAGCCTCATTCACAATACGAAATTAGTAGTTATAGTCAGTAGGTATAGTTAGTAGTTATAGTTAATCAGTTAGTTCTGACTACTGCTGTTTTATGTTTGGTTTACTTAAATTTGCCTTTCATAATAATCCTTTTATATAAATGGCTAAAGAAGCATTTATAAATATGATACAAAATTGTAAATGTCTCTATGACAAAGGTGATCTCGAATATTAATGTCATCTTAGACGTCAAACGTCAAAATAAATTCTCGTTCTAAATTCTGATTGGTAGTTTAAGCCCTGTTCGCCCGGCGATCTTTGGAGATTCTACGGATAGTCAAACACCCGGCAAAGAAGAAGTTTTTTTTCTTTCTAGTGATAATTACGTGGTTTTGAAGCAATCAATAAATTATAAATTCTTCTTTTCCAAGACTCATTGATAATTTAACAAATAATTCTCACTAGAAAGAAAAAAACTCCTTCTTTGCCGGGTGTTTGACTCTCCGTAGAATCTCCAAAGATCGCCGTGCGAACAGGGCTTTATACAGAAAATCAGTAACTACTAACTATACATGTTTGCAGTTTGCAAATACCTGCACTAACTGTAATTACGTGGAGCTAATTTCGTTATTGTGAACGCGACAAGTCGAATGCATATTGTCAAATCACTAACGTTAACTATACCAAACTGACTATAACTACTAATTTCGTATTGTGAATGAGGCTTAATGTTTTCAAAATAAAACAAGTCTGCGATATCAGATACCATCTAATAGGGATTTAGTGAAGGTTAAATAAACTGCAAGGTAAAAAGTTAGCACTCATAAATCATATCTGAAAGATACACTACGACAGACGCAATAAAAACAGGAGTGTGAAACCGATATATCTAGTGCATTTCGCCATCTTTTTATTACATTTAACATCGTTGTCAATATCACATACGTGTACCCATCAGTCAATCATGCCGACGTTTATTTGACGTCTTTTTCAACATTTTCAACCTCGAATATTACATTTATTGACGAAAAATCAGATATTCCCGCTGGGGTTATTTTCAGCACTAATATTTACACATCAGTTGTTCACGCGTGTTTGCAGAGTTGTTCTAACGTGAATTACAATCGGACAATTATCGACAATTCGTTGAATATTTAATGCTGGGTTTTAATTTAATTTAAATATATTCAGTCCGCAAAACGCAACGATTTGCGTAGAGATAGTTTTGTATAACGGATCAGTTGAAAATATTTATCGACGAATATTTTTCTAGAAATTTATATCAGGTTCACAAATGGATATCTTTAAAATTAAACTGGATTCGATTAAAACCAAACTCTTGCTAGAAATTTTAAAAAGGTCTGTTACAATAAGTCATTATATCTACGATCGGTATTAGGTTTCTTAGACTTCATTTGGTTACTTGAAAATGAACAATAATTGCAGAATAATGCTTCTTTGTACACCGTTGCTAATAGTGACGGTCTGAAAATATTATCAGCTCGCTGCTTATAAAAAATCTGTTCCAGTAATCATAAATAATTTGGTTAAATTTATATTAATACATATTATTTCAATTTCCATTCAAAATTTGTATATATTTATGTTTGTTGTATTTTGTATTGTTATTCTGCATTTAAAATTTTAACTTTCGTAGAGATATGCTGATAGATGTAAATTTACAAAATTCCTGTTTGTCGTCTATAAATATCAATTAATCGTAGAAAAAATATTGTGTATACTTCTAACTAAAACTGGAACTAAAGTAATGCTTTTCACTACGATTTTGCGAGACTAAAGTATTTAATTAAAAATATTTATGCACGGTCATATCATAATTTGACTTTATACACGAATATTTTCGACAAAAACATTACTTTATAGACCACGAACCACTTTATAGCACAGTGCGCCATAAAGAAACGTCAAGTCAAACAGTTTAAATTTCCAATTTTTTTCATATAATCTGCTAATAATCCGATATAAAAAATCACATTTTCTGTGATTAGTTGTACATTATTTTATTTAAATTAACTTATATTTAAAATAACACTTGTAATAAATGTTTAATGAAATAATGACAACATTAACATTTTTTTAAATTTTTGTTTATAATCGGAATTTTTTGGTAGGTATCTTAGCAACATTCCAAGAATTTTTTCAATTTTGGTTATTTGATCCATTTGAACAAATAAATTTACTTGAATATTTTTTGACAGATGGTTTAACCAATCATATTGCGTAATGATGACGTCAAATGAACCAATAGAATTGAAAATGTAAAATGATGTATCTGACAACATAATTTTGTAGATTAGGTTTTATTTTGTTACGTCAGTAACAAAAAATTAATTAATTTGTCACATGAAACGTCAAAACTGTTTAGCAAAATGAGTCGTTTTGGTAGTATTTTTAACAAGAAAAATATTCTTCCTAAATACCATTCGAGATAATAATTTTTTGAGAGAATTTTTGTCTATTCCACGGCAACTTCTTGCAATTTCACTCCACAAAACATCATCTGACAATTCCCCTCAACTTCGTTTCGGGAAATTGATAGATGATGTTTTGTGTCGTGAAATTGTTAGAAATAAGTTGCCGTGGAAACGACAAAACAATTCTCAAAAAATTATCATCTCTTATGGTATTACCCCTGAAAATCTACAACCGTGCCATAAAGTTGGGTATGTACCACGGGCGTAACTTGCTTTTATGGCTCTTGACCTTGACATGTTTTAGTCCTCAGCTGACGCTCGGGCTCTAAACCACGTCGCTCGCCATAAAACCTTCTTTACACCCTTAATAATAAAATACTATCATTGATGTATGTTTCTAGTTCTTTCAAAATCGATAACATTTTATGTAAAATGTCTCCTCTAACTTCTTATTTTTCCCTTCAACAATCATTCTCCGAAGACAATAATTATTTCCTTTCAACTTTGCGATACATTTTAAAATACACTCTCGTCTTCACAAATAAAACTTTTGCGAAGGCGACATCGACATCAAGTTCAGTGGCAAAGAGGTTTGAAGGGAAAGGGGTGCAAACTACAAAGGCTTATTAAAATGAAGCGAAGGAGGAAATGTATTTACAATACGTCCAAGGCCTCGTTGCCTCGTATTTCTTTAACTTCCGTAACTTCGCTCTGCTGTTGCTGGTGCTGTTACAGTTGCTGATTCCTGGGAATAATAAACTGAGCGATTTTGTTTCCCTTCTCATTTGCGAGATTTTCTTTTGAGGCAGAGTTTTAAATAGATTATTGGTATTAGTTTATTCATTTATTGTTATAGCTTGTAAAAACACAAATTCAATTTTAAAGCTATTTTTATGAAGATACAATGTATTGTATGATGGTTTCTGGATTTGGGGTGACTTGATGGAACACATACTATTATTTTTACTTTTACAATGTTATTTTTTCGGTATGTACTTATATCCAACCAGCGTTGTTCATCTACGCGTAAAGTATTATTTTCTAGGTCTACACGTAAAGTTTGTGTAAACTATGTAAAATGTAGACAATGTAGACTTTGCGTAATGTATGTAAATAATTCAATTGTCAGAAAATCTAACCTATAATTTTATTCATTTTCGGTGAGATTTGTTCATTGTCTACATTGTCTACACTATTTTATTGTTTGTTTTGTTTGTTGTCTACGCGTAAAATTACACGTAATCTACGTCGCGTAGACTACGTGAACAACCCTGTATCCAACAACTTACATACCAAATTTCAATTTTTTACTTCCCCGACCTATGTTAATAGGGGGAAGTATTGTAATCGTATTGCATTGTATTAACATTTCGAGATTTTGATGAATCATTACGTTTTAGACCCTACTGAACCAAAAAACATAATTTTAAAAAAGTCGGTCAGTCTGTCTGTCGGTCTGTCCGTAAGCACGATAACTTGAGAACGCGTTTGAATTTTAGACTGAAATTTTATATTTAAGATTTTTATATAAAAGTAAGTAAGTTTGTTAATCAGCTTTATTCAACCAGTGTTACCAACTTTATAAACTTAATTTTTTACCTCTCGCCTCATATTCTATAAGAGAGGTATTGTAATGGGTCAAAATTTTCGAGTATGAGTTTTTGGTGGATAAGCACGTTTCAGGGTCTCTAGAATACGAATTTACTATTTTCACGATGATGTCTGTGTGTGCGTGTGTGTGTGTGTGCGTTTGTATGATCCGACGATTTTTCGTCCACGATAACTTAAAAAGTATCAAACCGTTTATAACCAAATTTCATATTTAAGGTTTTAATAAGTATCTTAACATCGGATAAGATTTTGGTCGAAATCCGCAAACCGGAAGTAGTACTTTTAGAAGTTTGGAAAAGTTTTCCTTAAATATATTGGTACATTATTTATTTATGACAATTTTTGCAATTAAAAATAAAAGAAATTGTGATTATCTATGTGTACAATTAATTAAAATACAAATTGCTGAATCTGGAAGTATATAACAATAAAATAAAGTACAATTAATATTCTATTTTTTTGAAATTCCAGTATCTTGTTGTCCATGATATAAAATTTGTTTCTACATAAAATTTGAATTATTATGACAGTGACAGTACAGTTGACATCTTTTGCTTGCATATTGGTTTACATTATCGTTTACATATTACAGGAACATGAAACTATTAAAATGTAAGTAAAACTATTTATTAGATTAGTGGAATAAGCAGAACTAGGCGAGAGGTCGTGTGGTGGCCACAGCAGATTTTTTTATTACAATACTATCCGAGTGTGGTATCAAATTAATAATTCTAGTAGAAGAATTATAATAACTGGTATGTGGGTCTGTGAGTCTGTTAGTCTGTCTGGAAATTTTGATTTAAGATCTTGAGCCAGAAACTGACGTAAAGTTCGTTAATAAACTTTATTCGACCACTGGACCACTACGAACAGTATAAATTGAACTTTTTAAATTATATTAAAATACTATCCAGTGTGGTATCAAATTAAAGATCTCGGGAAAAGAATTCATGTAGAAGAATAAAAATAACATCTACGATCGCCAATAGCTTTTTAAAATAATCTATTCAAATAGTTGATAAGTTTAGTAGAAATGTTAAAAATGATATTTAAGCGATTTTCAATTTATTGTTTCTCAAAGAATTATTCAAATTTTGTCAAGTGTACCTATTATCAAATTAAAGCTCTCTGGGAAAGAATTCTAGTCGAAGAATCAAAAACAACATTTAAACGATGGTGTAATTGTTTTTCCACAACATGTTTTTCAAATTATGTCGAAGTTGATATCAACTTAAATCTTTCGGAGAAAAAGAAAACTTTATTTTAATTTTGCTGAATGAAGAAGTATAAACTAAAGCCTTTGCAAAAGTAAGATAATAAAACTTCAAATCGAGGAAGTACTGTGGTGGCCACAGGAGATTTTTTCATAATACTTTGTTTTATTATTTCATACTAATGGTAACAATACCCATTATTCTTGAATCCTTGGCACAAGTACTAAACCGTAATTATATAAAACAGCGATAAAATGACTCTCTGTTTTAATCCTATTAATGTTCCCTCGGCTTTGTTAGTTTGTAATTAATACTAGATAGTCGCAATTGATTAGAAAGATATCATGTTTCGGTATTGATTATTGTGGAGCAAAATGAGTTAGTTTTCAGTTGGGTTCACTGATAAGCATTGACAGAGGATCAAACAAGCTTGGCCCAATAGACCTTAGATGTCATTGGCAATTCCATCACTTCTATTCACACACAAATACTCATCGAACCCGCGCAATAAAAACCAATGAAGATGGTTATTGTTAATGGACATTGTTTACAGAATAGCTGATCATAAATATAACAACTTCATTATTTGAAAATGCTAATTCTTTCATACAAATTTTAAAATTCTGAATTTTTTTGACACGAGTAATTCAATTCAAGTTCATCTTACAATTTATGAGATATCGAGAAACGTTATTTTTGGAAACTTGATAATTTTAACAAAATGGAATTTAAAAAATTGTTAAGTAATCAATAAATTGTAGTGTGAGAATTGTACATTACGTAATGAGCGAGGAAAGCGATTCATATCGTTTTAGTAAGAATGTTGACGCACGAGTTCGGAAATCTCACAACATAAAAAAACATTTTATGTCAACAATCAGTGTCATAATTTTAATTTTACAAAAAAACAAATACCTATACCACGATCTTTTCAAGATTTTCAATAACAGAAATATAAATTCTATTTAAATTTGTAAATTATACTTGCATGGTAATCAAAAATGACATTTCTATTACTGTGGATCTTATTAGGTCGATAGTAAAAATATAAATTATATTTAAAATTATTATGATTTTTAGTAAAATGAGAAAGAAAATTTTCTGTGGCGTCATTATCTTGAACAGGAGGAGGGAATGTAACCTGTGGTTGGCCGTTTTAGCTTATGTAAGTACTATGGCTTACGGCCAGTCATTGGTTCCAACCGTCTCTACGTCACAATTAATATTCAATTTTCATTATTTTTTTAGGTTTGCTTGGTATACAAAATTTCGTTAAAATAAAAAATACGTGTTCTGAGTTTTAATCTCTTCTTTAAAAATATTTAATAAAAAAAGTCATTCAAGTAGCCCATTTATCACGAAATACTTAATGACAGGTAAAAATTATCAAATGTCAGATAGACATTACTAAAAAGTGCAACTGTGGCGATAAGATATGTTCGATAACATATGAAACGGCTTGAACGGATGTGTGATATTGTTTATTTTCGTAGTTAGGTAACTGCATCTAAACTATTAGTTTCGTATATGGTCGTGAAAAATACTATTACGTACACATTAGTTCGATGTCGATCTTTTCTATAGTTATTGATAGAAACGCCGTCAAAGTTGTTTCCTCGAAACTGTGAAAAATCAGAAAATCTCGGCATCGATATCGAATCACGGAATTCGTAACGGTCTAGTTGACCTACAATAATAATTAATAAGAATTTTACATTTTATTGACACTTCCAGCTACAGTCCGAATCAGAATAAGTGTACCACCTTCATTAAACATCTTAAACAACTTCCACCCAACACGTACATAATTCCACCCAGCGTTCGTTGAAGCATTTCCTGCTGCGTGGCCGAGAGCTTTCACGGTTATCTTTTTCTTTCCGCGGCATGATCCGGGCTTCGCCGACAGCCGCGACGCGACCCGCGGCATTATTGGAAAACCGCGGAACTCTGGCCGCATACAGAGTCGAATCGTTCCTGATACCATACCCCCCACCCCGCCATGCTCACGAGGTTCACAGAGGCATAATGTACCACACTCCCTCGGGCGGAGTTACGGAAAATCACGGCGATTAATTTCTACGCATTATGGTGAAACATACAAGGATTATTTTGAACATTCTTTGATGATTCTTTCGTACTTCTGAATCCTGGAAAAAGAACACTGTTTTGAAGCTATCAATGGATTAGAAATTCTTCTTTGTCAAGACTCATTGCAGAATTAATTTAGCGGCGCCGCTATTTGACAGACACCAGGATTATTTTTCTCAAAATTCAGCAGAATAAAAGAATCCCTTTAAAATTGCTTTGTACCTTCTGTCACATTACCTGTCAGTAAAGAATGGAATACCTTAAAATCGGGTAGTTAATTTTAAGTGGATGAGCATGAATTAGGATCCTTTTCATAATTTTGCGATGATGTCTGTATTAATCAAAGGAAAACGCTAAAATCTTATACTGCATGTAATAGTTATTTGTATCACAAGGCCAGAAACTGACCTTTTGCAAGAGCGAGTATTTTTGACACGCCGAGCCACAGGCGAGGCTTGCAAATTACGAGCACTAGCATAACAGTTTCTGGACGTGTAATACACAATATTTTATGTGCCGATTTCATTACAAAAATATAAAATAATTATACATAACCTAAAAAATTGTTCACTGAATACTTGCATTTGAGCTTAATAGTAATTTATTATACAAGACGATAAAGAGATCATTTATCGAAAAGTGAAAGATGTTAGTTCACGAGTGACGAAGGAACGAGTGGGCTATCTTTCACGTGTCGAATGTTAATTTGTGTAAAAATATTCTTATTTTACTTAAATTTTACTTTATTTCAGTTTCTATCAACGATTTATGTCTAAAATTTGTCAAAATCTTGTTAATTCTTGTATAAAAAATATTCAACGCATAAAATTGACATCTGCTTGACAACTGTAGTAATGTCAAGATGCCAACCTATAACTTCCGGTTGTTTGCCGGCCTAGGCTGGCAACAAAGAGTTTCTGGCGAATTTTGAGATATGGAAAACTAGCGATGCCGACCGGAGGCATATAAATATTTTTTTCTGTAACTATTACACTGTCACATTTCTCGTCAAATATCTCTTATAACAGAACTTTGTCAAAGAACTTTTATAGTGTAATGCCGGCCGAACTGGCCCGTATTTTCTGTCTCTTTATAACAAGATAAACAGAAAGGCCATGCTTCATTCAATCTAGAGTGGCTGTAACTGATAGTGATGACATATGGATCTAGCCGCCATATTTGTTCCAAATGCAGATTACTGGATTGGCTATTCAAATCAGGACGTCATAAGTAGTAAGTGACAATAGGCCAATCTGACATTTGAAAACATTCAATTTAACCTTGATGTGCTAAATGGAGATTGAAACAACGATAAAATTGTTAATTATAAACTGAATTAAAATAACAATAATAAATAATAATTGAGATAGTAATAAATAAATTATGTGTATAATTAAATCAAACGTTGAACAGTTTAACATTGGAACAAATATGGCGGATTTTATCATCAGTCAATCAAAAGATAGACCACTATTGACATCACTCTGTCATATAGCACAGCTTGTAGGCAAGTGATTTAAACGTAAATTACTACTGTGGTCAGTTCTTCAGTTATTTTATTATACGTATTCCATTTGCACTTTACATAAAAACTTTATTCAAATCAAATTGACCTATTAGTAAGAATTACCAAGAATTACTACCTTGTTGCTTTGTTTATATTTGTTAGCATGTTTATTTTAATCTATTTTAAATTACTTGAAATTACCGAGAAATGAAATAAAAGCGGAAAATTGTTGTAAACTACATTTGATTAGCATTATTTATTGTTCTATTATTACAGTACTTTTGTACTTACAACTCATTTACAAGTACAGTAATTTTCTGTTTCCAATCTTGAAAAACGAATAAATTTACAAAGTGTTATTTACTTTCATCCACAGTAAAATTGTACTTGAAATAAATAACTTCCATTCCATGTAAAACTGTAATAATAATAAAGAATGATATTCGATATTGCGAATAAAGTATTTCCGAAGAAAAAAATTGAAATATAATCTATGATCCATACAGAAAATATAAAGAACAAAAACCCTTTTCTAAAGGTCAGACATATCTCCCAAAATTTACGTGAAGGCTTGAAAATAAACTAAAAGAAAATATGTGAACTCTTCTCTTCCAGTTAATGTAGTTCAGTTTTGTTGTCTTTTTAGCAACAAGTGCAGCAAAAAATTAATGAAATATCGCGGTGCAAATTAGTTGAATGATGCGGTGATAAATTAGATAATGCATAGCTTTCTCAAACTTTTAATTGCATTTACTCTTGATGTGCTTTAAGTAATGAATCACGAATTAATAAACGACGTTTTATTAAAAGTCTCCTTCAATTATTCTAAAACATGGACGATGTTTGGAACTAACTTTTACGTTTTACTTTTACCTCAAACATCAAAGTTTTGAGTAGGTAAACAGAAATATAACGTCAAATAATCAATTACTAATTTAATTACTTAGAAAGAAATATATTTACAAAGAAATTCTTATGTCTTGAATAAAATGAAAGCTATAGATAGGTAGCTTCTTTTCCTGGTCATTTTTATTTTCATGCAACATTTTCCCTCCTAAATAAATATTAATTACTTACTATTTTTTCTAAGCTGAATAATAGTATATTATGTAACGAGCACATAATGTAGGCTATAATTCATGAAAGTTTATGCACGAGCTGAAGGCGAGTTTATAATCATCCGAGGTAATTATAGCCATTATGTGCGAGTCAAATACGATGTTTTATGTACGACTTATAAAACATTTCTTTAGAAGGTTTTATTCATTAAAATATTAATCTAACCTCATATTTGGTGTGATGAAAGTGACAGTAGTGTTGAATAATGGACTCATAATACAATAGTGTTGAATTATGAATTCATAATACAATAGTGTGTTTTATGGAGTTACCTACATAACGAATGTTATACAGTGGTCGTAGATAAATTTAATTATTCAATGGAAAAAATTACTATTTACAGTATGTTTTTAAGAGGAGTAAGGGTTCCGAAAATTACAATTTTATTAATTTCTGTACTTTTACACTTATTCAATAAGTAATATAGGTACTAACTATAATTCACAAGTTATTTGATTATATGATATCACCCTAAAAAATTGTTTTTCTCCCGCAAGTTTAAAAAGGGACTAGTAGTACCGTTAAAAATTACCTTAAGGGCGTTCGGTCATGCTATAAATACGTCGATGTTAAAGAAATTTGTATGATCTCAAATTTATTATAATTGTTTTTTTTAAATTAATTAACATCAAAATATTGAAAAAATTTCGGAGTTTTTTAAATAATGCCAATCAAAATGTTATATCTTGATTATTATTGACGTTATGAAAATAAAATGTCTGACAATTTTTTTATTTTGATGTCAGCAATTAATTTAAAACATCATAGCACCGTCAGCAAATTCCAGTGAAAATCGACGTATTTAAAGCGTATTGCCTGACGGTGCTATGATCTCAAATTTATTGAATAATTTTTTATTAATTGCTGACATCAAAATATAAAACATTGTCAGCCATTTTTTTCAAACGTCAATAATAATCAAGAAATTTCTTCCATGTTTTGAATAACTTTTCTTTGCTTCAAAATTTCAAAATAATAATAATTTAATTATGTACCTACATATTGCACACGTAGTAACAATCTCTTCTAACTCCCCTATACGTTCACGAATTTAAACTACACAATTAATTTAGCCCAGCATCAACAACAACTCGTAGCAGCATCGCAGTTCAGTCCATTTTAATTGTTTCTGAAGTTACATTTACACACGTAACTCCATTGTAATTATAGTTCCACCAACAGGTAACTTATCCGCGCACGTGTTAGCGGTAAATGTCAAAGTTTACTTCGGTTACTCGGTTACTGTAAACTGTAACCGAGAAAACTTTACCGGTATGCTAACACTGCCGAGATTCACGATTCGGTGACGTATGGACGCTAGAGTAAAGTGTAAAGTTGCCAATAATGGATTTAGAAAATGCATGTAAAGCCCTGTTCACACAAGGACACATAGAAGACTCTCGCATGCGACACACAGGCAACAAAAGCAAAATGAAGAACGTGTGGAACGTTTGTGGCCTCAAAACTGATTCTTTCTTACTTGCATAGAAGATGCAAAATAGCGGCGCCTCTATTTCACAAGCAACGCACACCACACAGTGTTTCTTTCTTTATTCTATGTGACCATGTGTGAACAGGGCTTAATATTACATCGAATCAAAATCTTCTAAAATCCAGTACAAAATGTTGGTACAACGTAGCGATTGTTTTGTGGCCAGTACAAGAATGGTTCAATTTTATTTCAACTAGGATCATATACTTGAAGGATCAATAAAAAGTTACCTGAAGGTGTTATTTACACAGAAGGTGAAAATTAAAAAAAATTAATAAAAAATTGCAGTCACTTATGAAATTCTTAAAAATGTCCAATTTATGCAAACTGTCCACACGTATATATTTTACGTAAAAATTTATTTTTAAAATTTTAAAAGGCACATCTGCATATCCATTCTTTGTCTATTAAATGTATATAAAATATTATCTTGAAGTTAATAATAAACTGACAGTTTACTCGGAACGAGAACACTTTTGCACTATTTTCTAACTTTAAAATAACAGCACTATTGAAGCTTTTTTTTAAACAGCAATAAGGGATGCGTAGTAGTCCCACAATGGGTACAGGGCACCCCCTTTCAGTCGCCCCTCCTGTGGAAGTCTCACAAGCTGCGCGCTGCGGCGTGTTCAGAATTTTAGGGTCAGTTATAGTTACAGTGAACAGCGAGTTTATATTATATAGAATAAATATAAATCAGCATTTTAATCAGCATTTTCCTGAGTCAGAATTCTTACCTTTATAATACTACTGAAGAATAAATAAATAAACCTTAATGGAAGCAAATCGAACGAGAAATTTTAATAACCCAAAACTTTTACAAATAATATAGGTATAAAAATAAAATATTTATAAGAAAAAGATTTAAAAAATATTTTTATTGGACTTCATTTCGAATCAAGTATTTAGAACAGATTTATTAATTTCAGATATTAGCAGAAAATATTTAAAACAATATAAATATTTAAGTTACCATTTTGGAATTCCAGGTAAATAATTTTTCCCCCAATTAAAATTATTCTTCAAATGATAACAATTCTCGCATTCCGTAGCAAACTCAATACACATCGTGTACAAATGTTATCACGAGAAATTCCGCTTGCGCGTGTTGTATAAGCAGCGCGCAATTAGCGCAGTTTAATAAACAAGATGAAATGTTTTCACTTCAGCGCAAAACTCATGATCATTAACAAGTGTAGGCGAACGCCATAACTGTCTCCGCTCAACTAATATACGACACTTTTATTCGCACTAATGCGATCATTAAAGACGCAAGATAGTGGCCGCACGATTGGAGTAGTGGCTATTTATTAGCGAAATTAATAGTGCCACTAGCAAACATTCGTAAATAGGTTGGTGGTGACAATTAAATAAAGCGCGTTAATGCGAGTGGTTACTTTTTACCAAGGTACAAGAATAGAAAAGGTAACATAACTTAGTTTCTTAAGGCGCTACACTTGTGCCAAAAATATAGTGAAAAAGGGACCTTGCTATATTACGAACTGAGCTCTTGTCAGTACACCTACACTGTTCATATTTGATATACTATAGATAATAAAATAAAGTGCAACTAATATTCTACTTTTTTGAAATTGCAGTATCTTGTTGTACATGAACATATGAAGTTTCTACATTTTGAATGATTATGACAGTGACAGTACAGTTCAAATCTTTTGGCTTGCATCATGGTTTACATTATCGTTTACATATTACATGAACATGAAACCAACTACTAAAATGTAAGCAAAACTATTTATTAGATTAGTAGAGTAAGCAGAATTAGGCGAGAGGTCGTGTGCTGGCCACAGCAGATTTTTTAAATTTTTATACGAGTGAAGAAAAAAAAATTGAAAATTTGGAGATCACTAAAGAGGCTAAAGAGTTATAAAAACTACATTCTTAGATAGTTTAGAACTTCCATGCAACGTGGAGTTATTTTAGGGAATGACTACTCCAACATTTTTAAATACAACCCCCTGTCGAGTTTCACCTTATTTTAAAGGTAATGAAAAAAGAAACACATCCCCATAAATCAAAACCGATATCTTAATTCTTTGAAGAATTTAATTTTAATTAATTATAATGTATTTTGCACGTGTATTACGATTTTTATAACAAATGTGCAAATTGTCGACCTTCTTCGGTCTCGTACTGACCCAAACTCTTTGGTGATCCCCAAATTTTCATTTTTTTCACTCGTTTAAAACTCCGTCCCGGGACTTTTCGGAACATGGAACCAAATTGCACGATTGATAATAATACAATATTCGGTACCTATAGTTTTTGAATTGAAAGAAGCCTGGAAAAGATCATCGTGAAACAGTACGAAATAAGATTTCAGCGCCGCCCATATTGTCACATTCAGTAATAATAACTGAACTTCCGTTACAATAATAGTGTTGAATGGAATGAGCAACGCTTTGCTAGCATGACGTAACCTACCATTAGACAATGCAAGTACGACAAAGATAAATATATATGCTGTTTGTTTATTAGTCCATGATACAGATGACCTTTTCAAACTTCTTTCATCTCACAAACTATACAAGGAGACTGGACATTATTTTATTCTGACAATGAAGCCTGTGAATCTCATAATTATTTTTCTCTAATTAACAACGCGAGAAAAAGATTAAAATATAATATAGCTTAATTATTCCTTTGAGGATTAATCTCACCTCACCTGCATTGCCGTTGCGAGCTTACAAAGCCTTTTTAATAGCCACAAAGGTCTCGCTATTGTTTACACCGTCTCCAACACAAAAACCTTTACACTTTACAAATAACAAAGAGGCGAACACTATCAGCTGATAATAGAGAATATTAAACTACAGCCCAGGAAATTGTGTTCTAGAGTCGTATTGAAATTGTAACTTCTACCTTAGTTATAAAAATTTTCATTTGAACTTTCGAATTGTTTTTAATATTCTATATTAAGGAGGTTGGTGACCATATATTAAAATGATGATGAGATGCTGAAATTTATACAGTGCCTTTATTACACTATTGAGATTCTAAAATATATTTTTTAAATTTTGGTCTATCCGGTTTTTGAGTAACTGGATGTTGAATTTACGCTCGTTTTACATGGACTCTGATGACAATTCTCTTAAATTTTGTTTTGCATGCTTTAAGTTTAAACTATGTGATAAAATGATGAAAATTCATAGAACTTGTATTAATATTTCCTATAATCCTTTAAAAATAAGGTCGTGAAGATTTTGTGTAGTTTTTTTAAACAATTTGCAAGTTAATTGAAAAAAATGTAAGCATGCCAAACATTTTTTGATTAGTGAATTAGTAATTATTGCAAAAATATATTACCGCAACTGAATGAATTTCAATGATATCAGCCAATTTTGTTTTACATTATCAAAAATATTTTTATTTTCATATCCGCCCCCCAACGCGAATGAGGAGGTGGGGCCTCCTTAAAAGTAAGGTTTAAAAGTAAATAAGAAGTGAGGTGTTTAATTTTATTTTTGTATAATTGTTATTAAAATCATACGAGGGGTCGTTTTTATATTCCCGGACTAGGCATGAAAACAAAAGACTAGAGCAACAACAACAACAAAAATCAATATAGTTCCCCTGCTTTTGAATACAGGTATAACACCGTTTCAATAACATCTTTAATCCAGTATAAAAATATTCATTTGGTTTTTCCGCAAAATGGCCCTCAACAGCTGCATAAGTTCGTCATTGTCCTTAAATTTTGCCCCCCTTAGTGTTTTTTTGAGATTTGGGAACAAAAAATAGTCACTGGGTGCTAGATCTGGACTAGAAGGCGGATGTTCAATTTCTTCGAAGCCACAATCAGCTACAGCAGCTTTTGAAAGTCTGGACTTGTGCACTGGTGCATTGTCGTGGACCAACAAGACACCTTGCGTCAGTTATCCGCGTCTCTTCACTTTAATAGCATCTCTAAGGCGATGCATCAGGTTTGCATAATACTCTAATTGCTAATTGCTAATTGTCGCTTCTTTAGTCTTGCATCCTCCAGTACCAAACACTTGATTTTTCAACAACAGCTGAAGTGATCCCGTCAACAGGGCGCCCTGGACGAGGATCATCATCCAGTGATTCTCGACCATGTTTAAACAATTTTGACCACTCGCAAATAGTTGACTTAGAAGGGCAATCATCCCCGTATACAGCCAACATTTCTTCAAGAATAATTTTTGGAGCTTTTCCTTGTTTTGTAAGGAATTTTATAACAGCCCGTTATTCAATTTTATTCATTTCGATAGATATACAACGCGCGACGACACAAACTGACAGATAATAAAATTAATAATGTTGCAATTGTTTTGTAAATTGCCACACAAGTTACCAAGGCATATGTGATTAAAACACAGCATACTGAAAAATTGCATCAAAATTCTAAACAGCCCAGTCCGGGAATATAAAAACGACCCCTCGTATTATCATTTAAATATTGAAGACGGTTGTATATTTTTAATTTTTGATGACAAATATTTATTAGCAGAATTTATTTAGTGGAATCCAACCTCTCGGGCCCAGTGGTATTATAATCGATTCCTGGGATCGAACAGCAGACCTCTAGCATGCTCCACCGTTGAGCAAAAAACTGACAGTAAATTTTTTGAAAGTAAAAACTTCCTTCAAGAGAATTAATTTTATTTAGAGGTACATGTTTTCTGTGTCAACTGATACTAATTTGTAATTTTCCTAAAAAGTTTTAATTAACAACAACAGAGCCAAAGAAAAGATCTAGATGTTTTGTATTAAAATTAAATAAGTGTCAAGTATTAGTTGATATTTAAAAGGATTGTCAAAATTTGGACAAGTTAAACATGAAAACCATAATGAGAATGTTAAATTTTTAGCCCTTTGTACAACTTCAGTTCGTTGAGAAAGCAAAGAAAAATTTTCAGAACATAAAATAAATTTCCCAAAAAGCTACACCGATCTCCAGATAAAAATCCTCGCGTAAAGGACTATAAATATAATTGTTAATAATGAGTACAGCAGAAATCCCGGTGATATGTTCCTGTTCCTGCTTCTGCTCCTGCAAAACCTGGAGCTCTAGGCCACGTCGCAGGACAGTTCAATAGTTAATCCTGCAAACTACGTCTCTGCCTTGCCTATTCAGCACAGCTATGGAGCTTGTTTCGCAGGATATGCACTATTCTGTTTTGTCTGTACTTAGACAATTCTATGTTTAAACTTCAGCTTAACTTCGCTACGACGGGAATTAATAATGATAGTTTCACTCGGGAATAGGAATATTTGATGCTCTATATTTTCGTCGCATCATCCAACTACATAATCTAAGCTACACTGCTATTTTCAAACTTTTGATAAAATGTGATAATACGAGTACATTATTGGCCATTTGCAGCGCTTCCATTTAAATTTTAAGTGTCACTTAAATGAAAAATGTCGAATCGAACTTATGACAGCAATGATATTTCTACGTTTGACACTTTGATGTTGATCCTATATTGTTCATTTAAAGAAAACTTAATTTTTAAGTAGAAGCGGTGCAACTGGCCATAAATGTGTAGAATTCATCAGTAAAACTAACGCATTAAGGAGGTTGGTGACACATGCAGTGGCGTACGCAGATATCAGCCTTAGGGGCGGATATGGAAATAAAAATATTTTTAATAAGAGGCGCGTTCGGAAAATACCGAACTTCTGAACGTAAATCGTCATTTCAAAGTGAGGCGGGTTCAGGTGACGTCAAGACCTTCTTTTTGCAGTCAATGGAACAAAAAATGTAGGTAAAGAAAACTGAGCATAGCATGTACTGGCTAACTAGAGAATCTACAATTTCAACAACGAAACCATAGCATCGTTGTCCCATCATATCTCATTTAATTTATAACACAGACGAATGAAAAAAAAATTTTGTTACAAAGGTTCAATTGATATCCCTCTCTTTTCAGAATTAAGATAGCTTTTTCACCAGAAAAAAAGTAATTTTTTTCCAAAATCATAAGGTAAAGAAGAAATGAAAACAGAGAGACCTTCTAACATCTTTTGGTGACATGTTCATATGTTGTAAATAAAGGAAAAACCTCTAAATACCAAATAATCATGGGACGCGCACACCTCTGTTTAAAAAAAATTAACTACCAGATAGATCCCATAATGTAAAAAAAAATCGCTCAACGCGCGTTGGTTGATATTGCAATTCGTTGAGTTACAGTGATATATTTTTACAATAATTAGTAATTCACTTAGCTACCTACCAAAAAAAATATTTCCTTACGAATTGTTGTCAATTTTCGCGAACCGAAAATTTTTTTAGACAAAACTTTCATTACCACTTAAGATAACGAAGTGACTTCCTCCTCCCCCATCCCAAGGGGCGAGGGGGAGAACTTTCATTTAGTGTCATTCGATAGAACTTTCAAAAATATTTTGTACGTATTTTTTTGTTGTTCAATCAATTTTGTTTTTCGCGTACGGTCTGAAGCACCCGATAGATGATTCAGTATATTAGGCTGCTACATTTAAGTTGGGTAAACACGTAATAAATGTATTAAAAAGTACAGATTAAACGATTAAAGTTGATAAAGTACTCAAAAACAATCGCATTAAAATTAACCACATAATTTGCATCATCTTACGTTTCATTAAAACTTTTAATGAAACTAAACCGCTCTTAAAATACTCTCATCTCAGCAAACTTCACAGCCGCAAGCACAAACTTCTAAATACTGAAATAAATTAAAAGTAAATAAATTGAATCACTTTTAAATACTCCTCGAGTGTAAACCCCGGTCCTTGGTTCGATTCTCGTCGCCGCTGATGGATTAGCGCGGCTGGTAATTCATCTAGCGAACGGAGAATCGATCCGGGTTTCCGGGCAACCGACGCAAATGTTCCGGAAAGCAGACCAATAAATTATCAATTCGCTACTCCACCTTTGTGCTGCAACTGAATTTTACTAGCCTAGTGGAAAGTGGAATAGGAAGTTTAAAATAGCGCGGTAGAAATTGGAGTGGGGTGAGAACTTGGGTGTCCAAAATTTCAGGAATGATTACTAATCTCAATGCTTAAGACGATCCTCTACTGCGCCAGAAAACAGCCAAAACATGGGTTTCGCGCGCTACTGCACAGCGTTTATTGTTTTGTTAAATATAATAATCTAAAGATATTGTTGAAGATAAGTATACAATCTACAAAATGCAAGATGCAGAATTTTAAAATATGTTACTTTGAATTTTGACAATTTTTGTTACTTTTTGAAGACAAATATCTTCTATTTTTAAACGAATTTCAAAAATTCGATCGGTTGTTTCGCAGCTTTGTTGACAACATATTAAAATTTGAAGTTAATTTACTTAAAAATAAAAGTTGTACAGTGGCCGCGCGCAAACCCTCTTTTTTACAAATATTTCAATTTTTTACAAATAGGGGTGCCAAAATTATGTTTTCCCCTCATACATAAATTATTTGTTATTTTTATGTTAAACAAACAATAAACGTTATAAAATAGCGTGCGGAATCAAGGTTTTTGACTGTTTTCTGCCATGGGTAGAGGATCACCATAACACTTATATTTTAAATGTTAGCGATCCACAGTTCGATACTTTAATTTAAAATTATTTCTGAAGTGACATAGATTTTCTTATGATTCTTATTATGTTATTAGATCATTTGTTAATAAATCATTTCTGTTATATTTTTTTTATTAATTACAATAATCCTTCTCACAAAATAGTGAGAAAATTAAGTTTTTCCTCTCTAGAGAGTAAGCAGTGTTACCACCATTGTTATTTTACGATGAAATATTTTAAAAATAGTTGTAAGTAAATTTTTTATTTTATTGAAAATTCTGATTTTATAGTGATCCTACTATTAACTATTATTTTACAATTATTATTATGTTTTATACTTTATTTTTCTGGAGATTCACGATTTTACAACGGGCTTATTGGCTGCAGTGAAACATTTCGTTGTTTTTAAACGTCATTCTGACAGATGGCAGTTATAACCTAACTTCTAGTGTTTCTTCCACATTTACAATGTTTTTAAATATGTAGTGAAAAATTGTTGTGTCTAACACGAGAGGAAAGCTCATGTTCCAATCTCGCTCGTGAGCCAAACTTCGAGCTTGAGTGGGCAAAAGAAGCGCTTTCGTCTCTAGTTGGCCAAATAACTATTCTTGATCAAAACGCCATCAATTTTAAATATTAAAAAACACAATTCCTGTAATTATGTCGTCGATTGAATTCACTTATTTTCCCCGAGTTTACAAACTGATTTCCCGATGAATCCATACTGCCGGGGTGACAAGTTGAAAGTGAATTAATAACCGATGCAAACCACGTTAAGTCAAATTGATATTTCTCCCTCTCTCGCTACTTTGTATTCATCTATCCATTGTACGTGCAATGAGCTTTCTCGTCAGCGATGTGTGAAAATTCTCGCGCATTACGTTTACAACATTCACTTTATTTTATACTCGTACACATGTGTGTTTATCAGCACAGCACACCGTCAGCTTGAAGCAAATACGTTACGTCACTCAGTAGCGTCGTGGACATAGAACAATTTATAGAGATATGAGAAATAGAAATATAAATAGCACATGAAATAGAGAGTGGAATAAATGGTTCTTTCCTGATTTCTAACTTTGATTTGTAATGTTATTTTTATGGTTATAATTGAGATTTCCACTATGTTTTTGTTATTTTATATGTTAACGTATATGTATTAAAATAGTAGACCCGAATCTTTGAATAAATAATTTACTACAAGAACGAAAACACAATATATCTAAAGTGTACAGAATTTTTTTTGTAAAATTCAGTATGGAATTGTTTAACTTTTCAATACTCATTTGAGTTTGGAAAAGTACAATTTTTCCATTATAGTTAGGAAAAATTGTACTTTTCGAAACTCAAATGAGTTTAAATAAAAATTTAAATGACAATAAAAAATATGTTACTGCATCAAAACTAACTTGATTATTTGAGTATTTGACATAAAAATATGAACAAATATATTCAATTAAAATAATAAGGAATCTATTACTGAATTTTACAAAATCTTGTGTATAACTCGACTTCGTCTCGATCAAAAATCTCACGTCTAAAATGCGGAAAAATTTCACTTTTCCAAACTCGTTGTACAAATAGCTAAACCGTCCTAAAGAAGGAGAAGGATAATGTAGTAATGAGCTAGGAAAGGAAGCATGGTTTCTCTGTCTTGTAGAGCGTCTGATACGAAATGCAGAGAGGAATTTTTGTTGTTATACAATACCTAAATAAAATCATTTCTTTACTTGTTAGAAATATAAAAAAATCTTTTCAAAACTATGAAATTAAAAGTAAAAATAAAAATAAAATATTTTCTACAATTAGGTACCTTTTTTCCAACAACTAGACCATAATCATTTTGTGCAAATAGCACCCGGATTTTTAATGAGATCTTTACGAATCTAACAAATGAATTATCACTTCATAAAATTATGATGAATAAATTTTACTAGTTTCGTCACTTTGTAAACCAAGATGTAAACAACTACAAAAATAATCCCATGACATGTAAATTTATGCAAGGGAATATGAAAAGGAATTTTGTAAAATCTAATAAGACTGTTTTATCTTCCTTCAATCTAAAAATTAATTAATGAGCAAGTGTGCATGTGCTTTGATATCCAATTTAACTTAATGCCGTAGAGCAAAAATATCAAAATTGTATTTAATTCAAACGCTTTCTGCCATCAGTTTCTACCTTATATTTTTTATAACGATCTAAAATATGAAATTTGATGATTTTTTCAATAGTTTTGCTAAATTGATAATCCAAGGCGGGTTGGCAGACGTTAATTTCAACCCTTTTGTCAACTTAGCGTTCAGAATTATAAAGCTCTCAATAATTCTTAACTCATACAATACCACTTTGAAATTCATGAAGATATATTCCTGCTGATAAGCCATTATAACCCATAATGAAATTCACAATAAATGCTTATTTCGATATTCTCTTCTACGCCTCTGCTATCAGCTACGCTGTGTTTGCAACACTCGTCGGCCCTACACTCCACCCAGTGGTTCTCAAATATTTTACCGACAGCATCCTAAAATCATTGAGGTAGTAGTAGGTAGGAAAAAGCTAGATAGCTAAATTTTATTTTGCTGATAACCATTTAACAGGATTTACTCCCAATTATAAAAAGGTAGATGTTATCCAACCACTTCGACCGATTCGTCTTGGTGCAGTCAGAATCTCAATCCGTGTGACGAGCTTTGAGATTCAAAGCGGCAACGGAGATTTATTTACAACCAGGACTACTACAATTTAGGACTATCAAGTGGTCAGTTTGTCTGTCCGAATACGATTTAATTTAATTGCAAGATGACACAATAATGTCACTCAAATATAAAGCATCGAGCCGAAATTCCACCGGTTTCATTGACTGATTTTCAGGGATCGGAAACCGCCAAAAAATGGGTTCAATTTGCGTTTGGGTTCAGAGGTGAAAAAATATTGGTTTGAGTTGAAGTCAACAAAATTATCAGAAGTTCAGGTTTAGGTTTAGGTTCACAAAAAATATGGGTTTGGAGCGGTTTTCGGTTCGGTTTCCGGTTTCCGCTAATTTTATTTGCGTGATTCGGTGCTATACATTAACTTCCAAGTCTACATGTTATAATAAAAGAAATAAATTTCCAATACTGAATTATTTTTTGCGTTGCCGTACCATAAAGTTAGATTTAGATCTACCTAATTATAAGTGTAAGTGGCTAATTTAACCAACGCTCAACGTTCGCACTTACGATTGAATTGCTTGGTTGATTTAGCACTTATACTTATAATTGGGTAGGTATGAATCTAGCTTCAGTATTCCTAAGTTTCCAAGTACCTCGTATTTACTTACTTACAGGTTTAAGCACAGCTCTCTGCATGTGATGACGTACAAACCCGGAGTTCCGTGGTTCAAGTCTGTCGGCCGGCAGTGTGTGATTGTCGCTAAATTGTAAAACATTTTGCCCTCGGATATTTCAAGCTGACCACTTGATCGCCTTAAATGTAATCCTGGTTGCAGAAGAATCTCTCCATTACCGCTTTGATTTTCAACGGTCGTCGCATGAATTGAAATTCTCACTGCACCAAGACGAATCTATCAAAATGATTGGATTACACAATAATAACATCTACCCTATAAGTGGGAGTCAATCTTGTTGAATGGTTAAATATTTGTGGTATCGTTGTGACAAATACCATGTTTGAGACTTTGAGAGCCACTGGGCGCACAATACCAAATGGGCTGAAACGTTTTACTTTGCTGGCGAAGCCATTCACAGCGGCAAACTTTGCACTTCGGTTTTATCTGCCTATATTCATTATGCAAATGGCGGGAGGCAGACTTTAGAACTCGAGCACTGACTTTATTAATCATGATATTTCAAATATATTTTTTTCAGTGGAACTTTAACTCGACAAGATGTGTAATTGTGGCAGAGAAGTTTCTTTTAAGTAGAGAAGTAGGTTAACTTTTATTATGACTTTAAAAGACGTTGTATTTGTTACTGAAATAGAAATAGAATTTCAATCATCTAGGTTCTCACAAATTTAATAATAGAACTTTAGAGTATGATAGTTAAATTAGAAATTGATTTATCATACAATCCAGTTCCAATGTATTGTACAATGTTTTTTTATAACCGTCTTGTACCTAATTTTTTATTTCATAAGATAAAATGTTTTTATAAAATCGTACAATAATGACTTACTTTAGTTCCGATATTTGCGACCAATCAGAGTGCTACTCCCGGTATTAAAATGTCATTTCACGAACTTCTCTTTGATCATTCAAGGGAGCTTAAATCGCATATATTCGCGTTATATTCAAAGCTTAATCGTATCATCAACGACAGCGATGTTAAAACAAATCAACAATTTTATCCGTCAATTAGTTGACAGCATAATGCGAAAGGTTTTGATGTTATTATGGTTGTATCTAACGTATTAAGTTCGTAACTAATGAATTATAAGTATCTATAAGATATTATAAGTAGTTAACGTATTATGTTGTTTATAATTATAAGTAAATGTTGCATATTAAAAGGTAATAACAGTTGATGATACGATTATAGCTATTAATATAACAAGGCGAGGTGAAACTGAGTCTTTTTGAACATCCAAGGGGGCTTAAATCGCATATATTCGCGTTATATTCTAAGCTTAATCGTATCATCAAAGATAGCGATGTTAAAATAAATCAAGAATTTTATTTGTCAATTAGTTGACAGTTCGCATATTATGGAAGGTTTTGAAGTTATTATGGTTGTATCTAACGTATTAAGTCCGTAACTAATGAATTATAAGTATCTAACGTATTATAAGTAACTAACGTATTATGTTGTTTATAATTATCAAAAATTTTGCATGTTATAAGGTAATAACAGTTGATGATACGATTAAGATTATAAAAATACCTCGACAAGCCGTGGCTTTGGCCGTTTTTATTCACGGGGTGAACATAGCAACAAACCTATTAAGTAGGTACGGTGTGAAATTCGCTCCTATATTTGACATAAAATTGTTCAAATCTCTGATTTTAAAACTAGAACAGTGTTAAAATCGCGAAGACACAATTTAGCGGCTTACAAAAATGGAATGCTTAGAATAATCAGCAAAAGTGAAGTTAGTCCTTATTCATCACTATCGCAAACTCTTTCTTTTATGTTACCCTCTTGCCAGATTAATTCTGTAATGGGTTAACAGCAATTTAATTATCGTAATGATGCGAACAACGCGTGCGTAATGAAAATCGCATTTTAAACTTAGTTTCTTTAATTATTCAGAGTTTAATTGCAAAACCAGCAACTGCCCGCATGTAATCACATAAAAACTCGACAATGGCCGATGGACGGATGCGTCAAATTCACGGTTGATTCTGTTAGGATGTCCATTACAACCACTAATGTAATTTCTGTATCTAAATGACAAACATAATTGAAAGCCATAAATAGCCATGGAGCGGGGAGAATACCTACTCTCAATGCTCAGTTCAATATCGATGGAAATACCGAAGATTGGATTGTTTCTGCTTTCTTCTTGATAATTTTTCCCACACATAAAATCATGGTTAGAACAAAAGTCGGTCTGTGTGTCTGTCTAGTTGTTTGATAACTGATAAACGCGTTGGAATTTTGAACTGAAAATAATTAAGATCTTGAGCCAAAAACAGACTTCAAGTTCGTTAATGAGCTTTATTCAACTAGTGGTATCATCTTTAAAATTAAAATACTATCGAGTGTGGTATAAAATTAAAGCTTTTGAAAAATGGATTCTAGTAGAAGAATAAAACTAACATTTCGTCAATCGTCAATAGTGTTTCTAATTTAATTATTCAAATTATACCGGGTTAGGTATTAATTTGAAACTATCGGGGAGATAAGTTTAGTAACTTATAAAAGTATAAATGTAAAAATAAGTTCAATTGTTTGTTCAAAAATTTAATATTATCAAATTAAAGCTATCTGGGAAAGAATTCTAGTCGAAGAATCAAAAACAACATTTAAACGATGGTCAATATGTTTAATAAGTTTGTGTCGGAGAAAAAAAAATTATTTAGATTTCTATGAATGAAGTACTTATAAAATTAAAGCCTTTGCGAAAGCAAATGATTAAAACTTGACATAATCGTACATTATCTGTTTAAGTATAGCATATTCTTGAACTTTAAGTTATATTACGTAAGTCTATCCTAGCCACATCCTGAGTACGATCAAAAATTACTCTATATATATAAATATCTCAGAGAATTACATGGAATGAATAATTGGGATAATTACCAAATTGTTAAACTTGGGATGTTACATAGATAATGTTACTAAGGCGGACATTAGAATCGCTAGGTTATTAATAGGATGTTAATGGACAAAAATAGCAAGTAACAAAGCGGGATGTTCACATTCTTGAAATATTCTGAGGATTTTATTTTGTCAAGAGGGGTAGTGCCCACATCAGATTTTGTATTTTCATTTCTTTGGAGAGAATCAGGACTAGGTACCTAAACTGTAATATCATAAAGTCACTGCTCCTGTTCCTGCTCCTGCATCCTGCTTCCTGATCGATTTTTCCTTAATGTGCCGAGGAACAAGAGCAGCAAAACTGAATGAGTCAGGGTCAGTGCAGCAAGAGCACCGAGTGTACACTGCAGTTACTATTTTTAAAATCACGTGGCGCTGCTTAAACATAAGAGGTCCTTGGGATGAGATCAAGTTCAAGGTGATGCGCTTGAATAAATGAGTCAAAAGAAGGATGGAAATTAGACGACGGCTTTGCACCTTCCGGAAAAACAACATCAAAATAAAACTGATCTTTGTTGCAGAAGCATAAAATTTAAAGCTTACGCACTTGACATGAATTGTCCATGGGATGTTCCCAAATATGTTATTCTTGTCCTTTATTGGGTATTGCGTAAGTCTATCCTAGCCACATCCTGAGTATGATGAAAAATTACGTACTCAATACAAGCATCTCAGGGAATTATATGGGATATATAATTGGCATATTATTACCATTGGGATGTTACATAAATAATGTTACTAAGGGCGGACATTAGCAATCGCTAGGATATTAATAAGATATTAAGAGGGAAACCGGTGGTTAAATGCGCTCAAATATATTGTTGAATAATCTTGACATGAACTGAAATTTCATATATTTGCACAACGTCGTTATTTTTATTAAATTGTATCTTTTTAATACACATTGGATTATCAATTAGCTATTTAATATGAATTGGAAAATCACAATCTTAATATATTTTACAAAATTCCTTTTTTTGACGTATACTTAAAGTTATTTACCCAGTTTTTATTTTAAATTAAAGTTATAACGTAACTCTGTTGAGCTACTGTCGTATATTTTTTTTAATTTTGCTACGACCGATAAGGAGCAATAATCACTTTGAACAAAAAAAAATTTCGTAATTAAATGCAATTTTTTACAGTACAATTTACCCAACAGAGACATGTTTACTGTACTATTACAAAAAATAATGCGTCTTGTTAGTTGACGTGTGCGATGATAAAAAGGAATTTTATAAAATCTAATAAGATTGTAGTTTCCTGCCTTAATTCAAATATTTAACTAATGAAGTAAGGTGCATTTAAACCATAAAATATTATTTATATTGTTACATTAGATTAGAAATTAGAAGGCAGTTGATCATTTCTAAGAATGCAATTTAAATGTACTTGTCCTAGAACTATACAAATAGGTCTGCGGCTCGTCTAACTATATTTAATGTATTGACTAGTAATTTCACAGTTTTCCTTATTTATAAAATTTTGATTCCCTGCAAAAATTCGTGCGGATGTCCATCGAATCCAGTCAGATAGACAATGCATTAAAAATTGTCTTGTGTTGTATACAGTTCATGCAGACAGAGTTGGCCTAAAATGGATCCTTGTGGAACTTCCTAGATCCATTAACAAATATTTCTTTCTCAAATAATTTTAATAGCTGTTGATTGGGTATTAGAAAATACAAATTTGTAACAACAAATTATTGTAAAATAAATTTCAATATTCTAGTTCAGATTTGCTGAGATTTTTCTTTCTATGCGTTTAGTGGTTTCAGGTTATGTAACATGTGTGTTCATTATTAAAGCGTTGTGTATTGATTATGCATTACGCCGTATCGCGGTTTGTTATCGTATCGATATTGTTTAAATGAATTATGAGGGCTGCTGCGTATTTTATGAGCACCAGTTGTTGTTTTATGGAAGAGACCAGCTGATTGCTTCAAATGACAATAAATTAGAATAAAAGAACTTTATAATGAAGGCTAATTTTATAGAAGCATTGATTTTTTTGAAAACTATGTAATTTATTGTGTTTCAGGTGATTTTAATTTTTAAGGGCCGTATCTATGCTGTTTAGCAAGTGGCTTCTAACAAGATTGAATTTATTGTCAATTATCTTGTAAATGCCATGTACAACAATGTAACAATTTGCAATTACACTTACAACTCAATAAAGATTGGGCACATAGACACATAGACTTGAAGTAAATCAATCTGTACTACATTACAATTTACTGTGACAACTAATAGTTTCCAAATAGCATAGTTTACGACTGACGACAATTTAATTAAATGTTAGATTAAATTCTCTATTCAAACCCAAGTAAGGCATTACTATAACATTACTTTGGTTACTGAGGTTGTGAGGTTACGAGAAAAGAAATAGAACATCTCAATTATAACTAATAAATAACGATATTCCATTTGACACCACTCCATAAGGCACACTATTGTATTATGACTTCATAATTCAATACTATTGTATTGTATTGACTTTATTGCACTAAGTACAAAGGGATTGGGTTCAGCTAATGCTGATTTTTAACCCATCCAGGAATACACAACTAAATTTTGACAAAAGAAAAAGTTACAATAAAAGTTTGGTTACATTACATTTTGCATTGTAATATTATTAATAATATTAGTGAATATAGTTAATAAAGCGAACAATAATTACAAGATAGAATTTAAAATAACATAATAACATCAGAAAAAAATTTAAACTAATAAATGTATAAAGCAATACCTCCCTGAACATATAAAAAGTGTTTTACAATAAATTACAAAAACATTGAAGCAAAAACAACATTCAAAGCAGAGTGTTGGTAGTTTCACTTTCAATTTGTTTTGAATGTTGACCTTCACTCAATACAAAAGTTATTCTGGGTACAGTCTGTGAAGAAGTCGTTTACACTTTAATATTCTTTAAATATTAGAATTTGCCTAATTTTATTTTAAATAGCCTGCGTGGAACCAACTTAAAGTCTGCTAGGAAGCGAGTTATAAATTTTTCTTCCAACGTAAACAGATGATTTTTCAAACGCAGTAGTTTTGTGTTTAGGTATACTAATATTGTATTATGAATTCATTATTCAACGCAACTGTCATCTGCCAGCACACCAAAATGCAAGGTTAGCTTAATATTTTAATAAATTCGCATTTTGTTTTATTTAAAAACGTCGTATATTTGACTCGCACATAATGGCTATAATTATGATTATACACTCGCCTTCAGCTCGTGCATAAACTTTCATCCTCTTGACTTATAGCCTATATTATGTGCTCGTTAAATAATATATGCAAGTACTAAACGTTTCTAACAGGAAAATAATTTTTAATCTTGTAGAGATTTTTCTAGTTTATTTATTTAAAATTAATATTGTAACTTCGTATTAATTTTGTAAGTATTATTACTATTCTTTATTTCAATATTTTACCGTCTGAAAATAAATTAAATTATATTTTCGATTAAGATGATGATGATTTTATTATTCTTCCGTATAAACTTAAAACGATCAGTCACTTAAAATTTTTATTTCAAATGCCAGGTAATACCAAATACTAATAATTTTAATAATATGACACAAATATTTAAACATGTACTATTATTTAATTTATTTAAATATTAATATTCAAATTTTTTAATATTTCTAATTCAAATTCCATTGTATAAACTTGTTTAGAACTACTGCATCTATGTATTTCTCAGACACTACATACGAACTAGTAGCAACTCATTGCAAGACCATTCCTTGTAGTTTTGTTTATAATGGCAGCAAAATGCAAGCAAAATTATAGTAGTGATACACTTATCCACTAATATTTTGTGAAATAATGGCCATCGGTGTATAAAATACAGTGCAAATTTGTTATTAATTGTTGTTTTATTAATGTTCATAAATATTTTTGCCAGAGGTAAGAATAATGTTGACGTTAACTTATTTTGCATTCCTACTCGTTTATAGGTTATATTATGTTAGCTTCTGCTAAATAAAGATTTGTTATTATTATTATTATTATTATTATTATTATTAGAAACATATGATGTGCAATGTGTTTGACATAATAGATTTTGAAACAAGTGATGTTTAAACATAATTTACCGTAAAAGTAGTGTACGCGACTGAAGTGAATAAAAGATTATATCAAACTGAACTGAACTAAATCGGTTGTTCCAGATGACATGCTGTTCGAGGGTGTTCCTGTCCTTCCAGAATTGTTCCAGGGATGTTCCAGATGTTCCAGAGAAGAGAATAAACACTGAGTGAACGCAGCCTCAGGGTTAAGTAGTGAGTCTATCTTTTCTTAGCCGTTTTGTCTTCCAGCACATGTACTCAAATGTTTTTTAAACTCAGAAATTAGCCGTATTTTCGAACTATACATAGTCGATTATTTCCGAGTCCAAACTTTTAAAGGTTGGTAAAATCTGACTGCACACTGAACTGAGCACGCGTAGACAAATCTAGTACGAATCTCGAATAGAAAAATAGAGCCAGGCGTATATTTCTATACTAGAAAAAAGTATGGAAATCGAACGGAACTCAGATGTGAATTTCTGATTTACTTTAAACTAGAAATGGCTAGGAATTTCTCGGATGAATCTGGAACTAGAATCTAGACGAAAAAAGTATAATGCAATTCAGCCTTTGCAGTCCAACAAAATAAATACTTATGTCAGTCTCATCACATTTTTTATGCGTCTGCACATCTATTTCAATTTAAATTTTAGATACAACTTGGATTAACCGTCCAACATCCAGTTGTTAATAATGGTTAAAAAACAAATTCAGTAAATCGTTTTTTACCCTTCAAGCTTTGAATACAGAAAAGTACAAATGCAATCGCTTATCCACCCAAAAATTTGTATATTATAAAAAATGCCAGACTTCTAAAAAACAGAATTTGTTTGTAACGCATGACAATTTCAGTCGGATGGTAATTTTCTTCGAATCGTACGTTACGCTTAGAATGTTAAACTCTAGCAGCAATTTGTCGTGAAGAAACCATAAAAAACTTATGCAGTGACGTCAGCGACTTCAAGTAGCAATTACTTGAAATCGTGGCATGAAAGTTTCAGTTTACTTACAATACACAAAACGATACGAAAATAACGTAAATGGTAAATCGATCTCTAATAGAAAATGATACGAGTTGGTTTCTTTCATTATAAATGAGAAATTGCTTAAGCCTACCGAATCTTCTGAAAAACGTGGAAAACATATTATTTGTAACTAATTTTATACTATTTATATACCAAGTTAAAGTTCTGTTTGGTTAAAATTTGGTCGGTTTTTTTTAATTCACATCGAATTTCCAAGTACCTAACTTATAAATATTTAACATGTTTGTCAGGAGTTGGCATTTTGACATTTAAAATTTTATTTTAGTTTGTACTTTGTGGTAACGTATAATTTCAATTTCAATTTGAATATTTAAAATTAAAATGTAACTTACAGTGCATCTGTGTATTTCTTGGGTAAATAGGAAATTAATTCCTTGAACTGTCGACATACCTGTAAAAAAAACAAGAGTTATTTAAAATGTCAAGTTTGGAATTATTTATACATATACATTCAGTTAGGTACATACATTCACATCGCACTCACTATAAGTAGGTACTCTATTTGAAATAACGAAAGAATTTTGACAGATAAATTCTTGTGATTCTATTGGTTGATGTTAAATGTTATATCAATATTAAATTCCTTCTTTGTAAGTATTATGCGTTATTTGTTGTTGTTTTGTCGTTTATAAAAAAAAATTCTACTTTCGTTAGGTAACATACACTTTATTTCACTAATTTGTGTTAAGTTATGAACTTATTATTTCACGCATGGTCTTTATTTCACTCTTTTTACCTTCCGCTTACCTGTAAAGGAAGGTATTGGAATCATGCAAAAAATCGGGTGGTGAATTTTTAGTGGATGAGCACGAATTAGGGTCCTTACAACTCATTTTTGATAGTTTCACGATGATGTCTGTGTGTATGTGTGTGTGTATGTGTGTGTGTGTGTGTGTGTGTGTGTGTGGTCAAGGGGTGTTAGTCGCATAACTCAAATACGAATTACCCGAAAATTTTGATATTTGGTATTTAACATTTGTATATAAATTGGAAGAGCTCCCTAGATTTTGGTACAAATATCTTCATCGGAAGTGATATTTTTTGAAGATTGAAAAGATTAATTGTCAAAATTGTATATAAATTTGGAAAAATATAGTATTTATTTGTAATGAGAATAAGAGGAAAAGTTATTTGCAACTTACGTTATAAAAAAATTGTCTTTATCTGGTAGCATTAAAGAACCGCAGTAAAATTTAAAAAATAAATTTATCAAATAAAACGTTGATATCTTGTAATCCATGATCGGTTGATTTTTGTTTCTGCGTAAAAAATATTGACAGGTGAGACGGGTGACAAGTTGGCATACTAGCGCTATATAAGTCCTAAGTAAGATATTAAATGTAGTAATTGAACGGAGGATGGCTTCAACACAGCAGAGTTTTCCTGTGAATTAATCTTTTTATTAAGGTGATGCAAATTTCTGTGTTTGAATATTTGAGATTTTTATTTGTTTATTTTAAATGGGCACCAGATTGTACGTATACATTTCTGTTTAAAGTCTAGATATGGCGGAAGGTTGTGTGATGGACACGTCAGATTTTTATATAATAAAATGTACACATATAAAACTACATTTTTTTGTTAAAAAAATTTTTAGACCATACATTGTAATGAAACTTCAATATAATATGGATTTCATTTGAAATCTCTTATTTTATGCAGTTTAAATTAAGAAAAGCTCGAATAAAAATGTCGTTTGTAGATAACCTAATTTGGATGTTTTTGTTTTATGTCAAAATTTGTAAATTTTATTAAATGTCAAAATTACATAGTTTCAAAAAACGAAACGAAACAAAAGTAAAACAAATATTGTAGGCAACACGTAAGGAATCTCAGTAGCTACTTTACTTATGTGTTTACAGAACTCGGCTGCGCCTCGTGCTGCAAATTTCATATAGGTACGTAAGGTAACACCCTTCGTTTCCTTACTTGTTACATAAATAGCTATTACGCGACTATTTCCCTGGCAGTTTTGTGAGCGCCTCTTTTTAAAATGTTTGATGTAAAAAAGACGTTATTTCCATTTCAAACATATTTTTTCCTTGACAGTCAAAATTTGTACAGCTCAAAATTAAAATCACAACTAATTATCTACAAAGCAATCAACAACTCATTTTTGTGCTGCGTGCTAAAACATTTATGATTACTATTTCGTCTTTAATTATTTTATAAAATAAAATATAATAATATTATTATTAATTTTTGAATTTTCTATAAAAACTAGAAACAACTGTGAACTTCGGTAAAATGTTAAGGAGTAAATCAATTATGTAGTTTATATTTTAAGTTTAGAAGATCATTATTAAACTGTGATGCAAATTTAGACATCTACCATTATAGCCCAACTTTATACTTTAAAACAGATAACACGAAAACTTTGATTTAAGTTCTTAAACTTAGTCTGTATTTTAGCTACAATTTAATTATAACTACATAGCTAACAACCTTGCAATTAAATATGATCAATATTCCTGTAACATAGAATCATTTTCCAGAATCTTGGATATAATTATTTTTAAATCTTTTATATTTTAATTAGAGTAAGTGAAATAATTATATAATCCATGCAATAAATTTGATTGAAGTATAATTACAACTAATCTTAAAATCTCCTAATGCGTTTTGATATTGTTGATTCAAATTAATTTAAATTATGAATGAAAGCAACTACTAATGGCATGTTAATGCTCTTATTCTGTGAATGCAACTGCGTCACTCTATAATTATTATATTTGCTTTCTTTATAATCTACATACGATTTTTGCTGACAAATGAACTTTTTATGTCGTCTAGACGTGCCAACAAACTTTTTACAATACATTCCAATAATATATTTAAATAAGAGGTACAAATTATATTATTACTTAAATTTGCTGTCTGCCAAAGTGGACAAAATTGTGCATTCAGCTATTTTATTTTGATGGTAACGAATAACGTATAAAACTTATTATAAGTACCTAACACACCAACGGTCTGCAACTTAATTGGTCAGTTGACATAAAATGTAAAGTCATGTACCAACATTTATGTACTTAGTTATCTTAGAAATAATAAGCAAGGTATAAGTAGCTTCAATTAGATTTAAGTCACTTTATTAATTTTAATTTTAACGTGCTTGTTCTGTGTTAATTTTTACTTTTAATATTATTTAAGATGTTATGGTATATTGTACTGAGATACATTGTATCATTTCTTGACATTCTTTTTATCATTATTGATGTGTAGAATTTCCAAGGTCAGAAGTTTACTCATATTACTTTCAGTAGCTAATAATTTTGTATCTTCAAAATTAAAGTGATGTTTATGTGACTTAGAATGTTCTACTAGTGCACATGCACATTCCCATTACTGGTTTTCTCTTTAGCACGATTTCTTGTGTTCATCAAGACGCGTTTTTAATGTCTTTTTGTCTGTCCTATGTAT
Organism: Agonum fuliginosum; assembly: GCA_947534325.1. Taxonomy (NCBI): domain Eukaryota; kingdom Metazoa; phylum Arthropoda; class Insecta; order Coleoptera; family Carabidae; genus Agonum; species Agonum fuliginosum. Next base: position 2,667,709 of record OX384034.1, on the reverse strand, counting down.
TGTGCTTGACAGTTATTGCACGGAATCTTATAAATAACGTTGGATCTGATGTTTTTATTAATATTAGATTTTAGTTTACAAAATAAATCTCCAAGTTTTTTTATAGTTCTAAAACCAATCGCAACATTTAAATTTGAATTGCACAGTTTTTTAATCTTGTACGCATGGAGTAAATTAATGAGACATACCTACTTCGGATTGTTTATGTTTTGGTTGTCATTATTTTTTTGATTCGGTCAAAATTACGCCTATTCATATAATAGTTCTTATTTCATTATCTAAACACTAACCCACACTAATCACCGACTAACCCCATAATCTACTGTCACTCACGGTCACACTTCTTCCTTACGCTAACTCTGACACAACATCACCTTCACGTAGTTCGTAGTGCGGCAGTATTTATCCAAGCCTAGGCAAGCGAAGGCACAAGGCACATCTTCCTCAAAGGATTAATTTAAGGGTAATGGCATAACTAAAATAGCTGGCAGAGTCTCGGTCACCCACTGGGCAAAGGGGCAAAAGGACGAAGGGCGAAATCGGCAAGGATGATGAATTTATCTAGGGTGCTTAGAACAAGCGGTAGGCAAGCGGTGTCAACTTGAGTTTAGAGGTGGATTTGATTTGGGGTGGTAGTTTAGCCTTAGATACGTTGTTAGTATCTACAGTGTACATGTTTCCCAAAAGTTCCGGGACGGAGCTATAAGATTTGAACGAGTGAAGCAGAGAATTGAAAATTTTGGGATCACTAAAGAGTCAGAAAAACTATATTCTTAGATAGTTTAGAACATCCATGCAACGTGGAGTTTTTTTAGGGGAAGACCACCCCAACATTTTTAAAGAGCAACCCCTGTCGAGTTTCACCTTATTTTAAAGGTAATGAAAAAAGAAATACATTCCCATAAACAAAAACACAATATCTTAATTCGTTTTGGCACGTTTATTACGATTTTTATATTCAAATTGTCGACCTTCTTCGGTATCGCAATAACCCAAATGCTTTAGAAATCCCCAAATTTTAAATTTTTTTTCTTCACACATTCAAAACTTATATTTAAGGTTTAAATAAATATCTTAACACCAGATAAGATTTTGGTAGAAATCCGAAAACCGCCGAAAGTAGTACTTTTTGAAACTTGATATAGTTTTCCTTATACATTATTTATTTATGACAATTTTTGCAATTAAAAATGAAAGGAAATATAATTATCAATGGGTTCAATTAATTTTAAATACACTTTGCTGAATCTGGTAGTATTTAACAATAAAATAAAGTACAATTAATATTTTGTTAGTAATTAATTAATTAATATTATAATTTTTTGAAAATCCAGTATCTTGTTGTCCATGATCACATGAAATTTGTTTCTACACAAAAGTTGAATTATTATGACAGTGACAGTACAGTGGACATCTTTTGCTTACATCTTGGTTTACATATTACATGGAACTATTGAAATGTAAGTAAAACTATTTATTAGATTAGTAGAATAATCAGAATTAGAAGAGAGATCGTGTGCTGGCCACATCAGATTTTTTTTTCTAATCTTGAACATGAGTGAACAACTAAGTAAGAATATTCAATTTTTAATAAAACAAAAAAGAACAAATTTTGAATACAAAATAAAAGAGTCTAACGACGTCACTGATTATTATTTTTGTATGTGTATGAAACTCTTCAAACTTCTAAGACCAGCCTCCAACGTACGAAATCTCTGAATAAATTTCTCTTTGTCAATTTCGTTCCACATTTGCATCTTTCATCGCCAGGTTTCCACCGCCATCCGATAATAACATTTAGCGAACAATTAAATTGATTTTCATTAACACGGTCGTATTAGTGAGACAGTATTGAATTTGCACACTAATTAATCCCGCTTGGCGGCATTTTCAGCTCAAACTCACAGATTTCATACCACATCTGAAAATTTATCTCTAAATGGGATTAGTGATTATGTTTAAGGTGTACGTCTGCCCTAAAATTTTACAGCGTTACAGAGGTGTACGCCTTCCACGTTTACTTTAATTATAATTGAAATATATGATGCTTTTACATATGAGCGTATTAACAAAGGATGTCTTAATGCTTCTATATTTTTATTTTTTGTCTTTGGCCTAGGAATTTGAAGTAAAAAAATTAAAAAATGACGTTTTTGCGAATTTTTGTCATTATTTGATATGATTTTTTTCTGTCACTGTAAGTGACAAGAATGATTTAAAAACCAAGAAACATGGCAGCTAAAAGATTCCTTTTTCGAATAATTTTTATTTTACTTAATTTCTTTAAAAAGTACCTACTGGAGTTATTATGGAAATACTGGAGCCATGTTTACATTATTTTTCAACTTCAAAATGACATTGCATAGCTGGGATGTGCGAAAGTTCGAGTTTCGGGCTGGTTTCGGGCAGCCATAGTAGTGGGGAAGAGAGTGAAATAGAAAAATAGTAATATCGAGATTATTCTAGGAATTCGAAAATAAGGTAGACGAGTCCCTTAAGGGGAACCGCCTAAAATCCAGCACGAAACGTAGGTACTAACGTAGCGAGTATTTGTGGCCAGTACAAGAATGGTAAAATTGTATTTCAACAAGGATTATATACTTAAAGAATCAATTTAAAAATTAATAAAAAAATTGTACCTTATTATAAAATTTCCAAAAAATTCAATAATTATGATTCAATTTAAACGGTATGGTAAAGGTTATAAATAATATTGATTAGTACTAAATTCCAATTTAAATTCTATAATGGCATTTTTCAAAGCAATCAGGTGCACAATTTGGAGTAAAATTCTCCAATAATTTCCTTTTAACGTTATGGGCAATAAAAAATGTGGTGAATAAAGCGCTGACCACACAATTATGTTAGCAATAATTTAGTTAAGTTAAAATGAAAAATTAGTATTGTCGGCGCACCTCGTTATTTAACGAACGGAATTGTCACACTATTTCAAATTCAGTCACAGCAAACGCATTTCATTTATAATTCCATTTGCAGTTACAGAGTTACAGCGACTACCTCGTTCCGTCATTCCAATAAAAAAATCAATAAAAACAAATAATTTCCTGTGACAATTCCAGCTATAATTCACTTTTATATACTCGACCATGAGGCGAACACAGTTCAAAATGATAACAATAACCACAACGACATACACCAAAATTAACATAAGGCTATGTTTAGAATCTAAAAAACATAAATATTCATGTGTTAAGCGGCCCGTTTAGATTTTTTTTCGAATTCCTAGAATAATCCCGATTTCACTTTTTTTCTATACCACTACTACTACTTCGTAAAGCCAGCCCGAAACTCGTATTTTACCGTATCCTAGCAATGCAATGTCATTTTGAAAATGAAAAATACTGTAAAAGTATTTTCGTTGCGAGTAAACTGTTAGTTCATTATTGACTCCAAGGTAATATTTTTATAAACATTTAATAGAGAAAAAATATAATTTATAAAATATAAAGATTCCGGCATGTTACTTGCTACATTTGGCTATTAACATCCTATTAATATCCTAGCGATTGGTAATGTCCGGCCTTAGTAACATTATCTATGTAACATACCATGTTAGTAATTTGGTAATAATTTTCCAATGTGTCCCAGAATGTGGCTAGGATAGACTTACGTAATATTACAATAGTACAAGAATAAGATATAGACCGGGAGCTCATGACAGGTGATGGTCTCCGATTTCATACAGCATACCTTTTGGAAGATAGCATATTGACCCTATGGCAACATAGAAAAACGGGTATTAAACCCTTGCACGCTTGCCGGTCATATGGAAAATTGCATTTCCACTTGCACAAAACTATTCCGAAATTTTCCACCCTTGGGCCAACGAGAAGTAGATGTTTTATGACACAAATATTAATTCTTTTCATCAGCATGTTATATGAAAACGCGGAAAATCATATTTTTATTACAAGATCACATGACCGTTTGAGCCCTTTGGGATCCTGAGAATCGCATGCCTATAATTTTTAAGACTTTAAATTTTGTTTAAGTTCCTTTTGATAAAAGGGCATGCATTATTAAATCAGAGAAAAACACAAAATTTTTGTGCAAGTGGCAAAATGCAATTTTCCATGTGACCGGAAAACGTGCAAGGGTTTAATACCCGCTTTTCTTTGTTACCATAGGATTAATATTGTATCCCCCAAAAGGCACGCTGTATGAAATCGGAGACCATCACCTGTCTAATATTTTTAAACATCCAATGGATGATTCATATCCATTGGGTGTGTTCCATCAAAGTTTCAATTTGGAAAATATGAAAAATCAGGTTATTTTTAGAAATGCGGTTTGTGACAAAATATTTCTCGAGGCTTGGAACAAATCACTACAAAAATTTAAATATAATTTAATCTTTATTATGTTGGGACGAATCTGCAGGGGCTAAAATTGACTGGTTTAAATTGCTAATAACAGCCACTGGTGGCGTGGACTATTTTCATGAATTGAAGTTCGCTTGGGAAATTTCAGTTTTACTTTTCATAAATTTGATTTGTAATGCCGGTGATCTTCCACAAGGTTATCCGAATATCTTTTTAGGTCAAAAACAACTTTTGATTTCGTTTAAACTTATGAATATCGCGGGTAGAAATATAAGGTCGGAAGCATTTTATAAAAAGCAAACGTTATTTTTATAAATTAATGACTGATGAGTGCTAAAAAAGAAAGGTGTGAACCTGCTATAATATTCCACAGATTTTTATCCGTTGAAACTTTTGTTGGTTGTTAATAATGAATAAAATAATTGACCTTCGCAAACGGCTGTTAGACCACAATTTATCAAGTGTGTTTTCACGGTATAAATTTGGACAGCTGGGATAAGCTCGAAATTTCCATTAATAACAAATCAACTTTTGACGTTCTGCGTTCCTCGTTTTCACTAATCCTTCTAACCTAATTTTCTTACTTTGACGTCTATAAATTTTCTTTGAGTGGGTAGAATTAGCTATTTGCCACTTTGCACAATGATGTCATGCGTAGATTAATCGTGGAAAGAATTTAGTTAAATGATACAGTTTTAAAAATAATATATTTACTACGCTCGAATTTTTATACAAACAGAATTCCAGATCTATGAATAAATCGCAATCAATTTTCAATAATTAATCAATATTGCAAAGGATGTTGGTCGAGAAGAAGAGTTCAAAAAACTTAGTAAAGATACACCTATTGTGCTGATTGCCAAAATGAATCTCACTATTATTTCTCATGTTTTAACGCTTTTCATTACTTTAGTTTGTTTTTCAAATTACATGGTCTGTAAGGTAATTTTGAACTAATTTATTTCTGAATTTGATTTGTTAAATGTAATACATTCAAAATAAAGTTTTGGTACTGTTTTTACTAAATTTCAATGTGGAAACAGCCACAAAGCTAGAACCTAAAAGTTGAGCAATGCAGTTGAGTCTCTGGTACTCCGACGGTCATATAAGACGCACAAATCCCGCATGATCGCTACAAGGACAGCCCTGTTTTTTTTTCTGTATGTCTGCACAGCGGTCATATATGGCCGCCATGGCACATCTGGTAAAATAAAGAGCGGTCATATTATATGACCGCAATGGCAATCAACCTGTTAAAAAACTTAACCTAGACAAAGAACTGTTATTTACATTTTATAGGATAATTTTCAGTGATTTTCATTGTTTCATCGCCTACGTTTTTCAAAATTTTATTTTAATATTATGTTAGAATAATTTCAAATAGTTACTAAACAAATTGGAGGGCATTAACTAATTTTTTTTTGTATGTAACACGTACACAAACTGAGTTTTAGAGGACTCACCTAATATAAAAACTCGGCTTGCGCCTTGTCCGTCAATAGATTCGTCCTCTAAAACTTTATTTTGCATACTTGTTACATAATAGTTATTTGCGAATCAAATGCGGGAAGATTTTTATCCCACATGAGCGGTTTTTTGAAACACGAGCGAAGAAAGGGTTTCATTTACGCGAATGCTGGGATGGTGTCTTCCCGCAAGAAGTTTGTACAATGTTTTTTTAACGAATAAAACTATAATGTATTGTGATCATTAAATTTGAGGTTACGATGTTTTTTCTACTCACTACTATCGACAGTGATGGCGCGCTAGTCGCACATATTTATTTCAAAAAATTTATATATCGATGGTGTTTAAGGGTTTTAATACATGAAAATTGTGAGAAGTAACATTCATTTAAAAAAAATGTTATTTTTAAGATGATTTTACGGTAGAATGCTCAAGAAAGCCAGTATTCTTTGCATTTTTTCTGATTGACTACACTGGGAAATTGACATTTCCGATTGTTAATTGCGTGCTTCATATGTCATTTCCTAGGTTATGAGTACAAAAATAACTATTACGATAACTCATGTTGTGATTTTTAAAGAGAAATCAAATGTGTGGCAAGCATTTATCAAAAAGTGCCAAATACATGTTGTTAAGTGCTCTGGCATATTTTGTTTTCATATAGCCTACGGCAAGATAGATACTTTTGAATATCTTTTATTTGTGTTTTGCACACTACAAAATGCAGTCTGCCTTCTTCCTTGCAGTTGCTAAATGAAGTCTAAATAATTAAAACAGGGAATCAAGTCGTATGTAAGATCTCCCTCTTCTATTGTCCTATTTGCTTAAACATATTTGCTCCCTCACAAAGTAAGGTCAAGGGGTAGGAGATAAAATCCTTGTGGAAAACTTAAGTTTTGACATGGAGATTAGAATGGTTTCAAGTGTGAAATATGTAAATGTTTGTACGCTGGGATTAAGTAATTTCAATCTTCATAAATAATAATAGCTGTTTTGAATTAAACTTTAGAGAAGTTTAGATTTGTTTGTTGGATGGAGTGATAAGCTTGAATGAAAACAGGAGCTTTAGAAATTATTATTAAAACTATTTTGGAAGTTAAACACTTTGCACGTTTATCTATCTATTAGACTAAGATGCTTTCGAGTATGCTTTTATTTATTAGTTTACCCTTTGCGTATTTAAAGTTTTTCCAAGCAATGTAAAAGTTATGTACCAATCGTGTACCTTTGAAAAACTGTTGATTCAATTTATAGATTTAAATCTGGGACTACTTAAATACTTAACCATTTAGTTAGACTTGAGTACCGTGTTCCTACGTCATCACATGCAGAAAGCTGTGCTTAAACCCACGCAGCTACTGCCCGACACATTAAAAACTTTATTGTCGTTTCGTCTCAAATTTGATGACCGAGGCGAGAATACTTAAATTTCTCGTCTCGGTCAATTCCCGGCTGTTCAAATCTCGTCTCAATTTGTGGAAAAAAATTTGGTGTCATATATTTGATAAGCTAGAAGTAAATTTAGGAACTTTTTTGTACATTTCTATTAAATAACTCAATTCTTGTTTTAGCAATAAAAATATTTAAATCAAAACCAAAAATGCTACGAAAATAGTAAAATTTAATAAATGTTGACATTTTCAAAGAGAAAAATATTAATTTTTTTAAAAAGTTTTAGTTTAGAGAATTATTGATTTCTCGAGAGAACTATTTCTCGTCTCGTAATTTTGAATTCTCGTCTAATCTCCGACCCGAGACGAGAAATTTATTGATTTTCGTCTCGTAATTTCGAGACGAGACAAGAAATATCTCGTCTCGGCGACATCACTAGTGAGGGATCCCTAAATGTCATGAGCACGGTCAAAGAAGAGTAGGTTTATCAGCTAATACGATTTTGCCGGTCACCGCCATACCCTCCGTTGGGCGGCACTGGTGTATCACTGGAGGCAGCTATATACAGAGCGGACTGACCATATAATAAGCGTCCGGTGCAATCATCGGACCGGTTTGATAGTCCCAATCCGCCGCTGGACTATATAGAGTTTAAATGAACAACATAAAGGTTTAATAGGTAAAACAAGATCAATACTAAACGTCAGAATTGACACATCAATAACTTATTTACACGCGCACTATGGAAATCTAGCCTCCAATGATACAGCAGAGACATCTATCTAAAGATACTCATTCTGACTGCATAGAAACAGTGTAAACGGATAGGGAGTCGTACAACCTAATCTTTTTTGACCGTGGCCATGAATTATTCCAATTTTGTTCAAAATATTTGTGTTCTTAATTGCGTTCCATTTAAAAATCTCCATATTTCTCTCGCCACATAGCTCAGCTTTTATTCACGTGAAGTTAGAGTCACAAAGGATAAAGAAGTATCGACCGCCCTAGTGGCAGTAGCTTGAGGCGGCCTAGAGGCAGTGTTATAATATTTGTGCAATTTTTCATGGCACTGGGCCACTTCCACCGCTGCGTGTGGAAAGATTCTGCAAGGGCGAAGGCGAACCCTTCACTTTAAATTCAAATGACGCGCGCGGAAAGTCAAGGTTCCTATGCGGAAAGAAACGTAACCTAGCAGTCAGAGGGTTGCAATAATTTTAGAAGAGTTTAAGAATTAAGGTGGGTTTATGCTCAAATTTTTTACGCCTAAAGCCGGGTTCATGCAGCATCATCATAGTCACTATCATAGTCACAGTGGCCTGGTTTACACCGATATCTTGGTTAGCTAACCAAACACCAAATTATGACTATATTACTACCATGTAGTTTGGTACGCTGCGTGTAAACACTGACGCACCAGAATAGTCAGGTACAGTTTGAAGCCAGTACCTAACCAAACTTAGTTCTGCAAGTCAGGCTAACTATGACAAATTGTTACCGTGTAAACGCATTGATACCACTGACCAAATCTACGCATGCATGTTCTTGATGATATGTTGACAGATGTTCACAAGTGAGTTTGGTTAAGTTTTTGTGTTTGTAAATAAAAGGTAATTTGTAAGAACAGGTTAGTTTTTGGTTAATTCATTTTAATAATTATATTCCAGAACGTTCCAGAATGCCTACAGACTCAAAAAAGAAGGGAGCAAATTTATATAGGTAATCTAACCTGATTATCTTTTTGTATGCCCCTACGTCTGCGCTGTAAAATTTGTTTTATTTTTCTTTCTTATTTTATTATTTATTTACAAATTGTGTTATTAAATCGCTTTAATAATAAAAATTTAAAAAGATTAAGTTTTGACATATGTTCTTAAAATTAGATTGACCAAATTTTTACCAAATGAAAAATAACCTTGAAAAAATATCGGCGGTGTAAACACCCAACAACCAAACTTTTGGTATGGTAAAGATATGGTTAGGTCACAATAAAGTATCACGGTGTAAACCAGGCCAGTCTTAGTCTTAAGAATTGAAACTATCCAATTGGTTATCATAATGACTATGACTGTGACTATGACAAAGATGCATAAACAGGTGTATTAAAGAAACAAGTTTTATTTCTTATGACTAAGACTGTGATTATGATAGTGACTATGATGATGCTGCATATATCCGGCTTTATTCTTTATTTCTGACAGACATGTCAAAAAAATTTGCATGACTTAACGACTTAACCTAAAATAGCCTGCAATCTTATCGATTGTACGGGTATGGATACATTTCTTCATATACAAAACATAAATTTCAATTGTCAAAGTCGCAACAACATTAGATTAACAAATATAATCACGTTTCACTTCGGTTAGATTAAAAATTTTCTTATTCCTTATTCTTAAATTTTTGAGCATAAACCCACCTTAAGAATTTTGTTTAAAAATGTTGCACTACACAAGAGGGTGCCTACTCAATTCTTGAAAGCTCAGAGCTAGAAAATTCAATTCTTGCATAGAATCATCAAACACCCGAAAATTTAGAAACAAGAAAATGCATAAGTACATAAAAAATGCATAAATATAAAATTCAAATCTATACACTGTTTGACTGAAACGAAAGAATTATTTTGACAGATAGATTCTTGTGATTCTATTGGTTGCTACGTGCTGTTGCCAAGGCGGTTTACACAAACACAATTCAAATGTTATTTTAATAATTATTAATTAATCTGGTTCCATTTTTTGTAAGTGTTGCTCGTTGTTTGTTGTTGTTTTGTCGTTTTTTAATTTTTCCTGACTATTTTTATGTGTTTTTATCTTACGGCTTTGTGAACTAAAAAAGATTTTGGTGTAAACCTAAACCATGCCTTAATTAACTGTCAAAATTATTTCGTTATTTCAAGGAATTATAGGAAAATTATTGTAAGGAATATTCAAAAAGTGTTGAAATTTTTCCAGCAGCTGTGAAACAATGGTTCGGAAATAATTTGTTTTAACAACAAACTCGCTGTAAGCTTTTTAAAGTATAACTGACCCTAACATCTCGAACATGCCGCTGCACGCAGCTTGTGGGACTGCCACAAGAGGGGCAAAAAGGCTTGAAAGAATCCTTGCGTGAACAGGGCATAAAACAGCAAATCAATATTTGCCCAATTATGATTCAGCGGTTATTAATTTTATAAGCTTTTGCAACACATTTTTACTTATGATCACATAGAAAATATATCTACTAGAAAATTAAAGATATCTTTGAAAATAATAAAGTTTATATTTTTAATAAATTGTGGCCTATATTTAAAAACAAATTATCCGTGTCGCTTTAAAGATGGCCCATTCTAGCCTGCCAGCTAAGGACCAAAAAAATTTAAGTCCGGCACTGATTTTTATAAAGAAAATATCAGATTAGTAAATTAAAATGGTTTAAAAACTAAGAACAGGTATTTAAAAAATTATATTTTGTAAATAACGTCTAAAAATCGAAAGACTCTGGTAGAAATGAAATAATTGAATGATGTATTTATAACTAAATATTCTAAATAACAATAAAATATTTCAATGAACTCTCCAACATAAAAATAAACGTAGTAGTACGTTTTATTTTCCTTGTTTTCATTAAGGTCATTACCACAACGTCCACAGAAGCAAAAAAGAAAATATTGATGTAATGACATCAACATTATCGTCCGTAAAATCAACACAAACATATCGCATGCCTCGTTGTCACGGGTGAAAAAGTTGATTACATTAAGTTTCTAACAAATTACTTTATTGTACTCCATCACCCTTAGCGTGTTCTGCAGTTTTCTAGAAGTTTTCCTCAAATATCACCGCTGGGAAAAGCAGCGCAACGGCGACGTTTCGTTGTTTTAGCAGGAAACCTGATTTCTGCAGGATTTAAATTATACATTTATTACGTCAACGTAAATTTTAAATTCTAGTTGGAAACTGCGATGCCAACAGAAAGGAGAATAGGTATTAATTACTTACAGCTGAACTTTATTCTGCATTCCCGTTTCCGAATGTTTGTTTTGCGAAAGTAAATAGAACTATTGGCCATTGTACAAGATTCAGGAAATTTTGTAAGGGAAATTATCAGTGCCGGATCTATCATGATCTATCCCCGAAGGCCCAATCTTTTTTATTTGAGAGTAAAAACAACGACTAAATCTGTCCAGTCAAAATAGGAAAAATGACGGTTTAAAATCCGAAAGTTTTGAAACTTGGTAGAATTGTTCGGAAAGGTTTAGTATGAATATATCAAAAGTCCTGACCCGTTGGTGGTGAGCGGTAGTGGAGGGAACACACAATTGCTTCCAAAATCTGTTTTTTTTTTATAATATCTCGTTATTGCTGCATTGTAGACTACAAGTACTTTTTACAAAGTTGTAGAGAATTAAATTTACTACAACTTTGATATAAAAAATTTCTCAGATCAATTGTTCGCAAGTTATGATAAAGACAAGCGGCGCTTTGTTTGCTATTTGTAAAAATGTTACTTTCTAATAGTGAACATATCGACTTCCGGTTTTAAATATTCAATTTAACAGACATTTTTTTATCCTAATTTAAAACTTCAGATTTTGGTGACTCTTGTATAGCAACATTTTTAATACCAAATTACTAACAACTTAATAATATCCCAATTTTGTGTCCCATGTAATTATCTGAAATATTTGTATTAAGGTCGCGCTCGAAACCGTTTTCAGACAGTCATTTTTATGCACTGTACTGCATAAATTTCTGCAAATAGGAACAAGCAATAGGCATAAATAATATATCAATAGAATCATTAGAGTATCTAAATAAGAATACCTGCAAATAAACACAATTTGCAGTAGAATTGCAATGAATTTTATGCAAAATGAACAATTATTACGGACATAATTTTTGGTATAAGGCAATTAGGAATTTATATATTTTCATTGTGAAACATAATTTTTATTGCAGGTTTATCCGTAATTTATGCAGAAAGCATATGCAACATGAGCCATGTAAAAGTTTAATGTGTCGTTGACGTGGCACTACTAGTTACAGAAAGAAAAAAAACATTTTTTTAGAATCGCATTATGACCTATAATAAGATTTTTATTATTATCGGGCCAAACACAGGCTTCGTGTTATGGTTTTTTCACTTTTAAGCGCGCCCTTAAGTATGTAATTTTTTATCTTAAATTCAGGATGTGGCTAGGATAGACTTATGTAATATCACTTAAAGTACAAGAATAGGATATTTTAAAACATCCCATGGCCGATTCATGTCAAGTGTTAAGTCAATAAAAAAAATATGACAATTACATATAAGGTCCCGTAAAATTTTTCGCTCAACCCTCGAAATTAGAACTTCATCTTTCTCCATAATGAGGTAAAATTTAGTTTCTTAGACGGTTTATCCAGGAAGTATAAAATTTAACTTTTTAACCTCAAATTCGTTTGAAGCACCATTTATCCTCCATGTATGTTTCTTCTCCCCACATTCGTATTCGTGGCCTCCTCTCGGTCGGCCATCGAACCACATGAACTCTCATGCCAACTTGGATCCACGTTGCTCCATTGCCATTAATTCCTCCCGACGATAAAACGATCACGTCTGCCATGGAATCGCAACTGGCAAGAGATGGCTTACACATTATTTTTGTGGCACTGATTAATGTGCTTCGCTTGTTTCCTTGAACGGAAAACGACAAATAAAAAATGACACTTGCACGAGCGTGTATTTTAATTTATATACAGTGATACTGACGTCTGCAACTTCTAAATCCTCTTAAAATGAAGAAGGAAAACTGGGGAAACGGAAGAAGTATTAGTGTAATTAATTATTCTTTTCGTATCATTAATTATTATCGGATAGAAGCTTGCAGCGGCAATTAATTGCAAAAAGTGCTTTCTATAAAAATTTGTAATTGAATAGTGGAAAGCGAAACTAATGGATTCTCTCAAAGTTTAATTTCTTTCTTTTCTTAATTCTAAAAATAAAACCAAACTTATTCTTTAAGGTAAGTGCTGAAACAATTATTTTCACACCGCCCTCTAAAGAATTGAGTTCTCTATACAAAAATAATAAATTTCAGAAAACTTTTTTAAGTCATATCTTTATCTATTTTTGTATAAAAATGCGTCACACCGTCACACACGGCATTGTTTTTCGCAGCACCAATTTTTTAAAACTTTATAAACTTTTTTCTGGCTTATTTGCAACTTTTTGGCAAAAAATACATGTCTAATATTTTAATGTATTGGTTAACATATTAAGAAACCAAAAAATCGTGGAAATTCCTATCCTTATTAAATTCGAGACAATTTTTGCAATTACAACAAAATGTAAAAGTTTTTCCTTCGTAGCCTGGAAATTTGCACCTGGATCTATTGTTTTCACTCCATTCAGGTAAATGGTCTACCCCATCTAGGTGAATATGAATGCATGGTGTGCCATATAAGGCACAAACCATTTTTTAGGATTTGGTATTTTTATAAGTGTTTTATATAAACATATCTTACCCGAATGTCTTCTCCATACAATATTCAACCACTACATAATTTTTTCTTCAAGGAATAATGTTTATTTACTTCCAATATTCAACCGAGAACTAACGTCTTATTACAAATAACTAACGCACGAGTATCTACAGGTTACTACGGGGTCCAGTCGTACTAAATTTGATATTATAAGGGAGGAAAAACTCAAGATCCATTGCTGTATATGTGCCATATATGACCATTCATGAAGTAACGTCTTGATTCAGTTTTATAGGTAAAAAAAAAATAGGAATGTGCCATATATGGCACACTATGCGGTAAAGGGTTTTAACTCTTTCGTCCCTAACGGTACATATATGTACCATCAACTTTTTAAAATACTTAAAAGTTCAATTTATCGTTTAATAGCAACGAAAAGTGTACCAGACCGTATATTTGGGTTTCAGGCACGTGCCTTATGTGTTAAAATGTAAGATTAGAGAAGTATGACAGCTCAAGAAAGTGTTTTTTGAAGACTGAAACCATCGTAGTACAATTATTGTCGTATTATATTGTTAATTTTACTGTTTTTTGTGCGGTTTTCTGTGTAATACTTTCTACATACATCGTCAACACTCAGGTATGGATCATTTGTTTATATTTTATACTTTTTTTATTTTTTCCTTCTAAGAAAAGAAGACTGTTTGGAGTAACATCTTTGCACCTTTCTGTAGATGGACAAACCAGAAGAAGGTGTACAAGATGCACAACAGAAAAAAAAACAGAAACGAACAAAAACTTATTTGCCAAGAATGTAATGTGCCTTTGTGCAAAAATTGTTTCATGTTATATCATACAAAATAATAAATAAATAAGTCCTACAAACAATATGTTTGAATTTCTAACTGCGCCATTTGAATCCTGATGGTACACCTTTGTACCACATTAAAACCCTGTTGGTAAACAGTTGTACCACAACCCCTCGCCCAACCCCCTAGCAAAATTAATTTTTTTTTAGCTAAATAATATTAGGGACATATAATTGTCCCAAATATTAATAATATTTGTTTCAAAATCAATTTCCTAAATTCAGGGACGAAAGGGTTAAAGCGAAATTCAAATAAATATGAGAAAATCTGTTTACAACGAATTATACAGAAACTAGAAACATACTAAATTTAAAAAAATATTTTGTCGTATTCTCTTCATTTATAAAAAAATAAGCTGCTTGCACACTTGCATGCGGCTGTGTTTAAAAGTAGAATAAAATATTTATTATGCTTGCATTTAAGGATTCCTCAGGAATAATAAATTAGCATTTTTTTCTTCTACCTCTTTTTAGCTAAGCGCTCGTATATTTTGCCCCACTGAAATATTCTAGTCTGGGAATTATTGATCAAACTTTGGAAAGCATTTTTCTGTCTTCTCGAATTTTGTGACATGCATTTGTTCCGATTGCTATTTCCGCTATTTTCTTTGTTTTGACATTTCGTTTTGCTGAATAATTGCTTTGATTTCCGTCGATGCCAATAGATACTACGATGACGTTTGTTGTTGATATTTAATGAATTGCCTTCACTTTGCGACAAACAACCTATTATTAAATATTTCTAACAAGATACGAGGATCGAGGAGAAACGACTATCATTAGTTGGCAGTTGACGGTTATTTCATTTCAAGGAGTACGCCTGACATCTTGACGCACTACTTTATATTTTATTAAAAAGGAAACAGAAAGAGAACCACAATAGCGTAAAAGTTTTATGATGAGTTGCAACGCTGTCACTTAATATCAATTTTGTTTTTCAAACAGACAATTACATTCATATCTAATTGTCAATAAATTCTTACGTACATTACTAATACTATAGAATTTTTATAATACGCTATTTATGATATATAGAAATATGCTATAATTTTTTACTTTCTTATTGGTATAATAAGTGGTGTAAGTAACTGTACGTATCATGAACAAAATTCTATACCGGGATTTGCGCGAAAATACATTTATCTTCAACTATTAAATAATAGCTTCATTTTATATCTAACTCCAAATACAAAATGTGCCTCATATTACTCAGCGTGTAATATGAAATTTCATATTCCACGCTTGATTCAACCAATAGCAAGCAAGTATTTTCTTAGAGTTGCAAGCATTTGTCTGAAGTTTGTTGGTCGATGACATATAATAAGTAAGGTTATGTATGTTAGATTGATACAACAAACCATTTAACTGCAACAAATAGTATCGTATTCATTCGTATTGTCGTAAATAAGGTAAATTATTATGGATATTGAAAGTAGTGAAATAATATGTTCACCTCCAGAGATACGAGAAGCAGCAAGAGTGGTGTCATTAGATTTGTGTGATTGTGTGTATCTACCATTGCTAAAAACAGTAAATTTTGATATTTTTATGAATTTCACAAATTGTATTAATTGTACATTAATTTTGTAAGTAAATAAATTATTTTAGAAGCATTTTCACAGAGTTGTAGTAAGCATAATGATTGTTGCTTGTTAATAATAATAATAATACATTTATTTTGCCAATAGATGACAGATGTAAGTAAGATTATACAACACCAAGTTCATTTGCAAGTAGTTGTAGATAAAGTATAGTACGTATTTGACTCACATATAATGGTTATATTACACTCGGATGATTAGATTTGCATCTTCGTGTAATATAACCTACATTATATGCTCGTTAAATAATATACTAGTTTTTATGTCCTCATGAACGAGAAAATATCAAATTATGAGACTTGGTATTTATAAAATTTAGGATACCTATTGCGCACAGCTGGAAAGATTTTGGTTACATTTTGAAATCCGGAAGAAGAAGTTTTCTTAAAATACAACAATAAATTCAATTTTCTTCAAACATGGAAGTAGCCACAAAAATGTTCCAAATATAAATCATACATACGTACATACACACACCTTTTACCGAACTGGAGTGTAAAGCACGAAATCAGCTGAGGTACGCCATCAAAAGAAATGGCCTATAAATGGATATGACGTTATGACTATGATCTATATCGTCATCAACGAATATTTTTACATGTAAAATTTTTGTTTATGACTATATTTCCATGTATAGACCATTTATTTTGATGACGTACCTCGTCTGATTCCGTGTCTCTAATATGCAGTCAATCAAATGGTATAGATATACGTTTTTACGAATGCCTAGAATACTCTCGATTTTACTTTTTTCCATTCCACTCTTTTCCCCACTAGTAGGGTTGCCTGAAACCAGCCCGAAACTCGTACTTTGCCGCATCCTAGGCTATGCAATGTCATTTTAAAGTTAAAATACTGTAAAAGTGTTTTCGTTGCGAGTAAACTGTCAGATTATTATTGACTTCAGGATAATGTTTTTATAAACATTTAATAGAGAAAGAATGGATCTACAGATGTGCCTTTTTTAAATTTAAAAAATTAATTTGTATTATGAGATATAACCGTGTAAAGTTTGCATAAAACAGGATTTTTTTTTAATTTTTCGGAATTTTTATAATCATGTACAATTTTTAATCCAAATTTTAAGAAGGCACATCTGTAGATCCATTCTTTTTCTATTAAATCCTTTTTGAAATAAAATTTGACCATTCTTCTACTGGCCACAAAACACTCGCTACGTTAGTGCATTTTATGCTGAATTTTAGGTAGTAGACGGGCCTCTTAAACTGTTTATAAAAACAAAACCTATCTCAAAGTTTATTAAGCCATTTGAGGATTACTTCCTTACAACCACATTTCCTTATAGTATTTTCCTCTACCACAATAACCCATATTCAATTTGAAAAACTTCATCCGAGATAAAAAAAAAATACTCCTCAAATATTTCTCTCCTCCCTGTTCTCGTTGACTAGCGCTCCGACCAACGCTTCGACCAGCGCTTGGACTAGCGCATCGAATAGCGTTCCCTACTCCCTAGTCCTGGTTTGGTTGTTCACTTTGATACTTGTTCTTGGAGATGTGCGCATGCGCAGCAGTTGAACTCTGCAAAGGCCAACGTCTGACGTAACGAGAGCTGGTCACGGTTTTGACATTCCCGGAGTGGAGTAGATCGATTGGGAATAATATCGCAGTTTACAAGAATAGAAACAGATATATTTACACGGAGCTTGAAATAATTTTTATGGGTATTTTAAGTGGAAAATGGAAAACTCGGTATTTGTAAAACGCAGTAGTAGTAGTAGTAGTAGTAAACGAGTTATTAAGGCGATCCTCTACCATGCCAGAAAACAGTCAAAAATGTTGGGTTTTCGAACTTGAATTGTCAGAACCCCAGTCGTAACAGGCTCGGCCACCTTTGAAACTAAATTAAAATTTATTTTTAACGTATTTAATACCACTTTTAAAAAATAGAACAGCACGGAAAAAGCTTAAAAAAAGAAATAATTATATTGTTAAAAAACATATTTATTAATTAAGATTCCATTGACCGATGTTTCTTGCTTTAGATGGTCCAATCCTCAACTAGCATGCAAGGAATATATAGCTTTCAGTGGTTTCTGAACCACTCAGAACATTTTGTATATTTTATGTGATACCCAACTTGATTATCATCATCAAGTAGGATTTATGATCTTAGATTTTCACCGGTTCCATTGACCGAATTTACTTGCTTTAGATGGTCGAATGGTCAACTGCCACCATGCAAGGGACCTAGCTTTCAGTGGGTTCTGTACCACTCAGAACAATTGTATTTTATGAGGTACCCAACTTGATTAGCAAAATTAAGTAGGGTATATGATCTCAGATTTAACCGGTTTCATTGACCGATGTTACTTGCTTTAGGTAGTCAAATGGATTTCAGTGGTTTCTGAACCACTCAGAACAGTTGTATTTCATGTGGTACCTACCCAACTTTATTATCAAAGAGAAGTAGGGTTTAATCTCAGATTTTACCGGTTTCATTGCCCGATTTTACTTGCTTTTTGGTACGAATGGTAAATTTACAGAATTCAAAAGACCTATAGATTTCAGTGAGTACTGAACCACTCAGATCAGTTGTATTTTTTGTGATATAAAACTTGATTATCAAAGTCAAGTAGGGTTTAACCTCAGATATCACCGATTCCATTGACCACTTTTACTTGCTTTTTAGTACGAATGGCCAACTGACAGCAGACAAAGAACCTAAAGTTTTTAATGGGTTCTGAACTACTCAGAACAGTTGTATTTTATGAGGTATACCCAACTTGATTAGCAAAGTTAAGTAGGGTTTAAGATCTCAGATTTCACCGGTTTCATTGTCCGATTTAACTTGCTTTTTAGTACGAATGGCCCACTGACAGCATGCAAACGACCTAAATCTTTTAATGGGTTCTGAACCACTTAGAACAGTTGTTGTATTTTATGTACCTAACATGATTATCAAAGACAAAGGATATTATGATCTCAGATACAGTTATTACTTACGCTAAATATTACAGTTTCAGGAAATTCAGTAAATTTTCAACTATGCTTGATAATTCAGCTATTAAAATTAATTTCGTGTAAACAACCACAAGTTTCGCTCATTAAAGTTTTGCTAGTAATTAAACGAGATCAACTATAGTACATAGTTTTCCCATAACTTGAAGACATCAAACAGCTAAATTGAAACATGCTCTCGGTAGGAAATTTTAACTATTTCAACTCCGTTTCTGTTCTCTATCCCGGGTATTATCCGGTACATTAGAGATAATTTTTAGAATAATGTTTTTAGGTTTAAGCTGAAGTAGGAAACATAAAGACAGTGGTTTTACGAGTGTTCCCATTAAGTAAGTGAAGTTATCTTTTGTACGGATATTAACAGAGAAAATACGAGTGGGATACACGTCTTGATAAAATTAAAACAAGCCGTAAAGTAGTAGACAAGAAGGAAAATTAATTTTGTCTTAGTTTTTTTGTTTTACAATCTTTAAGGGGAAAAGGAAAAACTATAATGGTTCAGATCCAGCACATTTTTTTTTCAAAAAAGGAGATTCATTAAGAATTGAGATAATTTACTTAAGGCGCTACACTTGTGCACTTAGCACTCTCATAAACAATGCAAGGAATCGACTATTTAAAACAAAATTAATAAATATGCAATAATAAGGCCATAATTTATAATATTAAAATGCATAAATTAATTCATATTTTCTCTTATTGTTATCGCAACTATGTATTGTATGAATTTTTCAATCAAATAAAGTTTAAATAAATTTCAGATTTTTATTTTGAGCAATATAGCCAGAATCGTGAATTCTGATTCTATTGCAGCAATATTGCGTGCCACAAGTGTAGAGCCTTAAAAATGTGTCCTAGGTAAGTATACAGACAGATTCACAACTTCGTGCATATATTTCAATGGAATATATTTCTCAACTTACTTAATATATGGAACTGAAAGAATTTTTTCATAATTCGCAAAAGTTTGAAGATTTTTAAATCAAATAGTATTCATATGGAATTTTACAGATTTAATTAATTTTTATCTTTTCATTATTTGAGAACAGGAAACAAAAATGATCTGATCTACTAATTCAAATTTATGTAGCTCAATTCAGAAACTCATTTAAAAAGATTGTATAATAGTCTTCAACTTGAATATTGAAATGAAATTGAAACATATTAAAATTACTGCACAATAAAAAGTAATGACTCTAGACGAGACAATTGTACGATTTAACTTTACAATTGCATTTAAACTTTTATTTTAAAGTTCTTGTACGAGAAATCTTAACTCGATTGCTTTTATTTTCCCTGTTTCAATTAACATTTAAAAATAATATACACAACTTCGTGCTTATGACAGAACGGAAAGATTTTTTTCAAAGTTCGCAGTTTCAAACAGTTTTGAGTTACTATTTGCATATGTAATTTCATAAAACTACCCTTGACATTGCACTTATTGAAAAAAAAAGTCCATTCACAGTTACTCAGGTATTAATTATTATTCAATCAACAATCCTGTTGATTCAAAAATGTGCTTCTTGTGAAAATTTATTTTTGTTCCATGATCAGTAAGTTGAGTCATTAAAATATATGCATTAGGTTTTGAATCATCCTGTATATGAGTAGAAGCGGAGTCTTTACATGTCAAACATCTGTCAGCTTGAAAGAGTGAAATTCTTTTTGCCATAGACTTCAAAAGTGGAACGACCTTTTATAAGATTAATCTCTCTTCAAAATTCTCTTACATCTCCATTTTCCATTTTTCCACTTTTGCAAACAAACATTCAATCATAATTCTTATCTCCAGTAAATTGAAGAACATAATTCCGTAATCCGAGAAGCACACATCAAGCTATGAATATTAACCTCACTAAGGCTAGTTGTAGCATGTAGTTTCATATGTGCATAATATAATGAAAATGCATAATTTGAGGAAATCCCAGGAGAGAAAATATATAAGAGATGGAAGAGGATCTTTTAGTCTCGGAGGAAAACTAAACCAATTAGAGCGGCGCAGCATCCAATCAAATGCTACGGCGGGAGCTGGTGACGTCATGGCCAGAGACGGACTTAAAGGAATATTTAAAATGGAATACATGATGGTCTTATTGTAAACTTCAAAGGAAGCTTTGCAATTTACAATAATTTCTTTTGACTTTTCTGGTTTAGTTCGAATGCAATAAATGTTAGTGGAGCCTTGAAAAAAACCGCAAGGCACACAAAACAAGTTTACGACAACATATTTCTAAAATGTATATGTCGTAGGCAGATTGTAAAATTAGGCTTTTTATCAAAAACCTACCTACGCATTTAGGCATATTATAAAACACATTTTATTTTCCCCAGAAGGATATAAGGTTATTTATTTAGTTCAGTTAAATCAACCAAAACTGAGTACAAAACAATTATCTTGAAGTCAATAATCTGAGAGTTTACTCGAAATGAAAACACTTTTACAGTATTTTTCAACTTTGAATTACATTGTATAGCAAGGATGCGTCAAAGTATGAGTATCGGGTTTGTTTTCGGGCAGCCGTGTCGTAGTTCTGGGGAAGGAAGTGGAATAGATGAAAAAGTGAAATTTCTAGGAATTCAGAAAAAACGTAGACGAGCCGCTTAAATGGTAGGTACGAGTTATTTGTGTACCAAGGCTGTAAAAGTGCTCTTATCTGGCCAAATCTGAAGTTTGCAGCCGAGGCCAGCAATTCAGATGAAGCTAAAAATACTTTTAAGCCGAGGTGCACACCACATTTTTGGCTATCACAAAAAATTATATAAAAATTTCATAGCTATCATAAATAATTTATATATATATATATATATATATATATATATATATATATATATATATATATATATATATTAAGCTAGTCAATTTGTAGGTAATTACTTCTATTTACCAATGAAAATGTAATAAAAAATTTAATTCAAACAAACGAGCAAAGCAATAGAGGGCGTAAAGTAGTCATTTTGACAGATGTCAAAAAAGTGAAACTTTACGGCTATCAAATGATTCCTAAAGAATAGTATTCTGTTGTAGTTTAATATAAGTAGAATTTTTTATGAGAATGAAAGTCAATATAAGTATAGCAATAATCTGCTTTTCTAAAAGATCTCCTACGGTTTTATTCATTGTTAAACCTAAATCCAAGAAAGTTCCACGCAATCAAAAAATACATTATTAATATCGAATCAATCTTTCGATTACTTCCTCAAATACCCTCCATCTCTCTCAGCCTGCTTCATTGAGAAGAAAATTTGGGAATCCCGTAGCGGTCGCAGTTCACCCCGGAACAAAATCATCTTTCTCTCTTTTCCATTGTGGGTTGTATAGCTCCATCCTTATCGCACTACCTGGATGCGGCTGCGGTAAAGCAGCCAGTTGGTCAGTGACGTCACAAAGAAACTCAAACTTGAGCTTTCTTCAAATAGAAGTAAGGCGATGGATGTCGGAATGCTCTTTTGATACATCTAGCGAAGACTTCTTTATTATGATGCGCGCGAGGGAAGAAGTGTGGACGGATAATGCAGTTCTGTGAAGGTGTAAATGTGTTTTAATTAATTGTGAACTTGGAAGCTAGATCAAGGAATAGGAATTTAACTCTTCTGCATTTTTCATTATATGAAAACAACAAAAAATATTGTATTTTATTACTTTAGCTAGCGGTCTCGAGTTCGAAATTCGAACCCAGCTACCTACTAAATACTATTGGACATAAAATATTGAATTCCACTATAATAACATCTACCATTCTGTAATTTCAATTTAATCTTGTTGAATCGTTCAACCAACAAAATCTACTATCTACATGTAACACCTTTTTCTCAACTAAGGTATGGCATCCTCACATACAGTTAACCAGAACCACTGATGTAGAGACCAGTAGCGTAGCGTGACTTTCTTGGTAGGGTGTGCAGAAAAAAATTATAAACCAAGATGATACACATTTTTATTTAATTTCATTATTATTATTATTACACTGAAAATACTTACAAAAATTATTTGGACATTAATTCTACTCTTACAATTACATTAGTAAGTACAAGAATAAGTTAAATTTAAATTTGGTTATAATCAACACAAAATAAATTATTGTAGAATTGCCTTTCGTGCGTAGCAGCATGCATACCTTAACATATCTTCCAGCTCAGGTTCAAATATGACTTCGAACATCCATTCGCTTAAAACCCGAAGTTACT
The DNA here is from genome assembly GCA_947534325.1 of Agonum fuliginosum. NCBI lineage: Eukaryota > Metazoa > Arthropoda > Insecta > Coleoptera > Carabidae > Agonum > Agonum fuliginosum. The sequence continues at coordinate 2,644,422 of OX384034.1, read as the reverse complement.
AAATGCTTTTGTAAAAACCCGAATAAATTTTGTTTTCAAAGAAAATCACTTTGCAAAAATGACATGAGATGATTATAAATCATTTCTTAAAGATGCTAAGTAAAGTAAAGTTAGGTATGGTTAGGTAAGGTAAGTTTGGTAAGGTTAGGTTTAAATCCATTTATTGTTTGTTTTCGCGAGAGTTGACTAAAGCACGTACTTTAATTCGGCTTTTTACTGACAAATAATAGTTAAAACTAGTTCTGTCAAATAGGCTATTAATAATAACTAATTCTTACAATAATTATTTTCAGTTAAAACGTGAATTAATGTAAAACAAACAAAAATTCTTCGGGTTTCTACAAAAGCGATTAGCAACTTCAAAACTTCAAAGTCAAAACTAGATTTCACAAAAATACCCTTGGTAACTTCGAGTTTTAACTAGTTTTGACTGATTTCGGGTTTAAACGGTAACATATAAATAAAAAATATTTTTATTATTATTTTACTATGACTATGACGCTAACGTTAACTCCTGGTTACGCATGGTTGTTAATAGAGAGTACACTTCAGGGAAGATTTTTTTACAGTTAAAATGCAATGTGTACTTAACTGGATTCAAAGTTCAGCTGCCAAAACGCAGTCCCATAAATAAAATAATATTTAACAAGATTCCTAAATTCACAAGTGATTACGATTGCAAAATCTTGTTAAAATATGTGAATATTTGCCTAGACAATGAAGCAATTATAATGCGAGGGTTCGTGCCACCCCAGATGTTTGTGACAATATGTTAAAATATTCCGCGCTGCGCCGGTGGAAGTGAAACCTTGGCGCAACATCGTTCTGTCGCCGCGGTATGTAAATGCACATTGTTATCCAGCATTTAATTTTCCCGTACGAGCGTAAGTGGATTTGCTCGATGTGATGTGACGTCCCTTGAAAGCCGCGTCGTTTACGTTGTTTACGATCCACGAAGAAATAGGATCTGAAGATAGGTTGACCACTGATACAGGGAATTCGTTTCATCATGGTACATAAGCCGATTTTGAAATCTGTCTATTGCGCTGCAAACTATTTGGAATGATCAGTATATGATATCAAAACTAACGCTTGGTATCAGAGGTAATATCATAAGAGATGATCATTTTTTAGAATTGTTTTGTCGTTTCCATGGCAACTTATTTCTAACAATTTCATGACACAAAACATCATCTGACAATTTTTCGTTATGTTTTGTGGAGTGAAATTGCAATAAGTTGCCGAGGAATAGACAAAAATTCTATCAAAAAATTATTATCTCGAATGGTATATTTTTCTAGTTAAAAGTCACTACCAACTGTCAAGTAACCTACACCACAGGAATGATTTTTCGTGCACTTAAACTGAAATATGTGCTTATTATTAATTTCTAACTTGAATTATTGTCAATCCTCAACAAAAAGGTATACCTGTCCAGAATGTTTTGGATATAAGAAGTGTTACATGGTTACATGAACTGTCTATTGCATTGCTATTTCTCTAACCCCTGTCAAAAATTGAAAATGCAGGAAATTATGTAAATGCAACTTGAACAATTTTACCCCTCCGTCAAGATCAAGTTGTTCTTATTCCGCTGACAACCTAATTTTTTCTTTTTGCTTTATTTTACATCTAAACTGTTATAGTCTGTCCATATTATGAAACATAAGTACTTAAGTGAGATATTGCATACCTGTACTATTTAAGAACTCATTAAAATTAGTGTGTATAATTTACTATATTATCTACTCATGGTTTTGTTAGTAGAGTGAATATTTTTGTACAGTTAAACTGGAATATGTATCTGACTGGATTGAAACCTCAATGGGGGTTTCGAGTTTCCACGATTTTTTTATATATTTTTACCTCTCGCCTAGAGAGGTATAGGGATCGTGAAAAAATTCGATGTCGAGATTTTTGTCAATTAGCACGTTTTAGCACCTTTAGAACCTATTTTGACTATTTTCACGATGATGTCTGTGTGTGTGTCTGTGTGTGTGTCTGTGTGTGTATGAAAGTCTGTATGTACGCCTACTATAGCCTTTCGTCCCGGTTCATTATCTCAAATTCTACTGATCATAAAATTCTAATATTTTGCATTATACATTTATATATGTTAATGAAGAGCTGAAAAGATTTTGGTAAAAATCCACCAACCGGAAGTGGTACTTTTCTTGTAGCACTATAACATTTTTTGCAAAAATTGTATAAAATAATGCGATTGTTACAATTTGACATACCACACATGAAAGAAGAAATTACATTGTACAATATTTAATCTTACTTGTTTCTATATCTTTAACCAATAAAGAAATATAATTTTTTTAAATATATAATTTTACCTACCACGATTTGTGAATCCCGAAATAGAAATAAAATTTAAAACAAAAATAAAAATTGTCAATGTGACAGATAAACAGAAATAATATAATGTATGATTATTTTATATTATTATATCAAATGTTATACGGTGTTGTTGTATTTTATTTAAATTAAAGCTTAATATTTGGTTAAATACGAGGTTAAATAATAATACTTCAATGTCAAGGCGAGAGGTATTGTAACGGCCACGTCAGATTTTTTTTTATATGTTCATCTATGCATTAAATATTAGACCAGTATTTTTTCTTTTTGCCAAAAGGATGCCAATAAGCCAGAAAAAAATTCATCAAATTTAAAAAATAGGTTCCGCGAAAAACGGTGAAGTGTGTGACGGTGTGACGTCACCGGCCCTGAGAACATACGTTCACTGCGCTAAAAAGGACCGAATACGATACGTAGATCTTACCTTATTTCAACACAGGTCCGTCGTCCATTCCGTAGTCAAAACGACAGAACGATCTTACACGAACAAATCTACTCACGGTTTGGTTTCAATGTTGTCTACGTCACACATGGCACATTAATGCATGTTTCAAAAGAGTTACATTTTCATTTCGATAAAAAGATAATAAATAATTTAGTAAAATTAACAATTATGAAAGAATTTCTTTCAACACTATACCGGAGGGTACTCGCTATAATGTTTACAACATTAAAAATTATTATCACTTTCCTATAACTTGTATAAGATTTTATTAGGAACATTTATTTCTATTCGGCACAGGTGGCGCTGTAATCGCAAAAAACGGTTTTTTCTATTTCCACCGTTTTTTGGAATTTCATATATACAGAAAATTGATCCAATAAGTATTTCTTTAAAAGCCGTAGGTTTGGAAACCCCCATTGTCCAAAGCTCCATAACATAGTAATCTTTCTGTTATTCCTTCCTTGATCTATCGTCTACCTTTTAGGATAACAATAAATTGACAGCAGCACGTGCACCTCTATCAGGTTCATTAGAATTAGACGATGCTAGGGAAATTTACATCGATCTGTTCGTTCCCTTTGAACTGTTGCTGGAGAATTGTGTCTCCCGCCAGTTGCTCGCAGACAAAACTGTATCGAGACAATAAATTCGCCAGGGATTATTCAAATGAATCCGCTTGTTTACTGAATAGGCGAAATATTATTCAAGATGTAGGACTGTAGGAGAATTTCGCTTGTGATGTCAGTAAGGACAAATGATAAAGGGGAATTTCCCAACAGTAATTTTGGCAATATTGTTACGGGAATTTTATTTAGACAGACATTATTTTACGTAGACTACGAATGTCAATATAATTATCTTTTATTTGAATACAATGGATATTTCTATTAAATTAAATACGATTTTGTGTTTGTTAGGACAAAATAAATCTTAATAATTTCCGTACCAGCCTATATACCATAATGGTTCTAGATTCTTTATTATTTATAATCTGTACTCCAGACACTTTTTTAACAAATGCATAATTTAAATGTGCAATAGTTATTTGTGTCACAAGGCCAGAAACAGACCTTTTGCAAGAGCGAGTATTTTTGACACGCCGAGCCAAAGGCGAGGCTTGCAAATTACGAGCACTAGCATAACAGTTTCTGGACGTGTAATACACAATATTTTATGTGCCGATTTCATTACAAAAATATAAAATAATTTTACATAACCTAAAAAATTGTGCAGTGAATACTTGCATTTGAGCTTAAAATATATTTATTTCAGTTTCTATTAACGATTTACGTCTAAAATTTGTCAACATCTTGTTAATTCTTGTATAAAAAATATTCAACGCATAAAATTGACATCTGCTTGACAACTGTAGTAATATCAAGATGCCAACCTATAACTCCCGGTTGTTTGCCGGCCTAGACTGGCAATAAAGAGTTTCTGGCGGATTTTGAGATATGGAAAACTAGCGATGCCGACCGGAGGCATATAAAATATATTAAAGTTCCTTAATGAATTTAGGTTAGATCAGCTAGGTAGGTATCTCGTATTATGATTGCATCAGTTGTATTTGCATATTATAACTGGAATATCATTAACAATGAACATGAAGAGATATCCTAAAACAGCATAAACTGATTAATTCAAATTATCAGATTTAATATGAATATACTCGTATAACCAATATAATGTTATGTGTGTAAATACTAAATGGTGAGACGAGTACATTTGAAATTACCTACTTTTTTTTACTTAAACACTGTTCGCACGAGAATTCTTTGAAGATTCTATCAAGATTCCAAATCCTAGAAAAGAAGAAGTTTTCTTCTTTCTAGTGAGAATTACCTGTTCAATTGCGGTGCCGCTAAATTGAATCGTCAGTGAGTCTTGGAAAAGAAGAATAATTTATAATTTATTGGTTGCTTCAAAACTATGATTTTTTTCAAAATTCAGAATCTTAAATTGCGAACAGGGCTTTACAAACAAACAAAATCTATATGAATTTTAAAATGTTAGCGATTTCTATTTTAAAATTAATTTAAATTAATGATGTAGTTAATACCTGTATTTATTTTTATACGGGCGATTCCCAACTTTTTATGTTTTAATGGCATAATGCTGAACTCCCTTGTCACGAAACTCAAAGAATATTCCCAAAATTCGCAATTTGAGTATTTAGGTTTTTTTAATAAAACAGTTTTGGGTCACTGTTTTCAAATGTAATTTCATACATTTATTATTCTCGTCATTGCACAATTAATAAATATTTAACTTTATTCTATTCATATCATAAGTAGGTATACATTCAACAATCCACTGGTTTCAAAGATGTACCTACTTACAAACAAAATTTACAAACTTTAAAAAATGCATTTATGAATCACCTGCATTTTAGACAAACAAGCCCAAAATAAATACGTACTAGTATTATAGATTTTATAAATATAGTTACTAAAGTAAATTAGAAAATTGTATTTTCCTGTAAAGGCAAAAACCTAGTGCATGGTTTAAAATTATATTCAAACTTCATGAAAAATGATAAAAACATTACGAAGTTTACAGTTTTCAGCGATCAATAAATTCCTGAAATCACGCAAAACTAAATAATTCATTGAGCAAACACAGACAAAAACATGAGATTAAAATCTCGCTGGCAAAGGTTAAACAAACTACAACTTCATGAAAGAAAGAAAGTCTTTTTTATAAATATAGGCTGCATTTAACCACCGCTGTAAGAACCTTGAAGACTTTGTTTCAGCTGCTTAACACTTCCCCCGGTGCTCTCATTTACATATTTTGTAGCTAATTTCACGGACCTCGTTGAGGTATTAACATAATCAATACGCGACAACGGCGCAAGAAATGCGAACAAATAAAGAAAGTTTGTAAAAATTTAGCTTAGAAAAGATGTAATTAGCGAGAGGACTTAATAACATGCTCGATTTAAACAAGGTTGTTATGCAGATATCATCGCAATTCGATTTTCAGGAAGTTTTCAGGAAATTAAAAACAAATAAATGTATCGTATAGCTATTTGATTATAACATATGCATATACATGCATGTATATAACCAATACTTATAGATATATCTATATAGTGACTAGATATTTATAATGTGGCCATAGCGGGCGCCATGTTCTGCCAAATCTGTCAAATATTTTATAAAATTATCCGATGTGGCTTTTACACATCCATGACCAAGAGCATCGAATTTTATTGCTTTAATCGTATCATCAACTGTTATTACCTTTTAATATGCAACATTTATTGATAATTATAAACCTCATAATACGTTAGTTACTTTATAATACGTTATATACTTATAATTCATTAGTTACGGACTTAATACGTTAGATACAACCATAATAACATCAAAACCTTCCATAATATGCGAATATTGACAGATAAAATTGTTGATTTGTTTGAACAGCGCTGTCGTTGATGATGCGATTAAGCTATGAATATAAAACGAATATATGCGATTTAAGCCTCCTTGGGTGTTCAAAGAGACTCGGTTTCACCTCGTCGCTTAGCAACATCCTCGGTATTATAAATCGCATAATATTCTTGTTATATGTATAGCTATAATAGGCCATTAAATAAAAAAATAACTTTAAAATAAAAAAGAGAGCTTACAAAAATGATACTTCACACAAATTATTGTTCAAAAGAGTCTTGAATAACTAAAACAGATTAATTTTAAATATTAAATGTGACATTTACTGGCGACATCTCTGACCATTTATACTAAGCCTACTTGACAGAGGAAAATTTTAGTGCAAATGTCAAATTCATCTCACTTAATCTCGTAGAAAATACGATATTTTAAATAAAAAGATAATATGTCGGCCAAAAATAAACCTAATACATAATGTGTGCGTTAGGTTTTATTAAAGCACTTCGCTTTGCGTTGTACTTTAAAATAGAACCTCGCGTTGTAAAGTAAAACCTACCGTACTTATAAAGTAAATAACAATTTTTTAATTACAGCCTCTTGAAGATGTGTTTTAGTAAACACGTTTCTAAATTAATAACTTTTGCTCTGGTGAAATTCGCTGCAGAAGCGCCATGATGTGGCATTTGACCTGCAATATTTAATTTATCCCACAGATGGTTATCCAGAACTTAAACACTTATTTTAATGCGCACCCAGTTCTCAACAGTGTCGGAAACTGTCAGCCCTCATCACAACTACTCCAACTTCTGTACATGTCTAATTTGCTTATCTCAACTACGCTGTTTTTACTACAAAGTTAAATTGAATAACGTAAATCTTCCTGCAAAAACTTAATAGTACACCTACTAATTATCAGATAGGATTCATTGAAGTGTCCTTTGTTAATGTTTCCTAGCTTCGCTCCTGTCCCGCGCAGATTAAGATGTCTGATAAGAAAACTACAACTACAGCGAAATAAATTGTTTAGTTGTCAGATTGATGACAGAGAAATTCATTATTTTGAGATTACTAAGAGGAAGGCGATGCTTGTTAGTTGTAAGAGACAGATCATTAAACGAGTATGTTACAAATAAAATTATATGTCAGATGGGATATAAAATGATACATTATTTTATGTTATGAAATGCGTGCTATTTAATCTTTTTAATACGAGGAAATTTTATAGTCAATGTCAGAAAAGCTAATATTTTATGTTCCAGGAAATTAATTTCATACATTTTTAAAAGATATACATTCATTTTCTTAATGAAAAATCATTTTAAAAGCCATTTTGAAATATATTTAATAAAAATAATTACATTCCCTGTATGAAAAATATTGACTTTTTTCTATGACAGCTCCCAGTCCCAGCACTTGTTTTACTTTCAAGAAACTTTTAACAATAACAACCTATAGAAAAATTGATTACAATAATAGTAACCATGGTTATATAAAAATTTGGTGGAAATTTTTACTAGTAGCTTGAGGAACTTAACTGAAATTAATAAGCGGAAACTTTACCGTCATCTGTCAGTTTGACATTAAATTAAAAATTGGTTAAATTGTCATTTTGAGTATAAATAAGCAATTAATAAGGTAAATAATACATATTTATTTATGTTAAATACAAATTTAGTAAATATTTCAAGTTTCTATTGTAAAATGAATTCAAAAATAGAGCGGCGGTGTCATTGCGATTTTCTTACCGAATATGCACTTGTGCATTCATTCATGTCCAGGAAATTTTTTATCGTGCATTCCAACAACGTAATTAGCTCTCGCATACCACTCAAGCTAATTAAGACGTTGTTGGAAAGCACTCAAAAAAATTTCCGGAAAGAATTAGTGCACATGTGATATTACAAGTGAAAACTTTCCTCGTGTGAACAGGGCAATGTATTCTACTTTTTTGAAATTCCAGTATCTTGTGGTTCATGATCGTATGAAATTTGTTTCTACATAAAATTTGAATTATTATGACAGTGACAGTACAGTTGACATCTTGTGCTTGCATCTTGGTTTACATTATCGTTTACATATTACATGAACATGAAACTATTAAAATGTAAGTAAAACTATTTATTAGATTAGTAGAATAAGCAGAATTAGGCGAGAAGTTATATGTGATGGCCGCCTCAGATTTTTTTCATTGATCCCATAAATTAATTACTTATTCAATGTGATCATGGTATAATTAATAAAATATTTAGTTACTTTAAGATAAACAGCACTGCTCTCCAATTTAAACTATTGACAATAACATCAAACTCTTTTACATAATTATTTGGTGACCGGACAAAACAGAACAATGAAAAAACAGAACATGAAAAAACAGAACATGAAAAAACAGAACATGAAAAAAAAGAACATGAAAAAACAGAACAGTGAAAAAACAGAACAATGAAAAAAGAGAACAATGAAAAAACAGAACACTGAAAAAACAGAACAATGAAAAAAGAGAACAGTGAAAAAACAGAACACTGAAAAAACAGAACATTGATAAAACAGAACATGAAAAAACAGAATATGAAAAAAAAATAACAATGACAAAACAGAACTCAAGAAGGGATTTGTTAGCTTTGATTAGTTTATGTCAAAAAAACGGAGTTCTGTTTTACTCAATTAGGGTTTTGTTAGTATTGATTAATTTATTTTAAAAAAACGGAGTTCTGTTGGACTCAATTAGGGTTTTGTTAGTATTGATTAGTTTATTTTTAAAAAAACGGAGTTCTGTTGGACTCAATTAGGGTTTTGTTAGTATTGATTAGTTTATTTAAAAAAACGGAATTCTGTTGGACTCAATTAGGGTTTTGTTAGCATAGATTAGTTTATGTCAAAAAAACGGAGTTCCGTTGGAGTCAAGAAGGGTTTTGTTAGCATAGATTAGTTTATGTGTTCTGTTTTTTCATGTTCTGTTTTATCAATGTTCTGTTTTTTCAGTGTTCTGTTTTTTCACTGTTCTGTTTTTTCACTGTTCTGTTTTTTCATTGTTCTGTTTCTTCAGTGTTCTGTTTTTTCATTGTTCTGTTTTTTCATTGTTCTGTTTTTTCATGTTCTGTTTTTTCATGTTCTGTTTTTTCATGTTCTGTTTTTTCGTGTTCTGTTTTTTCATTGTTCTGTTCTTTCATGGAATCAATTATTTTCAAAGCAATTTCTTCTGCGATTGGGTTTAATAATTTCTCGATATTATTTCAGCTACTTTGATTAATTGAATCAAAAGGTCAAAGACTGCATAACAGCATCAGATACAGAAAGTATCTCGATGGGATTTGTGACCTGTCGTTTTGAATGTAATTAATTGAGAAAATAAAATCACTGACGGTTCTTGATAAAGTCTTTACCATTACTGTGATTTTCCTCTTGCTTTGATGTTGAACGGAGTCAGTGAAAACTCGCGCGAAAATGTAAATGGAAAACGAAAAGTGAAAAGTGAAAATTCACTGAGAGATGGTAGATGGTAGCTGTATTTATGTTCTCTGTTTCGGAAGATTATTATTTTGTAATATTTTAATAATAATGCGTTATGATTGAAACACGAAATTATGATACATCCTGTATTTCAGAAGTTAACCCGAATAAATAATTTATTTATCAAGCCATATTATATTTATTATATATTTCATTTGTCACTCCTTTTCTGGCAAGAATTTCAAAAACTGTCGTTTTTACAAACTTTTACTCTCAACCTTGTCTTGTTTTTGATGTGGTAGACCAGAACTCACTAACACACAAACGCACTGGTTATGTACGGAACCGGAAATGATGAAATATGTATGAGTCCCACAAGGCAAAGTTTTCTGCTGACTTGAATCGGTTAGTTTAGTTTCACAACACTGGGACGGTAACAGTAGAATCGTAGAATACCCAATGCCGAATGGTATGATTTTGAGGTTACTACCAATATAACGTTGAATGAATGACGATAATATGAGTTAGGAATATCGCCAATGACTTTAGTTTTATCTGTTTATTGGCCGATATTTTAGACGATGGAAATGAACCGAAAAGAAAATAGAATAAGGGCAAAGTATTTGAATTCAATATGTTTAACAAGATTATTTACTAAGAAAAGGGAAAACTAAGTATATAAAGTTTTAGGCAAAACAATATTTGTAGTAGTAGTGTATTATAGCACCGATGTGCTTCGAGTGAAGAGTAACAATACAACGTTTTTTAAGTGTTTTGTTTAATTAAATTCTATCTTCCTGACGTTTTATTTAAATAGGGATGTTATATCAAAATAACTGTAGGTAGCAATAAAAATAAATCTTGAAAAAACCCTTCACTTGCAGCGTATTTTTCTGCCACCAGAGATCAACCACGAAGTATAATATATGACAGGAGTGGACACTAGGGCGGATGAAGCGTTGTCTTTTTGTGTACTTTTTAGAAAGAGAAACAGAAAATACGGGCCAGTTCGAAGTATGATTTCTATGACGATAAACAACGGTGACGATGGTAATGTAAATACGGGACCAGTAGTGATCAAAACTAAAATTTTCAAAACTCCCGGAAAACTTTCCAGGTAACCACGTTTTTTCGAACCAAATAATTGTACTACAGGGTAAACAAAAATGCCACAAATCTACATATAGTTATTGACATTATAAGTGCGGTAGGTTTTATTTTATAAGCGATGTACAAATACCTAACGCACACATTTATGTATTAAATTTTTTGGCCGACATACCATTTATTTAAAATATCGTTTCTTGTATGAGAGGTTAAGTGAGATGCATTTGACATTTGCATGTCGCATAACTCAAATACGTTTAGAAGTAGAAAGTTGAAATTTTGTATTTAGGACAGTTATAGCATCTAGTTGTGCACCTCCTATTTTTGGTTGCGATCGTCCGTGCCAAAGGGGCACTATTTTGTATTTTTCGCATTATTCAAAAACGGTGTGTCGTAGAAAGTTGAAATTTTGTATTTGAGACTCATGTTGCATCTAGTTGATCACTTCATATTTTTGGTTGCGATCGTCCGTGCCAAAAGGGCACTACTTTACTCTAGATATTTTTTGGTATTTTCCGCATAAATCAAATACTGTTATTATATTTTTATATTATTCTACACTCGATTCTACATTTTAGTTATTAAAAGAAGTATTAATAGTTTAATAGGCGTACAAGGAAGTCATGTGGTGTCCACGTCAGATGTTTTTTTTAAAGTTACTTTTTTTAATGGCATATTCATGCAATAAAATTCGATGCTCTTTACCGAACAATATGCGTTAACTACCAGAAACATCAACGATGTATGTCATGTTTATATTTTAAAGTTTCTGAAAGCATTTTTCCCTTGAACCTTTACTATCTTTCCTTCCTCTGTCCTCTGTGATCCTGCGTCGAGCGGCAGTGCGTGGATTAAAGCTCGCTGCGCTGCAGGATTAAAGAGCGCGGATAACGGATTAACGTGTTAGCGGCAGCAGGAAGACGCCCCGAGATACGTCGCCGTACATTCCTGCAAAGCTTACCCAAGATCAACCTTTCTTATTTAGAGCTGGAGCTATGGTTAGTGGGCTGTGATTTGGGATTGAGGTTTATTAATTGAATTAAATGTAATTGGAGCCGAACTTACTAGACATACATGTAAGTTAACTCCTACTAAATGATATCTAAGTTTAATAAACTAGGTATATTAGCTCAACAAGAAACAAACTGAAAATTATTTTTAACAATTGTTAACGCATTTCACAGTGCTGTATTTAGACACAGAAACGTTATCTCATTATTTTTAACACATAAGGTACATACGAGTACATACATAATGTTATTAATTAATTTCTTGATAAATAATTGTTGCGATCTTAGAGGATAGAAATTTATAGAGGGAGCATAGGAACAAAACAATGAAGTAACTTTGGTCATATTCTATAAGTATAAGTTCCAGTATGAGTATAGTTCAGTGATTTTTGACGAAATAATGACAGTTTAAAGCGTCAGAGTGATTTAAAAATGTGTTGAGTGTTTCAAAAAAAATTAATTCACTTGTGAATAAACAGTTGTTTAAAGTTGTTGCTATGAAGTTAATAGTAGTAGTTTAAAACGTCAAAATTGAATAAAAATAATTCATCAATAATATTAGTGCAAATAATTCTCTTTAAACAATTTAATTTATCTCTGATACAAAACTCACCAAATAAAAAAAGCTGTTACAATTCACAAAACACAGCATGTAACAATAGAACTTACGAACGCGCCTCAACTGCGCACATTTGCGTTGAGATAAAAATGAAAAACCTGAACACTTTAAAAGATACGCCTGAAAGACATTAGAGAGACAGCGTCATTTTTTATTCATCGCTACAGACGTACAGAACATCACGTAGCTAAAGGTCTGCGTACTTTAAATATGAGCATGAGTTAGCATGAGTGAATACGAGTATGCTACGAGCACGTTTACTATGAGAATACGGAGAAAATACGTTGCAAGTAGTGTTAGAAAAAGTAGAAAAGGTTTTCAGCAGCTCACAAAATGCAAAAGAATTAAAAATATTTTCATGAATTTTATGGGCAGTGATGCTGATGACTGATGACACGATTAATAATACCACGACAAAATTATATTTCTAGACGACTTCTACAGACAATAATAGATATCGCGGCAGTAGCCTACTTAAGAAAGTATCAATACCATGAACTAGTACGATATGAATACCGTGCTAGCTCGATATGGTCATATCGTAATTATGAGACCAAATCAACATAGCAGCTTTTGCTTTGTTTATTGATTGTTTGAAATGTCGTTTGAATGTTGTGTGTATATTAAAAATTTTAAAAATTATGTGTTTTTAGTCGTCCAAAATTGTGTTCATGACTCGTTCCTCGTTCGAAAGTAAATATCGTATTGCTCGTGTGTTGCTTTACTCGGCTGCACCTCTTTCGTCAAACTTAACAATCGCACGATATTTCTAACTTTTGATAATCGTTATGAAATATACTATATACTATTATCGACGAGAGAAAAGTATTAATTTACATGCGACGAAACAGCGAGTGCATTATTTTTCTCGAGTAGATAATATAATTTTATCGTCTTGTATCATGTTATAGAAAAAATTAAACTATAATTAAAACAAAAATTTGAATCAGAAATGTAGAAAAGTAGTACTACTTTTATATAACCTGGTTGTTAAAGTTTTACTTATTCTTATCTACTCAAGTTTTACTGTATACAGCGTGTACCATAACTTGAGGTACATATTAGGATGGCATATATAGTATACTGATCACGGAACAAAAAGAATTTTTTTAAATCGAAAATTAATTTTTGATGTTTGAAAAGGAAACAGTTTTAGTTCACTGGTAATAATATGAAAAATGACTTCTACGAATCTTTTACAAATATTTACAATAAATTTAAAGCTCACAGAAAATTCTGCTCACAAACTTCGAAGGTCGAAACCAATTTCGCTTTGCTTATTATCAGACTATAAAATATACGTCAAAGCATTGTTTGCTTTAACAACATATTCTCTATTCACCTAATAAATTAGTTATAGGTCAATGGGTTCATACATGACCTTTTTAGTCAGTGGCGTCATGTTAAAAATGCTAACAAAACAACTAAAACGAAATAAAAGTTCAGCACACAAATTGAAAAAGTAGACTTGTTGTAAACATTTTTAATAACAGTTTTACGAACTATAAAATAATATTCATACACTTATAAAAGTTTCAAAATGTCTTGAAATGTATAAAGGAAAATGTTTATTTTTCTTCCGCAAAAGTTAGATGCTTATATGCACCCGTTACCCCTATACTGTGTGTAACTTATGTTCTTATATTCTGTTACGGTATATTTGGTTTGTTACATTTAAACAAGGAATATAATAAAATATTTAGTCTTGTATTAGTCAAAACACGAGTTTAAAAATAATTATTATTACAACTACGAGTAAGTTGGAAATTTGTAATTACTATAATAAATATAATTTTAAGCGGGTCGTCTACGTTTTTACCGAATTCCTAGAATACTCTCGATTTTACTTTTTTTCCATTCCACTCTTTTCCTCACGACTAGGGCTGCCTGAAACCAGGCCGAAACTCGTACTTTGCCGCGCCGCATCCTAGTTATGCAATGTCATTTAGAAGTTGAAAAATACTGTAGGTAAAAGTGTTTTCGTTGCGAGTAAACAGTCAGATTATTATTGACTTCAGGGTAATATTTTTATAGAGAAAGAATGAATCTACAGATGTGCCTTTTTAAAATTTTAAAAATTAATTTGTATCATGAGATATAATCGTAGAAAGTTTGCATAAAATAGGATTTTTTAAATTTTTCGGAATTTTTATATTCATGTACAATTTTTTAATCATATCTATAGATTCATTCTTTCTCTATTAAATCCTGGTTAAAATAAATTTTTACCATTCTTATACTGGTCACAAAACACTCGCTACGTTATTACATTTTATGCTGGATTTTAGGTAGTAAACGGGCCTCTTAATTTAAAATAAATAATGAGAGTTTCCAACCATTGAACAAAGTTTAGTAATTCAAGTAGGTATTTATTTTTTAAACTTAAACTAATTCATTCGACAATCCATTTAAATGGAAAGTAAACTATCATTTTACGAAAGCTTTTAACAACATGTCCGTTCAAGTTAAAGTACGTCACCTATCTAGTTTAGACATTATTGGAACTATTTCCATTAACTGTTCGAAATTTAAGTAAAATCAATTCAAAACATTCGAACGAATATTCCGTATCGTACCACTGGAGAAACAGGATGGAAAATTTCATTTACATAAGATATGAACCAAATTAAAGCTGGAAAGAAAAAATGAAATACGGGGAGATTTTTCTACCAGGGGATATTTATCTTCGTATATCTAAATTTTAAAAATTAATGGCATTTTTTCATCTTCCAAGACATTTCTCATTCGAAAATTTAAATAAAAATGCGCAACACTTTAGGTACATTTATTTATGTATTTATTCAACCACAATTACAAAAATTTAATCAAAACTGCATATATTTTAAATATCTGATATTTTGACTTTAGTTTGTAATTTAATGTATGCATGGTCGTATCATAATTTGTCAATTATACACGAATTTCTGTGACATAAACGTCATTTTATAGCCCGTGGGACTGTTTATAGCGCAGTGCGCCATAATGAAACGTCAAATCATCATAATGAAAACAGTTAAAATTTTCAATTATTCTCATGTAAACTACTAATAAATAATCATTTTCTGTAATTAGTAATACATTTTTAAAGTTAAATGATTTTTACTTACATTTAACATAAATTATCTTGTAAATGTTTAAATTCAATAATGACAACTTTGACATTTGGATTTATGTTTATCTTCAGAATGTTTTTAGTATCTTAGCAACAGTTCAAGAATTTATGAATTTTTGGTTCTTTGAACTATTTGGACAGTTAAAATTAATAAATTTATTTAATATAAAATCTTCGACCGTGCATAAAGTTGTGTATGTACCACGGGCGTAACTTGCTTTATGGCTTTTGACGTGTTTTTAGCCCTCGACTGCGCTCGGGCTCAAAATCACGCCTCACGATTGCTATTCCTCTTGGTGTATACGTTACATTTGTGATGTTTTTGAGAGAATTTTAAACGTCATTTTGACATTGACAGTTTGTTGACAAATATAACACTACGTTACTTCGAGTTCAAATTTTGCTGAATGATGCATAAAATTGAATCCTTTACGAAAGCAGGTTATTAAAATTTATAGTCAGGGAAGTACCGTGTTGGCCACAGCAGATTTTTAACTAGGATTGCAAAAAAATGTTGGCAGTTGTCGCTAAAACAAATTCACAATACTATAAATTTACCGGAAACCGCCGTACCCCCTGAATTCTCCCTCACCGCTATTCTCTTTTCGGTATCACGTAACCGCGTTACATTCACCGCCGCTGAAACCGGAATACCGGAAAGAGCACGTGTCACGTGACGTGACGTCACGGTTGTGATTCACACCCGGGTGCATTCCCCCGTCCGCAAGACATCGATCCAAGGCGGCCGGAGTGGAGCGCCGCTGTTTCGGAATAACCTGTATAAATAGGTTGCGATCCGTGCTTATTCGTCCGAAGATGGAAATTGTGCACTTTCATCCGATGATTATTAGGTAATTATAATCCTTTGACGAGGCAGTAGCTGTGCGTGTTTAGATACAGTTCTCTGCATGTGATGACGTATGAACTCGGAGTTCCGTGGTTAAATAGTAAAAACAATTATTAAATCTCACTCGGACACTTATCGTCTCAAATCTAGCCCTGGTTCAAAAAGAATATACCCGTTATCGCTTTGAATTGCAAAGGTTGTCGCACGGATTGAGATTCTGACTGCTCCAAGATGATTCGGTCGAAGTGGTTGGATTCCACTATAAGAACTACCATTCTGTAATGGTGCTTTTAAAGAAATACTTATTGGATATCAATTTTCACCATACTTGAGGTTATAGGAAAGCCATAATAATTGTTGAAATTTGGTAAAAGATCTACGTATCGTATCGTCACACACGGCATCGTTTTTCGTGGCACCTATTTTTTTAAATTTCATCAATTTTTTTTTCTGGCTTATTAGCAACTTTTTGACAAAACGAAAAAATACGGGTCTAATATTTTAATGTATAGATTAACATATAAAAAACCAAACAAACCTTGGAAACCCCCTGTTGAATGGTTATCAACAAAATTGAAAAATTTAAAAAAAATCTAGGAATTCATAGCACCTAACGCCAAGAAACTACATGGCCTTTGTTGATTAACATTATGGAACTTATAAAATTTGGTTTTTGTGCCCTATTTTTCATGAAAAAAATAACTTTTCTCTATTTTAATGCATGCAACATAAATGGTGTTCTTAAATAATTATTTATGCCGGCCAAAAAAGAGCCACTCTGGACGAGACCAAAATATGACAATTTTCAAACCGTTACAACTTTTACAATTTTCATCAGGTGTGCATGAAACTTTCTCCACCTGAAAGCTCAACTCTTCCTCTACATAACGTCTTAAACTTGTTAGAAAATCTCCCCCCCCCCCTTTCCTCTGAGCCTCATTCAAAACAGAGAACTTTTTGGATGAAAAATTTCGTAACTTCGTACGCGCACACGCGTCGATTGACGCAAAAATTTTCCAATCTTGCAATGACGTTCGATAGATCGCACAATTTCGCGTAAGCAACTTTCAAGTTAATACGTTAATTTTTCAGCGAGAAAAAATTTGTTGAAGTTGAGGCTGTACGGATGCCTGTGCTCAAGAAGCTCAAGTTGAGCGCATTAGACCTGTAACCAAATTCTTTTTTGACCGGCAGTGTATGTGTAAAAAAAAATAAACGTCAGGTAGCTATGGATTCCTAAAAGACAAGGGATTAGGATTACCTAATACCCTTTGGATGAAAGTGCACTATTTTTTTCTTCGGACGAATAAGCACGGATCAAACAGCACAATACCGTATAAATATAACCCCGTGTTGTGCCAGGTCATATGGAGGTTAAAATGCCCTGTCAAATATTTATTGTAACGGTAGATGAATAATTCGATTAGATTTTGTTCGATTGGATTAATGTGGCATTTGAGGGAATTTTTGTTTACTTTACATGCGGTTTCATTTAAATAATGGATGTTTTGTAAAGAGGAAATTGAATAAGGTAAAAGACTACTTTTGAAATGAAAGTTTAATGCAATTTTCTTGTTTCATATTTAAAATGATATTATACCTTTGAGTTGTTTACGCCGTAACTTCATATTTGTGTCAGCTTTTTGTATTTATTGTGGTTATTGTGTCTGAAATTTTGTTGTTTACGGTAGAAAAATATTAAACTTTATTAACAAATAAATAAAATGCAGTTTCTTTTGTCAGACTTACTAACGAAGTATAAATAAGTATAAAAAGTTTAAAAGTAACACGCATTAAGTAGGTAAACAATCAGGGGTGGATTGACTTTTTTTTGCTTTACTGTTACAAATTTTATATAATTTTGCAGCTGTAAAAATATTTCATCTGATGCCGTGTTATAAAAACAACATTATAAGCTTCAATTTGAGAACCATAATAGTGTTCATTATAGGCCAAGGACCATAATGAATCCAGTTTGATGCTCAGTATCATATGGAATTAACAAACAACTCGTTACTAAGGAAGCGAGTAAGAAAGTTTCAAAAATAGCATACCTGATTTTTTAGATTAAATTATTTGTTCGGATCGTAGCCAATCATTATGGTACACGTCGTGTTAATCTTGGCGACTAATATCATAATGATTGCCGTTACGATCTTGATATCAAAAATAACTCACGTGGTCATTTTTCCACATTCGTAGTAAAAAAATTTTCTTTACAGCCTAGATACTTATATAAAAAACTATTATCAAAGTGCTATTTAGGAAAAATGTTAGTAAATTATAGTTATATTGATATGAAGAGTCGGTTACGCGAACTACGAATTTCGGTCTTAGAGAAAGATGTATAGATGAAAGAAAGAGAAAACCGCGCTACTCTCTATCTCAGAAACATTCGTGTATTCTATCATTAATTTATCATACAGTTGGCAACATTGTTTATATTATTATTGGACTTGCGGCAGTCGTAGCAAGTAAGCCAAGGAATAAAGTTGAATAATTGTAATATGTGTGTCTGAATAAAAACCAGTAACTAAATATCAATTTTTATCTAAATAAAGCCTTCCACTCCACCACAATTAGTCAGGAATTTTCCCACACTGATGCTTGCATCCCTTAGTGAATAATTTGTTTCGATAGTTGTACTGTATTCAGCGTTCCATTTCTTACTTATATGGTTGTGGTGTGCGAATTCAATATAGCAGCAAGCGGTACTAGGTCAAATTGTGTAATATGTGTAGTACACAAAAATTAGCTACGGCCGTTCGCGCAGCTGAACCGATTCTTCACTTCAAAGTTACGGATTATAAATGCCGTTAAATAATTTACCGTAAAAATACATTATGAGTGACCTATATATCGAACAGTAAAGAACTAATTAATGCCTATTTAAATGTTCTTGTGGTAATTAAGTGAAACGCTTCGAATGTGGTCTAGTTATCGACTTCCTTTCCACCCTAAATTTAATTATATTTACATTAATATGTGACACAAATAACATGTTATTGTATAGTATTTTCATGTTATCAGCACTTGTTAATTACCATTTTAATTATGTCTTTAAACAAGGTCACATAAAACACGGCCGGGTTACGCCTTTTAATTTCATATAAACTAACTTATTTTATACCCTCGTATACATTAAATTAGAATAAATGTTTTATTACGCGTTCTTCCCGCTCCTTTATACTAAACCGTGGAGGAGGAGAATAAAAACTTCCGCTGTTATAAGATTTTAAAGAGATACACGAGGCTTACTGCCTTCTTTATACTATATTAAAGAGGAAAGAAAATTGTTTTTGTAGGGAAAATCAAAGAGCTATTTTTATCCTCTCGACTGCGCCAACATTATTTTAATAGTAGACTTCTTATAGATATTTTATTATCTAGTGTGATAATGAAGCGAACGCGTTAATTATCGAGATAATTAATCACCTATTAACACATGAGTTAGTTACAAAATTTTTCCATCGATTATTACCATTTTAATTTGGAGTAAAACTTAAAAAAATATTCGTTGATTAATAAAAATCATGTATTAATAGGGGGTCATTAACTCATGATTTTTATACATTAATAATACTCATTAATAAACGATCAACGGAAATAGTTATTTACCTTAGTGTGTTAATGAGGACGATTAATAAACGAGACATTTTAACGCGAGAGTGAAGCGAACGCGTTAATTGTCGAGATTATTAATCACCTATTAACACATGAGTTTGTTATAATATTTTTTCGTTGATCATCTTTTCAATTTGGAGAAAATCTAATTTTATTTCATGACAAATACGTTAGGTTAGTAACGTTTGCTAAACATCAATTTTACGTGAATATTATTTAGCTATAACTGTCAAAATCATTTCGTTTAATTCTGTTTAGCATTTTTCTACAACTTAGCGCTATATTATACTAATATTACGTTATGATTAATAAAAATCATGCCTTAATAGCAATCATTAATGAATGATTTTTTACATTAATGATACTTATTAACAACGATCGATGGAAATAGTTCTTGAACTAACTAGTGTGTTAATGAGGGCGATTAATAATCTAGACATTTTTACGCGTAAGAGAAGCGAACTCGTTAATTGTCGAGATTATTAATCTACTGTTAACACATGAATTAGTTACATAATATTTTTCCGTTGATCATACCATTTTAATTTGGAGAAAATCTAATTTCATTTCATGACAATTGATATTGCTGAGCATCAATATTACATGAATATTATTAGCTAGAACTGTCAAAATCATTTCTTTTGATTCTATTTACCATTTTTCACAACTTACGAGTAACTTATATAACGTGTATTGAACACATTCAAAAAAATCGCTGATTAATAAAAATAATGCATTAATAGGGATCATTAATGTATGATTTTTTACAGTAATGATGCTCATTAATAAACGATCAACGGAAAATGTTATTTAAAACATAATCATGTACACTGGGATCTTTAAAAAGATTCAAAACATGTAAAATTTAATTTGTACCTACACATTTTTACTTAACTGGCTACTAAGGTACTAAGTATTAAAATTGATATAAATAAAACCTATTTTTAAATTCAGTTTTCAAAGAGCAGAAAACTTTCCCCTTAATTTTAAAATTAGTTTTGTTGGACAAATTGGCACAGCTTTGAAAATAATATTGCTTTCTGAAAATGGTTGGAAGGTTGCCTTGAAAATTCTGAGCAATAATGCTAGCAACAATGTGTAATGGTGTTATCATCAGATATGGGTATAAGCCACAAGTGTGAATTACAAGATTATCAGCTAAATGCGCCATTATATGTAGGATTATATCGAGGCAGAGCTACAGGTTGAAATGTCTGTGCAAATAATTTTCAGTGTATTGATCCCTACACACGAGCTAAAGGAGAGCTTTAAACTACATTATAGAACAGTAAATTGCCTGCAGGCTCAATTATTATTTAATTAATAAACTATAGTAACGAGATTAATTTGAAATCATATTTGTGATTATAGGTTATAAAGGAAAATTCGAATAATAAATAATTGGCGATAATAATTACAATAAACTTTACAGGCGGTAGCACATATTTTACACACCTCTTAATTGGAAATTGTCATGGCACAAATTAAATTCTCCTAATTTGGAATTTTGCCCATTTTGTTGCAAAATAGATCCTAAAATTAATGTCATCAATTTGCACTTCATGTTCATTTATTTTAAAATACTACTCCACGTTATACCTTTGTTAATATAATACAATACTCATTGCCATTAAATGAATTAGATGACAGTTAGGTGATATTTCTAACAAGTAATATTATTTTACTGTATTATATTTTTATTGAACGAGTAAAAAGCTTTTAAAAGCTTCATATTATGGGTAATTTGAAAAGATCATGTATCATTTTTTATTATCAAATGCACAATTTTTAGTTCTTTTTAAATGTACACTGTAAAAAAAATTCTGTAAAATTACTATAATTATTACTGGAATCCAAATTGCCTAGGTGAAATATAATAAATTTACATAAAATATTTTATTTTGTCTAACGATGTAAAATTATATAGTACTCACAATTTTCATATTAAATTTAATACATAATTTACTTGTTTTTACTTAAATTATGTACTAAATTTAATATGAAAATTATAAGTAGGTATGTTATTTTATATAGTTAGACAAAATTACATTTTTTATGTAAATTTACAATATTTCACCCAAGCAATATGGATTCCAGTAATTATGATAATAATTTTACACGTTCATAATATCAAAGCAGAATAGTTATTTTTGGTACAAGTGTGGCATGCCCAGATTTTTTCTGCAATCGAACGATAGTATTAAAAATAAATTCAAGTTTTGTTAGTTTCTATGTAACTACTTGGTTGGCTAGACTATCCGTAGTTTTTCACTAATTTTTAAGCATCATGACGGTAAGTTTATACAACAATTAATTTTCTATACGACTGTTATAGAATGTTAGTTATCATTCTTACATCATTTTCAATTATGGAATGATTACATTCTGTTATTCTGGAATGGATTCATTCCGTCACTAGTGATGGAATGAAATGTTGCGAGTTATAATAATTTAACTTTATTCAATGATTTTGGTTGGTGTGTAGCTTTAAATACGTTTAGATTTTTATTTTTTATTTATTGATTTTACGAGTATATAGAATATTATATTAAATGCACATATTTTTATTTTAATAGTTTTAGATTATGTCTAATGCAATTAAATTTATAGTCGTAGAGAAAGTACCTATAGTCTGAAACACGTTTGGAATGGCTATTCCGCTCTCTTGGAACCGTGAAACTCGGCTACGGCTCGTCTAACAAACTTTCCACGAGCTGAATATGCTTCATTCCCCATTGGAGAATATACTATTTTTTAAAATACTTGCTGAAATTGGCTATTTTCCGCACTCTTTGAGTGTTGAATGTTTATTTCCCGCACGATTGCAGAATAGTATATTGTGTATCTAGTGCGCAAAGTAAGCAATTGCGCGAGGCGAGTTGCAGCCCGAGCAGTAGCGGCTCGAGGCCTACCGAGGCGAGCCGAGGAGGCCGAGGGTCGCTACGGCGAGGGCTGCAACGAAGCCAAGCGTAATTGCGCCTTTGCTCACGAGATGCACACGATATTTTTTGTCATTACTGCACAAAAAGTAACCTTTTGAGTGACCTTACTTATCAAAAGATAAAATGAATACTTTTAAAATTAATATGTATAAAATAAAAAAGTAACTAATATTTACCTACATGTAAAAGCATAAGAAACTAATTATTAACAGCAAAGAAAAGAACATTAAAATATAAAAATAAAATATTATTGTCCATTAGATCCAATATCCAATGCACAATCTACACAATAGTCGACAGTAGAAACTATGCATAGAGAAGTAGGTACTACAGCTGTTCACGTGCTTGTAGTATTAGATTATCACGTGTGTGGCTCTAGTGTTACGCGCACATTTCGTGTCGGTAACTACAGAAAACTGTATGAATGTTAAATTTGCGTGCGCAAAGTGAAATTTTGCGCACGCTATCCCCGCACGCTTGTACTTTGCGCACGCATTTTTGTCTAGTTAAAAAATAAGCCACTTTGCGCACGCAAAACAGGCACGAAAAAGGTTACTTTTTGTGCAGGTATGACAAAAAAATATTTTATACGGGCAATCAGTTTTTCTGTACGCTCACATTAACAAAGTATTTCAAAATTGTCAGAAGGTAACATTAACTGCTTTAACATTTATGTACTCTTTCATCTCCTCTAATATTAAATCTGAAACCACTAGTAAATACGCTATGGTATTTGTCATTAACCTTTAAACAACTTTGTTTCTTCCCACACGCGTGATACATACTCGTATATCAAACAGTTTGCAAAGTGTCCCACACAGTGACCGAGTATATTCCAAAACCCTTCGCACTACCGACTACAATTCAATTTTCTCCGTGCTTCAATAGTGCGTTGGCAACGATGCACAAATATGGTTATGGCTTCTGTAATTAAACGCCGGGATAAGTTTTTTGTAGGATAATTTGATAATGAAGTTGTACTGAGCACAATTACGTTACAGTTTAAATTGATTACGTGGTAGTGTACTGGGTTAGTGTACAAAGGTTCAAGTTTACAACTAAACATAGAGGTTAATTTAGTAGTTGTAGTTGCAAGTGAAGTTAGATTTTAGTTCTGTAACTTTCATATTTCATATTAAGTATGATAGCTTTTAGTGTAGTTTGGTTTAATTATTATTTTAATTTAAAGGATTAAATAATAAGTGCTGAGGAATCTAATGCCGGAAACCGCGATTCGATTTTTTGCTCAATTCACGAGTTAGCTCGGTTTTTCACGTTTTACAGATCGCAATTTTTGTGGTGGTTAATACTGAAGTGTTTCTTGCACTTTAAATAACTTTTAACAAAATTTATAGAATTCTAAAAATATGGTATATTAAATTTCTAATAATTAATTACACTCTACGGGTGGTTTTGAAGTTTATGTCATAAATTTAATGACAAGTAGTATGATATGTGTAGATTTCGAAACAGAAAGAATTAAGCGTAGTTTACCTGCAACATTTTTTGTAGTACTGCACTGAATTTGTTTTCCTATTAAACACAAACAATAGAAGTAGGTAATCAACATCTTAAATTACATAATACATACTAGTAAAATAAAAAACAAAAATTTAATTATTTTTAATGAAACAATAATTACTCCACCCAGTGGCAGTGGCAACGAAAAATTATTGACTGGGGAACATGGAAATTAATTTTGCGAGCTTTAAAAACATTCTTTGGATTAAATCCGAAAATTTGTTCGAGTGCATTGCTGTCAATATGTTAATTGTATTGCAGCAATGAACGATAATAAATTTTCTGGATATGAATATGCTGAATCTGCACTTGTGCATTTATTAATTTTCAGGGAATTTTTATCGTGCATTCTAACAACGTAATCAGCTAATTAAGACGTTGTTGGAAAATTTCGGGGAAAGAATGAATGCACATGGTGAGATTATAATGTTGCAGCAACGAATTGATTGACATGAATTACTTTCGTAGTGATTCGTGTTACAACCACTCCGCACCAAAATCGCAAAATCCGAACTGAAATTAAATATGAAACTGGCAAGTCAGCGTTTGCGGAGTGTTGCTGTTATCTGTCGGTTTTAAAACATGATTCCAGTTCCATTGGCGAGCGCCGGTCAGTCAACCGAGGAGGCCAATTTCAATTTCGTTCGTTTGTTAAGCTGGTTATCCATGCGTTAGTGCTGTTGCTGATGGTGCGTTGAGCTTCGCTTTTTCTGTCCGCCATTCGGGAACAACGAGTGGAAAAATCTAATTTTTACTGAAATATTCATTTTTCGGAAAGAGGTTTATATGCAACTATAATGCAACGAAAAAAATGTGGCCAGCACATAACCTCTCGCCTTGATACTATAATATGTGAATTTGGTTTTGTTAGGCTATTTTTGTAATTTTTTTATAGTTCTTCAAGCAAAGTACCGATTCCGATTGGCATTGAAATCAAATTAGCTCTTTGTAGATAACATTTTTACTTTATTATATCCAGTTAATAATGAATAGATGATACCTACTTCTTGACTGGATACGTTTAATGGAAAGATACTTGGATTTTAACCAGCATTATGCTGAATCCTGCCCTTTTGTACTTTTTATTTAGTGCAATAAATCTATTATTATTATTTTTATTATTATTATTCAGTCAGCATTTTATTTATTAAATTTTGGCTCCTAGGCACTAAGTTTGAAACCCAGTTAATAATATATTTATACATTTTAATTCCTTGTACGGAGTAATAAGGAAGTATTGTAATCGCGAAAAATTTCGGTTCTCAGATTTTTACGGAAATATCCGTTTTGACCTTTTCTGAATCCATTATGACTAGTTTCGTCGTGACGTCTGTACGTATGTACGTATGTACGTATGTACGTACGGGCGTACGTATGTGTGTCGCATAACTCAAATACGGTTAGACGTAGAAAGTTGAAATTTTGTATTTAGGACTGTTATAGCATCTAGTTGTGCACCTCCTATTTTTGGTTTCAATCTACAAACCGGAAGTAGTAAATTTTAAAAAAAATTCGATAAATGTTTAATTTAAGACAATTTTTTTATTTTAAATGAAAGATTATGTGATTATTACCTACAATCGGTATTTTATAAATATTTTTGTATCTGCTATCATTTAAGAATAATTAAATTATATACTTATAATTTAGTATTTCGGTATCTTGTAGTCCATGATCGATTAACATTTGTTACTACGTAAAATTTAAATGTTTATGACATGACAGTGACAATAGTAAAATATGCTTTCTATCTTCTTCTGCAGTTTAAATAAAATGACTAAAATATATTTGTGAGTATACTAGTATAATAAGTTAAAAGAATTTTTTATATTATTCTACATTTTAGTTATTAAGGAAAGTATGAACAAACAAGGCGTACAAGGAAGTCATGTGGTGTCCACGTCAGATTTTTTTTTTAAATGGCGCCACAAAAATTTCAGAAACCGTGTATACGTCTGTTCATCTATCACATTGACATTTTCATTTTAGTTTTTAAATTTTTTCCTATATTATGATTTACAAATCGTGGAGGTAAAATTACATATTTTGAAAAATAATTTTCACACACAAACATCATCGTGAAAATAGACAAAATAAGTTCTAAAGGTACTAAAACGTGCTTATTGACAAAAATCTCGACATCGATTTTTTTCACGATCCCTATACCTCCCTAGGCGGAAGGTAAAAACGCCCATCCTAAAAATTTGAGACAAACGTGAAATTTCAAACCGCTGTAACATTTCATTCAAATCACTTTCAATTTATGCACTTCAAAGACAACACTTTAAACTTCAAGGGACTCTAGTCTCAATGTTACAGCGGTTTGAAATTTCACGATTTTTTAAAGTTTTCAGGGTGAGCGGTACTTTCCAAAACTATGCTCGAATACATTCTGGTCACCTACAATCGTTCGTATAGAAGTCGGAGTAATATTATCAATAACCAAAAATTCATAAAACATATACAATATACCAGTCCTACATTGTTTCAAGTAAATTTAATCATTTACTGCACAGTGCACAGTAAACACATAAATATTATTGTTTACTCTTCACACAAGGATTCTTTTGAGATTCTTTCATATTTCCAAATTTTGAGAAAAATTAACCTGGTGAGAATCAAATCAAATATCTGCGCCGTTAAATTGATTCTTCAATGAGCCTTGGAAAAGAAGAATTTCTAATTCATTGATAGCTTCAAAGGTTCAGAAGTATGAAAGAATCTTCAAAGAATCCATAGATGAGAAATGAAAATATAAAACATTGCTCTCTATTTTAGTTTATGGTTTAGAATCAAATCAAATATCTGCGCCGCTAAATTGAATCTTCAATGAGTCTTGAAAAAAAAGATTTACTAATTCATTGATAGCTTCAAAGGTTCAGAAGTATGAAAGAATCTTCAAAGAATCCATAGATGAAAAATGAAAATATGAAACATTGCTCTCTATTTTAGTTTATGGTTTAGAATCAAATCAAATATCTGCGCCGCTAAATTGAATCTTCAATGAGTCTTGGAAAAGAAGAATTTCTAATTCATTGATAGCTACATAGGTACAGAAGTATGAAAGAATCTTCAAAGAATCCATCGATGGCAAATGAAAATATAAAACATTGCTCTCTATTTTAGTTTATGGTTTAGAATCAAATCAAATATCTGCGCCGCTAAATTGAATCTTCAATGAGTCTTGGAAAAGAAGAATTTCTAATTCATTGATAGCTTCAAAGGTTCAGAAGTATGAAAGAATCTTCAAAGAATCCATAGATGAAAAATGAAAATATAAAACATTTGCTCTCTATTTTAGTTTATGGTTTAGAATCAAATCAAATATCTGCGCCGCTAAATTGAATCTTCAATGAGTCTTGGAAAAGAAGAATTTCTAATTCATTGATAGCTTCAAAGGTTCAGAAGTATGAAAGAATCTTCAAAGAATCCATAGAAGAAAAATGAAAATATAAAACATTTCTCTATTTTAGTTATCCACAATGCCGTCTTGGCAGATAATTGAGCATCAATGAATCCTTTCCTATAACTCTCTGAAACAAATCAATACTTCGCTTTCTTAACCTATGCCCTTCTGGCCCGTCACTAACGACCTCCATCTCCATCGTTCCATCTTCCGTCTCGTGCCCACATTCGTCGAGTCTCGTTTATAAAGCCTGTCGGTCCGTTCGTTCGTGTTCGGCCATCTGTCTATCTGCGGAGTCTTGTAGTATGTGTGTTTATTCGGCAGTCCGACGTTTGTTTATTATTTGCGGACGATGTGTTTGACCACCCGTCCAATTTGTATGCTTTATATGGCTTGAGATATTGTTTGATGTCAAAGATTTTAGATTTTAATGTCTGGACGAAGAGCTTACGTAGTATTTGGGGTAAGAAGGTTAGGACGGATAATTGGACAAGGGATTTATTTTTATTCTTTGTGCAAGAGAAAATATTTAAAGCTGAACATCCACTATTTATATGGTATACCTACTTATTAGTCAAAATTTGACGTTTGTTTATCGCATGACACAAATAACAGCCAATGGAAGAATTGATTACAATAATAGTAACCATGGTTATATAAAAATATAGCGAAATTTTTTTACTAGTAGCTTGAAGAACTTAACTGTAATTAATAAGCGGAAATTTTACTGTCGTATATCACTTTGACATTAAATTAAAAATTGGTTAAATTTTGAATATAAATAAGCAATTATTAAGGGAAATACATATTTTTAATGTTAAATACTACACATTTAGCGAATATTTCAAATTTATTGTAAAATGAATTCAAAAATAGAGCGGCGGTGTCACTGCGATGTTCGTAATTAAGACGTTGTTACAAAGCATTCAAAATTTTCCGGAAAGAGTTAATCTACATGTGATATTATAAGTGAAATTTTTTAGTTCACTTGTAGATGTCTCAGGCAAATTAGATGACTCGTAGATGTCTCAGGCAAATTATTTAAAAAATCTATAAGAACAAATTCTTCTAAAAACGAATATAACGTTTTGAATATGTTGGACATAAGTTTAGTGTACTGATTAATAAATATAAACACAAAATGTAAGTTTTTTGGGGCAATATTTTCTTCACAAAATAATTTTCTAATTTTGAAAGACAAACCTTGATAATTTCAATTCAAAAATAGTCGGTACCTATATTTTTTAATAGAGTAAAGCAATTTTAGTAAAGTATTTATTTTTTCATTTTATTACAAAAATTTTCAAGTTTTTTAAAGTTTCAGAAAAAGGATCTTCAAAAATAATAAATAGAAGATTAAATTTAGTACATATTATTTTTAAATTTATTTGTATGAGTTTACTTATATTACTTTATAAGCTATAGAAAAACAATAAAATTGTACTGTAAATAATAGATATTTAAACTACTAAAATTTTATATGCAAATAAAACGTTACATCTTGTGAACAGCACAATAAATTGTCATTTTATTGTTATATAAATCGAAAATCGAATACACATATTTTTCTCAAACTTTTATTTGGAAAGGTTAAAGGTGCAAATCGCATGTATGTACATTATTTGCTTTTTCTTTGGCGATTATACTTTTAGTTCATGCCTCTGTTCTACTATGTAACGTCTAGTGTAAGTACATTTCCTAGTTTTATTAATATTACCATTACCATTAGCCATTATATCGTGGCTTGCAAAGAACAAGTGCGGAGGGAAGTATAATATAAAAAGGAAGCGAATTTTTATTTCAAATTTGAGAACATGAAATATTAAAAAAAGGTGAGAGCAATTTTACGTACAGCTGTACATAAGATGTAAGAATTAGCTAACAAAGTTTGTAAGTTGTTAAATGGTACAACAATGTTTATTTACAGTAAAGGTTCTAGAAAAAAATATCTTCCAAGTCTCGCGTGCAAATAATTCCACACGTTAACCGATTTAACATATTGAAATGATTAACAATTCCATTGGCGTTCATTTAAAATAAAGCAGTTTGCATTTCAAATACAAGGTGTTAAAAAATTCAAAGCAGGTCTTATCGCAGTCGCTCGTATATACCGGAAACAATTGTGTTCAAATTACCACGTTCTCGGGACAGATAACAGCATAGAAAATAAATCGTTAATTCAAATCAGAGGAGGCATGTGTCATGGCCGCCTGCCACCCTTTCAGGGCCGTAACACCAAAATATTAGACATGGATCATTTTTTCATGAGAACTTCTTAGAACATTTGTGTCATAAGCGTTTTTCATGTCCATGACAGATACATAAAATATATTTTTGAATATATTATGCACACACATAATACATACGTAAAATTATTTGAAATTGTCTTCATACGGACAATATTTTATGAACATGTACTTATATTGTTTTTTTCACATAATGGACTTATATTGCATATGCAAAGGACATCAAATGCATGCTGTCTGGAAACTTTTGATTTGTTTTACTTTCTACCTTTTTCAAATTACAATATACTTTATTATTATTACTTCCTTGTACGAAGTAAGGAAGTATTGTAATCGCGAAAAATTTCGGTTCTCAGATTTTGACGGAAATATCCGTTTTGACCTTTTCTGAATCCATTATGACTAGTTTCGACGTGACGTCTGTACGTACGTACGTACGTACGGACGTATGTGTGTCGCATAACTCAAATGCGATTAGACGTAGAAAGTTGAAATTTTGTATTTAGGACTGTTATAGCATCTAGTTGTGCACCTCCTATTTTTGGTCTCAGTCTACAAACCGGAAGTAGTACTTTTTAAAAATATTTCTTAAAATATTTAATTTCAGACAATTTTTTTGATTTTAAATGAAAGATTATGTGATTATTACCTACAATCGGTATTTTATAAATATTTTTGTATCTGCTATCATTTAAAAATAATTAAAGTATATATGTATAATTTAGTATTTCAGTATCTTGTAGTCCATGATCGATTAACATTTGTTACTATGTAAAATTTAAATGATTATGACATGACAGTGACAATAGTAAAATATGCTTTATATCTTCTTCTGCAGTTTAAATAAAATGACTAAAATATATTTGTGAGTATACTAGTATAATAAGTTAAAAGAATTTTTTATATTATTCTACATTTTAGTTATTAAGAAAAGTATGAACAAACAAGGCGTACAAGGAAGTCATGTGGTGTCCACGTCAGATTTTTTTTAGTAATATGACTCTATTAAGCAGCTTCTATAGAAGAAGCATCAGAACCAGAATTCGACCGGCTTCTTTTACTATTGAATTAAATATAAGACGTCTAATTTATTTCATATCAGGGCTTGGTCTTATTTACTTCTAATATAATTTATTAAAATATGCTTTCTTAGATTATAATTTATACTATGATTTTATTTTGAGTCGCTGCTAGAAGAAGCATCGGATCAGAATGCTACCGGTTTCATTGACCAATTTATTAGCATTAAACAGTGCCAAAGGTCAACTCACAAAGCCTAAAAGATATCTACAACTTAGTTAATTCTAAACCACTTAACACAGTTATTATGTTATATTATTATCGAGTGGTATCTTATAGCCCTGTTTACACATGGATTCTTTGAGGATTCTTTCAAGCTTATGAATCCTGAGAAAAGAATCATGATGAGAATATCCTGTCAAATAGCGGCGCCGCTAAATTAAATCTTTGCAATAAGTAAAGAAGAATTTGTAATTCATTGATACCTCCAAACAAGTGAATTTGTTTTTTCAGAAGCATGAAAGAATCTTCAAAGAATCCTTGTTTGAACAGAGCTTAAAACTTAATCTCTAAACTAGAGTCTAGTAAATTTAACCAACTAAACATGAACATTTATTTTGTTGTTCTTTGGTAGGTACATAATAGTGTGTAAATGAATAGCAACTAACGCACAATATAAATCGTAAAAATAATATATTTCTGGGAGCAATCATTTAAAATAGATCTTATAAAAAGATTATATAGATAAAGTATATTCGAGTTTAATATAAAAAACAAACTCATACTCATCTCGTAAAATAAATTCATATCGAATAATCTAAGCTTGATTATTTTTAGCAGGACTCAATTTTTCCGGTCTCTTTCCTGAGTACAACCCTGCACCCTTGCGCCCTCTGGGCTGTTCGATGCAAAATATAATAGCTCCACTCACACACATGCGTGAGTGTGTGTTTCTATATGACCCAGTTTTATAAAAATAAAACGTCATTAAACGTCAGAAACATGCGTGATTGATGACGAAATTGTAAATGAACCATTCGGTTATTTCTATAATTTCTGAGCAAATATAAGTTGCTTTGGATATTTCTTTTGTTTTGGCTGGTATTAACAATGCTCGATAGGATGTAATTCTGGTGAATTAAATATAATGCTCTAATTATATACTCCAGTTTACTTCTGTAGCTAATTTATAAATATCACATATATTCCGTTTGTGTAAGTATAATGTTGTGAACGATTATGAAGGATTACCAAGAAAGTGCTTTTATATTTCCTTTTCTATTTATAACTCAGTGCCACTTTACGCTTTGTCGCAATTTATAATTCATTGATTCATACGAAGTAATCTATCCTTAAGACGATCCTCTACCGCACTAGAAAACAGCCAAAAACTCCACAGCGTTTATTGCTTTGTTAAATATAATAATCTATAGATATTGTTGAAGATAAAAGTTCAATCTACAAAATGATCCAGAATTTTACAATTTTGCTTTAAAATCGAAATATGTTAATTTGAATTTTAACAATTTTTGTTATTTTTTGAACACAAATATCTTCTATTATAAAACGAATTTGAAAAATTCGATCAACTATTTCGCAGATTCAAGCTTTGTTGGCAACATATTTTAAAGTTAATACACTTATAAATAAAAGTTGTACAGTGGCGCGCGAAAACCCTCTTTTTTACAAATATTGCAGTTTTTTTACAAATATGGGTGCCAAAATTATTTTTATCCCTTAATCATAAATTATTTGTTATTATTATGTTTAACAAAACAATGAACGCTATAATAGCGTGCGGAATCAATGTTTTTGACTGTTTTCTGCCATGGGTAGAGGATCACCTTAATCAGCCTTTCAGTTTGAAATCTTAGAAATAGTTACCTTTTGTTATCTCTTTTAAAATCAGACAAAATCTTAGCAATATGTGGCTAAAGATTTCTGATTCTGGTTTAGAAATGCATGGAATATTTTATACAAATTTGTACAATTTTTATGGTTCTAAAATCGAAAAACTAAAATAGAATACGTACTATACTGTTGATATCGGTTCCAGAAAATCTTTTAAAATAGACAAAACATTTATTTAGCATGTTTCTAACCTTCCGCCTTATCCAGAAAACTATATTTATTCACAATCGGTTGGTAATATGTGCGTTTCCAACCTTCTAAACAGTTGGGAAGCGAGTCATTGTTTACTTTACTTCCCAGCTAGCCAGAAAAAACTTCCCGGCTAGCGGGGAAGTGAGCGTTTTCCAGCTAGGTAAACGTCACTTTCAGAAGCTTTTTTTTTTATCAGACAACATGATAATTAATATGCTCGATCTCGATAAAAAGCAGCAAGAAACTAATTATTGACAGAATCAATAAACATTTTTTCAAGTTACCTGGCAACCCTAGCAACTTTTTCATAGATCTCTATGTTGAAGTATCAAAACAAATTATAATAAAACTCATAAAATATGAATAAAATGAATATTTAAAACGGACATATCAATAACCAATTGGATTGTGAATAAAATAGTATACATACCTCGCGGGAAGGCTCATTCCAGCCTCGCGTTCATAGATGACTTCGGTGCAAGCACCTCAGTCATCTAATGAAACGCTCGGCTGTAATGAACCATTTCCCCGCTCGGTATGTAATATACTATTAACTTAAATATGGGTACAATCTCTGCAATATTTGATTAATTTCGATAGTAATATTTTTTGCTCCATAGAAACAAATATCATCCGATCATGGATTGCAATATAAATTTAATTTTTAAATTTTACAACATTTCTTTAATTCTATCAGATAAAGAAGTATGTAGCAAATATTTTTCCTCTTATTCTCATTACAAAGAAATATTTAAAAAAAACTTTTCACTCTGCGAAATATAACACTTCCGGATAATATATTTGTATTTCGCGTTCATAGATGACTTCGGTGCAAGCACCTCAGTCATCTAATGAAACGCTCGGCTGTAATGAACCATTTCCCCGCTCGGTATGTAATATACTATTAACTTAAATATGGGTACAATCTCTGCAATATTTGATTAATTTCGATAGTAATATTTTTTGCTCCATAGAAACAAATATCATCCGATCATGGATTACAATATAAATTTAATTTTTTATTTTGTACTTAATGTTAAAAATTGGTTTTATACGTTCATTTTCAGTAGATAAAGTATTACTTTAACATCGAGGGTAGATAAAATAAAATTTGAGTAGATAAAGTAAAATTTGAGTAGATAAAGTAAAATTTGAGTAGATAAAGTAAAATTTGAGTAGATAAAGTAAAATTTGAGTAGATAAAATAAAATTTAAGTAAAATAAGAATATTTTTACACAAATTAACATTAAGTACAAAATAAAATAATATATTGTACACGACGATAAAGAGTCTTTATCGACACGTGAAAGATAGCCCACTCGTTCCTTCGTCACTCGTGAACTAACATCTTTCACTTTTCGATAAATGATCTCTTTATCGTCTTGTATAATAAATTACTATAAATTTTACAACATTTCTTTAATTCTATCAGATAAAGAAGTATGTAGCAAATATTTTTCCTCTTATTCTCATTACAAAGAAATATTGAAAAAAAACTTTTCACTCTGCGAAATATAACACTTCCGGATAATATATTTGTACCAAAATCTAACCAGCTCTTTCATTTTGTATACTAATGTAAAATACCAAAATCAAAATTACAGGTATGGCGGAAGCTAAAAATATAGCTACCATTTATCCAGTATTCAGTTTCAAAGTTCTTGCACAAAAAATTAAATTTGCTTATAACAAAAGAACTGTTTAATTTATTTTTATGAAACTGCGTTTTTAAAAGTAATACAAATATGATATAAATCCAAACTTGAAATACTACGAAACACAAACAACTGAAAAACTTTTCAAGCAACTACTCCAACTATAAAGCACAATAAGTATGTACATTTTCTATTTCAATCTCCAATACAATATCATGAAAGTTATACAAGAAGCATATCTCAACTACGGATTCGCGGATAAAATGTAGGAAGTTTAGAGAAAAACTATCCTTCAGCACTTTGCCAAGTGTGTCACGATCACGATCACGGAGGGTAGTGTCGTGTGTTGTGTCATGCTCTTGGAAACTGTCCGAATAGGGCGGTCTTGACCTCACGGACTGGAATTGTGTCTGCTGGAACTTGATTTGATTTTATTAATGAAATTTTAGGTCACTCCAAACGAATAAATAAGAATAGTGAATTTGGCAAAAATATTACTCGAGAAGAAAGAATTATTCAGAGCAAAATAGGATGCTACAATATTCAAGATTGTGACTTTGTTTTTGAAATCTATGAACTCATATTTGAAATGTAAGTTTATAAAGACTGTCCCTAGGGTGCCACATGACGATTTTCTTGAAAAAAAAACTTCTTGTCGGTTATATCAAACAAAATTCAATTGTATATATTAATAAAGTAAGAATAAATAATGTTTCGTCATTGCTCATGTTAAATTTCAGAGTTTTATTTTGAACAAAAAAGCCAGAATTGATGAAATTCTGATGCTACTACCGTGGCAAGCGTAGCGCCTTAACGAACTCGTATAATAAGTTGAATATTATTTAAATGAAGACAAATAGCTTGCTTTAATTTAAACAATATTTTAGTTTAATTGAATTAATACAATTATGGTTGGCTATTATAATAAATAGCATATCTAAAAGGATCTTAAAAATACAGTATTTTAAAAGAATAGTTGGTTCGCCTTTCCATAACGTTTAATAATATTATTAAAAACTACAATTATTATTTTCTATAATATGTAGGTTTTGCTACATCCGATTTTTACCTCTCGTCTCCTATTCTATAAGAGAGGTATTGTGACGGGTCAAAATTTTCGAGTGTGAGTTTTTGGCAGATAAGCACGTTTTAGGGTCTCTAGAATACGAATTACACATTTTTGCGATGATGTCTGTGTGTGTGTGAGTGTGTGTGCGTTAGTTCGTTACGCCGTGTGTTACAATTTTTCGAAAACGATAATTCCAAAAATAGCAAACATTTGAATATCTAAGGTTTAAATACTTACGATTTTCAATAGACCAATTGTATTTCGGTACCAATTCATAAACTGAAAGTAAGACTTTTCATATAGAGCAATATGATTTTGTCTTAAATTATATTGATAAATAAAGCATTTATGATAATATATGTTTGATTAAATAAAACAGAAAATGTTTTAAAATAATTTTCTGTACCATTTATAACCTATAGGACAATTTAAAATGTAATGTTTGAATCTTTTAAATCTTGTAGGCTAAGATTGTTTGACAAGATTGACATAACAATATCTTGTTGTCCATGTCCATGATATATAATTTGTTTCTACACAAAATTTGAATTATTATGACAGTGACAGTACATTTTGGTTAACATGGTTAACATTATCGTTTTACATATTACATGAACATGAAACTATTAAAATGTAAGTAAAACTATTTATTATATTAGTAGAATACCTAAGCAGAATTAAGCGATAGGTCGTGTGCTGGCAACAGAAGATTTTTTAGTAGTGTTTCCGGTCTTTCCACCATTTGTTTAAAGCAAAAAAATGAAATACTCTCCTCTTAAAATAAACACTATGATGTCATGAAGCTACTTGAACAAGTTACTTACTTTGCTGTTATTTAATATAGACACCAACTTTCTTCCAAATCCTTCACTTTGAGCACTGGTTTTTAGCGACTTGAACAAGTTGAACCCCTGGGTCTTCCAGTATTACCGCATATAATGCATCATCTTTTAAAGTCCAGATCCTCGGTTTGAAACCATTAATATCTCGTCCGAAGCAATCTTCCAGCCATTTATTTCCTGTACATAAAACTACCGTCCATAAAATAAACTAAGCTCAGTATTTCCATCATTTCCTCATGATAGTTTCCCGTGCAATATCTTCAATGCACGGTCGGTTTTGTACATTGTCTACGTCTACAACATTTCCATTCTCTTGTCCGCTTCGCTGTCGTTTTCAGGATCCCGAGCTTAAGTTCTCATTACGTTCAGTGCGCTACGCTGCGTTAACCGGCGCGACGCAGTATGTTACGCAATGCAGCGATAGCGCATAGAGACGCCGATGATGATGATGCCTTCGCAAAGGACTTCACTCGGGGGAATGTTGCGATGTTGGGTGGAGATCAGTTATGTCATCCTAAATATGTTTAATATGTACCCACTTGACAAAATAAAATCCCCAGAACATTTCAAGAATGTGAACTTCCCGGCTTGCTACTTGCTATATTTGCCTATTAACATCCTATTAATATCCTAGCGATTGCTAATGTCCGCCCTTAGTAACATTATCTATGTAACATACCAATGTTAGTAATTTAGTAATAATATCCCAGTTATCCATCCCATGTAATTCTCTGAGATGTTTGTATTGAGTATGTAATTTTTGAACGTACTCAGGATGTGGCTAGGACGTAATATCACTAAAAGGACAAGAATAAGATATTTTTAAACATCTCTTGGACGATTCTTGTCAAGTGGGTACCCACCAAACAAAATTCAATCTCTACAATGTCGCAGAGATGTTAAATCACACATGCAATGTTCAATTAAATGTCCCAAGAACATCTCAGAGCATTTGCAGCGACTGCTAGTGGCCGCCCCTTGTTATCCTGTTTTGTAATGTCGCAGAAATAATCTTTAAAAATGTCTCAGCGGTCTCAAATAGATGTTATATTTTATATTCTTTAAAATAGATTAATTAAGCCCATTAAAGAAGCTAAATTTAAAATGATAGCATTTATTGCACAATTACATACGATGTGTCGATTTATCAACCCAACAATGCTGAAGTGCAACCATGAACGGGATTCGAACCATGAGACCTAAGAACCAAACGCCAGAATGATTACCACTAAACCGCACTGTACATTACACCTCGTCGCTTAGCAACATCCTCGGTATTATAAATCGCACAATATTCTTGTTAGATTAATAGCTATAATATAATTCTACGATTTCAAAATAGTATATTAAAGAACAAGTTTTGTATGCACGCGTCCAAATTTAGTAAAACGAGCTCTAGGGCGAGTTTATCAAAGGGCAAGTGCGACAAAAGTCTTATAAAATGAGTTCTCTATACTATTTTTTTCTATTTGGTGTCTTTTTAATATTAAAATTTAAATTAAACTGCCACAATAAACACAAGTCGATTTAGGGAAATTTATGTGTGTATTACTTTAGTTGGTGACATTAATATTGCCATTTATGTAACTGTCAATGTCACTGTGAAAGTATATAATTAATTAACTATTCTAAGTAAGAAGTGCAAACATTATAGAAAACTTTGAACTTATGTTTTCTATTACTAGATTAACTAATTTTATTGAAAAAAATTAATTAATTAAGCAAAACAGATTTTGAGGTTATACTGAAATTTGTCAGTTCTGAGGTTTTTGCATGACAATTGAAGTAAATATCATTTGATACTGCCAATACCAATCTTCTAAAAAATATATTGCGTGTCATAAAGTGAATCCTGGCGACATTCAGTTGCATTTCACAAAGTTAACTTTGTGAACGCCAAATAGAAAAAAAATATATTATACCCCTCGAATATAAAGAGATTTTTTGTTCTCACGTGCACGTGGCAAATTTTTCCTGAATACTTCTCGAAAAATAATACTCCACTTTTTAATTGTTCAAAAATATTCAAAAATATTGTTAAAAATTATTCTAAGAATATAGTCCAGCGCTAGGTAACATATTTAAAGCAACAAATGAAAGATAAAATCTTACAAGAGCATGTACTTGGCGGTAGTTTATTTTTGCCTCAAAATTTTGATTTATCTTGAGATATACTTAATTATTATGCTAATGGTTGGCACTTAATAGTAGCATGAAAAATTAAGTTAATTTTGATACTATGTAAGATAAATAAAAATAAAATTTATAAGGCTTGTGGCCTACATAAAAAATTAGTTCAATCTGATACAAGAGTGAGTAAACAAAATTTCTCAGTTGGTATTAATTTTAATACTTTTGATCTTTTCACAACCCATTACTAATTTGTTTAGATTAATCATAATCAACAATCAAACAAAGTTTGGTTGTCAAAAATTTAATGCATATCTTTTTAGTAATTGTACTATTTATTATTATCCAATTTTCTCTGAAATAATTAATTTTCTAAAATGTAGGTACTCATAACATGTTGGTAGTTTATTTTTATCAAAAAGAATAAAAATTCCAATATTAAAAACAAGAACTTTTCAGTTATTCAATTAATTTTTATTAAATTTATTCTGCAAGAGAAGCACTGTAAAGTTCAGTGCGGCGTTAATTATTTACCTATCAAGTAATAAACTGCGCTTCAATTAAATCGGTAACTTCGGTTTAACGCATATTTGAACTCAAAAACTTCAAAGTTTTTCAATTTATTAAACTCCAGTCGCACAGCCAAAAATCGACAGCATCTGCAAATTTATGATTAAAAACTTTTCCAAATTGAAAACAAGCAAAAGAAATGTCAAATAAAATATTTTGATTACATGTAAATTTAGGGAGTGTGATGGATATAAGCGCCATATTTATTGCAAGCATGTTACCATGGATCACACTCTCAAAAAAATGTTCAATTAATTAATGTTTAACTGTCAAAATATATTATTTATAG
This sequence comes from Agonum fuliginosum, assembly GCA_947534325.1. Lineage (NCBI taxonomy): Eukaryota > Metazoa > Arthropoda > Insecta > Coleoptera > Carabidae > Agonum > Agonum fuliginosum. The sequence goes on along the minus strand of OX384034.1, from coordinate 2,604,658 downwards.
ATATTTTAGTTTATTATTAATGTATAATTTTAAACATTCAAAATTTAAAATAAATAAAAATTGTATTTTGCGCTCATATAAATACTGGTAAATTCTAAGCCACTCTAGCCATCTCTCTCGCACCTGACAGTAGCATAGAAACGAACTGTTTGTACAGCATCAATTACTTTCCTGTAATATTTTACTCCATGTTTAAAATAATTAATAATTACAGTTTAATTTAATTAACAATTACAGTTTCTCAAATATAAAATTATATTAAATATTAGTAATAATCTAAGTCTTAAACTCACCCATGTTGTGGATAAATGAAACATGCAACAGCATAATATCTGGGTATTTTGAATTAATAATTATAATTTGAGAGATAGGTATGATTTTGACAGATCATCTCAAATTTTAATTAAAATTTAATATCCCGATATCCAAGAAAGGTACAAACAACACACGATCGCGTTTTATGCTCTCCAGGTAAATCTAAAGAAATTAGTTGGAAATTAAATTGACCTACTCAGATTATTAGAGTAGGTATAACCTTCTGTGAACGCAGTAAGAAATAATTAAATACGAATTGCCAATATAATCAGACAGCTTTCAGCGTTCCCTAAGAGAAGAGATTAAAAAATAAATTGGTGGTATAAGGTAAATTAAAAGTTGATCAGCTTGCTGCTACCGCCATGGAAGATCGTTTAAATATTTTACATTTTAAACGATTTATGAAAGGCAAATTAAAACTCAAGAAGTTTCTGTAATAAATTAGCTTCAGTTTTTAATAATTTGATTTTGAGTGTTTTTCACAATTTCATCAAATATACAGGTGTACCATAACTTGAGGTACCTATACATATTAGAACGTATTGATCACGGAAATTAAAAATAATACTTACATAATATATTTTTAATATACAGGCTGTGATAACTCATAACGCCAATTATATAAATTATTTATGATTAATAAAGATATTCAGTTTAAAATTGTCGATTGGATCACAAGTGAAAATTGTCGAAAAAGTGTCAATGCGAGCACTAGTGAAAAATGTCGGCAATATTAGTTTCAATTGGTGGAAAATTTATAAAACCTAAAAATTGATTGGTTTATTTTTGACAGTTGAATTGTCAATACAGTAGCATGGAAAATGTTATCTTAAAATACATTCAAATTTTTGAAACTTTTTAAAAATTCTTTTTAATCTGTATTCAGCATATTATATTATACAATATATCATCGACGAACACCCTGTATTTGCATACTGTGGTGTACTCTCCACTAACTAAAAGTGAGTAGACGGCTGGTAACTGCATATGTCGGGGTTAGCAATCATGTTGATTGTAATAATAATTAATGATATAGGAATGTAAGTGTGCTAATGAAGTTATGATCGTGTTTGTTTGTTCGATTATGTAATGGTCGGTAAAATACCTTCCACTAAAATATTTGAAGTGAGTTCTTGCCAAATCTAGAGGTGATTAACTAGATGAGCTGTCGGATCTAGGATTTAAATAATTAGGTGATGATTTGTATAAATATAAATATATTTTAAAATAAAAGGTAAAACGGATTTAATTGTGAACAATTTAAATAAACTATTTAATTAAGCACACTTGGGATTACGTGCTAGGTGTGAGTCGATTATCGGCAGTCTTGAAGATGCTCTGATACGAGTAGCACATGCCTGGGAATTGCCATCTTTCCTTATCGTCGCAGTTTATATATCGCGTTTAACTGGTCCATGACAAGAGTGATGAATCCGTGATTTATTTGGTGATTAGATTTGTTTACAATTATTGATCACGAAACTGATCATCTATAGTCCGCTCCGCTCGTACTCCGACATATACATTTACCGATGATTCACAGTATGTAAGGGTGCCACACTAAAATTGTATAAAAGGGCGTGAATACATAATGTAGGGATGTAATACAAATAGCCATTTGATGTTTTGTTTATTTACTGCTCATTTATTTTATTTGCATTCTCAAATATTATGAAATATAATATTGTGTTGATATTTTTATTATTAATATTGTTGAATAAGTAATTTTAATATTTATTGGTCGATAAAATAATATCAAATTGCAATTTATTATTTATATAACAAACTATATATTTATTTAAAATATATTCCAACAAATACATAATAAATGTTATTCGTAAATATATCCATGTAGATTATTTAGTTCCGTGCACCGACAAAACAATGTAAGATTTTATTTTATCAAATTTCGTAATAAAATACCTCGCCAATATATTGATACAACATTTGCGATTCCATTCCAGGCAAAATTACTTTCCAATAGAAACCAATTTCGGTTAACAAAATCTCTTCGATTTGCAGAGAAAAGAATAAATTCCCTCCGCCAGGATAAATATTTGGTGAGCTCTATTTGTTTATGGTCCCGTAGTTCAAGTACTCCGAAGGTTTACTCGTAAGTTTCGCGGAAAACGTTTATTATATCTCTAATGAAAAACGCTGCTGTCCTGATAGTATTTTTCTGGTTTCTGAAAGTTTTATTTACGCAGTCGCAGTTTGTTTTTTCTGAAAGTTTAAACGAATTTTGAAGTTGGAAACGACTGTGACATTCTGACGATATGGAAATGGAGCTGAAAATGCTGGAATATTTTTGTAGTAATAGTAAAAGTTTATTTTTTAAATAATCGTGCTCTTGTAGAAATATTTGAAGCTGGATATGAAAACTCTGTTGCAATATTTTTCTAGCACAAAGTTTAATGTTTTTACTAACGTAGCTTGACCCGTTTAATTTTAATTTAACTTCCAAATACCAAGAAGAATAAAATTATTTCAATTTGCTATTGGTTTAGCTAGAACAGGCTGTTCTACTTAATAATATCTAAACCAATCAAAATTCTCGATTCTGCCTAGTTACCCACCAAATTGATAAAATGAAATCAAATAAGATCAAGTTTTATATGCCTTTTTGCGCTTATAAAAAATTTCCTTGCCTATTTTTATTTTATGCTTATTTAGAGCTTTATTACTTCTGACGCGATTTTTCCAAAATTGATTTTAATTCCAAAAATTAGTTTTCTTGACTAATTCCTACCGCAACACTAGAGCTACTATACATCTAATTTTTATGCCTTTTGTTTAATTTTTGTGCCTTTCGTTTAACTTAAAGCTTTTTGTGCCTTTTATTGAATTTATATGCATTTATGTTTAATTTTTATGCGTTGTCAATGCTTCTTTATCAGAATTTTATTTTGTTTGTGCCTTTTAGTTCGCTCTCTATACTCATACTCATTACAATCAAAAAATTTGTCATCAAATTATTATCTTTTATGTAGGTATTATTTATTATAAATTTGAATATAAAAATTCACAATAATTATATGGTATGTGTACATTAATAGCTATTAATATAACAATAATATTACCTATGCGATTTATAATACCGAGGATGTTGCTAAGCGACGAGGTGAAACCGAGTCTCTTTGAACATCCAAGGGTGCTTAAATCGCATATATTCGCGTTATATTCAAAGCTTAATCGTATCATCAAAGATAGCAATGTTAAAACAAATCAACAATTTTATTTGTCAATTAGTTGACAATTTGCGTATTATGGAAGGTTTTGATGTTATTATGGTTGTATCTAACGTATTCGTTACTAATAAACTATAAGTATCTAACGTATTATAAGTAACTAACGTATTATGTTGTTTATAATTATCAATAAATGTTGCATATTAAAAGGTAATAACAGTTGATGATCCGATTAAATATATAATACAATATACAATTATTTTTGTACTAAGTACACGTTTTCTAGTCCAGCATTGAATTTAAATTAGGTATGTAACTTACAATACTCAGCAGTTAACATGGTTGCAATATTTAGGTTCACATCTCATACTATATTTACCTTACAAAACATTCATTTCCTCAACCCTTCCCCCTCTTACTAACAACCCCCCTCCTTATACGGAAGCTCAAAGCTCGTGACAAGCTCTACAAGCCCAGTAATGACACACAAATAATGATAAGTTCGCGTGCCATTCGGTTAGCTACATTCCCCGATGTCGACGTCACAACTTCACTGTCGATATGAACAAATGAACACGACACCGTTACGCGGCTGTCAGTGAGAGGACGAGCCGTTCCTGCTTGTAGCAGGAGTCAATGAACACACGTGAGAAGTAAAGAGAGAGAGAAGTAATCAACACTTCAGCAGGAACTTTATTTCAGAATGATCTACAGTCTATAAATGAATTCATGACATAATGTAAAATTAGGCTTTTCATAAAAAGACTAGGCATGTAAGCTTATTATAAAATATAATGTCACATCATTTTATTCCACTTAAGAAGGGTATTAGCTTATTTATTTAGTTCAGTACGAAGCGACTAAGTTAAATTCAATCAGGAATCAGAGTTTTGAAGACTCAAGAAAGGTAATAGTTTTTTTTTTAATTTCAGTTAAGACGATCCTCTACCGCGCCAGAAAACATCCAAAAACATGGATTTCGCGCATCACTCCACAGCGTTTATTGTTATGTTAAATATAATAATCAAAAGATATTGTTGAAGATAAAAGTACAACCTACAAAATGCAAGATGCAGAATTTTAAAATTTTGCTTTAAAATCGAAATATGTTAATTTGAATTTTGCCAATTTTTGTTATTTTTTGAACACCAATATCTTCTATTTTAAAACGAATTTAAAATATTCGATCGGTTGTTTCACAGATCCAAGCCATGTTGACAACATTAAAATTTGAAGTTAATTCACTTATAAATAAAAGCTGTACAGTAATGCGCGGAAACCCTCTTTTTTACAAATATTGCAGTTTTTTTTACAAATATGTGTGCCAAAATTATTTTTTCCCTTGAAACATAAATTATTTGTTATTTTTATGTTTAACAAAACAATAAACGCTATAGAATAGTGTGCGGAATCAATGATTTTGACTGTTTTCTGCCATGGGTAGAGCAGCACCTTAAGAGTTTCTAGCAAAAGCCTCGGCATATTGTGTAATAATATAATACTCGTATTATATGCCGAGATATTCAGAACACAACTAGGCGTTTTATAAAACGACTAAAGTGTTTTATAAAACGATTTTAGCCTGCTACGTATACAATGGGCTACTTGCATGATTTTTTGTATTAAATATTTTTTAAGAAGAGATCAAAACTTGGGACCCGTATTTTTAATTTTCACCAAATCAACAGGCCCAAAAAAATTAATGAAATATGTGATTTAACGTAGATTGCTGCTATATCTTCTATACAAATTAGTGACGTCACAGCAAAATATCTTTCTCGATTTACTCAAAAACATATAATTTTCTATATCAAATTTTTATTTTTAACAATACTTTAGACATAATATTAGGTTTATAGTGATAAAAATCTTATTTTCAATACCATGCAACCATACATTAAACCGAGTGTGATGTTAGCAGTCAACAACTTCTGGGTACTAATGGTTGTTTAAAATAAATAAAATTTAAACTGGAATGTGTACCTAATTGGATTCGAACCTGAGTTTTCAATAAGATAGTCGGTCACGTTACGCGTTCATTTTTGTGTTGTTTAATGTTAATATTAATATTCATTACAATTTTCTCTCTCTCGTAATTTCTAGAATCTTGATGAGCCAATATGTCGATAGTTATTTCGCTGAGTAAATAAAAATTGAAGTATTGTCTGCGGCCTGTGCTGTCAATTGCACACTTGTACCGGGGCTGATAACAGAGATAAGATATCGAAATATCACGATATCGACATATAAAACCTCTTCACATAATAGTATGTAGATATCACCATTTTTATTTTCCACTTTTGCTTTTACATTACAAAAGACTTTGTTCAGCATTAATTAGGTATATTCTGGGTTCTGAATTATTTGTGTTCAGTGTTATTATTTTATTTTATAGGTCATTATGCGAATCCAGAGGTACTGAAATTTCTTTAAGAAAATATTTCTGATTCGTAATCAGCATATCAAACTGTAAATGCCTACCTCCTAAAATCCAGCATAAAATGTACCAACGTAGCGAGTGTTTTGTGGCCAGTAGAATGGTAACATTTTATTACAACAAGGATTTATTAGAGAAAGAATGGATCTACAGATGTGTCTGTGTAAAATTTTGATTAAAACATTGTACATGATATAAAAAATTTAAATTAAAAAAAAATTCCAATTTATGCAAACTTTACACGGATATGTCTCATGATAGAATTATAAGTAAAATTGCATGACACAAATAACAGCCAATGAAAGAATTGATTTCAATAATAGTAAACATGATTATATAAAAAAGAAAAAATATTTTACTAATAGCTTGAGATCTTAACTGAAATTATTAAGCTTTACTGTTTACTGTTAATGTTTACTTAACTTTACTGTTATGTTATGTCAGTTTAACATTAAATTAAAAATTGGTAAAATTGTCATTTTGAATGTAAATAAGCAACACTCAAAAAAATTTCCGGAAGAAATTAATGCACATGTAATATTATAAGTGATTATTTCATTAATGTCAAAATAATACAGTTTAAGTGTCACAATTTTTAATATCATCAAAGGATAATCATGAATATAGCTTCAATGGTTTTATCAAATTTTATCGCTAAGAAACTACTGTCATCTTTGAACAAATAAAGCATTATAATTGGAAAAAATGATTTGTATAATGCAATAATCCCTATGAAAAAGCAAATCATATAAACGCAGTTGTCATTTAGCAAATAAATTAAAATTTATATATAGCACTAAAATATAAAAAATTAAGATAGCTTGTATATTAAAAATTCCTGCGAATAAACTACGCCTTTACTTGCATGTCAAGGATCTATTTTTACCCAATGACGCACTTCATCCACAAATTAAATATTATTTAAAAATACGTAACAACCCTTATGCAAATTTATCCTCCGTTTTTTTATCAACAAAATCGCCAGATTTGCACAAATACAAACATCAGCCCGCATTTATGAATGAATATTTCATGGCCCTCTAATTGTAATGCGTGTACGTGCGCCACTAACATCTCTTTTATTTAAATCAGCCCGGGAGAATTTAATAATAACAAAGACCGTCAGGATAATTTTAATGAAATTCTTTGCGGATAAAGTAGTCGCGGCAGTAGTACGCAGAGGACGCACATTGTAAAGTTGAGTTGTGTGAGCCGGGCTTTTACGATAAGTTCCCGGCGGGGCTGCTAGAACTCCTAACCTATATTGTCGACTAGTCCAAACGTTCACCCCACGAACGCTGATTCGGAGGATTATTTTACTTCGGTGCAGACGAATCACACGGAATAACGCTAATTATATTAAGAAACTATGTTTAAGGTGTTGCAGTAAAAGAGAAAAAATTCCTGCTGCCTTTCAAATAATTGTTAGGTTTTAGTTAAAGAATTTTTTAAGCAAATTGAGACATGAATTTTAATTGTTACTTGTTACTTAAAAATCTGATGTTTTGTTTGTTTTTGTTCCTGAAAACTAAATAAGTTCAAGCTTAGGACAAAATTTAATACTCCTGCTGTTCTTTATTTTGTACATTATACATTGAGAACCATTGATTAACCCTTCTTTTTATTTTATTGAATACCTTTTAAGAATAAATAATACTAAAAAAATTACAACAGATACGAATATAGAATAATAATTTATTAACAAATTCTTGAATGATACATAAGAATAACAAATAAATATAAAATTTCAGAATAATATAAAGAGCAAAACAATTTTTTTCATTTTTATAAAAATGGTATAACATGGTGATATAACTACATAATCAAATAAAAAAGTGTTCATTTAGTTGCATTATTGAACGAATAATTTATTAGACAATTAGAAGATATTGATATTTTACAATTCCTGCTATAATAAAAATCATAGCTTCAATTATTTATTAGAGACTCAAATTAATAATATCATTTCGTGACAGTTTGGAATAGAAAATCGAGTTAACTCCTTTCTGTACACTGTCCTGCTGTCACAGTTCCTTATAACTTTAATTTATATTTTTTGTGAGAATTAGTTACTGTTATTTAAACAGTTTAATGATATTTTGGCTGTGAAATGATTTTTGCAAGTCCTGCTTTCTACGTCTACTCATTGATACCCTGAAGAAAACCAACTTAATGCTATTCACACATCTACCTACATTATTTTGTAAATATAATTAATATATTGCAGGAATAATTTACCAGATACTTAAAAAAAAGAATAATAATTGATTTTGGCAATTCCTGCTATCTAAATCTACTTGATTACTTGTTAACCCTTCTTAGAAATCTACGATCACTGTCCTGATATAACAGTTTCTTTAAATAGTATTACATATTTTTTTCAGACTAATTATTTTTATTAAACTTCTGCTATTTTTCCCTACTCGTTGGTATCCTGCTGAAAATCATGTTAATTCTATTTATAAAGCTACGTTCACAGTCCTGCTGTAGCAGTTTTATATAAAAGTCATATTTTTATTGGACGAATAATTTGTCATAAATATTATTATTATTTAGGCAGTAAACTGATTTTTTCAGTTCCTGCTGTCTTAGTCTATTTAATGATGTTGGTACAGATCGACTCAAACAATTTTCGTACACTGTATACAAACAGTATAATTTATATTAATTGTAGGAATCATTTATCAGGTACTCAAATAAAAGGGTATTGATATTATGGCTAAAATCTAACTGATATTTACAGTTCTTGCTATCTAAGTGTAATCGAGTCAACCCTCTTCAGGAATATAAGGAATTCAGTCCTAATAGCAGTTTATAATATAAGAACTACATTCTTAGATAATGCATCGTTTTTTTAGGGGATGACCACCCCAAACATTTTAAATAACAACCTCTGTCGAGTTTCATCTTATTTTAAGAGTACCTAATGAAAAAAACACATCCCCATAAACCAAAACCCGATATCTTAATCTTTCAAGAATATAATTTTAATTGTAATGTTTTTTGCACAGAAACAGGAAAACTGTTTAACTAATTTCTAATAACAGTAAGAATTTTTGAACGGACATTTTGTTATATTTTCACCAAAACTGGATTTAGAGGGTTTTGATTCTAGAGGATTCACTTAAAGGTTATTTGCTTTTCCTGCTACCTGAGCCAACTTAATGATACGTAGATCGAGCCAATAAATTTCAGGAATATAAGAAGTATACTGTCCTAATAACAGTAAGATTTTTTGAACGAACATTTTGGTATATTTTCATCAAAACAGGATTTAGAGGGTTTTGATTCTAGAGGATTCACTTAAAGGTTATTTGCTTTTCCTGCTACCTTAGTCAACTTAATGATACGCAGATCGAGCCAATAAATTTCAGGAATATAAGAAGTATACTGTCGTCATAACAGTAAGAATTTTTGAACAAACATTTTGATACATTTTCACCAAAACTGGATTTAGAGGGTTTTGATTCTAGTCTAGAGGATTCACTTAAAGGTTATTCCTGCTACCTGAGTCAATTTAATGATATGCAGATCGAGTCAACAAATTTCAGGAATATAAGAAGTATACTGTCCTAATACGAGTAGATAGAGAATTTTTGAACGAACATTTTGGTATATTTTCACCAAAACTGGATTTAGAGGGTTTTGATTTTAGAGGATTCACTTAAAGGTTATTTGCTTTTCCTGCTACCTAAGTAAACTTAATCGAGCCAATAAATATCAGGAATATAAGAAGTAACTGTCCTAATAACAGTAACAACATGAAGTATCTTGGTGACAGCGTCCACATAACCTCACTGACCTGTCACGTTGAGCAGGGACATGTTGGCTGGTGCGGGTCACAGTCACTGGTGCCAGGGGCACCGCGTCCTCTCACCGCATGATGCACAGCACAGCCACTGCACTCACACTGCACCGCACTGGGTCGCGTCTCCTGCGATGTCGTACCTAGTGCCCGCTCTGCCGCGCGCTGCGGTCAGGAGACTGAGCGGCCATCATCGCCGCCGGCCCGGGGCACCAAGCGCACGCGCAGTGCGAAGTGACGTCACGCACCCGGCGATCGAAACGGCTCGATGCAGGGGTGACATCTGTAGCCGAGCCGAGGAAGCAGGAGTTTGAATTGTTTCAAGTTGTTGTTTGTTTCATTCCTGCTAAAATTACTGGAAAAAGCTCGAACACAACCCGCGACGCATATAGTAGATCTGGTTGTACCATTAACTGCATGGCACAACAATATATAACTGGAATTGGTTGTTTCAGTCCTGCTAAAATATTTACTGGAAAAAGCTCGAACGCAACCCGCGACGCATATAAGTAAATCTGGTTGTACCAACAGAAATAACTACGCAAAGCACGATTTTGAATTGTTTTCAAGTTGTTCACTGCAGGCACAAAAATATTTTACTGGGATTGTTTGTTTTAATTCCTGCTAAAATTACTGGAAAAAGCTCGAACGCAATCCGCGACGCATATAAGTAGATCTGGTTGCACCAACAGAAATAACTAAGAGTGGGCTCGGGTGGTGCAAGGCCCACACAGTGATCTACCCAAAAATGTTACAATATTTGAATTGTTGTCAAGTTGTTAACTGCTAGGCACAACTATATTTAACTGGAATTGTTTGTTGTAATTCCTGCTAAAATAACTGAAAAAGCTCGAACGCATATAAGTAGGTCTGGTTACATCAACACAAATAACTACTAACAGAGACGTAACTAAGAGTGGGCTCGGGTGGTGCAAGGCCCACACAGTGATCCACCCAAAAATGTTACAATATTTGAATTATTTTCAAGTTATTAACTGCTTGGCACAACTATATTTAACTGGAATTGTTTGTTTCATTCCTGCAAAAATTACTGGAATAGCTCGAACGCAACCCGCGACGCATATAAGTATGACTGGTTGCACCAACTGAAATTACTACTAACGGAGACGTAACTAAGGGTGGGCTTGGGTTGTCCAGGGCCCATCCAAAAATGTTAGAATATATTTACATTAATTTACAGAAGAGATACTTATTTACAATATTTAATAATACCTTACATAATACTGTGGCTGGCCTCCCCGTAGATTTCCAAAAAAGGAGATTTATATTTTAACGTAAATACAAGTATCACATATAATTTTTGTTTTCTGATTAATTAGTTTTCAGCCAGTCGACATTTTTAATTTTATTTTGTCCTTAATGTTGAAAGTAGGCTTTATACGTTTATTTTTAGTAGATAAAGAAAAACTGTAACATCAACTGTAGATAAAGTTGGCAAATATACTAAACAAAGTAACACAAAACACAACAACGATCTTGCTAACGCGATCGCAACAATTAATTGAACAATTACTACTTTTATAATATTTTAAAATATCTGTGCGATCTACCACTACGAATTCGTTATGCCTTGTATGTGCTTGCATGTTCGTTGTTCGTTATACATGCTGTAAATGAGTGATTTTTTTTTTGTAAAAGTTGAGTGTTGAATGTTCATTTTCAATTTGTATTTGAATTTTAAGGAGAGCTAGTAGGTCGCAAATATGAAGCGCTCGGCTAATATTACTTTTTTTTTGAAAAACTATTAAATTATAGTATCAAAATAAATTAAACCCTGGTGACCCCTCAAATTTAAAAATCTAGCGCCGCCACTGGCGGATAGATATAGATATAGATTTATTACTGGTAAATGTTGTATTTTTGGATAGATATAATGCATTAACTTGTCAGTCTGAGTGCTCGTGCAATCTTTATCTATGCATACATATTTGATACCATATTCAACTGGGTATTATTTTTCTACTAAATTAATTTCAGGAGAAACTAAGTCACATTTCGGCTCGCTTACTCCTGTAATTTTCAAAACAAAAATTTTATTATAAAAAGTGTAGTCTACTTCAATTTTTTAATGGGCCACCCTTGGCCCACCTAGTTAATAGTACATATCCTAACTAAAAATTGAATAACAAATGTTCATATTGTACAACGATTGTAGACAAAAGTATTGTGTATAACTCATCTGAGAAATGTGTTTAGTGTCCTCGAGAATTTTTAAGACATTTCGCAGCCTAGATATACAAACAACTATTTTTTGTAAATATTAAATTTAAATGTTTTTCGTGTATGATCACATATTAGATGTACCAGCAGGGACCTTAGCCAGTGAGCTTCTGTTTCAACTGAAAATATGAAGTACCAATTTTAATTTAAAAGATACCTACATCCATTTTTTTAAATCCAAATACGATCGTACAAAAATAGATATTCCGAATAAAATTTATATCACAATCCTTATCCTTATTCTTTTCCGAAAAAAATATTTAGTTTTTTAGTTTTCTTTTCCTATGTGGGACAAAAGTATAAATTCCCGAAGCAATACCGCGGTTAGAAAAGAAAAAAGTTGAACCGGCAAGCCGACAGGCACAACACAATAAACACTGCGTCAGTCTCCTGTCTACGATTCCAGGTCAAAGTTTCACCAGCGAAAACGGTCATCGACCCCTGCTGGCTGCTGTGCCTCTTCTTCCCTTTTATTTTTACACAGTTTATCCGCCGCAGGTGAAATAAACTTATGGAAATTACAAAAGCAGAGCGCCCTGAAATCCATACGTTTCACAAACAAAAACCTTCTTAATTATACGAGCACCAAGAGGATCACATTTATTATTTAACATGAATTCTGCTTTAAATACAATTTATTTCACGCGATTCTTGAATAGGATAAGCAGATTTTGATTTGTATAAATCTGTCAGAAATTCACCAAGCATGCATGGTTGTTGAACCTAGTAAACTTTTCCATGTTTGTAAGGTACCTAATTTTTATTATTATTGAAATTACATTAGTTTTAAATTACCTCTTTTCTTGCCCTCAAAATGATAATGTAATAATCTATCGCGTAATTTACTCTACTTGAGTGTGACTGCCTCACAGTTTTCGGTATAGAATAGACAGATTGTCAATTTCGTGCACAATTTTTGATAGTAATAATAAGTAGTATTCGACTTATTAAAATATGGAACGAAAAGAATATACTATTATTTTTTAAAATCGTCCAATTAAAGCGGGAATGTAGCTGTATGAGAAAGAGGTAAAACAGTGCTCTACGGTTTGTATAATATTGAATCTAATACTAACGTAAGATCATTGAAATTTTTTTACGACAATATTTAATATTCATTCTACAGTGCGACGCATCGATTTTTCCAAATTTTTTCATAGTATTGTTTTAAAAAAATGCCGAATAAAGAGAAAAATACTACTTTTACATGTTTAATTTAGGGCATTTTAAATACAAAATCTATTAAAATTCATGCGTCGCACTGTAGGTAACATGGTAACATGTTATACAGTATATAAATAACGCGTTTGATTATTTCGTTTGTCTTATAAATACAATATCATACAAATACGATACCACTTTTAGAGCGCGTTCGCTATTGCTGCCTTTGTTCGACACACTAAATCTGTATATACGAGTATCTCTCCTTTTTCTCGACGAAATCATGGACAGCTACATTCCGGCCTTAAAGATTTTTAATATGTCACTGGATTGAAGATTACATAGTGGATATCGGACCATAAATGACATAAAATTAAATAAATTTATGAAATTCATAATGGAAAAATCTGACGTGGCCATCACACAACCTTCCGCCGTATCTAGACTTTAAAGCTTTAAACATAAATGTATACGTACAATCCGGTGCCCATTTTAAATATACAAATAAAAATCTAAAATATTTAAACACAGAAATTAGTATCACCTAAATTAAAAGATTCATTCACACGAAAACTCTTCTGTGTTGAAGCAATCCTCCGTTCAGTTACTACATTTAATATCTTACTTATGACTTATAGCGCTAGTATGTTAACTTGTCACCCATCTCACGCAGAAACAAAAATCAGCCGAACATGGATTACAAGATTTCAACGTTTTATCTGATAAATTTATTTTCTAAATTTTACTGCAGTTCTTTAATGCTACCAGATAAAGACAACATTTTTATAACGTAAGTTGCAAATAACTTTGCCTCTTATTCTTATTACAAATAAATACTATATTTATCCAAATTTATATAAATTTTTGACAATTATCTTTATCAATCTTCAAAAAATATCACTTCCGGTGAAGATATTTGTACCAAAATCTAATAAGCTCTTCCTATTCGTATACAATTGTAAAATACCAAATATCAAAATTTTTGGGTAATTCGTATTTGAGTTATACGACATCCGGCATCGGCCCGGACCACACACATAGACACACACACACGCACACACATACACACATACATACAGACATCATCGAGAAACTATCAAAAATGAGTTGTAAGGACCCTAATTCGTGCTCATCCACTTAAAACTCACTACCCGAATTTTTGCATGATTCCAATACCTTCCTTTACAGGTAAGCGGAAGGTAAAAAGTAGTGCAGCTAAAACTGTTTGAAGAAACTTAAAGATTAAAATGAAAATCGTATAACACAAATAATAGTCCAAGAGCTAGCGACCAAATTAGTGTGGAAGCCTAATCCGGCCACTTAGGACTGGCAGACTGGAAATTCCATCTTCAGTACATATGCAAGGCCCAAGCCCTTCAATTTCACGACTAATAAAATATCCACATTAATTTAACCGCTAGCTATCCGTCTATAACAGCCAATGGAAGAATTGTTTACAATAATAGTAACCATGATTGTATAAAAATTTAGCTTGAGGAACTTAACTGAAATTAATAAGCGGAAACTTTACTGTCATATGTCAGTTTGACATTAAATTAAAAATTGGTTAATTTGTCAATTTGGGTGTATAAATAAGTAACTAATAAGTTAAATAATATATATTTATTAACTTAAATACAAAAGTAAATATTTGAAGTTTCTGGGAGCACACAATTTGGACAAATATAGTTTTGCCAAAGTGTAGTTTGACCAAAAATAATGAAGCCAAACTGTAGTTTAGTCAAACTGTAATTTGTTCAACTGGAATTTTGTCAAACCGTAAATATGTCAACCCGTAATTTAGCCAAACTGGATTCTAGACAAACTGTAATTTCACATTCCGTAATTTGACCAAACCGCAACTTCGACTAATATTATATTGTCAAATCGTTTTCAGGTAAACCCTAATTTAGTCAAAACTCAACTATACCTATCTTTCCAACTGTATTTAAAGACATAGTTGCGTTTTGGCTAAATTACGGTTTATCTGAAAACGATTTGACAATATAATATTAGTTGAATTTGCGGTTTGGTCAAATTACGGAATGTGAAATTACAGTTTGTCTAGTTTACAGTTTGGCTAAATTACGGATTGGCATATTTACGGTTTGGCAAAATTCCAGTGGAACAAATTACAGTTTGACTAAAATACAGTTTGGCTTAATTATTTTTGGTCAAACTACGCTTTGACAAAACTATATTTGACTAAATAAGCAGACGCCGAAGTTTCTATTATAAAAGAATTCAAAAATAAAGCGGCGGTGTCATTGCGATTTTCTTACTCGTGCATTAATTCATGTCCTGTCATGTCTATTCCAACAACCTATTGTTGAAAAGAACTAAAAAAAAATTCCGGAAAGAATTAATGAACATTGTGATATTATACATAAATGATAATTTAAAATAAAATTCTTCTAGTTCCGTAATCTGTAAATTGAACACGATACAATTAATATAATATTATTATATGCAGTATATTGTGAATCACTCTATTTTATTGTGTGTGCGGTTACTAGCGTCCACTTACTCATGGTTGTTAGTGGAGAGTACACCACACAGGAAATTTTTAAATGGCACGCATACCTGACTAGATTCGAACCTGAGCTGAGCTGTTAGAAATTCAATCACATAATGTACTGAACAATCCGAACCATTTTATATAAAATAAAACAGATTTTATTACAATAAGCCCAGGAACACAAAAATATTAACAAAGCATACTTATTACTGGGCAGTAGAACTTTGAAAAATACGATAAATACTAAAGCTGTAATGAAACCGTATTTGATCTTTTATAATTAAACCAATATTTTTCTTCATCACCCAACCTCTTAATTAACCCGCAGTAACCTTTCGCGTAACAAAACCATTCAAACCGTTGTTAGTTTTCAATTACCACTCCATCATCAGCTCCTGCAACGGTCCCCCTTTCCCCGATTCCCCCCTGAAATATAAATGACCTACCGCCCTAACATCCTTCCGGCCTACTGCGCCTGCGTCGACAGGTGCAAATGCATCGGGCAGGTTTGGAGGTCAGAGGTCAGTGACCTGCACTTGCAGGAGTAGTGCAACGCCAACTGCAATTTCCGCCATATTAGATCAATATCAGGAGGGCAAGAAGAAAAATGATAAAGAGGATTACTTAGATAATTTTTTGTTCTTTTGCACTAAGGTATCTCGGGTTTTTGCTGGTACTTATCGGGAGCTTAGGGATTTGCAGGCGCGGACTTAGAAATATTTTATTTAAGGACCTTACAAACATACATGGGTATCTATTTCGCATGTTATCCAACTTGGTTGTGGCTGCCTCAAATATTGAAAGTAGGGCTGTCGATTATCAAAATTTTTGATCGATCTTCGATAGTCAGATTTGATCGATTAAATCGATCGATCGATCTAGGTCCAATAGGTCAGATCGATCTCAACGATCTAATCAATCTGATCGTTCTGATCCATCAAGTCGATTAAATTATTAGATCGATCTAATTATGGACTGTACGGAATATTGCAGGACTGATAATGTTATAAATGAATTTTTGTAGGTATTATTTGTAAATAAAATAATATTTTTAATTTTTTTGTTAATTACAAAAATTAGATCGTAATAATAATAATTTTTTTTATTTCTGTCAGACATCAATACAGATTTATACAAAAAGTCAGGTTAAAATTAAGATCAATCAGATTTATGTATTTTCGCAGCCCTAATTGAGAGCCATCGGAATTGATTATATGTATAGATATTAAAACGTGTGTGCAGTTACCAGCTGTCAACTCACTTGCTCACTTATAGTAAGTTAATGTGTACTTAAATGGATTTAAAGCTGCCTGGGATGTCAGAATTTTTGCTAGTTGATATTCTATTTGGTTCTAAATTCTTTAAAATCTTGTATGTTTCTAATATGTACGAGTATATGTTGTTCGAAAGTAAACAAGAATTTAGTTCTACTAATTTTTGCTAAAAAAAAATCAGTGATATTAATAATGTCGTTTGGGGCAGTAGCTGCACGGGTTTAAGCACAGCTTTTCGCATGTTATGACGTATAGGAACACGTAGTTCCATGGTTCAAGTCGCTCGGTCGGCAGTGTGTGATTGTCGGGAAATTGTTAAAAAAATATTGCAGTTAAATCTCTCTCGGAAGCTTCAAGCTGACCACTTGATCCTTCTAAATGTAGTCCTACTTTCATAAGAATCTCTTCGCTGCCGCTTTGGCTTTTAAATATCGTCGCACGGATTGAGATTTGACTGCTTCAAGACGAATCGGTCTAGAGGTGGTTGGATTCCACTAAAATAACCTTTGCCATTCTATAATTAGGAGTTAATTATGTTGAATGGTTACCATCAAATTAAATGAAATAAAATATTCTCATGGTAATTAATAATTACTTTATAACCCTTGGACATAAAGTACCTAGCACATTATATTTTTCGTATTACAGATACCAAACAATAATTCATTCGGAGGAAGATATAAACATATTAACAATTTTATCAATGATATTATTTATATTTCATTTTCTCGCCGACTTATGGGCGAATATTCTGATAAAGAAATGAAGAAATAAATTCTGGTACTCCCCTGGTTTTCAGGATTGAGATAAAGCTGCATAAAATCCCCGGAGTCGTATCTGTGATAATATGGAACGTATGTAAATTACAAGATGTCAACCACGACGTATAAAACAAAAGGAACGGTTTTACAGCTAAAATTTGGTGGTTGTTTCCTTGTTTCAGTGCTTTTGTTAGTATTGCACCATTATTCATATAGTATTTGACAAATTAGTTCTACAAATTCATTCATCAAAAAGTTATGAAGGTAAAATAATATACTTTGTTTGCAGGAGATAATCTTATTTCAAATCTACCTATCTTGCCATTATTTTTTCTTTTTCTTACCAGACCAAAAGTAAATAATATACAGTTGGAAATGGAAATCCACTACTTCAAAGTGGGCTATTATTTTTTGCACTTTTACTTCGATTCTTGGAAATTAATTCTGAAGACATTTATAAATAAAACAAAAAAATCTTTTATTTTTATTTGCTTGATGTTAAGGGGCTTCTCTTACAGTAAAAATAAAAAAGTATTTTATAAATTACTCCCAACCTATTACACTTATAAAGCTTTTAAAAATATCATATAAAGACCAAGGCAGTAAAAACCTAACTACTATGTCGATTTTTTTAAATTGTTATAATTTTCATTTATAAACAATAAAGGAATAATAATTCTGAGAAAAACTCATTGTAACTTTGGTTGCATTGTTTCAGATTATTATATAAAATTTTCAAATAGTAGGTACTTGAATAATTTTTTAATAGTATATTATGTATCAAGTTTTATAACCGTCATTTTAGCTACGAGTTTTTTAAGAACGAGCGTAGCGAGTGTATAAAAACGAGTATTTAGAGAGATATATTTATTTTTTAAATTTTACTACAGTTCTTTAATGGTACCATATAAAGACAATTTTTGTATAACCTAAATTGTAAATAGCTATTTCCCTTATTCTTATTACATATAATACTATATTTATCCAAATTTATATAAATTTTTGACCATTACCTTTTCAAGCTTCAAAAAATATCACTTTCGGTGAAGATATTTGTACCAAAATGTAATAAGCTCTTCCAATTTATATACAAATGTTAAATACCAAATATCAAAATTTTTGGGTAATTCATATTTGAGTTGACCACATTCTTACGCACACACACACACACACAGTCATACATACGTACATACAGACATCATCGTGAATCTATCAAAAATGAGTTGTAAGGACCCTAATTCGTGCTCATCCATTAAAAACTAACTACCCGATTTTTAGCATGATATATACCTTCCTTTACAGGTATGGCGGATGGTAAAAACTGCTACAATATTTTTATTTCGGCTAATTTATTAAAGACCGGTACATCCATCCTCTCCCTCCATAAATCTTTATTTCCAACATATTACCTCGTCTATCCCTCTACCCAACCAAATGATGAAGATCACAAACCTCGTATAATTAGAATATTCTCTCTCCAGACAGGCGTTACCACCCAGGACCTACGGAGGCGTTCTCAAGGTTTGACTTCGTCCTCTCGGAGGAATGTGGCTCGCCGTGGAGGCAGAGGAATGTGGCAGACGCGGCGGCTCCGGCAGCGGCCTCTGGAGCACTGGGTCATGGACCGCCCACGCGAGGAAACTAGGCCGTGAACTTCACCGGAGTTTGTGCCCTCCGGAAACGGGGAGGATAGTTCTGCTGGATTGTAGTCGGTGCGTTTGAGGTTAGTACGAAGTTTGCCAAATTGGGAACTTATTACTAGAAAGTAGAAGTAATTAAACTTCATGGTTTTTTGTAATTAAGGATATTTAAGACGTGATATTTACATTCGTATTTTTCGCACTGCCAACTTGAGTGTGGCAGCGTCCAATTGTCAACTCACAGGTATTCTTGATTATTAGTGAAGAGTATTAGTATTCAAAGCTTTGTAATACTTGAAGTAAAAATACTTAAAGTATTACTTAAAGTACTTTATTCAAGAGGTACTTAATTTTCAAAAATCCCCCCATTCACGGCTAAGGGCTAAACACTAACCCAATCGGTTATAAAACTCTTGAGTAACATTTGTTATTTGGGCAGCTGTAATAGTTCCAGAGCCGTTTTGAAAATTTATTATAGTTATTGTTTATTTGTTTGTTATTTTGTAACTTTAATATAATTTTAAATATAATATATTTCAGTTAAATTGATTCCCTAATGTTCTATTTTAAAAAGAACGCTCTAATGCATTGCTGTCAAATTTGTAACCATGGATATGAAAAGTCATATGTTTCTTTGTTAAAATAAATTCACGGTATTTTCATACTGCCAATGCAATCTTACTATTAGTGAGTGTTCCAATTTATAAGACCAAACAATATAAAAATAAAATACTAGTATACCAAACCTACTTAATTTTGATACAAATATTTATGAAATTATTTTTTCTACTCCTGGTATTAAAACATCATTTAACGAACTGATTTCAATGACGCTAAATAACATTTTAAACAAACCTCGACAACGCGTGGTTTCGGCTGTTTTTAGTCACGGGCTGTACATAGCAACTAATATATTTATAATATAAAACAAAATCGTTCCGTTTATGAACTCGTCAATGAGTAATGTATCCAGATTAGTGTATGGTGTGAGGTTTGATACAAAGATCAATGAAATGTATGAATCAATGCAAAAAACCAAACCATGCACTAACTGAGATTCAAGACTTGGCACTGGGTTGATCACGACGCATTTCGATCATCCTAGATACATAAATAATATAAATTGTTTATTAACATTGCTACTGAAGCAGAGTTCTCTAAACGAATTTTCAATCAAACGAGCGTCTTTTTAGTGAGCTTCCTCTTGCTTGTCAAAAGTGCGAACGCAGCAAGTTGCTATAACCTTTAAATATTGTTTATACCTTGCCGCAGGCCACAGCCAAAATATTATCTTCAAAACAGCAGGGGCTAAAACGTCCTGGCCAAATCCTGCTCTTCCTGCATCAACGCGGCGCCACCGCCGACAGACTTAAACTAAAATCAATGCACTAACTCAAAACAACAACCCATTGTAAATATCGTCATACGTGGAAAGTGCTATTGAAACTTTCTTCTATTTTCTCTCTGGTTCCTGATAGATCGCCCGCTCCCTGCCTCCATTGCCCAGCAGGAGCAAAACAGGACACGCGCGACCAAGGATTGTTTACCGGAAGAGGATTTGGAACCGGAACTGCGACTTTAAACGTGAGTTATTGTTAATAAATTTGCGGGATATGCATTTAAGATGAAAAGTGTGAAATTGGGCTTCTTAGAAAGTGCATATTTCAGAATTAATTTGTCAGTTGTTTTGCACATTTTCAAACAATTTATGCCTTTTGAAGACAAGTATTTTTTAATTATTCGTAATAATTATTAATGGAACTTGTACGATTTACTCGTACATTAGTAGATAAATATAGATGCCGAATACCGAATATTATGTAGGACTGTCTGCCAAATAACCAAATATTAGGCGAATATTCTGCATCCTTTTGGTGCTAAATGATAAACTCTTACAAGGGTTGATGAGGCTGTTTTGAATGCAGATAAACTTTTTTTGCTCCCTAATTTGCCGCTTTTAAATTTTAATAACGAACAATTTATCATTTTTATTTTAATATTCTACCAGAAAAATATGGTATTAAGTATGTATCACTAAATATATGACAGGAGTAGACACTAGTGGCCTTTCTGTTTAGAGAGAGATAGAAAATACAGGCCAGTTTAGAGCATGCATTCTATGACGATAAACAACACACACACAGGGTAAACAAAAATGCAACAATTCTACAGTATTGCTAAGATAGAGAGTGTCAACTACTGTGTTTATATTGTACTTCGTGATATGTAGGTATTTATAAAAGTCAAGTTATAACTATAAGTACCTACATAAGCTAATGATTGTAAAGGGCTTACACATGAATATAACGTGATATATTGGAAAATAAAATAAAGAACATACTCTCCAGATCAAATCACAAAATAGCAATACATACAAGTTCAACCATATAATTAAACAACAACTATACCTAAACTATTTTTTCTATACGGTCGGTATTAAATGTACGTTTTTTTAGAATTCATTTGCTAATTTTAAAATGAACAAAATTGCTTCTTGTAGACCGTTGCTGATAGTGACGGTCTGAAAATATTTTCAGACCACTGCTTATAAAAATCTGTTCCAATAATCATTAATATTTGGTTTAATTTATATTAATATTACAATTTTCAATCAAAATTCTTTATAAGTGTCAAGATTGTTTAATTTATGTTAGTTGTATTCAAAATTTTAGCTTTCGTAAATTTTACGATATAGATGAAAAATCAAATTGTTGCGCATACTTCTGAAAGTAATTTCGCACACTTAGACTAGTTGCTGCGCTCGTGCTCAATCTGCAAAGGCTGCTTTCGGCTCTTGGTATATCAAGAACTATTGTTTCCAATTCTTAAAGCATCAATAAATCCTGCATGAATTCACAGACAGAAACAACGAAACCAGTTAAAAATTCTCGACAATCATTGAATCTCTGAGATTGCGTTAGGAACTATCACAAACACTGACTATGCATACTCCACTCTGCGGTCAAAGTTGGGTTTGTTCGCTGTGCTCTCGCACCGGGAAAATAGAAAAGTTCTTCTTTACGTTTGAAATTCGGATTCGGGATTTATTGAACTCGCGAGATTGTTTTGTTAAAGTTGTCGCGAACGCGGAATGGGAAACAAGTAAATTTATAGCGCCATGGAAAATAGTTTACGAGTTGTTTATGACAGAGAAATGTTGCGATAAACGGAAATAATAGCCATTTTATTATTGGTAATTGGTGCTAGTTGGTAATAGATTTATTTTATAGGCTGAAGAAAATAGTACTATTCTTGTACAATTTATTAGTAGAGTATTTAAATAAAAATGATGTATTAGTAATTTACCCTCGTAAAACGAGGTCTCGTAGACGAGATAGGTAATTTTCGAGACCAGATTTGGATTCCTCGAGTTATTTTACCCTCGGATATAAATTTTTACTATTCTGGTACAATTATGAATTAGCAATTTAAATAAAAATGATATATTAGTATAAAGAGTATTTGCCCTCGTAAAATGAGGTCTCGTAGTCGAGACAGAAAATTTTCGAGATCAGAATTGGATTCGTCGAGTTATTTTACCCTCGGATACAAATTTTTACAATTCTGGTATGATTATTAATAGAGTATTTAAATAAAAATGATGTATTAGTATACAGTGTTATTTACCCTCGTATAACGAGGTCTCGTAGTCGAGACAGGTAATTTTTGAAACTAAAATTTGATTCCTCAGGTTATTTTACCCTGTGGTAAAATAATACTAATACTATTCTGGTACGATTATTAGTAGAGTACTTAAATTAAAAATGATGTATTAGTATAACGAGTATTTCATCCTCGTAAAACGAGGTCTCGAAGTCGCGATAGGTAATTTTCGAGGCTAGAATTGGCTTCCTTGTATGTTTTTACCCTCGGGTAAAAACTTTCGCTGGTTTCCTACCATTAATAACAATGTTTATTTTATAGGTTTATTTATATTTTAAAAGTATGTTTAGTTGTTTAAAATTATTTTTATGTTACAGATTTGCAGTCCTGTTGTTATTACATCATTTGAAGGATCATGCGAGGGCCTAGTAATAAGAAAAGTGTAAGTTTGATTATATTTCATTATGAAACATGGTTCATTAATTTATTTTATTATTTATTTCAGCATGAACCCACGAAGAGGTCTATTGTCAACATTTTGAGGACCACAGTTGAGCCCGAATTAAAGTTATCTGCCAAAGATAATTAGGTAACATTATGACTTTAAAATTTTTATGAATCATTAATACATAAATCATTTATATCTTTGCAGATGTTTCAACACTTCAGCAGTGGCACAAATTTGAGAAACCCTGAGTCAAATTTTCTACTACGAGACTAGGTAAAATTGTTTATTAATTAATTTATATAAATACACATCTAATTTATTTTTTCTTGCATTTTTCAGACTTGTTCCGTTTGTAACATCTTTACCTCCAGCTGTAAGACCGGCATAGTCTGCTCATCCAGTTTCTGAGACTTGCGACCTGGTGCAGAATTACCGTTGAAGAAGGCCCAGTACTCCTCGACATCAAATGTAAGTGTTTCAATATTAATTACTTAATTTTCAACACTTTCACATACTTTATAACGTGTGTGCGTTTACCAGCCGTCAATTGACTGCTGATACTCATGGTAGTTTAAGTCATAGACGCCCAGTTTAAAAATTTTAGTAGGAAGCATTTTATAATAGTACAAATTTTCTACCTTTAATAATTAAGTAATTAATAATCTCGTTATTCGAGAGTCTCGCTGTCGAGATGGACAATTTTAGAGCACAAGGTTAAATTCCTTGAAATTTTTAAATCCTGTATACATATTTTTTGCTATTCTGGTACTATTATTAGTAGAGTTATTAAATAAAATGGATATATAAGTAAGAGATGTATTTCACCCTCGTAAAACGAGGTCTCGTAGCCAAGGCAGGTAATTTTCGAGACCAGAATTGGCTTCCTTGGGTGTTTTTACACCCAAGTGTAAATTTTCGCTGGTTTCCTACAATTAATAAGAGAGAAATTAAAAAGTAAAGAAAATTTGGCAGTGTAATTTTAATAATGAATTATTTAATTATTGGTGATATTAATGAAACGGAGTATAGCAATTTTCAGAAATTTTAAATGTCAAAGTTATACTGTTGGAAGGATTATTTTCTTTTCTTTTTTGTTGTTAATTAAATCATTTGTTATTTAAAGTTTATTTGTTAAATAATTTACTATAAATATATTATGCCTTTCACTCATTTGGGTTTGGCAGCTTCACTTATGTGAGTCATCGGTGCAGATATAAATTGATACCGTGTGTTTGGTTATCAGCTGTTAACTCATGGATAACTCTTAAGGTGGGTTTATGCTCACAAAATTTAAGAATATGAATAGTCTTAAAGTTAAAAGAAAAATTAGTCAGTTTATGCTGCAGAAGTATAAGGAATAAAAGGGTTAAGAATTATTTCTCCAGCATAAAATCATTGATATTAATAATATTGTCCGTGGTAGTAGCTGCACGGGT
The DNA here is from genome assembly GCA_947534325.1 of Agonum fuliginosum. Classification (NCBI taxonomy): domain Eukaryota; kingdom Metazoa; phylum Arthropoda; class Insecta; order Coleoptera; family Carabidae; genus Agonum; species Agonum fuliginosum. Next base: position 2,579,831 of record OX384034.1, on the reverse strand, counting down.
TTAAGCACAGCTTTTCGCATGTTATGACGTATAGGAACACGGAGTTCCATGGTTCAAATCGCTCGGTCGGCAGTGTGTGATTGTCGGGAAATTGTTAAAAAAATATTGCAGTTAAATCTCACTCGGAAGCTGACTACTTGATCGTCCTAAATGTAGTCCTAGTTGCATAAGAATTTCTTCGCTACCGAATATTTAGCGAATATTCTGCATCCTTTTGGTGTTAAATGATAAACTCTTACAAAGAATATGAATAGTCTTAAAGTTAAAAGAAAAATTAGTCAGTTTATGCTGCAGAAGTAAGAATAAGGAATAAAAGGGTTAAGAATTATTTCTCCAGCATAAACCAATGCATATGTGATAACTATTTTAACTTTAAAACTATTCTTATTCTTAAATTTTTGAGCATAAACCCACCTTTAGTTTTTATTGGAGAGTTGTTACACTACAGGATAGATTTTTGTGCAGATAATCCTGTATAAAATATTTTCAGGATAAAAAAATAGTACTTATCACATGTAAATAAATGATTTGTGGTTCCTAGGTATTCGATGTGAACAAGCCAAGCAGTCTTCGAAGGACATGGAAGAATTTTCTGCACATGACATCAACTACGAGAGTCGTCGAGGGATTACACTGAACTCAACATACATCGTGGGACTTTACGCAGGCGACATCAACTCCAGCACCCTTCCAGAGACTTAGTGATAAGTGAATTATCAAAGATAGTTTTGCCAGTATTTTCCCTTTGCGTGAATCATTCTTTAACTCGAAATAATATTTAACATAAATAATAAAGACTTAATAATGTCTTGGGTTCAATTCCCAATGACCATGTGAATATGATCTCAACAATTAATTTTAACTTACTTAGATTATAGTTTGCAAAGAATAAACCACATCGTCTTTACTTTACTAGTACTTTAGTACAGATTAAGGGATAAACGGAATTTAAATGAAACTAGTGACATTATTGACTTTAAAATATTTTAATTGAGAGGGGTGATAGTTTTGCCTTTTGTTGTTTGTTTGCCATGTTCTATTGGCTTTCTAAACAACGCCCGCAGGTTAGGGTTGCACTTAAAGACTTATAGCTTTTCAAATTTTTTTTGACAGTATGTTAAGTGAAATATATCAATTTCATTATTACATTTTCTTTCATAATCGTTAAAAATGAATCATAGCCTATTAAATAGTGGTTTACTCCTTGTTTAATGGTCCTTTTAAAAAATAAATAACGTATTTTTTTTACAAATGTATGCATTTCATACAAAAATAGATCAAAATATTGTGTAAATTTTTTGCATATCTTGCATATTTCAATATTTTTTGCATATATTTATTAAAAACGCATATAACTGCATATTTTATACCTTTTAACCCAAAATTTCAATTTTTTATAAATTAATTATGTATAAAATTTATAATAGCTCAAATTTGATACCACCTATAGTAGTATTTACATTTTTATATTAAAGGCATGTATTGACACAAGTCGTATTCCAGAAATTATACGTTCTTTTGTTTATTTTATATGATATTTTTGTGCATTGTTGACAAAATGTAGTATTTTTCTGATTTATAAAAATAAATTATTAGTAAAAATGAATAAAATTATGTTGCATATCTGCATATGCATGCATATATTTGTAAAATATTGCATATTTGTTTAATTTTGTGCAAAAATTGAGCATATTTTGGCCATTTTTCAATGCAGCATATTGCATGCATATTTTGATCATATTTGCCTACATATAATCCGCACTCTAGTTATCAGTATAAAGCTTACTATATGTGCAGATTTTACAATTAAGACTTGTAATAACATTTGTCAATAAAATTCAATAATTGTAATGTAACAAAATGTAACTAATCATTTATTGTATTTCTTACAGGGCAAGTCATTTCATTATGTTATGTTGTAATAAAAATATAAATCTTGTGTTGTATATAATTATTATATGTTTTTTGTATATGTGCTGGTGTTCGAGAGAGATGATTGAGTAAGTAAATGAGTTTGCATATTTGGGTTGTGTTATGTCTTTTGGTTGAATGATTGACTGGAAGATCGAAAGAATAATGTCCGCTGGTTGTAAAATGCATTAGATAAGTTTGTATGAAATGTGAATGTTTGAAGGGATGCTTGTTTGAATTTATTTAACTGAGCGTTGAATGCAGAATAAATTTATGTGTGAAGAATGTAAATCATGACTAATGTGGTTGATATGTTGTACTACATGAATGTTCAATAAATGACTTTGACGCCTTGTGAACAACTGGATTGAAATGACTGATGATTTGTTGCAAGTGCAAATGATTCCAAGTGGAATGAATAAATAGGATAATGAAAGTAGATGTGTAAGAATAACGATTGCTTGTTGGTTGAGTTTCAATGTGTGGCAGAGTTCGTACCAAACCAACTTCGGAAATGGTGTGATATTTGTGCATGTAGCATATGTTTCTGTGCGAAAGTATTGTATAATTAACTTATGTATTTTTGTACATTATATACTTATGTAAAATGAATAAAAAATGAACAGTCTTTATTTATTTTCCCATGTTTCTTTAAGTTTTTATTAAAATTAGTTTTGTTGAATTAATTTTTTTAATTAAATGTAAACTCTTTGAAAAAATAAATTATTCTTAAAATAATTAACTAATTTATTATATTTCAAACCTATTATTGTCCTACGTCCCGTTATATAGGGTAAAAATTAAATTTTTAGGGGTGAAATCGATCAAAATGAGACTAGTGCTGCCATCTATTGGTAGGGCGTCCCATAAGTTTTTGTTCAGTAGGCCAGAAAAACATGCTTGTTGAGCAATTTTGAAGCAAAATTACAACTACGCTAGGAAAATTTTAAAGTGCTTATAACTCGTAAACTAAGGGTAGTAGGATAAAGAGGGGTAGTTTAACCTCTCAATTGGGACCCGCTGAATCCAAATATTCTCCCGGTTTTGTCGTGCAACCCTTAGTTTTGGAGATATTTGCAGTTTAAAATTTTCCTAGTGTAGTGTCAATTTTTTTGACGATTTTGCTAGTAAAATTGCAACTACGCCAGGAAATTTTTAAACTGCAAATAACTCGAAACCTAAGGTTGCACGTCAAATTGGGGTACGTATTTGCATTCAGTGGATCCTAATTAGGGGTATACGATACAAACAATCTATGAAATCAATGTATTTTTAGTCGATTTTGGTGAAATTTTCTTGACTTTAAATAATTATTATCTCGTAAACTAAAGGGCTAAGGGCAAAAAGTTAAATACAAAGGATGCCTAACTTTCCATTCTCTATCTGTCTGTATATAGATAAGGCCGTTTTGACCAACTTTTAATTATTTTTTTGATCTTCCACCATTCATGTTCTCCTAATACAAATTTCGTGATTTTTGTTCGATTCAAATCTGCAGTCGAATGAGGGTGAAAATTTAAAAACGCGATTACGTAAAAACTAAGGGTTGGAGAGTGATTTACGGGTCATATTCGTACTCTACGCGTTGAAATACACTAGTATGCATATTGCCACCCCTAAAAGATCATTAGCACCGAGGATATTCAACCCTTATTTGTATCTTCGGTACTAAGGGTCGTATCGAACAAATCTACATTACATTCGCTAGGGGATGAAAAACTGAGCATCTTTTACATTTAACTTTTTCCTCTACGACCCTTAGTTTAAGGGTTAATGACTATGTTTAGACGACTTTTTCACCACTTTGATTGCTCATAACCCTTAAACTAAGGGTCGTAGAAGAAAAAGTTAAATGTAAAAGGTGCTGAGTTTCTCATCCCCTATCGAATGCAATGTCGATTTTTTCGATACGACCCTTAGTACCGAAGATACAAATAAGGGTTGAATATCTCCGGTGCTAATTAACTTTTAGGAGTGGCAATATGCATACTGGTGTATTTCAACGCGTAGAGTACGAATATAACTCCTAAATCACTCCCCAACCCTTAGTTTTTACGTAATCGCGTTTTTAAATTTTCACCCTCACTCGACTTGAATTTTGAATCGAACAAAAATCACCAAGTTTGTATCAGGAGAACATGAATGGTGGGAGATCAAAAAAATAATTAAAAATTGGTCAAAACGGTCTTATTTATAGACAGGCAGATAGAGAATGAAAAGTTACGCATCCTTTGTATTTAACTTTTTGCCCTTAGCCCTTTAGTTTACGAAATAATAATTATTTAAAGTCAGCAAAATTTTACCAAAATCGACCAAAATTAAGTTGATTTCATGGGTGGTTTGTATCATATATACCTAATTAGGACCTGCTGAATCCAAATATGCATACCATTTTGTCCTGCAACCCTTAGTTTTCGAGATATTTGCATTTTAAAATTTTCCTAGGGTAGTGTCAATATTTTTGATGATTTTGCAGCAAAATTGCAACTACACTAGGAAAATTTTAAAATGCTTATAACTCGTAAACTAAGGGTAGTAGGATAAAGAGGGGTAGTCTAAGGACCCGCTGAATCTAAATATACGCCCCATTTTGTTCTGCAACCCTTAGTTTTCGAGATATTTGCAGTTTAAAATTTTCCTAGCGTAATTGTAATTTTGCTGCATTTTTTAGCCCAAAGCTTAGACTTTGTGACGTCACTACCAAGAGATGGCAGCACTAATCTCGTTTTTACCAACTGCACCCCTAAGAATTTATAATGCTAAATAAACATTTCTAGGGGGTAATTTATACTCTAACCTCATAATTCGACCCCGCTGAATCGAAATATATATTCCAATTGATCATCCAACCCTTATTTAAAGATAATGCATTTAAATAACCGCCACCAATAGATGGCAGCACCAAGCTCGTTTGGAGCTATAGATATTAAATTATTTAAAATTCATAATCAATTAAACTATCTTAAGATTTAATTAAACTATTGGAAAATTTAATGAACTATTGAAATATTTAATTAAACTATCAAAATATGTTTAGATATTTACGTAAATTAGGGTGTTTATGATAAAAAGGTTTAAATAAAACATACAATACAGTACAATAATGCTATTTATTTATTTATAAGAATATACATTATATTTCAGTATTTTATTGAATAAAACATAATATTTTTGTAGAAAAAAGTAGATGCCCACAAACGTGAAGTGTAATTTATATTAAGGGATGAAATCCAAGGAAGGTTTTCAAGTAAAAGCGTCTTTCTTCACTTTCTTTATTTATACAATAGGTCATTAGACCTATTATACAACAGGTCATTAGACCTATTATACAACAGGAACAGGTCATTAGACCTATTGCATAAATAAAGAAAGTGAAGAAAGACGCTTTTACTTGAAAACCTTCCTTGGATTTCATCCCTTAATACATAATATTTTATACAAATTGTTTATTATTTGGCATCCAAGAATCCAATGTAGGTTCCGTTGACTAAACTATCACCATAGAAGACATCCAGGCATCTAGTGGACAAATCCTATAAACAAATAACAAAAAATTATTAGTTATTTACAAAGCTTTTTTTCTTGAAGTTGGGACATTGATAAGTCTTTTAGTTTCGGAGTTATAGCGTCTCAAAATTTTAGTCCAAAATCTAAAAAATACTAATATACTTAGTACTTTTTTTGTCAAAATTAACATTTCTTTAAAAAGTAGCAGATTATACTAAGTAAATTACGAGGAATCCAATGCCGCAAACCGCGCTTTCATAATTCTTTTAGTTTCGGAGTTATAGCGCCTCAAAGTTTTAGTCCAAAATCGAAAAAAAAACTAATTATTATCAAAAATTACTTAAAAACCTATAAAATATTACTTAAATATGTTATTAAACGTTAGTTTAAACTTTATAGTAACGTTTTTGATAATAATTTTCATTTGATTAATAAATTATTTACGGAAAAATGTATGTAAATGGCCGAATTTGCTATGTTCCTGTAGCAGCATTTAAAATTTAATTCAGTAATAAAATAATGATAATAATTTGTTGATAAGATAATTTGGCACCATATTATTAACAAATTAATAAGTGGAGAATTTTAACATTGGTAGTTCTATTATAAAACACCAGCCAGGCAAACTACTAATGTTGATATAAAAATATTTTTGGTTGTTTTGCGATTTGTATTTATGTATACCAGAATTTCCAGCAGACATTTTAAAAGGTAATTGTTCTTATGTAAAAAATATATTCAAAATTAAATTATTTTGAGATTAATATAAATGATAAAAAATAGTAGGAAAGAGTAAAGAGTGCAGACAATTTTTATTCTTTATTGCAATGTAAAATAGATTTTAAATTCGGGTTTCAATTTTGTAATAATTATAAACTATGGTATTTATTTTGTTGAAAGGATGGATTGGGCCCCATCTTGGATACAAATTAAATGCTATAGTACACTGCTCAAAACAATTAAAGGGTCAAGATTTTTTTAATATAAAAATAATGATTGCAATATATCAGGAACACCTATATTAAGAATATAAGTTGCCTTATGTATTGTTTAAGTATCTGAACTAGTTTGATCTGTTTGTTTTATGTCCTTATTTATTCTTACTGCTATGAATAAAAAATGAGCGAAACTGGAATGAAATTTGCCCTATTTCGATATTTTGTTAAGCATTTACTAAAGTATAGCAGTATCAGTGAAATTTTATGAAATGGATCAAAACAAATGCCACAGAAGATATTTAACAGAAGTTCAGATGTCTGAAGCAATAATTTTGCTACAGAAGGACGAAAACAGCGATATGCAGCTCGACGTCTAGGAGTTACACAATCAGTTATCTGGATGGCATGGAAGAGACACTAGGAGACCGGGTTATAACTAGACGTACTTTGCAAGTCCGAGGAAGAACAATAACTACCAATGAAGACTGATTTTTAAGATTCCAAGGCCTACTTAAGCGGTTCGCTACAGCTCGAGAGCTACAAAATGAGCTCTCTCGAGCAAATAGTAAAATAATTTTTGATCAGACTATACGAAATAGTCTTTTTGAGGGTCATTTATCTTCTAGAATTCCTGCTAAAGTACCTTCATTAACCAGGAAGCATAAGAGAGCCCGAATTCTGTATGCAAGGCAACATCGAATATATCAACTGAGACACTCGAGTGCTGCACTTTTAACTGATGAATTAAAATTCAATTTACACAAGCTTGGTGGACCTCTTCGAGTCTGAAGAAGAACAAATGAGCACTACATCCAACACAATATGCTGCCACATGTACCTTTTGGCGGAAGTTCAGTTATGGTCTGGGGTGGAATATCCATCAGTGTTAAAACCGAACTTGTCATGACTCCAAACGGCACTTTGACTGCATGGCGCTATGTAGATTATGTTCTAAATGTTCATGTACAACCGCTTGCTCTTTTAGCGCCGAACAGATGTGACAGGTTTGTCTTAATTCAAGATGGAACCCGCGCGCATTCAGCTAGACTAGTCACACGGTACCTTGTGGACAACAATTTTGAAAAAATGGAATGGCCAGCATGTAGCCCTGACCTCAATCATATTGAACACCTATGAGATCAACTTGGACAACGCATCAAAAGTCGAGTTAACCCGTTTTAGACAATACGGGAACTGAAAGATTCTCCAATGGAGTTATGGCAAGAGTTTCCACAAGAAAACAAACGCAGGCTTATCCGCAGCATGCCACATCGCTGCCAAGCTGTATTTAATGTTAACGGAGGTAATACACCTTATTAAAGTTGTAAATAAGTAATGTTCTGACTGATCATGTTCAGTGTTACGTATTAATTGAAATTGAAATTGAATAAAATTGTTTAAATAAAGGTGTAAGGTATCTATAAATAAATTTTCATATTAATTCTACGTTTGAAAAAAAAGTTATTCAAAAAAAAAATCTTGACCCTTTAATTGTTTTGAGCAGTGTATTATCGACATTGGTTGTTTTATAAATACCAGCCAGGTGAACAATTAATGTCGATTTCTAATTTTTCATAAAAATTTGTAATACGCTATTCTTAATTAAAAATTATCTGGAATTCTCTGTATCTGGAACATGTATTCAAATAATTATAATGCAATCTATATTTCTAGATTTAGTAGAATAAATGTATCTTTTATTTAGTAATCCAAAGTTTTCAATAGTAAATTAATACTTAGTTGAGTATATTTTAGGTCCAGCTCTCTATCTTCCAGATATCGCGCACGAGAGGAAGAAGTTTTGAGAACAAGTATATTTGTAATTATTTGTGTTTATTATTATGTACACATTTTTATTAATATTTTTTATTCTTCTTATATTGAATAAAAAAATACTGCTTGGGGGGAGGGGGATTGGTTAATAATTATTACCTATGCGATAAATAAAATAGTTGTGCAAAAGTGAGTGAATGTTAAGTGAAAGAATTTAATAGAAACTTGAAGGTAAGATAAGATAAGAAATAAAATATGGTCTGCGGAGAACTTCCCTTCAATAGGTACGAAAACATACCATTATTCATGAGATAAATCAGAATTCGCACTCAAAATTATATACACATAAATATATACGCTCATAACCGCATTTGGCTATCGGGTTTTGAACTTGTAAAAATTTTCGGAAAAAGTGCAAATCCTAACAACGTCCCGCGCCAATTTTTTTTTGCATTCTTGGACTTGTCAAATTTTTCGGAAAAAGTCGAAATTAAACTGGCAAACTATCTCACTCGACTCTCTCGAAATAACCTTCAACTTCTTGTCGGCATTTTGACGGGACACAGTCGTTTAAACAAACACATGCACCGCATGAAAATCGTCAACAGTCCTTTATGTAGAGGCTGCGAAGAAGAAGATGAAACTGTGGAGCACATCCTATGTGAATGCCCTGCTTTGTCTTCAAAAAGAGGATCCATACTAGGGGAATTCTTTCCGGACATGGCCAATCTAAGCACAACTCCCGCTGCTGACCTGTTGGCTTTCTTCCTGAGTGTGGAATGGCTTCAGGATCTGTAGCAAGGAGCTGTGCTACCCGGAGGATGTACAATGGGCCCGTCTGAGCGGCCTAAGTGCATGGGGAGTTTCTACTCCACCCTCCCTTTTATATCCAAGATCCAAGAAGTCGAAATTCTACTACCGTCCCGTGCCAATTTTTTTTTGATTCTTTAAATTTTTTTCGGTAAAAAGTAAAAATCCTAAGGCTCCTCTAGGACAATTTTTTCATATTTTGATAATACATTTTGTCATTAAACACAACATCCGCCGCTAATGGCGCATTTAAAGCTTACTCAAAATCTTGCTTGCTCAGAAGCTTTTTAAACGATTCGTCTTGGTGCAATCATATTCTCAATCCGTGCGACGATCTTTGCAATCTCGGCAAGAATACATGCTGTTATACATACATTTATTAATGCCAAAAAACATGAAAATTCTAGAATATCCATGTACAAGAAAATGCATACACAAGAAAATTCAAATCTAGAAAATTTATTACATAACAAAATCCTGCAGTAAAAGATTCATTCACAGGAAAATTCTAGAATTATAGATTCGGCATAAATGCAAAAGTAGGAAGATGCAAATCTGGATTTGGAAAGTTTGTTTCATCAACACAAGGGGGTACACAAATTAGAGGTTGAACTGAACTAAATGAACAACCCAATATCATTCTTGAGTACCACATACTCGATTTTAACTATACATTTTCTAGATTTGCATCTTCCTGTGTTTGCATTTATGCCAATATAAAGTTCTAGATTTCAATTTTCCTGTGAATGCAGCGTACGAAATCAATGTTTTTGACTTTTCTGGGCATGTAGAGGATTATTTTAAAATTTGTGCATGTTCAGAATTTATAGCAGTACAAATAATTTTTGCCATCGATAGTACAAAAGAAGAAAATTAAAAATGTAAATTTGATTTCTTAAAAAATTTGTGGTGAATACTATTACAGTACATTTTGACAAACTTTGGCTCTAGGTTCAACCGTTCCAACCGTCCAGTGACTGGCCACAGAACAGAGCCAGTGTTTATCGTAATTCATTTGTTTTTGTTTATCAAGTGCGGCCGCGCTCGTATTGTTGCATCTAATTATTATCAAAAAATCTGACGTGGCCATCACACAACCTTCCGCCATATCTAGACTTTAAACAGAAATGTATACGTGCAATCCGGTGCCCATTTAAAATATACAAATAAAAATCTCAAATATTCAAACACAGAAATTTGCATAACCTGAATAAAAAGATTCATTCACAGGAAAACTCTGCTGTGTTGAAGCCATTCTCCGTTCAATTACTACATTTAATATCTTACTTAGGACTTATATAGCGCTAGTATGCCAACTTGTCACCCGTCTCTGTCAATATTTTTTACGCAGAAACAAAAATCAATCGATCATGGATTACAAGATATCAACGTTTTATTTGATAAATTTATTTTTAAAATTTTACTGCAGTTCTTTAATGCTACCAGATAAAGACAATTTTTTTATAACGTAAGTTGCAAATAACTTTTCCTCTTATTCTCATTACAAATAAATACTATATTTTTCCAAATTTATATACAATTTTGACAATTAACCTTTTCAATCTTTAAAAAATATCACTTCCGATGAGAATATTTGTACCAAAATCTAGGGAGCTCTTCCAATTTATATACAAATGTTAAATACCAAATATCAAAATTTTCGGGTAATTCGTATTTGAGTTATGCGACTAACAACCCTTGACCACACACACACACACATACATACACACACACATACACACAGACATCATCGTGAAACTATCAAAAATGAGTTGTAAGGACCCTAATTCGTGCTCATCCACTAAAATTTCACCACCCGATTTTTTGCATGATTCCAATACCTTCCTTTACAGGTAAGCGGAAGGTAAAAACGCTCAAAAACTATAAAATATTACTCAACTATGCTATAAAACATTAATTTAAACATTATTCTAACGTTCTTGATAATAATTTTCATATGGATAATGAAATTTGTGCTGAAAAGTGTAAAAATGTGAATGGCAGAGTCGCTGAGATTTTGCAGCAGAGATCTTCATAAAGGTTCAAATAAAGAAATATATTTAAATACAAATTTGCATTCAAAATTTAATTAAGTAATAAAATATGGATGATAATTTGTTGATAAGATGATGGGGCACCATCTTATTTACAAATTAGTTAATAACTATAAAATTTTAATATTGGTAATTCTATTGAAATAAACCCAGCCAGGCGAACTATTAATGGTTATGTTACATATTTTTGGCTTTTTTGCGATTTGTATTTATATATGCAAGAATTTTCAGACAACATTTGAAAAGGTACTTCTTGTTTCTTACATTAAAAATATATTTAAAATTCGTACTAAAAATTAAGGTAACAATTTATTTATTTCAAATATAAATGAGAAAATATGGTTTGAATTATAATCTACTACAGAAGAATACAGGCAATTTTATTGTAAAGTGATACAAATTTAAAATTCGCGTTTAAATTTTATATTATAAACTATGGTATTTATTTTGTTGAAAAGATATTGGGCAACATCTTAGATACAAATTAAATGCGATAGTATTATCGACATTGGTTGTTTTATAAATCCCAACCAGGTGAACAATTAATGTCGATTTCTAATTTTTCATAAAAATTTGTAGGTACGCTATTCTTAATTAAAAATTGTATGTAATTCTCTATGTAAAATATTGGAACACGTATTCAAATAATTATAATGCAATCTATATTTCTAGATTTAGTAGAATAAATGTATCCTTTATTTGGTAATCCAAAGTTTTCAATAATAAATTAATATTTAGTTGAGTATGTTTTAGGTTCAGCTCTCTATCTTCCAGATATCATCGCGCACGAGAGGAAGAAGTTTTGAGAACAAGTATATTTGTAATTATTTGTGTTTATTATTATGTACACATTTTTATTAATATTTATTTGTATTTGTTATTCTTCTTATATTGAATAAAAAACTACTGCTTGGGGGGAGGGGGATTGGTTAATAATTATTACCTATGCGATAAATAAAATATTTGTGCAAAAGTGAGTGAATGTTAAGTAAAAGAATTTAATAGAAATTTAAAGGTAAGATAAGATAAGAAATAAAATATGGTCTGCGGAGAACTTCTCTTCAAAAGGTACGAAAACATACCATTATTCATGAGATAAATCAGAATTCGCACTCAAAATTATATACACATAAATATATACGCTCATAACCGCATTTGGCTATCGGGTTTTGAACTTGTAAAAATTTTCGGAAAAAGTGCAAATCCTAACAACGTCCCGCGCCAATTTTTTTTTTTGGATTCTTGGACTTGTAAAATTTTTCGGAAAAAGTCAAAATACTAACACCGTCCTACGCCAATTTTTTTTGATACATAAATATATTAGCTTATATCTTCATTTGACTATCGGGTTTTAGAAGTCGAAATTCTAACAACGTCCCGTGCCATTTATTTTAATTCTTGAACTTGTAATATTTTTTGGTAAAAAGTGAAAATCCTAAGGCCCTTTTAGGACAATTTTTTCATATTTTGATAATACATTTTGTCATTTACATAACATCCGCCGCTAATAGCGCATTTAAAGCTTACTCAAAAATCTTGCTTGCTCAGAAGCTTTTTAAACGATTCGTCTTGGTGCAGTCATATTTTCAATCCGTGCGACGATCTTTGCAATCTCAACAAGAATACATGCTGTTATACATACATTTATTAATCGTTTGTTAAGACAGTTTGGTAGTAGCTTCAAAGGTCGTCGTACAAATTGAAATTCTGACTTCACCCAGATGTATTTGTCGAAGTGTCTGTCAAACAAATAAAGTTACTGCGTCAGGAAATCGGGTGATTACTTTTGCGCCACCTTGTATAAGAATCTCTTCGTTGATTGCGATTCTGACTGCACCAAGGCAAATCGGTGGATATAACAACATCTTACAATTGGGAGGAAATAAATAAAATAACTTGTTTTATTACGTAACAAAATCCTGCAGTAAAAGATTCATTTACAGGAAAATGCAATTCAAGAATTTTAGATTCGGTATAAATGCAAACGTAGGAAGATGCAAATCTAGATCTAGAAAGTTTGTTTGATCAACACAAGAGGATACACAAATTTGAGGTTGAACTGAACTAAATGAACAACCCAATACCATTCTTGAGAACCACATACTCGGTTTTAACTATAAATTTTATAGATTTGCATCTTCCTGTGTTTGCATTTATGCCAATATAAAATTCTGCTGCAGCTATTTTAATTTTCCTGTGAATGGTCGAAGCAGAATTTTAAAATTAACCAAAATTATTTTTTCCTTCTACCATACATTTTTTAACAATACAATAAACGTTGCAAAACAGCGTACCAAATCAATGTTTTTGACTTTTCTGGGCATATAGAGGATTATTTTAAAATTTGTGCACGTTCAGAATTTATAGCAGTACAAATAATTTTTGCCATAGATAGTACATACGAAGAAAATTAAAAATGTAAATTTGATTTCATAAAAAATTTGTGGTGAATACAATTACATTACATTTTGACAAACTTTGCCTCTGGGTTCAATCGTCCCAACCGTCCAGTGGCCGGCTACAGCGGCAGTGTTTATCGTAATTCATTTGTTTTTGATTATCAAGAGTAGCCGCGCTTGTATTGTTGCATCTAATTATTATCAAAAAACGATTAAAAACTATAAAATATTACTCATCTATGCTATAAAACATTAATTTAAACATTATTCTAACGTTCTTGATAATAATTTTCATATGGATAATGAAATTTGTGCTGAAAAGTGTATAAATGTGAATGGCAGAGTCGCTGAGATTTTGCAGCAGAGATCTTCATAAAGGTTCAAATAAAGAAATATATTTAAATACAAATTTGCATTCAAAAATTAATTAAGTAATAAAATATGGATGATAATTTGTTGATAAGATGATGGGGCACCATCTTATTTACAAATTAATTAATAACTATAAAATTTTAACATTGGTAGTTCTATTGAAATAAACCCAGCCAGGCGAACTATTAATGGTTATGTTACATATTTTTGGCTTTTTTGCGATTTGTATTTATATATGCAAGAATTTCCAGACAACATTTGAAAATGTACTTCTTGTTTCTTACATTATAAATATATTTCAAATTCGTACTAAAAATGAAGGTAACAATTTATTTATTTCACATATAAATGAGAAAATATGGTTTGAATTATAATGTAGGTACTACAGATGAATACAGGCAATTTTTCTTGTAATGTGATACTAACTTTAAATTCGCGTTTAAATTTAACATTATAAACTATGGTATTTATTTTGTTGAAAAAATGGATTAAGCCCCATCTTGGATACAAATTAAATGCTATAGTATTATCGACATTGGTTGTTTTATAAATCCCAGCCAGGCGAACAATTAATGTCGATTTCTAATTTTTCATAAAAATGTGTAATACGCTAAAATTGTCTTTAATTCTCTGTGTCTGGAACATGGTATTCAAATAATTATAATGCAATCTATATTTCTTCTAGATTTAGCAGAATAAATGTATTCTTTATTTGGTAATCCAAAGTTTTCAATTGTAAATTAATATTTAGTTGAGTATGTTTTAGGTTCAGCTCTGCATTTTCCAGATATCATCGCGCACGAGAGGAAGAAGTTTTGAGAACAAGTATATTATTTGTGTTTATTATTATTTACACATTTTATTTATATTTATTTGTATTTGTTATTCTTCTTATATTGAATAAAAAAATACTGCTTGGGGGAGGGGGGTTGGTTAATAATTATTATGCGATAAATAAAATATTTGTGCAAAAGTGAGTGAATGTTAAGTGAAAGAATTTGATAGAAATTTGAAGGTAAGAAATAAAATATGGTCTGCGAAGAACTTCCCTTCAAAAGGTACGAAAATATTTCATTATTCATGAGATAAATCAGAATTCGCACTCAAAATTAAATACACATAAATATATACGTTCATAACCGCATTTGGCTATCGGGTTTTGGACTTGTAAAAATTTTCGGAAAAAGTGCAAATCCTAACACCGTCCCGCGCCAATTTTTTTTTAATTCTTGGACTTGTAAAATTTTTCGGCAGAAGTCAAAATACTAACACCGTCCCACGCCAATTTTTTTTTATACCTACATAAATATATTAGCTTATTTGACTAATCGGATTTTGGACTTTTTCGGATAATGTCGAAATTCTAACACCGTGCCGTGCCAATTTTTTTTTGAGTCTTGAACTTGTAATTTTAAAATCCTAAGGCTCCTCTATGACAATTTTTTTCATATTTTGATAATACATTTTGTCATTTAACACAACATCCGCCGCTAATAGCGCATTTAAAGCTTACTCAAAAATCTTGCTTGCTCAGAAGCTTTTTAAACTATTCGTCTTGGTGCAGTCATATTTTCAATCCGTGCGACGATCTTTGCAATCTCGACAAGAATACACATGCTGTTATACATAAATTGATTAATCATTTGTTAAGGCAGTAGATTCAAAGATCGTCGCAGAAATTGAAATTCTGACTGCACCAAGATGTATCAGTCAAAGTGGTTGTCCAACAAATAATGTTTCTGCGTCAGGAAATCGGAAACTTGTTTAACGAGCCGGTTTGAATTTCGTAGGTCGTCGCATATTCTTACGAGTAAACAAATACAATATCTTGTTGTCACCTTTCCGATGAATGATATCGAGCAGGTTCCACAGCTCATCCTCGGCCTCGTTCTGTTCGGCAGGCGCTGAGGAGGACGTCGCGGCGCTGGGGGTTTCCTTGCTGCTGGACGTCTCGGTGCTGAAGCCGGAGTCCTGCACGACGCTGACGGCGTCGCCGCTCTTGGGCTGCAGCCCGGACGTCTTCCCCGACTGCGAGTTGCTCCTCGAGCGGCTGAAGTGAGTCGAGTCGTCGCGGGTCTGGCTGTGCAGCTTGCGCCGGACTCGTACATCTGGTTCCCAGTCCCGACGAACGGCTTAGAACAAAAACAAAGATTATTTAATAAATTAATTATTTGAGATAGATACATAAGAATTAATCTCAAATAAATTAATAATTAATTGGAAGTTCTGAAAATATATTTAAATCTAAAGATTATTGATAACGAAATAGTGAGAGAACCCTCAGACCTAAAGATTATTTAGATTTAAATAATAACTTTAATATACTGTTCTTTAAAGCATACATATCTATATCTATCACGTATTTTACCCAACTTGGATGTAGCAGCCACACATATTGCGAGTCATTATAGATGTATTATACAGGGTGATTCATCATAACTTGCTTTTTTAAAATGCGTGCCATTCAGGCTGTAGGGATTGTAGTGGGGGGAGTTTTATTTCCCACCCGGTCAGTCGCCATCATGCGTTGGAGCACGGAGTAGCATCGATTGCTGTCCGCTATTTTCATATAAAAATTGTCTTTTAGTCTATGCGTAAAAATAATTATACCTAATGTTATCTACGTTTCCAGATATAGAAAATTATAAAATGTGTCCGTTTATGAATTTTTTTCGTAATTTTTGATTTAAATTAATATTCAGTTGAGTAAATGTTTTAGGTCCAGCACTTTTGATCTGATATCTTCGCGTACGAGAAATAATTAGGTACCTACTTTTATACTTATTTATTTATATTTCTTGTATTGAATAAAAAATACAACTTAGGGGGAGGATAATTTGGTTCATAAGTATTATGGAATAAATAAAATTCTTGTTAAAAAGTGACTGTTAAATTAAAGAATTAGAAGAGAATTTAAAGGTAAGATAAAAGTAAAATATGGTCTGCGGAGAACTTCCCTTCAAAAGGTAGGAGAGTATATTTGATTACTTATGTAATAAATTAAGATTCGCACTCAATTATTATCTATACATAAATATATTAGCTCATAACTTCATTTGGCTATCGGGTTTTGGGCTTGTAAATTTTTTTGAAAAAAGTCGAAATCCTAACACCGTCCCACGCCAAATTTTTTTTGGCTTTTTAGAAAAAAAAGTCAAAATCTTAAGACTCCTCCACGCCAATTTTTTTTCACAAACTGCGCCTTTGCTAGCTCGTTGCATAAATACTTTTATCCGACACCTCTTAATGAAAACATCATTACTAGGTACTAGGTACTGTGATTTTAAACAAGCAAAGTAAAATATTGTCCACTAGTGGCTTTATTGCTCAAAATTATACCCACTAGTAGGTAAACTGTTACTTTGCTTGTTGGAAGTCACTCTATGGTATTCCAGGATAAATGTTGTAATATTTTCTTGTAGCCATCCTGAGGAAGTAGCAATTGGCTACGAAACGTAGATGTTCGTCAAATAAAAATTCTAAATTGAAATACTGACTGCATTCCTGTTTATTAATATTTCCAATTAAACATTATTTAAGCATTAAAACAGTCGGTGGAAATGAAGCTTAACATTTTTTTAAATTGTTTATTTTTTAAATAATAATAATTAAATAATTACTCGAGTATTACAAAAACAAAGGTTCTCTTGACAAACAGCGTTTATATTTGTATGCGTTGTATGTAAATATAATTTTGAAAACAGTAAATCTGCAATTGTTTTTAAACTTTATACGAATAATAGATATTTATACACCAAGTGAGATACATAAATGTTTATTCAAGAGAAGAAAGTTTAACCCCCGAGCCCGAAGTGCGAGTGGGATAATTTCTTCGAGTGAATAAACATTCGTATCTCACGTGGTTTATATAATATTTTATTCAATTTTGACGAAATTATTTCAAATATATGAATTATAAATTTATTTTTTATGCATTTTTGACGTAATAATAACAGTTTAAAACGTCAGAGTGATTTAAAAATGTGTTGAGTGATTTAAAAAAAATTAATTCACTTGTGAATAAACATTTCTTTAAAGTTGTTGCTATGGAGTTAATAATAGCAGTTTAAAACGTCAAAATTGAATAAAAAAATATAAATATATTATTATTTAATAAATAAACATTTTAAAAAATATTACATAAAGTGTCATAGATATTTTAATACCTACTTCATACAAATTTGAAAACCGTACCTATATCTCTCTATGTGCAATAGTTTTTCAGGATTATAAGATTTATTTCAGACACTTTGAACGTAGTCTTAATATCTCTAGTAATAAAATAATTCATTATTAAAATTAAGTTGTGAAATTTTCTTCAATTTTTAATTTATTACTATTATAAAATGCTTCCTACTAAAAAATTTAAACTGGGCGCCTATAACTTAAACAACCATGAGTATCAGCAGTCAATTGACGGCTGGTAAACTCACACACGTTATAAAGTATGTGAAAGTGTTGAAAATTAAGTAATTAATATTGAAACACTTACATTTGATGTCGAGGAGTACTGGGCCTTCAACGGTAATTCTGCACCAGGTCTCACGTCTCATGAACTGGATGGGCGGCACCACAGGCTGTGCGGGTCTTACAGTCAGAGGTATAGATGCTACAACCGGAACAAGTCTGAAAAATGAAACAAAAAATAAATTAAATGTGTATTTTTATAAATTACCTAATTATTAAACAATTTTACCTAGTCTCGTAGTAGAAAATTTGACTCAGGGCTTCACAAATTTGTGCCACTGCTGAAGTGTTGAAACATCTGCAAAGATATAAATGATTTATGTATAAATGATTCATAAAAATTTAAAAGTCATAATGTTACATAATTATCATTGGCAGATAACTTTAATTCGGGCTCAACTGTTGCCCTCAAAATGTTGACAATAGGCCTCTTCGTGGATTCATCCTAAAATAAATAATAAAATAAATTAATAAACCATGTTTCATAATGAAATATAATAAAACTTTTTCTTATTACTAAGCCCTGCATGGTCCTTCAAATGATATAAATAACAACAGACTGAAAATCTGTAACATAAAAATAATTTTAAACAACTCAACATACTTTTAAAATATAAATAAACCTTTAAACAATAGTAGAATCATGTATATCTCAGTAAATTTTAAATAAAACAGCACTAAATTTCCAGTATTATAATACTAAACCTCTTTCCTAAACGTTTGTACTACGAATCAAGGCTACGAATGAATAAAATATGACGAAACTGAATCGACTAATATAATTAACAAACTTGGAATTTTGTTGTTCATTTTAATGTACAGTCTGCCCGCGCCGTGTTGGCTGTTTGTATGTATAGTCTAACCACGCTAAGTTGAACATTTCGTGTGAATTACGTTTCATATTGAAGTTAAAAAGCAACAAATCAAAAAGTTTAATGAAATAAAAAGAATATTAAATATTACTTACTCATTTAAGTGCTCCTGAGTTGAAGGCTGGTAACCGCACACACGGAAAATATGTATATACGATGGCCCATTGTATGTGAGTATGAGGATGCCATATCTAAGTAGAAATCTGTAATTACAATATTAAAGCATTTTAACATAAAATATAATAAACAAGTAAAAAAATTCTTCAAAATATTATTGCAAATACTCTAACAAAAATCCCCACACCTAGTATACCCTAAAAAGGGTGTGAAACAACCCCTTTTACTCACTAAAATATTTAAAAATTCAATTTCATAATGATTACTAAATTATTTCGGCAGTAAAATTATACCACAATGTTCTACATTAATTCCTACACATTTTGGTAATATTTTCACTTACCCAAAATAGGTAAAACCACCCAAAAAAAATTAAAACACTGTATATTTTATCACACTTACACCGCTGCATAGAAATACGTCTTTCAATTGCAAGAATCGGAAACTGAATGAATCTGGACAAGTCAAACTTCGCTCGTCACACGTACACGGGCTGTGGGTATTGTATTAGTACACAGATCCAGAAACAACAATCGATAATTTTTAGTTTTTAGTTCGACCCTGCACTACAACACATGCAATGTACTAATACATGCACATGAAAAAAATGAAGTATACCCGTGTAGGAAACTTTGAAAAATCGTAGAGACTACCCTAATAGGAATTAAATTATGAAAATATGATTGTTTAATAATTAAAGCACGAGGAATCCAATGCCGAAATCAGATTTTAAAAATGTTTAGTTTTCAAGGCATAAATTTATGATTTAAATTTAATTGCACAAAAATCTACCCTGTGGTATGGTGTCCACCAACGAGCTATAAATAACCAACAACCATGATCGAATGGGGGCTTATGCCTATGGCACACCGGTCGAGGAGCATCGAGTAACTCCTCGATGAAACGAAAGAACGCACCCGTCCGCGATGGATTTCTATTTCATCGGTGACAAATACATCAAAGTTTTGCGCGAAATCAAATACAAAAGATACGTCTGAAATGAGATATATTCGTTTCATCGAGGAACAACTCGATGAAAATAGCGGCGCCCCTATTTTTCGTCGAGGACGGGGTGCGTTCTATCGTTTCATCGAGGAGTTACTCGATGCATGGTCCTCGATGCTCTTCGACCGGTGTGCCATAGGCATTCAAACTATTCTAGATGGCAGCCGTGTTCCAGTCCTAAAAAATGTGATATACTCGTATGAACCACATATGAACGCACACACATTGTGTCATATCACGCGTGTATTTGAAGTGTCAAATAATGTAAACAAGTATTGTAAACAGTGCGGTGTATGGTAGTAAATAGAAATTAATAATGGAATTATTACAATTACAAATTCAAAATGCAAACATCTGATATCTGATATTTAAAACGTCAAATATATGGAGGGAGTAAAAATTTTAGTTCCTGGGTCTGGACCACTAGCGCCACTTTAAGCCCCCATTGACGGCTGATAACCGCACACACGTTATAAAAATATATGTATTACAATGACTCACATTATGTCAGGCTGTCAGACTATTTCAAGCTGTACGTGATAGGTTATGTACTGTCCGTGCAGCCAGAGTTGGCCGGTCCGGTAAGGAAGAGAAACAATGTTCGGGTAGACATTCAACACCAGAGAATAAAATTCTAGAATTTTCGTACATAGGAAAATGCAAGCACAAGAAGATACAAATGCGTAATAAAATAGCTAGATACATCAAAAGATTTATTTACAGGAAAATTCAAATCTAGAATTTTATATTAGGCATAATTGCAATAATGCAAACATAGGAAAATGCAAATACCGGAAGATGCAAATCCAGAAAACTAGTTTGTCTCTTCACTTCAACACAAGGGGGTAAATTAGGATCAAGATAACTAAAAAATATCAAACATTTAACAACCAAATTTTATATTTAAGGTTTTAATACGAATCTTAAAAACTCATTAAATTTTGATACCAATTCAGAAACCGGAAGTAGTACTTACTTAAATATATCCAAAAATAATTAATTGATCACAATATTTTCTATTTTAAATGAAATTATATTTTTGTCATCTACAATGAAATAAGTATTTAAAAATAATTTATCTACGACTACTATGAAAAGTTTATATTTATGCTTTCAATTGTCACCGTAAAGTTGATTGTTACTGAGGACCAAGCAAAAAAACATTTTATTGCGTGTCTCCTATGACAACGCGCAATAAAGTACTTTTTGATTACATAAAATAAAAGAAAATGACAGAATCAAACAAATTTTTTATTTATTTATTTCGATATTATTGGTATCGTCATGGTTACGAATAAAACAAATTGATTGAACGCAGGTTGAACTAACTGAATACTATTATTATTATAACAAATAAATTTAGTCGTAGATAAAATTATGTGTGTATTACGAGCGTGCAATTACCGTGCGCGAGTAACAAAGAGTCACTTCACGCTCTTAATACACAAATAACTATTATGTACCTACATGATACTATGAGTTGACGTTTAGTACCTGCAAATACGATATACTATAATATTTATTTATAATGTGATAAGTCATAATATGTGAGGCTGTCACATCCAAGGTGAGTAAAAGGCGTAATAGGTATACAAATATACATCAAGTTCACTATGTTAAGTTTATTCAACTCACATTTAAATTAGTTAAAATTTTAAACAATAGTTGAAAGCAATAACAATTTAATATAATGCTTTCTACATTTTAAAATTATGTTTGTTCTTATTAGTATCTACTGGGAGCAAATTATTTGGAACAACCTTTATCGATTTAATAGCACATCTAGTTTTCGCACTGTTATTCGCATAATATCTCCATTTGTAAATAACTTTTTTCCTCATAGTTTTCTTTCTAATCAAACAATAAACCAATTCACCAAAAAATGCAAGCAACGCACATCCTAAACCAAGTCCGAGAACCATAAAAGCTCCTTGCAAATGATCCACCGTCAACTTTTGAGTGCTATCGTCATAGCTCATTTTGTTCCGGTTCCTTAATTTCAGTTCGTAGGAGGCGTCATCTTGCCATTTTGCCATCAAACCAGTAGCTTTGATTCTATAAATTTGTTTATCTATTCTGTCTTTTAAAGGAAAACCCTTGGTCATGTATATTTCGCAAGCGTAGGTTAAATAACTTGGTAAACAATACACTAGAGGTTGAGAATCTTTTCCTACAAAACGTAATATTTCGTAGCGTGCATTGTTTTCTAGAACACAAAAAGCCAAGTCGCGCTTTTTGGCTATTCTAGTTAATCCTCGTATAGCACTTTGTTCAGTTTTCCATTCGTTGATTATTTTAGCAACTCGCCAATCGTCTGTATTATTGAAAACCCTTCTGTAGGTAGGTAGTACAGCCCATTCTATTCCACTTGCAAAAATTTCATCTAAAGTATCCATTTGTTTTTCGTAAACTGGATTCAAAAGAACACTAATCAATTTAGCTTGATAAGCTGCTACAAAATGCAACCCAAAAACTATCCAAACAAAAAACATGATCCTACTAGAAACCTTTTTTGGTGTTTCATTCGCACTAACTGCAAGAAATATTGAAAACAAATACTTGAAACAATTCTTCAACAAGACATAAGATGACGAATCTTTTGGTAGGGTGTAACAGAAGCACCAAGTTATACAGGAGACTATAATATAGGCTCCCATCATCGACAACCAAGTGCTGTATTGAAAAGTGTCCAATATGTTTCGCCATCTTGGAGCCAATTGCGATTTAGGAACACACCAAGTTAATGATTCGAAAGTGTGGCTGGCGGAATAATCGCAGTACATACGTCGTTCTGCAGTCGGACCATAGGAGCCAAAAGCTAGTTCGGCTCCTTTTTCATATAGTACTTTAATATTACCTGATGTGTTACCGTCTGCGGTAGCTAGGCCCCAATCGTTTGGTATTGTGGACGACATTGGCAAGAAAGTGAAGTTCAATACTTCGGATATTGTTATCATTAGACGAATTTCTATTCCGTCTGTTATTTTGAGCACTTCATTGTCTTTGATTATACCATCGTCAGGAGGCATGACATATGGTGGAGTTATTATAAGTATAGCTCGAACTGGACAACCGTTTAAAATTAAAGGCACTTTTTCTGGATATAAATCAGTATTATATTTAAAATCTCCATGTATACAAATTTCAACTAACTGAACTTTGACGCTTTGACCACATGAACCATTTTCGAACGGAAACCAGGAATATATTTCAATGCTGTGACTTTCTTCTAATGATGGCATCAAAATGACTGCGTTAATTATATAATTATACCACAATAATTCCAATGCCTGATCTATATCTGAAATAGAATTATCTCTGACAATAAATATATACCAAGAACGAGCATTCCATAGTAATAACTTTTTTATCTGATCTTTATTTGTTATAATGTCCTTTAGATTTTGTGCTGCAATTACTGTATAGCTCCTATAAGTTTCGTAGAAATCAACTTCGAATGTTAAAAAGTTTTTTAACTTTTTTCCAAAATTTGGTGTTGCATATAACTTCGAAAGTAAATCATAGTCTCTGGAATTGTTAATTGAAAATATATTTAAATTGGGCGCATCACCAAAATGCCGTTCTGCAACTTTGAGTGCACAAGTTGATATGGATTCAATATCATTAAAAAAATTTAGCTCTAATTGACAGTTCACGTGGATAATAAGAAATATTTGTGTTACAGCGGAAGCTTTTAAACTCAACATGCTTCTGTGTTGATTTTGCATGTCAATTGACTAACAATGTGACAAGTGAACAGGACTTTATAAAAATGTCTTTTTCAAGTTTTGTTTAGATTGTTATCGCAGTCACGCATTATAGTTAATTTCGGGATATAAAGACGCTAAATGGTTTTGATTAGTGCGGCTAATCAGAAATTGAGTAAATTTTTGATAATTTGGATATGTTAATCACAATTTTGTGGATACTTACTTTAGAAATTATCATTTTCTACTAGAACGGTTACAAATCAGATTTCAATCAGAATGTGTAGGTTTAAATTTGTAAATAGAATATAAAGTAATAGTAGAAAACTGTGTTCGTTTTTTTATGAATTTCTAACAATTATATATTTCAATAAGTAAACTTACAATTTTTTATTACAATAACGTACCTACCTAATCAGTTAACATTTTCATTTTATATTTTATTTATGTAGGTACCTATAAAATGTTTTATTAATAAAAATACTTTTTCCCTTTTTCATAAAATTTATCAATAGGTACCTATTTAAAATTGTATCGTATATTTTTCCTAAGTATCTTTTATAGGTATTGGCTTTCTATAATAACATTATAGCATAGCTTTAAATAAAACAGCACTAAATTTCCACTATTATTAATTTGGGAACAAAATAATAACAAAGTTAGTTAGGATGGAGTAAATTTCAAATTGATGAAAAACAATTCCATGTTTTTGGTTACCCCTATGGAACCTAATAAATACATCTTTAGAACAAGGATTATTCCCTGATATGTTAAAAGAATCATTAATTATTCCGATACCGAAAATTTCCAGAACGAACAATATTGAAGAATACAGGCCAATATATATGCTTGTGGCAACTGAAAAAATACTGGAATTAGTTGTGTACAAACAAACATTAAAATTTATAAACGAGAATAATTTATTGAGTAACAAACAATCCGGATTTCGCGAAAAACACTCTTGTGAGTCTGTAATCCAGAAAGAATTGGACATCAGCTCGTGAAAATAAAAACAATATTTGTGCAATATTCCTTGACTTTAAACGTGCATTTTAAACTATCAATCGTGAAAGATTATTAATTAAATTGCATAAATTAGGATTTCAAAGTTCGGTGTATCAGTGGTTTAAATCATATTTACAGGATCGTAAAGAAAGAACTAAATATTCCGATGTAGTTTCTAATCAACAATCTTGCCAGCATGGTGTACCACAAGGGAGTGTAGTGGGACCCTTACTGTTTGTTTTGTATATTGATGATATATCAAATTGTTTAAATAAATGTAAAATTAAACTGTTCGCAGATGATACATTAATTTATTTTGATTTTGCTGATCCAAATAATTTGATTAACACTGTTAACGAGGAGTTAAAACTAATTGAAAATTGGTTAAATGTAAATTCCCTGAAGTTAAATTGTACTAAAACAAAATGTATGATAATAGGTAGCAGTTCAAGTAAAAAAAATATTGAAGATCAAAATCTAAAAATTGTTTTATATAATTCACACATAGAATATGTTTAACAAATTAAATATTTAGGTATAATTATTGACGAAGATTTAAAATTTAGTAAACATATTGATATTGATGGATTAATTAAAAAGATAGCCAAGAAAATTAATTTCCTAAACAGACTTCGGTCAAAATTTACACTTAAAACAAAATTGGGTATATATAATTGTTTAATATTTCCTCACTTTAACTTTTGTGGAACAATTTTGATCTCTTGTACAAAATCTCAGCTAAACTCACTGCAGAAACTTCAAAATAAGGCGATGCGTACTATATTGAATTGTAACCTTTTACTAGAATAAATGATATGCTTAAATTGTTAAATTGATTAAATGTCTCAAAAATAATCCAATTTAATAACGTTTACATACAAAATTGTTAATAATCACGTACCTGCATACCTGTCTGAACCCCTACTATATAACAAAGATGTTCACAATTATAACACAAGACAAAAAGAGCTTATTTACATAAGTAATTCAAAAAAACTTTCTATTCAGGATGAATGTATTAAATTATTTAATGGCTTTATGTTCTGATCTTAAGGATTGTACTAATATAAATGCTTTCAAAAATAAATTTAAAAACTATTTAAGAGAACGTGATGATTTTGTGATTTAGTATTAAGTATTGTTGTTCTTTTCTTTTTAATGTTTATGAAAACTGGGATAACCTTAATTATTTATGTAGTACTTTTGTTATTTTCTTATATAATGTTATTTTTTTGTAATTTACTAGTTTTTCAACTATAATAAATACATTATAATTATAATATAATACTAAACCTCTTTCCTAAACGTTTATACTACGAATCAAGGCTACGAATGAATAAAATAGGTGTATGACGAAACTGAAGCGACTAATATAATTAACAAACTTGGAATTTTGTTGTTCATTTTAGTGTACAGTCTGTCCGCGCCGTGCTGGCTGTTTGTATGTATAGTCTAACCACGCTAAGTTGAACATTTCGTATGAATTACGTTTCATATTGAAGTTAAAAAGCAACAAATGAATAAGTTTAATGAAATTAAAAGAATATTAAATATTATAAGAATGGAATAATCGACTGGTGAATATATTGAAGGATGAGAATATTCGGGAATGCAGTCTGTATAAGTTTTTATTTGACTAAAAAACCGACGTTTCGTCACACCCTTGTGGCTTCATCAGGGTGACTACAAGTACAACCAGAGATAACAATATTATACATAAGCGAAGGTACAATTTACTTACATTAGTTGTTAATTATGTTGTAAAATTTCTTTTACATAAAAATGTGTACAATAATATTTTTATAATTCTACAGAAAGATGTAGATGGGTCAAAAATTGTAAATTTCTCATGGAACAAAACAGTCGTGGCGAACCTAACGGTGGAGACAAACTAGATGGAAGCTGTTGAACCCCAAATTGCAAGGCCTATCCAGTGCGTGAACAATGCGTCGACGTCTAATTGGATGTTGTGGGAGTGCAACTCATCTTTTTTGAATTTTTTAAGAATATTGTTGTAGACTACGCTTAAATCCTCAATATCACTACGAAAATTGACACAATTGTTGTTATTATTAATATGTAACATCTCTATAGTATTAAGCGTTTTTTGAGATTTGTTTCCGTTTCTAGTATTGTGACATTGTCGAAATCGAATTTGTGATTGAGCGATTTGGCGTGATGTACCAAAGCGCAAGCGCTTGTACCAGTGTTAGCAGTTATTTTATTTTCATTTCTTTTATGTTCTTGAATTCTTGTTTTTAACAAACGTTTTGTTTGGCCAATATATATTTTTTTCGCAATTGTTACTTTGAATTTTATATATAACCCCTGATCAGGGTTAAGTAATATATAGCTATAAAAATATACAAATTTCACTATTTTAAGTTTATTCAACTCACTTTTAAATTACTTAAAATTTTAAAGAATTGTTAAAAGCAATAACAATTTAACATAATGCTTCTATTTTATTATAAAATAATTGACAAGATGATTTCTACATTTTAAAATTATGTTTGTTCTTATTAGTATCTACTGGAAGCAAATTATTTCGAAAAACCTTTATCGATTTAATTGCACATCTAGTTTTCGCACTGTTATTCGCATAATGTCTCCATTTGTAAATAACTTTTTTTCTCATAGTTTTCTTTCTTATCAAACAATAAATAATTTCAGCAAAAAATGCAAGCAACGCACACCCTAACCCAAGTCCAAGAACCATAAAAGCTCCTTGCAAATGATCCACCGTCAACTTTTGAGTGCTATCGTCATCGTTCATTTTGTTCCGGTTCCTTAATTTCAATTCGTAGGAGGCGTCATCTTGCCATTTTGCCATCAAACCAGTAGCTTTGATTCTATAAATTTGTTTATCTATTCTGTCCTTTAAAGGAAAACCTTTGGTCATGTATATTTCGCAAGCGTAGGTTAAATAACTAGGTAAACAATACACTAGAGGTTTAGAATCTTTTCCTACAAAACGTAATATTTCGTATCGTGCATTGTTTTCTAGAACACAAAACGCAAAGTCGCGCATTTTGGCTATTCTGGTTAATCCTTCTATAGAATTTTGTTGCGTTTTCCATTCGTTGTTTATTTTAGCAACTCGCCAATCGTCTGTATTATTGAAAACCCTTTTGAAGGTAGGTTGTAAAGCCCATTCAATTCCACTTGTCAAAATTTCATCTAAAGTATCCATTTGTTTTTCGTAAACTGGATGTAAAAGAACACTAATCAATTTAGCTTGATAAGCTGCTACAAAATGCAACCCAAATACTATCCAAACAAAAAACATGATCCTACTAGAAATCTTTTTTGGTGTTTCATTTGCACTAACTGCAAGAAATATTGAAAACAAATACTTGAAACAATTCTTCAACAAGACATAAGATGACGAATCTTTTGGTAGGGTGTAACAGAAGCACCAAGTTATACAGGAGACTATAATATAGGCTCCCATCATCGACAACCAAGTGCTGTATTGAAAAGTGTCCAATATGTTTCGCCATCTTGGAGCCAATTGCGATTTGGGAACACACCAAGTTACTGATTCGAAAGTATGGCTGGCGGAATAGTCGCAGTACATACGTCGTTCTGCAGTTGGACCATAGGAGCCAAGACCTAGTTCGGCTCCTTTTTCGTATAGTACTTTAATAGTACCTGATGTGTTACCGTCTGCGGTAGCTAGGCCCCAATCGTTTGGTATTGTTGACGACATTGGCAAGAAAGTTAAGTTCAATACTTCGGATATTGTTATCATTAGACGAATTTCTATTCCGTCTGTCATTTTGAGCACTTCGTTGTCTTTGATTATACCATCGTCAGGAGGCATGACATATGGTGGAGCTATTACAACTTTAGCTCGAACTGGACAACCGTTTAAAATTAAAGGCACTTTTTCTGGATATAAATCAGTATTATATTTAAAATCTCCATGTTTACAAATGTCGACCAATTTTACTTTGAAGTTTTGACCACATAAACCATTTTCAAACGGAAACCAAGAATATATTTCAATGTTGTGACGTTCTTCTGATAATGGCATCAAAATTACAGCGTTAATTATATAATTATACCACAATAATTCCAATGCCTGATCTATATCTGAAATAGAATTATCTCTGACAATAAATATATACCAAGAACGAGCATTCCATAGTAATAACTTTTTTATCTGATCTTTATTTGCTATAATCTCTTTCATATTTTGTGCTGCAATTACTGTATACTTCCTAAAAGTTTCGTAAAAATCAACTTTAAATGTTAAAAAGTTTTTTAACTTTTTTCCTAAATTTGGCGATGCGTATAACTTTGACAGTAAATCATAATCTCTTGAACTGTTAATTGAAAATATATTTAAATTCGGTGCATCACCAAAATGCCGTTCTGCAACTCTGAGTGCACAAGTTGATATGGAATCAATATCATCAAAAAATTCTAGCTCTAATTCACAGTTTACGTGGATAATAAAAAATATTTGTGTTACAACGGAAGCTTTTAAATACAACATGGTAGGTACTGTGTTTGATTTTGCTTGTCAATTAACTAACAATGTGACAGGTAAACAGGACTTTATACAAATGTCTTTTTCAAGTTTTGTTCAGATTGTTATCGCAGTAACGAATTATAGTTAATTTCGGGATATAAAGACAATAAATGGTTTTGATTAGTGGGGCTAATCAGAAATTGAGTAAATTTTTGATAATTTGGATATGTTTATCGCAATTTTGTGGATACTTACTTTAGGAATTATCATATTCTACTAGAACGATTACTATTAAGATTTCAATTAGAATGTGTATGTTTAAATTTTTATTACAATAACGTACCTACCTAATCAGTTAACATTTTCATTTTAGATTTTATTTATGTACCTATAAAATGTTTTATTAATAAAAATACATTTTCCCTCTTTCATAAAATTTATCAATAGGTATTTAAAATTGTATCGCATATTTTTCCTAAGTATCTTTTATAGGTATTGGCTTTCTATAATAACATTATAGCATAGCTGGTGTCTTAGGCCGTGTTCACACGAGGATTCTATGAAGTTTCTTTCAAAATTCTGAATCTAGGAAAAATCAATAAATTATAAATTCTTCTTTTCCAAGACTCATTGAAGATTCAATTTAGCGGCACCGCAATTTAACAGGTAATTCTCACTAGAATAATTTTTTCCAAGATTCAGAATCTTGAAAGAAACTTTAAGTGAAGTTATATTAGGCCTTAGGAATTCTTGGTTTATGAAATAAAGTAATCTCTCAGGAGTACTTCAGAAACTTCATAGAATCCTCGTGTAAACAGGGCCTTATTTATCTTGGTGGTTAACAGGGTCGTGCCTAGACAAAATTGCGCCCGGTGCGAACATTAGAAATTTGACCCTTTTTAATGTATAGGTAATAATAAAAAAATCAATTCTCAAGTGTGATCTTTCCACCATATAAATCTCCGTCTTTTATTCACTTATTCCTCATTTTCATTAAAACAAATCACACATTAATTACCCAAATTACGTAATTAATAACAACTCGAATGGTCATTTGTTTTTATTTTTATGATTAATGATCTCGTGTCATTTTGTGACAAGATTCATTGATAAATGTTGCACTTGTTTGTTTAAGATGTAAATCAATATTATGTTCATGCACACATAAAACATTGATTTACTTAAGCTTGCGTTGCATTTCTGCACGCAGTTCCATTGCATTGCAAACACTCATTGATTTTGTAATTTCAAGCTCTGGTTATAGAAATTATGTTGGTCATTTGTTAGAAATGAATGCAGTATTCTAAGAAGGTATAATTATAGAGGTTCTTATTGTTGGTATTGAATTAAAATTATTGTTTAGTTGTTCTTTGTTTAAACAGATGCCAAAGAAAGGAGCTTTAATTACAATAAAACAAGCCTTAATTCCGACTTAATTCAAAAAGAGTACTTCAGCATTCAAGACTATACTTTGATGACTGTGGTTCAAAAAATTTTATACCCTCATAAAAATATTTAAATCGCATGATTCCTAATTATGTAATCTAAATTTTAAGCAATAGTCTGTTTTTACTTCCTTGTACGGAGTAATAAGGAAGTATTGTAATCGCGAAAAATTTCGGTTTTCAGATTTTGATGGAAATAGCCGTTTTGAACTTTTCTGAATCCATTATGACTAGTTTCGACGTGACGTCTGTACGGATGGACGTATGTGTGTCGCATAACTCAAATACGGTTAGACGTAGAAAGTTGAAATTTTGTATTTAGGACTGTAATAGCATCTAGTTGTGCACCTCCTATTTTTGGTTTCAATCTACAAACCGGAAGTAGTACTTTTTTTAAATATTTCGATAAATATTTAATTTAAGACAATTTTTTGATTTTAAATGAAAGATTTTGTGATTATTACCTACAATCGGTATTTTATAAATATTTTTGTATCTGGTATCATTTAGGAATAATTAAAGTATATATTTATAATTTAGTATTTCGGTATCTTGGAGTCCATGATCGATTAACATTTGTTACTACGTAAAATTTAAATGAGTACAGTGACAATAGTAAAATATGCTTTATATCTTCTTCTGCAGTTTAAATAAAATGACTAAAATAGATTTGTGAGTATAGTAGCAGTAGTACTTATAAATTAATATATTTGTATAATATTATATTTCTACATTTTAGTTATTAAGAAAAGTATGAACAGTTTAATAGGCGTACAAGGAAGTCATGTGGTGTCCACGTCAGATTTTTATTATTTGTTGTTGCTCTGTGCTCTCTTAATTATCATAATGTTATCTTCATTATCAGTTATTTAGGTAGGAGATTAGTCGGAATTTGGACAGATGATCATCAAAAAAAGATTGTTAAAGATGAGACGTTAACGTTTCGGTTTATTATAAAACTATCATCAAAACAGTGTTATAGATACTGCAAAATTATACTTTTTGTTACAATCAAATAAATAACAAGTTACAGAACAATAACAATAAACTATACATATACCGCAGTCCATCTTTTATGATTACAAATTCCAGTAGAACTATGTTCATAACAAATCAGAATTACAATATTACATGATTACATTAAACTATGGTGTACTAGTGCATGCAACACTGTAACAAATATTTAACTTTACCATTATTATTGTAAAATAGTGTTAAACTTTTCTTTTAACATAGTAAGTTCTTGTCAAATATTTTATTTGTAAAAGAAATATTAGGTACTGTATTATTGAAAAAACAATTAATATGAAGAATATAACAGTGATAGGTAATGAATCAAAAAAATAAATTATAATAATTTTTGACATTTTATTAAGCTATTTTATAAAATGAGAAGAAATTTTGATTTAAATCATTGATTTTAATTTTAAAAATCATGTGATTTAAATCGCAATTTAAATCAACTATTTAAATCATGTGATTTAAATCATGCACATCCTGTTTGGAAGATTATACTTTAACATATATTCTATCTTTTTTGGAATACTTAGTCCGTACTTAGTACCTACGACATGTGTGTTTAGAATATAATGACTATATTACTAATGCATGTAGAATTATCAGTTGTTTACCTATTACTGCCCTCACACTACAAATTCAAAACTAATTTATATTTTAACATAATACTGCAGAGTGGAGACTAATACATGAGCTTAAGCTGTCAAATGCAGATCAGAAACAATGCATTGCATCTAAATTAATTATACCGTGTGATGCGCTGAAACGTTTTCAATTAACTAATTGCGCACATTAGTGAAATAATAATTGTATAATTTTATTCTTCTTGTAGGTATTGTTCTCTAATTTAATAATTTTGTAAATTACTGACCTAAATACTTAAGCTTCTTTAACATAAACGTCTAGGTACTTATAGAACTAACAAACATTATAGTAATTAAATATAAAAAATAATTAGTTCCATTATGGTTATTATTTTACTGCAGAAGCTGACAATTATGACTGTTTCTCGAATTTTGTAGTAATGCAAAAAGAAACATACCCACCTACGTATTAATATAGAAATTATAAATTCTATATACAAAATTTAATTTAATTTTGATTAAATTTTTAGGTTACATTATATTTTTAAAGGAGTGGTCAAGTAAATAAAAAATTAGTATTATTTTACAATTCTACAGTTATTTATGAAAAATGCATAACTTAACTACTAAGGATCACATGAATGTGGTCGTCATTATTTCATGAAGTAATTAAATACTACAACAACAACAAATACAATAAGCAAAAATATAATTGTTTTTCTTTTAATATACCTACAGGATCATTCCAATGAACTGATAATTATTTTAATATACTTCTTAATTCTAATCCTAAATGAATGTCATTCTATTTCAGTGTTCAATTTGTTTTATTAATACAAACAAGGCATGATAATGATTGGTACAATACACAATCATATTATAAGATCACAGAAAAAAAAATTCAAGACCAAGTCTGAATTTTCAAATTTTGTTTCTTCAAATTAGAACCTACTGGAAGCAAATTATTTGGAACAACCTTTATCGATTTAATAGCACATCTAGTTTTCGCACTGTTATTCGCATAATGTCTCCATTTGTAAATAACTTTTTTCCTCATAGTTTTCTTTCTAATCAAACAATAAATAAATTCACCAAAAAATGCAAGCAACGCACATCCTAAACCAAGTCCGAGAACCATAAAAGCTCCTTGCAAATGATCCACCGTCAACTTTTGAGTGCTATCGCCATCGCTCATTTTGTTCCGGTTCCTTAATTTTAATTCGTAGGAGGCGTCATCTTGCCATTTTGCCATCAAACCAGTAGCTTTGATTCTATAAATTTGTTTATCTATTCTGTCTTTTAAAGGAAAACCTTTGGTCATGTATATTTCGGAAGCGTACGTTAAATAACTTGATAAACAAAACACTAGAGGTTGAGAATCTTTTCCTACAAATCGTAATATTTCGTATCGTGCATTGTTTTCTAGAACACAAAATGCATAGTCGCGATTTTTGGCTATTCTGGTTAATCCTTGTATAGCACTTTGTTGCGTTTTCCATTCGTTGTTTATTTTAGCAACCCGCCAATCGTCTGTATTATTGTAAAACCTTTTTAAGGTAGGTAGTGAAGCCCATTCAATTCCACTTGTCAGAATTTCATCTAAAGTATCAATTTGTTTTTCGTAAACTGGATGTAAAAGAACACTAATCAATTTAGCTTGATAAGCTGCTACAAAATGCAACCCAAATACTATCCAAACAAAAAACATGATCCTACTAGAAATCTTTTTTGGTGTTTCCTTCGCACTAACTGCCAGAAATATTGAAAACAAATACTTGAAACAATTCTTCAACAAGACATAAGATGACGAATCTTTTGGTAGGGTGTAACAGAAGCACCAAGTTATACAGGAGACTATAATATAGGCTCCCATCATCGACAACCAAGTGCTGTATTGAAAAGTGTCCAATATGTTTCGCCATCTTGGAGCCAATTGCGATTTGGGAACACACCAAGTTACTGATTCGAAAGTGTGGCTGGCGGAATAGTCGCAGTACATACGTCGTTCTGCAGTCGGACCATAGGAGCCAAAACCTAGTTCGGCTCCTTTTTCATATAGTACTTTAATAGTACCTGATGTGTTACCGTCAGCGGTAGCTAGGCCCCAATCGTTTGGTATTGTTGACGACATTGGCAAGAACGTGAAGTTCAATACTTCGGATATTGTTATTATTAGACGAATTTCTATTCCGTCTGTTATTTTGAGCACTTCGTTTTCTCTGATTATACCATCGTCAGGAGGCATGACATATGGAGGAGCTATTACAACTTTAGCTCGAACTGGACAACCGTTTAAAATTAATGGCACTTTTTCTGGATATAAATCAGTATTATATTTAAAATCTCCATGTTTACAAATGTCTACCAATTTGACTTTGAAGTTTTGACCACATGAACCATTTTCAAACGGAAACCAGGAATATATTTCAATGTTATGACGTTCTTCTAATGATGGCATCAAAATAACAGCGTTAATAATATAATTATACCATAATAATTCCAATGCCTGATCTATATCTGAAATAGAATTATCTCTGACAATAAATATATACCAAGAACGAGCATTCCATAGTAATAACTTTTTAATCTGATCTTTATTTGCTATAATCTCCTTCAGATTTTGTGCTGCAATTACTGTATATCTCCTATAAGTTTCGTAAAAATCAACTTTGAATATTAAAAAGTTTTTTAACTTTTTTCCTAAATTTGGTGATGCGTATAACTTTGAAAGTAAATCATAATCTCTTGAACTGTTAATTGCAAATATATTTAAATTCGGTGCATCACGAAAATGCCGTTCTGCAACTCTGAGTGCACAAGTTGATATGGAATCAATATCATCCAAAAATTCTAGCTCTAATTCACAGTTCACGTGGATGATAAAAAATATTTGTGTTACAACGGAAGCTTTTAAACACAACATGGTACTGTGTTTGATTTTGCTTGTCAATTGACTAACAATGTGACAGGTAAACAGGACTTTATAAAAATGTCTTTTTCAAGTTTTGTTTAGATTGTTATCGCAGTCACGCATTATAGTTAATTTTGGGATATAAAGACGCTAAATGGTTGTTATTAGCACGGCTAATCAGAAATTGAGTAAATTTTTGATATTTGGATATGTTTACAGAAGCTAATTGCAATTTTGTGGATACTTATCTGAATAATTATCATTTTCTACTAGAATAGATACTATTCACAATTAAATAAAAATGTATGTTTTTAAATCAATAACTAAGAAGTACTTACCTACTTAAAAGTAATGACAACAAACTGTTAACAATTTTTATATTTCTAACAATAATATATTTCAATAAGTAAATTTACAATTTATTAACGAAACATAATTAAATATTAATTGCATTTATTGTTTATTAATTCATGTACCTATTTATTCGTTTTTAATGTAGTTTGTTTTATTAATAAAAATACTTTTTCTTCTTTTATGGTTTTGTGAAATATCAGTATTTAAAATATAAGTAACACATATCACTTCTTAAAGTACATATTAGCAGAGCCGCCGCGTGCGAGTGTGCAGGGCGTGCCCCGCACAAGGGCGGCTCATCAAGGGGGCGGCATTCTGGATGAAAATTAAATTTTTATTTTTGTAAAAAAAAATTTAATGTTGGACAATAATTTTCAGAATTCATTGTTTAAAAATTATTATTATTACTTATAAGGAAGGAAAAATCAATTACTGGAAGTCAGTCACAAGATTTGAAGGCTTTATTTCATCTCCAACCGGTTTCTACCCCACATGGGTCATCTTCAGGGACTACAGTGATATTTAATAAAAAATTTAGTAAAAGAAATAACAGACATTTACAAAAATTTAAACTTACGTGAAAGTCATAACAAAAATTGTATACATAAAATTAATTGTATACAATTTTTGTTATGACTTTCACGTAAGTTTAAATTTTTGTAAATGTCTGTTATTTCTTTTACTAAATTTTTTATTAAATATCACTGTAGTCCCTGAAGATGACCCATGTGGGGTAGAAACCGGTTGGAGATGAAATAAAGCCTTCAAATCTTGTGACTGACTTCCAGTAATTGATTTTTCCTTCCTTATCTCATCATCCAGTCAAGAAGTTTTCATTACATACATTATTAATTATGATTCTTAATTTATTTATATTTCTTCGTTGTCTTCAATTTTATTACATCTTCTTTTATCAAGTAAGTAGGTACCTATACTACACGTTATTGTCATAACCTATAACAAATTCAACCTAACGCTATACTAACGATCTCTCTAATAAGATTGCGTAAAAATAGTTGACGTAGGGCCTTGAATAAAAAAAAGTCGCCTGCGGCGCTATTTTCTACTGCAAGAGTCAGTACAATATTAATTATTGTGATCGGCCGATTACGCAAATGGTCGGTAAAAATTTAAGTTCCAGTCTGCCCCTTTATGAAGCATTATGACTTCAATAAAAATAAAGGTATACTGCTGGAAAACAAATTAAACTTTGTCAGTGGCGGATCCAAGGGTGGCGGAGCAATGGGACGACCGCTCCCTCCCCTCTTTTTGATAATTTGTTCTTTAGAATTTTAAAAAATCGTTTCCTGACAAATTACAAATAAATAAATTTCCCAATTTTTATTTCATAATTTTTTAAAATTAATTTCTACTCGTGAAAGAGGGAAGAGGGTAAAATATAGGTAATGTAATTTCCCCTCTATGGGAAAACTTAACTTTTAAAGAAACAGCCGTTGACCTTGAACTCAAACATTTTTTTCGCTTGCGGCGCTATTTCTTTTTTTTTAAACACTATCCAAGTACCTACTATTTTATTAGGATTTCGCCCCCTTCTTTCTAGATCCGTCACTGCTTAAAGCTCAAAACAGAAAAAAAGCAAAGAACCTCTAAATGGAAATCTTGGCCTGCTCATTGAATAGTTGCAATTTCTAATAGGGGGCGGATTTATGAAATATTGCGCACGGGCGGCTAATACCCACGCGGCGGCCCTGCATATTAGTATAGTTGGTGCCCATATAGGCACCTATCTTTTTGTAGTTGGCAGGTTCATTGTATTCCAACTTGAAATGATGAGGATAATAGATAACTTATCTTTACCTAATCAATGTAAAGTTTTAAAGTTGCGAAATTTGTGTTTAAAATTACGGTGATTCTAAAAAAACTATCTTAAATATATAAAATTATGTAGAACATCGCATGTAACAAATAACAGCCAATGTGTGTCTCTTGTTCTATGAGCCAATTGATGAATAATAGTAACCATGGTTATAAAAAAAAAAATTACTTGAGTAACTTAACTGAAATTAATATGCAGAAACTTTACCGTCATCTGTTACTTTGACATTGAATTAAAAATTGGTTAAATTATTTTTTGAGTATAAATAAGCAATTAATAAGGTAAATAATACATATTTATTAATTTTAAATACAAATTTAGTAAATATTTCAAGTTACGAATAAGAATTCAAAAATAGAGGGGCGGTGTCATTGCGATTTTCTTACTGAATATGCACTCGTGCATTGATTCGTGTCCAGGAAGAATTAATGCACATGTGATATTATAAGTGAAAATTATAGATATTTATACACCAAGTAAGATACATGAATGTTTATTCAAGAGAAGAAAGTTTAGTCTCCGAGCCCGAAGGGCGAGTGGGATAATTTCTTTGAGTGAATAAACATTCGTATCTCACGTGGTTTATATAATGTTTTATTCAATTTTCACGAAATTATCTCAAATATATGAATTATAAATTTATTTTGACATAACAAAAAAGAAAATCAAAGTAGTCGTCAGTGGCAAGTTGTCATTGTTTTTATGCATATAATAGTATATTATTTAACGAGCATATAATGTAGGTTATATTACACGAGGATGAAAATTAGAACACGAGCCGTAGGCGAGTGTTGTAATCATCCTAGTGTAATATATAACCATTATATGCGAGTCAAATACTATACTTTATCTACAACTACTTATAAACAAACTTGGTGTAGTACAAACATATCACACATAACCTTACTTATTATCTGTCATTGACCAACAAACTTCAGACAAATGCTGCAACTCTAAGAAAATACTTGCTTGCTATTGGTTGAATCAAGCGTGGAATATGAAATTTCATATTACACGCCGTGTAATATGAGATATGAGGCACATTTGGTATTTGGAGTTAGATATAAAATTAAGCTATTATTTAATAGTTGTATATAAAAAGTTTTAATATACTTGTGAATAAACATTTATTTAAAGTTGTTGCTATGGAGTTAATAATAGCAGTTTAAAACGTCAAAAATTAATAAAAAATATAAGTAGACAATTTTTAGCGTTCTGAAATAAAAATTATATTTTATATTTATAAGTGCAAAAATATATTAAATGTAACAAATTAAGAAATTACTTTCTTAAGACACTCTTTGTGCAATAAAGATTATGTGTACCCAATATGATATTATTCTAAAAATAAATTGTTAAAAAACTGAGTTGGATACTATACTACACACGTTTTTTTTTACTCAAACCAACACTTTTATAAACATCTTTAACACTAATATATTGATTACTATATTTTAAATTAAAACTATTAAGAATTACAATGCAAATCTAACACTAAAGCTTTATTTAAATACATCAGTGGTAGTGCTAATACGTCTCGTAAACTAAGATTTAGTTTTAGACTTAAAAATTTTCTTATAGACAATTTCACAAATAAAACACAACAGCGCAATTCCCAACCCAATTCCCAGGATGTAGAAAGCGCCCTGCAAATGATGTATCTTCAACTTCTTGGACCCGCCACCCTTGTACTTATGTCTGTACTTCAATTGCATATTATGTCGCATATCATCCTCCCATTTTGGCATGAGCCCAGTAGATTTGATCCTGTATATTATCTTGTTTATCCTTTCTCTTAAAGGATATCCTTTCGTCATGTACATTTCCGTAGGATACGTCAAGTAAGTGCTCAAACAATAGATCAAAGGATCTAGATTATCGTCAGTGTATTTTAATATTTCGTGGTCAGCGTGCCGACCAGATATAGATATAGAGGATTTTCTTTCAGATGCTATGTTGGCAAGACATACATCACCATCTACACAAACTTTCGAGTCTTGAAGTATTTTACGTTCTCTCCAATCATCTGGATTTAGAAAAAAACGTTTACCAGTGATTAAAAGATACGAAACAATATCACTATTTAATAATTCTTCTAATGTTTCGATTTGGTGTTCATAAGCAGGGTATAATAACACACTTATTAACTTTGCTTGGTAAGCAGTAAGAAAATGAAACCCAAATATCACCCAAACTATAAACAACACCCTTGCTGATATTTTGACAGGAGTTTGGTATGCTGATACACTAAGTGTAATAGAAAACACATTCCGAAAAACATTTTCCATGTCTGTAAATCTGGATCCATCTTTTGGATGTGTCCTACTAATGCTCCAAATGATAAAAGAAACTACAAAATATGCTATCAACAATGCTATCCAAGTTTCGTATTGGAATATTATTAAAAGGATCTTCCATTCTGGGATGTGTTGGGCTTTTGGGACACAAAATGTTAGGTATTCGTAATTGAGAGATCCAGAATAGTCCAGATACATATGTCGTTCTTCTACTGGACCAAATCCCCCTAAGCCAACGTCGGCCTTTCTTTCGTTAAGTATTCTCATGGTGCCAGTCGTGTTTCCGTCTATTGTTACTAGGCCCCAGTTATTTGGGGTTTTTGAAGAATAAACTAGAAGAGTCAGGTTTAAAAATTCGGCGTGTGTTTTTATTTGGTTTATTTCCATCCCGTTTTCTATTCGTACCACTTTTCCGTCTTCTACTATACCATCTTCTGGTGGCATTATATATGGTGTCCATATTACTACTTGAGCCCTAATTGGGCAACCATTGAAAATTTTCGGTACTTTTGATGGGAACAAATTTGTATTTTTTGTAAATTGTCCGTTTTTGCAAATATCTATTTGTTTTGGTTTAAAGTTTTGACCGCATAGACCATTTTCATAAGGATACCAAGAATATAGTTCCATTTCTTCTGATTTAATTTTAGAAGGCATCATAATGACTGCATTAATAATATAAAAGTTCCACAGAAATTGCACAATCTCATCTAGTAGTTCAATCGAATTATTTCTACTAACGAATAGATATTTCGATCTGGCATTCCATATCCACAATTTTATGACTTGTTTTTCCAGTTTAAATAATTGTTTCAAATCTTTTAAAACTATTATAGTATAGTTTTTATTTGCTTCTTTAAATTCAACGTTAAATATTGTAAAATTTCTTATTTTTCGTACAGAATACGAACGATATAACGAATACAATTCTTCATTATCTTCGAAATCATTTGTATAAATATTAATTTGCGGTATATAATGCGTACCAGGAAAATATTTTTGTGCTATTTCCAGAATACAAATTGACGATGAAGTGTTGTAGATATTATTACTATTAGTTATTATTGCACTTTCACAACAAATTTGAATTGATAGATATAGTTTAATTATTATGGCTTTATGTATAATGTTGTGTAACGTATTCATTTTTATAAATAACTCCCACATCCAATTAGACTTAATAGGCCTTGCAATTTGGAAATTAACAGCTTCCATCTAGTTTGCCTCCATCTACATGTTTCTGTAGAGTTTTAAAATTATTGTATACATTATTTTGTAAAAGAATTATTACAACCTAACGATTAACTAATGTACTTGTAGTCACCCTGATGAAGACACAAGGGTACTAATACTCACATCCTTCATAAAATATTTTATTGAAATACATTATTGAGTCAAAAATAATTGTAACAAAAAATATAGAGAGTAGTATCCATGATTACTTAATAATTGTATTTCAATAAATAAAGAAATAAATAAATAAATTTATGTATTTGTATTTCAGCATGAAATTTTTACCATGCAACATAATGTGACATTAATAGTTATATTTTATTTCATATTCCTGGTATTTTTTTATGCTCACGCGCATGTTAGCTTTGTCGATGACTTTATATGTTTGTATATATATTAGACCTTTTAGGGCAATTTATTCTGAATTGGAGACAAATAAGTGTTGTCATTGTAATAAAAAATGTCTATGATCATATTTTAATAGGCCTTATATAGTTTCTCAGTGTAATATTACAAAATAAAGACAATATTATGTGTTAACTGTTCACAATTCAAAAATAACTTAAGTAGATGTAAATTATAAATACTGATACAATGTTATAAAGTCTAATTTCAATATTTTATTCATTGATATTATGTTATTTGGTTATGAAATATTCAAATAATTTTTGATTTATTGGCAAGTTCAGATTTGAAATATACCTAGCTAAGGGAAGAACCTATTTATTTAAAGTAAAAAGCATATGAATTTGGAAAAATGTAAGAAAACTGATAGACTTGAATTTATTAGTGATTTCGTTAACACTTTCACTGCCATGCTGGTCCCATGGGACCAGCATTGATTTCCTTCACCACGCCACGCTGGTCCCATGGGACCAGCATTTATTTTAGTTTTTTTAAATTTTAGGTTTGATCTTTAGTTTTATGCCATGGAACCAGCACACTAAAATGTTAATAACTCGTAAATCATTAAGATATTGATTTCTTACTACTAGGATATTACCTTATGAGGCTCGTCTACCATTTTTTCGAATTCCTAGAATACTTTCGATATTAATTTTTTTTCTATTTCACTCTCTTCCCCACTACTACGGCTGCCCGAAACCAGCCCGAAACTCCTACTTTCCCGCATCCTAGCTATGCAATGTCATTTTGAAGTTGAAAATTACTATAAACATGGCTTTAGATTCCCATAATAACTTGTGTATTTTTTAAAGAAATTAAGTAAAACAAAAATTATTCGAAAAAGGAAGCTTATCAGCATGCTTCTTGTTTTTTAAATTTTTCCTGCCATTTATAGTGACCGAGGAAAATATTATCAAATAATGACAAAAAATCTGACGTGGCCATCACACAACCTTCCGCCATATCTACACTTTAAACAGAAATGTATACGTACAAACCGGTGCCCATTTAAAATATACAAATAAAAATCTAAAATATTCAAACACTGAAATTAGTATCACCTGAATCAAAAGATTCATTCACACGAAAACTCTTCTGTGTTGAAGCCATCATCCGTTCAATTACTACATTTAATATCTCACTTATGACTTATATGGCGCTAGTATGTCAACTTGTCACCCGTCTCACCTGTCAATATTTTTTACGCAGAAACAAAAGTCAACCGAACATGGATTACAAGATTTCAACGTTTTATCTGATAAATTTATTTTTAAAATTTTATTGCAGTTCTTTAATGCTACCAGATAAAGACAATTTTTTTATAACGTGAGTTGCAAATAAGTTTGCTTCTTATTCTTATTACAAATAAATACTATATTTATCCAAATTTATATAAATTTTTGACAATTTTCTTTTTTAATCTTCAAAAAATATCACTTCCGGTGAAGATATTTGTACTAAAATCTAATGAGCTCTTCCTATTCGTATACAATTGCAAAATACCAAATATCAAAATTTTTGGGTAATTCGTATTTGAGTTATGCGACATCCGGCATCGGCCTGGACCACACACATACACACACACGCACACACACACATACATACAGACATCATCGAGAAACTATCAAAAATGAGTTGTAAGGACCCTAATTCGTGCTCATCCACTTAAAACTCACAACCCGATTTTTTGGATGATTCCAATACCTTCCTTTACAGGTAAGCGGAAGGTAAAAAGAATATAGCTACCCTCCTTGATAGCTACAAACATTTAAACATTAAATTTCTTTTTTATTAAAACTAAGCCTACTCCAAAAATCATCAAAAAACTAGGTATAAAATTATGTTGAAAATTTCAAATATCAGTAAATAAATTTTAGCATTCTGAAATAAAAATGGTATTTTATTAGAACCAAAGTGTGTCTATTATATTAAATGTAACAAATTAAGTAAGTAATTGCTTTTTTAAAACACTCATTGTATACAATAAAGTTTATGTGTTGGGTACTATACTACTACATATTTTTACTCAAAACCTACACTTTTTTAAACATCTTGAATACTAATTGATTACTTTATTTTAAATTAAAACTATCAACAATTACAATTCAAATCTAACACTAAAGCTTTCTTTACATACATCAGTGGCAGTGGTAATAATAAAGTTTATGTGTTGAGTACTACTTATACTACTACATATTTTTACTCAAACCTACACTATTTTAAACATCTTTAACACTAATTATTGATTACTTTATTTTACATTAAAACTATCAACAATTACAATTCAAATCTAACATTAAAGCTTTCTTTACATACATCAGTGGCAGTGCTAATTACGTCTCGTGAACCAAGATTTAGTTCTAGACTTAAAAATTTTCTTATAAACAATTTCACAAATAAAACACAACATTGCAATTCCCAACCCAATTCCCAGGATGTAGAAAGCGCCCTGCAAATGATACATCTTCAACTTCTTGGACCCACCTCCCTTCAACTTATATCTGTACTTCAATCGCATATTATGTCGCATATCATCCTCCCATTTTGGCATGAGCCCAGTAGATTTGATCCTGTATATTATCTTGTTTATCCTGTCTCTTAATGGATATCCTTTCGTCATGTACATTTCCGTAGGATACGTCATGTAAGTGCTCAAACAATGAATCAAAGGCTCTAGATTATCGTCAGTGTATTTTAAT
Source organism: Agonum fuliginosum (assembly GCA_947534325.1). Lineage (NCBI taxonomy): Eukaryota > Metazoa > Arthropoda > Insecta > Coleoptera > Carabidae > Agonum > Agonum fuliginosum. The sequence goes on along the minus strand of OX384034.1, from coordinate 2,535,632 downwards.
ATTTCGTGGTAAGCGTGCCGACCAGGTATACAAATGCCGGTTTTTCTTTCTGATGCTATTTTGCCAAGACATACATCAGCATCTAGACAAAATTTCCAGTCTTGAAGTACTTTACGTACTCTCCAATCATCTGTATTTAGAAAAAAACGTTTACCAGGGATTAAAAGATACGAAGGAAGATTACTATTTAATAATTCTTCTAATGTGTCGATTTGGTGTTCATAAGCAGGGTATAATAACACACTTATTAACTTTGCTTGGTATGCAGTAAGAAAATGAAACCCAAATATCACCCAAACTATAAACAACACCCTTGCTGATATTTTGACAGGAGCTTGGTATGCTGGTATTCCAAGTGTAATAGAAAACAAATTCCGAAAAACATGTTCCATGTCTGTAAAGCATGTATCATCTTTTGGTTGTGTTCTACTAATGCTCCAAATGATAAAAGAAACTACAAAATATAGTATCAACATTGCTATCCAAGTTTCGTATTGGAATATTATTAAAAGGATCTTCCATTTTGGAATGTGTTGGGCTTTTGGAACACAAAATGTTACGTATTCGAAACTTATAGATACGGAATAGTCTAGATACATATGTCGTTCTTCTACTGGACCAAATCCCCCTAAAGCAACGTCGGCCTTTTTTTCGTAAAGTATTGTCATGGCGCCAGTTGTGTTTCCGTCTATTGTTATTACACCCCAGTTATTTGGGGTTTTTGAAGAATAAACTAGAAGAGTCAGGTTTAACAATTCGGCGTGTGTTTTTATTTGGTTCATTTCCATCCCGTTTTCTATTCGTAACACTTTTCCGTCTTCTACTATGCCATCTTCTGGTGGCATTATATATGGTGTCCATATTACTACTTGTGTCCTAATTGGGCAACCATTGAAAAGTTTCGGTATTTTTGATGGGAACAAATTTGTATTTTTTGTAAATTGTCCGTTTTTGCAAATATCTATTTGTTTTGGTTTAAAGTTTTGACCGCATAGACCATTTTCATAAGGATACCAAGAATATAGTTCCATTTCTTCTGATTTAATTTTAGAAGGCATCATAATGACTGCATTAATAATATAAAAGTTCCACAGAAATTGCACAATCTCATCTAGTTGTTCAATCGAATTATTTCTACTAACGAATAGATATTTCGATCTGGCATTCCATATCCACAATTTTATGACTTGTTTTTCCAGTTGAAATAATTGTTTCAAATCTTTTAAAACTATTATAGTATAGTTTTTATTTGCTTCTTTAAAATCAACGTTAAATATTGTAAAATTTCTTATTTTTCGTACAGAATACGAACGATATAACGAATACAATTCTTCATTATCTTCGAAGTCATTTGTATAAATATTAATTTGCGGTATATAATGCGTATCAGGAAAATATTTTTGTGATATTTCTAGAATACAAATTGACGAAGAAGTATTGTAGGTATTAGAAGTGATTATTGCACTTTCACAACAAATTTGAATTATTAGATATAGTTTAATTATTATAGCTTTATGTATAATGTTGTGTAAAGTATTCATTTTTATAAATATTTGGTCTAGAATTTAAACAGAAATGTTAATAAAAACCAGATACAATACATGGCAAGTTAATATCATAATAAACAATGTATTTTTCGACATGGCGACAGGTGAAAAGAAATTTAATGTTTAAATGTTTATAGGTATCCTTAAGTCAATTATATAATATGTTTAATGTTACATTATGTTGCAAGGCTAAAATATTTTGTTGATATACATTATTGAATCAAAAATAATTGTAACAATAAATATAGAGAGTAAGTAGTATAATTCATGATTACTTAATAATTGAAAGTTATGTATTTGTATTTCAGCATTAAATTTGTACCTTGCAACATAATGTGACATTAATAGTTATATTTTATTTCATATGCCTGGTATTTTTTATGCTCACGCACATGTTAGCTCTGTCCCATGACTTCACGTTCGAAGCAGATATTCGAACTCGTAATATTGTTTGTATATATATTAGGGCAATTTATTCTGAATTTGAGACAAATAATTATAATAAACAATTTTTCTGATCATATTTTAATAGGCCTTATACAGTGTTCTAGTACAAAATAAAGATAATATTCTGTGTTAACTGTTCACAATTCAAAAATAACTTAAGTAGAGGGATATTCACAAAGTAAGGTGACAAGTGCTCTGAAGGGTGCAGGGATTTTTTTCAAAGGTTGGCACACCTGCGTGGAGGAGGCTTCGTCGAACCCTGGCCCTGGCCCAATTCACTCCGTTGAAAAATGTCGTCACAGGACTAGCTTTCGTCAACCTCCGCAGGGGCCGTTCGCTCCACCTCCTCGGTCATCAATTTCCTCACTTTGCGTTAAGAATCCGCGGCCGAAATCCATCGTCAACTTGTGGAAACCTACGAGCCTGAGGTTTACAAGTGGGTTAGGTTGTTTAAATAAGGTCCCACTAACACTCATGACGAAGGAAGGAGTGAGGCCGTCGGCCGCGAACTTTTGACGCAAAGTGAGGAACCGCGGCCGACGGCCTCACTCCTTTCTTCACACATTTAATGTTCATGTTATACATTAGTCGTAGATAAACTATATAATTGACATGAAATGGCCACAACTAATATGCCGAAACGTCATCGTTAAATAAAAAATCTGACGTGGCCATCACACAACCTTCCGCCATATCTAGACTTTAAACAGAAATGTATACGTACTATCCGGTGCCCATTTAAAATATACAAATAAAAATCTAAAATATTGAAACACAGAAATTTGCATCATCTGAATAAAAAGATTCATTAACAGGAAAACTCTTCTGTGCTGAAGCCATCCTCCGTTCAATTACTACATTTAATATCTTACTTATGACATATAGCACTAGTATGTCAACCTGTCAGTATTTTTTACACAGAAACAAAATTCAGTCAAACATGGATTACAAGATTTCAACGTTTTATTTGATAAATTTATTTTTTAAATTTTACTGCAGTTCTTTGATGCTACCAGATAAAGACAATTTTTTTATAACGTAAGTTGCAAATAACTTTGCCTCTTATTCTTATTACAAATAAATACAATATTTATCCCAATTTATATAAATTTTTGACATTTAATCTTTTCAATCTTCAAAAAATATCACTTCCGGTGAAGATATTTGTACCAAAATCTAATGGGTTCTTCCAATTTATATACAAATGTTAAATACCAAATATCAAAATTTTTGGGTAATTCGTATTTGAGTTATCCGACTGACAGAAATCCGGCCCTGACCACATACACACACACATACATACAGACATCATCGTGAAACTATCAAAAATGAATTGTAAGGACCCTAATTCGTGCTCATCCACTAAAAACTCACTATCCGATTTTTAGCATGATTCCAATACCTTCCTTTACAGGTAAGCGGAAGGTAAAAAGAATATTTATTTTTTATAATAACTAAGCCTAATCCAAAAATCATCAAAAAACTAAATACTTATATAAAATTATGTTGAAAATTTCAAATATAAGTAAATTTTTTTAGCGTTCTGAAATAAAAAATGATACTTTATTAGAACCAAAGTGTTTATTTTTTTTAAATGTAACAAATTAAGTAATTACTTTTTTAAAACACTCTTTGTACAATAAAGTTATGTGTACCCAATATAATATTATTCTAAATATAAATTTTAAAAAAACTGAGTTGGATACTATACAACTACATATTTTTACTCAAACCTACACAGTTTTAAACATCTTTAACACTAATTATTGATTACTTTATTTTCCATTAAAACTATCAACAATTACAATTCAAATCTAACACTAAAGCTTTATTTACATACATCAGTGGCAGTGCTAATTACGTCTCGTGAACCAAGATTTAGTTCTAGACTTAAAAATTTTCTTATAAACAATTTCACAAATAAAACACAACAGCGCAATTCCGAACCCAATTCCCAGGATGTAGAAAGCGCCCTGCAAATGATACATCTTCAACTTCTTGGACCCGCCTCCCTTGAACTTATATCTGTACTTCAATCGCATATTATGTCGCATATCATCCTCCCATTTTGGCATGAGCCCAGTAGATTTGATCCTGTATATTATCTTGTTTATCCTGTCTCTTAATGGATATCCTTTCGTCATGTACATTTCCGTAGGATACGTCATGTAAGTGCTCAAACAATGAATCAAAGGCTCTAGATTATCGTCAGTGTATTTTAATATTTCGTGGTAAGCGTGCCGACCAGGTATGGCCAAACCGGTATTTCTTTCTGATGCTATTTTGCCAAGACATACATCAGCATCTAGACAAAATTTCCAGTCTTGAAGTATTTTACGAACTCTCCAATCATCTGTATTTAGAAAAAAACGTTTACCAGTGATTAAATGATACGAAGGAAGATTACTATTTAATAATTCTTCTAATGTGTCGATTTGGTGTTCATAAGCAGGGTATAATAACACACTTATTAACTTTGCTTGGTATGCAGTGAGAAAATGAAACCCAAATATCACCCAAACTATAAACAACACCCTTGCTGATATTTTGACAGGAGTTTGGTATGCTGCTATACCAAGTGTAATTGAAAATACATTCCGAAAAACATGTTCCATGTCTGTAAAGCATGTATCATCTTTTGGTTGTGTTCTACTAATGCTCCAAATGATAAAAGAAACTACAAAATATAGTATCAACATTGCTATCCAAGTTTCGTATTGGAATATTATTAAAAGGATCTTCCATTTTGGAATGTGTTGGGCTTTTGGAACACAAAATGTTACGTATTCGAAATTGATAGATTCGGAATAGTCTAGATACATATGTCGTTCTTCTACTGGACCAAATCCCCCTAAGGCAATGTCGGCTTTTTTCTCGTAAAGTATTGTCATGGTGCCCGTCGTGTTTCCGTCTACTGTTGTTAGACCCCAGTTATTTGGGGTTTTTGAAGAATAAACTAGAACAGTCAGGTTTAACAATTCGGCGTGTGTTTTTATTTGGTTCATTTCCATCCCGTTTTCTATTCGTAACACTTTTCCGTCTTCTACTATGCCATCTTCTGGTGGCATTATATATGGTGTCCATATTACTACTTGTGTCCTAATTGGGCAACCATTGAAAAGTTTCGGTATTTTTGATGGGAACAAATTAGTACTTTTTGTAAATTGTCCGTTTTTGCAAATATCTATTTGTTTTGGTTTAAAGTTTTGACCGCATAGACCATTTTCATAAGGATACCATGAATATAATTCCATTTCTTCTGATTTAATTTTAGAAGGCATCATAATGACTGCATTAATAATATAAAAGTTCCACAGAAATTGCACAATCTCATCTAGTTGTTCAATCGAATTATTTCTACTAACGAATAGATATTTCGATCTGGCATTCCATATCCACAATTTTATGACTTGTTTTTCCAGTTTAAATAATTGTTTCAAATCTTTTAAAACTATTATTGTATAGTTTTTATTTGCTTCTTTAAAATCAACGTTAAATATTGTAAAATTTCTTATTTTTCGTACAGAATACGAACGATATAACAAATACACTTCTTCATTATCTTCGAAGTCATTTGTATAAATATTAATTTGTGGTATATAATACGTACCAGGAAAATATTTTTGTGCAATTTCTAGAATACAAATTGACGATGAAGTGTTGTAGATATTATTACTATTAGTTATTATTGCACTTTCACAACAAATCTGAATTGATAGATATAGTTTAATTATTATAGCTTTATGTATAATGTTGTGTAAAGTATTCATTTTTATAAATATTTGGTCTAGAATTTAAACAGAAATGTTAATAAAAACCAGATACAATACATGGCAAGTTAATATCATAATAAACAATGTATTTTTCGACATGGCGACAGGTAAAAAGAAATTTAATGTTTAAATGTTTATAGGTATCCTTAAGTCAATTATACAATATGTTTAATGTTACATTATGTTGCAAAGCTAAAATATTTTGTTGATATACATTATTGAGTCAAAAATAATTGTAACAATAAATATAGAGAGTAGTAATTCATGATTACTTAATAATTGAAACAGTTATGTATTTGTATTTCAGCATTAAATTTGTACCTTGCAACATAATGTGACATTAATAGTTATATTTTATTTCATATGTCTGGTATTTTTTATGCTCACGCACATGTTAGCTCTGTTCATGACTTCACGTTCGAAGCAGATATTTGAACTCGTAATATTGTTTGTATATATATTAGACCTTTTAGGGCAATTTATTCTGAATTTGAGACAAATAATTATAACAAACAATTTTTATGATCTTATTTTAATAGGCCTTATACAGTGTTCTCAGTGTTATAGTTCAAAATAAAGACAATATTCTGTGTTAACTGCTCACAATTCAAAAATAAGTTAAGTAGAGGAATATCCAGAAAGTAAGGTGACAAGTGCTCTGAAGGGTGGAGGGATTTTTTTTCAAAGGTTGGCACACCTGCGTGGAGGAGGCTTCGTAACAGTCAAACCGAGCCCTGGCCCAATTCAGTCCGTTAAAAATGTCGTCACAGGAGGAGCTTTCGTCAACCTCCGCAGGGGCCGTTCGCTCCACCTCCTCGGTCATCAATTTCCTCACTTTGCGTTAAGAATCCGCTGCCGAAATCCATCGTCAACTTGTGGAAATCTACGAGCCTGAGGTTTGCAAGTGGGTTAGGTTGTTTAAATAAGGTCCCACTAACACTCCTTTCTTCACACATTTAATGTTCATGTTATACATTAGTCGTAGATAAACTATATAAATATAATTGACTTGAAATGGCCACAACCTTCGACCATATATAGGAATAGACAAACAACGCGAGCCTTTGTTGTGAAGCAAAGAACTAGCGTAGCGGTGTGAAGAGGAGTATGACCTGCAGACACCTTGAAGTGTTGCAGTTTGCCTATTTTCATTCTGTTCCATGACAACAAACCAGAAGTCAGCAATGAGCAACAATCTATCGTATCCTCACCTCCTTTCCCCGCCTATAGCTGCTGCTCACCGCTATCGTACTTTTTAAAAACTATTACATATTTTTACTCAAACCTACACTGTTTTAAACATCTTTAACACTAATTATTGATTACTTTATTTTACATTAAAACTATCAACAATTACAATTCAAATCTAACACTAAAGCTTTATTTACATACCTACATCAGTGGCAGTGCTAATACGTCTTGTGAACCAAGAGTTAGTTCTAGACTTACAAATTTTCTTATATACAATTTCACAAATAAAACACAACAGCGCAATTCCCAACCCAATTCCCAGGATGTAGAAAGCGCCCTGCAAATGATGCATCTTCAACTTCGTGGACCCACCTCCCTTCAACTTATATCTGTACTTCAATCGCATATTATGTCGCATATCATCCTCCCATTTTGGTATGAGCCCAGTAGATTTGATCCTGTATATTATCTTGTTTATCCTGTCTCTTAATGGATATCCTTTCGTCATGTACATTTCCGTAGGATACGTCATGAAAGTGCTCAAACAATGGATCAAAGGCTCTAGATTATCGTCAGTGTATTTTAATATTTCGTAGTAAGCGTGCCGACCAGGTATGGCCATACCGGTTTTTCTTTCTGATGCTATTTTGCCAAGACATACATCAGCATCTAGACAAAATTTCCAGTCTTGCTGTATTTTACGAACTCTCCAGTCATCTGTATCAAGAAAAAAACGTTTAGCAGTGCTTAAAATAGCCGAAGGAAGATTACTATTTAATAATTCTTCTAATGTGTCGATTTGGTGTTCATAAGCAGGGTATAATAACACACTTATTAACTTTGCTTGGTATGCAGTAAGAAAATGAAACCCAAATATCACCCAAACTATAAACAACACCCGGCCTGATATTTTGACAGGAGTTTGGTATGCTGCTATACCAAGAGTAATAGAAAACACATTCCGAAAAACATGTTCCATGTCTGTAAAGCATGTACCATCTTTTGGTTGTGTCCTACTAATGCTCCAAATGATTAAAGAAACTACAAAATATAGTATCAACATTGCTATCCAAGTTTCGTATTGGAATATTATTAAAAGGATCTTCCATTCTGGGATGTGTTGGGCTTTTGGGACACAAAATGTTAGGTATTCGAAATTGATAGATTCGGAATAGTCTAGATACATATGTCGTTCTTCTATTGGACCATATCCCCCTAAGGCAACGTCGGCCTTTTTTTCGTAAAGTATTGTCATGGCACCAGTTGTGTTTCCGTCTATTGTTACTAGGCCCCAGTTATTTGGGTTTTTTGAAGAATAAACTAGAAGAGTCAGGTTTAACAATTCGGCGTGTGTTTTTATTTGGCTTATTTCCATCCCGTTTTCTATTCGTAACACTTTTCCGTCTTCTACTATACCATCTTCTGGTGGCATTATATCTGGTGTCCATATTACTACGTGTGTCCTAATTGGGCAACCATTGAAAAGTTTCGGTACTTTTGATGGAAACAAATTTGTATTTTTTGTAAATTGTCCGTATGTGCAAATATCTATTTGTTTTGGTTTAAAGTTTTTACCGCATAGACCATTTTCATAAGGATACCATGAATATAGTTCCATTTCTTCTGATTTAATTTTAGAAGGCATCATAATGACTGCATTGATAATATAAAAGTTCCACAGAAATTGCACAATCTCATCTAGTTGTTCAATCGAATTATTTCTACTAACGAATAGATATTTCGATCTGGCATTCCATATCCACAATTTTATGACTTGTTTTTCCAATTTAAATAATTGTTTCAAATCTTTTAAAACTATTATAGTATAGTTTTTATTTGCTTCTTTAAAATCAACCTTAAATATTGTCAAATTTCTTATTTTTCGTACAGAATACGAACGATATAACGAATACAATTCTTCATTATCTTCAAAATCATTTGTATAAATATTAATTTGCGGTATATAATGTGTGTCTGGAAAATATTTTTTTGCTATTTCTAGAATACAAATTGATGATGAAGTGTTGTAGATATTAGAAGTGATTATTGCACTTTCACAACAAATTTGAATTAATAGATATAATTTAATTATTATTGCTTTATGTATAATGTTATGTATAGTATTCATTTTTATAAATATTTGGCCTAAAATTTAAACAGAAATGTAAATTAAAATCAAGTACATTACATGACAAATTAATATCATAATAAATAATTTTATTTAATTAAACATACTATCGTACAGTTAATAAAAACAACGGGTCTGCCCAATTTATTGACCAGAAAAAAAAACTGCTGACCTGGTAGACTACGCCGATTCACTCGAAACTTTATATTCTAGCTAACCAACACCTAGCACTTCGTGCACCGTCGAGTGCACCATCACCACTAGGTGCGCCTTAGCCAGAATATGAAGTTTCAAACGAATCACAAAGGTTTTGTCAAATTTCACTAGAATAAAGTACCCCTCTAAAGAAGGCTACGTGGTTCACATGTTGGTGCATAATGTACTTGGTGCATCTTTTCTTCTAGTCAGTAAATTAGACCTTCCAAACAACGTTCTAATTTAACAGATTGCAGAGAATATAAAAACATACCTATTTATAAAATATTTTTTCTGAAATGATTTATAATAATATATAATAAAATACTCATTAGTTTTTACTTTATTTCACTTTGTTCAACTTTGTCATTATTTATTAATGATAGTTTCATGTTTAAATTAAAAATAGAGTTAGTAAGATTATGCATTATAGGAATATTAACTGTAATATATAATAACACTTTATTTATTTCACAAAACTTTTTTTAAGTAGTAGTTAATGATCGTTTCGTCCTTTCGGACATCATCAGACTTGATGTACCTACCTACTATAAAGAAGACAGATGTTATTTAAAACATGTTCAGGAAAGGTGAATTATGAACATTTAATTGCTCATTTACAATGTATACCTTGCATTTACGGCTTTTCTAATTTTTAAATTTTCCAGAAGATTCGAAATTAAAAGCCGTAAATGCCTAGGTAAACATTGTAAATGAGCAATTAGATGTTAACAATTCACCCCTCCAAAACATGGTTTAAATATTAAATTTTGTAACAATCAATGTAATATGCAAACATGATCCAACTTTTATTTATAATTACATATTATACTATTTTTGATGTATTATTATTTTAATATTTGTGTGTAGAAATCCGATAGAAATCTATAGATTTATAAATAATGAATTATATAACTTTATACAAATTAAATAATTTAGTTTATTTACTACACATTAAATGTGTAATTACTATGCTACATATTACCATAAATTAATCCCTCATGGAATAATTGTCATGATTCCCTCCTCTGGTGCAGAAAGTTATTTTGGCTAAATCAATTTCTCTGTGCAAATAATTTTTTTTAAACATTGCAATATTTAATTATGTAACTATGGTGATTGAGAATTGACATGGGGAAATGTCAAAATTATTGCCTATTGGTATTTTATTAAAATCTTGTAAGTAATAAATTAGTCGTAGATACAACTCGCTATAATGGCTATTATTCCCTCCGATGATTAAAACCCTCGCTCGCTTTGCTCGCTCGTGTTGTAAACTTCATTTTCGGGAATAATAGCATCCATTATAGCCTGGTTGTATAATATAGGTACTATTAATACAAATGCGAAATAATAATCAAAGCTCGAGCTTCGTTATTTTTGAATCTGGCGCATAGTAGATCAATGTAGCAGTGGCGTAGCCTCGGGCGTAGCTATTGTACTTAGGACAGTTCGAGCAGTTGTCCGAGGCCCTAGAGGTTCAGGTACCCCGAGAATTAAGGAAATAAGGAATTTTAGCATTAAATTAAAAAATTACTTTCTTTGCAGAATTAATAAGGTGAACAATTCATCAATAAACTATTTAAAAATTCGTAGAAATTCTGCCATTAATATGAAACTACGATAATTTACTAATAAAACTACGATTTTGCCCAATTTGGGAGTGTCAGCTTTACATACTGTGAGTAAACATAATTAAATAAAATTTGAACCTGAGTTATCAGAACCCAGTCGATCACGTTACGCACTGAGCTATATTTATAATGTGCATATCTCAAAATATATATTTAAAGTATCAGTCGAGTATCAGCCTTGAATATTAGAAATATTATTGCCTGTACAAGCTGAAGCGAGATTCTTGAACGTACACATACACGAGCTGTGTGTCTATGTAGTAGCGAACAATTCCTCAATAAACTATTTAAAAATTCGTAGAAATTCTGCCAAAAGAGCTATAAATTTGAAACCACAGTTACTAACAAAACTACGAGGAATCCAATAGTGCAATCAAATTTTCGATGTTACATTTAGTTCAGCCTGTACATCAGAAAAACTATAAATCGATTTATACCTTGTGTTATACATCGCAGGGCCTTGAAATTTCTTCCAGGATTCAATGAAGTCCTTAGACACACACTACATATAGTTTTGTAAATGTATATTACGAAAAAACTACAGATTTTAGTAAATAAAGCTCTACGAAATCACCATGCGTTGATTGTTATATCACAGGTTTATATTTTGCACAGCACATTCTTCATAGAGATGGCGCCAGTTTCGATTCATATTTGAATATTTTACTGTTTTAAATGATATTCTGGTAAATTTATTATTCTTGTTTATTTAGATAATATAAATTTGGAAACTAATTAACTGATGACAACTAGCTACGCCACTGCAATGTAGACGAGAAAATCGTGACACCGCGCAGCGCACAGCAACACGCATGCGCAAATCTTGAAAACAAATGAAATAATGAAAAACTGTTGATGTTTCGCTCGTTTCGCTGTTGTTTTAGAAATGGCGGATTGATCATCAACTTGGCGTAGTGCTAGTGTTTTGTATGACAATATATACAATGTTTTGAAGATGGCACCGATTCTAAAGCATATTGAAGTTGAAAACTTTAAGTCCTATAGAGGACGAGTATTAATTGGACCTTTGAAACCATTTAATGCAGTAATTGGTCCAAATGGCTCGGGTAAGTAAAATCATAACAAATCTTGTAGTTTTGTTTATTAATTCATGTACATTTCTTATTTTAGGCAAATCTAATTTTATGGACGCCATCAGTTTTGTTATGGGCGAAAGAACTACAAGTTTACGTGTTAAGAGGTTAAGCGATCTTATTCATGGAGCATCCATCAACAAACCCGTCTCAAGGAGGTAAATTGAGCGCTGCTATTTTGTTTATTATAAAATACATAAGGGGCACATCAGTCTGTCTGTACAGCCAAGGACATCGTTTTGATATTTTGCAGTTCTTACATGGTTTGATTGGTTAAACGAAGACTAGCTGTACAGGCATAATGACATGCCCGAGATCTATTGAACTTATCAAAAAAAATTGGTTTTAATAATTTTTGTTTGATGATGATCGATAAGTACGATTCCATTGAATTGTTATAAGCACGTTAAATAATAATAATTTTAAAATTAGTTATTTTTGACGTTAAACGACTGTAGAAAAAATATTGTGTCACCTCGTCGGATAGAGCTTTGATAGTTGCATTTGGCGAGTCTTAGATCTCAGCTTCGCCTCGGCCGAACAATTTTCTCGCCGCGTGCAACAATAATACTCTATCTGTACTTGATACACAAATAACATACTATTGTATTTTCTATTCCCATGCTTTAATTTACCTACTTATTAAATATGCATTCATTTCGATACAAATTGCAAAATATACCTACTAATTATCAATTGTTTTCAGTGCATCAGTGACTGCAGTATTTTTATTAGACAATGGAGAAGACAGAGCCTTCCAGCGATCTGTACAAGGTTCATCATCAGAATACCGCATTAACAGAGAGGTTGTCACCAGCGCTGTCTACCTCGGAGAACTTGAAAAACTCCGCATAAATGTTAAAGCAAAGAACTTCTTAGTTTTTCAAGGGCAGGTTGAATCTGTTGCTATGAAAAATCCTAAAGAAATGACTGTCCTACTTGAAGAAATCAGTGGCTCTGGCACACTGAAAGAAGAGTATGATAGACTGAAGCACCAAATGCAGAAAGCTCAAGAAGATCTGAACATGGCTTATCAAAGAAAAAAAGGTATTAATGCGGAGAGAAAAGAAGCTAGGCAAGAAAAGGAAGAAGCTGATAAATATGCTAGACTGAAAGCTGATCTAGTAAGTTAAGAAAAAAAATACATCGATGGGTAAACCATTTATAAAATCTTTGTACACTGTGCTTTAAATACATATAAAATTATTAAAATCTTTACAATCTTTAGTAAAATTCAAAAAATTCGTAAAATCTTATAAAATCCGTAAATTTCAGAGTAAAATCTATAAAATCTTTTGGAAAATCTTGGTAACTTAAAATCACTCAAAAATTCTAAATAAAATCTTAAAATCCTCAATTTTTTTTTAAATCACGTTAAATCCTTTCAATATTAATAAAATCTATTAAATCTAAAGAAAAATTTTGAAAAATCTTGGTATTTAAATTCTAAAATCTTTAAGTCTCCTAAAAATTCTAAATAAAATCTGTACAATCTTTGTAAAATCCGATCATAAATCTGTAAAATCTCTATTGGTGTAAAATCTTTGTACACTAAATATCGAAGTGGTTTACCCCTCGAAATACACTTAACATGAGTTTATAAAATCTATTTTTTAGGGTGACAAATTGATTGAACACCAATTATTCAAACTGTTTCACAACGAACGAGAAATCGAACAGTTTGAAAAAGAACTGTCGTCAAAACAGCGTGACATAACTAAACTAGAGAAGAAAAAGGAAGGTGCAGAAGACGTTCTAAAAGATAAGAAGAAAGAACACGGAAGATTAACGCGCGAACTCGCAAAAACCGAACAAGACATTCGCGAAATGGAAGCTGAAATATCCAAGAAACGTCCGCACTTCATCAAAACAAAAGAACGTGTAGCACATATGCAGAAAAAACTTGACGGCGCCATAAAAACATTAGATCAAGCAAAAAAAGCCAATGAAGCTCACAACAACGATATCGCTAAGCTTGAGCAAGAGCTTGCAGAAGTCGAGAAAAAACAATCAGAATATGAAGCGACAATCGCGGGCGAATCACAGAGCCAGGGCAGAGATGTTCATCTTGAAGATAAACAAGTCAAAGAATATCACCATTTAAAAGAAGAAGCAGCTAAGAGATCAGCTCGATATCTTCAGCAACTTGACTCCGTAAACCGAGAGCAAAAATCTGATCAAGATCGGCTAGATAATGTTGCACGAATGCGAACTGACGCTGAAAATAGACATCAACAAAAGCGACATGAAAAAGAAGAAATGGAAAAGCGCATTGATAAACTCGCAGAACACATTCGCACAAGTGAACAAGCTTTACATGATCAGCGCCAACTACGAGAAGATTTACAAAAAGATGTTGGATCGTCAAAGGGTCGAGTCACTGAAATCCAAAAACAACTTGAAGATATTGTTGAGCAACTCGGCGATGCCAGAGTCGACAAACATGAAGATGCCAGACGAAAGAAAAAACAAGAAATTGTTGAGAGATTTAAAACGAATTCCCCTGGAGTTTATGATCGTATGATTACTATGTGTCAGCCGACACATAAACGTTATAACGTTGCTATTACTAAAGTTCTGGGTAAATACATGGAAGCTATTGTGGTTGACACCGAACAAACTGCCCGCCAATGTATTCAATATTTAAAAGAACAGATGTTGGAGCCTGAAACATTCCTTCCTCTTGATTATATTCAAGCTAAACAACTGAAAGAGCGTTTGAGAAATATTAGAGACCCGAAAGGCGTGAAATTATTGTATGACGTACTTCAATTTGAACCGCAAGCTATTTCTAGAGCTGTTATGTTCGCTACAAACAACGCATTAGTGTGCGAATCTCCTGAAGATGCCATGAAAGTAGCGTATGAAATGGAACACAAAGGCCGATATGATGCTGTCGCTCTGGACGGAACCTTCTACCAGAAATCTGGTATTATTTCCGGCGGTAGCTTGGATCTAGCTAGAAAAGCTAAACGTTGGGACGAGAAACAAATGTCTTCACTAAAAAGCCAAAAAGAAAAACTAACCGAAGAGTTGCGCGAAGCCATGAAAAAATCGCGTAAAGAATCAGAACTTAATACAGTTGATTCTCAAATTCGTGGATTGGATACTCGCTTGAAATATTCCAAAACTGACAAAGAGAGCACAAACAAACAAATTGCAGCA
This sequence comes from Agonum fuliginosum, assembly GCA_947534325.1. Lineage (NCBI taxonomy): Eukaryota > Metazoa > Arthropoda > Insecta > Coleoptera > Carabidae > Agonum > Agonum fuliginosum. Next base: position 2,520,458 of record OX384034.1, on the reverse strand, counting down.
GTTGATGCTGAATTAGCTCAACTGGCAGCAGAAATGGAAAATTTCGGCCCTAGAATCGCCGAAATTGAGCGCACAATGCAAGAGCGCGAGCTGCACATTGAAGAAATTAAAATCAACATGAATAATGTGGAAGATGTGGTTTTCGCTTCATTCTGCGTGGACATCGGTGTTACAAACATCCGTCAATACGAAGACCGCGAACTGCAACAGCAAGAACAGCGCAAAAAGAAACGCCTCGAATTCCAGAAACAAATCAATCGCATCTCCAGCAACTTGGAATACGAAAAAGACCGCGACACACATAGCAATGTCTCTCGTTGGGAAAGAACAGTTCACGACGACGAAGAACAACTCGAAACCTTCAAGAAACAAGAAGCAAAACATCGACAAGAAATTGATAAAGACATGCGCCAAGTTGAAACTCTGAAATCAGAAAAATTGACTCGCAAGATGGAATGCGATCAGATGGAAGAAGAAGTCGGTAAAGCCAGGCGAGAAGTTGGATCCATCGCTAAAGACATCCAAGGCGCTCAAAAACAACTCGTTTCTCTGGAAAACAAAATTGAAAGCAAGAAGAGCGACAGGCACAATATTTTGAAGCAGTGCAAAATGGAGGATATTGCAATTCCAATGCTGATTGGCAACATGGAAGATATTGTTCTAGAACCCAATGCTAATAATTCCGATGGAACCGAAACCACCAACACTACGGCTCAATACGAAAAAGAAGCTCGAATTCAAATTGCGTACGACATGTTGGCGGATAAATATAAAGACCTTGAAGAGCGAGATGAAGTCAAAAAATGGTCCGATAAATTATTGCAATCCATTAAACACTTACAGGATGTCATTATGAAAATCCAAGCGCCTAACATGAGAGTAAGACTTGAAAAATATTATATAAAATATTTCTAACGTAATATTTTTAGGCCATCCAAAAATTGGAACAAGCTCAAGGAAAGCTCCAATCAACAAATGAGGAATTCGAACAATTAAGAAAACAAAATAAAGCTGCCAAGACTGCGTTCGAAAAAGTTAAAGTCGAAAGATTCAACCGATTCACCACCTGTTTCGACCACGTTTCCAACGAAATCGACAATATTTACAAGGTTAGTCTTAACTGCTTTTTTATTCAGTTATAATTTTTTCTGTTGGATAACTTAAAAACGCGTATTGAAATTTTATATTTAAGATCTTGAGCCAAAAACTAACTTTAGGTTTGTTAATGAGCATTTAAACGATCGTCGTTGTTTTTTCAATACATTATTCAAGTTATAATGAGTTTGGTATCAGTTTGAAGCACTCGGGAAGATAGTTTAGTGAGCATGTAAAAATAAAAAATGACATTCATGCAATTGTCGATAGTTTCTCAAAAAAAAAAAAAATTCCACATGTTATTCAAATTATGCCGAGGTTGGTATAGTTGGTAACAATCTTTCGGAGAGGTAAATATAGTTAAAATATAATGTGAGTTTCATTTTTTTTTTCAAAATTTGTTCAAATTTTGCTAAATGAAGCATAAATTAAAGTAAGTTATTAAAACTTATATAGTCAGGGAAGTACTGTGGTGGCTACATTTTTTTATTTATTTTAGTGCCTGGCTAAAAATCAATCTGCGCAAGCTCTATTAGCGGCTGAAAATCCAGAAGAGCCGTTCCTGGATGGAATAAATTACAATTGCGTAGCACCTGGAAAGCGTTTCCAACCGATGTCCAATCTTTCTGGAGGAGAAAAAACAGTTGCCGCTCTGGCTCTTTTGTTCGCTATCCACAGTTTTCAACCTGCGCCCTTCTTTGTTTTGGATGAAGTTGACGCTGCTCTTGATAATACAAACATCGGTAAAGTAGCTAGCTACATAACAGAGAAAACTTCTTCCTTGCAGACTATTGTTATCTCTTTGAAAGAGGAATTTTATTGTCACGCCGATGCCTTGATTGGAGTCACTACTCAGGTAAGATAATTTGAAATCATACAAGAAGTTTGTGTTAATTTTTTTTAATTTGCAGCCGGCTGATTGCTTAGTGAGTCAAGTTTTAACAGTTGACCTTACGAAATATCCACAAGCGTAGATTAATCGTACTTTCGTTTATTTAATTTAAATGTTTATGTAAATGACTAATATTTTTTGAGTTGAGTTTATATTTGAAGCAGAGTTGCTGTTTGTTTGTCTATTATATCTTTTCATTAAAATATAATTGATTTATGGGCATATTGTCTTTAATAATTATTATATTATTTTCCTTGAATGATAAAATAGTATATTATGCAACGAGTTTATAACGATAGCTATTAATACGCGAGTATGTAATTTACGATACGAGCCATGGCAAGTGTATTAATTGCCTTTATACACGAGTTGCATACACTATTTTTACTACTCCCATTTTTCATTAAAAAAGAACGATGCATTTTCATGAAATTTTCTTGGATGTTTCAGAATGAAAATCTGTATCGAAATGAATTCATTTCGACACAGATTACAAGATAATATCTAATCCATAAAATTGAAATTAAAGCATGGGAGTTGAAAAAATCCTATTTGTAGTACCTGCATGGGCGGAGTAACAACACAATCCCGCCACAATTTTACTAGCCGCTATTCGTTGTATACTTGAATAGGCGGAGCAAAGTACATTCTTTCCGGTAGTATACTGCACAATCCCGCACGTGTGCAGCTGTCACTTGACTTTGACAGTTGTGCAATCAGAATCTAACCTTTGAGTTCTCATGTGTAATTTGTTGTGATTAATTTATTTTAAAATGCCGTCCCATCTAGCTGCTGTCAGACGTTTAAACGTATTATTACGAACATTAAGTTACGGTAATAAAGGCTTTCAACCAATAAATATACGAACTTGTGCGACTAGTGAAAAAGTGTCAATTGGAGAGATATCAAAACCAGTTAAAAATGCCAATCATTCCGAATACGTTCCTAAGAAATATTGTAAGTTTGTTTCATTCTTTATTATTATCACTGTACTTCAATTTAAAATAATTGCAGATACAGACAGTATGTCTCAAAGTTCATTGCATCATTTGCGATGGATGATGCAAAAAGATCTACTCGGACAAGATATGTTTTTAATTGGTCCTCCAGGTCCAAGAAAACGTCTTCTAGCCCTACAATATTTAGAACTAACTGATCGTGAGATAGAATATGTAGCTTTAAATCGAGATACTACTGAGGCAGACCTAAAACAGAGACGAGAAATTGTAGCGGGAACAGCAAATTATTTCGATCAGGTTTATACTAATTTATTTCAATTAAAAATTAGTAGTTAATATTAACTAATTTAGAGCGCTGTGAGAGCTGCCGTTGAAGGTAGAATTTTAATCCTCGAAGGAATAGAAAAGGCGGAAAGAAATGTGTTACCAGTTTTAAATAATTTATTAGAAAATCGTGAAATGCATTTAGAAGATGGTAGATTACTTATACCTGCTAGTCGTTATGACCAATTATTAAAGGTAATAAAATAAAATCATATTTAAAGCGAAGTGAACTAAATTTATAAATATCTTTTAGGAACATAGCAAAGAAGAACTTGATAAATGGAAAATTGTACGCGTTAGTGAAGATTTTAGAGTTATTGCTTTAGGTTTACCAGTACCAAAGTAAGTCTAGTTTATTACTATTAAAAATATAATTATTACAAGTATTTTTTTCTTCAGATATGTAGGAAATCCACTTGATCCGCCTCTAAGGTCTAGATTCCAAGCCAGAGATGTCTGCAACAACAGTTATCAGGTAGGATTTTTTAAATTTATTATTATTTAACGATAAAGTGTGTGACAAAAACTTGTTTAACGATTGTATAACTTTTCATTGTTTATTGTTTTGGTCCGCAAATTTTATTTCTAACCTGAGTCGAGTAATTTAATTCTATAAATATTCAAGTTAGGATTTAATTAAGTTTCGTGCTAATTTTAATTTAAACGAGATATTCCGTGACAAATGTCGTGCGTATTTCGCTTGAACATATTTCTGCACGCAGATCTCTATAGGTGGCCTACAAATGCGCAAACTTACTAATTTATTTTATAATTTTTTGAAGAAATGATAAATTGCATTTCAGAATAAAGCGCATATTTTTATATTGGAGACAACCTGCATTTTCTCTTGATCAATTTAAATAAAAATAAACTATAATTTATGCATAGGTAGCATTTCTTAATAGTACTCTTGCGCTAAATATCTTTATTTTGTGTATATTCGTAAACTGTTTTGTTTCTATCTTGTTGCCATTTTGTTACAAGATGGCGAACGGTATTATTACATATTTTACATCAAAAAGAAGACTATTCTACATAATGTAGTTTTGTAGTTACAGTAAAACCGTTGGTCCTTCGAGCTTGATGAATATAATTATTTAAAGCAGGATTTTTTGTTACGAATGTTGAGTATTATTTTTCAATGCGTTAGCCGAGAAAAAAACGAGAGTCATAAAAGTCCTTCTTTATTATCCGTAGTCTGACATTCGGGCCAATTCGGCCAAACTCTCGTCAGCGGTTGAATGCACAGACATCACCATATAAAAATCGGAGCTAAGTTGACTTTTCGCTACGATTTTGCGGTGCTAAAATAACTCATTATTGCACGATTTCATAAAAAAATGAAAAAACACGAAATAATTTGTATACCTGCTTAACATAAAAGAAGCATATTTTCAATTTATAACATTCTTGTCTTTCTTTATTTTTTTATTACGTTCATTCTACATAATGCGGTTTTACAGAAGCCATTGGTCCTTCGAGCCGGATTTATTTATTTATTTTTACATCTAGGCTTTAAAAAAGGATTTTTTGTTACGAATGTGGGTACATAATGTGGTTACAGTAAAACCACTGGTTCTTCGAACCGGATAAATATATTTATTTATGCATCTAAGCTATGAAGTATATTTTGTTACTAAGCGCATTTTCACCATATGAAACTTCATTGCCTTTATTTTTTTTGCGCGTGTTAGTTTCTCATAATACCAGCCTTCGGTGCTGAGTTCGATCCCGGCTCGCGAGGCAAGTTTCGCGACCGCGAGTCGCAGTCGTCGCCGTGCATCGCGTGTCTCGTTGTTGTCGCTGTCGCTCACTTTAAGTTCGCCCGCCACACAGTCAGCCGCAGTCACCACCGTCGCCACAACCACCGCACACGTCGCTAAAATTACTCAAAACAAACAACTAGAAAAACACTGCGAAATGTGTTAAAGAGAAAACAATCAATGCTTGTTATGAGAAAAATAAATCATAAATTAACATACCTAATATTAAAAAGTTGTGCTGAAACTGAAATTAGTTAAAATAATAGTGCCTCTAAAAAGCTAATGCAGGTCCGAGTGAATTAAAGAAATTATTTGACTGATAATCCAGCTTCTTAGATTACAGTAGATAAATGAAATAATGCTGTGTATTAATCTTATATTCGTTTTTGTAAAATAAACCGTAAAATAAATAATTAAGTGCGCCTGAAAAATGATCTTTAGTGGACAGTAATAAAATACTGGTGTTTGTATCAGCTAACTAAATATAAATCGTGCATGATAATTGCTAAATGCTACTTAAAATAAATTATTATTTATTTGTTTATGTCGTTCTGAACTACAAATTGATGTACAGTTCTGTATAATTATTCTAATCAATTACAATTATTAGATACTGATTTTCTGTAGCTTTCAAAATTTGGAAAGATGTGCTAGCAATTTGGATAAATTCTGTATAGTTGCTACAATTACTTTACTTGGTTACTTAATTCTATAATAATAATTATTGTTGTAAATAAGTACAATTTTCCATATTTTACAACAATTTATTTTTTGATAGAGAAGTGCTAGCTATTTGTATTGCACGTATAAAATTCCAGGCAAGCTACTTCTATTCTGTAACTTAGTTTTAACTTTTTTACAATAAATTTAACAAATCGAAACAATAATAAATTATTAAATGTAATTTTTTTTTAAATCCGAACTATTTGCTTAAAAAATAAAACAAATTTTAGACATACATATATTCTAAGTAATTAATTTTCTGTAAATACTATGATTTTACATTTTAATAACTTCTATTACACAACATTTTCTTTTATTTTTTATTTTACGCATACTGATTCCAAAATTCAATTTTAATAAAAGTTAAAGTTACCGTGCCAACTAAATAAATTAAGTTGGTCCGTATTATTTCAATGAAATTTTTTAAACCTGTCTAATATTACAATTTCTTTGCTATTTACGCGTAACATGTCAATATTTAACGTTACGGAATTGCTATGTATGCTTGCTGGTACCAAAAATAAAATACCACTGTATTGAAAATAGCTTTTTTAAATCATCTTGGGAAATCTCTCGTTGAAAAATCCTTCTGTCATGTGGTAATCAACAATGCGCGTCGCAATGTCATCCACACGTTGGGAATCGAGTCAACGACCACTGTTCGTGAAATCCGTGTGGCAGAATGGCTATAGACACGCAATTCTCTCCAAGGAAGACCCAGTTGTAAAGAAGAAACGCCATTCATCCAGTCGGCTTCGGAGCGGAAAACAAACCAACAGTGCACGATCCAAAACCAAAAGCAGCACAAGCGGAGAGTCTTTAATGGTACCAGCAGTACAGCTGTTATTAGCGAACGTGCATCGATTGGAAAATAATGAAAACATCAAACCGCAGAAGAAAAAACTAGTGAAAAGCATTACTTATAATGTTATTACTAGAGAACATGTACCATTGAGCATTAAAAATGTAGACGTGGAAGTGAATTTATCTCCGCACGCTAAACAATTGCCTACTAGGTATTATTTCAATCAAATCAACAATGAACCTAAATTGATAAAGAATGATTATATGGATCAGTGCAGTAGTTCGCTGACAGAACGAGTTTTACTGTGGCTCGATTTGGCAGGGCGATACCCCAACGAAATGTATAAAAATGAGGATGAAACCCATGAAAACAAAGCCAAGACACGAAATGTGCGCAAAGAAAACAAAAGAATCTCAACCGCGCATCCAAACGTTGCACAATTTTCCGCCGTCAATCAAAATAATGACAACATATTTGTGCGGAAATGCACGAAAAACTTTGCTTCCGTAAATAGGGAAGAGCCAATGACCGAAGATTTCTACAACCCTGAGGAGGATTATTCTATCTTGAAAGGACATCGGAAACTGCTCAACCGAAATTCGTATGAAGAACAATTAGTTACTTCTCAAATAGAAATTACTTCCGATAATTCTTCACACAGAAAGAGTGAAATTAATAATGACAATTTTAAATATGCATCGCAAACTCTTTCTAAAAGACAAGTACATATTTTTATGCCTCTAGGTTTAGTTCCTAAAAATACTGCTGAAAATACCAGTGTAATAAGTTGTAGTACTGATAATGTTTCTCTTATATCTTCATCAAAAAATTCATAGCACTTATTGAATGTTCTTGTCACAATAAAGATTCATTAATGTATGTTGTTGTTGTTATTCCGTGCATGTTCTTCCTATTGATTGAAGGGTATAATTAGAGTAACGTACTTGTCTGTAGTGCTCCATTCAACTAAGTTAATTAATAATCTGCTATCGTGATCATAAATTTGTACGCTGACATCGTGCTTATCCTTAAAATATGTGAACGAGATTTATGCTATTTGAAAATGTATTTTTGGGATGAATGAAATATTTGTTTTATTTGTAAAATTTTCTCTAAATATGTTATATTAATCCGACTATTCCACATTTCTAAACCAATAAGAATTCATGATTTTACCTAGTTACCTTGTTTTATTTTAACAAAACACCCTCACAAAGTTTTTCACACTCTTCTAGCCAACAGACTGCTATATTTTCGTAACTATGTTAGTTTTGATAAGTGAAATTTTTTTGACGTTTCAATAACTTTCTTACCAATGTGTTATTTAATTAGTGTCAAAATTAACTTTTTAATTCGTGAAATAGTCATTCAAAGATCATTCGTTATTGAATTTTGTCTTGGAAAAACTTTCTGATTTTTTTACGAGTTACTTATGATATGACAATATTTTTTTAAATTTTAAATTATCATGGTGGGTATCAGTTGCACTTTTTTGTTTCAAAAAGGCCGACCAAAATTTAAATGTATTCAAAACAGTCCTGTTATTCTGCATTCTGGTTCTGGTATCAAATACATTTAAGGGGGTCGAAAAGTATTTTAACAACCCATTAAAGAGTAAAAAAAATGTGCTGAAAAATCAATCCCGCAACTCGCGTTCTGATAATCTCGTTTAGAAATCGAGTTATTCTTATTTTTCACATTTTCAATTCTGGCTGCTTTATTTAATATCTAGTACTGTTTTTGAGATATCAAGGGTAGTTAATATTAAGGAACCCTTAAATTAAAAAAAAAATTATACAGGGTAATTCACAACTTCGTGCATTCATTTTAATGGCATATTATACTACTTAACTTACTGATCATAAAAAATAAGATTTAAAAAAAAATTAGTATATTTAAGGGCAGTTTTTGCAAGAAGCACAGTTTTTAAACTACTGGATTATGTTGATTGTATAATGGATATTTAATTAACTATGAATGAAATGAAATGAAATTATAATTCCTTGTGTAATGGAAAAATAGTAAATTTCTGAAATTCCATTTTTAAACACCGGCTCAAATCTGTTTGATTAAAAAACCTGGAAACTAAAATTGATAATTTTGAAAAAATTTCTTCAGTTCCGTGATAAGTAAGTTGAGCACTGTATGTCATTAAAATATATACACGAAGTTATGAATCACCCTGTATAAATTTAGTTAAGTTAATTAGAGTGCGAGAAAGCCTATCGACTCTATCGGTCTTAGTTTTTGAGAGAAAATTGTCATTTTCAATCCTACAAATTTATAAAATAAAAGTTTTAATTAAAAAATAATAATGCAAAAAATACCGAAAGTAATTATAGGAGTAATTAAACTTTCTGATTTAAAACTGAACAACTAAAGTAAAATTAAAACAAAAAGATAATAATCAATACTTCCTAATCTAATTTTAGAGTTGAAAATCAAAGCCACACAACCAATATATCACTTAATAATTGGATCAGGAACAATACTTAAGCACAAGCATTAATAACTTATCATTAATTTACCACAATTCGGTTTAATTCAAACATCAACACCTGCGCAAAATCATAAATCTTCTCCAATTACTTCATTGTATGAATTTGCGAGCGATATCGTTACGAAACATAATATTTATTTTTAGATAATATTTTGGAAGTTTTAGAGAAAATTACGACGTAATGCCCTAATTTCCTGAGCAATTTACTAATACGAATATTTCATTTAGGAGTTTTGCCCAAAATGAAGTTCTTTTGACGCGGTTCTAATTTTAGATTTTATGTGACCAGTAAACATTGTGACTCATATTTTATAAACCTGTCCAAATGTCACGTTTTAAGACTTTATTCACATGTAATTTAGAAACTAAATTGTCAACTTTCGCGCAGTAAAGTTAAATTTAATATAATGTTGAGATTTGCATGACTTTTGCAAATGTCGTTTGGAAAAATTATGCGAAAATATTCGGTGCCAGGATGATTTAAAAATAGCAAAGGGGTAATTGAAAGTTGAAATAATGTGAAAACTAATATGTACACAAATAAAGCCAACACGCTGAACAAAGATTTTTTTTATTTTGTTGAACATAGCTCGAATATAATATATCTCGAGAAATTTAACATAACGTATACATTAAATAGAGAAGAACAGTAGTTTTGTAATTATTATAAACGTAAATAAATAGATTTTTTAAATAAACAAAGGATTTGAACGACTAATTCCCTCATAAAATTTAAACCAAACAGAAGTCTTACATTTCTGAATGTCCAATCAACGTAGAATTACACGATAATTTTGCACTAGTGCAAATTATCGTATTTGGATACGGCGTGATAATATGATTCTGACTTGCTGTCAAAGGAAGTTTTTAAATTTTGCTTCATTTTTCATGAGAGAAACAACGTTTGGCTAAATTTTAATCGGAAAATAGTCCTTCGAATATTCCTCGTGCATGTAATTGTCGATAATTTGACATGCACTTGGGATATTATATATGAAATTTTTAAAAGTATAATGGTATAATCAATAAATAAATATAGGTACGAATTATAAAAAATAATAAATTGAGAAAAGTTCATAGAACAATAATATTTATTTCACAAATTTTTTTCCTGATGAAGTTGTGAAATATCTTTTATAGTTTCAACTGTTTCTATTTTATTAATGTCAAGAGTTCTACAATTTATTTGAAAATATATGCATAACTTCAGTATGCATACGGTGCATACTATGCATATACAAAGTAAACTATGTTAAGCTCATTATCCAACTTCGAGATAGTTTCATATCCGGTTTATAACCACTTTTCTCCTTTATGGTTTATGTTTCCTGCTTTATTTACTTCAGGGGTTGGTGCAAAAATTACTAAAACACTCTTCATGCATTAATTGTTATTTACTTTAGTGCACGCAAAACCGCACCCCCTCCCCCTTTTAAAATTACCCACTTCTACACTAAAATGTGTATAATTCAATTCCTGGCGCATATGTTGTAGTGTTACGATTTCCGGTGCGTAAAGTGCGTGACTGAAATGAGTTTTCAGGCACAGAAACAATAAACATTGTAAACGGAGTCAACAACAGGTCAATGTAGGGTACTTAACGGTTTATGACCAGACGGAATCGATAATGACAAGTTTGATTCAATTTCAGAGGAAGTTTCAGTGTAATTATTTAGGGAGCCGAAAGTGCAACTGGGGGAAGGAAGTCATAAAATTGTAGATTAATTTTAGTGGCATGCTGCAGATTGTTTCTTTACTTAGCGCTTTAACTTTTTTAATTTAAACAAATCTTAATTGAAAAGAAATAATAGTTATTTACTTTACGAGTGGGTAAGTAAGGAATTACCCACGAGAGAAAGAAGAAGTTTCAAGATTCTGAATCTTGAAAAAAAATTAATTCATGGTTTTGAACCAATCAATAAATTATAAATTCTTTTTTTCCAAGACTCATTGAAGATTCAATTTAGTGGCACCGCAATTTAATAGGTAATTCTCACTAGAAAGAAGAAGACTTCTTGTTTTCCAGGATTCAGAATCTTCAAAGAATCCTCGTGCGAACAGGGCTTTACTCGTACCGTAGAAACTTATTTACCGGACACCGGACTTGATGATGTAAATTATGTTCTTTTATTTCCTCCTTCTATGTAAATGACACTTTACAGAATGAATTATTACAGCGCTTAGACTTGTAATATTTTACAAACTCACAGAAGAGACCTATAAAATTTTACAGGATCATAGAAGATAATTTTTCAATGTTCACTCGTCCTATCGTCAATCATTTTTAATTATGAAATATAATGTACCTATATTTTTATAAAAATAATAAAGTAGATTCATTAGAAAAACGTTGTGAAGTTGGAAATAATACTTATTATGTGTCTAGACTGTGAAAAAGATTTTTTATTACGAATATGGAGTATTATTTTTCAAGGCGCTAGCCGTGGAAAACAACCGCTTGAGTAAAAAATCTGCTGTGGCCACCACACGACCTCTCGCCTAATTCTGCTTATTCTACTAATCTAATACATATTTTTACTTACATTTTAATAGTTTCATGTTCATGTAATATGTAAACGATAATGTAAACCAATATGCAAGCAAAAGATGTCAACTGTACTGTCACTGTCATAATAATTCAAATTTTATGTAGAAACAAATTTCATATCATGGACAACAAGATACTGGAATTTCAAAAAAATAGAATATTAATTGTACTTTATTTTATTGTTAAATACTTCCAGATTCAGCAATTTGTATTTATAATTAACTGTACACATAGATAAGCACAATTTCTTTTATTTTTAATTGCAAAAATTGTCATAAATAAATAATGTACCAATATATTTAAGGAAAACTTTTCCAAACTTCTAAAAGTACTACTTCCGGTTTGCGGATTTCTACCAAAATCTTATCCGGTGTTAAGATACATATTAAAACCTTAAATATGAAATTTGGTTATAAACGGTTTGATACTTTTTAAGTTATCGTGGACGAAAAATAGTCGGTTCATACAAACGCACACACACACATACACACACACACAGACATCATCGTGAAAATAGTAAATTCGTATTCTAGAGACCCTGAAACGTGCTTATCCACCAAAAACTCATACTCGAAAATTTTGACCCATTACAATACCTCTCTTATAGAATGTGAGGCGAGAGGTAAAAATATCTTTATGAAATCGCAAACTTGAAACTTATATTAAAATTCGGCAGTGCACGTCAGCACTCATCAAATGTGCTAAAGTTGTACTTTTCTCTATGATTTCGCGGAGCAAAAGTTATTGTACGGTTTATAAAAATTTATATTTATAAGTATTTTGAAAGTAGTCCTTCTGGCTCTTGCATATTTGCTGGTCGATTAATACACAGAACTATTATCAAACTATGTATAACTTTAGCAAAATTAATACCATGCAATTTTCGCAAACCGTCACTTCGCAAACAAAAATGCCAAATATATAGCTATGCGGTAGAAATAGTAAAAACTTTCTACATTATCATAACGGCAATAAGAAAAGACATAAGTACGAAAACGTAGCATCATACATCGCCTTGCATGTCTCGTTCACATTAAACACTGCTGCCTGCGAGTTGCGGCCGTAGTCTCTGTTATTTGTTTTTAATTTTCGCGTTCGTGTGAATTGCCATCGCTCAGCCATTCAATTTAAACTTGAACAAATTGGATTCAACTCAGATGCTATCAGCCATGATAGTAGTTTGATTTGGGGGTGGGTAGCAAACTAGTGGGTAATTTGTTGATTATTTGACGAAGTCTGCATCTAATTATAAGTTGGATTTTGTAAACTAAACTAGAGTTTGCAGTTGGTGGAGTAAAATAACAGGAAAGACTAAAATTAGTTTCGCGGGTTAACTTTTGCGAACTGTTTGTTAAACTTATTTAATGACAATTCCACAATACCAGTTAGAAATCTACTTTTAGATACCTCGCTTAGTTTTCGAGTAGTGATGGCACGAAAATACGGCCTCTGTACTGGTAATAATATATTCAATTTTAATTTGGATATATACTCATAATTTTAGCTGTTTTTATTTTTTTTAAATACATTTATTAATTCTGCTCTCCCATTAATTTGATATACAATGAATGCACTAATAAAACTTTTGTTATTCTTAGAACATGTCCAAATATCAAATGTTAATGACTCAAGAAAGGTGTTCGTTTGGATATTTAGTTCAGAATTTCTACCAAAAGCCTCGGCATATTGTGTATTAAAATGATGACGTTATATGCCAGTTAGCCAGTAGGTATATCATGAAATGTCTAAGCTTTTAATGAAAAGATACGTACCTATTTCACAATTACACACATCTTGTAATAATTGTAGCCTATCAAAATTTTCGAGTGTGGGTTTTTAGTGAATAAGCACGTTTTAGAATCCATAGAATACAAATAAAGTATTTTCGAGATGTTGGCTGTGTGTGTGTGTGTCCGTATGTTATAATTTTTTCGTTGGCGATAACTAAAAAAATAACAAACAACCAAATTTTATATTTAAGATTTTAATCTAAAGAACTCATTAAATTTTGGTACCAATCAAACTGGAAGTAGTACTTACTTTGCTTAAATATTTCGATAAATAATTAATTTACCACAATATTTTGTATTTTAAATGAAAGATTATATTATTTTATTTACAATTAGCATTTTATAAATTTTTCTGTATGTGGTACTATTTAGAAACTACAATAAGCAATAGGTATCTGTGTAGTCCATGATCGTTTAACATTTGTTACTACGTAAAATTTAATTGATTATTACAGTGACAGTCACAATAGTGAAACATGTTTACATAAAATGACTAAAATATATTTTTGAGTACCTATATAATAGTTGTAGGTATAGTAAAAAGAGTACTAGGTAGTGTATGGCGGAAGGTCTTGTGCTGGCCACATCAGATTTTTTTTTCATATTTTTGATGTTTTTCTCATTTGTTTATTTTTCAACTAAAATTAATCGATTCTACATTATTAGGCACCTATATGATACCTTAAAATTTTTTATAAGGTTTCTCAAAGCACAGTTGAAAATTTTAGATATTAAAATATTATAATGTAGGTAGTGATAAAGGTACAGTAAATAATAAGGTATTAAAATGATTCTTGTTTCTTGTGTGTACATAATTTGATTCATCTCAATTAAACTAATGCAAAATAAATGGAAATTTAAATAATGATTTTATGTCAGAACAATATAAATTTGCATTTAACTGGTGATAGTAAAAGTAGAACTAAACACATTAAGGTCAAGATGTAACCTAGTTATAATTATACATCACTGAAATTATTATAATAAATAGGCTAAAAGCTAACAAAGTATATCTCCTGAAAATTCAATTTTTTATCGCAGAAAATCTGCTAGGATATAATAAATTTTACTGCTTATCGTGACAGGTGTCTCTCGTAAAATTTTATGGAAGATTTTTTATCACAAACTTTGTCAGACATTGTTATTCTGTCAAGACTTAAATGAAAAATAATTTTAGTTGCACATTTATAAATGCGAAATCCAAAAATAGCAGTTATTAATGTATAATTTAATGAAGATTTTATTTTTTACAATGTTTGCAAAGAATTAATATCAACTCCAAAAATAAACTGTAGTTATTAATGTAAAATTATAATAAGAAAATAATACATTTTACTTTTGCGTCTTTAGTAGTATAGGAATTAATTTATCCCGTGTCAAACTATCGTTACAGCAAAATAAATTGTCAAACTTGGCGACTGCGAATGCAGAAATATGAAAATTAGTATTGATTTAATAAGTTTTATGTCTTTAGTTATGTTTATTACCTATGATGACATGACGCACAATGTTTAAAAACTTTACTAACACTCTAATATAATTATCATTAGTTTATCTTTGAAGATATTGTTTGAAAATAAATTTATTTTAGGAATATTTACTTGAAATGCGAAATATAGCACCAGATGTTCCAGTACAAAACTTAGAGCGTGTTTTATCAGGAGCGTTTGGTTTATTAAGTCCTGAAGGATTAGCACTGGGATTACCTGATTTTCCTGTCGATAATTTGACTAAAGCTGCTAAAATTATGGTAAGATTTGCAGGAATCATTTTGCAGGTTGCAAACTGAATCTCTCCGTTGCCGCCTTAAATTTCAAAGGTCGTCGCACGGATTTAGATTCTGACTACACCAAGGTGAGTCGGTTGAATTGGTTGGATTCCATTATAATAACGTCTACCACTCTGTAATGGGCTCATCAACCATAATCAAATTATGTAAAAAAATGCAGTGGTGTGTACTAGGTACACATCCTAAAATGCAATTATTTTAATTGTTCAAATTTTTTAAATGTTTTAAATTTATTTAATTATTGTTTTTATAATATCACTAAAAATTTATTGTAATTATATTTTAGGAACAAAATAACTCCCTTTCAACGTATAACGTTTTATATCGTCTATACCCATACCGTTCCTTTTTAAACGACGGTATTCAAAACGTAGAATCCCTTCTGAACAATTTAAAAATCAATCCCGATTCCCAATCACCCTCTGACAATTCCTTCCTGAACTACGAAATAATTACAAACAAACTCAACAAAATGTTTTCTTCCCAAAAACCTGCACCAAGCAACGAATCAGGCTACATAGAGACCAACTATCAAAATAAGCTCATAAACGACATGCTAGAAACTCACAATATTGGAGACTTTTGCCTTATTGGACCCAGGGGTTGCGGGAAAAATATTGTCGTGAATAAGCTGGCGGAAATGGTCGGCCAGCAAGTTGAGTCCATCGTTTTGTATCAAGATATGACTTCTAGAGATTTGATGCAACAGAGAACCACGTTAGATAATGGCGATACTGTTTGGAGAAATTCTGCTTTAATTGATGCAGCAGTTTCAGGAAAGATTGCGTTAATTGATGGGATACATCGAATCCATCCTAGCACACTTTCTGTTTTGCACAGGTAGGTGTATTTTTAAGTGTTTTTACTGATTTGCATTGCCCGCATTTATAGAAACGCATGGTTAACAATATGTAAAAGAAGTAAATTTATTATTATTGAGTTCTGAAAATTTCTTTCATATAAATTTTTTAATTTTCTTTCAAAATACTATACCTAACTGCTCCAAGTAATGTGCAATTATTTTTGCGAATTGCAGAAAAATTATTTTTGCGTTGTAATGAGTACTAATTATCAAATTATAAGTAGGTACCCTTAAATTAAAATTAATGAAATGTTTAATTTAAGATCATATTGACTCCAATCTTCACATTTACAATTGAAACGAAATTGGAAATGACAATAATTATTATAATAATTTATATTTAATTTCACCTTCATCAATATTCAAATACCTACATACATAAACTATAACACCTTTTAATCAAATTGGGTGTGGCAGCCTCACATATTGTGAGTCATTAGTATAGATTCTACTATAATAAAATTCATATCTTTCAACTCCATTTTACCCAACTTAGGTGTGGTAGACTCACATATTGTTTTCAGTATACATATATATTTACCATGTGTGCGGTTAACAGCCGTCAGAGTACACCACAGGAGAGATTTTTGTGCAGATAAACTATAATTCATACCTGGTTGGATTTGATTCGGAATCGTAACACCATAGTCGGTTATACACTATTATAAATTATATTTACTTTAATCTTAACACTCGATACTTAAAATTAAAATTGAATCATAATTGAATATAAACACAAAAATTGAATAATAAGTTTGATTTCAATTTAATCAGAAATATTGAAATAATATATTTGTTGTAGACTCGTACACGACAGAGAATTACAACTACACGATGGTAAAAGATTAATCAGAGCAGACCGGTACGAATATCTAATAAAAAATCAAAATTTGACCAAGGAACAATTATCAGCAAGTGGAGTATTCCCAATTCATCCACAATTTAGAATAATAGCTTTAGCCGAACCGCCAGTTCTAAATGCAAAAACAAACTGGCTAACTTCTGAAATGTTAAGCTTGTTCTTATTTCACGAAATGAGAACTTTGAGCAAAACAGAAGAAATGGACATTATAACTGCACAGGTAAACTTAACACTAATTTACAGAAATCATTTATTAATTTATTGTTTGATTTAGTGTGGACCAATTTCAAAATCACTGCACCAGTTAATAGATCTAGCTCATGTTTTGCGAAATAGTCCTGACCCAACACTTCAAAATTTGGCTGGTCATCTTTCAACCCGCCAGTTATTAAGAATAGCAACTCGTATGGCAAAATACCCAACAGATAATATTTATGACGTTATTCAAGCTACATTTATGAATAAATTTTTACCGTCTTTAACCAAAGAAGCTTTAGAAAATACCGTTAAAAAGCTTGGAATAAAACCAATGAGTTCTAAGAGACAATCAGCAATTAATTACAAAACAGAAAATGGTATTTTCACAATAGGAGAGACATCAATACCAGTTTATAATACAGACGCTTTATCCAAAGTACCAAATGTATTATTTTATGATGTACCACAACATTTAGCGTTAATGGAAAAATTGTTACAAGATTTCCAACTAGGATCACATTTACTTCTTGTGGGAAATCAAGGAGTCGGCAAAAATAAAATCATAGACAGATTTTTAGGACTTCTAAACCGGCCTAGAGAATACATTCAATTACATCGCGATACAACAGTACAAACTTTAACCATCCAGCCAACAGTTAAAGATGGTTTACTAATCCATGAAGATTCTCCTTTAGTTAAAGCTATCAAATCCGGGCATATTCTAGTTATCGACGAAGCAGATAAAGCTCCAACTCATGTAACTTGCATTTTAAAAACTTTAGTCGAATCAGGAGAAATGATCCTCAGCGATGGCAGAAGAATTGTTAAACCAAGTCATGTTGAAAATCACAACCCAGAAAATACTATCATAACGCATCCCGATTTTAGAATGATTATTTTAGCCAATCGACCTGGTTTTCCATTTTTAGGAAATGACTTCTTTGGGGCTTTAGGAGATTTATTTAGTTGTCATGCTGTGGATAATCCTACAGAAGATGCTGAAATACAATTGTTGAAGCAGTATGGACCAAATGTGTCTGAAGATGCTATTAAAAAATTGGTTGCAGTGTTTGATAATTTGAGAACTTTAGCTGATCAAGGATTGGTTAATTACCCATACTCTACAAGAGAAGTTGTTAATATTGTTAAACATTTAGAGGTATAACCATTCAATTTAATTAAATCCTCATTCATATAAGCATTTAGTTTTTAGGTTTATATCACGAAGTATAATATATGACAGTAGTGGACACTAGTGCTGCTGAAGTGTAGCCTTTCTGTTTACCTTTTAGAGAGAGACAGGAAATACGGGCCAGATCGGAGCATGCATTCTATGACGATAAACAATGGTTACACACGGGCCCAGTAGTGATCTCTCTCGCACAGGGTAAACAGAAATGCCACGAATCTACTGTATTGCTAAGATACGGACTGTCCACCCTTGTGTTTATATTATATTTCGTGGTTTACATTTATGTTTACCTCTAAGAATGTTTAAATTCATGTAACTATAGGAGATTCCGCACTTTCCACTTTTTGGCACTAAAGTTTGCAAACTCCAAACTTTAGGTTTATATTTACCACTTATTAAAGCTGTCACATAAATGTAAACTTTCAAACTAAATGTTTATGTGAATGACTTAATATTGTTTCTTGATGATAATATTTTTAGCAATTCCCGAATGCAGATATATCGGAAGTAATCTTCAACGTGTTCGATTTCGACAAATACAGCAACGACGTGATTCAAACTCTTGCAGAAGTTTTAGAAAAACATGGATTTCCAGCAAAAAAATTATTAAACACAGAATGGTTAGCTGCTAAACGGGCTAAAGAATATTTGCAAGTTACTGTGGATAGAAAAAGCGGGTAATAATTAACTATAATTTTATTTTTAATGCACTAATTGTGGATATAGATTAGATACTTCAGAACCAAAACATGGAAAAGAAGATCCAAATAACGACCCTCATGTGGGAGGTAATACTTGGGCGGGAGGTACTGGAGGCCGGGATACAGCAGGTTTAGGAGGAAAAGGAGGACCTTATAGATTGGATAAGGGGCATAAGGTTCACCAGGTATGTATAATGAAATGTCATTTTATCCAATTTAAATGTGGCATCCTCATATTCACAACTTCGTGCATATATTTTAATGGCATACTTACTGATTATGGAATAAAATTCGTAAATTTAAGGACAGTTTTTATTTTTTATTGCATTCAAACGCTCCTTCGTCACTTGTGAATTAACACTATCTTCTTTAAAAAAATCTTTAATTACTAAATGACTTCAATTAATTTTTGTCTGGTGTATGTACCTACGTAAGAATATTGTGGAAAAATTTCAACAAACCTAATAAAATTTAGAAATAAATTCTTATTGATCTTCAACTCTTGTTAGTTGTCAGACGAAGAAAAAGACGCAGTCCCAGAACACATAAAGGCAGCAGCTAGAGAAATGGGCCGAAAGGCATTTGAACAAAAACTAAAAGAAATAGGAATGAGCGGATACGATGCCTCAATATACAACCAGTTTTCTAATTCAGTACAACGGGAAGTACAATCACTACGTGTAGTTTTAGGTTCTTTACAGGCCAAAAATAAAGAAAGGCATTGGTTTAGGCATCAAACTTCGGGAGAACTTGATGACGGAAAACTTATTGACGGTGAAATAAATAAATAAATTCTTGTTTTGTTTTTAATAATGTAGAAATTTGCAGGTTTGATGGGCGAAAAAACGGTTTACAGACGAAGAACAGAACAAGAACCCGAATTGGGATCCCCTCAAATGAAACCGAAACGGCTTAGATTACTTGTTGATGTTTCCGGAAGCATGTACAGGTAAAAATATATTTTATAACTATACAGGGAGTTAAAAAGTCGTTTTATGACTCTTTTTTAACATCCTGTATATAGAGTGTGTATTATGAAATATGATATTGTAGATTTAACTCATATGACGGGCGACTAGATAGAGAATTAGAAGCGACTGTGTTAGTAATGGAATCCTTCCAAGGATTCGAAGACAAAATAAAATACGATATCATGGGCCATTCTGGTGACGCTCATGATATCAGCTTCGTAACATTAGACAATCAACCTGAAAACAATAAGAAAAGATTAGATGTTATGAGAGTACGTAACTGTAAAATTTGTTTGTAATAAGGTGTACTATTTCATTTTTGTTTATTTAGTTGATGCACGCGCACTCGCAGTATTGTTGGACAGGAGATAATACCTTACAAGCAACAGAATTAGCTATTGAGTCTTTAGCTAAAGAAGATTGCGACGAAGCAATTGTAGTAATTTTATCTGACGCCAATTTGCAAAGATATGGAATTCCTCCACAGAAATTTGGAAATATTTTAACTGCTCATTCCAACGTCAGCGCTTATGCTGTTTTTATTGGAAGCCTTGGAGATCAAGCAGAAAGGTAAGAATTTAAAAACATTGAGGTATAAATTATTAATTTTTACAATGTTTAGATTAACACAAAGTCTTCCATCCGGGCGAGCATTTGTATGTACGGATGTTAGTAATTTGCCACAAATTTTAAAACAAATATTTTCAGCATCAGTTATGAATATAAGTTAAGAATGGAGTAGGCAATTAATTTAAATAAATTCATGTTGTTGTTTTAATGTTCTTTACAGATTAAATAAAGCTAATATATTTTTAATTATCAATGATTCTATCCTATTATTGTTCTTCCTATTAATTAATTTATTAAACCGGAACGAACCTCTACTATTTTAGTGAACCTAAAGCGTTAATTAAATTTATCAGTTTTTTTGGAAAATTGTTGTATTTCTTCAGTTTAATCTAATTTTGTAAGATTTTAGAAATTTCTTTACTTTTTACTTTTTTAAACTGGAACTAATATTTTAATAAATTTAATGTTATTTAATAAATCATTCAACCGCTATTTTGTAAAACAGTTACCGATTCAGTTCAAGATGAAAAATTAAACCGAACTATATAGAACAGTGAACCGCGAACCGAATCTAAACCGTTATTTAGTGCGGTTCGAGTCCCTGATCTATAATTTTGAAATAATTAATTAATACCGTATGTTTTAATTTAAAGTTTGGAGGCAATCCGCGGGATTATGTAATAGAATAAACTTTTATGATAAAAATAAATATGTGTTTTAAAAAACCGCGCTTTTACACATGTCAAATGACGTTGAATTATATTTTGTTATTTAACTTTAAAAATGCGATTGAAAACGACAAAAATAATTTATAATTAAATTTATTATGTTCTCTGTCTTAATTAAATTTTAAATTACGTAGCATTTGATAAATTTAAGAAATATAAAGGCTATCTTAAATAAAATTGTGCCTTCGAGTGTACCAGCAAAAGACAACAAATAGTTAGCCAACATAACAAAACACAATCGTCATGTTGTTAGTGAACTTAGTTAGCCGTGGTTAAAAGATGTTGTTGGAAGTTTGTTAATTATGGTAGAAGAGATCATAATAAAAACAAATAAATATGATTTAATTGTAATTAATGCAAGAACGAAATTGGTGTTTTGAATATTTTGTTGGCAGCAAAGCAAAGAAAGGACGCCAATCGTGGGGAATTGTGGGAAAACATGTACGTCTCGAAGATTGTTACGCATTTCTGTAAATTACAATTATAACACAAAATACTGTAAGTTTATTATTGAACTACAATAACACGTTGTTATAACATAGCAGTACCTTGAAATAATACAAACTCAAAATTAGCATTGTTAACCTGTACTTGTTTCAGTAGTTCTGAGGAGTATAGCGTTGCTATTTATAATTGTATTCACAGATCCCATTTTTCCCTACAATGTAATTTTTCATTAAGTTTATCAAACTGCGATGCAAATTCTTTTCTTTATGTACTAAATACGTTTAACCTAAAAGTTGTGATTACAAATGCCAGTTCATTTGATAATAATGTGAGGTTGTGCAGTGTTCTTGACGTTTGTGGAATCGGTTTATGTTGCAGGACAAGTTATCATTTATTTTAAAATGTGCGAACAGACAGAAGTACAATATTTAGACGGAGATGTTGTGTGGGTAAAATTGGGTCCTTGCTGGTGGCCTGGTGAAGTCAAAGACTTGTCAAAATTACCGCCTGAAATAGTCAAAGACTTCAAAAAACAGCCCATTGCAGTAGTCAAGTTTTTCCAAGAAGACCAATAGTAAGTATTCATCATAATAAAGTGTAAATATTATATTTTGTTTACTTCTCTTTTCAGTGAATATGTTAAAAATATAAACCACATATACAAGTACAACTGCCGAAAGAAAAATGATTTCATTAAAAAGGGATTGGGTAAGTGTACATTATTTCATTTTAATACATAAGGACACATCAGTCTACCTGTACAGTCAGAGACATCGTTTGACCAATTTAAGTAGTGAAAACAGTAAACTAACTTTTCGCGGTTTGATATTTTGTAGTTTTCAATTGATTACATGGTTTGATTGGTTGAACGAAAACTTTGGCTGTACCTGTACATGCCCGGATATATTTTAATACATCAGTCTGCTTGTACAGCCAAGGACGTCGTTTAACCAATCAAACCATGTTATTAGCAAAAAAAAGTACAAAATATTAAACCGCGGGAAGCTAATTTACTGCTTTGACTGATCTGATTGATCAATCGATGTCCTTGACTCTACATGCCGACTGACGTGTCCCAAATGTATAAAACTCATCATTTGGCGGGATTTGTATATCTTGCATTTTCAAAAGAATATTTGTTCTAATAAGTATCTCATTTGTTTTAGACATGCACAGAGCTAAAATTGCGTTTATGGATAAGTTCCCAACAGACGTGTGTCACGCAGAAACATTAACAGGGGGGGATCCAGATATTATAACAAACGATGAATTTGCACCTGAACAAAAGCCAAGCTATGCAGCGATATTTGGTACTCCAACTACAACCAAAAAAACAAAAACTCTTTCTGGCAGAGGCCGAGCGAGTACTGGTGAGTCATTTTTATTTCTTAACAAAATATTCCTGGAATCAAATTTGATTCAATTGTTCCTGAGAACCTTTCTTACATTTTATAATATTCTTTCACTTGAACCTGTATCCATTCTTGTTGTTACATTTTATTATGCTGTAATTATATAAATGATTGATTATTTCATCATTTATTGTTATATCAACAAATTTAATGTAATAAAACTGTTAAGCTACTCTACAAATCTCCGTTAGAGCGCGGTTAACAGTTATCTCCTGCGTCAAATATTCCTATAATTCCTTCACTCGCTCCTTCGGCTCCTTGGAATTATAGTGAATGAATAAATATAAATCGATTTTATAATGGTGTAGGATCAATATCAAAATCTGCATCGCGATCATCACTTGGAACCCCAGGCAGACGAATAATAACGCATCCTCGATTTGTTGGACAAAGTGACCACGAAGTTCGAATACTGGAACAATCTACGCCAACTGCTGCTCCATCGCATTACACATGTCACATCTGTGGCTTCGAATCTTCGCGGCTCAACGTCATCGTTCTACACAATCGGTCACACAGCAACGGAACCTACGTATCACCATCCAAGCCCAAAGGAAAGTCTAAGAAATCAAAACGTAAATCGTTTGCCACAACGAATAGCATCGACGAAGATTTAGAACTTATACGACAAGGTGTTACAATTTCCACGGAAGAGACAACTGATTCAGAAGAAGAAGCCGAGAAAGAAAAACGGAAAAATGGTGGAAATAAACGTAAAAACAATAAGGCTGCTAATAATGCTAGTAAAAAAGCCAAAGTATCTAGCATATGTAATAATCTTCTTGCTGATTGGGGAGACACTGATGAAGAAGCTGATAATGAAAAAGAAGGTACAACTGAAAAAGAAGGAGAAACAAATAAAAATAAAGATGCAGACACATCAGAGGTTAATAAAAGTGTCAAAAACGAATTACTCGCAGATTGGGATGAGAAAAATACAGACGATGAAGAATCACAGAAAAATGTTACAGCGGCAGAAGATAAGAATAAGGAAAAAACAAAGGCTAGTGAGAAATCGTGCTTCGATTTTCAAGAAGAAGAAGAAACAGATGACACTGTTTTGGAAAAATCACCCGGTAGAAAAATTCCTCGAGTTATTCCCAGCAAACGAGTTTCTAAAGATATAGACGACACTCCAGTAGCAGATAAAGAACCTGAAAAAATCGAAACAGAAAGCGCTGAAAAAGTAGAAAGTGATACCGAGAAGAAGGAAGCTCCTGAACCCGATATGGCTGCGTTTAAAAATTTGTTAGACGAAACGGCAGTTCCAGATTTTGCTTCTCTGCCTGACTTAAGTCCAAACGAATGTAAAAGAGATAAAATAAGCGATGACTCAAGTAGTGTTGACAAAACAAACGGAGTTATGACAACTAAAGAAGACGAACCGGAAACAGTTAAAGAAACAACTGATAACGAAATTAAAATCAAAGAATCTGAACCTATTATTGCAACTATTCCAAAAAAGCGAATCGTGAGAAATTTTGAAGAATTTGAAAGTTTACTTAATGAACAAAAAAGTCCAGAAGAAGAACCACCAAAATCTAAATCAACTTTAGAAGTTTCAAAATTAAAATCACAATTAATGAGTAAATTAAATGAGCCACCGTCGCCAGTTAAGAAATCGCCGTTACACAAAGTTGACACTCCCGAACCTGAAAGTGAAGTAGATAGCAAAACAGAAGAAGATGAATCGCAATCTAGTGAATCGTTCCATAAAAAGATAAGCCAATCAGAGAGCGAAGATACGGATGTTGAAAAAAAAGACAACACATCGTTTGAAACAATTGAAACTATTTCAAAAGATTTTAGTGAAACACCGGAAGAAGACGAAATAAAATCAGTAGAGTCTTTAGAAACAATTGAAGATAAACCGGAAGAACTGGAAGTAAAAAATGAAATCCAACCAGAACCTGAACCCGAACTGGAACCGGAACCAGAAATCGAAAAAGAAAAAGAAATTGTGCTTGAAGAAACAACTGACAAAATCATAGAAGATTATGAAGATGTTCCCATGGAAATCGAAACAATTGCAGAACCTATCGTTGAAGAAGAAAAAATACATAAAGATGAACATGTCGCTGAAGAAGTAATTTCTGAAGAAAAAATGCTAGAAGAACCAATCAAAGAAGAGAAAGAAGAAATTGAAACTATACAACCAGTCGTCGAAGAAGATATTCCTGAAGATTCACCAGAACACACTGAGCTCCCAAATGAAGAAGAACCAGCTCCTATAATTGAAGAACCAACACCAATAGTTGAAGAACCAACACAAATAATTGAAGAATCAACACCAATAATTGAAGAACCAACACCAATAATTGAAGAATTGACACCAGTAGTTGAAGAATTAACACCAATAGTTGAAGAACCAGCACCAATAATAGATGAACGAGTGCCAATCATTGAAGATCCAGCACCAATAATAGAAGAACCAGCGCCAATAATTGAAGAACAAAAAATTGAAGAAATTCCTGAACCACAAGAAGTAAATTATCCTCAAACAGAAGAGACCCAAGAAATTTTTTCTAAAACTGAAGAAAATCAAGAAACTTTTCCTAAAACTGAAGAAACAAGACAAAAAATGTTGGTTGACATCTCGGATATTTGTATAGACAACGCTGACAACCTGTCAGGTTTATCAACTTTAGCTGCTGTGTCTGAGCTGACAGGTAACTTGTACGATAAACAAGAGACAATCGCACAAGAATCGCCGGTGCCAGAGCCTGAAGCGCGAGAAGAAACTAGCACAAACGACGAAGTGACCAATCCGCCTAGTAGTGTCACCGATGACACAGAATCTAGAGATGTAATGACACCAGTTCAGGATGAACTTCCAGAAACGCCTACGCCCCAACCTAAACCCGTACAGACGTTAGCAAATTTTTCTATGGACTTTTCCGACTCTAACAGCGAGTCAACTATCATTAAAAACGAAGAAGA
Organism: Agonum fuliginosum; assembly: GCA_947534325.1. NCBI lineage: Eukaryota > Metazoa > Arthropoda > Insecta > Coleoptera > Carabidae > Agonum > Agonum fuliginosum. Next base: position 2,494,387 of record OX384034.1, on the reverse strand, counting down.
AATAATAACTGAAAAAATAACAGACAATATCGAAACTTCTGTAAGCACTACAGATTCCGAAGAGAACAAAATAGAAATTTGTGAATCTGAAAAACCACCCTCTGTTATGAGGGACGTTCCTACGGATTTTGAGTCTATAGAAAGTGAAATTGAAAAAATAACGTCAATGGAAACTACTTCAGATAAATTAAACAGTTTTCCTGAAAATATTTCTCACGTGCCGCAGGATTGTATTTCGGTAGAAACTTCTTCGATTGAGTATCAGGATTTTCAATTGGCTGACACTGGGACGTCAATTCCAGGCTCGGGCGCAACTGAATTCAAAATAGAACCTAATATTCCTACTGAAACATCTTTGGAATCAGAAATTGCTAAATTGACAGACCATCAGCCTGACACAGAAACTATTGTTCAAGAACAACAAACAAATACTTCATCATCAAAATTGTTAGAAATTTTAACAGATTCTAAAAGAACTGAACAAGTACCAGTTGGGTTACCTAGTCCATCATCAAGAACTATTGTCTCTGGAGGTGGCAATCAAAAAGTTAAAATGGTTTTTTCGGGCGATAAAACAATCACCAAAAAATTCGATCCAAAAACATCTAAATTTGTAATAAAATCGGCGACACCTAAATCCGCTAAATCAAATAAACCTATTATCCTATCAGAAAAAATTATAAAGCCCGTCAGTGAAGTTGAAAATGTTTCCGTCAAAAAAGTTACATCAAAGAGAACTTATCAAGATGTTGAAGATATTGATACTTTTATTATTCAAAAACCTACAAAGAAAGCAAATACCGCAGAACTTGATCAACAAGACTTCATCCTAACACAGAAATCTGAACCTGTGAAGTACAAATCAACGGGCCATCGGGGAGGTAGAGGAAAACCGAAAATTATTGAACAGACGATTATAAAAGCTGCTGATGTTGTTCAGCAGCCTGCCACAGTAACTAGCGATACTCAATCATTACTGGATGACAGCATGTTTGACATTAACTCAATGCCAATAGTGCTTTCAGATCAGATTCTTACACCGGAGAGTATGGAGAATATCCCGATGGTGATGACAGATCTCATACCGAGTTCTTCAGTCTCCACGGCGGGACAAACAACAGTACAGACCGTCATTGCTGAGAAACCTCAGCAGCAAACCATCGCGGTCAAACGGGGAGGTGCAATCCAACAAGTCAAACTTTTAAACAAAGGTAAGGCCACTAGTCAGCCAGAATCCTCGCCTAAGTTGGGTCAAAACGTAGTTGTTAAAAACATCACCTCGCGAGGTCTCAGCAAAAATCCTAAAGTTTATCAAAGTGGTAGCAAAACCTTAAAGAATAATCCTGCGATTATTGCACAGCCTGGTAAACCAGGAAAGTTTATTATATTACCAACGACCACTTCTGGTACTACTGGTGTTTCTAAATATACAGTTGGTAAGCGATTAACAACAATTAAAAGTTCAACCGCGGTAACAAGTCCAACTACTTCTAAACAACTTAAATCGGTTCAAAGTATGGGCAGTGAACCAACAGGAAATAAAATAATGATTGTTACAAATCAACAAGGCGTTCAATCTCGAGTGTTGCTAACTCCAGCGCAACAGAAATTATTAGGTTGCAAAGTACCGGGCACAAAAGTATCAAAAACATCGCAACTTAAAGGTGGCGTAATGCAAAAAAGCATCCTTACATCTAAGGGAACAATAGTAGGAGCGGTTAATAGTTCAGGAATGAAATCATCACCGTTGGGCTCTCAAACAATTATGACGTCAAAAGGTCAAATGATCAGCACACAACCAGGCCAGATGCTTGTTACTTCCGAAGGGCAAGTACTCACACCAATCTCACAGCAGCAACTTAAATCAAATATGCATAAACCAGGTCAAAAAATCAAAATACAATCATCTAGAGTTATATTACCAGATAAATCAGGAGACTCTCCAAAATCAAGAATGAACGTCATGGGGACAAAAACAAAAACTGTTCTTATCAAAGGTGCACAGGGACAAACGTTGAAAAAAATTCAGACTACAAGCAGTGAGGCGAAAAATCTCTTACTAACGCAAGCTGGGCAGAAACAATTAGTATCTCTAGCCAATCAACAAATGGGCATAACAGGAAAACAAGTTGTAGTCACATCAAAAGGACAAATAATCAAACCAGAAACTAAAATCACAACTAAACAAGCAGCAGAAAAATTACAGCGACTGCAACCACATAAAACTAACACCGGCACTCCACCCAGAATAATGGCAAAATCTAACAGAACTCAAGTTTTATTGAGTCCTGGAACAGGTGCAAAACAAGTAGCAGGAAATATACCTCCATTGGCACCAATCACAGGCCAGAAAAAAGAAGCTGTACAAACACCGTCAAGATTGGAACATAAATTATTATCCACAGTTGCAAAAGAAGAAAAACCCGAAGTTCCTACAACACCTGTCGATAAAACTGCTGGAGGAGATAAACAGCCTAACCAATTAATCATTCAAGATGCTTTGGGTAATCAAACCACAGTAACCGAGGGTCAAATACTCGCGTTACCAAGCGGTGAAACCGTAGACGGTCAGCCGCAATCGTACGTACTTGTTACCGTTGATGAAAGCGGTAACTTGGTTCCTATTAGCAACGACACTTTAATGTCGCTTGATCCAAGCTTTGCTGCAGGCGGTGATATGAACAATATTGTTTTACAAATTGATCCGGGTGCTCAAGAAAATCAAGCTCAAGAAGCCAAACCCGCAGAAACAACAATACCCGCCACAGAACTTCCCGTCGAAGAACAATTAGTTACGAATCAGCAAATTGTTGAAACAACAGAACAACAATTACTCGTAGATAATCAACAATTAATGCTTCAAGAACAGAATGTTCTTCCAGTGGTAACAACAGCAGAAGAACTTGTTCACGAACAGCAACAAGTTTTACCAGAAGAAACATTTGTTACTAACACAGAAGAAACACAAGTCATTACTTCTGATGCGGCGAATATTTTGCAAGATACGCAACAAACTGCTGTAGCGTGTAGTATAAATAATGGAGATTCTAGCCAGCAATTAATTATAACCGGCGATCCAGAAAGCACGCAAAAATTCCTAGCTTCATTATCAGATGGTAATACCGACCTTAGTAGTTTACTTTCTGGAACTGATGGCAATATAATTATCAACACTGATGGTCAACAAATATTATTGAACACTGACTCAGAAAATCAGATTTTGTTGTCAGTTAATTCGGACAATCTGGGGTTAATGCAAACGAGTACTGAAAGCGATCCAACTCAAAGTTCTATGTTCGTAACACAACAAGCGATTAAGAATCAGGATATTCTTGCAGCTGCTTTAGCGGATACGGATGTTTTTCAGCAAGAAGGTGCTGATAAAACCACAACCCAAGTGCTACCGAAAGCGTCTACTTCAGTACAATCTCAGTTAAGTCCAAACAGTTCTCTATATCCAATGAACGTTGGAAGCGTCTTAGAGACTAGCTTAACTTTAGGTTCTCCCATAATGACGCCATTGGAGGTACCTAGTGTTAACACCAAAAAAATCAACACTGATGTTGAACAATCTTTAATTACTCAAGTGCCATCCTCTTTAGAATTACCAATTACAATCACAGACCCAAGTATATCACAGACAGTTTCTCAGCAAGTTATGCTCAGTAATGATTTGCAAACGAATTTAGAACTACCGATTACCATCAGTGATACTGCGATTACATCTATCCGTTCTTCAGAAATGAACAGCCCGAATTTCGTTTATTCCCTGCCGACATTAGATGACAATTCTGATTTAGAGCAAAAGAGGAGTTTTGCTGAAACTTCAACTGTGATGACTACTGATAATATTTATAGTACTTCTTTAACTGGATCGATGTCAATGCCGTTGTTAACTGAAGAGCCAGAGATGCAACCTGTTGAACAAGAACAGATTCCTGAAATATCTACCAGTCATGAAGAGATTCCAATAGTAACAACAAGCGCGCCTGAAACTATTACCACTGAAACTGTAATTTCAGAAAGTGATCAAAGTGCGAGTTTTCCTACTCTAAATACTGAATTAAATACCGAACTAAATTCTGAATTAAATAATAAAATAAATACTGAAATAAATACTGAATTAAATACTGAACTAAATACAGAGTTAAATACAGAACTTAATTCAGAACCTCTTCAGAATACAGTTCCAGAAAAAATTCCAGAAGAATTACACATGCCAATCGAAGAAGAGTTAGATTTAAACCCGACAGACATCTGCAGTTCATTGAGTGAACCACCGCCGGGAATGTTTGATAAAAGTAGTTTCTCAAATTTTTTAAACAAAACGGACGAAGAAACAGCGGAAACTCTTTCTCAAGAAACAGAATCACCCGCCGAAGAAGCGACATCCACAAGTGAATCTTGCGTGATTAACAGTTTACCAATTTTGTCAGATGGTGCTGACCCAGAAACCGAAGCTGCAAGTTCAGATATGTTGACAACGTCCTCAGCTGTAACGGAGAAAAGTACCGAAGACATGGATTTCGCAGTTTCAGAATCTTCTGCGCAGGATAGCATTTCAGAAAGGGTGATGACTCACGAAGTACAGCGCTCTGAATTGTCAGAAACGCCGAATTCTGATTTAAATTCGCCCCGGTTAGACATCGACGAGAATTCGGGAGAAATTCCGATTCAGTCGCCGATAATAACAAATCTGAGCGAACCCTACCCTGGAAATGCAACTGAAGATTTTAATTCACATGAAGATAGTAAGAAACGAGTGATTGAGGACAGCGATGATGAGAATGACGCGAAGAGAACTAAACTTTCGTGTGACTGACTTTAATTTTAATTTGATCATTATTTTGGAAAGAGAATCAAGTTTTTGATACAAAGAAAAATTTGTATATAAAAATAATTGTAAAGAAATGTGAGACGTTCTACTTGTTTTGCATTTACTTTTAAAGGAAATAGACTGTAAATCGTCATATTATGTTTTATAAAAGTAAATTTTAGATATAATCATCAATATCATAACTTCTTTGCACAAATGCAGACCGGCACTTCTTCACCTGGGCATGTACATATGCTGCCTACAGCCGTTGAAACTTCTGTCTATGTACATACATGTTTTAATTAAACAGAGACACCAGTGTATGGTAATTTTAATTGATTAACTACTAGCTGTGTGTTTTTGATTCTCTCCCGGTTCACAAAGTTCCCTACTTGGTTTCTGCTTTGCTTTGACTTTATCTACACTCAATGATATTTTTGCCTCTCAATGGTATCAACAATAAACTTAACAATATAGTTTTCGTTTGCAGCATGGTCGAAATATAGTTTCAGTGCATATCCATACGTTTAAGATGTTTCTATTATAGAATAGATTATGTCCTCATGTGTCATCTAACTTTACGATTGTTTACATTTCATTACAGTTGATTATGAAAATGTGATTTTTGGTAGGGGAGCTATGTCTAGTTATATGACATTCATTTACATATATTATGTTACAATACTTTAAGTAACAATACAAAAATATGTGTTATTTGGTAAGCAAATTTATTATTGTAATAAAATATTATTATATTAAAACTGTAAATTTAATACATGAAAACCATTTAGATTATTATTTACCGATGCTTTAAGTTTTAATTTTTCTGTAGAGCGTTTATAATCACGATAATAAAATGATGGACTCGTTACATAAAAATTTATTTTTTTTATAAAGTATGGACTAATAAATTTAGTGTTAAGAAATTATATTATTTAGTTGAGTTAGCATTAAAGATCTATTAGGAACTGTTTTTTATTATAAATTTATTATACAAAATGTGCTATGTGCAACTAGTCCATTTAATTCATTTTGTACTTTATACATTCAGAACTATACTAAAATTATTATAAAAGTACTGTATAGATAATGAAAATATAATCATAAATTAAAATGAATTGTTAATTTTCGTTTAAGCCACATTCACAGCCCGAAATTTGTGAAGTCTGTTATATGACAATGTGTACTTTCGTTCATATCTCTGAAATTTGGTGTTCTGAACGCAAATTTGCCTAATGTCAGACTTTACAAATTTCAGGCTGTGAATGCGGTTCTAGTTTCCATTAATTTCGCAAAAGTGCGGAATTAGGTATTTTACTGTATTATAAGTAAAAAAACAATATTAAATTTTTTTGATGTTTATTATTTATACTAAAAATACATATTTACATTAAATATATTTAAATATTACACTTTGTTTATCTGCAACAGTTTGCAGTTCGAGCTTAACGGGACATTGCAACCAAAAGCTTAAAAGCTCTTCGCAATATCCTATTAAGAAATACATTTTTCTAGCACCGATAGCTTGTCGTACAATGCCAGCAATCCTAATAATATTATGTTGACGCTTAATAATAATTTCTGATACAAATAGACTATGCCATGTGCCGGTCATGAACTTTCTGATGAACATATCTTCCACCGCGGTTTCGGCGGGCCGCAGACCTCCTGCAACGTTTGCTAAAACGAAAAAAAATAAGTGTGGAGTAAATGAGCAATTTGGGGAATTTTTACAAGTATTCCAGGAATTCCATGATTTCCTGTGGGCAATATAGTGCGGGGGATTCGCCATTTCATAAGTCAGGGGGCGATCTCGTTTACGGGTGACTTTATATCTGCCGGATTGTACTTTATTACATACTGCAGACAAATGGATAGAGCTTTGAGCGATTATTTGAGTTGAAATCGCATTATTTAATAACTGAAAATTTCAAAAATTATCTTACAGGAACAATTTAATGGGTTCGAGTATATACCGATTTAAATTTTAAACATAAACTCATTTTGTAATTTCTTAAATACGCTGTTTTGATCTTGGTGAAAATGTTAGGTTATGCCAAACGCGCACGTTAAACTGCGTTCTTTTGTCAGGGACTGCCATAAAATTAAATAGCACAAATAATATTTTACATATAAAATAATTTAATTGCAACTTAGAAATAGGACAAGATGGTAAAATGAAATTATAGCTTTAATTTTAACAGCTGTTAATGAATATCACAGATGCATATATTTGCCCAGGGACGGACTGGTTATGGCTATATCATTTCAGCCCGGGCATTGTTTAAAACGCATTCACAGCCTGCAATTTGGTGAAATTTCTGAAGTCTGTTATATGGCAATGTGTATTTACGTTAACAGCACCAAATTTCAATGAAGTACACATTGCCATATGACAGATTTTACAAATTTCACCAAATTTCGGGTTGGGAATGTAGCTTCACCAGCCCTCTTTAGTTTTTACGTGGGTAAATTGTAAAGATGAGGCAGGTAATATACTTAACTTATTTAAAAATAAAAGTACATTTTTTAAATCTTAAACCAAAATAGATATTTGTATCACGAGGCCAGAAACTGACCTTTTGCAAGAGCGATTATTTTTGACACGTCGAGCCACAGGCGAGGCTTGCAAATTACGACCACTAGCATAACAGTTTCTGGACGTGTAATACACAATATTTTATGTGCCGATTTCATTACAAAAATATAAAATAATTATACATAACCTAAAAAATTGTGCACTGAATACTTGCATTTGAGCTTAAAATATATTTATTTCAGTTTCTATTAACGATTTACGTCTAAAATTTGTCAAAATCTTGTTAATTCTTGTATAAAAAATATTCAACGCATAAAATTGACATCTGCTTGACAACTGTAGTAATGTCAAGATGCCAACCTATAACTTCCGGTTGTTTGCCGGCCTAGGCTAGCAACAAAGAGTTTTTGGCGGATTTTGAGATATGGAAAACTAGCGATGCCGACCGGAGGCATATAAATAATTATTTATATCGTACATTGTATTATTATTTCTTGGAATGATTATAACTTCTGAACATAGGTAATTCTAAAAAATTTACATTATGCATTTAACCACTGGTTTATAGGAACATCAGCAGGGCGTTCGCGATGTGGGCCAGTCCGTTCCTGCATTTGTTTTTTGAATGTGCGGAGCGCGGATAAAAAACGTACTATTATACTAGAGTGGGAATGTCAAGTTGACATTTGAGGAATAAGATTTCTAAGATTCTGAGGAAGTAGATCAAATTAATTAAGAAAGTAAATAACAGTGCTTCGTACCAGTTTATTAATTATATTGTGTTATACTAATTATATAAAATGGATCCTACTGCAAAATCAGGTAAGAAAAACTAGTTACGAAACAAAATTCTTATTAATAATTGTTATCTTGTAGAATTACAGCGTAGGACTCAAGGCGATGGAATGGAATATACTCAAAATCAATCTGAAGTGGGCGTCAAGAATAAAAATGTAAAGTTACGGCTGGGAGATCAGTTAATTTACCGTCCGTCAGACAATTCATCAAGTTACTTACGGCCTGTCATTCCCACCGGACGTATAGTCCACTTAGTGCCAAAGTACATACCCAAGAAAAAGAAACAGCCATACTACACCAGAAAACCCAAAGATCCTAAATTCGTGCCTTACGAACCGTACAAAGCAGCCATAGAGCCAATCATCCCGAGGAAGAAACGAGAAACGAAAAGAGGAAAAGCTTCCAGCAAAAACAACGTAGACATTCATGATCTAGTCCACCAAATGTCAGAAATGGCAACCGTGGAATTTAACAAAGCCAAAAAGGAAGCTTTACAAAACGATGAATTACTAATTCCCAAGAAGCAATGGGAAATAGAGCACGTTAAATTCGAAACAGACATTAAAAATCTGCGAGAGACCAACACCCATTTAGAAAACCAGCTGAAATTTCAAGCGCAGGTAAACAGCGAATTGAAAACTTTGCTCGTAGCAGCAGTAGGCGAAGATTTGGAGTCGAGGGTTCAGCATCTTACGGAAGACAAATTGGCTTTAGCTCGAGAATTGTTAAATTCTGCGAACCATTTAACTTCTCATCGGGAACACACGGAATGGCTTTCTGGGCAGTGCGAGGTTTGGAGGAGCAAATTTCTAGCTTCAAGGTAAGAATTGAATGTTAATTTTACTTTAATAATTATTTTTATTATCATTTATGCTCTAGAATAATATTTATCTTAAATTAGTTGTGATAAATTTTTAATACAATATTATCAGATCAAAAAGAACTAGAAAATCGAAAAATTAAAGGCAGTTTACTTGCAAAGACCATTTTTCTTACGACTGGATTCACATAAATTTTAGAGGACGAATGTATTTACGGACGAGGCGCAAGCCGAATCTTTAAATTCCTCTAAAATCTCTAACATAAGTTTGTGTATACGTGTTACATACAATTTTTTTCAGTAGGTATAATGTTTAGTAACTACCTATACGAAATTATTCTAAAACATAACTTTAAAATTAAATTTTGAAAAACGTAGGCGATGAAACAATGAAAATCAGTGAAAATAATCTTATAAAATGTAAATAACTGTTCGTCATTTTAAATATTGCGGACTCAAAACAGTTCGAAAAGTAACGATTTTAGAGAGATAAATACTAAAAGATTGTTTTTTATCCGTATTCAGCATATCAAACTGTATCAACGTATGCACCTTATATATATATATATATATATATATATATATATATATATATATATATATATATATATATATATATATATTAATACAAATATAATGAGAAACGACAAAGTCATTCTTTCGTAATGCCGTGACTAACAAACAAAATCAAATTTTATTTACGCAAATTTATAAACAGGTGTAGTTAATAAAAGGCTATTGTGTTAGTTCGCTATAATGAACACAATCTCTAAATTTATCAGTAAAATTTTTATTAGCTTCCTATGAACAATAATAAACTATTAATTGATTTCAATGTACAGCCTAATGGTAGAAGAACTGGCACGTTGGAAATCAGCTTTAACAAACAAAATCAGCGAATTAAAAGACATCCTCAAAAAACTAATGGACGAACGTACAAGAATTCGCGATTTTTCCCTAAAAACTTACAACAGTCTAAGCAGTATTAACGAACATCACCCGGATAAAAACACCGAAATAAACTACAATCTCAAAAACACAAACATTTTAGAACTAGCACATCTCAATCAGAAATTAAGTTGCGTTTTGGAAAAATCTCTTTTGAGAGTTTTGCCCGAACCAAGACGGCATAAAATATTCGATTCGAATAGCGAAGATAGCTACACACCAGTGGAAAATTTAGCTTTAATAGCTATGAGAAGTCCTGTAGTTTTATCTGACAAGCCGGATATTATTTGCAATGCAGTTGTGGGGGCCACACTGCAAATTGGAAGAGGACAAATGTTTTTGCAACATCCGACCGACCATGCGACTTGCTGCAAACATTGTAAGGGGGAAATAAAAGAAGTATAACGCGCATATTTTTAGGGAATTTTTAATATTTTATTTTATATTTATTTATATATTCTGGGCTGTTTAATATTTACCCAGTTATTTACTAAATTTTATTGAATTATAATTGTTCGATTAGGCAATAATTTTATATTCTGCATGGGTGATATTTACTTTGTAAATAATTTTATATATCAAGGAATAAATAAATATTACAGTTTATTAACATATATTTTATTCATAGTTTCATATTATCTTTTTTTACAAAATAACAAGCAGTTTAAAATTGAACAATGTTACTTTAGTTACCCAAAATCCTAATAACTTCTAATTATATACAACTTAGTTATTTGAATAAAAATAGCCCACAAATCAAAAATATTACCTTCAAAATAAAGTTTCTAAAAATCGCTATTTTTATTCAAATAATTTAATTTCCATTACAGTTCATTAATGAATATTTTAAACTGTTTTTAATATATTTCGTAAATTACATTTTTTTTTCAGAAATACATATAAAAAAATGTAACACACAGTGATTGAAAAGTATAGAACTATTTTACAATAATAATTATTTTTATCCACGACTATTGAATAAAATACAATCATTATACTAGTGAATTTTTATTATTTATTTCGCCCTTTGACACACAAAACTTCTTGTATTAGGACTTTTGGCCAATAGAACTCTGAAAATTGTAGCACTATTAAATTTATTGCGCCAAATTGGCCTCAAACTATAATTATTGTAGACATTTAGTTTGGAAATTTTTTGATTTGTTGTAATAATTTTAAAATTAGTTATTTTGTCACGACTGTAGAAAAATATTGTGTGCACCTCGTCGGATAGAGCTTGATTGTTGCATTTGGCGAGTTGTGGGTCTCGGCTTCGCCTCTACCGAACAAATTTCTCGCCCCGTGCAACAAACAATGCGATATCCGTACTTGATACACAAATAAGTATTGACGTCTTTCAAAACAAATCATATAAAATTAATGAATTATTTAGTATAGTCGTGGATAAATTATAATATTCTACTTGAGTTTAATATGGCAATTACTCACTTGAATGATTAGGACACTCGCCGTTGGCTCGTGTAGAAATTTCTCTGAGTAAATGACCTTCGATAAACTCTCATCGAATAATGTTTTATTATAACTGGCGCCGCACTGGTCTACAACTCTAGCTTTAACTTGTTTCAAACTAATTTCTAACGTGTTTGCAACTCAGTCTTGCTAAACCGGCGAAAAAGTGCAGTCATTCTTGTATTTTTAAGTAATAAATAAGAAATAAAAGCGTATATTCTCTTCAAAATTGTATAAATAAAGTGTGTAATACGTTAACTGTATAGTTTCATTGTGTGTATAATGTTAAGGTGCATTTGGAGCAGAGAAATTCTTCATAAGGTAAGCAATTTAAACTCTCAAAGCGTTAAATTATGGCGAATATTTCATGTGTTATATTTACTGTGTTTTCTTATTGGTTTCACACCATTACTGCAGCTATTTCCATTTATATTGCGCGTTGCAAGACCAGTAGTTTCGTTAGAAATGTTATAGCACTTCTTCTGGCATCGGACAACATAACCATTTACTTTGTAAGTCCGTGCGGCCCCAGTTCTTATAAATTATTTATCACACTGCACCAAGTGTAACGCCATACATACTGCAAACAGGCTAACAAAGGTGGTGACGAGAGACAAAAAGATGCATAAGCAAAGTGGACATTAGAAATTATTATCGTTACTTATTTTCTAGATTAATAAAAATAATATATACACATGTTTATTAAAAATAAAATTTGCTCTTTGATTTTTTGTTTTTTCGGGGATAAAAAGAGCAAACGAAATTACAAAATTGACTTGTACAATGTACGGTTGTAAATTATATGAAATTGATTACCATGTTGTTAGTTATAGTATCAGTCAATATTATTATTCATAGTTTAACTAATACAATTATTGACTGGTGGTAGAGCTTGTTGAAATTTTGTTTATTGTAATCATGTAATCACTAAGGTCCTATTTAACTTTATACTGCAGTACCACCAAACAAAAATTGTTTACAATTTTCAATAAATTCACTTTTCAGACTTGATGAAGCACTTCCTTGGTTTATAGTCTTGGGACGATTCTATAATAATTCTCTACAAACACTTTATTCTAGTATAAAACATTACAGTTATTGATTTATTTGTTTTTTTTAAATAAAAATAGTCGATGAACTATAATGTACACATTTATATAGAAACATTGACTACCTGCACCAATCTTTCGATCACATCTTATGTTAAGACTTAACAATACACTTACATATTTTAATCATCTTTGTACAGAATGTTCTTATTTGAGTTCGTTTGAAACACTAGTTTAAAACGAGAGTTCTTTGGGTGATTTTTAAGTGTGCAACTATCTGAGTACCACACAGGAGATGATCACCAGCATCAGGAAGTGGAGGAGTGCGGTTGGTTGCTTGTGGCCTTCACCGGCGTTCATCGAGCGAACTGAAACACAACAAAAATTCATTCAGAAATTGTTATACATTTTTTGCACTTCCGGGAGTAAAACTCTTCTTTAGTCTTTATTTTTAGGTACTAAACCCATCGTCCATGGGATGTTTAAATTATCTTATTCTTGTACTTTAAGTAATATTAACGTAAGGCTATCCTAGCCACATCCTGAGTACGATCAAAAATTACATATTTAATACAAACATGTCATTGAATTACATGGGACACATAAGAAATTGGGATATTATTACCAAATTACTAACATTGGGATGTTACTAAAGGTGGACATTAGCAAAAGCTAAGATATTAATAGGCAATAGCAAGTTAAGAGTATTGTTCACATTCTTGAAATGTTCTGAGGGGTAATTTGAAGTGTCAAAATTACAAAATTTTAAACTTTTGTGCATTCGTATGTGAGTGAAGTGCAAAAATAGCGTATATAGTAAAGTACCTATAATCCCTCAGGTGATAATTTCTCACACCTTCCGGCTCGTGAAACTTAACCGTCAGGATTAAATCATGCACTTTAGTCCCTTTATATAATATATTATTTTATGTAGGTCATTAATGTTGGGATTCTTTTTCTTTTAATCAAATATTATAGAACTGTAGATTTGTAGCTAATATAGTTTCTAGGAACGATCTTTACAAATTTGTAGAATATGGAATTATGTGCATATATATTTGTAATATAGGAAATATTTTCGAGTTTACCACGAGTTTATAATTAATTTGAAGCATTTGGGTATACAATGATAAAAATGATTAGGTATTATGAAAAAAATTGTAAATTTATCAAGCTGCTTTAAAATGACGAAAGTAAATAGTTTACACTTTAATATGGGCAAAATTTAATTTTAATAATTCGAGGAAACAAAGAACTTATATCAAAGTTATTTAAAATACAGACTCAAATTTTTTAAACAGTTTTCATTTTCCATTTAGTATTAATTTCATAGTAGCTAATTGCAATTGCATAAAAAATAATTGAACTTCTATAATCAAAACCTGCCAATCACATGTTAATTTGCATTTGAAAACCGCGTAATTATTGAGTACCAAATTAAAAACAAATGAACAATCATAGTGGCATTACTGACCATTTGATGTTAAGCTTTGGGCAATTGATGCTAATGGATAGCAGATTATGTTGCGCTGTTAATGCTTGTTAAATACACAAATTTCATGTCATGGGCCGCTGCTGTTTTATTTCGTGGCGTAAATTGCACGGATTTTGTGGGACAATTCGCAAATGCAAACTTGGAGACCAAAGGTTGACCCTACAGATCTTTATGATGGAATTTGCTATAACAATCTGACCCGGCTTATCCCGAATAGAATACGAACTATGTATAGGTATAACAGAAGCCAACAATGCAGATTCAAAATTGTATCAAAATTTCCTCGACTAACAACCATGTGCACTCTTAAGTTGACGGCTGGTAACCAGGTAACCGCACACATGGTGCAGTTATCAATAGGTACCGATGTCAAATCCAAGTTAGCTAAAAGGTGTGCTAGATATAATAGATATACAGGACGATTCACAACTTCGTACATATATGTTAATGATTCAACTTGCTACTTATTGAACTGTAAGAATTTTTCAAAAATCGTAATTTAAATTTTCAGGTAAAATAATTTTGGGCCACTGGTTCCATATGAAATTTTATAACATTTACTTAATTTTTACGGTACAATAATTTTTGCTATTTCATAATTGATTTAACTGTAGTAGGATAAACTGCACCATAAGACACACTATTGTATTATGGCTCCATTATTCAACAATATTGTCACTGTAATCTCATATTTTGATGAAATTACAGTGACTATTTCCCTCATAAAATGTAAGCCAATCAGAAGTCTGACATTTCTGAATGTCGTCCAAACAACATAGAATTACACGATAATTTTGTACTAGTGCAAATTATCGATAATTTGCACTAAGGAAGATTTTAAATTTTATAGATTGTATTGTATTAGAATTTCGGGATTTGAACCTCACGGGTTTGTATCCCTAGGGTGACTTGATGGCACACACACAGTATTAATTGTTTACTTATACTTTGCCACGGCGTTTTTTACTTTACTACCATGTGTGTTGCCAGTCAACCCGGCGCAAGCCCTTGTTACAACCTTTAGCCGGTGCCCGATATCTAGAGGTTGCCAAGTTAATTAGATCCCAACTTGGAATGGTAACGGGAGTAGGTACCGATCCAAATCAGGCCGTGAAAATTTCCTGACCTGACCGGGATTCGAACCCACGATCTCTGTAACCAGAGCCTAGCATTCTACCACTATGCTATCCCGCCATAGATTTTAAATTTTATAGATAGCTATTTACATTTCAATAATCAAAATTTTGTAATTTACTATATAATTCTAGTATTACCTATGTACACTGTACAGTAAATTTGTCAATCAATATTTGGAATAAATTGATCTTATATTATACGTTGGAATTGGGTGTAATGTTGGTAAACACATCTACTCCAAGCTAGTGAATTGAACATTGAATTGAACCGTTTGCTCCAGTATATTGTCCCATGTCCGCAACCTGAAAATTATCATTAGCTCCGGAGTTCCGGTTACCCGGAATTGGCGCTAGTTAAGCTATGAAAACCGGAACTAGAACATTTGCAGGAGAACAAATAGAGTGCTAGATTTTGTGGCGAAAAATTATAAATTTGTTAATTTTATTAAAACCGTGTGTAGGTTTGAAATATAATCTTTCTTTGTGTTTGGAAAATGTGAAATAAAAATAATAATCAGATTGTAAGATGAAGTAATAATGTTCATTAATTTATCACGGAATTAAATCTTAGTGGAGACCTGGAGACAATCCTATTTCTCGTACTTAAAGATTAAAATTTAATTCCCATTGAATTGAATTGCAACTAAATTAGTATCGATCTAATAAAATATTGTAAGCGGATTTAAATCCAGATTGATTGCCATTAATTTTAAAGCGCATTTAGTTTCTTTTTATTTCTTTGAGCTTCTTTTATTAATTTTATTCTTTTATCAGGTTAAGCTTAAAAACCAAGAGTATTTATGAACAATGAGGTCTGAAAATCTCAACCTACACTAGATTTTAAAATTATAAATTAGATATGCCCATTATGACGTCACGAAATCATTTCCATGCCATAAGCCATAGTAATAATTATTTACGACTTAAGTAAAATATACTTTAGGCAAGTAGGTATTTTGCCCTGTTCACACATGGATCCATTGTGGATTCTTTTATCCATTTGAATCCTGGAAAGAAAAAAATCACTGTTTCGAGGCAATCAATGAATTACGAATTCTTTTTTACTGAGACTCATTGAAGATTCAATATATATCGGCGCCGCTATTTGACAGGCAATTCTCAACATCATTATTTTTCTCGGGCTGCATGAAAAAATCTGTGTGTATGCGACCTTAATCTTCTAACACAGGTTAATATTTATTGTCTGGATAAGTTTTTCTTAAAAAATCATTTTTGCGCTACTATTAAATAAAGTTGACATTGACGTCCGCAATACAGGCCGGGCAGTAAAACATTTTTCTGTACGATACGATTTTGATTAAAAAATTGTACATGATTATAAAAATTCCGGAAAATTAAAAAACAAATCCATTTTATGCAATCTTTACACGGTTATATCTCATGATAGAAATTAATTTGAAAATTTTAAAAAGGCACATCTGTAGATCCATTCCTTCTCTATTAAATCCTTTTTGTAATAAAATTTTACCGTTCTTGTACTGGCCACAAAACACTCGCTACGTTAGTGAATAATAATCTGACAGTTTACTCGTAACGAAAACACTTTTACAGAATTTGTCAACTTCAAAATGACATTGCATAGAAAGTATGAGTTTCGGACTGGTTTCAGGCAGCCGTAGTAATGGGGAAAAGAGCGGAATAGAAATAATAGTAAAATCGAGAGTATTGCAGGAATTAGAAAAAAACGTAGACGGACCGCTTAAGGTATGTTTTGTGAATAAAGCGGCCATCTATACTAGAAGAATGTAGTACTTCGATGTAACTATGAAATGTAAAATAAAAAGATAGGTATAATCGGGTATAATAATCTTAACGAAAATGAAAATATTTGCTAATGTAAATCTACCTCTCATCTCGATCAATCGGATTTAAGAATATCACCCACGCTTTTTTCTTAGCTGAAATGAGGTACCTATAGGTATAAATAACTATATTGATCTTATTCATCAAAATAACTAAAAGAAAATGGAAACAAGAAGTATGTGATGAGAAATGTTGTATGCCTGAAATTTGAGTAATTTCATTGGGCTTATTGTGGCGATTCTTTCTGGTAATGTTTTGTAAAACATTCCGAGTGCACATAGCTGACCAATTCCGAAATCTAATGACGTCAGTGTCCCAATGTGGGTGTCAGGGGCGGTTACCCTTTGTCCAACAGAGCGGAAATTTAAAGCAGTTAATTTTAATAGCGGTATAAAACTGGAATCGCTGGAATTGCGTTCACAAACTCGGTACAATTACAACATGATACCCGATGCGGTGATGCGTTATGCCGAACAAATCGTTATACTTTTCTCTAATTCAATGGAAATTTGTTACAGTTTTGTTCAGATTGAAATATTATTTCTATTTTGATGGGCACCATTCAAGCATTCAACAAGATTAACTCCTAATTATACAGGGTGTTTCTGTATTTATGGATCAAACTAAACCATCCTACAAGTGTTCCCCCACTTCTAAAAGAACATGCCCAGTCTGCTTTGTATAGTCTGAGACAAAAATATTACAACCAACAACCGGCGTATTGGATTGGGGTACACTTTTCCCCTGCCGTTTTTCCCCTGATAATTTTTCCCTTGCCATTTTTCCCCTGCCTCATTTTCCCCTGTCCCATTTTCCCCTGCGACATTTTTCCCTTAGTTCATTTTTCCCCTGCCCAATTTTCCCCTATCTTCCTCCATCCTTGTAATCATCATTAACCTAACCTAACCTAACCTAACGATTGTACGACAGTTTTTCTACCTCTTTTTTCTACTCCATTTTTTCTACTCATATTTTTCTACTAATTTTTTAAAACTGGAAAATATTCTTGCCTAACATTTTTCTGAACTTAACTCCATCATACTCTTCCATACGGTAGAATTCAAATAAATATTATTTTCTGGCAGGATTAAAAAATGAATAATTATTTTTTTAAATTTTTAGTAGTCGTGGGAAAAAAATGAGGGAAATTAATAGCCAGGGGAAAAATGATTAGGGGGAAAAACGGCAAGGGAAAATCTGCCATTAAGCAAGCATAGAGAAAACTTTTATCTATTGATTGATATATTAGTTTTCATAAAAATCTTTTATTTAGAGCTGATTATAATAGTAACAAGCAATATTCGGTGTTTGAAGTACTAGCAGTGAACCGCCTTAATGAATGTATTATTCAATGATCGCAGATAAATGAAAATTTCCTGAAGCTACGATCAATATGCACAACAATTTACCTATGGAAACAATTTGTCCGCATTCCAATTTAAAGTAAAACTTTCCTCTCGCAAACAACGAATGAACGAATGTATCACTCGGAATGATTTATACGTGACGCGTTATATCAGCAGATATATTTTCATAACTTGAGTTACTAGCTAAGCTCGGTCTCCGCTGTCGTCTATGTCTATTTTCTTCTCTAGCGCTCCAGTATGTAAATAAAGGTTGTTTCGTTGTTGGAATCTAGTTTGCAATCCTACGTTGAAATTGTTTCCATGCCCCAGAGATGCGGGGAGAGTATTAATATTTAACGATATTTGAAAAGTAAAACAAGTCAGCGGAAACCTGTGGTGAGCCGAAAGACGCAGAAGATTTCTGTTTACTGAAGTTTTGGCTTTTGTTTGCCAAATAAATTGAATTAAATTGACGTACATATGTCATTTCTGGAGAAATATTGTTTCACCTGAACATCTTCTATTGATTTATTGAACTTGATAAAAGGAAACATGAAATGAGACTACTGAGACTTGAAAACCACTTAAATTTTATAATTGCAATATCTTTTTGAGATATCAGAACGAATTAAGTTTTATTCATTAAATAATAAGACGCATAATAAATGATTTACTATTATCCTGATGAAGGATATTTAATATTATTTAAAAATGAGATCACAGTCGCAACAAAATGTTTTTTTAAATAAAAATTTCAATCAAAATCAAATTCATGACTTATAGGACCGTTGATAATAAATAGTTTTAGTATCCCCTTAATTAAAGATATTAAACAGAGGTATTAATTGTATTGTAATATTTTGATTTATTTATATAACAACTGCACTACTACTATGACAAACAGTTCAGAGTTAGTTCACTTGATTTTGCTACTTCTCAACACGATAATTTTCAATTGATAAGCACGTTTTGAAGTCCAGAACACGATTTTGATAGATTTTGGTACTAAACTAAAATAAATACTAAATTTTACTATCTACAATTTGTATTCAAAACGTTGTTTCTATCTAGCATATCATGCACCATTTTCCAATTACAAGAAGTTAAAAATTCTACAAATTTGTTACAATTTTGATTTATCTGTCTACCAATGTAAACAAAAAATAAAATATTTGAGTCTTGATTTGAGTGTTAATGGTGTTAATGTCAAATAAATTTTTGACTTTTCGATGAATTGAAATTGAAAATATTTATAAGGTCATGATAAACTTTAATAATATTATAAAAACTACAATTCCCGAATTTCCTTATAATGGTATATTTGTGAGTAAGTAACTTCATACACACTTATATACATATTAGTAAAATAGTAGTGTGGCGAGAGGTCATGTGTTGGCTTATCAATTGAAAACTCACTAGGTATCGAAATTTTAGCATGATTATAATACCTCTCTTACAGTACCTACTCTAAGTACGAGAGGTAAAAAGTCAAATAACTCCGTATTTTAATTATACAAGATATAAAAAAATATTTCATATAAAAGTTACACGATTTGCTGAGACACTTAAAAATGATGTCAAAATAAAATTCAAGATGCCAGTTTCTCCTCATTTAAAATGGGCAATAGGTATTTTTAAATGTTAAATAATATCAAATACCTACGCAATAAAAAAACCTTACTGCTTAATATCGTATCTTAGAATAGAAACTACCATCTTGGATTTGATTCTGACAATCATTTCTAAATTACCAATGGTGAACTAATCAATTTAGAACACCCTGTATAATATAACTCTTGACAATTCTGTACCTCTCTCCGGTATGGGGTCGCCGGCCCTGGGCCCCAGCTGCACCTCGGCGCTCTCCTGGTAGAGCTGGCCGACCTCGGCGGTGCACTTGAGGATGAGGCGGCCCCCGGTGTAGTGGTGCGGCTGCAGCACCAGCTCCAGCTGCAGCTCGCTGGAGAAGAGGTCCTCGAACGGGTGTTGCCGCGGCGTGCCCATGTTCACCTGCTACACACACAGACAAACGTTAGTAGTTTAAATTAAATGTGAGTTACTTTCAACAGAAACTAAAACTAGACTGAGTAACTAACTATTGTTAATTCTTATAAGGTTGAAAAATTACTCGAAATATCAGTCATACACCATTATATTCTTCTTCTTACATAACCGACGTTTCGGTTTACACTTAAACCTTCTTCAGGGTTAGTAAGATCTTTCAAAAATTAATGTGTCAGATTTTGTAAGATCTTACTAACCCTGAAGAAGGTTTAAGTTTAAATTGAAACGTCGGTTATGTAATTATGTTGTACTTATATTTCGAGTAATTTTTCAACTTTACATATCATCACCACAGTCGATTACAGTCACTTTGTTGGGATTATTGTTATAAAATAGGGGGAACGTCTTCAACACTAGAATATTTATAACTAGAAAATTCAATTAAGACAAAATTCTTCCATGGAATCATAAAAAGAGCGAAATGTGATACTTAAGAAAACTCATACAGAAAAATAAACTTAAAACAAAATTCATATTAAAAATCCAGTGTACCTACACAGAAAATTCTGATAGGTAAAGGAATATTCAAATCTGGAAAATCTTATCAGCCTTTATTATGCATGCGTCTGCTCGAGTGTCAACGGTATTGAAACAAAAAACGACGAGTATAGTGTCCCCCTTTCAGTCGCCCCCCTCGTGGCAGTTCAACAAGCTGCGCGTAGCGTCAATATTTTGGGATCAGTTCTAGTTTAAAAAGCTTAGTGCGAGTTTGTTGTGAGACAAAAATTATTTCTAAACCATTTCACAATAGCTGGAAAAATGCCAACACTTTTTCCAGATTTGAATTTTCTATTTATGCATCTTATTATGTATGCATTTTTTTGTGTCCAAATTTTCGAGTGTTTAATGATTATATACGCAAGAATATTTTTGTGGTTGAATTTTCTAGTTCTCAGTTTTCAAGAATTCTTAAAGTACCTATTTGAGAATCTGGTAAATCGTATTATTAGTATAAAAACAGTCAGTTTCTTTGATTTTTTGTTGGCTGTTTAATTTTTCTCAAAAAAGCTTCGTTTGGTCCCTACTATTTAAAATCGTGTAAAAAATCGAATGTGTAATACAAAATTTAATTTCATGTAGATAGGTA
The DNA here is from genome assembly GCA_947534325.1 of Agonum fuliginosum. Lineage (NCBI taxonomy): Eukaryota > Metazoa > Arthropoda > Insecta > Coleoptera > Carabidae > Agonum > Agonum fuliginosum. The sequence continues at coordinate 2,472,995 of OX384034.1, read as the reverse complement.
TAAAAAATAAGGGATAATCCTAAAATCAAAATAAAATGCAAAAATTAATTAGCATTGATAATACTGCACAGAGTAAATTAAAATTTTCTCATTTCAACATTAATATATGAAAAGCATATGCATGTTTGAAATTTTTTCGTTACATTTGATATCTGTTTGTGTATTTTTTTCGATTTTAATCAACTTGAAATGTGTTTGATGCTTTGAAAAATACAAGGATTTCATTTTATACGGCACTAGAGATTTAATTATTTGGATCTGTGTATTCGTTTTTTCTTACAAATTTCATTTGGAATTTGTACAATACAAACAAGTATAAAGCTACTAGAATTCAGACTTACCCAATTATAAGTATAAGTGGCTAAAATAACCAACCAGCGCTCAACGTTCGCACTTATAATTTAAATTGGAATTTTGTGGAAGCACAAGCTAGTTAATTTAACACTTATACTTATAATTGGGTATCTAGCTTTAGAGTACATAAATATATTTATTTTTTAATTTGTTAAATAAGCCGAAATTGGAGTTCTGAGGTTGGAAATATGAATAAATCCTAGTTATTTAGATGACTGGCTTTATTTGTAAAACGTATAGTTACAAGGTTTGCGACGTTTCGACCAGGATCTTGGTCATTCTCAAGCAGAAAGTTAACATGTGGTTAATTTGAAATAAATCGTTGAGTTACATTGTATAAAATATTACTTAATAACTAATTGTTGGAGTGTGTACACACCCCAAGAGTCAAACAGTGACAGTTACTGGTCGAAACGTCGCAAACCTTGTAACTACGTTTTACAATAAAGCCAGTCATCCAAATTTAATTTCCAACCTCATAAATTTATTTAAAAATATTTACCCGCCCTTGTAAAACATTTCAAATTTACTGTAAACGAATTAATAATTCAATACCTAAATATTTAATTCTCCAAGCAAACATTAACTATAAATCCTCCACAAAATCAACATCTAGTCTCTACTTCCACCGAAATCATAAAGTTGTGTCTTGTGGTAAGTCATAACAACTTGTCGTGAAGCAAAGCACGGGAACACGACCGGCAGCCAGCAGCGCAGGTATGCGGCGCTGGAAGAAGCCCCCGGGGTCTAATAAACGTAATAATAAACACTACTATCCTGTATCCTTGTACGCCAAGTTGTAACTATGCCAACCAAGGCAATATGCCATCTAGCATGAATTAATCAGCAGCAAGAGGGGAGAAAACTTCCTGTGTACACGAATTTTGTGAAATGTAATACAAATAAACCTACTGGCTACTGGCTGTTTTTATATAAGAACAAGACACAGAAAACAGCCAAAAACACAGCGTTTATTGTTTTGTTAAATATTATTATCTAAAGATATTGTTGAAGGTAAAATTACAATCTACAAAATGGTCGATGCAGAATTTTAAAGTTTTGCTTTAAAATCGAAATATGTTAATTTGAATTTTGACATATATATTTTAAAACGAATTTAAATAAATTCGATCGGTTATTTCACAGATCCAAGCTTTGTTAACAACATATTAAAATTTGAAGTTAATTCACTTATAAATAAAAGCGATACAGTGGCGCACAAAATACCCTTTTTTACAAATATTGCAGTTTTTTTACAAATATGGGTGCGGAATCAATGTTTTTGACTGTTTTATGCCATGGGTAGAGGATCATCTTAACACAGAATTGTACAAACTTGAAGTTTGTATTTTCAATTTTGAAAAAATGATACACAGTCTCTTAATAATTATTTGTATATCTAGGCTGCGAAATGTGTGCTTAATTCTCGAGGACACTAAACACATTTCGCATACGAATTTTATTGTAACAACTGTCAAAAATATCTTACATTGACATGCTCAAGTCAATAAATATATTTCGCAGCCGTTACTAATTGTAACGCGGCCGCAAAATGTATCAAACACAAAATATGTTTTACTTCGCGGCCTGAATTGCGGACATCAAAATCAATTTTTTTTGAAAGTTGCACAAAAATATAATTTTTAGCATCTTCTACATTTTGATCTTCTTATTTAGAATTTTGCGTCTAAATACAATACTATTGTTTAGAAAATGCAACGTATACCACACGAGCTGATTAAGATGTTGTTGGAGAGTACTCAAAAAATTTCCGGAAAGAATTTATAATTAATGAACATGTGAAATTATAGGTAAATGATATTTGTTTACATAATTAAATAAAAATAATTGATAATTACTAAGTTTAAATATAAAATCAATATTATGTGTAATTCCAGACAAATAATACGACTGATTATTTGGAACTTAACGGCCTTTTACGTAAATATATTGTTTTGGTTATGAGGTGAAAACGTAAGGGTTTAGTAACATTTCGAGGTCGATAAAAAATACTATTTCAATAGGTACTTTTTCTAAGTTGGAGAGAAATGAAATAATGGCTTCGCTATAACGTTTGTGTATTTTAATAAATGTATTTTATTAATTTATAAAATATTTCAGATTTCTAACTATGCTTATTAATTAATATCTTGGAATGTTTCTTTAATAAGTTTTAGTAAAAAATTGTTTCAAACTGTATCTAGTTTGTAAAACTTGCACGAGATACAATTACATAAAAAACACTAAATAATTATTATGCTCAAAGCACAACGTGAAATTTAATTAAGACAATACAATGTAAACCTTATTAATATTTAGATCTCAGAATCAGATTCTTTTGATTTAATTAAATCTAAATTAGAATGTCTGTAACCGCGACGTTTCTGTCAGATATTGTGTATTCTTATTAAATAATTCATAAATCTTGAAATGGCGTTTCGCTCGGTACCATGGCCTCCTCGACTCTGGACAGTCGTTTTATTAGCCGGCAGATCGAAGAAGGCCTGGGAATGGATATCAGTCTGACGTAGTCGGCACGAAAATTAATACTTCAATATTTAATAAAGTTTCGGTCTCCAGCTTTCGTCGCAGGCGCTTGGATGATACTGCGCCCCATTTTTGGCAGATTGTGTAGGTCGTGTCTTAGTCTCAACGCGAACTTTCTCATAAATGTCTAATGAACTCTCAGAACTTACTTAAAATAACATCGCATCCGAAAATATTCTCTCATTTACAGAATGTTTCTTCACATCAGAGCAAACTTTCATGCTTTCAAACTCCAGAGATTTTAGACATCTAACCGCCATGCTCTGAAAATGTTTTATTGTAAATATCAGGACCGGAATTAAGGTTGGGGGGAGGCGGCGGATCCATTTGTCTATTTTAGAGACTGTCATGACAAAATTGTTTTGGAGATCAAGGCCAAAAATGTCTTGAAATGAAATTTCAGATATGAATAACACTCTTTTTATGTGTGAAAATAAATAAAAATGTATTTTCACTAATAGTTCTCGATTTTAAGATCGCAACATGAAGATATTTTTATAAATTTTAGCGAAAAAATATTTTGTGGGGGCCGTTATTGTGTGCCCCTCCTAAATCCGGCTCTGGTAAATGCTCGTATATAAATAAGTGAAACCCACGAAGTATAATATATGACAGTAGTCGTAGTAGACACTCGAGCGGATGAAGGGTTGTCTTTCTGTTTACCTTTTAGAGAGAGACAGAAAATTCAGGCCAGCATTATGTCATTCTGTGCGTCCTATTTTTTTTTGAATCATTGTTGATCTCTGCTCTGATTCTTAGGCGAGCGGTCGCTTCCTTCGCCCCCCCAAGCGCGGGTCCAGATTTTTTCATTCAAGGTCAAATGTCTTATATTTAAATCTTACACTTTTTAAAGGGATGTGAAGCTTAAGGCCCGAATGTAGCTGTCTGCGAGACAAGGATAGATTTATACAGACTTAGAGTGTCGAACAAAGGCAACAATAGGGAACGCGCTCTCGTAGGGGGATTAAAATTGGTACTACATTTGAACGTATCATCACAAACAAGGGTTCATTTGAAAGATAAAAGTTCAATCTAGATCCGTCTAGTGTTGAAATTTGCAATTTTTGTTGATATACTGAGTAACAATTATGTAAAATAAGGCAAATTATGACAAGTTTATGGCATTGTAAAATTGAAACAAAAAATAAAACTAAAATTTCAACACTAAGCGAATCTAGATCCGTCTAGTGTTGAAATTTGCAATTTTTGTAGATTTACTGGGTAACAGATATGTGAAGTTAGCCAAGTTATGACAAATTTATGACATTGTAAAGTTGAAACAAGAAACAAAACTAATATTCCAACACTTAATGGACGTGGAGCTCATTTTTATCTTTAAATGAAAAAAAAATTAAATCGATCCGACCAAAATTAGTCTCAATTTCAATTCCTATTCAAAAGCATGTTTTTGCTGCGCGCAACTTCACTACATTAGGCTCTTAATGTTTTTTCCCATTTCATGCGTTGATGACGACATAGATCATAGTTTTGATGACGTACCTCGTCTGATTCCGTGCCTCTACGGCTCTACTAGTTTGATCTTTGCGAGTTACAAAACATAAAATATTAGATGTTATGTTATACTGGTAGGTACATGAATCTATTTTGTGCAAATAGCGAACACCAATGGAATAACATATTATTAATATTAATAAATAATGTATCAGGGATAAATGATGTGTTTTCAATGCAAATTCCGTGTTATATTCATGATTATGTTAAATGCATTGGGACGCAGTAACTACAGGCTGACACAAACGCAGGCAGCTTTCAACCAATGCCAATATAAATTAATTAATACCTCCACTTCGCTGAAACCGACGCGCAACTTTGCTACACGTAGCGCCGTTTCATTTTATCGTTCATTAAACAATTTGATCCACATTATAAAGATCCTAGGCTCTCATGCAATCAACTTTAATTGAATCGAATGTTTTTTTGAACCTTGGGTCGCACTTGGTTCCCGGGAATAATCCTACACGAGTTCGGTGGAGATAATTTTAAAATTATTTACACTTTACAGAATTGTTCAGAATCAGAATGTTTCCGCTGAATGGATATTTTTCAATTAATTAAGTCTGGAATGTCTGCGAGCATTTTTTAAATGTTTTGATTTAATTTAGAGATTTATTTTTATATTCAATGATGATTTTTGTAGAGTTTTTTCAACAATAATATTAAAATTTTAAAGTATAATAATAGGTAGGTACCACGTAGTGGCAATAGTGGAAAATAGTGCAGATGAAGTGTTTACATTTGAGAGACAGCTCCGATCATGCATTCTATGATGATAAACAACGGTAACGACACGCACAGACCCCGTAGTGATCTTTCTCTCACACACAGGGTAAACAGAAAAGCCACGAATCTACAGTTAGTATTGCTAAGATACGGAGTGTCCACTCCTATGTGTTTACATTTTTTGTGGTAGGTACCTAATCTAATATGAAATTTTGCTATTCAGTAGGTACCTACGGAGCTGTGAAGATGGTTCAAAAATTGAAATACTTCGCCCTTTTTTTTATTTAAATATATTTTTCTTTACTTGTTGACAATTTTTGCATTCTATTTATGTTTCAACATTAAATTAACGAAAGCTGTTTCAATTTTGAATGGCTAATTCTTAGATATAAATATAAATATATAATAGCTCTCTGCATATGATGATGTATAAACCCGGAGTTCCGTAGTTCAATTCTCTCGCTAAATTGTAAAACAGCTTGCAATTAAATCGCACTCGGGCGCGTCAAGGTAACCACTTATGGCCATTTGCACCGCTTCCACTTAAATTTTAAGTGTCACTTAAATGAACATTATCGAATCAAAATCATATTGTCAAATGTATAAATATCCTTGCTGTCATGTTCAATTCGATATTTTTCATTTAAATGACACTTAAAATTTAAGTGGAAGCGGTGCAAATGGCCATTAATCGTCCTGGTTGCAAAAAGAATCTTTCCGTTGCCGTTTTGAATTTGAATTTCAACGCACGGATTGAGATTCAGACTGCACCAAGACGAATCGGTCTAGAAGTGGTTGAATAATAACATCTTCTAAATCTTGTTGAATGGTTACTATAGTTGATTCCAAGTAAGTTTGTGATTGCGCAATAATAGACAAATGATTTTGTACGACAAACGTAAATGTATAGGTTTCTAAAATACAAATAATGGACCCACAATTCCTATTTCTGCAAGTAGGGAGGTAAATATTTTTAAATAAAATTGAGGTTTTGTCACAATTTATATCTGTGTAAACGAAATAATGTTGCACAATCACAAACTTACGTGAAATCAACTATAGCAAAATAGAACTGTAGATGTTTACCGGCATGTTGTTGAGAACGAAGGTAAGCATTGTCGGGGGCTTGGACGGCGGCGACGAGCAGTTCGCACGGAGGACGTCCCCAGGATCGTACCGATCCTTTTCAGTGAAGATGGTCGGTCTGCTCTCGGGAAGAACTGAAACAATTAACATTCAATCATTACTACTTATAAAAACAATATTAGTAAGTAAAAAATAATAAAATAGTATGTGGGAAGAAACATGGTCTTATAAACACACTATTAAATTAAGACCTGTTCACACATGGACACATAAGACACATACACGCAACAGTAAGAAATACTGATGGTGTTGCTTGTGAAATAGAGGCGCCGCTATTTTGTGGCTTCTATTTAAGTAAAGAAAAAATTTTGAGGCCACAAACGTTCCACACGTTCTTATAATTTTGCTTTTGTTGCCTGTGTGTCGCTTGTGTGAGTCTTCTATGTGTCCATGTGTGAACAGGGCTTTAGGTAGTTATCGTCATTGTCAAAAATAGTTAAGTAGCGGATTGCAAACTAAAAAATTCTAAATACAATAAACGACTTTACCCCTGTGTAACTCCACCTTAATTTTTAAAACTGTTTCGTTGTGGTTGTGGCATAGTATCTCCAAGTCCTAAACGTACTTTTCTGGAGACAATATTCCCAAAATATTCTAGTCTGTGTCACTGTGTCACAATTCTTTAATTGTCCTGGCATAGGACGAATTTAAAAAAAAATTATTCGGTTCCATAAAGATTCGACTGTTGATTTGAGATTGTGTAAAATGTATTGCAGTTTTCAATAAATATAAGTTACAGTACCTACATTATACTTGTATTTCGATTTTTGTTTAAACTTTTGTACAACAAAAAACGATTTTTTTATATCTGGACCAACTTCAATGAGACAGGGCTCGATGACTCACGGTATATGAGCCCACTTGACATGAATCGTCCATGGGATGTTTAAAAATATCTTATTCTTGTATTTAAGTGATATTACGCAAGTCCATCCTAGTCACATCCTGAGTACAATAAAAAATTACATACTCAAAACAAACAATAAAATTGGGATAACCAAGTTATTAACATTGGGATAATGTTACTAAGGGCGGACATGGATATTAATAGGATGTTAATGGGCAAGTAACAAAGCGGGATGTTCACATTCTTGAAATGTTCTGGGGATTTTATTTTGTCAAATGGGTTAAAAGGCATGCTGCATTTCTTTTGAGTTTCTTGTTCGTTCATTATACTGCATTAAATTCTGCATCTCCAGGTGCAGTTGTATGAGTCTTCAATTCTATAATCGTTTCTATCTAAAGTTCAGAGTGGTGAAGATAAGACGTAACCTAATAATATCTCACATTAGACCTACTCCACATCAGCAAGTCGCAGTGTGAACGTAATTCACTGCAGTTCATGTAAAACGCATAATAATGTGAAATGTACGATCACATCGCTTAGGAATTTTATCACGTGCGAACTGACACATGACGTGACACCCTCAATAGGGTGAAATGATTCCGAACGCGAGGGTGAGGGTGTTATACTTTTTTGTGCTGAAAATGAATGCAGTATTCAACAGTTTAAATTCTTTAGCTGTATTAAAATTCTCGTTGAGAAAATTGCTCATTTTCTGTCTGGAATCTAGTTAAATATGGATCAAGTAATTACAGTTAAAATGCAGTAACAAAGCAAATGATTATACTATGCGCTCGCTGTTCTAAATAATAGAAACAAAACTTCATGGGAGAAAATGCAGACAATTTTGACGCTTTTCTGAACTTAATTGTAGGTACTTATTTTAAATAAAATCTGTTAATAAGACTAATATAACAAATCCGATGGATCCAGCACATAATCTTCCACCTTGACATTTTAATATTTTATATATAATAAAGTTTGCTAAGAGTCTTAAATTATAATAATGTAGGTAATAAATTTCATAATTCACAAGCGTGTACAGAGCCGGATTAATGATTTATGGGGCCCTGGGCAGTAATGATTTTGGGGCCCTCTTCTCCTAGTTTAGGTTATTAGTTTTTTTCTTGCAGGAATTATTTTTATTATTAAAACATAAATAAAATGTAAAATAAAAAAATATATAAATAACATAATATACATTTGGTAACAAAATAAAAAGTACCTACTAAATAGGGGCGGCGATGTAATTTTTTTGCGTGACTTAATGGCAAATCCCTGTGATATATTCAGAAAGAGTAATTATAAAAAATGAAAGAAATGCGCCGCAGGCGAAAATTTTGTTTAGTTTAAGGTTAAGTATAGGTATCTTAAAATTTAATTTTTTGACATGAAAAACACCATTTACATCTCTAAGATCGAGTCTCGAGGAATCGCATAAAATTTTGTGTCATGACTTAAAATAAAACAAAATTAAAAAATTATTATACTATATTTGAGAATGACTGGCAGTAATAAATCATTCTGTCAAAGACATTCCAGTGGCGTGTCAATAATTGTTTGCACAGGGATAGTCAAAATGACTAAATTCGGTAGAGAACTATCGTTTTAGGTCTAAGTTGTTTTTCAGGGAAAAGATTTATTTTAATAATAATGAGTGAGAAAGTTATATTTAAATATTAAAAACTTTTAATTTTAGTAAATGTATAAACAGATCACTCCTATCTACGTCTATGACACAGTCCGACGGGGATTATCAGAGCGTTTATGACGGGATTTCTATTGTTCGAGAAGTAAGTTTCGTTCCAGGTACAAAGCGTGCGGCTTATTTTGACCATCCTAGTGTAGTTACAACTGATTTTTCTGGTAGTTTTATTTGCCGCATTGCTGGCAAAAATCCAATACTACTCTTGCAAATAATGATTTATTACTGTCAGTCATTCTCAAATGGACTATATTATATATGATTTTATATGCCTTAGTAATTTTTCATTATACTGAATATAAATCTGTTTTCAGATTTGCATGGGCGTAGTGCACCCATTAAAAACATACATTAATACATGAGCCCCGTTAAATCGCCGCCCTTGGGTACCTACATAATAAATCGTCATAAAAAAAATAACTCTTATCAATATCGGGGCATCGAAAATATTACTCGTACTTATCAAAACATTTTCTGGCTTCTATTTATTAAAATACTAATTCAAGATGTTTTTATCAAAAAATTTTAATAAATTCCTAGTTTTTTTGCACAATTTACAATGTATCGTTTCGTCTATTAATCCATGAAAAAATACTATTGAATTCATAAATTATTGGGAAGAAGTTAAAACTAATTGAAATAATTTTATTGTTATATTAAAATTAGTTTTGTTCTTCCGGGGCCCCTGAACGTCGGGGCCCTGGGCAGCTGCCCATAATGCCCATGGGTTAATCCGGCACTGAGCGTGTACAAAAAATGTTATAGTGTACCTACCCCGGGTACTACCTACTACTGATGATTCGCTGATTTTTCTCAAAATCTAATCAGTTCTTTATAAAATCGAAATTTTATTTTATTAATACCTTATGTCCAGTAGTCCAGTTAATTCTATATTTCTCTAAAATAGTGCCACTAACGCCACTTACATTTCAAATTTATTTTCTATATTGCAATTTATAAATCGTGGTAGGTGAAATTACATATTTTGAAAAATCATATTTCTTTATTGGTAAAAGATATAGATTTTTTTTTAAATTAACAGTGTTAAATGTAACTTCTTCTTTTATGTACCATAGGACAAATTGTAACTTTCACTTTGACACCATTTTCTAAGATTCTTGCAAGAAATGTTAGAGTGTATCAAAAAAAGTACCATTTCTGGTTGGCAGATTTAACCAAAATCTCGAAATAATGGGTACATCAGTCACAAAAGTTGTTAGATTTTGATATTTATTCAAAAAGTTTTGGCTATCAAGCCATGATGTCGTAGGGGTAACATCCACCCCATTACTATAAAATGAAAAATATGTTTTTAGCCTTCTTCAGGACTAATGAAAAGTGACGTAACATAGGTATAGTCAAATTTTCGATGACCATTTGACAAGAAATGAACCAAGAAACTTTATTTAAATTTAACGACGAGAATGACTGACGAGCAGTTTAGGTTAAGTTTAAATAAAAAAAAAATTAAAACTAGGTCAACTTGTAAAACAGATTTTAACGTATTAGGCCTTCCGGTAAAATTGTAGTTTATTTCAAAAATAAACTAAGACATACAATAATTCCAATTGGTTATCTATACCTATAAACCTTTATACCGTGAATTTATTTTAACATGAAACATAGGATATTTTCATATCCATGGTTACGAATTTGACAGCAATGTATTAGAGCGTTCTTTTTAAAATCGAACATAGGGAATCAATTTAACTGTATTATTCTTGACTAATATAACATATTTGGGCAGCTGTAATAGTTCCAAGAGACGCCTTCAACATAAACTTTTAATTGTTTAAACTATACCTACATCGTATTTTCAGGTAGCAACATTTGAATTTATTAATTGGAGTCAAACTGATGCTACCTGGAAATACGATGTAGGTATAGTTTAAACAATTAAAAGTTTATGTTGAAAGCGTCTCTTGGAACTATTACAGCTGCCCAAATATGTTATATTAGTCAAGAATGATACAGTTATATTGATTCCCTATGTTCGATTTTAAAAAGAACGCTCTAATACATTGCTGTCAAATTCGTAACCATGGATATGAAAAATCCCGCATGTTTCATGTTAAAATAAACTCACGGTATGATTGTAGGTATAGTGACTAATAGTTGCTCAAAAATTATAAAATCTACATTATGTGTATTTATCTAAGTTGTTACATTTTAACAATTTCCTTAAATTTTTGACAATACTTATAATTTTTTTATTAATTTGTAATTTTGTATACTGCTTCATAATTGATTTAATCCTTTTTCTTTTTCTTTTTCTTTTTAGTGAAGATAAATGATTTATCTTTTCTCATAAATTTATTTCCAGTTTTTAGATCCTTAACAAACACATTTTCGCCTTATTGTTTTAAATGAGGCCAGTCAAAAAATGTATAAAACTAGAAAAATTTCCCAGTTTGCACTGATTAAACTAGAGCAAACGAACAATACAATAATAGATGTAAGTATTCAATTATTGTAGACATCACATTATGTGATTATTTAGTAAATCTTTAGATTTGATCTGATTATGAAATGATTATATTCTCGATGACAATACTGCCTTCATATTGAATCTGTTCCCTGTCTCCTGTCCATATTGATTTTCAATTACATCATACATGCTCGCCTCTAGATAAATTATCGTCTTTCACAATAATATTTCTAATGCCGTCTTTTTGTGCGTTGACTACGCGAAATAAGAACAAAAATCTGACAGAGACGAAGTAGTGGATCAGTGTGCCTTCCGGAAACGCTATGTCTATTTTCCTACCAGCGATAAATTTTCTTTCCGTTATTCTGTAGAGAGTGACATTACACGCTACGATTTTTCTTAAATTAATTTTGTATAGCGGAGATTAAACCTTATTACACATCTACGAGAAAAAAGTTTTAGTCCTCCTTCAGTTCAATTTCAAATGATGCAAATATACAGAGAAATTATTATAAATTTTAGTTAATGGGTTACAAAATGCAAAATTGTACTGATAATTTTGTTCTAGTTCTATTAAATTAAATGACAGTTAAGTTAAATTTTAAATTATTTATTTTAAGGTATACCGAAACTGTTACTACTACAAATTTTAATTAAGAGTTAAAAAATACAGAATTTATTTCTAGATTAATTATAATCTAAAAAATTCAATGCTGTAAACCACGTTTCGATATCTCGTAAAAATTTAAAGTTATCTCCATTTTTAACATTTTCCATATTGCAATTTTGTGACTACATATTTAAAAAAAAGTTCTGCAGTTTGCAGTATAGTCTTTCTTATACTTTAATTTATAGAAATTTTAAAATTTTCAACACTTTTGACTTCCCAAATTTTAACCAACCTCGAATATCTCGAAATTGGTTAAAAATTGTTGAATTCCTTGCGCTCAATTACATTGGTATACATTTTTTTTTTAAATTTCCAAATTCTAAAAAATTTAATATAAGAAATTAAGTGCGATAATCACAATACAGCAAACCATGGTTCAAGTCTCTCGACCGCGGATTATGTGATTGTCGTTAAATTGTAAACCATCTCGCAATAAAATCGCACTCGGATACATCAAGCTGACCACTTGATCGTCTAAAATGTAGTCCAGGTTGCAAGATAAATCTCTTCGTTGCAGTTTTTAATTGAAAGATCGTAGCACGGATTGAGATTCTGGCTGCACCAAGATGAATCGGTCGAAGTGGTTGGATTTCACTATAATAACATCTATACCTACTTGATTTAATAACCCTAACGAACAAACTTGAAGTTGTCTCGCTGAGCCATATTTACAATGTGTAATTACGATAATTTTTTTTTTGCGGCATAATTAAATTTGACCTGTCAGCGGGAAAACTCGATACAGTAGTCACTGACAACAGCTGACGAGACAAGATGGAGAACATTCGTTTGTTGACATTACAAAGTTTGTTTGGTGTAAAACTGGTGTTTCATCAGCCAATCAAAAACGATCAGTTTCAGCATTCCAACTTCAGATTTGTCCGATTAGTTTTTAAATAGAGTATAGATACTATTATTTGGGAGTAAATCCTATTGAATTACCAGAAAAATTAAAAAAAAATTTGACTAAATCAAGAACACAACATCTAATTAAAATTGATTTACGATTATTTTTTTTTTTACAAAACTCTAATTTCAAATGAACAAACATTAACAAAACAACCTACACACCTAACTTACAAGTCACAACCCACTTTATTCAAACAATAACTAAAACATATTCCATCCATTGTATTCTAGCAATAATTTATCACAACCTCGTCGCCATTTGTAAACAACAATACAACACTAATCTGAACATTTAACTGCTTAACAAAACCAACAAAATGTTCATTCTGCCATATAAACTAACACTGCAACGCAAGGACGCAGGACCGTGATGCAGCCTGCAATGTGCGGTTTTACCGTTAAGGAGGGTAAGAAGAATTTAGTGGGCGCAGAGGTTACGACGATCGTAAACCAAAGGAAATTAAAATAGTGTGAGAGCAGACAAAGTAAAGTGCTGGGAATGGCGACGTTTTGAGAAATTTTACCGTAAATAACAGGAGATATTTTCCGAGAGAAAATGGAATAATATGTGAACAACTTCGAGCATATATTTTAATGGCATGCATTAGAGCACTCAACGTACTGATTATTGAATAGTAGATATTTGTTTAATTAGATAAATACACTCCTGTAAAGAAGCCATGATAACAGTCTTTTTTCTGTTATTACAGCGGATAAAAAAATCGGATAATTTTTTATTTACCTTTTAATGATTGTCAGTTCAAAATTTTTAAATAATATCGGTATCATATTGCTTAGAAAAGAACAAAATAAAATAGAAAATCAAATTACTAGGCAAACAAGTTTTTGTTCAAAATGAATGTTTATTCGATAAAATAAATACCAATAGTGTAATTACAATTGACAAAAATAATAGGTTTACTCCCGCGGATAAACGAGGCGCAGCCGAGGTTATAAATTTTGCTTAGCAGTAAATCTGTATTTTTTGCGATGTTAAATACAGTTTTTTTTCGCTGATTGTTATTAATTAATATTAATTTAGTGATTAATTTCAATATTTTGACAGACATCGCCATCAAATAATGTTACTCATCTATGCGCGTTTGTTGAACGATTTCTTTGGAAAACAAAATTTATTATTTATACATACATACCTACATATTTTCTTGAAATTTTATTCATTCACCATAACAATTATTTTACTGTCTATGGGCATTAAAAATAATTTTATTGCCTAGGCAGTAAAAGTGACACTTCACAGACTGTCAGCTGTCAATAAAGTATCACTTTTAATGTCAATCGGTGAAATAAATAATTTTAAAAAAAATCGTTCTTCAGAGCAGTTTTCGCAAGGAACTCATTTTTTTAAACCACTGGATTAAATATTATAAGCAAATTAACTATGAATGGAATGGAACAAAATAAAAATTTCTACTCCCGTACTCCTATGTATAATTTAGTTTTATATCTTACTGTAATCTGTATTCTAATGACACTCATTGCGATATAGATTTTCATTTCGATACAGATTTGTATTATTACACAAGTAAATTTCATGCTGTAAATAACTAGTTTTTTTAATTAAAGCATTGTAGTAGAAAAATAGTGTAATGTAACTCGTGTATAATGGTTATTAATACACTCGTATGAATTACTACACCCGCCATGGCTCGTATCGTAAACTTTATACTTGCGTATTAATAGCTAATAGCTCCTTGCATAATATACTATTCCTGTAAAAATCGAATTTTATTATATATTAATAATTTTCTATTTATTATAAATCTCCATAAATATATATTTTTTATGATAATTGTTACATATTGAATAACATTAAAATTTATTTGTTTTCACAATAATGTTATGTAAACAAATTTGCAAAGTTAAAAATACAGTTGTTTAATGTTATTAATATAAATTAATTTTTAATGTACCTACATAAATAATCTCGTGTATTTATTTACATTATTGTTTAATTGGAACGCATCAAACGCATATTAAAAACCAAACTTCCAATTTAGTAAAAAATACATGTACCTAACGAAAAAATGAATCGCATATTACACAGGGGAATTTCAATCAAAGTTAATTAATTTATAAACGGGAATTATTTACTCAGGATGTTTTTTTAAATAATCATTTCCATTTGTAAATGTTAAATCCGCGCCCATTACGAATTCAGCAACAATTTGTGCTTGTCATGTTGATGATGACAACCCCACCACCTGAAATAAGGTGGGGGGAGGGAGGCATACAGTACACAGTGTTGTTTTCAGGGACACGCACTCGCTTCTGTTTTCAACAGATTCAAATTTGGGTGGCTGGTGTTAAATTTACATAAATTTATGAACACGACACATTGACAAGAAAATATTTGTGTAGAATTATATCGCACAGTTTATTTAATGTGCTAAAATAAAATAATCGTATATTATACAATGACGCTATGCTATAATGGATGTTATTATTCCCGAAGATGAAGTTTACAATCATTTTAATCATCGGAGGATATAATAGCCATTATAGCGAGTTGTTACTGTACTTTATCTATGACATTACGTACGATTTTAATAAAATAAATACCAATAGGTACGCAAAAATGTTGACATTTCCAATGTCAATTCTCTATCACCACATAATTAAACATTGCAATGTTTTTAAGAAAATAATTTGCACGGAGAAATTGATCCAGACAAAGTAATTTTCTGATTGGTGCGGAGGAGGAAATACTGACTATTTTTCGCTGGTATTATTTTCTCTGGGATTAATATATGGCATTATGTAGCAAATATCACATGTTTAATGTTAATATTATACATTTGTCATAGGTAAACCATTTTTTCTGTCTGTTAAATTGTTTATAAACTAAACTTTTAAGTTCAACAAAAATATAATACTTCCAGTAGATAGGTACCTATTAAACCTATGATTTTCTTAGAAATTTTGATTTTATATTCATGATCTAACTTAAGTGTCAATTTCTGGCAACTAACGAGTAGGGTTTTGTTTAACAATATTTTGAAAAATTTCAATTTGTCAAATTTGTGAAAAAAATGTTATAATTCTTTGTTCTTCGCAATTAGATATGTACCTAATCCAAGAAAAGGAACAAGATTGAAACAAAGTAAAATAAATTATATATTTAATTTAATAAAATGCAATAAATTATAACATTTACTTTGACATGATATTGACAGCAGTCCAATTATGCATTTTTATCGTACTAGTCCAATAAAGTACCCGTTTATGGACAGTAAATTGTGTTATAAAACAAGGTAATGATGCAGTTGGTCATAAAAAATACAATAATTATAATAAGCACAAAAATCTGCACAACATTGCCAATTTAACCAACCTCAAACTTTTATATTATCCAACGGTTTCCGAGATCTCAGAGGTGACCCAATAAATTTGGGACACCCTGTGTTTTCTTTCTGCAGCTGCATTTGTTTCTTCTCCACCATCTCAACCACTGTGTTATGCACGTATAAAACTTTTACAAGCGGAGAACTGACAGGCAGCATCACAGGGTCACAGTTCGCTGTTCACAGATCGCATATCCGTCTCCCGGAGGTATTTTCAATATTCTCTCCACATCAGATCACATTAATATTTTATGCACCTTGATTTTACAGTTCTTTTATCTTGCCATTATTATCGTACGTTCGTGAAACTCGAACAGTAATGCCTTTATTCCGAACATGCTACTGAATATTTTATTTCTTGAAGTTTTGTAAAAGTTGATGAAGGAGGAAGATGGTGAACATGATAACCTAATTTGATATTTGTTAAAGATGTTATAGAATATCATTTCAACATGCCTTTTAGTCAAGTTGGGTGTGGCAGCCTCACATATAGTGAGTCATCGGTATATCGTATGTGCGATACTGTCAACTCACGGGTTTTAGTGGAAAGTACACCACATGAGAGATACCTATAAATATTCGCAATCAGTCGAATTAGCAATTATCATATTCAACTTTTGTAGATTTTATCTACTACTTGGTTATATAGTAAATAATTAATTAATTTTATAATAAAATTTGAAATGGCAGCTGTCAGATAATAGTTCAGTAAATGAAGGATCCAACCTTGACAAAATCGCTCACCAATGTAATTTTTATATTAATTTGTCGGGATTGACAGGTACTTTAAAATAAGAAAAAGTTCTGTAAAAATTTTTTTTGTACGGAGGAGAAAAATGGCCCCAAAGGTTCCAAAAATCGGTTTTCCGCCAATATCTGCTAAAATATAGCATTTAGAGAATTTTTGTTTAGAGATTTTTCTCTAAAATTTGCCCGTTTCCGAGATAAACGGACCCAAGCGCACCCTGGATTTTGAGCTTCTGCGCTGCATGCCGGAGAGCACGCTCCATGCATCTACACATGAGCGGGCGCACAAATTGTCGAATAACTTGTGTAAAAATGCATATTTTTTATTATTTTATTTCGGTGAAAGGGGAAATCTACAGCTATCATACCCGGTGACTCAAGTCACGTTTTGACTCTTTGGCCGTATTGAAAAATGTTAAATTCGTATTCTAGGGACCCTAAAACATGCTCATTCATAAAAACTCACACTTGAAAATTTTGACCCGTTACAATACCTTCTGTAGTGTTCGTTGTCGTAGGTTTATTCAATAACACACGCACACGTATTTGTCTACACAGATTAACAATCTGCCATCAACTGAACTCAAATCATACACTTCTTTAATATAATTTTTTTATCAATACAATTATCTAAACCATTACAGCATCATAACAATTATCCAAAACACAACACCTCCCTTTATAGAATATAAGCCGGGAGGTAAAAATCTAATATCCCTATTGTCAGTGATGACGTATGCCTCAATTATTTGTTTTGTTACAAATTGCTGACTTGAGAGATAATTAATAAACTCGGTATAATGAAGCTTTATAATAATTTTAGTTTGTTTTAACTTGTTAATAATGACATAACTCTTACCGTCGTTTCAAAGTTTCAAACAAAATATTTAAATGCCTCGTTAACCATCACAATACGGAGTACTGCTTTACTGTTCAGGATAACCTTATAATGCTGCACATTATAGAAATTTCATTATGAGTTAGTGAGTTATTCGTTCGATTAATATATGCTTATACCATTATACTCATATCGTTTTAATTTCAGATATTGTCGTGGAAAGGATAAATTGAAGATCTCATCTCAATTTTCAATGACGTTGCATCATTCGAAAAATGTAAGTCATCTTGTCCATTTTTACTTGTCATCTATTTGTAAGTAAAAGATACATAAATACAAGAAACTGCTCGTATTTTACAATTTCTCAAACCAATTTTTTGGTAGAAAAATGTTTAAAAGTTGTTAAAATACAGATGTAACATAAGATTATGATTATGCTACCCAAAATAATGCGATAGAAAACGTACATTGGTGCATTGTAGTATTTGATTCTTATACAAAATGGGAATGGTTAGAATGTTCGATAAAATACATCGTACTAATAAAACACAAGATCATAATCTTCTCGGCCATTTAGTGCAAATCGCCATCCACGATGAATACAAAATGCTCTGACACAGTTTCAAATCAGGTACAAAAAATTAATTAGTCCCAAGTTCTAAAACGACAGTTTTAAAAATGTTTCGTAAAGTCGTCAAAACTTTTTGGAAAAAAGTAAAAAATAAGAGTTTACATTTTAGTTTGTTAATTACAAATCCTTTAATTAAAAGTTCGTTTGAAAGTTTCATGTCATTAATGATATTCCGAAATAAATTTGACATTTTTTTATATTTTTTTTGAAGGATATGCAATTTAAACGAAATAATGAGAACAGTTGAAAAGTATCATGCCAATAAATAAACCGAATTAATTCACTTTGAATTTCGACAAAATCAAAATCAGTAAATAATTAACTGAACAATAACGTACAATAATTCTTATCTTGAATAAGAGATAATTAACCTGATTACCTGATTTTAAATTTATAAAATTTTTGATGAACGTTTCTTTAAAGCAGCTATCCAATATTATTAAATTATACATTCATTATTGCTTGTTTTTCATATAATGGTAAATGTGTATCCAAACAGAGGTCGTGGGTTCAAATCCGGGTCAGTATCTATTTTCGTCACAATTTAGGATACAATTAACTTGGAAACCACAAAGCTATAGGACACCGGCTAGTTGTTGTAACAAACGCTAGCGCGACAGGAGTCAATTAAAGTCTATAAAATAAATAAATAATAGTTTATTAAGTATCAAGGGCGGTAAGTGCAGTTTACCGGTTGAGAAAATGTTTGAAGACCGAGACGTAGTCTATTACACGATCGCTACAATAAAAATAAATTTAAAATTAATGTTAAATATTTGTTATGTTGGTTTTGATGCTGTTATCTTTGGTTTCTTCTTACTGCCTTCTAAATTATTACTTACCGCCTTTTAATTTGTAAACAAAACCTACTGCTTTGGAAACAGAGCCAGTAAACGCTAAAAAATAACCGATACCGATCGTGGAAAAAACCAACTATAATGGGGTACTTAACACCAATGCTGATTTTTTTTATGTGTTAAACTATTTTTGAATCTAAGTTTGACTTATTTTTTATTTTGCATAGGTACATTTTATTATTAAAGGGGATAAAAATTATTGAAAATTTAGATATTTTTTCGCGGTCTATGTGACGTAACGTGTGCTTTGCATGTTTGGAATAAATTTTGACGTGCCGTTGTAGTGTTAGACAAAAACAGTTATACATTTGTTGCCACGTATGTCTGGTGAAGAAGGTAGTAGTTGTTATCATTGTGTTGATTTTGAATTTGAATGTAAACAAAATAGGGAACATAGGGAACATACACGACAATCGAACTTTCATGCCAGGTATCTTGATATATTTTGTAGTAGTGTCACAAAACGAAGTAATGTGAATTTGTGTGGCAAAAAGAGTAATCAATAACAGAAATAATAATAAAATCTAAAAGTGCATGTAAACTTTCTCGTTCTGCTCGTACACATACATTATTATGCAAAGAAAATATTTTAATGAAAATAAAAATTTCAATAATATGACAGCTACTTTGACATTGACAGTACTTATTCCACGTATATCAAGATGCCTAGCATGATACCTCCATTGTCATATTACTTCCCTATGTTCGCATTTCACTTCCACCAACCTGTATACTCTCTAATTTTGTTTAGTAAATAAACAAAATTATTCTGACGTCTTATAAAAGAAAAGGATCCGGTAAAATATTATTTTGCGGACTCCAAGCAGTTCGTAAAGTAACGATTTTGGGGTGCATGTCCTTAAAAAAAATATTCATTTATAAATATATTCATGAAATTCCAGGTATTACATTAAAATTCAAGGATTTTCAAGGAAATCAAGGACAATGTTTTAATTCAAGGATTTTTCCATGAATAACGTGGACGTAACCGTCAATTTAAGCTGCATTCACACAAATGACAATACTACTTGTGTTCATAAAACTTAAATTTAGTACACTCGAATTTCATACAAACATAAAATACGCTATTTGTGATTTTTGTTGTGTAATAGGTACATTTATTTTGTACCTGTTTTATTAGTTTCAAATTTAATCTTTAATTTCAAAGTAATATGTGACGTAACATCAGTACCTGGCAGTGGCGGGAACGACGCCTCCTCCAGATCGAACTGCGCCCCACGTGACAAAATATCAATCATCACAAAATTAAATTAGGTTCATGATTGTCACCGCTGTCACTTTGACATTACTCCGTCATCAATTCTCTTCCAAGTTAAAGTATAAAACTGACTAGCACAGGTGACGTCACATTACCGAGGTCAAAAAATTTAAAACAATTTTTACAAATATTTAATAATTATTGTTGATTTTTTTTACACTTAATACTCGTATCTTCTTAGAAGTGAAATATTGTAAGTATAGGTACATTAAAAACTTTTTCTTCTTAAAAAAAAATGTTAAGTACCCTATTTAGAAGTAAAAAGAGAAATACTGTATAATCATTTGAATAAAAAATTCCCCTTATTTTAATTAAAGCGTATTTAATATCTGATGTACATAAATTTAAAATGTTGGAAGCTTGATAGATCCACAGTATCAGTAATAATAAATAACCTTCGCTCGTCTGCTCGCGGCAACATCGAGAACACTTCAATCATTACCCGTCCTAATTAGGTTTGATTAATAAGGGTAATTAATTGCTGGAATCATATTCCGCTACTCGTCAAGATACAGCACCGTTTGAAAAGAATCTCTGGGAAACTCTGCCATTGAAAAGAAAAACGAAGCTTCGTCCTCTTGAAGATTTTTCGATGTTTGTGTTTTTGTAAGTTGAGAAAAGTTCGCTGTTATCGGTGAAGTATGAACAGTTTGAATTTAACAACGCGTGCAGAGTTTCAAAGAATGCTATCGATGTCGAGAGCCGAGATATCGACAGTGTGTGCTTGTCGGACCTCGAACACAGTGCCGTAGAAACAAGCGAACTGTTGATAGTAAGGATTTACTCTTCATTATAAAATGGTAGATGTTATTATAGTGGAATCCAACCACTTAATGATTGATTCATCTTGGTACTGTTAGAATCTCAATCCGTGCGACGATCTTTGAACGCCCTAGAGGCATCGGAGAGGTTCTTATGCAATAAGAGTTATATTTAAGAAAAGTTAACCACGTGCTATTAAAGTGGAAATAATTAAACCAATTCTAGACCGATTCGTCTTGCTGCATTCTCTCAATACGTGCGACGATCTTTGAACGCCTTAGCGGAATCAAAATTGATCATTTCGTTAAGTTTTCTTAAATCTTGTCGAAAATATTAAGTTTATTCCTTTGCTGTTTAATGACATATAAAAATGTGATACAATGCAATTCTAGAAGAGAGGTATTGTAATGGGTAAAAATTTTCGAGTATGAGTTTTTAGTGGATAACCACAGGTTACGTGCCGACGCATGGACGGTTACGATTTGTCGTTCATGATAACTAAAAAAGTATCAAACCTTTAATAACTTCATATTTAGGATTTTAAAGGATCTTAACATCGGATAAGATTTTGGTAGAAATCCGCAAATCGGAAGTAGTTCTCTTGAAGCTTGATATAGTTTTCCTTAAATAAATTGGTACATTATTTATGACAATTTTTGCAATTAAAAATAAAATATAATATAATTATCTTTGGGTACAGATAATTTTAAATACATTTTGCTGAATCTGGTAGTCTTTATACTAATATTATAATGTTTTGAAATTCCAATCTTCTTGTCCATAATCATATGAAATTTGTTTCTACACAAAATTCGAATTATTATGATGTGACAGATGACATTACATTTATCGTTTATTTTGAACAGAATTAGGCGAGAGGTTATGTGCTCGCCACATCAGATTTTTAAAAACTGACTTCAGAAATATAGTAAAATGATTTTCTTCTTTCTCTCCGGTTCCTACGCCACTGGTCTAAGAGTTGGACCTGGAAGTAGGAAGTTGTTGGTTGTTTTGTTCCGATGTGTCGTTGTTGTAGGTGTCTCTGTTTTCAGAGATTCCAGATTTTTGTTTTGTTGCATTTCAAGAAGAATACTTGTTGCCAACGGTGGCCAATCGTACAAAGGGAATCAAGTTTAGTTCAGGTGGAGAATCAAATTCATTTCACAGATAACAGAAATTGAAAAATACAGCTTTCAGTTATGATTTTAATTTTACCTAATGGGTTATGTGTTGTGCCACCAGTAGATGGCGTTTGCTAAATCGAATCGCAACTACGTTTTATGAAATTAATTGCAACAGGAAGACTTGTTCAAAAAATTCAATTTCGTCGCATTTTCATTTGGAATCCT
Organism: Agonum fuliginosum; assembly: GCA_947534325.1. Classification (NCBI taxonomy): domain Eukaryota; kingdom Metazoa; phylum Arthropoda; class Insecta; order Coleoptera; family Carabidae; genus Agonum; species Agonum fuliginosum. Next base: position 2,450,323 of record OX384034.1, on the reverse strand, counting down.
TTTCCTCTTATTGGACGTATTTACATAAAATTCAAATATGGCTTGATGTCACCAGTGCTCAAATACATTTCGTTCTGCAGTGTTGCGTTACGTCGTTCCGTCGTTACGTTACGTCCTCGTGCAGTGACGGATCTACTAAATTTATAAGACTTTTTTAATCCAAGAACTATACTAACTTTCAGAATTTATTAGTCACCTAAAAACCATTTCATATCCTTGCGAAATCCGCCTTTAAAATGAATTTTAAAAAATTGTTCCATGGTTAATAAATTGAAAACTACGAGTAAAGTTTATGCCATTTTGCCATTTTTATTTTCCTTCTCAGAAACATTTAATCTTGGTTCTATCCTCAACAAAATGTTCCCAACAAAAGGTTTCTGGACAATATTTCCCCAAACAATATGTTCCCAACAAAATATTCCCGACAAAATGTTTCTGAACAATATTTCTCCGAACAATATATTTCCAACAAAATGTTCCCAACAATATATCTCCAACAAAATAACCCAACAAAATGTTCCTGACCAATATTTCTCCGAACAATATGTTCCCAGCAAAATATTCAGTAGTTATACAACAAGAGCTTCGAAAATTACTGAATATTCAGTTGAGAGGATGAAATGTATTGCCAGGAAACACTTTTTAATAGGATACTCCACTGTAATCTAAATAAGGAATATTAATAACAAAATGTTCCATTACGACCATTCGTGAAAAAAAATGTTAACTTAATAATTATTTAATATTCCCCCATTTCGTTTAAGGATATTATTGCACCAGGAATATTATGCTAGGAACATTTTGTCAGGAATATTCTGTTGGGAACATTTTGTTTGGGATACATTTTTCAGGAACATTATGTTGGGAATATTTTGTTAGGAATATTTTGTTGGGAACATTTTGTCGGGCATATTTTATTGGGAACATATTGTCCGGAGAAATATTTTTCAGGAATCTTTAGCTGGGAATATTTTGTTGGGGATATTTTACTGGGAACATTTTGTCGGGAATATTTTGTTGGGAACTTATTGTTTGGAGAAATATTGTTCAGGAACCTTATTTTATTTTTGCTGGTAACCATCCTACAGGATTAACTCCCAATTACAGAATGGTAGATGTTATTACAGTGGAATCCAACCACTCGGACCCAATGGTATTATTGTCGGTTGCGCTGGGAATCGAACTGGGGACCGCTAGCATGCTAGGCTAGGCGGACACTCTACCGCTGAGCTAACCACCGGCCGTATGTAGGGATTATTTTGTTGGGAATATTTTGATGAGAACATTTTGTCGCGACACATCTGCGGTTATTGTGTTCGAGTAGGTCAGTAGTTTGTATTTTGAACTTGTCTGATTATGATCTAACGAGGTGTCCATTATTTAATTTCGGAGGCACGTTTTTCTTGATCTTCTCCCCCTAGAGCCGGGCCTGTTGGTGTCGGGTTACGTTGCATTGTGCTTGTGCCAAGTCGCGAATGGCGGACGTGGTACACGGAGCTGAAATTGAAATTTAATTTGATCGAAGTAAAAGCCAACAGCAGCGAGTGTGGCTTTGTTAGTATTGCTGTTAACGTTACCGTTGCCGTTGCCGGTCTCCCCTAGGACGTGTATTTGCGCTACCGCAATTGAAATATTAAATAAGAAGAGACGGAGTATTTACACTAATTTCACTAAATCTCTATATTCCTCGACATGCCCCGCCAATGGCATTATTAAGTTGGCAATCTTAGCATTTTATAACTCGAAACATAAAAATAATGCATCATACTGTTAAAGTGATCCTCTACCCATGGCAGAAAACAGTCAAAAACATTCATTCCGCACGCTATTCTATAACGTTTATTGTTTTGTTAAACATAAAAATAACAAATAATTTATGTTTGAGGGGGAAACTAATTTTGATACCCATATTTGTAAAAAAACTGCGATATTTGAAAAAAGAGGGTTTTCGCGCGCCACTGTACAGCTTTTATTTATAAGTGAATTAATTAATTTTAATATGTTGTCAACAAAGCTTGAATCTGCGAAAAACCGATCGATTTTTTTTTAATTCGTGTAAAAATAAAAGATTGTGTTCTAAAAATAACAAAACTTATCAAAATTCAATTTAGATTTTAAAGCAAAATTTTAAAATTCTGCATCGACCATTTTGTAGATTGTACTTTACTCTCCAAGAATATTTTTAGATTATTATATTTAACAAAACAATAAACATTTTAGTGCGATAACAGATGACAGTTGTGTTGAATAATTAATTCATAATACAATAGTGTTGAATTATGAATTTATTGACCTAGATAAACTTATAGAAGTATTTATTATTTATATCGTAATTTTATTTTAATTGTTATTAATTAATTTATATTTATGAATTTATGTTGTTTAATTTGTGGTCGTAGAAAAATTATTATAGTATGTGACTCGTTTATAAACTCTCTAGATGTCAAGATGATGTCAAATGGCGTTTATAAAACTTAATATATAATATACGTTTATTATCTAATGATTAATTATTAATGTTTGTTTCTTTGTTTTTAAAGTGAAATTCAACCATACGCAAACCTAGTGCTTTAAATAGTGGTCTCATATAATTTTTATCTCTTGAATTTTGTTATTTTCGGATGTTGAAAATTCAGAGGTAAAAATTATACCCATTGACATACCTGCTTCGAACCCTCGTTTTCGAACTTTCGAATCAATGCAATCGCAGGACAATAAAACTTTTATTAAACATGAAATGAATTTTATCGTAATGAAAAACTGCAGCTACATTGTGCGATTTCTGAAGTTATGAACACTGGAATTTTGATAAAATGTTTGGAATGCTGCACATATTTGCAAAAATATCGATAAACGATTGAGACGTTCAAACATATTTCTTGAAAATAAGCTTCTGAGTGTGGATTTATTAAATAGATGATGTAATAGAATAAATTGTAAATTTCATAAGTATCAAACAAATGATCTACATTTTTAATGCAACTCCTAATTGTCTCATCGAATTAATACATACCTACCATAAAATTCGACACTGGTCAAAAGAGACCTATATGAAAAATTTCATGAAGATCGGACAAACGGTGTAGATCTTGATGTTTAACTCCAACTCCTTATAATCCAAACGAATTTAAGCATAATGTATGACCCAATTTAAAAAAAAACTATCTTTCTTATTTCATTGCAATGGTATATAGGTAGGTACTGAGTTTGCATCCGTCAGAGCGATTTTTAATTTTTATCCCAACCTCTAATGGTCCGATCGAAGTCAAACATACATTAAAATCTGACCTTGGTCAAAAGAAACCTGCATGCAAAATTTCATGAGAATCGGACAAACGGTCTAGATGTAGATACAAAACATTCAGCTTTATATATTAGATTAAGAACAAAATAAACAAGCCTGTTGACATTTAATTTATTCTTTGATCAAATATCGTTTAAAATTTTGTTATAAAATATATTTGTAGGGTAAATATTCAAATTGATATTTCAATCTGATATTATTTACATTTGTTGTACATGCTCATCTATTAATTTCACTTGAAATTACAAATAAAATTTTTTCAATTGAGTCCACTTTAGCTCTCAATAGTTTTTATATTCAAACATGCAAAATGTTCATATTATAAGAAAGCAAAAAGTTAAATGAATTGAAATATCGTTTCATATGAAAATTCTTTGAAAGTATCAAAATTTTGACAATTCTGTGACAGGATAAAATGTATTTCTTTGCAACTCATACATGTAGCTAATCAAATGTTTTACTTCAAAGTTCTCCACAAAGTTTTGTTGTAAATTCAATTTCACCAAAAAATATATAATCTTATTTAGAATTTCAATCGGATTTTGTATATTTTTGTTGATTATTTGTTGAAATTTCTTGTGGTACTTTTCATCTGTTTATGACACGTCAATTCATGTTGTGTTTTTTTCTTTAAATTGCTGTCGTTTAAAGTGTAATTTTCTTCTCAGAGTAATGTTTTTACGTGATTCGAAATAGGCTTTTTTTGTTTATGTTTAACACCTAAATAAAAAATTTGATTTTATATAAATAAAAAATGTAGTAGTACATACCTACATTCAATTTAGGACAAGCAAGTAAATTTAAATTGTATTGGAGAGATTATTTTTAGTAAATGAAGGATTTAATTTACAAAGGTGAATATTATTAAACGACATCATCTCGAAAATACTTTATTCGTATCTATGGATTCTAAAACGTGCTTATCCATTAAAAACTCACACTAGAAAATTTTGACCCATCACAAAATCTCACATAGAATATGAGGCACGAGGTAAAATAATTGTTATAGTGTAGAAAATATTATCTGTAAATGAAACAATTTATTTTTTATGATAAACCTTTTAATATTGTATGCAAAAGGAATTTGACCAATATAATTTTTAAAGCAAAACAATTCTTTCAAATCCCTATTTATTATTAAATACTGGTCCTGAATCAATCTATATATGAAAACTTTAATTTGAAGTTAAACAGTAAAAATTTATCTTGGTGTGCAGTGAATCGGAACAATTGTATGCTGTTTCTCCCTCTTCCATTCTCTCTCTCTTCACGTGATGCAATGGTGCATGGTAATGTAACAAGATTGCCAAAATTTCATCTGCGATCTCCGTATTCGTTTTTGAGCGCAAATTCGTGATCAGATCGGCGTGAGATTAGGTTGTGCCGGGTTCGAGTTTGGCGACAAAAACTCTTCAATCAACTTAACACAGTCACAGAGTGCACAGCGCAACACGAGCGGAAATATCTAGTCAATTGTATCAAAAATCCAAAGCAAAAAGTGTTATTACGTGAAATACTAAAACTGATATCTACGATCTAGTGATAACAATTGCTAAGAGAAAAAGGAAAAATGTCTGGTTAGTTAGGTACAAAAAAAGTTCCAGTTAACTATTACATTAATAGAAATTGGATCTTCAATGAGTCTTGGAAAATATGAATTTATAATCTGAGAAAATGGCAATAGGTCTTATGGTTTAGTAGCACTATTTCCGGAAATATTGGTCGTCAAAATTTCTTTTGAACTAAGTTCTGCGTTTTGTATACCTACATATGAAGCGCTCAAACAATAAAAACTAAATAATCTGTGTAATAATCTTTATTTAAATTGAGTTTTCAGGGGTAATACCATAAGAGATGATAATTTTTTGAGAATTGTTTTGTCATTTCCACGGCAACTTATTTCTAACAATTTCACGACACAAAACATCATCTATCAATTTCTCGAAACGAAGTTGAGGGGAATTGTCAGATGATGTTTTGTGGAGTGAAATTACAATAAGTTGCCGTGGAATAGACAACAATTCTCTCAAAAAATTATTAGCTCGAATGGTATTTAGGAAGAATATTTTTCTTGTTAAAAATAATACCAAAACGACTCATATTGCTAAACATTTTTGACGTTTCATGTGACAATTTAATTTATTTTTTGTAACTAACGAAACAAAATAAAACCTAATCTACATAATTATGTTGTCAGATACATCATTTTACATTTTCAATTCTATTGGTTGCATTACGTCATTCGACGTCATCATTACGCAATATGATTGGTTAAACCATCTGTCAAAAAATATTCATATAAATTGCATAGCTATTAAATAAAAAATATGTATATTATTATTTCATTCTGGATTCTGGGTGAACACTATAGTGCTACGTCATTGATTTTAACTAAAATATAACTTCTATTTAGGAAGCAATGTAAGTTGTTAGCATAAAATTAAATAAATAATCATAAAAAGACGAAGTCATAAAAACTAAACTGTTTACTTGGAACAACAAGAAACAAAATTTTATTTCTGTTTTATATCATATTTAAAAACATTAAAAGAAACAAAGTTTCAGGGCTAATATAAATAAAGCATCTCGAAACCTCAAAACAGACCACATTCACTCATAAACAAATAAACAATAAACTACAAAGGCACAAACACATTCACACAACAAAGACAAAAATGCGACAGAAGACGAAACCACGTTCTGTTTTCACAACGTTCCTGATTTTATTTATTTAATGTGTGCAGCGACAGAGACACACAACATCGTGTGGTCACGTTCTTCCCCCTTGCGCCGCCCCTGGTAAGTTATTATTCTGTCCACCATTAAATTATTCTACTATATTTTGTGCTGAGTTACGACTACTAGAGCACAATGTTTTCACAAAATTTGGATTAAAAATGCGCGTCGTTTATCACGAATGTACACCATGTCGATAAGAGAAAGATAGAGAATGAAATTGTTTATGCAGAGTTAAACGAGAGGAATTTGAAATAAAATGCCAGGGAAACAATTTTGAGGGGAGGAGTATATTTCAATTTTATTTTTAACGAAGAATGGGATTTTTGGTGTTTCATTTATAAAATAAATTAAATATTTAATTGAAACGTCACGAAATTTTGCAAAAATAATTAGAATTTAATTTTAAATATTTTATACACGTGTCATCTTCATCATTTTAACAATACACGTACGCAGAATGTGAAAACAGCTAAATATAATGGAAATACAGCAGTGGCGCACCCACGGGGGTGTTTTGGGGTTTGCTCCCCTCCCTAAATTAATTTTGAGAGAGTTTGTTCTTTAAAAGTTTAAGAAATCGTTGGCTGACAAATTACAGATAACAAAATTTCTTAATTTTCTTTTCATTTATTTTTTAAATTTGTTATTTATTTTAATTTCTACTCGTGAAAGAGTGTAAAATATACGTAATTTCACCTATATGGCAAAACTTAACTTTAAATGAAACAGCCGTTAACCTTGTACCAATTTTTTTTTTTTATTGTCAATAATCTTCTTCCACAATTTTTTAAAACCTCCTCCGAAAAATTTTTCTGAGTACGCCTCTGATAATACAACACGCGAAATAAGATAGCCGTGGTTAGAAATTTTTAATAGGTGAACAATATTATCGAACGTACAGATTATCAGCAATTTTTTGGCAGAAACCGCTTCGCTACCTTAAAATAAAAAAATAGTGTATAAAGAAGTCGTCCAGCTCTTTCTCTTGACTCAGTTGCGTTAAGGCAAGTAATTAGTTGGCGAACTTTGTATCAGCTCTTCTTTCTCTCCCTTTCCGCCCCGGCCAATTCTAGTTGCACGGACAGTACAGGTGATTCACAACTTCGAGGCATCGGCAGATTTTGTTTGTTAGGGAGGGGCATCAATAATTTTTTTTATGTTCCATGCTCAGTACGCCATGTAAGTAATAACTATAACTAGTTTGGCAGATATTTACACCAATTACACCGATGACTTATGTGAGGCTGCCACACCCAAGTTGGGTAAAAGGTGTGATATGTAACAAATAAAGTGTAAATGAATAAACACTTTCTAGTATTAGAAACAGTTAAGACAATTGTGCTTTGACCGTATTCGAATTTCAAGTAGGGTAAGGAAAACTAGCGAGTGAAATTTCTGTTCTAAATTCTCGTAAAGCAATAAAGATCAAAGAACAGAGGAAATACCTCTGGAAATACAAATCGTTGGGGTGTTAAATTGGTGACAACAAGAGATGAAATGAAACGTTCAAAGTTGCTTCCGTCTGTGAATATCACTTTCTAGAATTCATTTTCTTCTTCATTTACGATCATTTTAATTCCAAATTTGGGCAGATATTGAAAAACTCCATTACTCAATACTCATTACAAACATCAAACATCAAAACATCTGTCATACCACGAAGTACTCGTATAATATAAACACTGGAATGGACACTCAGTATATCGGTAATAGTCGAGGTAATAGTGTAGATTTATTATACCGAGTATGTTGCTAAGCGAAGAGGTGAAACCGAGTCTCTTTGAACATCCAAGGGGGATTAAATCGCATTTATTCGCGTTATATTCAAAGTTTAATCGTATCATCAACGACAGCGATATTAAAACAAATCGACAATTTTATCTGTCAATTAGTTGACAGTTTGCATATTATGGAAGGTTTTGATGTTGTTATGGTTGTATCTAACGTATTAAGTTCGTAACTAATGAATTGTAAATATCTAAGGTATTATAAGTAACTATTGTATTATGCTGTTTATAATTATCAATAAATGTTGCATATTAAAAGGTAATAACAGTTGATGATATAATTAAATTAATAATTTTATCCTTTGTATATTTATGTGTAACAAGTCGCACAGTGAAATGCAGCATTTAGGTATTTATATGTGCACGAAGTTGTGAATCACCCTGTATATGAGTAATAAATATTTAACTTAGAAATTGAGTTCATATTTATTTTAAGAAATTTAAGACAGTAGCTTATAATTTTATATGATCGTAGAAACAAATTGTTTACTGATTTCTGGTTCACTGCGGTTAACTAGTTCCCACGGCCTTAAAAATTTAGTTTCTGGAGTTTATAGAAAAAGGGCAATCTTGATGGCTAACGAACTGATCTAATTGTTACGGATCATCTGTTTTTCTACTTCGTTTCGTCCCTATTCGGTTATTTCGGTGAACTAAAGCCAAAGTTGCAAACCAACTAGCCACTGATCCTGATCTAATTTTCTAAGAAATTCCACAAAATTGAGGCTAACTAACAAAGATCTGTTGAACTATTTCTACTTGGATTTGATTAATCTATTCTCCGATATGTTTCTGATATTATGGAGTATATATTTGAAAATTTGAAGCTCCACAGCTTTATAGGAATCGTCCGGTACGACCTCGAAGCGGTTTTCGTTCGGTGTGACGATACCACGATACAGTGGAATTGATACGGCGCGTTACGTCATTCGCAGCGAAAGGGTGAATTTATTGTGGCCCTCTTCCGACGCCCATGTCCTCACAGAGGAACTCCAAAACTTTTTCAACCAGTACTACGATATACATACACAATATTCATTATTTACAGTAGGTACATTTTTGAATGTCAATTTTTGGGAGTACCTACCCACTACAAACATAAATCTTCTTTACTTCTTCGGTTTAATAAAAATAAGTTGACGATTGGTAGTTGCACACATGTCAAATTGTATGATATCAGGATGGCACATCTAAGAAAGCTAAAATGCGTGATTATATATTTATATAAGTAATTTAATTTTATGATGTTGGAAGGTCGAAATAATATGTACATCAGTAGTATTGTTATTTATTCATAAAGTCGACGTTTGATCTACGTTTTTGGCCTTCAAATAAAAAGTTACAAAATCGAGTCAAAAATGGTTCAAGGCTTAACATAATCAATTTCACTATGGCCATTTAACAAGAAATAAACTAAGAACGTTATAAAATTTTATTTCTTAACGACGAGAATGAAAAATTATTTTTTCTTTTAATTCGTAAGCAGCATATTAAATGAGCAATTGCTCGTCAGTCATTCACGTTGTTAATAAGTAAAAGTTTATTAAGTTTTTGGTTTACTTCTTGTCATCGTGAAATTAATCAACTTTATGAATAAATAACATAATCTACAACTTTTGCGACTGGTATACCCATTATTTCGGCCAACATCAAAATTTCAACAGTCAAGATTCAATTTATGTTTAGATTTATCCTAGATCAATTATCTGTATGGCCAGTGGTTAGCTCAGCGGTAGAGAATCCGCCTAGCATGCTAGCGGTCTCCTGTTCGACTCCTGACAATAATACCACTGGGTCCGAGTGGTTGGATTCCACTATAATAACATCTACCATTCTGTAATTGGGAGTTAATCCTGTAAGATGGTTACCATCAAAAATAAAAAAAAATCAACTTGACATCGGATATCGTAATGAATTTATTGTTCTATGTAATTCATGAAAAAAAAAATCTGATGTGTGGTTACAATAAGTGTGATAGCTGTATTTCAACTTATTTCAATATAAATTCAGACTTTTCAACTGTCATTATGATTTCGCAAAAGACGAAAAAGATAAACTGATTTAGGAAAATCAACTAAATTTCATTATGAATAGAGGTGTGACGGACTTCGCAAGGGGTGATTTTTTAAACACATAGTGGCTATTTGCCATATTTGAAAATCCCTGAAAAAATTATTGATTTAAACTTTGAAGACACTGAAATAATTTTCGCTATACGACGAAATAGCACAGTGGCAGAATGCTTGACTCTGATTACAGAGGTTGTGGGTTTGAATGCGCCTGAAGTATGAAATTAGATCACCATTCCAAGTTGAGATACAGCTAACTTGGCAACTACAAAGCTATCGGGCACCGGCTAGTGGTTGTAACAAGAGCTTGCGCGAGAAGGTTAGATACAAGAACAGCCCTGGTTAAATCGCACCCATTGTTAGAAAACAATTAGAAAAAAATAAAAATTCTTGAAAAAGGAAAATTGAATAAAATCACATTTCATCGTTTGAGAACGTCTGGTGGGCCACACACCACCCCCACATCCCACAGTGATAAATATCGCGCGCGCGGCCAGTTTAGGATTAATTCAGTAATCAACGAGGTTTGATTTATGCACATAGTTTAATCCTCCGCCGAGCTACAGGCGATACACGAGCTATGGCCTCGCACACGGTTACAGTACAGAGTACAGGCAACGCCACTGTGACTGTGACTGTACTTGTACACAGTGCTATGCAACGCACACTATTATTTCCCATTGTTTTTCATGTCGCAGGCTAAACGATACGCGCTGCTATCCATGGCCATCTGAATTTAGGAAGGATTGCGATTGTGTTGATTTGTTTCAAATGAATATAACTTTTTTCGGGTGGAATTGGGCTAAATTTAAAGCTGAATTTTTTCACGGAAATTTACATGAACGGTTGTACAGTGCGTTCCCAATTTCGTTTAATATTTCCACTCACCAGTAGGTATAACCTATACAAGGTGATACACAACTTCGTGCAACTGAAAGAATTTTTTCAACATTTTAGTGTACAGGTATTTTAATCAAACAAATTTGGAATTTCATAAATATAGTATGTTCCACAACTTAGAACAAAAAATTAAAGAGTATATACTGTACGACGTGGTGATCATGAAACAAAAATAATTTTTTTTTAAATTCGCAATAAAATTGCATCGTATTTCAAGCAAACATTTTTTGCCACTGGTTGGTAGTTATTTTTAGTAATTTTCAAATTTTTTTCAAATCTTCTACAATGAAAGTAGTTGTTTACCTAATATCTAATACCAATAAATGTCAAATTATCAAATATGAAATATACCATCAAAACTTAAAATGTGCACACGTCAAGTAAACTACCCTTAACTTTGCGAATTTTTAAAGAATTCTTTTTCTTTCATGATCAGCACGTCGTACAGTATATACACTTTAATGTTTTGTCCTAAGTTGTGGAACTATGTATATGATACTATTCATGCCATTGCATACTTAATTAAAATTAAACAATATAAAATCCTCCACACATTTCTAGAATACGAAAACATCCCGACTCGCTTCTTGCTATTTTTGCCCATTAACATCCTATTAATATCCTAGTGATTGCTAATGTCCGCCCTTAGTAACATTATCTATGTAACATCCCAATGTTAGTAATTTGGTAATATTGTCCCAATTGTATCCCATGCAATTCTTTAATCTAAGATGTTTGTATTGAGTATGTAATTTTTGATCGTACTCAGGATGTGGCTAGGATAGACTTATGTAATATCACTTAAAGTATAAGAATAAGATATTTTTAAACATCCCATGGACGATTCATGTCAAGTGGGATAGTTAGTCAGATATCCTTTAATATACCAAGCATTTATACAATCAAGAATCCAGTGGCTGAAAAATGTGCTTTTGTTAATACTGCCCTTAAATTAACGACTTTAAAAAAATTCTTTTTGTTGTATGATCAGTAGTCGAGGTAGTAGCTGCATGTGATAATGTAGGAACTTGGAGTTCCGTGGTTCAAGTCTCTCGACCGGCAGTATGTGATTGTCGTTAAATTATAATACATCTTGTAATTAAATTTTAGTCCAGCACTTCAAGCTGGCCACTTAATCGTCTGTTTGCGTAAGAATCCCTCCGATGCCGCTTTGGCTTTTAAAAATTGTCCACGGATTGAGATTCTGACTCATGATGAATTAGTCTATAATTTGTTGAATTCCACTATAATAACACCTACCATTCTATAATTGGGAATAAATGTTGTTGAATGGTAACTATCAAAATGAAAAATTTTCAAATGATTATTTTAAACGTTTGAATTAAATATTATAATAATTATTGTATTCGTAAATAATTATTGTCTAAAAATCTATATCGAATATAATGCGATAAATGTGCCCTATAAACAAATGTTAATTTTCTGTAAACTCCTAGAAATAGCAAAATTAATTACCGACAAAATAGAAGCTAAATATTTACAAATTTAATTAAATGTTTGTAAATACAAATTAAAATATAATTATAGCAATCATTGGATAATTATAAACATTTTGATGGGTTTCGTTATTATATTTGTATAATATTTCAATTTATCGTTAATTAATTTCATTGGGAAATTAATAAATACTTATATTCCACACATTAAATAAATAAACTATCCTTCAAATGAATGTTTTGAGAAACATTCCTAACAATACGACAGTTGGTATCAGCTGTTTAAGAAAAACAATCGTAAAATTGTATCAAAGTTAACAAGTCAAGACGGAAATAATAAAATAGTCGTAATTTTTACAACTCCACATACTTACTGTATTTAAACATCAAACAAATTTATCTTGAAACAAAATATCACATTACTACAAAATGCCAACAAACGAAATAAATTTTAACGTAGTCAATAAAAAGTATAAATCAACAATGAAATGTTATTTATTAACAAATGCTAACAAATTGTAAAAATGTATGAAGATTTAATAAACAGATGTATTTGACAATTTTGAAAAATTTATTGAGAAGAAAATAAATTGCAGCACCTTTCGTTGATTTGTTAAATTATCGACATGTACAGCTGTAAAGAATAGTTTGATTTATTTAAAAATATTTCTCAAACATATTTTACTAATCAAATTTTGTAAAACATTAATCAAAATATTTTAATTTAAATAAGTATCTAAAGTTTTTCAGACTACTTATATAGTGCGCAAAATAAACGATATTATTTTCATAGAAATTAAAAAAAAGTATATGTGTAGGTACCTATTAATATTTTTTTAATATTTATTTTATTTTGATGATAACAATTCAACAATTCCAATATTACAAAATGGTAGATTAATATTAAAGTGTAGTTCAACCACTTTGACCGATTCATATTTGTGCAGCCAGAAGCTCAATCCGTGCGATGACCTTTAAAAGAGGCAACGGAGATATTTTTATGGAACCAGGACTACATTTAAGACGCTCACGTGGTCAGCTTGAAACGCCCGAGTGATATTTTAATTGCAAGGTGATAACATAGGTCATTGTTTGGCAAAGTGGTAATTCATATAGATAAATATGTTTCTACCATTTGCTTTAAGGTTAATAATTCCGTAAACAATTTGCTTGTACCATAAAGAGCTAGATACAAGAGACAAAATAGTTTTTTACATTATAAGTGCGGTAGGTTATTTTACAACGCGAGTTCGACGCGAAGCGCAGTGCTTTAATAAAACCGAGCGATGTACAAATTCCAAATACCTAAAGCACACATTATGTATTATATTTTTGGCCGACATACCTATTTATTTTAAATATCGTGTCTTTTATGAGGTTACGTGAGATGCATTTGACATTTGTACAAAAATTTCCTTTTGTCAAGTAACTTTGAAAGAATAGTAAGTGTAATAGTAATTAATCTGTTTTATTAATTTTAGACTCTATTGAACAATAAATTGTGTAAAGTTTTTTTTATTACCAAGCAACTTTTTTGTTTTTGTCCTATCAAAGCAATAAAATTCGATGCTCTTTACCGAACAATATGCGGTAAAGTCATGACATTTCAGCAGGCCAAAAAATTGTTTACAAAATTTTAAATTGCTCATTAAATTATTTATTCAGTAAATCTGCATAATTTTTTTGTTACAGTATTAGAATTATGCATAAGTTTGGAATTCGAAACATCCTGTAATAACAATCCTCTTTTTAAAATACCCATTTGCTCTGACTTTCCAGTATTTTCTGCCTAAAGGAAAAATTCCCCATTGAGCGATATTATATCTCAGATCTTTTGCTGTATAGTTTCCCTAAAACCATACTTTTCTTTCAAGATAATAATTTGTTTAATTTGAAAATTGATGTTACCTTTCTAATTGGACATCTTACAGGAGGTTCAACACTTTCCATAAGTTTGCGAATTCCCATTTCTTTTAATGTTAAAAAATTGCAAATATTTGTTGGCGGTTTGAGTGACGTAAAATTTTCACATGTGTCCAGTTGTTCTCTTGAATCGCAACGAATAAAATTTAGATCCACCTAAATGAGGAAAAATGAAACATAATTGTTAAAAAATGTGTTAAAATTATGATTGAATATGGGTACCTACCGCAATGTCGCTGGAATACAAATCAACTAATACTTCTGATACGAAACTAAAAGAATAATGTCCATCCTGTAGTTTATTTAAGTTCAAATAGTATATACGGTGTGTGACATTAGGAACAGAGTAGCATACTTCCATTCTGTCTATTCGAACCATTTCTGATATCTGTATTTGTAAAGAAATATAATAGTATATTACATACCGAGCTGGGAAATGCTGCTTTACAGCCGAGTGCTGTTTAGATGACACGAGGTTGGAATAAGCGTTACCGCGAGGTTTGTATATTATTTTACTCACAATTCAATCGATTAATAATAATATGTACTCGTATTAATATTTTTGATAGTTTTCATGTAATTTGTTCAATTTGTTTAGTCTACTTGAAAATAGAGATCTATGCAAGTTGCTCAGTAACTTGAGAATTTTTTTATTGATTTTGTCATTTTTTTGGAATGTGACATTTAACTAGCCGGAAAAATATTTCAAGCTAGCTGAGAAATGAAGTTAAAAGTATCGACTCCACGTATTAACGCATGAAAACATTCACCTAAAATACGTAAAAGCCGTCTAGCAATTTTTAAAATGCTCACGAAGTTTTATAGATAAAACAAAATTTCATAAATTTATTTACAGACGAAGAATGGAACTAGGTTTATGCGTAGTTACATTTTCATGTAAAAAATTACTTAAAACACATTTTTTTATTAATTTTCTGTATGGATTCGAAAGATTTTTTTCAGAATTCTAACTGGGCATAAACCTAGTTTAATTCTTTCACAAACATCTAGTACCTGTTTTTCCTTCAAATTTTTAATATAAAATGAATAAAGCAGAAACTGCTACACCTCTAAACGCACATAATGATTAACCGATTGTGAGTAAAAAATATTACAGTAGATGAAATTTAAAATCATTTAATAATGTACTTACCCAACATACAGTAATAAATACATTTATAAATATGACAAATGTGGATAGATAAATTTTGTATACATCCGTCATTTTCAAAATAAAAACTGAAATAAAACGGAATTTTCTATTTCATTATCGTAATAATTATAGGTTCCAGCAACAGCATTTTATATAAAAAAAAAACAATAATTTGCATTTGTTATATCTGATTCATATTGTTCGCAAAACATTTTAATATATCAATTTTATACAATCTAGCTAATTATGATGTACATTAAGAGATTAATATTTTACCGTGTATGCAATTAACAATTGTCAATTCACGGGGACTCGTGATTATTAGTTGAACGTATACCACAAGGAACATATTTGTGCGTTTACCTGAAACGTGTACCTGTTTGGATTCGAACCTAAGCTGACAGAACCACAGTTAGTTACATAACATATTCCGCTAAATCTTTTCAAAATAATATACCTGCATCTATAAGTTATTTTTCAGTTATTTGTATGAATGACAGTATGAAAAACAAAGTAACTAAAATGTAAAATCGAGAGCAGTCGTAAAAACGAATGTTTTTGTTGACTACACAGGAACTATCTATCTGCAGGTTATAAATAATCTAGTATTTATTACTTTTTGAATTTCTGGTTGTCATTTTGAAAAATAGTACGTGAATTGTTGTTCTACGTTTTTTCCCGTTTTGCAGTGAGTTACTCTCGTGTCACCTATTTTAATTATTTTCCAATTTGATCAATAAATTCACCTAAAACACATCTCTGAGCAAATATGTTATAGTTGCATGTAGTTGAATTATTATTAATTAGTTTATTTTATAATTTTAAAATATATTAACAAATATTGATAATGTAAAATTATGATATTTAATTATTGAAAATTATATTTACATAATTCTGCAACCGCAATATTTTCCTGCACAATATGAATATTAAACAAATATTACTTTGTTTTACACTGCATAATTTAAACCACTAATTTTTCACAAATATACCACGATCATGGAATACATGATACAAGATTTTCAATAACGAGAATATAAATTATATCTAAATTTCTTTAATACCATGTACATTTTTAATGGAATATTTTAAATTATCGCAAAATACTTAATGACGGGAAAAAATTATCAATTGTTAGAAAGACAACACACGTCTACTAAAAGAGGTGAAAGAAAAATTTAAAACGTGCGTTAACATAACGAACAATACTTATTATATATTATAGATCACTATTCGGCCGGATAGTAAAAATGTAACCGGATATCGGATAGTAATCGGATATGCGTCCCATCACTGATACTTCCCTACCGGATACTGTATTTAGTATTTAATTTACTTTCTCCTTATCAACTGTTATTACCTTTTAATATGAAATATTTATTGATAATTCCACTCCTGTATAAAGTAAGCCATAAACAAAACACAATATTATCGTTTTGACAGCGAATAAAAAGGAAGGTAACTTTTGCAAGTGATAAAACCTTATTTACTTTTTCTTAGCAACCAAACAAAACACTAAAATGTCATTTGCTTCATATTTCTAATTATTGTTAGCGAAATGATTAAAATTTGGGAATATTTGTGAAGATGAACCTAAAGAGTCGTTAAATTATCTCGTTGAATTACACTCGAGCATTTTATTTCCTCCGAATAAATTTTTGTTTGACATCCCAACTTTGTCACCTGGCAGCAATTTGTCTCGAAAAATTGTTTAAAATAATCACTTCAGCTACGGTGTAGTGATTTTATTTTTCTTTACAAATTACTAGACAACAAAGTTGAAGAAATTTTTGTGGCAAAATAAAAAGCTCTTGTATAATTACAGTTGATAATTATAAACAGCATAATACGTTACTTACTTATAATTCATTAATTACGAACATCGAAACCTTCCATAATATGCAAATTATCAAGTACCTAATTGATAAATAATTATTGTTATATTAATAGCTATAATGTTTTAGTTGTTTATTTGTAATTCGAGCTAAAATTTGGGCACTCATAATAACACAATTACGTCAACATTTTTATAAAGTTTATATTTCCAACAACAACCCCCCCCCCCCCCCCCCCTCAAATGTTTCATGTTCTGGCGGTATTTAGCCTCATCTCGCGCTTAGCCGCAGGTAGCGTAAGTTACGCAACTTCGTGCGGGATTAAATTTGTGAGATCGGCAGCAGGAGCAGGCTCGGCAGGGAATCCAGCAGGCGGTGCCGCGCCAGCCTTCCTGCTGCACGCGGTGTTTATGAAGGAAAGTTCCACAGAAAGCGAGCTTTGCATGTAAGATGCCTAATAAGTTTACCGTCTGCCCGTTACTGAGTGATATATTGACGCAGGATGAGGATTATTGAGACATTAACAATGGGGGGATTAAGTGAATATTGATGTTACGAATAACTTTTTTTGTATTATGGACTATTACAAACTGAATTCAAAAAAAGATAAATATTTTATGATATTGATACAGTGAAAAAAAAACTACAGTTGAAATTATTTTGATTTCGATACAACTCCAATCGTATTAACGTCTGTAAGACGTACATCTTGTTACTGTCTTATAGACGTCATAAGAAGACTAGTATTGGTCGAATTTTAGACGTCCTATGCGGTAGTCTTCATGTCGTCATTATGTTGTCCAGTTTTAAATTTCTCGCTTACAATATATAGGAGTCCTATATTTTTCTCAAAATTTTTCTTGGTTATGCGCTAGCAAAAACGAAACAGCACTGAACGTCTATAAATAAATGACATCTGTCAGGAAATGCGCGAAAGTTTGAATGGTTAGCAGTAGACCACCGATTAGTGATTACTAGTAGATAGATTTTAGATGTGATCAGAAAAGCGACGAAAGTGCGATATGCGATGTATAACCAAGAAAAATTTATTTTATGCGAATTGTTGTCAGATTCCCCTTCTGCAGAAGTTGAAAGTGCAACAATATTGTTAACAAATAGTATTTTGAGCTTTCCACTACGTTCGTAACTAGTAGCAAAAATATCTAGCGCCAAAATCGGCGCTAGGTCTGGTAGCTAGCAAGCCAAAAATTATGACGTCATTAATGACATCACATCCTGTTTGCTAGCTAAATTTGACATTTAAATTTTCTTTCTCTTTAATTTGATCGTGATGTACGTTGCATGAAATCTTTGACAAGATACTTGCACAAGAACTGAATACAAGAACACAAGACTGAATACTTGTATAGTGTAAAATGAGCTTAATAAATCCCCCCAGCAACAAATAATTTCTTCCAGTTTCCGCCTCCTTGGATAATCAGATTTCCACCCTCGATGTTTACCTCTGGTGGTTGGTTTCCGTTTGACATATTTGCAAATTGCAGCATGATATCAATTTAATAAACATGAGTAGCTGGCGTGACGTGGTAGTACTAGGTACACAGACTTGTAGCTTACGCTTGCATACCCGTGTACTGATGTAGGTCTAACGGTTTGACACATTATTCAAACCGTGTCTCTACATTAGTTAGTTTAAGTAAATCAACCAGTAGCGTTAAATCACGCCGCGAACCGAGAGGATGTTATTGTTGATTTCTCAGAAATTCACCGAGTTTACGGCGATAAATCAAATCAGAGGAAACTCAAATTCTTACATTGTTAAGATTAAGAACATTTATCGTCGTTGATACTGCAATATGTGTCAAAATATTACAATTTAGGCTTTTGGCACCGTAGTAATCAGAATAACTATATCTGGCTTACTGTTCGTTACTGCAAAAGGTAATATTTTTGTTAGACCAATAAGAAAGGTAGAAATCTGACACAGTCAATAAGACCAATGTCGAAGACCTATGAAATTGTATACAACAATTTATCGTATGTCTTGAAAATATATATTTGACATACGACATACTGCAGTATCAACGACGTTATTTTTATGATGATAATTCCACTCCTATATAAAATAAGCCATAAACAAAAAAACACAACTTTATCGCTTTATCGGATAAAAAGGAAGGTAACTTTTTGCAAGTGATAAAACCTTATTTACCTTTTTCTTAGCAACCAAATAATAAACAAAACACTACAATGTCATTTGCTTCATATTTCTAATATTTGTCAGTGAAATCATTAGATTTTGGGAATATTTGTGAAGAACCAAAGCAGTCGTTAAATTATCTCGTTGAATGGTTGAATTACACTCCAGCATTTTATTTCCTCCGAATAAATTTCTGTTTGACATCTCAACCTTGTCACCTGACAGCAATTAGACTCGAAAAATTGTTTTAAAATAAAATCACTCCATCTACGGTGTCGTGATTTTATTAAACAATTTTTCTATTCAAATTGTTAGGCAACAAGGTTTCTATATAACAGAAATTTAGTCGGCGAAATGAAAAGCTCTTGTGTAATTAAAGTTGATAATTCCATTCCTGTTTTCACACTCGAAAATTTATACCCATCACAATATATCTCTTATAGAATATGAGGCGGGAGATAATTTTTTTTAGAGTAATGAGTGACTATGTTTTAAATTTCCAGAAAATTATATACAATTCTCTCGTTCCACCTTCAGTTCTATTACTATAGCAGCAATTTGAAATGAATAAACAGTAGGTAGCTTGGCAGTTTTTCCTCTCGACTGAAAATCTAATCCATATCTTTGTGTGGGTTATGTGCGATGCTGACCACCAGTGACCACTGACCACTGTTTTGTGATTGTTGGTAAATAGTTCAAAGCACAGCTCGCGGGATAATCCATACATACATGCTTATTTATTTACAAGGTGAACCCTGTGTGAAACTGCTACAGTTGGGGTTCACCGTAGCTCCAGGCATTCAAAGAAGTTTTATTTAGATGTTGATTTGTTTTTGCTTTGAGATGATAATACAGGATTGTAAAGGACTTCAAACTGTGAGGGTTTTAATATCAAGGTTGTGATTATTGTTTGAATGAGGTTTGTTGTTAACAAAGGCTTTGGAGGGTTTTCATTTTGATGGTGCTAATTTTAATTTATTTCAACTACTAGTAGGTATTTAGTAACGACTGGTCTTTTGCTACTAAATAATAAATTTTATTATCACATCAAACAATATTTTCCAACATAAGTTTTCAAGAAATTAATATTCAAATAAAATGTTTATTCGCCAGAAGTATTTTATTACATAAGATATAAATAATTCCAATAATTTTATTTTAGTATCTATTCGTCTCAGAATTTTTGTTAATTTCCAAGGAAATGATGCGTTTAAAAAAAATTTCTCAGCACAAAATTATTTTTTGATGCTCATTCACATATTATTTGAGATGACTAGATGATTAAATTTTCATTTGCAATTATTGTAAATTAATTTTGACAATGCCTACTTAATAATTTAACATGGCAAACATTTATCCATTTAATTATTTCAAATTTAATTATAACCTAGTTCATGATTAATAATAAAACATATTTCGCATTACTATTAAAATGTTGTTTCTGATTAAACATCTAACAATAAAATATTATTTATTGTCATTGGTCATGAAGACCGTTATATTTGCACTGAATTTTTTTGTTTAGCTTTAACTTGAAATCTATAAAAATTTAATCTAAGTCGAATATATTGATATTAGGTATATTAAATCTTATTGGAACAAATAACTTATATTGTTTGCTTGCGGTGTGTGTAGGTATTTTATTAATACATTTACTTGTTACTCACTTGTAAATGCCATGTAATCAATCTCTTCATTTCATTACCTTTGATAATGAATATGTTTCCAAGTTATTGACCTGTAAAATTGACAGCTGACTTGTAAAATTTGTAGTAGGTAGCTGTTCACATGTTCATAATAAACGATACTTCCAAGGCTTACGAGAAATCATTTTAAACAATAATTTTGCCAGAAAACTTGTGTGTAAATGACAGAATTTGATTATAACTTTTTAATGTCTATATTGGTTTACAAATGAGTATCAAGTAAAGTGTTGTACAATACACGCAAGGTAACTGTTTTACTGCTTCAAGGGGGTGACAGGTTCGCCGGTCATTTCCTTCTTTCAGCAGAAAAACTGTTTTGCTTGCTAGTAATGTATCTAATATTACCTATATAAAGTTTAAATTATTGTATACTAGTAATCTTTCCTTTTCCCCTAATTGTAATTTTACTGAATTTTATCCTTAACGTGGGTCGATACTTAAACGCTGGATTTTACTGTGCGACTTGTTACACATAAATAAACAAAGGATACAATTATTAATTTAAATGAATAAATAAATTCTTTATGAAATATTTAATTTAGAAAATTAAAATACAAATGGTTTTCAAACAAATGATATTTTTAAATAACTAAATGTTGTTCTCAAGTACGTCTAATGCCACTTTTTTAAATTTTTTGTTTTAAATATGTTATAAAATACGTATAAAAAACTCACAAAATAGCTAAAATTGATGTTTAGCCATAAATTAAAAAAATAGAGTACAAATATGAAAAAAGTGACATTAGACGTATTTGGAGACAACCTTTACCTATTCAAAAATGTATTTGTTATTCAAAAAATGTGAATTTTTACTTCAATTTTAAGGAAAAACTAAAAATACTTTTCAGCATTATTACCCCTTTAAATATTTAGAACTCTTCCCAATCTTTATTATTGTTCATAACTTTGATGCATTTTGAATATTATCAGACATTCCCATAGATAATTAATTCCTAGTCATCAATTTCCCAATATAGCGAATGATATCAATTTGCTTACATTCCAAGACGCTGACAGATCCTCCACTCGTTCAATAAACAATATGGCAGGCCTGGGACAAGGGATAACATGCTGATTATTGAACTAGTTGGGCTAGAGCTCCGTGCTCTCCCCGTGACCTGCGATGTTGACTCAGCCAGGACGCGGGTTGAATTGTACGCAAATAAACGAGACGGCGGCGACCCTGCTTTGAGCCCAAGATGAATTGCACTGACACGGGAAGATTTACTTCCCGAGCGCCCGATTTGCGTAAATAGAAACGGTCAATATTTGGCGGATAGTTTTTGATGATAAATAACACTCTCCAAGGGGCTGATAAATTCGGATTGTCACCTTGAGTTTAATAAATGTTATTCCGTTTCCGTTGCATAACAATTCAAGCTTCACTTACATAAACATTTAGTTTAAAGATTTATATTTATGTTTACGTTTAAGAAAGTTTGAATACATCTAATTAAATACAAGCATTCATAGTGCTTGAAAGTGGGACGTGTGAATGCTCATATTTAGTTATATGAATTTAACCTTTCTTAAATATAAACATTAAAACTAAATACTGTGTACGAGGCTGAAGTGTTTATAATTTTTAATGTTCAATAAAAATTATTAAATATCTTTTATATATAATAGGTAGGTACTTACATATCATAGGTATAGTAGAGACAACGAATCAGACGAGGTGGGGATTCAAAACAAATGGCCTTTAAACGGTTATGAAACTATGACTATGATCTATTTCGTCGTCAACGAATGTTTTTACATGTGAAATTTTTGAAGAAATATAAGGTTGAGCCGAAAATTGAGATATGATGAGGAACCTGGAGTTGGCTAATGGATCTCTTTATTAATCAACAATCAAACACAGTTAATTATTATTCGTATAATTTTTAAGAAATGGACGTTTCGGGCCCAATGACGCCCTTCATGCCTTCATCAGCAAATAACAAAATTGAAGTTACGGTAAGGTTGTTTATAATTAATTGAACATCGTTATTAAAGTAAAGTGAAGCGACATAATATTTCTAACAAGTAGTCGATCACTAAAACCGCATGTGTCGCACAATAAGCAAAATGCATATTGGAAATGTAACAACAAAGTGATTGCAACTAACCAGAACGTTCAATTTTATGTATTTAAAAAATTATTTTCTTTTCATGGTCAGTAAGTCGAATTCTTTATGCCATTTAATATGTGCACCCTATACTATTTATATTCATATCTCATTTAAACATATCTGTCGGGGAACGGGGAAGTAGTTCCGTGGTTCAAGTCACTCGGATGTGAGTGATTGTCGTTAAATTGTAATCATCTTGCAATTTAATCGCACTCGTCTGCTTCAAGCTGGCCACTTGATCGTCTTAAATGTAGTCCTCATTGCAAAAAGAATCTTTCCATTGCCATTTTGAAATTCAACAATCTTTGCACGGATTGAGATACAATCTGCACCAAGACGCATCGGCCAAAATGGTTGGATTCTACTAAAGACAAAACATTTTATACTCAACAATAAACTTAAAACTCTCATTTCCATCTCTCCACCACAACCTTCCCTAACTCATCGCATTTTACCCTCCTCTCGGCACACCATCCTCATGGGACCTGGTGCTTCCAAGCCCAGCGTGTTCACCAGGCTCTGTGTCGGTGTAACACGCGGCCCTAACTTCATCGACGCCTAGTGGCTGAGCGCAAGTCCTCCGGGATGTAACTGCCACAGCAAGAGGGAAAAGAGAAACAGAAGACTGCGGAGGGAGGATGTTTGTAGGTAATAGGGTTACGAGGTTAGGCGGTTAGGGAGGTAAGGTTTCGTTCCGGGAGTATTTGTACGTTTTCGTTTGAATTTTGGAAATTCGATTTCGATGTTTTTAGGGTTATTACTACTTGCGCATAAAGAAGAGGCCAATCTTTGTAAAATTTTAAACTAGTTTTAAAAAATTTGTACAGTTCTCTTATTTTCTCGATGCATCTAATATGATCCATCATATACCATCAATTTTTGATTCCTACAATCTGTGATCCTTTCTCAACTCCCAACTATAATAATCGTAGTCTTGCGATTATTACAATGTCAGCATTCGTGAGGTTTCTAAATTTTGATAATGGTTGTTCTTCTATCTAACCCTCTTAAGAAAGCCACTAGTCGATACCCGACTAGTTGTCAAGTAAATGGGGGTTTCCACGATTTTTTTTTTATAATGTTAATCTATACATTAAAATGTTAGACCCGTATTTTTTCTTTTTGTCAAAAAGATGCTAATAAGCCAGAAAAAAATCATAAAATTTTTTAAAAATAGGTGCCGCAAAAAACGATGCCTTGTGACGGAGTGACGTCACCGGCCCTGGGAACATACGTTTACCGCGCTGACAAGGACCGAATACGATACGTAGATCTTACCTTAAGAACAACACAGGTCCGTCATCCATTCCGTAGCCAAAACGACAAAAAACGATCGTACACGAACAATTTTACTCACGGGTTGGTTTTAATGTTGTCTACGTCATATATGGCTCATTTCATTTTAATGCATATTTCAAAAGAGTTACATTTTCATTTCGATAAAAAGGTAGTAAATCTATCAAAATTTACAATTATTATCACTTTCTTATAACTTGTGCTGAAAATAAGTATTTATTTAAAAGCCGTACCTACGCTTAGAAACCCCCATTTTATCCCAACTTGCAATGGTGACAAGAGTAAATACCGATCCGAGTGAAGCCCTTGAAAATTTCATACCCGAATTCGAACCCACGACCTTTGTTTGATAAAGTGGTCAACTTACATACAAAGGTACATCCATTTCCTTTTACTCAACTTGAATGTAGCACTGTTACATAATTATAATATATAGATAGGTATTATAATAATACCGTGTGGCGTGTGTGCGGTTAGGTTACTACCCGTTAACTCGCGGGTACTTCTGGTTTTTAGAGCAGAGTATTTAAAAACATTGTAATTGTAAAAGAAACACATAACTAGAAGTTAGGTTATAACAGCCATCTGTCACACTGATGTTTAAAAACAATGAAATGTTTCACTGCAGCCAACATGCCATAAAATTTTAGTTGTAAAATTGTGAAATTGTAGAAAAAGAAAGTATAAAACATAATAATTGTAAAATAATAGTTTATAGTACATCACTAAAAAACCAGAATTTTCAATAAAATAATAAAACTTACAATTTTTAAAATATTTCATCGTAAAATGACACTAGTGATAACACTGCTTACTTTCCTCTAGAGAGGGAAAACTTACTTTCTTCGCGAGAAGAAAATTGTGTCGTTTGTGAAAAAAGGAAATTTTGTGGATTTGTGTATTGGTATAGACCAGGATCTAGAAACGGTTATAACGGTGTGCTTATATTTGTATAAATTCCGCAGAAAGCAATTTTATAAACGTTGACATGTATTTATGCATGTATGTAATTCTCTATCAAATCTAGCAGAGTAAAATCTTGCAAATTGCGATGAGAACGACTCACGAAGTCTAAAGTGCGAGATCACGCTCGGCGGATCTCCTCAGACGCATATGTCTCGAGGAAGTTTTACATATTTTACACAAATTTATTCACAGTGAAGTCACAAACCACAACAAGTACTTGGAGCCTGCGAGGCGCGACAACAACTAAACTTTGTCACACATATGATAACTTGTACGTAAGATGGAAAACATATGTAGATACAATGCACTTTCCAGCGAATCTGTTTTGAATTGCAAGTGTGTTACGAGCTACTTTCAGAGGAAGGGGAGTAATCACTCGTTTACTTGTTTTGTTTCGGGTAATAAAATTATATAGTTGAGAGGAATCTGCCGTCCAAAGATTTTATATAAAAATGTACGTGAACAATGGAGCAGTAGTTTTTGAAGATAAGTACCTATAAATATGAGCTGCGAAAGGTTCTTATTAAGCACAATAACTTATTTTTTATTTGGAGAAGGTGGCAGAAATTCGTACAGTGAGTAATAAATTTTTCGCCAACCGTACGCATTTGAACCTATTATGTTATTGTTTCTTGTAAAAAAATCTGATGTGGCCAGCACAAGACCTTCCGCCATACTTACTCTACTCTTTTTGCTTATACTTTATACAAATATATTAATTACAGGTACTACTCACAAATATATTTTAGTCATTTTATTTAAACTGCAGAAGAAGATATAAACGATATTTTACTGTTATCACTGTCACTGTCATGTCATAATCATTTAAATTTTACGAGTAACAAATGTTAAACGATCATGGGCTACAAGATACCGAAATACGTAATTATAAGTACATACTTTAATTATTCTTAAATTGTACCAGATACAGATACAGAAAAATTTATAAGATATCAATTGTAATATTTCATTTAAAATTAAAAAATTGTCTTAAATTAATTATTTATCGAAAGTACTACTTCCGGTTTGTAGATTGAAACCAAAATTATATAAGATTATTAAGATTCGTATTAAAACCTTAGATATAAAGTTTGATATTTTCGTTGTTATCGTTTCCGAGAAAATTTTAACACACGGCGTAACGAACGCACACACGCACGCACGCATTCACACACGCACGCACACATGCTCACCAAAAACTCACACTCGAAAATTTTGACCCGTCACAATAGAATACAAGGCGAGAGGTAAAAGGACAAAAGGAGGCCATTTAGGGATCACTACATCAACTTTACAAAAAATAAATCAATTTATTTGAGCATTTGCAGAGAAAATACAATGATTACCAGAATATATGAATTTATATTTAACGTCTGACACATTGTCCAACTTAAATCCATTTATACAGGCAGTTTCATAAATTCGAGTACATACACTCTAAAAAATGCATGCGTGTAAATTAAACTTGTGCCTTTGGTTAAAAATTTAGTGTTAATTTTTACACTAAAAACTCGTTAAAACAACACTACATTTTACACTACGCATGTGGTAAAAGTACACTAAGAATTAGTGTAATATTTTACACTAGATATGGAACTTTTCACAATAATAGTGCGAAAGTAATTATTTCAGTGTGATATTTCTGAAGATAGTGTAATATTACCGTTATAAAACATTAGAGTAACACGTTCAGTGTAAAAATACCCTTCAACGTTCTGGTCACGTTGTTCATGTACAGAGTTGGTATACAGATCAGACGTAGTGGCGTGGGTTAGTATATTGTGTTGTTTGTGTTTAGTTTTTATACGTTTCATTTGGTTTTAGTGTTTGATCTTTTTGCTATACTTTCATATTTTGGAATGGTGCATAAACCTAATTATTGTGACTGCACGTGAAGATATTTTAATGTGGATGTGACTATTTTACCCGCGCCCATGTTTGCTTCAGTTGAGATGTTACCAGCTACAATACGAAGATCCAAAATACCTAAAGAATCTTTTGGGAAAAGCCGGAAAAATAATTCTTTTTAAACTAGTAAGTTATAAAATTCATGTTATTTAATTAATTTATTTATTTTGAATACATATTTTACAGAATAATTTATCAAATTAGAAAAGGATATACTAAAAAAACAACCAATCAACCATTTCTAATCGCAGAAGGATCGATTCCCGGAGCTATACCTAACAAACTATTTTCTTGTCATCGACGAGTCATCGATAATACAACACCGATCCCATGTGTGAAGCAATGTAATCCAGCAAAAGCGATCATAACCTTATTTCAATCCTATTACGTATTTCAATTATTATACATATTTCTATAAACTATACATAATATGTCTACTGTATATTGTAGGTACCTAACCTAATGTATACTTAATCTGGATGTAATATTAAATTTATAATATATTTTGCATCAAATCCTACTTTTTATTTTACCCTATTTTAACACTATATAGTAACACTAATATTTTACACTAAAATTTTTACACTCTCAACGTGTAACTTTTAACCGTTTGTGCTTTCGTTAAAGTACACTAAAATTAACCATTCTTGGAAAAGTAAAAGTTAACACTAAATATTCTGTCCTCGATGGTACACTATTTTTGGTTAGTTTAGTGTTAAATTTAACACTATATTTTTTAGAGTGTACGTTAAAGGTAGTATATGTTGTTTGACATGCTGATTACGAATCAAAAAGAATGTTTTTAAAATTCGAAAAATTAAGGGTAGTTTACCTGCAGCATTTTTATAGTACTGCACTGGATTCGTTTTCCTATTAAATACAAACAATAGTCAATAGAAATAGGTAATCAACATGTTAAATTACATAATACTAGTAAAATAAACAAACAAAATTTAATTATTTTTAATGAAACAATAATTACTTCACCAAGTGGCAGTGGCAACGAAAAATTTTTGACTGGGAAACATGGAAATTAATTTTGCGATTAAAAAAAAATCTTTTTGATTCGTAATCAGCATATCAAACAACACATACCCTTAACGAATGTATCTGAAGTTATGAAACACCCTGTATAAGTACATCCAGAATAGAACAATACGCAATTTTTGTACAAACCACTTGAAATTCAACCCTGCGAACATGAATATCAAATAAATTATCATCAATTTCCCTTAGATAATTCGTAATAACCCTTAATACATCCCGTGGGAGCGGTAGGTCACGAATCCGGCAATCCCACCTTTCCTAACCTCTAATTCGCATTTCCTCTCTACGCACCACGAACAGAACTTTCCGCCATAGTTATAAATTTACAATTTCACGTTCCGTGTTGGGGTTTAGCCGAAGCCACTCGAACTTTCCCCGCGGAAAGTATTCGTCAACTTCTTAATTACCAAGTATTTAGTGCCCCGCGACGTAAATTCGAAAGATCTGTGTAATGTGAGACGTAAGATTTCAAACAAGTTGATGTTT
Source organism: Agonum fuliginosum (assembly GCA_947534325.1). NCBI lineage: Eukaryota > Metazoa > Arthropoda > Insecta > Coleoptera > Carabidae > Agonum > Agonum fuliginosum. The sequence goes on along the minus strand of OX384034.1, from coordinate 2,421,472 downwards.
ACGATGAGCGAGGTGATTTTGAGGCTCTTTTGAGTTGAGATCAACAACATTATTTACAGGTCGGTGTTTTTCAAATAACATTGATCCATTTTTGGTATGCATAAAGCCCTGTTCACACAAGAATTCTTTGAAGATTCTATTCTGCTTTTGAATTTAAAAATATTGCTTTTCAAATAACGGTCCGCAATATTCAATTTACAATTTCAATTTCTGGAGGTCGGATAACTCAAATACGAATTACCTAAAAATGTTGATATTTGGTATTTTACATTTGTATACAAATTGGAAGAGCCCATTAGATTTTGGTACAAATATCTTCCCCTGAAGTGATATTGAAAATATTAATTGTCAAAAATTTCGATAAATTTGGATAATTATAGTATTTATTTGTAATAAGAATAAGAGGAAAAGTTACTTGCAATTTACGTTATAAAAAAATGTCTTTATCTGGTATATAGCAATAAAGAACTGCAGTAAAATTTAAAAATAGTTATTTACTTTACAAGTGGGCAAAGTAAGGAATTACCCACGAGGGAAATCTTAACTCACGAGGCCGAAGGCTGAGTGAGATAATTTTCTCGAGTGGGTCATTCCTTTTTGCCCACGTGTGAAGTATAACGTTTTATCCAACACCTCTTAATAACTGCTTAAATATTTTAAAAATATTAAGTTTCAACCTAAAACATCGTTTCTATGGTGACTTCCAACAAGCAAAGTAACAATTTACCCACAAATGGGTATAATTTTAAAAATATTAAGTTACAACCTAAAACATCGTTTCTATGGTGACTTCCAACAAGCAAAGTAACAATTTACCCACAAGTGGGTATAATTTTAAAAATATTAAGTTTCAACCTAAAACATCGTTTCTATGGTGACTTCCAACAAGCAAAGTAACAATTTACCCACAAGTGGGTATAATTTTGATCAAAGCCACTTGTGGGTAATTTTTTACTTTGCTTGTTTAAAATCACCATAGTTCTGATTCTTCTATTAAGAGGTGTTGGATAAATACATTTATCAGATAAAACGTTGAAATCTTGTAATCCATGTTCGGTTGATTTTTGTTTCTGCGTAAAAAATATTGACAGGTGAGACGGGTGACAAGTTGACATACTAGCTCCATAAGTAAGATATTAAATGTAGTAATTGAACGGAGGATGGCTTCAACACAGAAGAGTTTTCCTGTGAATGAATCTTTTGGTTCAGGTGATGCAAATTTCTGTGTTTGAATATTTTAGATTTTTATTTGTATATTTACCGGATTGTACGTATACATTTATGTTTATAAGTCTATGGCGGAAAGTTGTGTGCTGGCCACATCAGATTTTTTACTATTATAAACAAGAACATATAACTCGTTTTTTGTTTATAGCGTGTTAATAAGAGCATTGACTTCTGTGATAGATGAGTACTACTAAAATTGCAATAAAATGGTTTATTTTTGTCGACTCACCTACAACCATCATGTGCTGGGAGACTACTTTGGTGGAGAAGGAAGGCGCGTCAGTCGTAACTTCGCAGCTGAAGTTGCCTGACAGGCTGAAGCCAACGTTTCGCAAAACTACTTGGCTGGCATTTGATAGGCTTACCTGTAAACACACAAACAAGATATAAGATATTCCATACGGCAGTTTATACTAGGCATAGCAAGTCTGGCTCCCATGGTTCAAATTATCGATAATTTGTTGTCGATGCCGGTAACTTTATGTTAGAAATTATGTTAGATAAATTTCCATTCAAAAGTTGTTTGGAATGTAGTAGTTTGTGAGAAAAATTATGGATAATTATTTTCGTAGTGGGATCCAACGATCCAAGCTTAAAAATAATGTATCTGTCTAAAGCCCTGTTTCTTTGAAGGATTCTTTAAGATTCTACCAAGATTCTGAATCCTGAAAAAGAAGAACTTTTTCTTTCTATTGAGAATTATCTGTTAAATTGCGGTGTCGCTAAGTTGAATCTTCAATGAGTCTTGGAAAAGAATAATTTATAATTTATTGGTTGCTTCAAAACCATGTAATTGTCACCTGAAAGAAGAAAACTTCTTCTTTTCAGGATTCAGAATAATTATTTTGTTATTTATGATAAAAAGATAAAAAGTAAAACAATATTTAGCGTTTAGTCAGGTCGGAATAAATTTTTTAATAAATTAGGTTACTTAGCAATGGCCTTGTTATAAGCCGCAAAATTCTATTTTGCGGCCTGGGACTTTAAAATTTTATTTTGTGGCCTATAAATAGTCTGAAAAATGTCACTTTATGTCACGGTATGAAATCAAATTAAATTAAACAAAACAGAATTCAGCTGCATTATACATAAAAAAGAACTGGATAGCTGGCTTAAAGTTTAAATTTATTTTTATTGACGACGTTTCGGCTATGGAATATAGCCATCTTCAGGTCTGTATAAATCTTTGGTTTACAACAATTATTTAAAATTAATACAGTTTTAATTACTTAAAATTACATTTCGACATGTTGGCCAGTCGCTGACAATATCGTTTTAGATTTTTTAGTTTAAAGGTATACCGTTTATTTGGTTTTTATTCGTCATATAATGTCCGAGTTATTAATTAATTAGTTAATTAATTTTGAACGAAATCTGTCAAATTACGTAGATATACTCGGATTTTTATATAAAAAGGATTCCAATTTACAAACATTCAACGCATCAAGCTAGTGCAGTTGAATTAAAACACAAGACACATTATTTTATAACGATATAGATTTACAGGGTTGTTCACGTAGTCTACGCAACGTAGATTACGTGTAATTTTACGCGTAAACAAATACGTAATCTACGCATGCAGTTTCTATGTAAATAATAAAATAGTGTAGACAATGTAGACAAAGAACAAATATCACCGAAAACGAATAAAATTATAGGTTAGATTTTCTGAAAATTGAATTATTTACATACTTTACGCAAAGTCTACATTGTCTACATTTTACATAGTTTACGCAAACTTTACGTGTAGACGTAGAAAATAATACTTTACGCGTAGATGAACAACCCAAGATAATAGATTAAAACGAAATAGAATATAGAGACGTATGTGAATTATTTAAAATTGATTAGGACTTATTCATAGTTTTCATAGCTTTGGAATCCTCTTTCTATAAAAATACCTTTTCTTGGGTTTTAAATAACAAGTAAATTTTTCTTTAAAATACAATCCATGACAAATGTATATAGGTACACGGTAGTAATTCTGAATTATGATACGAATTTTATAAATCAAGAAAAACAAGGTAATTATAATTAATATATTAATTAATAATGGTAGATAACCTATAAAAAACATACGTGTCCATAATATGCATTCTATTCATATTTTATTTTGTGTGTAAAAAATTGCACAGCAAACTACAATGTACCCATGTCTGTTTTTGATATATTTGTTGATTTAGTTATTTTTTATTATTTTCTGTTTGGAACACATTTATTATGATTTAACGACTTTGATAAACAAAAACAAATTTGAAAAACGTCATTCCGATATTGATTCAGTGTTAGCATTTTCCATTTTTCACTGGATGCAATTTTAAACAGTCGTTAAAATTAAATAAGAACGCTTTTGTGAATAACAATCATTTAGATAAAGGCATGTCAATATTTAAAAAAGGTTTGTTTTACAATGTTTACCAAAGGTAAACATAAATCTTGGGAAGTTTTTCTTGTAGCCATATTTCACCGACATCATTTCCCGACTTTTCGTCGCTCCCAAACGACTCATTAACAACTTCCGGTGGTCGTATTAACCCATTTTCATCGAATTTTCCCATTTACACAAACTTCACGACGCGGGAGACGCCAGTGTATTTATTAAAAAAACTTTCACTAACACCTGCTCAAGAATGTTTGCAACTTTGCCAGTGGCGCACGTGCCCCCTCCCCCCTAAATCTCAGACTGACGTTAAGATTAATGGAGCAACAGCCCGGACGCCATAGGCGGCGCCAGTGGGGAGAAAAAGCGGAGAAAAGGGCGGAAAAGGTTGGCTTGCTGAACATCATCTTCGCATTACGGGGGACAAAATTATTGATGGCTGCAAAATGCAAGAATTGATGCCTACAGGTTTAGTAAGTCCCTTTTCTTTTGGGATATGTTCCAGAAAACGTGTATGAAAATTTAATTTAAGGTCTAAACACGGTTATGAGAAATGATGATGTGGAAAGTGGTTTGTTATTGTTATTGATGGTTTTTCCCGGCGAAAAATGTTTTTAAAAAATGATTTGTTATCATGAAAGAATTTATTTCTTTCGAACTAAAGCTCACTTACTTGCGAAATACATCTATTCAAAGCAAATTTGGAAATTTAGAGGTTAAACAATTTATACGTTCAAATATTTATAAAATGTATTAGATTTAAAAAAAATCTGACGTGGACACCACATGACTTCCTTGTACGCCTTGTTTGTTCATACTTTTCTTAATAACTAAAATGTAGAATAATATAAAAAATTCTTTTAACTTATTATACTAGTATACTCACAAATATATTTTAGTCATTTTATTTAAACTGCAGAAGAAGATATAAACGATATTTTACTATTGTCACTGCTACTGTCACTGTCAGGTCATAATCATTTAAATTTTACGTAGTAACAAATGTTAATCGATCATGGACTACAAGATACCGAAATATTAAATTATAAGTATATACTTTAATTATTCTTAAATGATAGAAGATACAGAAAAATTTATAAAATACCGATTGTAGATAATAATCACATAATCTTTCATTTAAAATAAAAAAAATTGCCTAAAATTAATTATTTATCAAATTTTTTTTTAAATTTACTACTTCCGGTTTGTAGATTGAAACCAAAAATAGGAGGTGCACAACTAGATGCTATAACAGTCCTAAATACAAAATTTCAGCTTTCTACGTCTAACCGTATTTGAGTTATGCGACACACATACGTCCGTCCGTCCGTACGTACGTACGTACGTACGTACGTACGTACGTACGTACGTACAGACGTCACGTCGAAACTAGTCATAATGGATTCAGAAAAGGTCAAAACGGATATTTCCGTCAAAATCTGAGAACCGAAATTTTTCGCGATTACAATACTTCCTTACTTCGTACAAGGAAGTAAAAATGTGATGTATAATGTAGGCTATAATTCAAGAGGATGAAAGTTTATGCACGAGCTATAAAGACAAATGTATAATCGTCCGTATTTATTGTAGCCATTATGTACGACGGTGCGAGTCAAAATACGAAGCTTTTTAAATAAAACATTTCTTTACAAATTTTAATTAAGAAGCTCGTCTACCTATTTTTCGAATTCCTAAAATACTCTCGATATTACCTTTTTTTCTCTAATTCACTCTCTTCCTCACTACTACGGCTGCCCAAACCCAGCTCGAGACTCGTACTTTGCCGCATCCTAGCTATGCAATGTCATTTTGAAGTTGAAAAATACTGTAAACATGGCTCCAGTATACCCATAATAACTTCTGTATTTTTTAAAGAAATTAAGTAAAACAAAAATTATTCGAAAAAGGAAAGTTAGCTGCAGGCTTCTTGCTTTTTATATTTTTTTCTCCATTTATTATGTAATAATGTCAAAAAACGTCATTTTTCAATATTTTTTACTTCAAATTCCTAGGCCAAAGACAAAGCATAAAAATTAGAGGCATTAAGACATCCATATGTAAAAGCATCATATATTTCAATTATTACAAAAGTAAACGTGGGAGGCGTAAACTTCTATAACGCTGTAAAATTTTAGGGTAGACGAACACCTTAATTGAAATATTAATCTAACCTCAAATTTGGATAGGATGACAGTGAAAGTTGTATTGAATAATGGACTCATATTACAATAGTGTTTAATTATGTATTCATAATACAATAGTGTGTCTTATGGAAGAGCTTATCTTATGGATGTTACCTACATAATTAATGTATAATGCAATGATCGTATAAATGAAAATAATAAGCAACAGAATATTTAGACAAATTTCTGAACGATACGTTTTCAACGAGGTGCAGAATTTTTCGTCTCGAACGGGATGTATTTTTAAAAGTTATTTTTAATAATATTACGTTTCTTTTTATGTTAAAAATATTTTAACAAGGAGAAACATCATTATCGAACAGTCAAAAAGGAGGATAATAATAAAAAAGTTTTATTTGTAAAGCTGCAAAAGTTGGTAATAGCTTTTCAGTTAAAGTGTGCTCTGAACACTGAACGGTCTCCAGGGTTTTAAGAAACCAATATTGTTTTAGATTCTCAAACTATTTTAATAATAAAATGATATTACCAAAGTTGTTTCTTAAGCAGCACAAAAATTGATCTAAACTTAATTTGAAATACGATACAGCAGTGTTTATTAGTCAGTTCGAAAATTTTCTTAGAGCTCAATATTGACAATAGAAGAAATTTACAGTAGATATAAAAAGTTGTTAAATTATAAATCAGTTTGTTTAAATATACCCACTAACCCACTCATAGAAACAAATATGTTGTTATCTACAACCTACACCCTGTTCACATAAGATTTTTTCATGCTTCTGAATCCTGGATAAAAAGAAATGTTATTAGAAATTCTTCTTTTTCAAGACTCAATAAAGATTCAATTTAGCGGCACCGCTATTTGACAGGCAATCCTCACCAGAATTTATTTTTTTCCAAATTAAGAGGCATGGATTAATTCTTGTGTGAACAGGGTTTAAAAAATTCATTTTAGGTAGTTTTCTTGTTCTTAAGAGGACAAACCTTATAAAATCCAGTATAAAATATACTAAAGCTCTGTTCCCACATGGAAACACAGAAGACACACATGCAACACACAGGCAACAAAAGCAAAATGAAGAATGTGTGGAACGTTTGTAGCCTCAAAATTGATTTTTTCTTTACTTACATAGAAGCCACAAAATAGCGGCGCCTCTATTTCACAAGCAGCACAGACAGTATTTTTTACTGTTGCGTGTGTGTCTTCTATGTGTCCATGTGTGAACAGGGCTTCACGTAGCAAGTGTTTTGTGGCCTAAGAATGGTAAAATTTTATTTAAAAAAGTACTATAGACTGAAATGTTCAATAAACAGTTGTGCATTTAAAAAAATTAAAATAAAAAAATTGTACCTATTTAATAAATGTCAAATTTATACAAACTTTACACGGTTATATTTCATGAAATAAATTTATTTTTAAAATTTTAAAACTGCACATCTTTAGATCCATTCTTCATCTATTAAATGGTTATAAAATCATGATTTTTAGTCAATAATAAACTGACAGTTTATTTGGTACGAAAATACTTTAACAGTATTTTCAACTTAAAAATGATAGCGCAGCTAGAAAGCGGAAAAGTACGAGTTGCGGGCTAGGTTTGGGCAGCCTCTAGCACGTAGCATTCCGGGCAGCCTAAATCCACGCCGCCTAAAATCCATAGCGTCTAATTTAATTTAACCTCCTCCACTAGTTCCACGCCGTATAAACTCGTGAGAAATACAACACACAGAACGAGTTTATACGTGGTGGGGTAAAATTAGACGTAGTGGATTTTATGTGGAGTGGAATTAGGTGGGGTGGGATTAGGCGTAATGGTATTAGGCGTTGTGGTATTAGGCGGAATGTACATTAGGCGTTGTGGAATTAGACGTTGTGGAATTAGGCGGCGTGGTTTGTCTAATGTGGTGGGGGTAAAATTAGACGTTATGGATTTTAGGCGACGTAGAATTAGGCCGCGTGGATTTTAGGCGACGTGGTTTTAGGCCGCCCGGCATGCACTCCACTAGCAGTGGTAAAGGGATTGGAATAGAAATAAAACTAAAATCGAGAATATTATGATTCCACTTACATCAACATGAATGCCAGCAAAGGGAAAGATCTTGTTGTTTGGTAACTCGCTGGGTGAATATCGGTAGAACTCGTGGCGTCCGCGATACCACTTGACGGAGTACAGCGGGGCATCCTCGAGGTCGTAGTGGCAGCGGAGGGTCGCGTGCGCACCACGTTGCACGGCTGGCGGGATCACCTCCAGGCTCACGTTCTTTAAACCACGGATGCCTGGAAATAAGAGAAGACGTTAGAGAAGTTTGATCTTTATACAATTATCTATGAAACATTTTGTCGAGGTTGTATCTAAACAAACATTTTAACATTAACCCAGCTTCATTTTGTATTTACTCCATGTTTATTACTCAATTGTGGGATTATTAGTATTTAATTCGTTCTTATTTTTGTTTTATTTTTTTACACACTTGTGAGTAAATTGTTAATTTGCTTGTTGGAAGTCACAATAACGATGTTTTAGGTTGGAACTTAATATTTTTTAAATATTTAAGGCGTACGGCTACCCTAAAATTTTACAGCGTTACAAAGGTGTACGCCTCCCACGTTTACTTTAATTATAATTGAAATATATGATGCTTTTACATATGAGTGTATTAACAAAGAATGTCTTAATACTTCTATATTTTTATTTTTTGTCTTTGGTCTAGGAATTTGAAGCAAAAAAATTTAAAAATTACGGTTTTTGCGGTTTTTTTGTCATTATTTGATACGATTTTTTTCGGTCACTATAAATGGCAAGAAAAATTTAAAAAGCAAGAAGCATGCAGCTAAGCTTCCTTTTTCGAATAATTTTTGTTTTACTTAATTGCTTTAAAAAATACAGAATTTATTATGGGAATACTGGAGCCATGTTTACAGTACTTTTCAACTTCAAAATGACATTACATAGCTAGAATGCGGAAAAGTTCGAGTTTTGGGCTGGTATCTGGAAGCCGTAGTAGTGGGGAAGAGGGTGAAATAAAAAAAATATAGAGAGTATTCTAGGAATTCGAAAAAAAGATAGACGAGCCTCTTAAGCAGTTATTAAAAAGTGTTGGATAAAACGTTATACTTCACACATGGGCAAAAAGGAATGATCCACTCGAGAAAATTATCTCACTCAGCCTTCGCCCTCCGCCCTCGTGAGTTAAGAGTTCCCTCGTGAGTTAAGATTTCCCTCGTGGGTAATTCCTTATTTTGCCCACTTGTAAAGAAAATAACTATTATATAAAAGTAATTTCAAGTTAAAAATTTAATTACATTATAAACCGAAACGTAGGTACCTGTTTTGAAATAATAAATGAAATTTAATTGTCTTACAACAAAGTAAAATAAAAACGTCTTAATAAGTAATAAGATATCTTTACAAATACAACTTTATAATGTAATATGAAGGTATCTCTCTTTCTGGAGAACTTTATTACAAAACGCGGTCTTCTGTTGATCTTTAAGATTTGGAATTCGCTGAAAATAAAAACCGTATTACCGTCTGAAACTCATTTCTCTAAGAATCTCTAATAAAAAACTAAGCTGACTAAGTCGTTTCCAATTGTGCCCATTTTGACGACAACGAATCTCGAAGCCGCAATGCGCAGTCCAATCTATACAGTTCGATATTAGACATCGATCGCGAGTACTTAATCTTCTTTGCTTGCTGAGCTCCTGATAACATTTGATATTTGACATTATTTGACGTCGGTAGGTACTGATACTTGGCTGAATTTTAAAGTCGCTGTAATTGAAATTCGCCATAATGGGCAATGGGGAATTTCTTTAATACTCTTTTCGTAAGAAGAGATTTACTATTTTTGAATTTCTTTTGCTGTCCTCATACTAGCGACAGATATTCAAAATTATTGATATATGAATAAAAAATTCTATGTTTTTACTGAAAGTCGATTGTCCAATGCCAAACATTGTTATTCTTTAATGGTTATAGACAATGTTGTAATAGATAACAATATTTTTTATCTAGATAAAGATAAAGATAACTTACTTTTTATTTATTTAGATAAGATAATAGATACTCATTGAAGAAATTATCTAGATAATGGGTAAAAGACAATTAATTATTATCTAGATAATTATTAGGTAATACAAAAAAATATAAATGACATGCGGTACCAGCTGGCGAGCCGGCAGCGTTGCAAGCTTGTGCGTTGTATGCTTGCACAGTTTGATTACATTTGAATTCGATTAAAATTACAAATGAAAAAATATTGGTTATAATTTTACTAAAATTATTATCTAGACGATATTTAAATAATAGATAAAGATAATTTGTAATTTTATCTAGATAAGAAGGTAATAGATAAATAATGTAGCAAAATAGGAGTAAAATAGGGGGTATGATAATAAAAGGAAGGAAGTTTACTTAAAGGAAAAGGGGATATCCAGTCGTGGCTTGAATTAGGAAGGGATGAATTAGGGAGCGGCACTAATCATGACATACTCTTACACACTTTACTTAAAAATATTTAAGTAAAACTTTAATAAAAACACACAAATTCCGAATATAAACGAATATAAAGTAATAAACTTATGACTTATCGTTTCAACTAACTTATTAATACGAATTTGTGCTAAAAATATTACTTAAATTTACGCATAAAAGCGTAATGTCCGTAGCAACGGGCTACATCTTGGACTTATCTCGAGCTCTGCTGTCGAAGAACTATCTGCAGACGCCCAAAAATCTATGGAACTTCTGGCCTAAAGGGTACAGGGGGGTGCAGATGACCTCTGAACTTTTGTATCTAAAAATACAGAGCGTAGCATATGCAAGTCATCTTGCTACAATAAGAAAAAATCTGACGTCGACACCACATGACTTCCTTGTACGCCTTGTGTGTTCATACTTTTCTTAATAACTAAAATGTAAAATAATATTAAAAATTCTTTTAACATATTATACTAGTATACTCACAAATATATTTTAGTCATTTTATTTAAACTGCAGAAGAAGATATAAAGCATATTTTACTATTGTCACTGTCATGTCATAATCATTTAAATTTTACGTAGTAACAAATGTTAATCGATCATGGACTACAAGATACCGAAATACTATAAATTATAAATATATACTTTAATTATTTTTAAATGATAGCAGATACAAAAATATTTATAAAATACCGATTTTAGGTAATAATCACATAATCTTTCATTTAAAATAAAAAAAATTGTCTAAAATTAAATATTTATCGAAATATTTTTAAAAAGTACTACTTCCGGTTTGTAGACTGAAACCAAAAATAGGAGGTGCACAACTAGATGCTATAACAGTCCTAAATACAAAATTTCAACTTTCTACGTCTAACCGTATTTGAGTTATGCGACACACATACGTCCGTCCGTACGTACGTACGTACGTACGTACAGACGTCACGTCGAAACTAGTCATAATGGATTCAGAAAAGGTCAAAACGGATATTTCCGTCAAAATCTGAGAACCGAAATTTTTCGCGATTACAATACTTCCTTACTTCGTACAAGGAAGTAAAAATACATCTAGATACGATAATAGATAAAAAATATTTTATCTAGATAATTTATCTAGATAAAATTATCTAGATAACGTGCCGAAACTCATTGTGGTCCGAGCGGCTGACGAGGTCGTGGGTTCGAATCCCACTGAAGAGCATGGACGTTGTGATCGTTATGACATTTAAATCGTATAATATGTTAATCTGATCGAATCTAATACATTGTTACTGGCTGATAGGCACAGAACCTAAAGCCATGGGGGTTTCCCCTTAAAAAAATATTATATAAATTGCAAATTGTTGCAAATAAGAAATGAAATCTCACGTTATCTGTCCCATAAATTATAAATATAAATCTGATTTAGAGAATTTTTTACGGTTTTGAAGTAGATATTTTTGCTAAGCTTGTATACTATCCTTAACCTGAATACCTTATCATTTTAGCATAACAATGTTCTGCGTTTGCAGTAAACATCCTGTGCTTATTTTTATCCGAACAATAAAAGACAGAGATTAACCTCTCGTCGAAATAAAATTTATGAATTCGAGTCAATCTTCGGGTTTATATCTCCATTGTCGCCATTCCGCGCAGTAAAAAGGAAAAAACAGCTCTGGATTTAAACCAGGACAAGGGAAAGAAGATAAAAGATAGGACACAGCCGCAGCAGAGAAATATGAAAACCTGGAAACGTAACTCTCTCATTAAGATACCGCCACGTCAGCGGTATTTCAAAACACCCTCTTTCACCAGCGGAATTTTGTACACAAACATAACAAAAAAAGTTTTCTATGGACTTCTTTCTGTTCCTCGTCTTTCTTTCATTTTTTCGTCCAATTACCCTCCGCCATTCACGGAAGAAGGATGCATTCTCAGTCTCAACGCTGAAGACTTTGCCTATTTATTACTCCGGGCCCTGAACTGGGCTGTGACGGAGGCTAGCACGTAATTTATTGCTGCTCGACTGCATAAAATAAATATAATGAATAATTTGAACGAAAAAGAGTTTATATGGAAATTTTTGTTGTTTATTTCTATACTTGAAAAATAATAGTGTAGTACTGCGGTTTGTTGATTATGGTTTGGAATCAATGGTAGTTTACTATGAAAGTGAAAAATTTAAGCAAACCTTGTAAACGAATAATTATTTTATAAACTTACTTATGAACTTTCAGAATAAAACATAAATTGCAATTTGTAATAACCTTTAATTTTCATATTTATGTATTATAAAAATTTGACCAATCGCTACAAGTTTACATAGTCGAAGGTCTCTGACCTGAAAGAAAATTTAAAATCATGTAATATCCTTAATATTTACAAAATTTATTAGAATAAAGTAACATCCATGGGCGTCAGTAGAATTTTTTATATAGGAGGGACATCAATAAAAAATAATTAAGGCCTATATAAATGATTATTATTTTATAACTTAGTCTAAAATATAACAAAATTTAGTGCTCATAAATTGATTCCAGGGCATTCCCTCCCTAGCGACACACATTTTAACATCCCGAACGTACATTTTACTTTGATATTTTAAATTTTGTTTAGATATTTTTGAGTATTATTCCAGTTTATCTGAACAAAAATCTCCGCTGTGTGGTTTACTCTCTAAGAACTTTCCAATAATATTCATGAGTACCTTACTGATGAGTTTACAGTATAAAATATAACCAAACAAGCGGTATAATAATACAGGCTATCAAAAAATGTAAAATTGAAGGGTGTAGTTATTGGACGCACTGATCATGAATCTAAAAGAATTATGTTGAAATTCGCAAATTACAAATAGGGACCAAGCAAATGAGACATTTTGTAAGTAAGGTAGATACCGTCAAATTAAATTTTTTCCTGTTTGTAAAATTATTATTCCATTATTGTAATTATGATTAATTACACTGCATAACTATTGTTTAACTTTTTTCGTACTATTTAAATGTGACAACCAGTGGTACCCAAAATGATATTGTTTTGCATACTAATCTGTTAATTTTACGAATTTCAACAAAATTCTTTTTGATTCATGATCGCGCGTCCAATACTTATACACGTACACACCCTTCAATTTTGTTACATAGGTTGGGCTACATCCTGATGCATTTCGATGTCTTGATTCTCAATCAAAAATTATTTAAATTACTTTTTCGACGAGAGAACTTTAATTAAAGTACATAATTTAATTGTTATTGAACGTTAATCACGTAGGTACAATATTTTCTTGTCGACAAATGACACTATAGGTTTTTACCTATCCATAATTTTGCTAATTTAAAAAAAAATCTGATTGAGAATCAAATTATCAAAGTGGCCTTTTTAACACCCTGTATATCTATACCGATGGCTCACAATATGTGAGGTCGCCATACCGAAGTTATATTACTGTTTACTTATTTAATTTTAATTTTCATATAAATATAAATGGTATAAGGAATACATTGTCGCTTTTGAATTCACCGCACTTAAAATTTTTCCATCGCCTGCCTGGCAAGCTATGATTTGCTCTACTCTACTCTATTTCCTTCTTCTCTTTCATCACAGTAAAACCTCCCCGGTGATTTTTGTTTTATGATCTTATCCGCGGCGTAACGCTAAACTTGAATTAGCGTCGACAAAATGGCGGCTCTTGGTGAACGGAATCGTTACTCACCGCTTCTACCACCGCCGCCGCCGGTTTCAATAAAGATTACACCCGGAATTAATTGGTTTTTTACCCCGAAAATCTCTTTCGAATGAGTTTACAACTCGACTAATTTTGCTATTCGGAAAAGTTGCGAAAAACGCGGAGTGGATAGTTTTGATTGCGAGAATTATAATTGAAATATATTTTCACAAATTTTTTTGAGGGAAATAATAAGGGTAAGTAATTTATTTGATTAAATTGAACGTTACTTCACTGTAGGAGTTAATTGGAAATAAAATGCTACTGGGGTGCACTCAGATATTTATTTTTCTCTACATCGACCGGTTTCGTCGCCTCATGTCTCTTCCTCAGTATTGAGAAATTAAATGTAAATGAACACTAATATAAACATTTTCCGAATAAATATCGCAACACAATTATTGTTAAAACTGAATAAATTGTTAAAACAAACCTGTTCGCACGAGGATTCTACCAAGTTTCTGAATTCTGGAAAAGAAGAAGTTTCACGATTCTGAATCTTGAAAAAAAATCCATGGTTTTAAAGCAAACAATAAATTATAAATTCTTCTTTTTCAAGACTCATTGAAGATTCGATTTAGCGACACCGCATTAGTGATGCGTCGTGACGAGACGAGACGAGATTTTTCACTTCTCGTCTCGTCTCGTCTCGAATTAGAAAATTTTGATCTCGTCTCGATTATTTCTCGTCTCGATTATTGTTATCTCGTCTCGATCTCGATCTCGTCTCGATTTCTCGACCATGTTTACTAAAAAAAATTTTCGCCGATTGACATTAAAAGTGCTATTTTTGACAGCTGACAGTCTGTGAAATGTCATTTTTAGTGCCTATATAGGTAATTAAATTATTTTTTTCAATACCTCCACCGAAAACGCCACCTTTCTTCTCTTATACTAGAGACGAAATGGAGGTATTTCTGACCGATCAGTACCTTGTCCACCTAGAAGGAAAAGTACTTTTCCTCCCGATTTATGCGGGATTCCAATTGACTTTTCCTCCCTAGGGAGTAAAAGTACTAACCGGTCGAAAATATTTCACTTTCATCCCTAATAATAAAATATTTAATCTAATAATTTTACATGGTCAATGCTAGTAAAATGATAGATCTATGTTGACAGGTTGACTTGACAATTTAATTGAGTTTGACTATGATAACAACAACAACAACAACAAAAAGGCGAATTGGTGGAAAAAAATTAAAAATTGTTGAATAAAGTAAATAATTTTAAAAATTCGAGAAATCTCGACGAAAATGTCGAGATTCGAGAATCTCGATATTGTAATCTCGTCTCGAATTTTTTTTACAAAAACCAGTCTCGTCTCGAAGAGACGAGAAATTCTCGTCTCGTCTGCATCACTACACCGCATTTTAACAGGTAATTCTCACTAGAAAGAAGAAAACTTCTTCTTTTCCAGGATTCAGAATTTTGGTAAAATCTTCAAAGAATCCTCGTGCGAACAAGGCTTTATGAAAATTAACTTATAATCTACGAGTATAATCGTAAAACAAAATTAATTCACAACATCGTGCATATTATTTTAATGGAATATTTATTTCCTGATCAAAGAACAAAAATCATTCTTTTAAAATTTGGAAATAAGGACTGTTTTTATAAGGAATACATGTTCGAAACTATTGAATTGAAGATTACATAATCGATATCTGTCTATGAATAGAATTAGATTAAATTTTAATGAATGGCAAGACAGTTAAATATTAAATAAATTTATGAATCAGCCTGTAGGTATACCTACTAAACTTTTATCCTTATCGTGAAACACTCTTCGTCAGATCATTACAAAATTTAGTATATTTGTTTTCTAAGTTTAAATTAAAATATTATTGATCCTTTGAATTACTTTTAAATACTGCAACTTATTACTTGCCTAAACGCAACTGAGTCTAGCGAAAAACCGAGCTAGACGACTTCTATATACACTATTTCAAGGTTGCCAAGCGGTTTCTGCCAAAAAATTTGCTAATAATCTGTCTCCGCTCGATCAATGTTGTTTACAAATTTAAAATTTCTAAGCTCGGCCATCTCTTACTTCGCGTATTGAAAGTGATCACGTATATTCGTAATTATTTGTTTAATTTGTATCATTATGAAAGTGTTGACTTGAGAACTAATTTAATTAGTTCGGTATTGTCAGGCAACGCAATAATAATTTGTTTTCAACTTGTAAACGATCAAACGATGACATAACCCTTACTGGTGCAAACACAATATTTATCAGTCAGTTCAAGTCTGTCGTTTGCCGTCATAGTGAGTGCTGTTTTTGCTGTGAAAATAAAATGACGTGACTGTATTCCCAAATGTTTATAAACATACTTTTCTATACGACTGTTATAGAATGTTATCATTCCTACATCATTTTCAATTATGGAATGGTTACATTTTATCACTTGTTACGGTTACGGAATGGATTCATTCCGTCACTGTGGCGAGTTAATAATAATTTAACTTTATTCAATGTTTTTGGTTGGTGAGTAGTTTTAAAAAACGTTTAGATTTATTAATTTATTAATTTTGTGTAGAATATTATTTTATAAATACATACATATATTCTTATTTCAATAATTTTAGGTTATGTTTTTAATGAAATTAAATTTATAGTCGTAGAGAAAGTATAGTCTGCAACACGTTTGGACTGGCTATTCCGCTCTCGTGGAACCGTGAAACTTGCCTACGGCTCGTCTCACAAACAGTCCACTCGAGCTGAATAAGCTTCATTCCACACTTGTTGCAGAATATACTATTCCAGTCTTAGATTTTATGTATGTTCTATATAAATTATATTAATAAAACAATTAAAGTTTGCTTCCTCCAATATTAATAATGTTTTTCGTATAATTTCAGATACCAGACCAAGCAGAGAAGACCATAGCAAAAAGTTTACTACCGGTAAGCCCTTGTCGTCCTAAATTTTGTAAACTTGAGAAATTACAAATTAGGTTACCGTGCATATTGAAATGCGTTTATGTAGTGCGGCTTATAACTTCTGAACTACCCTCAAGCTTGGGCAGTATTTTAATTTTTATGAAACAGCAAGCAGTGTTTCAGAAACTTTTAAGGAACAATGGTCCTACTTTTGTGTATTAAATCTGTTTACAATCCCGCTTACTTTACAGCTTAAATATAATTTGTCAGGATTAAAAAAGTTGCGTAAAACAAGAAAAATATTGCAAGTAGCCCCAGGGATTACAATCCGTAGGATTTAATCCACGATTAAAATATATTTTTTACCGTTTTATCTACGCAAAAAATTACCGGAAAATTTGTCAGCAAGAAAAGAGGTATTTATTCAACATGTCAAAAAAGATTACGTGTTTCATTTGACTAAATAGCCACATCATTCACAATATATTCAATACATAAATTAAAAGATCCCCACATTTTATACCTACAAATATTCAACACTTTTTTTTCGAAATTCATATAAATAAGGGTAGTTTACTTCAAGAGAATATTTATAGTACCACCGAATACTCTTTACTTATTTTGCATAAAGACAGAGTTTATAATGGATGTAACTGGTGACTTCTTCTGTGTTCTGTTAACATTAGCTATAGGTTCATAATGACACTGGATTTGACGTTAACCTATATGTAACAGTAAGGTTCGCCAACTTTTAAGAAAACTTCCTAGAGTATCACTATATAAAGACTGTGGCCATATGCGCTTTATTTCAAACAAGTAGCCATGGTTTAATACTCTAAAAAATGTTGAATTATTTAAGGTTTAACTGTTACAATATGATATCCAAAAATTAATTCAGTATCTAACTTTGAAACTTTTCATGTATTACCAAACATATTATTTTATTCAAATACAATTTTACTGAAGTCAGCCATAGGTACTCAGTATAAAGATAAAGTCACTTATAGACAGTTATAAGAAAAGCTATGTCGTCAAGTTAGCAGATTACTCATTCACATCACACATCTTACAAATACAGAAGAAGTAACCGACTACATCCATTATAAAACAAACCTTATGTGGCTAGCTACTTTAAACTAAATTAATTTATTATATTATGCAAACATAGTTATTAAATAGTTACAACGTAATATTTAATATTAAAATTGTCTATGCAACCAGTGGCTCAAAACTGTATCCCATAGTTTTTGTTCCATTTCCATATTTTTTGAAAGAACTAAGTTCTCATACAGTATACTTGAAATACCTATATAGATTGCAATAACACTGAAATTGTCCTTAGAGTATTCCAAATTCATAGTTTCTTTCTCGGATTCTTTCAGTCATACATTTTCTTATATATTATTTCATATTTCAACAAATATACTTTTATTTTAATTTGTGTATTATCCTTATACTCTAGCTAATATTTTTGTAAGCGAATCGTTTTTCTACTCGGAAGTCCATTTTGTTCATAAAATATTCAGGTCTTTGTGTGCCCATATCTGTAAGAATTTTAGGATATTTCGTCTTTTTTGCGTTTAGCCGTTTCCACATCCTATGTAAACAAATAGCTGTGTTAACTCCAATCTTGTTGAGACGTCAGTGTCTCGAGGGTTTTGTAGGTTTCCTTCCGCATATTCTTGACTTCTTGAGTCTTGTATCTAAGTTGGAATTTCTATGCAAAGAAAACTAGAATATGAAAACAAATTTACCGTCTTATAACCTAAAAATAATAATATAAATAGTTATTTTATTTATACAAGACGATCAAATTATATTTTATTGACGAAAGAAAATTCATAAGCGACGTGGAGCGAGTGAATTATTTTTTTCGAGTCGATAATATAATTTTATCGTCGTGTATACAATTCTGTTTTTCTATAGCTGATGTTAAAGAAAAAAATAAGAAAACCAAATTTAAATTAAATTGTTATCAAAACACAATTTCGGTTTTTATTTGTAATGTTTTTCATAATGCAGAAATGTGGGGAATCAAATTTGAAGTAAAAATTAAAAAACTTTAATTTTACTTTATCTACTCAAATGTTACTTTATCTACTAATTTTACTCATTAGCAATGAAAAAAAATCTATTTTCTGTTGAAGATTAATCGAATCAATATTTATTTTATTTTTTTTCTGAATCTCTGAATGGTGCCAAAAGAAATTTTTAATTAAAATAATAGTGATTTACTTTAAAAGTGGGCAAAGTAAGAAATTACTCACGAGGCTGAAGGCTGTGTGAGATAATTTTCTCGAGTGGGTCATTTCTTTTTGCCCACGTGTAAAGTATAACGTTTTATCCAACACCTCTTAATAACTGCTTAAATATTAAAACAAATATTAAGTTCCAACCTAAAATATTGTTACTATGGTGACTTCCAACAAGCAAAACAATTAACCACAAGTGGGCATAATTTTGATCAAAGCCACTAGTGGCAGTGGCCAATCTTTTACTTGTTTATTTAAAATCGCAATAGTTATGATGCTTTATTAAGCGGCGTTGGATAATAGTATATTGTACAACATGAGTGGATGTGATGCCTATATCGCACCACAACGAATTTGTACGACCCCATAGGTGGAGTGTCTGCAAACGTTTGCGTACGATATAAGCAATTCACTCGAGTTGTACAGATTATTTTTTTCTACGATCAAATAACGAAATATTGTTTTTGCAATAAAATGCATCAATATAATGCCAAAAATTATTTAAAAGTAGGGTTACATCAAATATTTTTTCTGACGTATTTGACCTTGAATTTCATATCCACACCGGATATGGATATGACATTCCCCTATCCACACATGATAGTATGAACATATGTTGCATATATGTTGAAAAACATATTTATCTCTTATGAGGTAGATAGTTGAGTTCGTTACGATATCGCCTGTAGTCCTAACAACTCAGGTTCGAATTCAGTCAGGTACACATTTCAGTTTAACCGCACAAAAATCTCTCTTGCGGTTTACTAGCTCCAACAGTACTCATAAAAATTTGTGAATTGGTGGCTGATAACCGCACACAACGTATGTATTTATTATCTGTAACAATCAGCCTTCTACCAACCAATCAATCATGCCGTCTCCCTGCCAATTGCAAAAACATCAACATTCCTTGCCCTCAAATTGCATTTCCCCCCAAAAAATAGTTATCAAAGTTCGCTTTCTCACTGTCAATATGACGAATTACCCAAAAACTAACTTCTCGCTTCCCTATTCCTGAGCATTTCCCCGCTAAGAAATCCAGAAGGCGTAGAGGTAGAGATAGCGACTCTCTCGCATCTTGCAATGCAGCGACGCGAGTGGAGTTGCGATGCGACGTTGCCGCGATGTTGCTCGTAGACTGTGGCTTGTTATACCAGTGCCGGAAGCGCTGATGTACGCTGGAGTATCTGCTTCCGGTACAGATGCACGCTACAGCAGGAGGAGTTGTTCAGGAAGAGCAGCAACAAGAAGAAAGAAGTGAAAGAGGTGATCAGTTTTGTCTGTGTTATAGTAATGTACGTTTTGTTTCAATTTTATTTTGTAAAAATGTATTTTACTTTCTCGTAAAACACACAAAACTGAGGTCTTACTTCACAACTGCACAACATATCAGGAAGATCATGGAACAAAGGAATTTCTTAAAAATTTGTAGGTACATGGTACCACTGGATTGAAAATTGCACAAACTAGGTATAAATATTAATTTTTAAATTATGTTTGCACTGAGAATAATTTCAATGGTAATTATTTTTATTTGTGCATTTAATAGTTTTTTATGGTATAAGGATAACGTCAATCATTATGGTACTATTCGTGAAGATTATCAGACGAGGCGAAGTCGAGTTTGATAACACGATGTGTACCATAATGATTGATTACGATGCGTATTGCATACAAAATTTTATCTGCTGGTGTAAGTTAGTCAAATAATATAAATCTAAAAATACAGGTACCCATGCTATTTTTGAAACGTCGTGTTATCAGACTAATGTAAACCATTTTTCTCGATACAGAGATCGGCTCTTTTTAACGCGTTTTCCATTACACCACGTAATGTTTCTGGTTGAAGGCTCAGTATTTCATCTCGAATATTCTGATTCAGCTCTCTAATACTTAGTCTCTGGTTTATTAACATACACTTTATCTTTTAAATATCCCCATAAAAAAAAGTCGGGCGTAGTTAAATCTGGCGAGCGAGGTGGCGAAGGGAATTTTGAATTTTTTGAAATCAGACGTTCGCAAAAAATTTCACGCAGCAGGTCCATAGTTTGCACAATTTGAATTTTGTATGGGTACATCTTAAGAGTCAACTTTAAAATGCTACGCAATGTCGTTCTGGAAATGTTCAATTGGCTGCAACGACGACGGGTTGAGACCGATGGATCATCTGCAACACTCTGCCGCACAGTTGTTGAGTACTGTATGGTTCCATAATACATTTCCAAGAATTCAATTATAACCTACAAAAATAAAAAATAAATAAAAAAGTTATTTGTGTTTAA
Organism: Agonum fuliginosum; assembly: GCA_947534325.1. Taxonomy (NCBI): domain Eukaryota; kingdom Metazoa; phylum Arthropoda; class Insecta; order Coleoptera; family Carabidae; genus Agonum; species Agonum fuliginosum. The sequence goes on along the minus strand of OX384034.1, from coordinate 2,400,118 downwards.
CATTGGTAGGTCTTATTCGGCCCACCCTGTACAAGTGGGCATATTCTTCATTTGTACCTTGCTCAATCTTCAAATATTCCAGCATTGTATCGCCTTACAAATCACCTTCCGTTTCAGCTTCTCCAATCCCGTCACCGTTGACTTGCTCAGAGATAGCAGATATCCTCGATCCATGATCAATGATTTCCCAAACAGCTTAAAATTGAACGAGTCGCATAACGTCTTATGAATACGTAAACTGTTGATAGAGCCGGAGCTGACTCTCACGGCTTCCACCTTCTCTCCCTTGTGTCGTCCCGACCTTTCACTCATCTGACGTGTATGGATGCTTTCCGTTTTTTCCAGACGCACTGCGATCATTCCGGATATCTTCCGGGTCACGGAGTCGACCGACGTTCATAGTGACAATGATTCTCAAACGACACCTGACAAAATCAAATGCAAATGCTAATTTTGTTAGTGGTTAGTAGGCGACGTTATACTGGCAGCTGCACAATTATCCTGGAACGAGAACGAGAAAAATAACTGGAAGTAAACGAGAACGGGAACGGAAACAAAAAATGCTTTCAGATGTACAATTGTCCGGTAACATTTCGTTCTGTTATTTCCATTTCTATAACCCAATCCATGAAAATAAAAACTTGAACAACCTAACCACACAAAAATATGATAAGTGACAGAAGATAAACTGAAGAATGACGTCATGCTTTCTTCCTATTGGTTAGCAAATCGCAACGAGAACGGAAAAGATGAATCTTGGCTAACTTTACCGTTCTGGTTCTCGGGCGACGGAAAGCTCTACGTTCTCGGAGAATTGTGCATGCCCACATTTAAAAGTATGGAATTCATGTTTTTTTATCGTTCTCGTTCACGTTCTCGGGCTATTGTGCAGCCGCCTTTACACGGTGCCAGTAACTTGTAAAAGTCACTAAAGCTTAGTTCGCACTAGGCTACTAATTTAGCCGAGTATCTAGCAGTGTTGTAATAGTAAACAATATTTTTATCTAGATAAAGATAACTTACTTTTTATTAATCTAGATAAGATACCTAATTGATAACAAATGAAAAAATTATATAGATAATAGAAAAAAGATAAATAATTATTATCTAGATAATTGTTAGATAATAATTAGATGTTCTAAAATATAAGCGGTACCAGCAGGCGAGCCGGCAACGTTGCAACATAACTTTTGAGTTCGATTAAAATTACAAATGAAAACAAATGGTTATAATTTTACTAAAATTATTATCTAGATGAAATTAGAAAAATAGATAAAGATAATTTGTAATTTTAACTACCTATATAAGATAAGAGATAAATAAAAAAATTATCTAAATAAAATATTAGATAAAAATATGTTATCTAGATGGTTTATCTAGATAAATTTATCTAGATAAGGAACAACACTGGTATCTAGCGAGTAACTTACCCAGTGGTAAGCTCAGCGGTAAGTGGTTCGCGTAGCATGCTAGCTTCTAGCGGTCCCCAGTTCGATTCCCAGCACTATTATTGAAAATATAACTTTGATTTAGTAAAGGGGATTCCAGTCATAAGCTCATTTCTTTGGATTAGCTTAACATAATTATGACAGACAGACGTCGTACATGCGTAGAACGAATTCAGAATAGGATAGATGTGTAAGAGAGAGAGTCAAAAAGAGAATGCAATATTGTACTAGAAGAAGTATAGCTCGGTAAAATCTCAAATATTTAAAATCTGGTAATTCTTTTAACAAAGTGTATCGCAATAATAATTTTTTGAGGTTCTCCTTTCAATATAATTGACTAGATTTCTAATTTCCTGTTATGGTACTTAAGAACTTCTGCTGACGAGAATTTTTGTTCATATAATTTTCATAGCGATTTCTGTATCTCCTGCCTTCTTTGTTAATTAGGCATCACCACGCAACTTGTTGACAACTTCTGACACATTCCCTGCGTAGAAACACGCGTACAAAATATAGAAAGATGATATGTGTACACGTACATCATCTCACAACTCTTTGTGTTTTTTCTTCGTGTCAGTTTCGTTTTCCCCGTTGTATTGGCGCTAATTAAAACCGGCGGATTTTCTTCGTGCTCCGTTGAATCAATTATTGCCATCCGGCTAATGATGTTCTCTGTCTCGAGTCATATTGTTAGTTTTTTATTTCTGCAGCCTTCAAGAGGTGATGGGCTAACTCTTGATTTCTGCCTAAACGACTGAAGGAAAATGAGGTGTTGGAGTGATTGTTTTGTTAATTAATCTTGCAAATAAACAAAGAGCAATTAATTTTTAGGGTTAATTTAACTTGATTTCGTAGAACAGAAGCGTGATGAGTAATTTTGCACTTTGCTTAATTTGTTCTTTTGCTTGGAAAATTTATTCTTTTGATGTCTTACAATTCGACAGAAAATTTCTTTAAAAACGAAGGCTATTAAATTATACAGGGTGATTCACAACTTCGTGCATATATTTTAATGACACATAGTACTCAACTTACTAATCGTGATCATGGAACAAAAGAAATTTTTTTAAAATTGGTAAATTTAAGGACAGTCTTCGCAAGAAGTACATTTTTGAAACCACAGTATTGTTGATTGTATAGTGGATATCTGATTAACTATGAATGGAATAAAATAAAATTTAAATTAATTGTGCATTAGCAAGAAGTTTATGAAATTCCATTTGAAAACAGTGACCCAAAACTGTTTAATTACAAAACATGGAAACTAAAATTTCGAATTTTGAAATAGTTATTTGTATCACAAGGCCAGAAACTGACCTTTTGCAAGAGCGAGTATTTTTGACACGCCGAGTCACAGGCGAGGCTTGCAAATTACGAGCACTAGCATAACAGTTTCTGGATGTGTAATACACAATATTTTATGTGCCGATTTCATTACAAAAATATAAAATAATTATACATAACCTAAAAAATTGTGCACTGAATACTTGCATTTGAGCTTAAAATATATTTATTTCAGTTTCTATTAACGATTTACGTTTAAAATTTGTCAAAATCTTGTTAATTCTTGCATAAAAAATATTCAACGCATAAAATTGACATCTGCTTGACAACTGTAGTAATGTCTAGATGCCAACCTATAACTTCCGGCTGTTTGCCGGCCTAGGATGGCAACAAAGAGTTTCTGGCGGATTTTGAGATATGGAAAACTAGCGATGCCGACCGGAGGCATATAAACATTATTTTAGTTCCATGATAAGTGAGTTGAGCACTATAATGCCATTCAAATATATGAACAAAGTTGTTAATTATCCTGTATATTTTTATCGAAATTCAGTATAAATTAAAATAATTCACTTGCGACTTACGAGTACATTGTAAACAACTTTTTGTTTCAAATGATGATGAATTCAATGAAAATGAGCAGCCTGGGCTACCCCACCGCTCAGAAACTCTGCTCTGATTGATTGATGTAATAATTGAGGTGTGAAATACATTACTTTGTTTAGGGGTTCGTGCTATCACTATTGTTATTAATTTATCGACTGAATGAACTATACATCTTTCATAGTACGAAATCTAAGCTTAATTGTATAGGAAATCATTGTTTCTATTATTATCAATAATATATTTATTACATATATGAATCTCACAAAAATTTAAGACCAGAGTAAATGAATGAAATATTGTATTTCTCTTTTAACTCCTTGAAATTCTTTTCATTCTTGTTCATGTCACCTTTTTTCGCACTGCGTATTACTCCCACGTCTCAAATTTTGAAGTTTAGCAAATGGCAGTGAAAAAGGGATATCGAATAGCCTAGATCCTCTTGCGGGTTAAAATTGACAAGTGAGCTTTACTTTGACAGCCCGTCTTAAATCTCAAAGAAATCGTTTAAGCAGTTTTGAGCTCTGCTTACGAAGCAAACTTCTCAATCAATCCGTTTAATATTCTCAAAAGGAGAGAGAACATTTTCTTTTCTTATTATTTTGCAGAATAAAACTTATATTTGGCTATCGCATTGTGCGATGCCATCATTATTATTTGACAAATTTTTCTTTTTATCATCAAATACTGTACACTGTACAGGCTGTTATGTGCACAGTACGCGAAATAAGAGATGGCCGGGGTTTAGGAATTTTAAATTGGTAAATAATATTAATCGAGCGGAAAAGAGAAAAACCGAGCTGGACGACTTCTTTATACACTATTTCAAAGTTGCGAAACGGTTTCTAGAGATAAATTCATTTAAGCAGAACCCTGCGCGAAGTACGAATTCCCGTCTTAGAAAGAGAGGCATATATGATAAGATGATAAACAAGAGGAAACTACGTTACTGTCAATTCAATATCTGTTATTCTCATGTTGACGTTCGCAGTGTTTTGCTTCGTGTAACGCTGTGAATTTAGTAATTGATTGTGATTGAGTTATATTTTAGTTTTCTCTGAAAATTAAGTGAAGTGCAGCGTAGCATATACTCGCTAGCTTCACTTTTGTAAAACGGACAGTACATGACAAGCTTTGTCTTCTCGCGCAGCTCAAGGTCCTAGATATTTGAATTTTACTCTACCAAAAAATTTGCTGATAATCGATGATGTATGTCCGCTCGATTAATATTGATTACCAATTTAAAATTTCTAAGCCCGGACATTTCTTATGCTGTACACAACACCCGGTATAAAATTGAAAATTATAAGTTTGTACAGATAATATTTTGGAACAACGAGATTGTGGTAGCTGTTACCCTTTGGCCTTAATCTCGAGTTAAGATTAAACTTCAATGATTAAAAAATAATACATTACCGGTTCCAAAAGAGGTAACCTACTTTTGTCTAAAATTATCTTCCTCTTCCTCTTGAAAGATCCTGCATTAAACAAATTAGCTGCATTTTGAAGTCTCCTGCTCCGTAAAGAATTCCCATTCTCCAATTCAGCGAACAAATTCGCAGACTGTAAAATAAGCTCGAAATAAAACTCTTCCATATTCACATGGCTTAATCCGCAACAATTCATATGATTTACGCTGCAGAGCTAGGGGGGGGGGCACTCACGGGAAATTGAAAACAACGTCCTTAGAGACGAACTCGGCAACTCCTACCCTTGGGTTTGGATAGCGCGCCACTTAGCTTGTTTCAAGATGTTTGCTTTCAAAATGAAAACTAATTTTCTATCTCTTTTCTCGTCAGTTGCGCGTTTTCAGGTCACTGTTCTTGTTTCGCTGTTTCAATAAGAGGAAGAGGAATATTTTGTTCCGTTTGCCAATGCGAGCGCAAGACGCGTGCAAGAATAACTTGAATTAGAATTTGTAGTGGGAAGGTTTTAAAAGCTGACTTTAAATCACGAAGTACCTGGAACAATCTAGTAATACATATTTCATTTTTTCAAGTGATAACTGAAATATTGCTGCTATGTAGAATGGCATAAAAGAAACAAAAATTCTAGAATGTTCATACACAGGAAAATGCAACACCAGAAGATGCAAATCTAGAAAATTAATATATATATATATATATATATATATAATCATTTTAAATCTCTTTTACCCTTGGGTGTCGAGATTGTTTCGTTTTTTCCTCTATTTAATTTCGGAAATCAGTTTTTTCCAGTCGTTCCTAATCTTTGCGATTTTTTTCGCTTCTTGTGGGTCAATGTTGTTTCTTTTTAATATTTCCTCTATGTTGTTTTCCCATGATTTTTGCGATCTACCTCTTTTCTTCTTCTCAATTATCCTTGCCTTCCAAACGTTTTTTGTCTGTCTTTCTTCTGGCATTCTAATAAGATGTCCGTACCAAGCTAGTTGTTTTCTATCAATTGTGCTTTGAATATTTTCTGTTTGTAGTCGTGTTCTTATGTGTTCATTTCTGATTCTGTCCATCCTGGTAACTCCTTCCACTTTTCTTAGATACCTCATTTCAGCTGCCTGCACTTTGCACTTCATCCCTTGGCTCATTGTCCATGTCTCGCTACCGTATATTAGTGTAGGCCTAAAGATTGTTTTGTACAATGTCATTTTTGTTTTCTTGGACACTTGTTTATTGTTCAATATCTTTTTATTCATTGCGTAATTAATAAGTAATAAAATACCTGCATCAAAAGATTCATTCATAGGAAAATTTAAATCTAGAATTTTAGATTTGGCATAAATGCATTAATGCATACACAGGAAGATGCAAATCTAGAAAAGTTATAGTCAAAACTAAGAAAGTATGTGAGACTCAATAATGGTATTGGGTTGTTCAATGTTCATTTAGTACAGTTTCAACATAATTTGTGTATCTCCGTTGTGTTGAAGAGACAAACTAGGTACCTAATTATATTTATCTTATCTACAAAATATGTAGGTAAATTTAGGTAAACAATTCATTAAATACAGGGTGATTCATAACTCGAAATCCAAATTTAACGGTATATAATACTCAACGTACTCAACGTAAAGAAGTAAGTACCTATATTAACTTTGATCTTATAAAAAGTTATTTTACATTTGTATAGAATAAATCCTTCAAATTAAACTAGACCGTATAAGTTTATCAGTTCGTTGTTTTATTTTTATTGTAGTTTTTTTCTACTGACACGTAGATTTTTTGCAGCAATTTTTCGCACGCAAATCACACTAATAGTATAAAAAATAATTGGTTAATAAATATGTATGGAAATATGAATAAAACATGTTACAAATTTAAGTTAGTTATGAAATATAAAACTGCTAAACGTTTTGCAAATTATTACTGATAGTATCATGATATGCTTTAATTAAACGCTATGCTAATTTTAATTTATAAATCATGATATCAGAATATTTACAAATTATTACCATTTTAAAATGAATTTTATAAGAGATTTGTTTTATTATGTGACTGCAATTACATTTGCGTCAGGCAGTTATAAACTAATTATTGTTTTAATTCTAATTGACAACAGGCACTTCATTATAATGAACCTACCTATTTGACGCGTGATATTATAAGCTATTGTTACATTGAATAAATTGAAATGATTAATAGGTGTGAATAATTTTACTTCAGTTGTTTTACAACACGCAAACGTATTTCAGATTTAATATGCTCTACTGGTTTTGCAAATTATATTTACAAGTTGAGACTAATTGAATTAATAAGCGTTATTAATGATACTCATACAGAAATGGCAATAATTTATTTCTGTAAATAGAAGTAAGTAACTATGAATTGTTACAAATTTGAATAAGCGGACTGTAAAATTACCATAAACGATTTTACATAAGTACATACATACACTCGACAAAAAAAACGCACCACTTGACAATGCACCCAAAATTCCGAAATTTTAGGCCGCCATAACTCGGTTGAATTGGCTTGAAAATTGATAAATCTTCGATTGAAGTTTCCTCTTGGTCATGTAAGTTAATCTGATGCCAAGTTCATTTTACTCGCTACCACCCTCCATAGAAAAAAATTTCTTGATGTCAAAAAATGTCAAACTTTGACAACTTGTACCGAGTGCAAAAAAATACATGAATTCCATCCACTACCAAGGCGATAAAGTTCATTCATTTTCCAGTCGGGAAAAAAAATTTCAGTAGGTACTTTCGATGATTTTAGTGTTCAGGTTTTTTTAGTCAAACAGTTTTGGGTTACTGTTTTCAAATGGGATTCCATAAATTCTTGCCATTGCACAATAAATAAAATTTTATTTCATTCCATTCATATTTAAGTCTGAATAACATTATACTTTCTTCGTCTAGACTCTAGATTCTAGTTCGAGATTCATCCGAGGAGTTTCTTGCCATTTCTAGTAGGTATAGTGTAAATCAGCTAGCTTTGTCTACGCATGCTCAGTTCAGTGTGTTTGACCAATCTTAAAAAGATTGGGCTCGAAAAAAATCATAGGTTTTCGATTGAATATAAATAGTTCGGAAATAATGCATGAATCTCGAACGAATCTCGGATGGAAATTAATCTAGAAACCTAGCATATGAATCTAGATGCAAAAAGTATACCTAATGTAATCCAGTCAGATAATCAATTGCTTATACAATCAACAATCCAGTGATTTGAAAAATGTGCTTTTACCAAAACTGCGCTTAAAAAAAAATTTAAAAAAAACTATTTTTATGCCATAAAAATATATGCACGAAGTAGTGAATCGGTCTGTGTATGGAAATGTTAAAGATCGAATTAAAAAAAGTAAAAATAAGTGAAATAATAACAGTGCTTATAAAGATATCACCGACGTAGTTCCAAATCGGCGCGATTTATAAAAACGTGTCTCTTCTCTCATACGTGAGAGGAATGCAGCTCATTTAAAATATCTTCAGAGTTATTTCATGTAAATTGAAAAAATTAGTATCTCAGCCACGTTAAAAAATTACTTCCTTTCATTTGTCACATTCACAATACTAGACGCAATTTATACTTACAATGGCCCGGAAACGAGACGAGGAAAAAAGAGGATCCGCGCGCAATTCCCGGAAACAAAGAAATTAAAATGCACGGGCACGAATACGCGCATTCTGGCTGTGTGCGTGGGGCTTCTATCTCTTTATATGCATGAAAGTGTGGTGGTGTGTTGGTGACTTCTTCATATTGTTGTGTTGCCATATTTGTTTTTGTGAGGGTGTGAGTGCAATTGTGTAGCAAATGTGTGTCTGTAGAGATTTTAAAATTGAAAATTATTACTTAGTAGAACTGCATGCCTGCATTGTTTGAGAAAATGCAGAATTATATTTTTATAAAATTGTAGAATCATCGTTTTGTCTTTATGTAGTACAATGTAAATGTAAGTTCTATTATTATTTTATTTTTATAAACGCAATCATACTGTCGTGTAGAATAAGTTTAGTAACACTAGCAATTTCATTTAAGATAAAATAGATAGGTAGGTACTAAAATTATAATTTACGAAAAATAAGTTAAATCTTTAATATTAAGGAGGTTCCCTAGACATTTTAAAAAATGTTCTAATGCAACCAAACTTTGAATTTATGTTGTCTGTGTCATAAAAATTATACCTGAATTTTTTGGAAATTTTTGACCACGTAGTTTGAACGAAATTAATTGTTAAATTTTAATATTTTATATTTTGAAAAAAAAAATCTTCAAGCATTTTTTGATTTAGTGAATTAGAAATTATTGTAAAAATATATCACCGCAACTGAACGAATGGCAATATCAACGGACACCCGTTGACCGAATTTTGTTTTACATTAATAAAAATATTTTTATTTTCATATCCGCCCCCAAGGCTAATGTCTGAGTACGCCACTGCATGACTAGGGAACCTGCTTAAGAGGCCCGTCTACGTTTTTTTTCCGAATTCCTAGAATACTCTCGATTTTACTTTTTTTCTATTCCAGTCTTTTCTCCATTACTACAACTGCCTGAAACTAGTACTTTACCGCATCCTAGCAATGCAATGTCATTTTGAAGTTGAAAAATACTGCAAAAGTGTAAACTTTTACTTTATTATTGACATGAAAATAATGTTTTTATAAACATTTAATATAGAAAGAATGAATCTACAGTGTGCCTTTCTAAAATTTAAAAAATAATCAGAAGATATAACCGTGTAAACTGTAAAGTTTGCATAAATTGGACATTTTTATAAATTTTTATAATCATGTACAATTTTTTAATTAAAATTTTAAAAAGGCACAACTGTTAGTTGATCCTTTAAGTATATAATCCTTGTTGAAATATAATTTAACCATTCTTGTACTAGCCATAAAACACTCGCTACGTTAGTACGTTTTGTGCTGGATTTTAGGAGGTAGACGAGTCTCTTAATGCTAGTCCACTCTTAATGCACTACTGGTAGTAAATTTACTTTTTTCTGTATGGACGAATACAGCAACTAAATTGTTAAATTAATAAAAAAAATTACTCGATGAAGCAAATTTTGAAAACAACGTTGCAGTAAACACTACTTACTGCACTTGTTTTAATGATATTGTTAAAACTCGGAAACTCGTATTTTTATCTAATAATAAAGCTCATTTTATAAATTAATATAGGTAGCTATAAGAATTATTTTATTTATTACGTAATACTAAAAACAAATTATTCCAGGGAAATTCTTTGGTTTCCTGATTTCTTCTTATTGTTAAATAAAAAAATCCTAATTTTACCTATCATCCTGTATTTGTATGACATGTCACCCTTTTGTATATCACTTTGAAGTAAATATTGTAAAAGAAAATTGCTTTCACATCCGAAAAATCAATCAACATTTTCATTGTATTAGGCAAACAATTCAATTATTACTTAACTAAAATTTGATGAATCGATGCTTATTGGGTCATCGAGCAACAACAAACACATGCAACAAAGTCTCGTTGAAATAAAACACTCAATCAATCAGCATTTAGCTGTGACACGTCCAACAATAACAGGCCGCGTCAACAGCCAATCGACCTTCTGTTCAAATAGAATCATTAAAATAGATAGCAGCACTAGTACTCCATTCTGAGAGCTGTAGAGCTCGATAAGTTTTATAGAAACTGAGCTCGGGTCCGTTCCGATAATCCGGGCATTCAAATAGACAGTGTTATCGAAAGACCAATGTACATTTACTTTTATTATTTAAATCGAGGAGGAGTAATGATGAAATTCAACGATTTTGAACCTATTCTGGAACTAGAAGAAGAAAAATATTTAAGACATGATGTTTTTACTAAAAGTAAAGGGTTCAAATTGGCGATTCCAATTCAGGCTCATGTCATGAATTCAGTACTCTTCTCTAAGTTTTACTAAAAACAACAAAGAGAACATATGCTTCCATCGGTAAATAAAAGAGATAAAAGATGTTTACATGGTAATTAGAGAAGCTTAAAGAGGGCTTAATTTCCGGACTAGTGACTATTTACACTGCTGAAAAAATTTGCTACATAAATGTTCCTACAACATCTTTACTGAGATTATTTGTTGTAGGTATTATGTTACCGTTTAAACCCGGAGCCAGTTAAAACTAGTTATAATATAACTAAGTAGTAAAAACTCGAAGAAATTAAGGCTATTTGTACAAATTAACCTAACCTAACCTTACCTAACTTCCCGTATTCAAAAGTAGAGTTTGGTTTGGATAGGTTAGTTTCCAGTTTTCACTAGTTTTAACTGACTTCCGCTTTTGACGGTAACATATACACTGATGTCAAATGTCAAAAAATAATCTGAATTTTTTATACAATTGCGTGGTGTAATATCGTGCAAAGGAATGATGAAATTCAATGCAGTAATTTTAATTTTAAATACATTAAACAGAAAAACACTCAAATGGAGAAAAACTGTAGGAAGGTTGATTTCTAAATAAGAAGGTAACTGAATCATCGAAAAAAAAGAAATTCACTGGTTTGAAGCTATTTATGAATTAGAAATTCTTCCTTTCCATAATAGACAATTCTTAGCAGGATTATTTTTCTCAAAATGTCTTTCAAAATGTAATGGACTACTTGCATGATTTTTTTATTAAATATTTTTGTAGAAAAGATAAAAACTTGGGACCCGTATTTTTCATTTTAAAATTTTTTTATTAACAAGCCCAAAAATAAATAATGAAAATTGATTAATATGCGGTGTTACGTAGAAAGCTGCCATATGTCCAATACAAAATAGTGGCATCACAACAAAATTTCTTTCTCAATTTACTAAAAAACATATAATTTTTTTTAAATAAATTTTGTATTTTTACCAATGTTTTAGATCTAACATTAGGTTCCGAGTCATAAAAATCTCATTTTCAGTACCATGCAAGTACCCCCATTGTAAAATAAATGATGAAATTATACTGATATCAAGTTAAAGAAACAAATTTCTAATAATTATTAGGTACCTACTTACTTTGTAGAATAAATGTACAAAAGAAATTTTTGACAGTAATCAATAAACATAATATAAAGTAGGTACCTACATGATATTTCAATCTGACATTTGAACTTGATGAATTGTATAAAAAACGACGATGCTTCAGCCAATCACACGTAGGTATAGCAATCACCCTGTAGGTATAATTTTATTTTTAATCCTTCAAATACTACGGACTTGAAATATTGTTTATTTGAATAAGAGTTCATAAAAAACTGTAATCTTTGGATATCACTGCCAATTTGTGCAATTTTCTAATGTTGTTCCTCGTAAAATGTCCAAGTTATAGTTTCGTCTCCCCTATCCGGAACTCCTGCGGATAACTATTTGCTGCATCTTTACGGCATTAGTTCAGCACAACATCCTGGTGTGCCGTGCTTCCTGCTCGGCTTATCACACATCGATTGCAGCGAAGCCACGAGCACACGGGCCAAATAGTTTCAATGTTCTATTCAAATTTCCGCGTACAATGTCAGTTTGTTTATGGGAAGTGTTGCTCGCTGTTCCTGCCGGAGGATATAGTTTGTCTTACGTCTTTCCAGAGATAACACTGCTAATTTGTATCTTTATCTTGTATCTGATACGATATGCAAATCGCTGATATGTTATTACAAGAGATTGAATTTGTTTATAAAAATTCAGCTCCACATATTTCAGTTTTTGAGACGGATAACTGAGTGTATAACACAAGGGTTTTCTTTGACGATTGTTTCATACTTTTAAATCTTGGAGAAAATGAATTGTCTGCTTTAAAGGTATCAATGAATTAGAAATTCTTCGTTTCCAAGCCTCATTGAAGATTCTTTCATATTTTTGAATCTGGGAAAACAAAAATTCTGTTTTAAAGCTATAAATGAATTCGAAATTCTTCTTTTCCAAGACTCATTGAAGATTAAATGTAGCGACGTCTCTATTTGACAGACAATTCTCACTAGGGTAATATTTCTTAAAATTAAGAAGCATGAAAGAATCTTCAAAGAATCGTAGCGTGAACAGAGCATAACGTGACCGACTGTGGTTCTGATAACACAGGTTAAAAATTCGGTCAGGTATATATTTGTGGACTGGCATTCTGCATGTGATGACGTATAAACCCGGAGTTCCGTGGTTCAAGTCTCTCGGTTGGCAGATTAAGATTGTCGATATATTGTAAAAAAAATCTGATGTGGTTTTTGTTAGACTACTTTTTGTTAATTTCTTTTATAAACAAAACACTTGAAATTTGTCAAATTTTGTCAATTTTCAAACCGTCATAACTCGGAGTGTTTTTGACCAGTTTGGACGAGTGTTTGACGAAAAGAAAGTTTCATGTGTTAACTTTAAGGGCATGCATGCAATCTTGGTGTAATCATTTCAAACTCCCCTCCCCATGAAAAAAAAAAGTTTTTTTGTGAAAATAAACGTCCAACTTTGACGAGAGCTGGGCAAATTTTTCAATTCGATTCACCATTTGAGCAATAAAGTTTACCTAATATATTTCCTGCAAATTCCATAAACAACGCAGTGTCTACGATGTATAGAAACAAAGTTATGCGTGTCAAAGACTTATGACGGCGAGTTATGACGGTTTGAAAATTGGCAAAATTTGACGAATTTCAAAAGGGTTTCGTTTTTTTGCCGTCAGCTTAGTTCTTGCATAAATTGCACTCCACTGTCGCTTTGAATCGTAAAGGTCATCGCACGGATTGAGATTCTGATTGCACCAAGATAAATCGGTCTAGAAGTTGTTGGATTCTACTATAATAACATCTATCATTCTATAATTATGGGGAGTAAATCTTGTGAATGGTTAACAGCAAAATAAAATATACAGTTACCAGCCGTCAACTCATAGGTACTCACAGTTTTTTATTAGAAATAAAAGCCAAAGAAAATTTATTAAAGTAAATAGTTAACAGTTATAGATAACAGTGTAAGTTACAGAATATGATTGTATTTAATATAAAAAATCTGATGTAGCCAGTACACAACCTCCCGTCATATCTAGACTTATAAGCATAAATGTATACATACAATTCGGTGTCCATTTAAAATATACAAATATTCAAACACAGAAATTAGTATCACTTGAATCAAACGATTCATTCACAGAAAAACTTTTCTGTGTTGAAGTCATCCTCCGTAATATGACTGTATTTAGTTAAAAAAAACCGTAAAATTCTTTTATAAGGTATAAAGTGATTGCTAAAAAATATAAAAACATGCAGCAGCTTTTATAAAATAATCCCTAAGCGCAAATTTAAATCCATGAGCAGCAAGCATCAAATAATACGTCGAAAATAAAACTAAAACGACGATTATATGCCTAAGCTTTGCGTTAACGTTATAAAATAATATTACATGCTTTTAAATGGCGTAGCTGCATTTTCTACTTCAACTAAAAGCTTTTTACATTTTCACATCTGCATGGCTTCCATTTGTGCGGCGATTTCAGAGTCTCGCAAAACGTAAAACAATTTGATTATCGGATCAGAAGTAGAAATATCTGCTATCTGCGTATTATATCAATAAAACTGCACGGAATAAAGTCGTGCAGTGTTCTCATACGTTTATCAAACATTTCACAAAGAGCGAAAACGTAGCACAAAGTATAATAAACGGTGTGGCGTTCGGATTCGGATATTACAACGTACCCTTTATGAGTTACGGTTTGTGGACTATTTCATTTGCATTTGCATTATCTACTGAAGAACATTTGAATTTTTATAACTCTACTTGTAAAGCTGGTTGTTTTGTTTTCGTTATAACTCCACTTTACTGCAAAAAGGATTTGTTTGGCTTAAAGTTATTAGTCCTATAACTTTCAAGTATCACGGTTTGTATCTTTTCCTTTTATACATAAATGTTACTGCTGAGCTGCTGTACCTACTGCTCTACAGACTAGATAAAAATACTTCATTATGTTTTACTCAGCGGTTTTAAAAACGTTATTTTATGCCTGTACTTCTAATTTTCTCTTGCACAAAGTCTCTTCCGGACATTTAACTTTATATTCGAAGCAAAAGTTAAAAGTTGTAGTCCAGATTACAAGTTCATATTAACATAAGTTTGTATTAGTATTGTAGGTACTGCTAAATTTACGATGCAGAGTTTTACACAATTATTATAAAACGAACAACGTAAATCAATTTTTAAATATTTCATATCGTTATTTGTTTATTAATAGATTTATAAAACATTAAAACAAATTATTCTTTGACATTTTTATAAAAATTAGTGAGTTTTGAATACGAGTATAGACAAATTATATCTAGCTAAATGAATAGAATAGCTAACAAAATAATTGAGCCAAAAGTAATATGCAGATAAAGAAGAACCAATGTGCTATTATTATAACGCCACATATGAATTATTGCATTTGGAACTCCAATTTTATTTAAAATGTTGCTGTCGAAAAATTCTTAGAAATTTGCTTTATAAAATTTTGCCCAAATCTAAGAACTGCAAACAAGTTCCGTTAATATTTTAAAGGAATTATTGTACAATATATTTTAACTACATTGGATAAATAATTTACTTTATAATGTTAATTGTACAACAGTCAGCTGTTAATAGTTATTTATGTTATAAGGATCGTAACGTCAATCATTATGGTAGGTACTAGTCTTGAAGATTGTCAAACTCGACTTTGCTTCGTCTGATTTGGTATTGAAAAAAGAATTTCAATCTAAAAAATCAGGTATGCCATTTTTAAACTTCCTTCCTCGTTTAATTAGTAACGAGTTGTTTGTTATTTCATTAGTGTACTGAGTACCATGGATACATTATGGTCCTTGGCCTAAAATGAACGCTATTATGGTCCTCAAGGCGTCAGATAAAAATATTTTATGTCTGAAATTTATATAGATTATATAAAACATAACAACAGATTATTACGTTTGGTTCGATCTGATCAATAAATATAATATACTTGCTAATAACAATTTTATTTAAACAATAAATTTTACTAGTCAAGATGTCAAAATGCATGAGGAGTAATAATTTAAAAATATTGATAAACGAATAGTAATTATGAAGCATTACTTATAGGATGAAAACATATGGGTAAGTAATGGATGTATTATTGAACAGTATTATTGAACAGTCACAGACAATAGTATACTTATTCTTCAGGGAGAGCTATAAATACTATCAAGTCGAAAGCAGTTTTAAAACGATTCAAGTAAATAATTGCCATGTTAATCTCGAGTAGAATACTATACTTTTTCTTTGACTACTATATTAAATAATTCATCATTAAAAACAATAACAATATACAGAGTGATTCACAACTTCGTAGATATATTTTAATGGCATATAATCAGTGCTCAATTCACACATCACGGAATTGAAAGAATTTTTTTAAAATTCGCAATTTGAGTTTCCAGGTTTTCAGACAGTTCTGGATCACTGTTTTCAAATGGAATTTCAATATTAATTAATATTTAAAATTCCATTCAGTTCATCATAAATATGCATTCAACAATCAAGTCGTTCCAAAACTGTGCTTCTTGTGAAAACTGCCCTTAAATTTATGAAGTTTTAAAAATTTCTTTTGTTTCATGAGTTGAACAGTATATGCCATTAAAATATATGCACAAAGTTGATAATCATCCTGTTGTGGTAGGAAACGAATCAAAATAAATTATTAAAAATCTGATTGAATTCCAGCAAATCTTCATATACTCATCATAGACAAACTAAGTTAACTGATTAAAATTTTAGTAGCAGTAGATAAAATTTCAACTTGAACCACATCCCACAAAGAACTAATCCGTCTCACCATCTCACTTGTCAATTCCCTTAGAAGTTAAAATAGTTCCAAGTCCACCTTTCATGGAGTCCTAGTGTCACCGCAGTCCACTATCCTATCTATCTATCTCTTTTCCATTCGCCCTCTGCATTTAATGTAAATGGAACAGACATTGCACCATCGCTAGCTCGATGCGGAGCATGGACATGGAACATTCCAGCAATGAATGAGATCCGAGATCAAAGATGCTGGATGTTATTTGATGCTCTGCTGTCACTGCTCGCGATTGGGTCAGAGGAATCTGTTTTATTTCTTACAATGGATTTGGATTGTGATGGGGATTTAGGTAGGGTTGATGAATAAATCAACAGTGGAAATTGATAATTAATGCGCTGATCTAGAAATGCACAGATGGACGTAAAAACCCGCTGATCTACATTTAACTAAACTAAATATAGAAACCTAACACACTTCTTGAGTCCCAAATTATAAATTTTTGTAGAAACTGAACTAAATAAAGAAACCTAGTACCTTACCTACCCTTCTTGAGTATCAATTCTGAATTTTTCCAAAAGCATACATACATCGATAGATTAAAAAGTTCCAAAAGCAACTTTAACAAATTAGTAAAAGCGGAGCGAAGCGAATTCCTGCCACGCCAGTTGGCTTAAACTTACTGTCCCGTACTTAGATGATTCTCCCTATCGAAACAAATTATAAAGCTCTGTCGATCATGCTCTATGAAATACTGCATATGCATGAAAACAAAATCGTATGGAAATTGACGTTGACTCACAGTCGCTCATAAGCAAAGTTCGAAACTCTATGATTTTACTATTGGCATTACCAGAAAAGCGTGCATTACTACAATTTATTTATAACGAAACGCGTATGTTTGGATTCAAATGTTCAATAATCTGTAATCGGAATTAGTTTAATAGAAAATCGCATTTATTCCTGGATATATTGTCTAGTAGCTATATTTCCGAAAATATTTCTTTATTGTCGTGCATTGCTGCAATACAATTTCATATTGCCAGCAATGCACTCGAAAAATTTTTCGGGTTTAATCCATGCACTTGGGATATTACAAGTGAAAATATAATATAATAGTTTATTTGGCATTTGTTTTGTTAATACTAAATAACAAAAATATATACAACAAGCACCAATATGCTTCAATAAGTACTCTTGAAAAATAAATTTTTATTTCATATTATTGTACGTTTATTAAACATTCATATCCATGATAATTTTATATTCGTGTACCTAATAAAAATACTCGTATTATTATCTTATAATTACCTAGGAATTATAGCATATCAGTGTAGGTTTCATATTTCTTTTAAACGACATTCACAGCAGTGGAATTAATTTGATAACATAAAATAAATATTATTTTAGTTGATAAAACCGTATTAATTACTAATTAAAAATTGCTCGCTCTGAAGTTTATTAAACATTATGTAAGTTTTTATGAAAGCAGAAAATACTCATTAGTGACCACCAGTTTTTTTCTTTATAAAATTGTTATAAAATAAAATATTTAAATCAATCAACTATTTATAAAAATCATACATGCGTATCAAACCTTTTGTCCAACATGGTTGTGCCAACCGCACATAATGTGAAACATCGGAACATAATTTATTTTCCTGTGTGTGCGTTCAGCAACCGTCAATTTTTGGGTACTTATGGTTGTTGGTTGAGAGTACGATCACAGAGCAGATTTTTGCAGTTAAACTGGAATGTCTATACGACTGGATTCGAACCTGAGTTGTAAGAACCACAGTCGGTCGGTTAGTAGCAGCAAAGGAATGCAAACGTAACGAAGGCATAATCATAATCGTTGTTTGTTGTTTTATTTCGTTTTTGCGCCTGGATTAAGTGTTATGCAAACAAGGAATAGTTACTGTGATACTAGAAACATGTGTCTTTTACCAGGATTAGTTATTTATTTGATAATTTATTTCTTTGCTATCACTGAAATGTGTTTAAGTATTAGGCAAAAAACCGAGTTTGTTATGAATGTGATACGATACCCACTGTAGGTATGTAAGTCTAAGAGTGCCTCATTAAAGTAGATATTAAGGTGATCCTCTAGCAATGACATAAAACAGTCAAAAATATTGATTCCGCACGCTAATCTATAGCGTTTATTGTTTTGTTAAACATAAAAATAACAAATAATTTATGTTTGAGGGGAAAAATAGTTTTGGCACCCATATTTGTAAAAAAAACTGCAATATTTTAAAAATGAGGGTTTTCGCTCGCCACTGCACAGCTTCTATTTATAAGTGAATTACCTTACTTCATATTATAATATGTTGTCATAAAGCTTGGATCTGCGAAACGACCGATCGATTTTTTAAATTCGTTTTAAAATAGAAGATATTTATGTACAAAAAATAACAAAAATTGTCAAAATTTAAATTTTACTTTTATCATCAACAATATCTTTAGATTATTATATTTAACAAAACAATAAACGCTGTGGAGTGGCGCGCGAAATACATGTTGTTGGTTGGTTTCGTTCATGCTACTGAATCACTGGTTTAAAGATATTATGAATTACAAATTTTTCTTTTCCAAGACTCAATTTAGTGGCGCCACTATTTAACAGGCGATTTTCACCATGATTATTTCTCCTACAATTCAGATCCTTAAAGGATCCATGTGTGAACAGGGATTCATGTTTGTGAATGATAAATTAATTGTTATTCTCAACTACAGTCATTATTTTATTCTTTCCATATCAGAAACTTTGGCATACCTATATCTGTTCATTGTTCAATCATCGTAAATATGTAGCGATAAAAACTTGGAACACGCATTTTTGTAATCCATTTAAACTTGGGCAATCATCCAAAAAACTTCTGAAAATATATAAAGGCATAAAATCTTTATGGGAGCAAGTTCATTTGGCTGCAGTTTTCGGAATGATTAACCTCGGGAATAAGAAGATTCCGAGGCGGAAGCTCCGAGAGTTAAGACAAAAGTGCATAAGCTCCTTCTGCATCACAGAACATTGTTTATTCTTCAGAACGACGGAATTTGCGACAATGAAAGAGTGGAAACTTAGCGAAGAGCGATAGAAATCTCAAGTTATTGTATTTATAATTAGCATCGTAGCATCTTCCATTTAAGTGGAAATAGTTAATCGCCAGTTATAAATGTTAAATAAGAGAATTTATTTTAAATGATAAAGTCTCTTCAATTGCTTTTTTATTTTGCTTTATATTTCATTTTATGAGCGTATAGCTGCAAATTTTACAGTTTTATAAATGTAAAATGAATATGATATATTATGAAACATAACATCAAAGTATCATCTTTATTTTGTTAAATTTCTTTATTTTTACACGTGTCTTTTACATTTTGAAATAATTAAAATATAAGATTTTAAAGTAATAATTTAAATCATAAAACACTATACAGTGCATTTTAGTCAAAATTTTATTTTGTAGAAAAAAATGTAACGATCGTTACTTTTTCTAAAAAGATAGTCGTCAAGCAGCTCAATCTGAGACGTCATAAATTAGTACGTCATATGACGTCGATTTTAGGTCATTGTGTTACTTGGCACAAATCTAGTTATATTGTTGTCTGTAAGTTTTAGTCTTTTTAATTTTGCTTTATCTTTAAAATAAGCCGAATGTATTTCCACTATCTCACTTGATAAAATATCAATCTCCAGAACATTTCAAGAATGTGAACAATTGCCAATGTCCGCCCTTAGTAACATTATCTCAATGTTAGTAATCTCTGAGATGTTTGTATTGAGTATCTAATTTTTGATCGCTAGAATAGACTTACGTAATAACTACCTACAAGAATAAGATATTTTGTCTTCCTAGTATGTAATAATTGTTTATTTATGTCAAGGATACTACATTAAGAAATTACCATGGCACATATGTTTTTCTTCTGAAATTTATATATTTTCTGTCAATTGCTAGGATTCAGGGTTGAAAAAAAAAACATGTTTTTTTCAATTATAAACAAAACATTTGTTTTTTATTGTTTAAAACTGTTTTTTTGGTTTAAAACATGTTTTTAACTCTGCACAAAAAACATGTTTTAAACATCAAAAAAACATGTTTAAAACATGTTTTAAACAGGGTATCTGTTTTAACTAAATATTGTTTCTCCATGACCGGTATTGAAAGTTTTTTTTATTACAGCTCCTAACACTTGTTTTACTTTCAAGAAACTTTTTGGCAAATTCTCAAAGATATTTTACAGACTTTTTTATACTCACAAGTACCAACGAATGATTTAATTAATAAATTTAATTAAACGTAGGAAAAAAAACGATTATTTTGATTGTTGTTTTAAACATGTTTAAAACAGTTTTTAACACCTGATTTAAAACACAGTTTAAAACATGCATTAAAACATTAGGCCGTGTTTAAAACATGTTTAAAACAGTTTGTTTAAAACAAATTGTTTTAAACATAACAACCCTGCTAGGATCTGTACCGAAAATATTAACAAAAATTGAAATGTCAAATCGAAATGTCACACGCGGAAGACATAAAATATTGATGCACCACGGGTATCATTGATGTTTATAGCCCTCGGGCCAGATGCCCTTGGGCTTGTAAACATGTCGCCCTACGATGAGCATAAACATAATCATGATGCCCTTGATGCATAAATAACTATTATTACATCCCATGGACGATTAATGTCAAGTGGGTTTTGCGACGTACTGGTAAAGTATATTTTTATTTTCTTTTTGCAGGTAACCATCCTACTGGATTAACTCCCAATTACAGAATGGTAGATGTTATTATAGTGGAATCCAACCACTTGGACCCAGTGGTATTATTGTCGGTTGCCTTGGGAATCGAACTGGGGACCGCTAACATGCTAGGCGAACAGTCTACCGCTGAGATATCTACAAGTCATCACTTGTAATATGTAAGATTGTAAAGTCATAGATTCATTATTCATAGATTTGTTGTAATTTAAAAACCATTTGTATTGACAACTTTTACGTGACTACTTTTGCAATACCAATACCAAAGTTAGGGCTGGAAAATGGTATCCTTAACATTTAAATCAAATAGCAACAGGGAGTAAACTTCTGCATAAAAGCATATTTCAACTTATCACGAAAGTCGTACACAACGAAACCAGCGAAGTAAGCAAATTACTTAAAATGATTTAAGATTTGTTAGACAGATAATTGCAGACGGCGGCAAGGAAAGGAGCCATCAGACAAGGAAACTCACACCCTTCTCAATCTCTGTCTCTCTCCTTCCGATTCACGTTTCACATCGCGATGTTTAAGTTATCATTGCCAAAAGCGTTTTCCGAATTTCCGGCCCGAATTTCAAATTCCGCAGGGAGCAAAGTTTTGTAATAAGAAATCCGATACCTGAAATAAGAAAACAGTATCGCAGGTATCTAACGGCCCATACAAATAAAAAATCTTCCTTTCATTTTAACAACGATGTGCACAGCGAATCCTGATTCTCACAAATGCTGCAAGGAAAACGTTCGAAAACATAAAATGTTTTCTTTTCTGTAAATAAACTGTTTTTAATTCGAATAATATTCGGAGCATATTTACAAAATTGTTTATTTTAAATTTTAACCGCATTGTTTAAAAGAAAAATATTTCCAATCGCAGCTGGAAAAAATAAAATTATGCTTCAGAATTTCATGTAGCATCAAAAATTTTGAAAATATACGGGCTGTTCCATTTAAAATAAGGAATTTGATGTCACTTCCGGTTAAACAAGAACTAATAAAAATTCATTATTTATGTAGTTTAATGTGGCTTTGAATGTAGTTTATAAACCTATAATATAAATGTAATTAGGTCGAATAATGGGTACACCAGTCGCAATTATTGTAATTTTGTTATTTATTCATACAGTCGAACTTTCGGCTACTTATTTAGCCTTCATCGGAACAAATGAATTTTACAAAATCGAGTCAAAAAATCTGACATGGCCATCACACAACCTTCCGCCATATCTAGACTTTAAACAGAAATGTATACGTACAATCCGGTGCCCATTTAAAATATATAAATAAAAATCTAAAATATTCAAACAAAAATTAGTATCACCTGAATCAAAAGATTCATTCACACGAAAACTCTTCTGTGTTGAAGCAATCCTCCTTTCAGTTACTACATTTAATAGCTTACTTATGACTTATATTTATAGCGCTAGTATGTCAACCCGTCTCATCTGTCAATATTTTTTATGAAGAAACAAAAATCAACCGAACATGGATTACAAGATTTCAACGTTTTATTTGATAAATTTATTTTTTAAATTTTACTGCAGTTCTTTAATGCTACCAGATAAAGACAATTTTTTATAACGTAAATTACAAATAACTTTTCCTCTTATTCTTATTACAAATAAATACTATACTTATCCAAATTTATAGAACTTTTTGACATTTAAACTATTCAATCTTCAAAAAATATCACTTCCGGTGAAGATATTTGTACCAAAATCTAATGAGCTCTTCCTATTCGTATACAATTGTAAAATACCAAATATCAAAATTTTTGGGTAATTCGTATTTGAGTTATGCGACTAACACCCCTTGACCACATACATACCCACACACACACACATACATACAGACATCATCGGGAAACTATCAAAAATGAGTTGTAAGGACCCTAATTCGTGCTCATCCACTAAAAACTCACTACCCGATTTTTTGCATGATTCCAATACCTTCCTTTACAGGTAAGCGGAAGGTAAAAATGGCTCAGGGCGTAACAAGAAATCAAGAACTTTATAACTTAGCAAGCACTTAATGACGAGAATGACTGACGAGTATTGCGACTGGTGCTGGTGTACCATTCGACTTTCCTACATCAAAATTTCAACTGTCAAGATTCAATTTAAAATAAATAAATAAATGTAATTGACTTAAAAATACAATTTTTTTGGAGGTGCGCCTATAGAAACTTCCGGTATAAGTACTAAGTTGTGAATCACTCTGTATAGCAAATAGGAATTACTCATTCGAAAGATTACGACATTCGCAGTTTTTATAGTTTTTTACATTCCTTATTAATACTCCCATTAAATAATATACTATTTATATCTTGGGGTTGATCTATTTCATTTCTTTTGAAATCTTTGAACTGTTTTATGTGTATTATGCATGCTTCTATTAACGTTAAACGCGTAATGTATTTTGTGCTTTGCCTTAATCAGTGTTGATAGAATCCAATAGATAAAGCTATCGCTTAATCAAATCACGGTGTCCCTGATGGTATCAATTACAATTACGTTGTTAATTGCAAATAAATATCAAAATAATGGGCAATCTTTCAAGAGATACAACACATTCATCAACAGAGTATAAATTATAGTAGAGATCGCGTTCCACGGCTAATTTGTGTTCGTGTATGCATAACATGAAATGCCAATTTGCTATGCAGTTGTAATTAAGTGTGTGTATAGGCCTGTTATTAGTTCCACACAGTCGAATTCTGTTCGACACTCGACGTTGCTGACGGCGGCGAAGGACGGGGACAAAGTCATCGTCATGACGTCATGCCACAAAACTATACTTGTTTCTGTGGGGATCTGTGACCACCAAACTTGCCGAAGAACATAAATTAATAAATAATCTGTTTCTTAATCCCAGATGGGAATGTCTCCAACACTGGAATATTTATACCTACCTAGAAAATTCATATCAAGAATCCAGTGGACACAGAAAATTGATGGACGGAATATTCAAATCTAGAAAAATCATAACCGCCTTCATTACGCATGCACCAGATTCTCACGTGTTCTGCTCGAGTGCCAGCGGTATTGAAACAAAGTTGAAAATCGGTCCAACATGACGAGTACAGTACTCCACTTTCAGTCGCCCCCCACGTGGCAGTCCAGCAAGCGGCGCGCAGGGGCGTGTTCAATTATTTCTAAACCATTGTTTCACAATCGTTGGACAAATTTCAACTCGTTTTTCCAGATTTGAATATTCATTTTCATGCGTTTTCTGCATCCATCAAATTCTAGGTTTGAATTTTCTTTTTATGCATTTTTTATGTACCTATGCATTTTCTTATCTCTGAATTTTCGGGTGTGAAACAAAACAGTCACAGTGTCACAGTTTGGCAATCTCTGATCATGTCCGAACTATATTCGACGGAGATTGATGTTGACTCACAGTCGCTAATAAACAAGATTCGGAACTCTTGGATTCTACTGTTGGAATAGAATAAAATCTTATTCTTTCCCTGAGGCCGGCATTACACTATGAAAGTTCTTTGACAAAAATCTTTTATATAAGATATTTGCTTAGAAATTTGATAAAAGTTGAGCTAACTTTTATAAAAGAATAGCTATTACACTGTCACATTTCTCATCAAACATCTGTCAAAGAACTTTTATAGTGTAATGCCGGCCTACAGAAGAGAAATGTTAAGAACCTCCTTTAAAGGGCGACATGAATTTACCCACGGCTTGTAATTATACGTATGGGTTACGTATGCTAACTAACTACCTAGTCAGGTGACAGCACAAGTCAAAATGGTCATTTCTTTTTTTTGTGGAATAAATAACCTATAATTATAATGTAACTTCCGGTTGGCATGCCTTTAATTTTAGACCGGGTGACATAATATCTTTATAAATGTTGTTTTTATGCCTTTTCTTAATGGATGCTTGATGATTTGTAACTAACGAATAAATAAGTTTATGAGAATAATTATGTTTTTTGTGAGCTGTACCTAATAAATAATACGGAAACAATAATTATTTAATTTGCCAATGGAAGTATTTAAAGATAAACATTTTCTTATTAAATAACAAAATATTTAGTACTGTTTGAACATTACGTATAAATACTCGTACCTATATTGTGTAAATTATTTTAGAATTCAATTTAACGTATTTTTTTATTATCCAGAATTGCGGTTTATTTATTACACGTCCATCAAACTGTAAAGAAAATATTGAAATTTAAATTAACAATTTAGTTTAGAAATTGAAAACATCATGCAAAATAATTATGTGGGAGCAAAAAATAAAATTAGACTTATTGATTTTTCTTGAACGAACATCGAAGAACCATCACATACTTGACTTATAATAGCGTCAATATTTCGTCGATTATGAGGGTGCCTACTCAATTCAGCTCAGACCTAGAAAATTCTTACGTAGAATCATAAAACACCTGAAAAGACAAGAAAATGCATACATCAAACAATGCATAAATAGAAAATTCAAATCTAGAATCAGATAGAGTCAGAAAACACATGTAAAGGAATATTCAAATCTGGAAGAAAGATTTTTTTCCAGCGATTGTGAAACAATGGTTAGAAATAATTTTTGTTTAATACCAAACTCGTTGTAGGCTTTTAAACTAGTACTTACCCTAACATATTGAACACGACGCTGCGCGCAGCTTGGATGTCTGCCAAGTGGGGGCGACTGAAAGGGAGGCACTATACTCCCGTTTAATTCAATTTTGTTTCAATACCGCTGACACTCGAGCAGAACACGAAAGAATTTGACGCATGTGAAATAAAGGCGCATAAGATTTTTCCAGGTTTGAATATTCCTTTACATGAATTACTGGATTCTTGATATGAATTTTGTTTTTAACTTTATTTTTGTATGTGAGTTTGTTAAGCATGAAGTATCGCTAGTTTTATGATTCCATGTAAGAATTTATTTTTCATTTAATTTTCTATACCTTTTACAGAATGATTTCATACTTTTGAAATATGATTTCACACGAAAACAGATTTCACACTTTTGAAATACGATTTCACATTAACGAAAACAGATTTCAAACTTTTGAAATACGATTTCACATTAACGAAAACTGATTTCACACAAATGACTTTTGATTTCGCCATAATGAAAAGCGAATTCACAAATTTAAAAACCTATTTCACAAAATGAGATTTCAACAATTTATTTCTTAAAAGTTTATCTACATTATCGTAGTTTAAATTGTACTGATAAAGATAAGTATACCTAATTTTTTATTGAAACTATGGATTCCTACATAATTTGACCCGAGGAGAGAAAAAGTTATTTTATATTATTTTATAACTAAATTTTGAGCGAGTCGGAAATTCAGTCTAAATTCGGTCTAAATCGGTCTAATTCGGCATAAATTTTGAGCGAGTCGGAAATTCATTCTAAATTCGTTCTAAATTCAGTCTAGATTAAAATATATATTTTTATACATTTTAGAAATCCCTTTGTAAAAGCTGTACCCGTTGATATTTTTTATTGAAACTATGGATTCCTACATAATTTGACCCGAGGAGAGAAAAAGTTATTTTATATTATTTTATAACTAAATTTTGAGCGAGTCGGAAATTCAGTATAAATTCGGTGTAATTCAGTCTAGATTAAAGTATATATTTTTATACATTTTAGAAATCCCTTTGTAAAAGCTGTACCCGTTGATATTTTTTATTGAAACTATGGATTCCTACATAATTTGACCCGAGGAGAGAAAAAGTTATTTTATATTATTTTATAACTAAATTTTGAGCGAGTCGGAAATTCAGTCTAAATTCGGTCTAAATCGGTCTAATTCGGTCTAGATTAAAATATATATTTTTATACATTTTAGAAATCCCTTTGTAAAAGCTGTACTCGTTGATATTTTTTATTGAAACTATGGATTCCTACATAATTTGACCCGAGGAGAGAAAAAGTTATTTTATATTATTTTATAACTAAATTTTGAGCGAGTCGGAAATTCAGTCTAAATTCGGTCTAAATCCCTTTGTAAAAGCTGTACCCGTTGATATTTTTTATTGAAACTATGGATTCCTACATAATTTGACCCGAGGAGAGAAAAAGTTATTTTATATTATTTTATAACTAAATTTTGAGCGAGTCGGAAAATCAGTCTAAATTCGGTCTAAATTCAGTCTAAATTCGGTCTAAATTCAGTCTAAATTCGGTCTAAATTCAGTCTAGATTAAAATATATATTTTTATACATTTTAGAAATCCCTTTGTAAAAGCTGTACCCGTTGATATTTTTTATTGAAACTATGGATTCCTACATAATTTGACCCGAGGAGAGAAAAAGTTATTTTATATTATTTTATAACTAAATTTTGAGCGAGTCGGAAATTCAGTCTAAATTCGGTCTAAATTCAGTCTAAATTCGGTCTAAATTTAGTCTAAATTCGGTTTAAATTCAGTCTAGATTAAAATATATATATTTATATATTTTAGAAATCCCTTTGTAAAAGCTGTACCCGTTGATATTTTTTATTGAAACTATGGATTCCTACATAATTTGACCCGAGGAGAGAAAAAGTTATTTTATATTATTTTATAACTAAATTTTGAGCGAGTCGGAAAATCAGTCTAAATTCGGTCTAAATTCAGTCTAAATTCGGTCTAAATTCAGTCTAAATTCGGTCTAAATTCAGTCTAGATTAAAATATATATTTTTATACATTTTAGAAATCCCTTTGTAAAAGCTGTACCCGTTGATCTCTTCCGTAAACTAATGTAAAAATGTTGTAAAATTTTTGGGTGGGCCAAAACTTAGAAGGATGGGCCTAGCCCACCCTTAGTTACGCCCCTGGTAACTTTCTCTAGTTTGCTCTGAATTCTCAGAAAGTGTAGAGCTTTAATTTTGGATGTAAAGTCCTTTCTAAAACATAACGGTCTGGTGTGTTTAGCTATCATTAATTACGCCCTTAGTTAAATAACTAATTAGATTAAATACATGCCTTGTGAGTAGCATGAACATCGTTCGGTTAGTTATTTTGTATTCACGGAATTAACCTAATTTAAGCGATGTGCGATGTGTGTCTAGTGTATTCAAATTCAATTCGAATTGTTAGTCAGTTCATGGAGAATTCTTCAATTAATTCAACATATTATATTGTGCATTATTAATTATGTTTAGCGATGGATGTATTCAGACTATTCTGTTTCACTAATATATTGATATTGCTACTTTAATTAGTTTATTTATTTAACTTTGAAACAATTTCACGTTATGTAGGTTATATTGTTCACTGTTTCATCTGTTTATCCTTATATAATTCATAAAATATTACCTACTTCTTTTTATTTTGATAAATTTGATGCGAAGTTTCTTCAAAAGTAGAACATAATTTAAGAACAATAAAAAGTATGTACCTACTCTATTAATATTCTAATTAACATAACAGTTTACCGACAACCTAAATTTATTGATTTCTCATCTTTGCTTTAAATTTTTTTTACTAATGTAATGTAGGTACTCTCCATTAACAACCATATATAACCTTAAACTACCGGCTGGTAACCGCACACATGGTCGACACCTACCGGATGTTTCCTGACACAGGCGCACCCTACCTCCAAATTTTTTTTAAGACAATTTAATTTATATTATAGGTTAATAAACTATATTCAAAAGCGCATTAAACGACATAAATAATGCATTTTTATTACTTTTTGTTTAGCTGGAAGTGACACCAACACTCCGTATATTTTTTAAGATTTTTATTCTGCATAATATTCTGAATACAACCATGTATAATAACAAAATAAGCTACTTATTTGTATATCTAAGTAAAATAATAATTAAAATATTACAAAAACAAATCGAATCATTCGTAGTTAGCTATGAAATAAATGATATAATCCTCTACTTTTTAGATAATTGTTCATTTTCACACAAAAAAGTAGTAAGTGGTTAACCTTAGGTTTTTTCGATTTCTGCCCTAAACTTTCAGAGCTCATATCTCGAAAACTAAAACACTTATCAAAGCGCGGTTTGCGGCATTGGATTCCTCGTAATTTACTTAGTATAATTTAGAGAAATTTTAATTTTGACCAAAAAAGTACTAAGTGGTTAACCTTTGTTTTTATTTTTATTTTGGATCTAAACTTTGAGAGCTCATATCTCGAAATCTAAAAGACTTATCAAAGCGCGGCTTGCGACATATATTAATTATTTATTTGTGTGTTCAGTTTTTCGACCCGTGGAGGCGGTTCTCTTCTCAGGAGGAGACCCTACTTACCATTCTTCAATTGACCACTGGCCTCCAATGAAGAAATGTCTGCTATTTATTGTATTTATTGATAGAACTATGTTTTTATATCATAAAAATTAAATAATCGAGATGAAATAGCTGTATATATTATTAATAAAAACAAATAAGTAATACTTACATCATTGCACTAATTTTATTTTTTAAACAACCCTTTGTACACTTCCTAAACACTTACAGGTCTTCTACGTTGAGAATACACGGCTTTAAACCTGAAAATGTACTAGGATACGAAATAAAAAACAGTAAGTATAAATTTTATGGTTTATTTAATGAAATACTTCAATACAATACACAATCTTATAAATTAATTAACTGAATTAAACATTTTTAACATAAACACCCTTATTTAGGTTTATATAAGCTCCAAACGAGATAGGTGCTGCCATCTGTTGGTGGCAGTTATTTAAACGTACAATATATCTTAAACTAAGAGTTGAATGGGGTACATATTTGGATTCAGCGGGTTCGAATTAGGGGGTAGAGTATAAATTACCCCCTTGAAATGTTTATTGAGCATTAAAACATATTAGGGGTAAAATCAGTCCAAAATCGGTCCAAACGTCACAAAAGTTTTTGTCGAGTGGTCCAGAAAATGAAGCAAAGTTGCAACTACGCTAGGAAAATATTAAACTGCAAATAACTCGAAAACAAAGGGTTGCACGGTAAAATGGGGTGCATATTTGGATTCAGCAGGTCCTATTTAAGGGGATCAACTACCCCTCTTTAGCATACTACCCTTACTTTACGAGTTATAAGCATTTTAAAATTTACGCTAGGAAAATTTTAAATTGCTTATAACTCGGAAACTAAGGATTGCTGGTCAAAATGGAGTGCATATTTGGATTCAGCAGATCCTAATTGAGACTACTCCTCTTTATCCTGCTACCCTTAGTTTACGAGATATAAGCATTTTAAAATGTTCCTAGCGTAGTTGTAATTTTGCTTCAAAAATCGATATTATATCGTCAAAAAAATTGACGCTACGCTAGGAAAATTTTAAATTGCTTATAACTCGGAAATTAAGAGTTGCACAACAAAATGGGATGCATATTTGGATTCAGCAGGTCCTAATTAGGGGTATATGATACAAACCACCCTTGAAATCAACGTAATTTTGGTAGTTTTTGGTGAAATTTTGCTGACATTAAATTATTATTATCTCGCTAACTAAAGGGCTAAGGTCAAAAAGTTAAATACAAAGGTTGCGTAACTTTTCATTCTCTATCTGCATGTCTATAGATAAGGCCGTTTTGGCCGATTTTTAATATTTTTTTTGATCTCCCACCATTCATGTTCTCCTGATACAAACTTGGTGATTTTTGTTTGACTCAAATCTGAAGTCGAGTGAGGGTGAAAATTTAAAAACGCGATTACGTAAAAACTAAGGGTTGGGGAGTGATTTAGGGGTTATATTCGTACTCTACGCGTTGAAATACACCAGTATGCATATTGCTACCCCTAAAAGTTAATTAGCACCGGAGTTATTCAACCCTTATTTGTATCTCCGGTTCTAAGGGTCGTATCGAAAAAATCTACATTTCATTCGATAGGGGATGAAAAACTGAGCATCTTTTACATTAAACTTTTTCCTCTACGACCCTTAGTTTAAGGGTTATGAGCAATCAAAGTGGTGAAAAAGTCGTCTAAACATAGTCATTAACCCTTAAACTAAGGGTCGTAAAGGAAAAAGTTAAATGTAAAAGATGCTCAGTTTTTCATCCCCTAGCGAATGTAATGTAGATTTTTTCGATACGACCCTTAGTACCGAAGATACAAATAAGGGTTGAATATCTCCGGTGCTAATTAACTTTTAGGGGTGGCAATATGCATACTGGTATATTTCAACGCGTAGAGTACGAATATAACCCCTAAATCACTCCCCAACAATTAGTTTTTACGTAATCGCGTTTTTAAATTTTCACCCTCACTCGACTTGAATTTTGAATCGAACAAAAATCACCAAGTTTGTATCAGGAGAACATGAATGGTGGAAGATCAAAAAAATAATTAAAAATCGGCCAAAACGGCCTTATCTATAGACAGGCAGATAGAGAATGAAAAGTTACGCAACCTTTGTATTTAACTTTTGGCCCTTAGCCCTTTAGTTTACGAGATAATAATTATTTAAAGTCAGCAAAATTTCATCAAAATCGACTAAAAATACGTTAATTTCATGGATTGTTTATATCGTATACCCCTAACTAGAACTCGCTGATTCTAAAGCTATCCTCAGAAAAATATAATTACTTACCTTCTTGATATATTTATATATACAAAATTGCAACTACGCTAGGAAAATTTTAAAACGCATATAACTTGAAAAATAAGGGTTGTACGACAAATTGGGGGCATATTTAGATTCAGCAGGTCTTAGTTGAGGGGGTAGACTACCCCTCTTTATCCTGCTACCCTCAGTTTTCGAGTTATAAGCATTTTAAAATTTTCCTAGCGTAGTTGTAATTTTGCTAGCATAATCGTCAAAAAAATTGACACTACGCTAGGAAAATTTTAAAACGCATATAACTCGAAATCTAAGGATTGTACAACAAAACCGAAGGCATATTTGGATTCAGCAGGTCCAAATTGAGGGGGTAAACTACCCCTCTTTATCTTACAACCCTTAGTTTACAAGAAATAAGCACTTTAAAATTTTCCTATCAAATCAGAAATATTGTGATGGTAAAATTTTAATTAACAGCATCATTTTCTAGACCACTGTTCAAAAATATTCTGTGAAGTCACACCAAGAGATGGCAGCACTATTCTCGTTTTGAGTGATTTTACCCCTAATTTTGCTTCAAAAATCGATGTATATCGTCAAAAAAATGATACCTCGATTGGAGATTTTAGAATGAATTTTCGATCGCTCAAAAAATTGAAACCCTTATTTTTGCCCTTAGCCCTTTGAGACTTTGGCCATGTATAGAGAGCATTAAAATACACGGGGGTTTATCTTAAGGGGGCCGAAAACTTTCTCAGAATTGCGAAAAAATCAATTCCAAGCGAGTTATGAGGGTTTGAAAATTCTAACAATTTTCCCTTAAAATAAGGGCTTGTTTCATATATTTCAAGGGTTCTTGAAATTGAAATCGGTTCATTAAGGTCCGCTGATTCCAAATATAGCATCAGAATTATATAATTACTTACCGTTCACGAGAAATTACGAAAATTAAAAACTACCCTGTGTACAAATTTAATTGATTAAAAATAAGGGTTAATTTATGTAGAAAAGGGTAAATAAACATAGATACACTGTTAAATAGCAATATTTATTCATTTGACAGGCTCATAATACATGATTTATTGATTTAAAAATTTTTAAAAATGATACCTCGATTGGAGATTTTAAAATGAATTTTCGATCGCTCAAAAAATTTAAACCCTTATTTTTGCCCTTAGCCCTTTGAGACTTTGGCCATGTATAGAGGGCATTAAAATACACGGGGGATTATCTCAAGGGGGCCGAAAACTTTCTCCGAAATGCGAAAAAATCAATTCCAAGCGAGTTATGAGGGTTTGAAAATTCTAACAATTTTCCCTTAAAATAAGGGCTTGTTTCATATATTTCAAGGGTTCTTGGTATTGAAATCGGTTAATTAAGGTCCGCTGATTCCAAATATGGCATCAGAATTATATAATTACTTACCGTTCACGAGAAATTACGAAAATTAAAAACTACCCTGTGTAAAAATTTAATTGATTAAAAATAAGGGTTAATTTATGTAGAAAAGGGTAAATAAACATAGATACACTGTTAAATAGCAATATTTATTCATTTGACAGGCTCATAATACATGATTTATTGATTTAAAATTTTTTAAATATGATACCTCGATTGGAGATTTTAAAATGAATTTTCGATCGATCAAAAAATTGAAACTTCAAATTTGAGTCTAACAAAATTCACCAATTTTGTATCAGGATAACATGAATGGTGGGAGATAAAAAAAAATAATTAAAAAATCGTCAAAACGGCCTTATCTATATACACGCAGATAGAGAATGAAAAGTTATGCGTCGTTTGTATTTAACTTTTTGCCCTTAGCTCTTTAGTTTACGAGATAATAATTATTTAAAGTCCGCAAAATTTCACCAAAATCGACTAAAAATACGTTGATTACAAGGGTGGTTTGTATTATTATACACCTAATTAGGACCCGCTGATTCTAAATCTACAATCAGAATCACATAATAACTTACCGTTTTGATATATTTATATATAATGGGGCACATATTTGGATTGAGCGGGTTTATATTCAGGGATTAAACAACCCTTCTTTATTCTACTACCCTTACTTTACGAGATATAAGCACTTTAAAATTTTCCTATAGCGTTATTATAATTTTGCTGCAAAATCGTCAAAAAAATGACACTACGCTAGGAAAAATTTAAACTGCAAATAACTCGAAAACTAAGGGTTGCAAGCTTTAAATTTATAATATTATCTGAAATTAACGGTTTAATTGCTGAATTGTATGTACCTAATTAGTATCTAGTTTTTTAATTTCGCAATTTCTCGAGAACGGTAAGTAATAATTATATAATTCTAAGGCCATATTTGAAATCAGCGGACCTTAGTTAACAGATTTTAATACAAACAACCCTTAAAATACGTTAAACTACCCTTTATTTTTAATAAATTAAATTTTTACACAGTTTTTAATTTTCGTTATTTTTCGAGAACGCTAAGTAATTATATAATTCCGAGGCCATATTTGGAATTAGCGGACCTTAATTAACCAATTTCAATACCAACAACCCTTGAAATATATGAAACAAGCCCTTATTTTAAGGGAAAAATGTTAGAATTTTCAAACCCTCATAACTCGTTTTTGATTGATTTTTTCGCAATTGAGAACATTTTGAGATATCCTATCCCCCTAATTCGAACCCGCTGATTCTAAATATGCACCCCTTTTTCCCGTACGATCCTTAGTATACGAGATATAAGCGTTTTAATATCAATAAAATTTGCTAGCGTAGATGGATTTTTGCTTCATTTTTAGACCCACTGGACAAAAACTTTTGGTGACGTCGCACCAAGAGATGGCAGCACATAGCTCGTTTTTAATATTTCACATCTAAGAAGTTACATGATATGCTATATAACGGGACGTAGGACAAAAATAGTGTTATTATATAATTATAAAATTAAAAATGATTTATTATAATAATTTTGGAACAAAACTTTGAGACGCTATAATTCGGACTAAAAGAGATTTCAAAGCGCGGATTGCGGCATTGGATTCATAGTAATTTACTTTGTATATCTAATCCACTACTTTTTAGAAAAATTTTAATTTTGGTCCAAAAAAGTACTAAGTTGTTAACTGTCATTCAAAAATATGCTTTAAATAAAACAATTATTATTGTCATGTTTCATTTTACCTTTAAAACTCCATCTTGTCTGCGCGGCGCTATTTAGATCGTGCTGGACCATGGCTGGACTTGTGGACTTAAACAATTTTTTATCCTCCCACTGTGCATGTACGACACGTACCATGTATGTAAATGTGTATGTAAAACAAACGGCTAAATTTATTGCAGAAAGTTATACGCGTTATTTTTCATTTCAAATATGGCAGTGCTTCGTAACAGAATAATTAAGGTAATAAAGAACATGCACAAAAAATATCCTCTGTTATAATAATAATTACTCCAGAAACTCGCCCTCGAAAATGGTACCAGTGGCGCACAAGAAGAGTAAAGAAAAACATAAATACTATTTAAATTTATTCAAACTAAAAAACAAAATTAAACTTAATAACAATTTCCAACTTATCTACATCTCATCTGCTCCGATTGGCTGACAAAAAAGACGCTTAATTCTTCATTTTGTTTTAACTTAGTGAAATATTTTATTGTAAGTGTAAATGGCTATTTAACCAACCAGCGCTCAACGTTCGCACTTATAACTGAAATTGGAATTTTATGGACTCGCTGGTTGGTTAATTTAGCACTTATATTTATAATTTTGTAGGTCTGAATGTAGTTTAAAACTTACCTTGATAGATGCTGCAAAATGTGCAACCAGATCTTTTGAATTAAACTATTCTTTCTTTAAAGTCACTTTTAAATCTAGGTTGCATATTAAACTTTATATAAAGAATAGAACATGCTTATTTTGGCCTACTAAGGAAAGAATAATTTGGACAGGTTATGTCATAATACAATACCCACATAAAAAAATAAACCTCATTTTTATTTAGAAAAAACAAAATACAAATAAAATATAAAATTACAACAAAAACATTGGAGTTACAAAAACCAATATACTATACAGGGTGTACTACTATAACTTGTGGTACATATTAGAATGGCATTATAGATCTTGACTGAACAAAAAGAATTTTTTCAAAATTCAAAATTTAATTTTTGAGGTTTGTAAAGGTAACAGTTTTGGGCCACTGGTTCAATTTAGTTTAAGTAGCCGGCCACATAACTCTGTCTTTATTCAAAATAAATCGCATTTAGTGGTACTAAAAATGTTCTACTAAAGTAAACTTCCCGTATTTATATAGGTATTTCGAAAAAATATTCTTGATCCAGAATCAGTAAGTACCTACGTAAAATATTATATGCCATTACAATATGTACCTCAAGTTATACTTGTACAGCCTGTACAAAAGAAATTATTTATTACCTATCCAAAGAAACATTTGAGCTCCATTAAGTTGTAGTCCAATGTCACCTAACTCTCCCTAGACTATAATGCTTTGATTGTGCTAAGTATGTGCTTTACTGTGCGCTATATATTATAATATGTGCGTCCTTACAAAATGGTCCATATAAGTTTGTAAATTGCGACTACAAGTAAATACTAATAAACAAATATCAGAAAAGTAAACATTTATCATGATAGTAGTAATGTGCCCCGTATGTGCTTCTTTGTGCGCTATGTTTTATGACGTGTGCGTCATTAGTATTCCAGAAATTCACTTGATAAAAAATGCGACTCCTGTTCCATAGTCGCAAATTCCTACTGAAACTATCATGTTTATAGTGTGCTTAGTATGTGCTTTTCTGTGCGCTATATATTATAGTATGTGCGTCCATACAAAATGGTACATAGCTACATGTTTGTAGCAATGTACCCTGTATGACATCTGAGTAAACCATATTATAGTAATTAAAGGTATCAAGGCCAAGGGTGTTAAAATAATATACATGAGGTCAACAGCATACTTTCCTAGGGCCAGTAGCCAGTGGCGGATTAAGGAGGAGGATGTGGCACCCGGGGACGTATAATTTTTATCTTTATCGATTTTTGTTTTGTCATTGAGATTTTTTAACAGATTATTAATTGTTAGTGACATTCTGTTTCTATGGTAATAAGAAAATTACATATCAAATAATACCCTTGGGCGTATTTTGAAAAATAATGACCTGGGGCAATATTTATTATTATTGCGCTGGAAACAGGGATATTATGACAATAATAAGAAACAAGTTGGACATTAATTAAGTGAAAATGTGTGTAAATTCCTTCTATCCAAATACAAAACAAAAGGCTTTAGCTTCTACTAGTTTTTAGATTTTAAATATAGTAGGTATAAATTCAAACTATAAAGATGAAAACTTTGTAAATACAAGAATAACTCTATTTTGTTGGAATTTTTATAAAATTTTAGTTTAATACCTACTATAAATCATATAGGCACCTCATTATTACAAAATATTGTTTTAAACTTATTAGTTGTCATTCAGTTAGCATAAGTTGTCATTTTAGAATGGATAACTGCACAAAACAACTCACAAAATCAACTTTTCACAAGAAGTACAACATAAGTCCCATATAAATACATGTATACAAATATCAAGCGCTACCCCACACTCGTAAGAGATCAGCTAGGTACCTACTTTGATTTTTTTCGCCTATTACGCAAGATTTCTACCACTGTTTGGCCATTGTGTTAATATTGTTTTCTGCTTTGAACTTTGCAAAACTTTGAAAATTCATCTGTGTTTATCAATATTTTTTTTACGGTTATATTATTGATATTATTTATTCACTTGATTTTAGTTGTAGGTACTAATCGTGAATCAAAAAGAATTTTGTTGAAAAACTCGAATTAAAAAATGGGTCCAAACAAATGGGACGTACAAATTTCATTTTTTCCTGTTTGTAAAATTATTATTACAATAATGTAATTATGATTAATTACGCTAATAAATACTGCATAACTATTGTTTAACTTTTTTTGTATTTAAATGTGACAACCCAGTGATACCCAAAATTTTGTTATGCGAACTACTGTTAATTTTACGAATTTCATCAAAATTCATTTTGATTCATGATCAGTGCGTCCAATACTATACACCATATTTTGTTACACAGGTTGGGTTACACCCTGTATAACAAAAACAAGAATAAAATTTTGTATTGAAATTCATTTTTAATTTAGTATAATTATTTTGTTACACCTCCATAAGATAATATTTAATATATCGTTATTAAGTTTATAAACATAGCGCAGAAAGAAGCACATACAGGGCACATTGCTATAAAACTGTATGTACCATTTTGTATGGACGCACATATTATAATATATAGCGCACAGTAAAGCACATACTGAGCACACTATAAACATGATAGTTTCAGAAGAAATTTGCGACTATAGAACAGGAGTCGCATTTCTTATCAAGTGAATTGCTGGAATACTAATGACGCACACGTCATAAAACATAGCGCACAAAGAAGCACATACGGGGCACATTACTACTATCATGATAAATTTTTACTTTTCTGATATTTGTTTATTAGTATTTACTTGTAGTCGCAATTTACAAACTTATATGGACCATTTTGTATGGACGCACATACTATAACATATAGTGCACAGTAAAGCACATACTAAGCACAATCAAAGCATTATAGTCTAGGGAGAGTTAGGTGACATTGGACTACAACTTAATGGAGCTAAACATTTGACTATAAGAGATACAGACGTATATTTGTCGCAATTAAATAAATATCTTTGTTTCGACAATGTGAAAAATGTTTTCCTTAGTACCTACTGTTTAGTTCCAGTTTTTAAAATTGTATTATTGCTGTTTTATTATCATAATAAAAACATTTAAATTATGTAAACACTCGCTCCGTATACAATTAAGCAACGCTATTATCATTTTAACTTCTTCCAAGAAAACATCTTTTTCTCATTTCAGTTTCATGATCCTGCGTAACTTGAAATTTAAGTCACTAAGGAGAAGTTTAGAAAACTGGGCACGTTCTACAGAAATTTTCAATTTTTTAAAACGATTTTCGCGACTTTGAATAGATTCTTTTATATCTGATTGATTATTAAATACAAAATTAAAAGGACATCTTAAATAGCTTTACAAAATTTTTAATAAATATCTTACATCATCATAATAACAAATAGGTATTCGACAAATAATACCGAAAGTATTATGCAACTATGATTAAAGTTATTAAAATAATTATTGTAGTAGGTACAAATCTTCAGAGGGCAGCAAATATATAAAAATGTTTGCTGACATATCTTTTTATACCAGGTATTCCACTTTAAAATTGAGTCTTAAGCACAGTCAACACACGGATTCTTTGAGGATTGAGGATTCTTTCATGTCTCTGAATCCTGAGAAAAAGAATCATGGTGAGCATTGCTTGTCAAATAGCGGCGCCGCTGATTCTTCAATGAATCTTGAAAATAAGAATTTATAAATCATTGATAGCTTCAAAATTATGAATATCTTTTTTCCAGGATGTACAAACATGAAAGAATCCTCAAATAATCCATTTGTGAACAGGGCTTTAGAATCCTGAACGTCAGTGAAAATTTCTTTAGACAAATTCGGGTAGCTGACTGCAAAAAGTGATAGTGTGTGGTTCTAACAACTCAGGTTTGAATCCAGTTTCACCGCACAAAAGATCTTCCTTGTGATGCACTCTCCACTATCAACCATGCGCAGTGTACCCGTGAATTGACAGCTGGGAACAGCAGGACAATGTAATATTATATCTACCGATGACTCACAGAATGTGAGGCTGGCACACTCAAACAGCGTGATGAGGTGATAATTTTATCCAACACCTTTTAATAAAAACATCATTACTATTATGGTGAAGTATAATAAGAGATTGCCCACTCAAAATTATACCCACTAGTGGGTAAATTACTTTGCTTGTTGGAAGTCACCATAGTAATGATGTTTTGATAAGAACCACGGTGTATTATAGATTATAGGTATACAGAGGTGACCGCCATTGCTTGAAGTTGACGTCTTAAGTGGACTAGTTCAGATATTTAACCGCTAGATATCTCTCCTTACCGGGATCCGTTCATAACTTCTATATTTTTAATTCTAATTAACTGTCAAAATACTTTTCGCAAAAGTATCCCATGGAGATTAATTTCAGTCATTAGTAAACCGTTTTACAATTAGGCACGTAACACTTCCAATTTACACGAGGAGATCTTGTATTTTGTACTGTCAATCTGTCAATTTTGTATTTTTGTTTCAATTGTTTATCAAGGATTACTATTAGTTGTCTCATTTTGCGCTGACAACCAATCAAAAGGTGGGCAACTTTGGCGGCCATCTTGCCCACTTAATCTGTCAGATTTCAGTCTCTCGTGACCTCACCTATAGTTTATACACCGTGGTTAAAACATAATATTTAAGCAGTTATTAAGAAGTGTTGGATAAAACGATATACTTCACACGTGGGCAAAAAGGAATGACCCACTAGAGAAAATAATCCCATCCCTTTCTTTACCCACTTGTGAAGTAATAGTATTTTGTGCACCTAGGGAGGGAAGCGTGCTATTACTCCCGCGGGCGAAGCGGCGGTCCGAGCGAGGGCGCCGTCTTCGCTCAAGGGCCGGCGCCCTCGCTCGGACTCGCCTGCGGCTCGCCTTCGGCTCGGGTCGCCGCTTCGCCCAAAGGAGGAATAGCCTTCCCTCCCGTGGGACACACAATATTTTACGTCACGAGGGCCTCAAAATCACCTTTCTTGCAAGCGGGAGGAAAACACTGTTTTCCTCCCGCCAGTACCGGGAAGAAAACAGTGTTTTCCTCCCGAGCGGGAAGGAAAACTCGCTTCCCTCCCTCCATTAGCAAGAGGAAAACACTGCTTTCCTCCCCCGAGTGACGTAAATATCTATAATTACTTCCTATATTGACAAAGCTACAGAAAAATTCTACCCTATAAAAAACAAAAGAAAACTGCAATAAAGATTATCTATACCAGTCATTAAAACGCAGTAATTTACCGAGGGGTGAACCACCAATGGGAATCACTGTACATTTTGGTCGGAATACATTTCGGAATACTGGAAATACTATGGAATACATGGGAATACTTGGGAATACATGGAAATACTTGGGAATACATGGGAATACTTGGGAATACGTGGAAATATTTCGGAATACCAATGGAATTAATAGAAATTTGCAGGAATTCTTGGGAATACATGAAAATAACACTAGAAATATTCGGAATATTGGTTGATTTATCTGCGTATGCGATAATTATAAATGTTGCTTTGGAAGGATGTAAGGTATACTTAAATTTAATATTTGTATTTTTCTTTGAATTTTACTTGTAC
The DNA here is from genome assembly GCA_947534325.1 of Agonum fuliginosum. Lineage (NCBI taxonomy): Eukaryota > Metazoa > Arthropoda > Insecta > Coleoptera > Carabidae > Agonum > Agonum fuliginosum. The sequence continues at coordinate 2,358,992 of OX384034.1, read as the reverse complement.
TATAAAGAAATGTGATTATAAATAGGTGTTTTCTTTCAATTATGTTTTCAAATTCAAAAAAAGTCACTGACTTCTATTTCATAGACGTACACCAGTTCTTATAATATTATAATAAATGAGTGTGAATGTAATAATTATTACTTTCAGTTTATTTTTTGTTATTTACGATTATTAATAATAGTTATTTTTTTACTACCATGCTAATTTACAGACATCTGTACTTTAATGACACTCATTTCCATATAGATTTTCATTTCGTAACAGATTTTCATTTCGATACAATGTCCATTTTCAGGTAGCATGATACACACAGGTTAATTTCATACAAATAAATAGGTTTTTCTCTAATTAAAGCATTGAAGTACAATAGTACAAAAATAGTATAGGTACCATACAACTATCTATCATTGTATTCCATAAAAAATGTCAAATGACAGGAATATATTTATTTATTTCTCGATTTATTTTGATGGTAACCAATCTACAGGATTAACTTCCAATTACAGAATGGTAGATGTTATTATAGTGGAGTCGAACCATTCGGGCTCTGTGGTATTATTGTCGGTTGTGCTGGGAATCGAACTGGAGACCGCTAGCATGTTAGGCGGTCCCTCTACCGCTGAGCTCGCGCTGAGCTAACCACTGGCCGTTTACATCGAGTTTACATAAATAACCTTATCTAGCAATGATCAGTTATAAGACATTAATATTCAAATTATAAATATATAATCCTAAAAAAGTCACTATAGATACAAGTATGAATAATAAACAAATTTAACAAGGGATTTTTATTTTTTACAGTTCATGTGCCATGTGTCATAACTTCAGAATAAAAATTACGAGTAGGTACATAATGTACTGACCGAATTACAACGAATTTTTTTTAAATTCGCAAAATTTTACATTTTAAGTGTCGCTGGTGGTTATAACATGAATCAGTTATCAGCTACTACCTAATTTACTATTATTTTTATTAAAATTTCGTATCGATCAGTGGTACTTTATAAACTATACCCTTAATTTAAAAATTTTAAAAAAATTCTTAGGGGGTGCTTTACTATCTGTTTAGAGGGATCAAAACATGTTTTGATCCCTATGGGGAGAAAAGCACACCCGAGGGAGCAAAAACGTGTTTTGCTCCCTCTAAACAGGGAGTAAAAGCGTGCTTTGCGTTCACTTGTGACGCAAAATACTTTGGGAATACTGGGAATACACTGGAAATATTGGGAATACATTGGAAATACTAGGAATACTTACAAAATACACCGGAAATATTGGGAATACAAGGAATACTTACAAAATATTGGGAATACTATGGAAATACTAGAAATACATGAGGAATACAGGAAATACCGGCAATAAATGATAGGTATTCCCATATTTTCGGAATCACTGTACATTTTCATTATGGTGGTTCACCCCTCGTAATTTACCTAGCTGTAAATAATTACAAAACGTAGCAAACGTTTTCAGAAAACGAGAAACTATTTTCCCTGTACAAACAGCAATTACAAGTGATAAAAATTTAATGGAACACTTTAATTAAATAGCGAGTGTATTTAATAAACAAGAATCGGGTAAATACGAGCAAAATTTACCCTTACATTGTTATTTGCTGTGAAAAATTACATTGAAACTTCTGTTACAAATGTTTAGCCGACCATATCGCGTTCATATTTACATATGCGTCTATTCGTTACGTGGTGGCAATTTGCAAAGCTAGAATAACAGATTGACCCAGTTGACTCGGAAATACGGGAGGGAGGGTAGTTTACTTCAATTCAAATAATTAATGTTTCATTATTACGGATAATATTATATTCAATTACTTCATATAACTTGTACAAAGCTTGTTATCACTTACAGAATGTTACAAACACACTAAAAAAACTTTAAATCTTTAAAAAAAGATTAACAAACTAAACAAGAATTAAAGGCAAGGAAAATTTATTTAAAATAATAATAAAGGGTGATTCAAGAGCAGCTTCCTCGTGGTGTTAAAGTGACTTTTGTAGATTAGAAACTTGTACAAAATTAATCATGAACGGAAATCGCGCAAAAATTATCAATAATTATAACTTACCTTATAAAAGAAGTGTCAGGAAAGGCTTAATATATTCTGCTATTCTACGAAGATTGATTGCTGGTTGCTGATTGAGGTTTGATGTTATACCAATCGACGAAGAGCTAGCGGTCAAATTAGTGTGGACATTTTATTAGTCGTGAAATTGAAGGGTTGGGCCTTGCATAACTACTGAAGATGGAATGTCCAGTCTGCCAGTCCTAAGTGGTCGGATTAGGCTACCTCAAGTATAAAAAGTTGAGTTACAAAAATGTTAATTATATAAATTAAGAGTTCTGTCGTATGTAGAGGTGGAAATATGTCTTCGTGCTTTATCAAATCTTGTAAAATGAACTTTAAAAACAAACCAAGAAACGTATATACTTAATAAATAGATTACAATATAAAACATATTGAATTTTTTATTTAAGCATACTCCTAATATTTCAATAATAAAAATATGAGTTTTATGATTTTATATTAATTAGACATTTTATTATGTACGTTTAAATTCCTAATAATCAAAGCGTATATTTTTGAAATTCGCGCATTTTTCAAGTGGAAGTAGAAGTAGAGTAGTATGGCGTTCTCCTGTGTAGCTCGCTTCTCGAACCTTCAAGCGAAAACATTTGTTTTAAATTTCAAAAACCTGTAAGTAATTAATTTTGTACTTAAATCGAATACAAAAGTAATATATTTCTTTTTTAGAAAAATGGAAAATGATCCTGCTTACCAGTTATCCCTTCTTTTGCAAGGACAATTCGATGCAGAATTACACGTGGAAAACCCACTACAAGATTTAACTTGTAACAAGCAGAAAATTATAAAGAAAGAAATATCTGTAATCGATCCATCATGGGAACTTATAGACCCCTCACCGAATATAGTAACATTAAAACATCAATTTGACAAACAATTCTTTTCGAACAAACTCGGTTCAGTTGGAATTTCTTGGTGCGAACGCATAAGAAGTGCCTCTGTATTCTACAAGAGCCGTACAGAGAAGGGCGAGGTGGCTATTGTCGTATTGGATTAAGTAAACCAATATTACTCTTTCGTCCACGTAAAGATTTAGTAGAAGTACTACTGCATGAGATGATACACGCCTTTTTATTCGTCACAAGTGTTTATGAGACAGAAACACATGGACCAGAATATCATAAACACATGAACGAATAAACGAAGAAGCTGGTACAAATTAGTGCTGTTGATAAAATTCTAATTTTCGAATTTCGAATTTTGAAAAATTTGAAATTCGAAAAATATGCTTATCAAATTTTCGAATTTCGAATTCCGAATTTCGAATTTCAAAATTCGAATTTAAAATTCGAATTTAAATTCGAATTTCTAATTTCAAAATTCGAATTTAAAATTCGAATTTCAAAATTCGACATTCGAGTGTATTGTAAAAGGTGTTTTTTAACATTAGTTATTAACTTATTAATTCGATTATCGTCATGTTCTCATCAATACAGTGGCATGTTTTGGAGAAAGGGCGAAAACAGGTTAATTAGAACAAGAATGCACACTACACGCTTGTGCCTGTAGTGCAGATTGTAGACATGTTTTTGTTTGCCCTTGACGCAGTATAGTGTAGTGGTATCTCTATACAATACAATATAGGAAAATAAAATATACCCATCTGTTAATTGGTTTATTCGTTTATTGCTCTGCAGCTTGTTATGAGACTTGTTCTTAATATTTCAATAATTGCGCCTCACAAAGCCCAGGCCCACCCAAAATTCGAAATTCGAACTTCGAATTTGTATTAAAATTCGAAATTTCATTAAAATTCGAAATTCGAACTTCGAATTTTCATCAAAATTCGAAATTCGAACTTCGAATTTTCATTATAATTCGAAATTCGAACTTCGAATTTTCGTTAAAATTCGAAATTCGAATTTTCGAATTTCGAATTTTTTTTCGAATGAATTTTCGAATTCAATTTTTTTGAAAATCAACAGCACTAGTACAAATATAACAGTTCGACACTATTTTCCTGATGAACTCGTCTTGTACATACGAAATACGTTGGAGGATATAATATATAACATCAATTCATCTACACAAACTTTACCTGATAATGGCAATAAAGTTTCTGGAGAAGAAAATAATCAAAAAAGAGGCGATTTGGAGACAAAAAATAAAAATGGTGGAGTGGTTTAAAACCGTACAAATTCAGCCGGCAGAATACTGTTCTTCTGAAAATAGCAACACTACAAACACTAATTTCACGGACAGCTCTTGGACTACAACCATGTTTGAGAATTATTGACGTTATACTTTATGTACGTATATGCTGTCAGTAATGTACCTACTACAAAATAGTTCTATGACAAATTTTCTCTCTGGCTTTATAATAATAATGCAGATGCTAAGCGGCTTAACACTTTCATATTTTTAATATTTATTTGACAAGCCAAAAATAAATATTTCTCTCAGCATCAAATACAAAATTTTAGATAGATATTGTTGAATTTATTTTTGTTTCGTAGATTCATGGATATTCAATAACGATTAATCTAGATTAGTACGGAAAATAAAATAATTTAAAAGCTATGTCACATAACTAAAAACTAAATAAAACAATATATTGAATTTTAAATATCATTTTTGCTTTATTTAAATTACAAAAGCACCAATTAAATTAAATAAAAATATAGGAATAGAATGAAAAATTTGAAACTATACGAATGAAATTGTTTTGTTACAGTAACTGAAATGAAATAATGATTCAATTTTGCAATTAATTCCATTTATTTTATTTATTCCTATATTGGAAAAAAGTGCCAAAATGTGACCTCCTCTAGTTCAAATTTAGTCAGGTATTTTTTCAGTTTAACTGCAAAGGTAGGTACTTACATGACATATCAGCTGACCACGAGTCAAAAATAATTTTTTCAAAATTCACAAAATAAATTGCACTCTAAATAACGTACTTACTTACATTTTCAGTGCCCCTGGTTGCACAGACTTAAATTACCAAGTCATTAAAATTTAATTTATTTGTTTATACGATATTAGATAAGTGATTGCTTGTGTACGTTATTAAGATTGCAATTTATTTTGCGAAGTTAAAAAAATTATCTTCCATTTAATTTTTTCCTGAAGTTAAGGGTAAAAAATAAATGAGGTTCCTATTCAAAAAAATGAAGTTGACCCCTTGATGACCCTTACCTGGACCCGGGTCAAAAAAATTATATGATAATTTTTCCCCCTCAAATTCATTGAACCCGTGTTTCAGCATTTTTGGCTGGGTTCCACGGTTTCTGAAAAAAACACATTTCGAGATTCAAATTTTTTCACTTTCCTGCGCTGATAACTCGAAATATAGGGGTGGGGGAAAAAAAGTTTCGTACAAAAGTTTCTTCTTTTTTGCGTAGAACACGTTGCCAAAATAAAAAAGTGGGGTTCCCATTTAAAAAAATCAAGTTGATCCCAATGTGGGCAATATGCCCACTTTAGGCAAAAAACTAATTACATGGTTTTTCTTCCCCTTCAAATTCATCGATTTTCGATCCGTGCCGTGGTTCCCGAGATATTTAGATGGAAAGTTTTCAAAAAATCAGCCTGTATATGTGAATATTATCATTAATAACAAATTAATCTATAATTTATAATCAACTATAATAATATCTATCTTCATATCCATATTGCAGTGAACCATCTCGCATTTACATACTCTGAATAAATTCCATGTTACAAATCCCAGCACCAGCTAATATTACAAACTAACCCGCGCTAACTAGGCTTTACATTCATATTCACATACAACATAATCCAGTATTTATTTATCATAAACGAAGCGTCCACGCTGCAAATATGTAATATGCTGCAAAGCTACAAAGGGCTGCATATTGACAACATGAAATCAGGTCGGCTTGGTGGAATGGATTTGATGAAGCAATGAATTTGTGTTGGGTCTCAAAGTCTTAACGATTTATTTTATTCAGAAGGGATGGTTCATATTTTTATTATTTCTTATTTTTGTCACTATAAAACTAAGCTTCAGATGACACTAAAACTATTTGGAATAAGACAGATATTGTATCTAAATAATATTGAAAAAACTAAAGAAGTACATATTACTTTGAAAACTATAATTCTATCGATACTTTATTTTTATTCACTTGTCACTTAAAATAACTGTATTTTTTTAGTAGGTATCTACTTATTTCCTTATTTATTAATCTTTTATTTAATTTTAAATGTTCAAATCGTAGCGTTTAGGCAAAATTACACATAAAGTGAGACAACACAAAACACACACAAAATGACTACAAAAATTATATTTATTAATCGATTTATTCGGTACGTCACCAAAACCACTGCCTTCAATTTAATAATACAAAATAATATAAATTCAAAATAATATAATAAATAAACAACAGTCACTAATTAGGTTTTAGATAGTTAAATAATAATACATACAAATAATTATTTATAAATCATATTGCTACATCTAATAAATTTTTACATAAAGTAACTAACAGATTCTTTTACGTCCCATAAACAAACTGTAATAATTATATCATTAATAATATTATCATTTTATGTAGGTATTACATTTTTACAAAAAAATAACAAGTTTGGAATGAAGCATAATGTAGCTCGAGTAGAAAGTTTGTAACACGAGCCGTAGGCGATTTTCACTGTTTCACTAAAGTAGAATAGCCATTCCAAACGTGTTGCACACTGTATTTCTCTACTACTATTAATTCAATTACATTTAAAAAAACATAACTTCAAAATGTATAAAAAGATTTATTTATAATACATGCAAATATGCGTGCGAAATTACTAGACAAAAACACGCTGTGTTGATAAGCAACAAAAATTAAAATTGTAACCAATCTCTTAGGAATAGTATATTCTGCAACAAGTGTAGAATGAAGCATATTCAGCTCGAGTGGAAAGTTTATGAGACGAGTCGTAGGCGAGTTTCACGTTTCCACGAGAGCAGAATAACCATTCCAAATAAATTAAATTGCATTAAAAACATAACCTAAAACTATTAAAATAAAAATATATGTCTTTATAAAATAATATTCTACACAAAATTAATAAATTAATACATCTAAACGTATTTTAGAGCTACCCACCAACCAAAAATATTAAATAAATTTAAATTAATAGAACTCGCGACATTTCATTCCATCACTAGTGACGGAATGAATCCATTCCGAAACAAGTGATAGAATGTAACCATACCATAGTTGAAAATGAGGTCAGAATGATAACATTCAATAACAGTCGTACGTATAGAAAATACCGTGAGTTTATTTTAACGTGAAACATGGGTATATCATATCCATTGTTACGAATTTGACAGCAATGTATTAGAGTGTCCTTTTTAAAATGAAACATAGGGAATAAATTTGAATTAGTTAATTGGTGTCACACTGCTGCTACATGGAAATACGATTTATTCTTTGAACAATTAAAAGTGTATGTTGAAAGCGTTCCTTGGAACTATTGCAGCTGCTCAAATATCTTATATTGTTCACGAATAGGAATAATACATTTAAATTGATTCCCTATGTTTCATTTTAAAAAGGACACTCTAATACATTGCTGTCAAATTCGTATCCATGGATATAAAAACTGTATGTTTCATGTTAAAATAAACTCACGGTATATTACAACAGTAATAAAGAAAATAATTTCTCCAAAATGTGGTTAGTGACTGAATCCTTTTTCCTTCCAATAAAAATTTTTTTTTTCGGTAATCTACAGTTTAATTATGCTGATGTCCATTCAGGTTACTTCATATTCGAAACTCGATGAACAGTTTGGCACCCACTCTTCCGCTATAGTTCACGTGTAATTACTTGGTGCTGGCCGATATTCATCATCAATGGATTGCCGCTGTCAAATGCCTGAATTCCACTGCCGTTGCTTTGCTACTGTCTGCTGCTGCTGCTGAATAGTTCGTTCTGATGTTCGTGAACGCGTAGAGCTCTGCTACTGATAGCTGAATACCTGCAGAGTATAAAGATCGCCTGGAAAGATTAACATTTGCTTTGTGAAGTATTTCAGTTCGAACACGATGCTTTGATGATGACGTGCTGTTGCACTGGGTTTGTATTGTAGAAATGGATGAATTCTTTTGGATTTTATTCAGCAAAGTGTTCTATTTTAAGGCAATTTTTCCTGCAATGGAATAGAATTTTAAGTCGAATTAATAATAATTACGAGTATACTGCTAGCTAACTGAAAAATTGTATACGACATAATAATATCATAAAAGGATATAGTTCGATTAAAGTTTTGTATAAAAAAAGTATAATAAAGTATAATGTATTGAGGTTTCTAATAGATATTTATGCACCAATTGAGATACATGAATGATTATTCAAGAGAAGAAAGTTTAGTCTCCGAGTCCGAAGGCCGAGTGAGATAATATATTCGAGTGAATAATAGTTATTTATGTTACACGTGGGATAAGAGCATTATTACAGCAGTCGAAGTAATATGCTTTAGCCCACGTGTAACATAAATAATTATTATTCACTCCAAGATATTTACCAACGATTCCTCAAAATTAAGAAAAATTAATATTTTTGTTTAAACGTCAGGTTTGAAATTTAAAAAATTATATATTTGGAAAATTCATAGAAGTTTGATTTAAAATCAAAGCAACCTGGTACATACAATTTGTTTGAAAGCATAGGACATCCTGTCAGTTTTATTTACAAACAAATTTTTAATTTGTAAGTTTATACGTGATATTTATTTATTATTCCTTTATAAATTAGTACCTATTTATTATGGAACAGTAGGTATTTGAAAATTGATTTATTCCAAGAATATTTAAGGAATAAATAGGTAGATAAGTATATTATAACCTTAACACTGCTGTGAAATATTGACAAAAAGATAATTTTTATTATTAATACCCATGGCTACGAACGAGTGAAGTAGACTAAATTCAAAAAATAATAGACAAAAGCACATCATATTACTTAACTAGTGAAGTAATATAACTAATTAAGTAGTGAAGTAATATAACTAATAACTGATAAAAATAATATGTTTATTACATCATTGACGTGGATAAACATTCTTATCTCACGTGGTTAATACAATATTTTATTCAATTTTGACGAAATTATTTCAAAGTACGAATTATACATTTATTTTGACATACAAAACCTAAGTAGTCATCAGTGACAAGTTGTCATTGTTTTTATAAATTTTTGAGCAAATAATGACAGTTAAAAACATCGAAGTGATTTAAAAAAATTTAAATTTACAAGTGACTAAACTGTTATTTAAAGTTTAACTGTTAGTTAAAGTGATAGAGTTAATAATTACAGTTTATAACGTCAAAATTGAATAAAATTATAAATAAAGAAGTTATTTACATTTATTCGCTCAATGCGATATATTAACAAAGTTAGCGATGGATAATTTTATTAATTGTTTCGAGTTCAAACCAAATAATTGAATTGAAGGGAATCTACGTTACTATCAAAATTTGTAGGTGTTTCATTAAAAAATATAAAGTTGCATTATTGAAAACAAATGAATATGGTACGTAGATAGGCAATGATATATCAAATACATTTTATAATAGTTTTACTCTATAACTTCAAATAACACTGTAAAAAACTAGATCGATGAATCTCCTTGTAAACCCAAACTAATTTATATTCCAAATTTATACAGCAAAGAATTTCCGGATAATACCAGCAACAAAGCTCCAAACCCGCTTCAGCTCGTAGCTGTTTATAAAACAAATGCAACAAAACTCATGTGACGTGATTAGAAAGAAGAGTGACATGTATATCAGGTCTGCGAACATTCACAGCGCTCGCAGAACACCGCAGACATTCAGTGCGGACAGCTCGCTTTCGTTTAACGAGTGACTGATGAATCACCGACACCGACGGCCAACCTAACCTAACCTACTTTGTTAAAGCCATTCATTGCGGGATAAATGCTGTGCTGGAGAAATAAATATTAGTTTGTACTGAAAGCTGAAAGGGTGTATTGTTGTAAGAAAATATCTTACGATTCCAATCGATATCATTCTTTTTGCACGATCGGTCACTCCAAGGCAGAAGGTTTTGTTTACAAATTAAAAGTACAGTGATCTCTATACTATAATGGATAAGCTTGAAGGCGTGGCTTAGTGACTCCAAAAAAAAAGCAATCCGCATTTCAGGAGATAACTCTGTCTCAACTAGGGCTTCTTCTACCATCTACCTAATAGGCTGCAATGACAACTTCGTATTTTTATTCATGCGCAAATTATCTCTTAGAAAGAGAAAACAATATACGAAAGGAGAGGAGAACATTACCTCCATGACAGTTCTACGGCGTCAGCCCCTTAACCCCCACCAAAATGTTCAAGTATATGCGTTTCCTATCCATTCTGGTATAGAGATCGCTGAGTAAGTACTAAACAACAACACAAACCAAGGCAACAACATCAACACTTTTGATTATTAATAGTGGGGAGCTAAGGCATGGAACTCGTGCACTATGTTAAAGATGTATGGTTGAAAATCGCTTGTGATCAGCTGTTGGAAGATGCCAAACAAATACTTGCTGATATTTGTATTGTTATCTGCTGGTTTTGTTGCGCAGAACTTAGTTTGTTGGCTGTTTTCCTCGCAAGCGATTTTCGACCATACATCATTGGCATGAACGTTCTTCATAAACTTGATGCATGCGGCGTATCTCTCCACTATTAAGGCGGTTCACTGCTACTACTCTAAACACCGAAAATTTCTTGTTACTATTCCTATTAAAATCAGCTTTAAATGAAAGATTCTTATAAAAAGTAATATATCAATCGATAGATAAAAGATTTCTAAGCAAGCATTGCTTAATTTTTTCCAGCATTTTTTAAAATTTAGTCCATTATAAAATGTCATTTTTATTACGGATATAACATAGATTTGACACAAAATTTTGGAAGACTGTCATTAGAGAAGCATAATGTGATGAATTTTCTACTAAATTATTACAATATTTACCATAATTTTGATAGGATTACGAAAGTCATATTTTACGAAATTATCACCCTCAAATACAACAGAGACTCCTGATCTAATATAAGCTCCATCTCTATGAGACGCACCTAGTACACACCTATGTAAAAGAAAATTTAACTTGTCTAAATTGAATGACACAATACGCCGGTTGTCGATTGTAATATTTTTGTCTCAGGCTATACAAAGCAGACTGGGAATGTTCTATTAGAAGTGGGGGAACACTTCTAGAATTGTTTACTTGCTACTCCCCCCTGTACACCTACAAACCCTGATATAGTTGTTGATTGGAGGTGCCCGCCTTAACATCTTAATAATATCCTAGCGATTGCTAATGTCCGCCCTTAGTAACATTATCTATATTTAACATCCCAATGTTCGTAATTTGGTCATAATATCCTAATTATGTATCCCATGTTTGTATTGAGTATGTAATTTTTGATCGACTCAGGAAGTGAACTCTATACTACGTACCTGGAAGGAAGTCGTAGCGCACAACAAAACAGCAGCAGTGAGGCAAGTTGAGAGAAACAGACTTATGACGTATAGCATTTAGGGAGTATCTCTATCACTGTCTAACTCATGTAGAATATGGGCAAAATACTTCCGTTTTTAAATATAAACTTGCCTCAGCGACTCTATCAGGGCGTCCTTTCCAGGTACGTATATAGAGTTCACTGTATTCAGGATGTTGCTAGGATATACTAACGTAAAATCACTTAAAGTACAAGAATAACATACTTTTAAACATCCCCATGGACGATTCATGTCAAGCGGGAATATATTCTAATTTATATAAATTTGATAGAAACAGAACACGATGCATCTTGGGTAAAATATTTTCCATATTCTTGAATATGTTATAACGTGCAAGTATATCATGTCGAAATGATGAAACAGTGCACCACCCAGCATCTACTAGAAATATATCACAAAATATCATATCTTAACAATTTATAACTTCCGTTTACGATCCCCATATGTTCAAGACACGAGAGTGAGCAGTCCGCCAATTTACAACATGTCAAAACTACAAAATTTTACGATGCAAAACTATCCAACACTACATCATGGCACTACACATCCGTTTACAATAAACTTTGCTAACAAATTCTTCGCACTCGATATAAAGTTTATAAATGATTTGACGCTTATCCGGAAAGTAGAAAGAGATACATAGTAAAACATATTGAGCGGCTGCGACAACGGACTAACAAACGAACGAACTTTTGCGTTTTGTGCAGGCAGTCGTAGGTGTCCACAGGGGAAAAAGAGGTACTTTATTTCCCCCCAATCTCCACAAATTTTAAGCACATGCACAAACATCGTAAAATAAAATGAATAAGGTATTTACAAAGATAAATGGGCAGAAAGAAATGGTAGCAAAGACAAAGTATACAATAACAGTTTAAAGATATAATAATATAATATACAAGGTGATTGTTGTCTGACACTAGGCATATTTCGCTTATTTCAAGAGGTACAGAAAATCTCTATAAGCAAAATTAAATTAGATAAAAAGACTTCTAAGATGGTCACAATAAAATTATTGTCTCATTTCCGATTCCACCGGAAATGGATACAACTTTTAATCTAGCATAGGGAATCGGTAATGTCATTATTGTTTAGAATGTTCATAAAATAAGCTTTACATCGATACCATAACATCATAGTTTTACTCCAAACTCCAACCATTTCAAAATAGCGGCGAATTTTTTTCAAATTATTTATTAATAAGAATCCATTAAAAATAAAGCATGGTAAACTATGAAAATCAATTTTTACTATCACAATTTTCTACGTCTACTCGTAAAGTTTGCGTAAACTATGTTAATTGTAGATAATGTAAACTTTACGTAAAGTATATAAATAATTAAATTGTCAAAAATATCTAATCTATAATTTTATTCGTTGTGTATGAGGGTGTATAATAAATTTTTATTTATTTCGCACAATAAACGGGCAAAAATTCAAGTGTCTTCTCTTTGCAAAAATGTAACTTAATCGTTATTTGTATAACAAGTTTTGAAAATATAGTTTTGTCTACCGCGAACGAAAATTGCAGCCCGAGCGAAGGAAGGGTTCCAATCGTTCGACAAAATATTTTCAATACGTGTTATACACAGTGTTGTAATATAACGATATTTTTTATCTAGATAAAGATAAAGATAACTTACTTTATATTTATCTAGATAAGATAACAGAAAACCATTGAAAAAATTATCTAGGTAATAGATAAATCATTATTATCTAGATAATTATTAGATAATAATTTATAGGTTATAAGTTAAATGCAGAACCAGCCGGAGAGTGGACAGCGTTGCTAGCTTGTGCGTTGTATGTGTGCACAACACTGGTTATACACACTATTTTTTCTACTCCTGCAAAACAAGGAAGTTAAAAAATACAAAAATAACCATTAATTTTTTGACATTTACTGACAAATTTTTAAATTTTTGTGAAATATCAATGTAGTTGTGAAAACAATGAACATTCAACAAAAAAGCAAAACTGTGTTGCAAAGTGGCCAAAAGAGTGCGACAAAGTACTTTGCAATACACTTGCGACAAACAGCTGCTTTGAACATTAAAAACAATGTAGAAACATGAACTTTCAGAAGCAGGCGTAAAAAAATTATATTTCTTCCATAAAAAGCTTCCCTTGCAGGTAATTCTGCGCACGCCCATGGGCGCAGTATAATATAATTTATAAGATACACCTGTAAATAGCGCCAAAGTTTCCTGCTAGCGCCAACTCCAAACTCGTGGCGGGAATTCGAAGTTATGCAAAGGTCCCGGGCGGGACAACACATGCATTGAATAACTAACACACAGTTCAGTAGCTCTGTTTCAACTTATTGTAACTAAGCCAACTAAGTGCAGCGATCTGATTTGGAAGTTTTACAAGCAAACTAATGCATTTTAATTGAATGCTACTGAAACTGATCGTGCTAGCGGCGGAAACATACCGCGATATTCTACAACTATGCGCAACAAAGTTTTACTCATTATGAAATTTTGTACGCTAGTTGGAAACAAAAGGAATTTAACTACGTTTTTAAATTAATTTTTCACTATAGTTAACGTTCAGGTAACTACCTACATACCTAATAGGGTAATGGTGTTTATTATTTTTAAAATTAATAAAAAATATCGCTTAGAAAAAGTTCTATTATTTTGAAAAAGTTAAGTAGCTATGATGATTACTGGTTATCTACATACAGGGTGTTAAAAAGGTAGTTTTTTTTTCAAAATTCGCAAATATAACGGTAGCAAATTTTTAGTGTCAATGGTTTAAAAATATATTTAACCCTTTATTTATCATAATCTGGTTTTACGTGATCCGAGAAGCAGTATTGTGTAAAATTTAGGTGGCAGTTGGAGCAAAGAAATAAATTTGTTTGTAACATTAATTTATTTTATAACGTTTCGGCGCCGAAGCGGCAACCATCATCAGCCTTTTAAAATTGATTTTATTACATGTGATTTTCGCACTAAAACAATAAACATTATAATGTGTAATACTCTAAGGTGTAACTACAACAATTAAATTACAATAAGAACATGTAATAATAACAAATACCTACCACGAATCACGAAATATAATAAGACAGGAGTGGACACTAGGGCGAATGAAATGTGGCCTTTCTGTTTACCTTTTAGAGAGAGACAGAAAATACGGGCCACGTCGGGTCATGCATTCTAATGACGATAAACAACGGTAACGATGATAACGCACGGGCCTAGTAGTGATCTTTCTCTCTCTTGCACAGGGTAAACATAAATGCTACGAATCTACACTATTGCTAAGATACGAAATGTCCACTTCTGTTATATTATACTTCGTGGTATCAAATTATGTAACTCCTTAAAGTTACGTCTAGAAGAATAAAAAAATCCTTGTATGACATGATTCTCGACCAAAACAAATTTTTAGAAAGGTAGAAAGATATGTAAGGTTTTTCAAGTGAACATGATTTATAGATAAAAGTTCAGGTTTATTGAATAATTATATCTAATATACAGTATTTTTTTTGGTTTATTGAGTTATAAATTATGCTTAATAGTATTTTTTGGTTTTCATATTTCAATTAACGAATAAAATCATTGGAGTATGTACAGTGCAATTTTTTATTTCTGTTTCTATATTAGCTTCCGCTAATTAATAGCAAAATAAAATAAAAACATATAATTCAAAATGTTACTCACATTTCTGCGGTTTGGATGAAAATATTTTACTGTTCGTTTTATCATTGATATTATAATGTTAAATGTTTATTTAAATATGTCAATAGAACAGAAATAATGAATCTATATAATTAATACTGAATTGGCAAGTTTGAAAGTTTTAATAATAATTATCGGTCATATTTCATATTACACTGATATGTATAATAATGTAAATTATCTAATTAAACTTGTGACATTTGTCATGAAAAACATTATTGTGTCAGTCTCATAATATATGCGAATGGATCGGTTCAATCAATGTTTATATTTTAATTTTAAATGAATCGATTTCATGTAGCAACTTAAAAAATATCTGCTTGGTATTGTCAATATTTAAACTAAAAATTTATTATGCTGAACAAACAAATTTTGTAAAGTCAATACAGTTATTAAACATGTATTTATTTAGTTTTTGTGCTGGAATTAAACAAATATTAGGTTGTGAATCTTACACAGAGTACAGCTACAGAAATAAAACAAAATTGTTAACTCTTTTATCTGCTGTCAATATTACCTGCGTTGAAATTTGATATCAAAGTTTTTGTTTGCTCTAACTTATTTTGTTACTCATGTTTACTTGATGTTTAAATTCTACATAACTATTTACAATTAATTTGAGACTTGTACATAATTTATTCAACAGCTTAAACTTATGTCTAAAATGTGCAGTGTGGTGATCTAGATCAAGATCAAGATCATCTCAATTATTATGATATAATGATATCAAGAATTATGGATCTTTTGTAGATCATAAAAATGAACAATATAAGACAACAGTATTATAGACAGAATTATGTGTACACAAATTTTCTGTATGTCCCGACGCATAATTTGTGACATAATTCTGGTATTGTCACTTGCTCTCGGGTTCATGACAATGTATTTCACCACAAACAATAAACTGACAAACTAAACTAATTTCTTTTTAATGATAAAATACAATTAAACCTGCTTTCTGACAAACATAGGTCTGCTGGATCAAGAAAAACAGAATACAAATCAGATAATCTCTGCGCTTACTAGAGCTCATGCCAAATAGAAATGGGAATGTCAATCATTCCTCGCGCATCTACTGTCTCACACCAGCAGCGTACAAAGAAATAGCATTGGCCCGTTCAAGTAAGGAGGGTGGAGCAAACGCAAATGCGTCTTCTGCGCATCGAATCTCATTCCCATTTCTATTTGGCATGAGCTCTAGTGCGCATTTTCTTTTTTATAGACAGAAAAGTAACCGTGGCAAAAATGTGTGTATGCGACGGTCTATAAAATTCTATCCATAATAATTACGTACAGAATTATGTCCAGAATTATAGATCGTGACAAACAGGCTTTACAATATACTTAAATAATCCAAAATATAGCAGTATGATTTCTAAATACAACCTAACCCACCCTCAAGCCCAGCACTCATCTTTATCATCCCCAACCTCTTCAACATAACTCGACACGCTAAGAGTGTCACCATAAACAAAACCAAATCTCTTCAACCAATATATCCCATATATAACCATTATCATAAAGTCGTGGCAAAGCCGTCGTATATTCCAAATCCCGCTGCGCGTCCGAGATCCAGGCAGGCGCAAGATGTCGACGACAACGTCGTGTGTTGTGCTTTCACACGAGAAGTTGTCAAAGCGACGCTAGAGGGACACGGAACACATGTCGACGTGCTGCGTGAGGCGAATAGACGAATAGCCAATGGGGAATGAGACACTGCGGTGAATAAAACAGTTGTAATTAATGTTTTCTTTCCCATGCAGTGGTATAAACAACGTGAAAATATGTTTTTGTACTCATAACCTAGAAAATGACATATGAAGCACGTAATTGACAATTGGAAATGTCAATTTTCCAGTGTAGTCAATCAGGAAAAATGCAAAGAACACTGGCTTTCTTGAGCATTCTACAATAAAATCATTTTGAAAATAACAAAATTTATTTTAATGAATGTTACTTCCAACTATTTTTATGTATTAAAACCAATAACACCATCGGAATATACATTTTTTGAAATAAATATGTGCGACTAGGGCGCCATCATTCGGTAGTAGAGAGTAGAAAAAGCATCGTAACCTCAAATTTAATGATCAGACTACAACAAACTACAACTTGAATGTATTTGATTATAGTTTTATTCGTTACAAAAAACATTGTACAAACCTCTTGCGGGAAGAAACCATCCCAGCATTCACGTAAATGAAACCCTCGCTTCAAAAATCCGCTCATGTGAGATAAAAATCTTCCCGCATTTGGTTCGTAAATAACTATTCTACGTCTACCACCGGGATTCGAATTTCATATATGCACTGCAGTGTTCGAAAATGCCAACTTACAAACAGTAGAACGGCCGTGCGGAAATGTTAATCGAAAACGCTGCATGAGTGTATCGTAATGATTTTAAATTGATATGATTCCGCGTTATTCACAAAAAATAAATAATGTCAATGTCATATAGTGTATATTTAAAAATGTAAGTAAATAGAGTTGTAAAAATGTGATGTGTATAACACTTTTCGAAATGCTCTTACATGCTTATTTCAACAATAAATGCACAATATACTATTTCGATATCTTGGGAAAGTCTTTTTATGAAATCCTACAATTATGATTTACTTTAGTTTAGCTCGAAAATCTTAGTGAAAAGAACATCTTTGCTCCACATTTTCGACCAATCAGAGTGTTGCCTGTTTGATTTGCTTTAATAATTTTAATATAACTGTGCGATTTCAAAAATATATTTCAGATGTAAAAATAGGTATTTTTTATTACTTACGTGGTATATTTCACATTCGTAATAATAATATACAGTCTAGATATACAGGCCGATTCAAAACGTTGTGCATATATTTTAATGGCATATAACATAGTAGTCAATTTTATGTATATGGAACTGAAAGAATTTTATCAAAATTAGCTTTTTTACCTCCCGCTTACCTGTAAGTTAGGTATTGATATCATGTAAAAAATCGGATTGTGAGTTTTAAGTGAATGCGCACGAATTAGGATCCTTACAACTCATTTTTAATATATTCACGATGATTTATTGCAAAATTATAATTTAAGAAAGCCTAACTAAAACCAAATTTACATATTACAGTGCAAAGGCAGGAGGTTACGTGCTAGCCACATGAGATTTTTAATATACAAGTTTTGTAATCAAACAGTTTTGAGCCCCTGTTTCCATTCGAAATTTCATAAATTTATTTAATTTTTAACGATCTTGTCATTGTATAATTCATTAAGATTTAATTTTATTCTATTTATAAGTATTTAATATCCATTATGGAATTTTCAATCTAGTGGTTTCAAAAGTGTATTAATTCCTTGCAAAAACCGCTTTTAAATTTATGAATTTGAAAAAAATCTTTTTGATATTGAGTGCACAGGCAGCGCGTTAATTGGTCGAAAAATGCGGAGCTAAAGTTGTACTTTTCATTACGTTTTAGCGGAGCTAAGTAACTCATTATTGTACGATTTCATAAAAAAACATTTATTTTATTTATCAATATCAATAATACTAGAGAAATTAGTAAACACATTAAAATTTCGATAAGTCATTAGTAATTCAAATGCCCCCATTAAACCAACTCTATAGCGAATTCAGCATTTCTTGTGAACATTAACAGCTTATCTACACAAAGTTTCACTAAAATCCACACAACTTGGGACAACAAACCCCTTCCGCTTCACCAGCTGCTGGCCACAAGCACGAGTTACGCTTCCAATAGCACGCGTTTCATAAAATTAATATCTTAGTAGAAAAACTTGGGTGGCTATGGCTATTGTTCGCTATCGATTGGCATATCGAATGATGTGACGATATTACCTACAGCTGCGGCCCTACCGCGGGTTTAACCTAGTTTGCCTGCGAAGCTGGAGTTTCTTCAGTGTTATTTGTCGTCGAAGTCGAACTCGTTATTGCCTTTAATCTCATATTATTTCTTCGCAGAGTTTATTCTTGCGAACTCGAGCACATATGGTGGAATTTTTGGTATTAAACTTGTTTAAATGTTGATTCTTCAAATGTATGGAAGATTAAATATGTTCAAGCGAAAAGGGAGCGAAGGAAATCGGCTAAGGAAATATTGATGTACGACTTGTTTGCGTGTTTGCTAATCTTATTAAGGAATTTTAGATTTTATTTCAGAAATTTTGGTCTTATTCAAATGTTTAGAATACACAAAACATTACGGCATTATATTCTAACATGTATTTTAATTTTAAATAAATTATAAAAGACTCACCAAACCAGGGGCGGATGGGCTACTAGAGTAAAATTCAAATATCTAGGACCCTGAGCTGCGCGAGAAGGCAGAGCTTGTCATGTATTGTCCGTTTTACAAAAGTGGAGCTAGCGAATATATGCAACGCTGCACTTCACTTAATTTTCAAAGAAAACTAAAATATAACTCAATCACAATCAATTACAAAATTCACAGCCTTACACGAAGCAAAACACTGCGAACGTCAACATGAGAATTACAGATATTGAAGCTGCTGTTCTGTAGAACAGACAGTAACGTAGTTTCCTCTTGTTTATCATCTATGCCTCTCTTTCTAAGACGAGAATTCGTACTTCGCGCAGGGTTCTGCTTAAATGAATTTACCTCTATCAACTGGCACGGGAATAGTATATTGTAGAACAAGAGTGGATGTGATGCCTATATCGCACGAGAACGAGTTTGCGCAGTCAAGATCCCATAGGGGGAGTGTTGGCAAACGTTCGCGTGCGATATAGGCAATCCACTCGAGTTGTTCAGCCTATTTTTTCTACGATCAAATAACGAAATATAGTTTTTGCCATAAAATGCACTCAATATGATGCCAAAAATTATTTAAAAATTGGGTTAGATCAATTCTTTTTAACATATTATGACATTTGAATAATTGTTGCCAATGTAAAAACTCTTAATTTTATTTGCTCTTTTCGCAAAAAATTCTTTTGAACATAATTAATTATTAAATAACAGTTGATTTAATGTTTATTATTTGTCATGAGAAAAACATAATTTGCACGCATTAATAATTTTTTGACATATTTGACCTTGAATATCCATACCTGTTACGGATATGACATCCCTATCCACACATGATAGTATAAAGATATGTTGCCAATATCCAGTAGGGTTTAGAAAAATACATATTAGTTATTATGCAATTACAAAAAATGACTTTGGAGCTGAGGTGGAAACATTGTTTCGTTGGCGGGCCAAGTGTAAAATCTCAAATAGAAGCGAGGATCGTAACAAAATTTTAGAAATCTAAAAAAAGTAACGCGCTGCAAGCGAAATTTTTCATAAAGAGAGTAATTTTGCCCCATTAAGATTACAAAACTGTATAGACGAAAAAAAATTGTAACATACAATATTGACAAAATTTTAAATATTAAATCTTCTTTGTTATAAGCAACAATAAATTATTAGATTAATTTTAGAATAGTTCTAGCAACAATATGGAATTCGTGGGCCACATAAAATGATTTTTTTTGTATAAAAGTATATATATATATATATATATATATATATATATATATATATATATATATATATATATATATCAATTGTATTGTTTAAATTCTGATAAAATATATCTATGTTAGTCAACATTTACATTTGTAAAAAATTATTTAACGTCAGTTAATAAAATTTCTATTTATAAGTGCGTTGCAAAAAGTGCATTGATGAGGTATGACAGATACAAATCAATTAAGCAATCGTAATTAAAATTTCACATAGCAATAACTCATTCACAAGAGATCATATTGGAAATGCTCGACATTTTTTGTAGCGTATAAAGCCATTATTCATATCCGGTCATTGTACCGTTGCAATATATAAATTTTTAATCAAACTTTAATTAATTCGAACATATCACCATTCCAATATAAACAGCAAGACAAAACTTTTATTAGATCTCCAATAAACACAAATCAGATTTGTAACTATAATTGGGAAAGTTTTTCAGTGGAAACAAATACGCCAAACTATTTCTTTGTGGGTGTTTTTTTTTTATTTAGCGCTGTTCGGTATATGTCGAGCGGTTGATAGATTACCGGCTTTCGTTATGACGAGGATAAATAATGGATTTTTTATTGTAAATGCTTCTCTTCCTTTTGTAGAGCTTCCGTATGAGAAGAAAAGATTTTGTGTTTGTATTCATATTTTTTGCCTACTCAAAAGAGCATTTCTAATAATGTGCTAATGCATTCGTGGATTTCTTTGTGAGAATTTCTTGTCCGACATTGTGCAGACTTTGCCGATTATGCGTGCAGATTGTTTTTATTGTGTTTTATTTGCGTCAAAACCGTAAACAACGTTAAACTGTGACGAAAAAAAAATATTTTTTATTTTTATCTTTCGTCCAATATTATGTTATTGTACCTACTACTATGTAGAATATGGAAAAGAATTTCAAAATAAATTTAGAACAAAGCTATACATAAACATCTTTTCATACCTTTATATTTTTAAAAAAATTTAAAAGACCGACGATATATTTTCCATATATTTTAATGGCTTACTGATCACAGAACTGGAAGAATTTTAAAAAATTCCCAATTTTAATTTCAGTTTTTTTATTCAAACAATTTTGGAATTTTATACATTTTCTGAATTTTTAACAGCGCAAGTAATTTTTGCCATTGCATAATTATTTTTATCTTTGAATAATACATTCTTATTTGACACGAATCGTCCATGAGATGTTTAAAAATATCTAACTCTTGTACTTCAAACGATATTACGTAAATCTTTCCTACCCACATCCTGAGTACGATCAAAAATTACATACTCAATACAAACATCTCAGAGAATTACATGGGATGCTTAATATTGGGATGTTGCATAGATAATGTTACTAAAGGCGGACATTAGCAATCGCTAGAATATTAATATTGGATCTTAATAGGCAAATATAGCAAGTAACAAGCCGGGATTTTCACATTCTTGAAATGTTCTGGGGATTTTGTTTTGTCAAGTGGGTTCATTATGTAGGTAACCTTAGTAAGATAAACTCCTCATAAGACATACTATTATATTATGAATTTTTAATTCAGCAGATTGTAGTATTATGATTTGTCCATAATTCAACAAAACTGTCATCTGTCATCCCACCAAAGGTTAGGTTATTTTAATGAATAAAAATTTGTAAAGAAATGATTTATTTAAAAAGTCGTAGATCAAACGTCGTATTTGCCTCGCACATAATGGTTAAAATACACTCGGATGATTTTAAACTCGTCTTCACCTCGTGCATAAACTTTCCTCTTCATGAATTATTATAGCCTACATTATGTGTTCGTTAAATAATATACTCTTGATCCATTCATAGTCAGAAATGTCCAGTATGCAAACTTCAATCCTTTGGTACCGAAAAATGTACGTTTGAAAACTTCCTTTATAAATGCAATTAAATAAAATTCCTTTTGTTTTATAGGTAATCAGTAGTTGAGTTCTACTTACTATAAGCCATTAAAATGTACAGAGTTGTAAATCAAACTGTATGTACATCAATCAATGTTTTGTGCTGTTTCTAAAATACAGATGTTTTGATAATGAATTGAATTCTTTTCATCTCGCAGTAATCTAAACTAGAGAATTTAAAACGTCAACTTAATCTTCTGTACTAACAAACTGCATATAAATCCCCCAGCATTAATTGCGCGAAGTACGACAGAACAAGTAGTTTTTGTTTTTGATAACATAACTACTTTTTCCGTGACAAAAACTGACGTGTTCGTATTGTCGGTGTCCTACAATGGCGGCTACGTAAATGAATCGTGTCTGCAAGGTTTGTTTTCAAGTTTCCCAACTAGTTGAAAGCGAATTATTGTAGTTATAGTTAGGTTAGCTACACTAATGAGATAAGTACGTAACAGGAATTAAATAAGTTGAGAGATGTACGTAAATAGTTTGTAATTTATCTCTCTGTTGTGTGGAATATATCACTAGAGAGTTATGACAATCATTTGTCAACTTCAGTTTGTTTTACAGGAATTAACTATATGAGCGATAACTTTTTGCTTAACTATGTTTTAGTTTCCTTTGTAACGAGATAAACATTGCTTGAACTAATTCGTAATTATAATTCGTATTTGAAACTACTGTGAAACTGTGATTTACAAGAGAGCTGATTATGGCCAGCCAGACGTTAAATAAATATTAAATTATCCGCGGTTTGTATACAGTGATGGATTAGCAAAAACCGTGCGCTTTGACTTTGAGCACTGAATTAGATAAATTAAACATGAGCTGTGCACATATAATATTCTGTGTTTAATGTGAGATAGGATAACATTTATGTTTCTATTTTCTAGTTTGTGTTATTTGATTAATTATTTGGTATAATGGTTAGACATAAATACAGGCTGTATCATAACTTCGAGTACCTACATACATATTATACAGCATACAGGGTGTACCATAACTTGAGGTACTATTGTAATGGCAAAAGTTATTTACATTATAAGTGCGGTATAAGGTTAATTTTACAATGCGAGGTTCTATGTTAAAGTGCGGAATGCTTTAATAATACCGAGCGATGTACAAATACCTACCGCACACAAAGAAAATTTAGTTGTACCAAAAGTAAAATTGGATAAGTCCAAGAATAATCCAAAGTATATGGGTAAAAAAATGTATAATAAATTACCGCAATATCTAAAGGACATAAAAAATTGTAAAACATTTAAAAATGAATTAAAACTGTTTTTAATTAGTAAAGGTTATTATAGTGTAGAAGAATTTTTTAATGACAATTAATTTATACATGTTTATATTTCGCACTGTCAATAATATTTTGTTTTTGTATCTCGACTTTTTCTATACCAAATGTAACCTGGTCTTTGAAAATAAATTTATATTATTATTATTATTATTATTATTATTATGTATTTTATTTTTGGCCGGCATACCTATTTATTTCAAATATCGTATTTTCTACGAGGTTACGTATCTAGTAAATGTCACATTTAAATTTAATATGTTTTACTTATTTCAGAATAATTTAAAATAATTATCAAACCAGTGGTACGAAAAATGTTCTCTTAAGAAAAGCTGAAATATTATTTTCGAATTTTTTTAAAATTCTTTTTGATTCGTAGGTACTCAGGAAATTAAACTAAGTACCTACATAATACTCGTATAATCAGGGGTAATATCATAAGATATGATAATTTTTTCAGAATTGTTTTTTCGTTTCCACAGCAACTTATTTCTAACAATTTCACTACACAAAACATCATCTAAAAATTTCCCGAAACGTGTAGTTGAGGGAAATTTTCCGTGATGTTTTGTGGAGTGAAATTGCAATAAGTTGTCGTGGAATAGACAAAATTTCTCTCAAAAATTTATTATTTCGAATGGTATTTTAGGAAGAATATTTTTCTTGTTAAAAACACTACCAAAATGACGCATTTTGCAAAACATTTTTGACATTTAATTTGACAAATTTATTTATTTATTGTAACTAACGTAACTAAATAAAATCTAATCTACATAATATGTAGTCAGATACCTACATAATTTTACATTTTCAATTCTGTTGGTTGCATTACGTCATCCGACGTCATCATTACGCAATATGATTGGTTAAACCATCTGTCCAACAATATTATTAAATTAAATTTAAAAATGTATAATGTGAGTGTGCTACTTGTGTTATTTTGTTTTATGTAAATCGAGCTACACCAAATTATGTTTAAAATGAATCGTTTGCAGAGTACAATATATCTTATTTCACGTTTACAAAAAACGTACGAAGTATTTTCAGATTATAAAAAGCAGATTAAAATTTGAAGAGCTTAGAATGTATTTTTTTATAAAACTGAAATGAGTTTTTTGTAACAAAATATATATTTATTTTGTAATTCATTTCCTTTTTCAAATTTCGTTCGCAGGTAGCAACCATTAAGAGGCAAGACATTTCTTTCAAAATTTTCTTCTCATTCGGATTTTCGTTTAAAATATAAATCATTCCTTTGGAAAAATAAGATCTCCAAACCTCTTATCTTAATACACTGGCTAATTTTAATTATTTTTGTTTTTAATATCTAAAGATTTATGGCTCTGGCAAATTCCCTCCATTAATTTCGCAGTTTGACTTGTGATTGATTAAAATTTGATGTTTTTCGGTAGATAAGAAATGTCTTTCTTGAAAAATGTATTGTGCTGTTATCAGCGAACTATTCTTTAATATAAATTGGATCATAAATCAGCGAACTCAATTCGCCTTGCGTTTGCGGTAAATATTCATGGAGATACGCAATTTGATAGAGTTTTTCCTCCGAGATAGAACTGCTAGTCTTTCTGCCGTTCTGTTGCTAGTTGTGCCCTTCTGGCCCTGATTTGGTCTGAAAAAATTATCGCGAAATCTTATGTTGTGGATATGTTTTGTGTGGGGACACACTACAGGGGCGTATTCACATTTTTGTGGTATTAATTCTTAAGAATTTTTGATTACAAACGATACAAATTTTGTAAGAGACATAGAGTACCTACCTACCTAGTTAAAAAAGTGGCTTTAAGAAAAATCCTCGTAAATTTATGAGTGCCTCGGCTAAATGAATAGATTCACATATTGTGATACTATCTGACATACAGATCTTTTTTAATTTGCAAAATAAATTGCATTCTAAATGACATTTTGTTCCATGCACTTTCACATCACCGAAATTTAATTAATTTGTTTATTTTTACAACATTAGGTAAATAATTCATTACTTGTATTGTTTTTAGGTTTATTTAATTCAATCACATTTAAAATTCTAATATAAAATGACGAAATGTCTGTTTATTGTCCGACAGAATTTTTGGCCGAGACCTAAAAATTAACACATTTCGTAGACGAGTTAAACACAATATTTCTTGTGCAACTGCAATGCATATAATGAAAAACTCAATAAATTTACTTCACAGCAGTTACTTATAGCAATGCTGAAAACCGAAAGTCCATATTTTAATCGTTCAAAAATAACACTTGTTTAAACACAACAAATTTAAAAAATTCTAAAATTCGTCTGTGATCTTTTGAAGTATACCATTAGATTTTGGCTAAACGAAGCTGCTTCAAGTGTTTTAGTTATATAGAGAAATGTTTAAGAAATCGAATGCCGCAAACCGGAAGTCGGTATTTTTATTCCTTGATCAAATATAATAAATAAAAAATAGTGATTTGCTAAAATTAAAATAACTTAAAATTTCGGCTTAACCAAAGCCTGATGAAGTTTATAAAAATATACATATAATAGAAAAATATACAAGGAATTGAATGCCGTAAACCGGAAGTCGCTATTATAGTCCATTCATAAATGGTAGCTATGTTTCTGAAACCGGGAGTCTAAATGACATTTTGTTCCATGCACTTTCACATCACCGAAATTTAATTAATTTGTTTATTTTTACAACATTAGGTAAATAATTCATTACTTGTATTGTTTTTAGGTTTATTTAATTTAATCACATTTAAAATTCTAATATAAAATGACGAAATGTCTGTTTATTGTCTGACAGAATTTTTGGCCGAGACCTAAAAATTAACACATTTCGTAGACGAGTTAAACACAATATTTCTTGTGCAACTGCAATGCATATAATGAAAAACTTTAAATTTACTTCACAGCAGTTACTTATAGCAATGCTGAAAACCGAAAGTCCATATTTTAATCGTTCAAAAATAACACTTGTTTAAACACAACAAATTAAAAAAATTCTAAAATTCGTCTGTGATCTTTTGAAGTATACCATTAGATTTTGGCTAAACGAAGCTGCTTCAAGTTTTTTAGTTATATAGAGAAATGTTTAAGAAATCGAATGCCGCAAACCGGAAGTCGGTATTTGTATTCCTTGATCAAATATAATAAATAAAAAATAGTGATTTGCTAAAATTAAAATAACTTAAAATTTCGGCTTAACCAAAGCCTGATGAAGTTTATAAAAATATACATATAATAGAAAAATATACAAGGAATTGAATGCCGTAAACCGGAAGTCGCTATTATAGTCCATTCATAAATGGCAGCTATGTTTCTGAAACCGGGAGTCTAAATCACGGGCTCACAATGATTCTAAAAAGGTGATTTACCTCTACCCGGATTTTGAGGGGAAAGGAGTTGACCAACGATAAAATTGATGCAGTCTTTTTTATAGTAAATTATTACCAACAATTTCGTATAAAGAAGTTTTTAATTGGTGTAACCGTTCGTGAATTATACGCAAAAATCTCATTATCAAAATCTTTTCACTGTCGTAGCACTGAAAGCACACTCGATAATCCATCAATACTTTTGGTATGTTAAACTACAAGAGTTCATGAGCATATATACAAAATTTCAGCTGATTTGCTAAAATGACTGGACTATTATTGTTATAATAAAGATGTAACCAATTGAATTTAGTAAAACATTTCGTTAGTTTGTGAACCAAGTGTATTTCCTGCTGTTCCTGTCCTGTATTTCTCGAGTGTTTTGACATTTGGCTCGCTCAGCCAATGGCGAGGCTTGTCAGATCTGACAAATCATTTCTGGTTTCCGGTCGGTGAAAAATGGCTTTATCATTGTGTGAAAATAATAATCGCTGCCTTGGTTGATATATTAGTTCTTGTAGATCTCCATCAACGTCCCTGGGGTGCAGTAAAAACGAAGCTGATGTTCTCGAATCATGAATTACGAGTGAAAATATATCAGAGTATAGAACACCAACAATTTTGTTGAACTATTAAATTAGTTTTTAAAAATGTAGAACATTTTGCAATTAGTTTGTGATTCTGTTTGATTGTTTGTTTGCGAGAATTAAATGAACTTTTTGTGTTTACCACAATTTTTAAATTTAAATGTGATTCGTTTTACTGGTTTTGTTTCTTCTACAAATAACATAAATTTATAATTAGAGTTTCCTTTATTTTACGAAAGTAATTTAGTATATACAAACAGGGTTTTAAACATTTTAATTTTCGTTTACTGCATTCATTTTCGGGTCATTTAATTTAATTTAAGATTATATATAAGTACGTGTGTTATTGTTGGAATATAAATATATTATTAATGGAAAATAATAATATAATATAATAAATATAGGTATTGTGTTTATGAAACATTGTTGAAAATTATAGGTACCTACCACTTACTCCTTTACGAAAGTCTTTACAAAATATAAAACAAATATATAGATAAGATCTTGAAATTATTAATCTTACCAAGATGAACAAAAATCAATGATTCCATAGCAGCTAAAAGCACTATCACGATTTACTTTGATCATCACACTAAAGCCAGTAATCGACTAACAAAAACATGTTTTTAACTATTGTTAGAAGGTTGTATAATCTGATAATGACAAATTAGTTACATTTTATGAAGCATTAATGACAAATTCAAATAAATTCTGTAATTTAGACAAAGCCGCGAATAAAAGTATTAAGTAAGAGTAAGTAATATATTTTTATCATATTAAAAATTCTAATTGAAACAGTGTAGTAGCTCTATTAATGCGTACGTCATTTAGAGTGCAATTTATTTTGCGAATTTAAAAAAATCTTTTTAATTCGTGATAGAAGTAACAAATGTTAAACAATCATGGACAACAAGATACTGAAATTTCAAACCGTAATTTATAAATAATAATTTAATTTCTATATTGTTCCATATACCTACAGAAAAATATATGAAATATATTAATTGCAGACAATATAATATAATCTCTGATTACAAATAAAAAATAATTTCATAAACTTATTATGAATCGAGATAATTAATAAAATACTACTTCGAGTTTGTAGATTGCATCTAAAATCTACTGGTTTCTTAAGATTCGTATGAAAACCTTAAATATAATTTTTAGTTGTTTAATCTTTGATACTTTTTGTGTTATCGTCAACGAAAAAATTGTAATATACGAACACACACACTCACGCACACACACGCGCACGCACACGCGCGCACACACACGCACATACATCATTTAAAAAAGTTAACTTCGTATTCTAGAGACCCTAAAACGTGCTTATGCTTATTCACTTAAAAGTCACTTTCGAAAATTCAAGTAAGTTGACTAATATGATAGATAATAATTTAATATTGAAAATATGAAAACTAACTTAGTAGTACCTACTAACTGTAAATTATAAACTGCTCTCGCTAGCTCGCTTCGCCCGGTACAACGCTTATACAACTTCTGCGAGGCTTGGACATTTATCCTCACTCACGTCATTGTAATAAACTTGTATCCCGATTTTTATTTAGTGACATAATATAATATTTCAAGCACTAAGTACTTCATATTTGAACAAATTTACTAAGAATAGATTACTTTTCAAACTGGGTAATGAATATCATGTCAACATGTAAATACTAATATAGTAACATCACTAAAATAAAACTCGTGTCGAACCTGTCGGTAATGAAGTTAGCATATTGATCAAAGTGCATCGAGATCATGAAATATTCCATTTTAAAATTCACAGCAGGCGAACTATCAATATTTCACGAGTATGAATTTTACATGGGACGGAGTATTAAATTCCTGACGCCCAGGATTATACAATATTGCCGTAACGATTTTATTAGCCATAATATGGTTTAAAACGGTAGAAGTCGCCATCTAGACGTCCTTACGACGGTCTTCACGCCCTGCCACTTACGAATTTATTTCCTTTACGTCGTAAGTGATAAGTATGTCCGCTAAAAGTGGCAAGCAAGTGATAAGATGGGGACAATTTACATTATGTTCACATGCTTTAAGGACGAGTTTAAAATTGGCTTTAAGCAGAGGGGTTTTGCAGCCAATTTAAGCATGATACTAAACTTCAGGACCGTCTTATTTATTATTTATTAGGTCGAGAAAATGTAAGACAAAGAAAATTACTCGAAATACTATTTGACAAATAGTACCTTATGATTCAAGTAGGTAATACATAAATTTCTATCACGACTTTAATTCAATTGGGATGTGGCAGCCTTACATAATGTGAATCATCGGTATAGCTATACTTATAATATACCTTGTTCAAGAAGACCATAACTTAAAAAGTGTCAGATTTTCTACGATTGGGTGAAAATAGCTCTAACAAAAATAATGACATTATTTTTGCGATGTCTTGCATTTATAAATTAAATTATAAAAGTGTCGTGTCAAAAACTCAAAATTTCGAGTTAAGCTCTGTTCGCACGGGGATTCTTTGAAGATTCTACAGAGATTCAGAATCCTGGAAAAGAATAAGTTTTCTTCTTTCTAGTGATAATTACGTGGTTTTGAAGCAATCAATAAATAATTATAAATTCTTCTTTTCCAAGACTCATTGAAGATTCAATTTAGCGACAACGCAATTAAACAAACAGATAATTTTCACTAGAAAGAAAGAAATTTCTTTTTCAGGATTCTGAATCTCCGTAGAATCTTCAAAGAATTCCCGTGCGAACAGGGCTTTAGGTCTCTCTTCCATTGGGGGTGCGAAATGATATACTTATTGCTAGGTGACGTACATAAAATGCAAACTAATTTCTCTCATAAAACAAATTAATTATTCAATATAGTTTTAGACAAACAGTATAATTTCTTAACATCAGCTCAAGTATAAAAGAATGAAGACAACATAGTGCTACTCTGCGATACATTTATATCCGTTATGATTCGTCGCTTATGCGCGTTTTTCACACCGGAGCATACTTCCAACTTGGCGACTGGGAATTATGTATGTTCTCATACAACTATCACTTGTCAATGTCACACCATAAATATCGTCTTCGCCGGCGCCAAGAAGTTAGACGTGCGCAGATGTTTAATGTAACATCTACGCCGTCCACCACTTCACTAAAAAACTTTCCAACAAAATAAAAAATTTACAATACGGTGACACACGTTTCAAACAAAAAATCCTGCAAGTTTTGTAATTTTTTTCTCTAACTGTCTTTTGGTAATTCATAACTTGGAAAGTTTGCGAGGACTATAAATAAAGGAAACAAGGAAAGAAGTTTGATTATTGTTTAACCATGAGGGAATGGATTAGTACGAATATGAGTTAAATGTTGAGTATGGAAAATTGCTAGTAGCTTGAAAATGACAACGTACTTAGGTACTCTATTAAATATTAAGTTCAGTTACTCCATAATGCAATCTTCAATCCAGTAGTATAAAAGTACTAGGTAGGTACCTACTTCGAGTTTGTGGATTGCATCCAAAATCAACTGGTTTTAAGATTTGTATGAAAACCTTAAATATAATTTTTGGTTGTTTAATGTTTGATACTTTTGTGTTATCGTCAACGAAAAATTGTAACATACGGACACACACACACGCACATTTAGAAAAAATTAAATACGTATTCTAGGGATCCTAAACGTGCTTATTCACTAAAAGCTCACCTCAAGTTTGGTAATATGTAGATAATAAATTATTATTGAAAATATGAAAAATAACTTAGTAGTACCTACTAACTGTTAATTATAAGCTGCTCTCGATAATCACCTTTAATAGTTATTTACGAACCAAATCCGGAGTGATTTTGATCCCACATGAGCGGTTTTTTGAAACACGAGCGAAGCGACTTTATTACTTTAGACATAAACTTGGTTTCAGCTCTTACAAATACAATAAAACAGTTTTGTTCTTGTCAAATTAGTTGTACATACTCATCTAGAAAAGTGACATGTACCTTTACATAAATTATGTCATAACCAAATTAGATGTTTAAAACAACAGTAAAACAAAAACTCACATCGCCATTACGTTTATCAAAGTGCCGATATCGGCAACAATGTTGTTTAGTATTGTCCGATAAAACCACCAATCGCTACTATCCTTTTCCCCGCTAGCACCAGCGCCTCTGGTGCCAGCCTCATGAATTTTAAATGTCTGCTTTAATGAGCTCAGCAGCACACGCTTCCCGATGTTTTAGCATCAAGCAGTTGTTGCTTAAATACGCCACAACCTTTTTGGAAGGGAAAACGTTGTTCAGTGTTCATATTTATTATAAACGACAATGAAAATTTTGTACTTAAGGTGACATTAAACTTTCGGATTGATTAAATATTGATGACTATTTCCTTCACATTATAATAACCACTGAAATGACAAGATTTTGAATATTTGGACAATCAGAACAAACGTTCGTCGAATATTGCACACTAGGTGAAAACTCTTAAAAACTTCAAAACCTGATCGCGTATGTAATTGCAATAATAATTTAATTGTTCTAATTTTACCTGTAAATAATACGGAATTAAGATAAATAAGAATTAGGAATAAGCGAAGTTGGTCAACTTTTAACTTTACGCTTTAATCTTATTTTCTGACAAACAAGTAAAAAACTAAAAAAAATAATTGTGTGACATAATCTGGAATTCTAAATTTTTTGAGCATAAACACACCTTTATATTTCTGTATTTTCTTGTTTTGGTCTTACACAAATATATTTCGTGCACTAATAATGATTTGAAAATTCAGCATTCAAATTCTGTTGCCTCTAAGAAACTTGACAAAAAGTGCCCGAGACGAATCATCCGGTTTCTTGGCAACACATATTTTCTTGCAGAATTTTCGATCATTGTTAGTACACTTACCCACTTCACATGAATCGTCTATGGGATGTTTGAAAATATCTTATTCTTGTACTTTATGGGAGATTACGTAGGTCTATCCTAGCCACATCCTGAGTACGATCAAAAATTACATACTCAATCGAAACATTGCAGACAATTATATGGGACAATAACCGATCTTACAAGAAACAAATCTACCCACAGTTAGGTTTCAGTACTGTCTACGTCACACATGGCGCATTTTAATCTACGTTTCAAAAGAGTTACATTTTCATTTCGATAAAAAGGTAATAAATCTATCAAAATTAAACAAGTATTATCACTTTATTATAACTGATATAATGCTGAAAATTGATATCCAATAGGCTTGGGATCCCCAATTGTGATTCTGAAATGCGTAAATTAGGTAGTCTTGCACATGAAAGAGAGAAAACCATGCTGTTATTAATTCATCATTAAAAATACAATTTTAACATTAATTCATGACAAAAAGGTTACAATAAACCCTGCCTAAATTCAAATCTGAATTGTCAGAACAGAACTATTTTATTTTATGCCATCTTCGAGTATTAAAATGATAAATGCATTTGCAAATTATGAACAAAGTTAAAATCCAATCAGCATTACCTGCATCCAAAAGCACAACTAGTAAATAACAACTTTCGTTGCAACTATCCAATTCGCGCTCCAAACATTTTAATTTATTTGATACATTCGCCGTTCGGGCGCAAATTTCAGTGACCTAAAACTTCGGGGGTATCGCGATAATCGCATTTGCGTCGTGTTTGTTCAATTCACTCTGCAAACGCCAACCGGCCCCGCCTGGGGGATTTTTCATGCACTCGATCACGAGGTAAATATTGAAACTCCCGCGCAAACGGTGCCAGTGTTGCCAACATGTGCATTGGTGCATCTGTCATCTAGCAAAGTTTACACTGTAAAATTGGATCCGCTCTTAATCGGCCTAACGCATTCTGTTTACGTGTGAATTGATCATAGTCAAGGGAAACCATTTAGTAATTAAAAGTATTTTTTTGTCTAGGGAATGTTTGTGTCACGAGTTAAGCTCTTTGGAAATAGTGTTTGATTTTGTGATGACTGATTTGTATTTTTGTTACAATTTATTTATTACCGGGTCGGTGTTTTGCGGAAGTAATCTAATTGAAAATGAACCTGATTAAGTAATGATAAATATAGGAATTGATTCGCTGATTGATACATTTGTATTTTATTTATAATACCGTCCTGTAGTATTTATATTTTTGTTATAGTTTTGATATATCTACGTTATATCACAGACCTATATCACCGCATTGAGTCTATGGTTATATAGTATATTTTTCTATCTACGACCATTTAGTAATTCATTATACAGGTTGTTCCACAACTTAGAACAAAAAATACTGTACGACGTATTTCCAGCAAACATTTGGTCGGTAGATATTTTTAATAATTTTTTTCAAATCTTCTAAGTGTGGCTTTTCGGTTCACCTTTTAGAGAGAGACAGAAAGTACGGGCCATACGATAAACAACGGTAACGATGGTAACGCACGGGCTCAGTAGTGATCTTTCTCTCTCACACAGGGTAAACAAAAATGCCACAAATCTACAGTAGTGCTTAACATACACGGAGTGTCCACTCCATGAAAGATGTTGCTCATAATGTTATAATTTATTTTTAATGGCAATGCAAAAATCAAAATAGCAAACTGGTTATACCTTTAACAAATGTAATGTAGTTATTCAAAGTTATGATACATTTTGTATAATCAATATCATTGGCTCCACAGTAACCAGTAACAGATGCTGCAGCATCCAATTTCTGTATTTTGAAAAACAAAAGTTCCAATTCTTTAGTAGCTAGTAGGTTAGGAGTAAAAAAGGAGGTAATTTTTTACGCCTAAAATGAGCTTCCATCATAGTTAATTAATTCCGCGCTAAAAACCCAGAAGGCGCATAAAATTCCTGAATACATCAGACGAGAAATATGTGCGTTCGCCAAAAAACATTGATTTTCGCGGAAAGTTAAGGGCACATCCAGAGTGATTTATTTAGTTTGTTACTTAAAGTTGACTGGGCAATTTTGCTTCTACGTCAAAGTCAACTTTAATGATAAAATGTGTACATCTGTTTTAAAATTTATAAACCGCCTCCGACGTAACTTACGAGCTTTTTTGCCGAACCAAACATACGAGAACGTGATGCGTTCAACTCGGTATACAAATACGGTGAATTTCGCGGCTAACGGTTTCTTCACCAGAAAAAACTTTTTACAGAAAGAGAAGTTTGTTAATTAAAATGAATGACTTGATATACCAATATATTTATAACGTAGGTGTTCTTTTAGCTGAACACTCAATTGTAAATCTTATTTCACAGATTAAGATAAAGATTTAAAATGGGAAAATCAAAAGTACAGCGCAATACATTATAGAGCACAATAACAGTTATTTATGTTATAAGAATCTTAACGTCAATTATTATGGTACTAGTCGTTTGATAGAGTTTGATAACACAACGTGTGCTATAATGATTGGTTACGATTCGTATAGCATACCAAATCTACGACTATGTATAACATGAACATTAAATGTGTGATATTTGCTTCATAACGCTTAATCCCGCAGAGAATAATAGTCAGTATTCTCTTCTCTGCACCAATCAGATAATTACTTTCCTCGAATCAATTATTTTTAGAAAACATTGCAATGTTTAATGATGTAACTATGGTCATAGAGAATTTATTGACATTTGAAAATTCAAATTTTTGTATATTTGTCGTGTATTTGTATTTATTTCATTAAAATCTTGTACGTAATAAATTAGTCGTAGATAACGTCCAGTATACAACTTGCTATAATGGCTATTATTCCCTCCGATGATTAAAACCCTCGCTCGCTTAAAAAAAAATTAAATCTAAAAAAATCAGGTAGGTACTATGCTATTTTTTAAACTTTCTTATTCGCTTAGTAACGAGTTGTTTGTTATTTCATTATGGTACTGAGTACAGTGCCATATTGGATTCATTATGGTCCTTGGCCTATAATGAACGCTATAATGGTCCTCAAAATGAGGCCTATAATGTTGTCATTATGATACGCCATCAGATAAAGAGTTTTAAAGGACGAACATATTTATGGACGAGGCGCAAGCCGAGTTTTAAAATTAGGTGAGTCCTCGAAAACTCAGTTTGTGTGTGTGTGTTACATACAAATTTTTTTATTATATACTCTTCAAATTTATTTAGTAACTATCCGAAATAATTCTAAAATATAACTTTAAAATAAAATTTTGAAAAACGTATGATACAATGAAAATCAGTAAAAATAATCATATAAAATTTAAATAACAGCTCTTGACTAGGTTACGTTATTTTAAAGAATTGGATCACCTAAAATATTATTTTGCGAACTCAAATCAGTTTGCGAAGTAACGATTTTAGAGAGCATGTACTAAAAAAGAATTTATTAACATATGAGCCAATGGAAGTATTCTAGATTTTAACATAGCTTTTTGAACATAGATTAAATTCCTTACTTGGAATTAAGACAAGACAGTCTGGGTTGAAAACAAACCTATGACCTGTTTAGCACTACACCGTCTCACCGTTTTTACTTCCTTGTACGGAGTAAGGAAGTATTGTAATCGCGAAAAATTTTGGTTCTCAGATTTTGACGGAAATATCCGTTTTGACCTTTTCTGAATCCATTATGACTAGTTTCGTCGTGACGTCTGTACGTACATGCGTACGTGCGTACGTACGGACGTATGTGTGTCGCATAACTCAAATACGGTTAGACGTAGAAAGCTGAAATTTTGTATTTAGGACTGTTATAGCATCTAGTTGTTGTGCACCTCCTATTTTTGGTTTCAATCTATAAACCGGAAGTAGTACTTTTTAAAAATATTTTAATAAATAATTAATTTTAGACAATTTTTTTTATTTTAAATGAAAGATTATGTGATTATTATCTACAATCGGTATTTTATAAATTTTTCTGTATCTTCTATCATTTAAGAATAATTAAAGTATATACTTATAATTTAGTATTTCGGTATCTTGTACTCCATGATCGTTTAAAATTTGTTACTACGTAAAATTTAAATGATTATGACATGACAGTGACAATAGTAAAATATGCTTTATATCTTCTTCTGCAGTTTAAATAAAATGACTAAAATATATATGTGAGTATACTAGTATAATAAGTTAAAAGAATTTTTTATATTATTCTACATTTTAGTTATTAAGAAAAGTATGAACACACAAGGCGTACAAGGAAGTCATGTGGTGCCCACGTCAGATTTTTTGAAGCTAGTATTTGATTTATAACAACCTGCGTAAAAAGTAATTTCTCCATCCATAGCTCTAATAAAAGTATTCACCATTCATTATTGTAAAGTTCTGTCCTGTACAAAACTCCAGAACTGAACGCATTTGTATTGATGTTGATGGAAATATATCGACGGTTGTAAATGATGAAGATTAAGTGGCATTGTTATTTTTAATTAAGTATTTGTATCGAGTGCAGTACACTGATATTTTGAAGTGACATGGGTTTGCGGTTGTAGATTTAAATATAGCACATTGTATTTTATTTGAATTGTGGTTGTTATCGAGCTTTTAATGGGTGACAGAACGATTGGTGGTGTATGTATCGGAAATAAAACAGCAAATAATTTTAAATGTTTTAGGGAGTGGTTGATGTGAACATAGATAAACTGATAGAATCAAGGAATTTTTGCATAGCGAAAACATGACATTTATAATTAAAACTTCATTGATATTTAAACTAATAAAACAGTATTAAATTAACGAACAATTATTTTAAGTAACTATTATACGGCGAAATAGCACAGTGGCAGAATGCATGTCTCTGATTATTGAGATCGTGGTTCGAATCCGGATCAGGTGTGAAATTTTCATGGCTTGATTTGGATCGATCCACACTCACTTGGTCAATCATCATCAGTAGTTGTAACACGAGCTTTTACGAGAGGGTTTCCTGGCTGAATTTCGCCCATTGTCATCAGTACAAAACTTAGCAATAGGTAACTACATAATATCACCTATTTTTGTAGTAACTTTTATTATTGAAAAGGGAAAACAAGACCTAAAATAATTATAAGAAATGAAAATATTGTACATTTTTATATTGAATTTGAATAACAATAATTGAAAAACAAATTTTACTTAATATTTTATGCGTCCAGAAAAGAAAATAAGTATATTCAGCACAGTATGTAAAAAATTTGTAGGTAGGTATACCAGATATCTTTCAAATTGTTTATCAGTATAAGGTTCTGAATAGCTATTTATGTAACTAGTGCATAATTTTGGAATTTCTTGGATGATCCGAAGCTTATGGCAGAGCGAGCGCAGCGAGTGAGACTGATAATTAAGGCTAGTCTATAAAGTCCGATTATGGACGAGGTGCATACAAAGCTTTATATTCGACTGCTAAGATGAGATTTTCTTTTATAATATGTTAATAGGTATATATTTGAAAAATTTGCATCTCATAGTGAGCGGTGTTGTCGTTTTGTTTAACAATATTTTGATAATTTTCAAATTTGTGAAAAAAGTTCTAGATCTTCGTTCTTCGCAATTAGTTCAATTTCAAGAAATGCAATCCAAAAAATGGAACAAGATTCAAAGAAAGTAGAAGAAATTATATATTTAATTTAATAAAATGCATTAAATTATAACATTTATTTGAACATGATATTGACAGCAGTACAATTTTGAATTTTTATCGTACTAGTTCAATAAACTACTCGTTTATAATTTTGTAATATAATGCAGTCCAACATAAAATCAGAACTGTACGAAATGCCTCTCTATTTTAGAGCAAAATGTAGAATTGCGTCTTTGACTTAATTTATATACTGATCCATTCCACATTTTGCAATTTCCGACAAGCCCCTATTTCAGCACAATTTGCAGTGATAAACTACTTCGGCTGGAATCGTCTGTGTCACTTTATATTTATTTTCCCATCGCCAGGAAGCAATTTAAGTATACAACTACTGTGAACTACATCCAGGTATTTGCTATTTTTAGCCAAGCAATAAACGTTGCAGAACAATTTCCCCGCCCTGCTGTTCCTGCTTTTAAACCCCGGGACGTCAAAGACTGTTTGCATGTTTTCCTGCAAATATCCGCCGCGATTTTATTACAAAACTATTACGAACTTCAGATCGCTTCTTAAAATGTACTTTACATAAATCTTAAAGATATCCCTAGTTTTATTATACCCCGCAGATGTCGCCCTATATATTTTCGAGGTTTGAGGAATATTGATCAAATAAATTATCGTCTATATCGAGAAAAAGTTTCATGGACATTGGGAAAAGTTAAAATTATTATATAGAGACTGCAATTTTTGCTGTAGCAGGTATGATATTATATTCACAAATCTGAAACTTCGTACTTTGGAATGTTTCACTCAACGTGAAATGAAAACGAAAACTTTTAAGATGTTTCGGAAAGTTTATGCGTTTTTAATCGCGATTTTTTTGACGGATAAATCAGGAAAATGGAGAAATATCCTTTTGAAATCATGTCTACCTTCTAAAATCCAGCACAAAAGGTATACTAACGTAACGAGTATTTCGTGGCCAATACAAGAATGGTAAAATTGTATTTCAAAAAGGATTATATACTTAAAGGATCAATTAACAGTTGTGCTTTTTAAAAATTTTATTTAAAAAATTG
This sequence comes from Agonum fuliginosum, assembly GCA_947534325.1. Lineage (NCBI taxonomy): Eukaryota > Metazoa > Arthropoda > Insecta > Coleoptera > Carabidae > Agonum > Agonum fuliginosum. Next base: position 2,319,453 of record OX384034.1, on the reverse strand, counting down.
TACATGATTATAAAAGATCTGAAAAATGTATAAAATTATCCATTTTATGCAAACTTTTCAGTTATTATACCACAAGAGCTGAAAATAATCGAAAATACTGCCGACTGATGAGACGTATTTGCATAGAAACAACTCGAGACTAGAGGTCGAGAGGTGTTTTGCGGAAATACGTCGAACCAGGAGGCAAAAGTATTTTATGATTTTTGATGATCGAGTGGTATACGCATTGACTATTTCATGAATAAAACGAATTTAACAATTTTAAATAACACCTTTTTATTTATTAGCATAATTTTTAAATTCGTTTTAAATATTTTGACATTTAGTGAAATATAAACAAACATTTATTATTATTTGTTGTGTCATGGTTACAGCGAATATACGCGTACTACGTCAACAGCTACATGTTTTTATTCAGTCCAAGAATTTTTAGACACGCAAATTTGCCTCAGCTAAGCCAGTGCTACTGCCTTGAGTTACACTGTAATTTACAAATAATTTATAAATTAGTATCTTAATTTACATTTTGACTTACCATAAGTTGTAATTGTACAAGAACATGGTCAATAAACATTATTATTATTATTAATATTCAAAAATATGCACTGGAATAGTTGTTTATATGTAAAAGTTATGACTTTTACTTTATATAAAATGGTAAAATAATGCACAGGATAAAATTTGGTGTATATTGATTTTGGTAGTTATGTATAATATTAACAATAAAACAATAAAAACAATATACTATAAAAATATACAAGAAAACTTGATTAATTAAAATATAAATATAAATAAAAGGTGACAGCTCGCTACATTACTCCCCCCCCCCAAAAAAGGCATGGAGAGTAAAAAAAAAAAAATTGGCAAGTGGTGCAGGTTAGTGGCTAGTAGGGTAAATGATAAAGATGTGGTATGTATGTTTATGCCAGTGTCGATGCAATTACAGATTGCGGGGTTTGACACTGGCATGTGTTGAAGAAATAAAAATTGTGTTCAAGAGGGAGAGGTTGACAGATTTGATGAAAGTTCCCTAGCAGCCCAAGTGAGTCTGGACAGTGCTAGGGAAATGCTGCAAGTATGAAAGGAAGGAAGACTGTTGTGAACTGTTGACGTGTAAGTGATTGTTTGTGTGAAATTTAAATAAAAAATACCTTAATAAAATAAAATCTAAAGGAGTCCGTAGGAGATGAAGAATAAGATGCAGAGGTTGAGAGGTTTGCTTGGAGTATAGTAGAGGGTTGAAGTTGACGTTGCAGTGGAGAACAATGAAGAAACGAAGATGTTGAATGACAGGTCGAAGAAGATGGAGAATGTCTTGAAGAATAGTCGCGAAGATCACGTCGACGAAGGATGAGGCGTGAAGGATTGTAAAACGTCGGGGTCACCAATTGTAAAAGTTATGACTTTTACTTTATATAAAATGGTAAAATAATGCACAGGATAAAATTTGGTGTATATTGATTTTGGTAGTTATGTATAATATTAACAATAAAACAATAAAAACAATATACTATAAAAATATACAAGAAAACTTGATTAATTAAAATATAAATATAAATAAAAGGTGACAGCTCGCTACATATATATATCTATGGTTTTTGTGACAAATAGTGCATTTTAAATATTATCTATTATGGAATCTTCAATCCAGTGGTTCAAAAATGTGTTCCCATAAAAAATTGCCTATTTACGAATATTATTTTTTCAGGACAGAAATGTTTGGCGTAGTTTAATTAAGGGCAAATGTTGAATGTTTGTTTAGGTACCTATGTATGTTTGCATGCATGTAGGTTAGGTTAGCTTTCTGGAAGTTTCTCCACGCATTATTGGCGAGCTCTTGTTATTTAAAATTACTGAGTCTATTGTGCCAAATTTAAATTTAGTATTTAGGATTGTTACTAGCTACGTCGGTACTAATTTGTATTCTGAGTAGTTAAAAAATTAAAATTAAAAAATTCTGAGTAGGTAGTTTAAAAATCATTAATTTTAGCAAAACTTTATAAACTTCTTTAGGTTTATGTTCATGTAGTATGTATTGATTGCATGGATGAGATATTAGGCGGCGTAGATGTTAAATGTTTGTAAAGATTCGTCTTAAGATTGAGGATTGAGAAAATGAAAAGATGATTACAATTATGTAGGCATATTCTAAATAATTTAACAATCAAAATAAATAAATTTCACAACATAAATAAATAAAACAATTATTGTAAAACACCGTTGCACCCTTATGTAAATCTATTTAAAGTAATTAGTTTGAACTTGTACAAGTGCGAAGGTCGTAACAAGTCATGTTATATATTTGTAAATCATTTTTTAATTTTCTCACTCCTGGAGAAAACGCATGAGGCGTTGAAACCGATCGATTTAGGGAAAATAAATTTATCTGACTGCATTCCAGTAGCGTTTCTTACTAATTCATCTCCACAGTCAAGTAACGTTCAATTAAATATTTTATGTTGAACAAGAAAGCAAACGAGCAAAAAATTCGATATTCTAATATTGTCTACTTCGTAATTGCAAACCTGGATCTATCAGTTTTAATTTTTAATATAAAACTTAAAATCTGAAGCGCAGCAATGGAGCAGAATAACAGATGACCAAGAGTCCTTCAGCTTTCAATTTACGCGGAAAGTCGGTCATATCACCGCAATATTCGAAATTCCCGCGTCATTTGTTCTGTGAGGTTGGCAATATGGTGCAGCGGCGTCGGGAAGCAGGCCAGCCAACGCGAGAGATTATTCGAAAGAGAAATGGGGTGAAATGCACAGGGTTGCCAACATCGCACGGTATTTACACCCAGATCGCTGGCATGGAATTGCCAACTGTATCACACATGACTATAAATCACTAAAATTTATTCCGCTAGCCGCGAATTTTACCTACACTATAAAATATGCAGAATATTTTTAGAATACAATGGGGAGAAGATAGAAACGTTATTTTGCTGCGAGAACTAGCGTGAACTGTGTCAGACAATATAATACGGCTAATAATATTTTAAAATGGCTGCCACCATCGGGAAATATGAGTTTTGTACGAGGAACGCTTATCGTTGCAAACGCGAGCATACGACAAATATTTTCTATTATTCATAGCACCTTCTCCATCTATTTGATAAATCCAGCAATTTGTAAAACATAAAATATGTTCTGTATGAACGTTTAAGTTTTTGTTTTATAAATACTGTTTATCTCGACTTGAAAAATATATTCATTATTTACATTCAGTTTAGTAATGCTCTAAATACTCACTTATTATTTAGTGAATATTTCGGCATTTTTACCTAAAATAATGTACCTACCCTGTACCTAACAAAAATTCAATTATTTTGAAAATTTTAATTTTTACTTAAATTTTAACGACTAGTAGTCAACCACTTAACAACAATTATGGTAATTACTTACTAAGATGAGTAATTATTTTGAAATTATAAACGCTAATTTTTTTCCATTAATTATTTAGGAAAAAAAGAGTTTTTCCTAGATAGATTTAATTCAATAAAATCTGCATAAAAGTGTGTGATCCACTTTCGAACACTAGCACCATTTAATAAGTCTTCAAGTCTTCTTGATTTAATAAAAAGCAAAACGAATTAAAGTTCCAATAATTGAAATCGATAGTTTAACTTCAAACAAATTTAATTTATTTACTTAAATCAGGAAAATTGCAGGAAGGTAGGTGAATATTGTCACTGTAAATTTAATTAAGCGTCGCGCTTAAGTCGCGACCGGATGAGATTAAAAACATATATTTCAGGATAACGGCTTTAAGGCGAAGGCGAATTTTACAGCTAAGACGCTACTTATAGGAAAACTGCATAGAGGTTCCAAGGAGCTAAGTTAACACTACACGACGATTTTAATCTTAGCAAACAATTGTGTCTCTGTATGAAGAAGAAAATTTCACCATAAAATAACTTTAGTTTTATGAAAGCGATTTTTGTGAAAATATAGTAGTTATTTCTCCAACTAGAGAGGAAAGTGCATCTTTTTCTGAACCGAACTTTCCTCACGTGTTAGACACAACATTTTTTTTCACGACATATGCAAAAGAAACACATTGAATTAATAACACTTCATTTTGAACTATATCACAAATCCTCGTTATTTCAGGTATCCGCGCTGACAGCCTATGTTTTATGAGCCCATGTTGTCTCTATTTATCTAATTGCTATGTTTCGCTCCATTTTTGCTTAGAAAATACTCAATTTGATTGGCTAGCGCGCATACAATTTTTAAATTTATTTAACAAATTACTCGACTACTATTTGAAAATTTTATATAATAATGTGATATAAACATTTAAATTTACAATGCAATCAAACTTACGAAGAGTTTTTCTCAGAATTATTGTTATTTAATTGTTTATAAATAATAATAATAACAATTTTTAAAATTCGACAACGTAGCTAGATTTTTACTGCCTTTATCTTTATATGGTATTTTTTTTAGATTTATAGGATTAATAGGTTGGGAGTAATTTGTTAAATACTTTTTTACTGTGATAAAAGCCCCTTAAGTAGGTACATAATAAAGATAATGGAAGTCTAAAATAAAGTGTTATTAATCTAAAGTGAATCATTATCTTCTACATTTAAAAATAAGAAACACATAACTAGAAGTTAGGTTATAACTATGCCATCTGTCAGAATTACGTTTAAAAACAAAGAAATGTTTTACTGCAGCCAATATGCCGAATTAAATTTAAGTTGTAAAATCGTGAAATTGTAGAAAAAGAAATTATAAAACTTAATAATTGTAAAATAATAGTACAGTAGGTATGTATATCACTAGAATCAGAATTTTCAATAAAATAATAAATTTACTTACAATTTTTAAAATATTTCACCGTAAAATAACCCTGGTGGTAACACTGCTTACTTTTCTCTCTAGAGAGGAAAAACTTACTTTTCTCTCTAGAGAGAGAAAACTTACTTTCCTCTCTAGAGAGGGTAAACTTACTTTCCTCACTATTTCACGAGAAGAAAATTGTGTTTCTCCGCGTTTTTATAACCATACATTAGATCATTTTCCGGCACTGGTTGTTTTCATTTTGCAGGATGTTGATTCACGTTGACTATATTTTCTGCTCGATGTATAAATACCTGTCACGCCAGTGAATACAGCGTGCCGCGTGCGTGTACTTTATTATATTTAGATTTATATGAGAGTTCAAATTTGTATTTTTCCGTTTTGATTTATTGGGATGTGTAACAAATATTGACTTCTTGGGAAACTTGCAAGGTATGCGAATATATTTCTCTCGTTGACATGATAAACATTAAGGCCTTTATCATGTCGAAAATTCAGATATATGAAGATTTCGTTTTTGGATATAAATAGAATTTTGAGTTATTGAGACGCCGTATCTGTTATCTGTATTCAAAATGAGAAATGTGTTATTGAAAGTTGATATAATTATTTGTATGCTCGAGTTTTTATGATAAAATATAAAAGGAAATTTTATATAAAGATGAAATAGATGTTCTTGAAATTGCTTATTATCAGGAACTTTCTTTTTGATTATTTTTTTTTTGTAAAAAAGAAATGAGCATAAAATATGACATTTATTTTCTACTACTAGGTACTGCAACGGGTGACCATTCAACACCAGAGAATATAATTCATACACAGAGAAATGCACAAGAATCAAACCTAGAAAATTTATATGTAATAAAATATCTGCATTCAAAGATTCATTCACAGGAAAATTAAAATCTGGAATTTTAGATTTGACATAAATGCAGTCACAGGAAGATGCAAACACAGGAAAATGCAAATCTAGTAAACTAGTTTGTCTCTTCAAGACAAGGAGGATAAATTAGGTTGAACTGACCTAAATGAACAACCGAATACCATTTGAGTCTCACATACTCGGTTTTGACTATAACTTTTCTAGATTTGCATGCAGATATTTTATTATTTATAAATTTTCTAGATTTAAATCTTCTTGTGCATGCGTTTTCTTGTGTATGAATATTATTTTATTTCCTGGTGTTCAACCCAGTCTCTGCCATAACTACTACATTTTTAGCTTTTACTTTTGACTTTATTTGTCGATCGGTAAATTGTTAACATTGACATTTACAGAAGGAGGTATATAAGAATTATAAGTGATAAAAAAACAACAACAGAAACACTGTGTTTGAATGAAATTATGAATGTAAATATTATTACTTCTTTTGCTTATTACATTTAGCAGCTTGCTTCATATGTCCTTCAGTTCCTCGTCTCGTTGGTAACATCTTATCATCTTTACAAATTAAATATAATACTGTTGTATACAGGAACAGAGCTTTCAGAAACAATTCTAATATAATCACCACTCTCATACACATTTAGTTCAAAGTAAAACTGTCAACGCCTTCTACAAACAAACCACAATTTACCTCAATTGCGTTCATAATAAATATTCTGTCTTTGGCCCTTTTTGGTTCTACAATTTACAATACTCTGAACTGCGTTATTATAACAAATTAAAGACTTTTTTTTAAAGAAAGACACTTTCGCTTTAATGGTTTTAAATGTTTAACATTTTTATAGGTTTTAATTTATCAATAGTATGGTTCTTTATAAAACAATACAAAGTATAGAGTATTTCTGTAAAAAACTTTTTTGTGAGTTCATAAGTGGCACAGATATAGTTATTACCTATATTAGAGAATATTGTAAGACGTGATAAATATTTGAAATAAAATCATAACGTTCGAAGCAAGAAATACAGTAAGTAGGTACGCGAAATAAGAGATGGCCGGTATTGGGAATTTTAAATTGGTAAACAAAAAATATTAATCGAGCGAATACAGACTATCAGCAATTTTTTTGGTAGAAACCACACCGCTACCTTGAAATAGTGTATAAAACCATGTTCGTACGAGGATTCTTTGAAGATTCTACCAAGATTCTGAATCCTGGAAAAGAAAAAATTTCAAGATTTAGAATCTTGAAAAAAAATCAGGGTTTTGAAGCAATCAACAAATTATAAATTTTTCTTTTCCAAGGCTCATTGAAGATTCAATTTAGCGGTACTGCAATTTAACAGGTAATTCTCACTAGAAACAAGAAACCTTCTTCTTTTCCAGGATTGAGAATCTTGGTAGAATCTTCAAAGAATCCTCGTGTGAACAGGGCTTTTAATGAAGTCGTCGAGCTGTTTTTCTCTTGACTCAGTTGCGTTTAGGCAAGTAATAAGTTGGCGAACTTTGACTCAGCTCAGTGTAGAACATAGTCACAGTCTTTCTCTCCCTTACCGCACCGGCCACCTCTGACAGTAAGATCACAGCGCTGGACAACAATTAAAAATCATAATATAACGTGTAACTTACTGAAAGAAGTAGTAATAGATGAACGAATAGAAGCTTGAAGATCTTGCCTTGAGTAACAAATAATTCTTCTTTGTGTTCATTACAGTATGAGAATTAACAATTTATGTCAGCATAAATATACATCGATCAATTATAATACATAGTTGTGCAACGACTATACAAAATAAATTACCAATGCCATTATAGTTTATAAATAATAATTGTGCTATTAATTAAATAAATTTATAATTAATATCCATTGATAATAATATAATATCCATAGATATTTGATCGATTGATATATTAGTTTTCATACAAATCTTTCATTTAGAACTGATTTTATTACGAATAGTAATAAGCAATTTTCGGTGTTTAGAGTATTAGCAGTGAACCGCCTTAATGTATAAATAATTGTACGAAAACGGTAAAATGTAGGACAATGGACACCGATTTGGGGAAAGATTTGATTGCCCTAATTAATCCGAATATTTTTTTAGTAGGTTGGAATCCTGGTTTTTGTTTTAAAACACAAAAACATCGTCGTTGGTCGGCCGGCCGCAATGCTAATCAAGGTTTTACATATTCCACAAGTTAATCCGTCAGATGAAAGTCAAATTCTGTCAAAGGAAATTTAATCCAATTACTGCAGTTAAAAAACTCTACTTTTTTCACACCTTTAAATCGACATAACGAAAAACAATCTGCCAATGTTTTAATTAATTCGTCTTCTTAATTCGCGAAAAATGTTAATTTGTTAAATCAAAAATTGTCAATCAATGCCGAAATGTTAATTAATTGTAATTATACGCCAGAATGTTCTGTATCCAATTAAAAGAATGAATAAATTTAAAAAAATTCAGGTAGTACCTACCGTAGCCGTAGCCCAAGGCATTATAAATTTAATTACATATTTCAAGTTACGTTACAATTCGGGCATGAAAAAGAGAAAAAATACTCTTTGAAAAATATATTATGTAACCTTATTAAATTTATCAATTTTTAACCATTACAAGCTTTGAACCCTTTCGCTACATACTTACAATGTACTTTCATATACGGGTACCTATGTTAATACATTTTTTGTACCATTAAAAAAAAAAACTTTGAAAGTATATTTCGTAGAAAGAATAGTAGATGTTATAATAGTGGAATCCGTGAAATCCAACCACTCCGATCGATTCATTTTGGTGCAGCCAGAAACTCAATTCGTGCGACGATCTTTGAAATTCAAAGCGGCATCGGAGAGATTGTTTTGCAACCAGGTCTACATTTAAGACGATCGTGATCAGCTTGCTGAATCCTAGTGTGATTTATTTGCATTTTTACTTCCTTGTACACGGAGTAAAGGAAGTATTGTAATCGCGAAAAATTTCGGTTCTCAGATTTTTACGGTAATATCCGTTTTGATCTTTTCTGAATCCATTATGACTAGTTTCGTCGTGACGTCTGTACGTACGGACGGACGTACGTACGTATGTATGTCGCATAACTCAAATACGGTTAGACGTAGAAAGTTGAAATTTTGTATTTAGGACTGTTATAGCATATAGTTGTGCACCTCCTATATATTTTTGGTTTCAATCTATAAACCGGAAGTAGTACTTTTTTCAAATATTTCGATAAATATTTAATTTAAGACAAATTTTTTTATTTTAAATGAAAGACTATGTGATTATTACCTACAATCGGTACTTTATAAATATTTTTGTATCTGGTATCATTTAAGAATAATTAAAGTATATATTTATAATTTAGTATTTCGGTATTTTGTAGTCCATGATTGATTAACATTTGTTACTACGTAAAATTTAAATGATTATGACATGACAGTGACAGTAGCAGGGACAATCGTAAAATATCGTTTATATCTTCTTCTGCAGTTTAAATAAAATGACTAAAATATATTTGTGAGTATAGTAGCAGTAGTAGTAGTTCTTATATATTAATATATTTGTATAATATAATTCTACATTTTAATTATTAAGAAAAGTATGAACAGTTTAATAGGCGTATAAGGAAGTCATGTGGTGTCCACGTCAGATTTTTCTTTACAATTTTAAATCACACACTGCCGGCCGAGAGACTTGAGTCACGGAACTCTGGGTTCATACGTTATCACGTGCAGAGAGCTGTGCTTAAAAAATATTGCCAGTAGGTACGTTGAATTTTCACGTTTAATTGATTTTAAATGCAATAATTTTTATACAAATAACTTCAAATCCCAGTGATATAAAAAGTTCATATATTAATATCATTGGTCCTTGATCTACAAAAATAATACATTATATTATTCGATTATTTTACGACATTATTATGACAAAAGCAACCAGGTATCTATTAATAAATTTCAATAAACAAAGATTTTTAATTACAATAACTAATTAAACGTTGTTCTAGGAAACATTCAAATCGAGTGAATTTTAATAAAATTACTGTTTGTAATTAAATCGTTACGTTATTGAAAACATGAAATTTAAAATTAATTTTGAATTAAATGTTATGTAAATAATAATTAAGTGCAATTCACACAACTTGTCACGGAAGTAATTAAAAATTAATTAACTGCTACATTTAAAATTATAGCTATCGAACAATTTACAAGTTTATTTATTAAATTTCAATGAATGTATTTGTGATAAAAATGCTTCAAACAATGATATTAAAACAATATTCCATAATTAAATACCTACAGATTTTATTTTGTATTTTAAAAGTGTTATTCAGAACTAAAATATGTTTAAATTTTGCCTGTCTATATATTTTATTTTAATTAATTATACTTTAAAAATTAATTAAAATGTATAGGAAGGTATTTTTATTTAAAAAATTAAAACAATGGTAGGTACCTGTGGAATTAATTATTTTTTGTTCATAAAATAAAATTTATATAGATTCTAGATACAAAATCAGATTTATAGGAGAATCTAGTTACATCATTGTCAATTATATTAATGAATACAAGTATTAATAAATAAAACAGTACCTGCATTTTAAATCATATTTTCGACATATTATAAATTATGATATCCCATGATACTGATATTTATTTGAAAATGTAACCCAAACATTTATAATTAGATTCATATTCACACCATTAATGTAATTTATGTTTACTTCAATAAACTAGTTATGCATCAAGTTTCTGAAGAACGTTCATGCCAAATATGTATGGTCGAAAACCGCTTGGTAGAGGCGATCAGCTGTTGGAAGACAGTCGAAAAACCAAGTTTTGCAACAAAACCAGTAGGTATGTAACAATACATATCAACAAGTATTTGTTTGACTCTTCCAACAGCTGATCACAAGCGATTTTCAAACATACTTACATCTTACATCTTACATCAGCATAGTGCACAAGTTCCATGTCTTAAGAGGCTCGTCTACCGTTTGTCGAATTCCTAGAATACTCTCAATATTACTTTTTTTTATTTCACTCTCTTCCCCACTACGAAACTCGTACTTTCCCGCATCCTAGCTATGCAATGTCATTTTGAAGTTGAAAAATACTGTAAACATGGCTCCAGTATTTCCATAATAACTTCTGTATTTTTATTTTTTAATGAAATTAAACAAAAATTATTCGAAAAAGGATGCTTAGCTGTTTAAATTTTTCTTAACATGTATAAAAAAAATTTAAATAACGACAAAATACCGCAATAAACGTCATTTTTAATTTTTTCTACTTTTAATTCCTAGGACAAAGACAAAAAATAAAAATATAGAAGCATTAAGACATTTTTGTTAATACACTCATAATGTAAAAGCATCATATATCTCAATTATAATTAAAGTAAACGTGGAAGGCGTAAAATTTTAGGGTAGACGTACCACCTTAATTAATAATCTAAGAGTAGGTCTGAATCTAACTTTATTTACAGTAGATCGTGGTTAATTCCATTCTTTGTTTTGAAAGCTCTAAATAATGTCGAATGTGGCATTATTTGTTGACTGATAACATGATAAAATATCAAGAAAACAAATAATCATATTCATAAATGCAAAAAACATGTAAAATTCCTCCAGTACAAGAAGTAATAAATCTTTATGCATACAACATAAAACATAATAGCACAAATTATCACATTTCTCCGTAGAAATATTCCTGTTTTCAGTCGTAACAGTCGTTAGATCCAGTTCACGGCAAATTTCTCGAGCCCGGCTAATTTTTACGAGGGCATTAAATTCTATGCATGTTTTTTCTCGTAGAATTCCCTCGTCGTTCTTGAGTATTCTGCACGCAAATTTACTAAAACGTAACTTTGCCGCATACGTAATTATCCGAGAATGTATGGATGTAAGTATGTAAGGATGGAGTGGATGTGACAGACAACGCAGACTACTGACTTTGAACTAATCAACCAACGAGAGACGACGTTAGTTTTGCATACGAGATGTGACATATTCATATTCGTGACGAAAATAATGTCTTAAAAGGAACGAAAATTTCAAGAATATTAGATTATGTCGAGGAACGTATTTCATAAGAGTTATTAGATGAACTAACATAATGTGTGCGCTACGAAAATTTATGTTCAAAATATAAGTTACTAGGTACGACTGATTACAATATTTTTAAAATATGAAGTAAAAACGATACTATGGTGATTCTAAATAAATAAAACAAAAACTAAATCGGAACACAATTTATAATAATTGTATTGACCTAAAGCTGAATTACATTATACTTTTTTCGTCTAGATTCTAGTTTGAGATTCATCTGAGAAGATTCTAGCTACTTCTAGTATAATGTAAATCAGAAATGTTAATCTATACATTAAAATATTAGACCCGTATTTTTTTTTTACCAAAAAGATGCTAATAAGCCAGAAAAAAATTCATAAAATTTAAAAAGTAGGTGGCGCGATAAACGATGCCTTGTGTTCACCAGGGTTGATCACGTAGTCTACGCGACGTGGATTACTTGTAATTTTACGCGTAGACAAACACGTAATCTACGTATGCAGTATCTGTGTAAACAATAAAACAGTGTAGACAATGTAGACAAAGAACAAATCTCACCGAAAACGAATAAAAATATGTTGGAATTTCAGACAATTGAATTATTTACATATTTTACTACATTGTCTACATTTTACATAGTTTACGCAAACTTTACATGTAGACGTAGAGAATAATTCTTTACGCGTAAATGAACAACCCTGGTGTTCACGCGCTTACAAGGACCGAATACGATACGTAGATCCTTATTTCAACACAGGTTCGTCGTCCATTTCGTACTCAAAACGACAAAAAAACTATCTTACACGAACAAATCTACTCACGGTTTGGTTTCAATGTTGTCTACGTCACACATGGCGCATTTTAATGCACGTTTCATTTCAATAAAAAGGTAACAAATCTATAAAAATTAATATCACTTTCCTATAACTTATATGCTGAAAATTGGTATCCAATAAGTATTTCTTCAAAAGCTGCTTAGGCTTGGTAACCCCCATTTAAAATATAGTATATCAAATATAAAGCCAAATATAAAATCAACATTTAATGTTTTACATTCTACGGCCGCCCCCTTACACTCTTTCTAAATCCGCCCCTGGTCAGTATTTGTGTAGCACGACGAATACATTTTGTTACAAAAATAATATTTGGTCATTTATGGCACCTGGTCCAACAGCAAAAATTTGTATCTGTCGCAGTGTAAACTTTTCACTAATTATTATAAATCTTCTCCGAGAAAAATAAACTCGGTTGTCACAGATCACGTTACATATTAATTCCTGTGGCCCATTTGTCACGCGCACATTTTAATTTTACGAGGTGCTTTAAAAAGTCCGCAGTGTAAACTTATTATTCATTACTAAATTGCCATGCGAACGAAAATAGAACGCCGAGAAGAAAAAAGCCTCGCATATGAATACATGTGACTGCCGTTGCATTACAACTGCAATGCATCAGCTTCAGCAGACGCGCGTATTGCACTTGGTGGCACATTAAAACTGCAGGAGGTTGAAGTGCACATAAATACCAGAAGAGTCTGAGCTCTGACAATCATTCGCCGGGACCTAGATTCTGTAATCTGTATCTTCAAACTGTTCGTTCTGTGATTTTAAAGACGAATGACAAATTTAACTACTAAAGCCCGTTTTACATTGTACTGTTTTCGTCTAGATTCTAGTTTGAGATTCAGCCATTTCTACTATAAGGTAAATCAGAAATTCCCATCCGAGTTCCGTTCGATTTCCATACTTTTTCTAGTATAAAAATATACACTCGGCTCTATTTTTCTATTCGAGATTCATACTAGATTTGTCTACGCATGTGCAGTTCAATCTGGAGCCAGTTTGACCAACATTTAAAAGTTTTGATTTGTTCACGTTGACGTTTATGAGTTTTGCACTTGTACGTGTTATTCAAATAAATTTTAAAAAAATTTAAAAAGCAATAAGCCTGCAACTAATCTTCCTTTTTCGAATAATTTTTAAATACAGAAGCTATTATGGAAATAATGGAGCAAAGTTTACAGTATTTTTCAACTTCAAAATGACATTGCATAGCTAGGATGCGGCAAAGTACGAGTTTCGAGCTGGGTTCAGGCAGCCGTAGTAGTGGGGAAGAGAGTAAATTAGAAAGAAAAGTAATATCGAAAGTATTTTAGGAATTCAAAAAATAGGTAAACGAGCCCTTTAAGAGGGTTTTATCGTTCAGCGCTGCTAGATCACAAATCCACGTTATTTCAGGTATCCGCGCTGACAGCCTATGTTTTATGAGCACATGTTGTCTCTATTTATCTAATTGCTATGTTTTGCTCCATTTTTGTTTAGAAAATACTCAATTTGATTGGCTAGCGCGCATATAATTTTTAAATTTATTTAACAAATTACTCGAATACTATTTGAAAATTTTATATAATAATGTGATATAAACATTTAAATTTACAATGCAATCAAACTTACGAAGAGTTTTTCTCAGAATTATTGTTATTTAATTGTTTATAAATAATAATAATAACAATTTAAAAAATTCGACAACGTAGCTAGATTTTTACTGCCTTTATCTTTATATGGTATTTTTTTTAGATTTATAGGATTAATAGGTTGGGAGTAATTTGTTAAATACTTTTTTACTGTGATAAAAGCCCCTTAAGGGGAAAAAATTTACATGTTTAAGTAAACATAATCAGCAAACGGAACCAATTTTTATTATTTACAAATAAAGTTACTGCCTTACGAAAGCGCCACTTGTATAATACCACATTTAATAGATTCAAACACTCATAAGTCGATCATAATACATTCATGACCATAGAACTTTATTTATTTTTGGAATCCAGAATATTAGGTAAAAGCGATTCAAAGGAAATAAAAGCGGTGAAAATCCGTTTTGTCGTGGGCAGAGGCCGGTTGTTTTTTGTAGGAAATTTTCAATTTATTTGTAAAGTTGTCCGCTGACAGAAAAGTGAAATAAATCTCGTTTAATAACTACTCTTATATACGACGTCGGCAACGGTTGATATAAACACACATAGCGCAGAGCGGGCCCTGAATCCGACCCGAACTCAAGGAGTAGACGAAAAGGGACTCGAGCTGCGGTTGACATCAAGGAAAATAAATTAGATTTTTTTTCTTGGAATGACTAGCAAATTTGCCAACTCGAAATATTTACAAACATATCTGGGGCAGATAACTCGGACGAAAACAACGGATTTGTCAGAGGAAGCGAAATTGGGAGCCTCTCAAGATGAACAAATAACAAATAGTTCTGCTCAATTCATCAGCTTCATTTTAGATACGATACGACATTGAATATAACACTTACACCATTTTAATAGAAAAATATAACTATTATTCTTATAAATAAGGATGCAAATTTTCTGAACTGGTGTATGAATTATGAGAGAATGGAAATAATTTTTGAGATGCAGTCAAATATTTTATTTCGCTACTCTCGACTAGTTCCGGCACAGCATTCGTCTTCAAGAACTTTATTTTATGTTTGCTGGATGATTTTAGTTCAGTAAATGAGTCATTACGATATAGATACTGTAATATTATATTACGAAATTGTATTATCATTGTTTTTAACATTGTTGTTGTACCTACTTGTTATTTACATTAAAACAAAGAAACCTAATTATTTACCAGCTAGATAACGAATAAAGCAATCCTTCGTTAATAAATTCAAAAATGTAATATAGTATGAAATAAAACTTTGTATCTCATTACCTGCTGCCGTATAATAATGACAACATTACAAGCCACAATTTGAGGACTATAATAATGGTGTTCATTTTAGGCCAAAGATCATAATGAACCCATTTTTGTATTCAGTACCATATTTAAATAACAAACAACTCGTTTCCAAGAATGTTTCAAAAATAGCGAAACCGTGATCAATTTGTTTTGATTCAAACTTGTTTGTAGTACCGAATATATACTCAATATGGATCGTAACCAATCATGGTACAGGTCATGAGGTATAATGGTACCTACTTTATTTTTTCAGAAAAAATCTAACTCGTACTGTAATATTAAATTGCCGAACTTAAATAAATATATTTACATTAAAGCTCATTTTACACTGTACGTGTGCGAGTTCCTTGTCAAAATTACAATGCACCCTACATCACGTGATCATCGAATAAACTGTAAGTATGACATAAATCAATGTCAGTTTTAATTAATGGCCAACCTAAAATTTAAACGTCAAATTATGTAACACGTTAAGATGTATAAATTGGCGGATAACACCTTATACTATTTTATAGAACTTAGGATTGTTGCCAATAAAATAAATAGGATTTATGGTGCTCATTTTATGTTTATAATAACAATAATAAACACATTTACTACAAATAACTTGGATGTAATCTATGATGAAAAATATGATATGTTCTAAATTGAAACTTGAAACTATGACGAAAACGATCATACTTGGTATGGTCAAAAATAGAAAAATTACTTGAACAAGTTCTTCTATAAAAACTTATACAGAAACTCGTATAGTGAAACATGAGCTTTACATATTTGAAGTAAAAAAAACTATACATAGATCACAGATGATATTATCATCTTCAATTCCCATATTTTCTATTTATCTTCTTTTACAAACTACATAAAATATTAAATATTCCCACCCGTTTCCTATGTCGATCGCTGTCTTACCATATGATGACATTCTGCCACGTTTTACGTCTGTCAAAATTTTAAAACATACCTACGTTCTACAGTCCCTGACCAAACCACGAGCCGCACAAAGTGAAAACTGAGATTTATGAAACTGATCGTGAAAGAGTAAATATTTGGAGTGCGATTTAACCTGTATCCGAATGGGATTTCCTTGTCGACTGCCGACTGTTGCTTTTGACGTCACGACCCTTGTGACTTCTGCTGTTCAATGTTCAGCTGGGATTGTTTTGTTTTCCTGGTGCTCATATTTACCTACAACAAAGCAATGGTGTTAGTGATGGAGTGGATGGCATAGACTGGGGATTATTTAGCAAGATATTATTAAAGGGTATCTGAATAAATATGTAAACATATTCCTAAACTAAATAAATGACCCTACCAACGATTTTATGATTCTATAAATACTTAAGGGGACTGTCTACCTCCTAAAATTCAGCATAAGATGTACTAACGTAGCGAGTATTTTTTAGCCAGTACAAGAATGGTAAAATTTCATCAATAAACAGGTGAACCATTTTTAAATTTTAATATAAAATTATAGGTACATGATTATAAAAATTCCGAAGTAGTTATTTATGTAACAAGTACGCAAAATAGAATTTTAGAGGACGAATCTATTTACGGACGAGGCGCAAGCCGAGTCTTTTAATTAGGAGAGTCTTCTAAAACTCAGTTTGTGTACGTGTTACATACAAAATTGTTTTGTATATATGCTCTCCAAATTAGTTTGAAATTATTCTAAAATATAACTTTAAAATAATATTTTGAAAAACGTAGGCGATGAAACAATGAAAATGAGTGAAAATAATCCTATAAAATGTACATAACAGCTCATTGCCTAGTTTACGTTATTTTAAAGGACTAGATCCCCTAAAATATTATTTGGCAAACCCAAAAACAAAGCTATAAAATGAACTGTGGCTTGCGGATTATGTTTCTTACACTTTAATTGACTTAACCAAATTTATGGAATTTGTCTCTTGGTCGGCAATAAGTGATTGTCGTTAAAATTTCAAAAACATCTTACAATTAAATCGCAATCGAACGCTTCTAGCTAATCACTTCATTGTCTTAACATATAGTTCTATGGTTGTATAAAAAATCTCTCCGTTGCCGCTTTAAATGTCAAAGATTGTCGTACAGATTGAGGTTCTGACTGCACGAAGACGAATCGATCTAAAAGTAATTGGAATCCACTATTATAAAAACATTTACCATTCTATAATTAGAAGCTAATACTTTTGAATAGAAAATAACAGTATTTCGAATAACGGAAACTAGGTATTTCTACAAATATATAATGAAAAACCTCATTTCGTTATTTTGCAATTGCCAACAAATGCTATTAGATTTTAATTGAAGTTACATTTGTTTCAATTAAAATTTTACTATTACACAATATTAACTGAATTTTAATTATAAATTGTTTTATAGCAATTAATAAAATTATTTGAATTTACATTTATACATCTATTAAATGGATTAAATGTACATTGTTTGTCCACGTACTCGTACATATATTAGGAATCCGGAGTCGAGTTTACAAATAGAAAATTTATTAGTATACATAATTACATAAAATTCAATTTAAAAACCAATTAAAACTGGTGAAAACAAAGCATTTTAGTAAAATATTTTCGTCGCAAAAAACGAATCGATAATTCTTGTCAAGCACAGTGTAATTGGCCGAAATAATTCGTTTGTTTTCAGAGAAAAAAATAAAACCAGTGACTTGAAAACGAAACATCATGTCCACAAAAAACGTATGTGGATTAATGAAATTAAAATAAAAGTCAGTTAAAAAATACCTAATATAATTCAAATTATGAGAACCTACGTTAAAAAGAATTTTCAAACAGAGAGTATAAAATTAAAAGATACAAGAATAAAATTTAATTTCAGGGAATTCCGCTAATTTTTCTGTCCTCTTCCATTTTAAATGCATTAAATTTGTTTCTTCTCGAGTACTTTTTATATGATAAACAAATTAATTTTATACGGGCATGAAAGGAATTTTAAATAGCGCTGACTCTAAGCGCGTTGAAATTTTATTTGAAAAGTATTCAGTGCTTTGTTTCTTTGTATTTAGTCCAATCCTCTTCACAAAAAAACTCAACAATTATTATAATTTATCATTTATCACGTTCAGGTAATGCATTAAAATATTCCGTATGAGCAATGTACATTTTATTGTACCCTTATTTTTGATTAGTTTAAAAATGCTTCCTCTTTGCTCTAATGCCAGTTTTAAAGTTTAAATTTAATTATTTAGTGTCGCACGAAAATGAAAATTCAGTAATTATATACATAAATAATAATAATGCGATTGTTTTTTAGGTATTCAAACACTTTTGTATTTAATTACAGTTATTTAGTAATTCAAATACTGTACAAATAATATTTAAATATAAATACAAATAATTAAATATCTGGTGTGGTCACCATATAGTACTTCCCCGACCATAAATTTAACGTAGGCGGTGTTAAAGTGACAAACGTCAATGTCAAAGTGATAGTTGTCAATGTCAAAGTAACAACTGTCAATGTCAAAGTGACATCTGTCAATGTCAATGTGACAGCAGTCATTGAGTGACGTTTAAAATTCGAGATCTTAATTGCATAGTTATACACAATACGAGAAATATGTAAATTAAATTGAGTAATATTATTAAAAGTGCAAATGTTTACAACATTTTTATCAATTCAAGTACAATTGATTAATAATGTTGGTACCACTGAATGTATAAAGCTCATTAACGACCTAAAAACTAATTTTAAGAAAAATTATTGAATATAAAATTGAAAAACCAATATATTCAATAATTTTTACTAACAATTCTAGCAAATACTCGCTATAGTCCATTTGAGAATGACTGACAGTAATAAATCATTATTTGCAAGAGTAGTGTTGGATTTTTGCCAGCAATGCGGCAAATAAAACTACCAGAAAAATCAGTTGTAACTACACTAGGATGGTCAAAATAAGCCGCACGCTTTGTACCTGGAACGAAACTTACTTCTCGAACTAGATAACGCTCTGATAATCCCCGTCGAACTGTGTCATAGACGTAGATAGGAGTGATCTGTTTATACATTTACTAAAAATAAAAGTTTTTAATATTTAAATATAACTTTATCACTCATTATTATTAAAATAAATATTTTCCCTGAAAAACAACTTAGACCTAAAACGATAGTTCTCTACCGAATTTAGTCATTTTGACTATCCCTGTGCAAACAATTATTGATGCGCCACTGGAATGTCGTTGACAGAATGATTTATTACTGCCAGTCATTCTCAAATATAGTATAGTAGCCACAACCCACGGCTAATTTTCGAGTGACTAGCCTTTTTGGCACTATTCAAGGTAGATGGCGTTGAGTACATTATTTACTTCTCCGTTATAAAAACTAATTTGTTTGTAAAACACTTGAATATAAAATTTCAGTCGAAAATTCGTATGCGTTCTCAAGTTATCGTGCTTACGAACAGACAGACCGACAGACAGACCGACAGACAGACCGACTTTCCCTATTGTATAGGCCGGGGAAGTAAAAATGTATTTTAAATAGTATTTAAATACTGCCCAAGTCTGTTTGTTTTGTAGTACCGTATGCTAAGAACAATATTTATTTGTAACATTAAATCAAAATGTATGACGTCATTGTTTGTACTGTTCATACATTTACAACAATATTTGCGTATTGTTCTTCTCTATTATTCATTTTGATATTTGGTCCTCGCTTTTATGTTCTGCAAACTCTGAAACAATATCCAACTGCAGCTAGCAAAAACAAGCGACGTCGAACATAAACATTTTGTTTATTTGCTGAAATGTAAACGTAATCCAACTTAGCGAAATTCATTACTGGCACTGCACATATACATAATTATCTCAGATTTGAACAATTAGTAGCAAGTTTCATATTTAATCAGCTTATTGTTTAAGCTTTATTTAATCAGTTGAATTGTATTTCGCGTTCATTTAGAGAAGACAGATTCAGTTTTCATCGTAATTAATTTTAGTGCTTGGATACTTGCGTCTTAATTGTGACTAAAATAAATGGTAGACGCAAAAGTGCACTAAATAGTCTTATACACAGAATTAGTGAGTAGGAACTATGAATCAATTTGATTGCTATATTTTCTGACAAGACATATCGTAAATTAAAAACTTAGCTAAATTATAGAAAACACAACAATTTTTATAAATATTTAATAGCATTTTGACGAAAAAACGTTTAATTTTAATTATTGCTTTAAACCGTTCCGAAACGCAGGCCTACTCTAACACGGGGCGCCAGCTTATTGGGGCAGCAAATTTGAGGACAATTATTAATTCAAATGCAATACGCACTTTTTTAAAGTTGCAGCTTCAAATCGCAGTGATGAAAGATCTTTTTTATTACACAAGCATCATAGTCAGTATTTAAAACACGTAAATGCGTGCATAATCACAAGACTAAAACACGCTGTTTCCAAGGTTGCTAAGCAACAATATTTTGACACATCACACAGACTACTTTATAAAATGAATAAAAATTAAAATGCTGTTTCCAGCTGTATTTTTCAATTTAGGATGCAGGTGTAATAAAGAATAGCGTGTAACACTCGTATATAAGTGCTAGCGACGTTAAAATCACTCCGCTTCGCGTCGTGCTCTGAAACTCATCGTACGTGCTTTAAAAGCTTACTTAATACACTTGTATCATAATATACTATTTTCAGCAAAAAAAAAAATGAATAAAAATTACTAACGCTATTCTTTGAACCAAGTGTGCAAAGATAGTAATTTATTTAATATTTTGTTTATACTTAGTTTATTTGAATTTTTATTTGTTTACTGGTATTACTCGTATATTGACTTTTAATTCTGAAAATTTAGTAAATCACGACTTCCCACCCTTGATTTTTTATGCCCATGTCATACCGGCGTGGCATGAAGCACGATGCTCGATGTGGCATTTTGCTTTGTTCAAAACTGTCAAAAGGTTGTCACACCGGTATAGCAAAATGCCATACGAAAATTTGTATATTGCTATGTTCACTTCGTACTTTTTGACAGCTGAGAATTAAAATTCATCAATTCTTTGTGTTAATTAAATTAATATCAATAATTAGTTCATATATTGACAAAAGCTTAAAGTGTTATATTCTTATTATTTAATTACTTACTGTTATTATTTTGCCATCAATTATTTATTCACCAAATGTCAAAAATTATGTTGAGGACTCACTGTGAAATCAGCAACAAATATCCATATGTCAAAATGCTCGATGGAATAGCGGCGATAAAATTTTTACGTTATTCATTTGTTCCATCAAGCACCGTGCTTCGTGCCATGCCGGTGTGACATGGGCATTATGAAGTGGGGCGGCACTACCGAAATGAAATATCGTTGAAAAGGAAATAATTAGGGCTATCCATTTCTGTAAAGAAAACTACCCCTTCCTATTTAAAGAAAATATATTTTTTATCTCCACCGCCACAAATCCCATATTTTTTTACCCCCATATAATTATGACCACCACTTTTTTCCCTAAAGTAATTAGTTAGTCCGGAAGTAGGATTGGTTGCATTAAAATTTACATCCTGTATAAAAAGAATTTTGAAAGAACCGACCAATTTCTTATTTGTGAAATTTTCCTTCAACTCATGTACCTGAACTATTTAATATTCCCCGTCGATATAACGACCACCCTATTTGGAACAACCATACAACCATCAACCACCCATCCCCGGGGTGCAATCTTCTAGAATCTCATTTCCATGAGCGACTCTACTTAGTCGGACGACTGCAGCATCAGATCACGTGATCACGACACGGCTACACGAGAAAGAAGAAGAAATTTGATGGCGCATCGCTTGGCAGAGTTACTGATATTGAAACTACGAGAGTTTGCCGGTGATTTAGTGATACAGAGCCGGAGTGAGATGTGTTCATTGCCCGAGATATAAATGAGCGATATGAAACAGGAGCGGGATCGGTACGTATTACTTTCGGTTTCGAATGAGAAACGCGAATGGGAAGTAGTTGATGGGGGGTGTTAGGAGTGTGAACGAAAGGAATACTAAATTTATTGAAGTACTATCTAGTTTAAATGTTCTTTTTAGTTGTATTATCAGTGGCGGATCTAGAAAATCTCCAAGGAGGAGGCGAATACTTACTTATAAAAAGTAATATTTCGATGCTGTTCTCTGAAAAAAAAGAAAAAATAGCGCCTCAGGCGAAAAATTTGTAGGGTTTAAGGTCAGCGGCTGTTTCATTAAAAGTTAAGTTTATCGATAATGGGGAAATTACATACATTTTACCCTTTTTCACGAGTAGAAATTTAAAGAAATAACAAATTTAAAAAATAAATGAAATAGAAATTGAGAAATTTATTTATTTGTAATTTGTCAGGCAACGATTTCTTAAACTTTTAAAGACCAAATTATCTCAAAGGGGGAGGGGGCGATCACTCCCGCCTTAGATCCGCCACTGTGTATTATAAAAAAAAATGTATTCGTAATTGCCTTATTCTAAAAATCATGTCTGTAATAAGATAATAAGAGTTCAGTTTTCATAATATTCATTTCAACTTGATGAATTTTGCTCCTCCTTCTTTCATTTCTGATGCAAATTATACTTATTTTCGCGTATTCCTATTTAGTAAAGGACAATCTTGAAACTCTAATTATTCTATTGATATATTATTTATGCCTTTTGCTCATTCCTATTTGTAGAAATTTATGCAGATAAAGTGCATAAAAGTGACTATCTAAAAACTATTTCAAGCGTGACCTTAATTTTTAACTGTTGCCGTTACATAATTAACTTTAATTTATAATTTAGGCAAATATTTATTATGCAATCTACAAACCAGTGGTAGGTAGGTAAAAATTGCCCCTAAATTAACAAAGTTAAAAAAAAGTTCCATATAATCAGTTAATTAACTAATAAGGACTTTATGGAAAAATATGCAGAAAGCATGCGCAAAATGAACCATGTAAAAGTTTTAAAGTGTCGCTGACGTTGCGCTAATATTTTTTTTGAAAGCAAATTATGACGTATAATAAGATTTTGACTATTATTGCTTATTGGTTTATAACCATTACAAATCCCGTGCTGCGTTTTCACTTCTAAGCGCGCCATTTAAGTAAAATTGCAAATTATGAAGAATTTCTAAGTTCCGTGCTCATTAAGAGTGACGTTTACCTAAATGACCAAAACATACTTCACACAAGTTTGTGATTATTACATTTGTTTGTTGTTAAATAAATCACAAACTTGTGTGAATCAGGTTTTGGTCATTTAGGTAAACGACACACTCTTAAGTTCAGCGCTATATGCCATTAAAATGTTACATTAAATGTGATATTAATAAAACAATAATTGTACATTGTAATTTATTGGGTTAAATCACAATAGGTATAGGTAGTCATTTTGTTCATGCAAATGTATCCAATTCCGCTAATATATAATTTCATCAAAAAAATTCTGGCTTCACGCACAATAGAATCTCTTCTAAAATAGCCCTAAAACCCCAACCCTTTAATCACGCATCCTCATTAGTGAATAAACAATAGCCCTCTCTAACTATACCGCTCAGTACACCAGTATTTAGTTTTTGCTGCTGTACCTAAACAGAAGCAGCTAAACACCAGATCCAGAGCAGTAGTCGTGGATGTTTTGCTGTGTCGAACGCAGCGCCACGTGACTGTAGCGGCCAGGAATTGAATTACAATATCCTCTGGCAACCAGCCGGTGTAACGCGAGACCTCTTGAAAGCAAGAAGACTGAAGATTTCAAGTCTAAGTGTTTTGTGAAACCAGATGTTTATGTGTTTTCTTTATAGCTGGAGAGACGGAGTTATAGGCTGGCCAAGAATGGTTCCGTTTGTGAAGAAAATAAATTGATTTAAGATCTGAAAATTAAAATGTAACAATACACCAAATCAATAAATCTGATTTTTATAGATAGATAGATTTATTTTAAGTTAAGAGATACATAAGTATATAAACTAAGTCACAAAAAACAAAGTAAGATATAATAAAAAATTAAATCTTACACATAAAAAATTCATTTGTACTGTAGAAGGCTTGTTCTAAGAGGTAATCTTTTAATTCATCCGAGGTAATATTTTAATTCATCATAGTTTAAAAACAGATTAGTTTTAGCTACAAGGATTAAAATAGCTATTTCAACTAAATAAAATTATTATTATTATTATTATTATTATGTATAAGTGTCTGAATGGTTGTTTTTAAGCACTAGACGTGAATACTGTCCACCGAGACAAAGGTCGAGGCTGAACAACAAGTCGTAAGCTTAAAAAACTAATTCAGCACGTATAACATACAAGATTTTTTTTTCAATCACCAAATTTTTATAATAAATAGAAAATATGACCTTTCTACAAATTTTTGATATTGTTTCTAATTGACAGAAGCGTAAATTTATTTTAAAATATAATAGCTGTTGTTTCCATCAATAATTTGTGAAAAAATATCAGAAAATTTGACCGTATAAGTTTGAAAATTAAATGATTCTAAAGTTTATTTTTGAAAAGAGTCAAATAAATAAATCCAGAATATTCTTGAGATAGGAAATATATGTCATGATGGCATAAAGAAGGCCGTAAGACCGACGATGAAAGTAGGATGAAACGTCAAATTATATTTTATTACCTACTTTACTAATTTCATTAAATATTTCAGGTTATGTAGTTTTAATTGTTGTTTAACTTTTCGAAGGGAGAAACTCATTTAGTATAGTTTGAAAATATTGTGGATGCTTCATGTTTTATAAAAATAAATATTCCAAACACAAAAACGAAAATTTTAAATTGATACGGGCGAATATACTGATATTATTTCATAAATTATTGTGTAATCAATAATTATAAACAATAAAGTGTTCATTTACGTATTTTTGACGTAGTTTGTTTGAATTCCTGTGAAATATAAAGTGACATATCTTTAAGGAACTCGCAGTGTCTTAAAGAACAAATAAACATTATACTTTAAGCTAAGGCACTTGTGTGCCTTTTCGAAACCAGAGTGACGATATAAATATCAACTTTATATATCGATTGTAGAAAAACAAAATTTGACGTTGTTTGTTTGAATTCCTATTAAATATAAAATGACATATTTTTAAGGAACTCGCAGTGTCTTAAAGAACAAATGAACATTACTTTAAGGCACTTGTGCCTAAAAGTATGTCATTTCGAAACCATAGTGACGATGTAAATATACACTTTATATATAGATTGTAGAAAAACAAAAATTAAATCAATAAATCTTGTTTTTACTTTGGGTACTAATCAAAGAGCCAGTGTATTTAATAAACGCATTCTAAGGAGTAGCAAATATAGTTAATAACTTCGGTTCAGTAAGGTTAGCATTCTAGTTAAAAGCACAAAAATCAAAAATATTTCCTTACGCAGTTGAAAAAGAGCACTGCAGCATGCTTTTTCAGAAAAGCACATAGCATTTTACTGCAATAATGCAGTAGGTATTATTTTTGCCTTTTGGAAAGTAATTGATGGTTCTCTTCCGAAGCTAAACAATTTTTAGGGGCAAAAATTGCTTAATAA
The DNA here is from genome assembly GCA_947534325.1 of Agonum fuliginosum. Lineage (NCBI taxonomy): Eukaryota > Metazoa > Arthropoda > Insecta > Coleoptera > Carabidae > Agonum > Agonum fuliginosum. Next base: position 2,293,418 of record OX384034.1, on the reverse strand, counting down.
AGAGCACTTTTAAAAGCGATATTTACTCCACTACAATTTATAACAACAAATTAATTGATGGCTGATAATTGAGCACACACGATAGGTCGATAATTCTTAATATGTGAGACGGCCACATCCTAGTTAAATAAAATGCGTGATTGATACGTATATTTACATAATTGTCCAGATATAAGATTTTATGTAGTATAACAGAATTTTGCTGCGTTAACCAGCAACTTTTACTCTCCAAACTCAATTTCAATCTCCACAACAAAATTTGTAGTCCCCGTGTACGAATTACAAAATCCTTGTTCTTTACAAGGAACGACGCTGAACATTTCTTGTTTACGACGGCGACGCCGATTCTTCGTTTCGGCAAAAACAAGTTCAATACACAAATTCCATTGCGTCTTCGCGTCACCTATTGTTCGCGCTCTGACTGCTGACAATCAACATGAATAATTTACGCATAATCTTCATCAAGTGGCGTCTTAATCTCGTCTTCTTTAACTGAAGAAAAGAAGAGTGAAAATAAGAAAAAGGAGAGTGCTCTTTTAAAATGCTTTACACAGTATTTTTTAGATGTCCTTGGTTGTAAAGTATTGCATTTTGTACCTCGTATCCAACTGTACAATCATGTTCATTATATTATTTATTAATAATGATTAGCTGAGTGCGTACACACATTTTAGTTTAAGCGGCCCGTGTACGTTTTTCCGAATTACTAAAATACACTCGATTTTACTTTTTCTTCTATTCCACTCCCTTCGACTTACTGCAGCTGCCCAAAACCTGCCCGAAACTCATACTTTGCCGCATCCTATCTATGCAATATCATTTTGAAGTTGAAAAATACTGTAAACGTGTTCTCGTTTCGAGTAAACTGTTTATTAGTGAGTTCAAAATAATGCTTTTTCAACCATTTAGTAGAGAAAGAATGTATCTGTTATACTGTACGACGTGCTGATCAGGAAACAAAAATAATTTTTTTGAAATTCGCAAAAAAATTTCATAGTATTTCAAGCAAAAGTAGGGAAAGAAGAGGCATTCTGGCTCAAGCCTCCCGGAAGATGGTCAGAAGATCAATAGAACAGCTTTAAACCAGCTCTAGAACAGCTAAAACTAGCTCTAGAACAGCTAAAACTGGCTATATAACGGCTAAAACCAGCTCTAGAACAACTAAAATCAGCTCTAAAACATCTAAAACCAGCTATAGAACAGCTAAAACAGCTAAAACCAGCTCTAGACCACCAGCCTCCGGGAGGCTTGAGCCAGAATGCCTCTTCTTTCCCTACTAGCAAACATTTTTTGCCACTGGTCGGTAGTTATTTTTAATATTTTTTTTCAAATCTTCTACAATAAAAGTAATTGTTTACATAATATCTAATACTAATAAATGGCAAATTATCAAATATACCATTAAAACAGTGATACTTAAAATGTACACACGCCAAGTAAACTACTCTTAACTTTGCGAATTTAAAAAAAAATTCTTTTTGTTTCATGATTAGCACGTCATACAGTTTATAAGCTTTAATTTTTTGTCCTAAGTTGTGGAACATCCTGTATGCCATTAAAATATATGCACGAAGTTGTGAATTATCCGGTATAAAAAAAATAATTGGAAATAATTTGATATAGTAATTTAAAATGTATATTAGGCGTTCGGAATATATGTGAAACAATAACTGAACTAGTATACACAACATACTCAAACACAATACCGATTGAAACCGAATCAAAACACAATACCTATTCAGATTCATTTCATTAATGTCAGCAACCACGTCAACCCAACCCTACCCTCTTAATTTCAATTCAATTCAGCAAATGAGCAAAAAACTCCGCGGATGCAAATAAAACTCACTTCAGACAGCACTTAAGCCGTCATCTTCGAAACAAGGTAGGTAGGGTTGCGAGGCGAAGTTGGCCATGGAACGTGGGGTGCATAATATCGGAATAATTGAAGAGAGTAATAATGTTAGTTTAACGAGACTCATTACCCTGTGCTTTAATTAATCAACATCTGCAGATGACAGCGTGCCACTCTACTAGCGCCACCAGTCATCCGGCCTACTACGGAAGAGCGCGAACTATGAGGACAGAGATGCAAAGAATGAAAGACAAGGATATGAGATTCTAACCCGGATTTGCACTGAAGATGTTTTCAACCTGGGGATAACTTTTTATTATACAGACTGGTTTTGAAGTTAATGTCAGAAAATTTTAAAAAACTCGAAAACAAGGTAGTTTATCTGCAGCATTTTCTGTAATACTGCACTAGAAGTAGGTAATCAACATATTAAATTACATAATACTAGTAAAATAAATAAACAAACAAAATTATTTTAATGAAACAATAATTACTTCACTCAATGGCAGTGGCAAAGAAAATTTTTTGACTGGAAAACATGGAAATTAATTTTGCGATTTAATAAAATCTTTCTGTTTCGTAATCTATACATATGTCATACTAGCATACTACTTACCCTTAAATTTTGACATTAACTTCAAAACCGTTCAAAACCACCTTATATTGCAATTGTTGTAAAAAATTAAAAACGATAATATTTATGAGAAAAATACCTTCTTTTAAAAATTGTACGACACATTTTCCAATCCATTTTTTCCAGTAATTTTTTTCAAATAAGTACTTTTTCCAGTTCAATATCCATTTTTTCTAGTAGTTATTATTCAACATAAATTAAATAAAATAAAATAATAATTTCATTGAAAGATTGTTCCATTGAAAAAGTGCATTATTAGAAAAAATTATCATTATGCCTATGTCACACCGGCATGGCAGGAAGCATGGTGCTCGATGGAACAAATGAATAACGTAAAAATTGTATCACCGCTATTCCATCGAGCATTTTGACATTATGGAAATTTGTTGCTGATTTTACTGTGAGTCTTCAATATAATTTTTGTCATTTGGTGAATAATTGATGTTCAAATGGTAACAGTAAGTAATTAGATAATAAGAATATAACACTTTAAGCTTCTGTCAATATATGAACTAATTATTGATTTAATTAAAACAAAAAATTAGTTGCCAGCTGTCAAAAATAATTTTCAAAAACCTTCAAAGTACAAAGTGAACATAGTAATATTCAAATTTTCGTATGGCATTTTGCTATACCGGGGCTACACTCCTTTGACAGTTTTTTATATAGGAAAATGCCACATCGAGCACCGTGCTTCATGCCACGCCGGTGTGGTATTAAAGATTGTACACATTTTCCAAACAATTTTTTCCAGTGGCATATTTTCCGCGAATTCTATTTCCAATATCCATTTTTTCCAATGGTTATTTTTTGAACATAACTGGAAAAAACAGATTGGAATAAATAGATTAGAAAAAGTGACTCCCTACCTCTTTCAAAATATTTCTGCAAAAAATGTTCATTCCAAATTACCGTTAACAAATTTCAAGATTGCGTTCTTTAATAAATATCCCAGAGACTTAAGACACAACAAATTTCGCAGAATAAAATTCCTTCCATCCTTTCTGCAGCATCAAACAAATTTCTCTTTTCATCCCTTCCACTCCGGTCTTCCCGGAGTTCTGGAGTGTGAAAATCCCGCCGTGTCTCTGTTTCAACGTTCATTAACATCGGTTAACGCGGTTGCCGCTACCGGTACCGGTACCGCTCAGCGTTTACCGCTTCACGGTCCCGGTTCGCGCTGTGTTCACGTGATAGATGTGTTTGAAGATTGAATATTCTCTGTCAGTTTGGGAGAATTTCATTTCGCGTCATTATTAAGAAACAAATGCTGTATTAAGATGAATTATTGCGAGGTGTTTAGACGGCGAGAGGTTCTTTGTTATTTGGAATTTTAATGGGGGATTGTAATTGCTTTTGTTAATTTAATCGCGAGTGTAAAACATATATTCACAAAGCTTTAAAAACATAAGACAGCATATTTTCGGAACGCTAGACTATTGATTATTACGAGACAATAAATGTGTTTTTCTACTCCTGGTATTTTTAATTTAACGAACTGGCTCCCATGGCGCTAAATAACATTTTAAACACACCTCGACAAGCCGTGGCTTTGGCCGTTTTTGACTGACATATTAAGCACGGGGTGAAGTTGGCTCCTATATTTGACATTTAATTTTTGTGAAAAACTGGAGTGAAATTTAATTATTTCTATCAATCAGTGTCAATTTTTTTCCAATATAACAGTTAAATATACTTGCCTAAGTAGAATTTTGTAGCTATGTATTTCTAACATCATTATGATTTAACCTAAATTATTTGAAATTAAATTTTGCATATTTATGTTGTTTAATTTGTGAACGTAGAAAAAAAAAGTATATGGCTAGTTTATAAACTTTTTAGATAATCGTATTTTATACACTCGCTGCGCTCGTTAATAAAAAAAAAACTCGTGTCTAAAATGAAGTTTATAAAAATTGATACATAATATACTATTATCCAACACCTCTTAATAAACGCATCATAACTATGGTGATTTTAAACAAGCAAAGTAAAAGATTGCTCACTCAAAATTATTCCCACTTTTGGGTAAATTATTGTTACTTTGCTTGTTGGAAGTCACCATAGTAACGATGTTTTAGGTTGGAACCAAGGTTAAAGAATAATTAGGTGTGCCAACATGATTTTTTCTAGCGGTCAGAATTTGTAATAGATCTAGTAGTTATCTCCTGGTTGTATCAGGAGTACCATTGTCACTGATTTAAATGTAAAAATACACTTTAATACTATAAATAGTAACTAAAATCTAAACGGCCATGTTCCATAAATTACCTTTAGATCGAAAATAGTATGACAAAACATGTTTGAAACTCCTCCATTTTCTACGAGGGTGATCGTCGTTGTGGTGCATCTATTCATATTCATTATTCAGTTTATAAAACGTCGGTTTTTACTTATTTCTCCTAAAATTAAAATAACCTATATTTACATTGACAGTTTTTCTGAAACACTTTTCATTATTTCACATTTATATTTTACATACATTTCTATAACACTATACAGGGTGTTCATTTTAAGTGGCGCACCATTGCTATCTCGAGAAGTATAAGAGCTACGAAGTTGGTTAAATTAGCAAACAATTTCTATTTTATATGACTACTTTAATGAATGAAAAAAAAAAAAAATTAGACCAGTGGTTCTCAAACTACGGGGTGCAACTTTCTTATTTCAAATGGGGACCTATCTTTTTTATTCTCTTACTCGATTCAGTATTTTTTTCGGAATTCAACGAGATATTAGTTTCATACCCTGGCATAACAAAAACATGAGAAAAACGCTATTGAAAATTATGATAATTTAATTGAAATTTGAGTGTTACAAGAGTGCTATGGAAGAAAATAATTGAATATTTGTTTAATATTAATTGTTATTTGATAATGAAAAAGATTATTTGATTTTAATCAGGAGATCAGGACCGCTACTGAGTGTATGAGTTCAGGGTACTAAGTACTCAGTAGGGTATAAGGTGGCGGTAACTACGGAAACGTGTTTCGACCTTATTTGGTCTGATCAGTGTAGTATACTGGAATCTTTTTCACTAACAATTAATATGAAACAAAATATTCAATTGGTTTCTTCCATAACACTAACTAACAATCAGATTTTAATTAAATTATTATAATTTTCAATAGCGTTTTTCTTAAGTTTTTATTATGTAAGGGTATAAAACTAATATCTCGTTGAATTCAGAAAAAAATACTGAATCGAATAAGCAAATAAAAAAAATAGGTCCCCATTTGAAATAAGAAAGTTGCACCCCGTAGTTTGAGAACCACTGGTCTAATTTTTGTTTTGTTTCGTTCATTAAAGTAGTCATATAAAATAGAAATTGTTTGCTAATTTAACCAACTTCGTAGCTCTTATAGTTCTCGAGTTAGCAATGGTGCGCCACTTAAAATGAACACCCTGTATAACGCACAAATTATGAAATTTCAAAAATACTATTCAGTGACAGCAAATGAGTTCGTACACATAGTGACCAGCAGAGACACCTGGGAACACTTATGAACTAAATACAACTTCTGACCGGGGTTGTCAATGAAAAACGAGGCCAGTCGGTAAACATAATTATTCTTTAACCGTGGTTTATATCAAATAGACTATACAGACTGTTTCTGTACTTATGAATCATACTTGTATATGTAACACGTTCTACTGATAACGGAACAAAAATAATTTTCAAAAATTCGCAAAATTATGGGTAGTTTACTTAAAGGAAACATGTTGAGTGCCACTGGTTTCATAGCTGTTTGTGTTGTTTTATTCAAATATTAACAATACACGTAATTATCTAATCCAACGCGATATTGTGTAATGAACAAATTTAATTATAGCGTTTTCGATTGGCATGCTCTAAAAGTGCTCTCGATCTTTTGTGATGACGTCATAGCTCCAGAACAGAGCAGCATAAAATTTTCAGAGCGGTGAGAGCGCAGTGTTTTCAATCGAACAAGTAAACTGTAGAGAGCGATAAATTAAAATATAGCTGTCTGTGATATTTTTAGTTTTCACATGTTGTGCGAGATAATCGTAATTTTTTTCGAAACTGCAAGGAAAAGGGTCTATAGCTGCTTATTTATTTATTATTAGCGTATAATATCAAAACAACTAACCTCTAATTCACTGTAATTATCAACTACGTTAGAAATAAAATTTTCTACTTTCTTCCTTTTTATATTCCAATAATTCTTCATCTTCGCTACTTGAAGAAGATTCGATTAATATATCCAAAATTAACGATTTAGTTACTTTGTTCGCCGCCATATTTGCTCTAAAAATGTTGCTCGACCTCTTGACGTCGAGCAGTATTTTTTGATCGCCGAGCACTCTCCGAGCGGGCAACCGATACCAATCGAAAACAAATCGAGCAAATTTTGTGCTCTGAAATTCCCAATCGAAAACGACTGTTGCTCGCAGAGCACTCTGAGAGCATATGCGAGCATCCAATCGAAAACGCTATAAATTATTCTTTAACCGTGGTTTATATCAAACAGACTATATACATTTAACATTATCAATAAATTAATATGACCTAAAAACCGAAATAACACCACTCATAATAATTCATCACGATTATGCCCTAGAAATACTGAAATACCTAATACCCATCTCTAATTACATATTTCCGTTTGGCAACCGGAACCTCTACTCGGTACATAGAATTCCACTAGTCTTCATTGTCCCTCCATCGTGATCTGAATATGATTAGGTGTTAGTAATTGCCCGTGACGTCTTCGCAAATTACACCATCCGAGGACGTTTTCTCTTTCTGCCACTGGAGACGCCGGTGGCGCTAGCATCGCTAAGGGGTTACCGCCGTGACGTCAATATTAATGAGATTTAATATTTTATAGAGGTATGTGCCACGTCATGTGTTAACGTAAACATGTGACGTATGGAGACGTTTACGACTAAATTAAGTGGGGTTAGGTATGGGTTCGACATTTTGCTGTGATTTAAGGGGGAAGGGAAGATTAATTTTAGGGGAAGGATTTTGAGGACGCGTCATAGAAGTTAATAATAATATATTTTATGTTTGTTTGCGTCGTCGTTAGTTCAGTAAACGATAACTGCCTACTGCTTGTAAGATGAACATTACTTAACAACAAACTTATTGGATATGTGGATATTTGGATATGTTGTTTATTGGTAAAAATTTAAAAAGTCAGTTTAGTGTTTTTAAAATATTTATTCGCGTGTATTTTAAAGCATTTTGTTAAAGTCAAAGTCAAAGTCAAAGTCCAGGTAGTAACTGCGCGAATTTAAGGCTTCTTTCGAAGGAGCGTGTATAGTAGTAGTAGTGTAGTTACTTATTAAATTAATTACTTGCCTATACTATCTGTAGGCCATTGGAAATAATAAGATTTTTTTGCTGGAAGTCACAGATTAAGATGTACTTATATTTTACGAAAAAAATTACTCGCAGATATGACATGTACTGGAACACATGAAAAATGCACTTCTATGTAAAAAAATCTGCATTTTTTGCAATTTTTTCATGTTTTTTCATGTTCGTGGGAAATATTTTATTTTATTATCATTTAACCCTATAGTAATATATAAAGCCATTTAGAGCCATTAGAGAAAAATTACACATTGTTTGCTATAGTATCTCAGCAGCAGTACCTACCTACGTCACTATTTTTTCAAGAAACGTCCTTCATTTTAAATAAAAAAATTACATTTTTCGGATTTTAATTTTTTTCAAAAAAACCGCAGTTAAGTACAAAATTACAGAATTTTTGTAAATAAGTTTTTTCTCTAAAATGTAGGTACCTGAATTAAGTAGCAATAGCCTTAAGAAGAGCTTTCTGCATTATGATGACGTACGAACCCGGAGTTCAAATCTCTCAACTGGCAACATGCGTGTTATTGTCGTTAAATTGTATAACATCAAACATTCGCATTCGGATGCTTCAAGCTAGGCATTCGATCGGCCTCAATGTTGTCCTGGTTGCAAAAATAATCTCTCCGTTGTTGCTTTGAATTAAAAAGATCGTCACCCGAATTAAGATTCTATCTGCATAAATACGAATCGGTCGAAGTGGGTGGATTACACCATAATAACATCTATACCTTTCTATAATATTGAAATGTAAAATAAAATGCAATATGTCAAATACTTGCATTTATTTCAATTTTTAATCAATTTAATGAAAAAATTGTCCTAAATGTTTAATTTATTAAGATATTTCTATAAATCTAAATTCAGATATCCCTTGTTACTTAAACATCAAAATCTAATTAGGTTCAATGTAGTTCAAATTCAAAGTCGAAATAAGTTTTATTTTGTCGGATTAGTAAAAAAATATAGTACCTAACCATCCACCTTATATCGAATAAATGCGACTACAACCTATTTCAAATAAAATATATGCCAATATATTGCATATTTCATGTAATATTTTCAGATTTCTTTCATCGAGATTATAATTTCATTTGATGTAGGTACAGAAATCAAAAATTAATATAAAATATCCCTCATACAAATTCTGCCAGCAAACATGCTTCGGAAATATTAAATTATTATTTCATTTTATTCTTGTCAGACTTTTATGAAAGTTGTTAACAAAAAATGGCGCTCGTAAAATCTAAAACGAGATCTCGATCAACGTTTCCTTCAGATGATATGTTTGCCATTTAATTGAAATTCTATACTCCTAATAAAAGCACGGATAGTATTTCATTTTTATCCTTTGAGAACGTATTGTGTACACATCACCGTCCGATAGACATCTGCAAGGAAGAATGGAAACGATTTTTTGTATTGTATTCGCGTACGTTCGGATTGGAAACATATAATATATGATTAATGAATTTTTGGCATGATATGGAAAATGTAGTGGTTGAACTGATAACAAACCGTAAATAATGTAACTTGTTTTCCAGCACATGACGTTCAATTTTATATTGTTGGCATGAATTTGTTTTTAATTTTTTTGTACGCAGTTCGTTGTGTACTTTAGCATAAAAAATATGTAATGCTCGACACAAAATATTCCGCCTAACTATGCAAATATAAGCCACAATGAAGAATGAAAATTTGTTGTATAGGGAACGTTGCCGAATTTTGTATTTATTTCGTTACAACTGTCAAATTCGTAAATTGTCATCTAATTATTTTGAAAAATACGTTTTACAAGGGATGAATTCATTAAGGCGGTTCACTACTAGAGTAAAATTCAAATAGCTAGAACCCTGTGCGAAGTACGAATTCTCGTCTTAGAGAGAAAAGCATAGATGATAAACAAGAGGAAACTACGCTACTGTCTGTTCTACAGAACATCAGCTTCAATATCTGTTATTCTCATGTTGACATTCGTAGTGTTTTGCTTCGTGTAACGCTGTGAATTTTGTAATTGAGTTATATTTTAGTTTTCTTTGAAAATTAAGTGAAGTGCAGCGCAGCATATACTCGCTAGCTCCGCTTTTGTAAAACGGACAGTACATGACAAGCTCTGCCTTCTCGCGCAGTCCAGGGTCCTAGCTATTTGAATTTTACTCTAGTACTCTAAACACCGAAAACTGCTTGTTTGTTATTATTTCTATTATTATGAAATGAAAGATTTTTATGAAAACTAATCTATCAATCGATAGATATGTATTTTCATTTTCTATGCTTATGCTTATGGCAGATTTTTCATTTTTTTTTTCAGCATTTTTTTATTTAAGCCATTATAAAATGTCATTTTTATTACGCATATAGCATAGATTTGACATAAACTGTCATTAGAGAAGCATAGTGTGATGAATTTTCTACCTAATTATTACAAAGGTAGTATAATTATCTCAATATTTACCATAATTTTGATAGGATTACGAAAGTCAAATTTTACAAATCATCACCCTCAAATACGATAGACCCCTGAACTGATATAAGCTTGATCTCTATGAGACGTAGTACACTTCCATGTAAAAGAAAATTTAACGTGTCTAAATTGAATGACACAATACGCAGGTTGTCGCGTCAGTTGTAATATTTTTGTCTTAGACTATACAAAGCAGACTGGGCATGTTCTTTTAGAAGTGGCGAAACCTTGTATGATGCTACTTCCTCCTGTACACCTACAAACCCTGAGATGGTTGTTGATTGGAGATAGTCCGCCTTAAAAGTAGAATCTTCAAAGAATCCCTTCGTGTGAACAGGTCAAGAGAGATATCTATACACGGTTTGCGGCATTGAATTTCTCAAGGTTTACCTATAGTTGATCTAAAATCAAATTTAAGCAAAAGTTTATATTTCACAACAAAATTTCAGTATGCCCACGCATCGACCCTAAACATTTTTATCGAAAAGTTTACATTAAAATTTGTATTTCAGCCTTTCGCTAACAAATTTGTAATATTCGCATACCTGAACTTTTAATTGCCCCGTTGTTGCTTTATGTTTTGTTTTTGAAAGTAAGAGCGACAAAAGTTACATGTGTTCGTGAATCGGGTTCAGGTGAACACGTTTGCTGTTTGAGTTGTCGTTCCGTCGTTTCATTACATGATGGAGTAGAGTAAGAGCGGAGCTCTTGTTGGCTTTATTAAATTATTTGACGTTCTTGGCGACATTCAATTTGACAGGTATGGGATTTTGTTCTAAGAGGTTTATTAAATAATAATTTGTTTATATAGTCCCTACTTGTTTCACTAAAACATAATGAAATATGTTTCTACGCAAATTAATTGTTCATATTGCAGAAAACTTTATGAAACTTTATTATAAATACAATTTTCGTCTCAAAAGCAACGGTAGAAAATTTATGAATGTATTTTGATCAACTATCACTGTCATAAATTTAATTTTACGAAAAAAACAAATGTACCACGATCATGGAATACATGATTTTCAATGACAAGAATATAAATTCTATTTACATTTTGAAATTATACTAGATACAGCAACAGTACTACTTTAATTTATGTGGATAAATCAGTTTTAATGTCGTATTTGTCCATTTTAATGAAAAATGTAATTTACGACGAAATACTTAATGACAAGAAAACATTATCAAATGTCAGAAAAACAACACACGTCTACTAAAGGATGAAACAAAAATTTAAACTGTGGCGATAAGACCTGTTTGATAATATATCGAACGGGTTGACATTGTTTATTTCCGTAACTAGGTAACTGTATGGAAACTGTTAGTTTCTAATATGGTTGTGGGAAAAATAATTATTTTTAAATAAGTTCTAGTAATTAAATTACAGTTATACAGGTAATGAGCAAATGAATCTCATTCAATTTAGGTGTTGATTAAATTTATTTGTAATTGAATTTGCGAATCCAGTGGTACTAAAATGAATCGTGTCAGATGTCAATAAATTGCCTTAAATTTTTTGAATTTCTGAAAAATTCGTTTCGATCTGTATAATAAGCATAAAATGTCTATATACTCAATATTATGTTTGTAGGTACTCAAAGTTATAAAGCTTTTGTATGGATAAAGGACGTGATGGATGTGACTGTATGTTTAAGAAAAATACCTCAAATAAATTTTTGAATTTGTTTTAAAATGCAGAATATTCTTGCAGGCAAAAAATATATCAAATTAAAATATATAAACGCAATTCTCTAGTATTACAAAGAGGGAAAATTTCCACTATTTACTTTTCTGTTAATTACTTAGAGACAGAAAAACTAAAATAAGCTGTTCTTAATTAACATTTTTCTTCTTAATTTAAATGAAGCTTCCCGAAGAAAATGGGAACTTTTCCGGAACATGACATTTTCTCACGTTATCAGAACGTGGAAGATCCAGAATTGCCGAATAAAACTTCGCTACTTATATGCAGTTTCATTAGAGATACGCTGAATCGTCTGCCATTTTGTCTTTGCAGAGAGATAATGGAAAAAGAAGAGTTTAACTTCATATTTGACTTCAGAAGGAATTTCTTTAAAATTGAATTGAAACAATTCTGTGGTGAAATTTTAAATGCAGGTTTTCGAAAACTAAAATGGTATTACAAGTTGAAATGCTTACTTTCTAAAATGTGTCTTGTTTGTAGGAAATATTTTAAATAAGAAAATTAAAACTGTTCTGGTTCTATAATTATTTTGCATGCATTTAAACAGGACAAGGAACATGCTATCATCATAACTTCGAGTAGGTACGTACGATATGCTGATTACGGATCAAAAAGAACTTTAAAAATAATTCCAAAAATAAATTTCAACATAGGTATCTAAAGGCATCGTTTTTTTTCGTATCACTGGGTTGATGATTATTTTTAAAATAATTTCTCATAATAGTTATTACTTATGTAACAAGTACGCAAAATAGAGTTTTAGAGAACGAATCTATTTACGACCGAGGCGCAAGCCGAGTTTTTAAATTAGACAGACATCATCGTGAAACTATCAAAAATGAGTTGTAAAGATCCTAATTCGTGCTCACTACCCGATTTTTAGCATGATTCCAATATCTCCCTTACATCAGATAAGCGAGAGGTAAAAGTGCTCTTCAAATGGCTATGCCACAAAGTATACTATAAACACAGGAGTGGAGACTCCGTATCTTAGCAATACTGTAGATTTGTGGTATTTTTGTTTCCCTGCGTTAGAGAGAAAGATCACTACTGGGCCCGTGCGTTACCATCGTTACCGTTGTTTATCGTCATAGAATGCATGCTTCGAGCAGGCCCGTATATTATGTCTCTATCTAACAGGTAAACACTTCATCCGCCCTAGTGTCCACTCCTGTCATATGTTATACTTCGTTATGCTAATTTATTATCTTGCTTTATATGAAATGATTTTGAATTAATGAATACAGAACAAAAATTTTGCTTACGAAAATGTAATTTATTTATTGCAGTTTGTTTGCGTATGCTGCATGCAGGTTGATTAAGAGGCAGCTATTCTGGTCTGCGCACCAGTTAAACCGGAAGCTATCTGGAACAAAATAGTCGGAAAAGTGTCCGCAAAAGCTTTCTGCGATTAAACAATTAAGATAAAGCTCGCGTTTGAATCGCGGCAAAAAGCTCTGTCAGCCTCAGCGGGATGTTTCGATGCCGGAAAATGGCTCTCATTTTGACCAAGCCCAAAATAACCATCAACAATAAGATTAGTATCATTTAAATACGAAAATTGAAACAAAAATATAAATTTAAAATTAATTTGCTGAAAGAAAATCCTTCATGGATCATGAAACCATTAAAATAATTTAGTAGGTAGGTATCTTTTTTTCAGAAAGAATCGTAATAATTATATTTAAATTAAATTCGTTTTATAAACCCTGCATAATTTTAATATTTATTTTGTTTGTTTTTAAATTATTTTACACGGATTTAAACTGTACAAGAATAATATTATTATTGAATATGAAATTAAAAATATGTATAATATAAATAGGAATTAATTATATATTATCATTTTTGTTGAATAAATAAAATATATTGCGTAGGTGTTTTACCGTTGGAAAATAATTTACTATAATAAATTTTATCTATTTAATCTAACTAAATTTAAAAACATAGGTAACATCATTTTTTTATTCAAATGATCAAGATAATTTACAGTTCACGTCAATTATTAAAATTAAATACCTAATCAATTTTAATATGGAATTAACATTACTTAAAAAATAGAGTTTTATTTAATAAATTATACCTGCTTGCGATATTATTATTATTCTTATATTATTTTATTATATATTTGGTTTATACTTTATACTAAACTATTAGAAACATTATTAATTAAGTAGCCATCGAGAAGAGAAAGAATAAAGTATTTTGTTCAAGTGAAATAAAATAAAATGTAAATAGGTACTATAAACAATTAAACAATACTAAATACAATTTCTGAATCAACTCAAGTTCGAATCCAGTCTGTAATTAAATTTGAGTTTATTTGCTCAAAGATCTCTCTTACGTAGGGTGTAAAAAAAGGGTCAAAAAATTGTTACTTTTCTTGACTGTCATAACCTAACCAAGATCCCTACGCTAACAAATCATCACTTTGGATCAACATTTTAAATTTGAATACCTATATGTATTAAAATAAACACTTAGAAGTCAACAATTATTGCGTGCCACAAAGAAACATTAATTTCTTTTTATAAGTTCGGACTACATTGTGTCTCTGGTCATATGACGTCGGTGGTTTCTTCTCTTAGTACGCGTACTCTAGCCGCAAAGTTTTGTTCCATTTTTATCACCCTGTATGTGAGACTGCTACGACCAAGTTAAATTAAGAGACTTATAGAAATTAAAATATCAATTGAAACATTTGGTTTTTGTGTCAACAGTTGTACAATAGAAACAACAAAAGCTACGGTATAGAGGTTATTGACTAATAGTATATTATATATTAAAGGACTAAAGTGCATGATTGAATCCTGATAAAGAAGTTTATTTCACGAGCCAAAGGTGAGGGTAATAATAACCTGAGGAATTAAAGATACTTTAGTCCTGTGCACTTTATCCTCAAACGAATACAAAATAGTTTTGTAATTTTGACAGTAAACTTTGTGACGTGACAAATATTTATATTGTTACTATAGATACTTTGTAACAACAGAAAGTATTTACTTGACAACGGGATTAATTAATTAAATTCCTTGACAACGGGATTATATAAAATAATCCGTTGGGATCAAATTAAGAACCTTAGTCCCTAAAAATAAAGACTAAAGATGAGTTTTAGTCCCGAAAGTGCAAACAAATCTTGAATTCTCCTCCCGAATTCAACCCGGGCGAATTTTCTCCAGCGTTTCGATATCTCTCGGAATTAGCCGGCGCGCATTTATCACTGTAACGGTTGACAATGGCGCGGAGCGAAGCGTCTCTCAGCTCCGGAAGAAATTCGCTAAAGCCTATTTTAGTGTTCGGCGGCCGAGTCGCAGCCGCGGCTTTGTTCATTCACTCGCCGAGATTAGCCTGTATTCCCCACGCCAGCGACATGCTAAATAACTTTACTACTTCACTTGTTGTGGTGCATAAATGCAAGACTCATTTGAGATGTGGATTAGTTGGGTTATGTGCACTAAAACTTGTGTTGTCTCTTGGTGGTGGTTTTAGTGCTATTTTTTTTTCAAAGCTACAGAAATGGTTAAATTATTATGAATTGACGGCGCGATAGCACAGTGGTAGATTGCTTGGCTCTTGTAACAGAGGTCGTGGGTTCAAATCCAGGGCAGGTGTGAATTTTTCATAGCTTTATTTGAACCGATATCTACTATTTCATCATTTCAAGTTGAGATACAATGAACTTAACTACACTAAATGGAAGAACAGCCTTAGCTGCATCTCGCCCATTGTCAGGAGACAATCAAAGTAAATTAAATTAAAAAAATTCCTTTCGACAATTTCAATTTATAATACAACACTGAGCACTAAATTTTCTGAATTGAACAACAATTTTGTGAATTATTGTTTACGTAATTTAATTGAGCCACTGGACAAAGAAAAGCTGATAGTAAAAAATTGATATAAAAAATTATACTTTCATTAGGTATTTTCTAAATAAATATTTTCTAATAAATGTTGATACAACATTTATGACATCAAAAAATCAGAAAATCACAATTAAGAACCTGCTACAATAATCATTTCAGCCTTTGTTTGGTGTCATTATTATTTGCTTATAAAAGCCAAGTTTTCTAACAAAAATGAGTGCATTAATGTAGTTCTTAACTGATTAAAAATAAGCGAGTTAAGTGACAAATAACTCCCAAGAACTAGGTACTACCTACTTATGTTATATTACGATACATGATATTTTCTTATTACTATTTTAAAATTTCCTTATTAACTCAAAGAAAAATATTGATTTTCCTTCTATAGCTTGTGATAGAAAAATTGTTAACGTTGTTTTTAAATTTAAATGTTTAGTTTACTGATGATAAATTCAAAACATTGACAATTTTAAATAGAACTTATACTTTTTGTGAACCACGAGGGATATTTGTTTTATAGTTTTAATTGTTGCTATAATTTATATTTGCACGTTTGTTTATAAAATACCATTTGATACAAATGAAAATACGGATACATATTTTTGTATTTATTTGTTTATATAATTCTATTGAGTTTAGTTTTATTCTGTTTATTTATCCAATAATTTCTGTAGGTATAAAAATACAAAAATATAATTCGAATCCCCGCTAGACAAAAACTGCATAAAATTTAAAATAATTTTTGCTGCCGCCTTTTCGTTGTTCTAAGAATTTCTCGAACGATTTGCATTCTCCCTCTGTAATTTTTCCATGGCGCCGTCCTTTATTTACCCTCGACGTTGCAAACAAATTTCTCCTAAAATTGAGTAACGATTGGCGTGACATGTTGAATTAAGTTTTCGGAAACCTGATAACTTTCCTACAATCGCAGTAAATGTTTGGAAAGGAAATTTATTTTGGAGAAGCGAACGGCGAACAAGATTCGTTGTTCGCTCGCAGCGCCGCGGTTCAATCTTCAAAACTCCGTTATTTTATATTCAGCGAAATACACACAAAGTTATAATGTGTTTAGGGAAAATTGCGAACGATGTTGGTACTGCTGTTAGCTTGGTAGCCATGGAGGATTTTTTGCGAAAGACTTTTGTTCCCGGAGGAAAGTATAATGAACTGATTCTAGTTTGTTTGACAGGCGAGATATTATGTAAATATTTATTTTATTTCTGTGGGAAACTTTCTTTCGATACGGTTTTTTATATTCATGATTCGGAAACATACATAAAATCTTGCAATATTCACAAACTAGATTGACATGAGCAATCGAAGCTAAACATAAAATATTGAATATATTATTTAAGCGCGCTATAACTTATACCACATTTGTATCCATTTCCCTAGAAATATTTTACGGTTTTTAAAATTTAAACTTATTTTAATCAACATATAAAATTTAAATACATAAAGCTTAAGTATAGATATGTATGTAACATGTACACAAACTGAGTTTAAGAGAGCTTATCTAATTTAAGAACTCTGCTTGCGCCTTGTACGTAAACAGATTTGTCCTCTGCAACTCAGTTTGTGTACGTGTATTAATTGTTTAAGTATCTAAATAATAGTATATTATACAACGATGCTACAATGGATGCTATTATTCCCAAAGATGAAGTTTACAACACGAACGAGCAAAGCGACCGAGGGTTTTATAATAACCATTATAGCGAGTTGTATACTGTACTTTATCTACGACTATTCTATTATGTACAAGATTTAAAAAAAAATCCAATATGTAAAAATTTTAACATTTCCAAATGTCAATTCTCTATCACCATTGTAACATCATTAAACATTACAATGTTTTCTAAAAATAATTTGCACAGGGATATTGATTCAAGCAAAGTAATTATCTGATTGGTACAGGAGAGAGAATACTGACTGACTATTATTCTCTGCGGGATTAATATGTAGCAAACATCACACATTTAATGTTCATGTTATACATTAGTCGTTGATAAAATTATTTCAAAATGTAATTTTGAAAAATTTAGGCGATGAAACAATAAAATCAGTAAAAATTATTCTATAACATTTTTTGTCATTTTTAATAAAAATATATTTCTTAATTATAAAACAGCTGCCAAGTCCTATTTTCTGCAGTCTATGATTTTTTAAATAATACTTACTTAACATGGATTACAAATTTTCTTCAAACCAAAACTGTTACTCAATTTTACCGGTTTCATTGACCGATTTTACTTTCGTTGTGTAGTACATCTAACAAGAAACCATCTCATATACAGGTGTACCGTAACTTCAGGTATTGTAATGGCAAATAGTCGCAAATAGTATTTACCGTACTGGAACTAAAAGATTTTTTAGAAATTCCTGAAAATAAAGGTTGTTTACTTCAGGAGAATATTTTAGTACCACTGAATACTATTTATTATGAATAAAGACAGTTATATGGCCGCCTTACTTGAAACTAAATTCAATTATTGTATTATGCAAACATAATTATTAATTAGTTACAACGTAAAATTTAATATTAAAACTACCTATCCAAAAAGGCAGTGGCCCAAAACTGTTTCCATCGAAATCCTAAAAAATTATGGTACAATCTGTATAATAATAAGTTCCAAAAAACAGTAAAAACAATAATATTTTTATGTGATTTTTAAATCTTTTAATACGAAAACCTACACGGACCATAACTGCATATAAATACCTTTTTTATAATATCTGTTTTAGGACATCATAATCTCGTCATTGCACAATAATTGCGCAATAATTTGGTACAGTACCGGACGAAAATTATTAACAAGCTAATAATTATTACAAATTCATAATACATACAAGTCCTCAACTGAAATTCTCGTGAAATATTAATCAGTTGATTACAAATTAATGTTACAACAATGATTGCTATTCGCTGTTATTATATTAACATCGCATAAGCTAATATCTCCGCGAGCTTCTCATTATTGGCTAAGTTCTTGCCGGCTTCGTTACAGTGAGAGGAACTTTCAACTTTGCCTGGCGGAGCAAAGAAGAGTTAGAAACAAATTTCAAGTTACATTTTCAAGTTAAGAGCGAACTGCCGTGTTATTAAATACAGCCGAGATCGACAAAAGAATAACTACATTAATAAATTTGATATACAAAATGAACTTTGAGACAAAGCATCATTGGATGCTGCGGAAAATTTTAACTTTATTTATAGTTTAGTTCAATAGACATTCAATTTTATTAGAATGATTATACAGGTTGTAACATAACTTCTAGTAGGTATACAGAGTGTTTCAACTTCGGGTACATACGTTAAGGGTATATGTTGTTTGATTATGTTGATTACGAATCAAAAATATTTTTTTTAAAACACGAAATTAATATCCATGTTTCGCAGTCAAAAAATTTTCGTTGCCACTGCCACTGGGTGGATGGTTATGTTAAAGTTAATGATTCTAGGACAATTCCCCCCCGGACAATATCCCTCTGGACATTATCCCCCTGGACAATATTCCCCCTAGGACAATTTCCCCCTCGGACAATGTCCCCCCGGACAATATCCCTCTGGACATTATCCCCCTGGACAATATTCCCCCTAGGACAATTTCCCCCTCGGACAATTTCCCCCTGGACAACATCCTCTAAAAAATATCCCCCTGCCAACATCCCCCTACGCAAAATGTGTTTTAATTATAATAAACTAATCTATGCTAACAAAACCCTTCTTGAGTCCAACAGAACTCCGTTTTTTTGACATAAACTAATCTATGCTAACAAAACCCTTCTTGAGTCCAACAGAACTCCGTTTTTTGACATAAACTAATCTATGCTAACAAAACCCTTCTTGAGTCCAACATAACTCCGTTTTTTGACCTAAACTTATCTATGGTAACAAAACCCTTCTTGAGTCCGTTTTATTAACATAAACTAATAGTTATTAAAATGAGTAATACACTTAAACAACAACAGTGTTTTAGGTTTTTACTTCTAAAAAAATCTCTATGTCCGATCCTTTCTAGGGGGAAATTGTCCGAGGGGGAAATTGTCCGAGGGGGAAATTGTCCTAGGGGGGATATTGTCCAGGGAGTTAATTTCCAGGGGGATATTGTCCAGGGGGTTAATTTCCAGGGGGATATTGTCCGGGGGGATATTGTCCTGATACCAAAGTTAATAATTAAATAAAATATCTATTATAAATAACTGCTCATAATGAAAATAATTATGTAATTTAAGTTGTTGATTACCTACTTCTATTGTTTGTGTTTAATAGGAACGAGAATACAGTGCAGAATTTAGCAGATGTAGCACTTATACAATACTTCTTATAATTGGGTAGCTTTACCTATCCAATTATAAGTATACCTAAGTAGCTAATTTAACCAACCAACGCTCAACGTTCGCACTTATAATTGGAATTTGAATTTTGTGGAAGCGCTAGTAGGTTAATTTAGCATTTATACTTATAATTAAGTAGGTCTGAATCTAGCTTTACATTTGAGAAACATAATATTTTTGCGGTGATTGAAAAATAACATTTTATGTATAATTAAATAATCATTAGATTAAGTTGAAATTGCAAACTGCTATAGGAGTATAAGGCTTTTTGATTTAGATATTGTTTACAAATAAGTTGACGAAACCATTTTATTAAAATTGTTTCATGTGTTGCAATATAGGTACCTTTGTTTTCTACTGTCATCTCAGGAATGTAATTTGAAAATGATTATTACTTATTGGTCATATATCGCAGCAAAAAACCAAATCAAAGTTCGATTTATTTGAATCCAACAGGATTTAGAAACAATAAATTACGACATATGAAAAAGAAGGAATCCCGCCTCGCACAAAAAGCGTCATAGAAATTCCAATATCATATGAAATTTCGCTGAGCGACAGAACTGCGAAGGCTTCTTACTTTTTTTTAAGAATCGTCGTGTATAATGTACAAAATTTTGCAAACTTTTTTGCTTTCCATTTCATTAAACCTTCAATTTATGAGATTAAAGTTGCGATGAGCGAAACCTTGAGCCTTGAGCGACTCGAGCTTGAGCTGTAATGGTAACGAGCGAGTTGTTAGGCGGCGGGAAGCCATTGGCGTAGATGCCTTAGGGACAAGAGGGCACTTTTACTGATAACACATGAAAATATAATTTTGTTGTCATGGTGCTAGCGAAACATGAGCGCTTACAAATATTTATTTTATTCATAAACTTGCATATTTGATAAGAACACAGGATAGCCCATTCTGGACCTAACCTAACTATGACATTAGATTAGATTAACGTTAGCTACTGTATTTGTGTAACAATCATCAAACTTTTAAATACATTTTATGATTGGAACTATCTATACCTATAAAACATGTAAAATACACATTAAAATATGTGATATTATTTCATTTTATTTATTTACTTATATTGCCTCTTTACAATGGATGAGATTTAGGTAAGATATAAACGCTGTGTCACTATTGTCACTGTCATAATCAATTAAATTATACGTAGTAACAAATATTAAATAATCATGTAGTACTAGAAGACACTGAATACTAAAATTGTATAGGAAGGACTCTAAATTATAAACAATAATTTAATTTGTAAATAGTAGTATGGACAAAAAAAATTAAAAATACTAATAATTGTAGATGACATAAATAAGTACTACTCCCAGTTTGTGAATTGGTACCAAAATTTAATGAGCTCTTAAGATTCGTATTAAAATTTTGTTTTGAGTAATCGACAACGAA
Organism: Agonum fuliginosum; assembly: GCA_947534325.1. Taxonomy (NCBI): domain Eukaryota; kingdom Metazoa; phylum Arthropoda; class Insecta; order Coleoptera; family Carabidae; genus Agonum; species Agonum fuliginosum. The sequence goes on along the minus strand of OX384034.1, from coordinate 2,271,795 downwards.
AAAATTGTAACATACGGATATACGCACAGACATCATTTAAAAAAAGTTAAATTCGTATTCTAGGGATCCTAAAACGTGCTTATTCATTAAAAACTCACACTCGATAATTTTGACCCGTCATAATACCTACTAATTCATGAGGTAACTGATCGTCATTAGCTTTAAGTAATTATTGTTATGTATATACATTTTTCCGTTGATCGTTTTTAATGAGCATCATTAATGTAAAAAAATCACACATTAGTGACCCCTATTAATCCATGCAATTATTAATAACCAATGATTTTTTTGAATGCGTTCAATATACGTAATATAGTTATTAGCTACCCGTAAGTCGTAAAAATGGTAAATAGAAGAAAACGAAATGATTTTGACAGTTCTAGCTAATAATATTCACGTATATCAATTGCAGGGTTGTTATGTTTAAAACAATTTGTTTTAAACAAACTGTTTTAAACATGTTTTAAACACGGCCTAATGTTTTAATGCATGTTTTAAACTGTGTTTTAAATCAGGTGTTTAAAAATGATATCGAAATCCATTCACGACGCATAACACAAACAAAACAAATTCAACTACCGACCATCGGTGACTCCTAGCTACGCAGCTAGAGCGATGTAAATCCCCGTCTTCGCACAAAAAGTAGCATTGGCGACATATTTCGATGAAAATAATATAGATATCCTGTTTAAAACATGTTTTAAACATGATTTTTTGTTGTTTAAAACATGTTTTTTTGTACAGAGTTAAAACATGTTTTAAACCAAAAAAACAGTTTTAAACAGTAAAAAACAAATGTTTTGTTTAAAATTGAAAAAAACATGTTTTTTTTCAACCCTGATCAATTGTGACTAACCTAACATATTTGTTATGGTTATGAAATTAAATTAGTTTTCATCCAAATTAAAAAGGTATAATCAACGGAAATATATTGTACCTAACTCATGTCTCAATTATTAATCGCCCTCATTAACACACTAGATAGTTAAATTACTATTTTTTATTATCTTTTATTAATGGTTTTGTGCGAAGAGACAAGACGAGAAATAGTCAATTCCTGTCTAGCGATCCAAAAAACATTTAGAAATCTACGCTTCTGAAAACTGAAAACCCTAAGGAAATTTTTTCTCTTGCCTCAAATCACTTGAATCGGAATAGCAATCGCAGCAGAGTTTCAAATCTGACAAAAACTGTATTTATGGCATCATAACTGTTTATTAGATATTTGTTCTTCACATTGGACTGAGTTCGATTGGAGCCGGGAATATCGGATCTCCTATCTCGACTGGGGAGAAAGAAGAGAAGTAATATAACTGCCGCCGATGAGGGTGGCACAGGAAGATATTAATAAATAAAAAGATATTTTACATTGAGGAAAACAGAGGAAGTCAATCTTCCGATTCTCATTTGTATTTGGGGATCACTTCCGTTTGAAAGTAATTGAGACGTTATATTACATAATAAACCATTTAAAAAAACAAATAATGTTGCTTCAATTACTCATAATTCCTGCGTAGATACGTCAACTCGGGTAATATTTACTTTTACAATATTGAAGAAGAAAAGTGATCATTCTTTTTTAGCCAACTTGGGTGTGGCAGCTCCACATATTGTGAGTCATCGGTATAATATAGCACAGTGGCTTGATTTGAATCGGTATCTACTAGTGCTGGCAAAGTCCGAAAAAAATTTGGTCCGGACCCACACAAAAAAAAAGTCCTAACTACCCGTACATACAAAAATGTACCGGACGGGTCCGAGGACCGAACGGATACGTATATCGGACGGTCCGGACTTTCTAAATGTCAAAGGCGGGACTAAGTCCGGACCCAAAATCCGAACCCAAACAAATCCGGACTCCGTTGATAGCACTAATACGAGTACATGTAATTTATTTATGTAGTATATATATCTCAATCATTTTAATTTCATTAAAAGATAAATATAGGTAATATTAAATATTGTTTTATTTATAACTAGTATTTGAATGTAAAAATGCGGTTATAAAATCATAAACCCTTAGCATAATGGCTGAAAAATAAAGTCATAAAACGAACATCGTTGTAAAAAGTAAAAATACATCGAACCCATATTGATGCACTAGCGATGTAAAAATATACCGCATGTATCGAACAATTTCAGTACAAAAATCTATCGGATGGGTCCGGTGCAGAAATGTGTATCGGACGGGTTCGGTGCAGAAATGTATCAGACGGGTCCGTTGCAAAAATGTATCGGACGGTCCGGACTTTCTAAATGTCAAAGTCCGGATTAAGTCCGGATTCAAAATCCGAACCCAAAAACTCCGTTGACAGCACTAGTATCTACGTATCTACTACTCTCGTCACCATTTCAATTTAGGATACAATTAACTTAGTAACCACAAAACTATCAGGTACCGGCTAGTGGTTGTACCAGGACTTGTACAAGAGGTTAGATGAAAGAACAGCATTGTCAGACAGAAGGCAATTAAAGTACTTGACTGGATATAAACCTGGGTGCCTATTCTAATTCACTTATCAACCTGATAAACCAAAAGTATCTTATTATCCCTCTAGCGGATTTTGTTAGAAATCATCACGAAAAGCATGTTTTAGATTATTTATATTTATAACTGTAAAAATGAATAAAACCTGCAATACTGTAGGACACTTTTTCAGTAGGTAGGTAATAAAAATCCTGCAACAATGTAATCTGCCATTATAAGAAGCATTTCTAGTTAGAAACTCATCCCAGCAGAAATTACCATTCCTCATTCGCTCATAACATAAACAAAACTTATTACCACCCTACCAGGCATGTGCATAATTTAAACAACAGAACGTGCGAGTGAATCACAGATCACAGCAGCCATGAGCGGCGCCGCCCAGTGCACTCACTTGTTTTATGACATGGTGCATCGCCCGCAGCGTGGAGCGAACCAGCGTTTCAACTCGTCCCGTGCGTGTTCAGACCAGCTCCCTAAGAGGGTTTCCACGATTTAAAAAAATCTATGCATTAAAATATTAGACCCGTATTTTTTCTTTTTGCCAAAAAGTTGCTAATAAGCCAGAAAAAATAGGTGCCGCGAAAAAAGATGCTATGTGTGACGGTGTGATGTCATCGGCACTGAGAACATACGTTCACCGCACTGACAAGGTCCGAATATGATACGTAGATCTTGCCATTTTTTAACTCAGATCCGTCGTTCATTCTGAAGTCAAAACGACAAAAAACGAACTTGCACGAACAAATCTACTGACGGTTTGGTTTCAATGTTGTCTACGTCACAAATGGCGCATTTTAATGCACGTTTCAAAAGAGTTACATTTTCATTTCGATAAAAGGTAATAAATATTTCAAAATTAACAACAAACTATTATCACTTTCCTATAACTTATGCTGAAAATTGATATCCAATAAGAATTTCTTTAGAAGCCGTGTGCTTGGAAACCCCCATTTTCTTGCTCTATTTTTAAGGAGTAGGACTGTAGTTCATTTTTTATCTGGTCTGGTCATCTAACGAACTAATAAGAAACAAGTAGGTACTTCGTCTTTTTTCTATGTCTTTCTGTGTTTGAAAATTGGGTTATTATTATATTGTACTGCCATCTTTTGACGATACAGAGTGTTTAATTTTATGATCATGTATTCTAGGTAATATTTTGACGATCAAGTACCTTTTTGGTAACTACAACAAGTTTTTTTTTACAAAAAGGTACTTGATCTGCAAAATATTACATAGAATACATGATCATAAAATGAAACACTCTGTATCGTCACAATTTTGCGGTACATATATAACCCAATACGCCGGTCTATTATGTATATAGATGTAACACCATTTGTTAGTGTAACATATAATTGAAATTATAACACAGAGAGAGGAAAAGTATGTGTGTTTATTTAATAAATGCGTACACGACAATTATTGTACCGACATGGCAACTCTTATGGCATGTTGCCTCATTGGTTTAAAAAAAATCAACAAGGCATGGTTGCCAAGTTGGTACATAGAGGTCACTGTCTGAAACGTAGAATCGAAATTGGACAATAAGAAATTGGTCCGAATACGCACGGGACAAAAACAAACGCCACCAACGTGGTACATGTGATACGTGCAGAGAGCAGCGTATACCACACACTCACACATACAGACCCTCACAGGGGGGCTAGAAAACCAATTGTCGTTTATTAGACGAGCAGTTGAGGTAGCAACAGCAACAGCGCTGTTAGTGGTCACTGGCGAAAGTAAACATTGCAGGGACTGGGAATGAGAAGGTGCAATGGTGCAAAGTTGCAGGATTGTTCTTTATGAGGGTTTTATTGGGTTATGGGTTATTGAACGGAAATGTGTTTGATATTGAAATTGCTGCCCGTGTTGGTATTTTAGATTTTAGATAAAGGAATATATTGTATTAATGAACTTCAGATTATAATAAATACCTAAAATTGATTGCAAGCAAAATTGGTTTTGTCTTGCATCATGAGAAAACTTTGTAACCAACAAATTATTGTTAGTACTACCTTCCCTAATAGTCTTAAATTTAGAACTTTTTAAAAATAGGTATCGAGCTATAGGAAAAGGATCATTTCGCATTGACGTTATACATTTTTTGGTCAGAAACTGGAACTAGATTTTAGAAACATTTTCTGACTTTTTTGTCTAAAATTTTCAAGTTTTGTATTAGTTTCTTGATCGGCCGGTAATCAATGTTACCAATACCAGATTTTTAAACCGTAATTTTGATGTTTTGTTATTAATAAAATATATGATTGGAAAACGTTAAAAAAAATTAAAATAATTAAACTTTTATGAAATATATGTACAATATAAAAAGGCAAGAACTCTAAGTCGCTTCTGCTTGTTTTTTGTTGATGTCGATGTATGTACAGAAGGTTGGCAACGTAAAATGTGAGTTTACTGCGCAGGTCTAGTATGCAACTTGGATGCAAAATAGTACCGGAGCTATTAAGTGGCTATACTTCTTGAGGGCAATAAGAATCAGAATTCACGATATTGCTCAAAATAAAAATCTGAAATTTTACATTAGTAACGACAAAGCATTGTTGAATTGAAAAATTCAAACTATATATTGTTCCGGCAACAATTAGAGATAAAAAGAAACTAAACACTAAAATTTCGTGAGGATCTCATGAATGAACTATAAAAGTTATCATTGAGTTTCAAGATAAAATGAATAGAACATAGATGTAAAAAGGGCGGAAAAACAATAAAACTATAATTTTATTAACAGAATTGCCATAAATTATATCTAAACTTGTACAATTTTCGCCGAATTTCGGATAATTATTAAAGTCAAACTAATTACATTAATTAAATATTTTAAAGATTCCGCACTTTTAGTATTCTTCCTTAATCTACATACAAAAATTCAACATCATACGTATAACAGTATTAGATTGAGATCCTCACAAAAATTACTCGTTTTTCGATGCGTATTATTGCCATGCAATAGGCCCTTAAGTCAGAAAAAGATGTTTCTATATGAACTTGGATGGGTATTTTCGTGTTTTACATTTCATATTTTGCATTCGAAAATCTAGTATGAAACTTGTCAAAGTAGATGAGATACGGTAGGTAAGAAACCATATAAATTACAATTAATAATGAAGAAAAAATAAAATAGTAAGCATTTAATGTTTTTCGTTGCGAACGGTATATTTTTAATCAGCATTTTAGAAAATACATGTTGACAGATTCCTGAATCCGGTTTATTTTTTTTTTCAATGATGTCTGTATGAGTGTGGATGGATGATTATTTATTTAATAAAAAAATCACAATAGTGTGCAGAACTGAAAAAAATTTGTTCATAATTCCAAACCAGGAGAGGAAGTTTTAATTGAAATTTACTGTACCTATTTTAAGAATAAAAAAATTAATTTAAAATGAAAGATGTTAACAATAATATACGAAATTAAAATCGTTATTTACATTTATCTTGTATCGGGTTCCATTTAAAATTAAATTCGCCCTAAGAAATTTATCCAGACATAAAAACATCAAATCGCAAAGCGCTTTAAAAATAAATACCTTGTAAATGTTTCGTCTTGCGTCGTAATAAATCAAACATTTCCACAATTCTCCAATTTCGCCGTATAAATAATAGAATTGATTTATAATTTAAACGAATTGAAGATCGTAACACGCGTCGCGCTCCGAGTATCATGTAGCTTTGTACTAATTGCACAATTGGCGTTCAGCTGACTCCGGGAAACTTGCTAATTAAACTGTGCGTAGCTTAATTATTATTTGATTTATATCTGATAGATAGTAATAGATACAAGCAATTTCGCCAGCATCACAATATCACAAATTTAAGATTGATGATTGCGAACGAAAATCGAGTTATAGATTGGTAACTGCATTGCCAGACACAGACACTGTTGATTGTGCTTTATTAGCGATGCAGCACGAGCTTTCATTTCTATATTGGAGCTTAATCTATTCAAAATGGATACACATGAGCATAGATTCTAACACCGTGCTTATGTCAATATTCAATCAAAATTAAATGGTTTGTTTAGTCTTTCTATGGACATTTAAGTAACACTAATATACTGCATTGGATACTAGAGCAGTAGTCTCTTAAAATATCCTAATTTTTTCTACAACCATTTCCAAAAGCAAGCTTTTTATGTCTTACATGTGAATCTGTGTTTCAAAGTAAGCCGACATTCTCTTTTCGTCGGAGAAAAAATGTTAATAATGAATCATTTTGGAAGGAAATATTTTTTGTGTGTATTTTACAGGATGGTAGATGATATTATAGTGGTATTTAACCACATGGACCCATTGGTATTATTGTCGGCTGTGCTGGGAATTTAGAGAGAAAAGTGAAAAGTGCTTCTTTTTCCCACTCGAGCGCGAAGTTAGTGTCTCGAGTGAAGCGACAGTGGAAATAGAGCTTTCCTCTCGTGTTAGACACAACATTTTTGTTACGACATATTTAAAAACATTGTAAATGTTAAAGAAACACATAACTATAAGTTAGGTTGTAACTGCCATCTTGTAGAAAAAGAAAGTATAAAACATAATATTTGCAAAATCATAGTTTACAGTATATCAGAATTTCCAATAAACTGATAAATTTACTTACAATTTTTAAAATATTTCATCGTATAATAACACTAGTGGTAACATTGCTTACTTTCCTCACTAGAGAGGGAAAACTTACATTTCTTACTATTTCGCTAGAAGAAAATTATGTTTTCTCCGCATGTCGTGAAAAAATTATATTTTAACCATTATTAGTTGTTATAGATGCTTATTACACAGAGTGATCATAAATGTTGACCGTCAACGTCAACTGACTTGAAGAAATCTGATTTCTTATCAAAACTATGTTCCGTGAAAATAGTTAGTACACATTTCTTGTCAAACAAACGTTATGTAGTGCCATTACGATAAATTTGGAAGTTATATATTGTTTTTTGGCATTTATAGTAAGGCAGAAAGCAAGTGAAGAGTAAAACATTTCTTTACAAATTTCTTTCCAGCCTCACATTTTGGTGTGATGACAAATTGTTCGAACAATATTGTCTGTAATGTATTTTGGTAATATTCTTTAAATTATGATTAAGTTCGGCTCTGTACTTATTGTAATTAAGCGTAATTATTAAACGTACAAGTCGGCATTTTGTGGTGTCGTCGAGTTTGGCGACAGTTGAGTTTTGGCTGTCGACGACCTCGGTATTAAATGTGTGTTCAATAAATGGAGTTTGTGTATAAATGTAACTTATGTTTCACTTAACTAACACGTTGTTGAATTATGAATTCATAATACATTAGTGTGTCTTATGAAGGGGTTTATCTTACTAAAGTTAGTTACATAACGAATGTATTATTCAATGGCCGGAGAAAAAAATATTTAATTTGAGTAGGTACATGTTTGTTTGTAAAAAAGTTTCCGCACGCCCCTAGAAATAACGGCTAGCCCTTGCGTGGGCGGGTGTCATTTATTTGCGCTTGATTTTTTCCAGTTGCGCATCGGTAAACCGTACACTTTCCTCTCTTTCTCTTTGTAGTTGTACTCATCCGAGCCGATCCCCAGGGAAGTGTTTTAGTAATCCTCTGAGATAACAAATTGCACTCGATAGTTACTGGAACAAATGTTATATGCGCCTCCCAAACCTGTAATAAATCCACCAATGAAACCGGCCACACATGTCTTTAACATCCACCAAATTTATTCTTTTCATTCCATAAATTTTTCCACTTCGTATGTTTCGACAATCTGGACCGCTTTTGGGGAGAACTACCACTAACTTATTGACTTTGAATTGTGCAACGTGTATTATAATATTTCATATAGTTGAAGGTTTAAAATTGGTTACGTAATTTATAGTTGCGAATTTTATTAACTTTTCCACTGCAAAAAATAATAGTTAGTGATGTCGTTAGACGAGACGAGACGAGAAATAGTCAATTCTCGTCTCGTCTCAAATTTTCGAGACGAGAAATTTTAGTAATCTCGTCTCGACCATTTCTCGGTTATTCAATTCTCATCTCAAGGAACTCGATTCTCGTCTCGTCTCGTCTCATCTATTCGAATACCTAGAAGTGCATTTATAAACTTTTTGTACATTTCTGTTAAATTTGCACACAATTCTAAAAATAATTATATCAAAACAAAAACGCTAGGAACAAAGCTAATATACTTTAAAACATTTTCGAAGACAATAATATTAATTTTTTTTCAATGTTTCAAAATAGAAGAGCTAATACATGCAAACTTGTCAATACGTAAATTATTTATCGAAATATTTAAGCAAAGTACTACTTCCAGTTTGTAGATTGGTACCAAAATTTAATGGGTTCTTAAGATTCATATTAAAATCTTAATATAAAATTTGCTTGTTGTAATATGTTTGATATTTTTACCGCCCGCCTTATATTCTGTAAGGGGAGATATTGTGACGGGTCAAAAATTTCGAGTGTGAGTTTTTAGTGAATAAGCACGTTTTAGGATCCGGAATACGAATTAAGTATATTTCGAGACATTGGCTGTGTTCGTGCGTGTGCCTGTCCGTATGGTATAATTTTGTTGTTGATGATAACATAAAAAATATCTAACATTTAACAACCAAATTTTATATTTAAGGTTTTAATACGTACCTATCTTAAGAACTCATTAAATTTTGATACTAATTGTAACATACAGACACACGGACAGACATCATCACGAAAATATTTTATTCGTATTTTATGGATCCTAAAACGTGCTTATTCACTAAAAACTCACACTCGAAAATTTTGAGCCGTAGCAATAGCATATAAGGCGGGCGATAAAAATATGGACATACCTACTATACAATATCGTATTTCATGTCTTACTCCTCTAATTTTTTTATTAAAATATATAATCACGGATTCAAGTATTGGTCGAATTAATATGCCTGTCAAATTTAGAGTAAAAGCATTTCCTTACAAATTGCAATCTGTTTGGAATTTCATCTTCTGAAATCCTGTCAGTTCAGTGATAATAAATAAAAGAGTAGTTTGTTTAAACAAGCAATATTCCATTAAGCCCAATCCCACGATCTCAAAATCCTTTTTAACTCTATCTTGGAATCGCGGAAAATAAATCAGAATGAAGGCGAGGATTGTAAATAATCCCGAAGTACATTTCAAGCTCAAACTTAACTATCTTCAGCAGTAGCAGAATCGAACGTTCGAACAAAAGTAACGAAAACTAAAATTATCGTATCATCTCAACTCAATCGATTTTAAAGAAACTTTTCAAGCAGCTGGTCGCAAACAACAAGAAGAACTAATTCTACCATGGCGACCGAGATTTAAGACAGGGTTGGACTTGCCGAAGTGCCCAAAAAGATGTAAAAGTAAAAGAAATAAAAGAACTTTTATAAAAATATTTGTCACCTGCAAAAATAAAAAGTAGGTATAGGTACAGTATTTCACTATTGTTCTAATATTTTAGCTATTTTTACAAAAAAATTATTTAACATTGAAAAAATTTAACCGACTCGACATTAAGATACTAAATATATTTTTTTGTAAAACTTTCTAGAAAGATTTTCGAACTGAAAGAAGAGTGATTAAAAAGAAAAATTTTTGGTGGTTTTTTAGAATTTACAAAATATTATAAATAATAATATTATAAAACAAAATCGTTCCGTTTATGAACTCGTCAATGAGTAATGTATCCAGACTAGTGTGTGGTGTGAGGTTTGATACAAAGATCGATATGATTAAAATACAAAAATCCAAACAACACTAACTGGGATACAAGACTCGGCACTAGGTTGATCACGACGCGTTACGATCTTTCGATCATCTTCAGGTGACTCTGAATCAAGATTTATACACTGAGAGTAGACAACCAAGAGCATTAGGTATTTCAATTCATTCATTTTAGCAATATGTAAACTATATCAGTCTTTGAATATTTGTTCTTCTTTTTACTACATAAGATAATTGGACTTTGCAATTTGTCAACATTTAAATGCATATTTTCGCAAAATAAAAATAATAATTCTACCCTTAAAAGCCATGCATACATTTATACCAATGTAATTTGCTCCTTTTTCTCGTAAGTTAATTACGTTTAGCAAATAAGTTGTCAACATTTTTTGAAGAGGAAATTTATCACATGAAAAGTCTTTTGCGTTGTGAAACGAGCGATAACTCACGCTGAGCAAGTCATACATTTAATTTCAGCATGTATAAAATATCAGTTTAGTAGTACAATATTCATAAGGCTCCGTGGAGAATTCTCGGAGTTTTATATTTAAGCAAAAATAGCATTTTAAAAGTTACATTTGTCACAATACCGCGGACGTATCTCATATTTCTTCTAAATAATGCACGCGGGTGTAGTTTAAGCGCGCTATAGCCTTTTATTCAGAATAACTCTGCCAGCAATGAAAAACGTTTAGTTTTTCTGTTTTTCATCTTTACCCGCATGAAAAATTGTATCACGTGGCATATTGCTGTTCATTGGAAAGATTTGCAGTCATTGTATACGTTTCCGATTTCGTGATATATTACTGCTTCTTTCAACGCCATATCGCTCTGGTTTGTTTACAAAATGGTACGAGTACAAACAACATTCTGGAACAATATGTGTTCGGATATTTGAAGTTTTCATTCGTATTCAGACAATATTTTTAAATGGAGAGTAAAGGTTGGAAGGTTCTACGAGTAGTTAGGAGAATACTATTTTCTCTAGAATATTATATGTTCATGATAAAAATATACACACTTCCAAACATACATAAAATATACGCCCTCTTTAAGTACAAACCCTTAAACTCATTCATTCATTTATTTTGCACATTAAACACATCATTTTAAAACAAAAATAACTTACATCCTAACATCCTTGATATTATAATTGGTTTAGTCTTCGATAGAAAAATATAGCATCGTTTTAAAAGTTTCCTAGTATTACATATGAGTACATACATTTCACATTTGAAACACAACATCATCAACACAAATTTAAAATCACAAACTTCACGATAATTTGATAAGCAATCATAATTTTGATTTATTTTTTGTTACTTTTGCGGCACGACCCGAAGGGGAGTTTCGCAAAAAACATTTCGACAAATGTTGCACACTATACTTTTTCTACAACTCTATATTTTTATTTACTTAATAAATTTTCATTAATTCAAATGCACTATATGGCATTATTTTTTTAATGAATAACGCGGTAAGATGACATTTTCGAAGGTTGCAGTGAATGTTGGAAGTGCGAATTTCGGTGGTAGGCGTAGAATCAGGACCACCTCATTTCTCAAAACTTATTTGCAATTTTCTCAGCATTCAAAAACAGTTTAACAAAAAGTGTCCATAGAATTATTTGTACACCAATTTATGTAATACGGCGCGGGAAATTCAGTAGTTACAAAATTAAGTAAATTTTCAGAAACTGAAATTGAAATTGTCGTAAACCGCAGTTCGATATTATGCTTTATTTTTGAGAAATGCTTCCTAAATATGAAAATCAGGTTATCTCCAAAACAAAAACAAAAATATCAAAACGCGGTTTGCAATATTCAATTTTTCAGTACGATATTGTATACGGCAATTAATTATAATTAGTATTTGGGGATATAACTACCCGTCAAAATTGCAAACATGCTTCTATTCATCTTGTACAGTGATTTGTTGGAACGAATAGGACAATAGGAGTCTGTGAAAATCAATATTTATAATTTTCTAATAGTTTCGATCTATAATAGCTAGAGAGCCATAACATAAAATAGTGCCAGATTTTATTCCTTGCCAAAAATGACTTTTTGTATTAATTCAAGTCGTGCCTTCAAGAAAATATAAATATAAATTTGCATCCGCGATATTTCAAATAGGGCGCTATTTTAAAGAAGTGTTTTGACATGTAGGTACTATAAGTGACTTATTTTACTACCTCTGGTACTTGACGTACATAATAAAGATCATTCAAAGAAATTATTAAGCATCAAGCCAGAAAAATTTACCATCGTACATGCGTCAAAGTGCTTCGAAGTGCGCAAATTGAGGGACGTTATTGTGATATGTGTCACAAAAATTAAACGTCACATGACGTTTCCCGATAAAATGCGCACTTCGAATCACTTTAAAGCTTCTGCCAGACATGTACAACCTGTAAATTTTTCTGGCGAGGTGCTTTTATTTTCTTTGAATGCCTCAAGTACCAGAAGTAGTAAAATTAGTCACTTATTACATGTTAAAACACTTCTTTAAAATAGAGCCTTGTTTGAAATACCCCGGATGCAAATTTTATATTTACATTTTCTTGAAGGCAAGACTTGAATTAGTACAAAAAGTCATTTCTGGATCGAGCACGATTTTATATTACTTCTCTTTGACTATAACTAAATATAATATAATACAAACTAAATTCGTTCACAGTTTCATTGTCTGCATCAAATTCGCGTCGACGCAATTACAATAACTGCACGAGATATTATTTGCAAATCTCCAATATTTCGGATCGCATTCTGCGCTCACGTTTAATACTTCCTCGCGAACCACCGAACGCAACGAACGCTGAATCTGCAGTATATAAGAGATGGAGTTATTTGTCGGATATTGGTGGCTTGTAAGTACAATATTATGCGCATAAATGCCGTGCTGTCGACTTATTTGTGGAATTATGCATACATTTAATCTTCCGAATGGCTTGAATACTTCATTCAGGAAACAATATTACATTTCAAATGCCAAATTCCTGCGGATTTCTGCTTATTTGAAAAATGTTTCTATGTATCGGGGAAGTTATTTGGTGCTTGACGAATAATGCACTTTGTGCTTTGAATTTAATGCTTGATAATTTTGTATAGGATATTTTAAGTTTTAAAGTATTTAGGTTATCATGGCATTACGTTCTCATGCATTTTGAAATTCAGATGTGTTGATTGCAGATACGCTTAATTTTTAAAACGACAGAATAAACAGAGCAAAAAGAAGGACATTGAAAAGCCTTGGAAAATAATATTCCACAATCCTCCGTTACAACCCAGATATACAGAGTGTTCCACAACTTAGGACAACAAATTAAAGGCTATATACTGTTTGACGTGTTGATCATGAAACAAAAAGAATTTTTTTTAAATTCGCAAAAATTTGCTTCGTAATTCAAGCAAACATTTTTTTTGCCACCGGTCGGTAGATATTTTTATTATTTTTTTTCAAATTTTCTACAATGAAAGTAATTGTTTACATAATATCTAATACTAATAATCTAATAAATGTCAAATTATCAAATATAACATCAAAACAGTGATACTTAAAATGTACACACGACAAGTAAACTACCCTTAAGAGGAACGGTTACTGCACTACCAAAATTTATCGGTGCGGTCGCTTATTATCAAAAGAGTTAATTTCTTAGAATTTTAATAAGTGTACCCAATACGACTCTAGTTTGGAGGTGGAACTAAATTGAAATTTGAATATTTATTCGAATATTTACACTGTCTGACCTTATTTTTGTGTCAAAAAGGGGTTTAGTTTTCACCGTAAAATTTAGTCTAAATATTTGAAAAATTTGACAATTTTTTTTTTAATTTGTAGAAGAAAGTTGGTTCTGTGACATTTCTGTATTGAAATTTTAAAATTCCAAACAAAATACACTTTAAAATGAATTACAAAATTGCCAATGTTTATAACGCCTAACAAATCAAGCAAAAATTTAAAATTGTAATACACAAATGTCATACAAACAACCTTCCTCTACAAATTAAAAAAATAAATATTTTAAAATGTTAATATTTAGATTAGATATGATGGTGAAAACGAAACCTTGTTTTCACTTGTAAATTGCACCAGTATCCGTTCCTCTTAACTTGCGAATTTAAAAAAAATTCTTTTTGTTTCATGTTCAGCACGTCGTACAGTATATACCCTTTAATTTTTTGTTGTGGAATATCCTGTATAAACAGGATGTTTTTTCCCGTGTTCTCAAAAAATGTGAAAATTATTCTATTTATAAGAAATATTTACCTACCTCCCTAGTTATAGTATCAATGTTTTAAATTAAATACCTACATCTTTACATGTTTTCCATCGAGAGAAAATAACCAGTTTATTTGAAAACAATGATTTTACAAATATGAAAATTATAATATTATTAATACAACATAATTAGTATCATTAAAAATAAACTTTGTCAAAATTTGTTGCCGGTACGCCGTATCGGTTGTTTTTAAAGGCCTACTTTCACCACTATCTACTAGATACCTACAAATTACTATTCAAGTTCTTGAAATAGCCAATATTTAAAATATTCTTTATAAGCGCTCCAGCGAGCTTCAAATACGCCGATTTTCACTGCAAATTTCTATAATCTCAAATTTATTATAATTAGTTTTTGTTAATTGCTAACATGAAAATATTGAAATTTATCAGTTTTTTTTAATAACGTCAAAAAAATGTTATTATCTTGATTATTATTGAGGGTAAAATTTTTTATTTTAATTTATGTTAGCAATAATAAAAAAATTCAACCATGAGACCATTATTGCACCGTCAGAAAGTGCTTCAAATATGTCGACTTTCACTGGAAATTTTATTAATTAATTGCTAATATTTATTGGTTAATTTTTTTCCGATAACCGAAATTAAATTCTACTAAAAAAACTTGATTCAAATATATGTAAACAATTCTTGAAACGTCGTTAGATAATATTTCACAACTGACAAATACGTGCTTTTGTGCAATATTCTAAATCACTGCATTATTCACTCCTCTGTGAATACCCTCAACTCTCTTTACAGCGTCGCTGGAATCCTTTTAAAATTGAAAACCGATAAATACCGGCATAAAAGTGAAAGCATAATTTCCGGGCGCTACACACAACGCTCGGGTTTGTAAACGAGGCGACGACGAGGGAACTCGAAGCAAAAAATGAAATATCAAAGTGTATGGCAAGGTCGTTGGCAGTTCGTCAGCGCAGCAGAGATGCTGCTGCTGCTGCCCAACCCCCGTAAAATCGATTTGTGGCTCCGCTGCACACAAGCTGAGATTCTAGTTTTATGAAGCGAAATTATGACCACCTAGAAGAACAAAGAATCTTGTGGTAAACATTGACAGCATAGACGCCAAATATTAAGCTACGTTTTGCAGTAAAATTAAAATGAAACAAGATTTTCTGTTAAACTTAATCTCCAGTGGTCTTTAAATAAGGCTTTATGTTAGTGCCAGTGATTAGCTCAGCGGTAGCATGCTAGCGGTCCCCAGTTCGTTTCCCAGCGCAACTGACAACAATATCACTGGGTTAGAGTGGTTGGATTCCCTTATAACATCTAACATTCTGTAATTGTGAGTTAATTCTGTAGGATGGTTACCAGCCAAAATAAAACAAATAAAATATTAATTATTTTGACTTCTCAAACTAACAATAAGTAGGACCTGCCGGGAGACTAGTGTGATTATTCACATCATAATATGTCATGTGTCAAAAAAGACCAATAAAAATGCAAAATTTAAAATTTCACAGGCAATCAAACTTACTTGGGATGATTATTTTGTACTATACTCTATTTGAAAACTAATCGGACAAACCTGAAGTTGGAATGATAAAACTGATCGTTTTTGATTGGCTGATGTAACACCAGTTTTACACCACACAAACTTTGTAATGTAAACAAACGAATGTTCTTCATCTTTGTGACTGATATCGAGTTTTCACGCTGATAGGTCAAATTCAATTTCGTCCCCCAAAAAAAATCTTGTGATATTTTTCTCGTATTATAATAATAATAATATTTTTATTTACACAGTGTAAATATGGCATGACTCAGCGAGACAACTTCAAGTTTGTCCGTTTAGTTGTTAAATCAAGTATAATAAGGTTGTGTGTCACTATTCACTACTATACTTGATTTAAAAACTAGGAGGAGCGATTTGAAGTTGTCTCGCAGAGCCATACTGTGTAAATACGAGAAAATATCACTAGATTTTTCAGCGGCAAAATTAAATTTGACATTTCAGCGCGGCATATCATCTTCACTTTTATTTTGTATCTATTGTCTGATAATTAACCACAAATATTATTTCAATAATACAAATTAATTTATTATAAAAAACACAGATGTTTCATAGTTAAACATTTGTTTGTTTACATTACAAAGTTTGTGTTAAGTACATCAGCCAATTAAAAACGATCAGTTTTAACATTCCAACTTCAGAGTTGTAAATTATGGATTCCTACGCGCCTGAATTAAATGCTTATATGAATGAGGCTTTACTCTAAATAATGCAAAGAACATTTTCGTGTCCGTTAATAAATTGTTATTCCATCAGAAGTTCGTTTACGAAAAATTCCCAGATTTCTTTTTTTTGAAAAGTTATTACATGATCTGAAATGAGTTCCTGTAACTTCGCATAAAATTATATGGTTCACTGAAAGTTTCGGCTGGCGAAAATATATTTTGATGAAATTTTTTTCTCGCTGACGTAATTTCAAGTCCAAAAATGTTAGCTGCTGCGCTGGAACTTTAATGTGAATAAGAATACCTTGGTAATGATTACTTTTTTATATACGTTTTTCTAGAAACTTCAAATAAGAAATTGAAACCCGGGGCTATTTTTGTACTGAAATATTATACTTCACTTTATTAAACTTTATACTTACAATATGAAATATGAAACAGATTATGCTAGCATGAGAGTCTATATTATATTAATATTATCGCTATATTGCCCTGGGATTTTAATTCAGGAATAACTTAATAACGAATTTTTTTTAACTTAATCGATAAAACATTTTTCTAAACCTAATTTAAAATAGACATTTATTTTAATGTACTGTATTTAACTTTACTTATATCCAGGAATGGGCGTGTACACTATAAAAGGTAGACAATTGTTTACTTGTAGACAGTGGCGTATACGTATACATATTTATAAAGGAAAATAATGTCAAGCAAAATATATTCAGTTTTTTGGAAATTGGAATATTGTAGAAGCGTTGGTTGGTTAACTTTAGCACTTATATTTATAATTGGGTAGGTTTGAATATTTCTTAAGGAGATTGGTGAGCATTTATGAAATTGATGACGAGAGGCTGAAATTTATACAGTGCCTTTATTACACTATTCACTATTGAGATTCTAAACTAAATCCGGTTTTGGATAATTGAATATTGAAATTACGATCGTTTTACATGGAATTTTATGGCAATTCACTAAATTTTGTTTTGCATGCTTTAATCTACCTATATCATAAAATGATGAAAAATTCATAGAACTTAATTAATATTTCCTATAAACTTTTAAAAATAAATTCGTGAAGATTTTTTGCAAGTTATTTAAAAAAATGTAAGCATAGGTACCAAGCATTTTTTTAATTAGTGAATTAGTAATTATTGTAAAAATATGTAAAGGAAATGTGTTCCTTTAATTTGAATATTGCCGCGCGCTACTGAGCGTCGGTAAAGTAGAGAGTAGCAGAAAAGAACGAACTGACAGTTGATTAAAATAGTTGTTAATGAGAGTTAATTAATAAGGTGTAACAAGGGAACTGATATTGTAATTAATAACATTAAATGTCGTTTCTTTGTTTACAGGTAATATTTTTAAAGATGGTATAGAATTTAAGTTGTAATTAATAAAATAAAAATCTTTGTTTACAGAGAAACTCAATTGTTTTAATTTACTGATACAAGTTCCTGACCGACAACTTACATATTATAAAACGACATTTATTGCAAAATGGAAAAACTGAAGTTTGAATTTAAAGTGAAAGCAGCAAGTGATGGAAAATCAAACTATATTGCAATAACTTCAATCATCACTCAAGATGAAAAAATATTCTTGGTACCCGAAGAGCTGCAAGCAGCAAATTTACATAAAGAAGTTGCTGCTACACAAGTTTATGCAAACATCAGAAATACGATTAAAAAAAGACATCAAACAAGAACTGTCTGGATAACGATAACAGATAAGATAAAGAAGACATATTTTGATGAAGAGGAAAATATGATATTCCAAGAACGATATTTAGAGGAAGTCACTCAAGAAAAGAAATATATAGCTGAAAGTACAAGTAACTCAGAAGATCCTATTGTACAAATTTTAGGAAAACTAGTTGAACAAAATCAGAAGAAAAATGAAGGAAAAAATGTAAAAAAATTGGCTGAAAGATTTGTATTGGATAAATTTGATGGAAAAAATGAGAGTGCATGTCAATGGATAGAGATCTTTGAAAAGGAGTGTGAGAGGTTCGATATAACAGAAAATGAAGAAAAGATTGAAGTTTTCAGACTATTCCTAGAAAAATCTTGCCTAGACTGGTACAACTCCATGATGATAAAATTCACTTTAAAATCTGAATGGGCAGAATGGAAACAAAATTTCTGTGAAACCTATGCAAACAGAGGTTGGTCGAGTAGCAGATATGCACTGTCATTTAAATACCAAGCCGGCTCCCTACTGGATTATGCCATAAGAAAAGAGAAACTTTTACTTCAAGTAAGAAAAACAATTGATCAAGGGACCTTGATCGATATAATTGCTGCAGGTCTACCAAACTTCATTACCGATAGGATTAATAAGGAAGAGGTAGTGGAAACAAAAGATCTATTTAATGAGATTGGCAAACTAGAGCATCTGGTTAATAGGAAAAAGTTTACAGAAAAGAGAAATGATATAAAATTAAACACGATAAAAAAGAAAAATTGCAGTATCTGTGAAAAATTAAATAAGGGTGTTCGTTACCACCCAGAGACCTCATGTTGGTTCAAACCAAAAAACAATGAAAATGAAGAAAAAAATCAGATTAAAATAATTAATAATTCAGAATTAGAACATGAACTAAGATATGAGGACTCAAAAAACTAGTTTTGCCGCCATTAATCAGAATCAAATTAGTATTGAATAATAAACTAGAAATATCGGGAATCTACGACTCAGGTTCCAATGTTTCTTTAATAAACTCGAAACTACTGAAAAAAGAAGACATGAGAATGAATGATTTAAAACATACTAATTTGAAGACAATTAATGGTGTGAAAAAAACAAAAGGAATAATAACACTAAAAGTAAGAATATTTAATATAGAAAAAACAATCAATGTCTTTGTAATAGATGAGAAAACCTTTGATTACGAGTTTTTAATTGGACTGGACTGCATAAAAGAATTTAGTTTAGCTCAAGATGAAAACCTAAACATCACGCAAAAAACCACCAAAGAGGAAACACGCAAGACTGTTAAGACAGAGGACATAATTGAAAGAAAATATTCGGTAAACTTTAATGAACATGTGAAAGATAATGATTTCCAGCTACGGATAAACCACTTAAACTATGAACAAAAGTCGAGGATAGACGATTTACTGTTAGAGTATAAATCAGTGTTCGCACAAGATAAATACGATATTGGAACAGTGACAGATTACGAAGCACACATTGATTTGGTGACAGATAAATATTGCAGTAAAAGACCTTACCGGTGCACCATTGGAGATAAAAGAGAAATTGAAGAACAAATCTCAAAATTACTAGAGACAGGGTTAATAGAGGAATCATATAGCCCATTTGCAGCGCCGGTAACACTGGCATATAAAAGAGAGGAGAACAAGAGATCAAGATTATGCGTGGATTTTCGAGATCTCAATAAAATTGTTGTGCCACAATCACAACCATTCCCATTAATCGAAGATCTAATGGTAAAGACAAGAGATTGCAAATTTTTCTCAACGTTGGATATAAACTCAGCATTTTGGTCGATACCTCTACGCATTACAGACAGAAAGAAGACAGCATTTATCACACAAGAGGGGCATTACCAGTGGACTTGCTTACCATTCGGCCTAAAAACCTCGCCGGCAATTTTCCAACGGATATTAAGCAATATAATAAGAAAAAACAAACTAACAGATTTTACAGTAAACTACATTGATGATATCTTAATATTTTCCAGAACATTTTCAGAACATATTCAACATTTGACGAAACTTTTCCAAGCGATAAAAAAAGAAGGCTTCAGACTAAAATTCACAAAATGTACGTTTGCATCCGATTCGGTCAAATATTTAGGCCACATAATACAAAACAATTCAATGAGTCCAATAAAGGATAACCTAATATCAATAAGAAACTTTCCGGTTCCTACAACGCAGAAAAATGTGAGGCAGTTTCTGGGGAAAATCAACTTTTATAATAAATATATACCAAACATAGCGGTTACGTTGGACCCACTACATAACCTATTGAGAAAAGGACAAGAGTTCATTTGGACAAACGAATGTCAAGAAGCATTTAACAAGATGAAAAAACTATTATGTTCTCAACCTGTTTTGACAATTTTTGACCCAAACCTGCCAATATATATCTACACGGATGCAAGCTTGCAAGGGGTAGGGGCAGTACTGAAACAACCACAACAAAACAATGAAAAAAAACCGGTGGCATACTTCTCAAGGAAATTAAATGAAGTTCAAAAAAGAAGAAAAGCTATATATTTAGAATGCCTGGCGATAAAAGAAGCTGTTCAATATTGGCAATATTGGCTAATAGGAAAACACTTTACTATTTTCACAGATCATAAACCGTTAGAAACAATGAACATAAAAGCAAGAACGGATGAAGAATTAGGAGAGTTAACTTACTACCTGTCACAGTATGATTTTGAAATAAAATATTCGCCGGGAAGGTACAACTTAGAAGCCGACTGCTTAAGCAGAAATCCTGTACTGGAACAAAACGAGAATGAAGAAGAAAAATTGAAAATTGTAAACTTCATAAACATAAAAGATATCATGAGCGATCAAGAGAAAAATGAAAAAATACAAAACAAAACAAAAAATTTAACACAAAAATATGGTGTGTATTACAAAAAAATTAGGAAAAAGGAGAAAATTGTGTTGTCAGAACAGTTCAGCTTAAAACTCATCAGAGACGTACATGAACACTACTGCCACATAGGCATAAATCAAATGAAGAATAAAATAAATAAACTATACACAGCACACAATATAACGAGAAATATAAAAGAAGTTTGCAGAAGCTGTGAAACATGCATAAAGAATAAATCGAGAGGACAAGATAAATATGGACTAATGTCACATCTAGGGCCAGCCACAAACCCGTTTGAAATCATGTCCATTGATACAATAGGAGGGTTTGGAGGATCCAGATCAACAAAAAAATACTTACACCTCCTAGTCGACCACTTTACAAGGTACGCGTACATTTCGACATCAAAAACACAAAATTCTAATGACTTCATAAAACTCGTAAAAAAGGTAGCAGATGAAAACGAAATTGGTATGATACTAACAGACCAATACCCTGCAATAAACTCTAGGGAATTTAAAAAGTTTTTGGAAAATAAGAACATACCAATTATCTTCACATCAGTAAATTCACCTTA
Source organism: Agonum fuliginosum (assembly GCA_947534325.1). NCBI lineage: Eukaryota > Metazoa > Arthropoda > Insecta > Coleoptera > Carabidae > Agonum > Agonum fuliginosum. The sequence continues at coordinate 2,249,946 of OX384034.1, read as the reverse complement.
CTCCAATGGACTGAACGAAAGACTAAACCAAACATTAGTTAATAAAATTAGATGTAAGATTAACGAGAAAGACAGAAAAAAATCAGCATGGACGACCATAGCCCAAGAATGTACACAAAAGTATAATGAAACGGAGCACACGGTCACAAATTTCGCACCAAAATATCTATTAGAAGGTGCAGATATCAGAATTTTACCGGAAGAACTGAAACATGAAACAACTAATGATCTAATCACAGACAGAAAAACAGCTTTAGAAAACACGGTGAAATCACATAACTACAATAAAACCCAATTCGATAAACATAGGAAAGAACACGAGTTCCACATAGGAGACTGGGTGTACGTTGAAAATGGAAATAAATTAAATAGAAAAAAATTGGATGAATTGAAAATCGGACCGTTTAAAATATTGAACAAAATATCAACATCAATATACAAGATAGATACAGGACACAGGAAATCCGAATCCAATCTGTTTCACATTACGAAACTCACCCCGGCTCAGGCTCATAATCATGATGACATCGACATCGACGAGTTCGAAAATGAGTAGTTTGAAATTGTTCTCTTCCCCGAGGAGGGGTGATGTAAAGGAAATGTGTTCCTTTAATTTGAATATTGCCGCGCGCTACTGAGCGTCGGTAAAGTAGAGAGTAGCAGAAAGGAACGAACTGACAGTTGATTAAAATAGTTGTTAATGAGAGTTAATTAATAAGGTGTAACAAGGGAACTGATATTGTAATTAATAACATTAAATGTCGTTTCTTTGTTTACAGGTAATATTTTTAAAGATGGTATAGAATTTAAGTTGTAATTAATAAAATAAAAATCTTTGTTTACAGAGAAACTCAATTGTTTTAATTTACTGATACAAGTTCCTGACCGACAACTTACATATTATAAATATATCACCGCAACTGAACGAATTGCAATGATATCAGCCAACGTGTGTTGAGCGAATTTTGTTTTACATTATCAAAAATATTTTTATTTTTATAACCGCCCTCAAGGATAATGTCTAGGTACGCCACTGCAGGCGTCCCCAACCTCCCAGGCTTCAATTTAAAGGAGAGTACCTATTTCACAAAGTAGTTTTTTCTGCAATAAAAATTACCTTACAGGATTCGAACCTAAGCTTTTAAAACCACAGTCGATCACATAACACACTCATTTATCTACCCAATAAATAATATTTCACTAGTTAAAGGTTTAAGTTCTGTGGGCTCACATTAAAATTTTCAGTCGGAATAAAAATAAAATATCATTTATTTAATAATTTAGAGACATTTAAAATTAATGAGTCCAGCCCTTTTGCAATTCTGATGCTGTAAATTTTAAAGCATGATTAATGAAATATTTAAATTGAAAACCACATTTTACTGTCGTTTTGTTCGTAGCACTTTATGAATTTCTGATATTTCGTGCAATTTTAATTGCTCAGCCAACAGTTTTAAATTACAAATGTAAAGCAAACGTCATAAATTGTTAAAATTGAGAAATCCTTTGCTGAAGATGTGGAGTGTGGAAAATTTATCAACGGGACAAATTTAAACTCGAAAAAATCCGTAAAAATATCCAGTGGGGCCGTTTTGCATTTCGCACCTACATAATATATGTACGGAGACTTATTCACACGAAGTTTGCTCGACACGGTCGCCGGATTATTTGCCTCGTAAATTAAAGCCCTTTTTGTATTTATAAAAAATGTTTCTGTGATATTATGCGCCATAAATCATTCTAATAGAGGCAGAAATTCATCGCGCAAATGTAATCAAGCTATAATAAAGTTATTCTACATAAGGATTTATGTAAATTAATGTAAACAAACCACGTGTCAAATTATCAGACTCGTGTGATAAAGTGTTAAGCACTATTTATAAATGGAAATCGCATAAAAATGTAATGGGAATTTTCATCAGAAATGTAATTTCGGATTTAATACGCTAAACGCGTAAATTTGAAATTTTTATTTTACTTGCAATAAAATTTATTAAGCCGTAAAATCCATTTTGTAACACTTATGTAATCCGGAATGTGGACGTAATTTTTCGTTTACGTTTTTTCATAAAGGGAGAGTTTATTTATTTCTCTGCTAAATTGCTTTCAATTTGCTCATATATTACCTTAAATATTTATAAAACTGTAATAGTTTGAATGTCATTAATGACAAACTAAAATATAGGAATGGGGATTTCCACGATTTTTTGGTTTTTTATATGTTAATCTATACATTAAAACATTAGACTCGTATTTTTTCTTTTTGCCAAAAAGTTGCTAATGAGCCAGAAAAAATTTATAAAGTTTAAAAAATACGTTCCGCGAAAAAACGAGAATTTACGGCCACAAGGACCGAATACGATACGTAGGTGTTATCTTATTTCACACGTCGTCCATTCCGTAGTCAAAACGACAAAAAACGAACTTACACGAATAAATCTACTCACGGTTTGCGCTCAGTGCCGTTTGCGTCACACATGGCGCATTTTAATGCACGTTTTAAAAGAGTTACATTTTCATTTCGATAAAAAGTTGATAAATCTATCAAAATTAACAATTATCACTTTCCTATAACTTATTATGCTGAAAATTGATATCCAATAAGTATTTCTTTAAAAACAGGAGTCTTGGAAACGCCCATTGATGACCATCAATAAATAAGTACTACACCCAAATAATCAATTTTTGAATCTTCGTTTTAAGTGGCTTACGACCTGAGAAATACAATGCCGCAAAAGAGCTTCAATTCATTTTTTAGTTTTTGAACTTAGTATCTCAATCTTACACATTTTTCAATTTGCAATTTTGAGGCTTCATATCTCAAAAACTAAACGAGATTTCGAGCAGCGGTTTGCGGCTTTATGTTTTATTGACATGACATATAACTACTTAACTTTATAGAATTTTGACAATTTTTTTGGCTTCCCAAAAATGAACTTCCTTCGCAATGTCGAAAACGGTAAGAGATACAGACTTGATATTGGGTTTCTCGAGTTGAATTACATGGGATTAAAACAAAAAATTCATCTATTCTTTTGGGATTTTTCAATTTTTTTTCTTTTTAAAACCACTCCTGTATTAGAGCGAACAAAACAAAAAAAGAAATATTCAAATTGGTCAAGTCGTTCTCAAGTTATGGCGTGACCGGAAAAAAGGCAATCATTTTTATATATACAGATTACCTTTCTTTGAACAAGTCCAGAACATATTAAGCTAGGTATTTAATATTTTAATCTAGAGGTGACACCTAAATATCATTCTAAATTCCATTAATTAACATTAAATTAAACTTTGTAATCAATAATTTAAATACCAAAATAAAACCACTTAATCGTAAGCGGTCCCAACGGAGCACCGCTCCAATAAAACTACAAAATAAACAAAGAGCGCTCTCCTCTTGGCGAATTAGCACAAGTTCCCCGCATGGTGAAGTTTAAATTCTCCGGATGAGATTAGCATACATGTGATTGTTTTATCCGAGTACGAGCACGAGCTGAGAACGTTGTAGACCCGGACATCTATGTCACAAAGGGAAACTATTTTTCGCAACAAGCCGTGCGATCGCACATTAGCAATGGAAATTCTACCCCCGTGGCTTGATAAGTCAGTGGCGGGGAACAGGGTTGTATCTGAAGTATTGGGGTGACATTTCTTTCAAAAAAGACGTCTGTAATTGAATGAGAGATGACGACTATAAATAGTAACCGCATATAAGGTAAAATATGGTATTTTTTTCGATGACTTTTCTTATGTTTTCTTAAGTAATTAGTTATATTACCTTACTAGTGAAGTAATATGATCTGCTTTTGTCTATTACCTCTTACATTTACTCTACTTCATTCATTCGTAGCCATGGATACTACTAATAAAAATTAGATTTTTGTCAATATTTGACAGCAGTGTTGAGGTTATAATATACTCTTGTCTACCTATTTATTCCTTAAATATTCTTGGAATAAATCAATTTTGAATTACTGCCCCATAATAAATAATTTATAAACGAATAATAAATATCACATATAAACTTGCGAATTAAAAATTTGTTTGAAAATAAAACTGACAGGATGTCCTGCTTTCAAACAAATTGTATGTACCATGTTGCTTTGATTTTAAATCAAAATTATAGATACTGCATCTATCAATTGTCAAAATATATAATTTTTAAAATTTCAAACCTGACGTTTAAACAAAAATATCAATTTTTAATAATATTGAGTAGTCGTGGATAAAATTTTGTATATCACAAGTGGGCTAAAGCTCGGCTAAAGCATATTACAGCCTTCATGTGATTACACAACTCGATCTACGACCTCATAGTGCAATTCTTCACATTCAACTGCTGTAATAATACTCTTATCCCACTTGTAATATAAATAACTATTATTTCTAATGCATTATATTTCGAAAACTATTTACCTATTAAAAAATTATTTTAGTACTACCAACCAACATTATTGTTTGATAAATAACGGTAACATTTACATATCGTTTTATCCTAAAATGCAACTTTACAAATTTTGTTTCAAAATTTCCAATTAGGTAGGTACCTACCTATTTACATGAAATAAATAACCATGCAAAATAATTATTAGTGATTCAAAAACACTCTTTACACCATTAAAACGAAATTTTTTAGGAGTAAGCAATTGCTGTAATAAAAGTTATATAGGTTATATTTCAAAGAAAATAATCTGAGTACTTATAAAAAGTAATATTTAGTAGGTAAGTATTGATATCTTCAAAATAACTTAGATTAATAAAAACTTGGAGCGATAGCAAGCCGATAGGTGATTGTAGAAGAAAAATGTTTTTCTTGTCTTGTGGTCATAAATAAATTAAGATGTCATTTTGAACATAATTTTCCGTTAAGAACTTCATCTTATACCAAAAGCAGTATTCAAATAAAGTACTAAATTATAATTTAAAATTATTATTATAAGAAGCAATACTAGTGTTTATATAGATGGCTTGCAAAATGTTGATATCAATTTCTGAGTGTCTTTAATTGTATTCTCTAACTGATTGTTAATTGTAATAAATTATTTATTTAAAAAAATGAAATATTGATGGGCTGATGACGTTAGTTTATTAATATAAGGAAAACTACTTCTTTTAAACTTTTCAAATCAGTTAAAAACAAAATTTTAAACTTTTGTATGTCTCTCAATGCACCCCCTAATTCCCTGCCGGAAGTAGGTACGTCCCAGGGAGTGATCCCGGCATTCCGAGGTCTCGAGTCATCCAGCTACTCAATATGCACGCCCGATACCTCATAAAGCGAACGTGCTACCGCCTAGCGGCATTCAAATCCCCCATCTTGCGGTTTGGCGCTAACCCGCTAACTACAACACACCTCTTACCTGCGGCCACGTTTAGATATGCTTATTGTATTGACAAACTTGTCTCCTTAGGGAACACGCAAAACGGAGTCGAAAATCAAATGAAACACTACGACAAAATATTTGGAGAGGAAGACTCTGTTACTCTGCGACTGTTACTATTAAGATATCTTACTATTATTACTTTTTTCTATTTCACTCTCTTTCCCACTACTACAGCATCCCGAAACCAGCCCCTTTCCGCATCGTAGCTATGCAATGTCATTTTGAAGTTCAAGAAGACTGTAAACATGGCTCCAATATTCCCAGAATAACTTCTGTATTTTTTAAAGAAATTAAGTTAGCTGCAGGTTTCTTGCTTTTTAAATTTTTCTTTCCATTTATAATAACCGAAAAAATCATATCAAATCGTATCAAATAAAGACAAAAAACGTCATTTTTAAATATTTTTTACTTCAAATTCCTGGGCCAAAGACAAAAAAAAAACTAGAGGCATTAAGACATACTTTGTTAATACACTCATATGTAAAAGCATCATATATTTCAATTATATCTAAAGTAAACGTGGGAAGCGTACACCTCTGTAACGCTGTCAAATTTTACTAGGATAGACGAACACGTTAAGCGGCTCGTTTAGGTTTTTTCCTATTCCTAGAATCTCTTTTCCCTACTACTACCGCTGCCTGAAACCAGCCCGAAACTCGTACTTTGTCGCATCTTAGAAATGCAATGTCATTTTGAAGTTGAAAAATACTGTAAAAGTATTTCATGTATTTGGTGTTTCTCATTGACATTAAGGCTGAATTACATTATACTTTTTTGTCTAGATTCATGCTAGATTTCTAGTTCAATTTCCGTCCGAGATTCGTTCTAGCTTCATACTTTATTTCCGAACTATTTGTATTCAATCGGCAATCTTCAATTTTTTCCGAGCCAAAACTTTAAAGGTTGGTGAAACTGACTGCACAGAACTGAGCATTCGTAAACAAATTTAGTACGAATTTCGAATAGAAAAATAGAGCCAGGCGTATACTTCTACTAGAATTTTATTATCTCTTCGTAAGGACGTCAATGGTCGTATAAAAAATAGCCAGAATTTTTATAAAAAATGTTCCAAATCATTATTTCCAGTGACTTTTATTCCAATAATTTTTATTTCCAATATCAACTTAACCTAACCTAACCAAAATTCAATAATAATTTTATGGGAAAAAATGTTCCATAGGAAAAATACATTATTGGAAAAAATTATCATTGGAAAAATGGACTGGAAAAAATAAATTGGAAAAAATGTATTGGAAAAACTGATTCCCCATCGGAGAAAATAAACAAAATAAATCAATAGGTATTTAATTCAAAGCAGAATTTTCTATGTAAATAAAATAAATAAGCAACAGCAGTGTTTGCACTAATTAATAGCAAAATTCAATAAGAAAATCTTCAAATACAAGCAAACACTTTCGCAAACTGTTGGTAACTAAACATATTTTCCAATAGACGTAGTAAGTAATTTATTTCACCCACTCGCAATTCCGAGAGATAAAAACACGTCTGCAACATTTCTCATTACTTCTGTTCATTAGTTGCGCAAAAATGCAAAGCAAAAGAACAAGAAACCGGAGAAGGTACCGCGAGTGCAATATTACCGACGCAACCATTCGTTTATGATTCTCTAATGCATTCGAAATTAAATTCGGTCACGGAAAGTAATTTTCTTTCCGTGAAATATTAACGAGTGTGTTATTTAAAATTCAGTTTGATATTCGGATTTGCCTTTCCTGTGCTTGAGCCATGTTTATTTCTGTTTAATTTGAAGGAACGACGCAGATTCATGGAGCGATATTGGTTTAATAAACAAGAACGCTTGCAGCTTGGCAGTTAACTTATTGTCACGATATAATGTTATGCAAGTGGCACGAAATTTCATTCGCTACATAATTGCGCTACTTTATAACGTGGTTAATCAATATGCCGGCAATCTTGGCGTTGCGTTCTTGAGATCGTGGACAAGAAATAATGGCATGACATCTCATTCCATATTTAGGTTATTGCGAAAATTACAATCATTCCGATTTCATTTTCGTATTTAACAGAAATTTATGGATACAGAAATATTCGCGACATTCCTTCCAGGGCATTTATAACAGTCTTTTGCTTTTGAATGTATTTAAACATGAAATTTCGAAACCTATTTTATTGTTGAAATTTGTTATTTATTACTAATCGACCATTAAACAGTAATATTTGGTTTAAAAATTTAATTTGTTAGGAGCGCATTCTCTGGATTAAGGGGCTAAAAACTAAATTATAAACTTCCGGTTTTCGGTATTAGTGTTCACATTCAGAACTGAAAGCCAGAAGTCAGTTTTTTAATCCATTCGAAAACTACAGCTTACTTATTTCACTCAAAATATGAATTATCTAAATTCTTTAAATTGCGGCTCAACAAAGGCCCTCTTAAATTTTTGAAATAATGAATCTACAAGAAAAAAGTTCGACAAATCGAATGCTGAAAACCGGAAGTCGGTATTATTATCTGTTTAGAAATGACAGATGAATAAACACAAAAATGACTAATATTTATTTTGTTTTCTCGTAGAATCTAATTAAATTGTGGCTACAGCAGAGCCCCAAAAATTTATAAAACTATGTATTTCATAGAAAAATGTTTCAGAAATCGAATGCTTAAAACCGGAAGTCGCTATCTTTATCTGATAAAATATTACAGCCATTTTCCTGTGTTATGACTTTGAAAATATGTAAAATTAATTTTCTTAATTTTCTAGCAAACAGTGCCATTTACAAAAAAAAATCTATATCAATCTATCTTGTAGAGAATTTTGTGCTCTACAATTCAGTTTAACAGTTTTCTTCGTAATGTAAACCATTTGCAAGATAAACGCGGACACTTCCAGTGATGCCTCCACCCCTTAAAATACTCAGTAAGGTGTGTTAAATGAGAAAAATTATTAAAATTGCTTTTGGCTCGAAGTGCATAATTCAAATTATATATTACAATAACTAATTAACTTAAAGACAAATTCTACTATAAGTAGAATTCTAGTATCAACTTAACAAGAAAACTAGTCCATCTCTAGGTGTTCTATAGCATCTACACATAAACCACACACATCATAAACATGAATTCAATTAAGAAAACTGAACATCGCCAACGATCAACCTAACTTCATTCCCAGCCGTAGCACGTCTAGGAGATATTTCACCCTGGTGCACACTGCGCCCCAATCTCCCCTGCACCGCTACGTCGATGGACATCGACATCTTCGGCTCTCCGTGCCGAGTATCATGCAATTGAACGGTCCATAAAGCGATGGGACGGACGCCGTCATATTTTCAACTCCGTTTGCTCTTGCAGCCAATTGTCGCTCTGATGGGGGTGAAGTTCGTTTTCGTTCCGTGCGGATTCGGACCAGATTCCTAATTGGTTTATTTCGTCGCGTTTTTGAAGTGGCAACTCGGCCTAGGTTTTATATGCATCATTTATATTTATTGGGTGGATAGCTGAGTGCGTTAAGAAGACAGACGACTCAGGTTCGAATCTAGCCAGGTGTAATTGCACAAAGAATCTTCCCTGTTGTGTACCTTCCACTAACAACCATGAATATCCGTGAAGTTGACGGCAAATAAATGCACATATTATTGTGGCAGTGGATACAGGTAGTTTTAAAGAATACGCACAATCACTTTATAACTTTAGCCCCTTTATTAAACGCACACGACACACACTAAATACCATACAAATCTGTAGAGTCAGTGATGCCAACTACTCTCTTATATCATTTCTTCCAATCTAATAATAATAAGTATATTGTAACACAAGTGTGGAAAGGACGTCATTGAAAAACTAGCATAACAGTTGGAGCACGAGCGATAGCGAGTTCTCTTATTATACGAGTTTTTCAATGACCCTTTCCGCAAGTGTGTTACATACTATTTTTCCTACGAAAGTGGGAAATATTCAAAATTAAGAAAAAAAATTGGAAATATAATATTTACAAATTTAAGAAAAACAAATCAGAAAGGCTTGCTGTCAAACAATAACAATATCTAAATACTGACATTTATGGTGTGATTTATGATAAAAATAATGACATTTTATTTGTAAGTACCCCTTCGGGCATTTTATGACAATTGTGAATCTAAACTATTGTCTCTGAAGGCAAAAATATACCGACAGCTTTGACCTTATAGTAATTGCAGAATTTCTAGTTCAGCAAAATGATTTATGTTGCAAATTCAGTGAAAATAGTCCATTTGAATACTATTACTACAGAGATTACAACAAAAAGTATTTTAGATATGAAAAATGTACTTTTTGAAAAATTCGCACTCAGTGCACAAAATTAGTGTGGAAACTATTTTCACTACTCAATGTTTCAAAAGCCTACTTTCACCATCAATTTTAATATGTGAAAACATGTGAATTCGCACTTTCGTAGAAAAACATATTATCTACACTAAAAAGCTCACAATATGCGAGTCTGCCATACTCAAGTTGGCTAAAAGTACGAGGCAATAACTGCGCGAGTTTAGTTATGGCACAGGTCTCCGCATGTTATGACGTATGCACCGAAGTTCCGTATTTCAAGTCTCTCGACCGGCAGTGTGAGATTGTCGTTAAAATTGTAAAAACATCTTACAATTAAATCTGACCACTTAAACGTCTTAAATGTAGTCCAAGTTGCATAAAGAATTACTCTGTTGCCGCTTAAAAGGTCGCCGCATGGATTGAGATCTGACTGCACCAAGATAAGTCGGTCGAAGTGATTGGATTCCACTATTATAAAAATCTACCATACTGTAATTGAGATCAAATCCTGTTGAACGGTTACGATCAAAATAAAACATAATATATTTATTTATTTATCTTAATAATATTTAAATTCAGAAGATAGTATAGATCCCTTAACAAAATTACTGATAGTGATATTTTTAATTGTAAGTTCACAGATTAGTTTACATTTTAATTAATATTATATTCATTTCTTATTGTAATTATTATGTGTATTATATTTAGATTGATCAATCCTTAAGTACTATTTGGGCTTGTCCGTAGTGTATATGTACAATTAATTTATAATAAATTGACTCATTCGACTAGCTTCGAATTAGAATTTAGGAAAAATGTAGCTGCTCCGAATTTTCACGGGATGAGAAGGAACCTCACTCGCTGTTCTGGAACTACTCCGACTGCTCTAGTTTGCACTGAGCACTGTCAGTGTAGAGCAGAGCCATTTGGATGAGATTTAGATGCATATACGTGCAGTGTTGTGCGAATAAATTCTTATTTTTGGAGAACGGAGTTCGGTATTGCGGTATTGGTTCTCTAAAACGATCGAACTTGCTTGCTAGTGGGAATTGATGGGTATTACTTGGTTTTAGATGACCACATTGCAGTGGACTTGTTTGAAACTCCAAAAGGATTGTACTGTGTCGAATATTTATATTAGGTTTCGGACAATATGGTTCCTTACGCCCGCCAGAGAAATATTTTATTTTATTAGTTGAAAAACTTTAAAATACATTAATTATGATGGAATTCAACCACTCGGCTTCAATGATATTATCAGTTCCTGAGAAATTAGGAAGAAACTAACGAACGAATCATATTTATTTCAAACTCACGACCTCTGTAATCAGTCGCTCCTCAGACCCAAGCACTTTACACTTTATCACTTGTGCTATCTCAAGATATTAAAATAACTACTGGCTAATGTTGAATATAATATCAATAATTATTGTATACAGGCTGATTCATAACTTTAGGTACAAATTTTAACGGTATACAGGATGTAACCCAACCTCTGTAACAAAATTTAAGGGTATATAGTGTTGGACGTACTGATCATGATCAAAAAGAATTTTGTTGAAATTAGTAAAATTAACTGTATTTTGCAAAACGATATCATTTTAGGTACAACTGGTTGTCACATTTAAATACAAAAAAAGTTAAACAATAGTTATGCAGTATTTATTAGCGTAATTACATTAATGTAATAATAATTTTACAAACAGGAAAAAATAAAATTTGTAGGTACAGAATATCTCTCATTTGCTTGGACCTATTTTTTAATTTGCGAATTTCAACAAAATTATTTTTGATTCATGATCAGAGCGTCCAATATTATACACCCTTAAATTTTGTTACACAGGTTGGGTTACACTCTGTATAGTGTATAGTATTCAACGAACTGATCACGGAACAAAAATAATTCGAAAATTTACTATTGCGGTTTTTGAAACGAATAGTTTTGAACCACTGGTTGGAGAGGCAATATTAATGTTGCATCTTACTAAAAAATTCTTTTATACCTAATGTTGAATATATTAATTTGTTTTAGTACCAATAATTCTTTATGAAATTGCATAATACTCGTATTTAATTATTTTTGCTTATTCATTATAAAAGGAACACGCAAATGCAGTGATACTCAAAATGTACTCTTTGAAAAGACTACCCTTAATTTTGAGAATTTTGGAAAATTCCTTAGTGTTCCATTACCACTTCGTTGAATACTAAATACAGTTAAATTTTGTACCTCAAATTGTACCCTGTATAATAAATTAACTCACACCTTTCAAATCCTTAAAAATCCTCAATATGTGCTACATTTTCCCGTCCCAAGGGAATTACCTCAACCATCAATTGAAAATAAACCCGCGTTTTCAAGTTGCCCTCGTGAATAACACCCACGTATTAAAAAGATCAATTACACCCTCCAAATACACCGTTTGAAACAAAAGGCTGTCAGGTTGAAAATGCTCCGTCTTCTGGTGTGCGCTACAAAACATAATAAATCACGGTAGGCCTGGGCGCCGGCACCGGATTTTATTTAATAATACATGCTGCGAACAACAGGTGAATACTAACCGTCAAACACTCTCATGTGGAGGAAGAGAGGGATATTCATTATTACCAACGTAAATAAATCACTGAAGAGTGGAAAAGGGTAGGTAAATTTCTAGAGATAAGGAAGTGGAGTGTCAGCATTAGCAAATGTCGTAGACAGATTGCAAAATTAGGCATTTATGAAAAGCCTAGACATTTCAAGAAATACAATGTCACAATTTAATTGAACGAGCCTGCGAATGGCTGAAATATGAACTTGTAATAATCGAACTACAGTCTTAGGAATTTTAAATTAGTAAATAATATTAAACAGCAAATTGTTTGGCAGAAATCGCTTCGCTACCTCGAAATAGTGTATCAAGAAGTCGCTAAGCTCGGTTTTTCTCTTGACTCAGTTGCGTTCAGGCAAGTAATAAGTTGGAGAACTTTGATTTAGCTCTGTGTGGAACATAGGTACAGGCGCATTCTTTCTCTCCCTTTACCGACTGGCCAACTCTGGCTGCATGGACAGTACGTTGACTGTCGGTAACATTAATATTTCTGCTTGAAACATTTTTCATGACAAAGTGGTATCAATATTTAGTCAGTTTTCATATAAAAGCGATGAAAATTCCTTAAATTTTAGAACTGATGTCGAAATTTTTATTAGCAGTTTTCTAAAAAACTGACATGAAAAGAAAATGTACCTAACATTTTCTTTTCATATTTTAAATACGTTATAAAATAGAGCATGACATTTTTTATTACTTAAATGTCCTCAGAAAAACACCTCTATATTATTATACAAGGTGGTTTTGAAGTTAATGTCATAAATTTAAGGGTAAGTAGTATGACGTGTAGATTACGAAACAGTAAGATTTTTTTTTAAATCGCAAAATATTTTCATGTGGTTTTATTTACACTCATTATTTTTGTCAAATATTATATTATTTTGTAAAGCCTTTAAAAAGGGCTTTTGTAATTATTTAAAGAGGTTAGTCAGAGGAAACAATGAAAAATTAATAACAAATGCATTTTAATTTAAATGCCAAAGTGACAGTTTAAATATGATGGATTAACAACAAATTCGTTTTAATTTAAATGTCAAAATGCGAGTAAAAGTATGATGGATTTGTTAAAAATGTTTGTTCGAAATCCATGACTAACTGCTATAAAATGTTACGTTTATATTTTTTTAGAATATGCTCCCCAAAATCGATAAACTGTTTTTAATCCGCAAAATAATATTCCTTAAAATGACGCTACCTAAGCAGTGAGCTGTTCACAAATCATATAAGAGTCTATAGATAGTCGACTGCAATGATATTAGCTGTAACCGTGCTACTTGCGCCATCTCTACGAGGGTCCGCCTACTAATATAAAATCCAGGCTTTTGTAGCCCAGTAAATACTTTAAAAATAAAGGAAAAATAATAAATTAAACAAAAAATTTAACATCATATATTTATTTTTTATTTAAATATACATTTGGATGAATATTTTTTATAACTAAGTTGAAACTTATCCAATCCTGTTTCTTTTACAATTTTCTTCAGTAATCAGTAATTTAGTATTAAAACAACAACAAACATAATATATTATTATAAAATAACTCATAAATTCAATAATATCGACATTGAGACAATAAAAATATAGCTGACATTACATTACCGTCCCCTATATTTACAATACTACTTCATTTTGTTTTGGAATAAAACTGTATAAGTAATAGAAGTATAAATGTAATATCTGATATAAATAACTATTTTCCTGTAAAAACTTGTTGAACTTGCTAATAACTATTTACCTACAACAGCTTACTTTACTGGGCAATATCCAAAATAACCGTAACAAAAATATCCTATTAACGATTTTCACATTTATAATCTAATACAAACATGGAGCAATGATTATGCACGAAACTTATCTTGACCAATCAACATTATCACATCCACTTCACATCATTTTATTCTTCACACACTAACTTTTTGCTTTTTCATCTGTCAACATCACAACCACAACATCACAACTGTCATCACTTCTGCAGTTTTTCTTTGCAATTTGAAATTACTTTGAAATTGAACGCAGCTGCCCTCTACGCGAGGGTACTAAAACTAAACGTGATGGTTACAGCGGTTCGTATGCGAGTTTCCGTACACTGGAGCTGTTACTTACATTTCATAGGATTATTATTAGTGATTTTCATTGTTTCATCGCCTACGTTTTTAAATTTTTTATTTTGAAGTAATTTTAGAATAATTTCGTATATTTACTAAACAAATTTGGAGAGCATAATTATACTATAACATTTTGTATATAGCACGTACACTGAATTTTAGAGGACTAATTTAAAGATTCGACTTTTCGCCTCGTCCGTAAATAGATTCGTCCTCTAAAACTCTATTTTGTGCACTTGTTACATAAATAACTATTTTAACCAATTTTCACACCGAAAATTATATCGAAAAGTGTTAATTAATTTTGTATATAATATTGCACATTTATTAGTACAATTTTTACGAATTTTTACAATTTGTATGAACATTATAACATGATACATTTATTCATTAACCAAAATAATATTTATTTAAGATAAATTTTTCAGTTGCACGTTGTTTTATTTATAAATATTACCCTCTTGCTAATTTTTCGTACGGTGTATGTAAATTTCAGCGAATAAAATTTTTGTCTACGCGGTGAATTGCTCAGGAGTTTTATAAATATTCATACAGTAATGATTTTCCATAAATCAATTGCCTTCAATTTTGCTATGAATATCAATGTAGGTAATGGAACCAAAATTTTAGAGATTAAAATTCTGAGGCTGTCACTGAATCTCCTGCATATTAATTGACTTTGGAGAGAATGGTTCATTTCACGCTCTTGCCGATATTGCGATATTTCAATAGAGAAGATAATTGATAGTATATTAATACGGACATAATAGGAGCGTTCGCTGTGCATGAATTTCACTTCATTTTCGACTGAGCTCAGAGCTCTATTATAGTTTCCAGTTGCAAATTGAATTGTAATTTTTTTAAGTTAAATAAAATAAAACAGATAGGTATCGTGCGATACCATACTGATCTCTTTGATTTGAGTTAAATTAAACTACTACAAAAATTATATTTAATTGATTTTAAAGATAGTTGTATTACTGAAAAAGGACAATGAATATCTTAGGATAAGAAAAGACTGTTTTCAATTGTCACTTAAAATAGTTGACATAAATAAATATAATGTACTATCTTTTGAAATTAATACTTATTTTTAAGTGACATAAAATTATGGAAATTTAAATTTATTTCTTAAGTGACAGATATGTTCTTAATAATTAATTTCTGTGATATTTTCATAATATTAAGTACAATATAATGTACACTCATATGAAATATTTTAGAAAATGAGTTGTTAAAAATTCAGGGGCTTATGTATAGAAACTTAATTTTATTTCTTAAATATATTTAACAAATTACTCGACTACTATTTGAAAAGTTTATATGATAATGTGATACAAACATTTTAATTTACAATGTAATCGGAGTTGCAAAGAGTTTTACTCTGAATTATTATTTTTTAATTGAGTATATATGAAAACAATAATAATTTTAAAAATTCGACACTGTAGCTAATTTTTATTACCTTTGTCGAGAGGTTGGGAGATATTTGTCAAACACTTTTTTGCACAATTGGTCTTTTGTATCAAGTTACCATGCCTGTTTCCAAGACAATATGTTGATCTTACCGGTTGATAGGCTTAAAAAACGGTAAGTAAATTCAAACTGAACGGTAAGTAAATTAACAGAACGGTAAGTAAATTTAAACTTAATTACGAAGAAATTAATATTTGCGTATAAATAAAAAAGACCAATAGTGCAAAAAATGAGGTAGCTGGAATAACCCCATTAGCAGAACCGGCCAAAACCAATAGGAATAATTAGTACTCGATTATTACTAATTAATTACCCTAATCCCTAATGTATTACTGTGGTTTAAAAAGAAACCGTACTAGAACTCCACAAAATCGGTTTTTGTTTTTACTACACTAACAAAACCGTACTAGAGCCCCACAAACTCGGTTTTTGTTTTTACTACACTAACAAAGCTAACAAAACCGTACTAGAGCCCACAAACTCGGTTTTTGTTTTTACTACACTAACAAAGCTAAGAAAACCGTACTAGAACCCCACAAACTCGGTTTTTGTTTTTACTACACTAACAAAGCTAACAAAACCGTACTAGAGCCCCACAAACTCGGTTTTTGTTTTTACTACACTAACAAAGCTAACAAAACCGTACTAGAGCCCACAAACTCGGGTTCATAAAACCCTCGTTAATTTTTTTAAAAACCACAGTAATAAATTAGGGATTAGGGTAATTAATTAGTAATAATCGTGTACTAATTATTCCTATTGGTTTTGGCCGGTTCTGCTAATGGGGTTATTCCAGCTTAACATACCTCAAAAAATGACATAAGCATTACGAACGTTAAGGAATTACCGATGTCAGACACATTGTCTTCCATCGGTAAACTGTCCGCACTGTTCTTGATACTTAATATTCAATTTTTACTGTCAGAAAAGCATCTTAATGAAGCTTTACATTACCTTCAAAAAGTAGGCCCTGAATTCGGCTTAGAATATAGATACAGTCCAAATTTCATGATAATTATTTAGGTCGTCCTTACCTGAAACAAAAAGAAAATGAATATAAATAATATTATTTACACCTATCATAGATTCTCACATTAAAATTTAATTTTTCAACGAGATTTAAACAAATGGATATTAATTTTCAGGATAAAAATAACATTTTACTCGTGGAACTTTTTGTGAGATATGTAATGGAGAATAATAATTAATGTTTGCATCAATTTGTTTCATTCAAGGGTAAATGCTGGGGATAAACAAAAATCTCCACATTTTAATATAAAACCTGCTTATATTATAAAGCTATTTCCTTCTGTTTACGTATTAGGAATAAAGTTGTTTTTACAATGGATAAATGCGAAACATAAAACGCGCTGCAATCTCAGTTAATCCCAACTCAAATAAAGTATTTCCAATATAATTTAATGGCAATAAAAATAAAAATCATTCGTATCGCTGTAGCGTCGTATTTTTTGTTTTGTCAATTGTCAACTGTCTGCGATAAGGCCTGGCGTGTTAATCCATTGTCGAGCTATTAAATGCTGGGCCATAAATCTGGCCGAAATCGTAATTTCGCCGATAAATTACCTGCGTTCACGTTACTAAATTCCAGTAAAATAAAGTGGGAACGAATTGAACGGATGGTTATCGTTCTATTCGAGGAACAGAGGATGGTTTCTGCTTTTCCATTTCGCGATCCAAGGCGGTTTATCTCGCGGTGTCACACGAAATAATTAAAACTTGCATTCGGTGCACTTAATCAACTATTTGCTTTTATTCGATAACCTTTAAAGTATTACTGAAATCTTGATATAAAACGGATTCTGTCATAGATTCGCTATCTTTTAATCAGATTGATTTTTATGACAATTTAAATTGACGTTTTCATTTAATTTAAAATGATTAGATTAACTTTACTCCAAATTTACATTTATGAATACATTATTCTTTAATTTATTATAATTTATAAAAATCTGATGTGGGCAGAACAAAACCTCTCGCCATATCTAGACTTATAAACATTAATGTATACGTATAATCCAGTGCCCATTTAAAATTATACAAACAAAAATATAAAATATTCAAACACAGTAATTAATATCACCTGAATCAAAATATTCATGCACAGGAATTGTGTTGTGTTGAAACCATTCTCCGTTCGGGTACTACATTAATATTATTACTTATGACTTATATGCCAACGTGTTACCCGTCTCACCTGTCAATATTTTTTGGGCAAAAACAAAAATCAACCGATCATGCAATACAAGATTTCAACGTTTTATTTGATAAATTTATTTTTAAAATTTTACTACAGACTGTAGTACGAACAAATCAGGTACCTATACATTTTCTAGTTTAACTGCACAAAAAAGATCCTCTGTCGTACTCTCAACGATTAGTATTTGTGAGTTTCCAAGGCTGGTAACTGCACACGATAAAGTACCGATTACAATCATCAGTATTTGTAAGCCATCAAAGCTAGTATCCTAATACGACAAAATTTATAAATATTAGTGATGAAACATTTACGATCAAGATGAATCGAATTACAGATTATCGTGCTTTAGCTATTAATCTTAATCGGTGATTATCTTACAAGATTATTACGATTTAAATCAAAAAGAGAAGTTGATTAAAAGTTTGTTGTATTTGATATCTAGTTTAAATATTCAACTTTCGTAGATATGATGATAATGAAGATACACTGCTCAAAAACAAAATCGAGCCACTTGGCCGAACCAAAAAATGCCTGTTTTTAAAATGTGGGGCATTTATTTTAGGGACGTGTTAACCAAAATCTGGAAATTCCCTCTAGAGATACATTCCTCCTCTACGTTCTACAAAAATCCCGAAGAGATTCGCTTCCCCCGACCCCCTGAAAAATCGCTTGATGTGATGTTATGTTTGAGCAATGAAAAATCTCAAAGTTTGAAGGCTTGTAGCTCCAAAAAATCCTGGCTTAAGGGGGTTGTTCGACTCGATTGTCACAAAGCCCTATCAATTTCCTTTTCAGAGCTGAAAATTTCGTCCTTATTGGTGAAGAATTGAGTGAGTTTTTTGAGGCTTTTTTTCGAAAAATAATCGGATACGATGCGTGTATGAGTGTGCATGTGTGTGTACATGTGTGTGCATGTGCATTCGTGCATTTGCACTTATCTAGCCATTTAATTTGAGGTATCAAATTCGATATGACACTATCATGTTCGATCCCCATTTTTCCTTTGAAACGCGATAACTCACTCAATTCTTCACCAATAAGGACGAAATTTTCAGCTCTGAAAAGGAAATTGATAGGGCTTTGTGACAATCGAGTCGAACAACCCCCTTAAGATAGGATTTTTTGGAGCTACAAGTCTTCAAACTTTGAGATTTTTCATTGCTCAAACATGACATCACATAAAGCGATTTTTCAGGGGGTCGGGGGGAGCGCATCACTTCGGAATTTTTGGAGAACGTAGAGGAGGAATGTATCTCCAGAGAGAATTTCCAGATTTTGGTTAACACGTCCCTAAAAGAAATGCCCCACATTTTAAAAACAGGCATTTTTTTGGTTCGGCCAAGTTGCTCGATTTTGTTTTTGAGTAGTGTATATTACAATATTTCTGTTGATTACTAATAAAAATCAGTTAATCGTAGAAAAAATGTTGTGTATTCTGGCTGGAAGCATTTTTGAAAACATGAACTAGTTAGTGCTGTAATCTCTAGCCTCAATCTGCAAAAGGCTACTTTCAGCCCTTGGCATACAAATAACTATTTGTCCATTATACTTAGTTTTCCATTCCCTTAAATTCGCGAATATCACCATTAGCTCCCTGGGAATTATTTCCGGCACTACCCTTCTAATCCTAGTTTTCGACACGAATTCATCCTAATACATCCGGTTGTATTTGCGCGCAAAGTAGTTCCAACACTCCCCACATGGCGCCTTTAGCAGAGCATTTGGCTTTCAGTTTCGCATTTCCGTTCCTGAACTTGCTAATCAATGGGTTTAGGATCGCGAGTATTGTTGTTGAATTTTAGGGTCGGTTTACACTTTGCTTAGTTAGACTGGAACAGTGGCTTAGTTGTGGACGCAACATATGTGTTTGTTTCAAATATTGTGGTCTGGAAATGTTTTGGTTGCATTAGGATTGGGAGATTTTAGTTAAACTAAAATTGGGAAGGAAATCCAATCAAAGTCGCTGCATTAAAACATCCTTGTAAAGTTCGGTTCAATTTCATATCCCTGACTTTATAAGCCTATCTTTAAACGCAACAATAGCTTAAACCACTTATGGCAGTATAAATTGCAAAGGTATAGGCATCTTAGTCTCGCCTTAGGTGTGAAATTGCTTGCACCTTCTCAGTAGAAAGCAGTTTGCCTGATAGTTATTCATGCTGAAAAATTATAGGTTATGGAGAGCGTTGCAAGACCATTATGTACATTTACAAAAATGGTGAGTTTTACAATGCAACGCGAAGAAATAATATAGAAGCAATGTCGAGCAGTTACTTGTTCTGTCATCGACAGGTGACAGGTGGCATGACAATAATAGACTTGTTTAGTGTGACGTCACTTTCTGGTTCCAAACAAGAAAATGGCCACTCGTTGCTAAGGTAGTTGCTATGCTAGTCGATAAAACAGTTTGGTTTGACAATCAAAAATCATTTATAAAATAATTTATTATGGAACTAAACTTTATTACGTGTTTTTAAGCTACTTTAATACAATTAAATCTCAAAATAAATTAAAAACACAGTTATTGTCAAACGGCAAACATCAAACCAGCCTGTTTTACCGACTTGCATAGCAACGGTCTTAGCAATGAACGGCCAATTTCTTCTTTGGAACCAGTGTGACGTAACCACTATTGTCTATTGGCTTCGGACTGGATGTTAACATTATTTTATAACAATTTTTGCAAAGTAATACTGTTCATAACAACAACAAGCAATACTTGTTCCTTTATTTTTACAATATTGTACAAATTCCTATTTGTAATTTCAGCGTTTGGAAGAAAATATCCAAATGAATTTAATATCTTGTTTTGAGGTCTAACATTCATTTTATAACTTAGGATACTTAACTCTGAAACATCCTGTATAACTACAGGATAACCGAGACCTAAACCTAAACAGTGGATTTTAGTAAAATTACTAAATCAATCCAAATTCTTCTACTTTCATTTTTGTAAAAAGCTCAACAAACTGAAATATATTTAAACTTCGTTCCGAATCTGAGTAATAAATTTTTCACAGGCTGGTACGAGGCAATTCCGAAATAATTATTGAGGCATCAAGCAGATGATTTATTTCTTATTTATAAACACATTAATCATGGAGCTGATTGGATATTTATCTCGTACTTCGTACACCTTACACGAATTTTAAATAACTTTAACAGGCACGGATTCCCATTAAGAACGTGCTGAAGTCATTTATGTGCAAAAAATGTTCGAGCGTTAAACTTTGATAAATTTTGCGAAACATTCTTTTGATGCTGGAGTGAAGCTACCGGGCTTTCATAATTATGTCTTATTATAAGTTTTTCCTGCTTATCGAAAGCGCACACAATTTTTATTCCGCTGTGTTCATGTGTGAACAGGGCTTAAGGGACACGCTAATGTTGTGCGCAGATTTTAAATTTACTTAACTTATTCCGTAGTTAATTTTGAGAGTAATTGGATGTGATTTTGCTTTTGTACGTACGAAGTTTGCTAACTGAATGATTGTTAAGGCCGGAATGTAGCTGTCTACGATTTCGTCGAGAAAAAGGAGAGATATATACTTACAGATTTAGTGTGTTGAAGTATTAGATTGTTGAAGTATTAGATTCAATATTTTACAAACCGTAGAGCACTGATTTCCTCTTTTCATACAGCTACATTCCCGCCTTAACGAATGTATTATTTGATTGGTACATGAATTTTTGTAATATGTTACTAAACCTGAATTAGGTTTATGTGTAAACCGAAACGTCGGTTATGTTATATTAAGTTGTATGACTGATATTTCGAGTAATTTTTCAACCTTACTTTTTTATTGACTTAAATTGTCTCTTGGCAATAGGGGAGATTCAGTCAAAACTGCTCTTTTATCTATTCCTCTCTCGCGAGCTCTTGTTACAACCACTAGCCGGTGTTCGATAGCTATGTGGTTGCCAAGTTAATTGTATCCCAACTTGGAAGGTGACAACAGTAGATACCGATCAAAATCAAGCCACGGAAATGTTATACCTGGGTTGGAGAAAAGCACTCTACCACTGTTATATCAATCCAGGTAAGTACTGTACTAAATAAAAGGAATTATGCAATAATCTTTTATATTCTTAATATAAAAAACCGATTATGGAATCTAAAATATTTACAATCACAATACTATAGTTATTTGTGCATCAACACTCGTAATGCACACATAATTTTATCTACGGTTAAAATTATTTGTTATAATAATAATAGTATTCAGTTAGTTCAATCTGCGTTCAATCCATTTATGTTTTAATCGTATCCACGACGATACCAATAATATCGAAATAAATAAATAAACAAATTTGTTTGATTCTGTCATTTTATTTTATTTTATGTAATCAAAAACTAATTTATTGCGCGTTGTTACAGGAGACGCGCAATAAAATGTTTTTTTGCTTGGTCCTTTGTAACAATCAACTTTACGTTGACAATTGAAAGCATAAATACAAACTTTTCATAGTAGTCGTAGTTAAAATATTTTATTTTGATGGTAACCATTCAACAGAATTAGCTCCTAATTATAGAATGTTGGTGGAATATAGAGTATGTTTATAGAGAAATTCTGATGTTTGAAGTTATGCTCAAAATTACTCACTTACTGTTTCCGGATGATTTTTGATATCTGCGGATATATTTCATATCCAAGTTCCATCAAAACTGCAACGTAAAAGAGCAAATAATTCGTATTCATCAAAACTTTGAATATCGAAATCAGAAACTAGCGATAGCGTCTAATTAAAAACTTGGTTTTGTCAACTCTTCCAACTCGCTGAAAGCTGAAACCTTCCGGACAAACTGAAACTTATTCAGCGGGTTTTCATCAAACCTGCACGTGAACGGATAGTTCTGGGTTATAGATTAAGTGGTTGCGAGCGCGCGAGTGGGAAAAGTTAAATCCCGGGGGGAGGAACTTATTTTCCAGCGGAACAGTTGTCCGCAAGGATCGAGTTGAGATCTCGTTTCTCGCTTTCTCGTCCGTGTCGCGTTCGGCCAATGCTTTCCTCATTCCTTGTTACAAGGAACGGAATCTGTAATGTGAGGGCAGCACCAGTGATAGAGCTAACCAGTTGAATCGTTTCACTGTTAGTTTAATTTGAACGCAAAGAAAATGAGATTTGTGGGAGGGGAGAATAGTTGACGGTCATGTATTATTTTAAATTTACGTCACTCGGGAGAGGAAAGCAGTATTTTCCTCTTGCTGAGGGAGGGAAGCGAGTTTTCCCTCCCACGCGGAAGGAAAGCAAGTGCGTTCCTCCCGAGCGGGAGGTAAACACTGTCTTGCTCCCTAGAGAGGAAAACACTGTTTTCTTCCCGCTACTGGCGTGTTTTCCTCCCGCTTGCGAGAAAGGTGATTTCGAGACTTTATAAATTAAAAATTGAAGAAAAATTCAAATAAAATTTTTTTAAATTAAAAATTATTATATAAATCTTTTATTTCTGAACAATGAACTGCATGTTCGGATAGTTCGTAATAAATTGTAATATTCATAGAGCTGGTGGTCTGAATGTTGTCTGCCTGATATCCAACCCTCGCGACGTAAAATATTGTGTGTCCCACGGGAGGGAAGGCTATTCCTCCCTTGGGCGGAGCCGACGCCCTCGCTCGGGCCGCCGCTTTGCCCGCGGGTGTAATAGAAATTACTCCCTTGGGCGAAGCCGGTGCCCTCGGTCGGATTCACCTTCGACTCGGGTCGCCGCTTCGCCCGCGGGAGTAATAGCACGCTTCCCTCCCTAGGTGTACAAAATACTATTACCACATGCTTTTGCCCCAATTTACCATTCTGTAATGGGGGTTTCCACGATTTTTTGGTTTATTTATATGTTAATCTATACCCGTGACTAAAAACGACCAAAGCCACGACTTGTCGAGGTGTGTTTAAATTGATATTTAGCCCCATGGAAACCAGTTCGTTAAATGATGTTTTATTACCAGAAGTAGGAATTTTTTGTCAAAAATATTAAGAGATTATTACGTAAGATAATTTGAGGTTGCAGAGTATTTCAGATTTCAATCCAGAAGTGAAAGGGTCAGCTCTAAAAACAAAGAAGCCTCGTAATAAATCTGTTTACAATCTACCTTCTAGTGCCCTACATATACAAGGCAGCATCCTATTTATAACAATGTTACGTAGAACGTGCAACGTAGTAACACAATATTTGTACCACATAAACATAGATGAATCCTGTCATGTTGCGATATTCCTCCTTTGATATTTAGAACATGCGTAGCTCGTAGCAGAACATTGAATTAATGATTAGATATTGTGCTGAGCTGAGAATACAGTGCGTCTACGGTTTTCATATATTTAAACTATGTGTGTTTTTTATATAATAAGAAAGGTATTGCCATATTTAAATGTGGCCTATTTATTTTCGTTTGATATAGGTAGGTATTTAAAATAGTGCTCATATAACAACATATTGATTTATACTTAATTTAGAAGACTCCAAGTAACTGAATTTCTTTCTATTTCTAATATGTATTCTAATTTATGTATGATTTTAATTTATTCAGTCCATTGAATTTGACTTCAAAAATATCCAAATTTGGATATGCATTTCAATATTATAATTCATGTACCATGTGGTACATATTTGACTAATTTAATTGGTTGAAATAGGGTAGTAACAGGCTATCAAATCGATGATATTTTTCATCACTGCATGTTACATGTCAACTGTTTATTAGTTTCCTACTGTCAATTTCTCAATCAGATATTGTTGTTTGTCAAAATTAGACTTAATATGAATGAACCGGGATGTAGGTAATGCAGAAATGCCTCTTACTACCCTATTTCAGCCAATCAAATTAATCAGATAGGTATGTACCACGTGATACATTAATAATTATATTCTCCAAATGTAACTTGGGCTATGAGTATTCATCTGTCTAACTTATGCTATCACCAATGATAATCATATCAGAGCACTCCCGATAATATCATTAATATCCAAATTTTTAAAATAATATAATATTGTGATATCGTCAACCGCGGTTTTATTTGGTGCAATGAAACCTCATTGGCTGTGAAACATAAAGCGTAGGTAGGCAAAGGCTGTAAATTTCATCTGTAGCGCTAATAATTTACCCGTTATGCCCGCAATTGCAGCCAAAGAATTACAATTCACCATTTATAATTCCAACTGGCGCAAAACTGCGTTATTCCATTAGCGGCGGTCGTTACGGAGATAACGAAGGAAAAAATTGAAGATTACTTGAAATTGTTGTTGTTTGCGCTGGTCGGGTAATGATATCTGAATGGAAATTGCAGCATTGGCGCCATTGGCGGCCACAGAGGGTGTCTTCCACATTCGACTGTCCGCCCATATCCGAACCACAAAATTCCTAGCCTTTTCAAAATTCATAGTTACCTGGCGCCCAAGAAGAGGACAAGCAAGTGGCAAGGCCTTTGACGACTTACATTATGAATCTTGTAGTGTATTATATAATTGTTATGATGCTGTAATGTATTAGATATTGTATTGGTAAACAAATTATATTAAAGAAGTGTTTTTATGTTCAAGGAGAAATTATTTGAGTTCAGTTTGTTAATCTGTGTAGACGTTCACAAAACAATTAAGTTAATAGTTCAAATACGTATCCGTGTCTTATTGAATAAACCTACGACTACGAACAATACAGATCTTATAAAAAATGTTAGGTACCATACCCACATGACATGAATTATCCATGCCCATGGGATGTTTAGACATAACTTATTTTTTTACTTTAAGTGATTTTACGTAAGTCTATCCTAGCCACATCTTTTGTACGATCAAAAATTACACGATACAAACATCTCAAAGAATTACATAGGATACATAAATAGGATATTATTACCAAACTATTAACATTAGGATGTTACATACAGATTGGCGTGCTTAAGACCATCCACCCTTAAGGCGGGCCACCTCCAATCAACAACCATCTCAGGGTTTGTAGGTGTACAGGAGGAAGTACCTAGCAAGTAAGCCATCATACAAGTGTTCCCCCATTTCTAAAAGAACATGCCCATGTCTGCTTTGTATTGTCTGAGACAAAAATATTACATCCGACAACCGGTGCATTGTGTCATCAATTTAGACACGTTAAATTTTCTTTTACATAGGAGTGTACTACGTCTCATAGAGGTGGAGCTTATATTAGTTAAGGAGTCTCTGTTGTATTTGAGGGTGATAATTTAATAAAATATGATTTTCGTAATCCTATCAAAATTATGGTAAATATTGAGATAATTGTACCTACTAACTTAATAATTTGTTAGAAAATAATTGCTTGAATATTAATAGGAAACAGCGGTATTTTGAAGTACGGATCAGGTCGGAAAGATGAATCTGCACTGCACCGTACAGAGGGCTTCCTAGCAGTCTTTAGCTTCCTGTTGCAGGTATAATGACGTGTTTTGCACATGAATGCCCACTAGATCTCCGGATTTACCACTTGGATTTACTGGTCACAAAGGCGGTGGCGGTGTAACAATAGACGTAATAGATTTTTAAATGCAGCGAGGGTTGAAAGTTCAAGCTTTATGAACACATTTTTCATTGCTGATATTTATTCTTTTTAAGGGATATGTGTCCAACGCTTAAAAAAGATGCACATATTTATCTGAGTTGAATAAGTTGGTTCATAATTTTTTTTATTGCTTGCGGAGGAGAAGTAAGATTTCCATAGAGAGGAAAGTAATCAGTGTTACCACCAGTTTTATTTTCCGATGAATTTTTATTTTACATTTAAGTTTCTACATTATTTATATTTATTTACAGAAAATTTATTAATAACTCCAAATAAAAGTATTAATTTTTAAAATGATAGAATACCGCCGTTCTTCTTTAAAATGAAATTAAAATTTTTCCAAAGGATACTTGGAAATGAATCATACTGGAGTTGTTCTATGAGGTCAAAATCATTTAAATTTTGTGTAGAAATAAATTTCATATGATCATTAACAACAAAGATACTGGAATTTCAAAAAAGCAGAATATTAGTTGCACTTTATTTTATTGTTAAATACTACCAGATTCAGCAAATTGTATTTAAAATTAACTGTCGGTACCCATAGATAATTATATTTTCTTTTATTTTTTATTGCAAAAATTGTCATAAATAAATAATCTTAATGTTAATTTAAGGAAAACTATATATACTACTTCCTATTTGCGGATTTCAACCAAAATCTTTTCCAGTGTTAAGATCCTTATTAAAAACTTAAATATGAAATTTGGTTATAAACGGTATGATACTTTTTAAGTTATTGTGAACGAAAAATCGTCAGTCCATACGTTCCATACATACGTTCCATACACACAGACATCATCGTAAAAATATTAAATATAAAATATTAAGACGTTATTATTATCCACCAAAAACATACTCGAAAATTTTGACCCATTACAATACCTATGTTGTTAAATATGAGGCGAGAGGTAAAAATCAAATTGTTTACAGCATTAAAATCTTGCCTTGACTATAATGTAGACAACGAGTTGCAAATTGCCTCACAATATTCCAATTTAGCGAAAATTCTCAGCAAGTTAATAGCTAATAGTTTCTTCTCCATCACGGATACGGGAATATATTTCACACAACGATGACGAACTTATAAAAAATTCATTCGTGTAAAATAATTTATGAAAATTTAGGCACATAAATTACAGTTTTTTAACGTGAAGAGATAATGAATAATATATCGCAAGAACTAATTTAAATATTATCCGCACAGATTTTATAATTAATTTTGATAACAGATGAATAAACTTGATTTATTAGCTTAGACGAATTGCGGAGTGAGATAGATGACCCTGTTCATCAAAAGACAATTCTAGATTAAATTGGAGTTCCACCGCACCCTTATGCATTCATTCCATAAAGACTATAATCGTGTAAATTTATTACAAATTTTACGAAAGTTACAGCACGGTTTAACGAGAAATTTGTTGAGAGAGCATCATTTTATGAGTTAGTCTGAGACTATAAAATGACATGTTTCCGCCGATTTTGATACGGAAACTGAAAAATTTTTGCCGCATAAAATTCTTCATCTTTTATTAATGCACAATGTTTCATTCAAGCAGCTACAGAAATTATTGCAGTACAACATATTTTACTGTTTTCTGGATACACAACATTGCAACATTTTGTAGCAATTCATTTTAAAGGTTAGGGTCGTATAAATAACATACATTTATTTAATGTATTTGGGTCCTTTATAAGTAATTCCTTTTACATTTTATTGTCGTGTTTAAAAATGGATGAGCAGTTTACTGCTTTCAGATAATCAATAAATTTTAAAAGAATGTAGGACGTTTTCGTAAAAATAAATAATGCTTTGCGCAACTGTTAAAAACAGTTCACATTGACGTTCGCAATTCAGGCCTCGAAGTATAAAATTTGTATATTTATTTATTTATTTGGTTCACCAACAATAACAGGTTAACGCGAATTAATATAAATTAGTAGTAATATGGCGCCTATAGTCAGACGTCCATATTACTACTTAAATTACATATAATAAGATAGATAAATACATATAAATATCAAATCAAATAATAGAATCAGGTTCTACTGATTGGCATATAAATTAATATAATATTAATATACATAATATATTACAAAATACTTTATGAAGATTATTGTGGATTGAAATAAACTAGAACATTATGTTTAAATTGAAGAAAATTTAAAAAGAAAATATCAATATTTCAAAATTTGTTTTAAAATTTGGAAAGAAACAGAAATCAGTTTGTGATTTAAAATTTTATGTAATATTAACATAGTATTCGACGATTTTGTAAGGAATGCAGTTTAAGGTTTATAAGAGCAGACTCATAGGTATTATAATTTAAGCTCAATTTTTTTACAAAGAACAGTTACATCTAATAAAAATATTCCGCGGACTGAATTATTAATGTCAAATAGTTTTGACAGTTGTCAAAGAAACAATGTTTTATATTATATACATTACAGTTGCACAAATAATATTTTCGAATAATTTTTGTTTTACTTAATATCTTTAAAAATACAGAAGTTATTATAGAAATACTGGAGACATGTTTACAGTATTTTTCAACTTCAAAATTACATTGCATAGCTAGAATGCGGCAAAGTACAAGTTTCAGTATTAGTTTGGGGAGCCGAAGTAGTGAGGAAGAGAGGGAAATAGAAAAAAGTAATATCGAAATTATTTTAGCAATTGGAAAAAAATGTAGACGAGCCCCTTAAGTATTAGCTAAAAATTAAATTGTAAACTTCACTAAATGAGAGCTGTCAAACTAACTAATTTTTCTATAAAACGATTTGCTTGATTACAAAAATTTTAAAAAATTCGTGTTAATTTGTTTTTTTATGAAACTTTGTTTTACGAGTTATTTCTAATTTGTTTTTGGTGAAACTAATTTTGAAAACTGCGAAATACAAATAAATTTATAATTAACTATCGACCTCAAGTATATAAAATAAAAAGTTAGGAACGTATTGCTGATTGGAATAAAACGTAACAGTTTCGTAAACTACATCCATTTACAACTCAGCGTCTCCAGTCCGCCATCTTGTCCAAGGTCTGTGAGAACTGCAAATCATATTGAAATCTAGGGCAACTGTTCGCATTTTCGTCCAAGTTAAAGAAGTAGTAAAAGCGTTTGATATCAGCGCTTCCAATAATTTATTTTAATGCGAAGCGTTAGAATTCATCCCGAGATAAAAACCCAAAGCACCAGCGAGAACAAAAAATACATTTTAGTAAAATGGATTTCTATTGTACGAGAAAAAGATCGAAGCAGTCCTATTGCTGGTGTATTCAATAGACAACTGTGTTGCACATGGGAGGAAAACGTTGTACTTTTGTGAGATTGGTTTTATCTGATTTCGGCGATCTCGGCAAGTAAAGAAATCAGGTGAGCTATTCGAACAATGACATTTCGAGATGATCTGACGCACGGAATTTGGACCGATACAAACTTGTTAACCTTTATGCTGAAACGTTTCCTGAAAGCGATTTCAATTACTGAAAGTTCTGAAATCACATTCAGTAAAATTGTTAAGCACGCATTTTAGCAAGACGTTCATTTTGAACCATATACAGTTTCATTTCGTTTTCATGGACTAAATTACTTGTCGTTGTGATTAATTTAGTCCCAATTGAATTCGTTTATTAATAAAGAAATAAAATAAAAACTTTAAATGTCAAATAATGCTCTAAATAATATTTAATAATTTTATTTGTACCTATGCAGTTTTTGACCAAAGTCTACAGTTATTTAACTAACTATAGTGAGGTTATGAAGGCGATTAATAATTGGGACATTTAATTTTCAAGATTAAAGCTAAAGTCAGACCTGCTCATGCTCAATTATAAGTATAAGTGGCAAATTTAACCAACCAGTGCTCAACGTTCGCACTTATAATTGAAATTGGAATTTTGTGGAAGCGCTGGTTAGTTAACTTAGCACTTGTACTTATAATTGGCTAGGTCTGAATCTAGCTTTAGTTACAATATTTTCTTGTTGGTCATACCTTTTAAATTTGCAGAAAAATTTATTTTACTATTCCAGGAAAAATAAATTAGGTTAGTAACGATTGATATTGCTGAACATTAATGTTACGAGAACATTATTTAACTAGATCACTATCAAAACCATTTCGTTTTATTTTGTTTAGTATTTTTCTACAACTTAGCGCTAGTAAATATACCAGGTGTAGCTTTTTTTTCTGATCTATAAGAAAAACAAAGTTAAAATTTTAATTTAATTTTCAGTTTTTATCTATTGATTCTAGAGCTAAAAGATGTTCAGAAAAAAAACGGCCCTTATTTATTAATATAAAACGTTCCTGTCACGAGATAAACGTAAATTTAATTTGCCATATTTGAGTTGTTTACAGAGTGCCATGAGAAATAAAACGAATTAGTAAGATACAAAAAAATCCTTCAATTAATACAATGAAATGTACCTTAGAAAGAAAAAGAAGTAAAAGAAAATAATTATTAATTTCTTTTCTTATGGTCCAATAAATCAATTAAAACAACAATTTTAAATTTGTCAACTGTCACAGTGACGGAATAAACATTTTTGTTTTGTTAAATTTTACATGGCACTCTGAAACCAGCCTAAATTGCTAATTTACTATATTATGTGAGTGGTTTAATGCATTCAAAAAAATCGTTGATTTATAGAAATCATGCATTAATAGGGGTCATTAATGAATGATACTCATTAAAGAAATAAAAGTTATGTTCTAATCTTGCCCAATTTCAAATAAAGCTCTAAATAAATACTAGGTACCTACTTATAACATAAAGTTTGTTATTATATTAAATTTGAGGCTCAATCATAGAGTTGGGTTCCAATTCGAATAATTTTTTTAATACTTTTTTAGATATCAATAAATGTAAATACTATAGAAAATAAGAAAGATATGCCATGTATCAAAGTTAAAATTATGCATATTTTGTCTAGTTACTTTCTTGCTAATAATTTCTATAAAATGTTATCCAAATCTTTAAAATTATGTGGTTAAATTGAACAAAGTATACAGATTGTGCCGTTAAATTATAAAGCTTGATATAAAATTATTACTAACAAAAGAGCCAAGTGATTGACAATTTCCAAAGTAATTAAATTACTTTTTCTACCTACTTTGTAAAATAAATTGCAACAAATTGAAACTGGTGTTCTTTATTTTCTGAACTATTTTACTATCTTTGTTTCGCGAGCTTTCACGGCGAACAAAACTAAAAAAAATGAAGTAAAAAGGAGAAAAAGAGTTTATTCCTGGTAGAAAATTCTGCATTGTGTTAGCAGGGATTAAAATCGCTATAGCGCGAACGTATGTGATTTAAACCACTTGCTCTTATTGCTTCATACACTGCAAAATGTTGTATTTCATTAGAACATTGTATTAGTCTGATTATGCTATCATTTTATTTTTACACGCGAAACTTTTTGCTGTACGTTGTAAATGAATCTATTATTGTTATTACAATGATCACAAAACAGTTGAAAAATGCCTCAGTTACTGTGTACTACAAAATATGAATAATACGGCTTTGATGCTCCACAAATTAAAATTACAGGGAATTTAAATTAAAGCTACTGGAAAAATAAATAAAAATATGATATTACGTTTCTGGCAAAGAGCGAAGTACATACTCATAAAATGTTATAATGTTTAACATCAACAACTTTGTAAATAAAAAATGTAATCTACAGGAAAGTATTTAATTGTACTGCTTTTAAATTCTTCTACAGTTTCATTGAAGGGAAGAGCTGAGTATTTAAAATTTTAATAAAATGTAAAGGTTAAAATTATATATCGGTCTGGCAAAAGTAGATGCCTACATAAAATTTCCACATAACATTAGGTACAAAATCTCATTTTCAGTACCATGCAAATAGCGTATTTCAAGCACTACTATAAGTATTGTTGCCTTCATCATGTTAGCTGTTAATATTTTGTATACGTAGATTATAATATAAATCGTTCACATATTTCATCATGACATGAATAAGGTTACTGGGATCTTTGCTTTAAATAAATACAAACAGTTTGTTTCTTACTTGAGGTATCAGCTTTTCTATTCTACCAGAGTTCCTGAGCCTTGAAGCTTAACCTGCAGTAGCATTTCAGCTTAAATGATACTGAATTTCTGAAAATTACGAACTGAAATTGTGCAGGAAGACTTGTGTTAAACTATGTTCTTCATCAAGTAAACAAATAAATTTTGCATGTCCGATATATTTCAGGTTAATCTTTATAAACAAATTTGATAGCTTATTTCTACAAAACGTACCTTAACTACACGTTTCAGTAATCTTTTGAACACTATACACTTTTATTTATTCTTTCTCAGTATCGTTTTCTCCACATTTCTTGCACCATGTGACTCAAGATTCAATATCAATAACCTCAAATTAATACCACATAAACATTTAATTGTTGAATAATAAATATTGATAAACATAAAACTATTTTATATGTATTTAAACTAAATTATGTTGAAATATGGTAAACACAAAGTATAAATAAATATAATTCGTAAAATAATTATTATTTTTATTAAAATTTATTGTAAGTTTTTTATTGTATCAATAGATGTCGGTTGGGTATTGCATATCTATTTAAACGCACAATTCCTTGACTATGGATTACGCTAGATTTAACATGATTCTATACGTGTTTTTTGGAGTTTTAGCTGAAAATGCATATAATCTAAGATTTGTGATCATTATTTGATCTACACGAAAAATTAGTTATAAAATTCTCGATTGAGAGCGCCACTAGCTAGACATTATTACTGTTTCTTACATTGGATTAATCGAATTATAATTCGTTCGGTTTGGTTTTGTCCGAATTACGAGATCTCTCAATTGTCGGGCATCTGATGAACTGCTTACCCGTACGAATAATATAATAAAATTGTCAAATTTATTATTTAAAGTTTGAAATTTTTTATAATAGTACCTAGTATATTTTTAGTAAATAATATCATACTTATTTATACAATTTTAATTATATTTTAAGAGTAAAATACTAGGTCGTTTTTTTATTACGAGTGCGTGGATTATAATCTTTTGAGGTGGTAGCCGAAAAAAATAACCACGTGAATAATAGAAATTATATTTACATCCGAGATATGTAAATAGGTACCTAGCTATATTTTTTTGAAATCGAAAAATTATATTAAATTTGCATAAATTGCAAAATGTCAGCACAAAACTAGTGATGATTACAGGTTGTTGTAGAATGGAACGTTAAACAGGACGATAAGTAATTTACTTACCTTTTACTGAACGGTAAACAAATTTTATTTCAGCATTACCAATAAAGAAATTAATATTTACGTATTTTCAAATAAATTTTGCTTACTTCAATCATGCAAAATAGTATATTAAGTATCAAGGGCGGTATGTGCAGTTTACCGGCCCGTGATTCTTATAATATTTTTTGCCTGATCGATACAATAAAAATAAATTTGAAAACAGTGTTTATTTTTGGTTATGTAGGTTTAGTTTGCATTTTGATGCTGTTGCCTTGGTTTCTGTTGTTGTTTAATGCTTACCGCTTTCTTCATGAGTTCTTACCGCCTTCTAATTTTTAAACAAAACCTACTACTTGAAAACAGAACCAGTAAACGCTAAAATGACCGATCGAGCAAAAAATGATATACCTAAGCATCACGAACGTTGGAATTTGCGATGTCAGACAAAATCCATCGGTAAACTGTCCTTACCGTTCTTGATACTAAATATAGTATAAAATAATATTTTGGCAGAAAAAATTAGCCTCTTTCGGTAAATAATTAAATTATTTTATATTCGTATAAGTTTGTATGCAAAAAATAGATAATGATTAAGTTGCGTGCCGAAAATTTAAATATTTATAAACCTCTATTATATAATTTCAACCCGCACCCAATTTTAATTCTTCCGTAATCGCGCCAGTCCGCATTCCACATAAACGTTACAATTCAGTTAAAAAGTTTTCTATGGAGCGAATTGAGGTTAACTACCTGAGCAATCGTATTAATTTTAAAATGTTCAGTGGGGCGCGTATGAAAGATTGGAAAGTTTACGTCCAGAAGCGCAGCTATCGGCTTTCTGTCGAACTACTAACAGAACTGAAACTGGAAATAACAACATGTAGTGTGAGAAGTTCTGCTGCAATAAATTTTGCAATGTGCAGGACTAACTTTCCAATGTTACTTGCGAATTTTCGAATAGTTGTCGGTGATTTATTGAGCGGAGAACTGTGTATGGAATAAGTAATAATTATTTTTATAAACAGGATACAGGAAACGAAAACTCCAAACATTTTCGAATTTTGATGCTGAGAGCATAATAACATAGTAGTAATAGATGAATAAATTTTTTAAATAATAATCAGCACAGAACAATAACTTACTACTTACATTACATAAATTGAAATTTCTCATGTAGGTAAGTTATTGTACTGTACTGATTATTATAAAAAAATTTAATTGTTATTCCATAATTGTAGCTCCTGATGACGTAGTTTTTATTTGTTGATTTTAATCAACTCGCGTTTGGAACGGAATACAATAAAGACTTCCGGTCTTAAACATATAAAAGAAAAAGCTTTTACATATTCTATACCAAAAACCGGAAGTCTTTATTGTATTCCGTTCCGAAACGCGAGTTGATTAAAAAATCAACCAATAAAAACTTACAAAAATGTCTTTGTTTCCCTTTGGTAAAATTTCTCAAAATTCAGCTTAACTAAGGACCTCAATTTTTTTATAAATAATGCTCCTTATAGTAGAATGTTTGAGAAATCTAATGCCGAAAACCGGAAGTCAATATCTGAATTTGTTAAGAATTGACAGCTAATTAAAAACAATAATTTTCAAAATATTGAAATATTTACATTATCTCTTGAAGAAAATGTTTAAGCCTAGACTGAACTAAGAGTGAATTTCAAAAAAAATATAAAGCATATAATAAAAGAATGTTCGAAAAATTGAATACAGAAAACCGGAAGTTATTATCTGAATCCATTCCGAAATAACAGCTGAATAAACACAAAAATTACTAAATTTTATTTAATTTTACTTTAAGAAAATTTCCAATTTGTGACTAATTGAGAGTCCAAAAAAATTATAAAAATAATGGGTATTATAGAAAATTGTAATATAAATCATATGCTGAAAACCGGATGGCGATATTTTTGTCCGTTAAAATATGGCAGTCCTTATTGTGTCAAGAGAAAATATTACCACTTGATTTAAATTACTGAAAATTTCCTAAACGCATTTTTATTTTTATTTTTCGAAAACAGGTTAACTGACATAAAAATCTCATGCATCATTTTTATAGAGAATTTTGTGCTCTATAACCTCATATAAATGTTTTTCTCGTAATGATAAGCTAAAGATGAGTTAAACTTAAAAAACCAGAAGTAGCGGTCATTTTTTCAAAATTTCAATGGCTTCCGGTGCGGTGTTAAAAAGCACATTTTTCTGTATTGGATTCCGTCGAGAAAGCTTTTGTTGCAGTTTGTCAGAAGTGAAATTATAAATTCCCTGGACTATTAAGTGAACAAGGGCATAAACATAAATATTAGCTCCATGATATGAATAGACACATCAAAAGTTAGTATTTACTTATTTATAATCTGTCATAACGTATGATAAAAAAGATTAAAAAATGGAGAAAGTTTGGTACGGCGGTTTATAAAAGGGCTTTAGCTCATATATTACGTCCTTGGTGGCCGTGATTATTGTTCCTGTATAGGGAAAAGCGATAACTCTTTTGGTAACGCCGAAAGGGCGGGCGTGAACGATAAATGTCCGGGATAGACAGTGGCCATGACGCGGAGATTCGGCAGCTTCCGCGTGGGTAAATAGACTTTTATAATCGCACTGCTTTACGGCTGATTTTTATCTCAACCCTTGAGGCTGCTCAATGTAAAATGCATGGTGATGTTACTATAAACAGAATTAGGGGTAAATGAAACTCTTAGAATTGTTGTGTTTTGATGTGTGATTGTAGCGCATTCAAGATAACCAACATAATTTAAAATGGAAGACGAATCGTTCCGTGTTTGTACTGGATTGCTACTGAATCATGGAATTACTTCAATGTACAGTGGCGTCGCTGGACTTTTAAATTGGGGGTCAGCAGGGACCAGGAAAAAATGTAGGGACACACATTTTAATAAATAAAATTATTTTACGATCTACCTACTAGTTCTCTCTTCAAAATTCAAATTGAAAATTAACATTCAACACTCAATTTTTAACAAAAAAATCTGAAAATACAAAAAAAATACCTAGAGTAAAGTGCCCTTTTGGCACGTACAATCACAACCAGAAATATGAGGTGATCAACTAGATGCACCATTCTACGACATAGGTACCGTTTTTGATTAATGCGAAAAATACAAAAAAATATTCCTTTGGCACAAACCATCGCACCCAAAAATAAAAGGTGCACATTTAGTTGTTATAACAGTCATAAATACCAAATTTAAACTTTCTACGTTTAACCCTATTTGAGTTATACACATACGTCCGTACATACAGACGTCACGACGAAACTAGTCATAATGGATTCAGGAAAAGTCAAAACGTATATTTCCGTCAAAATCTGAGAACTGAAATTTTTCGCGATTACAATACTTTCTTTTTATTCCGTACAAGTAAGTAAAAAGACATCAGCCTAATATTAGATTGCACTATCTATGAAATCATGAGGATGGTTTTGAATTTAATGACACAAAAATCCAGAAAACTAGATGCAAAAATTTATTCCGGAAGTCATCGTTAAAATTAACTTCCCACATGGATTCTTTGAGGATTCTTTCATGCTTCTGAATCTTAAAAAAAAGAAATTCACTGTTTGGAAGCTTTAAATGAATAATTATAAGTTCCTCTTTTCCAAGACTCATTGAAGATTCAATTAAGCAGCGTCCCTATTTGACAGGCAATTCTCACCAGGTTTGTCTTTCTCAAAATTTAGAAGCATCAAAGAACTCTAGTGTGAACAGGGCTTTATAGTTACATTTTTAATAAAAATTTAAGAAATTATCACTTATGAATCAACTCATCCAGACCCGGACAAAATTAATAATTTGTGATGTTAGGTAACTTAAATTGAATTTAAACTAAAGATGACTTTGATCACGGTCGAAAGTCGAGACGTGGTTGTAACCTTTTAAACAATTATATTAAATTATATATGCTATCCGAAAACCAGAAATTTAAATAAAATTGTTTCAAAATAATTTTATCTTTTCCGTTGCTTATCCCCTTAATAAATAATCTTTGTGATCTTCCGTGTCACGACACAAGACCAGAACTTGGGGAAATGAGAGGTCGCTTGATATAAATGAGGTTAGAGGCTGCAAGATGCTCTCCAGGCCCGGATTCGCGATAATCTCACTCTCATTGTTTCACTTCCCCGAGTGCCGACGCCGGTGCCGGCTTTTACCCTCTAGAGCTTTCATTGTGCTGTGTAAACGCGACTTTGCTCATGAAAATTGTTTTCAGGGAGTAATTGCCACACACAATTTTGGTTGTTATCTGATGAAATTTAATCGTATAAATAATACATTGTGAAATATGGCAATGTTACCAACTCAGGTTCGTATCCTGGTTAGGTACATTTCGGTTAAACAGCGCAACATTTTCAATTCTCCACTAAAAACAAACTAAGTTACAATAACAATATAATATTTATCTATCTACAGGCTGTATTATAACTTCCAGTAGGTACATTAGTACATTATGCACCAAGGGAGAAAACTCGATTTTGCTCCCGCGGGTGAATTGACAGCACAAGACTGAATCGAGGGCTGCCGAAGGCAGCCCGAGAATCAGTCGAGTGCTCTCAATTCACCCGAGAGAGCAAAAGCGTTCCTCCCGAAGTGCATACGGTAATTTTTGTCACGAGTGCACAGAACACGCGTTTTTGTTCCCTTGAGATATTTTGCTCCCTAGAAATATTTTGCTTCCTCTCGATTATTTTCGAGAAGCGTGTACTGGCATCATTTGGCCCCGTAGGGAACAATTGTAAATTCCTTTCCAAAAATATCAATAATTTTCAGGATATGAAGAAATCATCATCGACTGCTTGAAGTTACGAGAGAGGTAATGAGGTTGAAGGTTGAATAGAAGTGGAGTAATATGTGCAACAGACGAAATTTTTTTCATTCAAGGTCAAATACCTTGTAATTGAAAGCTAGCTTCTGTACACCTTCTTGTATATTTATGTACCTAACTTAAAATATAAAATATACATTATTGTTAAAATTACAAAATTGCAATTTGGCACCTAAAAGGTATTGGCCCCGTCGGAAATTGCCAACTTGCCGACCGAGCCAGACCGACTCTGATCCTAAAAGCATGGACTGATATTTATAATTTAAATTAAATTAATTACAGTAATATAATGAAAAGTACTTTAAAGAATCTCAATCTGTTTAGACGTTAATGAAATTTATTTTTATTAGTACCTAGGTAATTGTTTAAATCCAGAGGTAGTAAAAGTGGTCTGTGTAAGAAAACAGTCCCTAATTTTTCGAAATTCTAATCATTTCTTTCTTATTAGTAACCCTTAAGATATACCCGAAGTTATGAAACACCCTGTATATCGAAGACTTCGTAATATGCAATTTATTCTTAAATTATTAATAAATTGCTGTATTTGACTTTAAATTTATATACCATACCATAGTTCAATTATTAATATTATATTATTTTATTGTTTAAGAATTTATATCAATAGATTTTAATTTAGTCAGAAGTATTATTTCTGATTTGTATCGAAATTATTCCAATGTTTTGTTTCAAGTTTCAATACTGTGCACTCATTAATTTTTTACCTTTTCCATTTAAATGAACTGTTTTCCAAAGTAACAAATGGAAATGGCAAATAAAAGGTAAAAAGAGAACAAAATGTATTATGAACACTTTAGAATTTTATACGAGCATGGATCGTTGAATTGTAAATGTTTTTTATCTGTTTTGTCACCCATTTCATTTAAAACTAGCAATAAACGGTTCGTGCCAATTAATAACTTTTATATACCGACACATATATCACAAAATCCATTTAGATTTATTTTTCATTGATTCGCGTACCCCACTCTATGAATTTTTTGCTCAGTTAAAGTAGATATATCAAACTGTTCAACATTCAGGAATTTGTAAATTCAGCGAAAAAAATTCTTTTCATGTCGGGGCCGTATTTTATATAAAATCAACACACATATACGCTTTTCTAGTAAGTGACACGCATACATATTCTCGCATCGCCTTTTTCAAAAATTGATGTGGCAGAAACCTTCATTCACTCTGAATTTACAAGTTTTTCCCATTCATTTCCCATTCTTGACGTAGTCTTTTTCTCTTCCCTATACTATTCATCTTCTAGAAAAAAATCACAACAAAACAAAAGAGATACGAAGAACGTATCTTGTCAAGAAAAACTTTCAGATTTTTTGCAGCAAATTTTCTAGGATGTAATTTTGTCAATCCTGCAAATCTATT
Source organism: Agonum fuliginosum (assembly GCA_947534325.1). NCBI lineage: Eukaryota > Metazoa > Arthropoda > Insecta > Coleoptera > Carabidae > Agonum > Agonum fuliginosum. The sequence continues at coordinate 2,209,873 of OX384034.1, read as the reverse complement.
TGTTGTCAGAAAATTTCTATCGCATTAATTGTCAGAATTAATTGTTGTTGTTACCATCCCTAATATGGGATGAAAAAATAAAAATTATACAAAAATTTCCTATGTACACTAACAAAAGAACACAAGACTAAAGGTGGATTTATAACATGCACAGCGCATGGAAAATAATTAAGCACAACATAGCATTTGAATTGGTCATATGGAAATTAGTGTATCCATTTATAAGACGCACAGCGCATAGAAAATAATTTAGCACAGCACACGAATTATTTATTTACCATTTATTATTTATGTCAAAATATCTTGTCAGTTGTCAAGGTTAATTTTTGGTCAAACACGGTTTTGAATTATTTTGTTGTCTATTATTTTAAAGAAATATTTGCAAAATACACAAAACCTCCAAATCACATGTAAAAACAGCTGTCATAACCCGTCAACAATCTGTGTTTCTGTGCGATTTATAAAACCTCCGTAACGAAAATGCTGTGCGCTGTGCTGTGCTGTTGTGCTAAATTATTTTCTATGCGCTGTGCGCAGTTATAAATCCAGCTTAACAATCATTGAACGAGTTAGCTATAGCAATTGCACATACGGTAATAGTATATTTACATAGTGAGCACGGAAAGTGAGTGATATCGTGTGAGTGAGAATATTGACGCACGAGGCTTGCCGAGTTCGGAAATCTCACCAGAATTCGATAGACACTTTCTACAGAGTTATGTAGAAAGTACTGTTCATGCAGCCAGAGTTGGCCGAACCGGCAAGGGAGAGAAAGAATGTGTCTACGAGTATGTTCTACACAGACCTGATGCTACGTACTTGGTGGCCGTTGCCCCGCAAGTATGGGTGAACCACGGTTAATATGCTCAGCGAAGACGGCGTGGTTCTTAAGTGCATCTACTTTAAAACAGGGGCGCCAGTTGATATGCCTAAATTTGTTCAACCTTTGAGGTTGATCAACATACCGGACGGGAATAGAGTAACGCATAAATAAATTGCTAGCAAGTTGATCATAAACACAAAATCGTATATTGAAGATTAAGCAGAATGAAGGTAAGTATAAATATAATATAATGTGAATTGACTAGAGTTAAAGTTGTTTGAAATAAGTAAGGTTAATTTAAATTGGTTTGACAAATAAACGAATATAGCAAAGAGTAATATTTAACTGGGCACGATCGGGGATCAGATCGAACGATGAATTAAACTAAACAGAATTATTTAAATCGCGTAGCAGGTGCACAGGAAAGCTAACAATAATTCGCCAACTTATTATTCGCCTAAACTCAACTGAGCCAAGAGAAAAACCCAGCTGGATGGCTTCTACAATAAATTATTTCAAGGTAGCGAAGCAGATGGGAGTATGGTATTGTTTATTTTTGTATCTATGGGTAACTGTATCGAATCCATTACTTTCGTATATGGTCGTGGGAAAATTATATATCTATACCGATGTCGTACAGCATGTGAGACTACCACACCGAAGTTGAGTAATGGACTAATAGATATGCATCTTTTCTTTTAAATTCAGTTTCAAATTAGCCTCGTTTTGAGCAAACAAGTCCCGAAAGCTCGATCTGTTGACCGTCTTTCCATCCGTTCCAAGCCGAGTACATTTTAATATAAAATGATTAGTCGCCCGGTGCTGCGCTGGAAAAATGCGAAAATTCTCTCTTCCATTTGCTCCTTCTTTTCATATTGTAATAAATTTTCCGGTTGATGACATCGTAAATTCGTATCGCGGGCGGCGAACTGGCACAAGAATCATTTGAGTTGCGGGCGGAAATGGCCGCCGCCAACTATAAACTGATAACTTTGCTTCTTTAATTCGTCGTTCCAGCCTTAATAGTTCCAGAGATTGCTAGATGACGATTTCACGATGCCGCGCGGTGATGAACTTCTGCAGATACGATTGGTGGAATTGACAGCGTTTTATAGGGCAGTAGTTACAGCCTGATGAGTTTAAAATGGGTTCGGAATAAAATTTATCGAAGAATTAGGTCATTACTTACCAGTTATTATCTACATAATGTTTCAGGAATAAAAATGCTATCCATTGAAGTTTAAGACGATCCTCTTTCATGCCAGAACACTCTACAGCGTTTAATGTTTTGTTAAACATAATATTCTACAGATATGATTAAAGGAAAAAAGTATACAATCTACAAAATGGTCGAAGAGGTATTTTAAAATTTTGCTCTGAGATCGAAATATGGTGATTTGAATGTTGCTATTTTTTGCTATTTTTTACAAATTATTATCTTGTCTTTACATCTTAATCAGGAACATAACTAGGATTTTTTTCTAGGTAGATCAAGGGTGGACCAGTAAAAAATTAAGGTGGGTTATACTCTTTAGTGAAATTTTAGTTCTGAGTAATGGAGGATAATGCTGAGCGTAGCGAGGCGAAATTTTTTTTATAGCTAAAGCATATAAGTACACGTTTTCCTAAAAGTCCCGGGACGGAGCTATAAGTTTTGAACGAGTGAAGAAAAAAATTGATAATTTGAGAATCACTAAAGCTTTTGGGTCATTGCGAGACCGAAGAATGTCGACAATTTGAACATTTGTTATAAGAATTGTAATAAACCTGCAAAAAACATTAAAATTAATTTAAAAATATCGGGTTTTGGTTTATGAGGATGTTTTTCTTTTTTCATTACCTTTAAATAAATGTTCGATGGTCATCCCCTAAAAAAACTAAACTAAACTATCTTAGAATGTAGTTTTTAAGACTCTTTATAGTGATCCCCAAATTTAAAATAAATAATACAATAATTTATTGCATGTAGCAATATTGTAAACTAATCTAAAATCAACACAACTAAATAAATTGTTCGGTATAAATATAAAGATCGATATCTATAGTTTAAAGATCTATAGTAAACAATAAATTTCGAAATTTGGTAGTTACTTCAATATGCTAGAAATATATTAACAGAATTTCAGATTTCAATATAAATTAGAAAACAGCGAAATATTTATTTTATTTTACGAACAATTTTGCATGAATGAATTTAATCATGAAGAGAACTACCTCATACTTACAATAAGTTACCTACGTTACGTTCGTATGTATTATTTCAACAACATTAAAAATACAATTATAAAGACAGCAAATACTACATTCTAACGTTCTTTCAAGATAATTATTTATACCCTTATCTCCAAGAAATTAAGACATAAAGATAATAAAACTCATGCAACTCGCATCCACCCTAACTTTCTCAATCAAAACCATATCATCTCCTATTCACCCCTCATGTCATACAATACAGTCCAAGAAAACAGCACAATCACAAGCAGAAGCATGCGCACGCGCACATTAAATACTACAAACACTTGTCGTGTGTGTTAGCTACTACACAACGGTGACAGTGCGGCGTCTAATGACACGTTTGACTCACAAGAAGAGGCCATCAGGCCACGAGAAGCCAGCCAGGCCCCGGGCCACGACAAAGACAAGGGAGAGTTGAGAATGGACTCTTGACGCGGTGGAGAGATGACTAGGGATATTTTTATACTGGTGGTTGTTTATTGTGTGATTTATCGTATTATATAACTGAGGTTTTATTTTTGTTTAACTGTGATTATTGTAGTATTTTTCCGCCGCGATTGCATTTTAGTAGTAGTAGTAAGAGATGGCAATTATGTGGACAGATTTGCTTCTGACAGAAAATGCACTGTTTTCTTACAAATTTCATTCCTCAGTTTACTATTGTTAAAATTAAACTGATGTTCTTGTTCTTATTATGTCTTTGGCACCAGACGGTCAATGAATTTTCAAACTATTGATGACACAAATGTTACACTTATAGACTTATATTATGACGTAGGTACGTAGTTTTGTACCTAAGGATATAATGTGTGTGACGTTAAATTAGTAAGTAAACTATTTAAAAATTTATAGTTCTATGAACAAACTGACGGTCAACCATACGAAATTATTTCAGGAACCGTGTTCCAACTATATAAGGCATTTTGAAAATCATTTTAAAATTTATTCGATATATTTTTCAAATTGGTTAAAGGAACTTTAGTAAAACACACGGAAATTATTGAATACCAACTCTTAAACTTTTGGGCTAAGAACAAATTTCAATCTTGTAAAGCTTCAAATACCTACATCGATTTTCACTGGAAATTTCTAACGGTATTATCATCCCAAAATTATTGAATTTTTTAATTAATAACTAACATCAAGTTATTTTTTAATAACGTTACTAATAATCAAGATAATAACATTTTTACTGACGTATTTGAAACTCTCCGGAGCGCTCTTAACAACCTGCTTTATGACAATTCGATGGTGTTATGTCAATTTCTTGATACTTTCGACAAAAAAATCAAGTAATTTCTACCCTTTCAATAATTTGCACAACATTAAGGATGGACAAGTTGATTCAAAATGTTATTAATATTTGTATGTCTTCCTAGTATGTAATTGTTTATTTACGTCATAGATACGAGGTACGTTATAAACTACATTTTGCCCTAGGACATTAAGAAAATACTATGGCAATATTGACACATGACAAAAAAGCGAAATCATTGATGTTTATAGCCCTCGGGCGATTTACAGACCCTCGGTCCAGAGGCCCTTGGGCTTGTAAACATGTCGGCTTCAGATGAACTTAAACAGCATCATGATACCCTTGATACAAAAACAACTATTATAATAACTCTTTCAGAAATGAAATACTCATGATACCGATACCAAATAAAACAAGTTGAACTTAGAACAGTTTAGTACAAATAGGAGGAGACTAGACCTTTTATTTAACCCTCACTACAATATTGTTCCCCTCCCGGAAAAGAATAATTTCACCACCATCTACCCTTGAAGTGAAGTGATGCCTTTGATACATAAATAATAATTATAATATCTCTCTCGGAAACGAAATACTAACATGATACCAAATAAAACAAGTTGAACTTAGAACAGTCTAGTCCAAATTTTTGGAGACCAGACCTCACTACAATATTGTCCCCCTCCCGGAAAAGAATAATCCCGCCATCTACCCTTACCAGTACCTCCCTGTCACCAGAGGGCCCGGCCCGCATTCCCCATCCCTCTCATCGCTAGACAATGAAGAAGGTACGAGGATTAAGTGCTGGGTGCCGCTCGTTAGATATACGACATCGTCTGCGTTCTGCTCTCTGTATGTGCTCTGTGCTCGCGCAGTCACCGCACTGTTACCGTGTTTTTGTCCTCTCCTCTTATAGCTGCTCCGACATCGTACGAGGTACTCATGTGAGTCTGTGAGTGTGGGTGTGTGTGGCAGGGGATGCAATCATAATACATGGGGTGATTATGTCGTGGGTGTAATTGTTTGCTTTGACATGGAATTGAAAATGGAATTTAGGGAGAGGAAAATTGTTATGTTTACGGAAAGTAATAAAATAATGTCACAACAAATTTTGTATTTACGTTTATCGGGAATGTGGAAAATTTCTGGGATGCAGTCAACAATTTTTTCTCAGTTGACGTCACATACGTCGTCAGGAGATGAGAAATTTATTTTTTTAAATAATTTTGTTACAATTTTTACCTTCCGCTTACCTGTAAAGGAATGTATTGGAATCATGCAAAAAATCGGGTAGTGAATGAATCTTTTAATTCAGGTGATACTAATTTCTGTGTTTTAATATTTTAGATTTTTATTTGTATATTTTAAATGGGCACCAGATTGTACGTATACATTTCTGTTTAAAGTCTAGATATGGCGGAAGGTTGTGTGATGGCCACGTCAGATTTTTTGAAATCATATTATGCTTTTAAAAGCAATTCCTCATGTTTTACAATTTATTATTATTATGATATTTTCTTGTAAATCATATAAATTTCCCATCTCCTGTTGATAACGTATATGACATCGAAACTGGTCGACTTAGAAAAAAATTAAATTGTTGACTGTAGCCTGTAGCCCAGATTTTTTTTGCATTCCTCCATTCCATTTAAATTTATGCCTACTAACGAATAAACTCTATGTTGTGATATTTATTTGTCGAATAAGGAAAATAAACTTATTATTATTATTATTGACCGAAATTTTAAGTCTGCAACGGTTTACATAAAAATTTGACAATGTTTTGAATATCTAAAGCGCCTTTCTAATGTAGTTTTAGTGGAAAGGGTAAAGAAAATAAAAAAAAATATACATTGACCAAAGATAGCTTTCCCTGAGAAATCCATAGTCGCGATCTGGCTTAGTTTTCGAGTTACATATTCCGATTGTTAACATTTTCCAAGTCGCAGTTTTGAAAAAGAGAATTACAATGCTGCAAACCACAATTCGATATAAAAAGCTTACTTTTTGTGATATGCGTGCTCAAAATGGCAATCTGAAAAATTATTAAATTCGGATAAAAAAGAAATTGAATCGTCGTTAGCGACATTGGATTTTTCGTGGTTTAGCTGACCTAGAACAAAATTTTTAACCTATTTATTTACGTATTTTATTTCAGTTATAAGAAAGTTACGTTGAAAGTAATTTTAATGCAAATAATAATCAGTTTAAAGATTTTAAATGCCTTTTAATATTAAAAATCTTCTTTACGTAAATTTTCGAGCAATAATATTGACGCGTTCTGAACGAAAACGGAGCAGATAAAGAGTAGAGACCATAATCTATTTTATTCAGGTTAGATAACTTATGAAAATGGCAGAACGAATAGTACATGTATCAGAATATTTTCAGTTTCAGTATTACCAGCAATAGTGTGCGCTTGTATCGTATGTGTATTTCATACAAAGTACGCACATAAATTGTTTTTATTGTTTTATTTCCCAAATTAATAGCACATAATAAAGGACGTTAAAGTTAAAGTGTGCGATACTTATGTAGAGTTACACCTAACGATGTCCACTTCCAGCCACATTCACACACGGTTCTTTTAAGTTATTTTAATTAAAACCTTTTAATTGCTTCAACCGCTCATAGATGTTATGTTACTCATTTTACTTATTTACTGATATTGCAAAAGAGTTGCACAAATATGTACTAATCATTTAGATTTGTCATCCAAGAGATCAAAGCTACATAAATCATTCGAATGTTTCTTAAAAGCGCAATGCAAATAAATATTGCATGAGAAACATGGAGCGGATATAAAAATACCGAACTCCTAGAATACTCTTGATTTTACTTTTTTTTCTATTCCACTCTTTTCCCCACTACTACGGCTGCCTGAAACCAACCCGAAACTCGTACTTTGTCGCATCCTAGCTATGTAATGTCATTTTCAAGTTGAATAATACTGTAAAAGTGTTTTCGTTGCGAGTAAACTGTCAGATTATTGTTGACTTTAGTTAATGTTTTTATAAACATAATAGAGAGAAAATGGTTCTATAGATTTACCTTTTTAAAATTTTAAAAATTAATTTCTATTATAAGATATAACCGTGTAAAGTTTGCATAAATGGGATATTTTTATGAATATTTCGGGATTTTTATAATCATGTACAATTTTTTGATCAAAATTTTAAAATGGCACTACTGTAAATCCATTCTTTCTCTATTAAATCCTTGTTGAAATAATATTTTACCTTTCTTATGCTGGCCACAAAATACTCGCTACGTTAGTACATTTTATGCTGGATTTTAGGAGGTTAAGGCTGAGTTATTTTATAATTGATGTAACCGGTAACTTATTCTGTATTATGTTAAGCTGAAGAAAGGGATTTATGTAGTACGTTACGGCTCCAAGTTATTATGAACGGTAATATAGAAATTCCTAAAGTTCAACTTTACAATTAAGATTAGGGCTTGGGTTATAGTGGATATAACTGGTTACTCGTTCTGTATTCTGTAAAGTTGAACTATAGACGTTTTTATGTTACGGTTCATAATGACACGGAGCCATAACCTTGAAATCCTTGTTCAGATTTACATAATACAGAATAAGTAACCGTTTACATCCATTATAAACCAGCCTTAAGAAAGAAAAAGTAACCGTTTACGTTCATTATAAAGCAGCCTTTCATCTCGTATGAAAATAGTCAACAACCTCTTAATAATATTAAAGACAGTTAATCTGGTGAAAATGAGAGGAAGAAAATATTTTGAAAATTTTAATCAAGTGAAGTCGGTGCTCCTCCTAATTATCTTTATTCTTTCATTATTCTTCCTTTTTTCTAATTAGTCGCTCGCAGACATCACGGCTAAATTTTAATACAATTTTCTCATTAAAGAAAACCGCGTTTCCCTGGTGTATACGTTGACACCAGACGTGGGAAATTTAGGCTTTTCCGTAAACGAGATGAGGCAAATTTGCCCAGAGTAGTTACATAACGCACATTCTCATTGCATGAAACATGGAGAAATTTCCCAGAGAAAAACATCATTTTCATAACGAAATTATAATTATAAAGATGTTTTCTTTCTTTATTCCTAAATTTTACGGGTATACCTACACCTTTTCAGTGAGAAATTTTAATAAAAGATTTTTAAAATAATTTTATAACTTTTTAAGGGCAACTATACCGATTTTTGCTTATTTTAAATATCTTTCATAAAAAAAAGTTTCCATTATATTTATTCACATAATTTTTCGTTATTAATATTGAATTTCTTGTGTCGAATTAATGGGTTAACAAATTTTCAGTTAAAAATTACAACTGGTACAATAACTATTCAAATTCAAGATTTTTTAAATCGGCTTTTTACCAAAGGGAACCATTGCATGCTTGTTAGTTTTTTAAAATTTCGTAAACAAATTTACCTACTCATCCAGTTTTTTTGTTGGAGTCTTCGACCATATATTGGTATAGATAAACGACGCAAGCTTTTGTTGTGAAGTCAATAACTAGCAAAGCGGGGAGAAGAGGTATATCACTGTACGGAGCGTTGCTGTTTGCATAATATTTAAGGTTATTTCAATTTTAAAAAATTATCTCAAAATACTTACAAATGAGTTAAGTAACCTCCGAATTAATAAAACCAAGCACATCAATGGAAATCGGCTGTCACAACAAACACAATAATAACAGAGATCAGCAATGTGCAACACTCCATACAGTTAAGCTTGAATTACATTATACTTTTTTCGGTCAGAAAAAAGAACTTTTTTAAAGCTTGAATTACATTATACTTTTTTCGGCTAGAAACTTTGACAATTTTCATACTTAATTCTAGAATGCTCACTTGGATAATGTAAATCAAGAAAATTTCGATCCAAGTTTCATACTAGAACTGTCCAATTTTCATATTACCAACCTTCTGTATATAACCTCAAAAATAATAAAGTTGAGTGACAGCAGAATCAAAAGTAAAAGTAAAGTCTTGAACCATAATGAGGTATAAATGAACTCCTGAAATAACAAAAACTCTTGTACAATTGTATGAAATGCAACCAGTACTTTACCAGGGTATTAAAAACTCAACAACTGACAATGACAATTACATTTTTTTTAAATTTCAGTTGGTAGCAAGAACAAATTTTAAAACTAGATTCTAGCCGAATTAAGTATCTAAAAAAAAGTTCGTTTTTCTAGCCGAAAAAAGTATAATGTAATTCAAGCTTAAGATACTTAATTCGGCTAGAATATAGTTTTAAAATTTGTTCTTGTACTGACATATTTATCGACCAATACTGCCAACTGAAAATAAAAAAAAAAAAATTGTCATTGTCAGTTGTTGAGGTTTTAATACCTGATAAAGTACTGGTTGCATTTCATACAATTGTACAAGAGTTTTTGTTATTTCAGGAGTCCATTTATACCTCATAGGAGCCATTACGGGTCAAGACTTTACTTTTACTTTTATTTCTGCTGTCACTCAACTTTATTATTTTTAAGGTTATATACAGAAAATTGGTAACACATTTTCAGCTCATTAATGTTATATTTTATTAACATTTAAAGTGCAACTCTTTTGAACAAAGCATAAACTATGGTATCAATGATTTTATATGTGAAAAACTATATTCTGCGCGACTTTATTTTACTCGACTATATTTTGCAACTTCTAAAACTCCACTCCGATTCTAACTTTACTATCGAATTTACTGGGAATGCCATCACCATTTTCCATTCAAATTCATTCCAAATATGAGTCTCTTCCTCTCGCGCATTTGTGCAATTTTCAGCTGGCGTCTTCGCTGAAGTCGCGTGTTTTTCAGAGTATTTTCTCGTGCGCCCGCTGCATCAGTTCCAATGCACCAACACGACCGACTTCGAATTTAGAGCGCGCAATCTCGTTTGTGCATAATTTATCGGAGCGTTAAATCGGTTTTGTAATAGTGCAATTTTCTTTTCGATATTAAATATAGACGGGTTATTACCGCAAATTGACCTATTTCCTTAAGAGAAAATCACAAATCCGGGAGGTAAATTATAAATGAGAATTTATATTACGGCATTGCCGGAGACTTTTCGTTACATATTTAAATTATTATTTGTGTAAGCATTCATGTTATGCTACTCTAACCTGAATGTTTTCTAAATTGCTTGAGAAGTAATCTCTGTATAAGGATCAATTAACAGTTGTGCCTTTTTAAAAATAAAAATTTTACACGGTTATATCTCCTGATAGAAATTTATTTTTAAAATTTTAAAAAGGCGCATATTATCTGTATATTTATTCTTTCTATATTAAATGTTAATAAAAACATAGTCATAGTAAGTTTACTCACAACGAAAACAATTTTACAGTATTTTTCAACTTCGAAATGACATTGCATTGCTAGGATGCGGTAAAGTACGAGTTTTGAGCTGGTTTCAGGCAACGGTAGTAGTGGAGAAAAGAGTAAATAGAAAAAAACTAAAATCGAGAGTATACTGGGAATTCGGAAAAACCTCTAGACGGGCCGCTTATATATATATATATATATATATATATATATATATATATATATATATATATATATATATATATATATATATATATATATATATATATATATATATATATATAAGAATATTGTGCTCAAAATATTATTTGATTTTAGTTTAGTAAATCAGATACCCAAACTGTTTTCTAGGAATTGTTAGAAATTATTATGTGCGAGCCGCAGGCGAATGTTGGAATCCGCTGAATTCTTATTACACTTTCCGGGTGAGTTTCGTATATTAATTTTCCAATAACCATTTCTTATCGATTTCATAATAAAGTCAATAATTAAAAATTCAAACTGAACAAAATTAATTTTAAGTATAATTTCTAAAAACTAGACGAGACACAGACATTTTATTCGTTTTAGTGATTGCATTTTTGTTACTTAAACCTTATTTTCTATTTAAATCGTCAATTTGGCATACAATTTGAAATTTAAGTTGAATAGGTGAAAAAACATTTTTGTATTTGATGGCAAACTAAAATGATTTAGAAATGAACCGTATTTCAAATAAAATTCGTATATTTTCTCTTCCATAACAGAAAGTTTGAATAATCAAAAATAAATAAAACTCAAACTTTGAACCGAGCGGAAAAATAAATCTTTAAGAGTATCATTTACCAATTACTTGAAAATTCCTACATCTCGAGAATTTCCAATGGGACTTGAAACTTCAATTTGCTTATTAATGAGACAATCTTCTTGTATGCTGATTGCAGCAGTGCTTACCTGAAAAGAGAAATATTATTAATATTGCACAAAGAGGAAGCAAAGAAAGAAAAAGAAAAACATTGCGAAGTTTGCAGTAATTAGTGCAAATAGCGTTTATTTATTCGTGATTTATTTGCGAGAGGAAAATATTTGTAGTAAGTTTTCTTTAATATTTGTACGCCATTCAGGGGAAATATTTAATTACGTAGAACTCTTCAAGTTCTCCATTTCAGGTAGAAATACCAGAAGTAAATAATATTTATATATTCCTTCCTACACTGTCCATGTATTTCATTTAGTGTAATTAAATTCGTATCACGAGTTTGACAAAAAATTCCATTATACGTTTTTTTGTCTCTCCTTTCTGTTTCCATCAAAATAATTGCTATGCTAAATTAAATCTACACGATTTGAGATGTAACATTTTTTTATATTTAAAAAAAATTCTTATGTTAAGGCGGGAATGTATAAAGAGGAAAAATAGTGCTCTACGGTTTGTAAAATATTGAATCTAATACTAACATATGAACATTGGAATTTTTACGACAATATTTACATTCTACAGTGCGACGCATCGATTTTATCAAATTTTGCCATAGTATTGTTTTAAAAAAAGGCCGAATAATGTAAATAACACTATTTTCATATAATTTAGGGCATTTTAAATACAAATTGTGTTAAAATTCATGCGTCGCACTTTAAGTAACATGTTATACAGTATATAAATATTGCGTTTGATTATTTCTTTTGTCTTATAAATACAATATAATACAAATACGATGCCACTTTTAGAGCGCGTTTGCTATTGCTGCCTTTGTTCGACACACTAAATCTGTATATATCTCTCCTTTTTCTCGACGAAATCGTAGACAGCTACATTCCGGCCTTAATAAAAGAAATGTGTAGAAATGAATACATTTATATTAAATAAGTATCTACATAATAAATAAAAAAACATATTATTTATTTTTGTTGACTCCCAATTATTATAGAATGGTAGGTAGGTGTTATTATAGTGGAATCCAACCACTTCGACCGATTCGTCTAGATGCACTCAGAAACTCAATGACTGCAAGTGGCAACTGAGATATGCTTTTGCAACCAGGACTACATTTAAGACGATCAAGTGATCAGCATGAAGCATCCGAGTTCGATTTAATTTTAAGATGTTTTGCAATTTAACGCACACTGCCAGCCGAGAGACTTGAACCACGGAACTTTTGATTTTTACATCATCACATGCAGAGAGCTGTGCTTAAGACGATTCTCTACCGCGCCAGAAAACAGCCAAAAACATTGATTTCGCGCGCCACTCCACAGCGTTTATTGTTTTGTTACATATAATAATCTAAAGATATTGTTAAAGATAAAAGTACAATCTACAAAATGGCTGATGCAGAATTTTAAAATTTTGCTTTAAAATCGAAATATGTTAATTTTAATTTTGACAAATTTTGTTATTTTTTGAACACAAATATCTTCTATTTTAAAACGAATTTAAAAAATTCGATCGGTTATTTCGCAGATACAAGCTTTGTTGACAACATATTAAAATTTTAAGTTAATTCTCTTATAAATAAAAGCTGTACAGTGGCGCGCGAAACCCTCTTTTTACAAATATTGTTTTTTTACAAATACCTATATGGGTGCCAAAATTAGTTTTCCCCTCAAACATAAATAATTTGTTATTTTTATGTTTAACAAAACAATAAACGCTATAGAATAGCGTGCGGAATCAATGTTTTTGACTGTTTTCTGCCATGGGTAGAGGGATCACCTTAAACCCGCTACTGCTTTTTATGCACAGAACAATAATTTATAAATGCTATCGGTTGAAAGATTATTTACAGTAGTTAAACATCAAATAAAGTAATTACACTTAAAATGATTGCTAAATAAATGAATCATTTTCTAATATCGGCATCCCAAAGCTAGTTAATAGTTTCAGCATCCAGCAGATAGAATAATCTACATCACGCTGCGCGCATCAAGTTTTACATACATACGTAGTTCGACAAACATTTGTATGCAAGTCATACACTCTGCCAGCGAACATATCTCGTGGATTAAACGCAGAAAGACCAAGAATCCACCTTAAACTTCGCAGATATAATCTCCCGTTAACTTGTGCACCGAGTAAATTTAGAAGTAAGCGCCCTTTGATCTTATATGAGCAAGAAGCTGCTGATGGCTTCGTCAACAATAGAGCGCGGAGGAAGCAGGATTTATTCCAAAAGTGGGAGGGTTTGTAACAAACTAATATAACATTTCGTTTGCTATTTATAGACATTATTTTCTAGTTATTAATAGATTTTACTGTCTACTTCAATAATATTCTATTAAAGTTATTATATTTTACAATAGTTATAGCTGCGCATTTCAAAAAACCAAAGTGCGGTGCGTGGCATTGTGTTCTTCGCACTTTAAGGTGCTAGTATAGTTAGCGTTAGTAGTTCCTTATTAAATTAATTACTCGTGCATTTCGAGTGCTTTATGAACCAAATTTTGGTTACAGTATACTAAATATATGTATTGTCTTTTCTGACTTTTCGCACTTGTTTTGAATAATGGAAAGTCTAGAAAAACATCAAAAATCGTACTTTACTAATAACTCATGCTACGATTGAAATATCTTTTTCAAAAAAATTACACATAATCTACATTAGTATGTTAACATCGGATTGTCAATATTTTTTCAAAAACTATTCCCAATTTCTAATTTAAAAAAATATCAAATTTTGAAATTTGTTTTTTTTTTCAGAATTTTGAATTTTTTGAATCAATCCGATGTTAAGCATAAAATTATAGACATTTTTTGTAAATAAATTTTTTCTCTAAAGTGCACCTGAATTAAGTTATTAGTAAAGTACGAACGACACTTTTATAGTAGCTATACCCGAGCCTTAATAAATTTCGGAATTCTAAAAATATCTTAAAAATGGTACAAGAAACAAACTTCATTACGCATCTTAGTTCGGGAATATTGTGTTTTCCGAGGCAAAGTAAATTAAGGGACGGTTCCAGTGGTACCAATTTATTGGTAAAAATATGTAGTTTTATATTTTTCTTGGTGACACTCTCACAGGTGTTGCGTATGGCTGTGGTATAAACAAATTGCCTTATCTCGCTCGCTATCTAACCGATTTTTTTATCAATTTGAAAAAAAAAACTTCCTTAGCAATTATTGCAAAAACCCAATATATTCGATTTATACTTACTCGATTTATACTTGACGTATCATTATTTATATCTGTTTGCAGTAGTACAACTTATAATCATTAGCCGAGTTTTAACGGTTCTAGCAAGTACCGTATCCCGGGAAGAATCAGAATATTGATTGGTACTTCGATTTAAAATAAAAGAAACTAAATTATGTCAATATACAAAAACGGCAGTAACTTTCTAACAGATAAAAATATCGATTTCCGGTTTCAAGCATTCGATTTCACAGATTTTCGACTTACAATACGGTTTGTTATCCAAGTTAAGTCACAAATTAAACAAAGAAAATAAAAAATATTAATATTTTTAATAATTCTTGTCTTTCAAAAACTTTAATTTCTGCACGATTTCAGATATCAACTTCCGTGTTCCAGAATTGGATTTCTCGGACTTTTTTCTGTACGAGTCATGATTTCAAAAACTTTTTATAATCCTTAGTTTTCTCCGAGAGAATATAATGAAATTTTAGTATTTTTTGTTTCGTTTAATCTTAATCAACTATTATTTCTTAACAAATAAAGATATTGACTTGCTGTTTTTCTACAAAATATTATAAACAAAAAGTTATATATGAACCAATTAGGAATGATCAAGGATTAAAAACAATTAATGAATAAAATTCAAGCATTTCAATTTCAAAGATTGTTTACTATCTTTTATTATAAAAAGACAGACAATATCTAGGAAGCAAGTTATTTGTACTGAATAGAAAAATTGCAAAATAATTGACAAAACAAGTTTTCGTAAGTAATTCAGTTTGACTACAAGCTTTCAGTTTTACCACCACACACGAAATCCATTACCAAACCGCATGCAAATTCCGCGAGTTAAAATTTGACCAGTTCGGTTGCTAACAAACCCTGACAAATTGGTTATTGACCCCTTGAAAATTGAATTAGCCATCTCGTGTTCTACGTGTCCGCAACTCATATTCACTCTACCTGTGGCATTAACATTCCGCGATGAATTTTACTGTTTTACTCTTGAAAAATGAAGAGGCGAATTAAACTCGCTCACAGCCAAATTGTTATCGATTATAGGGGCGACGGGGGTGAACTGACGCTGATTTGTGGCTGTGGTGAATTTTTTGGAGGTGCGAGAACGGTTGATTTCACTAATGATCGGATGCATGCTTTTAATTATTGGAATTTTATTATGCAATTTTGATCATAAACTCGACTCATATCCTGCTAGCTGGGGTAATTGGTTCTGTGATTGAACTAAATCGCCGATCTAAATAAATTTGTGTTATCTTTGATCTGATGTTTTGTAAGATCTTGATTTGGATCTAGACCAAATAATAAATATGATCTTCGATCTTTAAAAAATATTTTTTTACGCTATGCAAGTTAAACTTGTTCGTTATTTGATGGTAGGATATTACTGGTTTGGAAATGTAGTCAAATTCAACTAAAAGATAATAATGTGGTAGGTAGGTAGTACTTGCCACCCCACTTGACAAAATAAAATTCCGAGAACATCTAAAAAATGTTAACATCCCGCATCCCGCCCATTAACATCCTATTAATATCCTAGCGATTGCTAATGTCCGAAGAATAGGATATTTTAAAACATCCCATGGACAATTAATGTCAAGTGGGACGTTTGGAAATCTTTAACTTATCTGTTCTTATTATCAACAATTATAAATATTTTGACTAATACTGATATTTTTATGATCTTAAATAAAGGTCCCTAGTTCTGGATCTGATCTAAAAAAGATACAATCATAAAAATTGATCTATGATCTGATGTAGATTATATGGGACGTGAAGATCTTGATTTTGATCTAGATCCTTTTTAAAATAATCTGTATTTTTTAACTTTTGCTAAACGCTCGTTGATAATACACATTAAATGGTATATTTCAAGTTATTTCTACTTTATCTTATTTGAGGGCGAATATGAATAAATAATAAACTGAAAATACAAATTTCGTTTTACATCGTTTTTAAAACATAAAATATGCATAACAAAAATTGGCAGAAAATCTAAACGTTTTAAAAATTAATTTGTATTTGCCTTCCTTCATTTTATTTTTAATTAATATTTCATTAAATTGGGTGCGCATTAAATTTTAATATATTTTTTTAAAACCTACATTCGCATTCAAATTTGCTTAAGTACTAATAAATATTTATTTGCATGAATTTTATAACCATCAGATTTCCATCTTTTACAAATATTGTAGAATTAACTACTAACATTCAACAAAAAGTACTATGAAATCATTTTTTTAAAGACGTATAATTTCAAAATGGAACAATCAAATTTCTTTAATACACCAGAAACAAATTAACCTCTAAAAATCTCATAAGATTTCGACTCAAACCAAATTACCCATCACGCACCTCTGCTAACTCGATTAGTTCTCACTTTCGCCACCATCTCCCTACGGCGCTGGCGTGAGTGCCGGCCCGTGTATCACGTCACGCATAATCACCACGTGCAACTCAATGGAAACCAGTGGCTTACCTAGGATTTTTCATAGGGGGGTGGGGCAAATTACGAAGGAACGCAAATTATATTTTAAAAATTGAGTGGACTCAGTCGATTATACCCTTTACTTGACCATATATTATGTTCTAGACACGTTACACCTATTAAGGAGGTTGGAGACTCCTGCAGTGGCGTACTCAGACTGCAGCCTTGGGGGCGGATATGAAAATATAAATAGTATTGATAATAATGTAAAACAAAATTCGCTCAACGTGCGTTGGCTGATATTGCAATTCGTGATATATTTTTACAATAATTACTAATTCACAAATTTAAAAAATGGTTAGCATTTTACATTTTTTTTAATCATACCTATAGTTAAAGCATGCAAAGCAAAAATTTAGTGAATTTCCATGTAAAACGAGCATAAATCGGATAGACAAAAATAATATATTTTTTTTAGAATCTCAATATTGTAATAAAGGCACTAAATAAATTTCAGCCTCTCATCATCACCAATCTCCTTAAATATACGAGGTCTGGCTATACGAATGCAGCGTTGGATAGCTGGATGTGTCTACTATTCCGGTACGAAAACACGTTTTTGTCGCTGTAGTAGTATTTTTTCTATAAAGGTTAGAAACAGATGTGTTTTCTTCGAGTAAAAGGGTAACTAAAATTTGTGACGTCACGAGGTCTCGTGTATGTCAAGAAAATTTGAAGACTCATGACTCATGTATGTGTTTCTGGTTAATTTTTATTTTAAGAATGAACACTCTCTCGTTTCTCTCTTAGAAAAACATTTTCTTTTAAGTGTTCTTATTTCCATGAAATCAATCATCTTTCAGGAAATATTTTCCAGATAACTCTCTTAAAATTCATGTAAACATACGATACCATAAAGTATCAATCACATTCTCGCTGCTTTCCATCTTCTTGTTATGTAACATTCTTACATAACCTTCAAACTTCAGGCTCTATTGTCCATTCTCCCGTCGTTCGCACCTCTGGCTCCTGACAAAATGATCGATTGGCATGTAAATGCAGCACTGACGTTGGCACTACTGGAAGTTCCTACTAGATTCGTAAGATTTTCAGCACTAGTGTAGGGGAGAGTGTTGTACCTTGTGAGGCAAGTACCTTTGGACAACATTAATTGCAGCCACATCTAGCGTTAAATATACTAATTTCAAGTAGAATTTGACAACACTGTCGAAAATAAAGTCACGTCGTTTCAAGACTCATACAATTATTGTTCAGGTACTGAAGATGAATGTTTTTTTTCAGAGGTAAATGTATTTATTGATCGTATGTTCGTATGTAATTTTTATCCCAAGGTAGAACACTTTCCGCTACTTATAAGATGTTAATAGCTTTTGTATTTGTTAAATAAAAATGTCTTTTATGTTATGCCTACTGATACATTCATTGTGGCGGGGCGGATTTCTGAATGTCTAATATGACGTAATTACTAAGGTTGAATTCCGTCAGATACATATTTCAGTTTAACTGTGCACTAAAATAACATCTGGAATATTTTCCACTAACAACCATAAGTATGTTGGTAACCGTGCGGTACCTACTACAAGGTATAATATAAACACAGGAGTGAACACTCCTTGCAGATTCGTGGCATTTCTGTTTACCCTGTGCGAGAGAGAAAGATCACTACTGAGTCCGTGCGTTACCAGCGTTACTGTTGTTTATCGTCATAGAATGCATACTGCGAGCTGGCCCGTATTTTCTGTCTCTCTCTAAAAAGTAAACAGAGAGACCACGCTTCATCCGCTCTGTGTCCACTCCTGTCATGCTGTCATATATTATATTTCGTGATATATACCAATTTCTTGATATTGAAATAGTTTAGTTATGCTATAAATTATTACTTATGCGTGAACTTGAAAAGAGCCAAACCGCATATTTTTTTACATAAAAAATATTTATTATATTATTTCCCGAAACATATATACCTACCTACGAAAAATGAAACAATAACAGTTTGTTTTTTTTTCGAGATTTATTGGATCGTTTTATTTTCGATCTCTTGTGGTTTCAGCTAATTGCGGCGACTATTACTTATAGACCAATAATTTCGGGTTTGTGTCTAATAAAGATATACATCAACCCACATATCATTACTAAATGAGGCGCTAATTAACGACTAATTAACTGGTGGTTTGTTTGACAATTATTATTATTTAATGGTGATGGCACACTTAGCTAGCTATCAAATATCCGGACAAAGTTGTATTTAAAATAGCCACCAATATCAATCCAGTAGTACCTGTCATTCCAATTTTTATTAATTTGGTTGGTGACCATTTAATACATACCTACATATATGAAAATCACAGAATTAAATTTAAATGAAAATTTAGTGCCATGGAAAACAGTTCGTTAAATATTGTTTTAATACCAGGAGCAGGGTTGTTCATCTACGCGTAAAGTATTATTTTCTACGTCTACACGTAAAGTTTGCGTAAACTATGTAAAATGTAGACAATGTAGACTTTGCGTAAAGTATGTAAATAATTAAATTGTCAGAAAATCTAACCTATAATTTTATTCGTTTTCGGTGAGATTTGTTCTTTGTCTACATTGTCTAAACTGTTTTATTGTTTACACAGATACTGCATGCGTAGATTACGTGTTTGTCTACGCGTAAAATTACACGTAATCTACGTCGCGTAGACTACATGAACAACTCTGACCAGGAGTAGAAAAATTAAATTAAATATGACAGTAACTATTGATAAAAAAGCTTCCAAACTAGTATTAAACGTATCTATTATGAATTATACAGGTAATGTTATTTTGATATTGCTCCAGTTTCTGATTACATGCTTATTAATTGTCAATAAACTAAAAGGTAGCTAATACCAGAAACATTAGTCAAAGAGCAATATAATTCTATTTGTACAGTTAGTAGTCAGGTAAATGGCAAATGAATTCCTTTCCAGTTCCACTGTAGAGCAAACATTACTCAAGCAGTTTTATTCAAGCACATAGTTGTCTGAACCCCACCAATATACAATTGTTCTGGGGAACTACATTCTCCATTCCGGAATCTATAGGTATATCTACTCTAATCTACTCGCAGTTGAACCTTTCAGCTCCCAACGAAGTCCTTTGTAAATAGTGGCGTTGCGAGAGAAAGCAAAACTTTTGCAGAATGGAGGAAACTACATTATCGCAATGTTCAAACAGTGTTTAACAATGTCTTTGATAAACTCGGAGACAATTTGTTTTGACACCGTGCGGCGGGCCTAAAAAGGGCTTTGTTAATCTGCGTGCGATGTAGACCGCTTTAATTGCGTTCCTTAGTCATTGATGAATTCTGCGCGGTGTGGTAATGTTACTTTGCTTTAATTGTGCCGCTGTTAATGCATCAGCACATGCCAAATTGCGTGCCGAGGCCCAAAATCAACTTCAGCCAAGGAATTCGCTACACTGAAAAAACAGTTGTGTTGGGAAGAATAAATCCAAGTTGTAGCAATTAAATCATAAATTTGGATATGGCGAAATAAACATATAATTACGGGAAAAAATCAATATCTTTCAGATCTTCAAATCAATTTGTTTCACACAAATAATTGTTAATGTAATTTGAATTAAATGATTATTTCTGCAAAAAAATATTTCTTTGTGGTAAATAAATATTGAATTTAAGAGACTAAATGATAATGTACACAAATTTACGATTTATTTGTGATAAATAAATATTTAAAAATATATAATCGCCTTCAGTTAATATTTATTTATAGAAAATATTGTATTACCTCATGAAAATTATTGGTTTTTTTGTCACAAAAAAAAATAATTGAAATAAACTCTTATTGTATATTTCACGCCAAATAAATACATATTTTTTAAAAGTAGGTATCTCAGTTCCTGATCCTAAATAAATATATAAATTAAATATAATATATATTAACAAAAATAATCAGTCTTTTATTTAAATATAACTATATAAATAATTATAATATTGTTTTTACACTTATTATAATAAAGTAGTACTTACAAAAAATGAACGAAAATAAATTACTTTTTCAGTTAAAAAAAAACAACTTATAGTTTTATGATTAGTTTATACAGATAATATTTTTTCACATATGCATAGACTTAAAAATAAAAAACAATTCTTATATAAAACTATGTAACGAAATTAAGTTTTAAATTACATATTTTAATTTTTCCATCACCAGATTTGTGTATCTTGTTTGGAACATTCGAAACCCCACTGTTCCAATAGTTTTTCAAAATTAGCGTCTTCCATACTACTAATTGCAATGTTCTAATATATCAAATAACAGTAATATAACACTACAGTTGGTACTGCGATATTTTGCCACTGAGAACACTTGAACAGTATTGTACACGCATTCATACAACTCAACGATGCTTACCACGTTCGTGCAGATCTAGCATGTTTCATTTAGTCTTCGGAAATATCATTTATTTGTGACAAATAGATATTTAATTTTATCAAGATTTATTTATTTCGCGGAATCTTTTATATTATTCATGCAATCGCAGATATGTTTGAGACAAACATGTAAGTTTGTGTCAATATATATTTATTAGACATAAACCAATAAATTATTTACCGAAAATTTACAATAATGCAGTTGCATGAATCAAAAAATTATTCATTGCAAATATATATATTATTCGATGTCTCAAACGAAGTCAATAAATTTATGAGAATTAAATAAATAATTGGATGAAAAAAATACTGTTCAAACAAACGGAATTTTTGATTTAAACTTACTAAGATTTTGATAATAGTTAATATTTAATTTGCTGAAACATTTTAAATTTGATGCAATAAATTCATTATCAAATATGCTTGTAAGTTTGCCCTAAGAACTTTTTTTTTTCAGTGTACTTCCCTGGATATGAATACCTACACGATTGCTTTGCGAAGTTCGGGAGAATCATACTCTTAAGAGGAATACTCACTGTTTTTTAAAATTAGAGTCAATTTCATGTCCCCAACGAGAACATATTTTTACTTTATTTTTAGGGGTAGGCATTCCTCTTAAGCGGCCCATCTGCGTTTTTTTCCGAATTCCTAGAATACTCTCGATTTTAATTTTTCTTCTATTCCACTCCCTTCCCCCTATACTACAGCTGCCCGAAACAAGCAGAAAACTCATATTTTTTCGCATCCTAGCTATGCAATGTCATCACTTTGAAGTTGAAAAATACTGTAAAAATGTTTTCGTTCCGAGTAAACTGTCAGTTTATTATCGACTTCAAGATAATGCTTTTTAAACATTTAATTCAGAAAGAATGTGTCTACAGATGTGTCTTTTTAAAATTTTATTTTCATCATGAGATACCGTGTAAAGTTTTCATAAATTTGAAATTTTTATGAATTTTTCGGAATTTTTATAATCATGTAGAATTTTATTAGGTATTAAAATTTTAAAAAAGCGCAACTGTTAATTGATCCTTTAAGTATATAATCCTTGTTGGAATGTAATTTTACCATTTTTGTACTGGCCATAAAACACTCTCTACGTTCGTAGATTTTATGCTGGATTTTAGAGTGAAAATCACTGTACATTTTTGTCATAAGAAGAAACAACAATTAATCTTTTATAATATTTAACGTAAATGTGTACAAATTTCAGCAAAGAATTTTTGAAACTTTTCGAGCACTATATTGCAATTTTAGCTTGTGATTGTATAAATTTAACACATAAAATATACAATGAAAACAGCACTACAAAAGGCGGATTTATTTCTATATTGTGCTCAAAACTACATTCCAAGTGCAATTCTCATGCATTTGTGCCGTAAAATTATTAACCATATTATGTAGTCTCTTTTATATATGTTAGGTATTTTAGGTATACAATCATCGACGAATTGCCTCCTAAAGCCTTGTTCACACAAGGATTCTTTTATGCACTTGAACCCTAGAAAAATAAATTCACTGTTTTGAAGATATCAACGAATTATAAATTATTCTTTCCAAAGACTCATTGAAGATTCAATTTAACGGCGCCGCTATTTGACAGGCAATTCTCACTATAATTATTCTACTCAAACTCAGGATTCAAATCTTGAAAAAATCGGCAAAGAATCCATGTGTAAACAGGGCTTTATAGGTCTAAAGCCAGTTCACATTATCCTACTTTGTTTTAAATACTTGAAGTAGAATCTAGAAACCTACTATAAAAATTCTTATTTATTTACCTACATAGGTAGTTCTTTAATAAATTTACAACAAATATCTAGTGTCAAAAATGTAATATAAAATTTTAAGTTACATTAAAAATATTAGTATTTGTAAAATTAAGTAAACTTAAGGTAAAATGGGTAAAATACGGATCTAAAAACACTGTTCAAGTTTATAATCTATATTCTAGAATATTAATTATTAGAAAGAAAGTATTGTAACGTGATCTCAGCTTTATACAGTTTAAGATCATGTCCAGTGTTTTTAAATTAAACTATCAATATCATATCCAAGTTGGATTTTTAAATTCGTTGACTAAAATCTCAATCTAATTTCAAATGTATAATATTCCTCAGAATATGCATAATCCATAACTCGAATTGAGGCGAATATCGTGTAAACTATCTATAGTTGTTTATTTACAGCAGTTAGGGAACAATTTGCTTGCCGTAGTAACAATATGCATAAACCTTAACTTGTGTTAAGCTTAATCTTGTATTATGGTCATGCAAATAAGCTTAGCTGTTCAAATGCAACCAAACAGACTATTACTTCCGCTTTTATTCATATCCACGGACCTTCACTGACAATTCCAGATATTTAAACCCACATCATCCTAAATTACCACGAGAGAAAGGAAAATAAAATTAGCATAGGAAACACTTACGAAGAAAATATTTTCAACTTACTTACACAAGCAAAGTGAGAATTATTTTTCTTGTTTTAAATATGAAACTACAAACATTTTGCTTTCACCCTAAAAAAAGTTTACATTACCTACTACTCATATAAAGCTCATCATGCTTCTGAGTTAAAAAAAATAATCTCGGTAATAATTGCCTGTCAAATAGCAGCGCCGCTAAATTGAATCTGCAATTATTAAAGTCTTTGAAAAGAAGAATTTCTAATTCATTCATATTTTCAAAACAGTGAAAATATTTTTTAGCAGGATTCAGAAGAATAAAAATTTAATGATTTTTTTATTAGTTCATTAAAAATTTTATGTACCTATGTTTTTTAAATTTCAATAAAAGTAAAGAAGTTAAATAATAAATGTTACTTATTGTTAACCCCACTTGGAAAATTTCCTGGTGAAATCCATGCATGCTTTGGTATAGGAGTATTATTTAACTTGAAAAGCATAATAATGCCAAGTTCACACAAGGAAAGTTTTTCCTAAAAAGTTTTCTTAAATAAGCAAGTGCTAAAAACTGTCATATATAATACCATTAGTGACTATGATTTTGCCGGCAATTTTTGCCGTCTGTCACGACTGCTTGTTGCGTCGAAACTAAAGTAACAGCAGGAGTGACGAGACGGCAAAAATTACCAAAAAATCATAGTCACGTATGGTATTCGGCTTGACAATTTCTCGAATTATTTTATTTATTCCAAAAAAGTAATGTATTTTTAAAACAATCTGACATTATATCTAAGCAACGGTTCGCGGCAATTTTCACTAGTGAAAATTGTCAGTGTAATTTTCACTAGTGAAAATTGTCACTGTAGTTCGTCTGTGATTGGTACAATTCAGCAAAATACTGTGTTTTGATTGGATGAAAAACTATGAGTGGAATTGTCATTAAAATAATTCAATGCTGATACAGTTCATAACGAAAAATAATTATTTCTATAATATATATGAAAGTTAGCTAACTTAAACTTTCCTCGTGTGAACTGGGCATAAAAATTTTAAAGATCTATTCTATTTATAGCCCTGTTCATTACATGAAGATTTTTGCATGCTTCTGATTTTGAGACAATTGTTTATCAAATAGCGACGATTCTAAATGCAAAATTGAATCTTCAATGTATATTGGAAAAGAAGAATTTCTTATTCGTTGATAGAAGCATGAAAAAATTCTCAAATAATCTTCAAATAATCCATGTGAGATCAAGGCTGAACATTAAATCAGTTTTAAACAAACCATTTTTTCTGTTAGATGATGTAGAAAAATAACTTCATAAATTCATACTCTTGTAAGTAGTCTAATGGTCGTTCAACTTCACATTTAAACCCCTCTTATAAAGTACAACAATAACTAACCCTCTTAAATTTTCAAGCCCGCTTTTACCCTAACTCTTCTAAACCCTCCGAAGGTCGCACCCCATACCATGTCCAACGCCATCTATAAATACGCCGATAAATCACCGGCCTGGACAGCTGTTGAGAGCGCTACTTACTATTTCTCCATCAGCGTCAATAATGTCACGAGTCCTCAGCCTCTTTTACACTTCAACGTTCAACCCGAGCCGGGAAATAGAAATGAGACCGTAAGACGCGAGGATCCAAGAGATTGAGCTTCAGAGACGAGAGTGGACGTAGTGAAGGTATTGTGTGCAAAGTGCAGGCCGAAGGGCATATTTGTCATCATGAAATGGTAAAGGTTTAGGGAAAATTTTGTTGAGTTAATTGCTTGGCATTAGGGTTAAATTTAGGGCATGTGAGGGTCAATTTATTTATTTTATTGTAGCATCTGCATGCATGGACGTCCACATGAATTTTTGTCAAAGAAGGGTAAAACATTATATGTAACAATGCGCTATATGCTTTCGCTTTTTTATATTATAAAAAATAAGAAGCTCCGCATATGGATTTGTTATGGTTCTAGGTTAATTATTACTGCCTTCTAATTTAATGAAAAACTAGAAATGTAAGTATTAAAAAATCGTCTGTGATGGAGTAATAGTTATTTACTTTACAAGTGGGCAAAGTAAGGAATTACCCAAGAGGGAAATCTTAACTCACGAGGCCGAAAGCTGAGTGAGATAATTTTTTTGAGTGGGTCATTCCTTTTTGTCCACGTGTGAAGTATAACGTTTTATCCAACACCTCTTAATATCTACTTAAATATTTAAAATAATATTAAGTTCCAACCTAAAACATCGTTACTATCGTGACTTCCAACAAGCAAAGTAACAATTTACCCACAAGTGGATATAATTTTGATCAAAGCCACTAGTGGGCAATCTTTTACTTTCCTTGTTTAAAATCACCACAGTTATGATGATTCGCGAATTTCACCCAACTTGGATATGGTAGACTCACAATATTGTGAGTTTTCAGTATAGATATATTTACGTGTGTGCGATTACTAGCTGCCAACTCGAGGGTATCCATGGTTATTAGTGGATAGTACACCACAAGGTACAGAGAAGATTTATGTGCAGTTAAACTAGATGAGAACCTGGCTAGATTTGAACCTGAGTTGTCAGAACCACAGTCAGTCGCCTAGCGCACTTAGCAATCATAGCCACATAAATCTAGTAAATGTAAAATTCTGAAATCATTCTTTTAGGGGGAGCAACAATTATAACATTATAAGTAAGCAATGGATCCTCTTCAATAATTATGCTATTTCGGTATTCGTTAAATTTATATGCAAACTGTAAAGTATTAAATGTTTATGGAAGTTTTCTTTGCCTAATGGAGGAAAGTGTGAAATGAAGAAAGAGCTTAGTACGGAGAAATGAAGTTGCATTACTGAATAGAGGAATAAGTTGAAAGAAGTTTTCTGCATTATTAATAGGTACAGATGTGGCAGTGTGAGGTATTTACCGTTTCTCGTCTTGTGCACTTTACCGGAATATTGTAATTTTGTTGCTTCAATAATAGAAAATAAAACTGCTTTCAAAGAGATGTGAAACTTTTATATCTGTTATAAGAGAAGTAGGTACTTCATAACAATTTCAATTTTCAACAAAAGTATTATTAAAATGAAAGCGGCAGGGAAATTAAGAATAACGTATAACTATCATAAATATTCATCTTCATCTTAGATATAAATTATGAGTAATACATATAAAAATAAATTTATTGAACACAGTACTAATAGAATTAAATTAATTTAGAATTATAATTATTATTATAAATCATGTCATAGTTATTTATGTTATTACCGTAACGTCGCAATCATTTCATTATGGTACTGAGTACCGTACTGGATTCATTATGTTCCTTGGCCTATAATGAACGCTATTATGGTCCTCAAATTGAGGTTTATAATGTTGGCATTATGACATGGCATCAGATAAAAATTATAATCAATCCAGTGGCATGCAAAATGATTACTATAAAATTTATTTTTGGAATTACTGAAAAAATAATTTTGGATCTGTGGGTATCACTTGACGCAATTATTGCGAATTACAAAGCAAGTTATAAAGCTCTGTTGCTCACTCTCTGCATTAAAACAGTCAGTGTCACAGTCCGACAATCTCCGATCATCTCCGAACTATTTCTGGCGGAAATTGACGTTGACTCACAGTCGCTAATAAACAAGATTCAGAACTCTTAAGGTGGATTCATGCAGCCATTTACATTTACATTTAATTTTCATTTAATTTTAATTTAATTTAATTTAATTTAAAAGATAAATGTGTGTAACTCAATGGAGCCATGTATGCACCATTCTCATTTATGTTTTCAAATACGACATTGTTTACCATAGTTATCTTTTGAATTAAATTAAATGAAAATTAAATGTAAATGTAAATGACTGCATGAATCCGCTTTTAGATTCTATTGCTGGAATAGGACAAATATCTGATCACCAGAAAAGCGTACATTACTACAATTTCTTTAAAACCGTGCGTTTAGCGTACGAGTAGGTATATAGTTAATATTTTATTACGAAAACGCGTACGTACGCTCCAGAAGCGTACAGTTGGCAACCCTATCCATGGGTAATCAAACCCTTAACGTATGTATTTGATGTTATATATGATACACCCTATATTATGTATTATTAAGATGATATTAGCCGTTTGAATTTAAAATCATAAGCAAACTCTTTAAGTCATTGGTATAAAAATATTTCTTATCATCAAAATGAACAAATAAGAAAGTAAGAATGTAGAATCTCGCCGTTTAAATGTATGATGTTTGCTCTGCATTTTTAAGTCGCACAATTCGAAATGTAAATTTATTTAAACTAGGACATCAGCGTAACAGGAATAATCCGTAACTACTGCGCTGATAAACCTAAAGCTCAGGATAAGGATTGCTAGGATTCCACAAAATTCACACTTTAAAATCTCCTCTCTCACTGGCTTCGCGTAATGATTATTGTTACTGAAGCCCGCGGCGGGTTTATGTAGGCCACAAACGTGTTGTGTTTTTTACTTCCTTGTACGAAGTAAGGAAGTATTGTAATCGCGAAAAATTTCGGTTCTCAGATTTTGACGGAAATATCCGTTTTGACCTTTTCTGAATCCATTATGACTAGTTTCGACGTGACGTCTGTACGTACGTACGTATGTACGTACGTACGGACGTATGTGTGTCGCATAACTCAAATACGGTTAGACGTAGAAAGTTGAAATTTTGTATTTAGGACTGTTATAGCATCTAGTTGTGCACCTCCTATTTTTGGTTTCAGTCTACAAACCGGAAGTAGTACTTTTTAAAAATATTTCGATGAATATTTAATTTTAGACAATTTTTTTTATTTTAAATGAAAGATTATGTGATTATTACCTACAATCGGTATTTTATAAATATTTTTGTATCTGCTATCATTTAAAAATAATTAAAGTATATATTTATAATTTATAGTATTTCGGTATCTTGTAGTCCATGATCGATTAACATTTGTTACTACGTAAAATTTAAATGATTATGACATGACAGTGACAATAGTAAAATATGCTTTATATCTTCTTCTGCAGTTTAAATCAAATGACTAAAATATATTTGTGAGTATTAGTATAATAAGTTAAAAGAATTTTTAATATTATTTTACATTTTAGTTATTAAGAAAAGTACCTATGAACACACAAGGCGTACAAGGAAGTCATGTGGTGTCCACGTCAGATTTTTTCTTTTTGTTTGGATTTTACACAAGATTTAGGAAAGTTTCTAGTTTGGATAAACCAGTGAAAAGTTTGAATGATTTAGCTTCTTGCTGTTAGGAAATTGTTGCTTTAATAATAAATCCCCCAGAAATAATACAAGAAGAAGAAGGATAAAAATGTTGCAGTATTCTAGAAAGGAATTAAGTCTATAAATATCTTAAAGTAGGTGACATAATTTTAAAAGAAATACAAAGCGTTTAAATAATTTTCTCACCATGCCTCAAAGTTCATAAATTTTACTAAATGATTAATAACAAATATTTTCTTCAGATGTTTCCAGTAAACTCTCAGTTTATTATTGACTTCAAGATAATGCTTTTATAAATATTTAATAGAAAAAGAATTAATTTATAGATAGGTATGCCTTTAAAGAAATTTTAAAAATAAATTTCTATCATGAGATATAACCTTATAAAATTTGAATAAATTGGACATTGGACATGTTTAAATTTTTTTATAATTAACTACAATTATTTTATAACAATTTTTAAAAGTCCCAACTGTTTATTGTCACCTGATGATGATCGAAAGATCGAAACGCGTCGTGATCAACCTAGTGTCGAGTCTTGTATCCCAGTTAGTGTTGTGTTTGGTTTTTTGCATTGAATCATACATTTTATCGATCTTTGTATCAAACCTTACACCTTACACTAATCTGGATACATTACTCATTGATGAGTTCAAATACGGAACTATTTTGTTTTATATTATTGTTTATTGATCCTTTAAGTATATAATCCTTGTTGAAATAAAAAATGTCTATTCTTCCATTCAAAATAAGAAACAAAGATAGGTACATAATATCACGAAGTATAACATGTGAAAGGATGAAGTGTGGCCTTTATGTTTACCTTTTAGAGAGAGACAGAAAATACGGTCCATTTCTGACCATGCATTGTTCCTCTCTCGCACAGGGTAAACAGAAATGTCACGAATCTACAGCATTTCTAAGATACAGAGTGTCCACTCCTGTGTTTATATTATACTTCGTGACGAAGTTCTAAAAAAATTCAAGATAACCTACTATATAATTTTAACCTTTTTGAAAAAAATATTGCAATGAAATTATATTTGTACGTCCAGAGGTTAGTTCACCATAGAGCTGAGTTAGATTCCAGCAACCGATTAAAATACCACTGGGTCCGAGTAGTTGGATTCCACTTTAATAACATCTACCATTCTGTGATTGTAAGATAATCATATTGAATGGTTACCATCCAAATGAAATTAAATTAGGTTAAAAATTGAGATTCATATTTATATCATAGTAATATTGGCTACAAAATTATCATAAATACAGTATACAGTTATTATACTGAAATTTCATGTTTCAATTTTTATTTTGTAAAATTTATTGCTTTCATACTAAACAATATTAAAAATATACTGTGCTATGACTACACCGTATTTTTGATGTTACCGAGAAAACATCATTTTCTTTTAAATTTAGTTTGACTCCAACATCATTGTCAACATTGGCGTTTCTTTGTGAAAATTTGGCTTTCCGTTTGGTTTATTTCTTATTTACGTCAACTAGGCAGCTATAGCACTCAATTTAAAATTTCCGTTTAGCGCATTTTTCCTTTGAAGAAGGATACATTCTCAATTTAACTAAATCGGATGAGACGAAATCGATTGAAGAAAAGACGATCGAGGGTGAACCGGTAACGGGTCACCCGCGGTAATAACCACAAACCCCCGGTTATAAGATTGCATTGCTCCCACAATTCCGCCAAAGGGATTCGTCCAGGAAGACGTTTTCTCCTTGAAAAATATTAATTTATTATAAAATGGCATATTTGTAGATCTAGCATTGTTTAAATAATATGGGATAATTGATAACCAAGGACATTAAGACATTTTCTGGTCAGTGTAAGGATACCAAAAAGGGAGAATTTTATCTCAAAATATTTTAGAGCAATTGATGCTAGCTATCTCAAAAAATATTTTTTTGGTTCTTGCAATATAAATGGATACGTTTTAATTGTTACCGTTTTTTGTTGAGGTGTTTAGAACTTTATACAAAACAAAACTTCTGGTACTTTTCTCCTTCATTTAATAAAGCTGATACCATACTGTAGCATTTTACTGATGCCGTTTATCGAGATTATTCGAGAATATGCCCAACTCTCGTCTCGTCTCAGAATTTCCAAAATGAATAAAAAGTCACTCTCGTTTCGTCTAATCTCGAATTTTCTCGACTAATCTCGATATAGAGTCGAGAGTCATGAATCAACTTGGGTTTCATCTTGTATCGAATCTGTAGTCGAGGTTTGTCTTGTGGTCTCGTCTCTAATTTCGTAACGAGACAAGATGAAATCGAGACTAGTCTCGTGTCTTGCGGCAACACTAGTTGCATTGCCTGGTAAAATATAAATTGAAGGGAATGAGTGGAAAATGGTATAAAAGTCTCTGTAACCATATAGTTACAGTGATGAATAAATAAATATTTTAAAAGAAAACCAATAATGACTTACATTGTATTTTATCTGAATAGTTGGTATAAGCGATTGCGTGGACTGCTGGTGAATAAATGGATAGATGTGATTAATAGTTTGTTGCGTGTGTGAATGATTCCAAGTGAGAAGAACAAGAGAGCTTGCATGAAAAGAACAATAAATGTGGAGGAATAGTAACAAGCAATTTTCGGTGTTTAGGGTACTAGCAGTAAACCGCCTTAAGTGGGCAGGTAGGAATGTAAATTATTTTTGTTTAAAATTGAAGCATTTGTCGTATGGAATGGATGAGTGTATAATTTTTCTGCTAAACATTCAACAGGATTTATACGAATTACAGAATGGTAGATGTTTTTATAGCGAAATCCAAACAATTCGACTGATTCGTTTGGTGCAGTCAGAATTTCAAACCATGCGACAACCTTTGACATTCAAAGCGGCAATGGAGAGATTATTTTTGCTACCAGGGCTACACTTTTTTAAGAGGAATGGATACTGGTGCAATTTACAAGTGAAAACAAGGTTTCGTTTTCACCATCATATCTAATCTAAATATTAACATTTTAAAATATTTATTTTTTTAATTTGTAGAGGAAGGTTGTTTGTATGACATTTGTGTATTACAATTTTAAATTTTTGCTTCATTTGTTATTATAGGTGTTATAAACATTGGCAATTTTGTAATTCATTTTAAAGTGTATTAGGTTTTGAATTTTAAAATTTCAATACAGAAATGTCACAGAACCAACTTTCTTCTAGAAATTAAAAAAAAAATTGATAAATTTTTTTAATATTTAGACTAAATTTTACGGTGAAAACTAAACCCCTTTTTGACACAAAAATAAGGTAAGGCAGTGTAAATATTCGAATAAATATTCAAATTTCAATTTAGTTCCACCTCCAAACTAGAGTCGTATTGGGTACACTTATTAAAATTCTAAGAAATTGACTCTTTTGATAATAAGCGACCCGCACCGATAAATTTTGGTAGTGCAGTAACCGTTCCTCTTAAGACGATCAAGTGGTAAGCTTGACTGCCCAAGTGCGATTTAATTGTTAGATGTGTTTTCAACGACAATCACACACTGCAGGCTGGGAGACTCAAACCATGTATCAATATTATTAAACAATTTGTTCCACCTACTAACTAAGAAACCCACATTCAATATCATCTTCCCCACAATTCAATAACGTGTTAAGTTTACCCCCTCCCGATGTTTACAATTGCGGTAACTAGATTCCCAACTTGGAAATTTCTGACTCCATTTCCATGTGACAATTGGGCTCTGGCCGTATCCGAACGCAATAACAACAGAACGTGCAGTTGCAGTGGCGCCCGTGATTGGGGGCAGGGGAGACGTTTCACTAACCCGCTCGCTGCTCTGCAATTTGCACACCGCGCGCTGCGATTCACTCAATTTGTACAAGTTCTCGGCTTGTAAGACTATGTAGTTTATAGTTACGCTAATCTATCTTAGTTTGCAACGCGTTTGACACTTTGTTTATGACGGGAGAAGATGCTAAGGGGCAAATTGGTAAATATTGACGTGATTAGACAGATGGAGTTAGACTAAATAGGACTTGCAAGTTTGTGTACCGTGGCAACTATTTGGAAATAAGTGAGACGCAAATTTAATCCTAAGATATTTGACTAGAAAATTAAAAAATTTACTTGAAGTAATTTTATTTGAAGGTAATGCCCAGCTATGTCTCTTATATATAATTAAGTGAAAATTTTCCAAGTCTACGGCTTTTAAAGAAATACTTATTGGATATCAATTTTCAGCATATAGCATAAAGTGATAAGAATTGTTAATATTGATAGATTGATTACCTTTTTATCGAAATGAAAATGTAACTCTTTTGAAACGAGCATTAAAATGCGCCATGTGTGACGTAGACAACATTGAAACCAAACCGTGGGTAGATTTGTTCGTGTAAGATCGATTTTTGTCGTTTTGACTACAGAATAGACGACGGACCTGTGTTGAAATAAGGTACGATCTACGTATCGTATTCGGTCCTTGTTAGCGCGGTGAACGTATGTTCTCAGGGCAGGTGACGTCACATCGTCACACACGGCATCGTCTTTCGCGCCACCTATTTTTTTTTTAATTTTATGAATTTTTTTCTGGCTTATTAGCATCTTTAAAGCAAAAAGAAAATATACGGATCCAATATTTTAATGTATAGATTAACATATAAAAAAAATTAAAAATAGTGATAACCCTCATTATCCTGAACTAATGTGCGTGACGGCGACGTTACATAGGTACGATCTCAGTAACTTGTTCAAGTCACTCAAATCCAGCTCTGGATTTTAGTACTTGCTTGGTGCAGACCTCGAAGTTTAATATAAATACAGTAGTGGACACTCCGTATCTAAGCAATACTGTAGATTTCGTGGCATTTCTGTTTACCCTGTGCGAGAGAGAAAGATCACTACTGGGCCTGTGCGTTACTATCGTTACCGTTGTTATTGTCATAGAATGAATAAGCTGGCCCGTATTTTCTGTCTCTCTCTAAAAGGTAAACAGAAAGGAGAAAGGCCACACTTCATCCTGTCATATATTATACCTCGTGATATGTACCTATCTTTGTTTCTTATTGTGAATGGAAGAATTTTTTTTTATTTCAACAAGGATTATATACTTAAAGGATCAATAAACGGTTGTGACTTTAAAAAATTTTTTATAAAAGAATTGTATAGTTAATTATAAAAATTCTTAAACATGTCCAATTTATGTAAATTTTACAAGGTTATATCTCATGATATCTCATCTGACAGAGTGTCCACTCCTGTCATATAATTTTCTATAAAAAACCAGAAAAATTTGCAATATATTTATTAATTAAAATATATTTATTAATAAAATTAAACTAAAAATAGTAAATACCACTTCCTACAAGAAAAGCAGATCCCAGATCGTAATCATTGTTTAAAATAAAACAAAGACAATCCACATTTGCATTTTCACACACAGTTCTCTTCTGTTCAACTAAACCCTCGCCTCACATCATCCTCACTCTCCTCACATTCATTCCCTGCGTCGCACCCGCTCCCAATTTAAAATGATCCAATATGTTAGAGGAAGTTTTATTTCGGGTTATTTTTGTGCTGTCACGTTTGTATAAACACACGTGCTAGAAAGAGAGCAGGAGACAATCCGCGTTTATAAATCAATGCAGGGAAGTGCGACAGACATATGACGGCTGTCGCGCCGAGCTACGGTTGCAGTATTTCACGCGGGGAAGAACTACTTCCACTTTAGTGGAATATCCTGATCACAATATGGAGCGCTTTAAAGACGATTGTGTTTGTTTTTGATACTCTCGTTGATGAAATGAATACGCAAACACGTAG
Source organism: Agonum fuliginosum (assembly GCA_947534325.1). Lineage (NCBI taxonomy): Eukaryota > Metazoa > Arthropoda > Insecta > Coleoptera > Carabidae > Agonum > Agonum fuliginosum. The sequence continues at coordinate 2,174,799 of OX384034.1, read as the reverse complement.
TCGGGGAGTTAAACAATACGGTGTTTTTCTTACAGATGGATTTTTTGTTTCCAAGTTGCGGAGTGATTTCTTTTGTCATGAGCTGCTTTTATTTCACCTGCGGTGGGAGATTTACTTTGTATAAGTTTTAAAGACGATTTCATACGGCTGCGACGATGGATATAATGTTAATTTATACATTAAAATATTAGACTCGTATTTTTTTTTTGCTAAAAAGATGCTAATAAGCCAGAAAAAAAAATCATAAAATTTAAAAATAGGTGGCGCGAAAAACGATGCCGTAAGCGGATAGCTGACTTGTCCGCTATATTGGAGCCCACAGCTGTTTGGCACATCATACAACTGATTTGTCCAATCGCCTTTTTTACGGTATAATTATATACCTAAATGAAGAGTTGAGAGTTGTTTCGCATCCAACTGTTTGAAATTGGTTTATATTTTGTTAAGTTAGCAATTTTAATTATTTAAAAAATTTTCTCGGCTAACTTCGAGTACCTTTCAAGTAATTTAAGAAGTAATCACTTTGTACTTGTTTTGTCAAGTGCATTAATTAATACTTGGTACTTGAAACTAGTCACAACAACAAATAGTAGATACTTGTACTTCAAGTACTTTTCTAAATTTTCAAGTACTTGGTACTTGTACTTGAAGTACTTTTTTGTGGTACTTTTCCCAGCTCTGATAAGAGAGCACAAACGAAGTACAAACGATTGGTGTAAAAATAAAATTCGTTTTTAAATATTTGTGAAAATGGCGAGCTGAGTGTGAAGTTAGCGCGTCATTTTTAAATTTGTTGTAACTAATGAACCGTTCATCATAAATTAGATTTAATTAGTGCACTAAAGGGCACAAACGAAGTACAAAATGGCGAGCTGAGTGTGAAGTTAGCGCGTCTTTTTTAAATTTGTTGTAACTAATGAACCGTTTATCATAAATTAGAATCAATTAGTGCACTAAAGGGCACAAACGAAGTACAATCGATTGGTGTGAAGTTAGCTTGTCATTTAATAAATAGTTAATATCTCCTGAATTTGAAGACTTGCCAAAAAATTGTAAAGGGCACAAAAGAACACAAACGAAGAACAATCGATTCCAATATATTTGATCGTTTGTGCTTCAATATGGCGTGCTAACTTCACGCAGCCATGTAAGTAAGCAATTAATTTTTGAAATTAGTAGTAACACAAACAGAAAAAATCTGACGTGGACACCACATGACTTCCTTGTACGCCTTGTGTGTTCATACTTTTCTTAATAACTAAAATGTAAAATAATATTAAAAATTCTTTTAACTTATTATACTAGTATACTCACAAATATATTTTAGTCATTTTATTTAAACTGCAGAAGAAGATATAAAGCATATTTTACTATTGTCACTGTCATGTCATAATCATTTAAATTTTACGTAGTAACAAATGTTAATCGATCATGGACTACAAGATACCGAAATACTATAAATTATAAATATATACTTTAATTATTTTTAAATGATAGCAGATACAAAAATATTTATAAAATACCGATTGTAGGTAATAATCACATAATCTTTCATTTAAAATAAAAAAAATTGTCTAAAATTAAATATTTATCGAAATATTTTTAAAAAGTACTACTTCCGGTTTGTAGACTGAAACCAAAAATAGGAGGTGCACAACTAGATGCTATAACAGTCCTAAATACAAAATTTCAACTTTCTACGTCTAACCGTATTTGAGTTATGCGACACACATACGTCCGTCCGTACGTACGTACAGACGTCACGTCGAAACTAGTCATAATGGATTCAGAAAAGGTCAAAACGGATATTTCCGTCAAAATCTGAGAACCGAAATTTTTCGCGATTACAATACTTCCTTACTTCGTACAAGGAAGTAACAAGGAAATTAAAGTGACACAACCGTTATGGGAAACATATACCAAGTGCATCGAATTACAATTAACGATTTTATCTTACATTTTATTTTAATCTAATATGTTGCAACCATATTTAAATACCTACAGTTAATATAATTTCAACAATTTAAACCACTATATTAATAACACATGAATATACAACAATATATTTGTAGCATTCCTAGTATTTCGATAATAAGGTATCCCACAAAACTGGTTTGACTATAATTAATTAACAATGCTTCACTTTATTATAAACAAATTTTCGCTAGCATTTAATCATGAAAACCACACAGGCCACAATAATTGTGATCTCTTGTGCGCTTTGCAGCTGAAACAAAACAGCATCAAGTGCTAGGATTACAGGGATAATACCTGCAATTTCAGTATTATTTATGGGCGATCATGGCAAAGCCCTGTTGATAATACTGTGCACTAAAATCGCGGGCCTCTAGAATTTCGCACACAAACTAAGAACGTTTTTATTGGCGTCGTTCGTTTTCGACCCGGTCGGATTCGGACCAAATATTTAGTGCCTTTATGTCCTGCTCATACATAGATTCTTTGAAGATTCTTTCATGCGTTTGAATACTGAAAAAAAAATCACTGTTTCGAAACTATTAATGAATTAGAAATTCTTCTTTTCCAACGCTCATTGAAGATTCAATTTAGCGGTACTGCTACTTGACAGGAAATTTTTACCAGGATTAAAATTCAGAAATATGAAATAATCCTTGTGTGAACAAGGCTTTAGATGCACATAGTATGCTGCCAAAGCAGATAAGAAATTTTCTCCACAGGATATGAGACCATTTTGTAAATCAACCATACATGAGTGTAGTGTGCAGTTACCAGCTCATTCAAGGATGTTAGTGGTGAGTTGTGAAAGTACACCATTGGGAAGATTATCGTGCAGTTAAACTGGCATATGCGGGAATATGTACCAGACTGGATCCGAACGTGAGTTGTCAGAACCACAGTTAATCATGGTATGCACTCAGCTATGCACCTAACTATCAGCCATCAATAGGTAGGCATGTATATTGAAAATCTAATAACTTAAGAGTGTCGTTTACCTAAATGACCAAAACATGCTTCTCACAAGTTTGTGATTTATTTAACAACAAACAAATGTAATAATCAAAATTTCCCGATGTACATTCCATTTTTTCATGTCTGATTTATCGAAGACTATGCTTTGTGAAACAAAATATGTTTATTAAAACAAGATAATTTAATACTAGTGAATGACCAATGGTCATCGCGAATTTTTGATTACCTATTTCATTTGTTTGTTGTTAAACAAATCACAAACTTTAGTGAAGCATGTTTTGGTCATTTAGGTAAACGACACTCTTAAGGAAATTGGAGACTCCTGCAGTGGCGTACCCGGACATTAACCTTGGGGCGGATATGAAAATAAAAATATATTTGATAATGAAAAACGCGCGTTGGCTGATATCATTGCAATTCGTTCATTTGTGGTGATATATTTTTACAATAATTACTAATTCACTGATCAAAAAATGCTTGGCATGCTTATATATTTTTTAAATAACTTGCAAATGGTTTAGAAAAAATACACAAAATCTTCATAAACTTATTTTTTAATGTTTATAGGAAATATGAATACAAGTTAGTTCTATGAATTTTTCATCATTTTTTCACATAAAGTAGTTTAAATCATGGAAAACAACAATTTTGTGAATTTGCCATAAGATTCCATGTAAAACGAGCGTAATTTCAACATTCAATTACTCAAAAACCGGATAGACGAATTTTTTTAAGAATCTTAATAGTGTAATAAAGGCACTGTATAAATTTCTCCTCTCTCCTCATCATCATATGGTCACCAACATAATTTAAAGCTATTATCTGATTTTGAACAAAAAAATTTCGCCTGCGGCGCATTTTTCATTAATATTATTTATAATAACTCCTTTTCCCTATTATAAATACTTATAATTACTCACATAATTTAAGCATATTGCGCTATAATAGAATAAAGTAAATATTTTTATCTTTAGATTTGTGCCCTCTGTCAAAATTTTCTAAATCCGCCACTGAATTCTTGATAAATCTACTAACTGGTGCCATATTCAGATGACAATATTTCTATCGACTTTTGCACTCTGCTGTACGGGCAAAAAATTACCTCATCCTTGAAAGAGGACCTGATATTTGTTCCTGAAACGTAGTTATACGTGGAACGAAACGGCCAATTAAGAAGCTAGTCCTAATTCGCACTGGACGAAAAAGAACACCACCGTTTTTATTGTTCGGAGGCTTTACGACCTGCGCTCTGGTTTATGTGGTTTACGGTGCAAAACCATAATCTTCTGACGTCACCCATCACATCTAGAGGCTTAAGGTAATTTCCGAAATTTTATTTACGCATCAAAAATTCAAATATTCAAAAGCTAACGCAAAAGCTGCAAGAAGAGGACAGGGGGTGCTGTTTGGCGATGTTAAAATGATATAAAATTCTTCTTTCTAAGCGTTATTAAGAAATGAATGTTGCCTTTTATTGGGTAGTTTGAATGAAATTGGTTTTGAATGTTGGAAGTTTTTATATTGTAATAAGAAACATGGAGTGGTTTAATTATGAACAAATTTTATTGTCCTCCATTATGGAACTTGGAGTAATGTACTCATTTTAGGCAGTTCCAATAATGTACAGAAATGTTCTTTTTCTAAATTTTATATTAGTTTCCAAAGATGTTGTCGTTCCGAATCAATCCATTAAAATATCACACCGGTTTCGGTTTCGAACCTACGACCACTGTATTCAAAGGCTGTCTCTCTAAAAAGTGCACTATAAAGTCTATATTTATATATGCAGTTGGATTTTACTTGACTGGAAGTTTTATTAAGGATTCTAGTAGATGGGTTGCAGTCAAAAATATATTTTTTATACCACTCATGTGGGGCCGAAACCGGTAGAGTGGTATAAAAAATATATCTTTTTGACTGCAACCCATCTACTACAATCATTAATATATTTATATAGTTTATAAACCATTGTCAATATTTGACGTAATTTGTTGCCTCAAGTGAAGAAAAGTTAATTTGTCATGAAAACGAAAGCACTACACGAACACTGGGTACCTAAGTGTCCCAATTATTGCCATATTGTCGAGGTAGTAGCTGCGCAGGTTTAATCACAACTTTCTGCATGTGATGACGTATAGGAACCCGGTTTTCTGTGGTTCCAATCTCTTAAACCTTAAACGGTAGTGTGTGATTGTCGTTAAATTGTGAAACATCTTGCAATTAAATCGCACAGGATCTAAAATATGACATGAGCACAATAAAATGGCAGTCCGCCATCTTTAAACAAAATGGCGGCTAGCTAACTCAAAGTGTACTGTACCGATTGGGTTCAAATTTGTTATGATAATAGCATAATTATCTATTTTATGACATGAGCATACTAAAATTTTAGTCTGCCATCTCTAAACAAAATGGCAGCAAGCTAACTCAAAATGTACTGCACCGATTGGGTTTTAATTTGGTATGGTATTAGGTATAGGCGTAGTAAAAATATTTTTCCAGAGAAGGCGAGCCGTTTATTAAATTAAATAATAATAATAATAATAAGGAGCCCAAAACAAGTAAATGTACAGAAAATACATATTATAAAAAACAATATTGTTACAAAATATTGTTATACCTTTGAAGAAAGATATCAAAATCATTGCATAAAAGATTGTAATTTGAACACATAACAGATATTGGTGATTTCCAAAGTATATTGGTACGATGTAACTGTAGATAAAAAGTAGCTTTTGATCGAGATTCAGATCTATGAACGTGAAAAGGAAGTTTAGACAATAAATATGGTGAATCGATCTGGTTCCAAATTATATTACTTAGCGTTGTTAGCGCAATATTGATATGTCTGTCTTCAATTGAATTTAATTTGAACTGATTCAGAAGAATAAGCTGTTCTATACCTTGCTCAGGATAGTAAAATATGCCGTAGGCCACTGGGGATGTAAATGTGAAATAAATGCGCCGCAGGCGAAAGATATTTTGGGTTCAAGGTTAAATACCTTCAAATAGAGCAAGCGCCTCCTGTCCTTCCCCCTATCTACGCGCATGCATGGATGTATGGTATGGTAATAGCTTAGGATTCTTATAACGAGTATCCTTTAAATTCGAGTTGGGGGCGTAACAAAGCGCGCAAGGTATCGCTAGCAATTTTATATATTACCTAAATTTGTACAACTACAAAGTGTAAAAGATCCTTTTAATGAAAAAAACTCGACACAAATTCAGTTTCCCTACATTGTAATTTAAAACCAAAAGCTGCAAATTAATCTCAAAAGCAATGAAATAAAAAAGTACGACAGAAAAGGTATTAAGTACAGCAATAAAAAATGTATGAAATATCAGATGACTCATTAATTACGTAATGTAAATGTTAAACTCTGCCCTCTTTGGTTATGAGAACATCGAATATGGTATCACAAAGCCAACGCTGGCGAAATTCATCTGTGTAAATTTGCTTCGAAGCGAAATGAAGTGCCCTCGATATTATCTGATTCGTTTTATTACGGCGTTCGTTTCTGCTGAAATTGCATTCTGCTGTAGTAATTGAAACATTGTAAAATTGTTCTCAATAGATTAAAATCTATAACCGTCATGTGAACACTACACCACTTAATGCCGTATTATGTTCGCAGTAAAGTGGAAATTTATAAACCGGTAAGGAGGAATTATTGCCCTCACAATGTGTGAGAATCCTTTATGTCGACATGAGCGGCAGTGTAGATTATACTGCACTGTGTGTCTAGTACAAAAGGTGCGAGATTTATTTTACTCGCCTATTTCTTTTGTGGAAACAACAATAAATTTTTGTTACTTTGTCACGGAAATAGCGAAGAATTTACCTGGCGACCTAGAGCACTTCACTTTAATTTATCAGTTTACATTTTTGCTTTTGCTTTGTTGGTTCTTTATTTCCGAGAACTTTTTACCTTGGGTACAAATTTAATTTAAGTAATGAATTTTCGAGACACAATGGCCAGTGAATTATTGCGGATTTTAAAACCTAATGTTGGATTAGCTCAATTGTCTTTTAGTCGACTAGCTTTGAGTTCTATAAAATCACATACTTGAACCAGTCATTTTTAGTGAAATTTGGCTTTAGGATTACTTACATTTTGTGAATCACAAGCATAGAAATCACATTAGAATTTTTTTTAAACTAGCAGGAGTAAAACCAAAAATCTAGTGATATTCTTGTGATTGGCAGGAATGGGCACGTACCTATAATACGTTATATTTTACGCGTAAAAACTATTTTTTACATTGATCAAATTAAAACTATAATTTTACATTACGTTATTTACATACTTTACATATTTTACGCATTTTTTATGGTATGGTAAACTTTTTTTTATACGTAAATGCACATCCGTGGAGATTGCCTGACCAGTCAACACTCGGCCAACACCAAACCAACATAATCTAAATGCCAGATTGTTGTGTTTTGTATGTTTACTGTCAAAATGAAATTTTTGAAATTCATTCTACAAGATGAATCTAATTTGAAATTCGTTCTAATTTTATATTAAATAATTTGAGAGTAGGTGATTTGAGACATCGAAATTTGAAATTAACGGAAAAGGAAATCCTAGAGATTTTTTGATTTTTTAGGAATGCAAATCTGACTTTATTTTTTACTCCTCCTAGTTAAAAAACAGACTATAGTAAGACCACGAAGTGTAAAACACAGGAGTGGACACTCCGTATCTTAGCAATAATTCAGATTCGTGGAATTTATATTTACCCTGAGCGAGAGAAAGATCACTACTGAGCCCGCCGTGCATTGACCGAATTTTACCTTCGTGGTGATAAATAATATCCTATTTTGTTATTGAAGCTCAGAATCCGTTCTATAAATCAGAAAACGAATATCAAATGTGTAAAGAATTCTGATTGGAAGCAAACATTTTTTCTGAGTTTTCCATTACTTTTTATAAACGTAGAAAATATGAGATTATTCCTCCATCTAGTTTTTTATTCCAAAGATAATAATAGTTGGTTATCCTCAAAAAGAAATTTGCATGATAATAATTTCATTTTCAGTGAAACTTTCAGACACTCTCTAATCGAAACCGAAACATAATCATGTTTTTTGTACCATAAAGTCGTCTGGACTATTCACCCTAAAATTTACAGTGTATTTGCTTTCGAACAAAAACTAAAATACTATTCAGGGACGAAAAAACTTGTAGAATTGTTGAGAAAAAAATTCATTACTAAATAAACTTTTAGTCAGAAGCGAAAAGTTTGCAGACAGAAAAGAAACGTGTAATCCGCAGAAAAATATAAATAGAAAAAGTCAAGTGGAGCTTAGACATCAATATCCTGTCATTATTTAACTCAAATTTAGTTTTATATATAATACCACTAGTGTTCCAAGTTATGTCGACAATTTTTGTTGCTGTATCACGAATGGTTATTACGCTTGATTGAAAATTGCACGAGTGCGTAGCACGAGTGCTATTTTTTCAAGCGTAATAATCATGAGTGATGCAGCCACAAAAATTGTCTACATAACTTGGAACACGAATGGTATTCGGAGGACAATTCACGGAATAAAACTGTATTCTTTCTTTATGAAAATGATTTATAAATAGCTTCACTTCCATTACAAAAGTTATAACAATAGGATTTTGATTAATAAAGATATATTCAATTGTTTAAAATTGTCGATTGGATCACTAGTGAAAATTGTCGAAAAATTATGTCGCTGCGAGCACTAGTGATAAATTGTCGAAAAAATTAGTTTCAATTGGTGGAAAATTTATAAATCCTCAAAATTGATTGGTCCATTTTTGACAGATGACACATGAGTTGAATTGTCAGGCAAAAACCATTTTCGGGTCGTGCCGCAAATGAAACTCTCACAAGTAAGATGATTATTTCGACACTTGATACACAATATACTATTTTTTATAAATTCAAATATACAGATATATTTACATAATAGAATACCAAGTCTAACGGTTGCTATACCTCCTTTTCACAAATTTTGCCTTTAATGATGGCTATTTTCCCGAAAACTATGTGGGAAAATGTAGCAAAAGTAGCATCTTTTCGTAAACATTGATAAAAAATTACCCTGGTAAGAATTGTCTGTCAAATAGCGGCGCCGCTACATTGAATCTTCAATGAGTCTTGGAAAAGAAGAATGTCTAATTCATTGATAACATCAAAACAATTAATTTATTTTCAGGATTCAGAAGCATGAAAGAATCCTTAAAGAATCCACGTGGTGAAAAGGACATTTGGACATCAAGTTTTCTATAATACTTTGAACAATTTAAAAAATCTGATGTGGCCAGCACACAACCTTCCGCCATGTTAAAAACACTGTATAAATTACGTTAGATACAATCACTACAAAATTTGACTACTTATTATAATATCGTATGTCGGCAGTAATACAATACAATGACTACATTATTATATTATTTGGGAGTATGTATGTATGTCATTTATGTCACCTGTCAATATTTTTTGCGCAGAAATAAATAATATTATCCGATCATAGATTACAAGATTTTTGCATTTTAAAATCGTTATTCTATTTTAGAATCTTACTATAATTCTTAAATGTTACCGAATTGAGGATATTACTATTACGAACAAACAGTTAATTACAAATTGTAGAGCACAAAATTTGCTAAAATAAACCCGTGCGTCAGAAAATATGAAAATAATTTTACTCATATAGCATATTCAGGAAATTGGATTCCGCAAACCGGAAATCCATATTTTTATTAATAGAAAAAGTACAACCGTTTTCGTATGATGAGACATAAACTACTACTTGATCAAATTTTTTTTTCAAAACACATTTTCACGATTTTCTCGAAAACTGTACCACTTTCATAAAAAATATGTATACCATTTTATAGCAAATTTTATGCTCTACAATTTGTTATTAACAGTTTTTTCCTAATATTAATCATTTACGAGATAAACATTAAAAACAATCGACGGCGGCCATTTTTTCAAAATGGCGGACGAAGCTTCAAACCAATCGATTGAGACTTTTAATATGTTGTTGATAAAGGTACCGGGAAGGTGTATATCAAAATCCAGCTTTCTACTAACTTTTTCCACTAAACGACAAAATATGATCTAATTTGACTGGACTACTCGGGGAATACGGCATTTCGTTTTAACTACAAATTTGATTGAATTGCGCATTTGTTAATAAAATTGATTATCAAGTAATAGCAAGTAGCTTAAAATTACTTGATATAAAATCAAGTAGTAACGATAGAAAATCAAGTCAAGTAATGAATTTTTAAAAGCTGGATTTTCAAGTCAAGTCAAGTAATTTACAAAAACATCAAGCTACTTGAGTTGACGAATCTCTAGTCTCTCAATAAATAATAATAAATACAGAAATTACCTAAACAACTTACTAAATGTTGTGTTTACAAATCTTCCAACACAACATCATTTAATACACTCCCTTCTCAAATGTCTTATCCCCTTATCCAAGTTAATATTAATCAGAATTGAATTCAACAACCGCAGTTTACCTTCCTGTACACATGTCAACAATTCCATCAGTTGTCAGTCATCTCAGTCTATGTCAAACTCCAAACATTGGCATAGCCAGCTTTGTGAACAGTTCTCCATTCTCCATTCTGTCATTCACGAGGCGGGCGCGTAATTCACTAGCAACACTTCACGTTTTGCAAACGTTGTTTCATTACGAAGTTTGAAAGTCTGTTTGCACGATGTTAGCTGATAAAACATAGAATATTAATTCTCGCTTGATTCAGAACAGAATGTAGAGCCATGGCGAAGTTGGAGCTGGATGGAGTGTTGTTTTATATCATGGCTGTGTCATAACAAGATGTATTTGATGAATTGTTATTTTAAATATGGGTTTAGAAGCGATAGAGCAAGGAAATGCAAGTGTTTTTGGACTGGCGTTAGTTTTATCTTTGTATTGTGTGATGTTCTGTTTTATTTTTGCGTGTAATAATACGAGTATGTAGTATAGTCCCATAATTATTTTTATCTTGAGATTAGAACTGTGTTGTTTTACAATAATTAGACATGTTTCCAAACGATGTCTGTCCTTTGTCTTAAATAGTTATTTACTTTACAAGTGAGCAAAGTAAGGAATTACCCATGAGGGAAATCTTAACTCACGAGGCCGAAGGCTGAGTGAGATAATTTTCTCGAGTGGGTCATTCCTTTTTGCCCACGTGTGAAGTATAACGTTTTATCCAACACCTCTTAATAACTGCTTAAATATTTTAAAAATATTAAGTTTCAACCTAAAACATCGTTTCTATGGTGACTTCCAACAACAAAGTAACAATTTACCCACAAGTGGGTATAATTTTGATCAAAGCCACTTGTGGGTAATTTTTTACTTTGCTTGTTTAAAATCACCATAGTTATGATGCTTTTATTAAGAGGTGTTGGATAAATAAATTTTATCTACACTTGCTTGAAAAAAATGATAATGATAAAAATGTTCAATTATAAGTCATAACATCCCACTAAAGTGATGAAATAATTAATTCAGTGCATACCTTAAAAAATATAATAAGTACATAAAATCAATGTCCCACAAATGGGACATTAGCTGGTAATGGGTTTAGAGGCCCGTCTACCTCCTAAAATTCAGCACAAAACAACTAATGTATCGGTGTTTTGTTGCAAGGATGCGATAAAGTACGAGTTTCGTGCTGGTTTTAGGCAGTCGTAGTAGTGGGGAAAAGAGTAGAATAGAAAATAAGTCAAATCGAGGGTATTCTAGGAGTTTGGAAAAAACGTAGACGGGCCGTTTAAGAGACCCGTCTACCTCCTAAAATCCAGCACAAAACGAACTAACGTAGCGAGTGTTTTGTTGCCAGGATGCGGTAAAGTACGAATTTCGGGCTGGTTTTAGGTAGTCGTTAGGGGAAAAGAGTGGAATAGAAATAAAGTCAAATTGAGAGTATTCTAGGAATGTGGAAAAAACCTACCTTCTAAAATCCAGCACAAAGCAAACTAACGTAGCGAGTGTTTTGTGACTAGTACAATATTATTGTATTTCAACAAGGATTATATTCTTAAAGGATCAATTAAAAGTTGTAGGTACGTTTTTAAAATATAAATAAAAAATTGTACATGATTATAAAAATTCCGAAAAATTCATAAAGAATTCCAATTTATGCAAACTTTACACGGATATCTCCTGATAGAAATTTATTTTTAAAATTTTAATAAGGTACATCTATAGATCCATTCTTTCTCTATTAAATGTTTATAAAAAAATTACCTAGACGTCAATAATAAACAGTTTACTCGCAACGAAAACACTTTTTCAGTATTTTTCAACTTCAAAATGACATTGTAATGCTAGGCTGGTTTTGAGCATCGGTAGTAGTGGGGAAAAGAGTGAAATAGTAAAAAAAATCGGGAGTATTCCAGGAATTCTGACAAAAACGTAGACAGGCCGCTTAAGGACATGACTTAAAAAAATGGTTGTACGATTTTTGATTATTAATTTATTATCCGCATTATTATAATGTTCAAATCTAACCCGCACAATTATATTTTCCGCTTAGAAGTGTATCACATAGCTGTCCCCATTACAGTATCCCCTGCTTTATGTAATATTAATTTTCAGCAAGTTCCTCGTCTTATGCCGAGTGTATAAAGCAGGAAACCTGTGCAGCGCTAGATCGTTAACCGAGAAGTCTTCGTCTTCGCGTTCGGCTCGGGATACAAAACATTATCGTTCTCTCTTAGGGTTGGGGGGGGGGGGGGGTGCAGCTCGATAGATAAGAGCCGCTGATGGCCTCGTTATCATCATATTTAGGGTATTATATTTTAAGTGGGAATATTATTTCGTCAGTCTGTGGTCTAATCTTCCAATTTGTGGCGGAACATGAATTGCGATGGTAATCAGCCACAAAACTTGTGTTACGACCTATAAAATAACAAGAAATACGTTTTTGATTGCTAAATATAGTTTGGAATTATTTCATGCTTCCGGAACATCACTGGGTGGCTACATTTCCACGTAATGCGAACATAACACATTAAAACATGTACCTACTAGAGTTAGTAATATCCTACATCCGAGTAATATCATTAAATGTATGAAACACTTATTGAGTTCATTTGTATTATGTGTTTGTTTTGTATGTATATAGGTAAAGATAATTCCAATCCATATAAGAGAGACGTAATATCAGATAAATTTTATTCACCACATTCACAAAATATGCTCTCTTTCCTGCACATTTTACTCGTACAAATCTATACACATATCGTATATATCTTAAGGGGCGGGACTTATTAATTTGTGTCCTAACAGCAGTAGCAGAACAATTATTCACATAATATAGTGATCATTATATGAAATGTATTCTCTTACATGTTCATGTTTTTATTTTAGATTCACAAAAGTTCGTTACATGTAATTTATTGTTTACTACTGACAACTTGTCAATTTTTAGTATTCTTGTCATGTCACGTGTTAACATAAAATTTTGAGGTTAACGTGATTTGTTATATTTTATTAATCTTTAATTATTTCCTACAGAATCAAACGTATCATTAAAATAGTTAAGTAATGATTAATTTAAAAAATAGAAATAAAAACTATTGGTAGAGTGCCATCTACCAAACTCATGCTGTACAAAAAAGTCAAATCTTGATATACCTACACGTATAATTTGCTTGTTTTTTATGACGTCTCTCCTATATGGATTGGAATAGTCTTTAAGTAACTAGTTTATTAAATGTAAGAAATAATCAGAACCTAAATAGAAAATAATTTAAAATTAATGATATCTGAATTTCCGGAGTTCATTGTCACAATAGTATTATAAAACAAAATATCTATGTTTGTATTAAACCTCACACCATACACTAATCTGGATACATTACTCATTGGCGAACGATTTTGTTTTATAATATTGTAGAACAATATTTATCAGAAAGGAACCAAAAATTGAATAACAACCGTTCAGCATTTGCAATATGCAAACAAAACAAACATAACCAAATATTAAACATTATTTTAAATTTTAGATTAATTAATTATTAATCTATCGTTCAAAAAGTATTATAAGCATCATGTACGTTAAGTTTCGAATAATATCGGTGGACTACTCAATACTAACTCGCTTCTAGAAGGAGCATCGAAACGGAATGCTGCCGATTTCATTGGCCATTTTATTTGCGACAAGTGGAACGAATGGTAAACTCATAATCTACAAGTAACTTAAAGCTTATAGGAAGTTTCGTACCACTAAGAACAGTTGTTGAATTTTATTTTAAAACTGGACTTTAAATTTAAAACAAGCACGCTAACCATTGAGCCACTGCCTTTGAAAACCAAATATCCTTTTATTGTGAACATATGCAACTACGTTTATTCAATTTAATTTATTTAATTACATGTAATATAGAATATTCATCAATCCTCGTGCTCAAATCATTAACTATTAATACCCAGTCATTAAATAGCAAAACAAGGTTTCCATTAGCGAATTTAATCATCAAATTTGAATATTCCCATTCAACATTTACGTGCATACGAACATTAAAGTAAGATGTGTAATTTCAATAATTATACGTAGTCAAATAACCGTGTATATAATTTGGCAGTAATTAAAATTTAATTCAGATTACATTCTGGCGTATTTACCTGGTTTTGTCCGACAATCGGCGGAGAACGGACTCACTAAAGCAAATCTATCGGGAATGGAAGACCTCGTTATGTGTGCTCAATGTGTTTTAATTGCAAACACTAATTTAGCGCTGTGTTATTAATAGAATTGAATTATAATTGAATAAATAAATCTAAAAATTTAATATGGATATTCAGATATGATAAAGATACATATTTGAAAAATGATTCATTCAGAGAAATATTCAAATATAGAAATTTAGATTTGACATAATGCAAACACAGGAAGATGAAAATATCGAAAACTTGTAGTCAAAACCGAGTATGTGTGCCTCAAGAATGGTATTGGGTTGTTCATTTAGTTCAGTTCAACATAAATTGTGTATCTGTTGAAGAGACAAACTAGTTTTCTAGATTTGCATCCTTCTGTGTTTGCATCTACATATGTTTGCATTTATGTCGAATATAAAATCTTTTAAAGGGTTTGCATTTTACTGTGAATGAATCTTTTAATGCAAGTATTTTATTACGTATAAATATTCTAGATTTGAATCTTCTTGTGCATGCATTTTCCTATAGATGCATATTCGAGAATTTTATTTTTTGGTGTTGAATAAATTTGAAATTCCATTTACATACATGTTCTTTCCACAGCTTTCGTTGAAATTATTTTAAATTTTGAAAACAGAAAACACGAACTAAACGACATTTGTTTGAAACATTTAATTTATTATACAATTTTATGATGAATTTAAATAATAATAAAAATGTAATTTTCTTGACTGTGATCTTTAATTTAATAAAAAAAAACAATTACTGGAATTCAGTCAACTTTATTGTGATTGTGTGAATTGTGATTTCACGTAATTTTTCAGTTTTTTATAAATTTTTCTGTATTTTAATTGTAGCTCCTGATGATGACCCAGGTGGGGTGTGAAACCGGTTGAGGTTGAAATAAAGTTATAAAGTTGACTGAATTCCAGTAATTGTTTTTTTTATTAAATAATAATAATTTAAAAACAAGATTTTCTTAAAGTTTTAGGGGGTCCAGAGAAGGAAATCAGTACGTTCAGTAAAGTATATCAGAAATCAGTACAAAATATTTTCAAATTGTTTACCAGTACAAGGGTCTGAAAATCAGTACCGTGTATTGACGAAATCAGTACGAATGGTCACTACTTTTACCTTAAACGGCCCGTCTACGTTTTTTCCGAATTCCTAGAATACTCTCGATTTTACCCCTTTTTCCACTCTTTTCCCCAATACGATGGCTGCCCGAAACTCATACTTTGCCGCATCCTAGCTATGCAATGTCATTTTGAAGTTGAAAAATACTGTAAAAGTGTTTTCGTTGCGAGTAAACACTGTCAGATTATTATTGACTTCAGGGTAATGTTTTTATAAATATTTAATAGATAAAGAATGGATCTACAGATGTGCTTTTTTAAAATTTTAAAAATTAACTTTTATCATGAGATAATAACCGTGTAAAGTTTGCATAAATTGGAATTTTTAAATTCATGTACAAATTTGAAAAAGGCACATGTGTAGGTCCATTCTTTCTCTATTAAATTCTTCTCGAAATAAAATTTAACTATTCTTGTACTGGCCACAAAACACTCGCTACGTTAGTACATTTTATGCTGGATTTTAGGTGGTAGACGGGCCTCTTAATAAATTGATACTTCTTTTGAGAAAATGACATGCTATTTATGACACGAAACAAAGTACTATTCTCTGATAAAATTAAGTCAAATCACCCCTCACTAACAGAAGCAAGCTTACTCTGTCATATAACTCTGTCGCTTCAAATTTTCGAAGTTATATTTTAAGAGACATGTTAACCCAGAGATTACCAAACATCTGTTTCAATGTAAATTAGCTAAACACCGGGTGTTCGAGTGTCACACCACACACGTTGTTGTACATCGGAAGTGATTCTAACCTAACACGTTCCATACTTGTACGCTTACCCCAGTGCACCCTAACACCAGCCATCGACGTCTCAGTTTAGCCAGTGTAAACAACATTATCACTGGGACATAAAGTTGTTGAATTTATGTCTGTTGTTTGAGAGAAATTAAAATAAGTTAGGTACTTGATAAATTTGTGCATTTTGTGTAAGGGAAAACAAAAACAAAATCACGATGGTGTATTTGTATTGGTTTATATTTAATTTTAAGAAATTTTTATAGAAAATCGTATGGCACATTTAGCAGCCAATGGAAGAATTGATTACCTACAATAATAGTAAGCATTACCATTGGTTATATCAAATGTTAGCGGAAATTTTTACTAGTAGCTTGAGGAACCTCTAACTGTAATTAATAAGTGGAAAATTTTCTGTCAGGTCTAGGTTTGACATTTAAATTATTACTGACTACTGACTTTTTTAATATTTTTAAAGAAGAGATTTAAAACTTAGGACACGTATTCTATATTTTGACAAAAAAGTTTACCAGCAAACCCAAAAAAAATATTAGTAGTGACGTGGAGACGGCTGGAACTTATGACTGACCGACATAACTAGTGCGGTTAGCTAAAACGGCTTACCACAGGTAACATTCTTAATATGCTTCTCTCCTCCTGTTCAAGATAAAGACGTCACATAATTTTTTTTTCTCAATTTACTAAAAAACAGTAATTTTTAAATAAATATTTTTTTACATATATTTTCGCTTTAACATTAGGTACATAGTAATAGAAATCTCATTTTCAATACCATTCAAGTAGCCCATTTGTTAAATTATTGTCATTTTGAGTATAATAATAATCATTTTTTAATGCTAAATATAAATTTATTGAATATTTCAAATTTCTATTGTAAATTGAATTCAAAAATAGAACGGCGGTGTCATTACGATTTTCTTACCGAATCTGAACTCGTGTATTAATTCCTGTCCAAGAACTTTATCGTGTATTCCAACATTATCAGCTCTCGTGTACCACTCGAGCTAATTAATACCTTAAATAATACAATTAAAGAGGTAATTCTATTTTGAACTTTGCTGATGATGGGGTATTGACCACGAAACGTCCTAATAAAAATTATTTATATGTGCACAAACAATTTTTAATAAACAAGATCCTTACGTCAACCTATCAACCTCATCAATTTAAAAAAAAAAGGTTAATTCAAATAAATAATGAGCAAAGGTATTTGAAAACTATGTATGTATAACAGAGAAAAATGCAGATAGGTAACTTATGAGTTTGAAAGAAACATAAAAAACATTTAGCGATGTGATAAGCTCAACAATCCGAAGTAAAATTCAACATTCGCGGAGCAAAGCATTTACGTGCCAGGGCATCAACAGTAAATGTAGGTCAATTTAATAACTTCACTAGCGCATATGTCGAGAAACTTCTCTTCTCGGTTCCTGTAACAACCCTTTATTGAAATTTTTATATATAAAAAACTTTCCGGAAGACTTCTCCAAAAACTTGCACGGTTAAAATTTCATTAAAAACTGCCAACGACGCTGAATACCCTTTCGGCACAGTGTCAGGAATGAGAATATTGCTCTATACGAAGAAATTTGAACGAAAAACATATTAAAACTTTAGAAAACAGTAAGTGGCCCGGAACAAAAACGCTAACAACTTGATGACAAGAACTGCGCAAACAGAACGTGTTTGACGGAAAAATGTGTGCTGCTGTTATTGCCTCCCGGAAATAAATAACTCCACAAAGAGAAAACATCGCACGAAAAACAGAGACGTCGCTTTCACGTGAAAACTTGCCATTTCTTAATTATTATTTGCGGTGAATGAATAAAATACAGGGGGCGCTAGGGTTGTTCATGTAGTCTACGCGACGTAGATTACGTGTAATTTTACGCGTAGACAAACACGTATAGTCTATGCATGCAGTATATGTGTAAACAATACAACCAGTGTAGACAATGTAGACAAAGCACAAATCACATCGAAAACGAATAAAATTATAGGTTAGATTTTCTAACAATTGAATTATTTACAAACTTTACGCAAAGTCTACATTGTCTACATTTTACATAGTTTACGCAAACTTTACGTGTAGACGTAGAAAATAATACTTTACGCGTAGATGAACAACCCTGGGCGCTCGGTTATGTGAATAGGTACTTCATTATATAAACAATCCACTATAGTGAACAGTCAAAATTTAACGTATGAGGTTCTATAGAGCGAACTCGGTCAATTTCAATTATTTGAACAGCTTCACATACAACACAAATACGTCGTTAAGACGTCTTTATAATGTCCATGTCTTTAAAACGTCTGATCCAAATGTAATCACAAAGACGTCATATACGTGTTTTAATCCCTGCTCCATTCTAGACGTTTAAAAGATGTTATTTTGTTCCATGCAAATGACGTCTATTTAATACCTTTTCGACAGTCAAATGATGGCCTTTTTAATAAAATTATGTCCAAACAAGACTTAATTTTGATAATTATAGAATTCCTGTATGTCATAAACAAGATGAATTTTGAGACAAATATTGGACTCCTATAATTATGCCATAACCAAGATGAATTTTGAGACAAATGTATGACTCCTTAATGTGGATATTTGATAACCTAACATATTGTAAGCGGAAGATTTAAAACTGGACAACATAATGACGACTAATTCGACTAATAGGTGCTAGTCTCCTTATGACGTCTATAAGGCAGTAGCAAGATGTATACGCCTTACAGACGTTAATACGATCGGTGTGTTGTATGGGTTAACATTGCTTGGTACAAAGTACAAATAAACAGGGACTTCTCCTAAATACGAAGTTTTAAAATATTTATTAACTTTAGTACTCCATTTTCTATTAAGCCCATACGAATGTAATATTTTTTATCTTGATTAATTTATTTGTATTGCGAGAATGTAGAGATATGGCCGAAATATGGCATTATTAAAAAGCTTGAGTGCTAAGACAGTGCAAAAACAAAAAAATAAATATTTATCTTAATGTTTATAAACATGTATATGCTTCGAATAGTAAATAGATTATTTAAAATACATTTTAGATCAAATGAACAAATCGGTTTTATGAAATGACCTGGTTTTTATTAGTTCACATAACCGATGAGCGCCTACTGTATATTTCTTATAGTAATACTTTATATGAATTTATAATAACAGTAATTATCGATTAGATCGTTGATCTATCTGTACTAAATATTGAAGGACTGATATTGTTATCTATATGATTTTTAATCATTTAATATTCTTACATTTTTATGTTAATTACAAAAATAAGGGATTAATATGTTAACATATTAATGGTTCAGTGACAGAAAAATTATTAAATCAGATCGATCAAAAAATTCTTATCGATCATCAAATCAAACAGCGCAAGTGCAAGTCCTTTCTCTGATTACGAGTACTCTACCTTATACTATATGCCATTAAAATAGTTGTGAATTACCCTGTCGAAATGCTTGTTTTAGGTAGTCAAACAAAACTTAAAACATTTGCCGCTCACTTAAATAAATAAAATACACGCCGTCCCCAACAAAACCACGTAACATCTCAGTAATTAATTTCCCATCCTGTGGAATATTTCAGCATTCAGCCGCCATATTTCATTGAACCTCGTGCTTGGCTTTAGAGATTCAGTCTAAGACTTCCTCTGCCATTAGGATGCAATATACAGTAAGTGCATTTAGTGAAAAGACCTCCTTGTTTATTTTAATGACTCCGTGCTGTGAATGGGAAGATTTAAAATCCCTACATTCAGGTGCCGCGCAGACACTTGTCTCGGAGATTGTGAATATGCGGGTGTTTACCGTCGTGTTTACTCGCTTCAAATTGAGAAATAAAAGATGTGCCTTTGACTTTTGACGGAGCGAGCTTCGTTCATATTCATTTCGTTTCAAATGCGAAATGTTCAGAACTATATGAAAGGCAAAGAGTTGTTCTGCAACTGTAGAGAAATATAATTACATGTGGTACGAATGCACAAAAGTGAATTTCAATTGGGTTTTACTATTGATCATGTCATATTGTGTTTTATTTTTGTAGTTTCGTATTGCGCGGATATGAGAATAATAATAATTATAAACTTCGGAGGAATATAATAGAATGATATTTAATATTCTGGCTCACATTTTACTATGAAATATTAATATAACATAGAACTGTTTCCCGCATGGTAAAAAACGTAATAATGCTTTGTTTATTACAAATGCAGTTCATTTTATTTCACATAAATGACTATTTGTAATTAAACTAAATTTTATCTGTTTTCCATTCTAGAACTTGGCAACATTCAAGATTCGGCAATATACTTAGGGCAATTAATTAACCTTTAGATTTCCATATGGTTTGAAATAATTCTGCCCAATTGGTCCTGCTAGCTTAAGGCGCTACACTTGTACCAAAAATAAAGTGAAAAAGTGACTTTGCTATATTACAAACTGAGCTTTTGTTAGTACACCTACACTGTTCATATTTTATATATTTTATAGTTAAAAGATGACTCTAGACTGCTAAATAATTATATTTTTGACATACTTAATGGTATTTTAGTAAAAAAAATTAGTAAAAACAGTCAATTTGGCCGATTTTTTATTATTTTTTTCGTAATGTAATTTTCTTGACAAAAAATGCAAAAAACAATGCAAGGAATCGACTGTTTAAAACAAAATTAATAAATATGCAATAATAAGGCCATAATTTTTAATATTAAAATGCAAAAATTAATTCATATTTTCTCTAATTGTTATCGCTACAATGTATTGTATGAATTTTTCTATTAAATAATGTTTCATAATTACTTATTTATTATTTATTTATTTTATAATATAAATAAAAATGCTAACCCTTGCGTATTCTGACAATGGTGCATCCTAGGAGTCCCAGGAAGTCTTTAAATTGCTTATGGCACCACACTTCCAATGTTCCAATTTTAAACAATCGTTATAGTTTATATATCATTTTATTTTACGCATTAATAAGTTCAATTACACGGAACTTATAGACATTTGTACATTTAAATACATCACAATATACACAAAAATATTAATTTGATCTTCTAAACATTGATACATGCACTACGACAATCCGCGAAGAACTGAACCTGCAAATATGTGTTCCTAGTTAGGTGCAAAGTTTCAACAGGTTCAGTTTATTTCTCTATAAGAATATTGTGCTCAAAATATTATTTGATTTTAGTTTAGTACATCAGTGATACTCAAACTGTTTTTATGAATATTGTGTTGATGTTGATATGAATAATGAAATATATATTTTAAATATATAAATATAAAATCAATTTTAAGAAAAATAAATGAAGACCTTTCCTTCCCATTCAAACGAAGTAAATTTTTATACTAGTTAGTTTTGTTTTCTATTTGGCGTTTACAAAGTTAACTTTGTGAAACGCAACTGAATGTCGTCAGGGTTCACTTTGTGACCGCAACATATTTTTTTAGAAGGTTGGTATTGATAGTATCAGATGACGCTTACTTCAATTGTCAAACCTGATAACATATACAATTTTCAGTATAACCTCAAAATCTATAATGGAGTTATGGAAAACATATAAGTTCAATATTTTCTATAATATCTTCACTGATCACTTTTTAAGCTAGATTCAGACCTACCCGATTATAAGTGTAAATGGCTAATTTAACCAACCAGCGCTCAACGTTCGCACTATACCTAATTGAAATTGGAATTTTGTGGAAGCGATGGTTGGTTAATTTAGCACTTATACTTATAATTGAGAAGGTCTGAATCTACCTTAAGAATTCAATAATTATATACTTTTAGTGACAGGGTTAAATAAATGGCAATATTAATGTAACCAACCAAAACGTTACATACAAAAATTTCCCTAAATCAACTTGGTGTATATTATGACAGTTTAATTAAAATTTAATATTAAAAAGATGCCAAATAGAAAAAGTAGTATATAAAGAAGTCATTTTATGAGACTTTTTCGATTTTGTCCTTTAATAAACTTGCCCTCGCGCTCGTTTTCTAAATTTGGACGCGTGCGAAAAAATAATGTCTTATAAAACTTGTTGTACTATTTCATTACGTGCATCTGCATTATTTACGTCAACTGTATTATTTTTATAATCTCCGCAAAAAATCCATTTTAAAATTCTACAGCAACATGAAAAACTTGTTATCAACGATACTTCATGCACTTTAGAGGTTATATCGACATGAAAGTATAAATTATAGCGGCGGCGTTATATTTTAGTGCGTGATAAATTATGTCTTACGCCTTAACGAGTAATTAGTATGCTGGACTGAGGCATAAAATTTAATTAGTAATTAAAAATAGAGCCTGTGATAATAACATCATTGTCACGTATTAAAGCATAAAGGGTGGGGTAGAGGGGTTTATTGTCAGATAGGTTAAGTGCTTCAAACGCAGCGTTATTCTAGTTTTTGCTAAATAGAAATGCTAAACGTATAGGGATAATGGGTTTTCTGTCTCATCGTGTTAACTACAAATATCACTCAACTAAAAAAGAAATTTTATTGTGATTGTAAAAGTGCAATTAATTTCTTAACTGCTGGAGCATAATTGAAAATATATTTTTAATTGCTTTTTGGGTGCATCCGTTGAATTAGAGATCCATTTATTGAATTCGCTGCAAAGGATAATTTCCATTTCAAAAATTAATAAAAGGTATTCGATAATTTAAATTTATATCTTTTAAAAGTAACTGCCCCATTGGCTAGTTGTTCAGTGTAACAATTTTGAATTAGTTCAGTTATTGTGTTATATCATTTGCGTGCAGAATTACAAACAGAAATTACTATTTGGTTGAACGTTTAAGTAATTAATTACATTTGACCCAAATTAGTACACGCAGTTTGTATAATTCAACACCATTTTACTGTTTTATTTATCAACTTGTGTGAATTTTAAAGGCGGCAAATGGAATACTCCATTTCACCCTTAAAATTTAAAGTTACAGATTTTATAGCGTCTTTTATTGTAAAATTTAATAAACACCTATTTCTGTTACAATTGGTATTAAAAGTAGGCTCATCTTGGTTACTTGAAAATGAACAATAATTTATTTTTGCACATCAAATAGTTTTAAAAAAAAATAGTGATATTTTATTATACCTATTAAATATTAAGCTTTTATTATTTTAAATATACCTACCATATTTTATTAACAGTCAACGGAATAATAGATTACATACCTACAATAATAGTAACCATGGTAACATAATTTTTTTTCCGGAAATAATTTACTTTTAGCCTGAGTAACGTAACGAAATGGATATTTCTCTGTTACATGTCAGTTTGACATTTTAATTAAAAATTACTCAATTTTGAGTGTAAAAAGCAATGAATAGGGTAAATAAATAGTATATTGTGCAACTAGAGACGAAAGTGGCGTTTTTCCGAGGAGTGCGAAGTTAGTAACACGAGCGAAGCGAGGGCTGCCATCGCACGAACCGGGAGAACACTTTGTCCCGAGATGCACATTTTTTCTATAACTGCACCAAAATGCAATTAGAATTTGAAGGAAGGGATGAACCCGGATGATGATAACATTGGAAAAAAAATTGGAAATATAATACTTCCTTAAAATAAATAAAAACAATCTAAATAATCAATCCAAAAAATACTTTTTCTCCATAGGGAGGAATAGTATTTTGTGCACCTAGGGAGGGAAGCGTGCTATTACTCCCGCGGGCGAAGCGGCGGTCCGAGCGAGGGCGCCGGCTTCGCTCAAGGGTGTAATAGCTATTACTCCCGCGAGCGAAGCGGCGACCCGAGCCGAAGGCGAGCCGCAGGCGAGTCCGAGCGAGGGCGCCGGCTATTACTCCCGCGGGCGAAGCGGCGGTCCGAGCGAGGGCGCCGGCTTCGCTCAAGGGTGTAATAGCTATTACTCCCGCGGGCGAAGCCGCAGGCGAGCCGCAGGCGAGTCCGAGCGAGGGCGCCGGCTAATAGCCTTCCCTCCCGTGGGACACACAATATTTTACGTCACGAGGGCCTCGAAATCACCTTTCTTGCAAGCGGGAAAAAACACTGTTTTCCTCCCGCCAGTACCGGGAAGAAAACAGTGTTTTCCTCCCGCTCGGGAGGAAAGCAAGTACGGTCCTCCCGAGTGGGAGGGAAAACTCGCTTTCCTCCCTCCATTAGCAAGAGGAAAACACTGCTTTCCTCCCCCGAGTGACGTAAAAAATCAAGTAGAATCTCCCCATAATGTAAAAAGGTACTTTTACTTTCTAGGGAGGAAAAAATCAAATAAATACCCGCATAAAGCGAGAGGCAATGTACTTTTCCTTCCTAGGGAGGAGAAGTATTGACCGGTCAGAAATAAGTACCTCACTTTCGTAGGTATGTGTTTAAAATTTTATATTTTAGGCAAATTATTCGCGTGGGGGCTAAGCCCTTCCCCAGACCCCCCTAATTGAGTCTATGAAAGTGAGTCAACTTATCTAGAAAATGTAAGATTGACGATTCATTCTGTCAATATGAAATAACATTATATGGTCAACAACCTTTTGACATATTAATTATTAGTTCTGTAGTTTTCACAAACTTTTCTAAGGTTATGATAAATTATGCTTCTCACTGCATTTTATAATTTGTGAGTGGCCATCCTGGTTTCAATAAAGCTAATTACACTTGCAGAAAATTCCCCGTCCGGGGATAAAATATCTCCCTTATTAAAATAAGAAGAAGAATGAAGAATGTAACATACCAATTTAGTAATTAAAACAGTAGAAATATTACCTCGGAATGAACAGTGAAGTTTGCTGGAATATTTCCAGTTAATTAACCGAGTGATGTACGACTGTCGACGAAATAATTTTTATTTAATTTCGCAAAAACTGCGTTGTTTTGCTGCAACGTTGCATTGGGGGGTGGGGGGGGGGGTTAGATTTACAGCAGGTCTCTGTCGCCCAGTGCAACATGAGAGATTTAATGGGTAAAAAATGTACAAGTATATGTTAAGAGAAGACAAAGAAATCCGGCAAAAAGCCTGATGCTGAGCCAGCACTTAACCTAGTCAGAAAAGTTGACCCGGCGATAGCCTCGCGGTTGTGTCAGCTAGTTTATCAGCCACGCCGGAGAAAACATTGTGCAGATATTTTTATACAAAGAAAGGAAATTGTACGTTGGAACACTGGATTAAATTCAATCTTGAATAAATCTGTACACCAGTCCTAATCAAAATGTATCATTAAATGGGATCCTTAGCGCAAAGCTTAGCATAGGTGGCAACACGGAGCTAGTCTCCGAAGTACATATTAAACGATTCTTACTTAAGGGGCTCGTCTACTTATTTTCTAATTCCTAAAATACTCTCGATATTATTTTTTTCTATTTCACTCTCTGCTCCACTACTACGGCTGCCCGAAACCAACCGGAAACTTGCGATGCAATATCATTTTGAAGTTGAAAAATACTGTAAACATGGGTCCATAATAACTGCTGTATTTTTTAAATAAACTTAAGTAAAACAAAAATTATTCGAAAAAGAAAGGCTTGTTGCTTTTTAAATTTTTCTTTCCATTTATAATGACCGAAAAATCATCAAATAATGACAAAGAACGTCATTTTTAAATATTTTTTACTTCAAATTACTAGACTAGTAGCTACGCAAGATTAAACCTGTGATGACGTAAGAACCAGGAGATCCGTGGTTCAAGTCCCCCGGCCGGCAGTGTGTTATTGTCGATAAATTGAGTAAAATCTCACACAGACGCTTCAAGCTGACCACTTGATCGTCTTAAATGTAGTCCTGGTGGCATAAGAATCTCTCCGATGCAGGTTTATATTTCAAAGGACGTTGGGCGTTGCACCGATTGAGATTCTGACTGCACTAAGACGAATCGATCTAGAAATGGTTGCATGTCACTATAATAATATTTACCATTCTAGATTCAACCGAGAAGTTCTAGTATAATTTAAATCAAAGTTCCGTTCGATTGCCAAATTTTTTTCTAGTATAGGCATTTACGACTGACACAGTTCAGTGTACAGTCAGTTTGACCAAACTTTAAAAGTATTGACTCGAAAAAAATCGAAGATTTCCAATTTAATATGAATAGATCATGATATAATAATAATAATAATAATATATGAATTATTTATATTAGACACCTGCTCTCATTTTATATCCTTATTTATTTCTTTCAAAGATAAAGTAACAATTTCCAATAATTCAATATGATCTCAACTGTTTCAAAATATGGAAACATTTCAGCTAATTTGAAAACTGCATAATCCGCTTTTAACGTAAGTTACACTAGTTAAAGGCGACATGAAATTTTGTACACGAGTTACATTATACGCAAACAAACCTAAAACAGGCCGGCATTACCGAAATAAACTCATTCTAAAACGCGAAGTTAAACTCTTAAGTGGACTATAAACAAGCGGACAGAGCTTTCATGCTTTTAAAGCTGCTGGCAGGGAGACTTTACAATGTGTTCAAACCGACTCAGAGCTTGAAATGTTACCAGTAGGGAAACAACAATCATAGAAACACACAACTCAAATTGGTTATGGTAATTTCTTATTTGATCATTTCGCTCATAGATTTTCCACAAGATGTGAAGTTTTTGTAGTGATTATTGCGTCATAATTTCTCGATTCAAATATTTTGCAGGACACTTCACGAACGAAAGTGTTTTCATTGTCAATTTATTATTGACTACAAAATAATACTTTTATAAACATTTAATAGATAAAGAATGGATCCATGATGTTCCTTTTTAAAATTTTAAAACTAAATTTCTATCCTAATAATAACCATGTAAATTTTGCACAAATTGGACATTTTAAAGAATTTTTTAATAAGGTGCAATAATTTTTATTACAATTTTAAAAAGGCACAACTGTTAATTGAACCTTTCAGTCTATAGTACCTACTTTTTAAAATAAAGTTTTACCATTTTTGTACTGGCCACAAAATACTCGCTACGTTAGTGCATTTTGTACTGGATTTTATAGTGCCATGTTCACACAAGGATTCTCTGAAGATTCATTCAGGCTTCTGAATCTTGGAAAGAAAGAAATAGCCTGTTTTGAAGCTATCAATGAATTAGGAATGATTCTTTTCCAAGACTCACTGAAGCTTCAATTTAGCGTCGTTGCTATTTGACAGACAATTATCATCGGGGGTAATATAACAAGTGCTATGATTATCATCGGTGATAGCATGAGTTAGTCGATGAAAATTGACCGAGTGCGTAGCACGAGTTCAATTTTCTGAAGACTAACGAATGCTATCACCTATGATTAATCGGATTAATCATAGCCCGAGTTATATTTGGGGAGAATATATAATGAATGAGTCCAAAATGTTTGGTTATATTTTTTCAATAGCTGTCAAAAACGTTTTAAATTCTATTTACCTTTCTCAATTTTGTTTTCACTGGTATTTCCCCACCGAATATAATCAGGTCCATTCATATTAAGTCTTATTTTTGACAAACAGCAATATTTAAATAAGAAACTGACAGTAGGAAATTAATTGACAGAAACAGTTGACATGTAACAGCGGTGATAAAAATATCATCGATTTGATAGCCTCTTTACTGCCCTATTCTAGCCAATCAAATTAGTCAAATATGTGTCACGTGATACATGAATTATATATTCAGGATAATAATTTTTCTCAAAATTTAGAAGCATGAAAGCAGGAATGTAACTAGGATTTTTTTTATAGGTGGGCCATGGGTGGGCCAGTAATAATTTAAAGCGGGCTACACTTTCATAATAAAAATTTTGTTTTGTAAAAAAAAACAGGAGTATGCCGAGCGAAGCGAGACGAATCATTTTTTCACTGTTGAAGGAATTTCGTAGAAAAACAGTTCCCAGTTAAGAATATGATATCAAATATTTTGCATAGGTAGATATAGATTGCACGAACACTCAGAATGGCAAGTTAATACCTTCTTTATATCTATTCAAAAATACAACATTTACCTGCAATAAATCTATATCTATCCGCTATTCATATTCATAAACATTTCTTTTGCCTCAATTAAGTATAAATCTATATCTCTTCCCTAGTGTTATGTAAGGCATAATTAAATATTTTAAATTTAGGTACCTATCTCTTCCATAACAATCTAATGAAAAAATATAGTAAAATTTTTGGGTGGGCCACTGGGTAGGCCAAGACTTTGCAGGGCTCTGGTCCACCCAGTCCCACCCTTAGTTACGTCCCTGCATGAAAGAATCTTCAAAGAATCGTTGTGTGCACAGGTCTTATGGTAGGCGGGCACCTTAAGTAAACGAACATGATTCAAATGTTAAAATTTCAATTACCATTTTTACGACGGCTGGCTTATAATTGCACCCGAAATAGAACAGTGAACAATAACAATGCCATCCAGTAAACGACTTGGTAAAATTACGGAAATTATCAATTCAGAACTAGCATCCAAATGCGCGAGTCATCAACGAGATTTAGCCGAAACCGCCGGGCCACGATGTCCCAATTAAGGGGGGGGGGGGGGGTCGTAAATTTTTACTGCTTGTGACCCTAAAAACGTAAGGAAATTTCCAACTCCCATTAAGAGGCGCGGAGTCTACCCTTCACTAAATGTGTAAACCACACACGGAATAAGATATTTACTCTCACTTTTAGATCGTGCGGCGGGCGAGCCACATGCTAATTTCGCATTTACATGGACTGTGTTAGAGGCTGGCTGTAAAATGCTTATCCCACGCCTTGAATAATTTATTTTTGAATTTGTATCGTTCGTCATGCGTATGTTCGCATTTTGATGACTTTGAAGAGGGTTGTTACGCGTAGAAACGACCGGTGGTAATAGTTTTCCAATGATCTAATTTTAAATGGATAGGGAATTTACAATTTCACACATCTCCTTTACAAGGTTCTTTGCGTTTATAGACTCAGTATGTTCACGATTACCATTAAGTTAAAATTACATTAATTCTGTTACTGCTTAATTTACGAAACAAGTCAATTTCTTTTTTATGACTGTAGGTAGCTAGGTAGGTACTATAAATAATTTGTTCCTAGATACTTTATTTAAAAATATAGTTGAAATATCAAGTTTAAATCTTTATTTCCACCTTCTGTGTAAAATAATACACATTTTAAAATTTTGACAGTAAACTTTATGACAAATATTTATATTGTTACTATAGATACTCTGTAACAAATAGCACGTATTTATTTGACAACGGGATTAATTAATTCAATTCCTTGACAACGGGATTAAACATAAAAAATAAAAGTCCCGGAAGTGCAAAAAGGTCTATTCTACACAATTTGTCCTACCGTCAACAACCTTTGATTACAAAATGTAATGCATCTTTTTTTTAAACTAGAAAGGTTATTTATCCGGGTGGAAATAAAATTTTGTAAACGGCTAGCTTGCAATTAATCTTACTGGATTATGAAGTCTCGCTCCTTCGTCGCTTGTCCCCAAACTTTTCAGTTCACCCGTAAATATTAATTTACT
This sequence comes from Agonum fuliginosum, assembly GCA_947534325.1. Lineage (NCBI taxonomy): Eukaryota > Metazoa > Arthropoda > Insecta > Coleoptera > Carabidae > Agonum > Agonum fuliginosum. The sequence continues at coordinate 2,144,806 of OX384034.1, read as the reverse complement.
ACGCTTGTCACGTAAATATCAACTGCTATTATAGTTATTTAAATCTTCACAAGCGAGATACATAGATATTATATTTTGGAAGAAATCGCAAAATTAAATAAAATTTAATAAGCACAATGTCAACAATAATATGTCAAAATATATAGAGTGATTTTGTGCATATATTTTAATGGCATATAGTGCTCAACTCACTTACCACAGAACTGAAATAATTTTTTCAAAATTCACAATTTTAGTTTCCAGGTTTTTTAGTCAGTTTTGAGACACTGTTTTCATTATAGGTACTATTCTTGCCATTGCACAATAAATTAATTAAAATTTAATTTCATTCCATTCATAGTTAATTAGATATCCATTATACAATCAACAAAGCAGTGGTTTCAAAAATGATCTGCTTGCAAAAACTGCCATTAAATTTGCGAATTTTTGAAAAATTATTTTTGCACCATGATCAGTAAGTTGCATAATATGCACGAAGTTGTGAATAACCTGTATAATATAAAAAGTAGGTATGGTTAATGTTTTGTTTATCATAGATTTCTACTAGATTTTAACTTTTACTAGGTTTAATTTCATTGAATAATATAATTACTAAAAATGTAGATTTTGATATTAAATTGAACACTTAGAAATGCGTAAACAATGAAGAAAAGAAACTCATAAAGAGTTTACAATTATTCAATTTTCAAGTTTCAGAACATAATGGTAGGTAGGTACGTAACTTATAAATTAATTTGACATTTAAAATTATTCAGAAATTAGAGCACGCTGTAAATTACTTTTCCGTTTTCAATAAAATTATGTCAAGAATATAATTCGGTAAAAATGCCACTTGTTTATGCTCTTGAAAACATTTTAAAATTGAAAACAAGTAATTTGAAATTTAAATCTGGTTAATTTACTGGAATGAATTCAAACCAAATAATCGTAAAAATGGAGTTCAATTTAAAACGTAAAACTTACGGGAAAATATTTACGGTCGATCAGCAGTAAAATTTATTTTTGGATATTAAATTTTCTGTAAAATTTCATATTTTACATCTATAGATCAATGGTAAAATATAAATTATTCCAATATCGCAATAAATATCTAACATTTGTGACGCCGCACATAAAATATTTTATTCATTTTTATTTAAAATGACATTTGCACTCGTTCAGTATGTGTTACTGTCATCCTCTCATAAAGTTCAAATAATTAGCATTTTAATTTAGTTCATGGCAATCTATTTAAATGCAAAAAAATATTTATTTTAGATTTAAGTTGCATGTTATTGTCAATTTGGTGAGGTAGCACAGTAGTACAGTGCTTGACTCTGTTTACAGAGTTCGTGGGTTCAAATCCGGGTAAGGTGTGAAATTTTAACGGCGTAATTAGGATCGGTATATACTCTCGTCACCATTCTAAGTTAACTAAAATGCTATCGGGCACCGGCTAGTGGTTGTAACAACTGCATAATTTAGGAATTTCTTGGACGAGCCGAAGTTAATGGCAGAGCGAGCGCAGCGAGTCTATAAAGTTCGATTATGCACGAGTTGCATACAAATCTTTATGTTCGACTGCCAAGATGAGATTTTCTATTATATGTTACTATTTGAAAAATTTGCACCTCATAGTGTGTCATGTTTAAAAATATTTTGACAATTTTCAAATGAAAAAAAAGTTCTACTTCCTGGTTCGTCGCAAATTTCAATCTAAGTATTTGAACAAGATACAAAGAAAGTAAAATAAATTAATAAAATGCATTAAATTATAACATTTACTTTGACATGATATTGACAGCAGTACAATTTTGCATTTTTATCGTACTAGTTCAATAAAGTACCCGTGTATGGACAGTAAACTGTGTCATAGAACAGGTAATATGATACAGTCGAACATAAAATAAATTATGTAACAAATCATAGATATAACTTTTTGACACGACTTAATTTTTCTCATCCACCAATAATATTTTTTATACTTGCTCACAAATCATTATTTTCTGTAAACTTTCCGTATGTTCACCTGGACTTTTTTTTGGAAATAAACATTATTATTATTATTATTATTTTCATTTATTTATTAATTATTATTATTATTATAAATAAAAATTAAATCTAAATTGTTGATGAACATACGTATATCAGACGTAGTTATATCAATTTCCTTTCCGTCCGAGAACTTAAAAGTTTAACTTTTTGGAATACTTACTAATAAATATAAATAAATATGTCTGACAAATTAATAGCTATGTATATTATTCCTGGGTCCTAATTGTTTGGAAATTAAAACATCATAATCATTTGTTCATTATGGTTACTAATCTACTCTACTATGGTCATTTTTCAACCTCAATAAAATGAATATGTAACATGTTTAAATGAGCGTTTAAATTCGTTTCATATTAAACGATAAATATTATGTGAATCAGATACAATCAGCCATAATTAGTAGTTTATAGTTGGATACACATTTACTCCGTGATTACAGAGACAGTAAATTTTTGATTGGAAAAGTAATTAGTAATCGGTTAACACGAATAAAAACTGTTCAACAGATAATGATATTTATTTGTTTTTAATTTACATCATCATATGGTTTTTATGGACGAGAATCAATAATTTTCTCTCTAAAATGCAGATTATCTGGAGTTAAATTAAAATAAGTATGTTTTTGTTGAATTTAAATTTAATAAGCATTGTGTTTCTGATGGTAACTTTAAAACTTGTATATTCGGGCAAAATTAGTTTTACCTGGAACAGGAAAACTAATTAACTAATTATTTCTGACAAAACTAATTTTAGGATGAACTAGTAATTTTCGTCATATAGGTTCTCGTATGCTTCACAAAATATGCTCTAATAAATTAGATTTTTTCGTTGTTCGTCAATCAATAGGGTTTAAAAATAACAAAATGGCGGATTTATTTTTCAGTCCGGAATTAATATTAAAAGTTAATCCCAAATATACCGAAATGCATTATAAAATTTATTATTAAAATAAATTAATTTTACTGTCAAACAACGAAAAATACGTGCAATTCTATCAGTCTTTTAGATCTGCTGCTCATCTTGGCGTTTTCTTTACAACTGCACTCGTTTCATTAAAATGCAGGCGGAATAATCCAGGTTCAGGCGTGTCTGCTAACAAATTACGTGTCTGCAAAAGGGACTGTTTTGGTCCTGTGTCTGCAAAACGTGTCTGCTTTGGCCTAGAATAGCAAACTTTTGTCACAATGCCAGAGCTCGGCCAGAGCAAACACCTCGAAAAAATTTTGCAGTCATATATTTGAAAAGCTAGAAGTACATTTAGGAACTTTTAAATTTAATTTAAATTTGCACTCAATTCTTCACAACCTCAAAACCGAAACGAAAAAAGTAAAATAAAAAAATAAAATTGAATTTTTTTTTTTTTTAATACAATGCCCATGCTCTTCAGTGGGATTTGAACCCACAACCTCACTCGCCGCTCGGACCACAGTGAGACTAGTCACGTTAGACCGCACGGCCATCGTGGCCGGCTAAAATTGACATTTTCGAAGAAAAAAAATATCAATTTAAAAAATACATAATTATTTCGAGAATTGTCGATTTCTCGAGAATTATTTCTTGTCTCGTAGTTTTCAATTCTCGTCTCATCTCGAAATTCCGAGACGAGAAATTGATTGGTTCTCGTCTCGTAATTTCGAGACGAGACGAGAAATTTCTCTTCTCGGCGGCATCACTAATTAAAATAATATTAATAATACAAGTAATTGGGCTTAAAAAACACACTAAACAAAAGCAACGTGCATACACATCTGAATATTATGCTACCTATTTTACCCCATAATCTACATGCCCGCACCCCACTTTCCATGTAAACTCGACAAAAAGCGCAACCTAACCTCAAATCCTCCCGCCATCAATTCCCAATCAACAGCCCAAGATCACCAGAATCGCAAGATCATCAGCACTCACAGAATCCCTGTGCAATTCTAAACGAAGCGCCAAGCCAACGCACGTTCGCCGGCGCTGAAAGAGATCTTATAAAAGAGAAAGGAGAACCAGGAGAAAGGTTTCCACGTTTCCAGGAACGCCGGGATCGGCCGGGATAAGCCCGAGCCGGGATGAACGGGAACGTATTGTCTAAGTTGTCTCTACGACCAGGGAGGCTTCAAAACAGATATTAGACGGAGTGGATTGGATGATGGAAGGTTTTTTAGGTTAAATATGTTTGGAGGAGAATCAGGCTGTGTGTGATTTGGAGAATACTGTGTGGGATAAAAGTATTATGGGTTTGCTGGATTATATATCCGCACAAATATTTTATATACTTTAGTAACATACCAAGCAATATACTGCATTTTACAGTATAAATCTTTGATTAATAGTGGGGAGATGTACCCTGGAACTTGTGCACTATGCTAAAGATGTATGGTTGAAAATCGCTTGTGATCAGCAAGCTGTTGGAAGAGGCGATCCAATCAGTCAAACAAATACTTGCTGAAATTTCTGTTGAACATTGTTACCTACTGGTTTTGTTACGCAAAACTTAGTTTATCGGCTGTCTTCCAACAGCTGATCGCCACTCACAAGCGATTTTCGACCATACATCTTTGACATGAACGTTTTTCATAAACTTAATGCATGTGGCGTTCTCCCCACTATTAATAATCAAAGGCATAAAATCATTGTTTTTTAAAATTTTCTGTCAATAATCGAGATTTAGCTTAGAGCCTATTTTACATTACACTTTTTTCGGCTAGAAACTTTGACAAGTTTCATACTAGATTTTACAATGCAAAATCTCCATTTTCTCCATCTCCATTTCCATTCAAATTGCGTTGCCAACTTTCTGTACATACATCAACATCAACAAACAACAACCAATGCGATTTTTGACTTTTGCATATTGCACATACATTTATAAAGAATAATGATTTTTAATTATTTTTTTTATTTAGTAGGTACGTTTTTTATTCATAGTTAATAAGAAAACGTCGAAATTGCCGACCGATCAAGACACTAGTACAAAACTTGGAAGTGATTCTATACAATAATAGTCAGAAAAAATTTCTAAAATCTCATTCCAGTTTCTAGCTGAAAATAGTATAATATGACTGCCAATAATTATTTGTTTAACGAGTGGCAGCCGAGGCTATAAATCTAGCTTAGGCAGCAAATCTGTGTTTTTTGCGATGTTGAACACATTATTTTTTCGGCAATTGTTATTAATTAATATTAATTTAGTGATTATTTTAAATATATTGATAGGTATCGCAATCAAATTATGTTGCTATGCGTATGTTGACAGTTGCTATGAAAAAACAAAATAGGTTAGGTATGTTGATGAATTTTATAAATTTCAAATACTTTTGCTGCCTAGGCTTTTTTTACTATTTTTGCTACCTAGGCAGCAAAAGTGACACTTTGCTGACTGTCAGCTGTCAAACAGCATTTTTAATGTCAATCGCCGAAAAAATAATTGTATCTCAATTTTTGAATGGTGACGAAAGTGGATACAATTCAGAATCAAACATTGGAAATTTCACACCTTACTCGATTCCTCAGGACTGACTGTTTCTGTTCGTTACTATTTTACTACACCGTGCGCATCAAAGAATCACAAAAATGCTCTTTCACAGACAATTTCATTCCTCCCTAAACCCGGTACGACATCCGACTCAGTATTCATCTTCTCATTTCTCAGTTGTTCAATTCTTCACTGCTCTTCCTCACCTCAAAGGAGGAACCCGGGGCCGGTTTAATTTCAAGCGGCGCTTCCTAAACACTTTACCGGCTAATAAAACACCGTAAACACCCTGCAGCGGCAGAGGCTTCGCGGTTCATAATTTCCCGTCACAAATGACGTTCGGTGCCGACGACAATGCGGAAGCACGCTCGGTGCAATGGAAGCGGGGGATGAAGATGTTTTGCCGGATGTTAGGATGTTTAGAATGCTTGATGGAAGTTTTTAGAAGGGGAATTTTAGCTATGTACTGTGCTGTTCAATTCGGAAATACTGCTAAATATGTACTTAAAAAATCTGACGTGGACACCACATGACTTCCTTGTACGCCTTGTTTGTTCATACTTTTCTTAATAACTAAAATGTAGAATAATATAAAAAATTCTTTTAACTTATTATACTAGTATACTCACAAATATATTTTAGTCATTTTATTTAAACTGCAGAAGAAGATATAAACGATATTTTACTATTGTCACTGCTACTGTCACTGTCATGTCATAATCATTTAAATTTTACGTAGTAACAAATGTTAATCGATCATGGACTACAAGATACCGAAATACTAAATTATAAGTATATATTTTAATTATTCTTAAATGATAGAAGATACAGAAAAATTTATAAAATACCGATTGTAGATAATAATCACATAATCTTTCATTTAAAATAAAAAAATTGCCTAAAATTAATTATTTATCAAATTTACTACTTCCGGTTTGCAGATTGAAACCAAAAATAGGAGGTGCACAACTAGATGCTATAATAGTCCTAAATACAAAATTTCAACTTTCTACGTCTAACCGTATTTGAGTTATGCGACATACATACGTCCGTACATACGTACATACGTACGTACATACATACGTACGTACAGACGTCATGACGAAACTAGTCATAATGGATTCAGAAAAGGTCAAAACGGATATTTCCGTAAAAATCTGAGAACCGAAATTTTTCGCGATTACAATACTTCCTTATTACTCCGTACAAGGAAGTAAAAAACGAACCCGTAAAAACGAAGTTTTTCACTATAAATCCTTTATATATTTATTTAAATTTTTGTTTTTGAACCAGATCGGTGCAGTACATTTTGAGATAGCTAGCTGCCATTTTGTTTCAAGATGACTGACTAACATTTTAATATACCTATGTTTCAAGACAGATTCTTAGCTATTAGGTACTGTACCAAATTTGAACGCAATAGTTACAGTAAATTTTGAGATATCTGTCCGCCATTTTGTTTCAAGATGGCGGACTACCATTTTAATATATCTATATCATAAGTTAGATCCTTGATTATTACTGTACCAAATTTGACCGCAATCGATGCAGTACATTTTGAGATAGCTAGCCGCCATTTCGTTTCAAGATGGCGGATAATCTGAAATTTTGCCAAAGTGCATTGTTAGGTGACAAAAGTCTATTTGCAAAATTTCAGCTCAATAAGATCCCGGGAGGTGGGTCATTTTTGACTTTTGTTTTTTTGTCGCACGAAGACAAGACGGTGAAGTTAATATAAAGGATTTAATAACATAGTGTGATACATCTGAAATATGTACAAAATAAATGTTATATTTGCTTCAAGTTCATATTTGGATTTGATTGGACAAATTCGACATACTATGAAAAAAACTTATATGGCTTGATAAATCTTATATTGCAAACCGTGTTTTGATATCTTGGCTATATTAATGTAACCTTTAAAAATAAAAAGATAATACAATTTTGAGTAAGTTGATTTATTAATATAACATAATAAGCTTTTACAAACAAACGGCTAAATTTATCTTGAAAATCATAAAGCAGTATTTTTAGCTCTCAGTAATTCGATGAATTTTCATTCAACAATTATTTTTAATATACCTTTTTCATTCGTTCTTCAACTAGGAACATACCTGTACCTATTGAAAATACCTAATTTATTTTTCAAGTACAAATTCATTACTTCTGAAGTTATTGATTATTGGAGCAAGAAAATGAACGTATACGTACTGAGTACATAACGAGATAAAAAACAAAGAAATAGAGGAGTATAAATAAAATACACCATTCCTGACTGGAATTTCTTAATAAGGCGCCAGCGAGAACCGAAAGAACTAACGAAATTTATAGTAGGCACAATTACAAGAATTGGAAGTGCTAAATTAAACTTTCAGCATAATAATGGACACCATTTCACGTAAATTATTACCAATAAGATATATGTGTTGCTACGAAGACTTATGTTCAGTATTTCTTTCCAAAATGTATTTATATTTTGTAAGTTTTATCGTCACTTAAATCTTCTTTTAATTTTTGTGCAGTTAAATTGGAATATGCACTTAAGCGGCCTGTCTACATTTTTTCCGAATTCCTAGAATACTCTCGATTTAACTTTTTCTTATATTCCACTTCCTTCTCCACTACTACAGCTGCCCGAAACTAGCTCGAAACTCGTACTTTGCCGCATCCTAGCTATGCAATGTCATTTTGAAGTTGAAAAATATTGTCAGTTTATTATTGACTTCAAAATAATGCTTTTTAAAATATTTAATAGAGAAAGAATGGATTTTAAAAATAAATTTCTATCATGAGATATTACCGTGTAAAGTTTACATAACTTGGAAATTTTTATGAATTTTTCGGAATTTTTATAATCATGTACAACTTTTTTAATAAAAATTTAAAAATGCACAACTGCTAATTGATCCTTTAAGTATATAATCCTTGTTGAAATGAAATTTTACCATTCTTGTATTAGCCGCAAAACACTCGCTACGTTAGTTCATTTTATGCTAGATTTTAGGAGGTAGACGGGCCTCTTAACTGAATTTGAACCAAAGTTACTTGCTTTATGTGTAATACGGCCCTGATTCTATCGCACTAGTGTTATAAATAAAAGATAAATTTGGAAACAATTCCAATTTATGGAAAGATTCTCCAATACATTCATCTTGATTCTTTGTAGTAATTATTTAGCGAGTGCTTTTAAGATAATGATCAAAAGTTGTGAACATTGTAGCATTTTTTGCAAGATACTAATAACTAATATTGTATCTGGTAGATCATTAATCTTGCCTAAGAGAGCGTTCGTTAATCATCGATATTGTTGAACTACTTATCAGAAAATCTGTGTTACGAAGGAACTAAATACTTTGCTACATGGCAGTTGCAACGTGAAGATTATGTTTTAAATATGTGTGATTATAATTAGTGTTTGTTGAAATTATTTATGAATGAAAAAGAAAATTAGAAGAAGCACTTTTTAAATTAATAAAATTATTTCATCATTTTGGGTAGGTACCTACTTAAGATATAGGTACGGAAAGATACATTAAGCCCTGTTCACACATGGACACATAGAAGACACACACATGTGACACACAGGCAACAGAAGCACAATGAAGAACGTGTGGAACGTTTGTGGCCTCAAAATAGATTTTTTCTTTTACTTATACATAGAATCCACAAAATAGCGGCGCCTCTATTTCACAAGCAACACACACAGTATTTCTTACCGTTGCGTGTGTGTGTCTTCGATGTGTCCATGTGTGAACAGGGCTTTGAGTAACTCATAAAATGTACAATTTATTATATTATAAACAATAAGGTCATTTCTTTTTCACATTACAAAAATTATTCTGCAATACGCGTTTAAATTATTTACAAAATAAGTGCACAACTCTCTGGTGAAAATGTCGTTTCATTTCAGAGCTGCCAGAGTGAAATTGCAAGGGCAGACACAGGTGTAACAATAAATTATGTGCAAAAATACCTTCAACCCCAGAATTCCATTCCTTTGTTTTTGTGTCGTTGAAAAGGCGTTATTATGAAAACTCGGGAATGTTTTTCACGTGCTGACAAATCATTAAATTATAAGTAGTTGCTTTATTTCAGACAAAGAGGTCTAGAGATTCAATCCACTCGACTCATGTTTGGAAATATAAAGTTAGCTAATAATAATAATAATATAATAACTAATTTCATTTGTTATCTTACAATGGGAACACGTCCTTACTGAAACATTGTATTATAAAAATAATATGTCATATAGAAAAAACATTATTGTTATTTTTTAAATTTTGTTGAAGTAACTTGTCTATTTCTTTTAGACGAAAGTTGTAAATACAAAATTTATTCAAAATTATAAAATACACAGTAGATCATATTTCTTTGTTAATTATCTAGAAAAATACAGAAGTAAATAGTCATTTAAGGTATTATTGAGAAGTGCCATGGAACTGAGAATTTTTTTTTCTTGACAAATATTACCATTTTATTTTTTAAGTACTTAAATAATTTTGCAGAATTATTAAAAGTAGGTAACACAAAAGGGAAAATGGAGGTTTCCACGACTTTTTTTGTTCTTTATATGTTAATTTATACTTACATTAAAATATTAGTCCCGTATTTTGTCTTTTTGCCAAAAAATTGCTAATAAACCAGAAAAAAAATCATAAAGTTTAAAAAAATAGATGCCGCGAAAAACGATACCGTGTGTGACGGTGTGACGTCATGGGAACTGAGAACATACGTTCAATGCACTGACAAGGACCGATACGTAGGTCTTACCTTACACAGTCAACCTCAACAGAAAACAACCAAACTGTTTCATGCCGTTTTATGAAACAACGCGAGGTTTAATCATTTTTTAAAATATTTTAGTTCTGTTTTCTACATAGCCACGTGTTTAATACTGAAATCATATTTATAAAGATAGTGAAGTGACTGTGCATATCGATTTCGATCAAAACCAACAAAAAAATTCAATAAACCGTAAGTAAGCGAAACCTAAATCGACTACGTGAACTTGTCAAAAATCGAAAAAGTAGTAGATGGTCCGTCGTCCATTCCGTAGTCGAAACGAACATACATGAACAAATCTACTCACGGTTTGGTTTCAATATCGTCATTTCAGGATAATCTGAAATAATGCTATACCAAAATCGTTAATTTTATTTTGCATTTTAACATTTCAATTTCAAGTAGACTCACTTTACAAAACCAATACCAAAATAACTAATTTATTCTTGCCAATGACGTTTTCTTTAGAAATAACTCAACAGAGTCACAGAATTAATAAATATTCCTAAACATACTGTCAAAAAGTTCAAAGTTTGAATCCAAGATGAAGAAAATATTCCTGTGAAGTATATTGCAAAGCGCGTTACTATTCAACCGAGTATAAGAAGTTGAATACTAATTCAGAAGAAGTATAAAGTTTTTCGATATCAGTAGCCACTTATAATAAAAGTTTAAAACAAGTTTTAATACAAGTTATACATTCTCGAGTATCAGAAGTGAACTATTCTACTACAAAGTGAGCTTAATGCCGTCAAGCGTAAATGGAAAGCATTATATCAAAGATCTTGGGATTTTGTCGAACAATAAGGTGAATATAGCCGAACCAGTCAGATGGGAATATTATTCATTTAACGTTGAAGGTTTAATTTAATTTCATTACTCTATTCTGTTCTTAGAAATTGTAGCTACAGATCTCTTACAACTTCTTACAGCTCATTGCATTACAAATATTTAAGGGTCCCGTCTCCGTAACAAAATATTGCGTGTTTACAGATGTAGCAGTTTCTGCTTTACTCATTGCATATTAAAAATTTGAAGAAAAACAGGTACCTACTAGATGTTTGGGAAATAATAAATACCTATAGGTTTATGCCCAGAAAGAAGAAATCTTTGGAATGATCGTGGCTCACTTTAAAAAAATGTTTGTATTAAAATTATGTTTTTATTAAAGCAAGTTCACACAATGATTCTTTGGGGATTCTTTCCTGGTGAGAATTTGCCTGTCAAAAAGCGGCACCGCTAAGTTTAATCTTCAATGAATCTTTGAAAAGAATTTCTGTTTCATTTATAGCTTTAAACCTGTAAAAAAAATCACGACATGCGGAACAATGTTGTTCACGTAGTCTACGCGCCGTAGATAACGTAGATACTTTACGCAAAGTCTACATTGTCTACAGTTTACAAAGTTTGCGCAAACGTTACACTTAGACGTAGAAAAAATAGTTAACGCGTGGAACAACATTGATGCGGAGAAAACTCAATTTTCTTCTCGCGAAATAGTGCAGAAAGAAAGTTTTCCCTCTCTAGAGAGGAAAGTAAGCAGTGTTACCATCACTGCAATTTTACGATGAAATATTTTAAAAATTACTATAAGTAAATTTAGTATTTTATCGAAAAGTAAACTAATATTTTACATTCTTTTTCTTCAATTTAACAATTTTACAACTTAAAAATCTGGAATATTGGCTACAATGAAACATTTAATTGTTACTAAACGGCATTTTGACAGAGAGACAGTAGTTATAAGTTCTGGTTTTAAATATGCCGTGAAAAATATGTTGTCTCTAACACAAGAGGAAAGCTCTTTTTCCACTCTCGTTCAATTGCCTAACTCGCTTCGCTCGTGCTACAAACATCAAGCCCGAATAGAAAAAAAGCGCTTTCCTTTCTCATTAGAAAAATAACTATTTTTCCAGGATTCAGAAGCGTGAAAGAATGCTTGTATGGACATGGCATTAAGTGAAAATAATTGCCAGTAACCTGTTTTCATTTCAGTTACGATTTCAAAAGATTATTTTCCTTTTGCAAAATCATCTAGAAATAACTAAAGACATAATGCTTTAAACTGGACTTTAAACTTCTTTTACTGGCCATTGTATCGCATCAAATATGCTCCCAATAAATATTCCCTTTGTATCTTTATGTGAAACTGTTCAGTGAATCAATAACCAATTCCTCGGCCAACCGCATCTTCATTTAATCATTTTCATGCATAAATCTCCACTGCGCACAGCTTCCATCCGCTGTATAAAGAGCTCCGAGCTTGGATCGTCTTTTGTGTATTTGCCTGTAAGAATTTAACAAACACTTTTGATTTCGCGTGACCTCAAAGTGCGGACCATTTATCAAGGATCATTTTCTCTTGTCGGAATAAATTGTTGAAGAGAGAATTGTTTATTTTGTAAGTAACATATTATTTCTGTTTTGGCTGAGTTATTATTTTATGACGTACTCCTGCATTATTGTTTATTTTATATTGGACACGAAAAATAGACAGGATGGACCAATTAGGGTTCCTGATTTTTAAAATCGAAAACGGAACCCTAATAATTAAAGTAAAATTCAAGATTCAAAAATTAGAAATAAGTTTATAAACAACAAAGTATAATTTCGGTATCCTTGAAATGGACTGAAAATTTAGTACTTTTATGTCTTATAAGTAGAGTGCGGATGCACAAAATAAAAGAAATATGCAATATTTAAAAAATATATGCAGATATTATGCAACTTAATTTTATTCATTTTAACTTTTTTTTATAAATTAGCAAAATGAACTAGATTTTGTCATCTTGCAAAAGAATATTACATAAAATAAACAAAACCAAATACAATTTTTGGAATAGGAATAAGTGTAAATAAACACATAATTTTTCAGAGTCACTGCTTACATATTCGGCAACGTATCATAAAGTATTGAGTTAGGTGGTATCAAATTTGAACGAATATAAATATATATATATATATATATATATATATATATATATATATATATATATATATATATATATATATATATATATACAGGGTGAGTCATCGAAATGCCCGTGGTCAATATCTCCCTTGTCGTTAAAAATACAGGATAAATTTATTAACAGAATTTTTCGTCTACTCAAGGAGCATAACTTAAAATTATTTTCACATATACAGGGTGTTGCATAATGACTTGGCAATAATTGTTCGTCGTTTTTTAAATGAAACACCCTATATATTTTTATATATTTTGAATTGTATTTTATTTACTTATACGAACATATAAATTTCATTTTAGTTTTCCGCGGCGTTGCAAAGTTATTCAATTTTTTTTCTAATAAAAGCGGAATACACGTATTGTTTCATAAAGGCGTACTGAAGTTATTTTAATAGTAAAAATTATGAATTTTTTTTTCTGAACAACTGTAACTATACTCTTTGTTCTGACATAACTTTTTTTTAATGTTATTATACAGGGTGTTCAGTACAGATAATCAAATTTACTCAATTTCAAATGGCTATAACTCGTCATTTTCAAATGGAACACCCTATATTTTATTATTCTGTTGTGTGTATTTTTGCATCTTCTTATGTTATAAAGGATGTCTTATGCCTAAAATCATTAATTTCGAAATTAATTAAATTAATGTTTTTAGACATAGGACACCTTTTATAACATAAGAAGATGCAAAAATACACACAACAGAATAATAAAATATAGGATGTTCCATTTGAAAATGACGAGTTATAGCCATTTGAAATTGACTAAATTTGATTCTCTGTATTGAACACCCTGTATAATAACATTTAAAAAAAGTTATGTCAGAACAAAGAGTATAGTTACAGCTGTACAGAAAAAAAAATTCATAATTTTTACTATTAAAATAACTTCAGTACGCCTTTATAAAACAATACGTGTATTCGGCTTTTTTAAGAGAAAAAATTGAATAACTTGGCAACGCCGCGGAAATCTAAAATGAAACTTATAGTTTCGTATAGGTAAATAAAATACAATTCAAAATATATAAAAATATATAGGGTGTTTCATTTAAAAAAAGACGAACAATTATTGCCAAGTCGTTATGCAACACCCTGTATATGTGAAAATAATTATAAGTTATGCTCCTTGAGTAGACGAAAAATTCTGTTAATAAATTTATGCTGTATTTTTAACGACAAGGGAGATATCGACCACGGGCATTTCGATGACTCACCCTGTATATATATATATATATTTTTAATGGTAATCATTCTACAGGATTAACTCCCAATTACAGAATGGTAACGATATTAACGATATATCCCGAATATAAATTTTATAGGTACCACACTTTCAAATTTAAAAATTTTTAATTTTGGTTTCAAAAGTATGCATTTATGATAAAAAATATGTAGAAAACTTTTTGCACAATCTGTCTTTTTTATCAACTTACCATGCCTGTTTCCAAGACAGTACCTATGTTAATCTCACCTAAACCTAAACAGAACGGTAAGTAAATTCAAACTGAAGGGTAAGTAAATTAACAGAACGGTAAGTAATTTACTTTACCGTTATAGAAATTAAATTTATTATTAATTATGCAAAAATTAATATTTGCGTATGCTGCCCTCCTTAGGAAGAATGTCCTATCTGCAAATTTTGAGATTTTTGTAATCTGCATAAATTATTACAAATATAACAAACTAGAATGTCCAGCTGCCCTAAGAAAAGGTAGAATTTATTATTCATGGTTATTATATTTATATAAAGCAATTTTAATAGTAAAAATCCGCATAGATGTTTCCACAAACATTTTTATATAAAATAATAGCTAAAACAAAATTTTTGCAGATAGGACATTTTTCCTAAGGACGGCAGTATGGATAAAAAAGACCAATAGTGCAATAAAATTGTATAAGCATCACGAACGTTAAGGAATTACCGATGTCAGACAAAATTGCAACATTGACTTCCATCGGTAGACTGTCCTTCCTTACCGTTCTTGATACTTAGGTAATATACCATAAAATATGTAAAAAATAATATTTATGCAAAATATGCAAAAAATTTAAACCATATTTTGAACTATTTTTGTATGACATGTAAACATTTATAAAGAAAATACGAATATGCACAATAATACAATTTATGCAAATGCATATAATCCGCATTCGACTTATAAGTTAAAATTAATGTATTTGATTAAGTAGTTTTTGCATAATTAAAAATAAACATATTGTTCTTCAATAACATTTCAAGCGTAGGTATTTAATTAAAACACGTTTTGTATTTTTCTTCAAAAATTCAGCTCCATCCAGGTTCTTAGCTACATCTTTGTACCTCGTATCGAAGCAAGTACAGAGTGAGCAAGAACAGAAATATTTCATTCCCAAGACAGTAACTTAATCTGTCCTTACTTCGAATCGTATTTCTTTGTGATCATGTCGGGTCGCGTAATTCGAACCCGTCTGGTTGATTCAAAAACTTGAGCCGCACCAAATCTTGCATAATCGAGAAAGTAAGTCCTATCGGGGTATAATGATTTATCAATAAATGTCAAACATAAGGAGATTATCTCAAATACCATTAAAGTATCGTTAACACCGCCAATATTACACGAAAATTTGCGAGAGAAACTTTGTCGTGATCTCATTTGAAAAGTTTGTATTCCGCTCGCAAATTAACGACGAGCCACGTTGATAATGACAATTATTATCATATTGAGAAAATATTCAGATATTTTATTTAAGGAGCCCGTCTACCACCAAAAATTCAACATAAAATAGGTACGTAGGTATAGCGAGTGTTTTGTGGCTAGTACAAGAACGGTAAAATTTTATTTCAACAAGCATAATATAATATAAAGGATCAATTATTAACAGTTGTGCCTTTTTAAAATATTAATAAAAAATTGTACCTACATGAATAAAAAAAATTTGAAAATTTCAAAAAAAAATTCAATTCATGCAAACTTTACACAGTTATATCTCCTGATTTTAAAAAGGCACATATTTAAAAAATTAATAAAAAATTGTACCTACATGAATATAAAAATTTTGAAAATTTCAAAAAAAAAATCTCCTATATCTCCTGATTTTAAAAAGGCACATCTTTAGATTCCATTCTTTCTCTATCTATCTGGAAGTCAATAATATACGGACAGTTTACTCGCAACGAAAACACTTTTACAGTATTTTTCAACTTCAAAATGACATTGTATTGCTAGGATGGATAGTTCAGCGTGCAGTCAGTTTGATCAACCTTTAAATGTTTTGGCTCGTAAAAAATAGAAGATTTCCGATTGAATATGAATAGTTCGGAAATAATGTATGAAACTCGAACAAATCTCGGATGGAAAGAAATTGAATTCGAAATCTAGCATGATTCTAGACGAAAAAAGTATAATGTAATTCCGCCTTTACTAAGTTACGTAGACTGTACTTATTTAACATTGAACATAATCAAATTTTTCGCCTGCGGCGCATATTTTTTTCTGGTTTCATTTTTACTTTTCATCGATCCTCCGAAATTTGAACACTCTTCCATAAATAAATAGGAGAAAATAAAGATCATTTTACAAAAAAGATAAACAACAAAAAATAAAATTTTATGTTTTGATCCACTCAACCCAGAAAAAGAAATTAAAAACCAGTCATTACCCTGGTTAAAAATATAATTTTAAGTTATCATTTGATCTTAAACAAACAAAATTCGCCTGCGGCGCTTTTAACTATCTTATGGTTTAAATTAATAATAATTCTGCAAAATAACGTTTCAAATATGTAAGGCCGGAATAATATTATATTACTTACGAACCCGGAGTTTCATGGTTCAAGTCTCTCGGCCACCAGTATGTAATTGTCATTAAATTGTAAAACATCTTGCAAATAAATTGCACTCGCATGCTTCAAACTGATTACTTGATTGTCTTAAATGTAGTCTTGCTTGTATAAGAATCTCCCCGTTTCCACTTTAAATAGTAAATGCCACGGATATTGATATAGTGTAATTCAAACCACTCGGACCTAGTGGTATTATTGTGGCATCGAACTGGAAACCGATATCATTGTCACCATCTTTGACTATGTTAGAAAAAGCTTTAAAAGTGCAGGGCTCGTACTAAGGTTGGTCCAGCAGTTTAAAATTTATTGAAAAACAAAATTAACTGCACGATCGGAAAGTTGGGGAAGCAGTGTGCGAAAGAAATCTTTTCTTCTCTTGGCGTTCGATTCTACGGGACCAATATATTTTTTCCGGTGTGAGTTCCGTATCCTTTTAACGAAGCAACGAACGCCGCCAACAATGGCTCCAACGCCGCGTTGATAAATTTATAAGTTATTTCTCAATTTTATTGCCTCGTACCTGGGTCACTACAATAACCACAACGAGACGTTAGTGGCTCGGCGGTTTTCGGCCATCGTCGGCCCTTTCCGCCACCAAGATGTCGGGTTGCAAACGCCCCCGCACGCCCAGCAGACACTAATTTGTTACGTGAAAAATTTACTGCCAAAATGTGCTTTCCGAGAAATCGCAAATGAAAATTTACTCGCTCTAATGAAATTTTCCCGCGTTTATTTAATACGCCTTGGAATTGAGATTTGGATAATCTTAATAGTGATTACTTGCTCCTTCTTTACTTGTATTCGACTTTCGTGGACTGGAAATCACCTTGATACATTGTGGGAAAATCTCATTTTTCAGATTTTCATCTCTTTACCGATTCAATTTTTTACGAGACCTACTGCAGTTGTAGTAGTGTTAGTTTCAGGATTTAACCTTCTAGAGGTTATGACCAGTGTTTTAATAGATAACAATATTTTTATCTAGATAAAGATAAAGATAATATTGTAGCAAGATGACTTTCATCTGCTAGGCTCTGGATTTTTTTTATCTTAAGTTATTTTTAGATACAATAGTTCAGAGGTCATCTGCATCCCTCCGTACCCCTTTAGGCCAGACGTTCCCTTGATTTCCCTCGGTCAAAGAATAAACCAAATATCCGGTATCCGGCCAAATCACTATCTTTTGCAACAGACCTTTCAATAGCAATAATAGTGGTTAGCTAGCATGCTAGCGGTACCCAGTTCGATTCCCAGCGCATCCGACAATAATACCACTAGGTCCGAGTTATTGGATTTCACTATTAATAACATCTACCATTCTGTAATTGGGAGTTAGTCCTGTAGGATGGTTATCAGCAAAAAAATAAAAATACCGATGCATTTAATTGTCTATTTTATTATTCTATAACACTAGCTAAAAAGCGTACCTACCTAAATATAATATGTAAATCTAACTTGTACTTAACAACGACAACAGTTATGTACTATCTAGTTTTCGAAACGTTGTACCTTACCTACTTATTTTAGTACTTTAATTCGTTTATAATTATTAATCTGAATATATAATTCATGTGTCACGTGACACATATTTGACTAATTTGATTGGCTAAAATAGGGCAGTAAGAGGCTATCAAATCGATGATATTTTTATCACCGCTGTTACATTTCTTACTGTCAGTTTCATATTTAAATATTGCTGTTTGTCAAAAATAAGACTTAAATTGAATGAACCTGATTGTATTCGGTGGAGTAATACCAGTGAAGACAAAATTGAGAAAGTGAAACAGAATTTAAAACGTTCTTCACAGCTATTGAAAAAATATAACCAAACATTTTGGTTTCATTCATTCCCCAAATATAACTTGGGCTATGATTAATCATAGGTGATAGCATTCGTTATGTTTTCAGAAAATTGAACTCGTGCTGCGCACTCGGTCAATTTTCATCGACTAACTCATGCTATCACCGATGATAATCATAGCACTTGTTATATTACCCCCGAAAATAGTTTTTCAAAATAACAGCTTGTTGTAAAATAATGAGCTTGGCAAGGAAATTTATTGCCATATTATAGCTAAATTTGATGATTACTAATGACCGCACACATAAATGTGTTCGTTAAGTTTTAACAACCTATTAAATTTTGTATGCAATAAATAATATAGTTGAAATAAAACCACACAATCAGAATATGACCTGTAAAATTTGTTTCAGTTGTTCACAAGGCGTAAAAGTTAACAGAAAATTATATGTGCAAGAGTTTGTTCCTTTCTGACTGCCATAACAATATAAAAATAATCCTACAAAACACCATAATGCAAATGTAATATGGGATAATAAAGAAAAATAACAAACAAACAATACTTGAAAATCTTCTAAGAATACAAACGAAAGTCGAGAACGGTTTATATTTAGAATTCACCATCTTTACTCTACACGAAAAAGCATAACTGAAAAGAGCAGAAGAAGAAGATTTAGCTGCAATGTAATTAATTTCATCGTAACGATCGTGTCTTTGTGTCTCGATCGTTCTTTCTGTTCGCTTTGGGATTTGGTTCAGTTCTGACCACTAACAAAGTAACAAAATGATGCCTAGCTCTATTACTGCGCCAATAAGATTATAAAGCGATTGAAATTTATCTCAGGAATTCCGAGCATTAATGGTTCAGAAATGAACCTAAATGCTTGAACTCTGATAGATTGTAAAAGAGCTACACAGTATAGGATAGAAATTTTTTTATACGACTGTTATAGAATGTTATCATTTTTACATCATTTTCAATTATGGTTACATTCTGTCACTTGTTACGGAATGGATTCATTCCGTCACTAGTAATGGAATGTAATGTGGCGAATTATAATAATTTAACTTTATTCAAAGTTCTTGGTTGGTGGATAGCTTTAAAATACGTTAGATTTACTAGGTAATTTATAAATTTTATGTAGAATATTATTTTATAAATACATAAATTTCTATTTTACAACTTTTAGGTTATGTTTTTTAATGCAATTAAATTTATAGTCGTAGATAAAGTATAGTCTGCAACACGTTTGGAATGGCTATTCCGCTCTCGTGGAACCGTGAAACTCGCCTACGGCTCGTCTCACAAACTTTCCACTCGAGCTGAATATGCTTCGTTCCACACTTGTTGCAGAATATAATATACTTTCCCGACCTATGTAATAGGAGGAAGTAGTTACCTACGAGTATAGCAATCGTGATTTTTGGACAGGTCGAGATTTTAATGAATCTTCTCGATTTGGAGATTTGAACTCTACTGAACCCAAAAATCTTAGTTTTTAAAGAAAATTAAATTATATAAACTTATAGTCGGTGAAGAACTGTGGTTGCCACAGCAGATTTTTTATTAATATAACGTTTAATAATAAATTTAGTACATTATATTAAATTTATTTCAAAATAATATTAGAACATTTTTAGTGCACTACTCGATTGATTTAACGTAACTTAATAAGTATCCCACTTGACATGAATCGTCCATGGGATGTTTAAAAATATCTTATTCTTGTACTTTAAGAGATGTTACGTAAGTCTATCCTAGCCACATCCTGAGTACAATCAAAAATTACATACTCAATACAAACATCTCAGAGAATTACATGGGATGCATAATTGTGATATTATTACCAAATTACAACATTGGGATGTACGAGTAACATAGATAATGTACCAAGGGCGGACATTAGCAATCGCAAAGATATTATTAGGA
Organism: Agonum fuliginosum; assembly: GCA_947534325.1. Classification (NCBI taxonomy): domain Eukaryota; kingdom Metazoa; phylum Arthropoda; class Insecta; order Coleoptera; family Carabidae; genus Agonum; species Agonum fuliginosum. The sequence continues at coordinate 2,124,004 of OX384034.1, read as the reverse complement.
TGTTAATGGGCAAATATAGCAAAACAAGCCGGGATGTTCACATTCTTGAAATGTTCTGGGGATTTTATTTTGTCACGTGGGTATAGTAATTATAGTGAGTAGGTAATGGTTAAAATTTAATTAATCTCAAAATTTCTTCATGGTGACATCTTTCGAAATTAATTGCAACAGAACAAGTTATTATAATGTGCAACTACTCGTAAATTAATAGCTACGCTCAAAGCAAATGAGCAATTTTGCAAGATACCAAATAAAACAAACATGTTGCGTGCTTTCTGTTCGTGATACGATGATATGCAATTCAATTTTGTCATGTGTGCGTCTTTGTTTCTTTACCATTTGAAATGGAAATTGCATTCAGCCAAGTGACAATTTGAATTTGTATCGCATATCATTGAATTTTGATCGAGATGCTTAAAATTCTAAATTTAATATGTGAGCAAACATGTTCTCTTTTGAAGCGAATGTTGTTACAGGTGGGAATTATGATCCATTGGCATACTTTAAGAGGTATTTATGAAATACCAATGTTTTTCGAATTATAATATTTTTACATTCAACTTTTGTAATCCATGATCGGTTGATTTTTGTTTCTGCATTAAAAATATTGACAGGTGAGACGGGTGACACGTTGACATTAATGCCATTAGGTCATAAGTAAGATATTAAATGTTGTAGTAATTGAACGGAGGATGGTTTCAACACAGAAGAGTAATCTAGAGATCTAGACTATTCAATCAGGAAAATAAAACATTAGAAGATGCAAATCTAGAAAATTAATAAGTAATGGAAACCATTATTATAAGATTCATTCACCGAGTATGTGAGTGTCAAGAATGGTTCTGGGTTGTTCATTTTTCATGTTTAAATCTTCCTGCGTTTGATATTTCCTTGCATTTATTATAAAATTCTTGATTTGAATTTTTCCTATGAATTAATCTTTTGATTCAGGTGATGCAGATTTCTGTGTTTGAATATTTTAGATTTTGATTTGTATGTGACCGGATTGTACGTATACAATTATGTTTATAAATCAGTTTTCTAAATACGGCGGAAGGTTGTGTGCTGGCCATATCAGATTTTTTGGTTTCATTTCAATAAGAGTACAGCTAGATAATATAGCTAGATAATATATAGATAATATAGTCGTTTGTCTGTATATTTATAAATTATGCTTGTTTGTCTTCAGTAACGGAAATCTCTATAAGAAAAATAGTGACAAACACGAAAAATGTACACGACAAATGAATCAATTACAAACTCTGTGCTATAAATTAAAAATCGGAACATATTCACCTCAGTCTTTAGAGCCTCGTTTATTTAATCAATTACCTTTAGATGTAAAAGTACATGTAGGTATTTCTAAAGCTAGCTTTTAAAATAAACTTAAGGAGTTTCTTCTGAGTAATTGCTTTTACACCTTAGATGAATTTTATTCTTATTAAATTTTACTTTAATACCAATGTATGTACTATGGTTGACTTTTTCTATACGTTATGTAACAAATAATGTCATGGAAATAAATTTATACTATATTATATTATATTTTAGTATAATAATAATAATTTGATTCCTTCTGCATGACAATATTTTCTCCTAATTTTTCTTTTAATTTTGTGAGCAGTTATCAAACCATTTGCTATAATTCATTAATTATATGAAGCTAGCAGCGAATATAAAATACAAAGCCCGGCAGCGTATCTTGGGCAGTGGTCTGTACATTGCTGCGTTCGCAGTTAAATTACCGCTGCTGTCAACTAATGAATATGCATACGAAGCCTCTACGATAAACGACAGGACACTGTCAGACTGAAATTTCGGACATTGCGGTTAGTTATTAAGATCGTATAGCACGCACTATCGTTTCTGGTAGTCCAGTGGGTTTATATTATAGAATTATCTAGAAGTTCTTATGTCGCAATGTTGTACGAAAAAAGTATTAATTTTAAATATAGATTGTAGTACATTTTGACACAATTAACTCAGTTTATAAAATTACGTCCATAAAAAAGTGTATATAAACATAGATTCTACATCCATAAAACGCCAAAATTCGACGGCAGATTATGACTTATATTATGATTTAATTACGACGTCCAAACGTGATGATAAACTTACTTCTATGGTAGACGTCTATATAAACATAGATTCCACGTCTGCACGATATCAAAATATAACGTTAAAATATGACTAAAATACAACGTTTATTTTTGGTTTACGATCAGTCATTGTTACTGATAGCTATTAATAAGCGAGTATTAAATGTACGATACGAGCCATGGCAAATGTGTTAATAGCCATTATACACGAGTTGCATACACTATTATGCTTCCATTAAAAAAGGATTCATTTCCATGTATTTACTTTAGGTGTTTCATAATGAATTTATTTCGAAACAGATTACATGATAATATGTATCGAAATGAAAATCTGTAGTACGGAAATGAATGTCATCTAAGTACAGACAATGCATACTTTAATAAGTAAATTAAAGCATGGGAGTAGAAAATAGATATTTATGTAACGAGTGTGGGAAATGAAACAAATGCAAGTAGGTAATCGTCTTCAAAACATAATACCTACCTATATTAAAAAATTTCGACCTTTGGTATCAAAAGCGTAGTTTATCTTTAATAGCACCATGACAGTTAATTAACATAGATAAATAAAATAAAATAAATTAATTTTCCGCACTAGTGATATATTGCTTATTTCCTGAACTCATTTTGAGTGACAGAATACATCAGCAAAGAGAACCATTTTTTAATTTATAAACAAAGGAAATCGGGTGATTGTTTTTGTAGCACCTTGTATAAGCAAAAAAAAAATTTAATTAAAAAATGAAACTTAATATTACTAAATGTAGTTGAAATAAAACAATATAAATGTTAAACGGTATATTCAAACAAAAATAAAAATGATGTAAAAAATACAATCTTATACAAACAGTGAGTACATTTACTTTATGAGATTTTATTTGCATACCTTTAGAATATAAAATAAATGTTTCAGAAGAAAGACATTTTTCCAGAGTAGATTTTTCAGAAAAACGTCAGTAAATAAACTTAAATATCAAGACGTTTTATAAAGAAGTACATCAAGAGATGATATTTTAATTTCACATTGGTCAAAGGTATTGTAAATGAACCTTTGTCTAATAACAAAACTTTTGTCTCCTAATAAGGTTAACAATAACTTGACCCATTTGCTATTTACGGTAAAATTCTCTTCTTTTTGTAGCCAGCAACGAGTAACTTAATTTCTAAAGATGATTATTACATCGTGAAATTATAATTATGAAAATGTAAGGAATTTGTGGAGAAAAGTATGAGTGATGGATATTTTAATTAAGAAGTCATGTTTCTTCAGTTATTTACGACGAACGCGAAACGGCACTGGCAAAATAAGAAGAGATATTACTGAAGTACAAGTACTTGTTAATTATAATGCAAATTAGTTTTATAATGATTTCTGTTCATGACGCTTTACTATCTAAATTTCATTCTGAGTTAGTTTACTCGTCAACGGGATGATTAAAACACCGGGCGTTATTAACACATTTATGATCATAATAAAACATAAAGTCGAACATAATAGGTATATATCCATAGATAAATTAATTTATCAAAATTAATTTATTAAGTAACTTGTTTATTAAAGAGATTTGGGGTTATTGTTTTCAAATCATAAATACATGAAAGTTTATCTACGACTTTTTAGTATAACATTTGTTATAAAATAGTTTAAGTAATTAATTAATGACTGTACTGTTGTATGACAGAATATTGTTGTAATATTTAAATTAGATACAGGAAACGTAATAACGCTGTTATATTGGTTAGACATGGGTAAATCTATTGGCTATAAAAGTTTTAATCTTTTACTTTATTAAATTTGACGTTGGCTGTTGCTGTTTATTTAATCATACGAGTACAATAATGATATTCAATATTACACCAATATTTGTTTTCATTATACCGTATTCAGCTAATAAACATTGTTTACACAATATTTATGTCATATTATTTTGACATTTTATGCTACGAACACAAAATTTTAAAAATAAAATGTATCTGACAGCTGCTGTCATTTTAAATTTAATATGTAAAATAGATAAATATTATTCAATAGGTAAATAATTGTAATATACTGTATATATTACTCGTGTTAAAAACTATTACTAACTGAAATTTACAATAATTGTATTATTTTATTGTCGCAGATAATAGTTTTTATGTAATAAGTTAGGAAACAAAGACAGTCTGAAATTTGCAGCACGAGGCGTAATCGAGTTTTATATACACATAAGTAAGGTAACTACCGAGATTCAGTATACGTGTTGCATACAATATTTTTTCTACTTTTGTTCGAACAAATGCAATTATTTTGAAGTTATTTTGAAATTTTTACTTTTAATGGCACTTATAAATTTTGACCTAAAACAAAAACATCCAGATTAGGTTTTATCTACAGAAGACATTTTGGAGTTGGAGTTTTTAAAATTTAAATGCCATAAAAATAAGTTTATATTGAAGTTTCTTTACAAAGTGGTCTATAATTTGTTTAATAAATTTAGTTTTATATGTGTACTTTTATTTAATAAAAACAGTGAAATATAGACCATTACCTAACGCAAAATAGTGAAGTAAAGTGTATATTTCACGCAATTACCTAACTAAAGTAAAAAACTGTTCTTTTTAATTTTGAATTTTCTATTAGTGTAGAAAATTATTTGACATTTTAACCGTGGGTATCACGGGTACTCATGGTTGTTAGTGCGGAGTACACCACAGGGGAAGTTTTTCTGCATTTTAAACTAGAATGTCTATCTGGCTGGATTCGAACCTGAGCCGGCAGAACCACAGTCAGTCTTAGCGTACTCAGCTATCCTAATTTTTTTTAAAAGAAGATTTTTGGAGAAGCAGTCAATATAATAAAATCCAATATTTTTTATTAAATCGACTGCTTCTCCAAAAAATCTTCTTTCTATTCACCATCCAGTCAATAAATCTATCTTCTAATTTAAAAAATAATATAATAAAGTATCACACTGCTAGATTGCTAAGCGACAAATATTATGGTAGCAAAAGCAGCTATGAATATATTTCATAATGTAATATAATATAAGTAGACATAATTTAATGGCAGGTACATTAAATATGAAAATAAACCCCATTCTCTTATGCAGAATGCCCAATGAAAAACCTGAAATAAAAGTTTTGCGAAGTGAAATTAAAAATATAATACCTTTTTCATTATTCTCTAAATTTTTAATGCGAATTTAATAATAAAGACTTTTTACACCAGTTATAATTTTCTAATTACGCGAATTTTAATTAAGTTTCCGAGAAATAAAAATCGTTTAGAGGAGAATTTTTAATAATTAATCATTTCGTCTTGCTGTTGAGAATTGCTGTTTCCCTAATAAAGTACAACATCTTCGTTGATCGCGGCAGCGGGAATAAAATGTTTCATTCCAAGAGAATTGTTGGGAATATTCGTACTTGGTTCAATTACACCTGCAAACACTGAGTAATTAAGAATAAATTGCGCCGGGCAGAATTGGGTTAGTACGGCAAATTTAATTCCCTTGTGGGATAAAGAATTAAAGAAAAGTTAAACAAAAATGAAATAAACAAACTTTGAAAACTTAAAAATTTAAATGTCTTCTAGAACCTTAAAGAAAAATCAGAGATAGAAATTGTGCTCAAAAAAATGGAAAATAATAAAAAGTTTCATTTTTTAAATAGTAACTGTTAAGAGTACTAGTATAAAATAATTATTGTATCAACTGATTTTGGTTGGCTGTGAAATTCAATATTCTGCATTTTTATTGGTCTTTTCTTTGACAGAATGACAGATATTGTGAATAATCATGGTTAATATTTTTTTTACTACATGTTCTCTTTGCGAACTGTTTTCAGTCCACAAAATAATATTTTAGAGGATCTAGTCCTTGAAAATAACGTAACCTAGACAATAAGCTGTTTTTTACATTTTATTTATTTTTATTATTTCCACAGATTTTCATTGTTTCATCGCCTACGTTTTCAAAATTTTATTTTAAAGTTATATTTTATTAGAATAATTTCGAATAGTTACTAAACAAATTTGGAGAGCATATACTACATTTTTTTGTATGTAACACGTACACAAACTGAGTTTTAGAGTACTCACCTAGTTTAAAGACTCGGCTTTCGCCTCGTCCGTAAATAGATTCGCCCTGTAATAGTTATTTATGCATTAAGGGTGTAAGAAAGCTTTTATGGCTTGAGACGTGATTTTGAGCCATAAAAGCAAATTACGCCCGTGGTACATAACCAATTTTATGCACGCTTGAATATTTTCTAATAAATTAATTAATATAATTTACTTGTTTCAATTACCGAAAATTACTAAATTCTTTGACTGTTGCTAAAATACCAAAAAAATTTACAAAAATCTAAAATATCAAAGTTGTCATTATTGAATTAAACATTTACAAAATAATTTATGTTAAATGTAGGTAAGTAAAAATGATGATAAAAAATGGTACAACTTATTATAGAAAATTTATATGAGGAAAATTGAAAATATAAACTGTTTGCATTAATTTGACGTTTTTTATGGCGCAAATGCGCTATAATGTGGTTCGTGGGCTATAAAGTGACGTTTACGTCAAAGAAATTCGTGTGTAAGTGTCAAATTATTATATGGGTACTTGTTACATACCTAAAGAACTATTTTAATTATTTTATTTGGAGAGTAAACCACAGGTGATATTTTGTTCAGCTTCAAGATTGTGTACCTGACTTGAATTGACCTAAGTTGTAAAAATTGTAAAGTAAATACATAGATTTCAGTGAACCAAACAAATAGTCTGTTCTATTTATTTAAATCTTCCTGTGAAATAAATTTCCCTTCCAGGCCATGTTTCCATCTTCGGAGTTTTCTCGTGCGATTTAAGTTTGTTTATTCTGGCAACTATTTCTCGCTATCAAGCTCTCAACCCACATCAACATCTCCAAATAGTCGTACATAAATGGCCGTATTATAGATTTGAGCCAGTATTTTGGCAGGTCTATATCGCCGTCCCAACTTTACGTTTCGTAAACATTTTCATTGTCCCTTCGCTCGCACTAAACGCACACACACGGACCTAGTTCGCCTTTTATTGCCCGGAAATAAAATTCCTTCTCGGAACGTGGAACTTTCTTCTCGAGAACGTTTTAATTTCAATAGGGAGACTTTCTCTCGGAGTAAAAATCGTTGGGAAAAAGGTTATGTTGCACTTTGCACTATTCCGCATGATTTAATGCCAAACAAAACTAATTTGAAAGAGTGGAGGAATAAATTGTGGCTTGTTGACAACGAATGACTGTTAAAGTTAATTTTGTGATGTTATTTTCATGGCGTACTTATACAAAAATTACCTACTTCGCTCTTACATGGTTTACGTGACAATAAATTTGACTTTTGTTGCTGAGTAGGTAATTTCAGGAATACTACGTGGATCGTAGCCCTAGCTGTTACTTTATTGCAGAAGGCTTTATTAGGAACGGGTCACCCACAAAAATAATAGGTATCTTCGACCATATAATATAGGTATAGACAAACGACGCAAGCTTTTGTTGTGAAACCAAGAACTAGCGTAGCGGGAATATGGAGCGTTGCTGTTTGCGTATTTAAGGTTGTTTAATCACAATCACTATACAAATTTTAAAAACGTTCTCAAAGTACTTATAATCAGTTCAGTAACCTTCAAATTCATAAAACCAAGCACATCAATGGAATCGGCTGTCACAACAAACACAATAATAACAGAAGTCAGCAATGTGCTATACTCCACACAGTTATTCATCTCCTTTTCCCACCTAGAGCTGCTACTTCTCGCTACCGTACTTTTAGCCTTCACAACACTATATAGTACAGTATTGAGTGTTATATCTGTCTATCCTATTAATGGTCGAAGATAGGTATAAATTTTTTGCTATGAGGTTAAAATTTAAGTTTAATTTTCAATTAAAGTAGTTACGAAAATTTGTGAAAGCCATGTTTAAAACAAATTTGGTTCTAGATGATTTAATAACCCAAACCCAAAGGAATCTAATGTCGGGATCTTCATCTTTAGATGTGCATATCTGAAAACTAAGCGTTATCAAACTGCGGTTTGCACTATTGTGTTTCTTGCCTCGAAATTGAGTTATAAGTTATAACTAAATTTATACAAAACAACGCTAATATTTCGAATATTCTTTAAGGAAGGCTTGTTTTTGTCATCAGTGAATTTCTTAGCGCCGAATAACATGGGTTAACAAAAGTTTTAGTTTGTATGGGAGCTATTTTTATAAATACCTACTTTAAAAAATTTGAGAAGATGGCAAAATAATACCATTAATTGTCATCTTTAGCTTCAAATTTGTAAATCGCCACGAGGAATTCAAAATCAGTCCATTTCTTTATAATTTTCAAGGTTTTAGAAACTCAAACCCGACAATAAATGTTATATATCCGCAGAAATTGAAGTAGTAATTTTGCTGTATCTTAGTATCTTGTATAATAAAAAAATTTAATAGAATTATTTTTTGTTATTTATTTTTATTTACATTGTACTTTTAAAATATTATCAAGTAGGTTAATTTAAATGTCAAAATTGGAATTGGATTTACTCTATTACTAATTTAATAATAAGCACGTTATAATTTGATACATTATTTATTAAAAATATACCTAAATTATTGCATTACATACCGTGAAAAAAAAAACAAATTCAGTTTGGCATTTACAAAATAAAAGCACAAATGAAAATCGTACGAATGTAAACATAGTTAGCAAAATAACTGCCTGGTGCCTGAAAAATTATTTCACAAACGTCACGTATTGTGTATGTTACAAAGTTTATTTAAAAAGGTATGACAGTTACATCAAACATATGTTTGAACTTAATTCATACATTGAAATAATTGTAATGCCCTCTTAGAGCACTTCAACGTAGGTATACCTATATTTCTTTCTACGTAAAAGCACAGATAAAAGTTTTCTGTGGTAAAAGTAAAAAAATCTGCTGTGTCCGCCACAGTACTTCCCCGATTATAAGTTTTAATAACTTACTTTCGTAACGCCGTTAATTTTATGCTTTATTCTGCAAAATTTAAATAAATTTATCATTTTTCCCCAAACTATTTAAGTTGATACCAACTTCGGCATAATTTAAATACCATAAAAAATCTGATACTTATTCACTAAAAACTCACACTCGAAAATTTTAACCCGTCATAACATCTTATAGCCTTATAGAATATAATGCGGAAAGTAAAAACAACTGACCATTGTTTAAATGTTGTTATTGATTCTTCGACTAATATTTTTTTCCAGAAAACTTTAATTTGATAATACACTTGAACAAATTTGATTAATTTTTTGAGAAACAATAATTGATTATCGCATAAATGTCATTTTTTACATTTTTATTAAACTTATCTCCCCGAGAGCTTTAAATTGACACCAAACTCGGTATAATTTGAATAATGTATGATAAAAAAATTGACGATCAGTTAAAGCTTTAATTTGATACCACACACGATAGTATTTTAATAAAAATAAAATAAGATATGTTTATAAAGTTGGTACCACTGGTTGAATAAAAAAATTTGAGTAATTTTTTGAGAAACAATTGAAAATCGTATTAATGTCATTTTTTACATTTTTTAAAAACTTATCTCCCTGAGCGATTCAAATTGACACCAAACTCGGTATAATTTGAATAATAAAAAAAACAATTGACGATCATTTAAATGTTATTTTTGTTTTTCTACTAGAATTATTTTCCCAAGACCTTTAATTTGATACCACACACGATAGTATTTTGATAAAAATAAAAAAGTTTTGTTTATAAAGTTGGTACCACTGGCTGAATAAAGCTCATTAACGAACTTGAAGTCAGATTTTGGCTCAAGATCTTAAATATAAAATTTCAGTCCAAAATTCCAACGCGTTTTTAAGTTATCCAACATCCAGACAGACTAACAGACTAACAGACTAACAGACCGACAGACCGACAGACCGACAGACCGACAGACCGACTTTTTTTAAAATTATGTTTTTTGGGTTCAGTAGTGTCTGAAACGTGAAGATTCACCAAAATCTCGAACTGTCAAAAAATCACGATTACAATACTTCCCTCTATTACATAGATCGGGGAAGTAATTATGACAGTGACAGTGATCAAAATATACACGATGTAACCCAGCCTCTGTAATAAAATTTAAGGGTGTATAGTATTGGACGCACTGATCATAAATCAAAAAGAATTTTGTTGAAATTATTAAAATTAACAGTAGTTTGCAAAACAATCTCATTTTGGGTACCATTGGTTATCACATTTAAATACAAAAAAGGTTAAACAATTTATGCAGCGAAATTAATCATAATTACATTAATGTAATAATAATTTTACAACCAGGAAAAAATTAAAGGTACTTATAGAATGTCTCATTTGCTTGGACACATTTTTTAATTTGCGAATTTCAACAAAATTCTTCTTGATTCATGATCGCGCGTCCAATACTATACAACCTTAAATTATGCATTAATGTATTTATGAATAATATGTTTAATATCAAATGTTCATGAAATTTTTGAACCCGGCAAGCCTCATGCGTCAACTTTTTCACTCATACGATATCATTCATTCAATATATTATTACTAATTTATGTATAAATAAAAAAGTAAAGATTGTAACAACACAATACTACTATTACCAAACAGTAAACAGTATTAAACTTGAACAATAGGTACCTAGTCTTCCTTCAGTTTTTCTCATATTATGTTATTACTTCATAAGCTTCGTAAGGATATAGACTCCTGACTGCTCTCCAAATGAAGTTACCAACTCCGCCTATTGTCTCCGCGGTAATAGTCCCCCTTAGTGCCTCCCTGCCTCGTCGTCAATGAGTGCTGATGAGGTTATGAGTAACCGAGACCCAGATACCGTAACTCAACTGTTACCAACATTAACCGGTAATTAGACGCGGTAATTATGAATTCTTATACGCTAATTGGAGCGCCCTGGAGGTTTGGTTTTATATGCGTGGAGAAAATTATACATAACTGGCTGTTTGTTTAGGTTAGGAAGATGATGGGGTTTTTAAATTAAATGTGGAATTGCTAATTTAGGGATATTTGGGATGGTGTGCGTAGAACATTTTTGGGAGGGTTAGTCTCTATGGAAATTAAAAAGTTTGTTTATTTAGTTATTTAAATAATTGTAAAAATGTTAAATTGTTTATAAAATATGAATACAAGACGGTAAAATTATATTTTATCGACGAAAGAAAAGTGGTTATTTACAAGCAGTGATGTGACTGATCTAGATCAATTTGTGTGATCTTTGATCTGATTTAGATCATCTTATCTTTAAGGATCTTAAGTTAGACTTAGATCAAATAAATGTAATCTCTGATCTTAAATAAGATTTTTTATCTTTTTCTACGCTATGCAAGTTTAAATTCTTTAAAGTATAGTACAACAGCTAAGTAATCTTTAATATTTTAAATCTGATTTAATTTTAAACTGAGATTAAGTCATATTAATGTCACTTAAATTTTTGACTAATTATTGCAACCAATTTAAATTGTAGCATTTAAATTTGTATTTCGGTGCTACTTATATTCATTGGATTAAAATTTTTGCAAGTTGTTAAAATTTCAAGCAAACATTTAATCAATTGGGCATTACCTGTCACTTTAGTTATATGAAATATTCATTTTTTTATTCCAATATCTTTAACTAGCTAAACTGAAATTTACCAATTACCTATTTAGATATTTTCAATCTAATTAGAAGAACGAATTTAGAGAAATAATATCTTTGTAGAAATAATTTCCATGATATTTTAACAGTTAACATAAACATGACACTTCACTCCGACATTTATTGGGTTTAAAAATGGCAGTGCTCCCACTAATCACATAGTATAGAAATCATCCAAAAAATTTTAAAAATCTTTGTTAAAAAACATTTTTGCGCAACTATCATAAAAAGTTTACATTATGACGAACGCAATTCAGGCCGCGAAATGTAACATTTGTGTACAATAGATTTCGCGGCCGTTACTAGCAGTAACAGCTGCGAAGTTGAATTTTGCAAACAGAATTTTCAATGTCAAATATTTTTGACAGCCGTGAAAAACATAAAAAGGCGTTTTTAAATTAAATGCATTGCATTTCCACAAAATATGTTTAGTGTCCTCGAGAATTTTTTAGCCTCGGCCTTCGCCTCAGACGATAAATAGTCATTTCGCAACCTAGGTATACAAATAACTATTTTTAAGTAGGTAATTGAATTTTCCGCTAAAATATGAATACAAAACTTGAATTATACTCAAAGTGAAAAATCACTTTTGGGATGATAATAAATTATGAGTTTAAATAAATCTACTACAGTATTGTATGGACTAGGACTTATTATGTTTACATACCTAGGACGAAATAATAAACTCACTAATCTTCATGCTCTTATACATAAATAGCTCAACTTGACCTTTTATTTATTATCAACTATTTTTTCTACGCTTTAAGTCTTCTGACATTGAATCTAAATATAAACAAAATAGATAAAATGCACAACCAACAAATCCGCAACCACATCGGAAAATACGTCACAAAATTAATCGGTTTCTCGCCTAAAAATTCCGCAACAAAACATGATTTCATTTGAATGCAAACTTTAAAATTTATTACCAAAAAAAGTTTCCATAATGCGAAAATAATAAGAATATACGAATTTCCCGGAAAGTACAAAAAACTTTTAAAATAAAGTTTGACAAGCAGAAAAATATGAAATCCTTCCGCGACAAGCCGAAAACAAAATGAAGAAACAGGCGAATAACGCATTAAAAATAAAAAATACCAAGGCTCGTGTCTCATCCCAGCAGCGCGGAGGTAATAAGTCAAAAGCGCGTGCGGTTAAAGCTCAAAGCTCTCAAGAAGACCGGAATTTAGACTTAAGTAAGCTCTGAAGAAGTGCACGTGACATTGACAAATATCAACTACTTCCATGCACGAGTGAGATACCTACTTCAAACTGAGATCAAAATTAAAAAAAAATTGTGTGGACAAATAATTCGAATTTATCATATATTTGAATATTTGAAGTAGTTTTATTATCATCATATTATAAATTATTGACATGCAAGATAGATGAACAAGTTATTAACCAGCAATTTTAAATTTGTTTGTTATATGTTAGCTGACATTTTAATATTACTTCATAATTTGATTTGAAATTTATTGAATTTATACGTAGGTATATCCTCATTGTATTGGATTTATTTTAGCATTTTATTTTTACATTTAACGTAGTTATCTATCTGCAGCAGTACTAAATATTGGAAATATCAACTAAATTAATATAATTAATTAATTAATTAGTAGCTAAATTAAATGTCCTTTTTACTTAAAAATAAACTTACGTTAAATATAAAATTGAAAAAATATTGTTTCTAGACTCATATAAATTTAAACATACAATTAATTTGTACATTTTAGTGATAATATTAATGTATTAGATATACCTATGCATACTATTACTACTTGGGTACTTTTTGATAAATTTTTAAAAGTCACTTTTTAGATGTAGAACTGATAGTTTTTAAAATCTTTAGACATAAATGATCCGAACATTTAATTTTTGTTCGTATTAGAATACTACAATGCATGAGATAAAATTCTGGTTCATTCAGAAGGAAATTTAGTAGATACCAAGAGGTATGTTCTTAATAATGTTAATGTGTGAAAATTTTGCGATGCAAAAATTTCGTTTAAAATACCACGGAACCCAAAGGGTATTTTAGGTGAGAAAAATTTAAAGTACCTACTAACACAAAAATGTAATAATATTTTATCTTGACTGGTATTTGAAAAGATTATTCATAATATAGTAAATTTAATTTTAACAAGATGTCTATATTTATTTACAGAATAATTACCTACTAACACAAAAAATGTTACAATTTTTATCTTGACAGGTATTTGAAAATATTATTCATAATATAGTAAATTCAACTTTAACTAGGTAAGTAATATAGATTATTTACTTATAGAACAATTTATATACAATGAACAATAAACTGACGTGCATATTAAGACGCGAATCAAAATATGGTCATAACAGCGAGCAATTATAAATTTTCAGGTGAATTTCATGTCAATCTGACTCTGATTGGTTCATATCAATGACGTGTAAGCACTGTATTGGTTTCTTTACTTGCCGTTGAATATTTAGGGGGAAGTAGGTACCACTATATTTTCTTAATCATACTTTTACGGCATTTAAAATTAAGTTAAAACTAAGTTAAAGGTAATTATCTGTTTTTTTGAGGAGTTTGAAGTTGAATTTAAAAAAAATTAGTATGACCAATATAGTTTGTCAGAACAAATAAACCATATAAATTTTGGATTAAAAACGGTAATTTTTGCATACTATATTATAATTTTATAATAGTGTATTATTTAACGAGCACATAATGTAGGATTAAAGTTTATTAACGAGCTGAAAGCGAGTGTATATTCATCCGAGTGAATTATAGCCATTATGTGCGAGTCAAATACCACATTTTATGACTTTTTAAATGAAACATTTCTTAACAACTTTTTTTATTAAAACAGTAACCTTGGTTTGTTCACAAATGGAACGTGTATTGTATAATGGAATCATAATACAATAGTGTTGAATTATGACTTCATAATACAATAGAGTCTCTTATAGAGGGGTTTATCTTAATAAAGTTAACTGCATAACGAATAAATTATTCAATTTGCGTATTACAAATAAGTTAAAACTTCTCCCTACCTTGCATCCTGATGACGAGCATCAGCGGCACCATCCACAGGGCCCACATTGTCCACATGTTGTCACAGTCACTCAACTAACCATTCATCTCTATGGTCGCGGCACTTCACACACTTCAGCACTGGTCACTTCACTACTCCCGCATGTCTGGCGGGAACGTGGGCAGCGTAGCCTGGCGCGTCGGGACGGCGGGCGTCGCGGTGGTGAGCACGGCGTCGGCAGCGGTGTCGACTGGAGCGAGCGCCGAGTGGATGTAACAAATCCAAGCGCGACTGGAGACAAGGACTGCGCATGCGCGGGAGAGGGGGTGGAAGAAGTTAGGGTTAGTTTGTTTTACTTGAGATGTAGTTTTAGGATATTTTGGTAATTTTTACTGAGTCTAATGTGGCAAAAAATATGTGTTTTTTTATACAATGCCCTGTTTTGCTAAACAAATATATTTTAAGTTAATTTGCTTGGTCTGATAAATTTCCTGGTTAATAATATTTTACAAAAAATAATACTCGTATGTTAGAGCAATATGAAGGTATTTAAATAATATGTAGTTGTAGATATGTTTTTGCTTGAGTGTTTAAATTTCTATTTACGTCCCTGTAATTTTCGCCATACAACTAGTTTTCTTTGAAATTTTTCTTGTGCAAATTATCAAATTCACATATAGTAAGATTTGTGATGAAGTTGTTTTATCTGATAATTTAAATGTGTTTAGGAAAAAATTAAACATTAGGTACCTACCTATAGGTAGCTATATATAGGGTGTTTTAGACCACCCGTACCACCCAAATATCTCGCGTAAAACGGAACGAATCAAAAAAAGAAAAAATACGTCCAAAAAGATTTCAAAAATTCTATTAATTGACACCAAATGCAAATTTTTCCCCCACCCCCTGGGGGTGGAGGGGGGGGGTAGCTTTGTAAATTTAAATGGGGACCTCCATTTTTTATTGCAGATTCGGATTCCTAGATTTAAATAAAGAAGGTTTTGTCCGAAAATTTTTTAAGATTTTTCGAAAACAACGTAATTTATCGTCTACGCAAGGGTGGGATAGGACTGACATTACGGTAAGTACCTTACACAGTTATAATTTTTTAAATGATTTTTATTTCTTGTTTCAGTTACTGCGCTTTTTTGTTTTTGTCAAATTTGAATGAATCAATTTCTGTTTAAAACCAAAATTTAATTTGCCTTTTAACTTCAAGAATCAAAAAAAAATTTTCAAGAATCAAAAAAAAATTTTCAAGAATCAAAAAAAATTTTTCGGACAAAACCTTCTTTATTTAAATCTAGGAATCCGAATCTGCAATAAAAAATGGGGGTCCCCATTTAAATTTACAAAGCTACACCCCCCTTCAACCCCCAGGGGGTGGGGGAAAAATTTGCATTTGGTGTCAATTAATAGAATTTTTGAAATCTTTTTGGACGTATTTTTTCTTTTTTTGATTCGTTCCGTTTTACGCGAGATATTTGGGTGGTACGGGTGGTCTAAAACACCCTGTATATAGCTATAGCTGTTTGTAGATAGTACCTATCTCATTTATAATATTATTTAGTTTTATGATATTTCTAGTATATTATATTATGTCTTATGTCATTAATAATTTGTAAAAAAAACTTGTCATTTTAAATTAATATTCAATGAATTTTTTCTCTGTAACTGGGATATTAATCCTGTAGAGAAATAAATAAAATAAATAAATGTAGGTACTGTTATAAAAAAATGTAAACCAATACAGCACATTTTTTTGCTTAAATTTTAAATGGTGATAATTAAAAACCACACTTTTGGATCGCGGTTAAATTTTTTTTTCCATGAATCGATAACACAATTCGAATTTAGTTTCAAAAAAATGTATTCCATAAAAAATATAAGGAATTTTTTTTGCAATTTTAGTTTTTTAATATTTATTTTTTAAAGCTATGAAAATTTCATTAAAAATTAATGAGGATCATTATAATATTTAGAATAATTTAAAATTATTTCCTTGTGCTAATGATATGCCAATTGACCAGCTTCGAATTTCCGCAGTATTTTTCAAAATTTAGCCTTGCATAATATTTGCGCATTACTGAGTCTGCGATAATGGAAAATTTCTTTATAAGACAAGATCACACATATTCACAGTAATGTTTACTGGTTTACAGTATCAATAAATTGATATTAATATCTTCATTATAATTACAAATTTATTTTTAATGTTTATTTGTTCTACATAAATTGTGTCACTACTTACTTAAGGTTGTTGCCTAGCAAAATTGATGACGACAGAAATAAACAAAAATTATATATAACATTTAACTGATAATAATACAATTTAACATAAATTATTAGGACAATCGTCAGTTTCATTTGGTAACTATGGAGCAGGAAAGTTGATCTCTTGTACATTGCAAGCATAGGAATTTGACTTGAAATCGTCCATTATTAAATTAGTGTATCTAAACCAGACGACAGATTTTAACGAAAAACTAACACTAACTGAATAAAGAGGAAGATTGTATTAAATCAAGGGAATCGTCAGTTTTATAAATATGATATTTAATTTTAAAGTCAATTTATCGAAGAATTGAGGATATGAAGTATCAAAAAGGCAACGACATTTCTATTTATCCCAAGCATTTAAAATGTAAAACTTATTTCCTCACTAATACTATAGTACATACATGTAGGTACCTCTGTGGTACGGTGTACGATAATGCCAAATTTGTTTACTTTTTTTACTCAAACAAATAAGCTATATATACTTCGTGAAGTCTACCGTCCGATGTCGCTAGTTTCGGTAGGCAACAACCTTAAGGAATACTTCATCAATCCGGCCAAAAAAGTATTCACAATATTTCCCGCCTTAGTTTTTTCTGGTTAAGAATAAAATGCACAGATGGACGTTAAAACCCGCTGATCTACATATTTAACTAAATAAAGAAAACGAACACTCTTCTTGAGTGTTGAGTCCCACAGATTCGGGTCTGGTTTAGAAACTCTGATTAAACTGAACTTTAAATGAAACTGAATTTTCTTCTTGAGTCCCACATACTCGGTTTTGGTAAAAACTTTAAATGAACTGAACTAAATAAAGAAACCTTATACCCTTCTTGGGTATTGAGATGTATTGTAATGGGTCAAAATTTTCGTGTATGAGTTTTGGTGGATAAGCACGTTTCAGGATCTCTAGAGTACGAATTTACTATATTCACGATGATGTCTGTGTGTGTGTATGTACAATTGAAATCTTTTGCTTACATCTTGGTTTACATTATCGTTTACATATAACATGAACATGAAACTATTAAAATGTAAGTAAAACTATTTATTAGATTAGTAGAATAAGAATTAGGCGAGAGGTCATGTGCTGGCCACATCAGATTTTTTTCTATTTTTACGTGCATCTGTACATTTCTTCAGCGGTCAGCGCTGATCAGCGTTTTATTCTCTCCCGTTTTGCCTCGCACACGTCCACATTTTGCGCACAGAGATCAGCCATCAGTCTCCGCATCTCCATGTTAAACGGCTGTGTGTTTTACCCGCTTTGTCGGCTCGGCCCAGCCCACTGCGCTGGCAAACCGGTGGCCTGTAAAACAACACTAGCGAAACGACTAGCACAGTTACGAATTTGTCATATTGTGTCCGCTAGCACAAATAACTTTATGTGTTGTCCAGGGCCTGCTGTATAATGCCACATTATTTCACGCGGCAATGCGTTATTGATATGGGAAATTGATCGTTTTACGACGGGGAAATATTTTTCTATTCGGTTTGTCAATTTTGTATCATCTCATTGTATTTAGCAATAATAAAATTGGTCATAAGATTATACTGCTAGGTTATAAAAAAGGTATTACATTAATTCGTAAATATTCCTCACATATACCTCATTTCAGTTAAGAAAAAAGCGTTGGATTAGATAGGGCGATGATATCCTTGAATTTGATTGGTGGAGATGAGAGGTGGATTTACACCAGCAAACAATTTCATTTCCGTTAACCATTATTTATATCTATTTTATTTTGAATTTCTGGGTTGTATTTAGGTACGATATTATTCTATAGATTACAGCATTATTCACAAAAATACCTTATTTCAATTTGCGCCAAACTTTGAACTAATAAAATGTGTGAGTGTAAAACGGACTGCATTCGCAGTGCTTTTTTCTTAACTGAAAAGAACTATAGTGAATTATGATTGAAACAGCAATACTGTAGATTCGTAGCAATAAGCGAGATAAAACTATTATTTTATTTAAAAAAATATATATTTTTACAAGAATAGTAAAATTAATATGTGACTTAACTAGTGAAAGCTCCATAACAACTGCTAAAACGGCCAATCACAGGTTACATTCTTAATAATATGCTTCCCTACTCCTGTTAAAGATAATTACGTAACAGAAAATTGTCTTTCTCAATTTATGAAAAAACATAATTTTTTAATAATAAATTATATATTTTTACATATGTTTTCAAATTAACATTAGGTACATAGTAATAGAAATATCATTTTCAATACCATGCAAAGCTCTTTTTGTTTATCCTGGTGTGAGAGAGAGAGATCACTACTAGGCCTGTGCGTTACCATCGTTACCGTTGTTTATCGTCATAAAATGCATGCTCTGAACTAGCCCCTATTTTATCTGTCTCTCTCTAAAAGGTAAACAAAAGGCCACACTTCATCCGCCCTAGTGTCCACTCCTGTCATATACTATACTCTATGACATGATCCGAAATGGCCCGTATTGTCTATCTCCCTCTAATAAGGTAAACAGAAAAGCCACACTTCATCTGTCCTAGTGTCAGTGTCCACACCTGTCATATTATACTTCGCGAAAAAAAATATTCCATTTTTAGTGACTGTTTGTGGCCTATTATTTTAATTCACAGCAAAATTTTAGCAACCACTGTGAATTTTTAATTTATGGATGTGTTTTATTATGATAATATTTATTAAATGGAAGTTAAATATATACAAATAAACAAAATGATGTTTAGCGACAATTTTAAATTATGACCGTCTGAAAACAAAACTGAAAATTAATTAATAATTATCATAATACGTTGCAATGAATTGCACTGCAATAAATAAAAACAACATAGGTATTTTGTACAATTCATTATTGCAAATCAATTCGGAAAATGGCCATTATACGTTTTGAATAGTATCTATAGTTGCAGAAATTTATGATGTAGTTATAAATATTATCATGTTCGCCAAAAATTATAATTGTAATATATGCATAACATAAATTTCATATTTACATTCGCGTATTACTAGTCAATATATTTATTAAATTATTTAGGCTATGAATTGTGAATTAAATTTACGGAACTTTATAAATTGTATGTAATGTGACTGCATGTATGTGACATATGCTAATTTGAAAATTTGTGAGATGTCAGATAAATTGGAGAAGTTTGAAAACAAACACATGTTGTATAAATTAGATATCAACATTCGTCTTCTCTAACATACTAACATACATTTATGTATACGTTACACATCAAAAGTTTGTTTGTACTTCGGAAAGTATTTTAAACTTTGGTTTTAAATAGATAATGATTTATAATAACAATTTCAAATAATACAAACACACAAAATGAGGTAATAATACACATTATTTAAAATTTAAACACTAAGGCGCGACACTATGTTGAATCCAGAAGCTGTACAATTTCAACAAGTTTTGGTTACATTATAAAAAATCTGACGTGGACACCACATGACTTGCTTGTACGCCTATTAAACTGTTCATACTTTTCTTAATAACTAAAATGTAGAATAATATAAAAAAATCTGACTTTATTCTTTTAACTTATTATACAAATATATTAATATATAAGTACTACTACTACTGCTACTATACTCACAAATATATTTTAGTCATTTTATTTAAACTGCAGAAGACTATTGTCACTGTCATGTCATAATCATTTAAATTTTACGTAGTAACAAATGTTAATCGATCATGGACTACAAGATACCGAAATACTAAATTATAAATATATACTTTAATTATTCTTAAATGATACCAGATACAAAAATATTTATAAAATACCGATTGTAGGTAATAATCACATAATCTTGCATTTAAAATAAAAAAAATTGTCTTAAATTAAATATTTATCGAAATATTTGAAAAAAGTACTACTTCCGGTTTGTAGATTGAAACCAAAAATAGGAGGTGCACAACTAGATGCTATAACAGTCCTAAATACAAAATTTCAACTTTCTACGTCTAACTGTATTTGAGTTATGCGACATACATACGTACGTACGTCCGTCCGTACGTACAGACGTCACGACGAAACTAGTCATAATGGATTCAGAAAAGGTCAAAACGGATATTTCCGTAAAAATCTGAGAAACAAAATTTTTCGCGATTACAATAGGTACTTCCTTATTAGTCCGTACAAGGAAGTAAAAATTTGAAACTAAAATTTAACATGTTGATTGTAGAATTATGAATCATTTGTGAATCAATTACTAGCACAACTTGGACCTAATTTTTATCATTTAATAATACAACTTATACGTTATACGTTTATTAATTAATTAATCATAGTAATTTACTATACTAGTGGGCAAAAGGAAAGAATTACCCACATGAGCTAAAGTTGCACTTTTCGCTACGATTTTGCGGAGTTAAAGTAACCCAATATTGTACGATTTCATAAAAAATATATAAAATTCACCATTTTAGTAATTTTTAGAAATTAATGAACAAAATAACGGAAAATGTTTTAAATATTTGACTCTATAACCGTGTAAGCACAACCTTTAAGACAAACCTCTACCACGCCAGAAAACAGCCAAAAACATGGATTTCGCGCGCCACTCCAAAGCGTTTATTGTTTTGTTAGATATAATAATCTAAAGATATTGTTGGAGATAAAAGTACAATCTACAAAATGGTTGATGCAGAATTTAAAAATTTTGCTTTAAAATGGAAATATGTGAATTTTGACAATTTTTGTTATTTTTTAACACAGATGTCTTCTATTTTAAAACGAATTTCAAAAATTCGATCGGTTATTTTGCAGATCCAAGCTTTGTTGACAACATATTAAAATTAGAAGTTAATTATAAATAAAAGCTGTGCAGTGGCAAGCGGAAACCCTCATTTTTACAAATATTGCAGTTTATTTTTACAAATATGGGTAGCAAAATTATTTTGCCCCTCAATCATAAATTATTTTTATGTTTAACAAAACAATAAACGCTATAGAATAGCATGCGAAATTAATGTTTTTGACCACGGGTAGAGGATCGCCTTAAGTGCATCTGTGAGATCATAGATTTTAAAACCAAAGTCGCAAAATGACATATTGCAACATGCATTTTTGCTTTGAATTTTCTAGCAAGAGATGCGCTTTGGAATAAAAATGAATTTGTACACTGTTATTATTGTTTGTTAAGTAATTGCATTATTGTAAAACTATATAATAAATCTCGCGGGTAGATGTATATATTTTAGCAGTACAATATTCTTTCTGAGCTCGAATTTTTATTTCTCGTATTACAATGGTTTCAACGTATCAAACGAGAAAATAAACCAGAAAAGCTGAAAGTAAATTTATTAAAGTGAGCATTCAGTCTCCAACAATACTTTATATTTCATATTTCATTTCATATAAACACGTAAGTTACCATAAATTCCGCTGTGACATTTTAATACGCAGTTGTGTCATTATTAAAAGCGGGGGACAACCACTGTGTGTTTGACACAACGCCATTGCCACGCCCCCCTCCCTTCCCCCGCAGGGCTTTTGAGATGTCACTTGAACTTTTATTCGTGACCCAATTGGGTGAGTATCATTCGCAATTAAATTTTTAATGTGACGAGGATTATTTTTAAATTGATATTTCATCGTTATTTTGACTAAGGGCATTCACCTCTGTCAAATATATCTACCTACATACCTATAAAATAGTATTGAATTTTTATTGTTGGGACATTGAGCTTTATAAACGATAAATAATTTATTACTATTAGCAATATTCAGACCAGAGACATAGAGTAGTGGTAAAGTTTACAACACAGAAGTCGTTGGTTCGAATGAAGGTATGTTCAGGACAAGACGTCATTATCTTGAACAGGAGGAGGGAACCCGTGTGAAGTTGGCACCCCCATATTGGAATTTCAAAACGAAAACTATTCCATTATTTTGCACAAGTTATGCCCAGTTTTGCCCAATAGTCATTTTGTTTTGCCCAGCCACCGTTAACCCATGAGTCAATAATCGAATTTCTATGGTGTGGCACCCCCATAATGCGACTTCGAAAAAGTGACATATGCCAAAGTTTTGCCCAAGTTATACCCAGTTTTGCCCAGTAGTTTTGACATAAAATAATGTATGCTAACAAAACCCTTCTTGAGTCCAACAGAACTCCGTTTTTGACATAAACTAATTTATGCTAACAAAACTCTTCTTGAGTCCAACAGAACTCCGTTTTTTTGACATAAACTAATATATGCTAACAAAGCCCTTCTTGAGTGCAACAGAACTCCGTTTTTTTGACATAAACTAATTTATGCTAACAAACACATGTGGGTGCCACACCATAGAAATTCGATTATTGACTCATGGATTAACGGTGGCTGGGCGAAACTAAATGCGACTATTGGGCAAAACTGGGCATAACTTGGGCAAAATTATGCAATAGTTTTCGTTTTGAAATTCCAACATGGGGGTGCCAACTTCACTCGGCAGAGGAGGGAAGCATATTAAGAATGTAACTTGTGGTTGGCCGTTTTAGCTTACCACACGAGCGGGGCTTTCACTAGTTGTGTCGGTACTATGGGTTAGTCCTTGGTTCCAGCCGTTTCTTCAATGTTGTCATAGGGTCAATATGCTATCCTCTAAAAGGCATGCTGTATGAAATCGGAGACCATCACCTGTATAATGAGCCCTCGGTCTACAACCTTATATTCAAATAGTGAATAGCGCCACAGGCGAAAATTTTTTCATTTAAGGTCAAGTGCCTTATAATTAAAAGTTACATTTTATTGAGGGATATTAGGTTTCGCGTTTTTTCTTGTTTTATAAGCAAAAGTCATTTTTTTGAAAAAAAAACTGGTATGTTTCTTTTAGTTATAAAATATTATCAAAAATGCGCCGCAGACGAAATTTTATGTTAGTTTCCAAGTTGGGATACAACTAACTTGCTAACCACAATGCTATTGGGTACTGGCTAGTGGCTGTACCGTGTTGGCAACACAAACTATACAAGAATAAACAACGTGGCATTTGTAAAGGGAAATACAAAACTAGTCAAGTCATCTTAGTGTCATGTCATAACTGTTAGTTTGTTCAAATCACGAAACTAATACTGTAATGAAATTAACTATTAGCAAGATCTATCCATTTGTTAATAATAAAATACGAAAATAATCTTCAAAATATTATTGTACGAGTAGTTATAGTGCAGTGTTAATAAATATTTTTAAATGTTTTCAAATATCTCGCACTATCTTGTTTATTTTTGAAGTTCGCCATAATATTATGTGCATATGTTGACACCGTAACCTAGTTTAGAAGTTAAAGTTCGCGTCTCTTCAATATTTATTACGAAGACAACATTCATTAAAACATAATTAAAAGCCTGCGTTGAACTTTCTTCATTTTTCATACATAATACAAGAGAAGAGTCAAGTAGCTGAGACTTCGCAGTCTGACTCACGCACAACAAACTTCGAGATTCGAGCTGCTTGGAGTGTTCTGGAGTAACTCTGAGATGAGTGGGTATGTAATCTACGCATTAAATTAATAACGGTGTAGTGTTTCTAGTACATGCGAAGGAAATAATAAAGACCACCGAATTGATGTCTAGAATAAACTGAACGAGAAATTTCAAATGAAACATATTTAAAACTAAAAGCAAACTATGCAAAATCATTTTAGAAGCGTATACCTCTACTAAGACATCAAGGTCTTTGCCTTTATTTTAATTTTAGCAGAGAATAATACGTTTAATTATTATTAATTTTTTCATGTTGAGGTCGTATTTTTAAATAATTATAAAATATGTCGTGTTCAATTTTAAATTTTGCAAACGTAGAGTTCTATAATAAAATATGAATCATGTTTGAAATAAAATTTTCTATATTATTTTTGTACAGAACTCGAAATAAACAAACCGAATTATTCTCTTTCATGTTCCAATATTCATAAATATTATACATATTTCGTAGCAGGTACTAACAATAAAAATATCTCCCAAATATGGAATAATATAACTATAATAATAAAATAACATCCCTTTCATTTTTATTGTTATTATATTTGGATTGATTACTACCGTACTATTTTGAATAGGTACGGTATTTTTCTAAAAGAAAATTGTTTATTATATTAATTACTTTCCATCATTGTATTAGCATATTAATTCAATCATATACTTTATTGTACTGATTAAGTTATAATATGTATATGTTACCGTTTAAACCCGAAGCCAGTGAAAACTAGTAAAAACTCGAAAAAATTAAGGCTATTTGTACAAATTAACCTAACCTAACCTTACCTAACTTCGCGTATTGACTATTCAAAACTAGGGTTTGGTTAGGTTAGGTTAGTTTCCAGTTTTTACTAGTTAAAATTAGTTTTAACTGACTTCGGGTTTTGACGGTAACATATACACACATGCATACTTATCTATTACACCTTTAACCAACCTTTTAACCAACATGGGATGGAACAGCCTTACATACTGTGAGTCATTGCGGTATAGATAGAATGAGCAACTGCCACCAAAAATACCTGTACCTACTCATGGTTTTTGTTGCAAAGGAGATACCAAATGGGACATTTCTGTGCAATGGGGGTTTCCAAGCCTACGGCTTTTAAATAAATACTCAATGGATATCAATTTTCAGAATATATATGTCATAGGAAAGTGATAATGCTTGTTAATTATGATAGATTTATTACCTTTTTATCGATATGAAAATGTAACTCTTTTGAAATGTGCATTCAAATGCGCCATGTGTGACGCAAATGGTACTGAGACCAAACCGTAAGTAGATTTGTTCGTAAGTTCGTTTTTGTCGTTTTGACTACGGAAATAGACGACGGACCTGTGTTGAAATAAGGTAAGACCTACGTATCGTATTCGGTCCTTGTCAGCGCGGTGAACATATAGGTTCTCAGTGTCGATGACGTCACATCGTCACACACTGCATCGTTTTTCGCAGAACCTACTGGTTTATTAGAAACTTTTTGGAAAAAAGAATAAATACGGGTCAAATATTTTAATGTATAGATTAACCCAGATTAACACATAAAAAACCAAAAACCTATTAAAACTAAAATAGTATATTGTGTATCTAGTGCACAAAGTAGGCAATTGCGCGAGGCTACTAGCGATCCAAGGCGTAGCCGAAATAGCAGAGCGCAAGTTGCCTTTGCGCACAAGTTTCACACGATATTTTTTGTCATACCTGCACGAAAAGATATCTTTTGAGTGTGCAAAGTGGCTCAATTTTTTAACTATACGGAAATGCTTGCGCAAAGTAAAAGCGTGCGGGAATTTTAAATATTATTTTGGTAACTATTAGACGACATTATATAATAAATTTATTTTGAGGTTAGGAGTAAAATGATCCAGTAACTATCTTATATTAAATTTGTCATTTAATAAATCAACTATGTGGTGAAAAATTCTTCAGGTAAATTCTATTCTATAGTCGTGTAAGTACAACTTTTCAGTATATCATTATAAAATATGAAATCATAGATATAAAAACCTAGGTCGCAGATTAATAATAATCTTTGCCACTTAATTTTTGTTAGTTCACTTAAAAACTTTTCTCCAAAACAGTCATCACTTGAGCCTTGAATATATTACGTACCTATTTTGAAACAATGACATCATCAAAACACATAAAATCGATTTTGAGGTTACGGGCAAAAAGCTCCAGCACTATCTCATATTCAATTTGTTATTTAATAAATCAACAGCGCGGTGAAAAATTCTCAAAGCCCCATATATATTCCTGGTTAGTTAATTTTGCTGCGCGAGCGAGACAGCAACAATAAAAATTAATGACTTTGGCTCCGATCGCTGCAAACAGATGACTCCTGTGTGCATTAGGAGAAGTGGTAACGGTCGAGATATATTTCCTCTCTCCTCAGATCAAGGCACTTTTGTCACCGTGATAAAGAACTGTTAACGGCCAAGCTTATCGACTTGGGAGAATAAAACGATTTCTTTAATTTAATTGGCGAACTAGTCGCGGTGGAATGTCTTTCTCGCTCCCACCGGTTCAGACTTGCACTTCCGCCATTATTGCTGTTATTGATTGCAGAATATTGGGGGAATTAATGGCTGCATTGAAGTCTAGTCTAAGAGGGAGTAAGCGTAAAGGAATTGGACACTAAGATGGTATTTGACTTCAAAGATTCATCGAAGAAGCCAGAGATACAAATGTATGTAGGTACTTATTTATAATCGAAAAAATAAAATTTTAAATTTAACTGTCATATTTTTGTGCTACTTATTAAATTACGCTGAGTGCGTAATATGACAGACTGTAGTTCTAACAACTCGGGTTTGAATCCAGTCTGGTACCTACACATTCTAGTTTAACTACACAAAAATCTGTAGCTGTGTGTTGATAGTTGATAACCGCACACACAGTATAATATTATAAACATATATATGCAAAATTTCATAAGCATCGGCCAAATGGTCTAAATTCTACATTTTTAACAACCACCCCTATTTTTCTATCGAATTAAAACACCTACAAAATTCTACTCTAGTCAGAAGATACTTGTATGCAAAATTCCATCTGACGGTGTAGATCTTGATGTTTAACCCTCACCCTTTATAGTTCAAACGAATATAAACATAATTTTGTATGGGCCTTTCTTATTTAATTTCAATGGTATATACCGAGTTTCGTTACAAAAGAAACAAAAATTGCGTCTGTCAGAGCGTATTTTATTTTTATCCCCACCTTTAATGGTCCGATAGAAGTCAAACATACCTTAAAATCTGACCCTGGTCAATATAGATCTGTATGCAAAATATCAAGAGGATCGGACAAACGGTCTAGAGTCTAGATTTAGATAATAAGTAAGAAGAAGATTAAGTGGAATGAAAAAGTAACACAGAGTTCTCAGTCTTCAAAGTTAAATTTATTTATTAACTGATGATAATCATCACCGACGTTTCGGTAGCAAATCTACCTTCCTCAGGGTTAATTATGAAGGTAGATTTGATACCGAAACGTCGCTGATGATTATCATGAGTTAATAAATAAATTTAACTTTGAAGACTGAGAACTCTGTTACTTTTTCATTCCATTTACCTAAACAGTCAAGAAATTACAATTCAAATATTATTATTAAGGTTTCGACCTTGAACCAAACAAATTTTCGCCTGCAGTGCATTTTATTTGAATATTCTTATTATACTATATATTTTGCATTTGAAAAATGAGTCAATTATAACAGCTAAAAGCTAAAAGATTGATATATTTCATGTGTGGAATGAATGAATGTGTCTAGAGAGCTTCGATTTTTATATATGTTTGCGAAAAAGAAAGAATTATCAAAATAAAAATTACCTAATTAATTACCAATGCAGAACAGGAATAAAATAATCGTTCAGGTTCTTAAAAATTATAAAGTTGATACCTAGCCATTTGATGCAATTTATTTTAGCAATTTTCTAAATTTGAAACGATGTTTTTGCTACGAGGCGGGTGTCATTAACCCTTGCTATTGGATTTTAATTAATCTCAAATTGAACGTCGTGTCAATCAAACATGTTACTTATTGACAAGTAATCGAATGACGCTGCTAACACAGTAAGTATACGTTACTTCCACTCGTTAACGTATACGTTAGCCAATCCAGTAAATTATTGAACGGCAGCATTAAGATGTCAAAGATCGTTTTCATTTCAGTTATTATATCCCGTCAAGTTAAAAGTTCCAAGACTGGAAGGGAGCTTTGAGCTTTTTATTGTCGAGGAATGTTCTACAGACTGGAGATATTTCATAATTCAATTATGCTCCCGAAGACTCTAAAGTATTTGTTTGTTTATCTCTTCTTAAAAAATTATCTGTTCTTGTTCTACTTTTAAGAATAAGGAGAAAATAAAACATGATACAAATGTACTCACGTAACCAAAGGTACAAATATTTTTCATGGTGCTTTTTAACCAGTTTGTTTTTAATTTTATTTTGACTTATTATAATAATAAATTTAGCGGAAGTTAGGTACCTACTATATCACTATTTCTGACAACTCAGGTTCAAATCCAGTCTGGTATACAGGGTGATTCACAACTTCGTGCATATATGTATTTGCTTATCGCGAAACTTAAAGAATTTTTTCAAAATTTGCAATTTTAGTTTCCAGGTATTTAAGTAAACAGTTTAACGTTCCTAGACTCACTGTGGTCCGAGTGGCCAGTGAAGTCATGGGTTCGAATCCCACTGAAGAGTGTAGTTTGACCAAACATAATGAAGCCAAACTGTCTTTTAGTCAAACTGCAATTTGTTCAACTGGAATTTTGTTTTGAAATATGCCAACCCGTAATTTAGCCAAACTGTATTCTAGAAAACTGTAAATTCACATTCCGTAATTTGAACAAACCGCAACTTCGACTAATATTATTGTAGCAAGACGGAGGTAAAATAGGGGGTAGGATGAAAAATAAGGAAGTTTTACTCAAGGGAAAGGGATAAACCAGTCGTGGCTCGAATTAGGAAGGGATGAATTAGGGAGCGTTACTAATCATGACATACAAAAACCCTAACACACTTTTCACTTTAAAAATATATTTAATTAAACACAAAAACTTACGTTCAACGAATATAACACGAATAAAAGATTAATGTCCGTAGCAACGGGCTACATCTTGGACTTATCTCTACCCCAGCCAATGAAGAACTGTCGAAGACGCCCAAAATTCAAGGGAACGTCTGGTCTAAAGGGTACAGAGGGATGCAGATGACCTCTGAACTATTGTATCTAAAAATAACTTAAGATAACAAAAATATAGAGCGTAGCATATGCAAGTCATCTTGCTACATTATAAATGTGTCAAATCGTTTTCAGGTAGTTTACCTAGTTTATGTAGTTTACCTAAAACGCAACTATACTTAACTGGAATAATCCAACACGGAACACGGAACACGGAACGTATTTTTGTCAAATCGCAGTTATTCATAACCGTAATATTGCCAAACGCATTTTACTCAAATCTTAAATACAGTTGGGAAGATTACGATGATGATATAAGAACTAGCTAACGCTCGTGCTCCAGCTGTCATACTAGTTTTTCAATGAAACCCTTTCCGCACTTGTATTACAAATATAGTCCAGTCAGGAGAGGTTTTGACTGAAGACTAATACATAACCAAATGAAATTTGGCATGTGAGTAGTTAAGAACATATATATATATATATATATATATATATATATATATATATATATATATATATATATATATATATATATATATATATAGTCAGTAACCCCTTTTTATACCTTTCGGTGTAAGGGGGCCGGGCACACCGAGCCGCAGTGGGTATTACTTTAGTCTCGATGGTCACCCATCCAAGTATTAACCGCTGTGAAGCGTGCTTGACTATATCAATCACAACGCTGTCACGTTACCACACTGCCGTACTGCCGACTAAGAACATACAGAAACAAAAAAAAAATTCGCTCCACCTCGGTATGCTCCGCTTCCCACAAAAATTTTCAGTTGAAACTCAAAATTTTCTTGTAACGCATTTTTCTCGAAAACTATCGAAAATTTTGGAAAACAGTTTTGACAGGATGAAAGCTGAGGAAATTTGCTATCAAAATGGTCTTTGAAAATTTTTCATAAGTAGCACCGTGTAGGCACCAGCCGTTTAATATTCGAATGACTTGAGAATTTTCTGTATAGTAGGCGCTACATTGCGAATGACGTAATAAATTCGCCGCTACAGAATGAATGTGGTATAACTTCGTTAAAGAACATCATTTTGTAAAGATAAAAATTGCATTTTATTCGTCGAGGCTTCCACTTTCAATTGCAGTAATAACATTTGAATTTCCGACCCCGTTTATACCGAGAAACTTGCTTTTTAAAGAATCATAACTCAGTATTAGAAGACGTTCAAAGAATTCTCAATATTTTCAATATCTATGAATGAAATTGTAAACTCGTAGAGGATTATCTTCATCAAATCATCCCCAATCACATGCAACTATTTGGAGGGCTGTGTGTTGTACGTCCGAAAAAAAAACTGGTTTTCGCTATCTCATAGATTTCTTTATTTATCGCGGGTACGAGCATTTTTGAAAATAGACCACTCTTTGGCCCCGTAAATTGATTTGTAATGAGCTTATCGTTAAGTACAAATCCTAATCAACAAGATACTGTAATTTGTTTCATCAATTGTACTACTACGTACATGTAACAGATGTTTTCCTAAAATAAGATCATAACCTATAAATAAAGAAGGTAGCGAAAACCAGTTTTCTTTTCGGACGTACAACACACAACCCTCCAAATAGCTGCATGTGATTGGGGATGATTTGGTGAAGATAATCCTCTACGAGTTTACAATTTCATTCATAGATATTGAAAATATTGAGAATTCTTTAATACTGAGTTATGATTCTTTAAAAAGCAAGTTTCTCGGTATAAACGGGGTCAGAAATTCAAATGTTATTAGTGCAATTAAAAGTGGAAGCCTCGACGAATAAAATGCAATTTTTATCTTTACAAAATGATGTTCTTTAACGAAGTTATACCACATTCATTCTGTAGCGGCGAATTTATTACGTCATTCGCAATGTAGCGCCTACTATACGAAAATTCTCAAGTCATTCGAATATTAAACGGCTGGTGCCTACACGGTGCTACTTATGAAAAATTTTCAAATACCATTTTGATAGCAAATTTCATCAGCTTTCATCCTGTCAAAACTGTTTTTAAAAATTTTCGATAGTTTTCGAGAAATATGCGTTACAAGAAAATTTTGAGTTTCAACTGAAAATTTTTGTGGGAAGCGGAGCATACCGAGGTGGAGCGAATTTTTTTTTGTTTCTGTATGTTCTTAACTACTCACATGCCAAATTTCATTTGGTTATGTATTAGTCTTGGGTTTCAGTAAATTTTTGACTCTCCTGACTGGACTAATAATATTTTGCCTGATGTTTATGCAATGGAATCCTAAATGTATGCGAGCGGAAAGTGCAAAACAGAAATAATAATATTTAAATAATATCATATCACATTCTAAACAAATACGTCTCTTCCTCTCACTTCCCACATTCTTACGATCGTACGACTTAGTTCCTGTACATCTCCACTCAAGCTCAAGCTCAAGCTTCAAGCACAAGAAGCACACGGCGTGCTGTAAGCCCCCAAATCCATTTCCACACCGGAACTGTCACTTCACTTCTGTGTCACTAAATCAAAACAAGGCGTTCAAGTTTACACAGCAGAAAATAGGCCGAGAACGCAGAGCACAGAAACACGCTGTTTTATATATCACTGGAGGTGAACGTGAACGTGTCACGGGAATAACTGACTTGTTTCCACTCACAGATTAAGACTTTGATATTTGAGGGTGTAAGTCTGACTTCATTTACATCTTGTAATTGTAAATGAAAAGTAGCTTCATACATACAAAAGATATTGTAAAGTCTTATGGTTGGTTTATGCAGACAATAAGGCTCTACACTTGTTGAACGCAATATTGCTGCAATAGAATCGTAATTCACGATTCTGGCTATATTGTTTAAAATTTGAAATACAATGAGTAATTACGAAGCATTATTTGATCAAAAAATTCATACAATATATTGTTGCAACAACAGAAGAAAATAAAAATTAATTTATTGATTTAATATTACAAATTATGGAATTATTAATGCATATTTATTAATTTTGTTTTAAATAGTCGATTCCTTGCATTGTTCGTGCGAGTGCTAGGCAAATTTTTTTTATCCAAAAAATTATGGCAGTTTTACACTACGCTAAATATCGAACAAGAATACCTACCTACAATATTTAGTTTGTGAATCTGCGCAGTTCGCATATAATAATAATTTTCACAGCCGCGCATATTATTTTTTCAGATAATTTACGAAGCAATGCAATATTTCACACAATTTGCTGTATGATACTACACAATTTAGATAGTTTCAAAAATTGAACAAGAACTTGTTCAAGATTTAATGTAACGTAAAAAATAGTAAAAATCGGACAAATGAAGTATTTTTACTAATTTATTACTAAAAGTCTATCAAGTATTTCGTCATCTTTTAACTATCTATGTATAAAATATGAACAGTAGGTATAGGTGTAATTACAAGAGCTCAGTTTGTAATATAGCGAGGTTACTTTTTCACAATAAGTGTAGCGCCTTATCGTGTCCTATAAGTAGTATAATCTAACTAAACTAACAAACTAAAATATCGTCTCTAAACTAAGAAGTTTGATATTTTCAAATTCTTAGTTTAATTTCTTAATTGTATTATGTTTTTAATACATATGCAAATGTATTTTTATTATTTATTAAAAATCTGACGTGGCCATCACACAACCTTCCGCCATATCTAGACTTTAAACAGAAATGTATACGTACAATCTGGTGCCTATTTAAAATATACAAATAAAAATCTAAAATATTCAAACACAGAAATTAGTATCACCTGAATCAAAAGATTCATTCACACGAAAACTCTTCTGTGTTGAAGCAATCCTACGTTCAGTTAGGAACTACATTTAATAGCTTAATTATGACTTATATATAGCGCTAGTATGCCAACTTGTCACCCGTCTCATCTGTCAATATTTTTTATGCAAAACAAAAATCAACCGAACATGGATTACAAGATTTCAATGTTTTATTTGATAAATTTATTTTTTAAATTTTACTGCAGTTCTTTAATGCTACCAGATAAAGACAATTTTTTTATAACGTGGATTGCAAATAACTTTTCCTCTTATTCTTATTACAAATAAATACTATATTTATCAAAATTTATAGAAATTTTTTACACTCAATCTTCAAAAAATATCACTTCCGGTAAAGATATTTGTACCAAAATCTAATGAGCTCTTCCTATTCGTATACAATTGTAAAATACCAAATATCAAAATTTTTGGGTAATTCGTATTTGAGTTATCCAACAGACGGCATCGGCCCGGACCACACACATACACACACACGCACACGCACGCATACATACAGACATCATCGGGAAACTATCAAAAATAAGTTGTAAGGACCCTAATTCGTGCTCATCCACTAAAAACTCACTACCCGATTTTTTGCATGATTCCAATACCTTCCTTTACAGGTAAGCGGAAGGTAAAAATTTCCACACCCTGTACAGATTAAGGGACATTATGTTTTATAAAAAAATGCATCATGTAATTATATATATATATATATATATATATATAGTCAGTAAACCCTTCTACCGTTAGGTGTAGGGCAGTAACCTTTATTTATCGTGCACAAACTTTGTCCACTGTTTCTTGTCTCTGGCACATACTTTTGCTTCTTGTACTGTCGTTCCCTTCTTACTAAGTGTCTTTTGTACTATGTCGTCCCAGTCCGCCATTGGTCTGCCACGTCCTCTCTTTTGAATTATTTTTGCTGTCCAAACTTTCTTCACGGGCCTCTTGTCGTCCATCCTCAACAGGTGTCCCCACCAACTCAGTTGTCTCTGCTCTATAAACTCTTCTATCGGTTTCATTTTCAATTCTTCTCTTATATTAACGTTCCTTATTTTGTCCAGCATTGTTACTCCTTTGACTCTTCTCAGATATTTCATCTCTAATGCTTGTATTCTACTTTTAATTTTTCTTGTTGTGACCCACGTTTCGCAACCGTAGGTTAATATTGCTCTGTATATTGTTTTAAAGACCGTTATTTTTGTTTTCTGTGATATCTCTCTTTTACCTATAAAACTATTTTTCATCATATGGAACATTGTCGCTGTCTTATTTATTCTTCTGTTTATGTCTTCATCTTGCTTTCCAGTACTTTCTAGTAGTACTCCTAAATATTCAAACTTTTCTACCTGTTCTATGTTATTGTTTTCTATTTTTATGTTCATATTTTGTCTTTCGTTGGCTATTGCCATCACTTTTGTCTTTTTAGCATTTATCTTCATTCCATATTTAATTAACGTATTGTTCCATACATTAAGGTTATGCTGCAAACTCGTTTCGCTACCGGCCATTATCACTACATCATCAGCAAAAGCACATTCTCCTATTTCAATCTTTTGTAGATTTCTGTAGCCTACCCTTAGTTTCTTCATTTCGGGTTTACATTCTTTAATAATTTCGTCCATAAATATTATAAAGAGCAATGGACTCATTACTCCACCTTGTCTTAGGCCGCCTTCAGTTTCGAATACGTCAGAGGTTCTATTTTTACTAATGACATAATTTAGGTTATTATTATATAGGCTCTTAATTGCGTTAATTAATTTCTTGTTAACGTTTCTTGTTTCTAGGCTATCCCATATTTGCTGTCTCTGTACTCTGTCAAACGCTTTTTCCAAATCTATAAATGCCATAAACGCTTTGTTCTTGCTTCTTAAGGTCTTTTGTATTATTTGTTTTAATGTGAATATATGGTCTTGTATACTTCTTCCCTTTCTGAATCCGCTTTGTTCTTCTTCTAATACTGGTTCTACTATTTTTCTCAATCTTTTTTCTAGTATTCTCTCATACACTTTCAGTGTTGTGCTTAGCAGCGAGATCCCTCGGTAATTATTACAATCTCTTGTGTCACCTTTTTTGTGTAATGGCATTATGACTGCTACTTCCCAGTCTTTAGGTATTTGTTCATATTTCCAAGCATTATTGAATATGTCTAATAATAGTATTATTCCTTCTCTGCCCATATATTTTAGCATCTCTCCACTTATTTTATCGTGTCCTGTTGCCTTCCCATTTTTAATCAGCTTTACCGCTTCGGATATCTCGTCCATTGTTATTTCGGTGTTTTCGTCTACAAGTACTTCTCTTATTCTTGTCATATTTGTGTCGTCTTCGGTTACGTTCAGGAGTTCTTGGAAGTATTCTCTCCATCGGTTCATAACTTGTTTTTCATCAGTTAGGAGTTTACCAGCTCTATCTTTTATTATGTCCATTTGTTTTCTTTCTTCTTTTCTTAGCGATTTCAGTGTTTTATAGAATAGTTTTTGGTTTTCTTTACTATTTCTCTCCATTTGATCACCGAACTTTTCCCAGCTTGTTTCTTTCGCTTTGTTGGTCATCTCTTTAACCTTTCTTCTCTCTTCCTTATATACATTATAATTATCTTGTGTTCTGTTACTTAAATACTTCTTCCATTTTTCTTTCTTTATTTTTATTGCTTGTTTTATTTCTTCATTCCACCAGGCTGTTTGTTTTTTGTTAGTTCTTATTTTTGTCGTTCCACAAACTTTTCTTGCTGCATTCAGTAGCGTGGTTTTGAATAGTTGCCACTTCTGTTCGATGTCTGTGTTATCACTTATAGTAAGTATCTCCATTTGTTTTCTTACCTCTTCTTCGTATTGTTTTGCTACTAACTCCTCTTTTAACCTGTACGTTTTAATTATTTCAGATGCGTTCTCCTTTATTTCCCCTTTTTGTTTACTCATTTCTTCTTTCTTGTAAGCTTTTTTTATTTTTGCTTCTATCAGGAAATGATCACTGTATATTTCATGTAATTACGAAGTGCATTAATGTAATCAAATTACGCACTACCTATTCTAATAACTACCTATACAAATAAGTAAAGTCAATGTCAAATGGAACATGAAAGATATAATGATAATGAAAACAAAGAGTGGTTATTATTTATCGCTAATGCCAGGCCACACCGCATAATAAATTGACTTGGGGTGGTAGAGTTGATGGTTTTAAATAGAAATGAGCTTCTGAAGCTTTGTCATCGTTTTTAAGAGATTCGAATAATTATCTTTTTTAATATCGGAGACATTTTTTCGATAGAATTCATTATACCAGAAATGTAATTTGCATTATGATTAATTTTTATTCCTTCGGAGAATTGAGACTCGAGAATTTAAAACAGTAAACGATTTTAATGGTTTTACAATTATTTTATTCATTAGTTTATATAAAGACATGAACTAAACAAAACTGAAAGGAATGTGAATTTAATAAAAAAATTAAATCACTATATTGCAGATTTTTGCATATTCCTAGCGATTCTAAATAATTTTATTTGCGTGTGTATAAACACAATGCAGTGGAAAATTTTGAAATTAAAGATAAATTCCAAATAAAAATATCGTGAAAATTGTAGTTCACCAAAATAAATAATGAAAATCAATTTACTTTGAACAATATATCACATCAAACGTTTTTAATAAAAAATTTTGTAATGTGCTCGGTCCAGAATTAAAATTGTATAACAACATTCCATTAAATTGAAAACAGCAAAATATTTTGCAATTTAAATTCCCAGTAGGTACTACAATACTACAAAATATATGTTTTAACTTTTGATAAGGTGATTGAACTACAATTATTTATATTTTTGGTAAAAAATCGAGAAACAGGACTGCTTTTAAAAGGCTTTCGTTCTGTGGGTTAACAATTGTGAAATGAAGCATAAAAAATTGTTGTGGAAAGGAAAAACCTCTCAAATATAATCATAATCACTTGGAGTGGTGCTTTAGAAGATTATTTTACAGGTGTGCTTTTTGATGTCTACTAAAAACTATATTAGTATTACAACTAAAGATATTATCATGTTGCATCATGCATGCATGATGTTATAAAAGGTAATACCACAGGAGATAATTATAAATTTTTTGTATGCAAATCGTACTGTTAAAATTTCGCGATAAAAATTTCTTTAAAAACACCATGAGCCTAAACGTCAAATCGTAAGACATTAAATTCCGATTTTATTGACAGCTGACAGTAGGTATGTGTAGTGTCACTTTTAGTGTCTAAGCAATAAAATTATTTTTAATGACTAGGCAGTAAAAGTAATTATTTCTGCGGTGAATCAGTAAATATAAATAGCAAATTTGTTTTTTCATAGCAATATAATTTGATAGCGATACCTGCAAAAATATTGAAAATAATCACTAAGTTAATATTAATTAATAACAATCAGCGACAAAATTATGTGTTTCACACGGCAAAAATACAGATTTACTGCCTAAGCTAGATTCATAGCCTCGGCTGCGCCTCGTTTATGAAACCGCGGCAGTAAACCTATTATTTTTTTGATTAGTTGAACAAATAACTATTATAGATCTTGGTGTTAAATAACCAAAATTGATTTATACTGGCAAAAATTTTATTTATGAACCTTTTTGAGGTTAGAGTTTTAATTTAATATTTAATGAAATAAGGAAGTACTTATATGAATAGCAACAACAATTATATAATTTCAAGAATTCGTTTTTAAATTGAATTGCAGTTTGAGCATAAAAAGAAGTACAGAAATGTTTAATTTATTATCATAAATCTTGTGAAGTTGTATCCAACGAAACTAAAGAATGTAGCGCATGCCACATTACTGCACTTAGATGCGTTCTTTTGCGACGTTCAAGAACTGAAAAATACGATTTTTACTTCGAATAATAACAAACGACGTATTATTCACTCTCCAAACATATGTCGCCGTAAATATTCGGAATAATAGGTCGGTAGTTCAAACAGCAAGCGCCGTAAATCTGTTTTGATAGAATAAAAACAAACGATTTTTTGTTTTCGGGGTGAATAAACAGATATCCCCATCGCCAAGTCTCGAGAACACTTCTCTGCTTCTCTGTAGTCAAGCGTAAATTTATACCAGAAAACTGCGCTAATAAAAATCCGCATCTTGCCAACGTATTTATTTAGAGGCGTTCGATTATTTTGAAACCCAGTCTCAGTATCAGGACTCGAACCGCACAAAATAGCGGTTCAGGTTCGGTTCTCTCTTGTTTAATTATTGCAACAATTATACCTTATTTACACCTAGTTATTTTCTTCTCGTAAGGTTATCACTAAAGTAGCTTGATGCTTGCGTTTGAATATCTAGTACCTACTTTTAATAATTTGCAGATTTTATTGTTTGTGCTGATACACTTCCGAAACCTGTTTTTCTATTCATATCTGGTCTTTAACTTTATCAAATTGCAAAAATTAGACTTATGTTTACAATAGTTATTTACTTTACAAGTGGGCAAAGTAAGGAATTACCCACGAGGGAATCTCATGAGGCCGAAGGCGGAGTGAGATAATTTTCTCGAGTGGGTCATTCCTTTTTGCCCACGTGTGAAGCATAACGTTTTATCCAACACCTCTTAATAACTGTTTAAATATTTTAAAAATATTAAGTTTCAAACTCAAACATCGTTTCTATGGTGACTTCCAACAAGCAAAGTAACAATTTACCCACAAGTAGTGGGTATAATTTTGATCAAAGCCAGTTGTGGGTAATTTTTTACTTTGCTTGTTTAAAATCACCATAGAGTTATGATTCTTTTATTAAGAGGTGTTGGATAAACATTTTTATCGTTACCATAATGAAAGTTAAAGTTTTTCGAAAAAAATGCTGTTATCAAGATAATGAAAGTAAATAAATCCACTTGCAAACACTTATCTTCCTTGTATATCCGAACTCATACATGAGGTGAATTATTTAGGTAAAATAACACTGCTATCCGTAATTTATTATGACTGTAATACTAATTTGGTGAATGTTTTCCAAATTTCAAAACGTTCGAAAACTGACAGTTCCCTGGCATTTCTGTATACACAATCCCACAATTCGTTCATAGCTGGTTCTTCACTCTTTACTTAAAAACAATTTGATCTGCGCTGTGCAGGTTGGAATCTGGTAAAAACCACATCGCTCTGCGTTCATCTCGCGTGATTTACAGCTGTGTGGACAATACGAAACGCTTCCATCATATTTGATCGACACGTTCATTACATTTTTACATTTGATCATTTGACGTGGATGTGAATGCTGCTGCTGCATGCCAACGGTTCGCCCCGTGGAGGGATTGAGCTGCATTTAGAGTGACTTAATGCAGCGAAAACATTGGGGGTGTATGGAATAAATGAAGAGATATATTTGTTTAGATGTAGGTTATTTGTTTTCTAAAAATTATAATGTGAAAATGTCAGTATTTTCAAATAACCTACATAAAAATTTAACATTTAAAAATCGCGCTATATCCTAAAACTTTTTGGCGTTCAAAACCCCTAAAATGATGTGCTAGTCCTGTCATTCTTGTAAATTTCATTTTTTTGTAATCTATTTTTAAACTATACTTGATTTAAAAACTAGGAGGAACGATTTTAAGTTGTCTCGCTGAGCCATATTTATTTACTGTGTAAATACGAGAAAAATATCACTAGATTTTTTGCGGCAAAATTAAATTTGACATTTCAACGTGAAGATATATATTTTTTAAATAGTTATTGTCTGTTAATTAGCTACAAATATAATTTCAATAATTCAAATTAATTTAATATATAATTTATTACCAAAAAACCACGGTGAAACGAAACAGTCACTGACAATGCCAACAACTGACGAGACAAGATGAAGAACACTCGTTTGTTTACTCTATACAAAGTTTGTTTGGTGTAAAACTATTGTGACTTCAACCAATCAAAAACGATCACTTTTAGCACTCCAACTTCAGATTGCTCTTCCTAATTTTTAAATCAAGTACAGGATAGTAAAAACTAAAATTTGAGGTTTTACACCCAAAAACACGTCGATATGTCAAATTGCAATGTCATAAAGTCATATTGTTGTATGCTTAAATGTACTTTACATATTCATTCTATGTAATAGTGGGGCCACACTTGAACACTTTATTCCAAACGAACAGAACGAATTGAACGCGTAGTAGAGCAGAATATCGACTTTTGTTTTTACGCCTCCTACTTTAAAAACAGATTAAAGTTCCTTTGATTCTTTGTAATCCCTTAAAGATATGCAATAAGAGTTCTAATAATTTGTAACATCTTTACTATTTTCATTTTTCTTTTCGGTTTCAATAAATAATCATTCTAACTCTTATTTTTTTCCTATTTTTTTCATTCTTTTGAAATCCTTACTTTTTGAAATATAAAATTCCTTGTAAATACTGCAATTCTTTACAATTGTTATAATACTTTAGCAACCTTGATATTTTTTTGAAGGATTAAAAATTTCAGGCAACTGGGATGAAAATTAATTTCTTATCAAATAATTTAAAAATTTTGCATTCCCTGTTGCACATAAAACACACTGCAACGAATTGCACGATAGGTGAATCATCTGATATTCCTGTTGCGCTAAGCTGATAATTTATTAAAATGTGTTTTTTAATTAATATGTTCGTTGATGGGTGAGGTCATGTTGACACACTTCACGCTCAAATTTGTTTGGCTTTCATGCCATGGGAATTATAACGGTTTACAATTTTATGTTAATTAAAAAAATGCACTTTTGGGATATACATAATGCAATGTTCACTCTAAAGTGGTGTGCATAAAGTAAATAACGTTTTTAACTAATTCCACTCATAATGAAATAGTCAATTTATATAATTAATAGGAGCAGTAGCAGTACATGTTACTAAATATCTGTTTTCTGTTAATAATTTAAACTGGAGTTTTAAGAGTTACACCTACGGTTAATTAGTTTACATGACTCCTTTATTTTTTAATTAAATATAATAAGCAACATAAAAATATAAACATATAAGGTAATCGTGACTTCAATTAGTTAAGGAAGTAAGAGTAGTGGATGTGACAGTCAGTATTTTGGCCAAAAATTTGAGTAGACTCTTTAATATTTGTCAAGCTTTCGATTTATTTAAAAATCTCCAGGACACTGTAAAGATTGTGTACCTTATTATAATATAAATGTTTTACAAAATTTATAATACAGCTTCAGACTTACATAGCTTAATTAACATTTAGAGTAATGTCGAGTTAAAATGACACGTAATAAATGAAAGTACACATTTTTTGTATTAGACATAATCAAACAAATTATAATGTAGAAGTTTAACACAAAAACTGGGCGAACGTTGACTACATGTCAAAGATGTTGATTGACTGAACCACGGAACGGTTTGGTTGTATAATGGCGTTCAATTTTAACCGTGAATATAGCAAGAATCAAAAATTCTTCTTCTTAACATTTTAGGAATTAGTGAAACAAAAAAAAGTAGTTTCAAAATATGTCATTATGTTCAGAAAGGGAAAATGTTTTGAAATTAAAAACCGTTAAAACAAATACTAACCACCTTCATCATTTGACATATTTTGAGTGATGTAATGTGACTCAAACCATCGCCGTCTGTTCTTTTATTCATATAGATGGATAGCCCAGTGCGACATGTGTTCGATTGTAGTTCTGAAAATTCAGGTTCGAATCCAGTCAGGTACATCTCCCAGTTTAAATGCTATTTGGAATCAGTTGTTTTTATTTCTTTTTAATGTACAAGATAATTTTTATATACTTATTTATAATGACTTCATTAGAAAGCTTTTGGCGAGTATTTCAATACAGAACCGACACAAATTTTTACCGAAATTCCAGTGAAATAAAGATTCGTATCGTATTATATTCCGGCATTAGTTTGTTCGCTTTACTCACGCGACGCCAATTAGCTTAATTGTTTTGTTTCTGCGACGGTTTCATTAGGAAAAGGACCGTAGTTACCACGAACTAGTGTCCTAAATAGGTCATTCCCTTCGGAAAACTAAGAAATTTTTATTGGATTGTAAATGTTACAGAAAAAGAGATCTACGTAAAATTCTTGATTGATTGATTCTGATTTGATATTAAGAATATTGTTGTCTGGAGAAAAAGGTGTTTTGCAGGATAAGTGCGTTTTATTATACATCATTTATTTGTATCACATTTTATTAATAGAAGTTACAGCACACAGTCAAAACTGCTCATGTTTGTCGTTCTGTTTACCTGATTTATTGCTTCAATATGACAACAAAATGCTCAAAGCAATTTTTCTCAATTTGACATTAATGTTTTAAATACTGTACAAAATAATCATAATTATTTAATTTATTTTTAAAAAGGTAGGTTTAAATTCTTCTTTTATGTTTTAGTCGATGATTCTTACAAAAATCTAATTTAAGTTCAATATTGAAAAAAGGTAAATAACTTTAAAATCAGTGCCAAATCCAAACAGTATTGAATTTCCTTTAATATAATTACAATATGTAATGGGCTAATTTTAAAACTTTGAAACTAATGATCAATAAATGCTTTTAAAAATAATTTGTTTTGATATTTTGTTATAGATCACATCAAATTTGTGCGGCATGTTTACGAATCACATAACGTTTGAAAACTAGACTATTTATTAATAATCTTCAAAACCTTTAAATGATTGAACATTTAAGATCCAAATGTTTTACTCCTTTCTCCTTATATGCAAATATAAACTGCAATTCCGTAATTTTTCTTATAAACACTTCAATATCAAAAATGAAAAACAAACAAATCAAACTACAAATCTTAAGAAAGCAATCCTTCTATTGCTATTATCCCTATTGCCCCATATCATCACCACCTCATCTCTCCCTCAGCTCCCATCGCGTGTTGTACCTTACTAATAGTACTGTAACATAGTACCTACATTCCCGATGCTTGTTTGTCAGCAGCCAATGATAATCATCCTGATTAATTACCCTTGTGCCCTTGTGCGTGTTCTGATGACCGGTAGGACAGGCGCAGTCGTGGATTGTTGAGCTAACGTGTGAATGTGTAATGTGAGCAAGTGTTAAAAGTCTGAGATGCATAATGCCACTACAGAGCCGTAATGTAAAATCGTGAGTGATTTTACCACTTGCCAGAAATGACTTTTTGTGTTTATTCAAGTCTTGCCTTCAAGAAAATGTAAATATAAAATTTGCAGCCGGGGTATTTCGAACAGGGCGCTATTTTAAAAAAGTGTTTTAACATGTACTAAGTTTACTAATTCTGGTACTTGATGCATATAATAAAGGGGCATTCAAAGAAATCATTAAGTACCACGCCAGAAAAATTTACCTTCCCTAGCTACTAACTTCGTTTTGATATCTTCCATATTAGTTTTTGAGTTCGCATTTTCCAAATTACAATTTTGAAGGCGTGAAGCGTTGCTTAGATATTATGTCAGTTGATGATTTTTTTAAAAATACATTACTTTTTTTGGAATAAATAAAATAATTCGAGAAATTGTCAAGCCGTGACTATGATTTATTGATAATTTTTGCCGGCAAAATCATAGTCACTAATGGTATTACATATGAAAATTTTTACAAATTGAAAAATTAAAAGATCTCTATTTCCATTTACTTTTATTTACAAAATCCTTTATGAATACTGTAGCCTACCTCAGAGTATAAAATTTTCTAGAGAGAGGAAAACCAAATTTAAGTACCCTACGCAGCATTAAGAGAGTTTGCTATAATCGCCATGACAACTTCAAGGAGTATCAATATTAATAATTTTCATTATTATAAGCGAAATGAGAGATGGCTGGACTAAAGAATTTCAAATTGGTAATTGATATACAATATAAATCGAGCAGACTAAGATTATCATTAAATTTTTTGGCAGAAACTACTTCGCTACCTTGAAATAGGGTTTATAAGCGAAGCCGTCCAGCTCGGTTTTTCTCTTGGCTCAGTTGCTTTCAGGTGAGTAACAAATTGGCGAATTGGTGTAGAATATAAGCACTTTTTTCTCCCTTACCGTATCGGCCAACTCTGGTTGCATGAACTGTAGTCACATCTCTGAAAGGAAGAAGCAGGGAACAGACCAAAATCTGTAGTCAGCACAATAGTAAAAGTTGT
Organism: Agonum fuliginosum; assembly: GCA_947534325.1. Taxonomy (NCBI): domain Eukaryota; kingdom Metazoa; phylum Arthropoda; class Insecta; order Coleoptera; family Carabidae; genus Agonum; species Agonum fuliginosum. Next base: position 2,079,375 of record OX384034.1, on the reverse strand, counting down.
CTAGACTAGTTAGATTGTCCTAATTAAACTATTTAGCAACTATAAAATTCCGGGTGTTGTCACCGGATTCACCATCAGTGTGACATTAGACGCACGTCGGATCAGAGCTCATTGCGAGGCACCGGGGGTCTGTCGCACCCCCCCATACAACATTCCGCACACGTAGCCCGCTCCATTCTCCCGGGGCGCGCGGCTCTTGTTTCTGCTACCACGTGCGTGTGTTTCAATTCGTTGCGAAGTCAGATCGCGGAGGCGTGGAAACTACCCGAGAAATAAACTATTCTTATTTGTTACGTAGCTCGTTTAGAGAGGGGTCGAATTGGGGAGCAACTTTGACAAGGTTTAATAGTGCAAGGGGTCAAGGATAGATAGCGAAATATAAATTTACTTCAATTTCATTGACTACTACCAATGGGTGAAATTTAGTTTGAGACTGTTCTTCTATCTAGCCCTTGTTACAAGCTCCAATCGGTATCTGATTGCTTTGTGGTTGCTCAGTTAATTGTATCCCAAATTGGAATGGTTACGAAAGTAGATGCCGATTTAACTTAACGTAACCCGGATTTGAACACATTATAGGTATGTTTTATTTATTTTGATAGGAACCATTCAATAGGATTAAATGATTAATGACAAAATGCTATATGTTATTATAGTTGAATCCAACCATTCAGGATAATTATATTACAGCTTGGAATGGTGACGAGACTAGCCATAAAAGTTTCACACCTCACTGTAATCTAATAATAGTAATAGTAAATAGTAACTGTAATAGTAATCATTCAACAGGATTTACTCCTAATTACAAAATGGAAACTGTTTGAAATCCAACCACTCGGACCTATGGATATAAATGTCGCTTGCTAATATCAAACTATTAACATGCTAGATGGACACTCATAATTGGTGTATAGTATCCAATCCATTTTGCTGAATCAGATATGCTTCCATGACGTTATTTTTTTTGTATAGAAATAGAACCCAGTTAGAGTTATTTATATTTGGCGCAGTCAGTAGGAAAATATAAAGTTAAATTATTGTATATAACGCAAAAGTAAATATTAGTCTTAATTTATAATAATTATAAATTAAGACTAATTATTGTATTATGAGGCCAGGCTGGCAGGATTTAAATCCAGGATTCATTAATTTTTAGTTACGTAGGTACGATATGTATTGAGAATTTTGTCTCTACTTTTAAAGACTATTATAAGAGAAGTATTTTCTTTAAGTAAGTAGAACATTCTAGAAAACTTCAACAATACTGCATATCGTTCAATGAAATTTCATGTTCTTTAGATTCTTCTTGAGATCAGGTGTATCCATTGTAGTTCAGGTGTGCGATTTTCCTTTACGTTCTAACCTTTACATTTCTTGAGACTTCAAATAATCACATCTAAATTTAGAAAAATATTTCCTATGGTTCATTCTTAATAAAATCTAGTCTACTGTGTAGATAACAATATTTTTCATTTAGATAAAGATAACTAACTTTTTATTTATTTAGATAAGATAATAGATAACCACTGAAGAAATTATCTCGATAATAGTTAAAAGATAAATTATTATTATCTAGATATTTATTAGATAATTTATAGGTAATTTAAAAATATATACATTACAAGTTATAAAACTATAAGTATAAGCGGTACCAGCAGGCGCAACACTACCGATGCAGTGTTTCGAGCTTATGCGTTATAATTATTTTACTAAAATTAGTATCTAGATGATATTTTAAAAATAGATAAAGATACTTTTATTTTTATCTAGATAAGATAATAGATAGATAAGAAAAAATGTATATAGATAAGATACTAGATAAAATTATATTATTTATATAATTTATCTAGATAAAATCATCTAGATAATTTACAACACTGTTTCTATACCTATATAAATACATCTTGCATTCTTTATCAAAAGGTTAAAGATCGAAAACTGCCACATAAAAGAATAAAAACCTCTACATATTCCTTGAGATTATTAAAAATCCCAGTGCCATTTTCACGCTTCGATTTAATACCAACATAATTTCACCTTTTCCCCCACATGGAGAATTACCGGGCACTCGAGTCTGAGTAATAGAGTTTTAATAACGCTTGATTTATATGTTTAATCTAGGCAGGTGTCCGCAGAGGCGGCCGTCCCCGGGGGCGGCCCAGCGGCGCACGTGCTGCGGGGTCAGCCAAGTTGCGGCGAAGGCGGCCGTGGAGGCGGTGGTAGTGACACCAGGTGCCGACAACTGCACCGCATTTGGCAGCTAATGTTTACCCACTTTCAGCCGCGGAATTGTGAAGGCGGGTTTACAAACGGATTATGTTGACGAGATCGTTGTAAGGTATTAGGGATTGATAATTGGCGAATGGCAATGGAAATGAGGTGGTTTATTTTATTCAACCGAATTTTGTGGCATTGTTTCGAACTATCGGAAAGGAACTATCGATTGTTCCATAGTGGATAGAACAAACTATCGATAGATCGATAGTACTATCAATTAATCGATATAAGTATCGATAGTTAAATGATAGTTTGAGTTATACGATAGTTTTTGTTAAACGATAACTGTTTCTTATCCGATAATTTTTGTTTATCGATAGTTATTATATTATCAAACCATTTTTGACGTCATTGACATTTAATAATAAAAAAGGTCAAGAAGAATGTGTCGAAATTTTGAAATTATATGAAATATAATAATTCAAACTTCCTTTAATAAGGAAAACAGACGTTTTGCTAACCGATAAACTATCAACTGTAATTACACAAGAGCTTTTTATTTGCCAAATAAATTTCTGTTTGTATTGAAACCTTGTTGCCTAGCAATTTTAAAACAATGTTTCAAGTCAAATTGCTGTCAGGTGACAAAATTGAAATGTCAAACAGAAATTTATCTGGAGGAAAAGTGTAATTCAACGAGATAATTTAACGACTCTTTTAGTTCTTCTGTGAAAATCTAATTATTTCGCTGACAAATATTATAAATATGAAGCAAATGAGATTTTAGTGTTTTGTTTGGAAGCTAAGAAAAAGGTAAATAAGGTTTTATCACTTGCAAAAAGCTACCTTCCTTTTTATCCGCGACAAAATTGTGTTTTGCTTATGACTTACTTTATACAGGTGTGGAATAATTATCTCTATGGTTTACATGTCCATAAAATGTGGATAAACTATTGATAATATGGTTAACCATCGCCAAATTTTCATTTAACTATAGATAAACTTTCCTTCAGAGAAATGGAGAATACTATCGTTACATCGCAACTATCGATATATCGATAGTAATTTTTTTTTCAACTATCAATCAAGTTTTATAAGATTCCATCAACAATCTGAGAAGTCAATCATGAATTTTACCCTGTTGTGTAAAGCCTCCTTTACAGGGTCTCTTTTCCGCATAACTGTTATGTAAATAGCAGCTGTAGCCAGTACACACACTCACACTCACACACTACAGTATGTTTACACTCATGAGTGGCCATATAGCGTAACACACCATAGCACACCATGATGCTTCGTACACATCCCACTTACCATGGCCGTCCCAGTCGCCATTGTTTAAAACAATAGCTGCTCGTTAATTTTACACCCAGCTACTAACTGCCAGTGTATCATAAATAATATTATCGTCGCATTATTGAACGCGTCGAATTATTAATATCATGTTAAGTCGGCTGTGAATGCATCAAGTGATTGTTGATATATGTTAATGTTTATCATGGGGGTAATTCATTTAAAAGTTGTTAAGTGCAGTTGTAAATCAACTGGAAAATAACTGCTTTTATATATTGTAGGATGACATATTAATTATTGTGATAACAGCGAATTGACTGCATTTAAACATGCAACATTCTAGTTAATTATTTTGAACTAAATATTAAATTCATTTAGGTTAACTTTTATTTTGTAAGTAACTTCATCATTTGAAACAATTTTTATGTTAAATTTCAACACGAATGCGGTACATAATTATCTAGCGAATAAATCATGTGATTCTGTGACAAAATGGACAAATTTTTGAAACCATTTTTACCATTTAATATTTTTTTCTTATTTGGTAAAATTTATTTAACAAAAAACAGGTAACAAAAATTAAATAAATAAAATAACTCGTTAATTTAATAACATTACAATTTTGAAAACAGAAAAAATACTCTATCCAATGAAAGAATAAAAAATATATTATTCCATTAAAAAATATATTTTGTCCCATATTTGGGAACCGCTGGTAAACATTTTTTTTGCCGATGTTATCAATTTTCTTTTACAAAATGGCCCAATTTTGCTCATTTAACCGACCTCGTAGCTCATCAAATAAAAAAGTTACCAATGGTGAGCAAGCTTATAGAAACACCCTGTATATTATAGGACTAAAGCGCATGATTTAATCCTGAGGGTGAAGTTTATTTCACGAGCCGAAGGTGAGGGAAATATTCACCTGAGGTATTAAAGGTACTTTAGTCGTATGGTATATCCGCTATTTTTTGCACTTCATCCTGAAACGAATACAAAATAGTTTAGAAGAATACACATGTTTCAGACAGTAAACTTTATGACAAATATTTATATTGTTATCATAGATACTCTGTAACAAATAGCACGTATTTACTTAACAACGGGATTAATTCATTAAATTCCTTGACAACGGGATTAAGTATAAAAAATAATCCCTTGGATCAAATTAAGAACCTTAGTCTCTTATAATAAGAACTACAGAAGAGTTTTATTCCCGGAAGAGCAAAAAATATATTTTGTTTAATATACAATCTAATTAGTTTCTCCCTAAATTCAACAAGGACATAATAATTTTCGTGTCTGGCATAATATTATCTCATTGTCTGTCGAATCATTTCATATTGTGCATTTCAGCAACAATTATGACAATTTTGTGTTGTATTTTTAAAAACCTTTACTTTTATTCGTAGCTATCGTTTTTTATTATGAGGTACATAGGAAAGGAAAATTTCCAGCCAAAATTTATTAATTAATTATATGGACGCCCAATGAAACATGTCCCTTTTTGTTAGTCCTATTAGTCCCCATGTTACGTAGCAAACATTTTTTTTAAATAGTAACAAAACTACTTTAACATAAATACTTTACAAATTGGACATTGGCTACTATTAATTTATGGTTCAAATAAAATAATAATACATGCATATTATACTGCACCAACAAATGATGTTATGCGAAAAGTTATTTAAAAATATTTACTTTCGACAACTCAAAAACACATTAGTACTATGACTGCCTATGAAAACTAAATTAAAAGTCCAATACTTTTTGAAATACTGAAGAACAATAAGAGGCATCTTTTGAGACTAATATGAGGTACATTCTTCAAGCGGGAAAATTAAAAACTGCGTTGTCCACTTAGCCCCAAGTCTATTTAGCCCCAGTCTCCCCTATAGAATACAAGATTTAAAGATTTTTTTACAGCAAGAGATGCGTTTTAAGAACACAGAAATTAGAAAGTATTTCTAATTTTTCAAACTTTTGTTGATTTAACAGTTGATGTCTAAACTTACTCAAGAAATAAAAATGAAGCCTTAATAATAATTGTTGTTTGCAGTATCTGTACAGCGATCAGCGATTTTTAAAAGTGTTTTTATTCGGCTTCGCAGTTCAATAATTGCTGGCAGCACGGGCCATATTTCACAGTCATATAAATAAAGTTAAGTGCTCGAGATAAAGTTATTGGCACGAAAGTAAATAAAAAGTGGAATAAAACGCAAATTCATTCCCGGAAAAACCGTAGAGATATTAATTACAACAATAGTCTTTAGCGGGCAGAATTATAAGGACCGTGGAAGCCAACTGCGAGTGTTTTTCCTGGACGGTGATTCCACGTTGAACGCCGGCCAAATGCGCTTTTTACCGCGATCGTCCAATTTTCACGGTAATTGTTGAAAATCATCGGCTAACAAAATCCACGGCCGCAAAACCGGATCACAGCGCAGGTTCACCACATTAAAAATGTTATACTATTGCTATCTGTTACAATTTGTGTCACGGGCATTTTACGATCCAAATGGCATTATAATGTCGGCACAAATAATTTAAAAGAGAGGGAAATTAACACTCGATTATCCAAACACTATGCTTTTGTCATTCATAGTTTGAAATACTCAAAATTATCAAGCTTATTATTTATTCATGGAATTTTAAATACTACGTAGAATGTAAGGACATGAAAAAAGAAAAGGCAAATAGCAACTTAATTGTACGAATTTTAATGAATTATAGAAATTGGAAATAAAAATATTATAGACGTTACATAGAATTTTCGGAATGTTAATAGGTAGATGGTACGTGGCGAGCGTAGTAAAATAATCTTTACGGGCGACTTGGGATGTTTGGGGTGGGGGGGGGCGAGCGACGAAGGAGCGAGACTCCTTAATCCAGTGAGCCTAGTAAAGATTTTTTGCAAGCGAGCCGCGTACAAAATTTTATTTCCATTTTCAGAGCGTTGTTTTGATAAATTAACTTTATAATTTAAAAACAATCATTACATTTTGTTATTAAATGTTGGTGGTAGGACAATTTAAAAATTCACCTTTAACCTTTAATAACTCATTTACTTAGTTATCATAATGCCTGTAAAGTGTCATTTACACAGAAGGTGGACATAAAAGGACTATAAGGATATCAATGATTTTTAATATAATATGTAGTTTTAAAAAATGATGGAAATTACAAAAAAATTAAAAATTATACAAAGTTTAATAGAATACGTAAAGAATTCTCGAAACTTCAAAGAACTAAATACGTAGGTACCTAAGAAATTAACGAAAATAAAAAGCAACATAATGAGTTTCGAAATTTCTAAAAATTACTCATAGGAAAGGATAGGAGGATAGGACGAAATACATAGAATATGAAAAATAGAAATTGACAAGAATATGCTACTTTAATGATGAAAATGAGATTTATATCACAATGTAGGTACCTAATGTTAGTTAGGAAACGTTAGTATAAAAAACAATTTTTTTTTGCACTTCCGGGACTAAATCTCTTCTTTAGTCTTTATTTTTAGGGACTAAGGTTCTTAATTTGATCCCAAGGGATTATTTTTCATATTTAATCCCGTTGTCAAAGAATTGAATTAACTAATCCCGTTGTCAAGCAAATACGTGCTATTTTTCGGCTCGCGAAATAAAGTTCACCCTCAGAATTAAATCATGCACTTTAGTCCTTAAATATTAAATATTTATATATGAACTATTTTTGAGTTTGTTAATAAAAAAATTTCAAAATAAAAATTACGTGCTCCAAGATTTTATATCTTCTTCAAAAATATTTCATAAAAATTTCATGCAAAGTAAAAACCCAATCACTGTAAAATTAGGAATTATGTACGGTCTATAAATCTAAGCTTTAAAATAAAAAGGAAATAAAGGAATCACACAGATAAATGTTCAACGTTTATAAAGATTCGTGTTAAGATGTGAGTTTTTATTTCAAGGGGTTCGTGCCAACTCTATTTTAGGGAAATGTCGTGATTTTGTGTATGAAGATAAATTGAGCATATAGGTAATTGAATCAATTAAACGTATTCAACATTGATGCATTAAGATGCTCCTTCCGATTTTAACCACCCATCATCACTTCAGCGTTCATCAGCTTATGGCGACCTGGTTTCCAACGACCACCAACTAGCTCTTGTCCAGATTTGGTCAAGCTCTAAACCTAAACCAAGTACTTATATGCTCTCATCTGCTTCACATGTTACATTGTATACGGATAGTTGCTTGTTGCATCCCTTACGCTCTGCTACATCACAAGTACAATGAGAATATGTTGTGCTCAACCTATTAGAATTGGAGTTACTTAGCCAGGAAGCCAATGAAAGTCTGTCAACTTAAACTGCATTGAATTTATTGAAAGACGATTACAAGAAATTTGTTGTTAACTGTCACATTTTGTTTTATAGTATAAATTAATACACCAAGTTACCAAATAATAAAATGATATTTAATAAAGAAATAAATAAATATCAATTTGAAATAATAACAAAAAAATACAATACAAATATTATCTTGTCAATTTTATTGATCAGTGACATTTAACTAACCAGAAAAATATTTCCAACTAGCTGGGAAGTGAAGTTAACAATGACTCGCTTCCCAACTGTCTAGAAGGTTGGAAGCACACATTATTACTAATTAACTAACTTGTCACTTGCCAATGTACCTTGCAACAGGAATGTTCTTCTGTTTAATTTTTTTTTAGTGATTCTAGTTTCCAATCCAGCACCGCACTGTACATAGATGATTCAATAAGAATCGAAACGTTCAATTCAATTCTTTATTGAAGCAACTGACAGTACAGAAAACTGAATATATTAAGTAATTAGGAGTACTTATTTGATTATATTTCCAACCTTATCCATCTTCTGATGATTTTTTAAAAGTATTACTAACCTATTGTGAGTAACGTGCAATAATGATTTTGACTTATTTCTGAAAAAATCTTTTTAGTCATAAGCAGTAAGCAATTAATATTTTTTTCTATTATTTCTAAATACTTACCTACCTGTAATTCAGATTGTGTTTTTTGTTTGATAATAATTTTCCTCATGACATTTTATTCAAAATGAAAAACTCATTATTCCAAATCAAAAAATGACATTAATACTCGTGATAAAATCTTCACGAGCTTGTACATTTTAAATGTGTAAGTCCGTCCTTCAAAAACAATGTCCAACAAACCAGAATGTTTGTGAAATTAATTACATTCTGTGAGACTTTAATTACGCGACAAATTTATTTCCGCCGCAGTCAATGAAAAGCACACAGTGCGTTTTAATAAAGAAATTCACAAGATAAAAGAGTTGATGAGAAAATCCTTCTTGTTATTCTACCGAATCACACACGCAGACGCGCTCCGCTCGCCAGGATCCTGCCTCCATCGCAGTTAACGTTTGAATTTCTCTTTCAAAGGATAATTGAAAAGCGTGGAAGTTTACCGGTTTAAACGAGCTGCACTTTCATTATTATTTCGTGGTAAATTTTCAAATGCTCGTCAAAGTGGGCGCGAACTCGGTGCACTTCAGCCGGTTAAAGACTCGTTAGGCGTCGATGCTGGCGCCACCACCATGAGAACGGGGAAACGGGAAATAGAGAACGGTTAGCGGTTACGGGTTTTCATGCTCAGGTGACTGCGGGTTTACCGTCGTGATAGTTATTAATAATTTAGAGCTAACAACACTTTTTTACTTGTTTTACGTTTTTTTAACTATTGCAGAAATAGAATATTAAGTATCAAGGGCGGTATGTGTAGTTTACCGGGTGAGGATAATGTTTGGGTACCAAGACGTAGACGAGGTTTCCAATATTATCCGAAATCGATACAAAATGCACATAACGTCCGTGATGCTTATACAATATGAACATTGTTATTCAATTTTTAGTTAGAAAATGTAAAAACTACTAAACTAAACTATTAAATTTATTGCGTCAAATTGGCGTGAAATTATGATTGTGAACATTTTGTTTGAAATTTTTTTGTTTTGTTTTTAAACGTTGTCATGATGATGATCGATAACCACGATTTCATTGAATAATTGTTATAAGCGCGGCAAATAATAATAATTTTAAAATTAGCTATATTGACGATATACGATTGTAGACAAAATATTGTGTGCACCTCGTTGGTTAGAGCTTCTTTGTTGCCCTTGGCGAGTCGTTAATCTCGATTTTGCCTCGACTGAACAAGTTTCTCGCCGCGTGCAATACTCTATCCGTACTTGATACACAAATAACTATTGCCGGATCGATACAATTAAAATAAATTTGAAAATAATATTTATTTTTGTTTACGTACGTTTAGTATGCATTTTGATGCTGTTGCCTTGGTTTCTGTTGTTGTTTAGTGCTTACCGCCTTCAAAGTTTGCTTACCGCCTTCTAATTTGTAAACACAACGTACTACCTTGGAAACAGAGCTAGTAAACGCTAAAAATGGCCGATTGTGCAAAATAGAATCAAGTATCAAGGGCGGTAAGTGCAGTTTACCAGTTGAGGATATTGTTTGAAGACTGAGATGTAGTCGAGGTTTTCGAAATGCGATTTTTTTACTTGTTTCACGCTTTTTTTAACATTCGTGGAAATAGTATATTAAGTATCAAGGGCGGTAAGTGTAGTTTAACGGTTGAGAATAATGTTTGAAGATCGAGATGTAGTCAAGGTTTTCGAAATGCGATTTTCTTTTATTTGTTTCACGCTTTTTTAACTATCGCGAAAGTAGTATATTAAGTATCAAGGGCGGTAAGTGTAGTTTAACGGTTGAGAATAATGTTAGAAGATCGAGATGTAGTCGAGGTTTTCAATTTTATTGATGTCTTAACACGGCACTGAGCGTGTAACTTGACAAATCGTGGTTTTGACAGTTTTATTTTGATGATAACCATGACAGATATGTACAAATTTCGTTTACTATTTATAAATCATAACTAACAATTTTCTTTGCGTTATAAAAACGTATAAAATTTACGACGAGCATTTATGAAATCTAGCATTGTTCTAGTTAATAAATTGTTGTAATGCACTAAAAATAATGCATTTGTCTGCGCAATATGAAACAATAAACTCAACCGCGCTAGTAAATAGAGCCATTTAATTTAACAGCAATATAAAGAACATAGGCGAAAAATAAAATACAATTACACATTAAGTGCGCAAAGTTCAGAGCGCGGTGTTGCGGTTTGCACATTAAATACCTGCGCACGATGTAATAAAAGCTAATTATTTTCATCCTGCGTTGAAAACCCCCGGTATAATGTTACACACACGTGGCGAAAGCGGTTAGTTGAAGTGCCTACCTTGCGGGGTAATCATTACCATTGCACACTCTATAAACTATGAAAAGGGTACGAAAAAACGCAGAAAAGGGAAACAACGTTGTTAGTGGTACAGCGATTATGATTAAGATTATTCGTAAACGCAAATTATTGCGATTTTCTGATTAATCGTATTCGCCGATTATTTTACACGATTAATACGATTGTTATACAGGGAATCAGAAACCGTCGTTTGTAAATTTTAATTGTAAATTGAATTTTGAATGTTACATTTTAAATATTTAATGTTGAATGTTAAATTTTGTAAGCTAAATATTGAATGTTAAATTCTGATAACAGGAAAAATTGTCAAATGTCAGGAAGACAACACACGTCTACTAAAAGATGAAACCAAAATTTAAAGCGTGCCATGTGCGGTTATATAATGCACGGGTTGAATGGATGTATGCGTTTATTTTCATAGCTAGGTATATCCGAATGGAATCTGTTTGTTTCGTATAATGGCCGTGATAACTAGTAGGTATATTATATAATAAGCGAGGAAAGTGAATGACATCGTGTGATTGATTTTTGAATGTTAAACATTGAATGTTAAATTTTGATGACAGGAAAAAATTCTCCAATGCCAGAAAAACGACACACGCCTACTAAGAGGTGAAACAAAAATTGAAACTGTTCAATAAGACCTGTTCAGTAACAACAGGTTGAACGGATATGTGATATTATTTATTTTCGTAGCTAGGTAATTGAATGGATTCTCTAAAGCTTAATTTCCATGCATCCGTTTTGTACATCGCGTTTTATCCGTCATCAATGACGATTGGTTGATTTCAAATGTTTTTCTTAATTCGACCAATTACCATTCAGGACGGATGAAACGCGACGTACAAAACGGATGCATGGAAATCTAGCTTTAGTTTCGTATATGGTCGAGGGGAAAAATGATGACGAAATTCGACTTTCGGTTAGGCGTAGAAAATTTATTATTAAAACACAATTTTAGAGTTTGTTTGTAATGTTTTTCATTCACCTTTTTTCACAAAGAGGGTGCAGAAATGTGTGAAAACGAATTTGAAGAAAAAAATTTATAAACATTAATAGAATATTATTAATATTGAGGGACTAAAGTGCATGATTTAATCCTGAGGGTGAAGTTTATTTCACGAGCCGAAGATGAGGGAAATAATCACCTGAGGGATTAAAGGTACTTTAGTCCTGTGGTATATACGCTATTTTTTGCACTATCCTCAAACGAATGCAAAATAGTTTAAAAGAATACACATTTTGTAATTTTGACAGTAAATTTTATGACAAATATTTACCATAGATACTCTGTAACAAATAGCACGTATTTACTTGACAACGGGATTAATTAATTCAATTCCTTGACAACGGGATTAAATATGAGAAATAATCCCTTGGGATCAAATTAAGAACCTTAGTCCCTAAAAATAAGGACTAAATAACAGTTTTAGTCCCGGAAGTTCAAAAAATACTTTATCTATCCTTGCTGTTAAATTTTACTTTATTTATTCTAGTTTTGCTTTATCTACCCTTGCGGTTAAAGTGTTACTTTATCGACTATCTATGCAGTGTTCACTCCTATGTTTATATTATCGTACTTGCAACTGATAACTGCACTTGTGGTGAAATATCTATATCGATGGCTTGCAATATGTGAATAAGGAAAAGTGTTGACAATCAATATCACATTTTATTTAAAAATGTAATAGAATGTAAATAGTAGATAAAGTAGCACTTCTACATAGCTAAAAATATATACCGGTGACTCACAATAAAATACAAATTTATATTTTTCTTATATCTAATATTATGCCTTTATATTTGCAACACAAATTCTCGCACAAATTGTTGCAGTCTCCGCTTCTTAAGTCTTGCGTCTTGCTGTAGCTGATGATGAGAGTCTGTATGATATATTCGCAAGTTGTCTCACACGATGTGCTACGTAGCGTGTTCGTTTAACAAGATGAAGCTCTTGACTCTAACCTGACGAACTGCAGAACAGATTGGATCGTACCGGAGATAAATTACTAATTTGTTAGCTGCTCTCTTTACGTATTTTCCACCTTCAAACTAACTTTGTAGACGTATACCGCATACGAGGAAATTTAAAATGTTGTAGAAAGTTGCAGTAGCATCCTTTTTACGGATAGATATCGGTAGATATCGTCTAGTCATATTAGGTTTCTATCCATTATAACTTATAATATTATCTGATATTATTGCCCATTTGACATGACTCGTCCATGGGGTATTTCAAAAAGTCTTATTAATGTAACGTAAGGGATGTTACATTAGAATGTACTTGTCATATTCTAAATACGTTTAGGAAATAACATTTTATTGCGAAACATCTCAAAGTATAGAATGGGATATAACAATTGGGATATTCTGTAATAGTTTTAGCAGAATGTACTGGGGATATTAAATTTTATACATTTCTAATTCATCCTGAAAAAACTTCCCAACGATATATTCGTAATACTTACTATTTTTAACCTACACTCTAAAAATATATCCGTATAAATTAAACTTGGGCCTGTGGTTAAAAATTTAGTGTTAATTTTTACACTAAAATCTCGTTAAAACAACACTACATTTTACACTATGCATGTGGTAAAAGTACACTAAGAATTAGTGTAATATTTTACACTAGATATGGAACTTTTCACAATAATAGTGTGAAAGTAATTATTTTAGTGCAAAAATAACCTTCAAAATACTAGAAGTTCTGGTCACGTTGTTCAACAGAGTTGGTATACAGACCAGTCGTAGTGACGTGGGTTAGTCTATAAATTGTGTTGTTTGTGATTAGTTTTTATACGTTTTATTTGGTTTTAGTGTTTGCTATTTTTGGTATACTTCCATATTTTTGAATGGTACATAAAGCTAATTATTGTGACTGCACATATGAAGATATTTTAATGTAGGATGTAAACACTTTATACCCGCTCCCATATTTGCTTGATTTGTGTTACCAGTTACAACACGAAGATCCAAAATACCTAAAGAATATATTAGGAAAAGACGGAAAAATATTATTTTAGTAAGTTTAAAGTTAATGTTATTTAAATTAATTTATATATTTTTAATACATATTTTACAGAATAATCTATCAAATTAAGAAAGGATATACTAAAAAAAACAACCAATCAACCATTTCTAATCGCAGAAGGATCGATTCCCAGAGCTATACCTAACAAACTATTTTGTTGTCACCGATAATACAACACTGATCCCATGTGTGAAGTAATGTAATGCTACAAAAGCGATCATAACCTTATTTGAATCCTATTACGTATTTCAATTATTATACATATTTTTATATACTACATAATATGTATTGTATATTGTAGGTACCTAACCTAATGTATACTTAATCTGGATGTAATATAAAATTTATAATATATTTTGCATTAAATACTATCTACTTTTTATTTTACCCTATTTTAACACTGTTTAGTAACACTATTATTTTACACTAAATATTTTACACTATTATTAACACTCTCAACGTGTAACTTTTAACCGTTTGTGCTTTCGTTAAAGTACATTAAAATTAACCATTCTTGAAAAAATATTCTACACTAAATATTCTGTCCTCGATGGTACACGATTTTTGGTTAGTTTAGTGTTAAATTTTACACTATATTTTTTAGAGTGCACTGTACATTATATATTAATATTATAACCCATATTATGAAAACATATAGTTGTTTATTGAAAGTTTGTTGTTTTTCATTAACTATAAATAACATACTTACATTTCAATTAATTTTCTCAAAGAAAATTCTGACTAAGTAAAATTTATATTTGCTTAGTAGGTACATGTTGTGATGAAATCCCCGGGATGTTGTATGCAGTCCGAGTGGTTGGATTCCACTATAATAACATCTACCATTCTGTACCTAGGGAGTTAATCCTGTAGATTGGTTACCATCAAAATAAAATAAAAAAATAAAAATACATTATTCCGTAATTGGACTGCTAATCCTGATGAACAATAACGCAATAAAAATATAAAAATAACTATTATTTACTACTGTCGCTGAATTCACAAATAATAAATATCTAACTAAAGTAAATCGACAGTCCCGTCATTCAAATAAACTGTTGCCAAATAAAAGCATTCGCTCGGTTTTACAGCAGTACGTTGGTACGTAACGTACGTAGGTGTGATTTAAGCTCCCGACAGTGTTGCCATTGCCAAAAGCCGCAATTCCCGCCCGCCGTCAGCCCGGAATATTCGATTTTCATTGTAACGTATTGCGCGCCATTTATCGACGGAGTTTAGAAGTTCCTGATGCGAAATAGGTTTTGAAGTCTACATTCTTGCTCATAGTTCATTGGCTGAGACGTATTCGCAGGGAAAATACGGCAGTAACTTTGTTTGCTTGCAATCAACCTCTTTTAGAACGAGGAAGAGGATGACTCAGTAGGAGCAGAAAAGAGAATAACTGCTTATAGCGGTCCCAAGATGATATTGTTGTTCAAGAATACACAAAATGTTTCACTTAAAGAAGAACAGACGATTGACATAAGATCTTTGAAAATTTATAACATGTTTTCGTAAGCTCGAAAACTGCAAGAATTTATCTAATTTTTCTTACAGATCATACATTCATACGTGTTTTTTGTTCACGACTTTCTAATAGAATTAGATTTGCTGGTAACCATTCAACAGGACTTACTCCCAATTACAGAATGGTTGATATTATTGTAGTGGAATCCAACCACTTAGACTTATTCATCTTGGTGAAGTCAGAATCTTAATCCGTGCGACGACCTTTGAAATTCAAGGCAACGGAGATATTCTTTTGCAACCAGGACTATATTTAAGACGATCAAGTGTTCAGCTTGACTGTCCGAAAGCGAATTTTATTGTAAGATGTTTTTATAATTTTAACGACAATCACACACACTGCCGATCGGGAGACTCGAACCATGGAATTCCGGGTTCATACGTCATCACATGCAGACAGCTGAGCGCTGTGCCTAAACATGCGCAGCTACTGCCTCAACTGATTTTTGTCCCAAGATGCACACGATATTTTTTTCAATACCTGCACTGAAATGTAATTAGAAATTGAAGAAAGAGATGAACCGGATGATAACATTGGAATAATTCCGTAATATTAATAAAAATAATCCAAAGAATCAATTTTGGCATCCCGCATTACTTTTCCTTCCTAAGGAGGAAAAAATCACGTGGATTCCCGTATATCAGACGAGAGGAATAGTATATTGTACAACAAGAGTGGATGTAATGCCTATATCTCACGAGAACGCGTTTGCAGTCACGACCCCATAGGGGGAGTGTCTGCAAATGTTCGCGTGAGATATAGGCAATCCACTCGAGTTGTACAGCCTATTTTTTCTACGAAATATGGTTTTTGCAATAAAATGCACTCAATATGATACCAAAAATTATTTAAAAGTAGGGTTACATCAATTATTTTGTGACATATGACATTTGAATAATTGTTGCCAACGTAAAATCTCTAAATTTTATTTGCTTTTTTAGCAATAAAATAATGCTTTTAAACATAATTAATTATTAAATAACAGTTGATTTAATGTTTTTAGTAATTATTTGTCATAATAAAAACATAATTTGCACGCATTCACAATTTTTTGACGTATTTGACTTTGAATTTTATATCCACACCTGGTGTGGATATGACATCCCTATCCACACATGATAGTATGAAGATATGTTGCCAATATCCAGTAGGGAGTAGAAAAACGTAGTTTTTCTTCTTAGGGAGAAAAAATCAAGTGAATTCCCGCATAAGGTGGAAGGGAAAGTACTTTTCTTCCTTAGGGAGGAAAAGTACTGACCGGTCAAAAATACCTCACTTTCGTCCCTAATAATGACGAAATGTGGCGGTTTCGGTGCAGGTATTGAAAAAATATCTTATCTTATAACTCGTATGCGCAATGTTTTTCTAGAAATTTTTTACCCTCGGCTGTGCCCCGACTAAATATAATATCTCACATGACAGGACCCTAAACAGTCATTTCGCAGCCTAGGTAATAAAATTATGTATTGACTGAACAGTCTTTTCTGAACGAATAGAAATATGGGCACGGCATTCAGATCTTGATGCATAGAGATTTTTTTTCAACATTTTAATTCGAACACTTTGGGATCAATGTGGCACTTTTCATCTTACCAAAGAAGTGAATAATTCTACACTTAAGTAATATTGATTGTAATGTACGAATATTATTGAGAATAACGTCAAAAAGTTCTAGATTCCATTAATAGAGTATCATATTCAGTTCAAGTATCTCTCATTGGCATCATATCCAACTGTGAAGGTACCCTGACATGAGCTCGTATTTGTGCGAGAATTCGACAAAGTTGCTAATGGCAGTCGCTCAAGACCCAGCGAACAGTAACCCCCCTCCCCCTCTTGAGAAGATGACACGGTTATTGATTCACAGTCAAAGTTATAATTGAACGACTTAAGCAGTTCGGTATCGCGAAACGAACGAGCACCGGGCCAAATTCGGTAAGCACTGCTAATTAATAGTAGGACATAACAAAGATAATTAGCGCCGATCGAATTAGGGAAGTTGCTAGTTTGTATTTAATAATAAAGTCTTGATAAACTGCTGAAAGCTGAAACTGGTTCGTTCAAAGCTTTCGGTTTCACAGTTTGCAGCTTTATCAAAACGAGCGGTCGCGGTTGTTCAGTCTCGCTCACTGAATTAATAATACGTCGTCATTAAACAACTGTAATTATAATTGAGCGCCAATATTGTATTTTACATTTGCAGTGGAACACGAACAACTTTATTCAATAATTGTACTTTATACTGCCACTAGATGGATATAAAATACGCCATTCGAGACGTCAATTTAAGTTTCGTTGTGTTCAATTAGTACATATAAATGCAATACCGATTGTATAAGGCTTATTTAAATATTTCTACTTTTGTTAAAAGAGTATGCAATGATGTTATATTTGGTAGCGGTATATAAATGCCGTAGGCAGATTGTAAAATTATGGCTGGTTTATGATGGATTCAATTTACAAATTTAGATTTAGAAATATGGATATAATATTAATATTATATAGTATGTATAGTAAAATATAAATAAATATCATAAAGACAAAAAAGTAATTTATTCGTTACATGATACATGATAGAAGAATATTATCTTCTGTCTTCTCATTATGCCAAATCACGTGACAAAATTCAATATTAAGACTCCACTATAAACCAAGACCAAATAGATAATTGTAAACTTTAAATCTAACTTAGTGATGCCACCGAGACGAGAAATTTCTCGTCATTACGAGACGAAAACTAATAAATTTCTCGTCTCAGATTTTCGAGATGGGACGAGAATTCAAAACTACGAGACGATAAATATAGTTATCGAGAAATCAAGAATTCTCGAAACTAAAACTTTGAAAAAAATTTGATACCTATTCCTAAATTCACAT
The DNA here is from genome assembly GCA_947534325.1 of Agonum fuliginosum. Lineage (NCBI taxonomy): Eukaryota > Metazoa > Arthropoda > Insecta > Coleoptera > Carabidae > Agonum > Agonum fuliginosum. The sequence goes on along the minus strand of OX384034.1, from coordinate 2,061,097 downwards.
CTAACTTTTTAAATATATTATTGCATCAAAATTTTTTGTCGAGAAATTGAGACGAGTCGAAAATCGAGTTATTTGACACGAGAACTGACAGCCAAGAAATGGCCGAGACGAGAATCGACGAGAATACATAAATTTCTCATCTCGAAAATTTGAGACGAGACGAGAATTGACTATTTCTCGTCTCGTCTCGTCTCACGGCATCACTAATCTAAATCTGTAAATATTAATTCGTAAATTAAATTCATCATAAACCAGCCATTAGGAACCAAAATTTAATAAATCAAAATTGAAAGTCAAAATTTAATCATTCAAAATTTAAAAGTAAAAATTTAAAAGTAAAAATATAAAAATCAAAATTTAAAATGCCAAAATATTAAAACCAGCCATAAAACCAAAATTAAAATCTAAATTTAAACCAAAAATCAAATCAAAATTAAAATCAAATTCTAAATTAAAATCAAAATTTAAATTAAAATCGAATAAAAATAAAATAGTTTCAGTTTACTGTAAGTCACAGAGGACTGTACTCAATTTCTTTAAACTTAAAGAAATGAAAAGTTCCTATCTTGTTTTCCAAAACAAATTTAAATTTTTATGACAACCCTTCCATTTAATATTAACCGCGTTCATTAGCGAAGCTATAACCCTAAAACTCCATTTAAAGAGTTCACCCTAAAATAAAAACATTTGAAGCGTTTCACTTTGAATCCGCAAACAACAATAAGCGTATTGTTTTCACAAGGTGTAAAGTTTTAATGCTCATAATTTAGCCTGGGGCGAAACCGTTACAAATATAAGGGCTGAAAACTGCAAGGAAATGGTTCAATTTCCGCACGCGGGTTATCAGATCTGCGTAAGTGTATCGGATATACGACGAACATATATCTTTATGCAATTAAGAGGAGAAATAAACACGCTGATGCTCTCTGAAGCAATGGAAATGGGAATGGGAAACTTCGAAATCGAAAACAAGATGGGAATGATATAGAAGAAAGATGCAAATAATATGATATAGAGTGTAATTTGTAATGGTTATTAAAGGTTTTTAAATCTTGCCTAGGTAGGTATTTTTTTTTTAAACATTCGAACAAAATGCAGTAGAAAATCAGAAGACTTGTATTTCTGGCACATACTTTTAAACTGTATAATGTATATGTGTACCTGACTGGGTTCGAACCCAAATCTTCGGGGTTCTGTAGGATGAGATTTTTTTAATACAATAAAAAGACGAATTTCAAATATTGCATTTGCATGTTACATAATAAAATTATATTGTATGATCTTAAAATATACCACTATAAAAATACTGATAATTTACTTTTAAATCATCATCATCATCATGTGTATTTGATTCTCTAAAGTTTACATTTAGTTTATTTATTGAAATAAAATAAACGGAATTGTCATCATAATAAGCCTACGTCACAACAAATTAATTATAAATAATTTAATTGGATTCTGACCAATCGGTGAATTGTTTTTGTGAGACGATAACAAAATTTAGAAAGACAACACTTCATTTTGATTTGATTTATCTTTCCAAATTTTGTTACCAGTATGCACCCCGGCAGACCGATGTATTAATGATTTCTCCAAATATATAAATTATATGTCGCGGCCACGGTTGTTAATAATTACACATACCTACTATACATAAAAATCACGATATTTTTTTAAACATGAAAGAATCCTCAAAGAATCCATGTGTAAACAGGACTTTATTAATATTAAAATAATGAGCAAGCAAGTTTGGCAATAAATGTAATGCCTAAACTAAAACACAGCATTTTTAAATGAATTCAGTACCTACCTACTTACTGGTAACTGTGCAGCGTTACATACAAATAAAATATGAATTCTGAATGAACTAAATAAATATTTATCACATTTTTATTGTTTAATGGGTCTGCATTAATTGAATTCCAATGTGAAATTTCCAAACATCACCGCCTATTTCAGGACTCTGAGATCGCAAGGATAAGAACTGGGAACAAGTAAATTTACGGATATTTCCAGTTCATACACCGAGACGATTTCACATGGGCTTGGTAAAGGTTTTGTTCTTCTTTGCTTTGATGAATTTACACGAAGGATTTTGACGTGTCAATAAAGGTGTTTAGTAGTCAGTGAAGAGAAAGATGACGAAAGGAGCGATTAATATGTTCTGACATGTTACGTGTTACAAACGATTAATTTGTTTCATATTTCGTACATTGTTAATTCTAATCATAAAGCGCGAAAGGGTTTGCGTAAGTGGAAACTTATTGCTCAAAAGGTTTTTCCATGATTTTTACTTCCTTGTACGGAGTAATAAGGAAGTATTGTAATCGCGAAAAATTTCGGTTTTCAGATTTTAATGGAAATATCCGTTTTGACCTTTTCTGAATCCATTATGACTAGTTTCGTCGTGACGTCTGTACGTACGGACGTATGTGTGTCGCATAACTCAAATACGGTTAGACGTAGAAAGTTGAAATTTTGTATTTAGGACTGTTATAGCATCTAGTTGTGCACCTCCTATTTTTGGTTTCAATCTACAAACCGGAAGTAGTACTTTTCTTAAATATTTCGATAAATATTTAATTTAAGACAAATTTTTTAATTTTAAATGAAAGATTATGTGATTATTACCTAAAATCGGTATTTTATAAATATTTTTGTATCTGGTATCATTTAGGAATAATTAAAGTATATATTTTTAATTTAGTATTTCTTTATCTTGTAGTCCATGATCAATTAACATTTGTTACTACGTAAAATTTAAATGATTATGACATGACAGTGACAATAGTAAAATATGCTTTATATCTTCTTCTGCAGTTTAAATAAAATGACTAAAATATATTTGTGAGTATACTAGTATAATAAGTTAAAAGAATTTTTTATATTATTCTACATTTTAGTTATTAAGAAAAGTATGAACAAACAAGGCGTACAAGGAAGTCATGTGGTGTCCACGTCAGATTTTTAATATTACCTACTCTGCATTAAAACAAAAATAATGAGCTTTACAACAAAGCAGTCAAATAATTCTTGTTCTCAGCGGAGCGAAAAGGACTTTAAATATCAAGAACATAGTAATTAGATTTACTAAGACATACATTCAATCTGAGTTAAAAGCTTTTCATCTTCATATATTTTTTGCACTTCATTAGTTAATAAATACGTGAGTAATATGTAAAAGTACCAAGTACTTACTGTGTGTTAAATCTTTCAAATCGTTGTTTAAACATTAAACATCAACGAATTGTTTATTATTGCAAGTAAAGTTACCGTTACCGTTAAACCACCAAAGCAACTAAATGTTAACGCGGCGGAACAGTCGACATTTAAAACTTGTGAATGAATCCTATCATAAGTTATATAATTGATTATGACAGTGACAGTGTGGTAGTGCCAATTGTGACATCATTTATATCTTCTTCTACAGTTCTTTAGTTGACTAAATGACTAAAATATATTTGTTAGTACCTATTTATATTTGTACAGTAGTGAAAAGAGTAGGGTATGGCGGGAGGTCTTGTGCTGGCCACATCCGATTTTTTAAATTTATTTTTATGTATTTAAACGTCAAACAAAAAATTGTCAGCTCAGCGGTATCAGCTTAGGCGTAGTTTTTATCATGTGGTGTGGTTGCTTACTTATTCTCAAAGGTTTGATGCCACACTTCATGCCTCTACTATATCATGCTGTTTGAAATGCATTCGAAAAATGTCTATTTTGAAGCTCCAATTCTTGATTCTTGCGTACCTATCTTAGTCAAGAATTTAATTTTAAATAATTTTAATGTTTTTTGCACGTTTATTTCGATTTTTATAACAAATTGTCGACCTTCTTCGGTCTCGCAATGACTCAAACGCTTTAGTGAGTCCCAAATTTTCAATTTTTGTTCTTCACTCGTTAAAAACTTCGTTAAAGACGTTCAGAGACTTTTGGGAAATCCTATAGTATAGAATATAGATGATGTGAAAACCCTGATGATTAACCACAAAGTGAAAAACCCATCTACAGCTAAAGCTAAAACAAAATCACACCACTAATCAATTCCACCCTATTTTCCAATCCTTCCAACCTCAGCTCTGCTGGGTCACACCGTCACATCCGGTGGCGATTGGGCGTTTTTCTATTTCTCCTCGTCTTTCCAATTCGTTTTGAATATGTAGGAAGCGCAACATAGATCTTGTGAGCAGGTCACGGGTCACGACAGAGGGTTGGGGTTCGACTCCCGGCTTCGTGGTGAACAAATGCAGCGCCAGGAGACACGTGACGGCAGGAATAAATTCACGTACTGGATGTGGAAATATCGCAGGAGGGAATAGAGCGAGGGATATTGTAATGTTTTTAGTCAGTTAGAACATTTTTAGACGCAATCTGTTGCTAAGAAATTTATCTAAGCAAAGGTTCTACCTGAATGTATCCAAACTGTTAAATTGATTAATTTGTAACCGGCTCTATACCCTCGAAAAGAGTAAATTTTGGATATCTGACTTGTAACAAGACAATGGGAAGACAACTCTGAACGTGAGAATATGTAGAATTCGGTATTTTGCGCAAAATGCGTTTAGTTTATTAGTTAAAAGCCGAATGTAGTGAAGTTGCGCGCGACAAAAACATGCTTTTGAATAGGGAATGAATGTTTTTTCATTTAAAAATTAGGATGAACTCCGCACCCGCTTAGTGTTGAAATTTTAGTTTTATTTTTTGTTTCAATTTTACAATGCCATAAAATTGTCATTTCTTGCCTAACTTCACATAGGTAACTGTTACTCAGTATATCAAAAAAATTGCAAATTTCAGCACTAGACGGACCTAGATTGAAATTTTATCTTTCAAATGAACCCCTGTTTGTGACGATACGTTCAAATTTAGTACCAATTTTTATCCCTCTACTAGAGCGCGTTCCCTATTGCTGCCTTTTTTGGACACACTAAATCTTTATAAATACATCCTTTTCTCGCAGACAGCTACATTCAGGATTCGGGCCTTAAGTTTAGAGTTACGGTTAAATTTTAATTCACATTATATTTTTGTTTGTATTTTAATGATTAATTAAAATTTAATAATATTTCAACTTAACGAGCTGTAAATAAAATACAACCATTTGTACCTACCTAGTAGTATTTTGATGGTACCTACTGGATTTAAGGAGAGTCGATACCTAAATGTTGGATTTCACTGTGCGGTTTGTGACACAAATCAAAAAACCATGAAATTATTAATTTAAATTAATACTCTTTATGAACTATTGAATTCATAAAATTAAATTACAAATGGTTCAAACAAGCCGTCAAAATGGCGAAAAACTATATTCAGTTTTTCCATTTAAACTTGTTTCAATATTAAGATTTTTCAAACAAATGAGATATTTTTAAATAGCTAAAGATTGTCAAGTGCGTCTAATGCCACTTTTTAATTTTTTTGTTTTAAATAAGTATGTGATAAAATACGTATAAAAAGCTCACAAAATAGCTAAAATTGACTATGTTTAGCCATGAATTAAAAACATAGAGTACAATAATGAAAAAAGTGGCATTAGATGCAGTTGGAGACAACCATTATCTATTCAAAAATGTATTTGTTTTTCTACTTTACTTCAATTTTGAGGAAAAGGCTTACTTTTCAGCATTATTTCGCCGGTAGTGACTCCCCTAACTGGGGACCGTTAGCATGCTAACCGTACACTACTGGCTATACTAAAATAAAAGTGATAATGATTTCAATTTATTATGAAATATATTGTCTCAAATAGTCCTTAATTATTTCGGTAAACACAAACCCGGCAAACCGCTCTCAACACCTCGAAATAAATCGGCAATAAATTGAAAACTCCGCGATGGTTTTGCAATTCCAATCGTTCTAATTCCACATTGTCCCGCTAATCCCCACTTATATTTCAGCGGCTCGGGCGGGCCAGGTCGACTTAATGTTGTCTGCGGTATCGCGGTGTTGCCGTGGATTTTATCTCCGAGTGGTTTAGCCTCGCAATGCGATGTAAACCGGCAGATTAGTGCAGTAGTCAGAGGAAAATCTAGGGGGGGGGGTCTGATAATAGAAGAGAAAGCGCAACGGCGAGGGTGAGAATGTTCAAGTCAAGATGTTGGATTTGTTTTTATGTAAATGGACCCGGTGACTGCTTTATTAAATTATAAATTGTGTGGAATAGATTAGAAGGATTATACTTCTGTTGTGCTTTTGTGTAAAATTTCACAATACTTTAAGTCACATAATTCTGGGTGCGACAAAAACTACTATCCGTGAATCGAAAGTTGAGCGGTGCAGTAAGAGAGAGGAAGCTTGTGCTTATGTTCTGCACAGAGTTGAGTCACAGTTCGCCAACTTAATACTAGCCCAACGCAACTAAGCCAACAAAAAACCGAGCTAGACATCTAGTTCTAGATACACTATTTCAAAGTAGCGAAGCGGTTTCCACTAACAAATTTGCTGATAATAGTGATAATCTATGTCCACTCGACTAATGTTAAATTCCTAAGCCGATCTTCTCTTATTTTGCGTACTTCTATAAATAAATATATACATTATGAAGAAAAAAATCTGCTGTGGCCAGCACACGACCTCTCGCCTTATTCTGCTTATTCTACTAATCTAATAAATAGTTTTACTTACATTTTAATAATTTTATGTTCAGGTAATATTTAAACGATAATGAAAACCAATATGCAAGCAAAAGATGTCAACTGTACTGTCACTGTCTTAATAATTCAAATTTTATGTAGAAACAAATTTCATATCATGGACAACAAGATACTGGAATTTCAAAAAATAGAATATTAATTATTGTACTTTATTTTATTGTTAAATACTTCCAGATTCAGCAATTTGTATTTATAATGAACTGTACACATAGATAATTACAATTTCTTTTATTTTTAATTGCAAAAATTGTCATAAATAAATAATATACCAATATATTTAAAGAAAACTTTTTCAAACTTCAAAAAGTACTACTTCCGGTTTGCGGATTTCTACCAAAATCTTATCCAGTGTTAAGATACTTATTAAAACCTTAAATATGAAATTTGGTTATAAACAGTTTGATACTTTTTAAGTTATCGTGGACGAAAAATCGTCAGTTCATACAAACGCACACACAAACACACACACAGACATCATCGTGAAAATAGTAAATTCGTATTCTAGAGACCCTGAAACGTGCTTATACACCAAAAACTCATACTCGAAAATTTTATACCTCTCGTATAGAATATGAGGCGAGAGGTAAAAATCATGCCAAATACCCAAAAAGGGTCAGTACGACACTCCAAAAACTCATAAATTTATTTCACATGTTAATTTGATGGTAACCATTCAATAGGATTTACTCCAAATTACAAAATAGTAGATGTTTTAATTTAATAGTGCAATTCAACCACTAGACCGATTCGTTTTGGTGCAGTCAAATCTCAATCTGTGCGATTCCTTTTGAAAGTCAAGGCGGCAACTGAGAGATTCTTATACAATCAGAACTACATTATATTGAATACCAATAATAAGATGATTTTATTAAAAAAATCATTTGGTTGCTCTTCAGATTATGTGCCATAAATTTTTTGATACATGCAATACCGAAATTTTTATATGCAGAGTAGGTACGATCATAAAAGTTCCTAATCTCTGAACATTTATAAGGTACCTAACTTCCTATAACGGTATTATTTCTATAAATTAAGTTTGATTCGGTAACCATTATGTAACATGTCAACTACCTACTTATTATATTACCAGGATAATTATTTATATAGCAGTAATCATATTTTACTCACTATGCCTAAAACCTTTAAAGCTTTGGAATCAAACAATTTATAACAATTATTACCGAGTGAATAATTCTAAATAAATTTTGGATTCAGAGAATAATGCATAGCTAAAATAGTTGGAATAAATACTAAATTATTGGCATAAATTTATGGTACATAATCAATGCAAAGTTTAAATTCCATTAACCGGTAAATGTATGAACAAAATATGTTAATATCTACTACACTATTATTATTGTATTATACCTTTGAGCCTTTCATAGTACTGTTTTACTGTTAATTATTGAAAATAATTCCCAATGTACTATTTATTTAAATAAATTATTTAAATACGAAAACATAGTTTCAAAAATGTCATAATATGTAAATAATAATTTACACAGTTCTGCAAAATTATATGATTCAAATTTTCGTTATAAACACAAAATAAGTAAAAATAACAACAACAAAATAATTAGCAATCTTTAATCCAGTAGCACCAAAAATGTTGCACAAATTAAAAAAATATATATTTGCTTCAAATTCAGAACGTCGAATATAACGTAATTTAAATTAGGTGTTCGAAATCATTAATCACTTTGAATTAATTCATATAATTGATGTAATATTAAATGTGGGCAAAGTAAGGAATTACCCACGACGGAAATATTAACTCACAAGGCCGAAGGCTGAGTAAAATATTTTTCTCGAATTGGTCATTTCTTTTTGTCTACATATGAAATATAATGTTTTATCCAACACCTGTTAATAACAGGGTTGGAAAAAATCATGATTTTTTTAAATAAATCAAAAATCATTGATTTTTTTGAATTAATCATGATTTTTTTGATTTTTTTAATTTTCTTTAATTATAACACTAAATATAGCTAAAGTAATTATTGTTTAACCATTTATATGAAAAATTACTTTTAAAAATATGTAGTTTGGATTATTATTGCACATTTCAAGTTTTTAAACGAATTTCTTAAACTATACGCTTGACTTATGATTCCATTTTTCCATTGAATGGATTTTGTTTTTTGTTTAATATTATTTCATTTATTAATTAAATATTGAAATTGAATTAAAACACTTGTTTTGTTCTGTACCAGAAATATAATTAAATTAATACGAAATTTTTCAAAAAAATCAAAAAATGATTTAAATCAATGATTTTTTTGAAAAAATCACTTTGATTTAAATCATGATTTAAAACATGATTTAAATCATGATTTAAATCAAATGATTTAAATCAGGCCAACCCTGGTTAATAACTGTTTAAATATTTAAAAATATTAAATTCCAACCTAAAACATGGTTACTACGGTGACTTCCAATAAGCAAAGTAAGAATTTACCCACAAGTGGGTGTAATTTTAATCAAAGCCACTAGTGGGTAATCTTTTATTTTGTTTGTTTAAAATCACCATAGTTATGATGCTTTTATTAATATTTGTTATGCAACTTAAATGCGCATAATTTAAAACACACATTTTTTTGTTACAACTGTCCAAAATATCTGACGTTGACATGCACAACTTAATATTTTTACTTCGCAGCCGTTACTATAATTAATTGCAACGCGGCCGCGAAATGTATCGTACAGAAATGTTTTACTTCGCGGCCTAAATTGCGGACGTTAATGTCAATTCTTTCTGTTAGTTGTACTCAATGAAAAAGTGCAACAAAATCTTCTGTGTCGCAATGGCAAAACAAGTCAGAGCTTTTAAAGTAAAAGCGTACCACATTTAACAATTAATAAATAAATAGTGGTCACAGAATAATTTATGTTCGTATTTGTTTCTCTGCTGCGGCGGAATCCTGCACCATGGCCTGCTGGACCACTGACAGGGGGTGTTGCTCTTTATTAAATAATAGCGTATCACAAATCCAAGAACAAATAAATATCTCGCTGGCCCTGGTCCGCCCACAGAACTCCGTAAACAGCATTAGGGTCAATATTGGTTACGGAGACCGGGTGAAATACTGCGTGTTGGGCCCAAACAAAATGTACTTTACACAAGTAATTGATAAAATTCACGGAACTTATTTCTCGGGCTCATTGTTGTGTCCGAGCCAAAGACGATGTGGGGATGTTTACGATCTCTAGAAAGCAAAGCTTTCTCGGCTTTTCCAGAAGGAGGAATCTTGGCGAGATCATGACATGAGCGAAAGAGGTTTCAATTTTTTCAGTATGGAAAAACTAAAATATAGAGATAGCTTTGTTACTGTTTAAAATAAATTTTATGTTAACTCTTCCTCACATGATATTTATTTTTAACCAATCATAATGCTTTATATAATCCTTAATAATAACAATAGATACAGGCTGCTTTGGTTTCCAGTGTCCAGTTTATATTTTATAAACTAATACCAATTTAGAAATTTGTTTCATATGAACTTATTCAGTAGGTATTATGTAAGTAAGTATACCTACTATATTACAGCAAGAAAAAAAAATTTCGCACGCACTTTTGTTGCGCAATTAATTTTTTCTTAATGGGAACATAGGTAGGTATATTTACGTATAAATTTTAATGTAATTTTCGATTTAATTTATCACCAAAAAATCAATTAAAAAGTCTGAAAATATAGAAATAATAATTTAATTAATTTCTAAAAGAAAGTAGGTATTTTGTAAAAATTTGTCTTCTTCTCTTTTTTAAAGTTCCATTCACATAAAATCTGTATTATTTTATTGTTTTGAATTTATAAACCCATAAAAAAATTCTTTTTTTCGTAGGTATTTTCAGATAAAGGTAAACTTTTTTTATAAAAAAAATACATGCTTTTCAAACACTGTTTTCAAAACTGTAAAGATAAATATATAATGTTCCCCTTTAAAAATAATTGCACAACAAATTTATTTAACTAAATAGCGGATTTACAGTGCTTGGAGATGGAAGTGTGAATGCTCGTATTTAGTTACATTAATTTAAAATTTCTTAAACGTAGGTAAGCATAAATATAAACCTTAAAACTAAATATTATTATATGAATTATTGAATGAAGCTTAAAGCCCCATTCCATAAGCAGTTTTAAAGTTTACATTTATGTTTACGTTTAAGAAATAATAATACGCGTATTCTTCCTACTTTTGAATGGTCGTATTTAGTTAGATGTAATCAAACTTTAAACGTAAACATAAATATAAACCTTAAAACTAAATTCTTATGTGAATACTGAATGAGGCTTAAAGCTTCATTTAAATAAGCATTTAGTTTTAAGATTTACATTCATGTTTACGTTTAAGAAAGTTAAAATTCATATAATTAAATTGGAGCATTCATGCGTCACACTTTTAAGCACTGTGTATGCTCGTATTTAGTTAGATGTAATTAAACTTTCATAAACGTAAACATAAATGTGAACCTCGAAACTAAATGCTTATGTGAATGAGGCTTAAATGTAACTATTTCAAGCTAATGAGCGTCATCATGGCATCTCTCAAAGCCGGGTTTCTGTACAGGAGTATAATGTTATTGATTGATTAATAATATGGCATTACGCAGTTCCCGCAATTACAGGAGTTGGGGAGTTCAGTGAAGTTTCGACACATTGTCTGTGGTTCAAACCACAAACATCCCCAGGCATTCAGCCAGTGAGTAGAGCACTGAGCTACACGGTACTGATCAGTGTTTTTCATCCTCTACTCGTGTATTTATCACAAATTATTTTTATTAAATTTTCATTTCAAAAATTGCTGAAAATTATTCGTGAAATATTTATTACATGTATTTATGGTATTTAATCACAATTTATGCATCGTTGAATTTTGTCAGAAATTCTATTAAAAATTTGATGAATTAAATATGTGTGTAAAAATGTAATAGGTAAAAATCATTGAATCAGCAATAATTATTTTAATTAGTTCAATTTTTTCATCAAAATACCTCCTATAAAAATAATTGAAATTTATTTTAAATTTTAATTAAAATAAATCAATACTTTTCTTTTACCTATGCATTAAATATTTTTAAATGGAAACAAGCCCAATCTGCTATTCAATTTCAAACTGATTTCAACAAAAAACCTCAATAAAATTAGGTTCATTAATCCACTATACAATTTTAGTTTTAGTTACATTATTACCTACAATATAAAATAAGAATGTTTATAATTATTTATGTGGCGAGCGTAGTAAATTAATCTTTACGGGCGAGTTGGAAAGTTTAGGGAGCGAGTCTTCTTAATCCAGTGAGCTGAGAAAAGATGAATAATTATTGCTAGCGAGCCGCGTACAAAAATTTATTTTCATCTTCACAGCGATTTTTTATGAATTTACTTTATTATTTTTATATAAAGAGATAAGTACATTACATTTTGTAGTCAAAAGTGTTGGACGGTAGGACAATTGAGCATTGTAAAATTTGAATCCTTCTACGAGCCTGTAAATTTTACAGGTCTCTTCTGTGAGCTTGTAAAATATTACAGGTTTAAGCGCTGTAATAAATCATTTACTTAGTTATTATAAATGATTGTAAAGTGTCATTTACATGCATGGTGGTGGAAATAATAGTTATGTTATAAGAATCGTAACGTCAATTAGTCGCGAAGATTATCAGCCGAGTTTGATAATTTAAATCAAAAAAAATCAGGTATGCTATTTTTCCTTCCTTACTCGCTTCTTTAGTAACGAATTGTTTGTTATTTCATTATCATTATGGTCCTGAGTACCATACTGGATTCATTGGCCTATTCTGAATTCTGTTAAGGTTCGCAAATTGAGACTTATAATGTTGTCATTATGACACGCCATCAGATAAAAATATTTTTTGCACGATCGGTCATTTTTTATCGTTTACTGACTCTGTTTCCAAGGTAGTTTTGTTTACAAATTAGAAGGCGGTAAGTAATCTTAGAAGGCGATAAAAACTCTTGAAGAAGGCTGTACGCACTAAACAAGAACAGAAACTAAGGCAACAGCACCAAAATGCAAACTAAACCTACATAACCAAAAATAAACATTATTTTCAAATGTATTTTTATTGTATCGATCGGGCAAAAAGTATTATAAGCATCATGGACGTTAAGTGCATTTTGTACCGGTTTCGGATAATATTGGAATCCTCAATTACGTCTCGGTTTTCAAACATTATCCTTTATATCGGTTCAGTGGTACCTACAAGTTATTTTTTCTTAAATTTTTCTAAAATCATTTTTTGTTCCGAAATCAGCATATCGAACTGTACCTTACCTATACTCTTTAACGTATGTATTCGAAGTTATGATACACTCTGTATGCCTACTAGACCAGTAAAATCGAGTAAAATAAAAATACCCTGTATGTTTTAGTTAACAAACATTTGTTTTTAACGAACACCATAATTAAGAAAACAATCTCCAGGAAAAAACAAACCCAGTTACCTTGTGAGGTAAAACAAAAGCTACTCCATTTACAAACAATGATTGTCACCTTCCCCTACAAAAAGGAAAAAGCAAGTGAAGATCGCTGTTAAGAGACCTTGTAAGGCTGCAACCTTTGAGGAAGGTCCATTGCTTGTGAAGTTAGCCGTGGAGCTTGAAACAAACGACGGCTTGGGAAGGAATTCCCTCAGGCAGAGTAGCAAACTGAATACATCAAGATTACCACCTTCTTGGTTCTTGTGTTTAGAAAATTCAGTGGCGAGGAAACCCGAAGAAAAGATAATGCGGTCTAATAATGCCGGGAATTTTATAAATAGACTGCACAAGAGCACAAGTTGTGTCCAATTCGGATTCGAATATAATTTTAATTAATATACTGAAAATATTGGGCATTTTCCTATTTATTTTATGAGTACCTACTTTTATTTCATATGTTCAAGATCAAGATGATTAAATCTTAGTTTTTTATTTAGCTAAGAATATAGTTGTATTGGTATTTATAGTCTCTTAGTTTCAAATTAGTATCTACAAGTTATTTATGTATTAAGGGTGTAAGGAAGCTTTTATGGCTTGAGACGTCAAACACGTCAAGAGCCATAAAAGCAAGTAGGTACATACTCAACTTTATACACGGTTAAATATTTGCAAATAAACTATTTAATATAATTTACTTGTTCAAATTACCAAAAATTACTAATTTCTTTGACAGTTGCTAAGATACCAAATAAATACGAAAATAAATAAAAATCTAAATGTCAAAAGTTATCATTATTGAATTAAACATTTACAAAATAATTTATCTAAATGTAGGTAAGTAAAAATTATGTTAGTTAAATAAAAAATAGAACAACTAATTATAGAAAATGGTTATTTCAAGGATTATTATAGTTTATATGAGGAAAATTGAAAATCTAAACTGTTTGCATTAATTTGACGTTTTTTATGGCGCACTGCGCTATAAAGTGGTTCGTGGGCTATAAAGTGACGTTTACGTCAAAGAAATTCGTGTATAAGTGTCAAATTATGATACGACCGTGCATAAAATTAAATAAATATGCCTATTCATATCAATGTATAAAGCCCTTAAGAATGTAAAATCAAATAAATATGTATTTACCTACTAACATAATGTTCATTAAAATTATTGTTATCTTAATTATACTGTGGAGTCTATTCTTTCTAAGCACATTATTTCATTTTCACAGTGTACATTTATTAAATACTGTGAACGACAAATATTTTATTTAAATAAATCTAAGTTATTTTAAAATACTTTGTTAACACTGTCTTTATTAAAATAAACCGGATACATACCATCAAGTAAACAGATGAAATATAAGAATTTTAATCCTACCTTTTCAAGGAGTCAAACATGACGAAATCCAAGAATGTCCTTCGACATTGACGATGTCAGTCTGAACTAAATATTACCATAATAATAATTAAATATAACAAACCACTGTTATAATATTTACCTGCACAATATAACTAATAAATAATTTTATACACTATTACAATTAGCACCATATAACACTTAAACCATTGTTTACAAACAGACAATAAATTATAAAATTCGCAAGGTCATGTGCCATCTTGTCATCGCCTTCGTTTTGTTGTATTTATTTTTATAAACTATCGAGGGCACTGCAAGCATTTTAATAAATAATTAAAATTTAATTTTTATTTATTATAATTATAATATAATATTAATAAACAATATCGTAATGTATAATATAATCTTCTGAAATATTTTTACAGTGCAAAATGTTTTTATTTGTAATTTTTAATTTTTTAATTTTAATGGGACCTTAGAATATGAGCGCATATAGACAAATCTTAACAATATCCTGTGTATTTAAATGCGGCGTCATGTTTCATCTGGTATATTTCATGCTCAAAGTTATTTCAGCTGTGGATGAGCAATATACTTTGGCGACATCTATGGATATTCATAAAAAACTAAAAGAATTTTAATATAAATAATTATTTTATTCATTCGCAAACTTGTCTAAATTTTACTTAATAATAGTTCTAGAATATTGACAATATTTTACTCTGAACAAATTTATATTTATTGCATATTATTTAAATTATGAAAACATTAAATTGTTATAAATCTTTTATAGTTCTAAAAATATGGCGAATCTTAACAAATGACATTGTGACATTTGTAGTGAAGTGATTGTGAAGTGAAATTTGATCGTGCTGAAACATTATAAATAGACATACATCAGTGCTTCTAGACATTTTCTTTTCGTGTCTCTACTGTGAAAATCAGGATACGACGATAATTGATCAAGGTATTAATTATTATTTTATAACACTTTTACGAATAAATTGTAACCTACAAATTATAACAAAATCATACGACATCAGATTTAGCAAATATACTTATTTCGTTTTTGATTTAGAAAACATTTATTATAATAAGTATGCGATTTATAAACTATGTGTTAGTTTATAAAATGCATTTCTTATACATACCTAGATATTATCTGTTACGTTTTTTTGCATGGCAGTTCAATACAAAAAATGCATGATTTTGGTACGAGTAAAGCCTCATTCACATAAGCATTTAGTTTTAAGGTTTACATTTATGTGTACATTAAATAAAGTTTAAATTCATATAACTAAATATGAGCATTCACACTTTCAAGCACTGTGAATGTTCGAATTTATTTACATGAAATTAAACTTTCTTAAATGTAAACATAAATGTAAACCTCAAAACTAAATGCTTATGTGAATGAGGTTTAAGACTGTTGCCGGACGACGCGCAACGAACAAGCATTTTTTGTATGAATAACATAACCGCTCAAATTGATGTCAAATAGATGTAATTTTATTTAAATTGACATTTCCTCATATTACGCAACAATTTAAAATATAAAGACACTAATTTGTTTTTACCATGACCACAATCATTTTTTGTATTAGTCCGATAAATGATTTTATTTTTGTACAATTGCTATACTGGTCGTAACAATACCAAAATGGCCTTCTTTTTACAAAAGCGAAAAAAATATATAATTAATTTTTTGCTTCTTGCATGTTTAATATATTTATTACTATAATTTTCCAAGTTTTCAGAATGAATTCTGTTTCTTACATTAAGAAAAATCCTGCAGACAAGTCAAATAGATATTTTTCTATCCAAAGAAATAGAAATCTGCAGTCTCTTTAACTTGGCTTCTCAGAAATGGAAAAGATCACGTACTGCGAATAAATGTTCAAACGTAATAAATCACTTGGTTTTTGTATGCTAAACCTACATTTTAATCCCCTCTGTCTGCAGTAAGAAATCTATGCAAATTTTTAGTGCAACGTTATTATGCATATCGGAAGAGCTTAAACGTTTATCAGCCTGGGTGCCCAAGCTATTAGCGGATAAATTTCTCACAGAATTAGGTCATTCTTATCATTATTTCATAGTATTTTGTATTATGATTTAGCTTATTGTGATTTTATGTTTCACTTAAAATACTTTAAATATATTTCGGATTTAACAAAAAAAATTGTCATGGTGAAAATAAATTTAACTTCGATTACCAAAAATTAAAATAAGAAAATATCTATTTAGGTTCGCCTACTAAAAAGGTGTAACAAAAATTTAAATTGTGGCGATAATACCTGTTCGATAACATATCGAACGGGTTGAACGGATGTGTAATATTGTTTATTTTCCTAGCTAGATAATTCTATGGAAACTGTTAGTTTCGTATATATGGTATATAAAATACAAGTTCAAATACAAATTACTTATTATTATTGTCATTCATGTTTGTCCAGAAATATTGCAATTTATCACAAAATACTTAAAGACTGAAAAAAATATCAAAAATCAGAAAGATAACACACGCCTATTAAAAAGGTGTATCAAAAATTTAAACTGTGGCGATAATACCTGTTCAATAACATATCGAACGGGTTGAACGGATGTGTAAAATTGTTTAATTTCCTAGCTAGATAATTCTATGGAAACTGTTAGTTTCGTATATGGTCGTGGGAAAAATATTTTATACAAGCTCTTACGGAGGTCCACTTTAATTATTTAGAATTTCAAACAATATTAGTGATATCGCTAGTCTCGAGACGTCTCGATCTCATGTCGTTTCTCGACGATATCACAAGACAAATCTCGACTACAGATTCGAGACCAGGCGAGATCCAAGTTGATTCGAGGCTCTCGACTTGTCGAGATTAGTCGAGAATAGACGAGACGAGATAACTTTTTATTCGTTTTGGAAATTCCGAGACGAGACGAGAGTCGAGCATACTCTCGACTAATCTCGACAAACGGCATTACTACAATAAAAGTATTTAATTTTACGAATTTCGTAAAATTTACCATAATAGAAACACTGTAATGTCAAAAATGATTTTTATTTGTCAACAATAATTGTTTCCTTTTGACGAGCCCGTTGGCTTGTTGATATCGCATATTCAACACTTGTACCACAACGGTAATGTCCGGTAAACGGTAACAGGGTCCGGTGAACCGGTAATCCCGGCCTAATGAGCTCACGAATCAAAAATTATTTTTCAAATAGGATTACAATTTTACACAGCTTAATTGATCGATCGGTTGTGAAAATTGCGCACGAGCATTTTAATATAGTGAGATTTCACCCCAGCGGCCGTGTTATTTAAACCAGATTATTAACCTGTAAATACTACATGCAATTTTACAAATTTGCAATATGGATTCGTAATGCGAATAGTGAATGCGAAACTAATAAAACGGGCCACTGAAATACGGCCGGGAGAAATGGAGATTTATATCAGTTTAAATACAATTTCATTTAAATATATTGCATTTCCAAATCCTCAAATATAAATGAACTAGTCATGAAAATATAATGAGCAATTTAAATAAATGCAATTACATTATTTATTAATGTTACTCCTGCAATATAAATGCAATATTGAGTATTTCAATTATGCATCTATCTAAAGTTTGATTAATAATTGAATACTGCCATGTAAAAAAATCTGCTGAAATAATTGTTCTCTTTATTATCCAATAATTTTTATTTGATAAAACTCGATAAAATTCGAAAAAAGTTGACAAGTCCGCAATTCAGGCCGCGAAGTAAAACATTTATGTTTAATAGATTTCGCGGACTGAATTATAAATGCCAATCTTTGACAGTTGGCAAAAAAATATGAAATGGGTGTTTCTTAATATAATGCATTATAGTTGCACAAAAAATATTGTGTATATCTTGTCTGCGAAATGTGTTCAGTGTTCTCGTGCATTTTTAGCCCCGGTCTTAGCCTCGGCTACAAATTGTCTCGAACGCTAAACAGTCATTTCGCAGCCTAGGTATACAAATAACTATTTCTCTTTAGGTTTTATTTCTACTTATATATTCGTCAAACCAAATTTATGTTGTTGATATTTTTTAGTAGGTATTTGATTTACTTTCGAATTTAAAGTATGAATTTAATTAAATATTTTATGTACTTATCACGAAGTATATAATCAGACACTCTGACTTGATAT
This sequence comes from Agonum fuliginosum, assembly GCA_947534325.1. NCBI lineage: Eukaryota > Metazoa > Arthropoda > Insecta > Coleoptera > Carabidae > Agonum > Agonum fuliginosum. The sequence goes on along the minus strand of OX384034.1, from coordinate 2,042,471 downwards.
GTGTTTCCGTGTAACACAATTTTACTCTGGAACAATCAAATTGGTCGGTGAAGGGGGGCCGCAGTGAAGTTAGTGGCGAGCTGTCAGTTGAAAATTTAAATAGATATTACCTCTATTATCTCTATTATCATGGGTATTTATAAACTGTATTTACGCGTTTTATATTATATTTTATTTTATTTTGACATAGTAATAACATTTATTTTTGCGAGTCTGAAACGTCAAAATAATTTTACAACTATCTAGCCTACAAGTGAATAAAACTTTACTTAAAATTGATTTTAGTGTTAATAATAATAGTTTGAAACCTCAATATTGAATACAGAAACTTCTTATAAAATAGAAGTTTAACTTTCATTCATTTGCTTTTAACTTCAGACTATGTGGCCCCCACACCCCTCCAATTTAGTTGCTCACGGATTAAAAATATGTGACATGGTCAACAATCGAGTGTCATCTCCTGTCTGTATTATACTTCGTGGTACTTAGTATTTCAGTTTACTATTAAAATTTACCTACCACACTTGAAATATCAGACTACCTAACAACAATCTTTACAATTCCATTCCTCAAGTAGTACCACCACAAACACAATAGTTTCCCTTACGAAACTAAATGTAAATACCACTAATGTCTGCCGAGCTTTGATACAAAACATCGCAACAACTCAACTAAACTATCCTGTTCTGTTGTATTTAAGAGTATTCCGTGCGGGAGGAAAAGTTTATTCATTAGTTCGCGGCGGCGCCGCCTCGCCGGTCGGCGGTGGCGCAGCGGTCGACTGCCTCCGGAGGCAGCAGCTTAACTAAGAGGATTAAGTCATGCGTAACAGAAAGAATCACTCTAATTGGAATTAAAAAAAGTTCCTAATAGTATCACCAAGGCGGATTGCTAAAATGCTGCGTTGACTTACTCATTAAAACTGATGAAAGGATACCAGCGTTATTGAAAACTGGAAACATTTATTATTATAAGTTTTTTTTTGCTGGTGACCATTCAACAGGATTTACTCCCAAGTATAGAATGGTAGATGTTTTATAGTGGAATCCAACCACTGATAGATTGATTCGTCTTGGTGCAGTCAGAATTTCAATCTGTGCGACGATTTTTGAAATCCAAAGAAGCAGCGGAGAGATTCTTATGCAACTAGGACTACGTTTAAGACGAGTGGTCAGCTTGAAGCATCTAAGTCAATCAATCAATATATTGTCAGCTCATTTTTACATAGTTTTACATTTAGCATATGAACAACATGTTTATATAAAATGCTTAGGGAATTTACTTCCCTCTTCAGCATCGGTACATAAGGTTTGTTTATTAAAAAAATAAATAATAATATAAATACATTCGAGTTTCCGTTAAAAAATTAAAATAAGGATAAAAGAACATGGAACACATTAAAATAGTAATTATGATGGACAGAATAAGCGAACATACTAGCATAAAAAATAATTTAGATAAGTAATTTGAAAAAATTATGCGATTTATGGCAAGATGTTTTAAAACGACAATCACACACTGCCAACTGAGACCGAGCAGTTGTTCCAAGGCTAATGGACAGAAGGAATTTTTAATGCAAATGTCAAATGCATCTCACTGAACCTTTTAGAAAATACGATATTTTATAAAATAGGTATGTCGGTCAAAAACTATAATACATAATGCGTGCGTTAGGTTATTAAAGCACTCCGCTTCGCGTCGTACTCGCGTTGTAAAATGAAACCTACCCCATTTATAATGTAAATAGTTATTTACTTTATTTACATATACGCGAAGCGAAGTGCTTTAATAAAACCGAGCAATGTACAAATACCTAACGCACACATTATGTATTATATTTTTTGACCGACATACCATTTAAAATTTCGTATTTTCTAAGAGGAAATCATTCTGTCAAGTAGCTTTGAAACAACTGCTAAGAGATGCCGACAATAAATGTCACATTAAAATTACTTAATCTGTTTTATTTATTTCAGACTCTATTGAACAAGAAATTGTGTAAAGTAGAGTTTTTGTAAGCTCTCTTTTTTATTACAAAGTAATTTTTTTTAATGGCCTATTAAAGCAATAAAATCATGGCATGTGTAAAATAAAACTACCATAGACGTCAACGATGTGTGATTGTTATGTTTACACTTCAGGAGAAATAACAATTTCAAAACTCCCACTTATAATATCACATGTGCATTAATTCTTTCCGGAAAATTTTTGAGTACTTTCCAACAACGTCTTAATTAGCTCGAGTGGTATACGACATATAAATACGTTGTTGGAATGCACGATAAAAAATTTCCTGGACATGAATTAATGCACGAGTGCATTATACGGTAAGAAAATCGCAATTGCACCGCCGCTCTATTTTCGAATTCATTTTAAAATAGAAACTTTATATATTTACTAAATTTGTTTTTAACATTAATGAATATGTTTTATTTACCTAATTAATTGCTTATTTACACTAAAAATGACAATTTAACCAATTTTTAATTTAATGTCAAACTGACATATGACAGTAAAGTTTCCGCTTTTAAATTTCAGTTTAGTTCCTCAAGCTACTGGTAAAAAAATTCCGCTAAATTTTTACATATCCATGATTGTAATAAATTCTTTCATTGTCTGTTATTTGTGTCAAAATAAATTGCGTACTCCTGAAATAATACAAACTTCAGTTATTTAAGTCTTGGAATTTTATATCTACTACAATAATAATTACATCTGCATTTTCTACAATGCTGTACCTATACAAGTTCAGAAACGACATTTATATTTTGTATAACATAAACAGTATGCAACATGCTATTACTGATATTTAATCTTATTCTTGTTAACTGTAAAACAAGCTCTCATCTTCTGTTCAGTTCTTCGTTGATTACATCCTCCATTAGTACATCTCCAAGGTAACAGACATGATTAATTGTTTGATAGCGTTTTGTCTCGCAAATTCCCGTGCAACATGCAACATGATGCAGTCGCAACGCAGAAGATGCATAACTGATTCTATTAAATTATAGTATGTCTTCTTAAAGTGACGTATGAGATGCGATAAGCATCGTGAGGTGTGCGGAATACGGGTGCGGGTTTAAGATGGTGGCAGCCATTTTGTTGTTACATATAGGATATTTGGTGTAAAGAAGAAGAAAGTTATTGTGAAAACTATACTTCTTAACTGCTATTTAACTATTTTTTTTAAATTTAAAAGGACATAATCTCTTAAAAGCATAGTTTTTTTCACAAAATATTATTTATATTTTACTTTAATAAAAATGTTGTTGTTAAAGTATGTTTTTACTATGTTTTACTATGTGAAAATCCAATATGGCGTCCATTATTTAACGTTTTTTATAATCGGAATTTTCAATTTCTTTTAACTTTCAAAACTGTTCGGATTTTTAAATTTTTCTTAATGGAATTTAAAAACAGCATTAAAAACTGCACAACGCAGATCGCAGCTGGAAAATAGTACCTATATTTTTAGTTTTATAAACGTCATTTTAGTCATGAGTACCTAGAGAGTTTATAAACGAGTCACATACTAAGTATGCTTTTTTACGACCACGAATTAAACAACAGAAATATGTAAAATTTCATTTAATAGTATATTACATTACAAGTCATGAAAATGTTTCATTGCAGACGAGGAGGCTTGTTTGAAGAATGCGAGGATGCGCAGCGTCCGAGCATTTCTTCAAAGCCTCCGAGTCAAGCAGACATTTTTATGACTCGTGATGTATTCTATTTTTTTAAATCGGCAATTATAAAGCTTAAAATTATAGAAAAATTAGGTTTGCATAAATCATCAGAGCTGTGACAAATTTTAGAAAACGTTGTCATGACAAGTGTTTGTTCCTACAGACAGTGGAAAGTAAAAAGGACTTTTTTACGTATTTATTTTCATGCCTAGTCATTTTTACTTATTTATTTTCATGCCTAGGTATGGAAATCTTACTTTCAAGACTCAAATTAGTCAGGAAATGAAGATTTTCATGCCGATTTTGAAAAAAATTTATTGAAACATTTAAGTTAAATCATAACGATATTATACATAGCTACAAAATATTACTTAGGGAAGTGTATTTAACTGTTATATTGAAAAAAATTGACAATGATTGAAAGAAAGCATTAATTTCACTCAGTTTTTCACAAAAATTAAATGTCTAATATAGGAGCCAACTTCACCCCGTGCTTAATATGTTAGTTGCTATGTTCAGCCCGTGACTAAAAACGGCCTAAATCCACGGCTTGTCGAGGTGTGTTTAAAATGTTATTTAGTGTCATGGAAACCAGTGCGTTAAATGATGTTTTAATACCAGGAGTAGAAAAAAGATATATAAAATCTTCTACATTCGTAATAAAAATCCGTCTTTGCTAGATGAAAACTAATTTCATTTTTTAGTTCAAGTTAGTAACAATCTAACAATTCACACATCTAGTCACCCGTGGCACAAAAGACAAAAATAAATACTTTGTCGTTTGGTTCGTTCGATGTGCATTTGTCGCTGGCCGGTCGCCGTGTTGTATAAAACAACGCGATGTTTAATTTATTAGTTTCAAGAGACAAGGCACACTCGATCAATCACTAGGTGTTACAATGCTTCACGGATTAAAACTTGGTTGAATTGTTGCAGCGAGAACACCGCCATGTTCGTTGTGTACCGGCGAGAATGTGTTTTATTTGCACGAAGTTTTTATTCAGGTCATCTGCATGTCTATGAAGTTCTGCATACGGTTATCGAAGCTATGCTAGAAAAATCGACGAATCAAATATTTGATTTACGAAGTGATGGTTGGAATTGTATAGCCTGTATCACACAGACATTTTTTTATCGTTTTGTTCGTTACATTTTAGCGATAATTGATGTATATTTTGCTAAATTGTTTAACTTACAATATTTTAAAAGCTTATATGGATAGTTTTTTTTTATAAAACTGTCACTGTTTTAAATCTTTAACTTTATCACTAATAATTTTGGCATTTTTATTTTGAATATATTATGGCTATTATTATAACAAGAATATTATGCGATTTATAATACCGAGGATGTTGCTAAGCGACGAGGTGAAACTGAGTCTCTTTGAACATCTAAGAAGGCTTAAATCGCATATATTCAAAGTTTAATCGTATCATCAACGACAGCGATGTTAAAACAAATCATCAATTTTATCTGTCAATTAGTTGACAGTTTGCAAATTAGAGAGGTTTTGATATTATTATGGTAGAAAATGTAACTACTATCTGTCATTATTCGGAGCCGTGGCCGAGCGCGCTTAGTACATCTCCTAGCTTGCTATGACGTCACGCGAACCACGCATCAGTGGTTCGAGTCCCAGCGCTGCCGATCGACAATGTGTGATTTGTCGTTAAATATAAAGAATACGGCTACATGTATTCATCACACTCGGATGCCACAAAGCCAGCCACTTGTGCATCTTAAATATGTAGCAAATGGCTACGAAATCCCGTACCGGCAGTACGGCAGTGTTAAAGCTGCGGCTCGGTGATACCGGTGCATTAAGGGGAGGCCAGGGCCCGATTTGGGCTGTAGAGCCATTGGAATGAATGAATGAATCTATCATTATTAAATTAATCGTGCTTATTTCATTAAATGTTTAATTTCTAACTTTAATAAATGTGTATTATTTTCCTTATGAATTGCTTATTCACATTCAAAATGACAATTTCACCAGTTTTAAATTTCAATGTCAAACTGACATGTAAGTAACAGAAAAGTATCCACTTATTAATTTCAGTTAGATTACTCGAACTTCCATCGTCTGGTATTTGTGTCATGCGATTTTCTAATGAATATTTTGTTTTACTGCATTTTGAGAAAAATACAATTTAAAATATTCGCCATGATATTTATTCCCACGGTCCATATTGTAATAATAATAATAGACAGACAAACAACAATAATTTAAAATTTATGTGAACATTTGCATATGAACTTGTTATTATATTTTCAGACCTTGTTAATATGGTTAAGCAAAATAAAATAAAAACAGTTTACTGTTACAAAATGACAAAATAAATCATTAATACAAGCTAATTATTATTTCAACATAATATAAATAACAATTTACAAACAATTAAAATGAGTTTCATAAATATTTATAAACAGTTTCAGTGGGTTATTTGATATTTCACAAACAGACAACACGTACACAAACGAGCTAATTTTATCATTTCCCGAAAACAATAAAATTCCAAAAACACGAAAACGAAAGTATGCAGTGGCATTGTCGTATTTGAAACATATGGGCGCAGATGGTGTTTATTTTACAAGTTAATAGTTATTCAAACAGGCTGTCATCCCGAGAAGAGAAGTGTAAATAAACATTGCAGCCATATTCCAAGTTTGATTATGTATTGGACATTTCAATAGATTTGTTACGTAGTACGTCTGTTTTAATATATGATAAACAAATTACTTCTATTTTAATTCTCTACTATATTTTGGGATCCAAAAAATGTGTAAGACAGGTAGAGTAAAATTCAAATAGCTAGAACCCTGCGCGAAGTACGAATTCTCGTCTTAGAGAGAGAAACATAGATGATAAACAAGAGGAAACTACGCTACTCTGTCTGTTCTACTAAACATCAGCTTCAATATCTGTTATTCTCATGTTGACATTCGTAGTGTTTTGCTTCGTGTAACGCTGTGAATTTTGTAATTGATTGTGATTTAGTTATATTTTAGTTTTCTTTGAAAATTAAGTGAAGTGCAGCGCAGCATATACTCGTTAGCTCCGCTTTTGTAAAACGGACAGTAAATGACAAGCTCTGCCTTCTCACGCAGCCCAGGGTCCTAGCTATTTGAATTTTACTCTATCCGTGCTTTTTTATATACCATCTTCTACTTAAGTTGGGAAACTTAAAAGAGAAGATAAAATTTGTATTAAAGATAGGTCAGTATTGTAATAAAAATAGTTTTTTTCTTGTTTCATGTGAATTATAAAAGAGTAATTGGCAAAAATGACAAATAATCAAAATCTAGTAATTTCGTTCTAGAATAAATTAATCTCAGAAAATATTTATCTTGTTTTGTTCTTGAGTTATCTCGTTATTTTTATATTTTCTGACATTCGCAACTTTGAGACTTCATATTATTTTAAAAGCGCCGTATTGAATTGCAGCCAGTGTTGTTCATCTAGGCATAAAGTGTTATTTTCTACGTTTACTCGTAAAGTTTGCGTAAACTATGTAAAATGTAGACATTGTAGAGTTTGCGTAAAGTATGTAAATAATTCAGTTGTGAAAAAATCTAACCTATAATTGTATTCGTTTTCGGTGTGATTTGTGCTTTATCTACACATTGTGTACACTGCTTATATTGTTTACACTTATAATTCCACTCCTGTATAATGTAAACCATAAACAAAACACAATTTTATCGCTTTGACAGCGGATAAAAAGGAATGTAACTTTTTGCAAGTGATAAAACTTTGTTTACCTTTTTCTTAGCAATCAAACAAAACACTCAAAAGGTCATTTGCTTTATATTTCTAATATTTTTCAGTGAAATGATTAGATTTTGGGAATATTTGTGAAGAAGACCCAAAGGAGTCGTTAACTTATCTCGTTGAATTACACTCGAGCATTTTATCTCCTCCGAATTAATTTCTGTTTGACATCTCAACCTTGTCACCTGACAGCAATTTGACTCCACCTACGGTGTCGTGATTTTATTAAACGATTTTTCTTTTCATATAGCTAGGCGACAAGGTTTCAATACAAACAGAAATTTATACGGCGAAATAAAAAGCTCTTGTGTAATTATAGTTGTTGATACTGCATGCGTACATTACGTGTTTGTCTACGCGTAAAATTACACGTCGTCTACGTTGCGCAGACTACGTGAAACTTGAACAACCCTTATTGTAGCTTACGACTTTAGATTATTACGGATTTATTTGATTACTTGCCCTAGAACCCAGTACCAAATTTTTGGCATTTTCAATCTTTAATTTTTTAAACTGAAATTTCAGTATACCGTTAATTTGTTTAAATTAGATATTAAACTGAACTACAACTAATATAATTAAGAACTATTTAAGTGTAAACTAAAATAATTATGATACGTAGCAAACTGCCTTTATATTATTTTTAGTATAGGTAAGTACTAGCTATTATTATTGATACCCAATTAATTTTTAAATTATAAAAAATAAACAGTTTCTTTATATGATAAGATTTAATGTTATCCAAGAAGTACTAATAACAAAAAAAATTATAATTAACATGTAACATAATTACGTAATAAGGTAGTATAAATAATAATTTATTATAGTTGCAATTGTAATATAACTGTAAAATAAATAATTTTCAGGCTGATGGTGGTTGCCGTTTTGACCCGAAACGTCCCAAAATTTAATAACTTTGTAACAAGTTTATTTTGATTTTGATTCTACTGCCACCTTAATTGTAATATAATTAGTTTCTTTATATTTTTAATCTTTAGTACTTACGGTTAAAATATTTCCTTGTATAGTTTATTTATTTTATCTTGAACGAAGCTGACAATCGAAAAACATAATTCCCTAAATACCAGATCAGCAAATCACTTGAGCTTTTAACGCATTCCCTCGTGTTTCTGTCATATTTAGGACAAACTCAGCGCAAAAAAGCATCCAGTGCCGTTTAGACCACATCCACAAATCCTCACAATAAATAAATAATGTTTTATACTCGGCTGGAACGCGAACCTCCTCTGCTGCTCTATAACCGAAACTACATCATATAAAACAAGCCATAACTTACATCAAAACCATGTGCAGAGGCACGATACAATAAATATATAGTAAAAATGTAGTTGCCCGTCTTTCACCGCCCTGCGGCTGCGATCAAGTTCAGTGCAGGCGACGGTGGCGCGCCGTGCGTCGTGCGGCGAATGCACAACACTAAAAGCGTCCACAATAGGTAGTTTATGTCGCATTGAACGATGAGGATCGCCGATCCAGAGATTGCCAAAGATTCTGTTAAGCGGTCTGTCTACGTTTTTTCCGAATTTCTAGAATACACTCGATTTTTTTTCTATTTCACCCTTTCCCCACTACTACGACTGTCTAAGTTCTAAGACCAGCCCGAAACTCGTACTTTACCACGTCCTAGCAATGCAATGTCATTTAAAAGTTGAAAAATACTGTCAAAGTATTTTCATTGCGAGTAAACTGTTTGTTTATTATTAACTTCAAGGTAATATTTTTATAAATATTTAATAGATAAAGAAAGAATCTTCACGCCTTTTTAAAATGTTAAAAATAAATTTCTATCAGGCGATATAACCGTGTAAAGTTTCCATAAATTGGAAATTTTTATGAATTTTTCGGAATATTTTTGTTAAAATTTTAAAAAGGCACAACTGTCAATTGATCCTTTTAGTATAATAATTGTTGTAATACAATTTACTGGCCATAGTACGTTTTGTGCTGGATTTTAGGAGGTAGACGGGTGCCTTAGGCAGAGAATCAGTAAATCGAATTTTGGAATCCGGAAATATTTATTTATTTTTTAAAATGTTTCATATTGACAGAATTACTTAATAATAAAAGATTACTGCACGAATTAAAAAAAAACAATGTTAAAGAATTGTGTACTGCGTGTACATATGTGTATAAGAGGCAATTGTAGCCGAGCGCTAATTGTCTTTGCATACGATATTTTTTGTCTAACCTTCACAAAAAGAACCTTTTTGAGCCGGTTTTGCGTGTGCAGACTCATTCTATTTTTTAACTACGATTTGCGTGCGCAAAGTTAAATTTTACGCACGCGTATAGTCGCACACTTTGCGAACGCATTCTCGCAGTTTATGAGAGAGTTTACTATAATTATCATTTCGACATTTTAGACAGGTTAAAATCCCCACAGTCAAAAACCCAACACTACATTTTACAAAAATAAAATTTTCAGTAACTTTTAACCTGGAAAATTAAAATAACACAGGAACCTTAAATAGATTTTAAAACATTGGGCCGGATTCAGAACTCTTCTCTAAGTTAATGAAGCTTCTCTAAAAATACCAAACCAAGACACAGGCATGATTCATTCCGTAAGTAAACAAGATATAAAAGATGTTTCCATGGTAATTAGAGAAGCTTCATTAACAAAAAAAGAGTGCTGAATAGCTGAATTGTGTTTAACTCAAAATTTGAAGCTGTCACCAAATTACCATCCATATTACCATAAAAGCCACAACTAATCGACACCACTATCCGAACAATATCTGCATGATTTGGGAACCTCTGCCTTCCCACGCCTGCTGCCATTTCTTCCCGAGCGTTAAACAATAATATATGACGACTCTGAGCTTCAGCCGCAGCATCTAGCAGGCGTCGACTGCTGAACAACCGAACGACTGAACGGCTGAACGATCGATGTATTGCCACATTCAAATACGACATCTATTTCAGCGCTAAAGACGGAAGTGTGTTGTAGTTTTATTTGCTGCTCCGCTTCGGTTTGGTTCGTGGAGTCGAGTGAATTTAGATGGATGGTTAATTGCTGCTGGAATTGATGCTGAAGGAATTTTAAATGAGGGTGCTGTGCGTATTATGGGGTGTATTTCTTTCTGAAGTATTTATTGCTTGTTTGCTATTCCATTACTTTGGGAGTTAAACTATTGGTTTGGCAGCTCAGTTGCTGTTTTACTAGTTACGAATTTTGTGGAATGCAATTGCCGACCAATTGCATTACATATTCTGTTAACAGACGTACATACTTACATGTAGATAGGTACCTCAAAACAAATTAATTATTTTTATTTATTAATTTATTTTTATTTTAAATATAGTTAAGACACTTTAGTCCACTAAATTTAGGATTCTTCTGTCCGGAAAGTTTTGTATGAGTTTTGTTTCTTTCTTCTTACATGTTTCTTAGGGCGCTGAACACGATTTTCAGGTTTGCAACCTCGTAGGTTTCCTGCTTGAAAAGTAATATGCGAAAAAAATTAATTTGTGAAACGCACCTAAATGTCGCCATGATTCACTTTGTGACACGCAACTTGCGAATTTAAAAAAAATATTTTTGTTGCATGATCAGTCTTATAGTATATACCCTTTATTTTTTTCCCGAAGTACAGAGACAGCCTGTATACTTTTACAGTGACAATGGCAGTTATATAAATGGTAATATTAATGACACTAACCAAAACGTAACACACATAAATTTCCCTAAATCAAAAATCAACTTGGTGTATATTAGTGTAGACGCCAAATAGATAAAATAGTATAAAGAACTTATTTTATAAGACTTTCGCACTTGTCCTTTAGTAAACTCGCCCTCAGGCTCGTTTGATTAAATTTGGACGTGTGCGATAAAATCATGTCTTATAAAACTTGTTTCTTAATACGATGGTTGTACGGACAAGGCACTAGTCATTTTCTATTGGTAGTGCAAATTGTGTTTGAGCTTGTTTTTCAGCTTACTTAACTCTCAGAATTTAATATTTTTCTGTCAATATTTAGTTACATATTGTTTTCTAATGTTGCTCTTTGGTTACTATCGTTATAAATTATTTAAGTGATTGATGTTGTCAAAAATGACGGAATAATATTTTACCTTTGGAACTAAATAATTGCGCTCTGGTAATCATAATTAATTATTTAGAACTGTGTAGATATATTTTCTATCAATATTTTTATGTTTAAACCGTCTTAGGAATAAATTTTTAATTTTTTATGTCATCTCGACAGATCTGTATTTTGTATACATCAGAAATACAGATACAACTGAAAACAAAATCTAAACCATTTTTGCTGGAATAAGTTTAATAGCTTGGATAAGTTGCCAATGCCTTTAAGATGTTTGACATACGTCAATGCAGCTGATCGTTTTCACAACTATGACAATGTTAAAAACAGTAAAGTATCGTTCACATAAGACTTATTGTAACGGTAGTGCAGCGGTCTTGCAGTTGCACAGTCTTATGTAAACGATACTTAACGCAAAGAAATGGAAGCGTTCACAATGACTTAACGCGTTGGTAGCGTCGGTGCAATGCGTTGCTATAGATTGTAAACTCCAAACATTTACAACGCACAAGCACCGCACCAACAAGCAACAGCCAATCAAAATTTAATGTGGAATTTAAAAGGTGGCGAAAAAATTTGAATTATGACAAATTGTCATTGGAATTGTCATTGACTTCGAATTTACCAATTTTATAGATAAATATTAGTGTAGACAGTAAATTTGCTGAATTGTTGGTACAATATCCAGCAATTTGGAACAAAAAATGCTCATTGTACTGAGAAAATATAAAAAACAAAAGTAAAATTCTTGCATTCAAGTTTAAATTTACAGGTAATAATTATTTCTTGTTCTAACATTTTTATTAAATTAAATCTTAAAATATTTTTAGGACAGCAATTTCAATTTATATGCAACACAACAGAATACTGTATTACCTACAACAACGTCACTAAGTTTTTATGTGAACGCTGTCCTTACTTATGCAATACCAATGCAACACCGCTCTAACAAGGCAACGGCATTAAGCTCTATGTGAACGCAGCTTTAGTCTATTTAGGTACTCTATATTTAGGTAAACAACACTCGAATTACTTCATCAGAAATTTTGATTTTGTAGCGTTTCTCAAAAAGTTGTACACATTTTAAAATCACATTTTACGCAGAATATTTAGTAGTATTTTCTGGATATATTTTTACCTCTCGCCTCATATTCTATAAGAGAGGTATTGTAATGGGTCAAAATTTTCGAGTACGAGTTTTTAGTAGATAAGCACGTTTCAGGGTCTCTAGAATACGAATTTAATATTTTCCCGATGATGTCTGTGTGTGTGTGTGTGCGTATGGATGTATGGACGTATGAATTATGTGACGATTTTTCGTCCACGATAACTTAAAAAGTATCAAGCCTTTAATAACCAAATTTCATATTTAAGGTTTTAATAAGGATCTTAACACCGGATAAGATTTTGGTAGAAATCCGCAAACCGGAAGTAGTCCTTTTTGGAACTTGATATAGTTTTTCTTAAATAAATTGGTACATTATTTATTTATGACAATTTTTGCAATTAAAAATAAAAGATAATATAATTATCTATGGGCACAGTTAATTTTAAATACAATTTGCTGAATCTGGTAGTATTTAGCAATAAAATAAAGTGCAACTAAGTACCAATATCTTGTTGTCCATGATATGAAATTTGTTTTTACTCAAAATTTGAATTATAATGACAGTGACATTACAGTTGACATCTTTTGCTTGCATCTTGGTTTACATTATCGTTTACATATTACATGAACATGAAACTATTAAAATGTAAGTAAAACTATTTATTAGATTAGTAGAATAAGCAGAATTAGGCGAGAGGTCGTGTACTGGCAACAGCAGATTTTTATATATTGAAATAACTTTGTAAGTGAGAAAATGGCAATTGTTTCAGTGAATAGAAATGACATTCTTTTCAAAACTATAGACAATTTTCAAAATTTGTTTTTACCAAACCATGTATGCAGAAATGTTTTATTGTATAGCATAAGAGCATAAAAAAACAAGTGTCTCGTTTAGCCAGAAACTTGCATCGCAATTTAGGTTTAATTTTTCCTTTTTGACTAAATTTTTTTTTATTAATATTTTTTCACTGCCTAATAACAATAAAGTAAATATAAGATAAAATAAGATTATGTTCAAATACTTGTTTACCAGTTTACGCTTTGTTACTTTATAAACAAATGAAAAAAACTTACTTTTTTTCAATGAAACAATATTTCATTTATTTATCAATCATAATTACTCCAATCCAATGTGTTATAATTATGATTGTTTTATCGATATTTGTAGAATTTCTTAATAAACACAATTTAAAAAAATTATTATTATGTAATTTCTATCTGCCGTTATTTTAATTTCAATACTTGAGTTTTTTTATCGTTGGAAAGAGAAAAAATATCTATTAGACGATAGCCAACTATGAGGTCCATATGAAAATTTTAATTTGGTTTTTTGTATTTCTCAAAATCTGTAGGAGATAAATAAAAATTGAGGACTGCTGTGAATTTCTCGATAAAAAGTGCATCTAGAACGTGCTAATTAAAAAATTTGTACTAATTCAAACAAAAAAGTTACTTACAGGTGAAAAACGAAATTGCCAAAATTTACATTTTCGCGAATACCTAGTCACCTATGCATTTTTTTGGGAAAACGAAAACATTTCTAAATTGGCCTCCTAATGGGGCAACTTTTGTCTAATCTACGGTCCTCGAGGTCCCCATGTCGAACAACTTAACTGGGACACTCTGTATATCTACAGGTTGGTGGAGGTGAAATGCGAACATAGGGAAATATATGACAATGGAGTTATCATGCCAGGCATCTTGATATACGTGGAATAAGTACTGTCAATGTCAAAGTAGCTGTCATATTATTGAAATTTTTATTTTCATTAAAATATTTTCTTTGCATAATAATGTATGTGTACGAACAGAACGAGAAAGTTTACATGCACTTTTAGATTTTATTATTATTTTTGTTATTGATTACTCTTTTTGCCACACAAATTCACATTACTTCGTTTTGTGACACTACTACAAAATATATCAAGATATCTGGCATGAAAGTTCGATTGTCATGTATGTTCCCTATGTTCGCATTTCACCTCCACCAACCTGTATACTGATGACGCACAGTACGTGAGGCTGCTACACACAAGTCAGGTCAAAAGCTTAACGTTATAATCGTCGTCAAATGGTTCCAAGACAGTCCAATTCAGATTCACAGCAAATGTAGTTCTATTATATTTGAAATACGTTAAATACAATTTTTGCTGTGCGTCATTATCAGTTTTGCAGTTTCGATAATAATTCATATGATATTCTGTTTTTTTCTGTCTTATCTAAAATTAAAAACGAAAATAAAAAATCATCGTTACGAAAATAAAATTTCAAAAGTGAATACAACATATATATTTTCTATATAAATTGATACGAAACAGCGGACGTTGTTATTTTTAATGTTTAAAAGTATAATTATTTATGATAAATCCAGACAAATCGTTATACTTAATGTGACATAGTCATGCAGAAATTTCAATTGTTACAAAAATACATGCCAATCAGTAGTATGTTTACACGTGGTCAAAAGATATTAGAGACACGAACCGAACCGGAACAGTTACGAAAACCGGAACGAACCGCAGATATTTTTGTGAATTAGGTTTGAATTTCTCGAAACCTGTAGGAGATAAAAATATTTTGAGGATTGCTGTGAATTCCTCATTAAAAAGTGCCTTAGAAATTTATATTAATTCAAATTAAAAAGTTATAGGTGAAAACGACATTGGAAAAATTTACTCTTTCGCGATTTTTTTGAGACAACAAAAACATTTCTAAGTTGGCCTCCTAATGGGGCAACTTTTGTCTAATCTAACCGACTTCTTATCTCTTACGGTTCTCGAGGTCCCCATGTCGAACAACTTAATTGGGACACGCTGTATATCTATACTGGTGACGCACAGTACGTCAGGCTGCTACACACAAGTCAGGTCAAAAGCTTAATCATGCAACTTGTCATTTTTACCTCTCGCCTCATATTCTATAAGAGAGGTATTGTAATGGGTCAAAATTTTCGAGTATGAGTTTTTGGTGGATAAGCACGTTTCAGGGTCTCTACAATACGAATTTACTATTTTCATGATGATGTCTGTGTGTGTGTATGTGTGTGTGTGTGTGCGTGTGTTTGTGTGTGTGTTTGTATGAATGTATGGACTGGCGATTTTTCGTCCACGATAACTGAAAAAGTATCAAACCTTTAAAAACCAAATTTCATATTTAAGGTTTTAATAAGAATCTTAACACCGGATAACATTTTGGTAGAAATCCGCAAACCGGAAGTAGTACTTTTTGAAGCTTGATAAAGTTTTCCTTAAATATATTGTTACATTATTTATTTATGACAATTTTTGCAATTAAAAATAAATGAAAATATAATTATCTATGGGTACAGTTAATTATAAATACAATTTGCTGAATCTGGTAGTATTTAACAATAAAATAAAGTACAATTAATATTGTATCTTGTTGTCCATGATTTGAAATTTGTTTCTACATAAAATTTGAATGATTATGACAGTGACAGTACAGTTGACATCTTTTGCTTGCATCTTGGTTTACATTATCGTTTACATCTTACATGAACATGAAACTATTAAAATGTAAGTAAAACTATTTATTAGATTAATCTCGAGATTAATAGAATAAGCAGAATTAGGCGAGAGGTCGTGTACTGGCCACAGCAGATTTTTAACTATGTTTCTATTTTATTTATGTATACACTTCATTTATAATTATTTCAGATTCCATACAAATTTCAATTCTATTATTTTTCTTAACTTGCGTTAAAGTGTAAAATTTTCCTGGCCATGCAAACATAGGTCCTAAATCACCACCACTACCTTCTGTATAATTTTCAATGTGGAAAAATCCCTAACAAGAGTATTATATTATTTCTTACGATATTTTATTAAGATTTCCTTAACAATTTTTACCTGCTTAACTGGGTATACTTTTTCAATATTTGCAGCTTCGAATAACCCATTTATAAAATTCACCTACTTTTTAACGCTTTATCCGAATCTGCAATAAAAAATAGAGGTTCCCATTTAAAATTTTAAAGTTGACCCCCGTTCCCGCTCCCCAGAGGGTCTGGGGGGGAAATTTGTTATAACATCGGACGTCCCCCTCCAAACCATCAAACTTTTCCTAGGAAACTTTTTTGTCAGATGAACTCCTATCGAGAAATTCCCCTGTTAAGATTAAAATGGGACACTGTATGTTTATTTTTTTTTAGGTAAGTCAAATTGGATTCTATCTTCTACTAGTGGTGGAAAAAAAGTAAGTAGACGTTTAGAGTACTGCTTTTTAAACTTGACTATATCAAATTATTGAAGCTGCCAGCTTAAGTAAGAAAATAATTTAAGTTAGATTCAGACTTACCCAATTATGAGTACTAAATAAACCAACCAGCGCTTCCACAAAATTCCAATTTCAATTATAAGTGCGAACGTTGAGAAACTGGTTGGTTAAATTAGCCAGTTATACTTATAATTGGACAGGTCTGAATCTAGCTTTAAACATTATTAAAAATTATAAGTCCATTAAAGTAGACATAAAGGTAAAGGCAGCAATACCTACAATACTCAACAAGATCCTTCTCAGAATTTTGTTCATATCATTTAAAACACAATCAAGAAATTTGCTCCCCGTTTTTGCATCCTGGTTCTTACCGCGATTTATAAATTTCCGGGGACCCCCCTGTTTGTCAGTCTAACGGAATATTTTGCCGGACTTTTTGCCGCTCAGGAACAAAACACTATTCCTGCTTCTTCCTGCTGCTGGTAATTGCTTTTGAAACTGTAACAAGAGAGAAGACGAACCAGAGCAACTGACTTGCAACTTGTACAAAAGTTCGCGACTACGCGGCTGCAACGTAGATTTAATACGGGAGGGGGGAGGGGTACACAGTGTCGTTTAAGGCAATTAGACAACAATTAAAAGTATGTTAACATCGTCAATTAGTGGAACTCAATGAATGAATTTCTTAACCACTGCAAATAGATGATGTCAAAGATGAAATTCTAAATGAGGTTTTGTGGGAAGTAATTCAGACATTTAATCTGTTAATTATTGTCAAGTAGATATTGTTGTAATTGTTTAACTGATCTGCTTGACTAATGTCAAAAATAAATATGGCATAGTTCTGGGATACCGTATCCAGATTTTTACGTTGGAGGCTGCATAATTCAATAACTGAGCCCGATATTGAACTCCGGTTTACGGCAGTGTTTCTCGTTTTTCAATTAACTTATAACTACATTTATAGAATTGTGAAAATGTTACAAATTTAAGGGTTCACAAAAATTAACTACCTTTGATATTTCGAAACCGGTAAGAAATATTTATAAACTTGGTCTTAATGGCAGTCTTGGTGTCAAATTTCATATATGCATGTAAATTTTCAGCCATACTTCTTGCTGGTATAATTTTTACGTGAAATTTTTAAAATCAATTTTTTCTAAGAAGTGTCCATTGCTAAAAAGTCGATTTTGTAATTCGCTTATATAAAAATATGCCTGTTGGAAAATTTTTATAATACCTTATGTAATTTAACGCAAGGAATTCTGTAGTTACAAAATCCATGTTTTTTATCGCTATCGAGACTACTAGATTAATTATAATTTTTTAGGAACCAAAAAATAAATAATAATTATTTTTAAATTCTGAAATGTAAAATAGTTGCAAGTGAACTGCACCCAATGTTCTTTTAGAAACTATTTTTAATATTTTAAAAAATTGTGGCGGTTTTAATGGTTTATTGGTTTTTAAATTTTTCATCGACTTTGAAATTTTATAGGTATATTACATTTTAACACTTTTGGAATTTTTTACAATGATTTATTACCTATCTTACGAATATTGCCTGAAAACGACTCAAACCTAAGGACCAAAACTTTACATTACTGTATTCATCAACAAACTGTTATTACAACTTTAAACGCAACGCAAATAGTTATTTGTTTAACTAGGCAAAAAAATATTAGATTTGCTGCCGCGGCTATCTGTATTTTTGCCATATTAAACACATTATTATTATTAATTAATATTAATATAGTGATTATTTTAAATATGATAGGTATCGCAATCAAACTATGTTGCTATGCGTATGTTGACAGTTGCTATGAAAAAACAAATTTGTTGATTCACCATAGTAACGATTACTTTTGCTGCCTAGGCTTTTTTTTACTATTTTTGTTGCCTAGGCAGCAAAAGTGACACTTTGCTGGCTGTCAACTGTCAAAAAACAGCACTTTTAATGTCAATCGCCGAAAAAATAAATTTAGCGATTAACTAATCAAATAATGTACCATATTCTCTTAAATATCTGATCTCAATAATAATCTATGAAAATCTCCATGGTAGCAGGAACAAACACTCAAACAAATTCACTTATTTCTCACACATTCTCTTCACAATCGTTTGAAGCCATAAACCTTTGGAGACATCCAGACATGCTTCGCTAGACAAAACATATTTACCGTTTAGCGCTTACCGGTACCGGTACCGGTACGAGTTACCGCTTCTGATGCTGCTGACGACGCTATACACTGCACAGCTCAAATCGTCCGACATGAACGCTGAACACGCGTCATAGAATCACATATACTTGGGATTTTATAACGGCGATGGGGATTTTATGAGTTGTGTTATGAAACGGGGATGACGCAGAGGAAGATCAGTTTTGTTTTAAGGGAGGAGCGAGTAGAGGTAAATTCAGTTCAGTAGAACCCTGCGCGAAGTACGAATTTTCGTCTTAGAAAGAGAGGTATAGATGATAAACAAGACGCTATTAACTGTCTGTTCTACAGAACATCAGCTGCAATATCTGTTATTCTCATGTTGATGTTCGTAGTGTTTTGCTTCGTGTAACGCTGTGTATTTTGTAATTAATTGTGATTGAGTTATATTTTAGTTTTCTTTGAAAATTAAGTGAAGTGCAGCATAGCTCCATTTTTGTAAAACGGACACTACATGACAAGCTCCGCCTTCTCGCGCAGCTCAGGGTACTAGATATCTGAATTTGACTCTAGTTCAAATAAAAGCTGTACAGTGGCGCGCGAAAACCCTCTTTTTACAAATATTGTAGTTTTATATGGGTGCCAAAATTATTTTCCCCCTCAAACATAAATTATTTTTAATTTTATGTTTAACAAAACAATAAACGCTATAGAATAGCGTGCGGAATCAATGTTTTTGACTGTTTTCTACCATGGGTAGAGGATCACCTTCAGGTCTTTCTCATGTTATGGAGGAATGGATTGGCAAAAGTTTTTTTTTCATTAAATTTCGATTTATAGTATTGTTAAGTATGTAAATATAGTAGATTATATCTTCCTGCTGGACAGTTTATTTACGCTATTTTTTTATTAAAATCAAGTCTTATTCGTCATTTGAATTTAAATTATGATCACTTATGGGATATTAGATAATAAAAAGGATTTCATTTAACAGAAGTACCTATTACTAAAATATTAGTCCTAAATTATTTATCAAGAGACAGTACCTACTGCGGTAATTAAATAACTTCAATACACTGCAATTATTAAAAATCAGTACAATAGGATTGTAGTTATTTACATTATAAGTGCGGTAGGGTTAATTTTACAACGCGAGGTACTATATTAAAGTACGACGCGAAAAGTGTTTAGATAATTTCTGACATTTATGTTTAACCTCTTAAATCATATGAATTTATTTACAAAACATTAATTTAGGAAAAACAAGTAAACAATAAAATATTTAATTGTCATAAGACGTACATTAAACATTTTCATTCTTCTAATAACAATACATTTAATTCTTTATTATTTTTATACGAAACTTCGAAACTTTACAACAAACAAATTTCACAACAATAATTCACAACATAATTTCATGGAAATTGTCTTTTGAAAGAAAACACAACTAATATAAAATTACGTAAAACAATTATTATTTACTCTTTTTAGGCTTAAAGTCTGGACTCATATGTTGTTCGATCAACGCCCTTATAGAAATAGAATGAAACCCAACTAGACTCCCATTCTCATCATCATCTTTAGCAATTCTCGGAATAGAGTTATCTCCAGCATCTCTTTTCTTCATTTCATGTGGAACTTCTGTCGTTGGTGCAGAAGAACTTGTTTCAGACATTTTTTCTGACTTAGCAGGAGATGTTGTTGATGATAATTCACTATCTGCAACATTGATAGTCTTATTGGTTGTTGTTGTTGTAGGTGGAGTGGTAACAGTAGTTGTTGACTGTGTTGTTGTAGTTCCTGGCGTGGTTGTTGGCGTGGGTTTTGCAGTTGAACTGGTAGTACTTAATGTTGTTGGGGTAGTTTTAGATGTAGTTGTTGTTGTTGGTTCTGTGGTGGTACTAGATGTTGTTGAAGGTGGCGTAGTTGTTGAAGGTGGCGTAGTTGTTGAAGGTGGCGTAGTTGTTGAAGGTGGCGTAGTTGTTGAAGGTGGCGTAGTTGTTGAAGGTGGCGTAGTTGTTGAAGGAGTTGTTGTTGGAGTGGTAGGTTTTGTTGTTGTTGTTGTTGTTACGTTTGGCGGTAGTGTTGTAGTTGGTGGCGCGTCGGTTGTTGTTACGTTTGGTGATGGAGTGGGATGTACTGTAAAATAATACAGAATAATTGTATATTAAAATAATAATAACAATAAAAATATTAGTTATTTACTTTACAAGTGGGCAAAGTGAGAAATTACCCACGAGGGAAATCTTAACCGAAGGCTGAGTGAGAAAATTTTCCCGAGTGGGTCATTCCTTTTTGCCCACGTGTAAAGTATAACGTTTTATCCAACACCTCTTAATAACTGCTTAAATATTTTTAAAATAAAGTTTCCACCTAAAACATCGTTTCTATGGTGACTTCCAACAAGCAAAGTAACAATTTACCCACAAGTGGGTATAATTTTGATCAAAGCCACGTGTGAGTAATTTTTTACTTTGCTTGTTTAAAATCACCATAGTTATGATGCTTTTATTAAGAGGTGTTGGATAAAAAATTTAAACTGCACATATCGCCCTTGATACTTAAAATACTGTAAATGAGGTAATTTAAATAATTTATTCTAAATTTTTCTTTAATACCTTGCTTTCATAGCTAAGTATAAACAAAAAATCTGCTGTGGCCAGCACACGACCTCTCGCCTAATTCTACTTATTCTACTAATCTAATAAATAGTTTTACTTACATTTTAATAGTTTCATGTTCATGTAATATGTAAACGATAATATAAACTAAGATGTCAACTATACTGTCACTGTCATAATAATTCAAATTTTGTGTAGAAACTTTCATATCATGACAAGATAATGGAATTTCAAAAAAGTAGATTTATTTTGTTAAGTGGGTCAATTTTAAATAAAATTGAGTTATTAAAACGATGTTTATAAAAACATGAACAACATTAATTAAATCATGTAATTAACATCCGCCAGTGATCTCTATCGTCAACCCAACAAGTTAATATAAAAATGAAGTAAACTGCAGTTTTGAACATTTAAGTGAAACAGGCTGTAAAAATGATTGTTAATTTTCGCTGGTATTTTGTTAATTTCAGTGTGAAAATCATTTTCACATGGCGGATGAACAGAACATGGGTTAATGTAGGTGCGACAGTGCTGCGCTCTGGCGGGAAATGCAAAAATGCGTGCTATCTGTCAGCGTCAACTGTTATTTGCAGAGTGCACTTGAAACGGTTTTTTTGGAAGGACGAAATATTCAGCCAACCAGCGGTGAATTTTATTCTCTATTCGCAACTGCGACATAACTGCTAAAGACGATAACATAGTATATTATTCAACTAATGTTTTACAATTATTGCAGTTTTACAGGAGGATTAAAGCTTACTACACGAGCCGCAGGCGAGTTTCATAATTGTCCTAACGTAACTATAAATTATATTATATCTATTATATTGGATTTGCAACGCTGAATTAATTTTTTAGGGCCATGAGCCAACAAAAAATGTTTTAATTTTAAGTTTTGACGGGTAAGAATAGAACGCTGATCAGCGCTGACCGCAAAAACGCACTGATCTGCGAAGAAATGCACAGATGGACGTAATAACCCGCTGATCTACTTTTAACTAAACTAAATAAAGAAACCTAATACCCTTCTTGAGTCCCACATACTCGGTTTTGGTAAAACTCGAATTGAACTGAACCAAATAAAGAATAGTATATTTTGCAACATGTGTAGAATGAAGCATATTCAGTTTGAGTGGAAAGTTTGTGAGACGAGCCGTAGGCGAGTTTCACGGTTCCACGAGAGCGGAATAGCTATTCCACACGTGTTGCACACTATAACTTTCTATAAGACTTTAAATTTAATTGCATTAAAAAACTTAACCCAAAACTATGAAAATTATAATAAATGTATTATTTATAAAATAATATTGTACATAAATTAATAAATCAATAAATCTAAATGTATTTTAAAGCTACCCGCACCAACCAAAAACATTGAATAAAGTTAAATTATTATAACTCGCCACATTTCATTCTATCACTAGTGACGGAATGAATCCATTCCGTAACAAGTGACAGAATGTAACCATTCCATAACCATAATAGAAAGTGATGTAAGAATGATAACATTCTATAAGTCGTATACTTGAATTGTATTGTTTTTATTCTTGTTTATGTGCATCTGTGCATTCCATCGCAGATCAACGCGTTTTAGCGGTTAGCGATGATCAGCGTTTTATTCGTTCACAGTTTTTGGTAGGTATCCTATATAATTTGTATAAATACATAAAGGAATAATATTTAAAAATTCTAGCTAATTGGTATTATATTTCAGCAATTTTTACCTCTCGCCCCGTATTCTATAAGAGAGGTATTGTGTGGATAAGCACTTTTCAGGGTCTCTAGAAAACGAATTTACTATTTTCACGATGATGTCTGTGTGTGCGTATATGTGCGTATGGATGTATGAATGTATAATTTAAAAAGTATCAAACCTTTAATAACCTAATTTCATATTTAAGGTTATAATAAGGATCTTAACACCGGATAAGATTTTGGTAGAAATCTGCAAACCGGAAGTAGTACTTTTGAAGCTTGATATATAGTTTTCCTTAAATAAATTGGTACATTATTTATTTATTAATGACAATTTTCGCAATTAAAAATGAAAGAAAATATAATTATCTATAGGAACAGATAATTTTAAATACAATTTGCCGAATCTGGTAGTATTTAACAATAAAATAAAGTATACAACTAATATTCTACTTTTTTGAAATTCCAGTATCTTGTTATCCATGATCATATGAAATTTGTTTCTACACAACATTTGAATTATTATTTATGACAATGACAGTAAAGTTGACATCTTCTGCAACTTGGTTTACATTATCGTTTACATATTAGGTACATTAAACTATTAAGATGTAAGTATAATTATTTATTAGATTATTAGAATAAGCAGATTTAGGCGAGAGGTCGTGTGCTGGCCACATTAGATTTTTTTTCGATATTTTTGATAAGTTTGCTAATTTGATATAGTTTTGGCGTTATCATATTACTATATTAATGACCAGTGAAGATAACGCACTTTTCTGCGAATTTCATTAGAATAAATATTTGCTTTTTGTTTGATAAGGTAATAATTAAGAATCAAGCACATTCTATAAAAAAAATTAAAAATCTTTTGGATTAGGTACTTATCTATATTTAATTGATATATTTCATTATTGGAATTAAACAAACAGGTAAAATAATATTGTGAATAATATTGCCTAAAAAATGCAGTCAAATGAAAATAATAAATCAATTAATAGTGATGATTGTACTAATTAAACATTTGACATGATAGGTATATGAATTTATTTTAACTGCTGTTATTACCGACAGATATTATTCAAAACGATAATACAAATACCTCGGAGTATTATATTATGTATAAATAAACTATTTTTTTTAATACCGTCAATATTGTTATTGACTGATATTGAGAAATAAAGAGCTTTGAAATAGTTGAATGTTGAAGCACAGAAAAGTTAAATTAAAGTTCATGCAGATCGAAAGATTTAAATATTAATATCCTGTTTCTTTAAATTATCGGTAAATATAAAGTTAAGTCGACAGCAAATATTCAGTTCCCAGTTTGAAAAAACTCAATTACGTTGTCAAACGTCTTGCACAGGGAAGCAAGCAAAGTTTGTGCAACTTTCGAGTTAGAAACATGAGTCGTTTATACAAGTAGACATGAACGAAATGTGTAGCATGTGTCTACTTCTCGATCAGCAATAGCATCTAGCATCTAGTAAGTAGCAGTCAGCTTCCATCGCGTCGAACGGGAAACTTCTTCTAAACTTGCACGACGGACCGAACAGATAAATTCCACTCACCTTTGGCATCGCATTTCGCCAGCGCAATCGATAAAGCAAATACCACTATTGCGAAAATTGTGCACATGATTATTAGCTGCTTTTCCAACCGGGTGAGGCCATGCTTCCATCGGGACCACCTGAAAATATATGGAGGTTTATTTATGTAAACGGTTAGTGTTGCCACGAGACGAGACAAACGCCTCATCCATCGCCTACGTTATTATTTAAGACCTGGAAATCACAAACTATCTATCTCCAGACAAGACAGCTATGGTTATTATTTTTTACAATGTACAGTAGCGCTAACTTGCGGTGCTAGGATTAACTTAATCAAAGATATCTTGATGATTTTTATAAGGGTATTAAAATTTGGCATGTAAAATTCCAAAAACTTTAAATAAAACATAAGTGACCAATTTAAATAATATATTGGAAACATATTAATTATTTATATAATTCAAAAATAAATAATAAAAGTCTTGCAATTTCTTTGAACAAGATTACGTCTTACAGTAACAACTGGAATAACACATTTAAAACGATTACAAATAAAGTTATTCTTCTTCTTACGATTTTTCCCTTCTGGCAAAGTTAAAAACTGGTACAAATCACACAATATAGAAGTAATCACAATATTGATCATATTAATAATAACTGTTGAGATTCAAACTACACCGTGACACGCGCTGAATTATACATAAAACAAAATAATAATTTTTTTGACATTTCATCTAAACCATTTTCATTGGTTAGAATTATTTCAGACACAAACCGGAAAACACATGCCATTTCTTGATGCTAGATAGAAATAAACACGAATTCAAGGACAAACAATAGAGCTGACAGCCGCAAATTTTTGCCGCAAATGGCGCTTTTAAGGGAGCCGGTTTCGATTATTTATAAATAAATTTCAATATTAAATTAAAATATACATATTTGAAAATATGCTCTATTTTATATTATTGATAGTATTATTTTCATCACATCATTTAAAAAATCTGCAGTGGCCAGCACACGACCTCTCGCCTAATTATCTATAAAATAATCTAATCTAATAAATAGTTTTACTTACATTTTAATAGTTTCATGTTCATGTAATATTATGTAAACGATAATGTAAACCAAGATGCAAGCAAAATGTCAACTGTACTGTCACTGTCAAACAATCATAGCCTACAAGATTTTAAAGATTTAAACACTACATTTTGTCCTATAGTTTTTAAATGGTACAGAAAATTCTTTTAATTTTTTTTCTGTTATAGTATTTAATAAAACATAATTATCATAAATGCTTAATTTATCGAGAAAATGTAAGGAAAATCATATTGCTCTATATGAAAAGACTTACTTCCGGTTTATGAATTGGTACCAAAATATAATTGGTCTATTGAAAATCATATTTAAACCTTAGACATAAAATTTGGTAGGTATTTAAATGTTTGATATTTTTGGACATATCGTTTTTGAGACGAGACAGAGACTGTCTCGTCTCGTCTCGTCTCGTCTCGGTCTCGTCTCATCTCGCAAAGGTTTTGTCTCGGAATTTTTTACTTTGCTTGGTATCTATTCAACAGAATTTAAGTATTCCCAATTATAGAATGGAGATGTTATAGTGTAACCCAACCACTTCGATTTGTCTTGGTGTAGTCAGAATCTCAATCCGTGAAACGAGCTTTGAAATTAAAAGCGGCATCAGAGAGATTCTAATGCAACCAGGGCATGTACCTTATTTTGTAACTAGAAAGCGAAAACGAATTTAATTCGTAGTATACAGAGTGTTTCAGGGTTAAGTATCTTAACTTAAAATTCGAATATAGGATCTCAAAACAAGAAATATTTTTCATTTGAAGATTTTCGCGCAAATGCTTCATTTAGAAAATATTAACTTCTGAAGTTACAGTTGAAATAAAATTATTTACCTTAACCTTGAAAAGAAATGTACTTGAAGAGAATTATTTGCTGAACCGAGACGTTCGTGGGTTATCATATTTATTTAAAATATAATCTAGTTGCAGTTTCAATAAAAGCAGGGAATTCCCCGAAACTATTTCGAAATCCAGAATTAAATTCAGTCAATAATAAACGCACATTTGCACATTTTAAATTAGTTTGTTTGATATTTAATAAATGTACTTGACATAGTTATGAAATAATTTGAAATATAAACTGAACACGTTTATAGGATCAGTTTGTATTAAATATTTTATTTTGTCATTTATAATGTAGGTACTTACTTATCATACTGAAAATTAATTCAATGTTTATCATTGTAGTTTGATATTGAATCATTTTAAATTCATTTGCTAATATATGTTATTAATGAAAGTAATAGTAGGTAGATATAGTACAAATACACACAAATTATTACTATTGAAAAGATATAATAGGTACGGGTACACTTGAATTGAATCTGTCACCACAATCCATAAAAATTTACCGCTTCAATGAGATAACAAAATTTAGATAATGATAATAAATACAATTTTAATGTACGCAGTAATCAATTACTAATGAATGTTGCAATTTCCTTTTAAAATTTTTTTTTTCATGAATTTGAAATTGTTTATTATAAAACTACATTCCGAATTTTGTTTACCGTCTTGTGTCAAAATACCAGACACAACAGCAATTTTCATAAAATTAAATTTTAAAACAGACTAAGATAAGAGGACGTATCATGTAAGTATAAATAATCTTTATTGACGCATTAAATTATTATTAGTATATAAAATACTTAAATAACACATTGTGATTGTCTGTTTACTTGTACCAACTGTACTTTACCATTGCTTAATTTTTGAGTTTTAAATAATTCTAAGTATGAAGAAAAAATTCGATGCCGGGATTTTCGCGAAAATACATGTTTGTCCTCTGAATCCGTTTTGACCAGTTTCTCAATGATGTCTGTGTGTGTCGATGGATGGATGCATATGTGTGCGTTCGAATGTTCAATAACTTATAAACGAGAAAAGATATAATTATGAAACTTGGTATTTATAAAGTTTCAGATATTGCGCAGAGCTGAAAAGATTTTGGTCACATTTCGAAAACCGGTAGAGGAAGTTTTCTTAAAACAATAAATTCAATTTATTTCAAATGCAGAAATAGCCACAAAAATGTTTCAAATATAAAATGTTAACAATAATATAAGGAATAAAGCCTGATTTATAGATTGACGCTCCGTTTACGCAACGCAAACGTTCCCGTTAATGCAGAACATGAACTAACGCAAAAGATGATCATGATTCATGTTTTGCGTTTGCGGGCCAATCAAGTGCGTAACACAAAACAAAAATATTGTGACAGTAACAGTGACAGTAATTTCCATCATGTCGTGTAGTAAGTAAATTAATAAATAAATATTATATTATCCTAGATGGATAATTTAAATGAGAAATGTAACGAATGTAACACAGAAGAAATCGCGCCGAAAATGTCAAACCTGTACGTCAAAGAATGTAACATAACCTCTGAAACGCACGTCAAGGTGCGTTTCTAATGTAAATTTATAAATTGATGTAAAAATATCTAACGTGAACAGAACGGGAACGTTTGCGTTGCGAAAACGGAGCGTCAATCTATAAATCAGGCTTAAATATCGTTAAATTAATTTTAGATATCTTGATAAAAATTATTTTATTACATTTCAATAATCATAGTTACTTGAAAAATGCAAACAAACAAGCTGAGTCAGATACGTCAGTTATACTATTATGTCAAACATGTTGTGTCAAGTGCAATAATTATACGAATACATACAGTTTTGTATAAGAAATTCATGTGGTGACCACACCAGATTTTTTTACAAAAAAAAGATAATAATTAGTAATAAAATAGTACTTACAGCCCAGTATCGCTGTCAGAAAGTCTCGTATAGTTGGTAGTTTCCGGCATTTTGTGAGCACTGTGGGTGCAGGAACAAATTCAATATCAGTGATTTTATAAAGTTAGTTGGTAACAAATGGCTCCACTGTAAAACTTATCTAATCGAGTGCAATTTTATCTCACTAACTACAGACACTGATAAAACTTTCTAAAGTAAACATCTACTTAAAAATCGATCCAATTTTAATTTGTCATCAAATTGGTTATTTTATTATCACGGTACACACTGAAGAAACTTCGGAACAAAACTGTTTCTGTTTAGTTTTCAATAGCGAACTAACAGAGGAAGCGGAGTTATCACTGAATGTTAACGTTGTGAAATACACAGTCAGCATAACTTTAAAAATATTGCGATAATGAAAACGGTTGATTTCTTATCGCCTGTTTGGAATAAATATTTTGTCATAAATTTTCGTTAGTCTGCATGAATGGGAATGAGGAAAATCTCAGTGGATAAATTACAAGTTGGACTCACTAATAGTCTGTTTTTAAACTAGGAGGAGTTATTTAACTATAGTAGTATCAAATTAGAACGAATTTTAAATTTTACTCACCATGTCGAATCAGTCGTCAAAATAGTCATCTTGACAGTAACATAAACAAAACAAAACAATCTGACATTTAGATGTTTGTGTTTTATTACAGCCAATCAGAAGCATATCACCAGACTTTTGTTTTTACTCTTCCTATACTCTATTTAAAAACTAGGAGGACATACTTGAAGTTGGAATGCTAAAACTGATCGTTTTTGATTGGCTGATGTAACACCAGTTTTACACCACACAAACTTTGTGATGTAAACAAACGAATATTTTCCATCTTGTCTCGTCAGCTGTTGTCAGTGACTGTATCGAATTTTGCCGCTAAAATAAATCGTGATATTTTTCTCGTATTTAACAGTGTAAATATGGCTCAGCGAGACAACTTCAAGTGTTGTAAGTAAAGGTAACTGCTGTAAGATGGCAGCACAATCTAAAGATAGACTTTGTAACTGAATAGGAAAATAAACGTTTACTATAAAAGTATCTTCTTTTATTTGTGTATTAATATTAAAACTAACTAATAATAAAGTTAATGAACAACACAAATACAACATGGCGCAGCCGGCTGCGCCATGTTGTATTTGTGTTGTTCATTAACTTTATTATTAGTTAGTTTTAATATTAATACACAAATACAACATGGCGCAGCCGTAAAACGCAATAATTAATAAAAAGTCGTAAATTAAAGTAATAAGTGAAGAAATTTAAAAACCGAACCTAACTTTAACACGAGGTGTGAAAAAAGTGTAAAATGGAATTTAAACCGCCAACAACGTTAAGACTTGAAGGTAACATTAGTGATAATTTCAGAAAATTCAAGCAAAATTTCGAAATATACATGAAAGCGTCAAATCATGTAAATAAAGACTCAGAAACAAAGGTGGCGATTTTATTAAACATAATAGGAGAAGAAGCAGTAGAACTGTTTAATACATTTGATTTATCAGCAAATGATAAAAAAGATTATGCAAAAGTTCTTGCGAAATTTGAAGAGTACACAAATCCCAGAAAAAACATAGTAATAGAAAGATTCAAATTCGGTAGTCGAGCACAGTTAGAAGGTGAAAGTTTTGATAGTTTCCTAACAGATCTAAGAAAATTAATCAAATCTTGTGACTATGAGGATCAAACAGAAAGCGTAATAAGAGACCGAATAGTACTGGGAATAAGAGATAAATCAGTGCAAGAAAGGTTATTGCGAGAACCAGAACTCTCTTTAAAAAAGGCGATAGATCATTGCAGAGCTTCTGAAATGGGAAAATCACAAGCTGAAACATTAAGAACAAGTGAGAATAAACTAGTAAATGCTGTGGGCAAATCACGTAAAGTAGAAGAAAATAAGTTTAACAACGTGAAGAAACAAGTAGTACAAGGAAGTGCAAATGATCCGAAGTACGTTTGCAAAAAATGTAATACCAAACATGGAAGAGCAAGTTGTCCAGCTTATGGCAAGCAGTGCCATAACTGTGGAAAGCCTAATCATTTCACAGTGGGGTGTAAAATGAAGAAAATCAAACATGTTCAAATCAGTGAACAAATTAGTAACGACATTAAGGAAGAAACTAATTATAGTGAACATTTCATTGTAGATTCAGTCATAGCAGGCAGAGAAAAAGAATGGAATCAGAGTATCAGCGTAGAGGGAGAGATGGTCAATTTCAAACTCGATACAGGCGCCGAGGTCAACGTAATACCTGAAAGCATAGTAAGGTTACTACGTATGGAACAAGAGGTGAAGCCAACCAGGGTACAACTCAAGGCCTATGGAGGAGCTTTCGTAAAAACATTAGGTGAAGTAAAATTGAACTGTGAAATCAAGAAAAAAGGTAACATAGTAGTTAAGAAAAGTGTAGAATTTATTGTGGCAAATGATGAAAAACCTATACTGGGACTACAAACTTGTACAACTTTAGGGTTAGTTAAGAGAAATGAAATTAATAATATTACTAAAAATGAAATAGATACATTTTTAGAAGAGAATCAAGATCTATTCAAAGGTACAGGAAAGTATAAGTTTAAATGTAACTTAAAAGTAAAAGAGGATGTAGTGCCTATAGCTAGACCTCCTAGAAGAGTTCCTGTAGCTTTGAAAGATACATTAAAAGTAGAATTAGATAAACTAACTAAAGAAGGTATTATTAGTGTAGTTGAACACCCAGATGGCTGGGTAAGTAATTTAGTAATAGTGGAAAAGCCTGATAAGACAATAAGAATTTGTTTAGACCCACATGACTTGAACAAAGTTATTATAAGAGAGCATCATTTAATACCTTCTTTGGAAGAAATAAGCAGTAAGTTAGCAAATAAGAGTGTTTTTTCGGTACTTGATTTAAAAAATGGGTTTTACCATTTAGAGCTAACTAATGAATCCAGTAAATTGTGCATTTTTAATACACCATTTGGGTGTTACAAATTTAATAGGCTTCCGTTTGGAATAAGTAGTGCTCCAGAATTATTTCAGAAGTGTAATGAAAAACATTTCGGAGATATAGACGGATTGCTTATTTACTATGACGATTTATTAATAGCAGCTAAAAACGAAACTGAACATGACCTTATTTTAAGTAAAGTAGTAGAAAGAGCAAGAGAATTAAATGTTAAATTTAATCCTAAGAAAATTCAATACAAGGTTAGTGAAGTTAAGTATTTAGGATATAAATTTAATAGTCAAGGTATAAAAATAGATGAAGAAAGGGTTAGAGCTATAACAGCTATAAAAGATCCGTGTAACAAAAAAGAACTGCAAAAAGTGCTAGGCATGTTTAATTTTCTTAGATCATTTATACCAAATATGGCAACTGTAACAGCACCTTTAAGAGAGCTTTTAAAAGATAAAGTAGAGTGGTCATGGTTACCAGTTCATAAAAAATCATTAGAAAAGTTAAAAGACTTAGTTAGCAAGGCACCAGTGTTAAAAACTTTTGATAAAAATAAAGAAATAACGATTCAGTGCGATAGTTCAAAAGATGGCATAGGGTGTTGCTTGTTACAAGAAGGTCAACCAGTTGCGTATGCATCTAGGAGTTTGACGGATAGCGAGAAAAACTATGCACAAATAGAGAAAGAACTCTTGAGTATTGTATTCTCAACGAAAAAATATCATTATTATATTTACGGAAAAGAAACAGAAGTATTAACAGATCACAAACCGTTAGTGGCGATCATGAATAAAAATGTAGCTAATATTATGTCAAATAGATTACAAAGAATGCGGTTAAAGCTTTTAAAGTATACTCTTAATGTAAAATTTTTACCCGGAAAGTTTATGCACATAGCAGATTTATTATCGAGATCCTATTTAAATGAAAACGAAGGAGATGATAAAGAAATGGTAGAAGTAGTGCACACACTTAGTAGACATTTACAAATGACTGAAAGTAGAAAAAATGAATTTCAAACTGAAACAGGAAAAGACGAGACACTAAAAAAGTTGATTGAATTTAATAAAATAGGATGGCCAGTTGATAAAGAAAGTGTACCAGATTGTGTAAAGTTTTATTTTAAATTTAGACACAACATTACTGTTGAAAATAATTTAGTATTTCTAGAAGATAGAGTCATAGTTCCGCACAGTCTTAGAAAAAGTATGTTAAATCTTTTACATGAATCACATTTCGGGATAGAGAAAACTAAAGCTAGAGCGAGACAAGTATTATATTGGCCGGGAATGAGTAATGAAATAGAAAACATTATTAGCAAATGTGCAATTTGTGAAAAATATAGAAATAATAATATTAGAGAACCGTTAATTACACACAAAATACCAAGTTTACCATTTGAGAAAATAGGTATGGATATTTTAGACTTTGCAGGTAAATCTTATTTAGCAGTCATGGATTACTTATCTAAATGGCTAGAGATCATTCCTTTAGCTAATAAACAATCATATGAAGTAATTAAAAATCTTAAAAAATTATTTGCGACACACGGAATACCGAAAACCATTATTGCAGATAATATGCCATTTTTTTCATTAGAGTGTAAAATTTTTGCAAAACACTGGGACATTGATATAATAACTAGCAGTCCTAAATATCCTAGATCTAATGGGCTGGCAGAAAGAGCTGTACAAACGGCAAAACGAATTTTAAAAAAATGTAAAGAGGAAAGTAAAGAGATGTATGTAGCACTTTTAGAATATAGAAATATGCCAGTAGGTAGTACAAATGTATCACCAGCAGAAGTGTTAATGAGCCGAAAATTGAGAACAAAAATACCGATTAGTAAAAGACTGTTAAAACCAAAAGTACCAATTAATTTTAGAACTAAGCTACTAGAAAAACAGGAAAAAACTAAAAATTATCATGACAATAAAGTTCAAATTAGATCAGAATTTAAGCCAAATGAAAATATTGTTATAAAAAAAGACAATAATAGTGTATGGGAACCTGCAAGAGTTGTAGAAAAACATTGTACACCACGATCGTATATTGTACAGGATCAGAATCAACAGCTATTAAGGAGAAATAAACAACATATCAGAAAATCATTTAACGCTCCAAATTTTAGAGAATCTGATAGTTTTGAGAATGAGCTACCAATGGAAAATGTTGTGACATCAATGCCCTTAATAGGATCTGATACTGATTCTAAGAATAAGAATGTAACGAATTATGTAACTAGAGCAGGTAGAGCCGTAATAAAACCAAAGAAATTTGATGATTATATTATGTATGTACAAAAGATAAAATAACTGTTTTGTATTGTTCACTTTGATTTCCTTGTAAAAGAGGGAGATGTTGTAAGTAAAGGTAACTGCTGTAAGATGGCAGCACAATCTAAAGATAGACTTTGTAACTGAATAGGAAAATAAACGTTTACTATAAAAGTATCTTCTTTTATTTGTGTATTAATATTAAAACTAACTAATAATAAAGTTAATGAACAACACAAATACAACATCAAGTATGTCCTTCTAGTTTTTAAATCAAGTATAGTTTTAAAAAACTAGGAAATTAAATTCCTAAAATTTTGCATGTTTCATTTAGAATATAATTTTTTTCTTTTAGCCTGAATTTCATACTCAGATGTTTGTTGTTACTATATCTTAAATTTTAAGCCACTTTACAAATTGATTGGTGTCCAATGAAAATTCAAAACTCAGGCTCATAATAAATTTATTGCTTTTCAAGTTTTTAATTTTTGTTTGTAATACCTACCATCAATGTTTTACACATTACCTATTTTTTTACTGTTTCATATTTTCAAAAAATATTACCTATGTGATTTATTTAATTTGCGAAATTGGAAAATGTACAATATTGCAAAATATTTCATAATAATCAATACCTATTCATTGCAAATTGATATTATTTCCTTATTGATGCCATATATTTAAAACTATTTATTATTACATAAGTATTTATTATTTGCTAATAGTAACATTATGAACGTTTAATGAAAATAAGAAGGTATTTTTGAAAATTTTAAGCAGTTATCACTAAATATAGGTATAACGGGGGGGTTCATAAGATGGTACACACAGAATAGATGGGTGATTAATAAATGAGAATGGAATTATATAATAATAACAATACACACAGTACTAATTAATTAAATGGATTAACTATATTAATAAAAAGGAAAACTAATATTTAAATAAAATACTTGAATTTAATAAGACGATAATTTCGACATTTGTCT
Source organism: Agonum fuliginosum (assembly GCA_947534325.1). Classification (NCBI taxonomy): domain Eukaryota; kingdom Metazoa; phylum Arthropoda; class Insecta; order Coleoptera; family Carabidae; genus Agonum; species Agonum fuliginosum. The sequence continues at coordinate 2,007,500 of OX384034.1, read as the reverse complement.
GAAACGTTTAGGAAAACCACTAATTAATTTGTTAACTAATTAATTAGATGGAGAAAACCTTAAACAAAACTTCGTGATGAGTTTTAGAATAAGATTTAGTTAGCAACTAATATAAGTATTACGAAAGAACACAGATAACAAAAACACACATAAAAACATAAAATATCAACTTACTCAAAAATACATAGTTTCAAATACACAAATAAACAAATAAAAACGGAGAGTATTAAGATTCACTTTGAGCACAAATAAACAACGATTAAACCAAGACAGATTATTCAAAATATTTAAAAACGTCTTTTTCTTTCGAGATCTTAAAACTAACTTATTCGCAATTATCAAGAACGTCTTTCTCTTTTGAAATCCTAAAACTAGCTATTTTAAAAACGAAAATATGTTACAAAACTATGGTGCAAAACCATCCCCTATTTTTGCCAAGCGGATGTTGATTCTAAAAATATTTCTTGACCGTTACGAATTCAGTGAATCTCAAACAACTCCGCATGAAGTTGAAATACTTTTCATTGAACTAAACGGTTTCCGTATCTTACATTTTGACATCTGCCGAAATGCCAATACTCATAAATTTTAGAAACTTAGATTTTAACAGCAAAACCAGATGGCCATACCTAGAAGTTCTATACAACGCGTGGGAAAAACCGTTGAGTTTTTCCAAAAATATTTCAACTTACAAAAACAATAATTATTGATTAAAATACAATAAATTAACCCTGCTACAAATATATGATTTTAGATTGTTAAAAAATTAGCAGTTGATCTAAATTAATTGCTACTATTATAATACATAATAAAGAATTTAAATGCTTAAGCACCAATTATATGTCAGATTTAAAAAATAAGTGCACAGAACAATGGGCTACTTGCATGCATTTTTTAAATTAAATATATTTGAAGAAGAGATCAAAACTTGGGACCCGTATTATTTATTTTGACAAAAATTTTATTTACAAGCCCAAAAAAATTATTTAAATTTAAATATTCAATATAAAAAATAAAAACTAACCCAACCAATGAATGGCCGTTAAGCCATAGCAACGGCTGTACTAGTGAACGCCCCTAACTACGGCTTGCGCGGGTACGAGTTTATCAAGCTGACAGATCAGATGCGTTTGACATTTGTACTTCGTACATGTTTTGATGCTGTAAAATATAAGAAAGTATTTGTGTTTTCATAAACTAAATAGTCTACATTTATTAAATAATGTATTGTTACTAAATTGTATGTGCATTTTTGACAAGCAAATGTCAAATTCAAACATTTGTTGACTGACTTGCACGCTATCTACAGTTTACATTCTTAACTATGCTTCCCTACCTTCTGTTTACACAAATGACGTCACAGAAAATTTAATCTCAATTTACTAAAAAACATAAAAATTTTTTTAAATAAATTTTTAATTTTTACCAACGTTTTTGACCTAACATTATGTGTATAGTGTTAAAAATCTAATTTTCAATACCATGCAAGTACCCCATTAAACTCATATTTTCCATAAAATTTAATTGCACTTCGCAGACAACGACAACACTAGAGCTTTAAGATATTCATCGGGTGTCTATTTAAAATCTGTTATATATAATTTTTTTGTTATAACAACAAATCCTACCGATACCGATGCATATTGTTTATAGTTTTAAATCAATAGGTGAGCAACTACAACAAAATTTGAAAAATTCCATTGATTTTCCTAACAGATTTCAAGTAGACACCCGAACACTCGGTATGTCTAACCTCTAACATAATGTAGTGGTAAGCAAATAATCACACTAATTACATTATAATGTATGACATTTGTGATGCTTACATTAAGGTGTTAAGATAATGTCAATAATGTGTGCTTATTCAAGAGCAAATATTTACTTGTGTTATACTAAACATGGCTATGTACCCAGGTAGGCCTATTGTTGTTCGGTTAACCAAGTTCGGTTGCTGGTTTAATTGTTACACGGCCGCAATACATTTGCGTTTGTGAACTGTTAGTCTATAGATGAATTAATTAGCACAGCATGATTCAGTAGTTTGGTATTAATCAATTTTTAATTTCAAACGGCAATATTTTAATAGCGTATTGTAAAATCAAGGCTAGAAGTACCTACCTACATGCAAAAATTGATTATAATATTGACATTGATTAGTTTTTAATTAGTTGTATTTAATGTAATTTTTCAGTTCAGTCCAAGAATCAAGAAAAATTGGGTTTTATGTCGGGTTTAATTTGGGGAAATGGCGTGAAAGATAATGTTTGTATAGGTATACATGTATAGTTTTGATGCAAAATGCGTGCTACCACTGGTCGTAAAATATGAACATATTTTACTCATCGCAAAAAAACACTCGGTAGTACCTAATAGTATATTATTTAACTAGCACATAGTTTACGCTATACCTAATTCAAGACGATGAAAGTTTACGCACAAGCTGAATGCTAGTGTATAATCATCCGAGTTAATTCAAGCCATTATGTGCGAGTCAACCACGACGTTTTATCTACGACTTTTTTATTTATTTTTTAATTAAAATATTAATCTAACCTCAATTTTGGCGTGATGACAGATGAATAATAATAATAATGTGTATTATGGAGGAGTTTATCTTACTAAAGTTACCTACATAATGAATTTATTATTCAATGGTCGCAGATAATATTATTTATTTCATACTGTAACATAAAGTAACATTTTTCGGACGATTTATCGTACTAAAAGTGAAACTTTAAACGTCAGTTTATTATTTTTTCATTATTTATAAACAAATTGTTGTCCCTATAGAAATTGTTATTTAGCCTACTTGTATCATATTTCTACGAATTTTTGCAAATTTCTATTGATACATACTATAATTCAACAACTTTAGTAACCAGTATGAAATAAAATTTTGTATGTAGGTACCTTGAACGAAAAGTGACTAAGGTTCTCGCAAGTAATTACGACCTCGGCTAGCGCCTCGGCCGTAAACAACTTGCTAGTACCTTAAAGTTTCACTTTTCGTTCTAGATACATAAATAACTATTACCTGACAGAATCAGATTTTTTTAAAAATTGTATTACAGATAAATTAAGAATGCTATGTTTGAGCAGCAATAGTTTTCGAAGGTGCATTTTTGGCAAATTATGCTCAATCTTTTAACAAACTGATACTAATTATAGTATGTACAGCAAACATTGTAATAAATATCCTACGAGTTATTTTAATGTTTGTGAAAAACCTGCATCAATTCTCTCCCGCTTAACAAACTCATATAACCGGGCCAAATCCAATAGAAGGAATCTCGTTCCACTAACGAAATCGGGGCCGGTTGAGCTACACAATTAGAGCGAGTTGGAAAGCCCGAGAGACTTGCCACTCTAGCCGCCTAGCCTCAGTGACCCACAGAATCGGTTCTCCCACGGTTCCCTTTACCGGTTCCTCTTTACCGAGTCTCTCTATCGGTTCGGTGATGCCAGGTTTTCTACCTACAATTAACGCAGGAATGGACTGTAGGATGTAGAGGACGAAGGAGGATGTTATTTAATGTTCTCTGGTTCTGGTAGCATTAAAGAACTGTCGAAAAATTTCGAAATTAAGTTTATCAGATAAAACGTTAAAATCTTATAATCCATGATCGGTTGATTTTTGTTTCTGCCTAAAAAATATTGACAAGTGCCACGAATGACACTAACGACATAAGTATGATATGTATAGTGCCTTATTTTACCTCTTGCCAGAAATGACGTATTAATTATAGTCTTGCCTTCAAGAAAATGTTACATCCGGGGTATTTCAAACAGGACGCTATTGTAAAGAAGTGTTTTAACATGTACTAAGTGTCTTATTTTACTACTTCTGTTACTTGGTGTACATAATAAGGAGCATTCAAACAAATTATTAAGCAACATGCCAGAAAAATTAACTGCTTCTACATGCTTCAAAGTGCTTCGAAGTGCGCAAATTGAGGGACGTCTTGGCGACATGTGTCAAAAAGTTTAAACGTCACATTACGTTTTCCGATATTATGCGTACTTCAAAGCAATTTAAAGCTTCTGGCAGACGTGTTATTTAGGTGTGTATACTTGTCTAGTTTTTACTTCAAAAAACTGTTTTTCCATTAGGAACCAAGATCAAAATTTATCGTGTGAGATGACCAGTTAAATATTATGTATTATACAGAGAGTTTTTTTTATATAAGTAAACATAGGGCATGTCATTACCATAGTTACAGTGTTACAGAATGACAGCAATGCATTAGAGCGTTTTTACTTCCTTGTACGAAGTAAGGAAGTATTGTAATCGCGAAAAATTTCGGTTCTCAGATTTTGACGGAAATATCCGTTTTGACCTTTTCTGAATCCATTATGACTAGTTTCGACGTGACGTCTGTACGTACGTACGTACGTACGTACGTACGTACGTACGTACGTACGTACGGACGTATGTGTGTCGCATAACTCAAATACGGTTAGACGTAGAGAGTTGAAATTTTGTATTTAGGACTGTTATAGCATCTAGTTGTGCACCTCCTATTTTTGGTTTCAATCTATAAACCGGAAGTAGTACTTTTTAAAAATATTTCGATAAATATTTAATTTAACACAATTTTTTTTATTTTAAATGAAAGATTATGTTATTATTACCTAAAATCGGTATTTTATAAATATTTTTGTATCTGGTATTATTTAGGAATAATTAAAGTATATATGTATAATTTAGTATTTCTTTATCTTGTAGTCCATGATCGATTAACATTTGTTACTACGTAAAATTTAAATGATTATGACATGCAATGACATGACAGTGACAATAGTAAAATATGCTTTATATCTTCTTCTGCAGTTTAAATAAAATGACTAAAATATATTTGTGAGTATACTAGTATAATAAGTTAAAAGAATTTTTTATATTATTCTACATTTTAGTTATTAAGAAAAGTATGAACACACAAGGCGTACAAGGAAGTCATGTGGTGTCCACGTCAGATTTTTTTATCAGTAAACATAGGGATAATTAACATACGAAAATAAATATGAAATATAAATTAAAGAAATGAGAAATTATTTATTTATATTTTCTACACTTAAGAACTAGGTAGATACATTAAACTAATGAGAATTTAAGAACTAGGTAGACACTTAAAAAATAATGTGTACAATGGTGACAGAATGAATGTTGAACAATTAAAAAAATCGAATTAGTGCTGCTTCCCAAAATATTTTTATAATCGTTTAGGATATTGTTTAGAAGTTAATGGTTCCAATTTTGAGCATTTAATTCGTTTAAAAAAATTCTCATTAGTTTAATGTAGGTATCTACCTAGCTCTTATGTGTAGAAAATATAAATAAATAATTTATCATTTCTTTGATTTATATTTCATATTTATTTTAGTATGTAATTATCCCTATGTTTACTGATAAAAAAGACGCTCCAATACATTGCTGTCATTCTGTAACACTGTAACTATGGTAATGACATGCCCTATGTTTACTAATAAAAAAAACTCCCGGTATACAAAAATGTATGCATAGCATAACAATATTTGTATCTATAACCAAAATTTCATTAAACATGTTAAATAATAGACGAATCGATAACAAATGAATTTGTCAGGGGACTGCTGTCAAAATGATCTTTTATATTAATTTTAAATGTAAGTATCAACATAATACTATTGTATATGCAGTTTTATAGGTATTTTGTGTCAATAAAAAATTATTTAAATTACGTATTGACAGAAACTGTTCCAAATTTAATCAAAAATATGCAGAAGTGAGGTTGGAATAGTAGGTTTCCGCCATGACGTCATTCTGGATTTCTCTATTGCATTAAAACAAAACAACAAATAATATGAGTCTGTCATACTCTTCAGAACCTCCGAGTTAGTAAAATAACTTATACATCAGAACTGTTCTTATAGTTCAGGTTCAGGAAGTAAAAATGGGAACCAAAATGAATTTTACATTTAAAGTCCAAAATCTAATGCCATTAAAATGAACAACAAATTGATTATCTTTCACACTTCACATCAAATTTAAACTAACCATTCCTCTCCTCACCTACCCAGTAAACAACTCATAAGAATCAGCACTCACCTCTTCATCTCAGACCGTGGAAGTTTCTCCAGTTTGCCTGTAATAATATCACCATTAGCGGGCCATTGGTATTCGTAGCACAGCGGGTTTGCTTTGCTTACCGCATGAATATTGTATCGCGGGTCAGGCTCAACGGAGACGTCGATGTACAGACGCTGAGACATCGAGACGCCTGGCGTCTTCATGCTTGAAACATGGGGGGGGGAGTGCAGTTGTTGTTTCTGTTGTGCTGTGCAAGGAATGGAGGGTGGAGGAAACTACAAAACTAAAGGTTGGAGGTGACGAAACATCAAATTAATAAAACAGTAGGTAGAGTACGTTTAATTGATGAATGTATCGAAGTGTTCGTGTTATACATATTGGCACAATTTTTACTTCCCCGGCATATATAATAGAAGAAGTATTAATAATTATTGTAATCGTGATTTTTTGACAGTTCGAGATTTTGATGAATCCACGTTTTAGACCCTAGTGAATCAAAAAAGCATCATTTAAAAAAAGTCAGTCGGTCGATCTGTCTGTCTGGAAGCACGATAACTTGAGAACGCGTACAAATTTTCGACTTTTATACTTTATATCTTTTACAAAAAAAGTTAGATTTAAGTTCGATAATGAGCTTTATACAATCAGTGGTAACAACGGTATTAAATAATTTTTTAAATTAGTAGAATAGTACCAACCTTAATTGATGAAAATAATGTAAATTTTTTTTGCGCTTTTAATTAATTTGATTTTAAAACAATTTATCGAGCCAAATTGCTGTCAGGTGACAAGTTTGGGATGTCAAACAGAAATAAAATGCTCTAGTGTAATTCAACGAGATAATTTTATAACTATTCCTTTGGTTCTTCTTCACAAAATGACATTTTAGTGTTTTGTTTGTTGTTTGGTTGCTAAGAAAAACGTAAATAATACTGGGTCCACACTTGAACATTTTAGTCCGAACGAACCGAACAAGCAGTACGCGCAAGCCGAATTCGCCAAGTGTGGACGTCTCTCCGAGCCGAACCGAACGAGCCAAATGTTTTCCGTTGCTTGTCGGTAAATCGGACTTGCTCAAAGAAAACAATTGTTCGCCGAATCATTCAGTTGACGGGAATTCGCACCGTTCGTGCTGATCGCCTTGATCGCAGCATTCGTTGTATAAACATAGGCAGCTGTATTGTGTGAATTTGAAGGTTATTATAAATTATTGTGTGTTGAGAATGGAATGGGACAGGGAAAAGTGTAATTAATAGACATTTATGAGCAACAACATGTCTTATGGAACCCTAAGCATGGGTTTTATTAAAACATGACGCTTGGATGAGAATAGGTGAAATAATAAAGTAGTGTACTATTACCCATTTCTGGATATATAAATAAAATGCTGACCCAAAAAAATGCTGAACTTGTGTATTCTTAGTTAAATTTGTGGTCAGTGTAGGTCAGCTTAAATTTTTAGCGGTCAGCTAAATTGAATTACTTGGTTTATATATAAAACACTTTAAATTTTTATAATTATGCCAAATATCAGAATATTGATAGAAAATAAACATGTTCTGCAATGGTCAGCATGTCATTTAAAGTTTTTAGCAGTCAGCAAAATTGAATTACCTGGCATACATATAAAACGCCTTATATTTACGCCAGAAGCCACAAATTTAACTAAGAATACACAAGGTCAGCAATGGTTAGCATTTTATTCTTACCCCATATTTCTTCGCCTTTTCTTATTTTTTTCTAGCTTACAAATAATTAAAAAAACACCAAAATGCTACCGTCAAATAATTGAAATCCATTATTGACATTCACTGCGAATGCTTCAAGCATGTTGGAAAACCAATAATTCGGCGAATCTGCCGAACGCAACGAGCTTTTGTTCAGACTATTCTACTCTGCGCGTTCAGTTCGTTCTGTTCGTTCGGACTAAAATGTTCAAGTGTGGACCCAGCATAAGATTTTATAACTTGCAAAAAGTTACCTTCCTGCTTTTTATTCGCCGTCAAAGCGATAAAATTGTATTTTGTTTATGGCTTACTTTATACAAGAGTTAAATTATCATTAAATAATAGGTACTATAACACTAAATAACCTAATACTAAATAAACTGAAAAAATCCAAAAAAAATTCTAATACAAGCTACAGAAAATAAACCACACATTTCGACGCAGCATGTGCACGCCATTAACTTCAACACGTCGACCAAAAACTCCAGTCATTCACACATCAAATCATGTCAATTCCGGCGACATGTAAATGTCAGCACCGACGCTGGCGTCGCGGGCGGTCGCGCGGCGTCCCGGCGCCCAAGTGCTAATCAAACAGTCTTTAATTGGAAGCGCGACGGTCATTGTGCAAATATTAGTAGGCAAACGCTGTAGCGAGCAGATCTGATTACATCGTCACTAGGACCGGAAGACAGCGCTGTCACTGTCGTAGAGACGGAAAATAGGTGGAGGAGTGATGGAGTTTACTATGGAATATGAAATGTTTGGTTAAACTTTGGGCAAATATGAGAAGTGACATGTAATTCGTGTTTGTTTTTACAAATGGATTACTTTTGATTATAGTAAATTGTACTTATACGCATAATAACACATAAGCCACGAGACGGCTCTCTGCATGTGATGACGTATGAACCCGGAGTTCCGCGGTTTAACACTAGAAGCACCGCAGTTAGCCTTCTACCCAAAACGACCGTGAGCTGTCATTTGACTGCATGTGTTTTTTTGCATCTATATTGCAAAATTGCACTGAATTTGGTTTAACCTACAGTTATTTAATAAATATCGTTATACTTATTACGTTAAAAAATATTATTTTGGGAAAAATATACCTAGGTATTTAGATAAGAATGCGAACGCATTTTTCAAAATTTGAACATTTTATTTAGTTGCTTTATAAAGTATAAAAAATTATTTTATTATTTTTTTGTCAAAAGGATATAAAAATTATAATTTTCAGAAAAAAATTCCGTTTAATTTTTTTTTAGCATTTGCGACCTATTTTATAATCTGGACACAATAAGATCAAAACGCAAAACTTTAGAACAAAAATATTTTTGGTTTAATTTTAATTACTAAAACCTATTTGACCTTAAATTATTTTTAGACATATTTTGGATTTTCGATCTTAATACGAACATGTACATTTTATTACGACCTACATTATACTGAACTATATGAATTTGTGTACTGAACTACTGAACTCTTTGTCTATCCCAACCGTACACTATTTTTATAGTATATAAATATTTGCAAGATCGCTATAATTCTGCTGACTCTGACAATGACTTGAGTAACATACATTCCCGATTCGCGCGTAGTCATAATGTTATTGCTCTAATGAATTAACAATTTTTAAAAATGTTAGATTATATATTATTTATAAAAACATATAAACTAAAAAACAAGTGGTATGGTAAGCAATATTCAAATGAGAATTTTTTTTTTCATATTTTCTTATTTTACTTTACATAAATTATGATCATTATTATTAGTATAGCACAGCTGTAATAAGACATTTTAACTAATAAAACACTTTATAAAACAACGCTTGTAATGGTCAACTAGTAAGGTAATAGTTATTTATATTACAAGTGGGATAAGAGCATTATTACAGCAGTCGAATGTGAAGAATTGCACAACGAGGTCGTAGACCGTGTCGTATAATCACAGGAGTGCTGTAATATGCTTTAGCACACATTTTATCCACGACTGCTCAAAATTAATAAAAATTTATATTTTTGTTTAAACGTTAAATTTGAAATTTTAAAATTATATATTTTAACAATTGATAGATGTCAGTTTCTATAATTTTGATTTAAAATCAAAGCAACAGGGTAAGTACATTATAATTTGTTTGACAGCAGGACATTCTGTAAGTTTTATATACAAACATATTTTTAATTTGTAAGTTTATACATGATATTTATTTATTATTCGTTTATAAATTATTTATTATGCAACAATATTTCAAAATTGATTTATTCTAAGAATATTTAAGGAATAAATAGGTAGACAAGTATATTATTATAAATATGCGAGATGATAAATAGACAAAAGCACATCATATTACTTCACTAGTGAGGTAATATAATTAATTACCTCATTCAAATGATGAAAATAATATGACTATTACATCACTGGCGTGGATAAATAAATTGAAATTATTTACTAGAGATATAATTCAATTGATGACAAAAATATAATTAATATATACGGTTAAATAGTTGTACTCGAGTTGTACATAAAATTATTTTTCAATTATTGTCTTTAAAAATAGTCATTATTTTGTTCTATGACAAATAATACAATTTTCTATTTATAATTTAAAGTTTCACCTGTCTAAAATGAACAAGAAAAAGCATTTACTAGTCGCAGAAAAAATCCTTTTTAAAACAGAATGCCATTTGCAAAGTATCAAAATGTAATATAGTTTTGAAATAACAAAGCGCCGGTCAACAATAGAAAGCTTTCAGTAGGTACTTCAGCCATTCTGCATATTTGTTCTTTTTAATATCCAATTGAATAAACTTTAAAGTCAGTGCATTGAACGAAAATTCATTCTTTTGCTCATGTGTCAACATCAAACCAAACTCACTGACGTATAGATATCTTGAAATATTTGCCGCAAAGTATCATCTGGATATTATTTCAGCAGAAACATTCTTCGCAGACTGAAATGCTAAAATAGCCTGAAATAAGAAATAGTTTACCCTCAATTTGAATAAGTAATGGTTGTTTCAATTTATAACTTTAAATCCAATTTATGCGAGGCTATTTGTGAATTACGATTCGTGACCAGAAACAAGTAGATTTGAATTTCTTATTGAAAGAACCAGAACGCTGCAATGGAGAAATAATCAGGTACTGAAATACGGAAATTTGATTACATGCGGCTGAAATAAATTTGTTGTCAATCTGAATGCAGTTGTAATTTGTATTTGAAATTCCACTTTTCAAAGTGAATTGGGGCCAAAAGTAAACATGGTAATTTTAGAGAATGAAAAATCTTGCGGAACTCATTTGATTTAGAAATAACTATTTCCGTATACACAATATTTTAGTTCGTATCTAAAGGTGTACCTCTACCCTAAAATTTTACAGCGTTACAGAGGTGTACGCCTCATGTTTACCTACTTTAATAATAATTGAAATATATGATGCTTTTACATATGAGTGTATTAACAAAGGATGTCTTAATACTTCTATATTTTTATTTTTTGTCTTTAGCCTAAGAATTTGAAGTAAAAAAATTAAAAATGACGTTTTTGCGGTTTTTTGTCATTATTTAATATGAATTTTTTCGGTCACTATACCTATACAGTTTCATGTGCTGATTTCGGAACATAAAGAATTTTTCAAAAATTTGAAAAATAAATTTCAAATTATCTCAAGAGAAAACATTTCATGCTATTGGATTGAATATATAATTCATGTGTCACGTGACACATATTTGACTAATTTGATTGGCTAAAATAGGGCAGTAAGAGGCTATCAAATCGATGATATTTTTATCACCGCTGTTACATGTCAACTGTTTCTGTCAATTAATTTCCTACTGTCAGTTCCATATTTAATATTGCTGTTTGTCAAAAATAAGACTTAAATTGAATGAACCTGATTGTATTCGGTGGGGAAATGTCAGTGAAGACAAAATTGAGAAAGGTAAACAGAATTTAAAACGTTTTTGATAGCTATTGAAAAAATATAACCAAACATTTTGAACTCATTCATTATATATTCTCCCCAAATATAACTCGGGCTATGATTAATCATAGGTGATAGCACCGATGATAATCATAGCACTAGTTATATTACCCCCGATAATATTTATTTTCACAAATTTTTAATAATTATCCACTTAAAATGAACCATGTAGGTAAACTACCCTTAATACTTTTTAATTCGTGATCACTTATTACTGAGCAGCATTTTTATCAAATTGTATACACCCTTAACGTATGTATTCGAGGTTTTGATACACTCTTATTATTTATTATACACTCCCATACATATGTAACAACCTGTATATAAAATGTTAAAAGCATTAATAAAATAAAATAAATTAATCATTTTGAAAAATTTAAATATAATTGATCGCTTGTGTCATTCTAATTTCACGTCCGAATTGTGAGATTTTGTTATAAATTTAACTTTAAATTATAGAGAGTTTCTTATTATTTTATTTTTATACCAATAGCGATGAAGTATTTTATAAGAGTTGCTACCGTATAGGATTTACAGTTCTTTGATCAATGATAAAAGTAAAGTTATTTGTATGATACTTCAAGTTGATTATGAAGTAGATTCTTTTATTTGGTACTACAACGATATTGTAAACAGCAGTTGTAACGTTAAAACTATTACATATTATCGCATTCATACTCTCGTTCTTGAAGAGATTTTATTTGCATGAGAACATGCAATGCAATGAACTTTTATTGAAATCATGTTTTCGTTTTGCTATGTTAACTTCATCCTTTTATGCTTACTCTTGCATTATTGTTATTGTTTATCACGTTGTGTATGGAATTATTATATCTATGCGATATGGAAAATAGAAAATTCATAATACTGTTAAGTTTACCTTAGCTGCATTTGTTTTCAATAAATTTTGCTCAATTTTCATCGATAATATTAAATCAATAAAAAAATCTGATGTGGGCAACACAAGACCTCCCGCCATAGTCTATCTCTTTACCCTTTTTACTACACAAATATAAGTATAGGTACTCACATATGTATTTTAGTCATGTAGACTACGGAATACAGAAGAAGATATAAACGATGTGTCACTATTGTTACTGTCACTGTCAATTAAATTTCACGTAGTATCAAATGTTTAACAATCATGCACTACAAGATACTGAATACTAAGTTTCATATTCTAAAATATAAATAATAAATTAATTTCTAAATAGTACCTACCATTTACAGAAATTTTTTTAAATACTAATTATTGTAGATGACAAAAATATTTCATTTAAAATTTAAAAAATTGTGATAAATTAATTATTTATAGAAATATTTAAGCAAAGTACTAGTTCCGGTTTGCCAATCTTGGTAAAAAGTCTTCAACGTTTTTCTGCGTCACACTAATTTAAACTTTTGAAATTTTTATTTCATAATAAGTAAATCGTTAGTGCTCTAGTGTCCTTCAAAAATTGTAGCAGAATCTTTAAAATAAGTATTATTTTCAGTTAACTTTATATACTAGTAAAACTTTAAAAACAAACATTTAAAATTCATATCAAAGTAAGTGCGTCGTTAGTGCTTTTAAGTGCTCTTATATCTAAAAATAACGTTTAAATTATTTCTTGACAAGTTCGCATAATTAGGATCTTTGCGACGCAAAATAAATGAAATTTTGCCATAGTTTCATGGTTAGTGCTTCGTTAGTGCCTCTTAATGCTATTAAAATTTTATTTTTATTTTCATCTTCTTATCTCTAAAATACATTTATCTTTGTTCTTGACAAGTTCATATTAGCAGGAATATAATATTACCATAGTTAGTGCTTCATAAGTGCTTATGTAATGTAAGTAATATATTTTTCTGACAAGCTTGCACAATTTTATTCTATTTTCTATAACATAAGCTTTTTAGTTAAGGGTAAAGGCATTTCATGTGTTTAACACCCTTCTCTCCTATGTACGATGTGGTAATATTCAGCACTAAGTGAAGTGTAAAATCCAAGAGGGCGGTGACCGTTGTGCTTGCTTGCCGCGTTTCGAACCCCAAACGCAGTTCAAATATTTGCCAGGCGCTACATGGCAACACAGCATCGCAGCATGTGTATTTCACAAGTTGATGTGAAACCTGAATGCGTTATATTGTCAATATCGGCCATAGAGACACGGCCCGGATCAACGCGAGGGACAGGACGTAATCTGTATTCGCAACGCGGAACATAATTCCAACGAAATGCTTTAGTTTCATAGGAAACACACTCACGAACACGCTTATAATAATGCCTTGTATGACAACGAATATTATGTGGATTCGTGAGACACGTATGAACATTTCTATGTTTATGCCTTACTTAGTACATTATTAGTTTATATTAATTTCATTTTTTTATTGTATACATTCATCAGGAAAACGTGGATCTAATGACTAGTCCACACGGAGAAACTTTTTGACATGTTTCCTGGAAAAAGTTTCCGGAAACTTCAAAGTTTTAACGGCGCCTATAAAAATGAGGCGTTTTCAGGAAACATTGTGAAGTGCAACTAACTTCTTATTTGTCAAATCGTCAAATGTGACATGTAATCATAAACATATTTATTGTTTTTAAAAAAATCTCCATTTTCTGGAAACTTTTTTCAGGGAACTTTGTGAAAAATTTCCCCGTGTGCACTAGGAATTATATTGCATGTGCATTAAAGCCTACCGCGCACTAGCGATTTTAAAGTTGATCAAATTAAAAGTTGTTCAACTAAAAAAGTGCACTATAGACTAGATACTTGCCGTGAACTTGTACTTACACTAGTCAGTTGCAACTTGTCTTGTTGATGCATGTCTTTGTGCACTAATTATTATTAATTTTTTAGTTGCTCTGATTAAATAGTTGCCTATACGCGCTACCTTATAAATTCAATGTATTTTATTTTGGTTCGCGGTATAGGCTTAATGGTTTCCGGAATTTTTTGAGTGCTTTCCAACAACGTCTTAATTAGCTTCAGTGGTACACGAGGGCTGATTACGTTGTTGGAATGCACAATAACAAATTTCCTGGACATTAAATTAATGCACGAGTGCAGACTCGGTAAGAAAATCGTAATGACACCGCCGCTCTATTTTTGAATTCTTTTTACAATATAAACTTGAAAATTAACTACATTTGTATTCATCATTAAAAATTGTGAATTATTTGGTTCTTTAATTTAAAGTGAAACTGACATGTGTCCATGTGTGACAGAAAATTTTCAAAAAAGGTACCTACATTTTATGCGCATATTTTGCCATTTTTAAGTGCATGTCAGCTGTAATGATGACGTAAAACCCGGAATCTTTCGCCCAGCCGTGTGATTGTTGTTAAATTGCAAAAAACTCTTCAAGCTGATTACTGATCGTCTCAAAATATAATCCTGGCTGCATAAGAATATCTCCGATGCCTCTTTGGTTTCTAAACATTGTCGCACAGATTGAGGTTCTAACTGCATCAAAACTAATCGGTTTAGAAGTGGCTTGATTCCACTAAATCTACTATTCTGTAATTGGGAGTAAATCTTGTTGAATGGTTACCATTAAAATAAAAATGACAATTACAAACAAGTTGAGTTTTACGATTACTGATTTAATTCAGGTCAATATAGAAAACTAGAAAGTACATAAGCAATCCATCCCATAATCTTTTAACTCATGTGACAACTCTCAGCATCCGACCCTGCTAACCAAATTCCCTACATTTACTTAAATTCATCCGACCATTCATCCAATATTTAATCATCAAACAGTGGAGTCTAACACCACTCTTTGGTGCAAACAACCTACTAAAACTTAATAGTGTCTCACCACATTACAAAATTCCAAATTCCCTCACTCGGATCCAAGGAGGCTATTTACATAAACCACAGAGCTGCGCATGCGCGTGCCAGCCGAGATTAATATGCGTGAATTCGCCAGCAACGCGCCAACATAAACACCGGCAATTTATTTGCGATTGTGCGAGACACGGCCTGTGGCGGGCTCAAAGCCGCCTCGGGAAATAAGGGGGGAGGGTGTTTGTGAGAGCGGGTTGTAATGAGAATCTAGCGCTTGTCGCCTACGCCCTGTTGACCGCGAGTTGGACTGATCTTCTGCGCGACATGCAAGGAAACCGATGCTTTTGCATAGCAACTGTTACGTTGTCATTACAATACAGATGTGGACGGGACTAACTAACGGCTAACGGATACGGAGTGTGGGCTGGCAAACATTGGCTAAACTGTGTAGACACTAGGTCACTGATTTTATAATTTAGTAGTTGTTGCAGAAGGAAGTGGACATTGTGATACTTGTGCAAACTAAAATATTGTTTGCCACACCAATATATTAAAAAGCTTATATTTATACTATGTGTATGAAGTTACCAGAGAACTTTGTTTAAATACTTATGCAACTGTTAACCTTAAAAACTCCCCAGAACATTTCAAGAACATGAACATTCCGTCCTTAGTAACATTATCAGCCATTGATAATTACGAAATAATTTTGTCACATTCCGAAAGCACGTTGCTTGGTAACCGCCCGAGACCAGGCTGTAATTGGGAGTTAATCCTTTTGAATGGTTACCATCAAAATAAAATAGTTATTTGTAAAACAAATTTTGAAAATATAGTTTCGTCGATCGCAAACGAAAATTGCAGCCCGAGCGAAGGGAGGGTTGCAATCGTTTAAGTTCGACAAAATATTTTCAATACGTGTTATACACACTATTTTTTCTACTCCTGCAAAACAAGGAAGTTAAAAAATACAAAAATAAAAATTAGTTTTTGACATTTACTGTCAAATTTTTAAATTTTTGTGAAATATCAATGTTGTTTCGAAAACAATGGACATTCAAAAAAAGCAAAACTGTGTTGCAAAGTGCGCATAAGTGTGCAACAAAATACTTTTTTCACGACATGCGGAGAAAACACAATTTTCTTCTCGCGAAATAGTGAGGAAAGTAGGTTTTCCCTCTCCAGAAAGGAAACTAAGCAGTGTTACCACCAGTGTTATTTTACCATGAAATATTTTAAAAATTGTAAGTAAATTTATTATTTTATTGAAAATTCTGATTTTCTAGTGATATACTGTAAACTATTATTTTACAATAATTATTATGTTTTATACTTTCTTTTACTATTTCACGATTTTACAACTTAAATTTAATTTGGCATATTGGCTGCATTTCGTTGTTTTCAAATGTCATTCTGACAGATGGCACTTATAACCTAACTTCTAGTTATGTGTTTCTTCTACATTTACAATGTTTTTAAATATGTCGTGAAAAAAATGTTGTGTCTAACACGAGAGAGGAAAGCTCTTTTTCCACTCTTGCTCGATTGCCTCACTCGCTTCGCTCGTGACACAAACTTCGAGCACGAGTGGGAAAAAGAAGCGATTTCCTCTCTAGTTGGACAAATAACTATTGTCACTAGTGTTGCCGCGAGACGAGACTTGGCGAGACTTAGAGCCAGTCTCGTCTCGGTCTCGAAAAAGTATCGAATACCTTGGTCTCGTCTCGGTCTCGAGTCTCGACGAGAGTCTCGACTTTTTAATGTTTCTTAGAAGTATGTGTTAATAAAATATATTACCTCTCATTGCATTAAAGAAGACCACCGTAAAAAACTAGTAAAGTAAGCAAGAGGAAAATGGAAGCTTGAATTTTGAATGAAACACCAAAATATTATAATTCTCGATATTCACGGAACTGGAAATTTTACACGACATACTCACTATACCATACCGTATGACTGTATTGTACAGTGTATTTATTTTAGAAATTTTTTTCGAAATTATTGTACTAGGAGACAGGCAAGGAGATTTTAACTGCAGTTATTTTTACAAACATGTTTTTTCAATACATTTAAATATTTTTGATTAATATTTCACACACGTCACTTTGGACCAATTAGAATGCTCTATTTGTTTGAAGAAGGTTGTTTTTAACGATAATTCCATACACGTCATTTTTAACCAATAAGAATGCATTATTTGTTCGAAGAAGGCAGTTTTTAGCAATGAAATTAAATAAAACCACAGTAGGCATGTCTATGGTACTCTTTCTTGATTTATAAATATAATTCAAGGCATAAATTAATTAGGTAAAATTACTTATAATCCCTGCGTATAGAAACGACAATTCGTTTTTTTTTTAACTCTTAAATCAACACAAAACATTTTAAATAAATAAATGATCTAACCCTTATTAAAAATTTCTACTTTTAAATGAATATTACAAATTAATTATTTAAAACGAGTTTCGAGAGTCTCGACGAGACTCTCGGCGAGACTCGATACTGGTCTCGTCTCGGTCTCGAGTCTGTTATCGAGACTTAACTGGTGGTCTCGTCTCGATTTTTCGAGACGAGACGAGGCGAGACCGAGACTAGTCTCGAGTCTCGCGGCAACACTAATTGTCACACACTTAGGTACTTTGCAACACACTTGCGACAAACAGCTGCTTTCAACATTAAAAACAATGTAGAAACGTGAACTTTCAGACGCAGGCGTAGAAAAAAAAATTTCCATTTATCTATTTGATAATGAATTTTTTATCTGACATTTTAGTTAAAAGAAATATTCAAAAGTCAGTTTAAAATGCTTACACTACACTGCAATAACTGAATTTTTTAATCTGCCAATTTACATTCAAAATAAGATAAAAATACCATTTCAGGGCAAAAATAAACCATAAAATAGGCCATAAATATATAAAACAGGTAAAATTTGTCAAATTTTACAAAATAGGCTAAATAAGCAGGATTAAATATATCTCAAAATAAATATAAACGATAGAAACAAAAATAAGTGCTATCAATGTTGTTTTATCTATGATACAAAAAATAAGCAAAAGCCTAGAAATCCTCAGCCTAGTTATCACACTATGATAAAACGGTTTTGTTGTGCTAATTTCATTTTCTTCTTACTGAAGTTACAAGTTCGGGAAATATTAAGAAACTGCCTAAGTGAGTATTCATTAGTATAAAAAATGTCGAGAAATAATCAAAAAAATTCGAAGAGATTCAAGATTTTCGGTGAGAATAAAAAATGTAGAACCAACGAACAATGCATTACGGCGAGTCAGCACCGACGTCCGAGGGGCGACTACTTTATTACATCTCGTTATCACGTATAAAAACACTGATAAATTAGGTTAGGAAACGCTAATGATAAAGACTTCTCAGAATATCAAGGTTGCTGCAAAACTTTCCTGAATAATTCTCCAGGAATTACGAAATTTCATTTTTCATTTCGACTCATAAAAATTACATTGATCCCGGGGTGGTGCCCGACCCAAGCTGCCAGGACCGGATCCATAAAATTTATAAAAAGGGGCCAATAGATGTCATCCCCTTATTACGCGTTTTCTAAAAATGTATCATATTTTAAAAGTAGTTATAGGTACTGTCATTTATTTGCTTTATTTTATTTTTGTTTTACTCCCAATTACAGAATGATAGGTGTTATTAGTGGAATCCAACCACTTCTAGATCAATTCGTTTTGGTGCAATAATAAGCTCAATCCGTGCGACGATTTTAAAAGGCAAAGTGGCATCGGGGAGATTCTTATGCACTCAGGACTAAACAACCTGAGTTGATTTTTACCTCCCGCCTCATATTCTATAAGGGAGGTATTGTGATGGATCAAAATTTTCAAGTGTGGTTTTTGGTGATAAGCATGTTTTAAAATCCATAGAATACGAATAAAGTATTTTCGAGATATTGTCTGTGCGTGTATGTGTGTGTGTGTACGTTAGGTTGTATGCAACATTTTTTCCGGCTTCTGTAACTCGAAAAGTTACAAACATTTAACAACCAAATTTTGTAGTCGTAATACAAATCTTAAGATCCCAGTTATTTTTGGAAGCAATCCCCAAACCGGAAGTAGTACTTTTCTTAAATATTTTGACAAATAATTAACGTCATGACATATGAGTAAAATCACAACTACCATAGATGTCAACGATGTGTGATTGTTATGTTTACACTTCAGGTGACCAAAGATATTATTTAAGGTTTCGCTGAATTTTCACCATCACTCTCCCCTCTTAGATGCGACCCTGCAAGCAGTTTTAATTTACATTCGCAAAATATGGCGTAAAAATTCCGTGAAAAGTCTATTAAGGGCGACGGTGGCGACATCGGGGCGTCAGAGTGTCAGACTACAGAATGAAGAACCGTCGCATGCCGTGTATTAGAACCAAGCCCATCTTTTTTAATTAGTGTCTATGCTATGAATTATTAATGAAAAGACCGCACGCTCTGATAGCGTATGCTTTGTTCACTGATTGTAATTAACGTAATGGTCAGAACGTGAATCTTTTTGCTTTTTCATTCACCCGGGAATTCCTTGATTATCATTTCACTTACCTGTACACATGCGCAATTACATATTGTCTACCAAAAATTATACTTGATACGGGAAAGTGAAATATTACTTACAAGGGAAAATAAATTTTGTTTTATTACACCATTTTCTAATAAAATGATTATTTTGATATCTATATGCACAGTTTTTAATACAAAAAAGTTTACATTGACGTCCGCAATGGGGGTTTCCAAGCCTACGGCTTTTAAAGAAATACTTATTGAATATCCATTTGCACCATATTATAAGTTATAAGAAAGTAATCATTATTTATTTATTTCTTAATTTTATTTTGATGGTGACAAACCTACAGGATTAACTGCCAATTACAGGATGGTAGATGTTATTGTGGAATCCAACCACTCGGAGAGGACTATTGTGATAGGATTATTGTTAATTTTGATACACTTATTACCGTTTTATTGAAATAAAAAAGACAACATTGAAACCAAACCGTGAGTAGATTTGTTCGTGTAAGATTGTTTTTTGTCGTTTTGACTACGAAATGGACGACAGATTTGTGTTGAAATAAGGTAAGATCTATGTATCGTATTCGGTCCTTGTCAGGGTGAACGTATGTTCTCAGGGCCGGTGACGTCACACACGACATCGGTTTTCGTGACACCTATTTTTTTTAAACATTATGAGTTTTTTCCGGCTTATTAGCAACTTTTTGGCAAAAAGAAAAAATACGTGTCTAATATTTTAATGTAAGATTAACATATAAAAAAAACCAAAAAAAATCGTTAAAATTCAGGCCGCGAAGTAGAACATTTCTATACGATACATTTTGTAGTCGCGTTGCTATTAGTAACGGATACAAAGTAAATTTGTTCAGTTGTGCATGTAAACGTCAGATATTTTTGACAGTTAAATAAAATTTGTTTGTTTAATTATTTGCATTGCAGTAAACAATACTAAACAGCTACATTACATAATATGTTCCTACTCGATGTATAGCTAATAATTCTATTATTTTAATTCCTTCAGATCTATTTTATTTTCTGTTGTAAAGTTTATAATATTATACTAATAATGATTAAGTATTAAATCGTTATTCGTTTAACTCTTCTGGTGCCGAATTTTCTCTTCTGTATACATGTTAATATTGAATGAACTATGAAAATTATATTAGTGTACTTATACGCACGCCTGTTTACGGGAATAATACTTTATTTGCAAATATTTTGTAACTCTGTTAATTTATGTTGATGTTTCATTTTATATTCTAAATGAAAAGTTCCTGGTAGAAAGAAACCCCTCGTGTTTATTTTTGTCTCTGAGCATATAAATATCTTATTTAAGTAATTCTTTAATTAATAACTGAATATTAAATTATGCAAATGTCTGGCTGTACCTTTGTTTACCTTCATTTTCTTCGCGGCAGGTTCTGCTTGAGTTTCTTAAGGCACATTTGAATGCAAGTATAACCGCACTGTTTTAAGGTCCGTGAAGGTGGAGTCCCGACATCAAAATTACAATATAATAATAATTCTATAATTTTTTGCTAATTTTGTGCTATTTTTTGCTATATTCCACAAATTTTGTGCTATGCTCGTTTTTGTTATATTCTCAATTTTTCACTTGGGACTCCAGGTTCACGCCTAGTCCCGAATGAAAATATATACATTTTTGGTATGTCTATAATATTTTGCTAATTTTGTGCTATTTTTTGCTATATTCCACAAATTTTGTGCTATGCTCGTTTTTGTTATATTCTCTATTTTCACTTGGGACTCCAGGTTCACGCCTAGTCCCGAATGAAAATATATACATTTTTGATATGTCTATAATTTTTTGCTAATTTTGTGCTATTTTTTGCTATATTCCACAAATTTTGTGCTATGCTCGTTTTTGTTATATTATCTATTTTTCACTTGGGACTCCAGGTTCACGCCTAGTCCCGAATGTAAAATATTAAATATTTTATTATGCTATAATTTTGTGCTCATTTTGTGCTATTTTTTGCTGTAGTAAACAAATTTTGTGCTCATCAAGTTTACTTGTTTCTTACGGATAATAAATTGGGACTCCCAAGTTCCCGGCTAGACCCGGGTGTTAAATGTTTAATGTTTTGTTGCACTATAATTTTGTGCTCATTTTGTGTTATTTTTTGCAATAAGAAATAAATTTGGTGCTCATCAACTTACCTTGTGTTTACGACAATTTCAATGGGACTCATAAGTTTACGTTGAATAGCGAAAATAAGTGACTGCACTGGATGTAAAATGTATAGTAGTTATGCTATAATTATTATTTTTATCTCATTTTGTGCTATTATGTTTATGTTGCTAAATGATACACACTAAATAATGTGTGTAGGTAGTTATTAACTAGTTTACAATATGTACCTACCTATATAAAAAATTTATTTTGCAAAAAATAGTTATAAACAAATTAGGTATAGGAGTATTATTATTATTATTTCATCAACAATGTTTTTAAAATTATATTTAATAGTTTATAAAACGCTGAGCATAAGTATAAATGCAGTGCGAAAATTATTTATAATATGCGAGATAACGAGTCGCAAACAAACATTTTATTTATGAATGAAAATTATTTTCTGTATTAGTCAGGGAAATGATTTACTTTTTGTACAATCCCTAAATGACCTGATTTTAACAAAAAACAATGACATAATTACATCAAATGCGTGGGTACTCGTGGCAAAAAATAATTAAACAATTTAAGACAGTACAAAAATAAAACAAATAAAAATATTTTAAACGAATACACAATTACACAAGTAGTATTATTGTATTATTGTAAATCTAAAATGGACTTCGTTTCGATTCGTTACGTGCAATATATTTAAAAAAAAAGCTTTTGTAGAATAAAGTAAAACATCAACTTTTTGCCAATAATTCACACTTTGATTTCATATTTCTCTTTTCTCTCATTCCGAATAATTTTACTTTTATTAAAGAAGATGCTAATTTTTGTAATACAGTTTTAATGTTCCTTCTAATACCTGTAAAAATAAAGATGATTTACAATGTTCGGTCCTTAAAAATGTTAATCTGCTTATGAAGAAAATAGAGATTATAGTTTCAAAGGAATATACCTACATCCTACAATGTTCTATTCCTACTAGGAACAGTTACATTAAATATAGAGCTCTTTTAAGTATATGAACATAAGTTCATTCGCTTTTGTCTTTCGTTTCGAACGAATTATATGTCCTAGCGTTTGTGTTTTGTGTCCTGTGATGCTAATAAAAATCAGTTAAACTGTTAACCTCTAGAATAAAAAACGAAAATGAAAAGATCAATCAATGTTAATCTGCGGTACCTAATTCACAATTTTCTCTATACCGAAACAGGGAAAATGTAAGATTATTATCAGTTAATTTTAATAAAATTAGTAATGTGTTGTATGTAATTAATAGTTACTGTTTTTGTTTGGTCCACAAAATTAAACAATCTATTATGCTATATTACTTAAATGTACTTAAGTATGATATTTTCTAGTTCCGAATAAAGAAGCATAATAGACTATAAATTTCAAGCTCAATTCACAAATAATGAAAACATAATAAATAAATATACCTATTTAAAATGAATTTTTACCATTTCGTTTACCATTGATGAATTTTTATTTTTTTAAAAATTACATTATAGAGTATAGGTATTTTGCGCAGTTCAAATTGTACAATTATCTACAAATAGGTACTTGTAATTATTTAACGCAGAAAAAACTAACTAAAATGTGAATTTTGTAAATTAAGTGACATTTTAAATTATTTAAAATTAATATCTCTTTTACTTTAATAAAAAAAATACAATCGCAGTTTCACTAATTATGGATTCAAAAATACATAAATTTGATAATTAATGAGGGGCCTATTACCAAGAGTTTTGTCGAGACTCAAGACCAAGACGAGACTTACATAAAGTCTTATCAAGACCAAGATGAAATCCAAGTTGTCGCGACCAACTTAAGACCAAGACAAGACCAATGTCAAGTCTCGTCTTGTCGCGCCTTGTGGTAACACTAACAATTTTACAGCCATGAGTACAGTCACCTATTTTCGCTATTCAACGTAAACTTGAGTCTCATTGAAATTGTCGTAAAAACAAGGTAAGTTGATGAGCACCAAATTTATTTCTTATTGCAAAAAATAACACAAAATGAGCACAAAATTATAGCATAATAAAATATTTAATATTTTACATTCGGGACTAGGCGTGAACCTGGAGTCCCAAGTGAAAAATAGAGAATATAACAAAAACGAGCATAGCACAAAATTTGTGGAATATAGCAAAAAATAGCACAAAATTAGCAAAAAATTATAGACATATCAAAAATGTATATATTTTCATTCGGGACTAGGCGTGAACCTGGAGTCCCAAGTGAAAATAGAGAATATAACAAAAACGAGCATAGCACAAAATTTGTGGAATATAGCAAAAAATAGCACAAAATTAGCAAAATATTATAGACATACCAAAAATGTATATATTTTCATTAGGGACTAGGCGTGAACCTGGAGTCCCAAGTGAAAAATTGAGAATATAACAAAAACGAGCATAGCACAAAATTTGTGGAATATAGCAAAAAATAGCACAAAATTAGCAAAAAATTATAGAATTATTGTAACATTGTAATTTTGATGTCGGGACTCCACCTTCACGGACCTACTGTTTTAACCTTTTTGTAAACCATTCTGTTTGTTTTTTCTTATTCTGTTCTACTACCACAATTTTTGGAATCTTTTTTACGTGCAGGACTTCTTAATTTAGGCTAATTAATCGATGCGTTTTTATACATAAAAACAAATAATTTTTACATAAAGTTAGGCGAGATAGCACAGTGGTAGAGTGCTTGGCTCTGGTTAAAGAGGTCGTGGGTTCGAATCGTGATCAGGTGTGAAATATCTACTCTCGTTCTCATTCCATTGCCAGGAATAAAAATATCCTATAAATAAAACGTTAAAAAATTCTTCTAATTAAATTGGTTTATAAATATATCATAATAATATTTGTTTTCTGAGGACACAAAATGCATTGTAAGTATTCAAAATAAACAAAATAAATTACGAAATTAATAAATTCCAGCATACAAAAAATTCATTTATTTATTAGTGGATTGGTATTCCCCACTTGTCATTAATCGTCCATGGGATATTTAAAAATATCTTATTCTTGTACCTACTTTAAGTGATATTATGTAAGTCTACCTAGCCACATCCTGAGTACGTTCAAAATTATCATACTTTATACAAACATCTCAGAGAATTACATAGGATACATAATTGAGATATTATTAACAAATTACTAACATTGGGATGTTACATAGATAATGTTACTAAGGGCGGACATTAGCAATCGCTAGAATAGTAATAGGATGTCAATAGGGAAATATAGCAAGTAACAAACCGGGATGTTCACATTCTTGAAATGTTCTGGAGATTTTATTTTGTCAAATGGGTCAATACCGTTATCAATCCAAGTTGGAATACAAACAACCAGGCAACTACAAAGTATCGGGCACTGGTTAGTAGTTGCACCAGAGAGTCAGAATGAAGAACAGTCTTAGATTGAATCTCGACCATTAGGAATCAATGAAATTTTAAAATAAATAAATAAATCATATAATCTGTCCTACAGGAGAAACATTTTTGGGTCATTTCAAATTTTTTTGCTAAAATAAATTACCTACCTAATAAAAATATTCTTTACATCAGCAACAAAAACAACAGCCAAAAAGATAACACTATACCAACCACACTTTCCCTGAAAAAAAAACTAACCATAAGTGTACATCCCCGCTGCTGTGCTCACGGTTATTAAGCACACACTCGGCTGGGTGCGTCAGGTTTAGATAATAAACAGTGCAACACGGCAACATGGCAGGAATAAAGCATAAAGCTAGCACCGGTGCGACGTTGCCGCGCCGATCCATTATAACAAATGCGTTGTTTAAATCTAGCGCGACGCCTGGACGCACCCTGTGTGGGCTCTCTCTCGCACGCGTGGGATGGGCGTGCATGCAAATATCGCACGCAAACAGCGGTCGTGTGGTCACTGCACGTGAATTTGTGACGTAGATTATGGGGGAGGGGTATTTAGTAATGTGGGTTATATTTGCCTAAACTGATGAAAGTGTAACCACAATCATTTTACGTTATTTTTATGTTTAATTTTATTCTCAGATATATAAACTTTGTTATTGTGTCTGTCAAAAATGGGCTTGAGGTATATGGGCTAAGGGATTCATTTATAGACGAAAATCAATCTAAATGATTTAAATTTCTACTGTATTTTGATTTTTTTAAACATATCACTCACAATTACAGTCATTTTCATGCAAAATTGAAGAGTAAAGAAAAATATTTAGCGGTACAAGACAACACAAGGTTATTAAGTACAATTACCTATGAATCATGAATCAAAAAGAATTTTGTTGAAATTCGCAAATCAAAAAATGGGTCCAAGCAAATAAGACATTCTGTAAGTATACTTACAAATTTCATTTTTTACCTCTCGCCTCATATTTTATAAGGGAAGTATTGTGATGGATCAACATTTTCGAGTGTGAGTTTTTGGTGAATAAGCACGTTTTAGGGTCCCTAGAGTAAGAATTTTCTTGATGATGTCTGTGTGTGTGCGTTCGTTCGTTCTTCCGTATGTTTGTATGTTACAATTTTTTCGGACGCGATAACTCAAAATATATCAAGAATTTAAATTTTAAATTTTGGTTTCAACTTTTTCAAAATATTTCGTTAAATAATTAATTTAAGACAATTTTTCTTATTTTAAATGAAAGATTATGTGATAATTACCTAAAATCGATATTTTTTTGTATCTGGCATAAGAATAATTAAAGTATATACTTATAATTTTGTATTTTGGTATCTTGAAGTCCATGATCGTTTAACATTTGTTGCTACGTAAAATTTAAATGATTATGACATGACAGTGACAGTATAAATACAGTTGTATAATAAGTTTTGTATTCTATAAACTATTCTAAATCTTATAATAGTATTTATCTACGGCCATTTAATAATACATTCATTAATTTGTATAAAACATTATTGTATTCCGAGTCCATTATTCAACACTATTGTATAATGACAAACTACCATCACACCAAAATGTGAGGTAAGATTAATATTTTAATGTGAAGAAATGATTTATTTGAAATGAAGGTGAAACGTCATCGTATATATGACTCGCAAATAATGGATGATCACTCACCTTCAGCTCGTGCATAAATTTTCATCCTCTTCAATTGTAGTCTACATAATGTGCTCGTTAAATAATACCATTAAATTTAATTTAATAAAACCTGAAGAAAACAATTTTAATAATCGACAGACGAAGAACTCGATAAAGAGTCAACAGATTAAACAGCATAAGAATTTATTTAATCGTTCAAGTTTTAAAAATTAAAATTAATTTCATAATTTTTTATTTACGACTCTGATATATTATCTAATTATTTTGATTACTATTAAATCAAATAATTATTCTATAGGTAATGGAATCATATTCAATATAGCATTCTTTACAATAAATTATTAATCCACCCTCTTTTATTTCTTTTTAGTATTCAAGAAAGCCCCCCCCCCCCCATAAACATCCGATGCAAATAAACCGTGCAACAAACATACTCCCCGTCAAATTAATTAAAAGATAAAATAAGATACCAACTTATTTACTTTTATTCCCGTATTATCTCTATTCAGTGGCAAACTTTCCGCGAAATCTGGCCTGAAAAATGTCTCTTTTTAATTACACTTTCACGGGGGTGAAATAAAAAGGAAATAAACGAATGCGGCTTAATGAGCAAGCGTGCGAGAGTAGATTGCAGGTGAGAGGGTGTATCAAGTAATATAAATCACTAGACAACAAGAGCGCAAGGGTTGGTAAGCCTGCTCGCGTACATGATATGTGCCATGCTAGGGATTTTAGGGGTTTGATAGTTTTAGGGAATTTCCTCTGGGATTAGCATATGCTACTCGACTATTATCTAGTTAGTACGTCCTGAGTTATGCCCTTGCTATTAAATAATAATGTTCTCATTTTTTAACACACACACATTTCGATACCTACCTTCGTCAGTGATTTTTTTGGAATTTCCGGTTTGCAACTATGAGACTGCATGATTTCAAAAACTATAATTTTTTACATTGTATCTTTTTCACGTTATTGGTATAAAATAAGAATCTCGATTTGTTTTCAAGTTCCAAGTATACAATGTTTTTTTTACATGATTTTTTTTAATTATGGAAAGGTTTACATTCTATGACTTGTAATGGAATGGCTTCATTGTATCACTAGTGATGGAATGAAATGTAGCGAGTTATAATAAATTACTTTTTTTCAATGTTTTTGTTGGTTTCATGAGGTATACCAATTATTTATGTTAATTAGTTTAAGAATACGTTTAAATTTAATAATTCGATAATTTTCTGTAGAATATAAATACATGTATTTTTTCTAATAGTTCTTAGGTTATAATGATTTTTAATTGCAATTAATTTTATAGTCATAGAGAAGGTGTAGTCTGTAACACGCTTGGAAAGGCTATTCCACTTTCGTGGAACCGTAAAACTCGCCTACGGCTCGTTTTCCATCACTAGTGATGAAATGGTTTCATTCCGTCACTAGTGATGGAATTTAGTGTGGCCTTTCTATTTACCTTTTAGAGACAGACATAAAAAAGGGCCAGCTCGGAGCATGCATTCTATGACGATAAACAACGGTAAGGTAACGAAGGTAACGCACGGGCCCAGTAGTGATATCTCTCTCTCTCTCACACAGGGTAAACCAAAATGGCACAAATATACAATATTGCTAAGATACGGGGTGCCCGCGCCTGTGTTCATATTATACTTCGTGGTTGAGATTGTGAAAAAGAGAACATTCGGGAAAGTAAGATGGCGAATAGCGGTTTGCGGCATTGCATTTATTGAGGTTAATTGACTTCAAATCAAATTATTTAAAAAAATTAATCCAATTAACCAAAATGTATTATAAAAGCATTAAAACTATATTTTTCTCACGGCATGCGGAGAAAACACAATTTTCTTCTCGCGAAATAGTGAGAAAGTAAGTGTTCCTTCTCCAGAGAGGAAAGTAAGCAGTGTTACCATAAGTGTTATTTTACGATGAAATATGTCAGAAATTATAAGTAAATTTATTATTTTATTGAAAGTTCTGATTTTATAGTTATATAGGTATATACTGTAAAATGTAAACTATTATTATGTTTTATACTTTCTTTTTTCTTTTTCTACAATTTCCCGATTTTATAACTTAAATTTAATTTGATATATTGGCTGCAGTGAAACATTCCGTTGTTTATAAACGTCATTCTGACAGATGACAGTTAAAATCTAATTTCAAGTTAATGTGTTTCTTCTACATTTACAATGTTTTTAAAACTGTACCGCTTTCCGACGATCCGTTGGCGCGCAATTCAAAAAGTTCCGGAACTTTTCGATCAGCCCTCGTATGTCGTGAATTTTTTTTTGTGTCTACACCAACTCCGGAGGAAAGCTTATATTCCACTCTCGTGCCACAAACTTCGAGCTCAAATGGGAAAAGAAGCGCTTTCCTCTCTAGTTGGACAAATAACTATTCTCTATACATTATCGAAACAATGCATTAGTATTTATTTTCTACATTAACTTACACCTAAACCACTCAAACTAAAACACAATAAACAATAATTTCCTCTGTACCCCCACAAAATCCCCCAATCCAAGCAATCGCAGCATTTAAATCTCATCTCCATCTTCATCTTAGCTGCGTAGATTAATGCGTACAGAACACAGTAATCTGTTCGCAAATTCCATTCCAAGTTATGAAGACGCAAAGACGCGCTCCGCGCCGTTGCTAAATCACGCGAGGAATCGAAGCCAGATCAACTCAAGCTGATATGTTGTAAATGCTATTAAGAATTTAACGGAAATGGCGAACGCTAAATGGCGATTCGAATGCGAATTTGTTAACTGCGGATGAACACAAGAAGAAGGTTTGGAAGTTGAATCTGGAATACTTGGGGTTTCAGTTTAAACAGTAATATACATACCTACGCAACACATAAATATACCTATAGGTACCACATTTTTACTTCCTTGTACAGAGTAAAAAGGAAGTATTGTAATCGCGAAAAATTTAGGATTTCATATTTTAAAAGAAATATCCGTTTCGACCTTTTCTGAATCCATTATGACTAGTTTCGTCGTGACGTCTGTACGTACGGACGGATGTATGTGTGTCGCATAAATCAAATACGGTTAGACGTAGAAAGTTGAAATTTTGTATTTAGGACTGTTATAGCATCTAGTTTTGCACCTCCTATTTTTGGTTTCAATCTACAAACCGGATGTAGTACTTTTTTCAAATATTTCGATAAATATTTAATTTAAGACAATTTTTTTTTTTAAATGAAAGATTATGTGATTATTACCTACAATCGGTATTTTATAAATATTTTGGTATCTGGTATCATTTAAGAATAATTAAAGTATATATTTATAATTTAGTATTTCGATATCTTGTAGTTCATGATCGATTAACATTTGTTACTACGTAAAATTTAAATGATTATGACATGACAGTGACAAAATAAAATATGCGTTATATCTTCTTCTGCAGTTTAAATAAAATGACTAAAATATATTAGTGAGTATAGTAGCAGTAGTAGTAGTAGTACTTATATATTATTCTACATTTTAGATATTAAGAAAAGTATGAACAGTTTAATAGGCGTACAAGGAAGTAATGTGGTGTCCACGTCAGATTTTTTATTATACGAATATGGAGTATTGTATTTGAAAGTATTAGCGAATATTGTAAAAGAATGCGAATTTAAACTCAAGTTTATCGCAATAATGAAATCTGCAATATTAAAACCACTTTTTTTCTATTTATCGTTTGAATGCGACAGTTTAAACATTCACATAGTGCTCGTAGATTAAAAATTATTTCCGTTTTATGTTTGATTGGATTTGTAAAAAATGTTAATACAGTATCTATTTTTTGCTAGCGAAGCGATTTGTTATTTTAGTTTTGTGCAAATATGTGTCGGACTTTGAAAAGCAATTATTCAAGAAAAAGCTGTAATCAAATAATGTCTGGAAAACAAATTTATAAATTAGCATTAACCAGATTCGTATCGCATTTAAATATTAAAAACAAATTAAACATGGAAAACATCCTGTAAATAATGAGTGTAATTTATAACAGTATTCGAAAAAATATTGGCATTAGTTATCAGTTCATATTGTTTCAGTCGTTTTACATTCATTTAGCAATTTACAAACTGTGGTTAATTTGTTTCTGTCACAATAAATATATAAAAAATGTTTACAGCTGTTGCGTTAAACTAGATTCCAGTTCAATGTTTCGAAATAAACATTGTCAAATATATTTACCGTAATACTGGAACGCGGACCGATGTACACGTGACCAAAAAATAATTGAATTTCCACTAAAAATTTGTTCACATTTTCATTGTGATGGTCAGCCAGCCACAGGCAAACTAAAATGAAAATCAGAATATAAAAACAGGAACTAGGATCCTAGCCCTAGGCCATCCTTATAATTATTTTTTTATTCTTAAATTTTTAGATTAAATAAATAGTAGATTATCTATTAAACTATTAAAGGAATGATCCTCTCGTCATTCCGTCAAATACCAGTAAGGCAGAAAGTTTTTTTTTTATCTGTATACAACATTTTTTTAAATGATTACAGTATAATAAATTATGTGTTGCAAACTTTGTTTTTAAATGTTTCCTGATTTTGGTAACATATCATTTTTTGTTTTAAGCCACATTCACAGCCTGAAATTTGGTGAAATTTGTGATATTATATACATTTGATGAATTTAATTTTGACTGTTCACATCTCGAAATTTTTGTATCTTTCTTAGGGAAGTAGCTAGGATTTTTTAGGAGGGCCAAGGGTGGGCCAGTAAAAAATTAAAGTGGGCTGCATTTCGTTTGTAGTAAAATTTTAGTTTCGAAAAATACAAGAGTAATATGCCGATCTAAGCCAGGCGAATTTTTTTTTCACTGCTGAAGGAATGTGACTTAATTTCTCCTGAAATTAATTTCGTAGGAAAACAGTACCCAGTTAAGAATATGATATCAAATATGTATTCATAGATAAATATTGCACGAGAACTCAGACTGACAAGCTAATACATAATATCTATTCAAAAATACAATACGAGTATTTATATTAACTTCACCGTCATCTATACGGCAAAAAAACAAAAGTCAAAAATGACCCAATTCCCGGGATCCTATCGAGCTGAAATTTTGCAAATAGACTTTTGTCACCTAACAATGCACTTTGACAAAATTACAGATTCTCCGCCATCTTGAAACGAAATGGCGGCTAGCTATATCAAAATGTACTGCTCCGATTGTGATCAAATTTGGTACAGTAATAGCCAAGGATCTAACTTATGATATAGATATATTAAAATGTCAGTCCGTCATCTTGAAACAAAATGGTGGACAGATATCTCAAAATGTACTGTAACTATTGCGTTCAAATTTGGTGCAGTAATAGCTAAGAATCAGTCTTGAAACATAGGTATATTAAAATGTAAGTCCGCCATCTTGAAACAAAATGGCAGCTAGCTATCTCAAAATTTACTGCACCGATCTGATTCAAAAACAAAAATTTAAATAAATATCGATCGAGTCTCAAAAACTTTGTTTTTACGGGTTCGATTTTAAATATTTTAAATACCTATAGGTATCTCTTCCGTAAACTAATGTAAAAATATGGTACAATTTTTGGGTGGGCCACTGGGTGTTCTAAGACTGCAAGGTGGGACTATAAAATCCACGATCCCCTAAACACATTCTCAACTATGGATTAATATTTTAGACAAGTCATATAAATGACTAATTCACTTTTCATTATTAATTCATTTGATAACTATTCCTTCATCATTTTAATGGAATCTCTCAGAAAAAGTATTAATTTTTACTTTTATTTTCTCCAACAAGAAGAGAAAAATCCCTCAGAACGTGCAGAGCTTAAGACCTCACCCCTCCTCCCCCTCTAACCCGGCGGCTTGTTGCTGATGGAGCCCCAGATTACGCCGCAAAGTTGCGCGACTTTAACGAAAAATCGCGCTGAATAATGAAACCCGCTGTATCTTGGACACCGAAACAATTTATATAGATTAACTTCATTTTTTAGCCGGGAAATTAATATTGACGTCTCGGGAGATTATTCGTCTTAAGGTCGTTAGCGGATTCGACAAAATGAAGCCGAATTATGTTCCTTGTTCTCTGACAGAGATGAATTCCGCGGGGAATGTGAACAATATCAACTCATTATTATTGTGTCAGCATTGAGGCAAAAAAGACGTAATATGACATTGTCCTAAATACACTCTAATTATTTATATTTCTTTTACATAAGGAAGAAAATATGGTTCCATCTTTTCTATAACACTGAATTAATTAATTAATTTTAACATGATCCACTCCTACTATTCGACTAAACTTGTGTAGACAGATTTTTTAGTAGTGTTCCCAATGTTGGTTTTCACTAACACAAATTTAATAGGCCTTCTTGAAACAAACACTATGATTTTAGGGAGTTACTTGAACAAGTTATTATTTTGCAGCTATTTAGAATAATTATACAATTTAGGTACAAGATTTTTTGTTTTGTCAAAGCGTAGATTGACCAAAAGTAATGAAGCCAAACTGTATTTTAGTCAAACTGTAATTTGTTCAACTGGAATTTTGTCAAACTGTAAATATGCCAACCCGTAATTTAGCCAAACTGTATTCTAGACAAACTGTAATTTCACATTCCGTAATTCGACCAAACCGCAACATCGACTAATATTATATTGTCAAATCGTTTTCCAGGTAAACCGTAATTTAGCCAAAACGCAACTATACCTAACTGGAATCATTCAACACGGAATTTATCCAAAACGTATTCTTGTCAAATCGCAGTTTTGCATAACCGTAATCTTGCCAACAGCATTTTACTCAAATCGTAATCTTCCCAACTGTATTTAAGATATACATAAATTCCGTGTTGAATTATTCCAGTTAGGTATAATTTAGTTTTGGCTAAATTACAGTTTACCTGAAAACGATTTGACAATAAATTTTAGTCGAAGTTGCGGCTTGATCAAATTACGGAATGTGAAATTTCAGTTTGTTTAAAATACAGTTTGGCTTAATTATTTTTGTTCAAACTACACTTTGACAAAACTATATTTGTCCAAATTGTGTGCTCCAGATTTTAGCGCCTCGAAAGAGTGACTGGCACCGTGTAACTTCGCTTTACCATCGAGTTGGTAAGTGGGTAAAAGAAAATTAAACAACTAGTACACTAAATAATCGTTTTAGGTGGATCTCGTTTCTACAAAAGCTTGCTTCGTGTGCATCGAGATATCAGGATAAGTTAAATAAAACTCGTTTTACCATATCATGTTGCAAAACCAGTAAAATCCTTTACAGTGTACATCACTTCTCCATCACGAGAAAAGAAATAAAAGTAACGTCAATACCCTATTACTGTCCGATAAAATATTCCTTCAACCGCATTTCCTACCCTTCTGCCCCGGTTCAAAATCTTCTTCGTCTTTTGCTCCTCGACCTTCGAGGATTCGTCCACGCATCCAAATCCTTCACTGTTTCCGCATAACTTTTCATTTCGCCCCTTCGCAACAACACACTTCTGAGAGTGAATAATTTGCCGAATTTATAAATAAAGCCAAAATATTTTAAGCTGTATAGTTTAATCCAGGTTAATAGATCATATTCTGACATTTTTCATTCTAAAAGTGCAAGTTAAATTTCTGTGGTACTAAGGCAAAACCCGAGAAGTCAAAGACTCAAAACCAGGCACCAAAATTTGGTATGTACCTATGGTTTATTGGACCGACGAATCGCAAAAAATCGTACATATCGGAAAAAACCAAATATTTTTTGGGGGTTTTGTCTTAGTACATAGATTTAATATCACATGACTTATATTTGAAACAAAAAATATAGTCTTCTCATTTGATTTCCAGGACATTTCGCATACCTATGTATAATAATTAAAACGAGTGTTTACGATAGAAATTCCAATTATTCATGAAATTAAAATTTAACTTGACTTTCGAATAGGTAGTTGCTATGTTTAGCTTCAGTAAAATATAAAACTAATTTTATCTTTATCTGCAACATAATTTTTAATAGGAAATTTAATTTAAAATGGCAGCTGTCACAAATATTTTATTTTTAAAATATTATATTGCCTAGCGAAAGAATGATGTACCTAATAGTACAAAAATATTTATTGGTTTGATTCTTATCTCATAAGTAATTACCTACATGTAAGAAGTTTAGATTTCCTGCATTCGATTTTACAAGATTTTGAGAGTGTATCATATTTTTTGTTCAAAAATTTAATCTGAGCCATAACTACAAATAATTTAAAGTTTAGATATTAGAATTTTGTCTTAGGAGTTAGGATTCATAAGAATGGGTCAATACCATACTACTGAAAAAGACAGAAGAATGTGGAGCAAGACTACTTACTTACAAAAATTATTTGTTAGTTAAAATTTAGTTTTGCGACAATGTAACCTGTACATATTTTCGTACTATATTGTATTTAGTTGATGTGCTTACAAAACGCATAGGAAATGACAATTCTATTGTTACGTTCATTAATCGTAGTAAAGATTGGGCCATCTCCGGCATTCATGTTTGGAGTGGGCAAAAAGCCTCGTCAGCCGCATCAGCTTAATGCCATCCCGCGGTCCTTCCTCGCTGACTGCTGAGCGCCAGTGCACACGTATAAAGCGTCGAAACGTCGCCGCCGGCCATACCCCCCCCCCGCAGATTCCTTTGTAACCTTTTACATTCTTCTGAAAAGCGCTATAAGATCAGTCATTCATAGTGGGATTTCTTGTCGTATAACGCGCTTGCTTGATATTTCTTTCTTTATTCGAAATGCCGTCCACTTCGGATTTCCCAGAATCGATGATTTCGTACGTCGTAAAGTATACACAGACAAGGAGGAAATGATACGGGGTGCGCGTAAAAGAAGGAGATGGGAGTAGCTCACTGCGTTTTATTTTTTCTTTGTTCTGTTAATGGTACGCTGAGTGTTATTGAAATGCATGGTTATTACTTTGAGTTTTTGGGAATTCGGTGCCAGTCAAAAGAGAAAACCCGCAAATTTAAATGAGAATTGGAAATCTTTTGAAGATACGAAACAATTCTTACACAATAATATCACTTTCGGTATTAAATTTTTGCCTTTACAATAGAATTTTATAAAATGAGTCATTTCTAAATTGCATGCGTATGTCAATAAAACGCAAAATTTAAAAATGAACATTAAATTACAAAAGAAAGTAAAAGGTATACCTATATATTTTATAATATTTCACTTATTCTTTAAAGAAAACATCTCGCATATTATTGAACCCTTAAAGTTACTTGTGGTTAATAATATTAAAAAACTGTAAATCCTTTTTATGATATCGTACAATAATGAGTAGTAAAAAGTACAACTTTAGCTCCGCATTTTTCGATCAATCAGAGCGCTGCCTGTGCACTCGATCGCTGACGAGAATTGGTCAGAACGTCGGTTATTGTTGTTGCAATCCGTACTCACCATTTGTGTTGTGTTAACATTTTGGTTTAATAAAATATATAATATTACACATCTCGGATGTGAAGATATTTTTTATTACTCACGTGGTTATACGTATTTCTCGTCTGGCAACTCGAAAAATAATATTCCACATTCGTAATGAAAAATCCTTCTTTACAGCCTAGATATATATATATATATATATATATATATATATATATATATATATATATATATATATATATATATATAAGTATTGTAGGTAGGTACAAGTAATATATTTCAAGAATCCATTTTTAATTTGGATTCAAACTCAGAAAAATTATTGATTCGAGGCATGGCATAGAGAAATAACTTGAAAATTTTTTTATTAAAAATCTTTCCATTTTAACGACAAAATACAAAAAAGCACTGTGGTTAGAGTGCTTGTCTCTGAATATAGAAACCGTGAGTTCATATCCGGGTCAGAGTGAAATTGTCACGACTTTACTCGGATCGGTATCAACTCTATTCACAATTAAAAGTTGAGATACAATTAACTTTGGTAACCACGAAACTATCGACACCGGCTAGTGGTTGTAACAAGAGCTTGCACGAGTGGTAAGGTCAAACCGTATAATCCTAGAGTTCTGAACCTTACTTATTGTTATTAGCGACTGTGAGTCAACTTCAAAAATGTTTAATATGAGAAAAAGGATTTAACACCTTCACTGTTCTAGGGTACATTATATTAGATTATATCATAAATATCTATATGTCGATATTGAATCCCTCGCAAGCTAAATTCCGAATTCACTACCAAACACATTCCAATGCAAACAGCTACAATCAAATGCATCTCTCTCCTCTTCCTCATGAGCTGCGGAATATCAGTATCACAATCCGTTGGCAAGTCACGGGTTGATTAAGAGGTCTTCATTAGAGCATCAAAGTCGACAGGAAATATGAATTAATACGTTCAATAATCTCGTCTGCATTTCCACACGTTATTGCCTTCGATTTCGTGCATGGTCGCCGACGCCCGTTCGCCGCAGTTACTCAAACAACTTCATTTGAGCCGCGATTTGCTTCCTGGCCAATGAACACGCCAGTGAATGATGGCGGATGTCTGCAAGAACTCAGTGGCGTACAGGTACCTCCTACCTCCTAAAATCCTGCATAATATGTACTAACGTACATACATAAAATGTACTGACGCGAGTGTTTTGCGGCTAGTACAAGAATGGTTAAATTTCATTTCAACAAAGATTTTATTAAATTTTCAGTTAACAGTGGTGCCTTTTTAAAATTTAATTTAAAAAAAATATTCATAAAAATTTCCAATTTATGCAAACTTTACACGGTTATATCTGATAATAGAAATTCTTTTGTACATCTGGGCACATCTGTTGATCCATTCTTTCTCTATCAAATGTTTATAAAAATATTATCTTGAAGTCAATAATAAACTTGCAGTTTACTCGCAACGAAAACACTTTTACAGTATTTTTCTATTTCAAATTGACATTGCATAGCTAGGATGCGGCAAAGTTCGAGTTTCGGCCTTGTTTCAGGCAGCTGTAGTAGCGAGGAAAAGAGTGGAATAGAATAATAAGTAATATCGAGAGTATTGTAGGAATTCGGAAAAAAAACGTAGACGGGCTGCTTAAGATCTGTTCACACATGGATTCTTTGAGGATTCTTTTTCATGCTTCTGAACACTGGAAAAAAGATATTCACTGTTTTGAAGCTATAAAAAATTAGATATTCTTCTTTCCCAAAATTTATTGAAGATACGCCACAAGAAACGTTCATGCCAAAGATGTATGGTCGAAAATTGTTTACAGTTGGCGATCGGCTCTTGGAGGACAGTCGAAAAACCTGCGACCATATATAGGTATAGACAGACAACACTCAATGCTGTAGTATACAATGTTGTGAAGGCAAGAACTACGGTAGCGGGGAGCAGCAGCTATAGGCGGGGAAAGGAGGTGAGGACACGATAGAGTGTTGCACATTGCTGATTTCTGGTTTGTTGTCATGGAACAGAGAATGAAGATAGACAAACTGCAACACTTCAAGGTGTCTGCAGGTCATACTCCTCTTCACACCGCTACGCTAGTTCTTTGCTTCACAACAAAGGCTTGCGTTGTTTGTCTATTCCTATATATGGTCGAAGCGAAAAACTAAGTTTTGCGCAACAACACCAGTAGGTCACAATAAAAATATCAGCAAGTATTTGTTTGACTGATTGGACCGCCTTCTTCAACAGCTGATCACAAGCGATTTTGTACCATACATCTTTAGAATAGTGCATAAGTTCTGTGCCCAAGCTCCCCACTAATAATAATCAAAGATCTGATTGGGTTCGAATTTCAGTTGTCAGAACCACAGTCATATTCCTATAGAGCACTTGTTCATTCATTCGATTCGAAAATTTCAAAAAGGTCGTGGGTTTGTCGCAATTTTGATTAAAATTATCAATTATATACTAAAGATTCTTAAGAATTTTTATTTGATTGATATCTATTGTTTAAAAAAAATTAATATTTTTTAATCATCAATAAAGATGTACATAGTAAATTAGACAAACCATCACTGACACAATCGTAAAATATTATTTTCTGAATTTATAATAAAATTAGCATAAAACAATTATTGTTGTAATTAATCATTCAAAAAGATATACAAATATGTTCTGTCAATTATTATCAACAATAATCACTAACTAATTGTCATCATTTGTAACCAATCATTCATTCATTGAAATAATCAAATATTGGTCCTTCGAACCGAATCTGAACCGGACACCTATTCTCTCAAAGAACTGTCTTTTTAAAATTTTCTTATTTCCATTCTTATAATTTAACGACTTACCGATTATAGTAAGAACATAATTATTGACTTCATTTTTGGTACTGGCGATTCACCCATGTCGTTTGCTATGAACGTAAGATATAGGTATTTTTTTAAATTTTTATATTGTATTACAAAATAACTTTAGTGACACCACTGATTCTATTGGTTCAATAGAACAGTTGAAATATAATTATTAGTTCTACTTAATACTTCCGTCAATAAAGTGTAGCAACATGGAGA
Organism: Agonum fuliginosum; assembly: GCA_947534325.1. Taxonomy (NCBI): domain Eukaryota; kingdom Metazoa; phylum Arthropoda; class Insecta; order Coleoptera; family Carabidae; genus Agonum; species Agonum fuliginosum. Next base: position 1,967,687 of record OX384034.1, on the reverse strand, counting down.
TTTAAGCCAATTTTCCTTTGAACTATCAGTTGGAAACTATCTTTGAAATGACGCAATGAAATGTATAAAACTTAAAAAACTTATCTGTAGATACTATTTTAGTTTGTGCAACTGATGAAAGGAATCATTATTAAGTAGGTAAATACAAATGTTGAATTATACAGCCAGATTCCCAATAATTTGTATTTACCAATGAGCTTTTTTGTTAACTCTTTTAGCGATATGAGCAACTCAAACAGTAATTAATAAATATTATCATTACATAGTAAGATAAATAGTATATTATATATTGAGGGACTAAAGTACATGATTTAATCCTGAGGGTGAAGTTTATTTCACGAGCCGAAGGTGAGGGAAATAATCACCTGAGGGATTAAAGGTACTTTAGTCCTGTGGTATATACGCTATTTTTTGCACTTCATCCTCAAACGAATGCAAAATAGTTTAAAAGAATACACATTTTGTAATTTGGACAGTAAATTTTATGACAAATATTTATATTGTTACCATAGATACTCTGTAACAAATAGCACGTATTTACTTGACAACGGGATTAATTAAATCAATTCCTTGACAACGAGATTAAATATAAGAAATAATCCCTTGGGATCAAATTAAGAACCTTAGTCCCTAAAAATAAAGACTAAAGAACAGTTTTAGTCCCGGAAGTGCAAAATAATATATTTTGTATGTAGTGCGTTATTTGACGAATGAGCAGTCGGAAGTAATAAAATATAAAACAATATTTCTTGCATACAGACGTCATCTACATTGCAAAGTGGCCAATTTCAGCATGAAAGCAAACATCTTAGCGCATGCATTGAAAATGTAATATATTTTTGCTGACTTTAAACGGAAGGTTTTAACTTTTCGAAATAAAATTTATAAACATAGTTTCCTTTTCATATGAAAGGAGCTTTGAGGAATTACTTCCTTGTGCATTTAAATTTCACATTAATTTTACACATTTTATGTGAATGAGAAATAGGGGGCACGTTTTATTTAAAGTTTTCACTCAATAGAATATTCACTGCAAAGGGCAGAGGGCAGAGAGCACTACACTTTAAACTACGCATGCAACGAACGATTTTTTTTATTTACTGGGTGTGAACCCATTTAGAATACAGAAAGATGTTTTAAGTCACTCGGGGGAGGAAAGCAGTGTTTTCCTCTTGCTAATGGAGGGAGGGACGCGAGTTTTCCCTCCCGCGCGGGAGGAAAGCAAGTGCGTTCCAATGTTTTCTTCCCAGTAGCGGGAAGAAAACAGTGTTTTCCTCCCGCTTCCAAGAAAGGTGATTTCGAGACCCTCGTGACGTAAAATATTGTGTGTCCCACGGAAGGGAAGGCTATGCCTCCCTTCGGCGAAGTCGGCGCCGTCGCTCGGGCCGCCGCTTTGCCCGCGGGAGTAATAGCACGCTTCCCTCCCTAGGTGCACAAAATACTATTACATGCCTATTTAAATCTCCACTAATATCATTATATTTATGTATAAATAACTATATGTAAAATAGTCAATAGATCTAAAGCCCTGTTCGCACGGCGATCTTTGGAGATTCTACGGAGAGTCAAACTCCTGGCAAAGTCACGGCAAAAAAGAAGTTTTTTTCTTTCTAGTGAGAATTATTTGAGCTCCATTAAGTTGTAGTCCAATGTCACCTAACTCTCCCTAGACTATAATGCTTTGATTGTGCTAAGTATGTGCTTTACTGTGCGCTATATATTATAATATGTGCGTCCTTACAAAATGGTCCATATATGTTTGTAAATTGCGACTACAAGTAAATACTAATAAACAAATATCAGAAAAGTAAAAATTTATCATGATAGTAGTAATGTGCCCCGTATGTGCTTCTTTGTGCGCTATGTTTTATGACGTGTGCGTCATTAGTATTCCAGAAATTCACTTGATAAAAAATGCGACTCCTGTTCCATAGTCGCAAATTCCTACTGAAACTATCATGTTTATAGCGTGCTCAGTATGTGCTTTTTTGTGCGCTATATATTATAGTATGTGCGTCCATACAAAATGGTACATAGCTACATGTTTGTAGCAATGTACCCTGTAAACCATATTATAGTAATTAAAGGTATCAAGGCCAAGGATGTTAAAATAATATACATGAGGTCAACAGCATACTTTCCTAGGGCCAGTAGCCAGTGGCGGATTAAGGAGGAGGGTGTGACACCCGGGCCGTATAATTTTTATCTTTATCGATTTTTGTTTTGTCATTGAGATTTTTTAACAGATTACTAATTGTTAGTGACATTCTGTTTCTATGGTAATAAGAAAATTACATATCAAATAATACCCTTGGGCGTATTTTGAAAAATAATGACCTGAGGCAATATTTATTATTATTGCGCTGGAAACAGGGATATTATGACAATAATAAGAAACAAGTTGGACATTAATTAAGTGAAAATGTGTGTAAATTCCGTCTATCCAAATACAAAACAAAAGGCTTTAGCTTCTACTAGTGCGATTTTAAATATAGTAGGTATAAATTCAAACTATAAAGATGAAAACTTTGTAAATACAAGAATAACTCTATTTTGTTGGAATTTTTATAAAATTTTAGTTTAATACCTACTATAAATCATATAATCAAATAGGCACCTCATTATTACAAAATATTGTTTTAAACTTATTAGTTCGTCATTCAGTTAGCATAAGTTGTCATTTTAGAATGGATAACTGCACAAAACAACTCACAAAATCAACTTTTCACAAGAAGTACAACATAAGTCCCATATAAATACATGTATACAAATATCAAGCGCTACCCCACACTCGTAAGAGATCAGCTAGGTACCTACTTTGATTTTTTTCGCCTATTACATAAGGTTTCTACCACTGTTTGGCCATTGTGTTAATATTGTTTTCTGCTTTGAACTTTGCAAAACTTTGAAAATTCATCTGTGTTTATCAATATTTTATACGGTTATATTATTGATATTATTTATTCACTTGATTTTAGTTGTACTAATCGTGAATCAAAAAGAATTTTGTTGAAAAACTCGAATTAAAAAATGGGTCCAAACAAATGGGACGTACAAATTTCATTTTTTCCTGTTTGTAAAATTATTATTACAATAATGTAATTATGATTAATTACGCTAATAAATACTGCATAACTATATTGTTTAACTTTTTTTGTATTTAAATGTGACAACCAGTGATACTCAAAATTTTGTTATGCGAACTACTGTTAATTTTACGAATTTCATCAAAATTCTTTTTGATTCATGATCACTGCGTCCAATACTATACACCATATTTTGTTACACAGGTTGGGTTACACCCTGTATAACAAAAACAAGAATAAAATTTTGTATTCAAATTCATTTTTAATTTAGTATAATGATTTTGTTACACCTCCATAAGATAATATTTAATATCTCGTTATTAAGTTTATAAACATAGCGCACAAAGAAGCACATACAGGGCACATTGCTATAAAACTGTATGTACCATTTTGTATGGACGCACATATTATAATATATAGCGCACAGTAAAGCACATACTGAGCACACTATAAACATGATAGTTTCAGAAGAAATTTGCGACTATGGAACAGGAGTCGCATTTCTTATCAAGTGAATTGCTGGAATACTAATGACGCACACGTCATAAAACATAGCGCACAAAGAAGCACATACGGGGCACATTACTACTATCATGATAAATTTTTACTTTTCTGATATTTGTTTATTAGTATTTACTTGTAGTCGCAATTTACAAACATATATGGACCATTTTGTAAGGACGCACATATTATAATATATAGCGCACAGTAAAGCACATACTTAGCACAATCAAAGCATTATAGTCTAGGGAGAGTTAGGTGACATTGGACTACAACTTAATGGAGCTAATTATTTGTTAAATTATCAATGAGTCTTGGAAAAGAAGAATTTATAATTTATTGATTGCTTCAAAACCACGTAATTATCACTAGAAAGAAAAAAACTTCTTTTTTGCCGTGACTTTGCCGAGAGTTTGACTCTCCGTAGAATCTCCAAAGATCGCCGTGCGAACAGGGCTTAAAACCCAACTTGGGTATGAGGTATGTAATAGAAATATTAATATCTTTGGTTCAATTTTCGTATTTATTTACATGGGGGCTAGAGAGCGGGGATCTTCAAAATCTAAATAATGGGAGATGTTAGATAAATTATGTAAAATCCAGCAGCTGAGATCAAACAGTCGACGTTCCAATCCGCAATACCCTTTTCTTGCTTCTCTCTCAATCCTTTCTGCAACATTCACCACCACTTAATGAAGGCTTACAACAATAATTGCTAATGAACCCCCACCTTTGTCCTGTACACAACATTTCTACTCTGCATGTTCCGTGTCCAGTCTTAGAGAACGGGAAACTCAGGGCCGGACCTACATCATTCGGGGCCTGAAGCGGAAATCTATTACTGAAATTCCTAACTGTCATTTATTTTGAGGCATGAAATGAAATTATTCCAAAATTATTTTGCAAATAATATGAAATTCAATTGCTATGCTGTTAGGACATTTGTATGTGGAAAAAACCATGAAATTTATTTTATAAAATGCTGTAATTTAAGCAGTGAAGTAATAAAAACCTGCACTTGTTTTATGATGATAGTTTTATGAATTTTTATTTTACTTCGATGGCAACTATTCCACATGATTAACTTCCAAGTAAAGAATTTGTAATTATATATAATTATAGTACAATCCTACCACTCTCGGGCCTGAACACAGGAACCACTAGCATGCTAGCCGGTCACTCTACCGTTGAGCTAACCACTGGCTAATTTAAAACATAATGCCAAAACACGTCAACAAAATGTTGTTATTTCAAAAACGGTGGCGCACAATACTAAATTACACAGTTTATTCATTCATTAGAACTTAATGTTGCCTACTCAGAATTAAGAAAAATACATAATAATATCTCAGTCACATTCACAGCCACCGCCAGAAATTTCGTCAATTTTTGTTATTTTTACACGAATATCTTCTATTTTAAAACGAATTTTAAAAATTCGATTGGTTATTTCGCAGATCCAAACAAATTAAAATTTTACGTTAATTCACTTATAAATAAAAGCTGTACAGTGCGGGCGAAAACCTTCTTTTTACAAATATTGCAGTTTCTTTTACAAATATGGGAACCAAAATTATTTTCCTCCCTCAAACATAAATTATTTGTTATTATTATTATTATTATTATTATTATTATTATTTTTTTTTACCAACCTACAGGATTAACTCCCAATTACAGGATGGTAGATGTTATTATAGTGGAATCCAACCACTCGGACCCAGTGGTATTATTGTCGGTTGTGCTGGGAATCGAACTGGGAACCACTAGCATGCTAGGCGGACCCCTTACCGCAGAGCTAACCACTGGCCACTATTATGTTTCACAAATCAATAAATGCTATAGAATAGCATGCAGAATCAGGATAACTTTAAAATTTAAAATTGGGGCTCTGAATTGTGCACTTTAAATAAAGTCCACCCCTGCACGACCCTCCATACCTCTGCAACCCATTCTCCACCTCTACCTCGCCATAGTTCTCCGCCTAGAAAGCTGGTGGAATTATAGTGTGGTCGTCGGGGCTAAGCCGCCTTAATCCCGGCCGATCTCCTCGCGGACGCCGGGACGCTGGAGGACGCTCGGGATAGCGGATGCCAGGACAACCAGGACCGACAGGACCACCGTGTCGGCTCCGCAACCTTGCGGTGGACACTGTGCAGGAATCCAGAGGATTGGAAAGGGGTGATATGTTACTAGGTTTGTTTTGGGATACGATGAGGGATATTCATATTTTTGGAAAGAGCACATGTTACTGATTGAAATATTGAAAAAATTGTGCTTTAAGAGGCCCGTCTACCTCCTAATATTAAGCAGAAAACGTACTAACGTGGCGAGTGTTTTCTGGCCAGTACAAGAATGACAAAATTGTATTTCAACAAGGATTATAATACTTAAAGGTTCAATTAACAGTTGCTTTTTAAAATTTTAATAAAAAAATTGTACATTATTATAAAAATTCCGAAAAATTCATACAAATTTCCAATTTATGCAAACTTTACACGGTTGTTTAAAACCTGTATATCCATACTGTCTCTATTAAATGTTTATAAAAACATTACCTTGAAGTCAATAATAAACTAACAGTTTACTTCTAATCAAAACATTTTTACAGTATTTTTCAAATTCAAAATGACATTACATTGCTAGGATGCGGTAAAGAACGAGTTTAGGACTGGTTTTAAGCAGTCGTAGTAGTGGGGAGAAGAGTGGGATAGAAAAATAAGTAAAATCTAGAGTATTCTAGGAATTCGGAAAAAACGTAGACGAGCCGCTTAAGCTAGATTCAGACCCACCCAATTAAGTATAACTGCTAAATTAACCAACCACCGTTTTATGATTTAAGAGTCAATTCAATTTTGACCAGAGTTGCCGTTTCTACGCAGGAATGATGGGAAATTTTGCCAAATTAATTTATGGCTCGAATTATATTTGCGTGATTATTTCACAAACATCAAAATAGTAAGTTTAAGTGTCAATATTTTCAATAACAACAAAGGGTAACCTCCGTGGTTATAAATGGATATACCTTCAATGGTTTGTCAAATTTTATCACTTGTAATATCCCAAGTGCATGGATTAAATGAGAATTTTTTTTCGAATGTATTGGTGTCGAAAATCGTATTACTTACTTTTAAAAAATAATAGAGCATTCTAATTGGTCAAAAATGACGTGCGTGAACAAGCAAAGTGACTTTCCCTTTAGTGGGTATAATTTTGAGCGTGAAATATAGTAATAATTTTATTATTTCCTCTTCATAAGAATGTTTCCTCTGTATTGATTTGGGGGCGAAAAACAACCCTTTTCACGAGTGAATTTCTCTTCTGGCGAATGTCAACTGTCAACTTATATTACAATAATTTGAGCTAACAACAGCAGACAGCAGCCATGGAATGCTAGTTCTACAAGCTGTCAATATTGTTGTTTCTTTACTTGTTTACGTTGTGTTGTTCCCTATACCGCTAAACAGAAATACGATTTGTTTGGAAGCAAAAGGATCAACAGGATTTCAGATATTATGGATTAGGATCCTATTTTGTGTTATCCCGCGGAGCTAGGATGTAGGATAATAAAGTCTGTTGTATGATGCAGAAAGATTTGATTTTCAGTAGTAGTGAAAGAAAGAAAAACAAATTCAGTTTTGTTGGAGAAAGCTCTCATTTATCAGTGTCAGTTTGTGTTTAAATCACCAATTAATGTGATAAATATGAAAACATCATGTTGCAAATAAACATCAACAAACTCAAAAAATCTTTGAAACCAAGATATTTATTTAAAAAAAACTCTTGACTGATAAAGGGCCGTTCACATAATATGTCACGCACTTGGCGGAAGGGTGGAGGGGGTCCAGGATTTTTGACGAAATGTGACATGGGTGGCAGGAGGGGGTTGATCATGATATGACGTCACAAAAATTTTACTTATGAATTTTCAGTTAATATGAAAATAAAACAATTTTAGTTCACATGTTTTTTCTGGTGTATTGGCGGATAATTTGAACTGCGTTGATCAGTTATGACAACTTACGAATTAGTATAATAATACAAACATGTATTTATAGGAACACTTTACGGTAATGCTGTCGAATGTTTGCTGCAACAAAGTTAGGGACTTAAATTATGAAAGAATGAGTAATTAACAATTTGTAATAAATGGAAAAAGGCCTTCTTCAAGTCAAATGAAAATCATAAATCATATAATATTGTCAATTAAATAAATAATTTTCGATACCACATGGCAGACAGTTAAACTTTTTGTCGAACTGTAACAACAACATCAACAGAAGTTGACTGACAACAATGCAATTTATGACACGTATAAAACTTCAGAGGGCGGAGTACTTTAGAAAGAAATAAGTATTATGAAATTAATAATAGTAAAATAAAGAATAAGGCTGGTAGGTTCTAAAGAAGAATTGTTATCCTTTGCAAGAATGAAGGAATTATGTAAAATTCTTTCTCGCAGATTTTATTGGGGTGGATATCTCCCCGCGATGGTAGAAGCTAATATTGTTGGGTCGGAGCGAACATCGTAACTTCTTTAAATCGTGTACCGCCAGTGACGTAACTCTACCCAGATTGCTTTTTTTATTTGTGAACTTGAAACTGGCTGTCATCAAATAAGAGAAAGCGCGTTTTAATAAGAAATTAGCTTTCTTTTGCTCTTTTGCTCTGTCTGCGTGTCTGTCTTTGATGATTGCGATTTGGACAACGCATTGTCTTCTTCTCGTTTTATCTTCCCTACTTCTCTCTTGATCTCTTGCAGTGGCGGCTCGTCATTAAGGCAGGGCCGTACCTAGGACGCAAACATTCTCTTATAATTTATAATTTGCATTACATCCTAAATTTGTTACTGCGATATGTGATCACAAAATTATAATTGAAATGAATTGATGATACTTCTTGACTGGATACGTGGGTATATGAAAAGAATAATAATTTATTTTAATTTAGTGCTTTTTTACCTTCCGCTTACCTGTAAAGGAAAGTATTGGAATCATGCAAAAAATCGGGTTGTGAGTTTTAAGTGGATGAGCACGAATTAGGATCCTTACAACTCATTTTTGATAGTTTCTCGATGATGTCTGTATGTATGTGTGTATGTGTGTGTGTGTGTGTGTGTGTGTGTGTGTGTGTGTGTGTGTGTGTGTGTGTGTGTGTGTGTGTGTATGTGTGTGGTCCGGGCCGATGCCGGATGTCGCATAACTCAAATACGAATTACCCAAAAATTTTGATATTTGGTATTTTACAATTGTATACGAATAGGAAGAGCACATCAGATTTTGGTACAAATATCTTCACCGGAAGTGATATTTTTTGAAGATTGAACAAGATAATTGTCAAAAATTTATATAAATTTTGATAAATATAATATTTATTTGTAATAAGAATAAGAGGCAAAGTTATTTGCAACTAACGTTATAAAAAAATTGTCTTTATCTGGTAGCATTAAAGAACTGCAGTAAAATTTAAAAAATAAATTTATCAGATAAAACGTTGAAATCTTGTGATCCATGTTCGGTTGATTTTTGTTTCTGCGTAAAAAATATTGACAGGTGAGACGGGTGACAAGTTGACATACTAGCGCCATATAAGTCATAAGTAAGATATTAAATGTAGTAATTCAACGGAGGATGGCTTCAACACAGAAGAGTTTGCCTGTGAACGAATCTTTTGATTCAGGTGATGCAAATTTCTATGTTTGAATATTTTAGATTTTTATTTGTATATTTTAGGGACACCGGATTGTATACGTATACATTTATGTTTATAAGTCTAGATTTGGCGGAAGGTTGTGTGCAGGCCACTTCAGATTTTTATTTAATTCGGTTATGTGAAATGTTGAAGAATATTTTACATGAAATTGAATTAAGATGATTATTCAACACCCAAGTAACCTTAATAAAAACCAAATCAGAGTATAAGAATTTTGTATTTCTTGACTAGCCAAAACTAGTAAAAATACTAGTAGATTTATGTACCTACATTATAAAAAAAAGCATATTTAGTAATATGACTTATATTTTATATTGATGTAAAAATCATCTTTTCCCAACATGGGTGAGGCTGCCTCATTTTGTCATCTATTGATATTAATATTGATGTATCTCATAGCGTTTGTGCGGTTATAAACCATCAAGTCATGGGTATTTTTAGTTCATAGTGGGCGGGTACATTACAGGGGAAATATTTGTTCTGTATACTGTGTATCTGACTGAATTTGAACTTGTGTTTTAAAACACTTTTGAATTCAGAAGCTTCTCAATTTCAACGATAACGTTTATTATACCTACACCAAAATTAATATTTTCTTATGAAATCAATAAGACGGCTATAGAGAGATTTAAAAAAAATACCAATGACTGTACAAAATGATGGAAAACTCCCCCTTTTTAGTAAGTTTTAGACATTATTTAACAAAACACCGGAAGATGTTTTACAAATTTCTTTCAATAGCCATATGTACGAAATACCTTTAAAAATATCGGAATTCGGCCACACAGATTATTCAAATCAACCTCTACCGTTTTCTATGCCACATGCGTTTGCATCAAGTGGTGATTAAAATTTAAAATCTTTGGTACACATTAAAAACATTACAATAATGTGTACTAAAGTTTTTAAATTTTAATCACCTCATCCTGATGAAGACGCATGTGGCGTAGCAACCGGTAGAGGTTGATTTGAATATACTATGTGGCTGAATTCCAGTAGTTTTATTTTCCATTAAACTTTCTATCCAAGAAATAATATATCAATTTAAAAATATCATTGAGAAATATGAGATCATAGATTTCAAGTTTCAAAGTGATTAATAGTAATATGTTTTTTCCTTTGAATTATAATTATATAATTATAAAATTATATTTTCGGAAGAAAATAAACACCATAGCTAATTAATAATACACTAAACAAAGATATTATGATACCACAGTACCACTTCAACAATTAAATCAGCAAATCCGTCACCACTAACATCTAGCATCTCGCCACAGACCCTAAACATCTCCACTGTGTGGAACCCAAGCTCACGTCACATCCGTCAAGGCTCTCCTGCTCTGCTCCTGCTGAATGATGGAGGGCTGCAGCAGGACTGCCGGGCGCTGCTAATGAATTAACATCACTTATTGCGGCTGTTGGGCCTAACCGCCAGCCAGGTGCTGTTTATTGCCGGAACGTCTCGGCAGGAGACAGACAACGCGACGCTGTGATGTAGTGTAACGGATGAGAGCTTGGAGAAAGTTAAGGTATTGATTTGTGCTAAAAGAAAGAGGAATGTGTAAATGAACTGGCATCTTAAGGTGTTCGTCTACCCTAAAATTGTACAGCGGTACAGAGGTGTAGACTTCCCACGTTTACTTTAGTTATAATTGAAACATATGATGCTTTTACATATGAGTATGAGGAATTCGAAGTATAAAAATATTTATAAAAGACTTTTTTTGTCATTATTTGATACCAATAGATATTATTTTTTTCGGTCATTATAAATGGAAAGAAAAATTTAAAAAGCAAGAAACCTGCAGTTAACCTTCCTTTTTCGAATAATTTTTGTTTTTCTTAATTTCTTTAAAAATTATTATAATACTGGAGCCATGTTTACTTCAAAATGACATTGCATAGCAAGGATGCGGTAAAGTGCGAAGGCAAAGTGCGAGTTTCGGGCTGGGTTCGTGCGGCCGTAGTAGTGGGGAAGAGAGTGAATTAGAAAAAAAGTAATATCGAGAGTATTTTAGGAATTAGAAACATAGGTAGACGAGCTCCTTAACTTACCGTAGAATAAGTCCGTACTTCGGGAAAAAGTTTAATGGTACTATAATTTGATGTGCTGATTACAACGCAAATTTTTTTCTCCGAAATTCTCAAAAATAATTGCACATTACTTGGAGCAAACATGTCTGATCGAGGGTAAGAATAAAACGCTGATTCCGCTGGTCTACATTTAACTAAACTAAATAAAAAAACCTAACACCCTTCTTGAGTCCCACATTATCAGTTTTGGTAGAAACTCTGATTAAACTGAACTAAATAAAGAAACCTAACACCCTTCTTGACTCCCAGATACTCGGTTTGGGTAAAAGCTCTAATTGGGCTGAACTGAATAAAACAATAAAGAAAACACTACTAGGCGCTTCATAACTTTCTGGTTGTCAGGTTAATTGTATTGAATCAAAATTTTTAATTATTTTAATTATTATTACTTTTGCAATTTTATGTAAAGTCAAAAGAATTACAAAAGTGAAATCTCTTATTAACACTTAAAACTATTACAGGATAACTAACGTAAATATAAAACTCAATTAAACGTTTTCATACTGCACCAACCGTTTTATATAATTTCATTTTTGTTCCCTCAAAGTTTTTTGCATAAACTCAAAATCAAAAGAGTGAAGAGATAATATGAACAGAAAACCTGTGATAATCCCAATAAGCACAAATTTTTACAATTTAGAAAATCCTATGTAAAAAATAAAACATTTGTGTTTATATCTCTTTCTCGTGAAAAAGTCAAGGGTGAAAAAAATGTTTATATAATCTCTTTTACCTGTAAATCTCAGTTTAATGAATCACGCTGATTCTATAATTTGTTGCTTCAAAAAACTAGAACTAACTTCATATATCCAATCTAATATAAATACTACAGATCTTAGCAACCTGCATATTATTTTAGAATAGTAATTGTACCAGTAATCAGTAAAAACAAAAGAAAATTATTTCTTTATTAACAATTACCATAAATTTAACATTCATTTTCTAAAGCACATCATAGCCCAGCCCCTTACTATTCTTATCCGGAAAGCGAGCATATATTAGTTTCTATTACATAATAAGTTTATTTATATATTTTCTTCTGTTAAGAAAATTCAATGATTTATAGAATCGAACAACAAAGTGCTCTTTATTTTGTCCAGTAAGCGATTTGAAATCTCCAACAATAAAAAATCGTTGGTATTGGTGTCAATAGAAACTGAAACTGAAACTTGCAGTGTTCTTGTTTCCATGATTGAAAAAGGGAAACAAGTGAAAGTCAGTTGATCGCTGAATGCGAGAGCGAAAGTCGTAGCAGGAAGTCGGCGCTGAGCCTATTCATTTCCATGTCGACGTCACTTCCCGCCAGCGGTGCAGAACAGAGTAAACATTCCCGCCGCCGATATCCGCACAAAGATGGAACTTAAAAAAGAAACTTTGCCTCCAATGACAACTAAACTACATTTACAAAGGCCTACTCTGCGCTGAATATTCAATGTCCACCAACTTCTTAATCGCAAAACTTTTTTTGGAAGAAAACTTATGAATATGGTTGTAAAAAATCGCCGGATATAAAACAGCGGACTGGAAGGATAACAAAACAAATTTTTAGTTTCATATAAAAACAACGTCATGCCATTCACTGACAGCTTTATGAAAGAATACGCAAATTTCTTTTTGGAAGGAAACTCCACTTTCGATCTTATTATTTACACATTCAAAATAATAACTAAACATAAGAGTCTAACGTTATGTACTGAAGGTCGCGCTCGAAATAGTTTTCAGTCATTTTTATGCATTTTATCTGCTTAAATTTCTGCAAATAGGAACAAGCAATAGGCAAAAATAATATGTCAATATAGAATTATTATAGTTTCAAGATTGCCTTATGCTAAATAAGAATACCTACCTGAAAATAAAAATAATATTCAGTAGAAATGCAAGAAGAGGGAGCAAAATTCATCAAATTCAAAGAATTTTATGCAAAATAAACAATTATTAGAGACAAAATTTTTAGAATAAAGCAATTAGGAATTTATATATTTTCATTGTGAAACATAATTTTCATTTAGGTTACATCGTTTATCCAAAATTTATGCAGAATGAATGTGCAAATGAGCCATGTAAAAGTTTTAAAGTGTCGCTGACGTTAGTATAGTTACTGGAAAGAACTTTTTACTTCCTTACGGAGTAAAGGAAGTATTGTAATCGCGAAAAATTTCGGTTCTCAGATTTTGACGGAAATATCCGTTTTGACCTTTTCTGAACCCATTATGACTAGTTTCGTCGTGACGTCTGTACGTACGTATGTACGGACGGACGGACGGATGGACGTACCTACGTATGTGTGTCGCATAACTCAAATACGGTTAGACGTAGAAAGTTGTGCACCTCCTATTTTTGGTTTCAATCTATAAACCGGAAGTAGTACTTTTTTCAAATATTTTGAAAAATATTTAATTTAAGACAAATTTTTTTATTTTAAATGAAAGATTATGTGATTATTACCTACAATCGGTATTTTATAAATGTTTTTGTATCTGGTATCATTTAAAAATAATAAATTAAAGTATATATTTATAATTTAGTATTTCGGTATCTTGTAGTCCATGATCGATAAACATTTGTTACTACGTAAAATGTAAATGATTATGACATAACAGTGACAATAGTAAAATATGCTTTATATCTTCTTCTGGAGTTTAAATAAAATGACTAAAATATATTTGTGAGTATAGTAGCAGTGGTAGTAGTACTTATATATTAATATATTTGTATAATAAGTTAAAAGAATAAAGTAGGTATGGCGGGAGGTCTTGTGGTGGCCACATCACATTTTTTAATATTATTCTACATTTTAGTTATTAAGAATAGTATGAACAGTTTAATAGGCGTACAAGGAAGTCATGTGGTGTCCACGTCAGATTTTTTAAATCAAATTATGACGTATACAATAATGATTTTGACTTGACTATTATCGGGTGAAAAGCATTACCATTATACAGACTTCGTGTTACAGTTTTATCACTTTTAAGCGCGTCCTTAATGCACCAAAATCATAAGATAAGAAGCTTCGTGCATATAGATTTTAATGATCATGGAATAAACAATATATTTTTTAAAAATAATTAAATTTGAAGGTATTTTTCGCAATGAGTAGTACATTTTTTCTCTGCTATGGTTTGTATAGTAAACTCTTTTCATTCATAAGGTTGTACAAGTTATAAAGGTTGTAAATATTAAATGAAACAGTCTTGGATATTCTTATTTTCAAGTTGAAGAATTCAAGTACCTATTTGAAATAATTTTTATAAGACTATTAAAATTTTAAATATTTTAAGAACTCTCGCTTAAATATGTTCAATTCGACAATAATTTGTAGCTGGTTTGTAGGTTAGTAAAAAGTACAATTCAATGAATTTGTGTTGTTATTTTAAGCCATGAAAGGAACGCAATGTCAAAATCGTAAAACATTTCTCCTCAATCTCTTGTTGATCTTCAAATCCAATTATTTCGAACGCCTCCGCAGCGCTCACATTTTAACTTGTTACATATTTCGACAAAAACATTCAGCATTGACTTCCGACTCGGCTCGGAATCGGAATGAGAATCCGAAGACAAGGAAGACGAATTCACTCGCTCTGCTTTTTGCCGGAATCGTAAAAAGAGGTACTCGCTATGCGCGATCCGCGTATTGCTGGTTATTTATAGCGTTGTTTACACTTAATTTGATAAAAGAAGCCGATAGTGTTTTTGCTTACAACATATTTTTGTGTCGGGCCTCCGCCAAAACCGAAAGGCGATCTATTTTCCGCAAGAAAAATGTTCCTTTTTTACGCAAGGAATTTGTACTGCTTTTATTAATATTGCGTTAAAAAGATGTAAGATATCTTGGCTTTACACTTCGTTAACTGATAGTATTGTTGGGTTCTATTTATTTGAAAAATCTTAGATATCGTCAAGATATATTTTTTATAAAAATAATATGAATTATATGCTATATTTGTCCATTAACATCCTAATAATATCTTTGCGATTGCTAATGTCCGCCCTTGGTAACATTATCTATATTACATCCCAATGTTGTAATTTGGTAATAATATCACAATTATGCATCCCATGTAATTCTCTGAGAGGTTTGTATTGACTATGTAATTCTTGATCGTACTCAGGATGTGGCTAGGATAGACTTACGTCACTTAAAGTACAAGAATAAGATATTTTGAAACATCCCATGGACGATTCATGTCAAGTGGGTGACAATAATAGAAATTTTACTAGACAAACCATACACGCATACACTGTAAAAAAATTCTGTAAAATTACTACAATTTTTGCTGGAATCCAAATTGCCTAGGTGAAATATAATAAACTTACATAAAAATTTAATTTTGTCCAACTATGTATGTCAAATTACATAGGTACTCATAATTTTCCTATTATATTTAGTACACAATTGAAGTCATTGAAGTAAAAACAAAAACTTTGATTTTTTAGATTCGCAAAAATAAATTCATAAAATGTTATAAATATGTCAAAATTAAATAAAATATAAAATAAAGCACGTAAATAGAGTTTATAAATACCTATAATAATAGAGATAATTTTTATTTTTGCTGGTAAACATCCTACAGAATTAACTCCCAATTACAGCATGGTAGATGATATTATAATAATAATAATAAAATATAAAACAAAGCACGTAAATAGAGTTTATAAATACCTATAATAATAGAGATAATTTTTATTTTTGCTGGTAACCATCCTACAGAATTAACTCCCAATTTCAGCATGGTAGATGATATTATAGTGGAATCAAACCACTCGGATCCAGTGGTATTATTGTCGGTTGCGCTGGGCATCGAACTGGGAACAGCTAGCATGCTAGGCGAATCCTCTACCGCTGAGCTAACCAATGAAGGTGATATATATTTAAATTTTGAACTGACACCTCGCCACTAACTTCACGGCGGCCTCCACCTCCTCCCAATTTGATTGTTTCGGAATTGTGTGACATGGAATACATACAAAATGAACAGAGTGTCATCTCCTGTCTTATTATACTTCCTGGTTGCCAGTCAAGCTCTTGTGGAGCCCCTAGCCGGTGCCCGATAGCTAGAGGTTGTCAAGATAATTAAATCCCAACTTGGTATGGTAACGGGAGTGGGTTCCGATTCAAATCAGGCCGTGAAAATTTTCTGACCTAACCGGGTCCAGCCCTCTAACAACCTGAGCTATTTCGTCCTGTTAATTAATATTAATCCACCCCTAATTCATATTGGTAATAAGTTGCGAGAACCCATAATCGTGCTTATCCACTTAAAACTTTTTATTAGATTGATATAAAACGATTCCTATTATCCTAAACCTTCCTACCAGAGGTATGCACTAAAAATGTGAAAACTCCTTTTGTAGCATTGATCTGAAAATCCATAAAGGCTTTACTCAAGGGGAATTAATTCCTCGATGTTAAAACCATTGAATTCTATTAAATTCTACATTTAATAAAATTTCCAGATAATCTCTTTCAGACAGAAGAATTATAATTTAACATTAATGTTTTAATTGTCTGGCGAAGTTCTCTGTTAGAGAACCAGAGAACGTCTCTTCCTTTCTCGTCCCGTTGCGGCTTCAAAAATACATGGAGCGAAATAATAACGTCCGTTCGTCCGCCATTCTGCTGATAAATCGCGCTGTGTTGCTAAAAGGTCGCCAGTATTAAAAGGGTTACGGAAGCAGAAGTGGAGATATTTACAGAGCAAGATACCCCCCCCCCCCCTAGAATGAAAGAATTATGACTCCAGCTAATGGAGTTTGCGGTAAAATAACCTTTTGATCATACAAAGCGAGCGAATAAAGTTTTTTCAAAATGAAAAAGTTGCGCAAGTTGCTGTGAACTTTAAACCAAAACATACTTCAGTCTTTTGCTGAAATCTGTTTCTGTTTCTGTTTCATTGCGAGGAATTTCTTTGTTTACTTTTATTAATTTTATTTTACTCGCCACTAAAAAGATAACATTTGTTTATCCGAGAATTTCTCGGAGAATTCTTTGAGTACATAAAACACGCCGAGAGAGAAATAACTCTGGTGAAGTTTATGAGGCAACTTGAAGGTAAATAAAGGAATTATGTTTTTTGAATCAGTTCTCGTTAATAATTTAAGATGTTTTGTTTAACTTTTTAAATGTTTACAGAATTAACAAGTACATAGTGATATATGTGTTATTATAGTGAAATATAATTCAATCACTCGGACCCAGTGGTATTATTGTCGGTTGCTGGAGCTGGGATCGAACTAAAGCCAGTTTTACCCGGTTTTACCGTTGACATAATCCGTGGCGAGCCATCTATGGAAGCAATAGAAGCAGAAGCAGTGCTTCCCTTCGAAGTTATAAATTTATATATTTTTATGACTTAATAACTTATTATTTCTATTATATCAATTTTCTAAAAGAATATACCTACCTATCCAAAATTACATACATGACATGAAATAAATTTTTTCTACGACCACTATTGAAAATTGCACTTTGCCCATGCTTTACATAGCCCGAAAGTTATTCATTTCTCACAGCCGTGGGATAAAGTGTGAGAAATTATTTCTCACACAAGTTGCCAACTGTATAATATAATGTTAATTTTTATATACCTATGTATTTTTAGGTTTATAAATTATTACAAAATATTATTTGCTAATTACTTAAATGTTTATATAATATAATATAATCTCAATATTTCATACGAATATTATAAATAAACTATAATAATATTTCAAAATATTGAAATCTAATTTTCGCTTTTACATTTTAGAATTTAACTGTTGGCAAGATTGTTCTTTTAAAAAATGAATTATTTATCTTACCAAAGAGTGTGGTCGTAGAAAAAGTATAGTGTGCCACTCGTGTAGAAACACCTATTGCCCACTTGTCTCGTGCTGGAACTCTCACACCTCGTGGGCAATAGGTGCTTTTCTGCACTAGTTGCACAATATACTATTTCGTCTCTGTTGTCAACATTTTGCTGCCGTTTCCGTACTAGCTCTACCGAGTAAAACTATGGCGCACCGTGATTCGTGGAACGGGTTTGAATTTTGCTTCCATGGCCTTCATAGCTGCTACTGTAGTTGGCGCATGCGCGTTTTGTGCTAGTTGGTTGCGCTCTGCTACTGATGGAAGAAGTTTTAAAACAGTTCCGCGTTGTGTTACTTAATACATTAACATGTAGAAATTAAACAATGCTGCAAAGTTCCGTTTTATACCTATATTGTATTGTATTAAAATTTAGTTTAAGGGCTTTAGTTTTTTATTGTTTTTTGATTAATTTTGTAATTTTTTAGTGTTTGATAATGACCAAAACACTGGTCGAAACGTCACACAATAAAATTTATTAAAAAATAAAAAATTAATGGTTAATTAATTTTTTTAGTTTTCCAAAGCCCTTAATCCAATATACCTCATCAATGTTAAAATATATAAATACTAATAGAAATACAGTGAGATCATTTTAACGTGAAACATGGGACTTATCATATCCATGGTCACGAATTTGACAGCAAAATATTAGAGCATTCTTTTCAAAATGAAACAAAGGCAATAAATTTGAATTTGTTAATTGGTGTCACACTGCTGCTACCTGGAAATACCATTTACACTTTAAACAATTAAAAGTTTATATTGAAAGCGTCCCTTGGAACGTTGGAACTATTGCAGCTGCCCAAATATCTTATATTGTTTAAAAATAATACAGTTAAATTGAGTCCCTATGTTTCATTTTAAAAAGATCGCTGTAATACAATTCTGTCAAAGTCGTAACCGCATGGATGCGAAAAATCCCATGTTTCACGTTAAGATAAACTCACTGTATGTTAATAACCTTAATATAATAATTATTAATAATGACGACTCGACAGAATATCAATCAGGAAATTCTTGTAAATGTACACTAAACAAAAACTGAAATTCATGCTGAACTATATTTACGTTGCTCTAGAAATTTTAGCTCGACAAAACAATAACTACAATAACTTCATTGGAGCTTATTAATCTAATAGCAGTCTTCTTAGTTTAGCGATTATACTCCGTTAAATAGGAATTAACCTTTTCAATCCAGCGAGTCAACAAAAACCGTAACGCAATTCTCAGCGTTTGCGAGGAAGAAATATAAACGTCAGAGTCTCGGCTCTTCGCCTTCCTTCTCGCTTCTCCTAACGTAGCGGTGATTAATTACGCCAGACATTAAAATAGAAGCAGAAGAGGTACAATATTATTTTCCACTCAAAGTACTTAGGATCCGGAACGGAACTTATTTCAACACTAAAAGCACTTTAAACATGAATCATGGGCACACTTGCTACGTGTGACATAATTCACAAACACGCGAAAGTTAAGGACAGTGGAACTGTCCGCCATTTTGTCTTCCAGGAAGACACGGCGCGGTGATGGTTCCGTGTAGTGAGATGCTATCGGGTGACACGTTCTCAAACGATTCGTTGTTTGCTGTTGTTTTTGTGTTCAAGGTAACAAGACGTACCTACAGAATTGTCACTCTGTTACAATTGGACTAGATTTCTAGATTTAAGAAGATTGTATTTGTAACAGATCTTTCTGCATTCTTAAATAATAATTGTTATAGGTTGATGGAATCAATATTTTTGCACTTCCACTAAAACTCTTCTTTAGTCTTTAGTTCAGGGACTAAGGTTCTTAATTTGATCCTAAGGGATTATTTTACATATGTAATCCCGTTGTCAAAGAATTGAATTAATTAATCCTGTTGTCAAGTAAATTCGTGCTATTTGTTACGAAGTATCTAACAATATAAATATTTGTCATAAAGTTTACTGTAAAAATTACAAAATGTGTATTCTTTTAAACGGTTTTGGATTCGTTTAAGGATAAAGTGCAAAAAATAGCGTATATACCACAGGACTAAAGTATCTTTATCTACGACTAATGTATAACATTAACATTAAATGAGTGATGTTTGCTACATAATACCATGTAATAATCCCGTAGAGAATAATACCAGGGAATAATAGTCAGTATTCCCTCCTCTGCACCAATCAGAAATTTACTTTGCCTGAATCAATTTCTCCGTGGACATTATTTTTTTTAAACATTGCAATGATTAATGATGTAACTATGCGGTGATAGAGAATTGACTTTTGGAAATGTCAAAATTTTAGCGTTTTGGTATTTATTTTACTAAAATCTTGTCCATAATAAGTTAGTCGTAGATAAAGTACAGTATACAACTCGCTATAATGGCTATTATTTCTTCAGATGATTAAAACCCTCGCTCACTTTGCTCGCTCGTGTTTTAAACTTCATCTTCAGGAATAATAGCATCCATTAAAGCGTCGTTGGATAATATACTATTAATCCCTCAGGCTCGTGAAATAAACTTCACCCTCAGGAATAAATCGTGCACTTTAATCCTTTAGTAATATACTAATTTAGTTTAGTTGGATTTCTTGTAACAATTCAAAGAATCATCGATATGTGTGCAAAATTAGCCGAGTCATGATCGAAAACGCATAAAATGCAATTTATTTCAAAAATTCATAATTTCGAGCCAAATTATCGGAAGTACCTACTCAATTTTTTCCCACACGGAAGGAAAATGAATGAACTATAAAGCCTAATAAGCCGAGTCCATAATTTTTTTTGCACCCGGTAAAAGTTGTCAAAGTTTGACATTTGATGACATCAAGAACATTTTTTGAGGGGAGGATAACAGGGGTTGAAATTTACGTCAGATTAACTTGCATGACCTTAAAGAGGAAAACTTCAAACTTGTCAACTTGAAAATTCATCCATTTTCGACCAAATTCAACCGAGTTATGGCGGTCTCAAAATGTGGAATTTTTGGTGCATTTTCAAGTAGTGCGTTTTTTGCCGAGTGTACAATATTGACGGCTATAGGTACCTACTTCATTTAAAATTGGAATAAAGTATAATTAGACTTTTTACAGTGGTATAGCATAACGTGCTCACAATTCACAAACGACGAAACCAGGATGATTCCCACTTGAGTCCGCTTGCTAGACTGCTTCACAACACAACTGTTCCCATATTCACATCATCTCCACCTCACACAAGAAGTCCTTAAGGTCCTTGAGCGCGAATCCTGTCTTGACAAGGTCTCATTAAAGCGTCAGTGTCCAAATCCTTCCGCGACACTCGAGTCGGCGTGACACTTATTTAAAACAAAGAGACGTCGTTGTCATGCAACCGCGTCGTGCCTTCTCAATAAAAGAATTACAAACAAAGTGGCAACGTTGCTAGGTGAACAATCATCAATCAGCCCGGCTTACGTGCCGCGGGAAGCGGAAGTTGAGAGCGCCGAGTTTCCACTGCTTCGTGGACTGCAGATTTTTGTTTTGAGATGCGCCAACACTAGGATTTGGATGATTGAATGCTGGTGCGAGATTTAAAATAGAATTTTTGCACATTTTTATACTCGCAACTACTCTAAATCAGATGAATTCAGATTTCAGGACTGCTGAATACTGGAATATTTTTCGAGCTGACGTAAAGGAATACTTCAATTTAATAATGTTTCCTTGCAATGTTGTAACTTATCCAGAGTTCGGCAAAGTACCACAAAAAGTACTTGAAGTACAAAGTACCTTATGGCCAAGGAAAGTACTTGAAGTAAAATACTTTTCTTCATAGTTTCTATGACCAATTATCTAGTACTTTAAAAAGTATTTGGAAAACTGCAAAAAATTAATATATTGAAGTATTAAGTACCAAGTAAAAGTACTTTTCACAGTACTTGAAAAGCTGCAAGTAAAAAATTAATATCATGAAGTATCAAGTACCAAATACAAGTACTTACATTACTTCCAAATACTATATAATACAACATACATATAATCTACAACTCAATAAACACTATACAGGAAGACACAAATAACACAGATCACAAATTCTGTAATAAGTCTTCACAGGTTTTGGTTGGCAATAAAGCAAGAAATGAAGTAAGCATACGAATTACGAAGGTACAAGCAACCAACGAATGACTGACCAAGTTAATTCAAATACTTTAAAATAGGTACTTCATGTACTACAAAAGTACGTGAAGTACTAAATATATTTAAGCAAGTACCTACCAAGTAAATTGTTGAAGTATTTATATTTTTTACTTCTAGTACTCATAAAGTACTTGAAGTACGAATATATTTAAACAAGTATCAAGTAAATTGTTGAAGATGTGCAAGTACCAAGTACAAGTACCAAATTTAAAAAGTACTTGAAGTACATACTTGCAAAATCAGTATTTAAAGTAATTTTACTTGAAATAATGCCCAGCTCTGTAACCCATCCCATTAAAAATCGCATATTAACAGTAACAATTATTTTAAATATTAAAGTTTCTTGTCCTTGTCCAATGCATCCGCAAATTACATCCCACATAATTTCGCTTCCATCCCCCGTCCTAAATCCCAGGGCCGCACTTTCCACTCGATGTTTTATGCCACTTAACAATAACTAATGATAACATCAGAAAAAACGGAGTATCGTTTGTTAGGTACTCGCGGCGGCGGTGGGTTCAGTGGAATTAATGCGCCCCTATCATTTCTTGTTGTCCGCCGGCGACTGCCGTGCTCCACATCGATCTAGGAGGCGGCGGCGAAGAGCAAATGTTCGAGGGCAGACTAGTAAGTGAAGTGAGTACTCGAGGTAAATTAAAAATGTTGAGAGGTATACCCTGTTTGAAATAATGATAGTTAATTGGGGAGTGGTTTTGGAGGTTGGTATATACCAAAACATTTTCGATGTTTAACCCTTAAGAGGAACGGATACTGGTGCAATTTACAAGTGAAAACAAGGTTTCGTTTTCACCATCATATCTAATCTAAATATTAACATTTTAAAATATTTATTTTTTTAATTTGTAGAGGAAGGTTGTTTGTATGACATTTGTGTATTATAATTTTAAAATTTTGCTTGATTTGTTATTATAGGCGTTATAAACATTGGCAATTTTGTAATTCATTTTAAAGTGTATTATGTTTTGAATTTTAAAATTTCAATACAGAAATGTCACAGAACCAACTTTCTTTTACAAATTAAAAAAAAAATTGTTAAATTTTTTAAATATTTAGACTAAATTTTACTGTGAAAACTAAACCCCTTTTTGACACAAAAATAAGGTCAGGCATTGTAAATATTCGAAAAAAAATACAAATTTCAATTTAGTTCCACCTCCAAACTAGAGTCGTATTGGGTACACTTATTAAAATTCTAAGAAATTGACTCTTTCGATAATAAGCGACCCGCACCGATAAATTTTGGTAGTGCAGTAACCGTTCCTCTTAAATGATATCTCGCAGTGTTTGAACACCCCGGCATGAGTTTTTTTTTTCATTGCTTCTTTGTTATTATAATGAAATATTTTTCCTTTTCGGTAATAAAAAAATAAAAAGGTATCAAAATAAATAAAATTTTCAGGCAGAAATTGTAGCAGGATTTTGCTGAAAGGATATACAAATATAAGTAATAATGAATTATTTTAAAAAGTAATTATACCACAGATTACCTATACTTCGTAATCAAATGCGACGATTTTGCTGGGGTAAATTCTGAACCGCATAGATTGTTTGCGCACGTGTATTTTACTAACAATGTGGCGTATTACTATCAATCACATTACAGATCTTAGAAATTTTAAACTAATTTTCAAAATGAATAAAAAGTCAGTGCTGCGAAATTGTGTAATAGTTCACGATATAGAAATGAGAATGTGCACTTCTTTACTTTTCCTTCAAATTCAGACACGTAAGGAAATAACATTTTCTATAATAAGTAAATAATTTATAATGAAATCTTTCCAGATGCAAATTATGGATATGCAAATTGTAGATACTATCTAAACCTGCAATTATTTTATTTTGCACATTTCTTATACTATATAGTATAATAGTCGATATTTTGTATTGTAATAGAATCAGAATCATAAAAACAGATTATTAATTATTATTTTGTATTTTATTCTAATTATTATGATTGAAATTTTATAATAAGAAAATTTATAATAATATTTGACTATTTATTGTAGTTATTAATTTTTATTTATTGTATTATTATTTATCGGAATCGAACTCGGTTTATCAAAACTAAATTCAGACACTTAACCTCTTCTACCATTTAACATCCAACATTGTATACTTCATTCTATCAATTTGCACTATACTATGTCCACCAAACAGATAGAGTAGATGCTCCTCCCACAAATGTGCGCGAAATTGAAATACGGTATTGCTATTGGTAAGCCAGTTTTACACTGCTAGGCAAACTCAACTGCTGAGATCGGTCATCAAAAAAATCGTTCGTAAATAAAAATTGTACTTCATATTTCTTTTAAAATTATGTTATACATAAATGATAAAATATATAATGTTAAATATATAATTCTTCCATATTTATTTCAAATAAAACTTTAATTTTTCTGCTTTTTAAAATTTGTTGCTTGTAAAGCCTACTTCTGCGCACATTGTACTGCGCAGTTTTGGCTCTGCCCACTAATTTTATTACTCTATGTGTTCGATGGACATAGTATAGTAAAATTATTTCACTTAAAGCATGGCAACTCAAAATTTTTTGGAGACACCAACATCAAAGGTACCGACAAGAGAGTGTTGCTTATGTTTACGAAGTATTGGTAATCTGTGGCAAAATCATGTAACTATTTAATTGATTCAGAAATTATTATTTCTTAATGTTACTGCATAAATTCGAATTCATTTACCACTTAAAACTGAAATTAAAATAGAGTTGTTTTGACTGTGCTTGGGCGTGAGTTCTTGTAGCAACATTTTGTTTGTTTTAATTTATGGAAAGTAGTAGTTTGTTGATTTTATCGGTTTTCCTTTCGTGCCATTGGTTCTGGATGATGGGCGCTGTGTGTGCTGTAGCTACTGACTGCCGTTCTGTTTTATGGCCAGCCATTGAATATCTCGAGGCCGCGGCAATAGCAACATCCGTTACTTCGGTTCTGCCAAAATCGAGATCCGTTTCCTTCTGTCGCATTCTTTATGCTGATTCCTTGATGGCGGATGGCGAGAGCGTAACACCGGCACCGGCTCGGATTACCACCGTTCTTTACGAGCCAGCCACCCCGTGCCAACATTGTCTATATGTCACTAACTTTCACTCCTGAAATGTTGTCAGTATACTTACTACTAAATCTACAGGGGAAAATTAATGATAAATCTTTAAATTAACTACAGGAGTACCTACTTACGCACTGTTATCAAATATTCTAATCAAATTTATTTTGAAGACTAAATTCCCATACTGATTTTTGAAACAATGTTTCAATCCTGATTTATAATTCAGATAAATAAGCTCGGCGAAGGCTTAATATTGAAAATTATGATTCAAAACAGTGTACTTACAGTTAAATTCTTAAAAACCATTCGATTCGCAAAAGGTAATCCGAGATAAATAATGAAACTTTTATTTGAACAGTATGAATTTGGAATAAGATGTTTCCTGACAAGATCCAATCATAATTAAGAACATTTTTTGCTAAATTATGCTTCCATCCATCAACTGTTTCAATTTTTAACCAACATATTTTTTTTTATTTGTGATAATAAGTAGTTAATAATAATACAACGACGCTATAATTATGCTCTTATTCCTGAAGATGAAGTTTACAACACAAACGAGCGAGGGTTTTAATCATCGGAGGGAATAATATCCATTATAGTGAGTTATGTACTAATACTTTATCTAGGAATAATTTCATAAAATAAATATACAATGCCAAAATTTTGACATTTCTAAATAATGTTATTTGTCTATCACCCCACTGGTATATCATAAAACATTGCAATGTTTTCTATAAATTGATTCTGGCAATATTTACATTATAAGTGCGGTACAGTTAATTTTACAACTTGAAGTTCTATATTAAAGTACGACGCAAAGCGGAGTGCTTTCATAAAATCGAAATATTTTGCTCCCTCTCCCTCTCCATTATTTTCGAGAAGCGGTACCCGCTTGCTCAAGGGAGCAAAAGCGCGTTTTTGCTCCCTCTAAACAAGCCCGTTTCAGCTCATTTTTCTGTGCACTCGTGACAAAAATTACCGTATGCACTTCGGGAGGAACGCTTTTGCTCTCTTGGTGCATAATGTACTATTAAATAAGAAAACTCAACAGTTCAAGTTCAATGAAGTAAAATTCAAATATAAAGTAATAATGAATAATTAAAAATATCATTATTAAATAAAAAGCACTGTCTTATTTTTTGTTCAGTGCAATGCAACTTATAATTTTAAATTCTAATAATATTAAGAATGCCATTTTCAATTTCTCAAAAATAGCAACTTGGAAAACAAGCCCATCAATTTTTCCTATCCCATCCAGCAGAAACCATTGAACCTCCCCTATGAAACTTTAAGCACCTTGGAAAAACTACAGCCAGCCATTTAGCACATAATTTTTTCACGGGCAATTCCCTAGCGATGAAACAGAACAGAACGGCAGAGCAGTGTAAACAGTCCCTTAGCTCTAGAATCTAAGACTGTGAGACCCCTTTACACTTGGCTACCAGACACCGCAACGTTCGCCTGCGCATAATGGCAAAGACTCGCGTTATTTATTATTTCCGATTTTTTAGTGTGGTAGTTTGTGTTGAAAAAGGTCGGAAGGGTAAGAGCTGGCTAGGGGCGGCAAGGGGGAGTTGGCGCACTGAAGTCCGGGATTCTACGGGTCCGGGTTCCGGGATTCTGGAGGTAACGGAAATTTAAGAGACGCCACTCAGGCTTTGAACCCGTTGATCTGAGGATGAGGTTTATGTATTTAATATCATGAAAATGTGGGTTTTTGTGTCAGAAAGGATCGCATAAACTACCCTCGTATTTTTAACGCCAATGTCTAAGATATGTACATGGGCCGCAACAATTTTCGACTTGTTACTGTTTCTTTCATAGATTTTTCTAGGACGAAAAAACTGTGATTAATTTCGATGGAAGAAGCTGTGGTTTCTCGGTGAAACATGTTGATAATATGTAAATATAAAAAATAATAAAACACTCGGTTAGTTTCACAAGTTTATTATAAAAATTCTTTCTATACGACTGTTATAGAATGTTATAATTCTTACATCATTTTCAATTATTATGGTATGGTTACATTCTATCACTTGTCACGGAATGGATTCATTCCGTCACTTGTGATGGAATGAAATGTGGCGAGTTGTAATAATTTAACTTTATTCAATATTTTTGGTTGGTGGGTAGCTTCAAAATACGTTTAGATTTACTAATTTATTAATTTTATGTAGAATATTATTTTATAAATACATATATTTTTACTTTAATAGTTTTAAGTTATGTTTTTTATGGCAATTAAATTTATAGTCGTAGATAAAGTATAGTCTGCAACACGTTTGGTATGGCTATTCCTCTCTCGTGGAACTCGCCTACGGCTCGTATCACAAACTTTCCACTCGAGCTGAATATGCTTCATTCCACACTTGTTGCAGAATATACTATTATTACAATTTAGGCATCAGCAGAAGAACTGAACTGAATAAAGAAAAGTCTGCCATACAAAGTTACAATATTAGATCAATTTATTGCGGGTGAGAGAACACGTATTCCGCCACCCGCAATCGTGTAAAAATATTATTTACGGATTCCAAACAGTCCACAAATTAACGATTTGGGAGAGCATTAATTCTAAAAAATATAATTATTAGGTACTATATAATTTTAAAACACAATGTTAATCTTGTTAAAAATTATGTAAATCTACAATTATTATTTTGGTAATTATCAGTTTGATTAATTATTATAAATTAAATTATAAAAACATATCTACCGATAAATCATTGTTTTTGTTAATTACAACAGGGTTTTATTATTTTATATACTTATCTGGTCAAAAATAAAATGATAAATCGTGTTTAAAAATAATTTTTAAACACGATTTTGTATTTTAATGAGCAACAGTTAAAATAAAACAATAAACAAATCTTTTCGAAGTGGACGCGTTCATTAGTAAATTAGTAACAATTGTGCGGCTGGTAAAGAATAAAAAAATCTCGTTTGCAAATGAAGTGTAGGAACAACATGAAGTAAATGATGAAGAAGCGTGTCGTCTTTATTATTCATGATATTCGGCAAGTTACCGTAAGATTACAGCTACTTTAAACAAACTTCAACTAGTTATGTTTAATGAAGGTACGCAACTCGGAGCGAACTTCAACTCCAAATCCGGCGAAGAATTCACGCTACGCTAATTCCACTGTAAAGCCGAAACAGTTACCCGGATTTATAAAGTCTAATTAGAAAAAGTCCGGGAGTCCGGGCCGCCGCGCTGCGTAGCGGACATCTTAAATTGGGATTCGAAAATAGGAGAAATACGGGATAACTGCTCCGGGCCATTAACCCGCGCTGATCAATTCCTAACACTAATCACCAATTCTAGTCAATACGCAATTTGTTCGCTCGAATTTCGTCCTTTTCGTTTATTTTGTACCTTTAAAGCCTCATTCACATAAGCATTTAGTTTTAGTGTTTACGTTTATGGTTAAGAAAGTTTAAATTCATATAACTAAATACGAGCATTTACACGTTCCACTTTCAAGAACTGTGAATGCTCGTATTTAGTTAGATGTATTCCAACTTTTTTAAATTTAAACCTTAAAACTAAATACATATTATGTGCATAGGCGTAGACAGCTGTTATCTAAATGCTAAAATATAACATTAATTTCAGTAATGTTTTTATATTTATCTTTTTTTTAAATGTTTATACATGAAAGAGGATAAAATATTATGTAAGTTAAAAAACTTAATTTTTAATGAACCAGTCTTTGACCTTGAACACAAAGAAATTTTCGTCTATGGCAGTTTTTTTCTTTTTACTTTCGCAACCTTAATAGAGGGAAGTATTGTAATCGTGATTTTTTGACAGTTCGACATTTCACTAATCTTTACGATGTAGGCCGTACTGAACCCAAAAATCAAGATTTAAAAAAGTCTGTCTGTGTTTCTGTCTGGATGGTGGATAACTTAAAATCGCGTACGGATTTTGGACTCAATTTTTTTTATTTAAGATCTTTATTCAACTAGTGGTACCAACTTTATAAACTGAACTAGGTATTTTTATTTACTATCAATTGTAGTATCAAATTAAAGCTCTCGGGAACAGAATTCTAGTAGAAAAATAGAAATAAGATGTAAACGAATTTTTTATGTAAATTATTTATATCATACCGAATTTAATTTATTTAAACTCCTTTTTCTATATTATTTATATGGATAGCAGGAACTGAAACATACTTTATAACTTCATTAGTTTCATATTATTTTTAAAGTCGTAAAGTAAAGTTCGAGTTTTCATTCGAGAAAATTCAACTACGTAAGAAGATTTCAATAAAATTTACGTCTTTTTCACCAAAATCAGATCAGAATCAAACCAATTACTTTCTACCATTTGCTATTTGCTAGGCAAGTAAAATCTGATCTGACGGCCTGGATAAACGGATGCGGAGAATTTACCTTGAATGAATTTCAATTATTTTTGCATTACCTTTGACCTTTCTCTTAAAAGTAGAATTTTTTCCTGTTCAAATTAAAATATTCTTTAATAAATAATAAGAGATAAACAACGTAGTACCTATCTAGATAATAAATATTATGCTTATTAAAGAAAAATTTAATTAAATTTATTGAATTTTAAGCTTTGATCTGAATAAATAAAATATTTCTTATTTAAGTTGCTGGGTATGGGTAATGACGTCAATAATGAAATATGTGTTCCTCTTTTTGCAATTGGTGAAAATGTACAACAATAAAAAAATAAAAGTATTATATTTTTATACGAGTACTGCTACTTTTTTATACATTTATGATCTAAATGGTAGTATGTTTTAAATTATTGTACGTAAAATGTATACACATTAACTTTACGATGCAATTTAAAATATCATAAATTTTTCTGATGTGATAAAATAATATAACAGTTTTATAATTTTATAACACGATAAAAATCTGTTGTAATAAGCGTCCCACTCATATTCATGGTGAACTAAAAATAGGTCAAGCATTTTTATTTTCAAATTATGATTCACTTGTTTTATAAATAATAATGTTTTATTGAAAAGTTGCAGACTCGAATTTATGGTTAGTTTTTTATGACTAATTAAATTAATTAATGTCATAATAAATGATTTAATTCAATATTAAATACATCTATACTTGTCAAGCCTTTTACCCAACTTGGATATGGCAGTCTCACATATTTATATTTGTATGGTACCCAAACCATTCAACAGGATTTACTTCCAATTACAGAATGATATTATATTGAAATAAAACTACTTCTAGACAGATTTGTCTTGGTGCAGTCAGAACCTCAATCCATGCAACGATCTTTAACACGATCAAGTGGTCAGCTTGATACACTCGAGTGCGATTTAATTGTAAGATGTTTTTGAAATTCAACCACAATCACACAATGCCGTCTGAGAGACTTGAATCTCGAAACTCCGGGTTCGTACGTCATCACAATGCAGAGAGCTGTGCTTAAACCCATAACCAATGAACTAAACGCTTCTAAACGAAATGAAATTGGATACTGGATGAAATGCTGGAAACGTAATGGAAATGTAACATTTAATAAAATTAAAATTAAAATGGTACCTATACACAAAGGTTGGCAATGACAATAGGTACTAAAAACAAATCACTAGAATTCCCTAAAATATTGTAGAAAAATAGAACACGTTCTGTTACGTCCTCAATTCCGTCAATAAATTCATCAATTTATTGGTGAAGAAAAAATTGACGAAATTTTTTGTATTACACACAACAATAAATTGAAAACAAAACTTAATCAATATATTGATTAATAAATTGGATCGTGTAAAACAGGCATAATAACAATAATAATAATAATACAACTAAATAAAAATACTTACCATCAACTACAAAAGGCCGTATTACTGGACATATGATCATATGTGCAATGATTTAAAACCACTTTTTAGTGAGAAAAAAAGAAATAATAATAATAACATCTACCATTATAATTGCAAGTAGGAGGAAATCCTGTTGAATGGTTAGCAACAGAATAAAATAATAAAATATCCATTTTAAAATTTCCCTAGAGAATTGATATTTTCAATGATTCCACAATAAATTAACATGCAGTGCTCCCAAAATCTATTCCTTTGTTTCCTCTAACCCTTCTCCTCCCAAGGGCCGAGTTCCTCACCCTCGGGACTAGCCTGCTCGACACTAGCGCCATCAGTCGAGCGGCCGTCACGACAACTTCACACTCAACGACTCAACACATGGCACACGCGATCACCTTTATCACGCTGTTGCCGCCCCGCTGCCCTTCCCTTGGCCCTCGTAAAAACTGCTAATAAATAAAAACGCTGAATGGACAAGACGTGCCACACTCCACTCGCGTATATGTACGCGATATGCACGAGAATAAAAACTTTATGTGCCGACTGGGACGCCTCTCTCATTTTATATACTCTATGGATGGTGTTAAGCTGACGAACTATAACTGGGTAAATTGGGATTGTGTTGGGCTTGACCTGAGTTTGCTGCAGTAGATTTACCAGACAGTTTCAATACACTCAGCAAAAAAAACACGCACCACTTGAAAATGCACCCAAAATTCCGAATTTATAGACCGCCATAACTAGGTTGAATTTGCTCGAAAATTGATGAATCTTCGAGTTCTGACAAGATTGAAGTTTTCTCTTTAAGGTCATGCAAGTTAATTTGACACAAGCTCATTTTACCCTCGCCAACCCTCCTTAGAAAAAAATATTCTTGCGATGTCGAATAATGTCAAACTGTAACAAATTGTACTGGGTGCAAAAAAATCGTGCACTACCAAGGCGATAAAGTTCATTCCTTTTCCTTTCGAGAAATGTATTAATATCATCGTAGGTACTCATTTTTTTTCTCGAAAGGAAAATGAATAAAAGATTTTCTTGCACCTGTACCTGGTACAAGTTGTCAATGTTTGATTTGACATCAAGAACATTTTTTTGTCTCAGAAGGCTTAGCGAGGAAACTTCAAACTTGTCAGAACTTGTCCATTTTCGACAAAACTCAACTAAGTTATGTCGGTCAGAAAATACGGAATTTACGACGTATTTTCAAGTGGTTTTTGTCGAGTGTATATTGTAAGAAAGAGGTGTTTAATCATATTTCGAAAGTGTTGCATCTTATAAATGATGAATTATTAGGGTTTAACAATCATAAAATTTATTTCTTGTGGCACCGAATAGAATAAAAATTACCATTGTCAGCAAAAGGCGAAATAGCGCATTGGTTAGGTGAGTAAATGGCTGATGTTACATTTTATTTAAAAAAATTCACATTGGAGTCCTACATTTTCCGCGTTACAAATGATGCCGTGACCAGGATATAGAGTTGGAGGAACTTGTGATTTGGGAGTTAATTGTTTGTTTATGATTAAAGATGTGTATGATTGCAGGTGTATCGAGCTGCAGTGTTGACTTTACAAACGAATTAAAAATTATTTGTGTCAGAAAATATAATTTGGTGCTATTTGCTAGTCGATTTCGACCACCGGTCTATGCATTTTGATATTTTTATTGTTTGTATAAAATATGAACATAAATAAATTATTTCACATTATTCGTTTTGCCACTGCCAATTTCTCTAATTGTGTTGCAGGTGATGCTACGTATAAATGTTTCAATTATAATATTTTGAAATAGGTACCTATTGCATTGCAGAAACTAAATTTATTATTTTTGTTTACAGGCCATATATTACAAATCATGTTTTATGCATCAGTCAGTTTTCAACTTTTTATTATCTGACTATAAGTACAATAATTCATATGCGTTATATAATAAATCATCAAAACTTTTGATATTTCGAAATGTTGAGAATAGAAAATAAATGATATTTTTGATTGTCAATAATGCTAACTAAAAACTAATTTATTTGTATTTGTTTGGCTCGTATAATGGACCATAGTTTCTAATATTATGAATAACATATTTCTTTATTACGATCGCGGATTAAAAACAAATTGATGAGTTATTATGTCTTTAATTATTTCTCTTGTGCAAAATTTGAAATAGGTATTTTCTGTACAAGTTACGTTATTAACTTTAGTGAGGACTTGCCCGCCATTAGAGCTAATGGCACACACGAGTTATTAAATTAATTTAACACGCATTTCAATTTGATTTAACTTCCTCTTGCCCTAAAATCCGTTAAGTCCATCTTTGACGAACGAGCAAAGGGGCAATAGGTCAGGCGAGGACGAACCCAGCAAAGATCAGTTGGTGTCGACGGCCAGCGCCACCGCAAGCGACGGCCGAGGAGCGAACTAGCAAGACTACCAAGTCCGTGCCGAGTTGCCTGTTCATTAAATGTAATTCTATTAGTAAACAGACTCCAATAAGTGTACCAACAGAGTTCAGAAATTGAATACACACAGAGAATTCAATTAAAAGCTCTTTCTCTTGTTTGTGCCAAAACCAATCTATAGAAAGCGACATTACCGGCCGTTCTCAATAACAGCTTGACGGGCTGGGTACTGCCGACCCGGACCCGATTGACACCTGACCCCACAAGGGATCAGCTACTTTGCTACTTATTTGTTTAAATTTATTTTTACGGACGATATACCTAATGCCTGCTCTTGTATTCATTTCGCATGTGACCACTTGGATTTCAATCCTTTCTATTTCAAACCATCATGAAGTATTGAATTTTTTACAGGAGCAGTAGATTATTTTGCGTTTAATTTAATTGAAATTACCGATCGCTTCCATATTTATTGTTGCATTAATTTTGATTTTGTTTTTACAATATGGTTAACAAAAGAGCATGTATGAAGTGTGTTGATATGAAAGTGTGACGAAAATATTGCGGGAAATAGACATTTTTACATTCAAACTAAATGCGATAAATAACAAACTGTAACACTAGTGCGGGAAATTAAAAAAAATATTTATTTTATTTTATGATTTCTATGCAAGCAACCGTCAACTATGATAACCACTCAGGTTGACTTCATTTTTAAATATTATGTTTTAAGGACGACTGCAAAAAAAAATTTGTTCGTAACACATGCGGAAAATGTAATAATTTTCAAAACTTATTTCCTACACTTGTTACAAAATATTTATTTACATTATAAGTGCGGTAGGATTAATTTTACAACGCGAGGTTATAATTAAAGTACCTACTACGCGAAGCGAAGTGCTTTAATAAAACCGAGGCGTTGTACAAATACTTAACGCACACATTATGTATTATATTTTTTTGCCGACATATTTATTTAAAATATTGCATTTTCTATGAGGTTAAGTGAGATGCATTTGACATTTGCACTAAAATGTCCTTTTGTCAAGTAGCCTTGAAACAACACTGCTCTGAGATGTCGCCAGTAAATGTCATTTTTAAAATTAATCTGTTTTATTTATATTAGATTCTATTGAACAATAAATTATTGTGTATAGTAGCGTTTTTGTATATTTTTTATTTTAAGGTTACCTTTTTATTTAATGACATATTAATGAAATAATTCGGTGCGTATTAACGAACTATATACAGAAACAGTTATGAAATGTGTAAAATCGCAACTACCATAGACGTCAACAATGTGTGATTGTTATGTTTACAGTTCAGGAGGCCAAAAATAACTATTCTGGTTGCTTGAATGTTTGAATAGTTGCATGTTGTGATTGCCTGTGTCTTTAAGTGTGCTTTGTGTTAATATAATTTAAATAGTTAACGTCAGTTTAGTTTAATTAAAGTTTTCAATCCAAACGGCGAGATAGCACAAAGTACAGTGCTCGCACAGTCATACAATGCTTGACTTTGATTACTGAGGTCGCGGGTTCAAATCCAGATCAGATGTGAAATTTTCATGGCTTGACTCTGATCGGTATTTACTTTCGATACATCCAAATTGAGATACAATTAACATGGCAATGACAACCACAAAATAAAGACCACCGACTGTGGTCGATTTAAATTAAATAAACTAATAAAATATATTCAATTAAATATTTCTTATACAAGTACCTTGAAATTAAAGCTTGTTTTCAGTTAGGAACTGGATTGTGTTCTAACTTTAAATTTATAAAAACACCCCGTCAAGTTATTAATAAAAACAAAATAATCCCGCTAAACATTCCCAGTTTCCTAGTCATAATACTCCGTGTAAAGTGTCGCGCGCAAGATTGCAGGATTATTACACTTCTGCCATCGCGAGTTGCCTGCAAGAATTACGACCCTTTACTCCATTCTCACATTTCACCCCTTACGTCCTAAACAGTGGTGTACGGTAGAAATGGGGCCATCAGAATAGGGTATTTTTCAGTTCTCTATTAGATACTGTTTATTTCTATTTCTACTGTTAGTTCTAGAAAATAATAAATATCGTAAACGGACGAAGTACTAACAACAAAATTAGAAAATTACAAAATGAGAGAAGAAAAGGTCACTAAATATAAATAATTATGGATCAGTATGAAATGTTTTTAAAGAAAATGTTTAATTGTTATTTATTTATTTGAAATACACTGCCCCACATTATAAATCCTTAAAAAATACACACAAAATTCTGCTGTGCTATGCAAGCAGAAAAATATAAATATCAATATACCTATAGCTAGACAAAACAAACATTGTTTTACTTAAGAACTAGCAAAAATACTAACATTACTAAAATTAAAATACTAAGTAGGTAGGTACAATTAATTACAAATTTGTAATGACATTTTTTATATCTGAAATAAATTTGCTTAGCGGTGTTGGTGTTATGAAAATATAGTTAGAAATTTTAGTTTGTAAGTAAGAAAATTGAGGCTCATATATTTTTTAAAATAAATAGATTACTTACTAAAGCAATTTTTTGATTTTTTATTTTGCTGTTCATAGCGGCAACAGAGAGACTCTTATGTAACCAAGACTACATTTAAGACGATCCAGTGACCAGCATAAAGCATCCGAGATCCGCGATGTTTTACAATTTTACCATGACAATCACACACTGCCGGCTGAGAGACTTTAACCACGGATCTCCGTGTTCGTACGTCATCACATGCAGAGAGCATATTGGTTAGCAACTACCTATTTAAAGATATTTCCCAGAAAAACGCAATTTTATTCGTAATGATCCTTTACAATTTCTCTTTTCAATCTCAAATTTTTAAAGTAACGCCACTGGTATTTGGCAGTCCTGCTGTGAAATGTAAACTGCTTATGTAATGGCGACGGTTAATTTAATGTGCAGGTGTAAGAGGGATTTGGAAATTAATGCGGTTGGCTGATGCGGGAAAAATGACGGCTCCACCGCTACGGGATTAAATCGCCCAGTGTTTTGTAGTTTTAGGGTAGAGTAGAGAGTTGTACGAAGGTTTATGCTAGATTAGTGTAGAGCAAAGCTGAGAGTGAAGAGGGGAGAAGTTCGTTATTGAGAATTACGGTTTTATTTGAATTACTTTAATATTATGTTATTTATTTATTTTATTTATAAAATATTTAATACTGATACATACTAAGTATAAGTCATAGGTATAGGTTATAGATATTGCTAGATATATTGCTGTGTGTGTGTGCGGTTACTGCCCGCCAATGGACTGGTACAACATTTAAATGTTATAAATAATTTATTAAAGAAGTTGTTACAGTATATTACTTAAATTCAACATAGCAATAAATCGTTCAAATATGAGTCGTAGTTAGTACTTACAATCGCTTGTACAGCGCGGAAAGAAATTTCATCTTATTGAGTAATTTAAAATAGAATGCTTGGACTTGGAAGTATCACAACAGTAAATCTAATATTAAATTTTTTATTTACAAAGAACGATAACAAAAAGAAAAATTATTGATAAGCAGTATTAGTATAAGCTATAAATTTATTTTGAAATTATAGACAAAATGATATTATTTTGCAAACCATTGTTAATTTTACGAATTTCAAAAAAATTCTTTTTGATTCATGATTAGTGCGTCCAATACTAAACATCCTTAAATTTTGTCACACAAGTTGGGTTACAATACAACTGTATTATAGTTATATTAGTTATGAGATATTTATTTATAGGTTTTATATAGCATAAGACTAGCAGAAGTATTAAGAATTGAATTATATTATTGCGAACTAATAATCTTTAAAAATATGGAAATATGAAAAGTTAAATTACTTTTTTTGTAAATATTATATGGTTTTTATTAAATAAAACTTCATTAATAATTTAAAAAATTATATTAGTTTTTTGCATAAATATTTTAGTAGCCATAAATGCGCAGCGTAATTAAATAAAAATGTATTGTTAATATAATATTTAAATAATTAAAACCCAATTTTAACTAAAAGCCAACATATTTTTAGCTTTACATTAATAATAAATCATTTTTACATTCAAACCAAAATATTATTTATTTCAAAATGTTATTGATTTAAAAAATAAAATTTAGTTATACAGATTCTTATTAAAAAATATACCTAGTGTTTTATACTTGTTCATTTAAAATGGTTCTCTTGCCGACAATTTTTATTTCTTTTAAATATTAAAACAAGTTGTATTCGGTTTCTGACTGGTTCGCAGGTTCGTTAACAATCAGTAGTAGTGTGTTTAACGCGGACAAATCTACACTTTTTCAGTGCTTCTCGCTTAAAAATAGAATAAAATAAATGTAATTTTAAATAATGTGCGTGTGTTTATAGTTATTATTGCGTGTGAATCTGTAATATATTATTTATAATCGTGTATTTAAATATTAATGACTATTAGAAATGAAAAACACGGGTCAAGCTTAAAAAATATGAGTGTATTATTAAAATTTGTAAACAATGTTTGCAGTGTTGTTATTTATATGAATTAATAATTTTTGTGTGTATGTGTAAACACTGAAATATCAGATTACAAATAACATTTGGGTTCGATTGGTGCCTATCTCGTTTGGTTCGTCATCTCTTCACATCAGAAACAAGGTTAGATTTTTATTTTGTTATTATTAAAATTATTTTCGTATTTTGTAATGTAGTTATAGTAAGTTAGTGAGTCTAGTGTTATAATGAAGCATCCTGTATCTCTGATTTTCTTTGAAACTTGTCTCTTTGACAAATCACCACAGGGAAGTTGGAAGTTTGTGTTAATAATTCAATGTTTACTTTATCGCTGGTAAATTATAAACATAATCCTGAATAACTGAATACTGAATAGAAATGCGTCATAATATTTTGGAAAGACAGAGTTATTTAAACAATTACTCTTGAGTAATAATTATATATAATTTCTCAGCTTTTGGACAAATTTATCTTTATTTTTTTTTAACTGAACGACGTAACTAGGATATTTTTAGGTAGTCTATAGGGGGGGGCAACGAATAAACTAATAAAAAACTAGAAAAATTAAAAAATTAAATTTATCAGACAAAACATTAAAATCTTTAATCCATGATCGGTTGATTTTTGTTTCTGCGTAAAATTATTGACAAGTGAGATGGGTGATATAAGTAGTAAGATATTAAAATTTGTAGTAATTGAACGGAAGATGCCTTCAACACAGAAGAGGAAAAATCTAGACTATTATAAACTGGAAAATAAAACACTAGAAGATGCAAATCTAGAAAATTATAAGTAATGAAAAACCTGCATCAAAACTCAAAAGCATATCAAAAGATTCATTCACCGAGTATGTGAGAGTCAAGAATGGTTGTAGGTTGTTCATTAGTTCATTCGACCTTATGTTGCACCTTCCTATATGTTTAAATCTTCCTGCGTTTGCTTCTTCCTGAGTTTGCATCTTGCATTTATACCGAATTTCTTGATTTGAATTTTTCTGTGAATAAATCTTTTGATTCAGGTGATGTAGATTTTTGTGTTTGAATAGTTTAGATTTTTATTTGTATGTGTTAAATGGGCACCGGATTGTACGTATACATTTATGTTTATTAGTCAGTTTTCTTGACCTTAATAATTTGTTTCAATCTACTTAATCATAGATAAAACTATTGGAAACGTGTTTATTAATTATCATCATTAAGTACTATATTTTAAAATCTAGTTATACCTACTGTCTGTAAACAGTAAATAATTTGCATAGGTTCCGAGTCAAAGTTCATATACAAAAGTAAATACATTCTCAATTTCGCTTTTGTTAATAAACGTTTGAAATCAGTTCTATACTGGTCTATAAAAATCCCAGCCCTTATTTGGTGGGTTCTGTTCAGTGTAATATCTGACCTTTGACATTGTCGGCTAGAAGTTCACGGAGTTCAATGCAATAAAAGCGGAAAAAAGAGCGAATGAACAAAGTACGTGCCACAAATACTCAGTCTGAGTCGCCACGTTCGCCACCTGTACAACATTCGACGACCGGAGCTAGTTTAATATTTAAATCGCGATATAATTCCGGACACATGTTCCACGGCTGAAATCAGAGAGACCTGAGACTCTGATGCCAGTCATTTCACTTTTACATCCATAAAAATGTAAGATTCACATTCAATTCGAGATACATAAACCCACCAGCCGCGATGTGGTAACAGCGAACAGAAGGTTTCAAGATGAGTATTATGAGAAGTGATTTTTACTTTCACGTTCTTTAAATCTTTGATGTGCACAAATAAAAATCTGATGTGGACAGCACATAACCTTCCACCTTGACACTGTAATTTATGTGAATTTGGTTTCGATAGGCTTTTTAAATTCTAATTTTGCAATAAATTTACAAACATTTTGAAAATAATTTTATAGTCCTTGGTTCTTTAATTAGCTCTTTATAGATACAAATTTAACTTTATTATTACCATATTACATTATGTCCAGTTAATATTATTTATACATTTCTTTAAAAATGGTGCCACAAACATTTCAGAAATTGTGTATACGTCTGTTCATCTATCACATTGATATTTTCATTTTTTTCTATATTGTATCTCCACCATAATCGAAATAAGGAATATTAACGGTAAAAACATAAATTACTTACATGCCCAGTTAAGACTAATAGTGAAGAATGAAATTTTTTAAATAATTTCATTTTGAAGATA
Source organism: Agonum fuliginosum (assembly GCA_947534325.1). Taxonomy (NCBI): domain Eukaryota; kingdom Metazoa; phylum Arthropoda; class Insecta; order Coleoptera; family Carabidae; genus Agonum; species Agonum fuliginosum. The sequence goes on along the minus strand of OX384034.1, from coordinate 1,927,311 downwards.
TAAATGATTTAAGATTCCATGACGTAGGTAGTGTAGGGCGTGGTTTGTTTCATATGAATTGTTGTTGTTGGCCGAAAAATTTTTCGCGCGATGAGAACATGAGAAGAAGAGACATGATGCGGCAGAGAATGTAACTACCATCTGTCATTAATACATTATTCGTGCTTATTTCATTTGTGTTTGATTTTATTTTATACTTTTAACTGCTTCAAAATGCTTTTTAGCATAGCAAGACGACTTTTTAATATCAAATAAATAAATAATTTATTTTAAGGAAAATGTTAGTGAAACAAACCGACTGAGTGCGACTGGGAGTACCACCAACTTCATCACTAACGACTTTAAACAAATCATATCTCGCTTAATATGCGAAATTTTTACATCGCATTTTCTCCAATCGTCATAGTTTCTTGTCTTTGAAAAAAGAATTTATAAAACCGTGAATTTATTTTTTTCGAAATTCAGAATCTTGAAAGATTCTTTGTAGAATCCTCGTGTGAATAGGACCTATACCAATCCTAGGTATGATTGTGATGAAAATTAGTTAATTTGATGCCTAATATATAAATTAATTTTTAGCAAAACTGTTCAGACAAAAGAAAACATTTATCTTAGGAAATGAAAAGTTATTTAAATTTGGAAGAACTTTCTCCACTTTATACACAATTACTAAAATAAACAAAAAGAGTTTAACAACTTTTTCTCGTTCAAAGCAAATATTTGTAGTAAAAATTATTTTATCAATATTTCAAATGCCTAGACCTTAGACAATAGAACAAATTATTATTTCTTTTTAATTGTTCCCTCAAAAATTATTTCTAAGCTTTTCATACCATAATAATGATAAATGCCAACATATTTTTACTAACACCTCTAAACCAAACCTGCAGTCATTCATAATGCATAATTCAGTTACTGATTTTATCTGAAGATTTGAATAAAAAATAACCATCCTCAATGTTAATATAGGACACAAACTCCGTTTTACAATCCTGTAAAATGTTGAGAGCCGCTTTCCAGGCCCGTACTCCCAATTTCAATCAGCCAATAACCCTAGCACGTGTACTCCTCTAAATGAAAAATCCCCAGCTTCTTGCAAACTCGCGAAGTGCGCTCCACAGCTGTGCACTGCCACGCTTCACCCCACTCGGCCCTGCCAACTTTGCCGCCAGTCGCACCAACTGTCGATCGCTGAATGTTCCTGCTGATGCCGATGTTGAACGGTTATTTCACAAAGTGAGGCTTCGCATCAAATTTGTTGTGAGACAAACTCTGGAAACAAAAATGAGAACTTGTTTGGGTGCTGGACACGTAGGAGGTATGGGAGTTGGAGTTTTAAACAATTAAATGGAGAAAAAAGGCACTGAGGAAGGTGATGACACTTTTTAATTCGTTGGCTGGAAAGGGAAATAATAAGAACTATTTGTGGAATATAAAATGGGTTTTCAAACTTCATTTATGTCTTACTAGTTCATTATTGTTTATTTGTTTCTTAAATACGTGGTATACAGTTGTTATTATCAGAAAAAAATGAGACATCTGTTGAATTTTTTTGAAGTAGTAGTCTAGTCAACGAAGATCTTTCGAAAAACATTAAATCCAAAAGTTTTTTTCTTTGAGCCAAAATGTCTATTAGACCTTCCTGTTGAACATACTAAAAGTCCCCTAGGGTGGGGGTCCGGGAACCCGCCGCCAACTTGGATTTTAGGTCACATTTTCGGTTTTTTCGAAATAACTCGAAAACTATCAACTTTTTTGAAACATATTAAATTAGAAAAATGAAGCTAGTTAAATTCTCTACAAAATGGTTATATTCACTTTTTTTCTATCTCTTACCGTTTTCGAGAAAATGGCATCCGAAACAGGTGGTTTCCGTAAGTTATGAAACTTAGGCAAACCACTCATCACTCCAAACAGTTTCTATGCAGAATTAATTATTATTTATTTATTATAATATCATTAATTAATTATTCTATTTATGAGCAGTTAGTCTAGTCAAAGAACGGTTGGTAGACAAACTTTTTGATCCTAAAGATTTTATTTTTGAGATGTGTTTGGAGGTCTTTGGTGATGATTATACCAAAAGTCATAGCTGTCAGTCTGTCAGGTGACATGATGAGAGTTAGTAGAAGGTATTTTAAAAACTGTGATTGTGTTGTATAACTATAAATATGAATTCTACAAAGCTGTAAGTTAAACTAAATTAAACTACGTCTTTTACATAATGAAAATCCAAGACAATGAATGATAGCTAACAACATAAACTACTATATGAAGTTCAAAATTAATTTGTGACGTCATCTGTATAAAGTAGTGGCACTCAACCATTTAAATTTAATGTGTATTTACTTCTTTTTATGTTTGTTAAAAGTGTAAATATACATTAAATCTTACAGTTGTTCAATAATTATCTTCAATATGAAAATAAAAATTAATTTTAAAACCTAGGTAGTCAAACATTTTCATACATTTTCACATTCCTGATTTTGACGTTTCAATGGCGCTGGTGAGCTTGTGTAGTTTGCCTAAAACCTTTAGTTTGAAACTATGTTCTACATGATTAAGAAGTTTTTAATATATTTTTTTTAAATGACTATTTGTAAGTACATTATTCTATTATTTGCATATACGAACAAATAACTCCAACCTACAAAACTGACAGTTTTAAATAAATTCTTATCCATTATGTTGCCTTCCTGAATGAATATCGGACAGCGGGAAAACAATGTTTAGCCAATGAGAAGCTTCGTTTCAAAGCTGATACAGATGACGTCTGAATTTTATAAACCTTATATTTCTGAACGAAATACATTTTTAACAATTTTTCTTTTACTAATCATAATAATTATTTAGTATGTAATTACAATTTTTAATACGAAATTGCCATAATTTTATTATGGCTGATGAGCCATTGAATCTAATTTGAAAAAATAAGGCAGGAGCTCATCGAGATATGTTTACCTTAAACCCAAACTTAGTTAGGTAGTCTTGCATCTAAGGCACAAAGTCTACTTCAGTCTGCACAGTGTTTCAGCAGCTAGTTCTAGACTTTTCTCAGGAGAAGCAGATTTATAAACAGCTGAAACTTTAGTTCGTCTTCATCAGCCGGTTATTATGTCCAACGCTACCTGTGGGAATCTGTGGACTGCGGTGGTTTAGCTGCGTTTGAGCGATTGTGCGGGGGAAGCTCTCAAAGGGAGACGAGAATTCGAATTCAGAGCAGGGGATATTGATTTCATGTGACGACTAATGAGTTTATTTACTGTTCATTAATACGGGTAATAAGATTTATTGCGAGCTATCAATAAACGAATATGGTATTGATGAAACTAATTAATAAATGTTTTGGAAAAATGTTCAGTCTTTCTTAAATAGTCATACAGATAAAATTAAATGATTTAAATGCTTTTCTTTTTTAAATTGCACTAATAATAAGATTTATTACAAGCTATCAACAAACGAATATGGTATTGATGAAACAAAATAATAAATGTTTTTTGAAACATGTTCAGTATTTTTACCTCTCGCATAGAGAGGTATAGGGATCGTGAAAAAATTCGATGTCGAGATTTTTGTCAATTAGCACGTTTTAGCACCTTTAGAACCTATTTTGACTATTTTCACGATGATGTCTGTGTGTGTGTCTGTGTGTGTGTCTGTGTGTGTGTCTGTGTGTGTGTATGAAAGTCTGTATGTACGCCTACTATAGCCTTTCGTCCCGGTTCATTATCTCAAATTCTACTGAACATAAAATTATAATATTTTGCATTATACATTTATATATGTTAATGAAGAGCTGAAAAGATTTTGGTAAAAATCCACCAACCGGGAATGGTACTTTTCTTGTAGCACTATAACATTTTTTGCAAAAATTGTATAAAATAATGCGATTGTTACAATTTGACATACCACACATGAAAGAAGAAATTACATTGTACAATATTTAATCTTACTTGTTTCTATATCTTTAACCAATAAAGAAATATAATTTTTTTAAATATATAATTTTACCTACCACGATTTGTGAATCCCGAAAAAGAAATAAAATTTAAAACAAAAATAAAATTGTCAATGTGACAGATAAACAGATGTCTGTGGCAAGGAGCTTTCTCTGTGGTGTAGGGCATGTGTAGAGTGTGGTGTAGAATTTTGAAATGTTGGATATAGTATAGATATTAACTGGACATAGTATTATGTAAATATGGTATTTATAAAATAAAATTATATATTAAACTAAGAGCTGATTAGATTTGTGAAATATATAATTTATTACCTAATTAACGCTTAATATTTGGTTAAATACGAGGTTAAATAATAATACTTCAATGTCAAGGCGAGAGGTATTGTAACGGCCACGTCAGATTTTTTAAATTGTCATACAAATAAAATTAAATGATTTAAATGCTTTTCTTTTTTAAATTTCACTAATAATAAGATTTATTGCGAGCTATCAACAAACGAATATGGTATTGATGAAACAAAATAATAAATGTTTTGGAAAAATTGTCATACAGATAAAATTAAATGATTTAAATGATTTTCTTTTTTAAATTGCACTAAAAATAGTGTGTACCCGATGACACAGTGGCTAGAGCTTAATGATAAGTATGCTGAAAACTAAAGTAGTAGGTAACACTCTTCGACCATATATGGGTATAAATAGATAACACTTAATGCTGTAGTATACAATGTTGTGAAGGCAAGAAGTAGGTACGGTGGCGGTGAGCAGCAACTATAGGCGGGGAAAGGAGGTGAGGACACGATAGAGTGTTGTACATTGCTGACTTCTGGTTTGTTGTCATGGAACAGAGAATGAAAATAGGCAAACTGCAACACTTCAAGTTGTCTGCAGGTCATACTCCTCTTCACACCGCTACGCTAGTTCTTTGCTTCACAACAAAGGCTTGCGTTGTTTGTCTATTCCTATAATGATCGAAGGTAACACCAAAAAATAAATTATTATTAAAAGTATGTGGATCCGCTGAGACTCTTAAATCAGTAACGTAGTATTCAGACATTAATTGAAAGAACTTTAACATCTTCAAATGATATTATGAATTAATATTAGGAAACTAATGTACCTACCTATATTTTTTACTTTTAGAGAGGCACGGAGAAAAATATTCTAATTATTAAAAATAAAAAGTAAAAGTATAATTAAAGATTACGTAGATTAAAGAATACAAATTGAGGAGTGATATTTGCCTTTTTCACAAGTTTTACATTTTTTATATAAGTATAGGTACTTGTCATTAGAAATTTCGAAACTTATCTAATAATATGAATATGGCATGGAAATTTAATATTGACACGAACATGTCAAACTGCAGTTTGATATTTGGCGTATAGTTCATTTCAGTTTAGAAAATAGCGTAGATATGGTAGGGCGATGATATACTTGAATCTGATTGGTCGCGAGTAGAGATGGGTTTACATCAGCAAACGAGCGAACATTATAATCAATATAATATAACAATATTTGGTCTGATAATAAATTTATTGTATTATGCCATATATCATCAATTCCATTGTTCCATTCTTATTACTGAACGAGATTGATTAACTCCAAACTATAACTACTCTAATCACCGATGTTATTACTCTAAATTAAAATTACATTTGATGAACCATATTAAACTCAACTGAGTCTCCACATTGTATTACAACGAACTAATTATTACGTACAAATTAATAACAATATCGCATTCGGTTTCGAATACGATTCTCTCAGCGCTCTCTACACGAGGTCTCATTAAAATTACATAAAACAATTAAACAATTTAAGAATTTCTATGTTCGCAATTATGCGAATTATGTAAGATAGTTAAATCAAGCCGAATTCGAACGTAACCGTTAACGGTACCTACTTGGTACTCGTGCAATTCCAACAACGAGAATGAACTAACAAGCGTAGGGAGAATCATCAGCCGAGGCCTGAACTTTCCAGACATGGAATTTAGAATTCAGAATCAACAACGAATCCACAAACAGAGAAGAGAAGAATTGAGAGTTTATTCACTTCAGCACCTCCCAAAATATTAAGAGGAAATTGCTGATTTTTTAGTTCATAATTCGAAGTCATAACATTAAAGGTACATTCAGACTTCCAAAAAAACAAGCTTGAAATATAAATCCAATCTGATGCAGTCGTTCCACCAATAAGAATTCGTGTGCAGTTATATTTGTTTCAAACAAAAAGTATGCAAACGTTAAACATTTCAATCTTCAATCTTGTGCAACGCTCTCGGCACTGATTGCACCAATAAAAAATTAAATAATACAAGTGGGCCAGAAAGAAGTATGAATTTGAAAAAATCATTAAAAAAAACTAAGTACAATTCACATACAAATTTTTATTTCTATAAAAATTTACATTTGAGAAATTCATTTCATAAAAATAACGTCATCCAGGTGTGCACCATCGCGCTGCAAACCTCAAATTGGTAAAAACTCGCTGGCACATTGCACGGGGAATAGCTGCCATTTCTTCCCGGATATTGATCTTCAACTGGTTAATCGTGGCTGGGTTATTGCGGACTAGACTTTTTTGTGGGGATATCTAAATAACCCAGCCACGATTAACCAGTTTAAGACCAATATCCGGGAAGAAATGGCAGCTATTCCCCGTGCAATGTGCCAGCGAGTTTTTACCAATTTGAGGTTTGCAACGCGATGGTGCACACCTGGATGACGTTATTTTTATTAAATGAATTTCCCAGATGTAAATTTTTATAGAAATAAAAATTTGTATGTGAATTGTACTTAGTTTTTACCTTCCGCTTACCTGTAAAGGAAGGTATTGGAATCATGCAAAAAATCGGGTTGTGAGTTTTAAGTGGATGAGCACGAATTAGGGTCCTTACAACTCATTTTTGATAGTATCTCGATGATGTCTGTATGTATGTGTGTATGTGTGTGCGTGTGTATGTGTGTGTGTATGTGTGTGGTCCGGGCCGATGCCGGATGTCGCATAACTCAAATACGAATTACCCAAAAAAATTGATATTTGGTATTTTACAATTGTATACGAATAGGAAGAGCACATCAGATTTTGGTACAAATATCTTCACTGGAAGTGATATTTTTTGAAGATTGAACAAGATAATTGTCAAAAATTTATATAAATTTTGATAAATATAACATTTATTTGTAATAAGAATAAGAGGCAAAGTTATTTGCAACTTACGTTATAATTAATTAATTAATGCACATGTGATACTATAAGTCAAAAATTTTGACGTGACCCGAAGGTGACACGTCCTGCGTGATCGATCGGGCGTAGGTAACTATAAAAACAAATTCGTGAGCGTGAGTAATCGTGAGTCAAACGTAAAATGACGTGCGTGATTGGGCGTGATTCAGTTTATTTCGTGATCGTGCACAAAAAGTTAGAGTGTGAAGTCTGTCGTAGTAGGTAGAAGTAATTAAGCAAATTCAGTGTATCCACTCTATGTCATGGGCAAGTAACTCATCTTGTGTAAAGTTTGTTAGGTTAGGGTCGTGGCTTGGCTGGGAGCGAAGGACGAAGCGAATGCGAAGGCACTCGGTGTAAATCAGCGGCTGTGGCTAGCGGCGCGGTCACGAAGAACAAACCGAGATCTTAGCAGCCCACTACTAGCGCGCTAATTATACGCGTAATGTGAAATCGATGCTAGCCGAACGGTAACGTATCGTGACAAACTTATTACCAACTAGAGAAATTCCTAGCAAACGGTACACGTGTAGGTGGGGATAATCAACACTAAGTACTAATTAGTAACGACTAACGAAACTCTATTTCCTTTTTTTCAAACTAAATTTAAGCACTGCTCTCCGCAGTAAAGGTTTCAACAATTTTACTATAATGTACTAAAAAGGTAAATGTTCAAGGAAACGAAAGCAGAAAACTGTAAGTCCATATTTTTATTGGTTCAGAAATGACACTTGTTTAAATACAACAATTTTTTAAAATCTATCCCCTGTGTTCTCTTAAGGAAGACGTTTAAAAAATAGAGAAATGTGCAAGAAATCGAATGCCGAAAACCGGAAGTCGGTATTTTTATTCGTTCAGAAATAAAACTTGATGAAACACAATAAATGAAAAAATTTGTGATACACTAAACTTTGAATAACTTATAATTCCGGCTAAACCAAAGCTTGATGAAGTTTAAAAATATATCTAATAGAAAATATACAACAAATTGAATGCCGTAAACCGGAATTCAATGGTATACTCCATTCATAACTGACAGTTATTTACCGGAAGTCTAATTCACCGGCTCACAATGATTCCAAAACGATGATTTGCCTCTACCCAATTTTGAGGGGAAGGAATGGACTGATGATAAAATTCGTAACGATTTTGTTTGTAGTACATTAAATTACCAACATTTTCGAGTTTTTAATTGGTGAGTTATACGCAAAAATCTCACTCTCAAAGTCTTTTCAAGGTCGTAGCAAGGGAAACACACGCAATATCGTTTAGGACTTTTATGAGCGTATACCAAAATTCAGCTGTCTATAATTTTATCCACTATTTTTTTATAATTCTTGGACTAAACGCTACAAGTGAAATGCATATGTTAAATCACTAACGTTAACTATACCAACTGACTATAACTACTAATTTCGTATTGTGAATGAGGTTTAAGAATTTATTTTTATTGATTGTCGGGCAAAATTCAGCATCTGGTGCAAGCACTTGTTACAACAACCTGTGTTGTAATTTGGAATGGTGACGAGAGTGGATACCGATCTTAATTAAGCCGTGCAAAATTTCACACTTGATCCAGTGCGCTATCTGCCGCTTTTAATTCTGGATAAATATATTTAATGAATTTTGTGTACAGAGAACTAACTTCTCTTGTGAGTTGAGAACATCGATGATTCGCTATTTAATTAACATGCTTAGTAAAACACTTTTAATTTGATTTCCTCTGTAAGATATTTCCAATTTTCCACAATAACGCCTTATTAAAATACAATACAAACCCATCATAACAAAATCACACACACCGCTGTCACTTTCATATTCCTAAAACTCAATCCCTCTAATAAGAAACAAACCACAACGTCGTCTCCTCGTCTCGTTCGTCTCTGCGACTCAAGCCCCGCCATCACCCTCTACTAGCTCCTTGGATTGATGAAGTAATCAAATTCCGTATACAAACATGTTTTGCTTTAACAGCATGCCTCACATTTATGAGTCTCGTTTCAATAGATTCGGTTGGCACGTGCTGAAAATTACTCGCGAGTTGCGTTAATGCAATATAAACAACTTTCCAACTCTATGGGGGGGGGGGGAGTAAGTGCGCGACCGGAAACAGAAATTATGTGACTGTCGGTATGGGAAATGGGGGATTGAAGTTATTTGATGTGGTAAGAGGAGAGTTTGTTTTACCTGAACTAGATGATCTGACCGCCGTTTGGAGTTTGCATAAGGGGTGCATCGTATATGAGCGACTTATTTTGTGGGCGGAATTTGGGGTCAACACGATTAACGAGTATATTTCTTAAATAGGTATTGGTAATTTAAACATTTTCTAAATTATAACTCGTAAAAAGAAGGGAAATCGTAAAAATAAAAAATCTGACGTGGCCATCACACAACCTTCCGCCATATCTAGACTTTAAACAGAAATGTATACGTACAATCCGGTGCCCATTTAAAATATACAAATAAAAATCTAAAATATTCAAACACAGAAATTTGCATCACCTGAATAAAAAGATTCATTCACAGGAAAACTCTGCTGTGTTGAAGCCATCCTCCGTTCAATTACTACATTTATAGCGCTAGTATGCCAACTTGTCACCCGTCTCACCTGTCAATATTTTTTTACGCAGAAACAAAAATCAACCGATCATGGATTACAAGATATCAACGTTTTATTTGATAAATTTATTTTTTAAATTTTACTGCAGTTCTTTAATGCTACCAGATAAAGACAATTTTTTTATAACGTAAGTTGCAAATAACTTTTCCTCTTATTCTTATTACAAATAAATACTATATTTTTCCAAATTTATATACAATTTTGACAATTAACCTTTTCAATCTTCAAAAAATATCACTTCCGATGAAGATATTTGTACCAAAATCTAAGGAGCTCTTCCAATTTATATACAAATGTTAAATACCAAATATCAAAATTTTTGGGTAATTCGTATTTGAGTTATGCGACTAACACCCGGCCTTGACCACAAACACACACACACACACACATACACACAGACATCATCGTGAAACTATCAAAAATGAGCTGGAAGGACCCTAATTCGTGCTCATCCACTAAAAATTCACCACCCGATTTTTTGCATGATTCCAATACCTTCCTTTACAGGTAAGCGGAAGGTAAAAACAGAACAATAGACATTAAAAATTATTATTGTAAGCATAAATATTTTGTTCTAGCTTATTTAAAAAATTGTTTTACAAAAACAAAGTTATGTTTAGGAAACTATTGTAACTTTGACTTGTATTAAACGTGTATAATTCATGTAAAAAGGTTAAATAAAGAATATAATATTACAAGTGGGATAAGAGCATTATTACAGCAGTTGAATGTATAGAATTGTATCATATGAGTGCTGTAATATGCTTTAGCCCACATATGATATACAAAATTTTATCCACGACTGCTCAAAATTATTAAAAATTTATAGTTTAAACGTCAGATTTGAAATTTTAAAAATGATATATTTTGGCAATTGATAGATGTCAGTTTCTATAATTTTGATTTAATATCAAAGCAACAGGATACATACAATATGTTTGAAAGCTGGACATCCTGTCAGTTTTATTTTCAAACAAATTTTTAATTTGTAAGTTTATACGTGATATTTATTTATTATACGTTTTTAAATTATTTATTATGGGAAAGTATTTCAAAATTGATTTATTCCAAGAATATTTATATTAGTATTATCCATGATGACGAACGAGTAAATGCGAGAGGTAATATGACAAAAGCACATCATATTACTACACTAGTGAGGTAATATAAATAATTACCTCACTCAAATGATGAAAATAATATTATTATATCATTGGCGTGGATAAAAATTGTTATTTATCAAAAACAAAATTAGTTTCTTTTTAAAAACATTTACACTAGCAGCCTGTTTAATATCACAAGGCAGGTTATTAAAAAGTACGAGTTTCGGTCTGATTTCGGGCATTTGCGGTAAGGGAGTGGAATATAGAAGATAAAGCAAAACCGAAAGTATTATCGATAAGTTTTTAAGATACCTGCAAAGTTGCGATTTGGGACATTTATGATATAAATTTCGTATTTAATAATGAATTTTGCCATCCATAAGGTAGCGCTAATATTCCATTCAGGCTTTACATTCCGCAAAAATAGCCATGATATTCTAATTTTGACGGACAGAAAACCAGCAATTAGTAGCAATCCACTCGACATGAAGCAACTAATTCGCCACCACAGCCACACAATCCGACGAACCTCACCCCGTCCAGCCGCAGCCCATTATTTAGCTATTCGTCGCATCGTTCCTCCCGAGTATCCTCTCCTAAATCCTGGACCTCTCACTCCTCGTCCTGGAAATCGACGACTTCCTGGAGTCGCTGCGTCGCGGAACTTTATCTCCTGGAAGGCGCGGAGCCTCGCTGTGTAAGCTACACTCGCGCGCCGTCCTAGTTGCTGCTACCGAAATGACTGTTCATTTTTCAGTTTGACGTCTCCGCTGCGATGCATGTTTAACCTGCCAATGGGAGGGGGTTCTCAGAGGATATATTTCACGCAGGATGTTTAGGTGGAGATTACTGAACTGGGTCTGTGGTGTTTGATCTGTGGGATAAACAATGTCGTTTTGGGAGTTTAGTATACGGTTTTACTTCTTTGGTGAATGTCACTGAATATACTAATGGCTTTACTTTTGGCCATTTCAAAATGGACATAGTTTCCAACGCAGGATAATATTTTAATTACTAAAAATTATTTTTTCTACTGCTAGTAGTAAAACATGGCGCAAAATAACATGTTAAACAACTCGACAAGCCGTGGCTTTGGCCGTTTTTAGTCATGGACTGAACTAGTGATGCGTCGAGACGAGACGAGACGAGATTTTTTACTTCTCGTCTCGTCTCGTCTCGAATTAGAATTTTTTTATCTCGTCTCGATTATTTCTCGTCTCGATTATTGTTATCTCGTCTCGATCTCGATCTCGTCTCGATTTCTCGACCATTTTTACTAAAAAAAATTTTCGCCGATTGACATTAAAAGTGCTATTTTTGACAGCTGACAGTCTTTTTTCAATAGCTCCACCGAAAACGCCACCTTTCTTCTCTATTACTAGAGACGAAATGGAGGTATTTCTGACCGATCAGTACCTTGTCCACCTAGAAGGAAAAGTACTTTTCCTCCCGATTTATGCGGGATTCCAATTGACTTTCCCTCCCTAGGGAGTAAAAGTACTAACCGGTCGGAAATATTTCACTTTCATCCCTAATATTAAAATATTTAATCTAATAATTTTACATGGTCAATGCCAGTAAAATGATAGATCTATGTTGACAGGTTGACTTGACAATTTCATTGAGTTTGACTATGACAACAACAACAAAAAGGCGAATTGGTGGGAAAAAATTAAAAATTGTTGAATAAAGTAAATAATTTTAAAAATTCGAGAAATCTCGACGAAAATGTCGAGATTCGAGAATCTCGACATTGCAATCTCGTCTCGAATTATTTTTACAAAAATCAGTCTCGTCTCGACGAGACGAGAAATTTCGAGACGAGACGAGACGAGATTCGAGAAATTCTCGTCTCGTCTGCATCACTAGACTGAACATAGCAACTGATATAAAGCACGATGTGAAGTTGGCTTCTATATTTGACATTTAATTTTTGTAAAAAAAACTAATTGATATTAATCATTTCTTTTAATCATTGTTAATTTTTTTTTTTTTCAATATAACAGTTAAATACATTTGTCAAAGTAGATTTTTGTAGCTATATGTATAATATCATTATGATTTAACCTAAATGTTCAAATTATTTTAAATGAAATTTTATATACGCTGTTTAATTTGTGGTCGTAGAAAAAGTATAGAATGTGACTCCTTTAAAAAGTCTTTAGATATTCGTTTTTTATACACTCGCTGCGCTCGTTCCTAAAAAACTCATGTTTATAAATCTTAATATATAGTGTAATACCTACTATTTTCAAACTTGTATTTTTCATTTTACACATTTTCGAGACCCTTGCTTCAGGAGTAAAATAAATTAAAACCAATTTTTTTTTAAAATACGTGGTTCACAATTTACATCAATGTGCTGCTACATAATTCACCATTTCGTAAGTGGTCCATTTTGTGAACCAGTGTCCCAAAACTTATTTAAATTTGATAGTCTTGGATTTTGTTATATTACCTATATCTTGCTACACACTGCAAAAAAGTAGATACATTTCGATAATTTTTCAAATTATTACTTATTTCTTTAGTTTTATTGACGTCAATAACAAAAATATTTTCTTGTTGATAAAATTCATTTTAGATCTTATAGTCTCTCTATAGCTAACGTTACAAACGGATACAAGAGACCGTAGAGAAACATGAGTGCGTTCGATAGATTATCTAGATTTGTCTTCCCGGAGCTTTATGTGTTATTGATAAGCTCCAATGTCCCATATTATAAATTTTCATAAATTTATTGGGGTTTTTTCATTGTGATCGAAGAACGTCCTTTTGAATAAAATATTGCCATTACTTTGTCTTAAGAAAAGAAAAAACCGAGATAAGCTTTTAACATTATTGGAATTAATTTAAAAACCTTTTTATTTTAGATTATTTTAAATATAAAAAATAAATACATCAAATAATATTATATTATATATAACTTTATATAAGATAAGATTAGAACTCATGATTTTCACTCATATGATGCGAGACATAATAATTATAAATATACTAGTAGTACCCTGCGTGCGTTGCTTCGCCTCCAAATCGAATTTAAAGAAAACTAATTATAAGAATCCTGAGCTATTACCATACCATACATGGGTGTAGGTAGGGAGTGGGTAGGGATCTCTTGCCCCTCCTGGGAAGTGAGAAAAATGACATTTTCCATCTCAATAATTAAAGGTATTTAACCTTGAATTATTTTGTATTTACAACAACACTCCCCGTGGCCTACGGCATATTTTTACCTATCTATAATTTTATAAACGGTCGGTCCTTCGGGCAAATATTCTAACTACACCCATGATACCATATCAAAGAACCCAATCGGTATACAGTACATTTTGAGTTAGCTTGCCGCAATTTTGTTTCAAGATGGCGGACTGACATTTCAGTATACTCATGTCATAAGTTAGATCTTAAACTATTACTATACGAAATTTAAACCCAATCGGTAAAGTATACATTTTGAGTTAGCTAGCTGCCATTTTGTTTCAACGAAAAATATAACCTCGTATGTATCGAAAATAATGCTTGTGTTTAACCTCCTTGGTGTGTAAAATAATGGAAAACAACAAAGAAATAGTATTAGAAACTGTTTTAAAATAGGTATCAATTATTTAAACAACGTTTGACTGAAAACAAAGTGCAAAGGCGAAGGAAGCGGTGTAGGGAACTCAGTTTTAAATCACAACTGACAATTGGTGTTTGTACTTTGTAGGTTAGTAAGTACGTTCAAAAAGCGGCAGAAATCTCTGTGAAGTACGCATGCGCAATCTCAAAACTTAATTTTACCTATTTACGTGACTGGTTTTGAAACTAATTTTCAAGTCAAACCCAAGAATTTTGGTTTTGGTTTGAGTTAATTCAAAACCGTTTTGACACTGTTTACATGGAGCTTTTAAAACTCAAAACGTTTCGGAAATGGTTTCAAAACTGCATGTAAACATAGTAATAGATTTATATAAATTTCATGAGTACTTTTACTTGTGATTGTAAGTGGAGTGTACAACGCACACGAGATATATTTGTGCAGTTAAACAGGAATGTGTATCTAGTGAATTCGAATCGCAAATTCGATCACATAACACCCCATAGCACAAATATATTTACAGACAGGTACTAAAGTTGCTAATACAATCATTATGCAGATAATCTCTTTTCTTTAATAATACCTCCACTACCCACGTAAGATTAACCTATAAAATACCCTTCAAAGCTTCCCGTTCCTCAAGCGCTTCTAATAACCTCATCACCGCATGATTTGCACTAAGTATCCGCACATCACATCGCATGCACCCCGGAGTTGATCTTTGTTCTCCTGCCGAGCTCTCGAGTGGCGCTCTTGAGGCGACGGTTCCGGCATTGTTAGACGCTGGAGTGTGACGTCACGGCGCAGACAATGCCCACGTCCTGGACATGTACTGTGACGTCGTAGAGACGGCGGAGACGCCAGAAGTGAGGTTAGGTGAAAGAAGCGCTGGACACAAAGAATACAGAAGAGTTTTGTTAGGAGTGGAAATGTTTGTTAAGGAAAGAAAGATGGAATTATTTTTATGGGTGTTCAGAGTCAATGTACGAAGCTACATAGGTCAAGTTATATGTGAGGGATTTGGAAATTATGTGGAATTTGAAAATCAATTTTTAGAAAGTGTTCAGTACAATTTATGTGATATATTTTTTCGCGACCGCCATCTGAAAATTATGTTCTTTCAATTTAATAAGAAATATTATTTTTTATTTTTTTGAAAGAACAGAATTTTTACCATTTAACTACTAGAAGAATAATATGTTTTCAAACAGTTTAAGAATGCCCCTATGCTTCTCTAATGCCACTTATTAATTTTTTTTCTCAATTTTTTTTATATGCCTAGATAAACATGAGCTTTTTTGCGATTATTATGAATTTTTTACTACATTTTAAAAACCAAAATCAAAAACTCAACAGCACATAGTACCAATAACAGAGTGGCACATACATTTATAATACAAATTTACAAGTAGTGGTTAGATACGAACAGACAATATATATTTAGAGAAGAAATATGAAAACCGGAACAAAACCGAATCCTATAAAGCACAGTGAACCGTTATTTTGTGCGGTTCGAGTCCTTGATTAAAATATATAATTTGAGTCTCTGTTTATTTATGATGAAGTGGAAATGAAAAATTTCCTTTTTTCCGAATTTCTAGAATACTATACTCTGGACGCCGAACAGATAGAGTAATTAAATAAATGGACAGAGCCTAAACTGCGCAGTACGATGTGCTCAGAAGTCTGCTTTACAAGCTACAAATTTTAAAACGCTGAAGAATTGAATCGTTTTATTTGAAATGAACATAATTAAAATTAAAACATTATAATATTTTACCATATAATGTATAACATAATTTTAAAAGTAATGTAAAGTAAAATTTAAACATTATGTATCTATTTATTCATACATAACTTCATCAGCTGTCGAATTCGTCGATCAGTGAAAAACTGGCTTACCAATAGCAATACTGTATTTCAATTTCGCGCACATTTGTGGGAGGAGTATCTACTATATCTGTTGGCCGTCCAGAGTATACTAATTTTTTTTTCTATTCCACTCTTTTCCCCACTACTACGTCTGCGTAAAACCAGTCCTAAACTCGTACTTTACCGCATCCTAGTAATGCAATGTCATTTTGAAGTTAAAAATACTGTAAAAGTGTTTTCGTTTTTTAAAATTTTAAAAATAAATTTCTATCAGTTGATATAACCGTGTAAAGTTTTAAAAAATTTATCAAAATTTAAAAAAGGCACATTTATAAATTGATTCCTATAATAATCCTTTTTGAAATACAATTTTAACATTCTTGTACTGGCCACAAAACACTCGCTACGTTAATATTTTTTGTGCTGCATTTTGGGAGGTAGACCGCCTTAACTCTCGTTTAATAATTCAAGTACTGTCTCGCCATATCAATTACTCGACTAGGTACTTTCTCAAAGCTATTCCATATCCGTACATATCTTCATTCTTGTTAGTCCACATCCTCATTATTCCTTGTAAACCCTGCAGTCCCTACTCTTCTCGCCTGTGCCACGCCACTCGCCAGATCACATCACGATCACGTATCACGTCACAAGCTCGTGTAGCTATATTCAATGTGGTGTCGGCGGCGGGGCGACGGTGGCGCCAGCAAAGTTTATCTGAAACTGCTGCGCTCGGTCGTTGGCGAGTTGGTGAATTCAGTTTTTACGAAGGCCGGACATAGAACGGACGAGATCGTACAGCGGAAGTCGCTCGAGAATTCTCATCTAGCGACAATGTGGGAGGGGAAACCAATTGGACGGCAAACAGATTATGTGTGCACGTGGTCAAGATGTAGTCACACTTGTATTCAATGTATGATATAGAAAAGAGGATGATGTTGAACTGTTATTGCATTGGAGCTGTCGTTTTACGACTTTGGCTTTTATTAAATAACTTATATGTAACAAGTTAATAAGTAAATTTTATTAAGTACGTCTTAAGGCGAGTCATTATCGGCGTAATAATACTGAAAAGTATGTTTAGATTTTTCCTTAAAATTAAAGTAAAAATTCATATTTTTCGAATAATAAATACATTTTTGAATAGATAAAGATTGTCTCCAAATACGTCTAATGCCACTTTTTTTCATTTTTGTGCTCTATTTTTTATATTCATGGCTAAACATGGCTAATTTTAGTTATTTTATGAGTTTTTATATGTATTTTATCACATATTGAAAAAAAAAATTAAAAAAGTGGCATTCGACTCATTTGAGTGAAGTTGGAAAAATCAAGCTTGTTTTAAAATATCAATATACATGTCATTATTATATTCGACTGCCCAGAACAATTTTTTTCTAAATATTTGTTAATATTTTTATTCTGCTGATAACCACCCAACAGGATTTACTCCCAATTATTATAGAATGGTAGATGTTATTATAGTAGAATCTAACTATTTTCGAACCACTTCGACTGATTAGCCTTAGTTTAATCAGAATCTCAATCCGTGCGACGTTCTTATTTATAGTGGCAATGGAGAGATTCAGATGCAATTAGAACTATATTTAAAACGATAAAATGGTCAGCATGAAGTGTCCAAGTGCGATTTAATTGTTATACTCTGGACGGCCAACAGATATAGTAGATACTCCTCCCACAAATGTGCGCGAAATTGAAATACAGTATTGCTATTGGTAAGCCAGTTTTACACTGATCGACGAATTCGACAGCTGATGAAGTTATGTATGAATAAATAGATACATAATGTTTAAATTTTACTTTACATTACTTTTAAAATTATGTTATACATATATGGTAAAATATTATAATGTTTTAATTTTAATTATGTTTATTTCAAATAAAACGATTCAATTCTTCAGCGTTTTAAAATTTGTAGCTTGTAAAGCAGACTTCTGAGCACATCGTACTGCGCAGTTTAGGCTCTGCCCATTTATTTAATTACTCTATCTGTTCGGCGTCCAGAGTATAGATAAGATTTGAACCACGGAACTCCGGGTTCGTACGTCAGCAGCATCACATGCAGATACGGAAATCTGTGTTTGAATTCGCGTAGCTACTGTCTCGACTATATAGGAGTATTTCCATTTTTTTACATTATTTATTTGAAAGCATTCATTCATTGGTCAATGGTAAGGGCTCCGCCTAGCATGCTAGCGGTCCTCAGTTCGATTCCCAGCACGACCGACAATAATACCACTGGGTCCGAGTGGTTGGATTCCACTATAATATCTACCATCTTGTAATTCGGAGTTAATCCTGTAGGTTGGTTACCATCAAAAATAAATTAATAATATACAAATTATGGTTTTTAGTTCGCAGTGCAGTCTTTGGATATTTGAGGTCACTGTATTTACAAGAATAACATAATAATTATGATGATTATCTATATTAATTTTTAAGTAGTTACATTTCAAGGATGTGTTCGTGATTTCTGTATCTAAAAATAAAATCCCATCAACCGCTTGTTTATATATTTCGTGCCGACCCCCCCAAACTTCATAATAAGTCAATTATCCTAAAAATAGATCTTATTTATTAGTATTCACTTCCTCAACGAAACAAAATAAATATCCTCTTATAAAGACACAAACTAAGAATACATATGATCCAAGTACAAAACTTCTCTTCCACAAACTCCCTAATGAATCCTCTCCCATTTCCTTCCTCATTCTTTCTTAATAACAGTTGATCACAACATTCACAATCAACCCCACAGAGTCGTGGCTTCCCTGCGGGGTGGCTCCACCCAGGTCCCCCGGGGTACGTGCAACCCCCGTGGAGTCCACGCTGAATACGACATGATCAACCGGTGAAAAGCATCAAATGAACCAGTGAAAAGTAACCGCACTGCCGCAAACTCAAAACAATCAAATTACCACGCGGACGTATTCCAGATCGAAGAAAGTTTCTTTTGAAGAATGAAGACGCCAGGATGTGCCTGTGGGAGTGAATATGTATGGCGAGGGAATTGCTGGATGGAAACAGAGTGAATATGAACAAATCTAGGACGAGGAAAATATTTGCCTAACCCGGAAGTTAGTGTTAAAAATAATGATAGGATGTAATGATTCTTTTTATTAAAAGAAAATCTATAAAGATTTGTTTCTAATATTCAATAATAATTGCAAGATTGCCGCATATAAAATTTTGTTTTATTTACATTTAAAAAAGTACAGGGTGATTCACAACTTCATGCATATTTTAATGCCATACCTAGTACTCAATTATCGATCATGGAACAATATAATTATTTGTCCAACTAGCGAGGAAAGCGCTTCTTTTTCCCACTCGAGCTCGAATTTTGTTGTAGCTCGCAATCGAGCGAGAGTGAAAAAAGAGACACAACATTTTTTCACATTGTAAATGTAAAAGAAATACATAACTAGAAGTTAGGTTATAACTACCATATCTCAGACTAACGTTTAAAAACAAATGAAATGTATTACTGCAGCCAATATGCCAAATTAAAATTAAGTTGTAAAATTGTAGAAAAAGAAAGTATAAAACATAATAATTGTAAAATCACATCACTATAAAATTAGAATTTTTAATAAAATAATAAATTTTCTTACAATTTGTAAAATATATCATCGTATGGTGATAACTTTCCTCTTTACAGAGGAAAAACTTACATTTCTCACTATTTCGCGACAAGAAAATTGTGTGAAAAAAAAATTACTCATAATCGGTTAGTAATTTGTGCATTTCCAACCTTCTAGACAGTTCGGAAGCGAATGATTGTTAACTTTACTTCCCACTTAGCTGGAAATATTTTTCCGGCTAGTTAAATATTACATTTCACTAAATTGACAAAATCAATAAAATATTTCTCAAGATACTTAGCAACTCTGTTATAGGTCTAAACAAATTTAACAAATTATAATAAAACTGTCAAAAATGCTTATAAAATTAATGTTTAATACGCGAATATTATTAATTGACTGGATTCGCACGTTTCGACAGTCAAAACTGCTATCTTCAGCAATTTATTTGTCCTCCAACAATATACATACACCGTAGTAACCACACATTAAAATGTTTTCGTTCAATAGTAGTTAATTTAATACTGAATAAAAAATACCTTATTCTACTAGTTATGTATATTGTTGGAGGACAATTAAATTGCTGAAGAAGGCAGCTTTGACTGCCGAAACATCCGAATAAACTAAACTGAAGTTTACAAAAATATTTTGTTACTATATTTTTTGATCCTGAAAGCCATTTCGCATTTACTACAAAATTAACGAAATATAAAATCTTATAACGTGAATTAACAATAAAAACTTTATTTTATTCAAATAACCCCTTCACAAGTCCAACTTTCCAGCAATCGCAATAACATTATCACCTCGGAGTAACACGCCACTCAAGTTCAAATTTATCCCTCCCTGGGTTCTCAGCAGGAACCAGGAAGCGTCGCTGCACGCCTCGACGCCTACCGCTGTCGTCGCCGTCGTCTCCAGAGACCCCCCTTCGACCCCCGCGTGCTGCTCGAGCCACCTACCGGAAGCGCCAACACTAATTCAAGCATAATGGCCCAATTTCGCGCTATGTTGTATACAGAACTTTACACGTAAATCATGCGAGCTTGTCTCGATTTTATCCTGATATAAAAATGGAATTCTTTGTTGCGTTTTTTGGTTAATTAATGGAGAAACTGTGGAAGGAAGCGGTTAATTATGTGGAGTTTGTTAATGTGTGTGAGTTATGGTGACTCTGAGGATGCAAGGAAAGTGTGAAAGGAGTAGGACACTTGAAAAAAGTAAGGAATTTATTGTCTTTTTTTGTATTTTTACTTCCTTGTACGAAGTAAGGAAGTATTGTAATCGCGAAAAATTTCGATTCTCAGATTTTGACGGAAATATCCGTTTTGACCTTTTCTGAATCCATTATGATTAGTTTCGACGTGACGTCTGTACGTACGTACGTACGTACGTATGTACGTACGTACGTACGGACGGACGTATGTGTGTCGCATAACTCAAATACGGTTAGACGTAGAAAGTTGAAATTTTGTATTTAGGACTGTTATAGCATCTAGTTGTGCACCTCCTATTTTTGGTTTCAGTCTACAAACCGGAAGTAGTACTTTTTAAAAATATTTCGATAAATATTTAATTTTAGACAATTTTTTTTATTTTAAATGAAAGATTATGTGATTATTACCTACAATCGGTATTTTATAAATATTTTTGTATCTGCTATCATTTAAAAATAATTAAAGTATATATTTATAATTTATAGTATTTCGGTATCTTGTAGTCCATGATCGATTAACATTTGTTACTACGTAAAATTTAAATGATTATGACATGACAGTGACAATAGTAAAATATGCTTTATATCTTCTTCTGCAGTTTAAATAAAATGACTAAAATATATTTGTGAGTATACTAGTATAATAAGTTAAAAGAATTTTAATATTATTTTACATTTTAGTTATTAAGAAAAGTATGAACACACAAGGCGTACAAGGAAGTCATGTGGTGTCCACGTCAGATTTTTTTTCTTTACAAAACTCGTCTGATAAAGTTATAGCAAGAAATCTGTTTATGCACTGTACAGTACGCGAAAGGTAACCAATTCCAGAATGGTGGAATCCAACCACTTTAAATTGAGCTATCTTAGTGCAGTCAGAATCTCAATCCGTGCTACGACCTTTGAAATTCAAAGCTACAACGGAGAGATTATTATTGCAACCTGAACTACATTTAAGCCGATCAAGTGGCCAGCTTGACTTTACGAGTGATGTTTTTACAATTTAACGACAATCACACACTACCGGCCGGGAGACTTGAACCACGGAACTCCGGATTCATACGTCATCACATGCAGAGTGCTAAGCACTGTGCCCTGTGTAGAACATACACACAAGTTTATTCTCCCGTACTGTTTCCGTCAATTTTAGTTTCATGTACAGTACATGTACATCTATCAAAAAATGTTCATGTTTTTAAATTATTAACAAAGCAGGAATCTTCTTTTTGTTATGTTATCTTGACAACCATTCAAAACCATGAAAAAAATTGTTCACGGTTTTAATACACGTTTTTTCACGGTTATTGCAAATGTTTTAAATATTATTGGATTTTACAAATTTAAGAAGAATTTATAATTAATTAAAATACAGTTAGTAAAAATGTTGTTGTATTTCGAGCGCGAAATGTTTAGAGCGTTCGAATAACATATTTAACTCTTAATACTCTTAATAATTATATTGATGTGAGAGAATTTAACCTTTCTTGCACAAATTTAAGTTTTATTAATCCTTGTTATTTTTATAAAAAGTGTCTATTTAACATAACTAATGATAATAATTTTTGTTCATTTGAATATGATTAAAATTCAAAAAAGTTTTAAAAACATAAATATAAATTTTCGTTTTTTATAAAAAATATTTTAAAAGTTTATGTGCTGTCAACTCTATAACATTGTTGTTTTAAATAAAAATGGACTTTCTTCTTCAATATAAAAATTTGCATATTGATTGATTTTGTTGTAGCTTTCTGTTTGTTTTAATATCAACGAAATTAACATGTTAATTTCTTTTTAAAGTGATTATTATTCTTCCAGAATTAAAATTAGACGGACAAAAAGTTTCCATGGAACATTGAATAAAACAAAATGTTAAGCGACTGTGCGTGTTGTAGTAGAAAGAGAGTACACAGGAATGCAGTCAAATTGAAACTTTATTGATCTAAGGCCAACGTTTCGCCACCTCTTGTGGCATCATCAGGGCAAACTACGAAAACAAAAAATATCACATACACAATTTGTAAGAAATATACAATGTAACACTTACAGATTTAAAAAATATACAAAAATTAATCATCAAAGAGATGTTGTCAAATATAAATCAAAAAATCGAGCACTTCTCTCCATGCACTCACAGAAAACAAGAAACATGAAAAGTGAGGAACAAGTGGAAACTAGTCATTACCAAGAATCAGTTAATCATTTAAACAATTTGCAGATGTGACAGTAGATGCTATTGAGGTCTTCTACATCAGTCCTAAAATTTACATTATTTTTATTTTCCTGTATGTGAAGCATCTCAAGAAGAAGGCGTTTGTTGAGGAAAGAAGCACGATCCAGGACTTCAGCGTTTTCGAAATCGAATGTGTGCCCAGTGTTGATAGTGTGATGAGTAAGGGCGCATTTCCCAATGTTATTTTGTTTTGCAGAGTTCCTTTTATGCTCCGTTATCCTGGTTTTAAGGTAACGCTTTGACTGCCCCGTGTAAGTTTTGTCGCAATTATTACAATTTATTTTATACACAATGTTTGATTGTTTTTCTACCTCGATTTTATCCTTAAGTTTAGAAAATAATTTTCCCACAGTCTTTACTGGCTTCAGAGCAATATTGGTGTTGGTTGACTCTTCAAGTAAATGTTTTAAATTTCGCGCCAAAGTTCCGACATTTGGAATTGAAAAATACTTTCTGTCAGTGTTCAGGTTGTTGACATATGGAGTGGTATTGCCATTGTTGTATAGTATTTTATTAACAATCCGTTTGGGATAATCATTCTCGTATAAAATCTGCTTGAGTGTGTTAGTTGCTTCAGCCCTGTATTCTGGTGAGGTGAGACTGTACGCTCTTTTTTTGAGGTTAGTAGCGACATTAATTTTTTGTGTAGTTGGATGACACGAGTTAAAATTTATATACCTGGTGGACGATGTTGGTTTACGGTACCATTTGTGGATGATGCTCCCTCCATCTTTTCTGCAAAGAGTAATGTCCAGGTAAGGAATTTTCCGGTCTTTTTCTACCTCCATCGTGAACTGTAGATGATGATCGTAAGTATTGAAAATATTTAATATAGTTTCAGCTTGATCGGCAGGAAACGCAGTTATAAGATCATCTACATATTTCTTGATTTCTTGATGACCTCTTGACAGCTATTCTGCCGGTTCTACCAGTGAAGCCTCCGTTCATCAAGAAATATGTAGATGATCTTATAACTGCGTTTCCTGCCGATCAAGCTGAAACTATATTAAATATTTTCAATACTTACGATCATCATCTACAGTTCACGATGGAGGTAGAAAAAGACCGGAAAATTCCTTACCTGGACATTACTCTTTGCAGAAAAGATGGAGGGAGCATCATCCACAAATGGTACCGTAAACCAACATCGTCCACCAGGTATATAAATTTTAACTCGTGTCATCCAACTACACAAAAAATTAATGTCGCTACTAACCTCAAAAAAAGAGCGTACAGTCTCACCTCACCAGAATACAGGGCTGAAGCAACTAACACACTCAAGCAGATTTTATACGAGAATGATTATCCCAAACGGATTGTTAATAAAATACTATACAACAATGGCAATACCACTCCATATGTCAACAACCTGAACACTGACAGAAAGTATTTTTCAATTCCAAATGTCGGAACTTTGGCGCGAAATTTAAAACATTTACTTGAAGAGTCAACCAACACCAATATTGCTCTGAAGCCAGTAAAGACTGTGGGAAAATTATTTTCTAAACTTAAGGATAAAATCGAGGTAGAAAAACAATCAAACATTGTGTATAAAATAAATTGTAATAATTGCGACAAAACTTACACGGGGCAGTCAAAGCGTTACCTTAAAACCAGGATAACGGAGCATAAAAGGAACTCTGCAAAACAAAATAACATTGGGAAATGCGCCCTTACTCATCACACTATCAACACTGGGCACACATTCGATTTCGAAAACGCTGAAGTCCTGGATCGTGCTTCTTTCCTCAACAAACGCCTTCTTCTTGAGATGCTTCACATACAGGAAAATAAAAATAATGTAAATTTTAGGACTGATGTAGAAGACCTCAATAGCATCTACTGTCACATCTGCAAATTGTTTAAATGATTAACTGATTCTTGGTAATGACTAGTTTCCACTTGTTCCTCACTTTTCATGTTTCTTGTTTTCTGTGAGTGCATGGAGAGAAGTGCTCGATTTTTTGATTTATATTTGACAACATCTCTTTGATGATTAATTTTTGTATATTTTTTAAATCTGTAAGTGTTACATTGTATATTTCTTACAAATTGTGTATGTGATATTTTTTGTTTTCGTAGTTTGCCCTGATGATGCCACAAGAGGTGGCGAAACGTTGGCCTTAGATCAATAAAGTTTCAATTTGACTGCATTCCTGTGTACTCTCTTTCTACTATTGAATAAAACCACTGACGTAGACAGAATAACGATTGATTAGTTGGTGAAATATTTGTATTGCCATAAAATCACGCTATTTAATTTACCTATTGATAACTTATATGTAGCAAGATGACTTGCATCTGCTAGGCTCTGGATTTTTGTTTTCTTAAGTTATTTGTAGCTCAGAGGTCATCTGCATCCCTCTGTACCCCTAAGCCAGACGTTCCCTTGAGTTTGGGCCTCTGCGTTCAATTCTTCGTTGGCCGGGGTAGAGATAAGACCCGAAAATGTAGCCGCGTTACGCCATTTACGCTTTTAAGCGTAAATTTAAGTATTATTTTTAGTCATAAATTCGTATTATAAGTTTAGTTGAAACGATAAGTCATTAGTACCTATATATAAATTTGTATTCTTTAAAAGATTATTTTATTCGTGCTTATTAGGAATTGTGTGCTAGTTATTAAATGTAAATATATTTTAAAGAGTGCGTTTAAAGTATCATGACCCAACGCTCCCAAAACATCCCCTCTTAATTCAGCCACGACTGGTTATCCCCTATCCTTAAATAAAATTCCTTACTCTTTCAGCCAAACCCTTATTTTACCTCAGTTTTGCTACACTTAATACTGAAAATAAAAGAAGTATCACCTAATAGACCAATTTCGATTTCTAAATACATTTTCTATAAATAGTTATTTAACTAAGTAGTGTGTTAATGAGGGCGATTAATTGAGACATTTTAACCCGTTAGTTGTCGAGATGTTGTGTTTTTCTTCTTTCCAACAATTTTTCACCGTTAATTAATCTACAAACTTAGGAATGGAAAGAAAAGACAAGATAACGAATAGATTGAACTGAAGTAAACTATAAATTATAATAGATAGTCAATAATATAATTATTACAATCCCAGTCATTAAAAATACGCTAATTATACAAGCTAACCTCATGCTATTGACCATTGAACATAGGCACAATATTGCAACCAACTTCAGTAATGCATTACTACCTAATTAATGAAATTTTAGTTTAGTTTAAAACTGCGGTCACTCTACTGCAAATTATTGCAACGCAGTTATAACAGAATTTGTCGAGGTACCTGTGAGAATATTCTGCATCGCCATAAAATAACTATCGGCAAAGCTTTGAATGGCAAACTTTGTCCAGCTTATGGAAAATACCTCATCCTTGTCGTCGGCCGATGTAAGCTAATTATTTGCCTTGTTTGAACTCCCGTACTGCCGACAATAGACTATATTTTATAATCATAATAACTAATACTATTTATTTAGCGTCATGCTGGTCCATAAAGCAGAGTTGCTAATTAACATTTGCTTATAATTTAATAATTATTCATATTTTGTATAGAAATGAATACTCTTTGATGTGCAATGTAAGCTATAAACTAAATATTAATAATTAAGGTAACCGAGATTCCTTAGGTGTTACATTACATACAATTTTTTCTTCTTTCGTTTTGAATATGTGAAATTTTTTTAAAATATAAAATTTTGACATTTGTATGACAAATTAGGTTATCTACAAACGACGGTTTTATTCGAGTTTTTAAAATTTAAACTGCATAAAATGTGCGATTGCAAACCAAATCTATTTGATATTGACGTTTTCTTTGTAGTCTTAAATTTTAGAATAAATAATGTAGTTATATTATGTGGTCTTTTTCATCATTATCGGAGTAACAGAGCTTAGCGAGCCTAGGCCTCGAGTACAGTAGTAGTACTCGTTTCGTAACGGTTTCATCTTGGTGCAGCCAGAATCTCAATTCGTGCGACGGCCTTAGAATTTTGAAAGCCACAGCGGCAGCGGCATTGGATTTATTCTTTTGCAACCAGCATTCGCTGTTGGAAATCTGTAAAACTTAAATTTTACTGTTTCTTCCAGTTACTAGGCAGCAAAACATCACAAAAACTGTCATAACCCATTTAATTTTATTTGTAAGTCGAATAAACACAAAAGCACATATTGACATTTGACAGGATAGCCTACATTATTGCTAGTTAGTCCGCATCAAGCACTGTAATCAGTTTTGTTACTCCCACTCTACACTTCGCACCCAGCGACTATTGCTCAAAATAAAAATCTGAGATTTGCCATAAGTAATTACAAAACATTATTTGATTGAAAAATTCATACAATACTTTGTTGCGACAACAATGGGATAAAATTTTTGCATTTTAATATTACAAATTATGGCCTTCTTCTTGCACATTTATTAATTTTGTTTTAAGTAGTCGATTCCGTACATTGTTCAAGAGAGTGATAAGATAAAAATAGTAAAAATTCGGCCAACTATTTTTACTAATTTATTACTAAAATATCATTAACTATAGCATCATCTTTTAACTATAGACCATTATATAAAATATGAACAGTGTAGGTGAACTAACAAGAGCCCAGTTTGGTCACTTTTTCACTATATGTTTGGCACAAGTGTAGCGCGTTAATTCATTTATAAGTATTTTCGAAAACAATTAATTGAGAACCAGAACACAAATACGTTAACCAGCTTACAGCTGTCACGGTCCAAAAAGTCAGATGTCCCGTTAATTACACAACAAATCCAAATCCTTGATTCGCTTCTCCGCTGCATCTGCAGGCTGTACGTTCCACCGTCGAAAAGCCCACCTGATTGGAAATTCCAGCACCGCTGTTCATAACAAGTTAGAAACAAACTTAATCAACCTCTAAATTGGATCCGATGGGAACCATTTGCAGTTAATCACCTGTGGTAATTCCGCGCCGAGCCGTCACCAAGTGACAACTGTGGCCGGCTAGCGAACGAGAGAAGTTACGGTGCGCTGCTGCATGGATGGATTTGGATGCACGTGTGCAAGGATTTATAGTGAAGTGAAGTGAAGTGAAGGAAGAAGAACGGTGAAGTGTAAATGACGGAAGGGGATAGAAGTGTTATCATTTCGCTGAAATAAACAAGAGCAGTGGCGTAGTTACGGGTGGGAGGGGGATATATCCCTCTCAAAGGTCTAAGGAATACTTTTTTCCGTAATTGTTACCTATTCATCATAAAAATAGCGAATATAAAATACGTAAATTGGCATAGTTTTTATTTATTTTGCACCATAAACAAGGGAAAAACGTGTTGTAATATCTGAAAATTCTTTTTCTATCATTAGATAGGTAACTGTGCAAAGTTTGCATAAATTGGAATTTTTTTGGAATTTTTATACTAATCATGTACCTACTTACAATTTTTTAATCGAAATGTTTCTCTATTATTATATCCTTGCTGAAATAAAATTTAACTATTCTTGTACTGGCCACGGAAACACTCGCTACATTTTATGCTGGATTTTAGGAGGTAGACGGGCCTCTTAAACAAATTTTTTTCTTGAAAGGGACACAAAAACAGATAAGAAAAGCTAATAATTGCTTGATTCTTTGACCCTTTCCCTCTTTCCATAAATTCTTCTTTCAAATCTAGAATAGATTAAATACTTTTTTTCTAAACACATAAATGAGCGATATAAAGTAAAGGAATAACAGTGAACTTTATTCTACGGACCTGGAAATGACGCACGCATGAAGATTCGCTGAGGTATATTTTCCCCATGTTTCACATGAGTTAGACAGTGTTAGAGATACGTCACAAATGTCTGTTTCTCTCTCAACTTGCCTCACTGCTGCCGTTTTGCAGAGCGGGTACTTAAGGCGGAACATCAAATTTTTCCGCATTCGAAACCTATACCATATATGTTCTACGCAGCGACGTGCAGTTCACTACAAAATTTCTTAGCCTGGGTAATCGGAGTAGAAGGAAAGTATGTCTTGTATTGAACAACAAAGAACAAATGCAGATTTTCGTCAAAATATATGTGTCATTTATTCGTTATTACGAAATATTGGCTAATTTTATTAATAAGTTTTAATAATTTTTATATAGTTAAGGAATTGTTCTAAAGCAGTCGTAAATTTATAAATCGAACAAAATAATACAAATATTCAAATTTGATGGTTGAAAATAGGCCATTTTCCACAAACTGTACATATATATAAACAATTGATATTTTTATTAAAACTTTAAGACGGGTTTAGAACCATCCTTTATCTTTACAGTACCTACTTTAAAAAAATTTAAAATATCTTTAAAAATTAGCCCAGAATAAATGATACCACTATTTCTAGACCCTTGAAGTTCCGCCTTAAGTTCACTGAGAAATAAATCAAATTTATAATGTACGCTCTCATCCTAGAAATAAACATTTTTCTCTAGTGCAATTCAAGGGCAAACTTTAATATCACATCTCTTGGCACAAATTTTCCACATTTTCGATCATTTTAACAAAGCATCATTCAAAGAATTCCATTTATTTGTGATCGGTAGCGTTTCTTCAACAATAGATCCTCAATTTCGTTGGCGTTCACGTGTGCTTCTATTATTAAACGAGCAGGTATGATATTTTCTGTTTAGGATTCTACGGAGAAATCTAGATTATAGAAGCACTTTAATTTTAATCTTACAAGAGAGACGGAGTTCCCTAGAATTTTATTCATTACTACGTCTCTAGAGCATGAGCAGGAATAAATATTTTATTTTATTTAAATTTTAATAGTGCGCTTTTAGGATTCTGCACTATGATTTTAATGTTTTAAATATGCATTTCTACGTTTTAATATTTTACTCTTTAAGTTCGAATTATTTATATTTTGAAGCAATTTATTATTTATTTTGAACCACGAAGTAAAATATACGACAGGAGTGGACACTAGGGTGGATGAATAGTTCACCTTTTAGAGAAAGACAGAAAATACGGAATATGCATTCCAAGACGATAAACAATAGTAATGATGGTAACGCACAGGCCCAGTAGTGATCTTTCTCTCTCGCAGTGTAAAAAAAAATATTAGTGCTAAGATACGGAGTTTCCACTCTTGTGTTTATATTATACTTCGTGGTTCGAACCTTAGAAAGTCATAAACAAGAATAATATTAATATTTGTAGTTTCTATACATAATGTCTTATGTATTTTAAGTCATCTGTATTGGTAACATATTATAACATACGTAGTTTGCGATTACCAGCCGTCAAATCACTAAAAGATTTTAGTGTTGTGATTGATCTAGATCAATTTGTGCGATCTTTGCTCTGTATTAGATCATTTTATCTTTTAAGATGCTGATCACTTGATTTGGATCTGGATCAAATAAATAGGATCCATGATCTTAAAAAATAAATAAACATGTTTCTACGCAATGCAAGTTAAAATTTGTTCTTTGTTTGTAATGCTATCCAACAATTAAATATTTTGCCTAATAGGTAATATACTTATTCGTGACTATTTTATGATCTAAGAATTAAGATTACTAGTTCCGTATCTGATATTTAAACAAAAATCCAATCGTAAATATAGATCTGATCTACTGTAGACGTGAAGACCTTGATCTTGATCCAGGTCCTTTTTAAATCACAAGACAGATTCTTGTGAACTTAAACTTGGGTATTTAATTTTTTATAAATGTTTGTTGTTAAAAAAAATGAAACACTAGTTATTTATATAATAAATACGCAAAATAGAGTTTTAGAGTAGGTACTAATCTGTTTACGGACGGGACGTAAGCCGAGTCCTTATATTAGATGAATCCTCAAAAACTAACTGTATGTACGTATTACATACAAAAAAATTTAGTGCTCTCCAAATTTGTTAACTAATTACAATAAATTATTATTCTAGAATATAATTTCAAAAGAAAATTTGAAAAACGTAAGCTATGGAACAAACCATTGAAAATATATCTTATAAAATGTAAATAACAGCTCATTGTCAAACAGTTCGCACACTAACGATTTTAAAGAGCATGTACTAAAAAAGCCTTTTAAATGTAAATAATATTTGATTAAATTCAATCAATTAATTTTTTGCTCTCGCAGACTTTATTTAGGGGTTAAAGAAAAGTAAGTGAATATTGCTTCTCGCGTCCCCTCGTTTCTTATACCAAAATCGATAGTTATCAGTACAGTTTAAATATTCGCGCAATTTAATTATCCCGTCTTAGGAAACTTCGTGCAATTCGATTACGGAGAGGTGTATAAGAAACACATTAAGTATATATCTTTATTAAATAACTGGGGTAATGCAATGCTGAAGTAATTTTGATGAGCTGCAAAGCAAATAAACTTGTAGAGCACAGCGTTCTTCGTCCAGAAAATTTAGGTCAAGCTAACTCAAACACAATTACGTCGGCGGCGAGGGTGGTACCAAGAAAGAGAACTAGGGGACTGTGCTGCTCTCAAGTTGGTAACACCTATAAAGGATTGGGAAACCTGAGTCGCGGAATATCATTTTCTAATTATAATTAATCTCACGCATGTATAACAAAGCGTTAGTAATCTAATTACAGGAAATTTATTGCAACATCAAAATAAAACTATGTTTATACAGGTTGTCCCAAATAATTTGTTAAGGAGGTTGGGGACTCCTGCAGTGGCGTACCCAGATATTAGTCTTGGGGGCGGATATTAAAAATATTTTTCATAATGTAAAACCAAATTCGCCCAACGCGCGTTGGCTGACATCATTGCAAATCGTTCAGTTGCGGTGATATATTTTTACAATAATTAATAATTCACTATTCAAAAAATGCTTGGCATGCTTACATTTTTTTTAAATAACTACGCAAAATTTTTGCGAACTTATTTTTAAAGGTTTATCGGAAATATTAATACAAGTTCTATGGATTTTTCATCATTTTATCATATAGTTTAAAGCATGCAAAACAAAAATTGAGTGAATTGCCATAAGAGTCCATGTAAAACGAGCGTAATTTCAACATTCAATTACTCAAAAACCGGATAGACGAAAATTTAAAAAAATCTTAATAGTGTAATAAAGGCACTGAATAAATTTCAGTCTATCATCATTATATTAATATATGGTCACCAACCTACTTAAGCATGGGGAACTCGAGGAAGGTAAAAGATACGAGGTAGGTTAAATTAGACCAAAGTTGCGGCATTTAGAGGGCCAATTTAGAAATGTTTTTGTTTTTCTTCAAAATTTTTATAATTTCTAGAAAGGTAAGTAAATTACTTGCCGTTCTGTTCATTTACTTACCGTTCAGTTTGAATTTACTTACCGTTCAGTGAACGGTAAGTGAATTACTTACCGTTTTGTTTAGCCTAGCAACCGGTAAGATCAACATACTGTCTTGGAAACAGGAATGGTAAGTTGATAAAAAAGACCAATTATTGTGCAAAAAATATTATGTAATTTTTGCCTTTATTTTAATTAATTTATCGGACAACAACAATTTCAAATTTGTCAACTTTCAGAGTGACAGAATCAATATTTTTGTTTTGTTTAATTTTAAATGGCAGTCTCAAGTAGCTTAAATTGTTAATTTTTATTCCATGTTTATTTCGTGAAAGAAATCGATTTGAAAAATAAATTTATATTTATTCCACGCAGTATTTTATTTTGAACATCTTTTGTATATACAATTTTGCTGTAAAATCAATAGGTAAAAACTTATTGCGAAATAAAAATTTTAAAATTGTAATTCCTGTACGTCAAAATAAAAGTCTACATATTCTGATATTAGGTTGAAAATACATACTGATAAATGTTGCAAAGGTAAAAATATGTTTAGTGATTAGATTTCTTAAAAATAATATAAAATGTTTGTGGTAAATTTATCACGAATTGAGAGAACACGTTAATCTTTCTATTTGAAAAGCAAAGTCGTAGGAATTTTTAAATGTTTACTCGCTCTCGCATCCCACGTGCAGGAAATCGGAGGTTGGAAGTTTTTCTCCATTTATCCATCGCATTCGTAAAATTTGATTTTCCACCGGAAACGGCAGGGAAATAAACACTCCGCGTAAGACAAAGATGGAAATAGGTGGAAAACTACGAGTGAATTTCCTGCTGGAAACGCGGTTTGACAGTCGACGTCATAAACAGCGCAGCGGAGATCGCATTTTGCCCCCTGCCATTTCATTCAATACGGAGATCTTTTCGCGAGTAAATGAAGATCGCATCTAATTACATCGTTTCGTAACCAAGATCTCAACAGTCTTTAACATTAAATAAATAATATAATGTCTGTATTTATATATCTTTCCTCTTTTTCAATCTCATTTTTATTATAACTAGATTAATTGAGAAAAATTCCTTTTGTATTATTAGATGATTAGTCCGTTTTTACACCTTACAATTAACAATATTGGATAATTGAAATTTAACTTATTTATATTAAATTTAGTTTGTAATAAAAAATTTAATGAACTTTTAAAATGATTTTTCCGGGAAATAAAAACTGAAGGCATTACTCTTCAAATTGCAATAAGTAATAAGAATAAGAAAATGTAGTGACATCATAAATAAGGAGAAATATAACTTTACCATTTTAAACATGGCTCCAGTATTCCCATAATAACTTCTGGATTTTTTAAAAGAAATTTAGTAAAATAAATATTATTCGAAAAATAAAGCTTAGCTGCATGCTTCTTGCTTCTTAAAATTTTCTTGCCATTTGTAATGACCGAAAAAAACCATATAATGACAAAAAACCTCAAAAAATGTCATTTTAAATTTTTTTACTTCGAATTCTTAGGCCAAAGATAAAAAATAAAAATATAGAAGCTTTATTAATACACTCATATGTAAAAGCATCATATATTTCAATTATAATTAAAGTAAACGTGGAAGGCGTACACCTCTGTAACGCTGGAAAATTTTAGGGTAGACGTATCGGGACGTTTCGAACATACACCTTAAGGAGGTTGGTGACCGTATATTAAAATGATGATGAGAGGCTGAAATTTATACAGTGCCTTCATTTCACTATTGAGATTATAAAATTATTTTTTTTAAATTTTCGTCTATCCGGTTTTTGAGTAATTAAATGTTGAAATTACGCTCGTTTTACATGGACTCTTATGGCAATTCACTAAATTTTTGTTTAAACTATATGGATAAAATGATGAAAAATTAATAGAACTTGTATTAATATTTCCTATAAACCTTTAAAAATAAGTTCTTGAAGATTTTGTGTACTTTTTCTAAACCATTTGCAAGTTATTTAAAAAAAAATGTAAGCATGTCAAGCATTTTTGATTAGGGAATTAGTAATTATTGTAAAAATAAATATCACAGCAATGCAATGACATCAGCCAACGTGCGTTGAGACGTTGAGCGAATTTTGTTTTACATTATCAAAAATATTTTTATTTTCATATCCTCCCTCTAAGGCTAATGTCTGGGTACGCCACTGCAGGCGTCCCCAACCTCCTTAATGTAGGTATGTACTCGAAGAAATGATACACCCTGTATATTCATTGAGTTTTGAAATTATTTAATATTCAGCATTACACATATTTTTAAAGTTGTTGATTATGTCTAAAGGCGTACTTCTCTGGCAAGCATACGTAAGAATTTTGCAAGATTGTCTAAACCGAGAAGGATCAAACCTCGATCATCTAAGTTCTATTTTGATGCAGGATTTGGGGCGCTCTCCCATCTCGGGGCACGCGTCGCCAATAACCAATCATATTTTATTGGGTTGGAATCCCGAGATAATAAGCCAATACGTATTGTGTGCTGCAGCCGTCTCATATTACTTCTCACATGGGCGCACGCTTGGCTAGGTAAATGGGGCACGTGTTAATTGAACCTGACACAAGGGAAAAATTCCCCCATGAGCTGAGGAGATTGTTTGCTTTTGCTTTTATGAGGATGTTTACGCCACGAGACCAGCGCACTTGAGAATTGTGAGCGGAGTGGAAATTAAATGTGGGGTTAGAACAAATTGAAAATGCACTGCGCTAGGTATTACTTACTATTCAGCGGTCATAAATTTCTTGAGTGTGCCATTTTAATTTGCAGAACAACACATGAGTTTCTTACTGTTGTGAAAGAATTTAATTTAATATGCAAAATGTTTCACTTGAAATTTAATAGTTTCTTGTAAATGCTGGCAGTTTAAATGCGACCAATTACGTTGACATGCGGTTTATGTATTTTGATAAGATTTAATCAAACATATTTTGCTCAGCGGTAGAGGGGCCGACTTGCATGCTAGCGGTCTCCAGTTCGATTCCCAGCGCAACCGACAATAATACCACTGGGCCCGAGTGGTTGGATTCCACTATAATAACATCTACCATTCTGTATTTGGGAGTTAATCCTGTAGGTTGGTTTCCAGCAAAAATAAAAAAATAAAATAAAAAACATGGTTTCTTAATTTTGATTGTTTTCTCTTTGTGCTTATTTTATTTAATTTCAAAATGATTTTACATAATTTAATGACAATCGCACACTGTCGGTTGAGCAACATGAACCATGGAACTCCAGGTTCGTACATCATCACATGCAGAGAGCTGTGCTTAAACAAATAATTAATTATAAAAAATGGCGATTTCCAATAAATTTGGAAGGTAGGTACCTACACACTTCTAATTAAAGATATAAATGGAAAAATTATTATAATATGCTTATTATTCTTTACTTTTTACTCTTGTCAAGCCTAAGTCTAAGGCTGTTCTTCCATCTACGCATCTACCCCTCTCGGGCAAGTCCATATTACAACCACCAGCTGGTGCCCGATAGCTTTGTGGTTACCAAGTTAATTGTAACCCAACTTGGAATGGTGACGAGAGTAGATATTGATGTGATTCAAGCCATTAAAATTTTACACCTGATCCATTCACGACTTCTGTAATTAGAGCCCAAGCACTCTCTACCACTGGGTTATCTCAGCTTTAGATACTTGATA
The DNA here is from genome assembly GCA_947534325.1 of Agonum fuliginosum. Lineage (NCBI taxonomy): Eukaryota > Metazoa > Arthropoda > Insecta > Coleoptera > Carabidae > Agonum > Agonum fuliginosum. The sequence continues at coordinate 1,890,981 of OX384034.1, read as the reverse complement.
TACATATTATATTATGCCCTCGCCAATTAGAAGTTTTATGCAAAATCGCAAGACACAAATACAGCCAATGGAAGAATTACTTACAATAATTGTAACATAACCCAAGTAATAATGCCTGACCGTAAACCAAAAATAAACGTTGTATATTAATCATATTTTTGTTATAATTTAATGTTATATTTTGACGTCGCACAGACGTAACCCAAGTAACATAGACTGACCGTAAACTTAAAATCGACGTTGTATTTTAGTAATACTTTGACGTCGTGCAGACGTAGAATATATGTTTATATAGACGTCTACTATAGATGTAATTTTACCATCACGTTTGGACGTCGTAATTAAACCATAATATAAATCATAATCTGACGTCGTATTTTGTCGTTGTATGGATGTAGAATCTATGTGTATATACAACAAATAAATCAGTATGTTTTAATTAAATTGCAAAAATCGTCAAATTTTCATAAGATTAAGACGTCATTTTCATGTCAACTTGACGTCGATAAAAGACGTTAAACAGCTACTCGCTGAGACGTCGTCAAGACGGTCAGAGACGAACTTTATGACGTCGATACAACATTGTCTTCTGGTATTTGATGCTATTTGGGAAATGAATATTTTTGTTTAATATTTTAAATTACGTAGTATCTATATAGTAGAGGCACGGAATCAGTCGAGGTACGTCATCAAAAGAAATGGCCTATAAATGGGCTATGACGCTTTGACTGTGGTCTATTCCGTCATAAAAGAATATTTTTACAATTTTATAGGCCATTTATTTTGATGACGTAACTAGTCTGATTACGTGTCTTTACTATACCATAGTTTTTTTGTTATTTTATCGCGTGAAAAATAATATTTTGTCAACTGACGCACACCACCAAGTCAATAATTATGTCCATCACTGTCACTCTTCGTTACTGCCCCCATTTGTCAGTTGTTTGTTGACACCGGTGACATGTGTAATACTGTAGCATGTAGGTTAGTTGTATTTTGTGTGGGTAGTGTTAGCTACACCTCGATTTTACTAGGTGATTGTAAAGCAACGCGGCGCGGGACAGAAACGAACGACTCGCAAGATGATTGTTTGCACAGCGGCCAAACACCCCCTTGGCGACGGTATGAAACATGAACCATAGTTTTTATGTGTTTTCATAAAGTATATAGTATCTGGACGTATACGCCAACCAAGCAAAATTCATACAGGGACGGAGTGAGAGGATTTATATCTTCAAAGAATCAAATGTCGCCCTCGTGTAACAGAACTGTTCAGCATAAATGCCATAAATCAATTTCAATTTTTTTTCGACCCACATTATAGTTATTTAACGAGAACAAGACTATAATTCAAGAGGATGAAAGTTTTCTAGAGCTTTGAACCAGTTTAGAATAAGAACATATTTTCTTCCACACGCTATTAATTTATCATTTAAAAAATATTATTTACCGAAATGGCTTACCGTTGTGGAACATAATATACCCAGAGCTGGGCATTACTTCAAGTAAAATTAATAATAATAATATATATTTTGTTTAAAGCATATAAGCTTATACAAATGAGTGATAGTGGCAATAATAGTAATTACATACATTGAATAAGTATATCTATATCTTCAAGTAAAATTACTTTAAATACTTTTTAAATTTGGTAGGTACTTCTACTTGCACTTCTTTAACAATTAATTTGATACTTGTTTAAATATATTCGTACTTCAAGTACTTTATGAATACTTAAAGTAATATTCATACTTGAAGTATTTTTAAAGTAGATACTTGAATTAAAGTAATTGAACAATTTACTTGATACTTGCTTACATATAGGTATTTTGTACTTTAAGTACTTTTCTAGGACTTGAAGTATTTAAAGTATTTGAATTAACTTGGCCAGTCATTCGTTTCTTGCTTGTGCCTTCGTAATTCGTATGCTTACTTCTTTTCTTGCTTTATTGCCAACCAAAACCTGTGAAGACTTGTTACAGAATTTGTAATCGTGATTCATGAATAATTTGGCCCTTGTTCATGTCTTCCTATAGTGTTTACTGAGTTATAACTTATATGTATGTTGCAATAGGTATATAATATTTGGAATTATGTAGGTACTTGTACGTGGTAGGTACTTAATACTTCAATATATTAATTTTTACTTGCAGCTTTCCATGTACTTTGTAAAATACTTGCACTTGATTTTCTAAGTACATTTTAAAAGTATTACTTGATACTTGGTCATAGAAACTGTGAAGAAAAGTACTTTTACTTCAAGTACTTTCCTGGGCCATAAGGTACTTGGTACTTGTACTTCAAGTACTTTTTTGTGGTATTTCGCCCAGCTTATGAATATACCTACCGATTACATTATTTAAAGATACTTAGTTAAAAATACAAAAAGTCAATAATTTTGTTCTTAAACATGTAAACTTCTACAAATGCATTGGGACAATTTGCACTCAATTTTTTACTTAGTTCTGGAGTTACCTCGATTTTACACATTTTTCACATTAGGTTGCATAATTTTTAAAAAATAGCCAGGTATTAAACTGCGGTTTGCAATATCGTATTTCTCACACTTTAATCAATATTATAATATAAAAATTTGAATAATGCGCATATTCTCAATGTCTCTAAAATGGTCTGGACTATATATGGATTTGATTTTGCCAACATTGAATTTCTTAATTTCTTGCGTCGAATTACAAAAAATATGTACAGATTTTTAGCTTATAATTCTGGCAAGCTTTTATGAAAAGATTTTTCGGAAACTGGCTTTATACTAATAGGTACGTACCTTTCAGTAAAAATAACAAACTATTTTTGAAATAAATTAATATTTATGTAACCCAGTTGAATTGGTTTTAATATTTGGTAGAATATTTTTTGGTATTGTGTGTTCATCTCGAAAAACTTATCCTTCCACCCCTGGTGCTCGTTTTTTTTTCGCCAGCGTTCGTGCATGTTCGCAAAGTACATATCGCGCTCAACCCGAAGATTTCCTGATCTATAGTGATGGCGAAATCGTGCTTGTATATGTTATACATGTCCTACAACAATAAAGTTTTCTTTGCCTTCCTCTGTTATTGTGTTTATAAAAAACACACCAAGAAATTCTTCCGATGACGAGATTTCGCTATCCCGCTTTCGATTCTTCTTCGTCCGTCCTGCGACGCGAGCGCCTTGCGGGGCAGTGGCAGATTTCAAAACTAAACAGGATTTTTTCGGTTTCCGCAGGCGAATTTATTTATAAGATGGCCAGTTTTTGACAGAAAGAGAATAAAAGTTGTTTGAATAACAATAGTTTGTTCTGTTTTTAGAATAGCATTCACAATAGTATTTTATTTCAACGATATGGAAACAATGGACTTATGAGAAGTTAACTGCATTAATCTCACGAATAATTTTAATGGGTAAATAATCTCGAGCTGAAACACTATTACCTAATCTAACGTACGATTATTACCTATAGTTATTTAATTTACTAGTGAGTAAAGTAAGAAATTACCTATGAGAGAAATTTTAGCTCATGTGTCAAAGGATGAGCGAAATATCTTTTTTGACCTCGTGAACTGTAAACATAACAATCACATATCGTTAACGTCTATGGTAGTTGCAATTTTACACAATTTAGTGTTCAATATAGAATCTGATATAAATAAAACAGATTAATTTTAAATGTGACATTTACTGGGGCCTTCTCTTAGCAGTTGTTTCAAGAGTTTCCGTACACTATTCTATAGCGTTTATTGTTTTGTTAAAGATAAAAATAACAAATAGTTTATGTTTGAGAGGAAAAATTAATTTTGGCACCCATATTTGTAAAGAAAACTGCAAAATTTGTAAAAAAGGGTTTTCGCGCGCCGCCGCTGTACCGACTTTTATTTATAAGTGAATTAACTTAAAATTTTAATATGTTATCAACAAAGCATGGATCTACGAAATAACCGATCGAATTTTTTAAATTCGTTTTAAAATAGAAGATATTTGTGTTAAAAAATAACAACAATTGTCAAAATTCAAATTAACACTTTTCGATTTGAAAGCAAAATTTTAAAATTCTACATTTACCATTTTGGAGATTGTACTTTTATCTTCAACAATATCTTTATATTATTATATTTAACAAAACAATAAACGCTGTGGAGTGGCACACGTAATCCATGTTTTTGGCTGTTTTCTGGCGTGGTGGAGGATCGTCTTAACAAAATGAAATTTTAGTGCAAATGTCAAATATATCTCACTTAACCTCATAGAAAATATATTTTTTAATAAATAGTAGGAATGTTCGCAAATAAATTAGTATATAATGTGCAGTAGGTATTTGTACAACGCTTGGTTTTATTAAAACACTCCGCTTCGCGTCGTACTTGAATGTAGAACCTCGCGTTGTAAAATATAACCCACCGCACTTATAATGTAAATAACTATTTTGAATATGTGGGTTACACCATAAACGAGATTTTTTGTGCAGTTTAACTAAAACATCAACTAATAATATTATGATAACAGTTTTTTCTAATAGTCGTAGCTTGTAGATCAAGATTTATGACAAAGTATGACATATTTTTCTTCCCCAGCGTAATTTTTAATGAAATAATGAAACGAGGTCTTGCCTTGAGTCAAGCATAACTTTGTTATACATTTTGATCAACTTTATCATGTTTTATGTTTAACTCTCGCCGTCTTTAAACCATGTTTTCCTCGCAAGATTAAAGTTTAAGTTTAGAAAGTTCGTTAATGATTCGGTTTTTAAGTATGGTATAGAAAGAATGTGTAAATTGTCAGGCCAAGAAATGCAAATTTTACAGCGTATTCTTCGTCAAGTGTTGCACTTAAACTGCAGTGTAAGACAGGCAGATAAGAACTTTCATTTGCACTTTTAATTAGATTTGTTCCTCCCTTGCTTCCGTAGTTTTCTTTTAAAATACTTTGCTGTAATCAGAGACTTGTTTGCTGATAAACTATGCAAATACACGAAGGATTTCACAATTTTCAGATCCCAAGCTTTATTACGAGACATTTTATCCTCTGAAGAAGAAAAGTTTGCGTAACAAATTGTAAGATTTCCTTCAAAATGTATTAATTTGTAAAAACACTGGCAAATTTAATTCATTATACTTATACAACTAACATTATTACTTTTGTTTCTTAAATAACACAACAACAAAATTTAAAAAGGCCGTTAAACATGTGCTTTTCTTGTGAAAGCAACATAAACCTTACCATTTAAATATTTAAGCTTAATTAAATTGTTACCATTTTTTGTATTTTGTGGGTCTGTTAGTCTGTCTGGATGTAGTATAACTTAAGGCCCGAATGTAGCTGTCTGCGAGAAAAGGATAGATTTCATACAGACTTAGAGTGTCGAACAATGGCAACAATAGGGAACGCGCTCTCGTAGGGGGATTAAAATTGGTACCACATTTGAACGTATCATCACAAACAAGGGTTCATTTGAAAGATAAAAGTTCAATCTAGATCCGTCTAGTGTTGAAATTTGCGATTTTTCTAGATATACTGAGTAACAGTTATGTGAAGTAAGACAAATTATGACAAGTTTATGGCATTGTAAAATTGAAACAAAAAATAAAACTAAAATTTCAACACTAAGCGGATGCGGAGTTCATCTTTATCTTTAAATGAAAAATTAAATCGATCCGACCAAAATTAGTCTCAATTTCAATCCCTATTCAAAAGCATGTTTTTGCTGCGCGCAACTTCACTAAATTAGGCTCTTAACAAAGCATTAAAATTGTAGACTGAAATTTTATGGTCTTGGAACTGACTGACTTCAAATTCGTTCAATCAGTGGTACCAGCTTTATAAACTGAACTTTTTTAAAATACTATCGAGTATATCGAGAAAAGAATTTTAGTAGAAGAATAAAAATAACATCTAAACGATCGTCAATTTATTGTTTTTATTGAAATAACTTATTCATATTATACCGAGTTTGCTGTCAATTTAAAGCCCTCGGGGAGATAATGTAAAAATTATATTTATGCGATTTTTGATTGTTTCTCATTCAAACATTTATTCAAATATTGTCAAGTTTATTATCAAATTAAACCTCTTCCTGCAAAGAATTCTAGGCGAAGATTCAAAAACATAATTTGAACGATCAACTTAAATATTTCGGAATAAAAGGAAAATTTATTTATATTTATTTATTTTTTATTTATATACGTAATAATAAAGTGTAGCTACCTATTTCACAGACAGATCATTTTATTTTTCTTGAAAAAATTAAATACCTACCTTGGTAGTTGGTAGGTATTTAAAAAAACGAATCAATCAATATTGACTTAAATTTTATTATAAGTCTAAAATTTCACTTAGGTACTGCAATAAACGGCATGAACGCTTTTCTTTACATGAGTAGGCGTAGTTTTCAGTTTATGTGCATTCCAACCGCGGTTTTATATCCTACAGATAGCAAAACGAATAAAATTCAAAGGAGTAATAAAGTCTTTAATGCACTATTGGTCTATCAAATGCCTGCAAATTATTAGTTGAATTACTCAAGGCAACCTCAAGCAAATATTAGAAATATAAAATTTTATATCTGGTCTTTGTACCAACTCACTGCGTTTTACTAGCAGTAAAAATGTTTAAAGACGAGGAAGAGAAGCGAAATAAATCATAGTTACTAGTTTTCTGGCATTTAAGATAAACTTTATAGCGGTTTGATACAATATTTTATAACCAATCAACCTTAAAATTATTTATAAATCGCTGAACAAATACCGTTTTCATAAATCATGATTTTATTTCTCTGACCTGTATTTCCATATTGTCAAATTTTATTAATGTTTAAATAAATAATTGGAATTCCATCACTCTAGATAATTATGTTGTATTATATTTGATTTTACAATTAATTACAATATATTTAAAATTCGGAGTAATCTGCAATAATTACACATAATTGCGAAAAATAATATAGTATGTAATAATGCAAAATTGGATATTTGGGGGTGAGGAAGCATATTTGTTTGTTTGTATAATTTTCAGTGAATAATATGCAATTCGTTAGAAAAGTTGTGATGTATGGCAATAACATTATTAAATTATTGAAATAGAGTAAATTTTGCTTTATTTTATGATAAGTTGGTTATAATTATGTGGTAAAGTTATAAATAAATATATTAGTAAGAAAATTTATAATTTATACAAAATTTCCAACTTATATTATGTTTGATACATGATGTTTTCAAATCTGTTAATTAATTTTTAATTTTATTTCTTACAGGTAAGGCTATACTCCATAAATCCGATTATTCCATTTTATAGTAAGTACGAACCTTTCACTTTTTTTACAAAACAGATGATAGAATAGTATTCTGTAACAAGAAGTGTGGAATGACCATGTAAGCGAGTTTAACGGTTTTATTTTCTCTGCTACTATAAATTTAATAGCATGAAAAAAACTAACTTAAAACTATCTTATAGAAAATTATTTATTTATATTCTAGAGAAAATTAATGAATAATTAAATTTAAATGTCTGTATTTTAAGACCAATTATCCAACAAAAAACATTAAATAAAGTTAAATTTTTATAAGTCGCCACATGTCATTCTATCACTAGTGATAGAATGGAACCATTCCGTAACAAGTAGGTAATAGAATGCAACCATTCCATAATTGAAATTGTATAATATTGATAACATTTTTTAACAGTCGTATAGAAAAATCTTTTTACTAAGTATGGGGTATTTGTAAAATTCAGCGGTAAGCTCTCTATTACAGCGAATCCAAACTACAAAAATATCCAAATTTATGTTATACTACATAATGGATATGAAATAGCCGCACATTTTAAAATTGACTACAAAATTTATGAAACGTACAGCATTACCTCTTATAAACCCACTTGACAAAATAAAATCCCCAGAACATTTCAAGAATGTGGGATGAACGTTCCAGCTTGTTTCTTGCTATTTTTGCCCATTTACATCCTATTAATATCCTAGTAATTGCTAATGTCCGGCCTTAGTAACATTATCTATGTAACATCCCAATATTAGTAATTTGGTAATAATATCTCAATTTTGTATCCCGTAAGTGTCTGAGATGTTTGTATTGAGTATGTAATTTTTGATCGTACTCAAGACATGGCTAGGATAGACGTACGTAATATCACTCGAAAATACAAGAATAAGTTAATTTTAAACATCCCACGGACGATTCATATCAAGTGGGAACTAACTGCATCTCATACTTTACTACTCCACTATAAACTTTTCCCTATTTCTCCACGTTTCCATTCCTTAGTAAATGCTCCGGTACTCGGTCCAAACATGCGCTAATTCGTCAGTAAATACTCGTCTCTTGACTCTCCTCGTCTTCGTCTCTAATGCGCTGTGTGCAGCCTGGTGCATGTAGCACGGTGTTTGCACCTGCGGTGCAGTGCTCACTGCAGATCTCAAGCAGCCCGAGGCGATGCTTGTGATGTGTCTAGGAAGTGCTGGAAACAAGACCGCTGGAGATGATTGTGATGAGCTAATGAGCTAATATGGGGATATTTGCTTAACGCAGTAGCTGGCGTTATTTGAAAACATGAGTTAAATTCTTTTGCAAAATTAAATGATATTTTCAAAACTTAGGTTTTAAATTTGCACTAATTAGTGTCAAGCTGAAAATTTGATGTCTTGACGATCCTTATTTTTGGGGTATGTTTAAGGGGTTGCGGACTTCTTTTTTACCGGAATTCCATATTATTTCAATCCATTAGGAAGTTACATCCTCTCAGAGAAAATCTTTTATCTGACCTTAATTGGAATTCCAAATTTTTTTAAAAATAACGTTTCTAATAAAAAATATTCTAGAAATCCAATACTGCAAACCGGAAGTCAATATCTTTGCTCGTTATAAAAGGACGTCCATTTTTCTGTGATGAAGCAATATACATAGAAATTTAAAAAACAGTATAATTTTTTTACTTTCTTTAAAATATTGTGACGAAACTGAGGCCCGAAAATTTTTGATAACATTAATGTTGAAAGAAAAATGTCTCTGGAATCGAAGATGGAAACCAAAAGTCGATATATTTGCCTGAAATAATTAATTACAACCGTTTACGAGATACACGTGTCAAATTAAAGAAATTGATATTTTGGATCGGCAGAAAATGGTCTAAAGAACACATAATGCTAAACGGCATGCATTAATCTTAAAATGCAAGGTACTCCATCGTTATTGGTCTTAGCGCCCGGCTTAATAAGCTTAATCCTTATGATGAAACAACTTTAAGTAGGTAGGTACACTAATTGGCACATAATTGGAAAAAATTGCGGGCAAATGCTGTTTTTCTGCAATTATTAAAAATTCGATCTATTATTCGGCCCTGTAACTCTTAAAGTATTAGCCTGACAAAAAAAGTTTAGGAACAATTTTATAACAAATTTAATCCTCTACAACTTTTGTAAATAAACTTTTTCTCTAAAACCTACAAGAACTTATTTTGGGCGCCATTTTTCCAAGATGGTGGCGGGAGCGGGGGTCGCTCTAGGTTGAAAACTTGGTCATAATTAGGGCCACCTAGTCTACAATCCTACCATGTTTCAAACTCCTCAACCTTTTACATGCAAAAGTACCTAATGACTAAAAAAAGCATTTAAATTTTATACTTAAATTTTAAGGTCTTGGAGCTGACTGATTCGTTTAATCAGTGGTAACAAAGGGATGGGAAAATATCGATATATCGATAAATATCGATATGAATATCAGTCAATATTACTTTTCGTTTAGTATCAATATATCGATAACTCGGTATTATCGATATTTATCAACAAATATCTCTTCCCTGGTATTATGTAATATTTTAAATTAAGTATCTCTTTCGTAAACTTATGTAAAAATATTGTAAATTTGTTTGGTGGGCCAAGAGTTTGCAGGGTGGGCCCTAGATCATCCAGATCCACCCTAAGTTACGTCCTTGGTTTTTATAAAAATCTTACCCATTTACGAGATAAACAAGAAAAACGTAGTACGCAACCCCTATAACATACTCCAAAAATAAGGGACGCAGTCGACGAATCGTTTGGGACTTTTAGTATGTTGGTCAATACATCCTGGTCACGGCACCAACATACGAGTATGTGTGACGTACGCCACTATTCAGTGACGCAAGTGTGCAAATGTCAGCTTCGCACCATTAATTCTTCAATAATAAAATATTCAGTTACCTACCGCCTTTTTATATTTTTGTCAGACCAATAAATTTGCTTGAAAATCAATTTTCTTTAAACCGATATAAGTTTTTCAATATTAGTTACATTTCTTAATAAATACACAATACAAACCGTTCCTTCGGAATCAAATCTCATAAATTAATCCAAGCAATAATGAACTCGACACCAGGTGCAAATGCACATGCACCTTAAGGCGTCGTCCGTAAAGAGCAGAATCCAATCAAGCTGTCAGCGAGCAAACATCTCAAAGAAACCATACGTTGTTTGTGTGTGAGTGGTGTGTAGGTGTAGACTGTAGAGAACCGCAGTCGTGAAAGGTTCTGTGCATGGCAAGCGACTCAACTCTGCAAGTGTTGAACTAGCGAAAATTTAATTATTTGCTTGGTGTCGTGCTGTTTCCCACCGAGGAAATTTATGCTTATTTAGTGGGGTGTTAGATAAATAAGAGAATTCGAAATTTGTTATTAAGTTATGCACGTAGAGGTAGAAGTGGGGTTCGGAAAATATTTTAACGTTGTTCTCAAATTTTTACTTGAAATAATTTAAGAAGTAATAAACAATACAGGTACTTATCTAGTTTTAAAGTTTTTTTTGTACTCATAACCTAGGAAATGACATATTAAGCACGCAATTGACAATCGGAAATGTCAATTATCCAGTATAGTCAATCGGAAAAAATTCAAAGAACACTGGCTTTCTTGAGCATTCTACAATAAAATCATCTTTTTCAATTCTTACTTTGGTTTACAAATGAGTATCAAGTAAAATGTTGTACAATATACAAAAGGAGGTGATAGGCTCGCCGGTCATTTTCTCCTTTAAACAGTAAAAACTCTTTTACCTTGCTGGTAATGTAATATAGTATAATGTGTTTCAAAATGGCGAACAGTTATAAAATTCCATAAATTTCCGTTTATGCGGATACCAATGATCAACTCACGAATACTGTTAACGAAGATTACACCACAAAACAGATTTTTGTGCAGTCGAACCTAAATGTGCACTTGATTAAATTTGAACCAGAATTTTTTATAGGTTTTGGATTTTATAATAATAATAACTCATCTTAATTATGTTTAAATTTCAGACACTGTATTTTAGTATCTTGTTATAATGAAATATTCAATCAATTTTAACAAACCCCAAAAACAATCTCAATCCCAAAAATCTATATTTATTTCGCGATATACATTTACAAAACTATGTGTAGTGTGTGTCCAAGGACGTCATTGAATCCTGGAAGGTATAAATCGGTTTATAGTTTTTTTGAGTGATGTACAGGCCGAACTAAATGTTATATTGAAAATCTGATTTCACGATTGGATTTTTCGTAGTTTTGTTAGTAAATAGTCGTAGTTTCATATTTGTGGCTCTTTTGGCAGAATTTCCACGAATTTTTAAATGTTTATTCAGGCATTGTTCACTACTACATAGACACACACAGCTCGTGTACGTTCAAGAATCTCGCTTCGGCTTTCGGCTTGTACAGGCAATAATATTTCTAATGCCTAGTGCACACGGAGAAACATTTTGACATGTTTCCTGAAAAAAGTTTCCGGAAACTTCAAAGTTTTAACGGCGCCTATAAAAATGATGCGTTTTTAGGAAACGTTGTGAAGTGCAACTAACTTCTTATTTGTCAAATCGTCAAATGTGACATATTATCATAAACATATTTATTGTTTTTCAAAAAAAAAAATTCATTTTCTGGAAACTTTTTTCAGGAAACTTGTCAAAATGTTTCTCCGTGTGCACTGGGCATAATACTCAAGACTGATACTTTAAATATATACTTACTTATTTTGAGAGGTATGAACATTATAAACATAGCTCAGTGCGTAACGTGATCGTCTGGGTTCTGAATTTTTAAATAATTTATTGAAGAATTATTATTCACCTTGTTAATTTTGCAAAGAATATAATATTTTAATTCAATGCTAAAATTCCTTTTTTTAAATTCTCGGAGATCCTCAACCACTGTATGATGTTCTCTAATGGAGTAACTTTATTACTCACAACATAATTTTACAAATTGCAGAAAGTAAAATAAAATTAACAGTCACTTTGCTAATATAATGAGCTAAAATATTAAGTGAGTCAAACCTGAGTGAAAAAAGAACAACATAATACACTCTTCCTGACTCTTTCGTAGTAAATCAAATGCAACTAGCAAGCATCCCGTGGTATTTATTTAATCCCTGTGATACGCGGAGTAAATCTCTGTTGTTCTAGTGGGGAAATATAAAATTCAGCGGTAAATAACATTACATGAGACAGTTATCCACACAAATAGGATTATACATCGGCGGAGACCGAAGCTCAGTGCTCAGTGCTCACAGTGAATTGTGCGCCGACCTTTAATTAAGGAAAATACAAATTACACGCTAAAGCAAACTCATTCCCCGCTATAATTTTAACGCTGTTCTGGCGACGCGAACGATAACCTGTCTTTTGTACCACGCGTCAAACAAATACGTGGAATAATCTTTTCACTATAGGGGGGGGGGGGGGGGTTTAAATCGCACTGCATTTTTTTTGTGATGCTGTTCAGATCTAAGTAGAATAGAAAATATGTTAGATATATTTTAAACTGTAGGTGTGGAGTGTGAGTGTGGAGGCTTCTTTCATGCTTCTGAATTTTCAGAAAAATAATTTCCTATTAAATACCGGCGCCGGTAAAATGAATCTTCGACGAGTCTTGGATAAGAAGATTTTCTGATTCATTCATAGCATAAAAGGATTATAAAAAACCCTGAAATCTATGTGTAAACAAGGCATAATAGTCAATTTTAAACCAAGTAGGTAGTCGTTTGGTTGGAGGAATTATGATTAATTTTGCCAATTTAATTTCTTGTTTCAATGATATTGAAACAAATGACAAAATAAATAGGTACAGTATCAGATTTTTCAATATCAACACAGATTAGCCACTGTGGTTTTATCAAATTTTATTGGCTCGAAATTAATAAAGAAAATAATAATAAATAAAGAAAAACTTTGATTAAAAATAAAGCATTCTGATTAGTTAAAAATGTAATAGCTAATAATATGTACGAGTAGTTTCTTAATTCTTGATTTTTATTAGATAATAAAAGGTAAAACAACTAATTATGATTTGTCATAAGTAATATAAAAAGAGCTATAAATTTATTGGTAAAATAACGAATCGTTGTTGCGTAATAAAGAACAAACGAGTGTCAAAATTGATATATTTAAATGACGATCCGAGTTTTCGTTTCTACGCAGGAATTATGAGCAATTTTACCAAATTAATTTATGGCTCGAATTATATTTGCTTGATTATTTCACAAACGTCAAAGTAATACAGTTTAATTGTCAACATTTTCAATATCAACAAAGGATAACCATGGATATACGTGCAGTGATCCCATCATATTTTATAAACTGTAATCACACAAGAACTTGAAACCTTGTTGCCTAGCAATTTGAAAAGAAAAATTGTTTATTAAAATCACGACACCGTAAGTGGAGTGATTTTATTTTAAACAATTTTTCGAGTCAAATTGCTCTCAGTGGTGACAAGGTTGAATTGTCTAACAGAAATTTTCGGAGGAAATAAAATGCTTGAATGTAATTCAACGAGATAATTTAACGATTCCTTTGGTTCTTCTTCACAAATATTCCCAAAATCTAATCATTTCATTGACAAATATTAGAAATATGAAGCAAATGACATTTTAGTGTTTTGTTTGGTTGCTAAGAAAAAGGTAAATCAGGTTTTATCACTTGCAAAAAGTTACCTACCTTTTTATCCGCTGTCAAAGCGATAAAATTGTATTTTGTTTATGGCTTACTTAGAACTTAAATAGAACATTATAATTGGTCAAAAATGACGTGTGTAGAATAATCACAATAAAATTTCATTTGACGGAAAATCACCTTAAATTTCACCCTCTTAGCTTTTTAAAGATTTTTTTAAAATACTGGAGATGAAACTACGTATTTTCTAAGTTCAGCTACATAACATACATGATGTAATATAGTTTTTAAAGTAAACTAAACTAAAAATAAAACAAGATAATTCAGCAGAAGTTTCGATCGAACAACCTCATCCTCATCCTCTTCCGCATTAGCCTTACTCACTTCCGTCTGCCGTCATCCTCAATATTCCTCCCTTACCTGGACTTCCTCCGGCGTTAAAGTAATGCGTACGCATGATCTTGCATCACGTGTCACTCATTATTATTTTTCCTCGCACATCAGCAAAAATTATCATGTTTACCAGTGTCATAAAGTCTTCACAGACCTTCATACATCAATGTCACGAAGGTACTCGAAAGGCAGGGTGAAGGGTCGAATACAGCTTCTTACAAGAGAGAAAGAGTGTTCTATCAAAAATAGTATTTAGTATGACACTATACGAATCGATAAATCTACTTATTTTTATGAATTTTCATGCACTGCGTATGATTTTTACTAATTTTCTGACACAAATAAAGCCTGTTTTACATTATACTTTTTTCAACTGTAATTACACAAGAGCTTTTTATTTCGCCGGATAAATTTCTGTTTGTATTGAATCTTGATGCCAAGCAATTTGAAAAGAAAAACTGTTTAATAGAATCACGACACCGTAGGTGGAGTGATTTTATTTTAAAACAATTTTTCGAGTCAAATTGCGTTTAGGTGACAAGATTAGGATGTAACAGACATTTATTCGGAGGAAATAAAATGCTCGAGTTTAATTCAACGAGATAATTTAACGACTCCTTTGGTTTTTCTTCACAAATATACCCAAAATCTAATTATTTCAATGACAAACATTAGAAATATGAAGCAAATGACATTTAGTGCTTTATTTATTGTTTGGTTGCTAAGAAAAAGGTAAATAAGGTTTTATCACTTGCAAAAAGTTACCTTCCTTTTTATCCGCTGTCAAAGCAATAACATTGTGTTTTGTTTATGGCTTAATTTATACAGGAGTGGAATTATCGGCTATATACTGGAACTAGGTTTAAGAAACTTTCTCTAAATTTTTCGTCTAGAAATACATCCAATTTTTATACTAACTTCTTGATCGGACCGTTATCAAAGTTTCGATTAACAAATTTTTAAACTGTAATGTTGACGTGTGTATTAACAATTAGAAATAAGGATGGAAAGCGTAAATAACAAAAAAAAATTAATTAAGAACTCGGAGTCGCTTCTGGTTGTTGATTCTTGATGTCAATCTATGTACAGAAGGTTGACAACGCAAAATGTGCGTTTACAGCTAGGGACGTAACTCGGATTTTTTAGGTGGGCCAAGGGTGGGCTAGTAAAAAATAAAAAGTGGGTTAAACATTTTATTAAAAAATTGTTTTGAAAAATATAAAAATATGCCGAGCGAACGAGATGTAAAATTTATCACTGCTGTAAGATTATGACTGAAATTAATTTTTATAGAAAAACAGACGTATTATTAATTTAGTGAATGTTTATTCTATTGTACGGTAGAATGGGTAGAATGAATAACCAGCTCGTATAGCTTCCCAGTACAAACACCTTTTATTTATCCACCTGTAAACAACACTTCCTTCTCAACCCATATCGTGTTACTGTCAATGTTGGCCGCAGCCGCCTCTATCTATCAGATATCACACAGCAGCAGCGGCTTTCGCTCTCACAGCCGATCGCTCCGATTCGCATCACGTGATTTTAAAATACACGTTCCGGGTGCGTGAGCCACCAAAACCTCCGTTAAAAAAATATGTGCACCAGCCGAGGCCAGAGAACAGCGTACAGGACCGGAGCAGGAGGGGAGTATTTGGTTTGGCTGTGGAAATAATGTTGAGAGATGGCAAAACATGCTAAAATATTTAAATATTTTGAAGACTACCGCCTACGTGTTCTAAGCGCTTAGAACATAATACTCTGTTTGAAATAACGAAATAATTTTGGCAGATAGATTCTTGTGATTCTATTGATTGCTACGTGATGTTGTCAATAATTGTCAATAATATTGTCAATTGTTCTGATTTAATTCTTTGTAATTGCTGATTTGTCGATTTTAAATTTGTCTTGGCCATTTTTACGTATTATTCGCATACGGTTTTGTTCAAAAGTTTTGGTGTAAAGTAAACTCCCAAACCACGTCCCACTTATCTGTCAAAATTCTTTCCTTATTTCCAACGGGGTATGGTACGCAAGATCTTAGTGAAAAGTACAACTTTTACTCCGTATTTTCGTCCAATCAGAACGCTGCCTGCGAAGTCGATTACTTTGTATTAACATTTTGCTTTACCTAATATTTTTTCTTTTTCTATATCTGTTACAAATTTAATATAATCTTACGTTGGTATTTTTCACGGCCGTCTATCATAAAAGTATTCAATTTTTAAACTATTATTGAAGTTGGGAAATAGCTCATTACAGGACTGGCAATGTAATGACTTAACTAGACTCGTCCTGTTCATTAACTTTACATAACAATAATACAGGTATACCTAGCAACCGAGCTAGCAACTTGATTCAACATTTTTCTGTTTGTACAGCACATGGAAGAATTTTGTGCGGTTATGTACTACGATATTTGACTGGATTCAAAAAAGTTATTATTATTTTAAATATAAATATCTGGGCTAAAAAGGCCCAGTTTCATATTAAGTTCTGAGTACGACTCTGTAAGAAAACGGAACGAACAAGCTCCAGCATAAAGAAAACATCCCAGAGAGAGGTATTGAGAACGCCAGTTTTTGAATTTATGTTAGTGTTTTATATATTGATATTTCATCGTTTTGTGTATTTTGAAACATGGAAGAAATATTACAGAGCGAAATTTGAATGTTATGGAGGTTGTGTTGACTTATCCAAAGGAAAATATATACATTAGTTCATGACAATTTTATTATTTATAATTAAATTTAGTTAGAACGAGCTTTTTTCGATAGATTGAATGAATTGAAATGTATATGCCCAAATATTTTTATCCTTTTTATAACACTTGTATATCTATTCTGATGACTAACAATATATAATTCTGCTCGAGATTCTGCCATCCAAGTTAGATAAAAACGGATAAAAATGCATGGTAGATATTATAGTAATACTAGTCGAGGCAATAACTGATCAGAATCTACATAGGTACATATAAACTTCACTCAAAAACTATGATAAAGTTAAAGAATATAGGTGTCTATGTTCGTCTAGTGATAGTTATTTGTTTATTTTGTCTTACACTCTCGATATTACTTTTTACTTCCTTGTACGAAGTAAGGAAGTATTGTAATCGCGAAAAATTTCGGTTCTCAGATTTTGACGGAAATATCCGTTTTGACCTTTTCTGAATCCATTATGACTAGTTTCGACGTGACGTCTGTACGTACGTACGTACGGACGTATGTGTGTCGCATAACTCAAATACGGTTAGACGTAGAAAGTTGAAATTTTGTATTTAGGACTGTTATAGCATCTAGTTGTGCACCTCCTATTTTTGGTTTCAATCTATAAACCGGAAGTAGTACTTTTTAAAAATATTTCGATAAATATTTAATTTAACACAAATTTTTTTATTTTAAATGAAAGATTATGTGATTATTACCTAAAATCGGTATTTTATAAATATTTTTGTATCTGGTATCATTTAGGAATAATTAAAGTATATATTTTTAATTTAGTATTTCTTTATCTTGTAGTCCATGATCGATTAACATTTGTTACTACGTAAAATTTAAATGATTATGACATGACAGTGACAATAGTAAAATATGCTTTATATATCTTCTTCTGCAGTTTAAATAAAATGACTAAAATATATTTGTGAGTATACTAGTATAATATGTTAAAAGAATTTTTTATATTATTCTACATTTTAGTTATTAAGAAAAGTATGAACACACAAGGCGTACAAGGAAGTCATGTGGTGTCCACGTCAGATTTTTTTCTATTTCACTCTCTTCCCCACTACTACGGCTGCACGAAACCAGACTGAAACTCGTACTTGCCCGCATCCTAGCTATGCAATGTCATTTTGAAGTTGACAAATACTGTAAACAGTATTCCCTTAATAACTTCAGTATTTTTTAAAGAAATTAAGTAAAACACAAATTATTCGAAAAGGAAGCTTCTTGTTTTTTAAATTTTTCTTGCCATTTATAGTGACCTAAAAAATCATATCAATAATGACAAAAAAACCCGGAAAAAACATCATTTTTAAATATTTTTTGCTTCAAATTCCTAGAACAAAGACAAAAAATAAAAATATAGAAGCATTAAGACATTACTTGTTAATACACTCATATGTTAAAGCATCATATATTTCAATTATAATTAAAGTAAACGTGCAAGGCGTACACCTCTGTAACACTGTAAAATTTTAGGGTAGACGTACACCGTACATCTTAAATTACACGAAAATCTGTACTGAAAACAAAATCTCTGTAACAGTGAATTTCAAGCAGATATAGATAGGGCTCTTCTTCGCGAGCACAAAGTGTAATGCAGCTGTTAAGCACAACCCTCTGCATGTGATGATGTACGAACCTGAAGTTCCATGGCTCATGTTTCTCGGCCGACAGTGTGTGATTGTTGTTAAATTGTAAAATATCTTGCAATTAAATCGCATTCGGATGCTTCAAGCTGACCACAACGTAGTCCAGGAGAGTGATTCTAAATCAATTCCAAGTTGTAATCTAAAACAAGTCTTGTAATTGCACACGTAACCATGTGTTGAGTTTTTATTGAACTTAGACATAACGTTATCAAATTACAAGATCTTGCTTTTAATTCCAACACCTCCGCAGGTGTTGTTTTTACAATTTATTGCAAGTAGTTTTTTTCTGGGATTTTGATATTTGACATTGTGTATAAAATAAGGTTAGAAGTTTGAATATTGAAATGATTTATTTTATGTGAGATTTAGTAAGTACCTATATATGAAACATAATACAATATTATTTATAATTAGTACAAAAAATAATATATGAATCATCCGAAAAACATTTTTTTACTAATTTTATATTTTTTATAATCATACTATTATATTGAGAATATGGCTATCATATTTGGTCCATTTTTGGCTCTTCAAATGCTTCAAATGTTATATCTACTACCAACATAAAAACAAACACTACCCAATCTCAAGAACAAAATTTCCTAATAATGACTACATGTTGGAATCTTTAGAATGTACTCTTGTTTTTACGTCAGAAAACAAGGTCTACAACTTGTTTTCATTTAGAATCACCCTCCTGGTTGCAGAAAGAATATACCATTCGGTAATTGAAAGTTTATCCTGTTGAATGGTTTCCACGAAAATAAAATTTACAAAAATATATCGCATCTAGCAATAATCTTTTATAATGTAATTGAGAGCAATCGAACACTCTTCGCTTTCATTACACAATTTCCACTCATCGTCACCGGGTCAATTGAGTGTTTCACTTTCGCTGTTTACAGTTTCACGGTTTCAGGTTTTTTGAAGAAATATGTTTGTGCGAATGTAATGTGATAGGTACGCGTGTCGGTTGAAGGAGCTCGCAGTGAGACCAGAGAGCCTATCTGTCTTCATTCGCGTGATACCTGACTGGCCGGTAATTGGAGGGAGATTAATTATTTTTTTGGTTGCGAGTTTGTTGTGGTAAATGTGATTTTGTTGTTGATATGTTGATGGAAAAGGTCAAGAGCTTGTTGAGACGAGTGTTTGCGATATGGAGAAATGAAATTTTGATACTGATGGACACTTGGGAATGATATTCTTCTGTCCTCTTTAATCTCGAAAAATATAAAGATATTAACTCGCATTTTATAGGAAAATGTATTCGTTTAGAAATCATAGTTGATTAAACACAATAAACCAAAATTTTACTATTTTCTCTCGAAAAAAAACTTTAAATTTGAAAGTTTTGGCACAATGTATTTTGTAGAAAAAATCCGAGGAATTCAATGCTGCGAACCAGAAGTCAATATCTTTATTCGTTCAGATACTTAAATGAAAATACTTTTAAAAAATCTATGTTAGGATTGCGGCTAACTATAGGGCATCGAAAATTATAAAAATTATATATTACAGATAGACAAAAACCTGTGGAATCGAATGCTTGAAACCGGACGACGATACTTTTCTAAAATACAGAAGTTGTCGGAAATTATATCCTCTACAACTTAATTCAATTATTTTGGACGAAAAGCTAGTCATTTGTCAATTGTCAAAAACTAAAGATCGAAAATTTTGCTGTATTTTTGATTTTTTACAAAGATTCGGAGGTCTGTTGAGGTCGAAAACTTGAATTTATCATAAGGCCGTAATCATATACAACATACCAAAAAATCATAACTACCCCATTTAATACAAGATAACCACATTTTAGGTGACAAAATTACTGGACTAAGCTATTAATAATCAGGGTTTTGTACTTCTATTATTATTATTCTTCTAAAGAAGTAAAATTAAAATTAATTTTTTTAAATTGCAAGAAATGTATTAGGTATAGTTTTTGTTATACAGGTTGGTGGAGGTGAAATGCGAACATAGGGAACATACATGACAATGGAACTTTCATGCCAGGTATCTTGATATATTTTGTAGTAGTGTCACAAAACGAAGTAATGTGAATTTGTGTGGCAAAGAGTAATCAATAACAGAAATAATAATAAAATCTAAAAGTGCATGTAAACTTTCTCGTTCTGCTCGTACACATACATTATTATGCAAAGAAAATATTTTAACGAAAATAAAAATTTAAATAATATGACAGCTACTTTGACATTGACAGTACTTATTCCACGTATATCAAGATGCCTAGCATGATTACTCCATTGTCATATATTTCCCTATGTTCGCATTTCACCTCCACCAACCTGTATACCAAAATTTCGAATTAACTGAAAATATCTTGATGGAGAAATTAAAAATACTGATTTTTGTTCTGGTATATTTATTAATTTGCATTATTTTTGTGGTAAACAAATATCCGTCCATAAATGAAAAATATATTTGTGCAAATACATTGGCAAACATGTACATTAAAATTAATCTTCATTAACCCGTATTATAAACAGATTTTAAAAATCCAAATTACATTACAAACGCCAACAAACATACAAAATAAATCAAAAATATCGGACAACGTAAATCAAAAACTGGAGAGCAAATCGTAGCCTGGATTCCTGGATCGTAATGCGAATTTTGTTTAACACGAAATGATTTACTGCGTAAGTTCTGTTTCATGTGGTCACATTCATGCGGACGTTGCTCTGCTTCTGTGTAAATCTGAATCTGGTGGAGGCAAAAACAAGCCATTTTTAAACAAACCGTGACATATGCGCCAGCTCTTGGAAATGGCGAGAAGTGGAGAAATGTTTCTCCGGTACTTTATTCCAGAACTTGCTGCAGGACCGGATTAAGGATTATCCGCTAAGATATTGCGGCTTTATTGTACTCGCAAAGGAATTGTTCATATTTTACTTCAAAAATGTACACACTCTATTAAATGTATTACTTGAGTTTGAGTATTTACAACAATTGGGTTATTTTACTCTAATATTTTATATAAAATAGTCACTATTTTTTGTTGCTAAGACAATACAGAAAATACTAATCATTTTACTCATTAGCTGTGACCTAAGGTGGGTTCGTTTATTCAGTTCTGTGCACGCAATTTTAACATGTTGCACAGTAACCGTTCGTTTATTCACTTCTGTGCACTTTGTACTGCACAGGATGCATTCGGAAAATACTCGGCTGTTCGCACTGTGCATGCACAACAAGCCCAAGCTAGGACTGTTGGGCACGGAGCGTGCATGTCACTTTTGGAGGTTAAAACAATCATAATTATGGAGAATGAACAGAACGAAGATTGTATGCTGCATATTCGTCAGATAATGTATAATAATTAATTTTGAATATGCTTTTTGCTTTAATAAGTCTCTTGTCAATGTCTGAAAATATCGAAGTTCTTAGTAAATAACTCATATCATCAGCATCGCACAGAATCATAAGGTGTGACATGAGTATTATCCAAATTGTGAGTCAATGAATGATGAAAATCAAAATGGAACAGTAGATATGTCAAAATACTGCACACAAGTTCAGAGACCGTTCGTTTATTTCCTTTATACACGAAGTGCACAGTTATCACGTGACCGTAACACAGCTCATGCACAGCTCAAGCACACAAAGAATAAACGAACATACCTCTAATGAAATCACAGATGTTTGCTAAAATATAGTCAAATAATACGAGTTAGGAGAGTTGTTGCCTAGCAATTTATTAAGTGACATTGACAAAATAATGACGAGCTGTCAAGCGAGTGATTTTTAATCAATGTCACGAAATAGACTAGTAGTAAGAAGGCGAATGCGAGGGGTTGCTAGAGTTCATGCCAAATAGAAATGGGAATGAGATCCGATGCGCAGAAGACGCATTTGCGTTTGCGCCACCCTCCTTACTTGAACGGGACAATGCTATTTCTTTGTACGCTGCTGGTGTGAGACAGAAGATGCGCGAGGAATGATTGACATTCCCATTTCACTCTAAAAATACGATTTTTGTTTATATTCGACACGTATTCGTAATGAAGCCATTCGCCATAGACCAAATATATACTATAAAGTCCGTCCCAAACTTCTTTGCCGTTACGTCATTATTTTATTTTAAAGAATAACTAAAGAATATATTGTCTTACTCTTTCTATCTTATTACAGTCATAACAGGTTGGTGGAGGTGAAATGTGAACATAGGGAACATACATGACAATCGAACTTTCATGCCAGGAATCTTGATATATTTTGTAGTAGTGTCACAAAACGAAGTAATGTGAATTTGTGTGGCAAAAAGAGTAATCAATAACAGAAATAATAATAAAATCTATAAGTGCATGTAAACTTTTTTGTTCGGCTCGTACACATACATTATTATGCAAACAAAATATTTTAATGAAAATAAAAATTTCAATAATATGACAGCTACTTTGACATTGACAGTACTTATTCCACGTATATCAAGATGCCTAGCATGATAATTTCATTGTCATATATTTCCCTATGTTCACATTTCACCTCCGCCAACCTGTATTTATTTAGTTGAAACACGTATGTCATATAGGTTTATCTGTGGTTTAGCATATCTAATTCCTTCTTCGGATTCGGAAATCTGTGAAGTGTTACGCCTAGAACAAAAGTTAAAATAAAACAATTAAAAATAACACAAAATACATACCTACAGCACGACAATTTGGAATGCAGCACTTAATATTAGAAGCCATCTCACTATTTTATTTATAAACACAATTTTGATAGAATGTTTGACAAATGACAATTTGAACAAGTTGATAAAGTAGGAAGCTTTAAAATTGCTTTTAGCGCCTCTCCGTGAATGAAATTGTAATTAAAAACAATATACTGTCCCCAACAATATAGGTTTCTATAGCGTGCCATTCGCGTTGTCACGCATGCGTGTGAACGCGAATGAAGTTTAGAATTATTAGGCCCCATGTAGTTGTAAAAATTGTATCGATCCTAGAAAAAAAGCTGCGCTACGTGATACTGGTCAGCCTTGTGAAGAACGCGAGTGTGCACCCTACAAGGATCCCAAAATATTAGCTATGAAGGGAACAATCAGTACAAATAATGAGGTAGTACTTTTTTCCTTCTGAGCAGAAACCTTCTGATCCCATGTTTTCTATACCGTAGGCGTCAGGAAAAAGAGGTTGCCGTTGCCCAAGAACGCATTCGGGGATCCCAGTACCGACAACAAACACAGCAGTGTCTGCACCAACGGCAAGAAGTAAACCTGCAGAAACGTGCCCATATGCACAATCAGTTCAAGTTGGTGGCCGTAAAGTTGATATACTTTATCCGAGGAGTGCAAGTAGCTCTAGACTTGTTAACGTGTGTCCATCTGCACGTCCTGTAAATTGCGATTGTCCACAATGTATCTGTGAACCATGTTCTGAACCAGA
This sequence comes from Agonum fuliginosum, assembly GCA_947534325.1. Classification (NCBI taxonomy): domain Eukaryota; kingdom Metazoa; phylum Arthropoda; class Insecta; order Coleoptera; family Carabidae; genus Agonum; species Agonum fuliginosum. The sequence continues at coordinate 1,866,896 of OX384034.1, read as the reverse complement.
AAAACAATCATCTAATGTAACATTTAAGAGACAACAGGAACCAACTCAGTTCGGAAGAATTACATACGACGTATCTTCGGGGTTCCCAGTACCGACAACAAGCGCAGCAGTGTCTGCACCAACGGGAAGAAGTAAACCTGCAGGAATGTGCCCATATGCAAAATCAGTTCAAGTTGGTGGCCGTAAAGTTGATATACATTATTCGAGGAGTGCAACTAGCTCTAGAATTGTCAACGTGTGTCCATCTGGAAAGCCTGTAGATTGCTGTTGTCCACAATGTATATGTGATCCATGTTCTGAACCACAAAAACCATCATCTACTGCAACAATTAACAGGAAAGAATATCTGGAACCAGTTCAACTTGCTATAGTTACATACGACCTAAGCTCGGGGAAATAAACATGTTTTTGCCACAACGAATACAAATATTTCACCAGTTCTTAAACCAAAAGAACTTGCAAGTGTTACATACATTAAAAAGCATGACGTATTTGATGCGTCTACAACAAGTTCAGGTTCAGATGACGATCTCTGTATTTGCGGACCATCAGTTCAACCAGCTACAAGGGTACCAAACGCACAAAGTAATAATCTTATTTAAAACACAGACAAAGGAAGATATAATTTATACAAAAAAAAATTAAAAATGTAAAGAGCAGCTTAATTTATAAGCTTAATTTTGGCATTTTGGTTTACCTATACATTTAAAAATAACATAATATTATACTACTAGAAAACGGACGACCCAGGAAGAGAAAAAAAAATTGCGTAACAATGTAAGATTTATTGTACAATAAAATCTGGCTAGTGCAAAAATCTCTCAATCCAGCTTTACTTATGACTTATATGGCGCTAGTATGTCAATTTGTCACCCGTCTCACCTGTCAATATTTTTTACGCAGAAACAAAAATCAACCGAACATGGATTACAAGATTTCAACCTTTGACCATTTGTCATTTGTTGTGAAGCCGACACTTCTGTCAGTTAGCCCACAATTGGTGTAATGCGGGTTGCATTTTCACCAAAGTTGATGTAATGCGGGTTGCATTTTTTATTTGACAAGTGACAGTTCGTGATTCACATTATTGTTAGTATTCAACAAAATACAATCAAAATGCACAAGATAACTTCTAAATATACAAAATTGTGACAGATGACAACAAGAATGAAAGAATCCAAGAATTAGCAATAAATGTCACTTAAAAAGTGTAAAATATGCAACTTGCACTGCAGCATCTTTGGGATCTCTATCTCACTTCACACAGCCTCTCTGTCATTAGTGCTGGCTTCAAAATCCACTGTACATTTAAATAGACGTTCCGTGTCTAATTTCAACGTTTTATCTATATGCCTTGGGAAAATTCGTAAGCTAGTGGATCAGCTGACAATCTTCCCACCGAGATATAGCCAGCTGACATGTTTATTTATTTACAATATCATATAAACTGTCATCTGATAAATTTTCAATTGAGAAGAAATGACTGAACATAATATATATTTTTTTATCATGTTCGTGTGACCAGCTGACGTATTATTCACCACTTTATAGTCAGCTGACTTTTTACCTCTCGCCTCATATTCTATAAGAGAGGTATTATTGTAATTGGTCAAAATTTTCGAGTATGAGTTTTTGGTGTATAAGCACGTTTCAAGGTCTCTAGAATACGAATTTACTATTTTCACGATGATGTCTGTGTGTGTGTTTGTATGGACTGACGATTTTTCGTCCACTATAACTTAAAAAGTATTAAACCGTTTATAACCAAATTTCATATTTAAGGTTTTAATAAGTATCTTAACACCGGATAAGATTTTGGTAGAAATTCGCAAACCGGAAGTAGTACTTTCTGAAGATTGAAAAAGTTTTCCTTAACTATATTGGTACATTATTTATTTATGGCAATTTTTGCAATTAAAAATAAAAGAAAGTGTAATTATCTATGTGTACAGTTAATTATAAATACAAATTGCTGAATCTGGAAGTATTTAACAATAAAATAAAGTACAATATTAATATTCTATTTTTTTGAAATTCCAGTAGGGGAGACTAGGGAGGGTTGATACGTAGGGAGGCTTGATACCCTATCATATTTATTGCCAGGAAGTTAGTGGGGAGTCGACTATTTTATTACACTATCGTCCAATAGATTGCAGTGTTTGGTGAAAATTTCACAGATCTGTGATGATCAACAGGTGTTCTATACATAAAAATGTGTTTTTGTGCCTGACAATATAGGTATTTGACTAACATTTATAGGGTTTTAATTTTTATAGTATAAGTTTTGTGCACAATGAATTATTTCGCATAAAAGTAGAATGAAAATAGTATGTGCTCTACAATTTGCGTAGCTTAAAATGTAAGGTTAAGATTGTCCTGCATGTTTTTGTAATTTTTGGTACTTGGGGAGGTTTGATACTTATTAGTCAGGGACACTTGATATATGGAAAATCCCGAATTTTGAAAAAGTTGTGCGAAAATCTACAAGGGAAATAAAAACAATAATATCAATGAAGACGATACAGACAGTGACGAAAACGAAATAGAAAACCAATATGATGATGATGATGCTGTAGCATGTAATAATTGCAACTCATTGTACTTACAATCTAGACCTAATGAATTCTGGTTTAAATAGTGTCAGATCTGTTCCACGTGATCGCATACGAAATGTGCTGGGGTGGATAGAAGAAGTAAGATATTTATTTATGACATTTGTAAGGAGTAAATACTTCAAAAAAAATTATTTTGTTTTACGTCTCAAGCCTCCCAGTGTACGTCTCATCCCTCCCGTAGAATGGGAGGCTTGATACGATTTCTTGTTTTAAAAAAAATTATTTATAAAAGTTGTATTTATATAAGTTAAAGAGCGTTTATTTTATTTTTGTTTCTCAATATACCAATGAGTAGATATATTATTAAAGTATACAAATTATGTTTATTTTTAATTCTACGATGGTTTAAAGCCAAAACGTATCAACCCTCCCTAGTCTCCCCTACCTATCTTGTTGTCCATGATATGAAATTTGTTTCTAAGGTATGTTCTAAATAAGAATATAGTATGGGGCAAGATAGGGCTACGATTTGAGCGTTCTGATTGGTCTAGCCGGAAACCAAGTTTACATCAGCGAAAAATTTGTGATATGTGCGCACAGTGACCTCTATTAATTATGGACCGGAAAGAAAACATCTGCCCGTGGCTCCAAAAAAATCGTATGCAACCCGCAACAATGCAGAGAGGTTGTCTCTTTCTAACCAACGACAGTATTGAAATTGCGAAATTTTAGAGTATGCACAATGCGTTACATTAGAAAGAGATGGCATGTTAAAAAAGACAAGGAAGAACTCTCTCCCATGACAGTTCGCAGGAGCCAGCCCCTTATGTGTTGAAAGTATACGGCTTTCCCGTGCATAATTATTAGAGGTCACTGTGTGCGCATCATTTAGCTGTCGAACGCTGTAGTACTACTAACAGCTGGTATTGTTGAAAAAATGAGTCGTTGATTAGCGTCAGTAGCGCGTGACGCGCGGAACATAACACTATTTCAAAAATACAGCGCTACGTTTAAATTTCTATTTAATGTGTGTAAAACGGGCTGGTCCGCAGCGACATCTACTATACTCTTATTTGGAATAGGGTATACATAAATTTTGAATGATTATGACAGTGACAGAGTAGAGTTGACATCTTTTGCTTGCATATTGGTTTACATTATCGTTTACATATTACTATTAAAATGTAAGTAAAACTATTTATTAGATTAGTAGAATAAGCAGAATTAGGCGAGAGGTCGTGTGGTGGCCACAGCAGATTTTTTTTCTTTAAGATATTGGATTAGCTATAATTTGATAAATTTTCAATCGGGAGAAAATGATTACATTTTTTTTCAACATGCGTGGAAGGCTACAGCTGCTTAACCCACCCACCGAATCGCAGCTGACGTTCACGAAGCTTCATGATACAACTCTCTGAAGCAGTTTACAAGTTATCGCCCGAGAGGAAATGATTGACCAAATTTGTACCCTGGCTCGCGGACTATAACATAGTTACGAAATTACGAAAATCATATCAAATAATGACAAAATCGTCATTTTTGATTTTTTTACTTCAAATTTCTAGGCCAAAGACAAAAAATAAAAATATAGAAGCATTACGGCATCCTTTATTAATACACTCATAATGTAAAAGCATCATATATTTCAATTATAATTAAAGTAAACGTGGAAGGCGTACACCTCTGCAACGCTGTAAAATTTTAGGGTAGACGAACACCTTAAAGTATCATCTTATTTTCATATTACCGTGGCGCCAGACTTTGCGCATCGGCGTTCGTTTTAATTTTGTAAAAAGCAGAAAACCAAAATAAATAAAAAAAAAAAATTGTTTTCTAACAGTTTCTGTGCTTCTTGTAACCGACAATTATTTATTTTTACAAATGAATTTCAATTATAAAGGCATATTAGACCTTGAGTGAAAAAACTTTTCATCTACGGAGCATGTTCTTTCCTTTCTATAAAATGTTTGGCCCCTCCTAGAAACATATCCTGGCTACGGCCCTGCACCAAGTTATCTGTCAATTTATATATATAGATCTGTGATTTAGGCCCATTCCGCTCCTGCAAAAGTTCTTCCTCCAACTGTTCTCTTCGTTGTATTGCCGGCACTGGACGTGTCTCCACTTCCGGTATTATCAATTTTGAAATTTAACCGTTGAAGCGAATCGCGTTGATGTCGTGACGTCACTCTCTCCACGCTGCAGCTTCGTTCACTCGTGTAACGTGACGTCTTGTATGCTTCTTGCTTCTTGTTTGATAACTTGGAAAATATACAATCATACTTTGTTTGTTTCCCTCGTAATATTGCTGGTGATTTGTGTTACTTCTGGAATTTGTACGCGTCAATGTGTGCCGTGAAGTTGTGGAAATTTTATAAAGTTTCACAACAATTTGTTTAGAAGTTTCTGTCTGGAATTATACTGTTTTTATATCATAAATATTGGGTTATTTGTGGCTGCTCGTATGGTAGATTATTTTACATCAATAACGTGTGTTATTTCCTGTAGTTTTAAGTTTTGCAAGGTAGTATTTTATTTTATTCTCTCTGATTTTTATGAAACACGGCAAATAAATATACATAGGTAGGTACGGTGGTCTATTTGAAATTGCGTTCGTGAATATCTCGATAACTATGCATCGGATCAAAATTCTAAAATAGACGTGTCAAATATTTTGGTAGGGACCATCCAAAGACGACCTCCTAATAATAAGTGTTGTATGATAATCGACATAGTAAAATAAAAATAAGAGTAAATCTAAAACAATAGTTCTCGTGTTAAATATTAAACAAAAGTAATAATGACAATAGCATGAAAAAGGATTAGGTACTATTTAATTTGTTTTCCTTACACGTACTGTAGAAGTGCCTACTTCTCCCACTCTTTTTGGTTGGAGAACTGCGTGTTTCTCCAACTGTGGGAGAAGTAAAATGAGTGAGAGAAGTCCGTGTTTCTCCCATTATTTTTCCGCCGCAAGCGAGGTGAAGTTAACGCCGCATCGGGCGTACTATATTCGAAAATTCCCCAGCAATCGCGCTTTTTGCTAACCTCAAAATCAGTCAAACTATATATTTTTTCAGAAATACATTTAGATTCGTATTAAATAGATCATTCCAAATGGATGTGAGTGAGCGACAAATATAATAAGTAAACAATAAATATGTACGAGTATATAAAAAGATAATTATTTATTATTTTTATAAATATTTATAACACAATTTGAATAGTTTTATAAATAATTAACACCTTCGTTAACACTGGCCGATTTCACTTGTGTGCTTGTGCAAGTGGAATTGGTTACTGAGACGGTAGCATCAATTTTTTTTTCGGATGCAACTACTCCATTCTCTCTCAAAATCTGAACTGCGATTTTCAATAGTACAATGGGACCCAGGTGGTAGAAGAAGAAGAGGCAGACCGAGATCAAAATGGCTAGACGAAGTAAAAGAAGATTTAAGAAGAGCAGGCATCAAGAACTGGCAAGAAAAAGCAAAACATAGAAAAATATGGAGAGAAGCAATAGAAAACATATAAAACAAGAAACAGGGACTGATCCTCCCTAAAAACCGGATTTAGAGAGCTCTACGAGCGGCGATACTCCACTGGAGTGTAAAGCCACTATATATATATACTACTCCATTCTCTCTCAAAATCTGAACTGCGATTTTCTGCTTATTCTCGGCAGAAGTCTGTATACAACCGAATTAGAACGCCATCCACTGTGTCGTTTTAAGTCGCGAAGATCTACACCTGACTTTGTCAACATTGTAGTGGGGTCCGCCGGAAACAGTGATAAGTAAATTCTTTTGCATCTCTGGTAACCCCAAAAATCGGCAATTATTTTCGGCATTGGTACTTCCTATTGTATTTATCCCAACAGGCGAATTTGTGCATCGGCCATTTCTGTATGCCAGAAGAAAGATCATTGGAACAATGTTTACACCGACGTTCTATGTAATTTCTGTCAGTTTGTACTAAATTAATACCATCAATATTTCCAACAGTTATAAAAAACTCTACGTATTACTAGTTTTGGTATCTGGAATGTAGAATAGGTGTTTAAGAGAAAATGCGTTTTTTATTTTAGGAGATCGTTAATTATGCTTAAATATGACCTAAACAAGCAAAATTAGACAGCGGAAGAGTGTTTTTGACATGATTTTTTGAAGAAAATGCAATTTTTTTGGTTAACCCCAATGTGTCAAAATGTCTAAAAATAAAGCCCCACAAACTCGGTTTTGGTATTTACTACACTAACAAAGCTAACAAAACCGTACTAGAGCCCCACAAACTCGGTTTTTGTTTTTACTACACTAACATAGCTAACAAAACCGTACTAGAGCCCCACAAACTCGGTTTTGGTATTTACTACACTAACAAAGCTAACAAAACCATGGCAAACACTATTGAAATTTATATTAATCTAAAACAAATGTAATATTGTAATATTGTAATGTAATGTCAAATAATTTCAAAAACTAAGAAAAACAAGTAATAAAAAGCCTTATATCTGTGAAAAATATATTTATTTATTGATATCACTATTACATAAATGTATAAAAACGTTAAATCACATGTTTAATCTGTTAATTTTTCAGCATAACCAGTGTTGACAGTTGTCCCAAGTTTTACCCTAAAAATTAACAAAATCGGCCCAAATCCTTGCTTCCGCGGCCTAATTTTGACACCAAAAAAAGTGAAATTCCTCTTAAACACCTATTCTACACTTTAGCCCCATCGGCTAATCCAAAAATCAAAACAACCTGAAAATTATTATTATACGTTAAAAAATCACATGACACGTTGTAAATATTCCTTACCTTCCTGCGTAAATATTTCTCGCTTTCCGTTTTCAACATGGAGCAGGTAGTAACACCAAAGTGATGATGGCTGTTACTTAACTCTTCAAAATATACGAGCAATGCTTTTTCATTACATATGGCCCTTATGGCCTTAATGTTCTTCGAATTGCACCACTGTTCCTACCAATTTAAGACCAATTCATATTTGAATCCGAATTTTGCAGGGATAAGTTAGATCACAATCTCTGCTTCTTCCTCGATATCAAATGGCACATCCAACGTTTGTTCTTCGGAATTAGAACTCATTTTAAATCAAATTATCTTGTCTATGCAAAATATTAACACAGTCTGACGTTCTCAAAAATAAAAATTTCAGTTTGTTGTTTTCGTTGTTATTTGGTAACTAAGACACGATCAGATCATGGACCACTTCGCTTTACTATAATTTTGAAAAAAATGACATCCTTTTGTCACCTTGATTAATTTATTATTCTATCAAAATGGCTTTATTTTAAGACAATTATAGCGGTGATAGATAAAACTAGTATTAAATTAATTAATAAATTCAAGCACAGCTGCCGTACTTGTAAGAAAAAATATCGTACTTAATTCGTGTGAGAACTAGGGAAGTGCCTACTTCTAATATACTATATCTATTTAATGAGCACGTTTTTATTAAATGTTATTCCAAATTAACCAATATGTAAATAAAACTTATTAATGTTTTTTGTGGGTGTACGATTTGTAGCCTACGGCCATTTTAATAATGCATTTTATAAATTATAATTAATTTATGTACTCAGTAAATAATTAAATATATTTAAAAATTAGGTAACATAACAAATCTGCTCTCCAATTAATTTTGTTCATTCGGATCGTAAAATAAAACTGATATTAAAATATTAATTAAAATGTTCCGGCAAATAAAATAAATTATTATATTTATTCTAGTTGTAAATTTTTTATTAACAAACCAAATTACATTTTAAATATTATTATTTACTCGTACGTAAAATTCACATTTACGCTTATTATAATTTTTGTACTTGAAACAAAAATACCTATGTGAAATAAAACAAATTAAAAGAGAAATGGGGAACTATATTTTTTGTCTGAATGTCAACTGTGAAGAACTGTCACAAAGGCAGCTAGTTGCTCATACTCATACACTCACATTTTTTACATTATTTCTTTTATATAACAAACGTATGTATTTTCCATGGTTCATGTTTATTATTTTTTATTACCGACAGGTAAAATAGAAACTAATTGAAACTTTCTCTGATATAAAAAAAAAATAAGGAACATACATCAATGCTGGACTTTTTTGAATCAGAATTGTTGTAGCAAAAGTGTAGTACTTAATTAATTAATTTGTTTGTCAGTAACAAACTGCTTTTATACAATAGAGGAATTTATATAGACATGAATGTTTAACATGACATACCTACCTACCTAGTTATGTATTTTAATTAATATAATTATCTTCACACGAGGAAAGTTTTCACTAAAAAGTTTCTTAAAATTAAAATAAGTGCTAGGAGCTGTCATAAATAAAAACTGCCAATGCCGTTTATACGGGGAATGGGGAATGTAATTATTTTTATTAAATACCTATATTTAAGATCACTAGCTTTAATATATTTTGAAGAAATAATTAGTTTCCTCCGGAGTTTTCCCGTATGCTCGCTATTCACAGATTATTATAATATATGACAGCTGCTAGGACTTTTAAGAAACTTTTTAGTGAAAACTTTCCTCGTGCGAACAGGAAATATTTTTTTCGAAATATTGAAGATAATAATTTTTGAAAATGCAATTTATATTCTCAAATTTAAATCTATCGTTGAATAATACTTAGGTATATTAATTTAAGAAATACCAGAACTATGATAACAATTCCATAACAAAAACTAATGGAATGGAAGATCTTAATCTTCTAGGTTTTGTAGGTCACGAGTGCCTGTATTTGCTATTCTATTAGCAAGTAAGTAAAATTGTTTCGGAAATGCTTCGTGAATCTTGTTGTAATTCACTTGCAACTTTAGAACTCTCATAGTGTTTCAGCACTGCAAGCTGATAGCTGATCTTATACTTAACAAGAGTTAAGTGAATTTACTTGGCTGCTCATACAAGAGCATGCTGTTACTGATATTGTGTTACGATTCTCCTTGTTAAGGATTTCCTGACAATGGCTGTTAGTTGCTGATGCCATATTGATGAAGAACGGAATTCCTATTTGATCGCGAATTTATTAATCAGAACTTATTACTGCGATAGACGTGCGTGTATTATGTACGCGAATATTCGCAATTATGATTTTTGCCTGTTTATTTGTTGATATCTTCAAAACTTCATTCATATAATCATTGGTTTTAAGGTTTACATTTATAAATTATTTTATTTGGGATTAGTTCTGTATAGGTATATTTTTATTTATTTATTAATATGACGTTTCGCGACTTTGCGTTCCCTTCATCAGGTTGACAAGTGAATGTATTTACAAAAAAACAATAAGCAATTATTTTATATTACAAAATAGCTACTATGATCTAAAAAAATATATGCGAAACTAATCTAAAAATTGTGAGTACCTTCTTAAGTAAAAAGGTAAAAGCCTTCGAGCATATACTGACTAGAGGCCACATTACGGCGTTTGTTGTGATCGGAAGATGCGGTAAGGGATATTTGCGGGGTCGGATGGTCGGAAGCCGTGATGTATTGAGGAATGCGTAATTTCTTAGTATTATTCCACAAAGTAAAATAATACTCATAAAACCTCATAAAACTTTTCACAAAGTAAACGCAGAACTTAGGGTTATAGTAAAATGACATGTGTGACAAGAAGTAACAAAGAATAACAGCAAAACGTTGCCCGCAATACACCATGACTTCCAGCCCCGCAAGTCCCCCTACTGCATATCTTCCGATCACAACAAGCTATGCATTTTTTACGTCATTATAATAAGCGTAAATGTGAATTTTACGTACGATGCATAGGGAATTACTTCTCTAGTCAGTATGTACTCGAAGGTAAAAGCACTAAATGCTCATCTCTACTAGTGGTAATCTATGCCTGTTTTAAATGTGAAAGGTAACTCCTGGACATGTAGTAAAACATGTGTTAATAATCAACACAGTGTATCTGTCACAGGGTCATGCCACCCGCAAAGTTCCCACTTCAAGCACGGTGGCGCTCGTATCGATTCGGCAAGTCTCGGACCCTAATGGAAATGAAAGCGCAGAGTTAAAACCGAACCGTTATCGCTTTAACACTAAACGAATTAAAATTTGATTGAGTTAATGGCTGTGATCCCATATCACACAAACGAACAATTACGAAATGGATTGTAAATTTACAAAAGAGAAATTAAAAGTTTTGATACAGAGTGCGGCGACGTTATTAACTAGAGTGTTGTTGACCCCCCTCTACTGCTAGGGCGGGAGGGGTATTTATGAGAGGACAACGCCTGACGTGAGCCCACGCCTATTCCTGAAAGTGTAAATAATTTTGGCGATTTTGCTTTACTAATTTAATTATGAAAATTTTTGCGGTTTCATTTACCTGCGATTTGACGCAATCACGCGACCATAATCTGTTATCTATTAATTAAAACATATTATACAAATTACTTTGAAAATATTGCCCATTCTTACAACAATATTTTAATATTTACTTACTTGCAACAATACATAAATTTATAAAAGTCATGGTATGATAAAAAATCTGACGTGGCCATCACACAACCTTCCGCCATATCTAGACTTTAAACAGAAATGTATACGTACAATCCGGTGCCCATTTAAAATATACAAATAAAAATCTAAAATATTCAAACACAGAAATTAGTATCACCTGAATCAAAAGATTCATTCACACGAAAACTCTTCTGTGTTGTAGCAATCCTTCGTTCAGTTACTACATTTAATAACTTGTCACCCGTCCCATCTGTCAATATTTTTTATTCAGAAACAAAAATCAACCGAACATGGATTACAAGATTTCAACGTTTTATTTGATAAATTTATTTTTTAAATTTTACTGCAGTTCTTTAATGCAACCAGATAAAGACAATTTTTTTATAACGTAAGTTGCAAATAACTTTGCCTCTTATTCTTATTACAAATAAATACTATATTTATCTAAATTTATATAAATTTTTGACAATTATCGTTTTCAATCTTCAAAAAATATCACTTCCGGTGAAGATATTTGTACCAAAATCTAATGGGCTCTTCCTATTCGTATACAATTGTAAAATACCAAATATCAAAATTTTTGGGAAATTCGTATTTGAGTTATGCGACATCCGGCATCGGCCCGGACCACACACATACACACACACACACACACACACACACACACACACACACACACACACACACACACACATACATACAGACATCATCGTGAAACTATCAAAAATGAGTTGTAAGGACCCTAATTCGTGCTCATCCACTAATAACTCACTACACGATTTTTTGCATGATTCCAATACCTTCCTTTACAAGTAAGCGGAAGGTAAAAAATGTTAAATGCCTTGAAAAAATATGACCAGGGAAACTATAGTAAGTAGTTATTTTTGTACTAAACTTTTAATGAAACAGACGATGACCTTGATCTCAAAAAAATTTTCGTCTGCGGCGCCTTTTTACCTCTCGCCTCATATTCTATAAGAGAGGTATATTGTAATGGGTCAAAATTTTCGACTATGACTTTTTGGTAGATAAGCACGTTTCAGGGTCTCTACAATACAAATTTTATATTTTCCCGATGATGTCTGTGTGTGTGCGTATGTATCTATGTATGGACGTATAGACGTAAGAATTATGTGACGATTTTTCGTCCACGATAACTTAAAAAATATCAAGCCTTTAATAACCAAATTTCATATTTAAGGTTTTAATAAAGATCTTAACACCGGGTAATATTCAGAAAAAATAATAATCTTAGGGGAGTAATTATCCCCTTTGTCCCCCACCCATAGATCCGCCCGTGATTTTAACAGTCGTATGGCAGACATTTAAAATAAAAACATATCGAACATTCAGTGATTGTAATATAAACACCCTGTTAAATCCAATAAAATAAACTCAGTTACATTTACAATATTACAATATAAACTACTGCGTCATTTTTGGGTCAGCATTACAGCAAACTATATACTCAATCCATTGGCCCTGTCGCAATCAATTCTTGATATTGCAATTATTTGTTATATATAATTACCATCAGATTCGAACCGCCGCGCCACTTCACAGAACAGAATCGGGGAAAACAAAGGTTAAAATTTAATGCGAGAGTACGATCAAATTTCATTGTATCCGCAAAACATTGTTGTGGCTAGTTCACTGCAATTAACGAATTAGCAGGGGCGGTATTGCTGTACTCTGCACAATAAATATTATGAGAGAACCCTTATTGGTTGTAACGTTATGCTACATGTGCCACAGAGCAGAGCCGTAATGAGGGGTTCTATTCACTACGGGAATTTATTGTTTCATTGTTGGTAAACTTGTTTTATTATGCAACAATATTTTAATTATTTTTTAAAACTATAACTGCTTTAAAATAAGGATATACAAAATTTAAATTTTTTAATATAGGTATAAATAGTAATTTTTAGTGCTCTCTAAAATCTTTACATAACGTAACTTAAGCAATGAGTTGTTATTTACATTTTATACGATTATTTTCACTGATTTTCATTGTTTCATTGCCTACGTTTTTCAGTTATTTTTTTTAAAGTTATATTTTAGAATAATTTCAAATAGTTTCTAAACAAATTTGAAGAGCATATATACTAAAGAATTTTGTTTTTGTACGTAACACGTACCTACACAAATTGAGTTTTAGAAGAAGACACCTAATTTAAAGACTCGTCCTGTAAAACTATATTTTGCGTACTTGTTACATAAATAACTATTATGTATCAAGGGCTCAAGGGCATCATGATGATGTTTATACTCATCCGAGAGCGACATGTTTACAAGCCCAAGGGCCTCTAGCCCGAGGGTACAATATTTATTTAAAATATTCAGCGCGTTTTTGTTAATATTTTTGGTATCCTAGCAACGAACGGACAGAAAATATATTAATTTCAGAAGAAAAACGTTTATGATGTATAAATATTGCCATGGTAATTTCTTAATGCCCTAGGGCATAATGTTATATAACATATCTCATATATCCATGACATAAATCAACAATTACGTACTAGGAAAACATACAAAATATTTGCTTACTCTTTTATTTTTTGGAGTTTCAGAAACACGTTTCCCGCATGAGTTATTTAGTTACAAGATTTATTTCAGTAATCGTCCTCAAAAACAATTAAATTCAGGTTTTTGACAGTTTATATGTAACTACTAACTAACTAACTGCTATGCAACGTTGTTAATCTTTAATTTTTAAGCATCATGGCGATTAAAATAATTAAATAAAACAAAAAAATCATTTTCCGCACTTGTGATAGAATTGGTGATTTCCCGCACTCATTTTGAGTGTCAGAAAGTCTATTTCCCGCAGGATTACGAAAAACAAATTTTTATTTGTTTTTTTTTGTGTTTGGTGAAAAATAATTAATAACAATAGCTATTTAGGTATGTTTTTATTGTTTTCTGACAAGATATTGTGTACTTATATTATTTTAATGATAGTTACTATATAAATATTCAGAATGATTAATCTTCATCTGTACATAACTCATAAATGATTAGTTAATTAATTATCTTCATTATAGTAATTTCCATTTAACAAGTGTCTTGTATCACTAAAATATTATTCTAACAAATTCGAATTAGAGATATTATACTATACCTATTATTTGATTTATGGCATAATTAATTATAATAATGTCACCATATTCTACAATAATTATTAATAATGGTCCAATATAAATTTAACGATATATTATTATTATTATTATTATTAAATAACAACGTAATAATATTACTTAATATGCTTGATGGTTTATAATCAATCAGACAGCATTGTTTGTAAATTTGTAATATTTTGCTAATATCTCCTTGTAATGCTGGGCATTTAAATTCCATTTTGACAGTCAATACATGACAAACATATTGGCAAATAATAATCTACCTACCCTATATTAATTCTAAATGCAAATGATTTTACATTATTCCGTATTATGCAAAATAGACATTCAAACAACAATTTCCATATAATTATATTTATGGATAAACTCAATTTCCTTTATGTTCACGATGCATTTTAAGCGTTGCTGTTTTAACCTAGATTCAAAAAGCATCAATTTTTGACATTAATCTTTTCATGAAAAATTCAGATATTTCATAGGATGTTTAAAACTATCATTTTCTTGTTCTTTAAGTGTTATTGCGTAAGTCTATCCTAGCCACTTCCGGAGTGTGATAATAAATTATATACTCAATACAAACATCTCAGAGAATTATATAAGACACATAATTAGGATATTATTACTAAATTGCTAACATTGGGATGTTACATAGATAATACTACAAAGGCCGGATTTTAGCAATCGCTAGGATATTAATAAGATGTTAGTAGGCAAATATAGCAAGTTACTAGCGTGATGTTCACATTCTTGAAATGTTCTTGGGATTTTATTTTGTCAAGTGGGACTTCTTCTTAATTCTATAAATTACAGAACTTGAAACATCAGTAAATTTCACGAAACGTAGTTTGAGGAAATTATTTAATAACCAAAATACGTAATATTCAAAAACTAAATTTACCGTTTTTCCGAATTCCTAGAATACTCTAGATTTTACTTTTTTTTCTGTTCCACTCTTTTCCCCACTACTACTACCAGTCCGAAACTCATACTTTGCCGCATCTTAGCTATGCAATGTCATTTTGAAGTTGAAAAATACTGTAAAAGTGTTTTCATTGCGAGTAAACTGTCAGATTATTATTGACTTCAGGATAATGTTTTATAAACATTTAATAGAAAAAGAATGGATCTACAGATGTGCCTTTTTAAAATTTTAAAAATTAAATTCTATCATGAAATATAATCGTGTAAAGTTTGCATAAATTGGAATTTTTTTGAATTTTTTGACAGTTTTATAATCATGTACAATTTTTTAATGAAAATTTTAAAAAGGCACATCTGTAGATCCATTCTTTCTTTATTAAATCCTTTCTTTTGGCCACAGAACACTCGCTACGTTAGTACATTTTATGCTGGATTTTAGAAGGTAGAGCTCTTAAGATGGATCGTTACACGGTATTGTTTGTAAATTATCAGAAAAAGAGCAAGGTAACATACAACATACAGCTACAAACTAAAATGTGCTGTGTAATTTTAATTATCTCGGTAATATGCATCCACTTAAAATTTCAATTTTAGTATGAGGAAAACGGTTACTTTAAATACGTTACACTCGCGTTCAGAGGGTTAAACTAAAGAAGCCGAAACAGTTTCTTCTGCCTTTGTTTGTCTGCCGCGAAGAAGCAACGTTGTTTTAATATTACATGATAATCTCACCATTATTTACTAAGGCAGGTGCTTAAACGTTCGCAGAAGGAAGCACGGTATAATTGTGTTCCACCTTTAAGTTCACTAAATGCTTTGCATTTTTCATCGCGTCTGTATTAAAACCATGAAATATTTGGTGCTCTGTTGCTCACTAAACGCAGTTAGTTTTACATTGCCTTTGAGCGTAAACAACTTTTTACTACTATTTAAATGGCTTTCGCATTATTCTTACGTGTATTAGTTTTTAGTGCCTCTTAGGTAGTAAGCAACATTAAAATGTAAGTGTGTATCTACTTTTATGAAAATTGATCATCACCGAAAAGCTTCATAAAAAGAGTTATGAGATACTGTGCAATCTTAGTAAAACTTTACAATGTAAAGTGTTATTTTTAGCAGAGCTGGGCAAAATCCTTTTAAGAAGTATTTGAAATACAAATACAAAATACAGAATTTTGTATTTGTAAAATTGAAATACTAAATACTATTAAATCTGCAAATGTATTTGAAATACCAAATTCCGAATGTATTTTGAGGGTATTAAATACAAAATACAACAAATTGTATTTTAAATACAAGTTTTTAGTATCTCAAATACAAAATACAGTAAAAAAGCTTCAAATACTGTTAATTTAGTAAAAAAAAATTGATATCAAAATATACCGTTGGGTCAAAATTTTCGAGTATGAGTTTTTGGTGGATAAACAAGTTTCAGGGTCTCTAGAATACGAATTTACTATTTTCACGATGATGTCTGTGTATGTGTGTGTGCGTATGGTCGGATAGACTTACGTGAGGATTATTCGTCCACAATAACTTAAATCCGGAAACTGGAAGTAGTACTTTTGTAACTTGATATAGCTTTACTTAAATAAATTGGTATATTATTTATTTATGACAATTTTTGCAAATAAAAATAAAAGAAAATATAATTATCTATGACTATGAGTACCTACTACTGATAATTTAAAATATAATTTTATAGTATTTAAGGTAGTAAATCCATGGGTAGTGACAACCCAAAATATGACTTAAATTAATATACAGCATTCATTACAAGTCGTAGAATTTGAATAAAAATTAAAATTTATAGGTAACCGTTGAAATAACGAAGATAATTGAATTTAAAGTTGACACCAAAACGCGCTAAAATACATTGCGTATATGGAGGTTACCAGTAGATTTACTAAACGATTAGAAAATTTTATATCATAACAACCCAACACATATTTGGAAAACGAATATGTTATACTTTGATATTTGAGGTATTTATTAGAAAAATAAAAAATATGAGTCACCGCAATAATGGTTGAGAAATCGCATGCAAAAGGTTCCAGTCTCAAGAAAAATTATGTTTTTGACGTACTACCTACTACTGCATTTTAGTGTAAACTTAAATTTCAATTATATTTTTTATTTAATTGGATACCTATGATTTGTAATTTACATCCAAATCTACGATTTTTAATGATTTATTTCTGATTATTTGACTGCTTCGGCCTCACCTCACACCGAAATCACGCACGCTTATGACCGACGGATTTTCTACCTTAACTATGAAATAAAGTACAACTTAATATTCTACTTTTTTGAAATTCCATTATCTTGTTGTCCATGATCATATGAAATTTGTTTCTACACAAAATTTAAATTATTATGACAGTGACAGCAAGTGATAGAATGAATGTATATCGGCAGTGATCAGCAGAGACACCTAGAAACTCTAGATATATACCTATTAACTAATTACAACTTCTGACCGGGGTTAGGCAATGAAAAACGTGGCCAGTCGGTTAACGTAATTATTTTTTAACCGTGGTAGCAGGTAACCAATGTAGTATTACACATCTCGGTCTGTTAGCTAATTTGTGTTCTCGAATGTTTAAAAACTTGTCTCAGTCTTTCAGTTTCTCAAACACCATTTTCGCCTACAAAAAATAACTAACGTAACATACTGTAGGCAATCAATTTACCTATTTACGTATACCATTTTGCCTCCACACTATCAACCCACCCTCACTTTTTCGTCCATCGCAATCAAATTCCAAACTCCCGCCCCCACGCTTGCCACCGCTGCCGCGACCCTGCATTACCATGTCCGGTAACCAGCCTAACTGAGTTTGCACGTTGCGGTGGCGGCTGTGAAACTTTCCTGGCCGGGGGCGGCGGACGAGTCAAGCCACGCGCCAAGCGACGCACTCGGTGAAGGTTCGAGTCCTTCGACGCCCGGTCCACCCCCGACCGAGGTAATGACAGGCGCGCAGAGGGCGGGAAGTAGGGGAAGGGGGCATTTGGAAATAGATTGCGGGGTAGGCAATTGTTATAATAGTTGTTATCAGGGACTCGAACCGAACCGGAACATGAACGAAAACCGGAACAAATTTTCCTCTCGTATTTTTCAGTTTGTAGCTTCCCAGGCAATGAAACTGTACGGTATCAGTTCTGTTTTAAATGAAATTCTTATATCATTTCAACTTTCAACCCTCCATCTGAACACATTTTTATTTGAAGTGGTTTTGATTTATATAAGTTACTTTTACAAGCAGCTTGACCAGTAACAGTAACAAAAATTAACGTAACCATTAAGATTCAATTACCAATAAAAAACGGTAGGTACCCCTCTTGATGTACCTCTTACTCACTATTTCTAATAACAATTCTCTTGTTCTTTTAAAACTCACTCCATATAATTCAAACTGCTATATTCGAATTCGTTTCTTGAAGCTTGAAGTGTTTTGTGTCTGAAATGCATAACTTCAAGTCGATTGCACTTCCGATCCCTTTCCCCCCCACCGCGCAAATCACGTGAAATCTTTTCTGTGCAAAAAACGTCACATTCGAGAATTTCTATGGGGATAAGTAGCCATAAATCGACAAATATGTTTTCAGCCAAAAAAAGTTTAGACATAGTTATTTACGAACCAAATGCGCGAAGATTTTGATCCCACATGAGTGGTCTTTTGAAACACGAGCGAAGCGAGGGTTTCATTTACGCGAATGCTTGGATGGTGTCTTTCCGCAAGAGGTTTGTACAATGTTTTTTGTAATGAATAAAACTATAATCAAATACATTCAAGTTGTAGTTGTAGTCTGAAGGATCATTAAATTTGAGGTTACGATGTTTTTTCTATTCAGTACTACCGACAGATGGCGCGCTGCACACAAGTTTTATTTTAAATATTGGCGGTTTTCGGTGGTCTCACTAATTATAATTCCGGGAAAATTTTATGATTTTTAAGATGATTTTACTCGGAAATGTCTAGAAATGCCAGTGTTCTTTGCATTTTTCCTGATTGACTACACTGGGAAAATGACATTTCCGATTGTCAATTGCGTGTTTAATATATCATTTCCTAGGTGATGTGTACAAAAATTTCCTTTTCAGAACATTTAAGGAGGTACACTCGACATTTAAAATAATGAGAGAGTTTAATGAAACTTTGCAAAATTAATCAAACCATTGTAAAAATGTTACCTGAATTTTTTCATAATTTTTCACCACGTATAGATTATCCAAAAATAAATATTAAAAAACTTCATTTTACATGGCCTCTTATGGGACTACTTTTAAATCAAAGTAAAAAGCATTTAAGGAAATGAGAGAAAATTTCAATTGCTTTTTTAAAACGTACATTAGTATCTCATAGACCGGATAAAAGTAATACAAGCATCATTTACCACGTAATTAACAAGATTTCTTAATCGAAAGACTGACGTTGGAATACTGGAGAATATTGGCGAGAACATAATATAGACGCGACAACGTTAAAAAGCCCGAAATTTGAATTTAACCTGGAAAAAAACATTATCTATCTATAATCACAAGTTATTCACAAGAATGAAAGGTAATATGCACAAATGATAATAAATAATTCATACCCAACGATTTAAATGAAATTTCAAGTGCAGAATTCTCTTCACCTTCCATTTTTACTATCTGTCAGATTGACATCTGAACGTGAAAAATGACAGGTATAGCACAGCGTTGCCGTAGTTTACACTGGTATTTAGCCGAATGAAATCTTATAAAATAAACAATTTTTAAATAACAAAAATTAATAATATTCTTAATTAGTTAATTTAAATCTCATTTTATTAGCAAAAATTCAAATAGACTGCGTTTACATACAATAAAAAATGTTTATTTTTATTTTTTATAAGTTGGAACCCTGATATGAAATACATTGCGAGTATAGGAGATGCCCCTAACCCCCCACCACTCGAGTGTACCACCTTAAGCAAGCACACGAAGTTTTCAGGTTGGACGGTTTTCATTTCGTTGCAGTGTATAATTATTTACTATTAAGTAAGATATCTTTTCACTCATTTAAGGAACAAACAGAAACTCCATTTTCCTCGTTATAATTAACAATCAGTCATCCTCTCCACATACATCATCATCTTGCACACATTGCATTGTGCATAGCCCACTTGACACTACTCTTTCGCGTGTGTTCTCTTCGCAACTCGGTTACCTTTCTTTGTGTAATTAAGTTGGCGCTCGGGTCGTTGGGCGGATCTGCAAGCGACCAGGGTAACAATATACTCCAGCGGAGCAGACTGTTCTTGTGTGTCTACGATTTACATAAGAGCACCGCAAGAGCACAAGCACGGCGCGAGAGCTCTGCGCCGCTAATGTATGTGTGCGCATGTTCTCGTTTGATGCGGAGATGAGGAAATCTTGAGGATGAGGATGGGAGATTGAGAACAGTAAAGGAAAGGAGGTTTTTTATTTTACTTGGAGCTGCTGTGTGAAGTAATAGATGTTCGAATCTGCGTCTTGTAATAATTCAAAGAAGAAAATTATATTAATTCTTTTATTGTCTCCTGACAACGGGCTATTCTTCCATCTAACCCTCTCGCGAAAGCCTTTGTTACAACCACTAGCCGGTGCCTGATATCTTTCTGGTTGCCAAGTTAATTTTATTCCAACTTGGAAAGGTGATAAGAGTAGATACCGAATCAAATCAAGCCATGAAAATTTCAAATTCAAATAAAATTATAAACACATTTATAAACTCCTTAACGTTTATAAAAATTGAAACAAAAATTTTTCAAAAATCTTTTCCATAATCTAAGAGGCATGATTCACAGTGATTAAATGTTTTTGTCTCACCATCAATTAAAAAATATTCGTATTTTTCTATCAGTTTTTACTCATAAAGTAAAACTATCAAAATTCCTTCATAAATCTACTTATATAGTTTGTGTTCGTTTAAGGTTGTTGCCTACCGAAAGTAGCGACATCGGACGGTAGACTTCATGAAGTGTAGCTTATTTCGGAAAGGGTAAGAAAAAATAAACTTTACCGTACCACAGAGGCACATATTTGTATTATAGTATTAGTGAGCAAATAAGTTTTTCGTTTAAAATGCGTGGTAAATTTATCGTTGCTTTCTTAATACTTCATAACCTCAATTCTTCGATAAATTGATTAAATACGAGTATCATTTTTTATTAAACTGACTGTTCCCTTGAAAATTTAATACAATCTTCTTCTATATTCAATTAATATTGTGTTAGTTGTTAGTTAAAATTTGTCGTCTGGTTTAGATACACTAATTTAATAACGCACGATTTGAAGTCACCTTCCTATGTTTGCAATGTAAAAAAGGTCAACTTTACTGCTACAAACGAAACTGACGATTGTCCTAATAATTTATTTTAAATTGTATTATTATCAGAAAAAATCTGACGTGGCCATCACACAACCTTCCGCCATATCTAGACTTTAAACAGAAATGTATACGTACAATCTGGTGCCCATTTAAAATATACAAATAAAAATCTAAAATATTCAAATACAGACATTAGTATCACCTGAATCAAAAGATTCATTCACACGAAAACTCTTCTGTGTTGAAGCAATCCTCCGTTCAGTTACTACATTAAATGTAGTATTTAATAGTAAATGTAGTAAATTTTAATAGTTTAGTTATGACTTATATAGCGCTAGTATGCCAACTTGTAACCCGTCTTATCTGTCAATATTTTTTATGCAGAAACAAAAATCAACCGAACATGGATTACAAGATTTCAATGTTTTATTTGATAAATTTATTTTTTAAATTTTACTGCAGTTCTTTAATGCTACCAGATAAAGACAATTTTTTATAACGTAGATTGCAAATAACTTTTCCTCTTATTCTTATTACAAATAAATACTATATTTATCCAAATTTATAGAAATTTTGGACACTTAATCTTTTCAATCTTCAAAAAATATCACTTCCTCTGAAGATATTTGTACCAAAATCTAATGAGCTCTTCTTATTCGTATACAATTGTAAAATACCAAATATCAAAATTTTTGGGTAATTCGTATTTGAGTTATACGACAGACGGCATCGGCCCGGACCACACACATACACACACACACGCACACACACACACACACACACATACATACAGACATCATCGGGAAACTATCAAAAATGAGTTGTAAGGACCCTAATTCGTGCTCATCCACTAAAAACTCACTACCCGATTTTTTGCATGATTCCAATACCTTCCTTTACAGGTAAGCGGAAGGTAAAAAAATTATGTATTTTTGTCGTCATCAATTTTGGTAGGCAACAACTTTAAGATACACAGTCCATAAGGAAAACTTGGATCTGGGTCCATACATTAACTAAATAGTTTCTTAGTAAACCCTAATTGTGTATACCACTGATAACGAAACTGTTTTTCAATTTTAAAAAAATGTAAAAATAAATAGGTACGTAGTGGTGGACAATAAAAAATAAAATCGAACGCTTATAAAACTGGGACAGACTAATTATCATTATCAAATTAAAAACAATTTTAACATAAAGTGATTTGTTTATAAATTATCATTTTAATTCGTTCATGAAATTTTGCATTTTAAGTTCTTATTAGTTTTTAATTTTCTAGATTACTGCTGAAAATTTTTAAAGAAAACGCAATTGCAGTAATTGGTTTTCTGCTTTTATCCTATTCCACTGCAAATAAAATTAGCACATTATCCAATTGTAAGAAAACTATTTTAAATTGCTCTCTATATAAGTAGATACCTATTTTCTTATTGGCTTATTGCAATACCATTATTGAGGCAACTGTTTCTAATAGAACTTTCAATTCAAAACAATTACTTCGTGTGTGAAAAGGGAACGAACCTTATGTAATCTAAATAGGCTGCAGTATAAAATTAGCGCACAAAACAATTCACAGAGGGAGTCGTCTCCAAATTCCCGCGCCATACATAACCTCACAACCTCTGAGGGCATCAAGCGAGCACTCGCAATTTGTTCAGCCCGGGATAAAATATAATTCCGAGCTAATGTCTGCCGTCTTAGACAAAATAACTTCAAATAACATTCTAATTAAATTTAATGCTAGTTGCGGAGTCCCGTATTCTTCCTCTGTCGTTTATTTATTCGTTGACCTTAATCAGGGAATCCGAACTAATGAGCCCAGGACGTCTTGCAGATTTATAATGCATTCGTTTGTATTGTTATTCCATGGAATCCGCAAATTGCCACTCGTTAATCAACAACTAATTTATGATCCAGAGACCTGAAGTTTGTTAGTAGCACTCCACTTCAACCCAATGGCCTCCTTCGAATGCCTCGGCAATTTTCCTTCCAAGACTATTGACTTTGATATACAATATGATGAATATTAGGGGCGGAAAATGAAAATGGTGTCAATCTGCTGAGATGTACGTAATTACGAACAAAAGATTAATTATTTTGAAACGTCACTCAAGGACTCAAAAGAACAGTTGCAGGGGAGTGGGAATGATGCACCCCGAGAAATGCAAAGTTTGAAGTTGTCATTTGTCAAATTGTAGTAGCGCAGTAATTTACGAAATCATTATTTTATTTGAGGGATCCAGTACTATTTAGTGCTGAGATCGTACTAAGGATCACTAGCATGCTGAGGTCAGGCAGTACCTACCTAACTAATTATTACTGGTGAGCAGAGTGTAGTTGATTTAAATCATTTGAAGAAATACCTATTTATAGATCACTGCAGAAAAATGAAAAATAAGCTAAACTATATAACATAAGTTACAAAAAAATAGATTATAGGCAGAGCTGGACAAGTATCGAAACAAAAATACTTAATTATAAGTACCAGTACTATCTACGGTCAGTAGGTTCATGTTGTCAGGTACAATGTCACAGTACTTGAGTAAAAATAAGTATTTTTCAAGTACCAGTATTTTTAATATAGATAATATTTGCATGGTTTATAATCTATTATTACTAATATTTTCTTCGATTATTACCTCTTTTTATTGAGGAAGATTTAATTCACAGTAAGAATGTCGTTGCAGTTAGAACAATTACTTAACTTCTGAAAAAACTTGAAGTAGGTACTTTTACATGATTTCAGTGTTGTTGCAATAAGTATTTAAAAAGTAGGTACTTCAATGTTATTTACGATTATGAAACAAAAATAAGTCTTAAGTACAGGTTTTTATTTTAGTAGTTACAATTTTAAAGTAATAAGTAACAAACAAGTATTATAATTATTATTTGTTATTAAAAATTGATACTTAAGTACCTAAATACTTAAGTAATGCCCAGCTCTGATTATAGGTAATATTTATAAATAAATTTGAACGCTTTTTCATGTCGTCTATTTCTCACATTTGAGAAGACTAGGTCAAAAGAAGAAAATATTATTTTTTATACCCATCTTTTGAGTATTTTAAAACATTTTATTATGAATAATTTTTTCTAGACCTATTGTGCCTTTTAAACTATAATGGGCGGGCAACATTTTTATTTTTATTTCAACAGGATGATACCCCAATGGTTGATTTTACATTAGTGGAATCAAACCACTCGAATCCAGGAGTGTTTTACCGGTTGATGGAATCAAACTAGGAATCTCTAACCACTGATCATGATTATGATATTTCAATGATATAATGAAGTTAATCTTGCACATTTCTAATGACAAAAAGTTTATATTAATGTCAAATGATTATGCTTTCTCATGTCACCATTTATTGAAAAAAAATTATATTCAACTTGTGCCTACGAAAAAGCTTTCAGTTACAGTATAATGTTTGTGTCTTAAATTTTGCTGCCGATCTCCTGTGTTCCCTAAAACATCACCTGAACCGGTTCTGCGTCAATACCAGGATAAGTCTCCACATCCGTATGTCCCCGGTATCAACACAACACACATTTCCTTTTATCCTGGCCGGTGGATATCCTTGTCAGACAAGAGAGTCCTGTGCCTGAGGGTCTTCCAGCCCACACACTCTAACCTCCGAACTCTGAACAGAATTTAAATTTACGGTGACCGAGGCGACGCGGACGTAACGCCGCCGTGCAATTGTTTGCTTTTTTACGTCTTTGTTTTGAGGACATAAATATTTTGTAATTGCCCGGATCGCGTACGTAGCGAGATTCACTGTGTTTTGTTTCATGACGCATGGGTGTTGTTTTTAGTGGATGAAAGATGGTAACTACGGCGGGCGCTGTGACGCTAACCGGAAGGTATCTGGCCTTTTAATTGGACTGTCTGTGGAACCTTGTTGCCGATTGCATCGTTTACAAAAACTAAAGTTAGGTTTCGATCTCTTAGCATAAACACTGTTTCAGTTTTAACAAATAAACATAACCTTAAGATGTTTGACATACGTAAATGCGGCTGATCGTTTCCACCTTCGACTATAACTATAACAATGTTTAAAACAATAGATGGAACGATCAGCCGCATTTTCGTAGGGCAAGCATCTTGAGGTTATGTCTTAAAACGAAACAGTGTTTATGTTAAGAGGTCGAAACGTAGCTAAATATACCTATCATGAAAATATTAATTTATGAAATCGTACAATAATGAGTTACTTTATCTCCCCTAAATCGTAGTGAAAAATACAACTTTAGCTCCGCAATTTTCGGTCAATCAGAACACTGCTTGTGCACTTGATGTTTGACGAGAATTGGCCAGAACTTTGACTATTGCTTTTGCAAGCTGTGATCACCATTTTTTTTGTGTTCTATTTTTCTTTAATGTTACTAATTTAAAATAATTTGGCGACATCCGAAAAAATATAATATATATCTCGGCTGTAAAAATATTTTTTATTACTCATATTCAATGTTGTAATAGATACCAATATTTTTTTCAGATAAAGATAAAGATAACTTGTTGGAATAAAGTAATCGACTGTAAAATATGAATAGGTAAAACATCTAATTGGTAATTCAGCCAAAAAATAAAGAAGAAATTACTGCATTTTCGATTTATTTAACATGACGTTTCGACAGTCATTCTCAGATGCACAAATCTTGTAAAATAATTTCACAAATTTAAAAAAAACTTCTTAACATAGAGAACAAACCACCCACGTGTGTTAGCCTCATGAACAGAAACTGTTTCCGTTTTTATATATTTTAATATGAAATCAGCGCAAATTTAAATTATAACTAAACATGTTAATAAAATTAAACAACGCACAATGAATAAAACAATTTGGCGAGTTTCTAAAGCAAAACTTTCCCGTTAGTTATGACTGCACGTGTTACATTAGTGCACATACATAACCTCAATGCATCACACAAACTACGCACCGAGTGGAGCGCTCGCGGCTTCCAATCCCATTTTAATTTGCGGCCACAAGTCATTTAATTTAATTTCCGCGAACTAAACACGCGGATCAAGCAGCTTCATTTGAAATGCGAGCGGCGCGACCTTGTTTATGAAATATGCCACCGTGGCGCGACACTCGCTTATGCAAAAACTGCAAATGGCCGCGCGCTTCGCACTCCGCATTCGATTATCGAACATCGCCGCGTTTTTGCCTCGCCGCATTGTGGAATCATTAGCATGCAATCGAGGTGTTGCGACGTTTTTCGCCTCGGCACAAGCTGCTATTTTGAAATTTTACTGCGCGATTTTGTTTGTTTATGAAAAGTGATGGATTCGATTTAATGGAGATGAAATTGGCGCATAAAATTGGCGGTGGCGAGAGGAAACTAATAAATAGTTTTTATGTAGCTAGAATTTGCAGGTGCATTTTTGATCCTTCATATAAATTTTTAATACAGATGTAGCTTTTTAATGAAATTATAAGATTACAACAAATTAAATTTTTATTTTTAACTTACTTAATGATAATCAAAAAGATATTTCGTAACTAGCGATAGCAAAATGGATGAGTGCGTTAAGGGAATTGTCATATTTCTGCGAGATGACAAAAAAAAATTGCCAAAGTTAAAATATAAATTCCTTCATCTGGTTAAATGTTTGACTTTCGATGAGCAAAATTTGTAAAAAATTTAATACAAAAAAAACTTATTATTTGAAAAAAAATCAGTCAACATAATATAGGTAAGAATAAATTACGTTTCTAAATAAAATATTAATTTTTTTTATAACAAATTAAGGAGGTTCCCTAGACATTTTAAAAAATGTTCTAATGCAACCAAACTTTGAATTTATGTTGTCTGTGTCATAAAAATGATACCTGAATTTTTTGCAAATTTTTGACCACGTAGTTTGAAAGAAATTAATTGTTAAATTTTAATATTTTACATGGGCTCTTATGGCTTTCCATTAATTAATTAAATAAAAAGATGTTAGAAATGTTCTATTTACTTAATTTTTGGTATATAAACGTATGCAAGCATGGACATCAATTTCCCAAAATTTGAAGAAGGTTGACCACATAGTTGTAACAATATTGTTAATGTTGTAAAAAAATCTTCAAGAATTTTTTGATTAGTGAATTAGAAATTGTTTTAAAAATATATCACCGCAACTGAACGAATTGCAACATCAGCTAACACCCGTTGACCGAATTTTGTTTTACATTAATAAAAATATATTTATTAATTAAAGGCTGATATCTGAGTACGCCACTGCATGTGTAGGGAACCTCCTTAAAACATTAAATTAAAACGACAAACAATGTATATTGTCGCCATGGAAACGCTAAAACACCGTTATTATCCTATTATCTTTAAAAGTTAATATTATCTTTCTCAATTTCGTCTTCACTAACGTTTCCCTTCCGACTACAACCTGATTCATTTATTTTAAGTCTTATTTTGACAAACGCCAATATTTGACTGATAAATTGACAGAAATATTATGCTAATAAAGAATTATTCTTATTTATTGTTAGTTCTGGTTTCGGTTTAATAATTTATTAAATAACAATCAATTAATTAAATTATTAGTCCCAGTTTTGAACTGAAAAATAAACAAATTTCAACAATCATACAAAATTAGACTAAACTGAAGAAGAAAAAAATTGTTAATGGGGTTTTGGGGTTCATAAAAATATTTTTGAACGGTCCAGGGTTTTGTTCCGGGTTCACAAAAACAGCAGCGGTTCGTTCCGGTTTTCGTTCCTGTTCCAGTTTGTTTCGAGTCCCTACAGCAAATCAAATCTACTGTTACTGTTATGGGTTGAAATGAACAGAAAAGCTACTGTTCAGGCCGATTTCCCCCAGTTTGTCTTGTATTCAACCTGTAGCTGTATTCACAGTAGTCCAACACCCCCTAATAATCCCCTGTCCCTCGAGTGGCCACAACACCCTCGCATTGCGCCTGCCTTCGTGTTTAATTTAATTTTTGCATCTTTTCTGTGAAGCGTCTCCTGCTCCGCTTCCAGCGTGTAGGCGGTATGATTACAAAGTGCCTCGTGCACCGAATAACGATGAGACTGCGTCAACGCGTGCGATGTTCACGTTAGTTTATGCACGTGCACGACACGCTACATGGTGCGAAGTGTAAATGCCGCTTATGAGCACATGGATGCGTCCTAAGACTTTAATGTGTGAGTAGGATCTAGTAGGCTAGTTTCTAAGGGATTTCACACAAGGGGTGCGTTGTTTCCCTTTGTCAATAGGTTAGGATCATGGGAAGTTTTGCTTGGAATTGTTAAGCTGAAGTAAAGCTGCACAGATTATGTTTAATATTGAAGATGTTGCAAAAGGGTGCTAATGCATATTTATTGTTAGCCACTGATTTCACTTTAACACACAATGTGTTATAATTTATAATAATAATTTAAATATGATTTAGATATATGTTTCATAATAACTAATAATAATATTTATATTATAATATTTATACTTTATTACCTCTCGCCTTATATTCTATAAGAGAGGTATTGTAATGGGTTCAAATTTTCGAGTATGAGTTTTTGGTGGATAAGCACGTTTCAGGGTCTCAAGAATACGAATTTACTATTTTCACGATGTATGTGTGTGTGTGTGTGTGCGTATGTATGTATGAATGTATGGACGTATCAAACCTTTAATAACCAAATTTCATATTTAAGGTTTTAATAAGGATCTTAATACCGGATAAGATTTTGGTACAAATCCGCAAACCGGAAGTAGTACTTTTTGAAGCTTGATATAGTTTTCTTTAAATATGTTGATACATCATTTATTTATGACAATTTTTGCAATTAAAAATAAAAGATAATATAATCATCTATGGGTACAGATAATTTTAAATACAATTTGCTCAATCTGGTAGTATTTAACAATAAAAGAATGTGCAACTAGTATTCTACTTTTTTGAAATTCCAGTACCTATCTTGTTGTCCATGATGATATGCAATTTGTTCCTACACAAAATTTGAATTATTATAACCGTGACAGTACAGTTGACATATTTTGCTTGCATCTTGGCTTACATTATCGTTTACATATTACATGAACTTGAACATGAAACTATTAAAATATAAGTAAAACTATTCATTAGATTAGTAGAATAAGCAGAATTAGGCGAGAGGTCGTGTGCTGGCCACAGCAGATTTTTTTGGATTGTTACAGATTTTAAAATGTTTCTAAATTCTATATATTTGGTAGTAAATCAGTAAAAATGTTAGAATATAATGTCGCAAACCGTAGTGCAATATCTCGTTTTGATTATGAGATCAGGCTGAAATTTGCAACTGGAATAAAACTAAACAAGATACCGAAACCTATCTCAGAGGGCGTAAGATGTTAGATCCAAGTAGTTTCCCCGAATAAGAACTTAATTAGTATGCACTATAATATTCTATTACTAACCAAACTCCCCAATTCGATCCCACTCCACCACAATCATATCCCTCACTATTAATTCACACTCCATCCGAGTGTGCTGCGCTACACCGGGAACACTCGCAGGTGCAGTTACCTGCCCCTGGCTGTGCAGCGTGCAGTCTCCTGCACTTTCCTGCCCAGGGACCAGGGATAGAGAAGAAAGGAAGGTACTGTCGCAGAGTGGACCGTTAGTGGCGTTCTACTTGCAGCTTCGGCCGGTAGAGCCGCAATCACCTAAGTGTACCTAATGAAGACCTGTAAGCTGGACGGGAGCTCAGGCGAGTGAACGAGGTGTACTTTGATGGGGACGGAGTGGATCTTTGATTATTTAAAGGGGTGTTTGTAGGGGTAGAGAGGAGTGAACTATAATGGTTGACACTGCAACAGAAAATTATATTTACTGAACGGTCATTTTACAAAAGGTAGTAAATTATGACAGTAAGGACAAAAAAATTATTATTTTTATTGATTTCATTGCCTCTTGATCTTGACAATGGGAAAGATTCAGCCAAGGCTGTTCTTCCATCTAACCCTCTCGCGTAAGCCCTTGTTACAACCACCAGCCGGTTTCCGATAGCTTTGTGGTTGTCAAGTTAATTATATTCAACTTTAAATGGTGACGAGAGTATAGGTACCGATAAATTTGTTATAACTTATCTAGATAATTTTATCTTGATAAATCATCTAGATAATATAGTTTTATCTATTTATTATCTTGATATATTTTTTATTTACCTATTATCTTATCTAGATAAACATACAAAAATTATCTTTATCCATTTTAAATATCATTTAGATGACAATTTTATTTAAATTATAACCAATTTTTTTTTTATTTGTAATTTTAATCGAATTCTAATTCACACAACACACAAGCTCGCAACGCTGTCGGCTGGTACCGCTTACTACTTTTAACATGTAATGTATATTTTTTATATTATCTATAAATTATATAATAAATATGAAGAGTATTTTTTGACAGATGGTTTAACAAATCATATTGCCTAATGATGACGTAATGCAACCAATAGAATTGAAAATGTAAAATGGTGTATCTGACTACTATTATGTAGATTAGATTTTATTTAGTTAAGTTATAAATAAATTTGCCAAATGAAACGTCAAAAATGTTTAGAAAAATGAGTCGTTTTGGTAGTGTTTTTAATAAGAAAAGTTTTCTTCCTAAATACCATTCGAGATAATAGTTTTTTGAGAGAATTCTTGTCTATTCCTCGGCAACTTATTACAATTTCACTCTACAAAACATCACGGAAAATTTGTCAGATGATGTTTTGTGTCCTAAAATTGTTAGAAATGAAATAAGTTGCCGTGGAAACAACAAAACAATTTTCAAAAAATTATCATTTCTTATGATATTAACCCTATTTATCTTTAGCCTATTATCTAGATAATTTATTTAATGGTTATCTATTATCTTATCTAGATACATAAAAAGTTAGTTATCTTTATCTTTATCTAGATGAATTTTGTTGTTAGATATTACATTACAAAACTGCCAATTTATATGAGTTATTTCTATTGCACACATGACAATTTGTCCTTTAAAAATAAATATAAAATTGCCAATAACATGCAATAACACTTACTTTCATTTTATTGCCTACCATTTATTTGTTGACTCAAAATTTAGATGACATCTTTTTCTCAATCAATTTTAAAAGTACGATATTTTTGGAGGTAATTTGAACTTAATTCTATTTTTTGTAATACTGATTTTCCGTGTTAGTTTTCTGTTTCATATTTGAATGTATATCCGTTGGAAATCCTGTATGAATATCACTCTATAAAAATTTGAGAATATCAATCTGCTCTCAGATAAAGTTTGAAAACACTCTTCGGCTTCTAGCACCGTTCTCAATTCAATATCGATGCAGCTTGAACAGTTTTCGTTCTATTCTTCTTTCCGTTCGGCGTTCAGATAACTATATTGATAGTAAAGTTGTAATTGCTGGGTAAAAACGATTTGAAAAGAAAAGTGTATGGTTTCAGGAAGCTCTCGCCTTGATTGGTTGTAAAGTACTACTGTTTTACCAATTGCTTCATCGGCTTGCTCGGTATGGTACAGAATTCCATTCGCTGAAAAGCCAATTATCAGGTTTTTGTACGAACTAATTAGCGGATTATTGATTCTAGGGGATTGTTCGTATTTTAATATCTGGAAACTGTTTCTAATAGAATAATTATTTCTTTTGATATATATTTTTAAATGTTCAGTGCCAGTGTTGTTATAGTTCTTTTGCAGTTTTTGGTTGCATTGTACGTAGAATAATAATATTTGTTGCTAAAAATAAGTAGATAGGTACGTACCTAATTAAAAATGTGAGTTAGATAGCGGCATTACGTGGATAATAAGATTTTCGAATTTCTTTGAATTAATTTACTAGGTGACATTATTTCTATACTCCTCAAAAAACACGGAATAATTATATCAAAATATTTTTGACAAATAATCGGCCGGTGAGGTGGAGAGCCACTTTTTCCAATACAGTTTTTCGAATCTGTGTTTCCAGTTCGTTTTTTCCAATGATAATTTTTTCATATAATTCATTTTTCCCATGATAAGCTTTTCCAATAATATATTTTTCCAGTGAGACATTTGTTCCAATAAAATTATTATTTAATTTAGGTTAGGTTAGGTTAAATTGCAATAAATGGATATTGTAAAAAAGAATTCGCAGAAAATATTCCATTGGAAAAAGAATTCGTGGACAAAGAGGATTTTGAAAAAAGTATTGGAAAAGAATCACTGGAAATAATGGTTTGAGAAATGTGTACAATCGGCCGGTGGCATTAACTAGTCGTGTGGACAAACACTGCGGTATTTGGACGCTCGCCTCGAGGAGACTGGCTCAACACGAGACAGTAGCAGACGTGGCCGGCCTCGGAGTAGCCGTTTGGTCGAGAATACCACTTCTGTGGTCACTGTTACTGTGATTGGTGCATAGATAAATAAAGCACTAATGAGCGTTACAGAACCATGATCAAGGATTTGTTATTGATAATTCTGATTATTTATTTAATACCATCTATGAATATAATCGTAAACTGTACACCAAATTAATGCTTGTGTCTCCAAAAACAAACAAACGCAGAAGGCAGAAAAACAAAGCGAAAGCAACCAAACATTTCCCTTCAAACAAGGTAGTCAACTTTCCCCCGTCAGATACGACCCGTGTCACAGCTATCTTCGCATCAGCCCGCACGTATTATATTATTATTACTGGTATCACTCTACGTAATTAGGGTGTGTTTACGACACACCCCTTATATCCACCGCAACTGTGCCCAGTGCGTATAAAAATGTAATTAAACTAGTGCAGCCTTTGCATAATTAACGAAGATAAAAACTGCCGCGCCTTTGGCCACTCACCTCATTCTTTATCTTTATTAATATTACTTTCCTGGCTCCGTCCTTTGTACGGAGGGTTTGTTTGCCTTGTTATTATTTTTTTTGTTTTTGGGAATGGAGGAAAGAACTTTGTATTGTTTGCAATTATTTGAAAATTAATGACGAAGGACTGAAGGAGTGTGTTGTGTTTTGTGCGCTTTTGACGCAGTTCATTATTGAAAAGAGAATTAGATTATTTTTTGAAGTTTGCGGAAATGGAATTTTGAGGATTATGCTGTTTTTTGCTTGGATTAAATTACGAAATGTTCCAATTATAATTATGTACTAAAACCAAACACAATACGACCTGTACAAGTTTATGGCTGGCATTTTCAAGAGTTTAACTTTAATAAAAGAGATAATTAGGTATTAATGAGCGTATAGCATGAGTCGAAGATGCAGAATACCTACTTTACTTTATTTACGATTATGGTTTATTTTTAAACTAAAAGATAAATTTAATTTAATTTAAAAATTAAAATTAGAATTAAAATCTTAAATATAAAATTTGGTTGTCAAATTTTTGTAACTTTTTGAGTTATAGAATCCGAAAAAAATGTTAGATACAACCTAACATACATACACACACAGACATCATCTCTAGTAAATACATTATTGGTATTCTAGGGACCAGGGTTGTTATGTTTAAAACAAACTGTTTTAAACATGTTTTAAACACGGCCTAATGTTTTAATGCATGTTTTAAACTGTGTTTTAAATCAGGTGTTTAAAAATGATATCGAAATCCATTCACGACGCATAACACAAACAAAACAAATTCAACTACCGACCATCGGTAACTCCTAGCTACGCAGCTAGAGCGATGTAAATCCCCGTCCTCGCACAAAAAGTAGCATTGGCGACATATTTCGATGGAAATAATATTTATTTAAAACAGATATCCTGTTTAAAACATGTTTTAAACATGCTTTTTGTTGTTTAAAACATGTTTTTTTGTGCAGAGTTAAAACATGTTTTAAACCAAAAAAACAGTTTTAAACAGTAAAAAACAAATGTTTTGTTTAAAATTGAAAAAACATGTTTTTTTTCAACCCTGCTAGGGACACTAAAACTTGCTTATCTCTTAAAATCTCACATTTTGACCCATCACAATACCTCCCTTATAAATTATGAGGCGAGAGGTAAAAAAGTCACAAGAATATAGAACAATAATAACTGAAAACAATTTTAATAAAGTCGTATAGATAAAAAAAAATTGCTGCAGCAGCAATATAAACTAATTCATAATAATTAAAACAAGTAATAGAACCAACTTCCCGCGTAATTAAATGCAGTAATAAATTAGCACTAATAATAGACAATGAAACACGAGAACATCTTGTAAATGAGCCATCAACCATCAAAATAATTGCACCTCATAACACGTAACAAAGCAACAGAGTTGAAAGTCTCTTAAAACATTACAACCTCTAAATTAAGCCACTACTACTAAAATTATAATTATATTTGTAGATAAGATGATAATAGTGTAGCATCCTCATTAGCGGGTATCGGATGAGCTCAAAACAAAGCTAATACCGTCGTGATTAACTTTATTAATTCGAATAGCTTGAGACGCGGCGGAGAACATATTCCAGGCGAATGCCGACAGCGAAATAATCATTAGCGCTTGAGAAAATACTGGCGTTGTATCGTTTGCGAAATGGGAATATTACACTTTACACCGACGGAACATTGCAATGCAAATACACTCAATGGTTATTGAGTGTCGCGGACGTAAAAAATTACGACGGAATTTACGCATTTAACCCTGGATTTAAACAGTTATTGTTGAGATTATTTTGTGAGTACCTACTACAGCAAAAAAATTGAAGAAATTTGTTATTCACATTATTATTTATGAAGAATGTAATTATTCGGGAATGCACTCAGATGTTTATTAACTGAAGATGGTTGGATGGATGGATGTTTATCTCCACTGTTGGTTTGTTTTTGAACGTTATTTCCATGAGATTTATTAATCTATGGCCAATCTACAAAGTTATCTGTTGATTTAAGAAATGGTTGTATAACATTATTATGTACAATTATTTACATTTTTTTTAAGTTCTGGCTTTCCGATCTCGAATGAAATCTATAGCCATCGTCTATTTTAATTATTGATTTTAATTTTATTTATTTATATTTATGTCCTTAGGGTATGATTTACGAGTAAATTATTTACCTACATCTTTAGGGGGAAACCAGTGACCAAAAGCGTTCGAATTACATTATTCAAAAATCCTAACAAGAAGTAAAATTTATTTTTACACTTCGGCATTAAATTTCATTTTATTTTATCGTTTAAATGCACCTTACTTAATTAGTTAATTAATTAGATAAAACTTATAAGATTTTACAAAATTCCTTTTTATCGTCGCAAACTTCAAGTAACAAAGTTCATGATTTTTTTTAAATAGTACAGTAAATATGGGTCTATTGAACTACTGTCTTATTTTTTCAAATTTAATTCAATTATACTGTAAAATATTGTATTTAATCACGAAGAAATTTTTTGTTCAAATTGATTGCTCGTAGCAAAATTTTTAAAAATATACAACAGTAGCTCAATATCTTTCATTTAAAATAAAAAAGGAATTTTGTAAAATATATTAAGAATGTGATTTTGCAATTCATATTAAATATTTTTATTTAGTTTTTTGATAATTGCTGTTTAAAACCAGGACACTCTTAATTTTTCACCCTTTATGTAATTCGACGCGAAGAATTCAATAGTGACAAAATCAAATCCTAAACATTAATAAATTTTTTGAGACGTCAAGCATTGGAATTTTTTTGAATCAATAGTTATTTACACTATATGTGTTTTGTTTTACAATGCGACGTTCTATAATATTAAACCGAGCGATGTAAAAATACCTACCACACTTTGTGTTTTATTTTTTGACTGACATACCTTTTTAATTAAAATATCGTATAGGTATCCTATGAGGTTAAATGATATACATTTGACATTTGTATTAAATTTTCCTTCTGTCTTCTGTCAAGTAGCCTTTCAGACTCTATTGAACAATAAATTATGTAAAGTAGCGTTTTTGTAGGTTCTTTTTTTAAGTTACCTTTTTATTTAATGGCATATTAAAGAAATAAAATTCGGTGCGTATTAACGAACCATATGCGGAAACAGTTATGACTTGTGTAAAATTGTAACTACCATAGACGTCAACGATGTATGATTGCCATGTTTACATTTTAGATTTTTAATATTCTATAAAGTCAATAAGTCATTTCAAAAGCAAGAAACACTATGCCATAATCCACAATTCGACATTAGGTTTAGTTTTTGTAATAAACGCTCACAAAAGTTGCAAACTGGAAACTCAAAAACTTGACATTTCCTCCCTTTCCCTTAATTGTAATTGTAACCATCTAACACAATAATTTAATTTCACCGCAATCAATTCTTTTCATCCACTCCTCCTTGGGCTTGTGCAATTCTCCATCCACCAATTAGTCCCGAATATTCCCCACAATTTCCTTTCTTCCCCAGGGAAGAAACCCTGCGACATCGTCATTACCAAGGGCACGTCTCCACATTATCATCATGTATGGTACAAGTGTAAACGCGCACCATTCTCACTATGACAAGTGAACAACGACTGACCGCGGGTCGCGGTATCTCTGGATTGTTCCCGTTGTTGTGACGTGACGTCAACTGCTCTACTGGTCCCTTGTGTGGAAAATTACTGATACGATCCTGGAGAATAAGAGCAAGGCTATTGTTTGGCGAGAGGGTAAAGGGTTCAGATAAGTGAATTGAGTAATTTTTGACAGAGTTGAACGAAATATTGAGGAAGGCAACAATAGAAACAGGATAAGTAGAACGAAGTCGATGAAGCAATCTTTTAATGTAGAAGATACGAAGAAATAGCTACGGCTGTTAATGAATTAAAAATATTAATTATTGTCGCACTCTAATTGAGCAAATCGAGTTATAGATATTAATTTGGTTACATTTTTACTTCCTTGTACGAAGTAAGGAAGTATTGTAATCGCGAAAAATTTCGGTTCTCAGATTTTGACGGAAATATCCGTTTTGACCTTTTCTGAATCCATTATGACTAGTTTCGACGTGACGTCTGTACGTACGTACGGACGGACGGACGGACGTATGTGTGTCGCATAACTCAAATACGGTTAGACGTAGAAAGTTGAAATTTTGTATTTAGGACTGTTATAGCATCTAGTTGTGCACCTCCTATTTTTGGTTTCAGTCTACAAACCGGAAGTAGTACTTTTTAAAAATATTTCGATAAATTTTTAATTTTAGACAATTTTTTTTATTTTAAATGAAAGATTATGTGATTATTACCTACAATCGGTATTTTATAAATATTTTTGTATCTGCTATCATTTAAAAATAATTAAAGTATATTTATTTATAATTTATAGTATTTCGGTATCTTGTAGTCCATGATCGATTAACATTTGTTACTACGTAAAATTTAAATGATTATGACATGACAGTGACAATAGAAAAATATGCTTTATATCTTCTTCTGCAGTTTAAATAAAATGACTAAAATATATTTGTGAGTATACTAGTATAATAAGTTAAAAGAATTTTTAATATTATTTTACATTTTAGTTATTAAGAAAAGTATGAACACACAAGGCGTACAAGGAAGTCATGTGGTGTCCACGTCAGATTTTTTATACATACCTAAATATAGTTGGCACAAACCCCCTAAAACAAAAACTCATACATTTTAAGCGGCCTGTCTACGTTTTTTCTAGAATAGGTGCTCTCGATTATGCTTTTTACTTTTTTTAACTCTTTTACCCACTACTACGACTGCCTGAAACCAGCTCGAAACTTGTACTTTACCGCATCCATTTTAAGCGGCCTGTCTACGTTTTTTCTAGAATAGGTGCTCTCGATTATGCTTTTTACTTTTTTTTAACTCTTTTACCCACTACTACGACTGCCTGAAACCAGCTCGAAACTTGTACTTTACCGCATCCATTTTAAGCGGCCTGTCTACTGTCTACGTTTTTTCTAGAATAGGTACACTTGCTTTTACTTTTTACTTTTTTTACTCTATTCCCCACTACTACGACGGCCTGAAACCAGCCCAAAACTTGTACTTTACCACATACTAGCAATGCAATGTCATTTTGAAGTTAAAAAATAATGTAAAACTGTTTTCGTTCCGAGTAAACTGTTAGTTTATAATTGACTTCAAGATAATATTTTTATAAACATTTACGAGTAACAGAGAAAGATGTGCTTTTTTATAATTTTAAAAATAAATTTCTATCAGGAGATATAACCGTGTAAATTTTGCATAAATTGGAAATTCTTATGAATTTTTCGGAATTTTTATAAACACGTACAATTTTTAAATTAAAATTTTAAAAATGCACAACTGATAATTGATCCTTTAAGTATAATAATCCTTGTTGAAATACAATTTCATCATTTTTGTACTGGTCATAAAACACTCGATACGTTAGTACGTGTTATGCTGGATTTTAGGAGGTACACTGGCCTCTTAATTAAACTACGCCAAACATTTCTATCCTGACACATCTTTCGCTTCATCCACCCTCATCCTTATTCATTTTTATAAATACACATAGACCATTTTCAAGTTATATATGGGCATGGGCATTATTAATTTTGTTAATATAATAAAGCATTATAAAATAAATAATATTATTTGTAAATATTTAGTATGGTGTAATTACAGTAGCAATTACTGCAATTCCTCATCTTATTATTCAAACAATTCCCAAACAAGATTCATCCAGCTTCAGACTGCTTTAACCAGATCCATCTACTCCGGAATCAGAGCAAACTTTTAAGACTAAACTAAACCATGGCAACATAAACCGTCAGTTGTTCCTCCACATTTCCTCGCGGCGGCTTCGCAACTATTGCATATCAACCATTTGATTTATCAGTGTTCACTTGTTCAGGAACTGCGGTTTCGTCCGCTGCATGACGGCTGTTGCACTATCTCCAACTTGTAATGCGGAGCGCAAAGTTTGCCAAGTATCGGGATACTGTGCTTAGTTCTTCTCGTTTTCTTCCTGCAGTTTGCAAGACGCTGGATGTTGCGGACTTGCTAGGAATTTAATTGCATGTTGTTATTGTTCTCGCGAATTAATTTTTGGTTTTGGTCGTTTTTGATAGAGAGTAATGGCAGTTTACTGGAAGGTGTTATTGGATTTTGTCGAAATGTAGGGCAATTTTCTCGCCGTGCACAGTAATATTTTTTATTAAAAGTTGTGGCTACTTTGATGATATTCCCACTTTACAAAATAAAATCTCCAGAACATTTCAAGAAAGTGAACATCATGCTATATTTGCCTTACAACATCCGATTAATATCCTAGCGATTGCTAATGTCCGCCCTTAGTAACATTATCTATGTGACATCCCAATGTTAGTAATTTGGTAATAATATCCCAATTATATGTCCCATGTAATTCTCTGAATTGTTTTATTGAGTATGTAATCTTTGATCGTACTCAGGATGTGGCTAAGAGACTTACGATATACTCGTATCATTTAAAGTACAAGAATATAGTATATTTTCTACTCCCTACTGGATATTGACAACATATCTTCATACTATCATGTGTGGATAGGGATGTCATATCCACACCTGGTGTGGATATGAAATTCAAAGTAAAATACGTCAAAAAATTGGTAATGCGCGCAAATTATGTTTTTATTATGACAAATAATTACTAAAAACATTAAATCAACTGTTATTTAATAATTAATTATGTTTAAAAGCATTATTTTATTGCTAAAAAAGCAAATAAAATTTAGAGATTTTAGGTTGGCAACAATTATTCAAATGTCATATGTCATAAAATAATTGATGTAACCCTACTTTTAAATAATTTTTGGCATCATATTGAGTGAATTTTATTGCAAAAACCGTATTTCGTAGAAAAAATAGGCTGTACAACTCGAGTGGATTGCCTATATCACACGCGAACGTTTGCAGACACTCCCCCTATGGGGTCGTGACTGCAAACTCGTTCTCGTGCGATATAGGCATCACATCCACTCTTGTTGTACAATATACTATCCGCACCTGGTGTGGATATGACATCCCTATCCACACATGATAGTATGAAGGTATGTTGCCAATATCCAGTAGGGAGTAGAAAAAGATATTTTCGATTCATGTCAAGTGGGTTAGTAACAATTTAATGAGTAATACTTTAGTATAATTTTATATGAGATATATCAAAGGTACTTACCTGTACTAAAAATTCAGAGGCTTAAATTGTACAAAATTATTTTAGTAAATAGTATGGTTCTAGGCTAACTTAACCCCAAGAAATCTAATTCCGTTAATAATTATTTTATATCTCACTTATTTTTCGAGTTTCGAGTTTTTTCAAGTTTTGCAGATCACGTTTTCGGGAGTACTTACACATTTTAATAATAAAACAAAATATTTAACTTTGGCTTGTGGCATTTGATTCCTTAAGATGTAAGTTACGTAAATACGGATTTTTAAATTTTTTAATCCATTAAATTGATATAAATTACTTATATTATACAGGTGTTCTTATAAAACATGTAGTTTGTATTATTATTTATTTTAGATTTACCTTTGTCGTTTATTACTTATAAGTCATTAGTTACGAACTTAATACGTTAGAAACAACCATAATATCATCAGAACCTTCCATAAAATGCAAATTGTCAAGTATTGTAGAGGCACGGAATCAGATGAGGTAAGAATTCAAAATAAATGGCCTATGACACTATGAGTTACCTTTCTGTGTAAGACTATGATCTATGTCGTCATTAACAAAAATTTTACATGTAAACATATTCGTTGATGACGACATAGATCATAGTCGAATTAAACCCTTTCGGATGTTTAAAGGGACTCGGTTTCACCTCGTCGCTTAGCAACGTCCACGATATTTTATAATTGCCTCCTGACTATGGGCGAGATTAAACCAACAACCAATAATGTTCTCAGCTCTTGTTAGTTAATAATTAGTTATAATAAAAAATTCTGTATTTTTCTATTCATTTTAAAAACATATTTCTTGCAAAAAGTTTTTAATAATGTTTTTTTTTCAGGTAAGACCTGTCACTATATCTACTAGATACCATTCAAGAATTCGAAGGTAATTATATTTTGTCACTGCTACAAAAATTATTAAAAACAGATTCTCATTCATAAATTCATACGACTTCAAAGCAAACAATATCAAATCTCCCCCTGAAATAACTCATCCGTTGGCCACTCGCATTTATTCCTCTTTGATCCAATCGCTTATCTATTTTCTCCACTTTAAATCATCGCGTTGACATTTTTATTTGCTGATTCAATTGGGGAAATGAAAAGCTTAGAGGGGAAGCCAACAATCTGGCGGTTCAAGGATCTTAGTGTGCGTGCAGAAGACGCAAAGAGCGCGAAATATGCGACAGGGAGGGGGGGGGGGTGATGTTGATGCACAACAATCTTTGAAGTATGCGTCGGTGTAGCAGGAGCTGATGTCGGGAAATGTTGATCGAAATACCTAACGATATTAGCTTGTTTCGTTCCGCGTAATGGAAAAGCAATTTGTTAATTTAGTGAGATAGGGGGTTTTAGTTGGTTTAGTGATATTTAACGTTTAATTCAGTTTGGTAACCTAATTATTTATTGTAAAAAACTATGAGGAGATTTATCCTCGGATTTATCAAACGAATAATTTGAGTTACAGTTCATATTTTAAATTACTCATTTAGACCAACGTTTTGATTTTTCAGGAAACACATTAAAATCCCAACAAAACTTCAACATAAATATTTATAAACTGAAAAAAATTATGTCGAAATTGAATTGAAAATATGTTTTGGAAAAGCAAGGATTTTGTGAGGTTAGTGAAAATGAATCGAAAAATTTGGTTAACATGATAATAATAAGTATACTTTGGAAGAACGTGAGTTATATTATGAAGAGGGTTTTATTGTTAAGATTCTGATTTTGTTTGGATATCTAATGACTTTATTTGGTTCGACGCGAGTTTAGTTTGTTTTTTATTTATTTATTAAATAAGTTACCTACTTAAAAATCATTCTTCTCGTTTTATAGGCGATTAAACATTTTCAGTTTGAATTTGGTCACTCCTGCAATATCTTGAGGATATATAAATAGATAAACCACTTTAGTAAGACGTCAATTGCTTATCCTTCCCGTACTGAACCTAGAGTAAAAAAAATACAAAACTGATGAGTGTCATGAAGCAAGGTAAACGATAAAGGATAGCAAAATTAAATAAATAAATTTAACGTTTTAAAAACATTAGAGGTTAAGTTTTTTAGCTCGAGGCAGTAACTGTGCGGGTTTCAGCAAAG
This sequence comes from Agonum fuliginosum, assembly GCA_947534325.1. Taxonomy (NCBI): domain Eukaryota; kingdom Metazoa; phylum Arthropoda; class Insecta; order Coleoptera; family Carabidae; genus Agonum; species Agonum fuliginosum. The sequence goes on along the minus strand of OX384034.1, from coordinate 1,824,268 downwards.
TTCTTTGCTTATGATGTTATGATGACGTACGAACCCATAGTTCTATGGTTTAAGTTTCTCCGCCAGCAATGTGTGATTGTCGTAAATTGTAAAAACATCTTACACTCGGACCATCAAGCTGACTACTTGATCTTCTTTAGAAATATTGTCACTTCGTTGTCTATTTAAATTTAAAAGATCGTCTCCCGGATTGAGATCCTAACTGCACCACTATTCTATGTATAATAATTGAGAGTAAATCCTGTTAATTGCGGTTACCAGTAAAATAAAAATAAAAATATATATTAGTTATGATGTTAACCGTGCATTGAAAAATTGATACGATAAAGGTGAAAGAAAACTGTAATCTTATGGTGTATAACAATGACATGTTGTTGTTCCCCCGTCTTGTGTGTTGTATGTTGCACATGTTCCATGTTGTTTCCACCACACCCCCTGGAGGCGAACAGCGGCGGCCGTGTTTTGTGCCTTGCGCCTCGGTCGTTATGGAGACCCGCACATATATTTCTAAGTCGGTACATGTTGTCGACAGTCGTTCGCAATCTCTGCATTTAGAATGTTTTATCTGCCTATAAAATTCGAACCGTCGAGTTTTATCTTAACCGAGTCGCAACGACATCCAATGTACAACATAAATACACCCGGCTCCCAGTGCTGCCATCTGAGCACAAGGCACATGGGACTTAATTCCCCTAACGCCATGTAGGAGACACTTTTAACTCAGACGACCCACATTATTATTTCACTCTGAATCACACAGACACTGTTCAATATTTAGTTTTACTGGTTATATAAAAGTGTTTCAATTTTTTTTCTTCAAAATTTTATAATAAAAGAAACTATTTTCACCTACTTTTAAACTCATTTTTAACTTCATACAAATTTACTACCCTCAAAAACCCAAGACAGTTAAAGACAGGTAGTACGGACTGCCATCCTAAATTTATTTGCCTTAAGGCGGTTCACTGCTAGTACCTACTCTAAACACCGAAAATTGCTTGTTACTATTCCTATTAAAATCAGCTCTAAATAAAAGATTTTTATGAAAACTAATATTTATATCAATAGATAGATAAAAGTTTTCTCTATGCTTGCTTAATGGCAGATTTTTAATTTTTCCCACCATTTATTTATTTAGTCCATTAAAAAATGTTATTTTTATTACAGATATAACATAGATTTGACACAAATTTTTGGAAAACTGTCATTAGAGAAGCATAGTTTGATTAATTTTCTACCAAATTATTTCAAAGTTTGTACGATTATCTCAATATTCATATATAATATCCCAAGTGCACGTCAAATTATCGACAATTACATGCACGAGGGATATTCGTAGGACTATTTCCTGATTAAAATTTAGCCAAACGCTGTTTATCTCATGAAAAATAAAGCAAAATTTAAAAACTTCCTTTGGCAGCAAGTCAGAATCACATAATTATAATAATTGTACATTTAGTTGTTCTAGTTGTCACCTATAAAAATAATAAAGTTAATTGTGTTTTTTTAAACCTATCCTTTAAATTATTGGTAATTTGCACTAGTGCGAATTATCGATAATTTTCACTGGTGCAAAATTATCGTGTAATTCTACGTTAATTGGACGACATTCAGAAATGTCAGACGAAATTATCACCCGCAAATACGACAGAGACTCCTAAACTAATATAAGCTCCATCTCTATGAGACGTAGTACACTCCTACGCAAAAAAATTTAACGTGTCTAAATTGAATCACACAATACGTCGGTTGTCGCTTGTAATATTTTTGTCTCAGACTATACAAAGAAGACTGGCCATGTTCTTTTAGAAGTAGAGGAACACTTGTAGGATGGCTTACTTTCTACTTCCCCCTGTACACCTACAAACCCTGAGATGGTTGTTGATTGGAGGTGGCCCGCCTTAAATACGCGGCAGTTAAACAAAATTCGTTTGTCTCATTGTGGAACACTCTCCCCTGTTATTTCCTTATCACAAAACCATTTACCCAACCGCGTTAAACACTTTCGTTGAACCACATCACTCAATGTCACTTCTGTTCCATATGAAACCAAATATTTCGCAACAGAATTTATAATGATATTTACTTGTCGGGGGAGGCTGAGCAGAGAAACAAGCGAATCGAATTATGTGTTTCATTGGCTGGTATTTACATTGCGTCGGCATGAGCCCAAGTAGAGCCGGCGCTAGTGGAACGGGACGCATTTGCTGTTTGATCAAACACAATCGCTGCTGACTGGCCGTCGCGCCGGCACTCAGATTGGACCGAAACAGAGACGAGAACGATGTAGTGATAGCTGATCGGATACATCGGCAGATGGGGTGAGGTATCATTGATGTATAAATAACTCGCAATCACACGGATCTGTTGTGTGCATTTACATTAGTCAATATGTTTGTCTGTAGTCGTGTTTCATTATTTTTAACACATTGGCAAACTTAGACGACTATTTACTACGAATTAGAGCTGGGTATTACTTCAGGAAAAATTACTTTAAGTACTGAGTTTGCAAGTGTTGTACTTCATGTAAAGTACTTCAAGTACTTTTCAAATTTGGTACTTGTCCTTGGTACTCACACTTCTTCAATAATTTACTTGATACTTGTTTAGATATACCTATTCGTACTTCAAGTACTTTATAAGTAGGTACTTGATGTAAAAAATATTTACTTCAAGTAATTTTAATACTTGAAGTATTTAAAGTACTTAAATTAAAGTATTTGAACAATTTACTTGGTACTTGCCTAAATATATTCAGTAGCTACTTCAAGAACTTTTCTAGTAGGTACTTGAAGTACCTATTTAAAATATTTGAGTTAACTTAGTCAGTTTCGTTGGTTGCTTGTGTCTTCGTAATTCGTATGCTTACTTCTTTTTGATATAAACAGTAAATAATTTAAAATTAGGAAGTTAATTTCTGTAGGTATCCTGACTATTACGTTGTTACAACATGTGAGCAGTGTTGGGCGCGTAATCTACGTCATGTAGTATACATCATTGTTTACACGTAGACAATTACTTATTCTACATCATGAAAATTATCAGGCATTATGTAGACAAGGTAGATATTTAAAAAATTTCAATATTTTAAAATAAGTGCATATTGGTCAGCCACCATCTATTGTAATTTTTTAATAATTTATACATGATGTACTTGCAGCTTGAAAACACTACTAATGTAACAACAAAATAAATTTTAGGTTTGTACAGTTTTACAAATGAAAATATTTTACATTGTCTACATTGTTTACTTTGTCTACACATTGTTTACGTGTAGATGTATAAAACCGTACTTTACACGTAGACATCTAACACTGCATGTGAGGTTGCCTCACCCAAATTGGGTAAAAAGCGTGATAGATATATAGGTATGTATTTAAAATTATTGTATAATGTATGTTGCAGTATATAATATCTGGAAGTAATGTTCTTGTATTTGATATTTCATGATATTAATTTTTTACAAGCAGCTTTTCAAGTACTGTGTAAAGTATTTATACTTTGTACTTAATACTTCAATATATTAATTTTTACTTCCAGCTTTCCAAGTACTTTGTAAATTACTTGTACTTGATTTTCCAAGTACATTTTTAAAGTACTTGATACTTCGTCATAGAAACTATGAAGAAAAGTACTTTTACTTCAAGTACTTCCCTGGGCCATAAGGAACTTCAAGTACTATTTGTGGTACTTTGCCCAGCTCTGCTTTGAAGTTGATAACTAAGGAATTATAACGCTTTAAATATATTTGCGCTATAACTTTTTTGGTGTCAGTATGTGTGAATGTTGCTGTTATTGAAATGTGCTGCAATATTAAAGAAACTGGCTGTTATGTCCATCGTTTGAGCATCGGAAGCACTGGCCGTGTTTATCCTGGGGATCTAGGCCATTTGGCCATTCGCTTCCAGGCTTCCGCTGCGAAACGCCATCGATGGAGCGACCGAGCGGAGGTCGGCTCTGCCCACTTCATAATTTACTACGTATCAAAAACAAAAACACGCCGAATTATGCGTTCAGATAAATGGAACAACCGGAGAAACGCCGAGATTAGTGAGGTGCTGGGAGAGATAAGGAAACTGACTTAAACATGAGACAAATTGGTGTATGGATTTATAGAAGAAAATTTATCGCTGCTATGTTTAGTTCTACTAAAGGCGAAGCCTTATTGTGGGAATTATTATGGATATAAACAACAAATAATGTCCGCGGGACAACAATACTACCTACTGTTAAACGTATAATTTCATATTAAAAATGTAATTTTTTTGTATTCTATTGCAACAGATAGAAAATAAGTATTTTATACATCTATCCTTCAAAATAGGTATAACTAGTTGCAAGAAATTATATATTTTAAAATGTATTTGTTTAAAACAATTTAATTGAAAGAAACAAGAATATCCTAAATACATTAAAGACACACGAAAAGGGTGTTTTAGAATTTGTAATGATTTCATCACACCATTTTTAATCCCCGTTCGTCCTTGATTTAAATTTGATAACGTATAGTTTCTAAAGTTTTTATCCTATTTTTATGGTTTTCATTTCATTTCATCCAACCGTTTGAAAACTTCTATCAAATAAGTCTATAAAATCAAATCTTTTAAGAGGATAAGTACCTAAATGATTCTTCAATATTATCATTAATCATATAATAATTTATGATTGTCCTAGGATATATTGTACTACATAACGGCCAAAGCTAGCTAAAATTTGGCCTAGCATGCTAGCAGTTCCCAGTTCAATCCCAGCAATCGACAATAATACCTCAGGATCCGTGTGGGTTGGATTTCACTAAACAACATCTACCATTCTATAATAAGAGTTGATCCTGTTGAGAGGTTACCATTATACTTGTTATTTATATTATAAAAATTGTAACGTCAATTATTATGATACGTCGTTAAGATTATCAGACGAGGCGAAGCCGAGTTTGATAACACGACGTGTACCATAATAATTCGTTACGATCCGTATTGCACACAAAATAAATTATCTGCTGATATAAATTAATTAAAAAGTAAAATAAATTATTTGGTATTGGTATTGAACAAAAAAATTTAAATAAAAAAAACAGGTAGATATGCTATTTTTGAATCTTGCTTCCTCGCTTTATTTCATTATGGTACTGAGTACGATACTGAATTCATTATGGTTCTCGGCCTACCATGAACGCTATTATGGTCTTCAAATTTATGCTTATAATGCTGTCATTATGACACGATAAAAAAAATTATATGTACTTACTTCTTATCCAAGGTTAAACAATAATATAAAGTAGTAGCAAGAAAAACATGACAAATTTGCATTATTCAGTCATATTATTGAGGAAGTTAGGTTATTTTTTATAAGGGGGAGAGCGAGTTCAATATTTCCGCCCTAGATTTGGCGCAAATGGTTCTCCGCAGTTTTATCAGGCGATGTATTTCATTCACCCCGCGTACGGTGCAATGTTCTCGTAGCTTTGCCACCATATTGTTCCAAACAAAAACACGTGACTTTTCTAGTCTTCTTTTTGCTTTTCAAGCAAGCAGCAAGCGGCGTTCATGGCTGGAATTAAAGCCCAAGCAAAGATAAGAGCTATATTTTCTATTTCATTGAAAGAAAGTTTTTGCGCAGTTCTCTCTGCAAATTAAATGCAAGGACTGCGCTCTCCAAAGTCCAAAGCGGACAACTTATCATCACTCGGAAACCGGAAGGAAGAGGAAAGTAATTATACGTATCATTAATAATTACGGATGTCACGTTTGCCTTCTCTTTCTCGGCTACCTTGCGAACTTTGTTTTAAATTTTTGAATTGCTGTCATAGTTGAAAAACTTTGTCCGCGGCAAAACAATTATAAAAAGTACTTCATGTTTCTTTGTATAAAAGAGTTAAATTATTACGCAGAATAATATAATACACGAAGTGAATTTATGTCTGCGAGAACAAATTGGCTTCGTGTTGATTAATTTTTAGTGAATGTTGCATGAAAGGTGCTTTTCTAGTAGCAAGAAATAATGGAAGTTTAGAGATTTCATTAAAATGAATGGAAGTTGGTGTTGCTGGCTGACAGCTACCATTATGGGGTGACGAAGGTCAGCCGGTTAGGACCACTCCTGTAAACAAATGTCTCACTTAACAAGCACAAAATGCCAAATAAATCCGAACACAGTCGAACTCTATTTAACTCAAATGAAATGTTACTTCATAAATTTGGCAATTACCTATATACAGTTTTGTCCTTTAAATTGGCGAATCAATTAAAATTTATAAACTTCAAAATAGGGCAGACTAATTAATAATTTTTGTTAAAGTTAAAGTTACAGTATGACACCATCGATGTATAATTTTGTAGCATGATTACGTTTAGCTTATATTTAATGTACTATCAACATAATAATCATAATATCACGAATGTTCATAGCACAACATTTAATTTTACCTGTACCTACCCTGTTTCTCTGCTGTATTGATTTAGAAAGAAATATGTAAAAAAGTTAAATTAAATCTTGGTTTAAAATTATTATAATACTTATAAAAATGAATTACAAATTCTGTTATAAGCATTAAATGTTAAAAAATATCTTATTCTTGTACTTTAAGTGATATTGCGTAAGTCTGTTCTAGCCACATCCTGAGTACGATCAAAAATTACACGTACATAGTCAATACAAACATCTCAGAGAATTACATGGGATGCATAATTGGGATATTATTACCAAATTTCTAACATTAAGATGTTACGAGTACCTACATAGATAATGTTACTAAGGGCGGACATTGGCAATCGCTAGGATATGAAAAGGATGTTAATTAGGCAAATATAGCAAGTATAACAAAGCGGGATGTTCACGTTCTTGAAATGTTCTGAGGATTTTATTTTGTCAAATGGGAAATTGTGTCAATCATATGTATGGAAATAATCTGTATTACGTAATACATTTAACATTAGAACCAACATTACAATCTTATTCTAAAAATACATTATCTATTATACAGAGTAATTCACAAATTCGTACACATATTTTAATGGCATATAGTACCTACTTAACTTACTGATCATGGAACAAAACGATTTTTTTTAAAATTTCTAAATTTAAGGGTTGTTTTCGCAAGAAGCACATTTTTCAAAACACTGGATTGTTGATTGTACAATTATTGAAATTTGGTTAACTAAGAATGAAATAAAATTATATTTTCATTAATTATTGTGCCATGACAAGAATGGTATATTTATGAAATTTGTAAAAAGTGGCCGAAATCTGTTTGATTAAAAAACCTGGAAACTAAAATTGTAAATTTTGAAAAAATTCTTTCAGTTCCGTGATGATTATGCTATTAAAATATATTCACGAAGTTGTGAATCAGTCTGTATCCTGTTATGTAAATTAATTATTTACTACTGTTACAAAGCTAGTAAGTAACAAAATATGCATATGCATACCTTCGACCATAATGTATAGGTATAGACAAACAACGCTAACGCAAGCCTTTGTTGTGAAGCAAAGAACTGGCGTAGCGGTGTGAAGAGGAGTATGACCTTCATAACTGTTTGAAGTATTGCAGTTTGCCATCAGTTGTTACAACAAACCAGAAGTCAGCAATGTGCAACACTCTACCTAGTTATTCTGCTGCTCACCGCTACCGTACTTCTTGCCTTCAAAACATCGTATACTACAGCATGGAGTGTTATCTGTCTATACCTATATATGGTCGAAGATGCATACCTACATGTCATTATTGTTATGCAACACCACATTCCATAACACGTTTTTCCGTTTTCTACAAAAAAATGTAAGTTGCAATTGAAATATGAATGATGAACTACTTCATAAAAAATGGATGTATGTAAGTAAGACAAAGTTTCATTTACATTTATGCGGAAACAATAAATTTGGTAAGATTGCCTCGTTTCCAATGTAGTTTTAAAACTTTGTATATATGGGTCAACACATATTTCCTTAGTAAGACAATATACTCATTGCGTAGTAAAAATTGATCGGTACGAAGTTTGCACAAAGTTATCTCCGGCGGTGTATGCACCGAGCGCAGTCGTTAGCGAGCAAAATATGAAGTTTATTTATTCTACCGGCAATGTTTTCTTTCCTTTCACAGCGGAATTGCATCGCTTTTTAACGGAAGTAAAAGCAATGTTTTCCGAACAACGAATGCAAAACGCCGGCGAGCGACGCTATGGCAACTTTAGTAAAGGATGAAATGGGTGACAGTTTCATTCGACCTGTGCTTTTTTGGCCCGCCGTCAAAAGCTTTGATACTTGATACTATTTCCTATAATTTTAAGGACCAGTTGTTCAATTTCAGCTTAAGGTGATCCTCTACCCATGGCAGAAACCACTCAAAACATTGATTCCGTACGCTATTCTAGAAATTTTATTGTTATGTTAAAAATAATAATTTATGTTTGAGGGGAAAAATAATTTTGGCATCCATATTTGTAAAAAAAAACTGAAATATTTTTAAAGAAGAGGATTTTTGCCTCCTACTGTATAGCTTTTTTTATACGTGAATTAACTTCAAATTTTAATATGGTGTCATCAAAGCTTGGATATGAGAAATAACGAAATAACCGATCAAATTTTTAAAATTCGTTTTAAAATAAAAAATATTTGTGTTCAAAAAATTAAAAAAATAAATTATTTTTCAAATTAACATATTTTGATTTTAAAACAAAATTTTAAAAATTCTATATCAACTATTTTGTACATTGTACTTACAACAATAAACGCTGTGAAGTGGCGGGCGAAAGCCATGATTTAGCTGTTTTCTACTACTACTACGACTGCCTAACCAGCTCGAAACTCGTGCTTTACCGCATCCTAGCAATGCAATGTCATTTTGAAGTTGAAAAATACTGTAAAAGTGTTTTTGTTGCGAGTAAACTGTTAGTTTATTATTGACTTCAAGGTAACATATTAATGAACATTTACGAGTATAAGAGAAAGAATGTATCTACAGCTTTTTTATAATTTTGAAAATAAATGTCTATCACGTGTAACCGTGTAAACTTTGCATAAATTGAAAATGTTTTTTGGAATGTTTATAATCATGAAGAATTATTTTATTAAAATTTTAAAAAGGCACAATTGTTAATTGATTCCGTATATAATCCTTGTTGACATACAATTTTACCATTCTTGCACTGGCCACAAAACACTAGCTACGTTAGTACGTTTTGTGCTGGATTTTAGGAGGTGGACGGGCTTCTCAAGGCATCTAATTTGCTCTTTCTATCTTATGCAGACTCAAAATAGTGAGATACCTGTACTAAAAAATATAGTGTAAAAGTACAATAGGTACACAAAATATTTTCACAGAAAATAGCGTACTTACTGCTAGGACACTAGCTAGTATTTTATACACCAATTTTTCTTTTGAGTGTAGTTTTAATATTTTTTAATGAGCAAAGTTCTATCAGGTCGACACTATTTTTAATGTGACAAAGACGAATTTCTAGTACAGCAGCTTTGTTGGTAGGGTGCGAATTCAACGTGATTAGGAGATGCATACACAGTTAGGATGAAGAGTCTAAAAAGCACGGGCCGTAGAAATTCGTCGTCGATAAAATGCCTTCTCTTTCTGTCGCGCTCTCGCTTTTTATCGCATTGTGTGTCGCCCGTCACGAAATTAAGTATTTTCTCATCAATCTAGTTCAGCAGCAAATCGAACAACTGTCTTTGTGAGAAATGCGAGTTTCTCGCGTGGAATTCATGTCTGTTGATGGAAGCATTAATTATAGGGGTTTGCTCGCAAATAATAGACTGAAAATAGCCATTATCCTGTTTGAATAACCCTAGACGGTGCTCAAGACCCAGGGCAGCTCTGCGATTACCCACTGTCTCTATTTGTGCTCACAGTCTTATTGTGATCGCGCTCAATGACAACTAGATACTCGTGAATGTGAATACTCACTTCAAACGCTAATAGACTCGTTTTTTTATACGACTGCAAAACGAACTAATTTGCATATAAAACTACGACTGTTATTTGTTTTTAATCAATTCTAAAGAACCGTACTTCGTGTACGAAGTATTGGATAGTTTTCTCCAGGTGCCTTAAAAACGGACACCAAAATAAAATTGAATTATAATGAACAGAATTAGATCTCCATATTGAAAATCTTGGACCTGCAGTACAGAATTTAATATATTTTTTTAAATTTCTGCTCGATACTCGTATGGATCATCGGTTCGTTGTCTTCTCATTTTTACGGATTAAATTTAATTCAGAAAAATATAAATTTTATGTTTATTATTTGTATTTTCACCCGTTTTTCTGGGTCATAATTAATATTAATTTGTGAGTTTTATTTCGGGCTATCAGGTAAGTGGTTGTAATGAGGGCTTGCGCGAGAGGGTTTATAATCTCGCCAATTATTGTCAAGAGGCAATTACAGAAATAAAATTTAAAAATAATAAGAAGATATTGTACTTATATTTTGAGTTCTGACCTTCTGACGGCTATTTTTACTTCGGAAGTTAACAAAAAATAAAATTAATTAATAAACCTCAGGCCGGCATTACACTATAAATGTTCTTTAACAAAGATCTTTTATAAAAGATATTATGTGATAGTGTAATAGCTCTTCTTTTATAAAAGTTGTACTAATTGCTATTACACTGTCACATTTCTCGTCAAACATCTTTTATAAAAGAATCTTTATCAATGAATTTTTAGAGTGTAATGCCAGCTTTAGGGTTTGGATTATAATGCTATAACGAAAGATTTTTAATATGAATGTGCAGTAGTACATTATTGTACGATTTGACAAAAACTTACAAGGTTTTATCAAAAATTGAATGAAATTACCTATCAATTTCGGCTATTACCAATTTTAGTTCCAACTCACTTATATTTTTATACAAACGATTCCCTTCTGTCCTCGCTGCTAACCTATTTTTCATTCCGTTTCTCTTTATCACATCATTCTGCGATTCCAATTCGAAGTCTCAATCCAACTCCCCGATTTCCATAAACGCGGAAGAAGCAAACGTAATTAAATACAGAAAGTTATTGATCACACCAGCTGAAAAAATTGAATCCTAGTGCTTTTTGTATTACGGAAATTACTGTCGATTTGTCTTAACGTATGACACTTAATAAATTGCACGTCTCGAGGCCTGGCGGAGAAATTGATGGTCTCCATTCATCAGAGCTATCGACCCCCGTGCCAATTATGATATCAAGGGGGCTGGGGGTTGTTGGCTACGCGAAGTAAACATAACACGGTGTTGAACATGGTTGTCGCTTGTTACCTGCGAAGTGTTTTGTTTGCGCTGTTTCTGGACTGGGTACTCTGCCATCTAGCGGTTTGTTAGTCAACAATATTGTTCATTAGATGCTGGGTTACTGCTTCATCTATGAGAGCTTTTGTTTCCGGGGAGCTTAGGTAAAGTTGTGGTTAAATTAAGAACATTTGTATTGATTCAGAGCAATAGTAATTTGTGAATTTGGGGTAAAGGTGTTTTTATCTGTTCCAGGGGTGGATCCAAGGGCATGGCGTCCCCCTTGGGGCTATTTTTACTTTGAAAGTTTTGCCAACAAATTTTCATTACAATTCTTTTTAGAATTTGACCTCCCCTCTTGAGATTTTCCGAATCCGTCCATGATCCGTGCCACTATTGTAATATCATTATCCTAATATAATTTTTTACCATTGGGTCAGTGGCGGATTTAGGGGAGAACACCAGGGCACGTGCATTGTAATCGCGAAAAATTTTCGTTCTCAGAGTTTGACGGAAATATACGTTTTGACTTTTCCTGCATCCATTATGACTAGTTTCGTCGTGACGTCCGTATGTACGTGTGTCGCATAACTCAAATACGGTTAGACGTAGAAAGTTGAAATTTTGTATTTAGGACTGTTATAACATCTAGTTGTGCACCTTCTATTTTTGGTTGCGATCGTCCGTGTCAAAGGGGAACTTTTTGGTATTTGGAGTATTAATCAAAAACGGTATGTCGTAGAAAGTTGAAATTTTGTATTTGAGACTCTTGTTGCATCTAGTTGATCACCTCATATTTTGGTTGCGATCGTCCGTGCCAAAAGGGCACTTTACTCTAGATACCATTTATTGTTAATGAGCGAGGAGCCTATACATATGGACGGGTATGGCAAGATAGTATAGACAATCCTGATATTACTAAAGGTAAATTCTTAAATGGTACGGTAAGTGCAAAATTAGTATTTACAGAAGTAACGCAGGATGATAATCCAACTCACTTGGGCTAGCTATATTAATCAATGATATTTTTTAGTATTTTCCGCATAATTCAAATACAGTTATTATATTATTCTACATTTTAGTTATTAAGAAAAGTATGAACAGTTTAATTGGCGTACAAGGAAGTCATGTGGTGTTCACATCAGATTTTTTGTATTAATGCACCAAATAAGTATCCAATTACTCAAACATTTCTTCCCAATAACACCATCTACCGCACCATATCATCACCCCATGTTTATCCGGCCTAATCAGTCACTGGTGGAAATCACGCTACGCAAACTAACCAAACAAGCAACAGCAACACAGCCGTCTGTGATCGCTGATCGTTTGCATACAGCACGTCCACGTCCAGCACTTGGGGCGCCTATCGCCTATCGATTTAGCGGAATTGAGAACCACCTCCGCTGCTAGCGGTGATGTGATGTTAGCCTGGGGGCGCGTGGCACTGACACCGGATCCTGGGGCGGACCCCACGGTGGTGATGGTGATGGTGCCCACGGCGACGCGGGAAATTATATAGAAGCTGTTATAATTATGTCTATGTCACACCGGAATGGCATGAAGCACGGTGCTCGATGGAACAAATGAATAACGTAAAAATTGTATCGCCGCTATTCCATCGAGCATTTTGACATATGAAATTTTTTTCTGATTTCACAGTGCCAATGTTAGGCCGGTGTGACATAGGCATTATGGTGGTTAGCTCAATGGTTGCGTGTCTGCGTTTTTTCTAGCTAGTATCCCCAGAACATTTCAAGAATGTGAAAATCACGCTTTTAACTCGTTGCTCATAAACATCCTTCGGCCTTAGTAACATTATCAATAGTATATCAAGGGACCATTATTTTGTTGGAAAAATTTATTTCAAAATAAATAATAATCTCGAGCTGAAGGCGAAGGATTTTATCATTCAATTTGTCGAGGAATGTTACCTCCTGCAAAATAATTAGACCGAGATATATTTTATTAAACTATTTCCCAAATAAACAGACACAAAATATGAACTACTCGAACTTACGCTGGAGTGTCCTAACACCTAGTTCCAAAACATTCATGAAGTATTTTCACAAATCGCACAAAACATTAAAGGATACGATGAGAAATGGAATATTCGACTGGGTAGTGTAATGAAGGATGTAATTATTCGGGACGTTTCGACACAGCTTTCCATCAGGGTAAATTAGTATCTAGTTTTTTTATTTATTTATTTATTTATTGGTGCTAACATACATACAAGTACTTACATAAGTCTAAATACAGGAAAGTATACTTTATAATGTATTATTTTCATACAATTTTATATTATTTAGAAATTCTGCATATGACTGGTGCTATATTAACAATGATTTTCTTAGTTGTTTTAGTGAAGATATTATTGTCTGGTTCTTTTAAAGTAGAAGGTAAGGCATTTAATGCTATAGTAATCAGTACCTACTATTTCTACTCTTCATGAGTCGTAAGTAAGGTGTGTCTTTTCTAAGGGATGTATTGCAAATTGCTCTGACTATGTTTCTTTGAAGACCAAATATTCAGTCAATTAAGATAATAATTTGACATAATAATGTTATACAGCAATTTTTTTATTCTACATTTAACTTTATAAAATGGTCAATGGAAATATCGGTCAAAACCAAACCAACGGTGTCGATACGTCGGTTTTTTAGTAATAAATATCTTTTGACTGCATTCCCGAATAATTACGTCCTTCATTAAAGGATACCTCTTAAGAAATTTGTAAATCCTTCATAAAATTCTTTAAAATTGCGAATTGAAAAAATTGTGATAATTCGAAAACTATACATTGGCTATTTTACGTGGTTTGTGGCGTTGGATAACAAAATCTTGAGTCGTTGGTAAGTTAACATGTGCTAGATTCTTTGATTTTGTCCGTTCACCATGCACAAAACTTTAACAACTACATACCTATCGCAGATCTACCAACGGATAGCATATTTGTAATTTGCAATATACAAATACCTTGCACAATGATAAGCCCAGACAGAGGATTAAGCTTTGCTTCTCTACCGCAGAGGAACTCGGCTTCCTCTCTGTTCTCCACTGTGCAATACATGCATTAGATGTCTGTCAAAGACATGTGCTAACCTGCTAACTGTCGAGAACCCTTCGCTGCGTCGCTGTTTCACCCAGAATTACCGGTTCCGGTTCCGCCCGACACGCTAGGAATTCATGTTCGTATATTTCATCTTTCATGTAATTGTATTTCAGCATTCATTCGGATATTAATTTGTCAAATGTTTCTATTAATTTAAAGCGAAGGTGGACTAAAAATTATTAAAACGGTTGGAGATGTGAAATCCTTTGATATTACTGCAGAAATTTATTAAAATCGTATCTGACCTTTATTACGTGTTTGACTTAACAAAATTAAGAGTGTACTTGATTCGTCCAGGGACTTAACTACGATTATTTAGGTGGGTCAAGGGTGGGCCAGTAAAAAATTAAAGTGGGCTACATTTTTATAGTAAAATTTTTGTTTTGAAAAATACAGGAACATGCCGTGAGAAGCGAGGAGGAATTTTTTTTCACTGCTAAAGGAATTTAACCTAGTTCCTCCAGATTCGTCTTGGGGTAGTCAAGGATCTCAATCCATGCGACGACCGTAGAAGAGATTCAAAGCAGCATCGAAGAAATTCTTATGCAATCTTACTACATTTCTTTTGGTCAGCTTGAAGCATCAGAGTTCGATTTAATTGCAAGATGTTTTTACATTTTTACCACAATCACACACTGCCGACTAAGAATCTCCAGGTTCCTACGTCATTACATGTAGAGAGCTGTGCTTAAAAACTCGTAGCTACTGCCTCGACAAAAAAATGGACGATTTGCAGTGTCCATTTGCGCATGCTTGCTGAATTACTATGTTCGGCGTGAAGTTAGTAAGTAATCCATCAGATCTAACTTCATAGTTGTTAGCTGTCATTTTTATTGCCTTATGTAAAAGACGTAGTTTAACTTATGTCTCTTTAGAATTCATATTTATAAATAGATAACACAATCACCGTTTTAAAAATACCTTCTTCTACTTACTCTCACCATGTCAGCTGACAGACTGACAGCTATAAACTTGACTCCTGTTCAAAGGCAAACATAATTTTTAGTTCAGAAAAATTCAATCGATGGCTCATTTTCACTGAAAATGGTCCATTGCACAATATTTTTACAATTTGACAGACTTCAACCATGGAACTCCAAGTGCGGGTTCTTATCATCATCACATGCAGAGAGTTGTGCTTGAGGCTGAACTTCAAATTATTCTGCATTAGAAACCTATTCCATATCTTGTAGGTACTGCCTTTTTTTTTATAAAATATAAACAATTCAACTTCATTTTACAGCGAGAAATCTATGAAGTGCATAATTCACACGAAGACAAAGAACATATTTCTCATTGTAATTTGTTAATTTACTGTTCTACATAAACATGAAAAACAACAGGACATTATGAGCAATGCTTATAAATATTAAATTGGTTGTTTCTTATTGCAGTTCTGTTTGCTTTTCATTTAAAAGGAACTGAAGTTGTTCTATTTTAATGAAAGCTTTTGACTGAAACCAGTTGTAAAGTGCAACAGTTGGATAACAAAAACCCATAACTGCTTTCTATTGTTACTTCTGAAACATTTGCAATTTACATACATTAAAGCTACGTATAGCTGCAAGATACATGACGTACATTTTGAATACTAATGAATTACCTGATTTGTTTTGTAATAAAAATACAAACGTAAATGTAACTCATGCACGTTCTCTTTGTTGCTAATAAATATAAAACATAAACGGAGCTTTAAAAATAGACATAAGTGAAGAAGTAGATAATAAATTCTTCATATATTCCACTTTTAACTTATTAGAAAAATAAAGGAGATAAAACATAGACGAAAAATCTTGAATTTATTTTTATGAAATTGTACAATTATGAGATACGTTAGCTCCGTAAAATCTTAGTGAAAAATACAACTTAACACCACCAGCGCTGCCTGCATTCGATCGCTGACGAGTATTTCCGAATTGGTTCGAATGTACTGTTGCAAAACAAACGGCATTAGAAAATATGGTTTTTAAATGTATACTTTAAGACCCGTTTTGGCTTACTTATACAATATCAATCGCTTCCTCATGAAACTATTTTTATGAAATCATAAAATTATGAGTAACTTAGCTCCGTAAAATCGTAGTGAAAAGTACAACTTTAGCTCCATACTCAATACATTTGTATCCAATCAAATAAAAATAGAAAATATTTTTTTACGTTAAGGGCCGCTCCGTCATGCTTTAAATACGTCGATTTTACTGGAATTTTTTAAAATTATTATTGCCAAACGGCCAATCTGAAATTTATCCAACAATATTTCTACACTTGTAATATTATTTACGAAATATCAAATGAAATTATTTGTAAAATTCAGTCTTTTAAAATTTTGCCGTTATAAACTAGACACTAGACCTCTATTTTAGAATTTTCTGCTGCGTCAATGGCCGCTTACCATTTCCATTATCTCCCGTTACGATAAACCCGCTATTCTATTCTATTCCAGTCTTCTTCTATTTCACATACATGTCTGCTCATCCACACATCTAGTGCTGATGAAAGGAAAATAACTGAATACGAAATGTTCGGGTGTAACATTAGCACGAAGTAGCGAGTACGCAGCGCCGCGGCGGTGATGGCAGAAGTTAATGGTGTCGTCGGTATGAATGGAATCTGCACTAGAGGAAGACAGGTACTATTAAGGGAGGGGAGAAGATTGTGGTGGAAAATGCGGATTTTTAGTGGTGTCGTTTTGCAGATTTTGTTTGAGAAGATTTAACTATTGTTACTTGTTACTGCATTTGTTTTCGTTACAGACTTTTTTGATTGTTTTTCATAATAATGTACATGCACGAGACCTTTTATTAAAGGGACACAACTTTATGTTGTTTTGAGCATCGTGATTGGTTTCTCGAGCACGTGCTAAAGCGTAAGGTTGTGAGATATCCATCTCATATTGTACAACTTACAAGAGTAAATTTATTTAGGAAAGGAGCTTTTCCTCAATTGAACGAAAATTGCCACGTCTCCAAATTTCGATGTGGATATTTTTATTTAATTCATGCTTGTAATATCCCTACTACAAATACTACTCCTAGTGTAGGAAAATACTGCCCTACGTTTGGTTCATCGACTTTTATATCTTTGTATTTCATTTTGCTGGTACCATTCGAAGAGAAATGGTAGATGTAATTATTGTGAATCCAACCATTATGATCCTGTGATATTTCTGTCAGTTGCTTGGATCGAACTGGGACCACAAGATTACTGGACGGATATTTTACCATTGTGTCAGCCACTGTCTTTTAAATTGTGTTTTGACATCTCTATTAGATATAAACCACACCAGCAGTTAAAATCATTTTAGAGCAATTTCCAGGCATTCGTAAAGTAAAATATTTGTTCGTTCTTTATTTCCTTCCGCGGGAGCTTTAGCAGGTCTATCGAGTCCATTTTGCTCCGTCTCTGGCTATTAGTTCGGCGAGTACCGAAGCTCGAAGCTTGAAGCTCCAAGCTCCTTCGACGTAAAAACATCCGTCCCCCGTAACCAATCATCCGCCGAACGTGCAAACTTTCCTCAAACATTATCACGGTAAACGACTAGAAGGACGTGATTCGAACCGCCGCGCCGGGGGATTTTGAATTTCCAGTGCGTACTGAAAAGATTACTTCCAAGTTATGATCTATCCACACAACCTGTTTTCACACGCTGGTGACTTCGGTGCAGTCTAAATTCATCTTTCCGTATTCACTAGAATTAAAAAATCTGATGTGGCCAGCACACGACCACCCGCCTTGACACTAATTTGGTTTTAGTTAGGCTACTTTTTGCAAATGATTTTATAGTTCTTCAAGCAAAATACCTATTCCGATTGACATTAAATCAAATTCGCTCTTGGTATACAATTTTTACTTTATTTTAACCTTATTACGTAGGTACATTATATCCAGTTAATAATGATTCTATGATGCTTCTTGACTGGATATGTCAAAATAGGTTCTAAAGGCGCTAAAAAGTGCTTATTGACAAAAATCTCGACATTGAATTTTTCACGATCCCTATACCGCTCTAGGCGAGAGGTAAAAAATCATGCTGATTTATCCACGACAAATTTTTGAACATTCTAATTGTTTTGTCTGGATTGAAATAACTCTAGTGGACTGTATTTTTGAATTTATTTTATATTAATAAACACTAGTTACACTTATTAACAATGTAAATGTAATCTTTGTAAATGCTTGATACAAGTTGAACACACACACACAATGCTTGAGCATTACTCTGAGCATGCGCTAACAAAACCCAGGGCCGTGTTAGCTCACATGGTTTATTTTTATTACAAATTTAGTTCGTTTGGAACACTAATCCTTTTCCTGAGCAATGATTTCATTTTATTGGTTTTATAAACCAACATTTAGGGTTCTACAAAAATATTTCACATTAAGAATTTATAGTTAGTAAAACGTTGTACAGCTAAACAGCACAGCAGTTCATGCCGTAAGTAACTTAATTTAAGTTTTGACCTTTGATTATTAATAGTGGAGAGATACGCCACATGCATCAAATTTATGAAGATGTATGGTCGAAAATCGCTTGCGAGTTGCGATTGGATTTTGAATGACAATCGACAAACTAAGTTATGCGCAACAAAACCAGTAGGTAACAACAACAAAAAATATCAACTAGTATTTGTTTGACTGATTAGACCATCTCTTCCAACAACTGGTCACAAGCGATTTTCAACCATACATCTTTAGCATAGTTCACAAGTTCCATGCCTTATCTCCCCAGTATTAATAATCAAAGTTTTGACCTATAATCAATAAAAAGGAAGCATAACAAAGCCGTTTCCCATAATGCTGCATTGTTAAATGCAATTAAGTAAACCAGTACTACCTACATTTAAAAAATATTAACAAAAAATGTTTTTAAATTTAGGTGCTAGGTCAGATAATTTTAAGACAATATTAATCATTTATTTCGAAATTTATTTGAAATTCTAATCTTTTTAATCGGTTTTCTGAGAGATAAAGTAAAATTAATGAATCCGCACTATTTTTTCGTTCGGACGAAAACGGAAAGATGAATTTCGCCTCCACTTTGGTCATTGTCGCAAGTTGCGACTTACGACCGGATACGGTTATAAAATTCTACAAGTTAAAGAACGCGCATGCGTAATAAGTTTTAACTTTGTGCGGCTGCACGCGCGCCTCAGGCGCCGGAATCGTTTGTAATTTTCTTGCGCGACATTTGCATTTTTCTGTTTTTAAACTCGTTGAAATATCTTAGGACTTTTTACTTACTGTTTGCACATTGCAAGAGTTTTGAACTAACAGTACGTACTACTTTTTATTTAAGTTTTCCCTTTGCTAAATTGTTCTCTCGAAAACTAGTATTTGAAGAGAACTAGAAAAATATTGTAAAGACCTTTTACTCCCATTTTTATTTTTTAACAAAACATAAATTTAAAGAATTCAATTCTTGTTCATCGCGAGAAGAATAAGAAATGCAATTGTTATGGACGTTTGTATACCATCTTCCCGATAAGCATCTATAGTTTGTTATATCTGGCCACCAATAATAATTATATACAGAACAGAGTGAGCCGCGTCGTTCTGAATCTGATTTGATCTTTGCCTCGATAATGGATGTAACTGGTGACTTTTTCTGTGTTCTGTTAACGTATTTCTATATTACGGTTAATAATGACACTGAATTTGACGTTTACCTATACTGTAACAGTAAGGTTCGCCATCTTTTTAGAAAACTTCCTAAAGTTTCACTATACTATATAAAGAGTGTGGCCATATTCAAATACAATTTTACTGAAGTCAGCCATACTCAGTATAAAGCCACTCTATTACATATACATATAATATACTTCTCTCTTCACTTTTTTTTTTACAAATAGCAAGCAAGTCCTATTATTTGATCTTTGTTTACATGTTGATGAGTATTTTATATTTCGCTACAAATTTATTGTTACAAACATTTCAGATCCAACTATATAACTTTCAACAAACGGATCCATTTCTTATAGTTATAAGAAAGGTTATGTCGTCAAGTAAGCAGATTACCGAAATGATTATAAACCACAGACTTCTCATTCCACAGCACACATCTTACAGAATACAGAAGAAGTAACCGATTACCTCCATTATAAACCAGCCCTTAACCTTTAACTTTCAAAAATTACAACAAAAGTTGCAGTAATTTTCATTTATATACATAGTATAAGATTCTAGTTTGTTTCTATTGTCACAGCAAATTCCTAATTTTGAGTTTAAGATCATTGCAGCCTAATGTAAACTATAAAAGTTAAATGTAGGCATCAGGTGTCAAAATGAAAATAAATTCTCTTGGTATACTAAACTTTATTACAGATATTACAGCTCCATAACTCGAGAACAGGAATAAATAACAATCAGCACGAAGCCCTTTTATTACAGTGGCAGTGTAATGTTTTGTAGTATTACACCGTTTGTAAATCCCCTGTCGCCTGACGAAATTCAAGTTTCAAGTACTCATAGTAGTTCCCGCGCCACCGTCACTTAACCTCACTTCCACCTCTGCTAATGCTTTCTGCAATCGCTCTTGCGGAATGGCTGGCGGGGAAAAGCGCGGAGTTTTGGCGGAGTTTGTTTCACACTTAAGTGAGTCAACGTTCGAATGCAATTACTCCATCGTCTACAGAACATTGCACTAATTGTTGTAATGGCTGAACTGTCCTGCTGTTTTAATTACGTGCTAACAACTGACTGTCATAAATCGCTACTTGTGAAGCCATCGGCTCGCGAACTGCCGCAATTACAGGGCGCTACCTTACCGACCGACGACCAATCTTTCCTATTCGGAGAACATGCAGTTCGCTTACCAGAGTAGAGATCTTTTAATAGCTTTCTTCATTATTTCAATGGACGATTTGCAGTGTCGATTACGCGTAGTGATGCCACCGAGACGAGAAACTTCTCGTCTCATTCCCGTCTTGTCTCGAAATTACGAGACGAGAACCAATGAATTTCTCGTCTCGGATTTTCGAGACGATAAAGGATAAATAAAATCGAGAATTCTCGAAACTAAAACTTTTAAAATGAATAATTATGAAAAACTACATTTTTACTCTCGTTTAGGTAGTTATAAATGTAATGTACCCGGATTATAGTGGCACTTCTCTCGCTCTGTGTTAAACATTTTACCCATTTAAATAAAATAAAAGTCTTTTCAATATTATTTAATCAATAATTTAGATATTTTACAATATTAATAATGATAATTAGGGTGCGGATTATATGCAGGCAAATATGATCAAAATATGCATGCAGTACCTATGCATTGAAATAAAACAATGTATTCCTTCTGGAATACGACTTGTGTGCCTACCTACCTTTAAAATAAATGTAAATACTACTGTAGGTGGTATCAAATTTGGGTGCTTATAAATTTTATACATATTAAATTTTTTTTAAATTGAAATTTTGGGTTAAAAAGTACAAAATATGCAGTTATATGCGTCTTTAATAAATATATGTAAAAAATATTGAAATATTTAAAATATGCCAAAATTTTAAACCATATTATACCATCTATTTTAGTATGAAATGCAAACATTTGTAAAAAAATACAAATATGCACAATAATACAATATATATGCAAATGCATATAATCCGCACTCTAATTATAATAATAGACATATAATTTTATATTTTACGTTTGTTTTCTTTTGTAGGTAAGTGAAATTTAATATTCTTTTTGTCAATATTCTTGGGAGGGAAGTCATGATCCGCGCCTGATCCAATCCACTGCAAATGACTTATTTTTCCACATATTCTTCGCGATTAATCTTTATTCCGCATTCAACAACAGCATTTGATTCCTGGTCTTTCATCTGACACTGACCGAATTACATTATCACCGTGGTTGTGATGAGGCCGCGTTTCGACTCCGCCCGCTAAGTGGTCCACGGACTTAATGAGCCTGACAGACAGACGGGATTAGCGGCGCACAGCGTCTCATCAGTCAGCAGTCGCATGCCTTCCTCTAGCTTGCGCTAGTCTTTGCCTCCGCAGGCAAAAGGCCAACGCGGTCCAATCTTCCGAGGATGCAATTAAAAGATCCTCTCTCACCCATTGTCCGGGACCGATTGTTTGTTTTGGTTGCTGCTCGATTGTGTTTCTTGTTTCTTGCTCGACAGTGTTTTACTTTTAAAGAGAAATGGACGTGTTCTGATACCAGATAAAAATGAAAGTTTTAATTGCGGAATGGAAACAGAGGCCATTATTCAATCGTGTGACAAAAAAAGATTTAATTTTATTTATTGCCACTGTTTTTCTTATTTGTAAAACAAAACAATAATCTGTGTATTAAGTACAAAATAAATTCTAATAAATTACACAAATTTCTTATTCTCGAACACAATGTTTGCATTTTTACTTCCCGCCTCATATTCTATAAGGGAGGTATTGTGATGGATCAAAATTTTCGAGTGTGAGTTTTTAGTGGATAAGCACGTTTTAGCACTCTCCAAACTGGCCGTAGTCTTTTCTTAAATATTTTGATAAATAATTAATTTATCGCAATATTTTTTATTTCAAATGAAAGATTATATTATTATTATCTACAATTTTTAGCATTTTATAAATTGTTTTGTCATAGTACTTTAGGAATTAAAGTATTCTTTAAAATTAATATAAAAGTATGAAACTTCAGTATCTTGTTGTCCATGATAGTTTAAAATTTTTTGTTACTACGAAAAATTTAATTGATTATGACATTGACATAATGCCAGTGCCAATAATAATGACACATCATTTATATCTTCTAGAGTTGACTATATGACTAAAAGTTATTTGTAAGTAGGTACCTATATATTCGTAGTAGTATACCGGATGTAGAATTGAAATATGTAACATAGGAAATACAATGGTATTTTTTTAATACGGTGATTTTTGCTTCCCTAATTAAATTAGACCAAAACTGTAAATTTAAAAAATGTTTAGAATTAAAAACTGCATCTAATGAGTATTTATTTATTGCTCAATTGTTTTTTATACAAGAGTAAGAAGCAAACGAAAAATGGCTTTTATAAAGAAAATTAGGAATTTAAAGTGCTAAAAAATTTCAATCCAACGATTTATATCTATTACAAACGGCACTACTCACTAATCTTCATCGAACACAACTTACATCACTGCTTCTCGTCTTTGCTGTGTCCCATCCTTCCGAAAATAATAGCACAACGACAGCGACAGGCAGCGGCCGCAGTTTTCAAATATTGCATTCGACAACCGCACAGATCTCATAAATAAGCTCCCTAAAAACAATAACTGCCATGCACAGTATTGGATTTTCATAATTCCCGCGCTTGCGGCGAGCGTGGGACGACGGGAACGACAGTGCGTTGTTTTGGGGATGATTGGTGGCAGGAAGCTAATGTGCACTGTTGCTGATTTTCAGGGTGAGGATAGAACACATTGGTACAATCATTTTGATTGCAAAATTACTTGTTTTATTAATTATTGATTATTCTGGTCCTACTGTTCGAATCCAGTCAGGTACGCATTCCTGTTCAACTGAACAAAAATCTCGCCTGTTGTGTACTTGTAACAATAATAAAAGTATGAGCGAGGGTAGAATGAATCCCATAATTTTGATACAAAATGGATATTTTTTTAAAATTTTAATTGACAAAAGGAGTTTCCACGATTTTTTGATTTTTACCTCTCGCCTAGAGAGGTATAGGGATCGTGAAAAAATTCGATGTCGAGATTTTTGTCAATAAGCACGTTTTAGCACCTTTAGAACCTATTTTGACTATTTTCACGATGATGTCTGTGTGTGTGTGTGTGTGTGTGTGTCTGTGTGTATGTATGAAAGTCTGTATGTGCGCCTACTATAGTCTTTCGTTCTGATTCGTTATCTCAAATTCTACTGAACATAAAATTCTAATATTTTGCAATATACATTTGTATATGTTAATGAAGAGCTGATTAGATTTTGGCAAAAATCTGCCAACCGGAAATGGTATTTTCTTGAAGCATTTTATCATTTTTGCAAAAAAATATAGAAAATTCTGCGATAGCTACAATTTGTCATGCGACATTTCAAAGAACAAATTATATCTTACAATATTTATTTAACTTCTTGTCTATATCACTTACTAATAAAGGAAAATTATTTTTCAAAGATATATAATTTTACCTACCACGATTTGTAAATCACAATATAGGAAAAAATTTAAAACAAAAATGAATATGTCAATGTGACAGATGAACAGACGTATGCACAATTTCTGAAATGTTTGTGGCACCATTTTAAAAGAAATGTAAATATTATTAACTGAACATAATGTAATAAGGTAACAATAAAGTTAAATTTTTATCTCTAAAGAGATAATTTAGAACTAAGAACTATAAAATTATTTTCAAAAAGTTTGTAAATTTATTGCAAAATTATAATTTAAGAAAGCCTAACTAAAACCAAATTCACATAAATTAAAGTGTTAAAGCGAGAGGTCGTGTGCTGGCCACAACAGATTTTTTATATATGTTAATCTATACATTAAAATATTAGACCCGTATTTTTTCTTTTTGCCAAAAGTTGCAAATAAACCAGAAAAAAATTATAAAATTTAAAAAGATAGGTGCAGCGAAAAACGTTGCCGTGTGTGACGGCGTGACGTCACCGGCACTGAGAACATCCGTTCACCGCGCTGACAAGGACTGAATACGATACGTAGATCTTACCTTGATCAACAAATCTACTCACGGTTTGGTTTCAATGTTGTCTAGGTCACACATGGCGCATTTTAATTCACGTTTCAAAAGAGTTACAGTTTCATTTCGATAAAAAGGTAATAAATCTATCAAAATTAACAATTATTATCACTTTCTTTCCTATAACTTATATAATATGCTGAAAATTGATATCCAATAAATATTTTTCTTTAAAAGCCGTAGGCTTGGAAACCCCCATTCAGGCCAGGGTTGCCAACTGTACGCTTTTTGAACATACATACGCATTTTCGTAATAAAATATGAATGTGTACCCTACGCTATACGCTCGCTTTTTAAAGAAATTGTAGTAGTGATCAGGTATTTGACCTAATCCCTTGGTTTTTACATTAGCGACTGTGAGTTCACATCAATCTAGTTCGTATATGATCGGAGATTGTCAGACTGAAGCACTGTGATTGTTTTGTTTTTATAAAAGCCTACTTTTACAATCTGCCTACGACATATATTTTATGAGTAGATATTCCGATATTCGTCATGTCGGTTCCAATTTATAATATAGAAATAACAAGTTGCGAACAATGGCAGCAACTAAAAGACAAACTTGTTAAAAAAGATACATCACAATCGTTTCTGTTGTTCACAGTCGCGAGAAAGAACACAAGAATATTTCGTCATACAAACAGGTAAACAAAAACACGAAAGCATTCACTTGCGACTGTCGCGCCATCTTTCTGCCGAGAAGAAAACTCCCATCGGTGAAATAAAAACGCGCATAGCGCACAGCAATCTCTGATCGCCGAGTTAACTAACAGAAATTCTTATTTCGTCTGGGCGGCGGTGGAGCAGTGTAGATTTTGTTTTGTGCAAGCAAAGATTAAAGTTTCTTTGGCAAGTTCGGCGGGGCGGAAGTGCCCCCCCCCTCTTCGTTTCGCTTTTCCTCTTTGTTTCTTCGCCGATAGATAACGTCGCGGCCGTACGTACGTTTAATGGAAAGCGAGTTTTTATTCGTATGATTACAGTGATAAATTTGCAAGAGTTTCAACGATGACTTTAAAACGGCAATGCTGGTGCCTAATGAGCTGTAAATAACTGTATTCATAATGCATTTTATTATTTACTTGCGACAGAAAATGCTTTTTTTATTAACTGCAGCCAAATGAAAAGTATAATATAATCGATGACTGCAAAATTGTGCGGATATCACATACAAATTGAATAAAATGTATGATAGATTATGTATGTTTGTATTTGAACTTTCGATATTCTTATTGTTTGCCTAAAATGATGTTTTTAACCCTGATCAATCCTGCGGAATGGCATTTTAAATTTTAATATCCTGAAACGTTGGTTTAAATTTTAAATAAGTAAAAATAATTCCACGAGTGCGAAATCACGTTGCTGGTATTCAATTTTATGGTGAAAGTAGGATTTTGAAATATTTAGTAAAAAAATTATCTCTTGGGATCAAATTAAGAACCTTAGTCCCTAAAAATAAAGAAGAGTTTTACTCCCGGAAGTGCAAACAATATGTATATCATATATCTATATAGTTTTAAAAACATTGCAGAGGAGTCACATTATCAATGTTGGTCACTAGATAATGACGTCGCGGAACCTGATAATGACGTCACGAAATACTAGATTTACATGGTATACTAATTTAATTTTTATAAATGTAATGTGTGTTCCACTATTGAATTTACATGCGATGCTAATTTTTCGATTTATTTATTTAATTGAATTTAGACGATTAATATTTAAATATCATTGTAAACTCTATAGCGTTACAAAAAAAATATGAATGTCATGTAAACGTACAACACAAAACACAATTCTTAATTCAGCAATGCCAATGTGTAGTGAAAAAACAAACTACAATTATTTTAAATAAATTAAAAATTCATTAAAAACATTATGTTCGGCTTTAAAATTATTGTTTTAATGAAAATGCACTATTCTTATAGTGTGCAAAAAAAAGTAGTAGGTATTTATTTTATTCATTTAACATCACTCGGTCATTACTACAGTTATTTTTCATTTTGTAATGTTTTGATGACGTGACTCCCCTGCAAAAAAAATAACTATACCAATGCCTCACCGTAAAAAATAAGACTGCTACATTTAAGCTGGTTGAAGTAGCTAAAATATTTTTAATGAGTGTATTTAAGATTTTTTTTAAATTAAGAGCGAAAAAAGATACTGTACATATTTTAAAATAAATGAATCTGTTCTAATTAAAATAAAATTAATCCCCCAACAAAAGAACATTTCCATTACGTTCTGAAAAACACGAGTTATCTCGTAGGAGATTTTTCATAGCGCGGATCTTTTTGCGGCGTGGAAAATCTCTAAATAAATGAGTGGAAAGAATTGTAAAACAATGGCTGCACACGACGGACTATTATTAATCATAAATGCGTCAGGGCTGGAGATTTATAATTTGCTGTAGTACTTTGATAAATAGATTGAGTGACGTGCTCTGTTTCACTAAGTCTACACGCTGCTTGTTGCAGAGTAATCGCTAATAGGATTACATTTGCTTCTGCACGGGGAGATTAGGAAGGTGTGGAAGTCTTCGCAAGCCCGTGACACGGAAAGTGCGAAAATCGGCATGAATTATTGTGGTTTGTTTCAAATACGCCGTATATATCGACGCTTGAAAGGCAAAAGGGGTTAAGCGACTAAAATAAAACTTTACAGTAGAGCGATTTGAAATTTGAAATAAACGTAAATTTGTGATTAATCTTTAATAAATTACTGTTTTAGAATGATTTTTTGAAGTATTTTATTTGAAATAGTGCTCTTTCTTATATATACTATGTAACTTGTCTAATTATTTGCATTGCAATAATAGTGTCGCTTACGCATTTAAGTCATTAAACTCCAGTCAGGTAAAACGAAATAATGCAATGGTTAAAAAATATATTATTGAAGAATAAAGGTTTAATTCTATTATAATTGTTTTTGTTCGTGAAGTAGAAGGATATAACATACAAATTTAGTCTTGCTCTCAACACATAAAACCGAGCATAAAACGGTGTGATTTACTAAAGCATATTTAGTTTAAGTTGGATATATAGGACTAACCTACAGGTTATTTCTAAAATCGGTGCAGAAAATGTTCAAATAAAAACGTAATGGTGAACAAACATTGTCGCTTGTAATTTGTACGATTTTCATTAGCTAAACGAACAAGAAGAACTGTGTATATAATATCTTATAAATATTTTAAAATATTTCCTTTTCTTGAATGTAACAATTCGAATTTTAGTATCATCTGAAAGGGCACAAGCGACATAGGTTTTTTGGGATAACCAAACATGCTGAATTAGTAAAAAACAAGTAAAAGGATTTAACCGACATTACATCTAGGAATAATTTTGAAGAAAAACGGTTCGTAAGAAAAAACGTTCTTTATTTATTTCACGAAGAACGTCATACCTGCACATCTGAGCAAATTTACTGAGAAGTTAAAAGTTATAAGCAAATTTTAATATTTTATTAAAGCACCTTAAACGACTATACATATAAAATGTTGAAAATCAGTGTCGGTTAGATCAAAACGGTTGCTGATAATGGTTTAAAACACTGATGGGATAAGCGACGTAAAAGTCATCGTAGAATACTGGGAACAAGAGCAATCGACGCAGAATAAAATTCTGAGTAAAATTATATGTATAACTTATTTTAGCCAAAAGTGTCGCTTATTCCCTTTTGCCTTTCAAGCGTCGATATGAATCGACAATAATCTACTTTATGCCTACATCATTCATTGTACCAATCAGGGACGTAACTAGGTTTTTTTAGGTGGGCCAAGGGTGGGCCAGTAAACAATTAAAGTGGGCAATACTTTTTATAATAAAAATTATGTTTAGAAATTTTTTTCACTGCTAAAGGAATTTGTTTTAGTTCCTCCGGAAATTAATTTCGTAGAAAAACAGTACCCAGTTAAGAATATGATATCAAATATATAAAGATAAAGATTGCACGAGCACTTCAGACTGACAAGTTAATAAATTATATCTATTCAAAAATACAAGATTTGCCAGCATTAAATCTATATCTATCTTCGAAGAAAAACAGTACCCAGTTAAGAATATGATATCAAATAATGTAGGTTTGCATAGATAAAGATTGCACGAGTACTTCAGCCTGACAAGTTAATAAATTATATCTATTCAAAAATACAAGATTTACTAGCAATAAATCTATATCTATCCTCTATTCCATATTCATAAACATTATTTATTTTTCCTCAATTAAGTGTAAATCTACATCTCTTTCATTTTATTATGTATTATTTTAAATATATGCATCTCTTCCATAAACTAATGTAAAACTATTGTAAAATTTTTGGGTGGGCCTAGATTTTTCAGGATCGGTCCTGAATCACCCAGACCCACCCTGAGTTACGTCCCTGATTATAATGAAGGACTGCATTCTTCAGTTGTTTTTAGTTAATCAAAAATCCGATGTTTCGCCAATATTATTGGCTTCTTCAGAGCAATGATAAAAATATAAACAACGTAAGACTATTGTAGTCTTAATAATTTCTACCCTTTCCAGTCGATTAAAAATTTCATTTTCATTAATTTTAATATTTTAGCCCTATTCACACATGGAATGTTGAGGATACTTCCCAAATCCTTAAAAAAAACCTAGAAAAGAATTTCACTTGTTGAAAGCTAATTAATTACTATTCTTCTTTTGCAAGGCTCATGAAAGAGTCAATTTCGTGGCAATGCAATTAAACAGGTGATTCTCACCGAGATTTCGTTTCTCTTTCAGAAGCTTGAAAGAATCCTCAAAGAATTCCAGTGTGAATAGGTCTTTAAAAATATATAAAAATATCTTCAGGCGAAACTTCAAGGGTCTAGAAATAGTGGTATCATTTATTCGGAATTCTGGGCTTATTTTTAAAGATATTTTAAATTTTTTTGAAGTACTGTAAAGATAAAGGATGGTTCTAAACCCGTCTTAAAGTTTTAATAAAAATATCAATTGTTATATATGTACAGTTTGTTGAAAATGGCCTATTTTCAACCATCAAATTTGAATATTTGTATTATTTTGTTCGATTTATAAATTTACGACTGCTTTAGAACAATTCCTTAACTTTGTAAAAATTATTAAAACTTATTAATAAAATTAGCCAATATTTCGTAATAACGAATAAATGACACATATATTTTGACGAAAATCTGCATCTGTTGTTCAATACAAGACATTCTTTCCTTCTACTCCGATTACCCAAGCTAAGAAATTTTGTTGTGAACTGCACGTCGCTGCGTAGAACATATGGTATAGGTTCCGAATGCGGAGAAATTTGATGTTCCGCCTTAATGGTACGATCTTCAAATCAAGAACTATTAGTAAAAATTACATTTTAATTTATCTTCACACATAAAAATTTCATTTCAAGGTATTTGACCTTGAATTCCAAAGAAATATCGCCTGCGGCGCAATTTTATCATTACAAATTCAAAAATTGAATAATTTAATATTGATATTGGTTTTATTTGTAAATTTCAATTACATCAACATGGGCTCCTGCACTATAATAGCCCTGGGGCCCCCACAACCTTAAATCCGGCCCTGTGTATAATTTTAAATATTAGGATTACCTCTTGAATTCAATATAACATTGATACATTACCTTCAAGTAAACAAAACACCTGTACTCTCCTCGAGACATCTTACCAGAAGGGCTTATTAAGCTCTAATTCCGATCGTCTCTGATCTTGAAGTACGCTTATCAATAATGAGCCGTAACGTAATTAGTCCATTATTGGGCGCATTATGGCGGCAATCATTATGCATGTTTGGCTATTAGGACGGCAGTAATTGTTCGTTGAATGTACACATATAACATTCGGTGGGCTGCCACGAACAGCACAGACAATCCAGCAGCAAGGTACGTTACATTACGTTACGTACATATGTCTACGTGTAGGTAATATGTGCCACAAATGGCTGTGAGCCTGCTAGTCGTCAATTTGCCTTAATTAGTTGCCGCAAATCTGTTCCAGTGATACAAGCTGGCTAGGCCGCAAAGTTGATGTTAGCCTTCTACGAAAATAAGGCTTCCAGAAATAATTATAAATTTAAAGAATTTGTTTGTAGGTTATCCTAACCACTAGACTTTTTAATTTTCACCCAAAAAAGTACTACCTGAGTGGTTAATCTTAGTTTTTTAGATTTCGGCCCAAAACTTTGCGAGCTCATATCTCGAAAATTAAAAGACGAAACTTCTTTGGTAATCTCCAGCAAAGACGACGACGATCTACTCGATAAATGTAATAATAGCATGCAATAGCAGTGGTTTGTCCACAAAGTTAATATTTAAAGGGGATCCCATATTCTGTTAGGGAGGTAGTAAAATATCGTTTATATCTTCTTCTGCAGTTTAAATAAAATGAATAAAATATATTTGTTAGTAGTAGTAGTACCTATATTGTTTTATATTTAATGTGGAATATGGATTGTGAGAAAGGTTTATATAAATGAAACTAGATCACTCAATAAACATTATTATATTATAAACTAACCAAGTTGTTTACTTGAAAGACCAACTACAAGTGATGTGCGCAGAGTCCGGCAAGCAAGATAATTTAATTAGTAACACCAGGTTTACAATATACAACATATGTATTAAGTAAAAAGAATGTGCTGGCCACATCAGATTTTTTGAAAAAGCTCTTACTGCTAAAAAAGTGGCATGTTATGTTTACTCTCCAGTAGACTAAAAAGTCCGTTTTTTATAGTTTGCTGGATGGGAACCTAGTTGAATGGAAAATATTAAACAAAATAAACCCCGCGGTAATATTATATCAAAATTTATAAGAAGTAATAGAAATAAAACTATTAGTAGGTATTCAATATTTCACAAGAAAAAAGTTCAAACGCACAGTTGTGTTTTGAACAATAATTTGAATAGAAAATGAAGTTGCCCAAATTCTTAATCTATTTGGAATGGTACCTAACAAATTTAGCTAATGCAACAGCACAGATTTTTACTTTTTCTTATGATAGTGCGCGATTTCTTTTCTATGCTTATAAAAATTATTGGGTATTATATGGTGAGAAGAATCAGGAAAAATTTGGAACTGAATTTCTCATTGTTACGCCACTGGAAACAGCCACGCAGGGTTCTCGATGCCAACGGACTGCTTTCACTGTAAACTCATTAAGTGCAATTTCATTTACATAAATGTGCTAATTAATTCCTAAAAATCAAAACATTTTGATTGATACATGCGGAGCGTGCAGCACAATTAACAAATGTACATCGCTTGTAAAACTGATACAATGGAGAATGGAATTGAATGGATGGATTTAGAATGGATTTGTAAATCCAGTGCATTTATGAAAAGAAAAACTCTTTGTTTCTGCTGCATATCCGAATTCAAATCCATTAGTATTAGTGCGATGAAAGGTTTATTTTGTTTTTGAAAGAACTGAATGCTAGAGATAGCAGATTGTTATTTGGTGCTCTATGTTTTGTGGCACTATTGCCCTTTAATTTATTTTGTTTTACAAATGAGCGCAAATGAGTAACAAGTAAAATGTTGTACAATACATGCAAGGTATGGCAGACTCGCCTGTTCGGCTTCCGGTCATTTGCTCCTTTCAGCAGTAAAAACTGTTTTACCTTGCTATTACACCCTGGATGTTTTTTGCATGCTGCAAACGTCATTTTAGTAACGAGTTTTTTTTAGGAACGAGCGCAGCTCCATAAATACAAAATTAAATTAATTGAAATGGAAATAAAAAATTTGTATTTAGGTTTTCACAATTTATCAGTTCTTAATTTATAAAATATTTCTGTAATGTTCTCTATTTTGAGAAAAAAATTAAAGATTCATGAAAAATTCTAGATCAATGAAACTGCAGATCTCAATTTCAATACTAGGTAAATATTACAATTTTGTACTCTTGTAGACATTTGTGTTTTAAACTAAATCGTGAAAAAGGCGGAAGTAACACAGTGTAATATAATAATGTAACGCATTAACCCATAATTTGTAAGTTAGTTTAGTTGTTGGTCGGGAGGCAATAATTGAATATTGTGGTTAGTGGACTATAACGCGTTAGTGAAATTAAGGACGTGGAACGGAAGACAAACTTTGTACGCAACCTTCACTTTTAGTGATTGTGTTTGTGATCAGCTTCAGCTTTGCTGGAAATAACACTAACAGTTTCAAATACTTATGGCCGTTTTACACTACGCTAAATATTGAACAAGAATTTGCGCAACAAATTGAACAATATCTGTTTTATACTGAGACAATTTTATATACCTACCTACAATACTTAGTTTGTGATTCTGCGCAGTTTGCATATAATAATAATTTGACAGCCGCACTTATTTATTTTTTCAGACAATTTACGAAGCAATGCGATATTTCACACAATTTGCTGTATGATACTACACAGTTTAGATTGTTTCAAAAATTGAACAATATATTGTTGAACAAGATATATCTTGTTCAAGGTTTAGTGTAATGTAAAACGGGCTTTACTGGATTCAATATTCGCTCAATTTTTTTTTTTGTTATTTTTACCTTCCGTCATATCTGTAAAGGAAAGTATTGGAATCATGCTAAAAATTGGGTAGTGAGTTGATGAGCACGAATTAGGGTCTTTACAACTCATTTTTGATTGTTTTTGTATGTATGTGGTCAAGGATGTTTGGAGGTCGGATAACTCAAATACGAATTAACCAAAAATTTTGATATTTGCTATTTAACATTTGTATACTAATTGGAAGAGATGCTAAGATTTTGGTACAAATACCTTGACCGGAAGTGATATTTCTTGAAGATTGAAAAGATTAATAAAGAAAAATTTCTATAAATTTAAATAAATACATAGTATTTATTTGTAATAAGAATAAAGGGAAAAGTTATTTACAACGTAGGTTATAAAAAATTGTCTTTATCTGGTAGCATTAAAGAACTGTAGTAAAATTTTTAAAATGGATCGGTGGATTTTTGATTTTGCGTAAAAATATTGACAGGTGAGACGAGTGACACGTTGGCACTAACGCCATGTCATAAGTAAGAATAAATCTTTTGATTCACGTGATACTAATTGCTGTGTTTGAATATTTTAGATTTTTATTTGTATATTTTAAATGGGCACTGGATTGTAAGTACATATTTATGTTTATAAGTCCAGATATGGCAGAAGGTTGTGTGGTGACCACATCAGATTTTTATCGATTGTTTTTGGAACACTAGGAACACCGGTACCTACGGCACTGGTTGTTTCAACTATAACAATGTTATTATTGCTTTTAATGGTACGCACACAACCGCGCGGCTTTCAGCAAGTTTAAAATTCGAATAGATGGATATTATCTGGTTTATGAGTGAGGGCATTAAAACTCCGAGTGGAGCGGAATGTTTCGTGGTTCTCTATTTATTCTAGTGGATGCTGAATGCCGAGTGTAATGGATATTTATATATTAATGCACATTAATATACTTGCATTTCGATTGAGTACATAAATTCAATAGCTTGTAATGCAACACGACCCAGTTTGTTAGTGCTCCATTTAAATTATTGCCATCTGAATTAGATTAGAGTAGTTGGCCGAAAGTCGGGTACTAATGGAAAATATGTTTGTAATATGACACAACCCAACCCTAATTATTATTAGGTACATACATGTACTTAAAATGTACTATAAATGTTTTATCCAACTTAACGTTAAACGTCACCCCTAGTGCCGGGAGTTCAAGCGTACATTGGAGCAGTAATATACTTTAGCTATTTAAAACTTGGATTTTTGTATTACTATTATACGAGTGATAGTATTAGCTTTATATATAGAAGATATAACTTTTGATAATATATCTAAAATTATGAAACTATGAACAAATTAAGTATTTTTTTACAATGTAGTATAACACTAGTATAACATCAAACCGTTCTGTTACTGGACAAACATTTTAATAATTATTATTGACAATGTTAATTCTTTTACACTTTGAGTTACTTTTATTATTATGATACGTTGTATCTTTCTTCCAATATTAGATTTCAATCAATTATTTCTTTTAAATTTCTGACCTTGTATGGCTCATCGTTTGAGAGCCACAGCCAATCCAAAACCTATAGGAATGACGTCACAGTGCGAATATTGAAACTTTAAAAATTCATATCTCATCTTCTTTATTAATAGGAATTTTTCACTCATGTTTTCACAGGACAATATAGTTTATTCTGTGGAAAAATAAAACAATGTTGGTGCATAATCCTACTTCAGAATTATGCTAATAAATAAAAATATTTAAAATTGTTATTTGTTTCATTCATGAAATAGTCAATACGTATACCACTCGATCATAAAAAATAATAGAAAATACTTTTGCCTCCTGGTTCGACGTATTTCGGCAGTATTTTCGATTATTTTCGAAGCTCTTGTGGTATAATATCTGATAATTCAATGAAATAGATCCAGTTTTAAATTAAAATGGCAAAAAATGCAGTTATCCATGATTTCAGAAAACAAATATTTTGATAAAAATTAGACGTAACGTCAAATTAATGTGTTTCTTTTTAATTTCAATGGATACTTATGATTTACAATCTACATCCAAATCTACGATTTTAATGAATTATTTCTCACTATTTGAATATACCTCACCTCACACCGAAACCACGCACGCTTAAATTCTCCAAAGGTCTATCCATCGCCCCCCCCCCCCCCTCCCCCAAATCAGATTTCGTTATTATTAGTTTATTGTGGCAGCGTGTAGTTAAAAAGTCCGTGAAGGAGGAAACTAATGGACCCATCGGGCGTGATGAATGGCTGGCGTCGCGGCGGAGCTTGTAGACGTGCGACGTGGACACAGACGCCGGCGGCGGTGTGGAGAACCTTCAGACAGACGTCCGAGGTGCTGTGGACGTTGTACTCAGCGACTGACAACCGACAGATGAGGGGGTGTTAAGAGATAGTGTGTTGACGAACAGATTCACGACCGCTAATTATTTAATTGTTGGTATTTGTAATTTAATTCGGTTTATACTATCAAATGGGTAAATAAATTACATACTATGTTTAGTATTTATTATACATTTTAGGCAACAAAGGTATGACAGCTTCACTCACAAATGAAACCAGCAAGAAATCATGTCTTAATTCTCATTTAATTTTTAACCCTGAAGGTTTTTAAATATTGTACAGATTTTATTTTAAACTAATTTCGTGCAGCACAATAATTTTTCCTGTGGAGTAACAACTTTGAGAACATGTCAGAAAAACTAAACTATGAAAAATCAAAGTTATTGTCTACAAGAACGTAAATACAGAAACAGTAATTTTATGTTTATTAGCATTTTATTTGCAAGTGGAAGTCTCCCTTTTTTGCGAATTCCTAGAATAGTCCCGATTTTACTTTTTTTATCTCACTCCTTTCCCCACTACTACAACTGGCCGAAACCAGCCCGAAACTCGTACTTTGTCGCATCCTAGCTACGCAATGACAATTTTAAGTTGAACAATACTGTAAAAGTGTTTTCGTTCCAAGTAAACTGTCAGTTTATTATTGACTTCAAGATAATGTTTTACAAACATTTAAATAGAGAAAGGATGGATCTACAGATGTTCTTTTTTAAATTTTAAAAATTAATTTCTTACATGAGGTAAATCGTGTAAAGTTTCCGTAAATTGGAAATGTTTAAGAATTATTCGAGATTTTTATAATCATGTACAATTTTTTCATTAAAATTTTGAAAAGGCACAACTGTTAATTGATCCGTAAGTATATATAATTTTGGTTGAAATAATATTTTACCATTCTTGTAATGACCACAGCACAAAACAATCACTACGTTAGTAGGTACATTTTATTCTGGATTTTAGAAGGTAAAGTAAGTAAAAATAACTAAGTACCCACTTGAGAAAATAAAATCCCCAGAACATTTCAAGAATGTGAACATTCCGGCTTGTTACTTGCTATATTTGCCCATTAACATCCTAATAATATCTTTGCGATTGCTAATGTCCGCCCTTGGTAACATTATCTATGTTACATCCCAATGTTGTAACTTGGTAATAATATCACTATTATGCATCCCATGTCATTCTCTGAGATGTTTGTATTGAGTATGTAATTTTTGATCGTACTCAGGATGTGGCTAGGATAGACTTACGTAACATCACTTAAAGTACAAGAATAAGATATTTTGAAACATCCCATGGACGATTCATGTCAAGTGGGTAAGTCTAAAAATGGTATTCTAAATATAACAAAAAATGTTATGTATGAGCAACCGCCAAATATCATCTGTTAATACCCTTGCTAATTAGCTCATTTGTTCTTTAAAGAATGAGAAAAACCTTTGCATCAAATTAAAATTTTACACTAAACATCTCGTCTTGCCTAAAGAAAGCAAAATCGAATTAATAGCACCATTGAAACCAAAGAATAGCTCATTATTTTTGGATTTTCTTTTGCTGATGTAATAAAAAGACGAACCAAAGATTTAATTACATGTTGAGCCGATAATAATTCTTTTAAAAGCCTTAATGCTTTGGAAAATCAATAGGTAGAGAAAGAACTAGACCTAGAAGGAGAAAATGACTTTGAAAGTATAACAGTAAAACGTTTAAGCCGGTTAGAGTTTTTTGTGATTTTCGTCTGTTTGTGTTGGTTCATTTTCCCGGGGGAGTATCGAGCGCAGTAAGCACCTGAAATTCTTCTCAACGGCCGCCAAGGCATTGTGCGGCGCAACTGACCGAATTTAATCCGGCGACAGATCCGCGCCTGGACTAGGCACAGTTTAAAAGCTGCTCCGTTGAGATTCGATCTGATACGTGGTCGTGGACTAAGGACCAGTGGTGTAGAACGGTCTAACTTACAACGGTGACCAGTATCGTAGTCCATGGTCTCGCCAACATTACTTTTATACTACACTCAAAAAAAACGCACCTCTTAAAAATGCACCAACAATGGTAAATATTCAGAGTGCCATAACTCAGTTGAATTTTGTTGAAATTGGATAAATCTTTGAATTCTAAAATGTTTTAAGTTTTCTCTTTAATGTGATGCAATTCAATGTGATACCAAATCCATTACACCCTCTTCCGCCCCCTAAGGAAAAAAATGTTCCTGATGTCAAGCTGATGAAAAAATCGTGGACACAATTGACAACAGAGCGAGAAAGTTCATTTTCCTTTAAGTTTCCATATATTCGAGTACCTACAATGATTTGGCGCGAAGTTATGCATTTTTTTAAAAAGTTGCATTTTGGCACACCATACGAGCTGGCAAAGTTGGACATTTTTTGACATCATAGGAACATTTTTTTTCTTAGGAGGGTGGGAGCGGGTGTAATGGATTTAGCATCACATTGACTTGCATCACATTAAAGAGAAAACTTCAAACTTTTACTAAAGATTTATCAAATTTTCACAAAATCTTTGAATATTTGCCATTTTTGGTGCATTTTCAAGTGGTGCGTTTTTTTCCTCGAGTGTATATTCCACAAGAACTTTCATTAAAGGGACACATGGCCACGTGGGATCGTGCATCCTGATTGGCTCTCAAACGTAGGAACTACGCTACGATTGGTTTACGATTGTGCCCCTTTAATGAAAATTCTCATGAAATAGGCAGGTCAAGGCAGCTATACAATATTTTTATAAATTTTTGATGTTAACCATTCAACAAGATTACTAATTCCATATTAACAAAAAATGATAAATGTTATTATTTTTTATTTTGAATGTAACCATTCAACAGCATTAGAAAATTCATGAAAAGCAGAGATTATTATAAACAGTGGCGGCACTTGGGGGGCCCGGGCCTCCCCAAAATGATCTGTTTTATTTTAAGTAATTATTTAATGTAAATTTTGGTCGTAAATATGAAGCGCTCGGCAAATATTAAAAATTATTTTGAAACAATATTAAAATATAGTGTCAAAATAAATTAAAAAGATGTGTGCCCCGTACATTTTTTCCTGTCCCCTGTTGCCTCTCCCAAATTTAAAAGTCTAGCGCCGCCACGGATTATAAAAATACCTAAAAATGACATGGCCAATATTATGAATGATTCGCGTAAATTAAATTAGTGGTGCTGCTCAAATCCGAATTGCACTACCCCCTATAACTCAATGGCTACACCACTGCTAAAATCCTGATTGCAAACTCCTGTACAGCAGTAATATGTCATGAACATTGTCCAGTCCCAGCCATGCAAGCTTTCCTTCTGCACTCGTAACTTACATGTATCGGTTCGGTTCGCTTCAGGTTCAACCACTTGTTTATTTTCCTTGCTTTGTCAACCTGAGATTGTTCGAGAAAATATACCCCAGTCCTGAAAGCCAGAGGAAGCAACAAAGCTTGCAACTTTCATAGATTCAGTACGACGATCCCAAAACAATCACGAAAATGGACGAGGAGAAAGAAGTGTGTGATTATATTTTATTTATTTTGCTGGTAATCGTGCATGGTTCTGAAAATGATATTTTTGGCCTCCTGAAGTGTAAACATAACAATCACACATCGTAAACATCTATGGTAGTTGCGATTTTAAACATATGCCATGACTTACCGCATATTGTTCGGTAAAAAGTATCGAACGAAAGTTGGTTTGTAATAAAAAAGAGCCTAGAAAAACGCTACTTACACAATTTATTGTTCAATAGAGTCTAAAATAAATAAAACAGATTAATTTTGAATGTAGCACAGCAGTTGTTTCAAGGTTTCTTGACACAAGGAAATTTTAGTACATTATGTCTTATGCATCTCACTTAACCTCTCTAAAAATTATAAATTAAGTAAGTAAAATGAGAAAGAAATTTTGTTGAGACTACATTATTTTGTATTGGAGATAAAATTTTTGTGAAAATACGAGTCCCAAATTATTATCTCAAAAAATATTTCAAAACAAAATCATGCAATTAGCCCATTCTAGAATGGTAGTTGTTATTATAGTGGAATCCAACCACTTTTAGAACGATTCTCCTTGCCGCAGTCAGAACCTCAATCCGTGCGACAACCTTAGAAATTCAAAGCGCTTACGACAATCAAGTGGTTAGCTTGAAGCATCATCCGAGTGTGATTTAATTGCAAGATATTTTACAATATTTAACGACAAGTCAGAACCTCAATCCGTGCAACAATCTTAGAAATTTAAAGCTGCAACGGAGTGATTCTTATACGCTTGCGACGATCAAGTGGTTAGCTCGAACGATCCTAGTGCGATTTAATTGCAAGATATTTTCCAATTTAACGACAATCACACACTGCCGGCCGAGAGACTTGAATCTCGAAACTCCGGATTCCTACGTCATCACTCATGCAGAGAGCTGAGCTAAAACCCGCGCAGTTACTGACTCGATTGTGTTTTTCATTTCTCTTTCTCTTGCAAAGTTTTCTGCTAATCTGATAAATGTGAAATTCTTTTAGTTGCAATTTGAAAATAATTTTAAAGTAGCATTTCTTCTAAACGAACTTTTGTATAATTTTCTTTTACTGCCGAATTCTCACTAAGTCCACAGCGTAATTGAAATCGTAAATTCTTTTAATTACTCGCTTTCTTACGACACGAATAGTTAATGTTCTGCAGCTCAGGAAAAAAGTGGAAACGACTTTCTGAATAACCATCGACACTATTGGCTTTTTCATAAAGAAGCTAAAGAAAATAGACCATAATTTTAAATTGTTATAGATCTGAATAATGAAGAATTGGAAAAAGAAAGACTCATTATAATATACGAGTAGATTTTAATTAATAATTTAATAATAGTTATTTGCCCAATTAGATAGGAAAGCGCTACTTTTTCTTACTCGAGCTCGAAGTTTGTGTCACGAGCGAAGCGAGTGAGGCAATCGAGCGAGAGTGGTAACAGAGCTTTCCTCTCGTGTTAGACACAACATTTTTTTCACGATATATATTTAAAAACATTATAAATGTAGAATTCTTTATTATGAAATTCCCGGAAAAAATGGATAATGGAAAAAAATCACTGGAATTAATGGTTTCAAAAATGTGTCGCACAATACAACAGTAGTTATGCCTGATTTTAATTAAGTTTTACTTTAAGATTAAAAATATGTATTGTATAAAAAAATTGGTCTGGTGTGAGTATTTTCGTTCTCTCTAAGTTTGTTTTGCGACAAAATTATAAAGCGATCACAAAGAGGGTCAGCGAAAACTTCAGCGATGCCGCAATTTGCGGCAAAGTAAACAAATTCAGTGGAACGGAATTGCCCGAAGTGATTTTTATATTCACAACAAAAGTACATTTGCACGGCTAAAAAGTAAGCGGCAAGAAAACAAAGAGGAAGCCCAAAGTTCGTAAATAAAAACACGCGGTCGAAGAATAGAAAAACTTGCGCTGCTCGTTCTTTGCAAGATTTTTAACATTAAACACTTTTCATACGGCGCGGCGTCAGCAAACTATAAGATTGGTTTTCTCGAGCATTATCCCAAAGTTATGAAGAAGTTAGTGAGTTGTTTTTCTTTATTAAATCAACAGAATTCCACAAAGATGATTGCATGTGGATAGAGTTGTGCAGTGGGATGATATAACAAAGTTGTTCATTTCCGTTGCGTCATTTCCCCGCCGACTACCGGTGTCGATGCCGGCTCGATGACGTCAGCAAATTACACCGGATGTGGAGCGTTGCCATGTTTTGATGTTGACCAGACGACACACGACGCCGCGATTGCATTCTGTAAATCTCCACTTGATTTCAACGCCAACGTTACTTGCTACGGAATTCACAAGAATTGTTCATTTAGATCCAAAGGTCACTGTTTCAAATTACATCGAGATTATATCAAATTGTTCTAAACTTAGATCTTGTTGGTTGAACTTCCTACATAGCTAATTTTCTTGTTTTCATTCATTTTGTGACACACTCAATCAATATAGTAGGTACTTTCTTT
This sequence comes from Agonum fuliginosum, assembly GCA_947534325.1. Classification (NCBI taxonomy): domain Eukaryota; kingdom Metazoa; phylum Arthropoda; class Insecta; order Coleoptera; family Carabidae; genus Agonum; species Agonum fuliginosum. The sequence continues at coordinate 1,782,347 of OX384034.1, read as the reverse complement.
AGATGCCTAGTCTCATCATCATGACATAATAAATAATTATGGTCTGTTCCAAATAAGAATATAGTATGGGGCAAGATAGGGCTTACGATTTGAGCGTTCTGATTGGTCTAGCCGGAAACCAAGTTTACATCAGCGAAAAATTTGTGATATGCGCGCATCATTTAGCTGTCGAACGCAGTAGTAGTAACAGCAGGTATTGTTGAAAAAGTGAGTCGTTGATTAGCGTCAATAGCGCGGAACATAACACTATTTCAAAAATACCGCGCTACGTTTAAATTTCTATTTAATGTGTGTAAAACAGGCTGGCTCCGCAGCGCCATCTACTATACTCTTATTTGGAACCGGGTATAGCAGATAACTTTTTTCACAATATAGGTCAAATTATAGCGTTTACTGGCTCTGTTTCCAAGATACTAGGTTTTGTGTACACATTAGAAGACGGTAAGCAATCTTAGAAGGCGGTAAGATCTCATGATGAAAGCGGTAAGCACTAAACAACAACAGAAACCAAGGTAACAAAAACGCAGAGACTTTTTCGCATTTAGGGGAGAAAATAGGGGGGATAGAGCGCCACCTCTTCTACATGTGTACCTCGTGCTTCTATCAAAAATCGCAATTTAAAGTCCCTACCGTCCGGACTATATTGAATTAATGACGTCATCAAAACCATACCGGACATTTTCACCCGGTACTATATCAATGTATACCATGTAAGCAAGTTATCCCACATAGTCATTCTTCTCCTGCACAAAAAATACCACGGAGTATGTCAATTTACATTATGATCCTGGACTGTAAAGGACAAGTGCGAAAAAAGTCTCATAAAATGAGTTTTATAATATTTTTTCCAATTTAGTGCCTTTTTAATATTAAAATTTAAATTATACTGGCACTGGCACAACATACACACGTCGATATAGGGACATTTATGTGTGTTACGTTTTGGTTGATAACATTAATATTGTCATTTACTTAACTGTCACTGTAAATGTATATAATTACTGAACTATTCTAGGTAATAAATGCAGATACTATAAAAATATTGGGATTATATGTTTTCTATTAGGTACCTACTATATTCATTATGTTATTAAATAAAACAAATTAATAGAGAAATCCAGAAGGACGTCATAGCCAGGGGGCAACTTACTATTCCAACCTCATTTTTACATATTTTTAATTAAATTTTGAACAGTTTCTGTTAAAACGTAATTTAAATAATATTTTCATGATACAAAATACCTATAAAACTACATATAACATTGTAATATATTGACAGTTTTCTTTAAAGTTAATATAAAACACCAGTTTGACAGCTCCCCCCTCACAAATTCATTTGTTATGGATTCGTCTATTAAGCGAAATAGATTTACAGGTTATACTGAAATTTGTCCGTTCTGATAATTGAAGTAAATGGCATCTGGTACTAGCGATACCAACCTTTTATAAAAATATGTTGCGTGTCACAAAGTGAGCTCAAGCGACATTCAGTTGCGTTTCACAAAGTGAACGCCAAATAAAAAAAATTAGTTTATGTAAAGGTAAGACATTCTAGTAAAACTAGGATACATAATACACTATGTTGTACAATTAAGTAAATTAATACCTATCCTGGTAGGAGTAAATCTCCGATGGCAGGACTAATTAAACCTCTACCAGAGAATAGAACTCCGTATCAACCACCTCGGAATAATGTTTTGACTTTACGTCATTAAGTTCTCAGTGCGAATTAATCATTGTCGTAATAGAATCATCATTGTGTACAAATCTCTTTGTGTAGCGGTTTCGTCAAATTATTAATTAGTGCGGTCGGAGATCGCGTAGCTTTACAAGTTCGTTGTTTGTGCCGAATATATTTGCTAATATGAACTAATATTAGGTTAGGTTATGTTGTCTGCTAGCGATGTAATTGCAGGGGAATGACGGTGGGGTTGAACAGGAGGGAATGCAACGGCACAATAACTCAGTGTCACGTGCTTCGAAGCCTGGCATGGCCGCTAGAATGTGTTGTAGCATCGCTATGTGGAGAACTGAACTGAGCCATTTGGAGTTTATCATGTAACCAATACGCTAATTTAATCCTGCTGACGATTGATCATTAAAAGTGCAGTTCTGATAATTGTTCACTTTTATCATTAGCTGATTATGAATTTTGTTTGTTGGTTTTAAATTTAATTCACGGCAACGATTGCCGCACGGACCAATATTCTGAAACTCATTGTAGTCCGATCGGCTAGCGAGGTCGTGGGTTCGAATCCCACTGAAGAGCATGGACGTTGTGAATGTCTACAAATTTGAACTGATTGAATACTTTGTGTTGGCTAAAGCCATAGGGGTTTCCTCTTAAAAAAAAGAGAATATGAATTGTTTATACTTGTACAACGAATAAAAATAAAATTGCAAAATGTATCATATTGAGTCTTGTTTAGTTTGATTCTAATAAAAATTTAAGTCAAAATATTGGATTTGGTAACGTTTTTTGCTTTTGCTTATTATAACTATTATTTAAGTACTAAGTCATGTAATTTTTACGTATATAAGCATATATTATTTTAAAATATACTCACTCACTAGTTAGAATTTCAAAATTACTATACATACCTACATGCCTTTCAGCCAATAAAACTCTTGGTAGGTTACAATTCCACAACAATATTAGCAGAGCGTTCATTATAAAATGCAACATACAAAATAAATTTAATTTTAATAATTACCTATCTCACTGCTGCTACCTACAAATACAATGTATACCTAACCTACTTAGAACAATTAAAATTCTAGTTGAAAACGTCTCCCGGAACTGTTACAGCAGCCCAAATATCTTATGTTGTTCAAGAATAATTCAGTTAAATTGATTCCATGTTTCATTTTAAATTGGACGTTCAAATACATTGCTGTTACATTCGTAACCATAGACGTGAAAAATCCTATACATACAGGGTGAGTCAGCTAACTATTCCCTGTTTGGATTTTTTATAACTTAAGCAATTTTTATCAGAAAGTGACGAAATTTTTGCAAAACATGAACAATCTAAAGGAATTTTTACTGCCAAAATTTCCAATCGATCAGACAAAAACTTCACGAGTGGTTCACTTCAATGTGAAAATTGGACCAATTAATCCAAAATCTCCAATTGCAGCCCAAACAGTCGTTCTAGGAGAGTGCAAGGATTGTTCAGCAATCCAGTGGGGATTTTCATCTGACCAATACCGATGATTGTGTCTATTAAATCCACCATCAAGATGAAAATGTGCCTCATCAGAAAACATGATGTTATTCAGATGACCAGGGTTTTCATTAATTCGTTCAATTTCGTCTTCTGCAAATTCCAATCGGTTTGCTTTATCCTCTTCAGAAATTGCCTGCAGAATTTGAATCTTATAAGGATGCCACTTAAGGTCCTTTAAAATCCTACAAATAGTCGTTTGACTAATCATTAATTAATTAATCATTATTTCAGTCACCAATTAGGAAACAAAAACTCAAGTGGCTACTGTATTTACAGCAAAAATTTGGCGGACTTTACACAAAAACTTGAGACTTTACAAACAAATGAAATAGGGAACACTTAGCTGACTCATCCTGTATATACGAGTACAAAGGCTCTAAAAAAAATTAATCAATGCGGTCTGCAAAAAATAATTTTCCTTGTATCCAGATGAAAATGTAACTTTTTGTTTGATCTTAAGGTAAAAAATTATTTTCAAAAGTTTTTTCAATTATTCACGTTTGTGTAGGTTACTAAATTTAAAATAGAGGTACTAATAAAATTAAATAAGTATTAACAACAATCTTACATTTATGATTGAAACAATCCTGTTTTCTTCACTACATTTTGAACAGTCTAGTCCTCTATGTTCTCAAATCTCGGTTGGTCTCACAACCGTCGCCAACCACATTCAACCACGCCAGCATTCTCCTCCGTGGAATTGATTGCACCGTACAATAAATCACTGACAGCAGAGAAAAATAGCGGAACTTGTTTACATTTAAAAGCACTATGTAGCGACTGCGCCATTTTCAAATTCGCAATTAAAAATAACCTCACTTCCCTCGACTGCGGCCATTTCGCACGGTTTATAAACGAGCGCGATTAGCTGGACATTAAAAAATACACGACGAGAGTTGAGTTTGAACCGGAGCGTGAGTGTGATGGCTTGTTTTTAACACCGCTGATTGCGATGGCTTCACTCTGGACTCTGCAAAGGCGATGAATTGCCCACCGAATGTGGAAATGTTCAGTGTTGAAGTTACAGTTTATGAATTAATGCTCAACATCCGTTAAAATTATTTTCATTTGGGAGTAGTTTGTGACTGTTGCAAGTTAAGTTTTCTGTTGTGTTATCAGACAAAGTTAATATATTTTCAATTATCAATAAAATATACAAACCAATTTGACTTTTTATATTTAATCAGTGGCGTAGCTATGGTAGAACAGTTCGGGCAGTTGCCCGATTCAAGGGCTCCGAGAATTTCCAAGTTTAAAAATTTTAACATTGAATTAAAAATTACTTTCTTTGCAAAATTAATAAAGTGAACAATTCTTCAATAAACTATTTAAAAATTCGTAGAAATTCTACCAAAAAAGCTACAAATATCAAACTACGGTTATTTACTAACAATCAACAACAACTTGGGTGTGTCAGCCTTGCATACTGTGAGTAAACATATAAATTCATATTTTACTATGCGCAGTTCAAGATTTGAACCTAAGTTGTCAGAACCCATTCGATCACGTTATGCACTGAGCTATGTTTATAATATTCACACATCTCAAATTATATATTGAAAGTATAAGCCTTGAGTATTAGAAATATTATTGCCTGTACAATGTAGTACAAGCCGAAGCGAGATTCTTGAACGTATGTAGTAGGGAACAACTCTTCAATAAACTATTTAAAAATTCGTAGAAATTCTGCCAAAACAGCAAAAAAAATTAAATTACGACTATTTACTAACCAAACTACGAGGAATTCAATGCTGCAATCATATTTTTGCAAAAATATGATTTTTTTCAAACACGCATAAAACTTTGGTTCAAAAATCGTAGGCACTTCATTTTTTTAAATTTTAAATGGAAATCGATTGAATTTTATTGCCCTGATGATTAATCAAACCGAAATTTTTTTTCTAGCTCCGTACACACTGCCAAATTTGAACTTTTTTTCTTCATACGGTGGTGGAGTGGGCTCAGACGGTTCATCATCAAATATCGCATACATGGTCTTATAGTAGACACTTCAAGCCTCATTTTTCGCAAAAGATCGTCCAAGTTGGTTGAATGGAATCACAGTTATGATAATTTGAAAATCACCTAAATTTTCACGAATCTCAAGTGTCTCGTTTTTTTTTTTCGCTCAGTGTAGATTACTAATGAAAAGTACTTGAAATTTTTATAAAAATCTCCTAGTCCCTGGCAAATTAATTCATCGGGAATTGTCAGGTACTTTTGTGTTATCAGATTTTTTGTCACGGGTAATATAACAAGTGGTGAGCTTATTATCGAAAATATTTTCTAAATGTCACGATTGTTAATCCCAAGGACGAAAATACGACGACTGCGCAGCAGGAGTTGTATTTTCTAAAGATTGGGATTAACATGAGTGACATTTTCAAAGTATTATCGATTTTTAAGCGAATCACGAGTTATATTTAGGAAGAGAATACAATGAATAGATGTCATTATATATTTTAACAATTATTTATTTTAAATCATTACAATTAGTATTTTGTACAACAGCATAATTAATAGACTCATTTGAGAAATTTCTCCATCGATTTGCACTCATTATGACAGTTGTAAAAAATACATTTTTGTTTATTTAAATGTTTTTTACATTGTTACGTCATGTTGCTAGTGTATACATAAAATCCCACCGCGGCAATAAAACTTGTCATGGATACATGCTATAAGTATTGTTACTTATCGGTATAATAGTTTTAAATGTTGTGAAAATCATACTGAAGACAATCAATTAAATAATTACAATAATAAATTGTAATCAGTTAACATGATATTAATTCCACATCCACCTCAAAGTCCCCAAACTCCGTTCAACTCCTCGTCTTGTTTTGTATCGACTGCATCAACCGTCTTCCGTTGATTGCCAGTTTCATTGGGAATCCCTACCACTAACTGTCTCACTACTGCATCACTTGTGCCTTACTTGCACGGCCACTGCACTAGTCTCCCACTAACTCCAAGTTGCCGATTACCGTTGATGTCCGTGTAATATGACATCCAAGCTCGAGATTCCTCGAGAGACGCCACGTAGATGGGAGATGAACATGGCGATGTGCATGCTAATTGTCTGGTACATTACGAAGTGTTGCAGGAGTTTGTGGATGGACTTGATTAGTTTGTGGGTTATTGTGTGGATGAATTGTGATAGGGAATGCGAGAGAAACTGTTATAGTGAAACTGTAGCCTAGGGTGGTACGGAACTTCAGCAAAAATTAAATGCAACAGATAAAACAATACAAGAACAGGATGTACTAATAACGAAACCATTTTTGCACGAAAGGCGAAGAAAGCACTATTTTCTTTTCGTAAAGTAGTGAGGAAATTACGTTTTCCCTCGGTTTTCCCTCTCTAGAGAGGAAAGTATACATTGTAATCACCAGTATTATTTTACGATGAAATATTTTTAATATTGTAAGTAAATTTATTATTTTGTTGATGTACAGTAAACTATTATTTTACAATTATTATGTTTTACTTTCTTTTCCTTCAATTTCACAATGTTACAACTTAAATTTTATTTGTCATATTGGCTGCATTGTTTTTATCTGTCAGTCTGTTGTATCTAACCCTAGAGGAAATCTCTTTTCCACTCTCGCTCGATTGCCTTTTGACTTCAGGCTCGAGTGAGACAAAGAAGCCCTTTTCTCTCTAGTTGGACAAATAACTATTGTTAAGGTGGTTTCAGCGTGTCTCTGTGTCCATGTAAAATTAACGAAATTTTCAGAATATATAACCAAAGTACTAATATATTTATCTTAAAAATTTCAAGCTGATTGACCATGTATATTCCGAGATAATTGATATCAAAGTTATTGACTTTTACACTGCTAGGATATGTTGACCCAGTAAAAACATCTTAATTTCTGAAAATACATATTGTTCCCTCCATGTAGATTGTATGAAAAACATTTTCTAAGGTAGATTAAACGATTCAAAAATCAAATTAAAAAAATTGCAATTTTTCACCACATGGTTATTGCGTAAAAAATTATTGAACATACGACAAACTTGAGTTCTTGTATATTTCCCGAAAAACTTGGCAACGTTGCACTTGCAAAAATCTCCCTGTACTAACTTAGATACTTTGAACTTGAAGCAAAATAATCTAAACAAACTGCTATTTTGTAGATACTATTAAATTTAATACTTAATCTTAATTAATAATGATAAATAATCAAATAGTACAAATAACGCTCATTCATATTCGACATCTTACAAAAAAAATAACTTAACCTAAACGTCAAATGTCAAATCTGACGTAGTACAGTAGTACCACGTTGAAAAACACAGTGCTGCGTTGCCAGGATTATCATCTAACTACGCATGATAGAAACCGTTCATAAAATTAATATTTCTCTAAAAAGTCATATTCTAAAATATAAAATTATAATAAATAAACTATATGAACACAGTTCTATCTACTTATATAATATATAATGAATTTTCTAAATAAAAATTTTTTATGCGGAAAGTTGGTATTGGAGTCAAATGAATGACTTTATTCCACTTTAATTTAAAGTTTTAGGTTTTATTTAATAACATTATATTTCTTTTAAATGGAAAAAAATCTGACCCGGTATTCTTCCAACCCTTGAAATATTTTTCTACGGCAGTATTATATGTATTTTAGTTCATTTTTCAATTTTTCATGAAGACTGTCAATAGATTTAAAAGTATCGCTGCAACCACCTTAAGTTCGCAAAATAAATTGACTCTAAATGACGTGTAGGTACATTTTTTCAGTGGCACTGGTTTCCTAGTCTTGAATTACCACATCACCGAAATTTGTTTTTTTGTTTATACAGGGGGTGATCCATAATTTCGTGCATATATTTTATTGCATATATTACTCAACTCACTTATGACAGAATTAAAAGAATTTTTTCATAATTCGCATTTTTAGTTTTCCAGACTTTTTTTATCAAACAGTTTGGGTGGATCACTGTTTTCAAATAGAATTTCATAAATTTACTACTCTTGCCATTGCACAATTAATTAAAATTTAATTTTATTCCATTCATAGTTAATCAGATATCCATTATCAATCAACAATCCAGTGGTTTCTTGCGAAAACAGCCCTTAAATTAATGAATTTAAAAAAAATACTATACAGATTTAGGTAGGTAAGTGGTAAGTGTATAAGGGAGGGAAAGAATGTGCCTATGTTCTGGGACAAAATTCGTCAACTTATTACTCGCCTGAACGCAACTGAGTCAAAAGAAATACCGAGTTGGACGGCTTTGACATAAAAAATTTCATGATAATTATTGTCCGCCCGATTAATATTGTATACCAATTTGAAATTCTTTATTCCGACCATATCTCGTTTTGCGTTGATACAGTAATTTGAAATTTTACTTTGGCATTTAGGATACAAATTCGCCTGATGATACTAAAATGTTCTTTTCTGATGATTGTAAAAAATTAAAATACCTACCTACCAATCGAATTTCAGTAAGTATTTCTCTTTGATTTTACAAAAGTCCTTTCTCAAGTGTTATGCTCAAAATGCACCTCACCATTTTTCCTGGTTCTATTTTTCATAACTTTTTTATCCAAACCTCAAAGGTCCCCAGCCAGAAATATAAATAAATAAAGAAAAATTGTGTTGTCCGCTTACGACACCATGTTTTTATAAAACATAATATTTACACCGAGTCATTAACCCTTCTTGCTGCCCACACGACATCTGACAAGTTGCCTGTCTGGCCGCTGTTCCCTGTTTTTACGTGCGGCCGCATCCCGAGGGCGATGTGTCATTACTCCCGACCGCTCCTGTCTCGTCTCGGACTCCAGACGCTGTCAGGCTGATCCTGTCCCTGTCAAGCCATCAGGACTCAGGACTAATCAATCCTCTTGGCATTCATCAACCAGATTGGGAGGAGGGAAGTTTCAAGGGAGCTAAGAAACAAGGGGGTAAACTTATCAGAAGAAAACCACATAAACTTTAAATAAACATGTATAGGTATCTTTCACGTCTATTACACAACTTGGGTTTTGCAGACTCACATATTATGAGTTTTTAGTACCTATATTAAGATATTTATATTAACCGTAACCGTGTATACAGTTAGACGTCAACCATAGGTGCAACTATGGGGATCTAGGAGGGCTTAGCCCCCTCAAAATGAAAATTACCTCCCCACCCCTTCCAAAATAATTTACCTAAAATACAAAATGTACAACACATGCTGCAAGATTTAAGATAAAGTGTGTTAATGTTATTGTTATTTTTGTGTAATATTTTTGAAATTTTCACTTCATCTCATATTTGCATTAATTCTTTCCGAAATTGATTCGGTAAGAAAATCAAAATGACACCGCCACTCTACAATAGTAACCTGAAATGTTGACTAATTATGTATTAATGTATTCAACATTAATCAATATGTTTGTTTACCTTACTCATTGTTTATTTAAGCTCAAAATTGAGAATTTAACTAATTTTTACTTCCCCGATCTATGTAATAGAGGGAAGTATTGTAATCGTGATTTTTTGACAGTTCGAGATTTTGGTGAATCTTCACGTTTCAGACCCTACTGAACCCAAAAAACATAATTTTAAAAAAAGTCGGTCTGTCGGTCTGTTAGTCTGTCTGGATGTTGGATAACTTAAAAACGCGTTGGAATTTTGGACTGAAATTTTATATTTAAGATCTTGAGCCAAAATCTGACTTCAAGTTCGTTAATGAGCTTTATTCAACCAGTGGTACCAACTTTATAAACAAAACTTTTTTATTTTTATCAAAATACTATCGTGTGTGGTATCAAATTAAAGGTCTTGGGAAAATAATTCTAGTAGAAAAACAAAAATAACATTTAAATGATCGTCAATTGTTTTTTTTATAAATTATTCAAATTATACCGAGTTTGGTGTCAATTTGAATCGCTCAGGGAGATAAGTTTTTAAAAAATGTAAAAAATGACATTAATACGATTTTCAATTGTTTCTCAAAAAATTACTCATTTTTTTTTATTCAACCAGTGGTACCAACTTTATAAACATATCTTATTTTATTTTTATTAAAATACTATCGTGTGTGGTATCAAATTAAAGCTTTAACTGATCGTCAATTTTTTTATCATACATTATTCAAATTATACCGAGTTTGGTGTCAATTTAAAGCTCTCGGGGAGATAAGTTTAATAAAAATGTAAAAAATGACATTTATGCGATAATCAATTATTGTTTCTCAAAAAATTAATCAAATTTGTTCAAGTGTATTATCAAATTAAAGTTTTCTGGAAAAAAATATTAGTCGAAGAATCAATAACAACATTTAAACAATGGTCAGTTGTTTTTACTTTCCGCATTATATTCTATAAGGCTATAAGATATTATGACGGGTTAAAATTTTCGAGTGTGAGTTTTTAGTGAATAAGTATCAGATTTTTTATGGTATTTAAATTATGCCGAAGTTGGTATCAACTTAAATAGTTTGGGGAAAAATGATAAATTTATTTAAATTTTGCAGAATAAAGCATAAAATTAACGGCGTTACGAAAGTAAGTTATTAAAACTTATAATCGGGGAAGTACTGTGGCGGACACAGCAGATTTTTAATTTAAATGTCAAACTGACAAAAATTCACTCGGATGATTATACGCTCGTCTTCAGCTCGTGCATAAACTTTCATCCTCTTTGAATTATAGCCTACATTATGTGCTCGTTAAATAATATGTTATTATTAAATTACTAACAATTTTTATAATAACAACTTTCGTATTTAATATTTATGGTCAAACTATAATTACCTAACACGTATATTTAAAAAATCAATATTGATGATGATTCCCAGCGCAACCGACAAAATACCACTGGGTCCGAGTGGTTGGATTCCACTATAATAACATCTACCATTCTGTAATTGGGAGTTAATCTTGTAGGATGGTTACCAGCAAAAAAAATATTCAGTATGATAAATGCTTACCGTAACTACTGGATTATATTAGCCTTGTACCTATATCAAAAAATTATTTTTTCATTCATCAAATTATAATGCAAACATATCAAATAAAATATTAAAAAATTATTATTTATATCTTAATACAACAATACAACGTATAAAAAGTTTAGGCACCTCTGCTTTACTTATTAAAATCTGAATACCTACGTTTAATAATTTCCGAACCTGTCGGAACCTCGTTTGCGCTAAATGAGACAGTCAAATAAACAGCTCAGTTCACCTACATCTATCATAGTACGCGTATCAAGGTTTTTAACATGATAATAATAATTTGTTGTATATTTTGTTATAGTTTTTGATCTTTATTTACATGTGCTATCATTCAAAATTTAAAATATATGTTGACTATTATTAAATAATGTGTAAAGTGCTAGTGCTTTGAAAGTGAATACATCGAGGGATATTATGCAAGGAACGACACAGTTTCGGATAACAACAGAGGTTAGAATTTATTTCTATATTTTTTGATATTTTCAACATTGAAATAATGACATATTTTACTTAAAAACTCTGAATCTGTAAAAAATGCAAACTTGTGTATAAATTTATATCGTTTTAAGTACTGCATATTTCCAATTATTCATTTGCATTAACTTTAAAATTTTAGTTAATTATAAACGAACTAAGGTTAGTAAATTTACATGAGAGTAACTCTTTAACGTGAGAGAACATACTGGATTTTATTCATAATTTAATTTTTGCTAAAAATGATAAAACAAGATATTTTTATAAAAACAAATAGGCAGAAATAACGAATACATTTTTCCATAATTTCATAAAATTTACTGCCAACGTAGCGTGGCCACCTAGCATGTTATAGCGGTCCTCAACCTCAATTCGATCCCATCTCAGCACCGACAATAATGACAACCAGGCAGTTGACCTCCTTCCCTTGAAAAATGACCGAAATGATCAAAGATTTGCAAGATATGGTGTAATAATTGAAAAATTTAGTTTTCTTAGAAATTCTGCATAAATTATTTAATATTTTTATTATTTCTTAATAATTTATTGTTTATTCATTGTTTTTTATGACTGTTATGTGTAAAGTAATATGCAAAATTTGGAGGTAAAGTCTATAAATAATATTAATTTGACTACAATTTTCCTAACAATATTTTTTCCCTGTTTCGTTTAAGTTTTTATATACAGGGTGTTCATTTTAAGTGGCGCACCATTGCTAACTCGAGAACTATAAGAGCTACAAAGTTGGTTAAATTAGCAAACAATTTCTATTTTATATGACTACTTTAATGAATGCAACAAAATTTTTTTTAGACCAGTGGTTCTCAAACTACGGGGTGCAACTTTCTTATTTCAAATGGGGACCAATTTTTTTTATTTGCCTATTAGATTCAGTATTTTTTTCTGAATTCAACGAGATATTAGTTTCATACCTTTGCGTAACAAAAACATGAGAAAAGCGCTATTGAAAATTATGATAATTTAATTAAAATCTGATTGTTAGTTAGTGTTCGGGAAGAAAACAATTGAATATTTTGTTTCGTATTAATTGTTAGTGCAAAAGATTCTAGTATACTACACTGATCAGACCAAATAAGGTCTAAACACGTGTCTGTAGTTACCGCCACCTTACACCCTACTGAGTACTTAGTACCCTGAACTCATACAATCAGTAGCGGTCCTGATCTCCTGATTAAAATCAAATAATCTTTTTCATTAACTAATAACAATTAATATGAAATAAATATTCAATTGTTTTCTTCCATAGCACTCTTGTAACACTAAGATTTTAATTAAATTATCAAAATTTTCAATAGCGTTTTTCTTATGTTTTAGTTATGCCAGGGTATGAAACTAATATCTCGTTGAATTCAGAAAAAAATACCGAATCGAATAAGCGAATAAAAAAAATAGGTCCCTATTTGAAATAAGAAAGTTGCACCCTGTAGTTTGAGAACCACTGGTCTAAATTTTTGTTTGTTTCGTTCATTAAAGTAGTCATATAAAATAGACATTGTTTGCTAATTTAACCAACTTCGTAGCTCTTATACTTCTCGAGATAGCAATGGTGCGCCACTTAAAATGAACACCCTGTATATACATTCATTAGATAACTAGTAAAATAAACCCCTTCATAAGACACACTATTGTATTATGAATTCATAATTCAATACTATTGTATAATGAGTCCAATATTCAACACTATGGTAAAAAAATATACTAAAATATGGGGTTAGATTTGTAATAATAAAAACTTGTAATAAATATATTTTTTTAAACATCGTATTTGACTCGCACATAAATTTAATTATATAATTATAATTAACTCAAATAATTAGATACTCGTATTCACCTCGTGCATAAACTTACATCCTCTTGAGTTATAATAGCCTATATTATGTGCTCGTTAAATAATATAATATTAATTTCATAAAAGATACCTACATAAAATAGATTTAATTATTATTGCCATCCCCTCCCTTGGAAAATTTTCAGGCGACGCCCATGTACCTAACCATACTGGATCCGAGTGGTTGCATTCCACTTGACAACATCTACCATTACATTATCAATATGTACTTCAATAAGGCTTAATCCAGTTGAATAGCAGCCATTAAAATATAAATAACAATCTTTCTATCAATTACCAAGAAAATTTTGAAGATGCTTTACACTATAACAACATCTACCATTACATTATCAATATGTACTTCATTAAGGGTTAATCCGATTGAATAGCAGCCATCAAAATATAAATAACAAACTGTCTATTAATTACCAAGAAACTCTTCACACTCCGTGACTTTTGAAGATGCTTACAAATCTCCCGCAACTATCAACTCCGTAGTCCGGCTAATCTCTCGCAGCTTAATCAGCGAGTTCTTGTAACAAATGCCAAGGAATCAATCGCGGTGACGAGCCGGAGCCAAGCTCCGGGTTCCGGGCCCGGAGCGCGAATCTCGCATTCCAGCCGTGCGGTCGCGCTGTGTTTGTGTGTGCGGTTCGCTCCAGTTGCCGTGTTTTTGTAGGCACCCGGTAGATAAATCAGCTGCCCATTCGATACACCGCTAACTTGTTCACGTTTCACTCCTGGTTCTTTTCTTTGCGGCGCGGACGGAGTTTTTGCTAAAGGCAGCGGAGGATGTAGGTGAAGTGTTTCGTAAAATAGTCAGCTCAATACCTTTCCAAATATAGATGTTAAAATCTACCTTGTGCGGTATACTGTCTCAGGGACGTAACTAGGATTTTTTTTAGGTGGACCACGAGTGGGTCAGTAAAAAATTTAAGTGGACCACACTTTTTATAGTAAAATTTTTGTTTTGAAAAATATAGTAGTATGTCGAGCCAAGCGAGGCGAAATTTTTTTTCACTGCTGAAGGAATTTGACTTAGTTCCTCCTGAAATTAATTTCGTAGAAAAAAAAGTACCCAGTTGAATATGGTCATTCATAGATAAAGATTGCACGAGCACTCAGACTGACAAGTTAATACATTATATCTATTCAAAAATACAACATTTACCAGCAATAAATCTATAGCTATCCGCTATTCATATTTATAGACATTTATTTTGTCTCAATTAAGTATAAATCTATAACTCTTCCTTAGTATTATGTTAGATATTATAAAATATTTTAAATATAGGTATCTCTTCTATAAACTAATGTAAATATATTGTAACATTTTTGGGTGGGCCACTGGGTGGGCCAAGACTTTTCAGGGTGGGCCCTGCACCACCCAGGCACCCCCTCTAAGTTACGCCCATTATTATCCATTATCCATTACTCGTGAACAGTGTTGTAACTTATGTAGATAATTTTATCTAAATAAATCATCTACATAATATATTTTTAAAAGCGAATAGAACTGATTTACCATACCCAAAATCATAATGTTGGGTAAAAGACGAATAAAAATAAGTTATGTATGTATCTTTATATCTACTTATGGTGTATATTTTGGAAAGTGTGTGAGAACTATTTAATTAAAAATAAGTAGAAATCTTTATTTTTTCTCAGTTAAATATGACACTAATTTCACAAGAGTTTAGTTTTTAAACAGATTTTTCATATAAATCTCAAATAAGATTTGGAATAATAAATTTTATACTTTTTCAGAAAAATTTTAAATGACAGATCAGAAATATATAGTATTTTATTGTAAACATTAAACCAATTTTTAATCATGAGAGAGTTTGTTTCAGATCTCAGTTGAGAAGGTACGAGAAACAAGACGAACACTAGGTTCGTCTTGTTTCTCGTACTGCCCCTGGTGCGATTGCTAGAAACCCTGTCCCCAATCGACACTTTTATCATTCGATCAAATTTTCTTCCACTCTTTCCAGATATCCTCTTTTCAAATTGAGTTTGCGGTGTTTTGTTGTCTTTTGTTGGGGTTTAGTTCCAACTTTCATTCATCGGATCCGGATTTTTGTTCAATGGAAATTGAATTGAATTCTGCTGCGATCTTTTGTGCTTTAATGAATATTCCATAAAGTTACATGTAAAATTGAGATGTTGGAATATGAATGAGAAAGCAGTAAATTTTGTTCCCTTTGTTGTTTTGTTTATTATGTAAAAAACGGAACACGGATGTTGATGCAGCTTTCGGATTTGTAATTTGAATGGTAATTATCTTTTAATACCTCTATTATACTGGCTGGATTATTGGATAAAAATGTTTTGAGCAACCAAAGACTGCGACAATCAGACAAAGGTATTGATTTTTATATTAAATTATATTGTTATTTCATTATTACCTTCTAATAATTCAAATCATGAGTACTAAAATAATTTATTCAAAAATAACCACGTGCATTATAAATAATAATATTTTTTATCTACAACAATAGAATAATGTATTCATTATATACGTGAAAGTAGTATAATAAACCCCTCCATAAGGACACATTATGAAATAATGAATTCATTATTTCACACTGTTAAATAATGAGTACTTTATTCTCTCGAACTGTCAAACTGCCATCACATCTGTTTTAATATTAGTGTTACATCAAGTTATCATTTTATGACGTTGTAAGCAGAAACAGTAAAAATAATAAAAATTTGTAAAACGCTGTATATGACTAGCCCATAATAGTTCTAAATTACTCGGATAAATTGTCATCACACCAAAGTTTGAGGTTAAGTTAATATCAATACAAATTTGTAGTAAGAAAATGTTGTTTTATTTAAAAAGTTGTAGATAAAACGTCGTATTTGACTCGAAAATAATGGCTATAATTAACTCGGATGATTTATACACTCGCCTTCGGCTCGTGAACAAACTTTCATCCTCATTAATTATAGCCTACATTATTTACTCGTTAAATAATATACTATTATAAATATTTTCTTGAAGACAATTATGTGTTTTAAGAAAATAATACATTAGGCATTTTTAAAAAATATAAAATATGAGTACATTCTAATAAAAAAAATACAATATTTAATATTGTAACATTTTACCCTATTTTGTATTAAAGTATATACACAATTATTTTTTCACGCCCGAATGGACAATGAATTAACTTTATCACCTTGGAGGTAGAATGTTTTTCAAGTTGGTGACAGGGGGTGGAATAAACTTGGCGTCAGAGGTCAGATTAACTTGCATACAGAACTAGAAGATTTATCCATTTTTGACCAAATTCAAACGAATTATGACGGTCTAAAAATTCGGAATTTTTGGTGCATTGTCAAGTGGCGCGATTTAAATTCATTACGTAAGTTGTTTAATATTATTACTTACCATAACTGTTACAATAGCATGGTATTACTCGTACTGATTACGAAAAATAGATTTTTTTCGCAATTCCTATATAGTATAAAGGTAGTTTACTTAAGGAGACCATTTTTAGTACCACCTGATACTATTTTTTATCTCAAAAGTACTGCAATCATTGAGTTCAAATTTGGTACAGTAATAACTAAGAATATTAAAATAAAATTGCGCAATCTTGAAATAAAATGGCGGCCTGCTATCTCAAAATGTACTGCATCGATTGAATTTAAATTTGGTATAGTAATCTAACCTAAAATATAGGCATATTAAAATGTTAGTCCGCCACAAAATGGCGGCTACCAATTTAAAAATTACTGCAACGATTGGATTCAAATTTAGTACAGTAACAACTATAAGTCCGCCATCTTGAATCAAAATGGCGGCCTGATCAACCCGAGCCGGGTACTTAAGCTAGTTTTAAATTAATTATTGGTTATGCAAACGCTATTTATTCGGTTATGTAAAATTCTTAGACAAAAATTGCCAGATTCAAGAAACAGAATAAAAAACTTCATGTATTTTTTATATTATTCATTACATTAGGTCTCCGATATCCTTAATTTATCAGTCGCCAAAAAGGTGACGAATAGATTCTTTACCTTAGTCAGCACATAAAACTAAACTGGTAATAAGACCGTAGGTAAACAGTTTCTCGGAGTATTCCCGTCCTTACTTTTCTTCAGAGGAACAAATTCCAGTCCTGAAAGCAGCCGAAGGACCGTTACTGTTAATGACAGGGTCTAGTAGAGAACTTATAAACAATTTAGTTTGTATGAGCGGCTCTGTATAGCCGCGCTCCCTCAGATGTTCAAAGCTCTGCCTTTCAAAGGAACGACCGCGAATGCCACTATCTGTCCTGTCGCCCTTCAAGCATCTCAACAATTTTTAATTGCAATTACATGTAAGTAATTGGTCAAGTTGCTTTCATGGGACTGAAGGTCTGTGGGCTTTGTGCTGAAGACGTCAATACAATTGGGACAAATGAGTGTATTGGTTTATTTGTTTTCAATAGTGTCCGATTGGAAAATTTCATTTGGAAGTTTCTTTACGCTAGTGCGGAACTAGTTATATAAAGGAATACAGTTACTTATTAAATTTTGTTTTTATTATTCTACACAAAACATACATGTCATTTTTATACTATCAGAATCCAGAATGTTACATTTGACAAAGACGAAGAGTTTTAAGGCGGTTGCATAGTCAAATTATGAGCTTCGGTCATCGATCTGTATTACTTTAATAAACAAAGAGTAAAATTATATACTTATCTGAATAAATGTATTATTTTTTCTTTATATTTTGTAACCCAGAAAATTGAATTTAAAATGGGCCAACACCAGTTGTTAAAATGGCGAAATAAAATCTGCAGTTTTCCCCATAAAATTGGTTTTAATAATAAGATATTTTAAACAACTAGATACACGTTTTCGAATAGCTTCAAGAAGCCGTGTTTTTACTCTAATACCATTTTTTAAACTTTTTTAATAGTGTTGTATTAAAATATGCCTAAAAAAATAACAAAAAGGCCATGTTTAGAGTTTAGCCATGTTCATAAAAAAGTTGCAGGGAAAACTAAAAAAACTGGCATTAGAGCAAAAAGGAGCATCAAAAAGTCTTACTTATTTCCAAAATTTCAATTTTTACTTCAATCTGAAGTGGAAAACTGAACAAACTTTTCACCATTTTAACGATTAGTAGTCAACCATCTTAAAACCTCATTCACAATATGAAATTAGTAGTTATTAGTTAGTCAGTTGCATTTTACTTGTAGCGTTCACAATGACGAAATTAGCCCAACGTTGCGCTGCGCAACTTACAATTAGCGCAGGGATTTGCAAACTCCAAACCTCTAGTTAGTAGTTAATGATTTTCTTATGAACAACCAATCAGAAACTAGAACGAGAATTACTTTTGACGTTTGACGTCTAAGATGACATTAACATTTTAAAATGCGATATCACATTTTTTATCATAGAGACATTTACAATTTGGCGCCATATTATTTATAAATACTTCTTCAGTTATTTATAGACAAGGATTATTATGAAAGATAACTTTAAGTAAACCAAACATATAAATATAGCTATAAACTAACAAACTGACACTTCTTACTTCTGACGCTAATTTTAAAACAAGTTTGTTTTACTAGGCTGGCTAACTATAACATTAATTTTGTAATTGTGAACGACTGTATCCAAAACTAACTAATCACCTTTTATCTCTTTCTTGAAAAAATGCGTGTCTTTGTTATTATTAAAGAAGCTTCTTTAACTTAAAGAAGAGTGTGCTGAATTCAACCCATTGTCTTTAACTACATCAATTGAATTAAATTTGATTATGTTCTTATATCATTATGAATGACAGAAAAATGCTCTTCTTTTTCTTTGTCTGGTAAAGGATAAAGAATTATTCTAAAATTTGTCGGAAGCCAGTCCTGATAAAGTCTACTGCGAAGGGATACCGCTAATTGCTTTAGTAATTAAGAAGTCAATTAAAAAGCGTTGCATACAAAGGAAAGATTGCGACCTCATAAAATTACAAAGTTTTGAAAAGTCTCAAAAGACATGGTAAAATTTTTCAAACAACGAACACGAACAACGGAGAACAAAAATGTTGCTTTTTTGTTACAAGAATAATTTGCACTTTAATGTCGTTAAACGTAAAACAAAGGAATCTTACGATAACTTTACCTTCAAAATCCAATTAGCTGCATTCTTCTTCCACAGCAGAAATAGAAAATAAGAAAATTACATTTGGAATATTGGACCATGGCGACGTTTCATTATTTCGTACAATTTAAAACAACATAAACATTCATTGTTAATTCATTCTCTTAGTACTTTGACTTTAACAAACTGAATTGGCTTTAAATGTTTAAATTAAACAAAATTTTATTTAAATACACAGGGTGCATCGTATATTTTAATAGCATTTAACTCAACTTACTGATCATGGAACAAACATATCTTTTAAATCCAGTATTTAAGGGCTGTTTACGCAAGAAGCAATTTTTTGAATCAACTGGATTATTGTTGATTGCTAATGGATATCTGACTGAGTATGAATGGAATAAAATAACATTTAAATTAATTATGCAATGGAAAGAATGATAACTTTATGAAATTTCATACGGAACCAGTAACACAAAACTGTTTGATCAAAAACGATCAGTTTTAGCATTCCAACTTCAGATTTGTCCGATTAGTTTTTAAATAGAGTGTATCTCATAAACCATACCTATATTTTTTTCTGTTTCCTTCAGTAAATATTCGGGGCCTTTTTTATAGATAGGTATAGTTTTTTCATTCATATTTTCTAGGACGAAAGTTATTTTAATTTGTGTTAGATCCTTTTTTCATCAAGATATTTTTTACTCATAATCGTATCTACAATCTACACTCTTTAATCACCTATGAATCAGTCTGTGTATGTTGTTTATTGTTATAGCTAGAAGCATATTTTATGTTAATAAACATCTATTTTATATTCTGTTAGACACTTTGAGAGCTCTTACACTCGCCCTTTGCAGCTGGGTTCCACATTCTGACAACTTGACGGGGTAATAGATGACCGTGTCATATTTATTTTCGTATTTTTTCCGGAAGTGAAAATGCTATGTTTTTAGAAGGGTGTAGGTATGCATATAAAATATTTCACCAACGGTTCAGTGTGTTGAAAAACTATTTGAATTTCAAGAAGAGATCAAATTTGAAGCTACATTCTTCAGTTATATCTGTCATTCATTAAAGCTACTAATAATATTTGCTAGCACTTCTATTTTTTATGGTAACCGTACAATGATACAATATTATGATTTATTTCCAATGAAAGAATGGTATATGTAATTATAATGGAATCCAAGCATTTAGATACAAGACCCAATGGTACCTATTGTGAAATAGCACAGTGGTAAAGTGCGGTACAGTGCTTGACTCTAATTACAGAGATCGTGGGCAGTGTTGTAACTTATCTAGATAATTTTATCGTAATAAATCATCTAGATAATATATTCTTATCTATTATCTTATCTAGATAATTTTTTTCTTATTTATCTATTATCTTATCGAGATAAAATTAGAAATGATCTTTATCTATTTTTTAAATATCATCTAGAAGATAATAATTTTTGTAATATTAGAACCAATTTTTTCGTTTGTAATTTTAATCGAATTATTGGCAATTAAAGACTAGGAAACCAAAGGCACTGAAAAAATGTACCAAACGTCATTTAGAGTAAATTTATTTTGCGAATTTAACAATAGTTATTTGCAGTGTTGTAACTTATCTAGATAATTTATAATTTTAACTGAATTCAAAATGTTATCAAACTGTGCAAGCATACAACGTACTAGCTTGCAACGCTGCCGGCTCACTAGCTGGTACCGCTTATACTTTAGAACATGACATTTATATTCTTTGTATTATCTATGAATTATCTAGATAATAATTATTTATGTATTATCTATTATCTAGATAATTTATTTAATAATATCTAGATAAAAAATATTATCTTTATCTTGATCTAAATAAAAAATATTGATATCTATTACAACACTGGTCGTGGGTTTGACTTTGAATCCAGGTCAGGTGTGAAAATTTAAATTTAAGTTGAAATATAATTAAATTGGCAACCTCAAAGCTATTGAGAACCGGTTAGTGGTTGTAACGAGTGCTTGCACGTTTAGATGGAAGAGTCTCGCGCATTGTCAGAAAGCAATGAAAGTTAATTAACCAAAAAAAAAAAAAATTAAAATATTAGAATTTACTGTAACAATTTATAACAAAACTTCAGCTACAGGTACATTTCAGTGACACAAATATTTGTCACAAAACAAAACCAAGTCAAAAGACCATCGCACACCAGCAAGCAAATATTTCCCTTTGTCAAGCGCCGCTATCGAAACACGACGCTGGGTGGCGCCGCGGCGTCATATTTCCAACACACATATTTCACCCCGCCCCCTCCCCCTCAGCCCGGTGCTGTGTCACTATCTCATAGCAGGCAGGGCTAATTTAATGAAACAAATTCGTGCTTGCAATATTGGAAATTCAATGGACGTATAAAATATCTCTTCTCGATATGCAATTTATGAAATGAGCGTTTAATAAAGAGAGATGAGGCGGCCGCGACTGGGTGATAGTGTTTTGTTTGGGGGATGCTGTTAGAAGGGGAGATCCAAGTTGGCCTGTCTTGACTTAGCCCGTGGCACTGTCAATTAATTATATTCAACTAACTATAATTTATTGCAAAATTAAATTTTAATTATTTTTCCACATTCTTTTAAATTTTTTGTGGTATAAGATCACATTTAATCTGATCTGACGCATCTTATAAATTAGTTGTTGGTATGTCGGCAAAATTGTGTAAGGTAAATTTTTAGAGATATAGGTACAGGTTTTATTTAACTTCTATGCATAATATAAGCTTTTTATCATTTCTCACTGTTCATGAGGCTACTTGCATGGTACTGAAAATTAATAAAATAAACAAAATTTTCTGTGACTTAAATATTTTGAACAGTAGAAAGGGAAGCATATTAAGAATGTATCATATGGTTGGTCGTTCATTAGTAGAGAGCCTTTATACTGAGAGAATGGATATAGTGCCATAGACGTCATATTACAACCAGGTTCATATACTGCCGAAAAATGTAAAATTAATTAATGTTTAATTGTCAAAATAATATGTCATTTAAAAATGAACATGAAACATGAAACAGCAGAATCACTGGGTATTTTGAATTAATTATAATTTGACAGGTAGGTACAATTTTGACAGACCATGTCAATTTTTTTATTAATTTAAAATATTACGATACCCAATACACGACTGCGTTTTGATTGCAACATGGCAGCACCAATCGAAAATCACATATCGTATGTCCACTCTCTCTGTAGGCTCTCGATTCATTAGTTACATCCACGGATTTCATACAAGTTATGAAAATTTGAAGCATTGTTATTATAAACATGAAATAGAGTAATATAACAATAAGCTTATTTTCTTACATGCACAACAATCCGTGTTGCATAAGGTTCTCTCCGCCAATTTATCTATCTTTAAGTTATTAAAATTTGACATTTAAATTTTCTTTGTAATTCATTTAAACTGTCATTGATCTATATCACACTTCAGTTTATTTGATGATCACGTGTTGTAGGTTAGGTTCAAACGCGCTTAATGGTGTATACTTGTGATTTTATACAGGGTGTTTCTGTACTTATGGATCAAATTTTAAGGGTATATGTAACACGTTCTACTAAGAGAGATTTACCTAAAGGAAACATGTTGAGTGCCACTGGTATCATAGCTGTTTGTGTTGTTTTATTCAAATATTAACAATGCACGTAATTATCTAATCCAACGCTGATATTGTGTAATGAACAAAATTTTGTTAGTAAACCATCTTAATTTTACGAATTTTTGAAAAATTCTTTTTGTTCCGTTATCCGTGAAACGTGTTACAGTTACATATACCCTTAAAGTTTGATGCATAAGTACAGAAACACCCTGTATAGTATGTTTTCAAAATTTTGATGTATAATAATAGGTAGATTGATTCAGATTTACGTAAACTGTAATAAAACGCTGTCGAAAATCATACTTTCGTACAAACATAATATCAAGCAATATTTCCAGAAGGGTTATTGTCCATTTGTAGATAGTTTTAAATCAGCATAATAAATAATCAAATCAATTCAAACCGATTATGTGGGATTCAAGAAGAGTATGAGGTTTGTTTATTTGGTATGCAGCTCAATTAGAGTTTTTACCAAAACCGAGTATGTGGGACTCAAGGAGTGTATAAGGTTTCTTTATTTAGTTTACTTTATAGTGGGATTCTGTGAAAATCTGTAGTTGCTACAGATCTATAAAATTGTAAATATTAAACAAAATCGCAATTAATTTTATAATCATATGAAAATTTTTATTTGTCAACAAAAATTGATGTGATTTTGTTCAATATTTAAAGATTTACAAATTTGTAAAACTTACAGATTAGCACAGAATCCTACCATTAATCAGTGTTTCTACCAAAACTGTGTGGGACTCAAGAGGGGTGTTAGGTTTCTTTATTTAGTTTAATTAAATATAGATCATCAGGTTTTTACGTCCATCTGTGCATTTCTTCGCAGATCAGCGCTATTCAGCGGTCATCGCTGATCAGCGTTGTATTCTTACCCCATAAGAAAGCAACAAGAACTAATTTCATCGTGCTATTCTAGGAAGGGTAGAAATGCGATCCAGTCGAGTGCTCGGTGTTGGTAGCGGTTGCTGTCGTTGTCTCTCCTGCTGGCGGCTCCTGCTCATTATGTTTTTACGTGCTGTGCTTTCCAGCCACAGCCAAGCCACGGCACTCTTGATAGCGCACTCAGTTGACTGAACGCCCACATCGCACGTTTACCAGGAGCGTTCGTGACCGGGGCGCATACACAACACTGGCTTTTATTACAAGCGAATAAACCTTGTTGCTAAATTTACAACAAAAGGGATACAATATTTCAGTCGCGATTCGTACAAAATTGTAGAACTGGGCAGTAACAAAAAGAAAAAATATTCAAAATTCTAGATTAAATTTAAGTCCTGAGAAATTCAATTTTTATTTTTGATGGTAACCATCAATTACAGAATAGTAGATGTTATTATAATGAAATCCAACCACTCAGACCCAGTGGAATTATTGTCGTTTGCGCTGAGAATCGAACTGGGAACTGCTAGAGTTCATGCCAAATAGAAATGGGAATAAGATCCGATGCGCAGAAGACGCATTTGCGTTTGCTCCACCCTCCTTACTTGAACGGGCCAATGCTATTTCTTTGTACGCTGCTGGTGTGAGACAGAAGATGCGCGAGGAATGATTGACATTCCCATTTCTATTTTGCATGAACTCTAGCAAGCTAGGCGGACCTTCTATCGCTGAGCTAACCACTGGCCGTAACGCAATATATTTCTTCGTATTTCTTCATTTGTTCATTTTCTAAATCACAATTATTTTAAGGAGGCATTAGCTGCGCGGGTTTAAGCACAGCTCTCTGCATGTGATGACGTACGAACCCGGAGTTCCGTGGTTAAAGTCTCTCGGCCGGTAGTCTGCGATTGCCATTAAATTGTAAAACATGTTTCAATTAAATCGCTCTCGGATGCTTCAAGCAGACCACTGGATCATCTTAAATGTAGTCCTGGTTGCAAAGAGAATCTCTCCGTTTACGGTTTGAATTTCAAAGATCGCCGCACGGATTGGGATTCTGACTGCACCAAGACGATTCGTCGAAATGGTTGGATTCCACTATAATAACATCTATAAAACTATACTTGGGAGCAAATTCATCTTTTAGTAGGCGTAAGTTGTCGTTCTGACATATGATACTTTTTTCCTACCGTTAAAAGTATTTCGTGATAAATTGCATTATTCCATTAAAATGGACAAACACGACATTAAGGTGATCCTCTACCCCTGGCAGTAAACAGTCAAAAACATTGATTCCGCACGCTATTCTATAGCGTTTATTGTTTTGTTAAACATAATAATAACAATTAATTTATGTTTGAGGGGAAAAAATAATTTATAGGCCCATATTTGTAAAAAACTGCAATATTTTTAAAAAAGGGGATTTTCGCGCGCCACTGTACAGCTTTTATTTAATTAACTTCAAATTGTAATATGTTGTCAACAAAGCTTGGATCTGCGAAACAACCGATCAAATTTTTTAAATTCGTTTTAAAATAGGAGATATTTGTGTTCAAAAAATAACAAAAATTGTCAAAATTCAAATTAACATATTTCGATTTTAAAGCAAAATTTTAAAATTCTGCATCGACCATTTTGTAGATTGTACTTTTATCTTCAACAATATCTTTAGATTATTATATTTAACAAAACAATAAACGCTGTGCAGTGGCGCGCGAAATCCATGTTTTTGGCTGTTTTCTGGCACGGTAGAGGATCGTCTTAATGGCCAGTTGCACCGCTTCCACTTAAATTTTAAGTTTTCCTTAAAAACAATATAAAATCAAAATCACATTGTCAAACGTAGAAATAAAATTCGATTCAATGTTTTTCATTTAAGTGAAGTGACACTTAAAATTTAAGTGGAGGCGGAGAATATGGCCATAAAAGTGATTTATCCACATAAATTAAAGTAGTACCTACTTTTCTGATCTGGTATAATTTAAAAACTTAAATTATATTCTTGTTATTGAAAATCTTGTATCATGCATTCCACGGTCGTGGTATATTTATTTCTTCGTAAAATTAAAATTATGACAGTGACAGTTGACATAAAATATATCAATTGAATAAAATGTTTTATATTTATGGTCCTGGGAAAATAGTGTACACAACTCGCTGAAAGTGTCTACTGAATGATATTTCCGAACGTAAGCCTCGTGCGTCAACTTTAAATCTTTTCCACTCACACGATATCATTCACTTTCCTCGCTCATCGTGTAATACACTATTTCTACACGATACACAACGCATTGTCTGTTTCTCTCTTGTTCTCTGTTAATTGCGCAAATTGCTCCGCTAAGTTATGCAGTTATTCTCAATCGCGTTGATGTGGTAATCGCGTATCGTGAGTACAAATATATCACTTACCATTATATGATTTATAGCTAAGCTAGGGCCTCCAAATTGCCTGTGATATATGGTGATCGTATGATCTGTGGCCACCATTCACATATTGATGGTAATGGAGAAGGAACTACATACCACATATGGAATTGCTGTACATTCATGTGCTATGAGGATTCAACACGAACAATACGAGAGATTCAGATTTTGCTAGCGTTGCTCCATATTGTAAATACAGTATTCTACGAATGTGCGAATTCACATGTTTTCAGATATTAAAAGATTAAAACTGATGGTGAAAGTAGGCTTTAAAAACAATGAGTTTTGAAAATAATTTTTGTACTCATAACCTAGGAAATGACATAATGAAACACGCAATTGACAGTCGGAAATGTCAATTTCCCAGTGCAGTCAATCAGGAAAAATGGCTTTCTTGAGCATTCTACAATAACATAATCCTCAAAATAACAAAATTTATTTTAATAAATGTTGCTTCCCACGATTTTCATGTACTTATTAAAACCCATAAAAACCATCGATATAGGTATAGAAATTTTGAAATAAATATGTGCGACTAGCGCGGCATCTGTCGGTAGAAGTGAGTAGAAATAACATCGTAACATCAAATTTAATAATAAGACTACAACTAGACACCATCCCAGCATTCGCGTAAATGAAACCTTCGCTCATATGGGCTAAAAATCTTCCCGAATTTGGTTCGTAAATAACTATTCCACACTCATTTTGTGCACTGAGTGCGAATTTTCCAGAAGAACATTTTTTGTAGTAATTTCTGTATTAAGTATTCAAAAGGTTGATTTTTACTGAATTTGACACTCAAATATTTTTGGTGAACTAGATATTGTCCAACTAGAAGGCCAAAGATCTTTGACTTCTGAGAGACAAAATTATAGATTCACAATAATTGTCGTAAAATGTCTGGTGGAGTACAAATAAACTCACTGTTACTATCACTACTACCGAGACTAATACTTTCTGGAAGAAATTATATTATTTTACGTCACTCGGGGGAGGAAAGCAGTGTTTTCCTCTTGCTAATGGAGGGAGGGAAGCGAGTTTTCCCTCCCGCTCGGGAGGACCGTACTTGTTTTCCTCCCGCGCGGGAGGAAAACACTGTTTTCTTCCCGGTACTGGCGGGAGGAAAACATTGCAAGAAAGGTGATTTCGAGGCCCTCGTGACGTAAAATATTGTGTGTCCCACGGGAGGGAAGGCTATTCCTCCCTTGGGCGACGCCGGCGCCCTCGCTCGGGCCGCCGCTTGGCCCGCGGGAGTAATAGCAATTACTCCCTTGGGCGAAGACGGCGCCCTCGCTCGGACTCGCCTGCGGCTCGCCTTCGGCTCGGGTCGCCGTTTCGCCCGCGGGAGTAATAGCTATTACACCCTTGAGCGAAGCCGGCGCCCTCGCTCGGACCGCCGCTTCGCCCGCGGGAGTAATAGCACGCTTCCCTCCCTAGGTGCACAAAATACTATTTATCATAAATCACACCATAAATGCAAAATTTCGAAAATGAACTGTCAGTTTTTACGTATTGGTATTGTTTTCAGCTATGTCAGCAACCATATCTGTTTTGTTTTTCTTATATATTTTTTAAAAATTCATTAACTTTCAATATTTCACACTTTTGTAGAAAAAATAATATGTAACACACTTGGGGAAACGGGGAAAGGATAATTATTGAAAAATTCGTATATGGCAGGAGAACTCGCTATCACTTGTGCTGCAACTGTCATACTAGTTTTCAATGAAACCTTTTCCACGCTTGTATTACAATATACTATTTTAACATTAAGCACTCGTTTTGTAGATAGATACGAAAAAATTATTATTATTATCTAACGAAGATTCTCAAATTGATTCTCTGTTTCATTTACAGATGGAAGCATAATGTTTCTCTTTGTTTGTTATTTTTAGAGAAGCTTCTTTAAATAGAAGAGTACTGAATTCGAAACCTTATGTTTCTCGCATTATAATTTGCTTTAATGAAATTTATCTAATTATAAAAAACTTCCAAATTATTTGGTTCCTAATTCCTAAACAATAACTTTCTTGATTTTCCAGTGAATACTAATTCCGATAGGTACTATTTTCATGAAGCATTTTTCAAACTATTTGCCCTTTTTCAGATCTTAAGAACTCTCATCCCTGTTTACACAAGGATTCTTTGAAGATTCTTTCAGGCTTCTAAATCTTCAAAAAAGAATTTTTTTTCTGTTTTGAAGCTATCAATGAACTAGAAATTATTCTTTTCCAAAGTTCATTGAAGATTCAATTTAGCGGCATTAGGTACTATTAAGAGACAATCATTCTCACCAAGATAATTTTAGTTTTTAATAACCGTTTTCTGTATCAACAATTATACCTTACAATTTCATATTCATATTTCAGAACACATTTACTAAAGTATGATTCCTCTTCTTTATCGAAGTTTCATATTATATTATAATAGCTTAGTATATTTGTAAATAAAACACCTAAAACCTTCTCATTGTTTTGTTACAGGTTCGAGGTTTACGAAGGAACCTTTTTCTCCAGAGAAAACTGAATCTCGGTGAGTGAACACATTTGATTTTGCTTACTAACAATGCTGTATCATATTTGTCCAATTAATTTTCATAATGCTGAAAAACACGCGCGGTAAATATGTGGGGAAATATAATTAGGTAGAATGTTTCGCATTATTAACGGCACAATCCCAAATTTTATCCCGCGGCCATCAAATTTTAATGGTTCACCGCCTGCGCTTGACACACAGATGGATTTTTTCCCTTTACAGCGAACCTGAAAACAAAAGTGGGATATGTGGAAAAGTTTTTCAATTCTATTATCTTGGAGAAAGTAAACTCGGGAAGAATTAAAAATTATATTTTTAGTACATGCTCTTTAAAATCGTTACTTTGCGAACTTTTACGAGTCAGCAAAATAATATTTTAGGTGGCTTTTAAAATAACGTAACCTAGACAATGAGCTGTTATTTACATTTTATAGGATTATTTTCACTGACTTTCATTGTTTCATCGCCTACGTTTTTCAAAATTTTATTTTAAAGTTATATTTTAGAATTATTTCGACTAGTTATTAAACAATTAAGAGCATAATATACTTATAATAAACAATAGTAAACAATTAAATGGAAAAGTGGGGTTAAAATCCTTTAGCTGTCACTAAAATCAATGTCCGGCCGCCATTTTCACTTCAAGGTCACCAAAGTAGTGGCGCAATCAGTTGATATTAAGGTGGTTCACTACCGGCGTAATAATAACTGTATTTATATTCATGGCTAAACATGGCCAATTTTAGCTATATTGTGAGTTTTTTAATACGTATTTTATCACATATTTAAAACAAAAAATTTAAAAAAGTGGTAGTCGCACTTGAGGACAACCTCTAGCTATCTAAAAATATCTCATTTGTTTGAAAAATCTTAATATTGATACAAGTTTTAATGTTTTTGACGACTTTGTAATTTAATTTTCGGGGGGTAATATAACTAGTGCTATGATTATCATCGGTGATAGCATCAGTTAGTCGACCAAAAAATTGACCGAGTGCGCAGCACGAGTTCAATTTTCTGAATGCTATCACCTATGATGCTATGATTAATCATAGCCCGAATTATATTTGAGGAGAATATTATAATGAATGAAATCAAAATGTTTGGTTATATTTTTTCAGTAGCTGTCAAGAACATTTTAAATTCTGTTTACCTTTCTCAATTTTGTCTTCACTGGCATTTCCCCACCGAATACAATCAGGTTCATAAAATTTAAGTCTTATTTTTGAGAAACAGCAATATTTAAATAAGAAACTGACAGTAGGAAGTTAATTGACAAAAACAGTTGACATGTAACAACAATTATAAAAATATCATCGATTTGATAGCACCTTACTGCCCTATTTCAGCCAATCAAATTAGTCAAATATGTACCACATGATACATGAATTATATATTCTGAATTAAATAGTTCATAAAGTATGTATTTATTTAAATTAATTATTTTATCCTTGCACAGTGCACAGTGAAATCCAGCATTTTGGTATCGACCCCCTTAAACTGCTCAGAGATAATATGGCGCCAACAAATGACAAATTTAGATAAGTCTGCTTTATTTATTTATTTCAGACTCTATTGAACAAAAAATTGTGTAAACTAGTGTTTTTGTAGGGTCTCGTTTTTATTACAAAGCAACTTTTTTTAATAAACTTTAAAAACTAAAAATGTCGTGTTTTTTAGCGCATGCAATATGATAAAATCGTGTATAAAACAAAACTACCATACACGTCAAAGATGTGTGATTATTATTATGAATATAATGAATGTTGCAACTTTATGTTAGAAACAGCAACTCTTATCATTCCCGCAACGATTCCCAGCAACACTAGTGGCGAGTGAGAAGTGGCTTTGTCCTCGTATATAATCAAAGCGAATGTCCAAGTTCCTCTCAAGTGCAGTCACATTGTTGTCCTGCTCGATTTCACACTTGCATCCGCGTTCGACTTTTGCCATTTGCGATTTCTACTAAACATGCAAGTGGGGTTGTTTCGCAAGTTCGCAACTCTGCGGCTAGTTTTCAATGCGGATGGAGGCTTTATGTATTAAGCTTGCTTGAAGGAAAAGTTTCTGCACTTGCTTACACGGTATTCAACGCGACAGCGATGGGTTCGGTTGCTGCAAAGCGAGGAGTTACAAACTGCGAAACGTTGATAATTTCAGTTTAGTCAGCACTGTTACCGAAACAACTTATACAAATTACAAACAACTTCATTTTGAAACCGTTAGAGGTGAACTCTGCTGAACGGTTTATTTATTACATTTTCTACTACACTTATTCTAGGAGAGGGAACTTTAATAAGATTTCAAATCGACTCAACATTATGAAAATAATTATAAATCTGGTGTGGTACAGTTTGCCTGCGTTTTGGTGACCAGTACGTCATTCGTTTCTGTTTCTTAACTAATAATAAACAAGCATTATGAATATCTCTCTTTGTCACATGCATGCTTCTTCATTCGTTGGTTAATATTACGTCTGTTTATTATATTTATCTCTTTTCCACTAGTATACCGATACGTCAAGAGAAATGACAAAACTGATTATCATTTCAGGTTATGTTTTGTAGGAAAGAATATTCACAACGTTGTACAAGGAACAGAAACAACAAATAATAATAATAAACTACAAAATAATAATAACCTCAAATGTCAAAACATACCAGTGAATGAAAAATTATTATTCTTTAATTTTTTTATTACATAATTCTTAATTATTTAAAGTTTATAATTATTTATAGTTCTTGTTCATCATGAATGACTGGTTATATCTCATGATAGAAATTAATTTTGGAAATTTATATAGATTCATTCTTTCTCTATTAAATGTTTATAAAAACATTATCCTGAAGTCAATAATAATCTTACAGTTTACTCGCAACGAAAACAATTTTACAGTACCTAAGTATTTTTCAATTTCAAAATAACATTGCATAGCTAGGATGCGGCAAAGTACGAGTTTCAGGCAGCCGTAGTAGTAGGGAAAAGTCAAATAGAAAGAAAAAATCGAGAGTATCCTAGGAATTCGGAAAAAACCTAAACGGGCCGATTTTTTCGCTAAGTAAATGATATTTAAAAACCACCTAACAGAATTCAAAGCAAAAAGAGTGTACCAATATTAAAATTGTGTTATTATCAAATGTATGTATGATTAGAAAAGACATTTTTATGCAATATAAAATAAATCATCATGAATAATAAAATGCAAAACTAAATTTTAACAATCAAATGGTGTGATAGATGTGTATGTAACTAGATAATGCAAAATTTTTAAATAGAAACTGCTTTTGCTTGTTAAAATATGTTGCAAAACAAAAATGTAAAATAATAAATTATTTATGTAACAGAGATATTTCATGGAAAGCGATTTAATTCTATATTTTTTTCTGAGAACGTAAATATTTGAGCTTCTAAACTAAAAATAAAATAAATAAGAGAAACATCCAACATAAACGTTAGGCGGCTGGTGAAATAAATTTTCCACCAAGCCCACGGAATTTTAATGTTTCATTACGTTTGCGTTTTAACTTGGCAAGTATGTAGAGAACACTGCATATTCCCACAAAGTGAATTCATTAAATTCAGTGCCCAAATCACATAATATACAATTTTATGCTACGGCACTAAAAGCAGATTAGCTATATATATATATATATATATATATATATATATATATATATATATATATATATATATATATATATATATATATATATATATATATATATATAGCAGATGACGCAGTGGCGTATCTAGAAATAAAGTAAGTATAATATAATATTTTTTTCAATAACTGCACCAAAAACGCCACCTTTGGTCCTTATTATTAGGGATGAAACTAAGGTATTTCTGAACGATTAGTACTTTTCCTTCCTCTTTATGCAGGATTCCAATAGATTTTTTCCTTCATAGAGAGGAAAAGTACTTTCCAATTGATTATGTAGACTATTTTTATATATTTTATAGAATTTTTATATATTTCCAATTGCTATGATGATTATCTTCGTCATCAAAACAAAATTTTCCAAAATCCATCATCTGTACGAATTTATAATCAAAAATTTAAAAAGGCGCACCTGTAGATCCGTTCTTTCTCTATTAAATCCTCGTTGAAATAAAATTTTACCATTCTTGTACTGGCCACAAAACACTCGTTAAGTTAATATATTTTATGCTGGATTTTAGGTGGTAAACGGCCTCTTAAAGTGGCTTTTCGGTACAGACATTGAAAAAAACGTCAGGTTCATCTCGGGATACAAGTTTTTTCTACACTCGTCGGAAAAGCGCCACTTTTGTCCCTAGTTGCACAATATACTAATACCAATAATTATATCTGTAAAATTACAAATAGGTCGC
The DNA here is from genome assembly GCA_947534325.1 of Agonum fuliginosum. Taxonomy (NCBI): domain Eukaryota; kingdom Metazoa; phylum Arthropoda; class Insecta; order Coleoptera; family Carabidae; genus Agonum; species Agonum fuliginosum. The sequence continues at coordinate 1,748,886 of OX384034.1, read as the reverse complement.
TGTTGTTTAGTAACTGGCATGCAAGCATCATTAATGACAGTGTAATTATACTGATTTAAAAGTCAATGGGCTGTATTCAGCACACTCCTCTAAATTAAAGAAGCTTCTTTAAATTATTTTCTTTTTATTAAAGTACGCCACTGAGTTGGCGCTTCGTTCGTGCAACAAAATGAAATAATATTTGTATTAAGTTTAATGCATTTCACATGTTCATCATTAATAGCTAACCAAACACAAATGCCTAAAAAGTTTGCAGAGAAGATGCATTTGGTAATGAATAAGCGCTTTGATAGTTTAATGATGCAAAGGTACCTAATCTCATGAATAGTTTTCATGCTTTTATTAAATAAATTAAACTTTGAATGAAATCCAGTAAGCCACTATACTATGTATAGATGGATGAAAACGGATGAGATGGTGAAATATTCAATGTTGAATTTGTTTTAAGTTATGCGAAAATCGGTTTAATATGGGCAATAAATTTGAAATCAGTTCATCAAATTCCGATTAGTTGAATAAAGAGAACAGATGAATAATAATAATAATATTTGAAAATAGACAATCTACAAATATATAAAATATAATATAAAACGTAGGTATAGTCATAATAAATCAACAATAATTAATGGTACTTAGAATAAACAAGAATAGGTAATCAATTCATTTCACAAGGTCAATTTGAAATGTAAGCTGTCAAATATCTATTAATTTTAAATTTTATGTAAACCATATATTTGGATATATGCTATAGATAGGGTGACCATATTATTTTTTGAAAAAAATGTACAAACATGTCATAGGCAGGATTTACGTCGTTTCAGCTCAAAAATTGCAGTGAAGGGATTTCAGCAATTTTATTGAGGTAGCTATATCGGAGTCAGGCTCATAATTTTTTTTTTCTCATTTAATGTCATATGCCGATCAAATGCATTATAATAATTAAAAGTTACATTCTATTGTGAAATGTGAAGCTTAAGATTTTTTCCCTCCTTCATTCGCAAAAATAAATTTTTTCTTGTTCAATAAAAAGTTTCTTAAAATGAAACTTTTTAAAAAGAAAACTGACGTGCCTCATTTAGTTAGAAAATACCGCAAAATGCGCCGCAGGCGAAATTTTGTTAATTAAAGGTCAAATACATATCTTCGCGATTCGTTTCAAAGAAAAAATACATTCAGGTGTACTTAATGAACCTTTAAAGTACAATAGGACAGCATTCAAAAGTAACTAAGACTATTATATTAAAATAAGTACAAAATGGTCCTCCTTAGATATATACTCGTAGTAACATACATTTCTTTTGGTCAGAAACTATAATACATGTAGTTCTATATATTTGTATCTGTGCACCAGTGCACCCTTTAAAAACTGAAACCAATAATATAATTAATGTATTATTAAATAATCGTAGATAAAGACTGTCATATTACATACATTATTAGTTTGTCAAGTCCATATGTCAAAGAAAATACAACTAACCGTAAACCTGCTAAGCCAAATAATGTATTAGTCTGCTAAATGTCAAAGAACAAAAATTTCAATATGAAAGTCGTAAAGACCTAAGTTGATGTCTGAAATAAAACTGGTTATTGGTGAAGCATGTGCGGAATTTTCAGACAATAGTTGTAAAGTAATTTGATTTGGTGCGTGTGCGTGCGTCCGATAAGAACCGTTCCTATTCTCCACGCAAGTCAACAATCCCAATCTGCGGATATCGGCGATATGAGGACAAAACTGCTTCTTTCTGCCGTTCCCACCCCCGGGCTGGGAAATAAGGAAAGTTCTTCGCGTTCGCGCCCCGTCGCGTATACACTGCCCGTCCGTCTTTCATCTTATTTTTGAAACCTTATATTGGGCCCGATGTTCTCTTTTTTACCGTCATGTTCCAATTTGAACCTTCTTGTGTTTCTATATACGTGGTCGGAATGTAAGGCAAACAATCAAAGGGGCAAGCCAACTCGTATCAACTTCGCAAGAAGGCCGCGCTGCGCTGTTGCGGGGCTATCGCGTGCACGGCATGAACCTATATTCTGTTCCACTTTTTATTGCAATTCTATGACATATTTACACACTTAGCTATCTAACTGAAGTTGATAACAATTTCTATCTTTTATACACGCAACCTAATTTAGAGTGTGATTGAATGATCCAATAATAGTTTGGCTTCATTTTGCAACTATACTCTGCTTCTCTTGGAATTAAATAGAATTCATGCTTTTTACATGGCATTACAATATTTTTAAAATATTTGCATCATAGTTCATAGATCATAGAGCGCGCTTAAAAGTGAAAAGACCGTAACACGAAGTCTATAATAGTAATGTTTTGACCTGATAATAGTCTAAATATTATTATACGTCATAATTTGATTTAAAAAAATGTGTTTTTCTGTAAGTACTCGTGCCACGTCACTTTTATATGGCTCATTTTGCACATGCTTTCTGCATAAATTTCGAATAAACGATGTAACCTACAATGAAAATTATGTTACACAATGAAAATATATTCATTCTTAATTGCCTTATTCTAAAAATTATGTCTAATAATAGTTCATTTTGCATAAAATTCATTGCAATTTGATGAATTTTCATTTCATTTCTATTGCAAATTATGTTTATTTTCAGGTATTTTTATTTGGCATAAGGCAATAGAGAAACTCTAATGATTCTATTAATATAATTATTTATGCTTCTTTGACTGCAGTAACAACATTTCCAAGTATTCTAATGATTTTCTCTTCACTATATCAACTTCAATTTCGAAATAAAAAATCACAGGAACAAATAATTAAGGATGTTTTCATTCTATTAATTTTTTAATAATATATATGGATTAATTTTGTTTCTTGAAAATTTGGTTACAATTGTTATTTCTAATTATGTAACTAATATTACAATTAATTATGTTATGAACCATTTAATCAATTTAAATTAGTCTTATGCTGCAATTCTGTGCAGTTCTATAAGTTTTACAGGTTTGTAAATCTGTAAATATTGAACAAAATCACATCAATGTTTGTTGACATGTTCACAAATGTTCATTTATTTACAGTTTTATAAATCTGTAGCAACTACAGATTTTCACAGAATTGCAGCATTAATTTGATTGAAGCAATACGTAATAGTAGTTTATTTATATTTCGATAGAATGTTGTTAGAATTGATTGTGTAGTGTGGCGTTGAGAGGAGAAGTTACAAGGTAAATTAAAGTGAGTTAATAAGAAGTAACCTGTTTTAAATTGATTTCGCCCCTTTTCCTGATTTCCATTACAATTTCAACAAAAATAAACAATAAAACTCAACTAAAAATACCTCCTGTTGGACTCAGTTATAAATTACAGTCTCGAGCTTTGAACCTAAGTTTATCTCTTAATTAACAATTATTTTTCTTTTTATAAGTCGGTAAAAAGGAATAAAATTTATTTATTTTCCTGCTGCGATATTATGAAACGTGGTGTAGATCTCTCCTGATTCTGTTGGTGGTGTGTGTATCGGATGGAGCGGCTTTCCCCTCTCTTACACCCCCTGTTATCCTGATACATTCCTTTCTGTTTGCGCAGTCCGTCGTGTACGTACGGAATGATGATATTAAGTTTCCGAGAGGATCAACGTTATTCTTTCCGAAATACGTACGTTATTCAACTCGATCCTTAAATGATACCTGCTTAGGATTATTGATTCATAAAGGAGAAATGGGCTTATACTTTAATTTTATATCGTCGTTTCAAATTTAAGACTCTTACTTATTCTTTTATGGTTTACTGGAGAATTATTTCAGAGAAATGAAAAGTTCCAATTTTAAGTCGCTAGCAATACATTTTTGATCTTCTTTAGTGCCTGCGGTGTTTACTAATTTAATTTTTAAATATCCAAATTTTGGAAGAAGATAAAATGTACTATATATTGTTTATATAGTAAGTCATATTTATTTTAGCTTACACTCAATTAAAAATAATGAGTAGGTGCTGAGATACTGAGACATGTTCTAATAGCTGTTTTACACTACGCTAAATATTGAACAATATTTTGAGCAATAAATGGCTTTGTTTTTAATGAACTCTGTTTTATACTGCGACAATTTTATATACCTACCTACAATATTTAGTTTGTGATTCTGCGCAGTTTGCATATAATAATTTGACAACCGCGCTTATTTTTTTTTCAGACAATTTACGAAGCAGTACAATATTTCACACAATTTGCTGTATGATACAACACAATTTAGATTGTTGCAAAAATTGAACAATATCGTGTTGAAGATTTAGTGTAATGTAAAATGGGCTTAATATAAATCGGTATGGTTATATCGTAATTATTATGAAACCAAATCAACATAGCTAGGCAATTTTGTCTTGTTTGTTGATTGTTAGAAATGTCATTTGAATATTGTGAGTGTATGGCTGTCTAAAAATAGCGATAATGATTCGTTCGAAAGTAAATAGGTATCGTATTGCTCGTGCGTTGCCTCACTCGGCTGCACCTCGTTCGTCAAACATTACACTCGCACGATATTTATCACTTTCGATTCTCGTTATGAAATATACTATTTTACATAAAAATGTATTAGTTTATATCCAAATTAAAATATCGTACAACAAATCCGGTCGGAACCGGATGTAATATGATGTGATTTGGAAGTCTCTTGAAGGTAATGTGAGGTTATGTATCACCTCATAACCTCACTCTCCATGTTAACAAAGCCCTTCTCCACCTCACAGTCCATCTGAGCTGCATCTTGGTCGTTTCTTCTTCCTCGGAGCTAAGATTGATCACCGGCCGCTAAACACAACACCTAAACTCATTTATTACACTCGGCCAACTTCGGGATATTAATTGCTCGTGGTTTTAAATGAAGTGTCGTGTACGAAGAACTCCAACCTGCGTCTACAAGGTGCTGGATGCTAGATGCATTCTTCTCCAGTTGTGTGGACACTGGGTAGTGGATAAATAAAAATAAACTGGATGATGGAAGGAAGGTGGAAGGACAGTGTTTATTTTGCAAAGTGCAACGGTTTAAAGTAACTGGAAAGTAAATCATTCTATTTGGTTATACATAAACAAGAAGGGTGAGAATTGGTTAGATGGATGGACACTTTTACATCGAACGTTTTTGTATACTCACACTACTGGATAAAATTTGGAGATTTGTTTAGAATATAGAATAAAAATAAGATTTAGTAAATCTCTGTATGGAGTACCTACTTACTTTTATTATTATTAAATTATTAAAAGGAGAAATCATTGGTATTCTTCACCAGTCAAAATAGATACATTTTTTTCTACGCCTGCTTCTGAAAGATCATGTTTCTACATTGTTTTTAATGTTCAAAGCAGCTATTTGTCGCAAATGTGTTGCAAAGAACCTAAGTGTGCAACAAAGTACCTAAAACAAGTACTTTGTTGCACACTTTTGGGCACTTTGCCAACACAGTTTTGCTTTTTTTAATGTTCATTGTTTTCGCAACAACATTGATATTTCACAAAAATTTAAAATTTGACAGTAAGTGTCAAAAAATGAATAGTTATTTTTGTAGTTTTAACTTCCTTGTTTTGCAGGAGTAATAGTGTGTATAACACGTATTGAAAATATTTTGTCGAACTTGCAACCCTCACCTATATTTTCAAAACTTGTAATACAAATAACTATTTTATATGGTCGGTTATAAAAGTAGGCTTTTTGAACTTCACTTACGATTACCAGTGATATAAATAATTTACTAACATTTTGTAAAATTAAATTTATATAGGTAACAAATTTCAATTAAAATGTCAAGTTTGTTTACATTAATGTTTGTTAAATTGTTTTTCTACATTCAAAATTTTGAGTTTTCGTAGATATGATGGCATATACTCGTAGATGAAAAATTAACCAAAATTTAGTAACAGTTGGAGTTTCGATAGCAAAATATCACACCAAACACAGCTTCCAAGCACATTCATTTCACATTGCAACACATAAATTCAAAATAATAATACCTACAGTATTTACATTGACAGGTGTATCCATGATCAAAAGTAATAATAATAATTATAATGCAACAAATGATCAAACCGTTTTCCTCCATTACCTTTCGCTCATCAAACTCCAAATAATTCACCGATGCGTTTGGTTTTCGCTACAGTTTGAGAGTGAAATAAAAGTCCATAACAAATTATTGATGGCGGGCAATGTTTGCGGTGGCAAACACACCCCCGAGAGTACAAAAGAGTCCGCGTGTTTGTTCATTCGTTCAGTGGCAGCGGCAACAGTGCAGTGGCGTGCACTCATGTGGACAGTGCATGGAACACTTCACACATGTATCACACTTCACGCGGTGTACTCTGTGCACCTAGTGCATACATAATGCTGGGGTGCACTGTCGATCACGAAAAGGCTAGTACTCTAAACACCGAAAATTGCTTGTTACTATATTCCTATTAAAATCAGCTCTAAATGAAAGATTTTTATGAAAACTAATATATCAATCGATAGATAAAAGTTTTCTCAATTCTTGCTTAGTGGCAGATTTGTAATTTTTTCCACCAGTTTTTTATTTAGTCCATTAAAAATGTTATTTTTATTAGGGATATACCTAACATAGATTTGACACAATTTTTTGGAAAACTGTCATTAGAGAAGCATAGTGTGATGAATTTTCTACCTTTAGTGCAATTATCTCCATATTTACCATAATTTTGATAGGAAGTCATATTTCACGAAATTGTCACCCGCAAATACGACAGAGACTCCTGAACTAAAATAAGCCCCATCTCTATGAGACGCAGTACACTCCTATGTAAAAGAAAATTTAACGGGTCTAAATTGAATGACACAATACGCCGGTTGTCTGTTGTAATTCTTTAAATTTGTTTAAGTAATACCTACTCTGAATTTTTTATTTCATACAACTTGTAATATTTGATTTTAAATTATTAATTATGTCTCTTGTGAACCATTCAGAATAACAGTTTTTGTTATGTTTATAAAGAGGTACATGTGCATCGGGATTTTGTTTCTCATAAATCATGTTGCAAGCATCATTTGGATTTTTTGTAACATTTATGCTATATTTAGGTTCGTCAACAATGTTCTCGAATATTACGTAATAGTAATAGTTACGTATATTATGTCAACACTGTGTTTGTTAGGTTACCCTTTTGGCCAACTCTGACTGCATTAACAGTATACAGAGAGCAAGCTGTGCTTAAACCCGCGCAGCTACTGCCTCGGCAATGTGCTTTGATAATGTACAATATACCTAACAATTTTTTTTTTGTGTAAGTACAATAATATTAAAAGAAAACCATATAATAATGATGTTTATTTCGACGAAATAGAACAATTGTTACAGTGCCACTCATTTATTAAAACTTACCATCTGAAAATATTTTACATAATCTAATCAATCATGTTTTCAAAAACTTCGTCTTTAAGTAGAAACAAACTTATTTACCCTGTGTCCTGCAATAAATAAAAATTTACAAAAATGTACGTCAATTTTTAATATCAGTAAATAAATTATTGATAAGATATATCAATTATTGTTATTAGTGTGTGCATAACAATATTTCATTCAAGGTTAACTGCAAGAAAATAACAAAATTGCCTTTATAAACTATTTTAAGTTTTGCCACAACAGTTTATGCATTATTGTTATTTTCTTCGGTAGTTTAGTTGTAAAGTTAGTTGTTGAAATGGTTGTGAATGTTTCAAACGCTATACGGTTTATTAATGAAGTTCTTATAACTCTTAGTGGTACGTATATTGTGACGTTCTACATTTAATACTCAAATGTCAAAGTTTGGTTCTTTGCCTTAGCGGTCTTGTAATCTTTAAAACGAGTTCCACGAAAAATTAATTAATTAGAACCGTTGACATTTTTAATAACAATATTTGCCAAAATGTTGCCACGTTTATACATCATGACGTCTTTTTAAAAATTTTCGGTGTCTTACTAGACTAAAATTTATATGTGGAAGATTTAAGGTGCTAGTATAGTTAGCTTTAGTAGTTCCTTATTAAATTAATTACTCGTGCATTTCGAGTGCTTTATGAACCAAATTTTGGTTACAGTATACTAAATATATGTATTGTCTTTTCTGACTTTTCGCACTTGATTTGAATAATGGAAAGTCTAGAAAAACATCAAAAATCGTATTTTACTAATAACTCATGCTACGATTGAAATATCTTTTTCAAAAAAATTACACATAATCTACATTAGTATCTTAACATCGGATTGTCAATATTTTTTCAAAAACTATTCCCAATTTCTAATTTAAAAAAATATCAAATTTTGAAATTTGTTTTTTTGAGAATTTTGAAATTTTTGAATCAATCCGATGTTAAGCATAAAATTATAGACATTTTTTGTAAATAAATTTTTTCTCTAAAGTGCACCTAAATTAAGTTATTAGTAAAGTACGAACGACACTTTTATAGTAGTTATACCCGAGCCTTAAGGCAGTTGAACGAATAATTGGACATTTTGAGTAACTTTTATATAAAAATAATTATTTTAGATTCTCGGATAAAGAACTACCCAATGATGTCCTCCTTATATCCAACACTATATCTCGTAGCATTTTTCATATTGATTGTGAAAATATGGTGTCCTATGTTTATGGTAGATAAGGAACCATTTAAATTGAGAATTTTTACTGCAGTCTACAGCGCTATACTATGTGTTTTGTCATTATGGATATTTTCTGAAGTATTTTAAAGTAAAATCTTGCAAAATATTTTAATATTATTGTACCTATATATTTTAGGCAAGTACACATGGTTGGATTTCGAAGTTTGGTTTTAGTTGTACCCCAACAAATATTAAGACTGAATCAGAGGAGGCTATCGTAAGTAGGAATAAAATATTATTTTACACGACATGCGGAGAAAACATATTTTCTGACCGCCAAATAGTGAGAAAAGTAAGTTTTCCCGCTAGAGAGGAAAGTAAGCAGTGTTAGTTATTACGATGAAATATTTTATAAATTGTAAGTAAATTTATTATTTTATTGAAAATTCTGATTTTATGGTGATATACTGTAAACTATTATTTTACAAGTATGCAGTGAAACACTTCATTTTTAAATGTCATTCTGACAGATGACAGTCATAACCTAACTTCTAGTTATGTGTTTGTTCTACATTTTCAATGCTCTTTTAAATATGTCGTGAAAAAAATGTCCACCGCTCGCTTCGCTCGTGACTTAAACTTCGAACTATAGTGGGAAAAAAAGCGCTTTCCTTTCTAGTTGGACAAATTTATGTTGATAAGATAACGATGACTATACTATTTAAAAAAAATTACTGCACAATGTGTTATTTGCCATATTAATTAAACTTTATTTTAAAATTAATATATTTTTGTTAATAATTAAAAAATTTGCACACTATCGTAAATTACATATTTAAGTTTTGCACTATTTGAATGCCTTGATTATTAATTTTATTTTTTTTGTAGATATTAAACATTTGCTGGTACTTGTTTGCCATCAAATTTTTAGCATTCTTTGAGACGGTAATTATTATTATTTTTATAAATGGCCAGTTACATTACAATACATGAGAATAAGTTTAAAGTTCAGCTGGATTTGTAAACATTTCATAGTGTAACTGGCTGTTTTTGTGTCTCATTTTTAACATTAATTAGTTGTTTTATAGATAGCATTAGTTTTACGAAAAAATTACAAAGATGTATCTGTTTTCCACGTTTTTCAACGTTCCGTTGATCCTATAATTCTATGGATCATCTTAAAATATATTCCAGATAGTCATTACATATTTGGAAGTTATTTAAACGTGTTTGTTAACATTTTTATATATTTTCACTATGCAATGGAAGCAATAAGACCAACAGGATATTATTTAAGATGGAAGAAAAACTTAATATTATTACAACTGGTAACTTCAAAATTATCACTTATAATATCACATGTGCATTAATTCTTTCCGGAAATTTTTTTGAGTGCTTTCCAACAACGTCTTAATTATAATTTATTACTTACGTTGTTGGAATGCACGATAAAAATTTTCCTGAAAATGAATTAATGCACGAGTGCATATTCGGTAAGAAAATCGCAATGACACCGCCGCTCTATTTTTGAATTCTTTTTACAATAGAAACTAGAAATATTTACTAAATTTGTATTTAACATTAATAAACATGTATTACGAGTATTTACCTTATTTACTGCTCATATATACTCAATAACAATTTAACCAATTTTTAATTTAATGTCAAGATAACAGATGACGGTAAAGTTGCCGCTTATTAATTTCAGTTAAGAGCATTCTGTACAGGAAGAATATACACGTTAAAGCATTTTACACTCATACACCTCATCGACACATGGTTGCACATTTTAACAAAAACAAATTTTTATATCGTAGATAAGGGATAAAACTTCGTTCTATTAGTGAAAAAAAATTTTTCAGCACGTTCAACGGTCGAAATTAATTACTTTCAACCGCTTGCAGGCGTTTAGAAGCACCTACAGATTTTTCTTTATATTTCGCAGAACATGATATTTTAAACTTGAATCAGGTAGTTTAAAGTTTAATCTACGTTGGGGTAGTGTTATTTTTTAGAAAAAACTTTATGATTTCGAGAAAATTAGAGGTAAAAAATGTGAATTTTTATAGTTTTCCTTATTTTATAAACTAAAACTTCGGTACAAAACAGAAAAAATGGCACTAATAGAACGAAGTTTTATCCCTTATGTACCATATAAAAATTTGTTTTTGTTAAAATGTGCAACCATGTGTCGGTGAGGTGTATGCGTGTAAAGTGCTTGTTACGTGTAAATTCTTCCTGTACAGAATGCTCTTAAGTTACTCAGGCTACTAGTAAAAAATTTCCGAGAAAATTTTTATATAACCATGGTTATCCATCCATTGGCTGTTATTTGTGTCATGCGATTTTCTATGGAATTAAATAACTTTACTAACAGTAGTTCATGTTTTAGGCTCAATTTCTAATCAATATAATTCACGTTTGCAATACACTATTCTCAAATTGTAATGCATCCAGTGTTATTGGAGGACTCCTATTAATCTACAATTTATTTTCTTTGAGGCTTTTCTTCAGAGATTCATTCTGTAAGAATCAGAAATGTATTAGCACTGTAAAATAATAAGTGAATATTATTTGAGAAACATTAATTTGATTTTTGTTTTATTTTAGATACAGTTTTTGTGTAGAGATTTTAAGGAGACAACTTTAAATCCGTTTATAAATTTTGTACGTCAACAGTGCATGTGCATTCTACCTAATCAATATTTTTTGTTTGAAGATGAAGACGTTGATGATTATTGCGTAAATGATAAGAAATAATATCATAACGTAAAGTAATCATAAATCACTATTATTGTTAATGTGTTTGTATATATGTATATAGAATTTTTAATAAAATAATATTCAACTATCAGTAATGTCAATCAGTATTTTGAAAATCAAACTTATTGATTATGATGATTAGTAGCACAGTGGTATTACGCAACTTGAACATTTGCAATTTATTGCAGCAGATTACTTGATATCATATTAGCGAGCTTATTGACATTGTTAATATGGACAGCATGATAACAAAAATAAATGTCTTTCTGTGGCCTTCAATATCAATAAATTATAAACAAGTTTTGATATACACTCCAACGAAATGAAAACCGCCCACCCTGGTAACTTGAAATTTCAAACCGCTGTAAAAAATTTTGAGTGCCTTTGAAGCTTAAAGTGTGTCTTTTAAATGCTTAAAGTGTTCGTCTACCCACTATCCTAAAATTTTACAGCGTTACAGAGGTGTACGCCTCCCACGTTTACTTTAGTTATAATTGAAATATAATAGGATGCTTTTACACATGAGTGTATTAACAAGGGATGTGTTAATGCCTCTAGTTTTTTATTTTTTGTCTTTGTCCTGGGAATTTGAAGTTAAAAATAATTAAAAATGACGTTTTTTGTCATTATTTGATAAGATTTGATATGATTTTTTTCGGTCATTATAAATGGAAAGAAAAATTTAAAAATCAAGAAGCCTGCAGCTACCCTTCCTTTTTTGTATAATTTTTATTTTATTTTATTTCATTAAAAAATACAGAAGTTATTATGGGAATACTGGAGCTATGTTTTACAGTATTTTTCAACTTCAAAATTACATTGCATAGCTAGGATGCGGTAAAGTACGAGTTTCGGGCTGGGTTCGGGCAGCCGTAGTAGTCGAGAAGAGAGTGAATTAGAAAAAAAGTAATATGGAGAGTATTTTACGAATTCGAAAAATAGGTAGACGAGCTCCTTAACTTCAAGTCGACTGCACTTCCGCCCTCTCTTCCTCGCCACGCAAATCGCGTGAATTTTGTTTGTGCGAAAAAATGTCACATTCGAGGATTTCTATGGGGGGATAAGTACCCTAAGCACTTGAAAATCTGATAATTTGTAACAAAGTTATGACAATCGACATTTGCATTATTTCTTGTGAATGAAGAGACAATAATATGCAACTCCATATCCTTTGGGTACTCTCTCGTGCTCTGTTACGGTCACTCTCATTCATTCTCGCGCTCTCTTGCTGTCTCGACAATAACTCAAAAATATCAGACATTAAAATTACAAATTTTATATTTAAGGTTTTAATAAGAATCTTAATACCTCAATATAATTTTGGTATAAATCTACAAGAAGTAGTGCTTTTTTAAATATTTCTATAAATAATTAATTTTTTTAAAGACAAATTTTGTTATTGAAATGAAAGATTATGTGATTATTATCTACAGTCAGTATTTTATACATTTTTCTGTATCTGCGGTATCTTGTAGTCCATGACCGTTTAACATTTTTTGTTATTGCGTAAAATTTAAATGATTATGACATGACAGTGACAATAATAAAATATCGTTTATATCTTCTTCTGCAGTTCAAATAAAATTACTAAAATGCATTTGTGAGTAGTAGTACCTACCTACCTATATATTAATATATTTGTATAAGTAAAAAGAATAGAGTTATGGCGGGAGGTCTTGTGCTGCGGCCACATCCGATTTTGTATTTAAAAAATTACATTAGGTACCTAAATACTTATGTACCAACTGCTTGTAATGAATAGTGCTGGTTTTTGAAAGTTCAATAAATGTTTGCAAACATAATAAAAATGAAAAATATCGCTAAGTGAGTGTAAAACTGCAAACCGTAATCACCGGTCCGGGTTCAAACCCCACAAGCGCCGCAGCCGTCGTCACTCGAGTCCAATACTTAACTTTTCTCTTCCCAACTTCTCAACTTTCAAACATCTTGCCCTCTTGCCTTGCCGTCTCACCCAGAGATATATTTTGACGTTTATATGAGTTTTTTAATTAAATTGAATGAAAAATTATTCCCATCCTCTGAAAAAGGACAAAAAATCAAGATAAATGATGTTTGTGATGAAAATTTATTCACCGAAGTGGCGTTAAATGTTTGAAATTAACACGGCACATGCCAGTTTCATAAACTCAGCTTTCCATGGAAAATAAATAAGTCGCGTGTTTTTGTTACGGCTTGGCTTGGTTACCTAGGACGCATATAAAAACAGAAGATATTCGCTGAAGCCGGCTCGAGACTACTGCAAATACTCGAGTTTACTACAATTGTTTTGGTTCTGCAATGTTTAGAACTTCCCTGGGATATTCAACAGTCGTCTTATTTTTGTTTACACAAGGATTTATACATAATAACAATAAGTAATAGATGCACGAAATGCTTTTATCTACAATTGTTCAACACAGGACTGTCACGTGCGATAGTGCGGAAAAATTTCCACACGTGGACGACATTAAGATGGCAAGTCGTACGCGTATTCACAGTCGGTGATGCGGCAGGTACATCAATTATTCACTACATAAAACAGAAGGCAAATAATTTTTTCCACGAGCTAATATTGCAATATAGTGTTCGAAAAGGTTTAAAAATTGTTTACTGCAATTTGTATACGTTTACGTTAAATATTATAAAATACTAGTAAGTAAATAGTTTATTGTTATACCTTTCGGTGTACAAAATCTTTACAATATTACATTTGCATTTACATATTTAAAGTGGTAAGTATATTTTTATATTCAACATTTTTATTTTGTTCTTATACTGTATACTTTTTTCATTCATTCTGTGTCTGGGTTTCCGTCATGTAGAATTTGTTATGTTGATTATAAAATACTAATTTTCTCAATTTTTGTGCAACGATTTGACAAAAAATGAAAATCAGAGATAACTGGAAAACTAATTAAGATACAAAAACGCGGTTTGCATCATTGACATTTATTAATATCTCAATGGCGAAGAAAGTACGTAATAAAATCATTGTACGCAGCTAGAAATTAATGCGATAAATATTCAGTTCAGCATAAAATTGTGGAACAAAAAGGAGGAAAATAATTAGATAAATAGGATTAAATAATTTTCGATGACTGAAGCATTTAAAATTTTCACTAAACGAATAACGATAAATTCATTCTGATTCTGATTCATTCATTGATATGTATGGTGTCAGATTTAATTATTTATTTTTGAAGTAGGTAAATTCATTTTGATACCAGCAGTTAAAACATTACATATTTATTAAAATGTAAATATTGAAAGTTTCTGAAATAAATAATAAATTCAACAAATATTATACTGTCCGACTATCTCAATATTTTATTTTTAGTTCACAACTAATCTCGTAAGAACAGCATGAGGTTGTAGATAAAATGCTTTTATTTGATGTATTTTACTTTTGGAACTTGCAAAATTGAAAATTCAAGAAACTTTGTCAAAATTTTAAAATGTTATAACTATTTTTCCCTGATGAAGCACCAATATTGGTAGCGAAATATTGGAAATAAATACATATAACATACATGCAGTACGACAATTCACGGTGAACTGAACTTGCAAACATCATTTTCTAGTTTAGCAAAAAGTTTTGAACAGGTTTAGTTCATTCCTTTATAAGAATATTGTGCCCAAAATATTATTTGACTTTAGATGAATAAATCAGTGATATCCAAATTGTTTTTTATGAATATTTCCCTCGAAAAATTTCAACCAATCAGGTTACAGTATTTTTTAAATTTCGAGCCAAAACAATCAAATATTAGTGAGTATGTGCATAATTGCAGTACCCGCTAGTATTTGCACAAGTGCATTTTTGACAGCTGTCAACACAAGAAGCAAATCATCAAGATATTAGTTATTTATTAAAATTACAGTCTGTACAATGACAAATACAGGTATTTTTAACGTCTACATTATATTTTTTATCAAAATTGATAAATTGCATTGAACAAAGTGCGAATATCATTTATCTGATGTTTATGTGACAGATCAAATATTATTAGTTTATATTAAAAATATCGAATTTTCCTCGAGAAATATTCTACCAATATACCACTCGTGCATGACAAATACATCAGAATATTTTCTCTCGTGCACGTTTGTGAACTCGAAAAAATATTCAGGTATTTGTCATGCACTTGTGATATAACTATTGAATATTGTGTTGGTTTTGATATGATAATATGAATTTATTTTTTTACATCGTATGGCTTTCCCCCTTACACTTTTTTCTAGAACCGCCTCTGACCGTACGTACTATGTTATACACCGTCAACCAACCCTAGAAATGTAGTGCTACTAAACTTTCAATGTTCATTGCCGAAACCACCTATCTAATATCTGTTCGGATTTGAACACATGGTGAAATCTTCCAGTTGTCATAACAAACTTGCGTCCCGCGCAAATATCTCACATTGTGACTGAAGATCCAGATTACACCCGCGAATCCGCGAACCAACTTCCACTCCTTGTCAACAAATTCGAACGGAAGAGAAAATATGTTTCTCATCAGAAACTTTCCTTTGCAGTGCTGGCAACTTTCGGTTTTAATTATAATAACAAAGCAGGAACTAAGATTTGCGAGATGAGGATGGGATGTTCAATGTTTCATTTGCAATTCCTTTAAATTTACAGCTCTGTTTATATTTAAAACTTCCTCGTCAAATAATTATCATCTGTGTTTGGTTATCAGCGGGAGAACTATGAAGAAAGTTTTGTTCGTCGTACACCATTCTCATCAAGAGATTTTGTGTTATGAATAGTCCATCGTCATTATAGTTTATGTACCTACCTATGTATATTAAGTTTCATGCCTGGACTATTATTGGTTCTATTGATTTTCATAAATAATAATAGTTATTTATGTTAAAGGTGTAAAGAAGCTTTTATGGTGGAGACGTCAAGAGGCATAAAATCAAGTTACGTCCGTGATACATATCCAACTATATGCACAGTTAAGTATTTTCTAAAAAATAAATAAATTTAACCGTATCATCAACTGTTATTACCTTTTAATATGCAACATTTATTGATAATTATCAACAACATACTACGTTAGTTACTTATAATACGTTAGATACTTATAATTCATTAGTTACGGACTTAATACGTTATAGATACAGGATACAACCATAATAACATCAAAACCTTCCATAATATGCGAACTATCAACTGATTGATAGATAAAATTGTTGATTTATTTTAACATCGCTATCGTTGATGATACGAGTAAGCATTGAATATAACGCGAATATATGCGATTTAAGCCCCCTATGGATGTTCAAAGAAACTCGGTTTCACCTCGTCGCTTAGCAACATCCTTGGTATTATAAATCGCATAATATTCTTGTTATATTAATAGCTAAATTTACTTGTTCAAACTACCAAAAATTACTAAACTCTTGGACTGTTGCTAAGATACAAAAAAAAATCCGAAAATAAACAAAAATGTAAATGTCTAAGTTGTCATTATTAGTCTAAACATTTACAAGATAATTTATGTTAAATGTAAATGTAAATAAAAAAATATACAAAATTACAGTTATTGTCCAGTCAAATTAGCTCGTAAAACGCCATTTGGCGGAAAAAATTTATATAGTCCTGAAATTTCGCATATATACTTGGGAGTACTGTAGAATCAAATATCCGTCGGGTTACCCCGGCGCAGGGTGCCGCGTCCTCCCAAAATCCTGAAAAAACTTCCCCAAACGGGTACATTGCACTAGTTTTTCGCAATTATCTCGTAAACGTTTAATCACACAGGATATTTTATAATCAGCGAATTGTAGAGAAATAAATTCTCAATATGGGATGATCTGAGTCGTTGCTGTATCGATTCTAGTTCACGCGCTAGAGCAGTCGGAAGAAAAGGGGGGATCGTGGCGCGCGACGAAAAATTTGTTTCTCGCGTTTGAATTTTGCAAATTCCTCACGGCCAACAAGGGTTACCTCATAAATGTACCTACAAGAAAATAGAGCAAGAAATTCTCTATCATTACATGCTAATCGTGTTTTCTTATTGTTTTCTTTTTGTACTGTTTTCGAATGATTTTCGTATAAACGTCAATAACACAAAAATTAAATTTACACAATTTAATAAGTTATATGTCTAATAGAGGCATGTTTGTGTGTAAATATAGTATTCTATAATACACCTGATTGTACACGCTAAGTTTTATAATCATGCAGATTATTTTTGCTAAACTATCGTTTTATAATTGATTTTATCACACTAATTGAAGTAATTATCTTTAATTTTTAAAGAGATGCAAATATCAATTTTTTGTTTCAGAATTTTATTCCGCTTACAATATTTTACAAAAAAATATATTTTTAAACATTGTCTAAGCCCAAGTTAAGTCACAATTTGAGTATAATTTAAAACAGAACATATAAAAAATGAGGTTATTTTTATCATTTTGTGTTAAATCAACTGTCGAGGCTCAACGGATGACAATACTTACTTCCGGTTAGCAGCATTTAATTTATCGGACATTTTTTTGTCAGATACAGTTTCATTCAAATGTTGATATGCACTATTTTTGCCTTGTTTATAACATATTCTCCGAAAGAATATTGCTAAATATAAGTAAAAATTTTATTTATTGTGTTTAACCAGCTGTAACTTTTGAACGAATAACAATATCGACTTCCGGTTTACGGCATTCAATTCCTTGGACATTTTTCTGTTAGATACAATATCTTTTTATATTTAGATATTGCTTAGTTGGACTTAATTCAAAAATATTCTCCGAAGGAACATTGCGACATGTTTGTTAAATTTTTATTGATTACATTTAATCAACGGATATCAATATCGACTTCCGGTTTGCGGTTTAATTTTTATTTATTGAGTTAAATTAATTGTATGTGTTGAACAATGATTAAAAATAAATATTTTGTAAAATATTGTAAGCGGAATAAGATTCTGAAACAAAAATGTAATATTTGTATCCGTTTAAAATTTAAAGATAATTAACCTCAATTAGTTCGATAAAATCAATTATGAAACGATCGTTTAGCAAAAATAATTTGTATGGCTATAAAACTTCGCGAGCACAATTAGGATGTATTATAGAATACTATATTTACATACCAACATGCCTCTATTAGACATATAACTTGTTAAATTGTGTAAATTTAATTTTTGTGTTATTGACGTTTATACGAAAATCATTCGAAAACAGTACAAAAAGAAAACAATAAGAAAACACGATAGCATGTAATGATAGAGAATTTCTTGCTCTATTTTCATGTAGGTACATTTATGAGGTAACCCTTGTTGTTCGTGAGGAATTTACAAAATTCAAACGCGAGAAACAAATTTTTCGTCGCGCGCCACGATCCCCCCTTTTCTTCCGACTGGTCTAGCGAGTGAACTAGAATCGATACAGCAACGACTCAGATCATCCCATGTTGAGAATTTATTTCTCTACAATTCGCTAATTATAAAATATCCTGTGTGATTAACTGTTTACGAGATAATTGCGAAAAATTAGTGCAATGTACCCGTTTGGGGAAGTTTTTCAGGATTTTGGGGGGACGCGGCATCCTGCGCCGGGGTAACCCGACTGATATTTGATTCTACAGTACTCCCAAGTATATATGCAAAATTTCAGGACTATATAAATTTTTTCCGCCAAAAAAGCTAATTTGACTGGACTATATTGATAGGATTATTAGTAGCTTATATGAGAAAAATTTTAATCTAAACTGTTTGACGTTTCTATCTGCGCTATAAAGTAGTTCGTGGGCTAAGTGACGTTTATGTCAGAGAAATTCGTGTATAACTGTCAAAATTATGAAATGATGTACTTTTTTACGATTTACCTTGGGCTAAATAATTGTTGTTCGATTTTATAAAAATGTATTTTTTGCTCAACTTTCAAAAAGTTGACATTGACGTCCACAATTCAGGCCGCAAAATAAACATTTGTGTACAATACATTTCGCGGCCGTGTTGCTATCTTAGTATCGGCTGCGAAGTAAATATATTGACTTGTGCATTTCAATGCAGATATGTTTGACAGTTGTTACAAAAAATAAAATGTATATTTTTAATTATATGTATTGCAGTTGCAAAAAACTCGTCGGCGAAATGTGTTTAGTGTCCTCGAGAATTTTTAAGCCTCGGTCAAAAATTCTGCCGTACGCTATACAGACATTTCATAACCTAGGTATACAAATAACGATTTATTGATCATTTTTTATTGTACACATTATACATTTTTACCTGGACTGCATGTGCTCGTAGAAATATAAATACCGCCCTTATATTTTTAATTCCACATAAGAGTACTTTAAGAACTATCTAATTCTAAATTATTTAAACCATTTACCAAACTTAAGCGTACTTAGAGCAAATTTTATCTAAATTCTCAAAGTTATACCTAGTTCGCACCACGCAGGTGTAATTACAGAAGAAATTTCCACAGCAAAATGTTTAATATTTTATCATTAGCCAGTTCCTTTTAATACCGTATTTTAATTACTTTCACGGTGTCTCGAAAAGCCGGGCGTATGCGTTAGTTTTACGCCTTAGCGCAGTTCTGAAGTATTTCACCATAATGCTCAGCGCTAGGATAGCATTAGTTACCTTACCACTCGCTTATAGAGGCGGCGCAGCGAACGTAATACCCAGTAGGTATTAAATTTTACCTAAACAAAGAATAAATGTTTTAAGCTATTGCAGGCGAATTTAAATAAAAGTTAGGTTATAGTGCAGCTTCATCTAAATACTCTTTATACTGTGGAATAGTGTTTCATTGCATTATTAATAATGTTCTCGGATAATAAAAACACTATTTGAAATTCAAATAAGCTGATATTAACGGAAAATAAACTTCCTTTTTATGACAGCTGCAAAATACTTGAGCTTTGTATTTTGCTACACAATAACAATAGACAATTTATTTTAATTATCTTGTTGGTTGTTGCTCTTTAATTTATTTAATGCAGAACTGTAGAATTGTACATTATTATAATGTTTCATTTAGTAAACATGCTACCTGCATTTTATTATTTCTTGTTGCACCGTTCCAAGTATTTATTAATTCAACATTCATTATAAATAATTACATCTCAGTGCTGCTCTGCCGTAGGTAGGTAGATATACTTAAATATACAAAACTATAATAGTATTTGCAAAATACAATTTATTTTAATTATGAGTAGATACGCTGTATTTTATAAACGATGTAGAAAACGAGTTATTTTATCAAAATATTGACATGAGGTAAATTAATTTTAATTGAAAATCGGATGACACAAATAATAGTCAATGAAAGAATTGAATACAATAATAGTAACCATGCTAACATTAAAAAAATATTGAGCCTGAGTAACTGTTGTAATGTTAAATACACAATAGTCAATATTTCAGGTTTTTATTGTAAAAAGAATTTAAAAATAGAGTGGCGGTGTTATTATGATTTTCTTACCGAATCTGCACTCGTGCATTAATTCATTTTCACGAAATATCTTATCGTGCTTTCCAACAACGTCTTAATCAGGTCAAATGGTACACAAGAGATAATTAGTACTAAAAAAATTTCCGAACAGAATTAATGTACCTACATGTGAGATTATAAGTAAAAATTATTTTTTACACAATACAAAATAGAAGCCGGTAAGCAATTTTAGAAGGCGGTAAGCACTAAACAACAACAGAAACCAAGGCAACACCAACAAAATGCAAACTAAACTAACCAAAAATGAACATTATTT
Organism: Agonum fuliginosum; assembly: GCA_947534325.1. Taxonomy (NCBI): domain Eukaryota; kingdom Metazoa; phylum Arthropoda; class Insecta; order Coleoptera; family Carabidae; genus Agonum; species Agonum fuliginosum. Next base: position 1,727,839 of record OX384034.1, on the reverse strand, counting down.
TCAAATTTATTTTTATTGAATCGATCGGGAAATTTTTTTAATAAGCATCACGGGCGTTATGGGCATTTTGTACCGGTTTCGAATAAATTGGAAACCTCGACTAAGTCTTTGACTCCAAACGTTATTCTCAACCGGTAAACTGCAAATACCGCCTTTGATCCTTAATATACTATATCGTGCTTTCCAACAACGTCTTAATCAGCTCAAGTGGAACACGAGAGCTAATTAGTATTTTTTTAAATTCCGGAAAGAATTAATGCACATGTGAGGTTATAAGTAAAAATTATTTAATTTACGGATTCAGTTGAGTAGGAAAAAAGAGCGAGCGAAATAAATTTTATGATTCTCTAAATTCGGTAAGCTATTATTATGTATTGTATTTTTAGAAGAAAAATGAGGGATAAGACATAGATACTTCAGAATAATATAAAGTAGGTGCCGCCAACATATGTTTTGATGTTCACGTCGCACATAAACAAAAGAAATAAAGCGACATAATTGAACTGGAAGTTCGTGTTTCATTCATTTCTTTAGTTCGCTTTCTTCGTTTCATCCGTTAATGAAATAAAGAACAATGGACCCAAAATTGCGATGAATGGAAGACATCTTTGATTTCCCCCAAGAAAAGACATTATTGATAATTTTGTTTTGATGTTTTAAGGAAAACAAAGAGAAGTCTGTATGTTTCAATTTGTAGATTGCAGATAACCTTTCAATTGCTCTGTTGGTGGATTTTAAAACCGCGATATCGAATGAGATTTGAATACAAATCGGGAAGATGCAATAAGAGAAAAGATATTTGATATAAAATTCAATGTACCTACCTATATCCAAAGATCATTTCAAAACAATACCACAATGCATTTTATAGTTTGTTGCAATCTTTAGAAACTTGTTTTTCGGATAATCATATTTTCATGTTTGAATTTAAATTACGAACTTGACAAATTAAAAACAGCTCACTTTAAAAGATGAATATTTTTCAAATATTATTAACACATTTTATAACAAAATCTACTTCCTCCCTGTAGGCAAACATTCAACGTTATATCACCTTTATCCTACTGACTAGCTGTGCTCTATTGGTGATAAACTAGGATTAGTTCAAAAAATTATCAGTTATGCAGTGCGAACCATAATTAGCCATAGGAAGATTATGAAATTAAAAATTAATTTATTACTTTTTAGCAGAATATTCTGCTCAAGTTTTTTGTCTGTTTCTACGTCTTGAAGTCTAATTTGATCTAGATCAGATCATAGATCAATTTTTAAAATTAAATCTTTTTATAAAAGATCAGGAATTAGGGATTTTCGTTCTAAATCATAAAAAGATCAGTACCTAAGTGTTTAAAAAGAATAAATATGTACTTTATTTTAAACATGTTAATTTGTTAATTTAGCCGAAATGGAAATTTAGAGGTGATTCAACGTTTATATTTATAAAAATTAACCCATGCAACTAATTCGTAAGATAACTTTCAACATTAATATTTATAACAAAATTATTTTCATATTAGTAATTGTAGCTTGAAAATGGCCAAGACTCTGGTCGAAACGTCGCATTTCCATACAATAAGGAATTTTTATTTTTTTCAACTTTAAAATAAATATGTCACAAGCTCTTCACACTACAGTCTCAAACTTTAACAGTTTAAAATTATTAAAGATTACGTATTAATTCTAAATTTTTAATTTACAACGAACAAGTTTATTAACTACTTTGGTAAAAATATTTGATCTTTATCAAGATCATAGATCACATTTAACATATTTGATCTACGAATAGATCAAGATCCTAAAACATATAATGGTCTAAATCAGATAAAAGAACACACAAATTGAGGTAGATTTTGATCTAGATCACTTACTCTAGTTCGGTGATCTAGTCAAAACGCTAACGTATCGACAAAATGTGAAATGTAGTTATGTCTCAATTTAAAGGTTATAAACTTGTACATTTTATTTTATGACCGTTAAAAAAGTTTCGTTTTCAAATATCCCACTGAAATTGGCATCCTATTAATCATTTACTACAACCCATAACATCAAACAGCACGTCCAGTAGATTATTAAACAAAAAATAAAATTCTATTTTGAAAAATAATCATAAAGTTTTTATTCGCTATCAACAAATCGGTTGACGTCGTAAAACCGAGGAAACGTTCGTCAATTGATTTGCTGGACTGGTGGACACGACGCTAGGCGGCTGTGATTTTACACAGCAGCAATTTGTTTACGAGTGCTACAAAACAGTTGACGAACGAGGGTGGCCAGCTGTCTGGAACAGGAAGAAATACAGGGGCAAAAAGTAAATAGAACTAGGTCAAAAAAGTCTCGTCTAGTAGAATTAAATTAGGTGCAATCAAATTAGCACACAAATTGAACACAATTCAAATCATTCTTGATGCTGTACATTTTTTGAGAAAAGATAAATTGAAACTTTCATAACAAATTATTATAGTTTATTCATAACTTCGAGTACATACGTTAAAGGTATATGTTGTTTGATATGCTGATTATGAATCAAAACGAATTTTTTTAAAAATCGAAAAATTAAGGGTAGTTTACCTTCATATTTTTTGTAGTAATGCACTAGATTCGTTTTCCTATTAAACACACACAATAGAAATAGCTAATTAACATCTTAAATTACATAATACTAGTAAAATAAACAAACAAAATTTAATTACTTTTAATGAAACAATAATTACTTCACCCGGTGGTAGTGGCAACGAACAATCTTTGACTGGGAAACATGAAAATTAATTTTGAGATTTAAAATAAAATTCTTTTTGATTCGTAATCAGTATACCGAACAACACATACCCTTAATGTATGTACCTGAAGTTATGAAACAACCTGTATAAAATATACCATCCAAACAACCAAGATAATAGAAACTTTATGTTTCTACCAAACTGATAGAACTGAAAATTGGCTACAATCTTGATGCTAGTTCAATAATGACAATCTTTTTAACATTGGCATATAATATACTATTATACACCGATGACTCGCTGTAAGTGACTTTGCTACATCCAAGTTAGATAAATATACAGGGTGTTTCTGTACTTATGGATTAAACTTTAAGGGTGTAACACGTTCTACTGATGACGGAACAAAAAGAATTTTCCAAAATTCGTAAAATTAAGGCTGGTTTACTTAAAGGAAACATGTTGAGTGCCACTGGTTTCATTACTGTGAAAGAAACAGAGTAATTCAAATTAATATATAATATAATCGAAGACTATGCTTTATGAAACAAAATGTGTTTATTTAAACAAGATACTTGGTTTGCCAATAATTACCATTGGTAGTCTTCGATAAATGAGACATGAAAAAATGGTCTGGTAGAAGCGATTTTGTAATTATTACGTGGTTTGTTGTTAAATAAATCACAAACTTGTGCGAAGCATGTTTTGGTCATTTAGGTAAACGACACTCTTAAAGTTTAATCCATAAGTACAGAAACACCCTGTATAGGTAATCACAACTGCTCTATACTAAACAAAACAATAAATCGATATTTCGATGCCGGCATTTATCCTGCTCCTGCTCGCCACATAAACCACTTGTGTGGCGGCAGGAGTGAGGGCTGCAGGGCCCGAGGGCATGAGTATCGCTTATGGGCCTTAGTTAACAGCCGGTCGCAGACCGCGGTCGCTGCGCGTCACTTGTTAAGGGTTCCTGCTGAGATTCCGCCCTTGTTCACGAGCAGGAACTTCCTGCACGCGAGAATGCAAAGTAAAGGGATTGTGAAGGTGGGAAATTAGGGTATTGATATTGGAGGGTGGGTGTTTCAAGAGGAATTTATAATTGGAGATTAATTTCGGGGGTGTTTTTAATTTAATTGGGGTAGGTAAGTAATTTCGTAGATTCTACGGAATTTATATAATAAAACTAAATTCATTCCTTTTCAAATAGGTACGGATTTTTTGGGTTTTTAGACATTAAAGACTCAATTTAGCGGCGCCGCTATTTCACAGGTAATTCTCTCTAGGATTTTTTTTAATCAGAAGAATTAATGAATCCTTTAGTGATCAAAGCCCATTCTATGAATCTTGGAAAAAATGTAAGGTTTTGAAGCAATCAATGAATTAGAAATTCTTCTTTTCCAGGACTCAGTAAAGATTCAATTTAGCGCCGCCGTATTTTGACACGCAGTTCTCACTAGAATTATTTTTCTCAGAACTGAGATGCATGAAAGAATCTTCAAAGAATCCCGGTCTAAACGTTACGGTTTCGAATTTCGTATTATACGTACCGTTTATTTTTTTGTTCTTTTTAATTAAAACAAATATTATTATGATGTCAAAAACATATTTCTACCTAATGTAGATAATTTTAAAACCCTTCAATTTGAATTCTAATACAATGAAGACAAATAAAATCTTCTTTAATTCATTAAAAGAGTGCTAGTATACTATGTGTTATTTATAAAAGAATATTTATAAAAATACGAAATTTCATATAAATGAACCGTAATTTTCTCTCTCATATACATTTTTGTTACCTACTTACCACCGTCTACTCACATACACCTGATTTCTCTATTTAAAAATAAGAGATGATGAACAGATCTTCAAAACGTTAATAAAGCGTTCCCTAGGTGCGAGAATTCATTTTAATTTATTCAAAATTATTAATTGTAGATGAATTTCAGAATAAGTCATACTGATTACAAAAATAAATATATAAAATTTTATATTATCATTTGAATTAGGATGTTAGTTATGTTGGAAATTCTTACTCCAAAATTAGTATTAATTATTGTAAATTCACTTCTAAGTACCACGGTTTCTGAATTTTGGTTCTATATTGTGGTTGTCGATGAACTGATGCTATCAAATTATAGTTAGTATCGGTTTAGTTGCAGTGTTTAGAGATTATGATTATGTTTGCTCAGTGTATAGTTAGTAGATTGTGCAATTATTATCATCCTTAGGCAACATTCTGGAATCTGCGAAATACCTTAACAACAGCAGTGTAATATTAGTATTGGTTTAGTGTGGTCTATAACTGAACTACAAGATATAGATTACAGTAGGGACGATCATAATAGAGCCGATGACTTTTGAAGTACCTAACGTAATACCTACTCGTGTTTTGACGCATCATATCTATAGTTGAAAAATACTGTGTTTTCGTTCCGAGTAAACTGTCAGTTTATTATTGACTTCAAGATAAGGCTTTTATAGACATTTAATAAATAAAGAAACGATCTACATAATGTGTCTATTTGCATGTGGCGTTCACAAAGTTAACTTTTACTTTTACAGTGACAGTTAAATGAATGGCAACCAACAAAAATATTACACACATAAATTTCCCCAAATCGCCCTGTGTATATTGCAGTTTAATTTAAATTATAATATTAAAATATACCAAATAAAAAAAACGGGTAAAATAGTATAAAGAACTCATTTTATAACTATAAGACTTGTTTCGCACTTGTTCTTTTGTTAACTCGCCCGTGGGCTCGTTTGACTAAATTTGGATGTCTTATAAAACTTGTTTTTTAATATACTGTAAGAAACTCCGGCACACTGACCACATATAACACAACATAAAACATTAAATACACGAATGTACTTTACAATGCTTTATTACCGTCCCGCACAACAATACCAGATATAGGTACTGACTCTTCAATACTACAATCTTAGTTATATATAGTAATAATTCCAACAACAACATCTTACATAACATTATTCATAATACATTCCTAAAATGTCTTAAAGTTTGCATAAGAATTAAAAAATTTCGTAATTTTTATAAGTATGTACAATTTTTGCTAAAATTTTAATTAAACCTTACCATCTATCGTATTTTTTGAAAATTTATTATTCCTGTATACAGACCACAAAATATTTGCTACGTTAGTACATTCTACACTGGGTTTTATAAGGTAGACGATCCCCTTACGTAAAAATACGAAATTAAAAATAATTATTACGAAAACTGTTCCCGTAAATAACGTATGATGTGCCACCTGTATAAAGGGCTATTTATAACAAACGCAATGCAATGGGTAACGCAACGCAGTAGGTAAGGTAAAAAGATGAATGTGTACATTTGCTAGGGATGATTTATAACAACGCAAGGTAAACAGCAACGCAACGCAATGCAATGCAAGAGTACCTAGTCCTTGCGTTGCCTTGTGTATAAGCTTCTTGCCTCTGGCCAATCAAAATTAATACATTTTTAAATTTGTGCAAAAATCAACATATCTGAAATTTTGTATCTATCATTAATTTGTTTTAGCTGTCACATGTTGCACTCAAATACTAGCAGGTACATATTTTGTCATTATTATTACAATTTTTAATATAAAATACCTTACTACTTGGTTACTCATATAAAATAGAAAGAGATTTTATAGGATTAAATACAAAATAGTTTTAGAATTGACAGATGTCAACTGGTAGGTACTTGTCAAGTTAAAGAATATTGATATTGGTGAAACGCTACCGCAGATACGTTGTTATAAATCAAACCATTTTTCGTTGCATTGCGTTGCGTTACTTACTGCATTGCGTTTCCCATTGCATTGCGTTACCCATTGCATTGCGTTTGTTATAAATACCGCTTAAATCAACAATTATTATAATAAAAATATTATTGAAGTTAACATGATTTTGCGATTCGTACTACATAATATTTTCTTCAATTTAGTGCACTTAAATTCATTCTTAAAATGAAATAAGTAAACAAAATACATGGCGCTCTTCTCCAGCGTAGAGTTTATCGTGCGTTTCTTGGTGGTTGGTCCTGTCGTGTTCGCTTCCGCGGCCGTGGCTGACGAGGGCTTGCGGTGCGAACTCTACACTTGGAACCCTCAAGTAATCTGCCGTGAAGAAATCGCTTCAACGGAGCCGTAAATTTATTTTAAGCGAGCTCATATGTAAAATGTCGCGAGTTAATACTCCAACATTCCAGTCTGCGCTATGTAAACACCCAAAAACAATGATGCATGCCAACCATTTCCTTTACTCATTGTCTTCGCGGGGAGTAATGAGTGCGTTAGGAAAGCCCTCGCTCACTGTCACCAGCCCAACGGCTGCTTTTTATGTTTTTCACAGATCTGTCTAATAAATGGTCCCTACCCGCCCGAACAGGGCCGGATTGAAAAAATCCAAGTAAGTTCATTCAGTTACTTGTATATTGTAGATGAAACACAGCTCATTGATATTTCAATAGTTCACAAGAATTAAATATCAAAAATTAAATAAATACTTTGCTCGCTATTTTAAAATTTACTTTTACGGATGCCTACCCCATTCTTGAAAACTCAGAGCTACAAAATTCAACTACAAGAAAATTTAGGTTTTCGAAACACAGCTCATTGATATTTCAATAGTTCACAAGAATTAAATGTCAAAAATTAAATAAACACTTTGCTTACTGTTTTAAAATTTACTTTTACGGGTGCCTACCCCATTCTTGAAAACTCAGAGCTACAAAATTCAACTACAAGAAAATTTAGGTTTTCGCAAGGAGCTCATTTTCGGAATTAAAAATCTACTGGATGCGATGGCAAGAATTATTACTTGTACAATTAAAATTAAGTAAATTAATGATATTCCATTAAGGAAAGAGTGGCGGAAAACGGTTTCTTTAAAAAACCTGCAAATTTTGAATAACTTCTTCAAGTTCCGTGATCAGTTAGTTGAGATCAGTTATAGATAAAATCTAGATAATATATTTTTTATCTATTATCTTATCTAGATATTTTTTCTTATTTACTATCTATTATCTTAATCTAAAATTATAAATTATCGTTATTTATTTTTAAAATACCATCTAGATTCTAGATATTAATTTTAATAAAATTATAACCATCTCTTTATTTGTAATTTTAATTAAATTGAAATGTAATCAAACTGTACAAGCGTGCAATGCTGCCGACTCGCCAACTGGTACCGCTACACTTTATAAAATATAATTTATATTTTTTATATTATTTATAAATTATCTAATAAAAATCTAGACAATAATTATTTATCTTTTATCTATTATCTAGAATAATAAAAAAGTAAGTTATCTTTATCTTTATTTAGATATAAATTATCTATTACAACACTGGTTAAGATCTATATGTCGTTAAATATGTATATGCAAAAATTATAATTTAATATGCAACTTTTAATATCTATTAGCTACCTACCTACATTTTGTAAGATTGACAAGCATATCTTGTTCGAACTAAAAAATTGTCATTTTCAGTATTCAGACCACTATTCTGGTTTTCTGTTGCTGTTGCTTTTATAGGTACCTACTTTAGTGTATTGGATAATTATGATGATGCTGTAATGTATTAGATAATTGTATTGGTAAAGAAATTATATAAAAGAAGTGTATTTATGTGAGATTATTTGAGTTCAGTTGATGGCAGATTGTTAATCTGTGTAGAGGTTCACAAAACAATAAAGTTAGTAGTACAAATACGTGTGCGTGTCTTATTGAATAAACCTACGACAACGAACACTACAGGTAGGTACCAATAATAAAATTTCTACATAGAGGTGAGATTACAACTTTTCTTTGCCTCTCCACCCACGTTATTATAAATAAGTATTTAATTTTTAAATCTTTGTCACCTTAATAGATTAAAACAAACTTGATGTAATTTTCTGTACAAATGAATCGTCTCTTGTTACAACTAGTTTTCACTAGAATGTTTTTGATTTGAAGATTATAATTCAGGTTGTTTTATTAATTTAAAAAAAAGCCAACTAAAAATTTTAATCCGTCTCTGAGCCTTCGTTCCAAGCCCTCGCGCCCAGCTAGAAAAATTATTAGAAATCGATAAACCGAGAACTTGTAGTTTATTACAATTGGCGCGACTTGCGCGTGGTTAGGGGTAAAAGTTCCCGAGACGGGAATGGCAGCTTAAATACAGTAAACAACCCGCTACTCAGGAAACGACGCCGGGAATAACTTTGCCATGATTTACTGCCGGGGGAACAGACCTGGACGCCTGGACCTGGTCCTGGATCCTACACATGCATGAAAACAAATTATTCCACATACGAATATTTGTTTCATGTTCTCATCATTAACTTTCTGTAATAAAAAACTGAGATATAAATTACTAATACATGTTGTGTTGTGTTATATTTTTAGTTTTCTTCTTATTGAGTACCTAACTAATGATTGTACGCATTTAAGTTAAAGTTTAAAAAATTATAAACATGGATAAAATTCCATTATTATTTTTAAGCACTATTGTACATTAGATTCTCTATTAGCATGTTATTTTGTAGGTTAGGTTAAGTTTTGAAATAATCGTCCATTATTGATCGAATAATTCCACTATGTATTTAGTTAAAAAATCGAAATCAAGCTTTTCGGTTTTAAGCTTATAAAAAATTTCCTTCCAAATTTTCATGTTCTCTCATGTAGACAAAACGACATACTTTTTTTAATTACATTTTTTAGGTTCACCAGTATCCAAAATGGAAATATTTATCATAATCTTGCATCAAAACATCACTAAATCAAAAGCGGTCTCCTTTTATGACGGTATTATTTGTTAAGTATTTTCAGAAGCACGAAGTATAATATCTCAGATACAGGAGTGAACATTATGGCGGATAAAGTGTGGCCTTTATGTTTACCTTTTAGAAAGAGACAGGAAACACAGGCCAGCTCGGAGCACGCATTCTATGACGATAAATTATGGTAATGCACGGGCCCATAGTAGTACAATATCTCTTTCTCTCATACTTTATTTTATTATTTATTTGAATTAATGTTCATATAATAAATACATAATTAACCTTTTAAATAAAGTGTTACACATTTTAATTTTGATTCATTTTATAAAGTAGGCTGTGTCAAAATATTGTTGATTGTTACCAAGAATATTGGTTTTCCGACAATTTTCATCATTGTTGCTTAGCAACCTTTGAAACAGTGTGTTTTAGTCTTGTGATTATGCACGTATTTGCGTGTTTTAAACACTGATTACGATGCATGTGTAATAAAAAAGATCTTTCATCATTGCAATTTGAAGCTACAACTTTAAAAAATGCGTATAGCATTTGAATCAATCATTGTCTTTAAACTAAATTTCAAAAATTTTCAAATTTGCCTCCCCAAATAGCTGGCGCCCTGGGGCTATAGCCCATTTAGGTCTGTGGTTAGGGCGGCCCTGTGTGACACGGAAACATACAAAATCAAAAGAATGTCATCTCCTGTCTTATTATTATTCGTAACTACATCGTAACTATATCAATATGACTCGCAGTAAGGCTGCCACACTCAAATTAGGTAAAATGCGTGGTAGATGTATATTTTCGCTGTTTCTATATTAGTGTTTTACAAGATTATGATAAATCCCCCACGGGCGTATGTTTTCCGGTAATCGGGAGTAGCTGTGCTGACTCCGGCTTCCGGGTTCCGGGTGCCGGCATCAGGTCGAGTCGATCTGCTCATAAGCTATTCATATCGCTTTTTATCTACTGGTTTTGAAGCGGCGTGTGGCGCGAAGAAGTATGCCCAGGGATTTAGAACCTGCCGACTTTGATAAAGTGGATATTTTTTTGACAAGATGGAAATTTTCGGTAAACTGGGAGAATTTGCATTGGAAGTATGGAATTAGTTTTTGCTGTATGTTACACGTATGAATTTTTCATTCGGAAAATATTGCTTTTCTTAGAAAATATACCTTCTGAAAATGTTAGGTAATGGGTGTTTACCTGGATTTTTTACCGTATGGAAATTTCAATTTTACTTTCAATAGCCGCCGTTTTTTTTCTTTCAAAGGGAAATTATTATACAACATTTACTAATGAAATTCTTTTGTAACCCCCAAAGCTGTATTATAATAAGTAGGTAGGTAACGCATTCGGAAGAAAATTCTTTTAAAATAAATACCTTGTTAACAATAACATAAAAATAATTAGTTAATTATAAAATATGATTCGTGGATAGTGATCTTAAATTTCATGAAATTTATAAATTTGGTAAATTTTATTATTGAAATTTATGAAGCCTAATAATTATGTTATAATTTTAAAATTTTCGAAAATATGAAAACATTATGTATGGTATTATGGCCTAATCATTAACGTTATTGTTATTTATAAGTTGTAGTTTTTTTTTATTTGGATACTTTTTGCATGATTTCAGTTGACTTTTTATTCGCGTGCTATTTTATACAAAGTGCTATACCAAAAACATCTCACATTTTGCACCATACCACTATTATACTACACTTACTATGAAAATACTTCTAAATGATCAATTTTACTTTTATAATTAGAAAGATTAAGATAGAAAACAATATGACATAACAATATAATATAACAATTCTTCATTTAATACAGTCAAATTAGATTTCTTAGTGACCAAAATTAGTATAGTATTCTGGATTTTGGTATACACCTTCATTTAAGAGATAAACATAAAAAACAATAGATGGCGGCCATTTTTTTCAAAATGACGGACGAAGCTCCAGTCCAATCTATTGAGACTTTTAGTATGTTGTTGATAAAGGTACTGGGAAGGTGTAGGTATACCAAAATCCAGCTTACCTACTATAAAAATATGATCTAATTTGACTGGACTAATTAGGCAGTGAAAAAATTCGAATGAATACTACATTCTGTTCAATCATTTGTAACATAAAAATGGCGATAATATGTAAATTTTCGTTAAATTCACGAAAGTTTCAGAAATTTCAGTGAAATATTTTAAAATTTAATTGTTTTTGACAAAATTATTGAAAAGTTTCAAAATTTCAGAAATATATGGTTGCGCGTGAAAGTTTAAAAAATTTTCTGAAAATTTTCAAATTCCAGAATGAAATTTTTGAACTCACATCACTATTACTATACCTACGTCACTCAATTGTGATTTACCAAAAAATGTAAAATACGATTTTCAGCATGATCTCTACTGATGATATTTACAATGGCGGTAAATTTAAAGTGCACCCCTCTTTCTTTCTGGCCGCTGGCGCTACAGGTCGCTTCTGCACCCCACAGCGCGAGTCATCCTCCGCGCCGCTAAATGATTTATCTGCTGTTTTATTTTTCTCCCGCTCGCTGCGAACGTCACGCTCCCGATGCGTGTTGTCTTCGTGCACGTTTACTTCTGATCGGCCAATTTCTCTTCAACGAACAAAGCGCAGAGCGGCTTGTGCACAACTTGTGCATTCAATTTTAAATCGAATGGGTGGATCCACGCACGAGAATATGGAATATGAAAAGGGGGATCGGGTACCTTGTTGCAAGTTTCAATTTTGGGGGAAATGTTACTGTTTTCAATGCAAATTTCCTTTTTACCTCTCGCCTCATATTCTAAGAGAGGTATTGTAATGGGTCAAAATTTTCGAGTATGAGTTTTTGGTGGATAAGCACGTTTCAGGGTCTCTACAATACGAATTTACTATTTTCATGATGATGTCTGTGTGTGTATGTGTGTGTGTGTGTGTGTGTGTGTGTGTGTGTGTGTGTGTGTGTGTGTGTGTGTGTGTGTGTGTGCGTGTGTGTGTGTGTTTGTATGAATGTATGGACTGGTGATTTTTCGTCCACGATAACTGAAAAAGTATCAAACCTTTAAAAACCAAATTTCATATTTAAGGTTTTAATAAGTATCTTAACACCGGATAACATTTTGGTAGAAATCCGCAAACCGGAAGTAGTACTTTTTGAAGCTCCATACGCCTTAGTGTCCTCTGCGTGCTTTTTGCTTTAGATACTGCAAGTTTTAAAAAAATCAAAATAAACTCCAAATTTATCGTAATGGCACTACATAAGTAACATTTATTTGGCAGGAAATAATACTAATCTTATTCTGAGGCAGATAGATATATAATATCTCTGTAATCAGTATCAAGCACTTTACCACTGTTCTATCTCGCCGTATCTTATAATATTTTTTGTTAATCGAAATTTTGAGGGTTTGCGACATTATGTTTTCCGCAGTTTTTAAAAATTATTTAAAAATTAACTTTCTTCGGTATATCAAAACGGAAAGAGACACTGAATTTATGTTGTCACCTTTTAAATTCCTTACACCAAATTACATGGGTATACAAATTTTAAGTCACAAATTCCGATCTGAGATTTTACTAAAGGAAACTTCCTGACTTTTTTGCAGTTTAAAAAATTCAACATAATAAAATGTAGGTATAGTTTGTGAGATGAAAGCAGTCTGGTCATTGTCATCTGTATCATGAATAAATAAACAAACGGCGTATATAATTAAATTCGTATTATTTTGAGTAAGTTACGACATGCATAGCAAAGTATTACTCGTTCTACTCAACACTGTTATTACGTAACGTCGGTTATTATTACTGAATATGACAATATGGGCGGAGCTTAAATCTTACTCCGTACTTGACGCAGAAATTTAATGCTCACAAAATAATCGAGGGTAGATAATATTTTGCCAAATCTAAAACTGCCCAAAATAATTCTCCATTCGTAATCAGTTTGTTTAATTACCAAAAGTATCGTCAGCATTATGAAATTTGAACATGAATCAGTAATCACATTGTTATTTGTTGAAGCATAGGCTCCACAACTCAACTTGTCATTAGATCTCATTAAAACAGTGGATGTAATTAAAAACGATTATAATTAAGAGTTGTAGGGATTAGGAGGTAACGGGGTGAAATGAGCCTCTCCTGTGTGGTGCGAGGTATTTCCATCTGAACCCTCTGTGCTGAGAAATTGAAATGTCTTACTCAAATTGCGTGAAAGTGATTCCAGCCATGCACGCGCCATTTGCGTTACACGTGCACCGCAAAATGCCGTGTTTCCTCTGATATTTAAATCTGATGCCAGCGAATGTGGGAGTGATATTCACTCTATAAGGAAACAGGAAACTATTCTGATATTGTACAGTTTACAGAAAATACTAGTTAGCTAATTTAAAGGTAACATAATATTAACTAGTAGCATTATATAAAAAGTTGAAGAAAGTTGGGGGCCTGCTTTTAGAGATATTTTGAGTTAAAAATTTGTATTCGACATATATTGTTGTATTACGCCACGTTTTTTTAAATAAAATCTGTATAAATCAATGAAAACTATTATTATGTAAATATTCGAATAAAAGAAATAAGTAAATAAATAACACATATGTTATAAACTAAATTTTGTTGAAACTACGCTCGAAACATTCAGAACGTAGGGTACTCTTTTCCCTTAAAATTACTACCAACTCACGACATGTTCATATTAATTGATTAAAAATGCAATTTTCTAAATTATCAATATGACCATCGTTTTCAAATACTATAAGTCAATTTAACTGATATTATTAGATCATTTGACAGAAGTTGTAGATCTTATAGTTCTCGAGATCACAATGGTAGTTAAAAAAATTCTCTGTGCATAATTATTTGATCTATCATGAATTAAGAAACACTATTGATGATCGTCATTTCGTCATCTTCACCATAGAACGTACTAGTGGCAATGTCAGATCATAATACCCTGATAATATGAAGCATGAAGTAAACCCGTATTGTAGTGAAACTGGTAAATTTAATATCAACAGACCTGTACTTATTGTATTGTGTAAACCAGGGTTGTTATGTTTAAAACAATTTGTTTTAAACAAACTGTTTTAAACACGGCCTAATGTTTTAATGCATGTTTTAAACTGTGTTTTAAATCAGGTGTTTAAAAATGATATCGAAATCCATTCACGACGCATAACACAAACAAAACAAATTCAACTACCGACCATCGGTGACTCCTAGCTACGCAGCTAGAGCGATGTAAATCCCCGTCCTCGCACAAAAAGTAGCATTGGCGACATATTTCGATGGAAATAATATTTATTCAAAACATATATCCTGTTTAAAACATGTTTTAAACATTCTTTTTTGTTGTTTAAAACATGTTTTTTTGTGCAGAGTTAAAAACATGTTTTAAACCAAAAAAACAGTTTTAAACAGTAAAAAACAAATGTTTTGTTTAAAATTGAAAAAAACATGTTTTTTTTTCAACCCTGGTGTAAACCTATAAATAAACTAGCTTTGATAGGTAATATTACTTTTCCCACAGTTTTCATCCCGTTCGATATGTTATCGAACAGGTTTTATCGCCACAGTTTAAATTTATGTTCCACCTTTTAGTAGGCGCATATGCTGTCTTTCTGACATTTAATAATTTTTTCCTGTCATTAAGTATTTCGTGATAAATTGCATTATTCCATTTGAATGATCGTGGTGTATATTTGTTTTTCAAAATACAAGCATGAATAAAATGTTTAATATTTTTGATCGTGGGAAAAATAGTGTACACAACTCTCAGGAAAGTGTCTTTCGACTCGGCAAGCCTATTGTATGAATATTCTCACTCACACGATATCAATCACTTTCCTCGTTCATTATGAAATACATTATATCATAGGTGTCGACTTTTTCGGATCCCATGGAGCCATGGGGGATTAAATTACTATAATGTATATAAACTGTAAAAAGTGTAGTTCAACATTTTTTGGCTGTAGGATAAGAACGGTAGGTACACAGTAAAATGCACCGCAGGCAAAAATATTCTTTAGGTGGCACTAATACTAATTTAAAAAACTTTTAAAAAGTATCAAAACAAACTTATCCATAATTACACTTAAACAAAGCTGCGCAAAATGTATCAATAATGAACTGTTTTCCGTTCTCCGATCGCAAAACCCTCCGTACCGTTTAGCAGTGAAGCGCAGCAGGTTCCATTCCCGACCTCAGGCACGGCGGTAACAATTTCCTAGCGTTTATTGAGGGATTTGTCTCTCTCCGAATCGGATTCCCACTTGAAATTGTTTGAACATGAAGGCCTGAAAGTGGTGCGTGAATATGAATGCATTAGCGGTATAGTGAGTCAGGTCTCCGCTCCACCGTCCTCAGCGCTAATGGTTCCGTCGCTTTGACGCGATACCAGTGACGTACAGAGAAGTTAATTTATTGTTAGATACCTAGTTTTATAGAGTTATACTAGAAAATATATTTTTTGAAATAAATTGTTCTCATTTTTTATATGGTTCAGGAATCCAATCAATGCCACCAAAAAATTTCATCTTACATTTGAAAAATTTCTCCAATTTGGATGTGACTGCCTTACATACTGTGAGTCATCGGTATAAGTATGTATTTAAAAAGATTATTATATGGATTACGCCATAGAAAATTATAAAATAGGCCTATTTTTTTTAAATATTTATTTTCGGTATTCAAAATAAACATTCACGAGAAATAAAATTAATCAGAATAAAAATACTTCATAAAAAATCTAATGTGGCCAGTACAAGACCTCCCGCCTTACTCTACCTACTCTTTTTACTATACTATAGGTACTCACAAATATGTTTTAGTCATTTTATGTAAACTGCAGAAGAAGATATAAACAATGTGTCACTATTGTTACTATCACTGTCATAATCATTTTTTATTTGGTAGTGGTAGGACGCACATCATTTTCTATCGAACTAATGAGAAACAGTACCTACTACCTTATATATCACCTGTTTCTCTCCTACATGTGCTTGCATCGTTTACTAAAACACGTATTTCTAACAAACTAAAATCGTAAAAAGAGGTAGAAAAATACCACGTTACCAATATGGTAATGGTGAACAGATGCAGATGTTTCTAAATATTTTCGCACTACTACGGTATAGATTGATACGAACGACTGATGACGTGCATTTTAACCTCTGATAATTATTACGTCACATGCATCTAGTTTATGAAGAACGATCATGCCAAAGATGTATGGTCGAAAATTGCCTGCGAGGAAGACAGCCGAGATACTAAGTTTTGCAAAACAAAACCAGTAGGTAACAATAAAAATATCAACAAGTATATGTTTGACTGATTGGACCGCCTCTTCCAACACCTGATCTCAAGCAATTTTCAACCATACATCTTTAGCAAAGTGCACAAGTTCCGCGCCCAGTTTCCCCACTATTAATAATCAAAGGTTTTGTCAGATAAATATCTTAAGTTAGTAGTACTGTATTTTTTTGAAAATTATTTCACTTAACAGTTCAATCTAGTGGACGTACAATGGGTTATTTTGATCGTTCTTGTTTGTCGTATTCCTGTATAAAAGCTTTTTGCCGAATAATCATTTACTAGCTCTCAATCCTAGTCCCTCCATTTTAACTAATGCATAGTACGCCACTGGATGGTGGTGTAAAGTATCGACGCGTCGTGGCGCCCGCGACGCTCAGAGCGCTACTCCTCTTCTCTCAATGCCCCAGAGATTGATTAGGTGATAAGGAACCCGTGACTTTGAGATTTTTTAAGTTTTCGACAATGCTATTGTACATTTAGCAGAACTTTTTAGAGTAATTGTTACGGGCTTTGCTAAACTATTTGGGATTTAGGAGTTTGGAAGTTGTAAAGTAGAGAAGCAGAAATCTTTGTTGGATTTATTAATTACTTAGAGTTTGATAGCTCCGAAAGAGATCTTTTAGGTGGAATTCAATATACTTTTAAATAGAAAATTTCAGCAAACCAACATAAAATTTATGACGTCAATATGAAAATCAGAAATATTAAAACATTTAAGACAAAAAGTAATCAAATAAATTTTACTTCACAAATCTTGGGTTGCATCAAAAAGTTAGTCTGAGAGGGTTAGATGAATAATTATCTTTTGAATGAATCTCTCAGAAGGCAACTTCTACACAGTTTTTCTAGTTAGTACGAATATATTTTTTACGTCTCACATCTGGGATACCACAAGGTTCAAATCTGAGCCCTGTTCATTCTTATTTGTGTCAACAATTTAAAAGGTTTTCGACTTTTATTAAAATACTAGCGGTTCCATGCCCGCGTTGCTACGCCTCCAACTCGAATTTAAAGGCAACTCGTTATAAGAATCCTAAGTTATTGCCATACCATTCATGGACATAGGTAGAGGGTGGGCAGCGAGGCCTTTACCCCCACCCCCCTGGGAAATAAAAAGATATATTCTTTATCTCCAAAAATTAAATTTAAAGGTATTTAACTTTGATCCCAAAGAATTGATAACATACCATACCATACAAAAGTACCCAATCGGTGCAATACATTTTGAGTTAGCTTGCCCGCATTTTGTTTCAAGATGACGGACTAACATTATAGTATGCTCATGTTATAAGTTAGATCATAAGCTATTGCCATAACAAATTTTAACCCAATCGGTACAGTACAGGTTTGAGTTAGCTAACCGCCATTTTGTTTCAAAATGGTATAGTGATATTTTAGTATGCTCATGGCATAAGCTAGATCTTAAGCTATTGCCTCGCTATTGCCATACCAAATTTGAACTCAATCGGTACAGTACATTTTCAGTTACCGAGTTACCATTTTGTTTCAAGATGGTGGACTGTCATTTTATTGTGTTCGTTCATGTCATATGTTAGATACCATACCATACAAAAGAACCCAATCGGTGCAGTACATTTTGAGTTAGCTAGCCTCCATTTTGTACCAAGATGGCGGATTGACATTGTACTAAGTCAGAAAGCTGCGCGGGCGTGCACACATCAACTCACCAAAGTTTCATCATAATCGGATGGATGGTATAGGAACGCATAGAGGACAAACAGACAGACAAAACATTCATTTTTATGTAATATCGGTAGACTATTGTTATACATTACAAACTAATGAATCCAAAATATGTTCATTACAGGTGGTTCGAATAAAATTTATAGCATCACAAATAATAATTGACAGGTGTTGCTTATCGTTCACTAAAATAAATAGTTGCTATGCAAAACTGTAATAAATTGAACACTCTTTTCTAAATTAAATTTCTATCTAGCAATCTCTATGATAAATATAGAAAATGCATCATCTGCATACTTTAAGCACAACAATAAATTTGACGTCTAAGAGAGCAGGTGAATAAAGCCAACCCACGGCGTAAAATACAAACAATTGAAACCTTATGCAGTTTGAATTTTTTGCTGGATTTCAATGACATGAAAGAATTAGTGCTACGTGCCAGTATCTCTATAAATGCTCAATTTCGATGCTTTGAATTTAAAATGAAAAAGTTATTTCCGACATTTTATCTTTTTCTGTATTGAATCTGTTGATGAAAAATTCTCATCGTATTCCGAATGGAATTCTATATCGTACGACTTGCTACAGTTGCTACTGTTTCGGAGCTTCGGTTCACTGTGTACTGTGCATTGGAATTTGTATTTTTTGTGGGGAATTGTTCGTTCATTTACGAGAATCGTGTGTTTTTATAAATGTCGTTCAGCTGTTTTGTGTTGATTCTTTTTACGAATAGTGATCCATTTCGTTGGTATTCTCGTGTGTCAATTATTCCTGCTTAACAAAGGTTTTCATTCCGCAACTGCTATGCAGATGTATATTTTGTTATACTATTTTATGTCATATCCATAATAATGTAACACATGTACTCGACAGAGGACAGAATGTTTTTAGAGACACGGTAAGAAGGTGGTTTTATTATAATTAGGACATGTGGAACAAAAATGTCTAATGAAAAAAAAAAACTGATGTGGCCAGTACATAACCTCTCTCCTTCATATTGTAATATTTAATATATAAGTTTGTTAACAGGCGTAAATTATAATAATTTAGGTAGGTACCTAATTAATTTCATATTTCGCTAGTGTTTTATAATAGATATTTTCTTTACAAGTGGGCAAAGTAAGGAATTACCCACGAGGGAAATCTTAACTTATGAGGTCGAAGGTTGAGTGAGATAATTTTCTCGAGTGGGTCATCCCTTTTTGCCCACGTGTGCAGTATAACGTTTTATCCAACACCTCTTAATAACTGCTTAAAACTATTAAGTAACAAAACGTTACTATGGTGACTTTCATCAAGCAAAGTAACAATTTACCCACAAGTGGGTATAATTTTGATCAAAGCCACTAGTGGGCAATCTTATACTTTGCTTGTTTAATATCACCATAGTTATGGTGCATTTATTAAGAGTGTTTGGATAAAATTTTGCCCCAATTTAAACGATCTCGTATCTCTTACGATTCTCGAGATTCCAATGGTGGGGCTCAAAAAAGGACAGCCGGTATAATTTACCATTGCTACTACTAGAATAGAATAATATATATATATATATATATATATATATATATATATATATATATATATATATATATATTTTGAAAAACAAAACCCTGTAATGTACAAAAATAATATTTATAACAAAGATACAAATTAGCATAATGCCACAAAGCGCTATTGTCATGTCAGTAAAATTTTAATATCACAAGAACATGTGTGCGAAAAATGTGCGTATATTTTAAATTTATTACCATGTCAAATGACTCCATTAATTTTCACCAAAATTAATGAAAATAAATTTGGTAAAATTTTCCATTAATTTGCATATTTAGTTAGAGATGAAATTGAAAATTATCAAGAGAAAAATTATAATTTTTAATGGCTTTATTCATAAAGGGTTTTAATATTGAAACGGGCAAAATATTTTATAAAAGCATTCAAAAAAATCTTTACCTTAATCTGAACTGCATAATGGCGTGATTTCAACAAAGAATGTAATTTCTTTATTAATAAATTTACGAATTTAATAACATCAAATTCACAAAAATGTGTTTCTTAATTATAAAATGCTGAAATTAGAATCAATATTTCTCGAACAATTTGCAAGAAAATGTTGAATTCGTTAATGAAAAATTGTGGTCTTTTACGTGTTTGTTCAAATCATGTCGAATCATTTATTTTTCGGGCTCCCGAACTGTAAACATAACAATTACACATCGTTGACGTCTATGGTAGTTACAATTTTACACATGTCATAACTGTTTCCGCATCTACACACGCACCAAATTTTATTTCTTCTTATTTCATTAAATAAAAAGTTAACTTTAAAACAAAAAGAGAGCCTACGAAAACGCTACTTTACACAATTTATTGTTCAATAGAGTCTGAAATAAATAAAACAGATTAATTTTAAATATGATATTTACTGGCAACATCTCAGAGCAATTATTTCAAAGCTACTTAACAAGTGGAAATTTTAGTGCAAATGTCAAATGCATCTCACTTAACCTCATAGACAATACGATATTGTAAATAAATAGGTATGTCGGCCAAAAAATACAGAGTGATTCATCATAACTTGCTTTTTTTAAATGCGTGCCATTCAGGCTGTAGGGATCGTAGTGGGGAGAGAGTGGTCTCATTCGACAGGTGCACTTTTAAAGTTTTGTTCCCCACCCGGTCAGTCGCCATCATGCGTTGGAGCACGGAGCAGCATCGAGCAGCTCGCCCGATTTGGCTCACTGTGATTTTTTTTGTGGGTTTTTTTAAAATCCCGCGTTTACGTCAACCGTCCAAGGACCCTAGAAGACTTGAAGGCCAACATCCGGGCCGCAATTGCCAACATACCCGCTGCCATGCTGGAAAGGGTTATGACAAACGCCAGAAATCGGCTTATTAAGTGTATAGACAATGGGAGGCGTCACCTACCTGATGTGATTTTGAAAACTGGGTAAAACAATACTTTAGATATGTACCTACATTATAAAATAAAAAGTTTCTTATTCATAAAATTGGCATTATTGCGTTTTGAAATAAGTAACTTACGATGAATCACCCTGTATAATACATAATGTGTGCGTTAGGTATTTGTACAACGCTCAGTTTTATTAAAGCACTCCGCTTCGCGTCGTACTTTAATATAGAACCTCGCTTTGTAAAATTAACTCTACCTCATTTATAATGTAAATAACTATTAAATTGCGATAATAGGTAGTTATATAAATATTCATGTCAATGCTCAATGTCAGTAAATAAAGTGAAAGCAAGCTTCCAACCACCAAGCTACAAATATTATTTGTTTAGGTCGAACAATTTACGTTCAAAATATTTCGATACGATAGACAAACATAAAATACTACAATCGATATTGTGTTCACCACTAAAACAGGAAATTACACTATTGTGATTTGATATTTTGCGTTCGCAGCAAAATAGTGCAGTTCATAGCTATTGATTTTGATTCTTTCATTGCTGATTGTGTTGTATTGTGCTCAATTACGTTCTATCAATTTTAATAGACATGCCCGTAATACATAGGAGCTGCCACAGGTTTATTATTATTGTTTTGCAACTGAGAGTTCTTTTTCATATTTCATATCCCCAGTTCACATGGGGAAAGTTTTTATTTCTGATTTAAGATCGCTATAGCTTTAATATATTTTTTATTACATGTTCTCTAAAATCGTTACTTTGCGAACAACTGTTTTGACAAAATAATATTTTAGGGGATCCAGTCCTTTAAAATAACGTAACGTAACCAATTATTATTATTATTTAGATTTTATAGGATTAGTTTCACTGATTTGCATTGTTTCATCGCCTACGTTTTTCAAAATTTTATTTTAAAGTTATATTTTAGAATAATTTCGATTAGTTACTGCACAAATTTGGAGAGCATATACTAATAATTTTTGTATGTAACACGTACACAAACTGACTCACCTAATTTAAAGACTCGGCTTGCGCCTCGTCCGTAAATAGATTCGTCCTCTAAAACTCCATTTTGTGTACTTATTACATAAATAACTATTATAGAAATAATTAATTTTTGCCGTACGGTATTCACAGTTTTTTTATGACAGGTCCTAGCACTTGTTTTATTTCAAGAAACTTTGAAGAAAAACTTCCTCGTGTGAACTGGACAATACAAATTTACAAGTACCTAACCCACATCGAAAATTTGCAAATCAAACCAACTTATTTTGGTAGGTACCGAATATTTTTGGTAATTCCTACATACAAATCCCTAAGCTCATAGAACTGACGGTTCTTTAATGCAGGATTCCAACTTCAATTTGTGCTAAACACATTTGACATTCCACTGTCAATATTTGGACTGTCAGGCTTATTAATTTATGGTCACATATTTAAACTAAACTTACGTTTCGACTTCTTAAGGGGCTATATACTTCTTGAGTGCAATAAGAATCAGAATTCACGATTCTATATTGCTCAAAATAAAAATCTGAAATTTTACATTAGTAACGACAAAGCATTGTTGAATTGAAAAATTCAAACTATATATTGTTCCGACAACAATTAGAGATAAAAAGAAATTAAACACTAGAATTTCGTGAGGATCTCATGAATAAACTATAAAAGTTATCATTGAGTTTAAAGACAAAATGAGTAGAACATAGATGTAAAACGGGCGGAAAAACAATAAAACTATAATTTTATCAACAGAATGGCCATAAATTATATCTAAACTTGTACAATTTTCGTCGAATTTCGCATACTTAATAAAGCCAAACTAATTACATTAATTAAAGATTTTGAAGATTCCGCACTTTTAGTATGCTTCCATAATCTACATAGGTACAAAAATTCAACATCATACGTATAACAGTATTAGATTGAGATCCTCACAAAAATTACTCGTTTTTCAATGCGTATTATTGCCATGCAATAGGCTCTTAATATAAAAACTTGTTTTCGTTTTAAGACATAACCTTAAGATGTTTTACATAACATACATGCGACTAATTGTTTTCAGCTTCGACAAAAACTACGACAATGTTTAAAACAGTAGATGGAAACGATCAGGCGCATTTACGTTTGTCAAACATTTTATGGTTATGTCTTAAAACTAAACAGTGTTTATGTTAACAGGTCAAAACATAGTTTTAATTTACATAATAACAAAACTTCGTAGCAACACTTGTAAAATACAACCACCTGATACAATTTATAATTTTTTAAATTTATTTTTACACACGTATATTTCTCCCTTTGATTTTAAATCCACGCTGCATATCCTGGCAAGTACTAAGAAAAATAACAACTCAAACAAGAAGAAAATCTTATCGATGATCACCAAAGAAGGAATTCAGTGCACAAACACTTTATCCATATCCTCATCTCAGTTCGTACGCTTGCATATTCCTTTTGTATCTAGCATTTGCTTATAAATCCCTCGAGTTTACAAAATCGTCCGTTACAAAACACGATAACGCCCATTGAAAGGCTACTTGTCCGTGAATCGCCACTCGCTAGAGGTTCTTTAACCCGCCATTGTTTACCTTTGTGTGTGCGCGACTCCAGGAAACTTTTCCAGCGTTTCCTGTGACGTAATATATTCTTTTTATAGCTACGTCTTCCTGCGCGCTTTGCTCCAGGTGCCAACTCAAAGCGAATGAATAGATGACGTGGCGCAACTTTATTAACAATATTACGATGTTGGTGCTTAGTTGGTTATTGCTATTGCTATTATGAGATCTGTAGTTAGGTGGGTATTGATACGGTTATGAAAGGTTTTTATTTTGATGGATGATTTCAGTTTTATTTGTAAATAAGATAGTTCAGGTTTTATTCGGTGAAAGGTGAAACAACTTGGGTAGTTGTGTGTGACAGTAAAGATGATTTGTCAGTAGCTGTAAAAAATTGTTAGCCAACTATATTGGCAATCGATTGATAAAACATCTCTTATGTTATGCTTATACTGAAGTAAACTAGGTAATGGAACAATAATTTGGCGACTGGCTAGCGAATGGAATTAGTAATTAGACGGGAATGCAATCAATTTATTTTAATTTTCTCTTAGGCCAATGTTTCTAAACTAGGTAATTTAGAAAAAATCTTTTTGTTCCAGAATCACTACGTTAAATATAAGGTGGTCCTTCGAATACGCCGGATTTAATTTCGAAATTAAATTAAATTTTGAAATGAAACACAGTAAATTTGGGAATTTTTATTGATTTATAAAGTAGACTCAATATTGACATTAAATATGGAATACGACGTCGGCCAAATGGCCGCCTCGGAGTTGCCAACTTAAATTTAAAAAATGGAGAGAAATTTAAATTCAGCGTTTCCGAAAGACCACCCTATATTATATGCCATTACAATATGTACCTCAAGTTATGGTACAGCCTATATACAGGATATACCTTTTTCAGAATTCTTCCATCTCAAATACTATAATATCTACTGGTAGTAACAAATAGTATTTTGTGCACCTAGGGAGGAAAGCGTGCTATTACTCCCGCGGGCAAAGCGGCGGCCCGAGCGAGGGCGCCGGCTTCGCCCAAGGGAGGAATAGCCTTCCCTCCCGTGGGGCACACAATATTTTATGTCACGAGGGTTGGATATCAGGCAGGCAACATTCAGACCACCAGCCCTATGAATATTACAATAACTACGAACTGCCCGAACATGCAGTTCATTTTTCAGAAATAAAAGATTTATATAGGTAATAATTTTTGAATTAAAAACAATTTTTGTTTGAATTTTTGGTTCATTTTTGAATTTTTCTTCAATTTTTAATTTATAAACAGTCTAGAATCATCTTTCTTGCAAGCGGGAGGAAAACACTGTTTTCCTCCCGACAGTAGCTTCCCTCCCTCCAATAGCAAGAGGAAAACACTGCTTTCCTCCTCCGAGTGACGTAAATTATATTACACTTTGGACTTTGCCTGGGACTTTGTTTTATTATTATTTCGTAAATTGATCTTTTCTTTACTTACATGAAATATACGAGTAGCTTTCACGTTTCACAAATCGCCTAAGAAAATTTGCGCAATTTAAATGTTCTTTTATTTTGTCGGAGTCAAGTATATGCTTTTGTACCTTATAAAATGGTAATTTTAATACAATTCTACCAAAGTAGATAATGCGATTATCAACTTTGTGAATTGTTGACATTATTAAAGACGACATCATGAAATAAAAATAAATATTCAGTTTAACGAATTTTTGATACTTGCACTTTTAATAAATAATTAGGTTGGCACACAAAATGAATGATCATGAGTGTTATCTGAAAAAACATTCAAAAATTTATAGTAAATTTATTTGAATTAATAATGAGATTATGTTTACGCTCGTTCATTTGTAATCAAACTCATAATGTTTCTAGAACTGCAAAAAATATCAGGATTTGATCTACACCTAACCTATATTTCAGAAACATGTCAAGAGTTTTTCTAACTTTCATTTATCTACTAGTATTCTTTATCGCATCACCTATTAATTCCAACTGCACTGCACATTCTTAACTCCTGCAAACAATACCAAATCAACAGCACCAATTTCAATACAATTTCAATCTCCAGCGTTGCCAGGTTGCAGTGAGAGTGTTCTGGCCACTGCGGCTGTATTTACATTCAAAATACGGTGATTGAAATTACATATTCATGAGCATATCCCGGTGAGTGATGGCGCAGGAATCCTGCTGCAGCCGAGACGTGTGCTGCTGCAGCGTGGCAACACTGTCAGCAGGAGCAGGAGCGCTGCACCTGCAGGAAGAAGAATATTTTAAGTTAAATTGGGTTTGAGGGAGCCGTGCTGGTGAATTATTTTATTGAGATTGGAAGGTGTACTCTGGGAAGGAGTTTGGTGTGTTTAATTTCGCTAACTTTAAAACAAATAGACGGAATTCATTTATGTATGAATGATAATAATTATTAATACATGAAAATACAATATGAATGAAATATATAAAACATAAATGAAAAATGGTACTAATTTCTATTACTCCTCATATGCACTATAAAAGTTTAAAAACAGTCATTTTTTGAAAAAGGGTCGTTTAATATTTTTGCCGATATGCAGCTACATTACCTATACCTACACAATTGATCCATATTGTGGACCAGTGTGGCAATATCACTAGCTAAAATTTGGTGGTCTGAATAATATCTATAGAGTTAAAATATACGTTTATTACAAATAATTATTTTCTATATGCTTATACGTAAAGCCCGGATTTTTAGGCACTTAAAAATGAAGTATCTTAGGCAGCCTAAGTAAAAATTTGTTAATAATAATACTCTTACCTATTTTTAGGAAAGTTAAATCTTTAAAAAATATATACATACAGAGAAACAAACGAAAAATATAAAATGTGCGCTTTTTATTAACTATTAATAATAAAATTAATCAAATTATATATTTTGATTCACAAAATATTTTAAACAATTATTAGTCAATAGAATTTTCGGAAAGATAATTTCTTTGGTCAAGCAAAACTTGCTTTTAAGTCGAAAAACTTGTTTTCAGTTGATTGGATACAACTGATTACGTTTTGGTAAAAAAAATTTATTACGGTTTACTGTCAGAATTTTTTGGTATTATTTTTAAAGTACAGGTTGCCATGGTTTTGGTTTCTGAGCTGTGAACAGGAAAGCAACACGCTTTCGTAGGATTATATTCTACATTACAAAATTAACTATTTTTATATAATACGTGCTTCTCGTGGATGCGGAAAAATATCTTGTGCCCAGGCCCCGGTAACTTGCACCCTTCCACTAGTTTTATGACTGCTCAAGAGGTTACAGTTCGCCCTGTCGCCGCTAGGCGGTGTCATATCGCATAGGCCACATTTTATTAGGAATTATATAGCAATTTCACTTAAAATCCTCAATAACTTATAGAATATTGTATATATTATAATAAATTACAGAATATACATAGAAATTATACTTTACACGTTAATCAGCGATTCTCGCGGGTTTTTGATGGCCTATGTTGGCTGCCATATTGAGTTACTCCTTTACCCCTCAGTACCACGAAACTGGACCAGTTCAGCAGTCACTTTTGCAAGCCAAGTTGGGTTACCTTCAGTGTCTTGTATAGTGATGCGTCGAGACGAGACGAGACGAGATTTTTCACTTCTCGTCTCGTCTCGTCTCGAATTTGAAAATTTTGATCTCGTCTCGAATATTTCTCGTCTCGATTATTGTTATCTCGTCTCGATCTCGATCTCGTCTCGATTTCTCGGCCATTTTTACTAACAATTTTTTTTTGCCGGTTGATATTAAAAGTGCTATTTTTGACAGGTGACAGTCTGTGAAATGTCACTCTAAGGTAATTAAATTATTTTTTTCGATACCTCCACCGAAAACGCCACCTTTCGTCTCTATTACTAGAGACGTAGGTGAGGTAGCTCTGACCGGTCAGTACATTTTCCACCTAGAAAGAAAAAGTACTTTTCCTCCCGCTTTATGTGGGATTCCAATTTTCTTTTCTTCCCTAGGGAGTAAAAGTACTAACCGGTCGGAAGTATCTCACTTTCATTCCTAATAATAAAAAATTTAATCTAATAATTTTACATGGTTAATGTCAGTAAAGTAATAGATCTATGTTGACAGGTTGAATTGACAATTTAGTTGAGTTTGACTAGGACAATAACAAATAGGCGAATTGGTGGAAAAAAAAATTAAAAATTGTTGAATAAAGTAAAAATAATTTTAAAAATTCGAGAAATCTTGACGAAAATGTCGAGATTCGAGAATCTCGACATTGTAATCTCGTCTCGAACATTTTTTACGAGACGAGAAATATCGAGACGAGACGAGACGAGATTCGAGAAATTCTCGTCTCGTCTGCATCACTAGTCTTGTACAGTGCTTGTGCCTTACGGAAATCTAACGACATAGTACATCCCTCACCTTTGGCTGCCCTCGTTCCCTTCGCTCGCTCGTGCATCAGAAATCTTCGGGATGTACCTAATATGCCTATATCTTCCCTTATGATGCTAATACATGAATCGTGCACGAATGTGATGTAGATTTTTGGCATATTTTTCTTTTCATCGTTTGTTGTAGTTTCGTTACTTTGGCCAAACACTCAATGTAAATGTTCACTGTTTGAGTATTAAAACGTATTTATCTCAATACTATAAAAATGTACATTCATAAGTTTGGCATATATGTGACATGATACAGATGACGTTTTCAGACTTATTTCATCTCTACTATATACCCAATTTTAAAAAATTTATAAGACGCTGCCTCTTATCCTTCGAGTGTGAGCCCATTAAAATAAATGCACTTTCCCAGAATCAATATCACCATGGTGCGAATTTCACGATCTCGATCTCTCCGCCGCAGTCCGGTTATTCGGTTGTTACCTGGTTATGGGTGTTTTATGGCTGGAGATGCTCGCGCATATCGTAAAATTATTTATATTTCAGAGCTGGTGCAGGAGAAACCAGCAGGCGAGGTTTTATCACCCGGTAGTTATGCCGATAAGAGTTCAGATATTTGAAAGGAATTTTTAAGTCTACTCAGGGTTGATGCATTCTTTGAGAGCGGAATTTTGTACGTCGTAAAATCATTTGGATGTTGGAGTGTATTGGAAAATGGAAGAAATGAGAGATACGTGTACGCAATTACGGAGGAATTTTATTGTGAAATGCTGTCTTAATCTTGGACACATAGATTTCATGCTTTTTCAAAAAATGTAGAATGAATTGAACTCGACCATGTAGCTAGTTTCTTTTTATCTACGACAATAAAATAATTAATTCATTATAAACGTAAAAGTATTATAATAAACCCCACCATAAGGACACATTATTAATTAATTCATTCAACGCTGTTAAATAATGACTAAGTACTTTATTTTTCCGAACTGTCAAACTGCCATCACACCTATTTTACTATTAGTATTACATTAAGTTATCATTTTATGACGTTGTAAGCAGAAACAATAAAAATAATGAAATAAATATTAAAAATTTGTAAAACGTTGTAGGTATATGACTAGCACATAATAGTTCCAATTTACTGGGATGAATTGTCAATTATTGTCATCCCACCAAAAGATTGAGGTTAGGTTAATATGAATACAAATTTGTAAATAAAAAATGTTGCTTTATAAAGGATATAATTGACTCGGATGATTATTAACTTAAACTTTTGAATTATAGTCTACATTATTTGCTCGTTATATAATATACTATTAATGAATATCAGACATGAAAATCTTAAATTACGAGATTGAGAACCAACTCAGGCGGATCTAGGAAAAGGGAAACGTCTTCAATATTCATAACTAGAAAATTCAATGAAGAGAAAATTCTTACATAAAACGTGCTAAACTTCATGAATAAGAAAACTCATACACACAAATAAACATAAAAAGAAAATGCATATCTAGAATCCAGTAGACACAGAAGATTCATGTAAGAAATGTTCAAATCTGGAAAAATATTATCCACTTTCATTATGCGTCAGATTCTCACGTGTTCTGCTCGAATGTCAGCGGTTTAATTCGGTCCAACCTTCGAGCATATACTGACTAGAGAAGTAATTCCCTATACCAATGCATAGCTTGTTGTGATCGGAAGATATGCAGTAGGGGGGACTTGCGGGGCTGGAAGTCATGGTGTATTGCGGGCAGCGTTTTGCTGTTATTCTTTGTTACTTCTTGTCACACATGTCATTTTACTATAACCCTAAGTTCTGCGTTTACTTTGTGAAAAGTTTAATGAGGTTGTGTGAGTATTATTTTACTTTGTGGAATAATACTAAGAAATTACGCATCCCTCAATACATCACGGCTTCCGACCCCGCTAATCTCCCCTCCCGCATATCTTCCGATCACAACAAACGCCGGAAGGCGGCCTCTAGTCAGTATATGCTCGAAGGGTCCAACACGACGAATATAGTGCCCCCCTTTCAGTCGCCCTCCTCGTGGCAGTCCCACAAGCTACGCGCAGCGGCGTGTTCAATATGTTAGGGTCAGTTATAGTTTAAAGCGAGTTTTTTGTTAAACAAAAATTATTTCTAAACCATAGTTTCACAATCGCTGACTTGTTAAAATTTAACAAGTTAGTAGCTAGTCAAATGTTCATAATAAACGGTTTACGTTGCCATAGTAAAACTTCCAAGGCTTATAAGAAATCATATAGACAACAGTTGTGTGTGAATGACAGAATTTGGTAATAAGTTTTTGATTTTGATTTTGAATTACAAATGAGTAACAAGTAGAATGTTACAAGGTAACTGTTTTACTGCTTCAAGGAAGTGACAGGCTCCTGTTCGGCTCACAGGTTATTTTCTCCTTTTCCTTTCAGCAGTAAACTGATTTACCTTGCTAGTAATGTAATATACTGTAATCTATAAGATAGTTTCCTCAAAATTATGATTTGAAAAACTGAATAAACACTTGAAAATGGTTTTGTGGTTAATTAAAAGAAAAAATGAATACTTCATTTTAGTCCTCTTAGCAAAGTTTGTTATAAAACCAAAATAATTTCCCGTTGAAAATTCAATAACATTATTTGATTACGTTTTACATTTGCATTGCATATGAAAACATTCAATTGGTATAAAATTAGATCTACTTTAAATTGCAATATTAATTCTGAAAACTACTATATCAGTTTTCGTACCAATTTAGTACTAATGATGAATTCATTAATTTGAAACTGATCTATTTATCACTGAATAAAATTATTACAGTAAATTGCATTTAATTAATAATTGCAATTTAATCCTACGACTTGATGTGTGTTATTCTACAAATTAATACATTTTGAATAATTAAAATAACAAAATTTTAATTAAAACACTCACTTTGTAATTTTTATATCGATAAATAAATATGATGCCCAAAATAAAAATACAATTATATGATTCATGGTTATTAGTGGCGAGTACACCGCAAGAGAAGAATTTTGTGCAGTTCTGTAATTATTAATTATTTTAAAATAAAACCACCAGATTGCAGTGGAATATTAAATTATTATATTTTGAATAAAACATAAATTTTCCTGAAAAAATTTTCTGCAAAAAGGTCATCACAGGTTCATATACATAAATTTTATGCACCTTTATCATTTGATCGTGTTCCCATTTTGATCGAATATGATGAGCAAAAAATTCTGCAGTGTTCTTTTCGCTTAGGATTGCGTAGTAATATGTCAATGACATCCGTGCGATAAGGTAGAAGACGGTTACGGTGGTCATTCTCGTTTTCTCTGTCATTTTATATTCTATCTGCATGTGAATAATATACATCAAACATTTGAGAAGATTTAATACACATATTCTATATTCATATATACTTACATAAGAATCTGTAGATAAAGACAAACAGTCAGGGTTGTTAACGTAGTCTACTCGACGTAGATGCATAGGTACATGCAGTAACTATTAGTAGTATATTACATTACTGGCAAGGTAAAACAGTTTTTACTGCTGAAAAGAGGAAATTATCGGCGAGCCTGTCACCTCCTTGAAGCAGTTACCTTGCGTGTATTGTACAACATTTTACTTGTTACTCATGTGTAAATAAAAAAGAATTAAAAAATTATAACCAAATTCTCTCATTTAGTGTACACACAATTGATCTGTCAAAAATTTTCCACGATTTTTTGATGTTTTAATATGTTAATCTATACATTAAAATATTAGACTCGTATTTTTTCTTTTTGCCAAAAAGTTGCTAATAAACCAGAAAATTCTTCATAAAGATTATAAAAATAGATATTAACTTATTTAAAAACAGATTCTTCGTCCATTCCGTAGTCAACACGACAAAAAACGAACTTACACGAACAAATCTAGCCACGGTTTGGTCTCAGTGCCGTGTGCGTCAAACATGGCGCATTTTAATGCACGTTTCAAAAGACTTACATTTTCATTTCGATAAAAAGGCAATGAATCTATCAAAATTAACAATTATTATCACTTTCCTATAACTGAAAATTTATATCCAATAAGTATTTCTTTAAAAGCCGTAGACTTGGAAACCCTCATTATCAAGACCATAGAAAAGTAGAGTTTACAATAAAATTTGATATGAATTTGTAAATAACTTAGGCTAAACGCGTCGGCCATAAACAAACGTACTTGTTACTTAATTTAAGCGTGATTTTTCATCCAAGGTATACATAAATTAGTAATTAAACATAATCATTTTTCTTACCTACCCATACTGTAATTATTATTAAGGCATAGGCATAAATATATTAAATTCGCTAGTAATATTAGCATGCTCGTTTCATATTATAACTTTATATTCAACGAGAATAATCTTAATATACAACACAAAGTAATAAAGTAATAAAAAGTGTCATTCCACCCCATAAATCTGCCTCGGTGGCCACTATACTTGCGCACTAATTGCAGCTCTCTCTCTCGCACTGTATCTAATTGGATTGCATGTTACATAACACGTATGCCATATTGCGGATTGTTCAAATTTATAGCGCTATTTGACTTGTGGACCGCGCGCTAATTTATAGCACTCTTTTGTCATTTTAATAATTACTATTATAGAGCGTAGTGCGGTATATACGACCTCGTAAAGGGTTTATTTCTTTTTAATAGTCGAGTGAGATTCGCGCAATGATGATAGTGAATTGTGATCGTAGTTTCATGGTTTCAATGATAGAAAATTTGTCTGGAATTGCAGTTAATGTAAGTTTTTATTATTACCGAGTTTATGATTGTAATAAATGTGATATTAAATGGAGATTATTATTGTCGTAAAACTATCAATATCAGACTACATCGTAGTTTTTACATGTACAAAAGATGGCAGGAATATTAGTAGTTATTAAGAAAGGTTATTTAATAAAAAATAATTTAAAGCTACACCCAAGAATAGAATAATATTTTGTACAAGATGGCGCAAAAGTAATCTTCCGATTTTCTAAGGCATTAAGCGGCATTAATATTGATAGTAAATAAAAACAAATTAGTTCTGCTTGCTTAAACATGTAAATTAATGAGAGAAACGCTTGCTTCAGAATGTTCATTATCGCTCTACTTGTGCTTTGTGTACGGTTGCGCCATCCTGCTAAAACCACATATTCCCTAAAGCCAATTCGTCAAATTTTTATTTTATCTATAGACCAGTGACAGTAACTCTATTACCACAACAGCTATATTATCGATCAAACGGCTGCTCCGAGGTCGGCCACGTCTGCTACTGCCCCGTGTTGAGCCAGTCTTCTCTAGGCGACCTACAGGCAAAAATAAAAATATACTTAGTTTTGCAAAAGTACTGTCAACATAAATTTAAATTTAATAACTTTACAGAAAAAAAACTTGATTGAACATTAAATTTAATTTCCTGGTATAAAATATGTATTTTATACCCTATCGTTGATAGGTATAACTAGTTTATATGGACGAAATTACCAATCATTTAGGTTTATCTTTATGTAAACATATACATTTCAATTATCTATACTTGTTGTTTAATTATTGTAATTATGTTTATAAATTATAGTAAATAATCACAAATTTTTGTAATACCGTAAACACTATATATTACCTGTAGGAAAAAATAGTAAAATACATAAGCTTTCAGAACTATTTTTCAATAAATACGCATATATAGGTTTTTGTTCTGTTTACTTTTATTTTATTATCGGCAGACTAAAATATAAAATAAAAGTATATAGAACAAAAATAAAAATCTATTTATTTATTTAACTCTAAATAATAAATGATTAACATGAAGAAGAAACACAGTCGTTTCAGAATCGCCTTATTTTTAAATAAATACGACAGAACTTGTCTCAAATAAATTGTTTTGTAAGTTTGTTATATGTGGCGACATCGCCTGTAGGGTAGTGGAAATACCCTCAGCAGGAATTTGCTTTGGTATTGATTTCATCCCCAACTCGAGTTGCGCAAACTCTCCGCTTTGAAGCAGCACTGCGGATACTGTTGCAGTTTCCTGTTTTCCTGCTTAGGTTAAAAAACAGAGTTCTACTTTATTTTATTTAAATTTATAAATAACACTGTTACAATCAAACATAGCAAATACATGTTAAAGTGTCTAATAGAATATAGTCTCTTTGGCTGATTCATTACTGGAAAAGTAAAGTAACGTAAATTAATAATTATTTTACTACAAGATGTCTCTACTTGTTCTATGGGTTGGAACTGTGTCATCGATTCAGTTGTGTTAGTTTTTATAATTAATTGTTTACAATACGTTTACAACAATAACATATTTATATTGCAAAGTTTTACTCGTTGATTACAATTTTTCAATTACTAAAAAAGTCATTATTCTGAGGCCCACGCCCTAAGCGTTTTTGTTCAATAAATGAGGACCATGAAATAATATAAATAGTTATTTTTATACCTTGGCTGCGAAATGTCTCTCTACACACATGTTTTTTCCTAATTACGGATTTCAATGTCAACTTTTTTTACTGTTACGCATTTTTTTTCATAATAAAATGTTCATGCATATTTTAACAACATCTTTATTGTTATTTTAAATTAGGTACTATACATCGGTGCCTAAAATTCTCTGCAAGTTTCAAAATTATTTAGATTTTTTATAATTTTTTGCAGTAGGTACCATCAATTTTTTTCTCAAAATTCTTCTCTTGCATTTTCTTTTATTCTTAAAATTTCTGTAGGTAACTTTAAGCTTAAAATTTGTTGTTTTCTTTATATTATTCTTATTTTTTGCAATTAGTTAAAATTTTCGCATAATTTCAAAACTTTTTGAAATTTTCATATAAATATCTCTACATTCATCAATAGTTTGTAAAAATGATCTCATTTTATATTTTTATTTTATTTTGCTAGTAACCATTCAACAGACTTTACTCCCAATTATAGAATGAGATATGTTATTATAGTGGAATCCAACCACTTCATCTTAATCCGTGTGACGATCTTTGAAATCTCATGTGAAAACGGGGAGATTATTTTCGTAACCGGGACTATATTTAAGACTATCAAGTGATCAGCTTGAAGCATCCGAGTGCGATTGAATTCACAATTTAACGACAATCACACACTGCCGGTCGAGAGACTTGAACCACGGAACTCCGGATTCGTACAAGCAGAGAGCTGTGCTTAAACCCGCGCAGCTACTGTCTGGGAAATAAAAATCATGATAATTTAATAAACCTAGTCCTGGTTCTGCAAAATACGGATGAATTTTACTATCCACAAGAAAAAAAACTAAACATCAAAATGTGGTGCATGTTGAATTGTTATTTGTATTTTACAACCATGCACTCGTAAAAGTATAAAAACAATATCACAAAAAATAAATTTCATTCCACTAATTCCGCTCCCGAAAACAATCAAATCCCAATTAGCAATAAATAAAATATCCGGATTACTTCGTTCGGCGTCCAGGGACAATTTGAATTTATAAATCCTGCGAATATCCCCTTGCATTGTTGTAATAAATTCGCGTATTTGGTGGCGAGTTTCTGGAGCGAGGCCCGCCATAGGTTAGTGTTATCTCGGCGGTCCATTCCACTCCGGTTTCCGGGTGCGGGGCACCTAGCCCCGCTGCCCAGCCCACCGCGGCGCAGCTGCTAACGACTTCCTTTCAGTAACCGCAGGAATGGAAGCGATGTGTGGACACAGCGGCGGAGATGGGGTTTTATCTGGAAGGGTTCAATTTATTAAGTAATTAAAATTTCAAATGTAGCAGTTTTTATTCTCTCTTTTATTGCCGTATTGTAGAACGAAAATCGCATGACACAAATAACGGCCAATGGAAGAATTGATTACAATAATAGTTATCATGGTTATATATAAAAATGTAGTAGTTTGAGGAACTAACTGGAATTAATAAGCGAAAACTTTACTGTCATAATATGTCACTTTGACATTAAATTACGAATTGGTTAAATTGTCATTTTGAGTGTAAATAAGCAATTAATAACGTAAATAATACATGTTTATTAATTTTATATACCTACAAATTTAGTAAATATTTCAAGTTTTTTTTTTTAACTTCAAAAAAAGAGCGACGGTTTTATTGCGATTTTCTTACCGTATATGCACTCGTGCAATTCATGTCCAGAAAATTTTTTATCGTGCACTCCAACAACGAAATTAAGACGTTGTTAGAAAGCACTCAAAAAAATTCCCTGAAAGTATTAATGCACATGTGATATTATAAGTGAAAATTCGGCGAAACACTGTTTTAATAGTTGTACTACATACAAACGGCGAGATATCACAAAGGTAGAATGCATGGCACTGGTTACAGAAGTTGTGGGTTCGAATATGGGTCAGATATGAAATTTTCATAACTTGATTTGGATTGGTATCTAGTATCGTCACCATTCCAAATTGGGATACAATTAACTTAGTACCACAGAAATATCGGGCACCGGCTAGTGGTTGTAACAAGGGCTTGCGCAAGAGGGTTACGTCGATTTTCACTGGAAATTTCTGTGATCTCAAATTTATTTTAAAAAAAATGTACTAATTAATTGCTAACTTCAAAATATTGAAATTTATCAGTTTATTTATAACGTCATTAATATGTTAGTTTTATTATTATTGACTGGTATTTTTTTAATTTTGATGTTAGCAATTAATAAAAAAATCTATAAATTTGAGATGATAGCACCGTCAAAAATTCCCAGTGAAAAAAGCATTTGTTCCTGGAAATATTTTCTAGTAGCAATATTGCCGAATATATAATTCATGTATCACGTGGTACATATATTTGACTAATTTGATTGGCTAAAATAGGACAGTAAGAGGCTATCAAATCGACAATATTTTTTTATCACCGCTGTTACATGTCAACTGTTTTGTTTATTAGTCACTGTCAGTTTCTCAATCTGAAATTGCTGTTTGGTAAAAATCAGACTTAAGATGTGCCAGGATAGAGATAATAGGGAAAAAAACAGGCCAAATTAAGAAAGGTAAACAGAATTTAAATCGTTTTTGACACCTATCAAAAATATATAACCAAACATTTTGGACTCATCATTCATTATAAATATTCTCCGCAAATATAACTCGGGCTATGATTAATCATAGGTGATAGCATTCGTTAGTCTTCAGATAATTGAACTCGTGCTGCGCACTCGGTCAATTTTCATCGACCAACTCATGCTATCACCGATGATAATCACAGCACTTTGTTATATTACCCCCGAAAATATTTCTGTAGACATTATATACGTATTTTTAAAAAATTAGTAAAAATGCATCTCTATTTCTCCCTCTTCTCCGCCCCTGTGAATGTCCGTGTGTGGTTGTGTGTGTTGGTGACTAACACCTCTCGATACTATCTTCTTAATGCCATGACCAACTTTGGTCATTTCGGTTGGTTATAGATTGCGATAGTTGCACCCGGTTTTCACACGTAATATAACCACATTTATAAGCCGTTAGCAACTCAAATATTTAAACAGGAAGAACGCAAAAACTTGCAGATTAATGCCTTTACTCTTTCGTCTATTTTCAATATCATAACTAGTTTTGTGTTAATGGAAAATTAATACTCGATATTGTATCAATATTTTATTAAGTTATCGTCAGTGCTGGTATCGGCAGTAATATTTTAAATAAACTGCTTGCTCTAGTTATCTGGTTTATTGCAAATAGAATTTTAATGTTATGAAATATGCTCCATTCATTTTATACTGCATACACTTTGCACGTTTAAATGAAAGCTTTAATATGTCTATAAATATGGTTCAGTTTAAATAATAATTTATATTTTGTGATAATGAAAGTTAGTGATAGTGATAGTTTGTTGGAATCCTAAGGATTTCATTATGGAACTTCATAGGATTTCATGCATTAGACAATTATTATACAAGTAATTTCTATTACTCTTGAGTGTCCTTTTAAAAATTACTGGTTGTTGATTAAAAGTCCTTCTTGTATTTTACATTTATATTTCCGTTTAAGTAATTTTAAATTCATATAATTTAATACGAGCATTTTCACGTCTCACTTTTAAGAACTGTGAATGCTCGTATTTAGTAAGATGTATTCAAACTTTCTTAAACAAAACATAAATGTAAATATAGCTAAATGCTTATGTGAATGAGGCTTTATAGTGTTTATTTATGCTATTTATGCTCACTATTGAGTTCATTATAATTGTTCAACTGGTTTAAAGGTTGGTTAAACTGAGTGCACACTGAACTGAGCATGCGCAGTCAAATCTATTACGCATCTAGAAAAATAAAGCCGACCATATATTTCTACACTAGAAAAAAGTATGGAAATCGAACGGAATTCGGGTGGGAATTTCTGATTTACATTTACATTTACGATCTAGAATTATAGACATAATTCTGTACATAATTATAGACAGAATTCTGTGCATAATTATAGACATAATTTTAATTAATAGAATTATGGACATAATATTATGTGTACACAAATTTTCTATATGTTACGATGCATAATTTGAGACATAATTTTGGTTTGGATATGTCAGCATTCCAATAGTATTGTCACCTAATCTCGGGTCTACGGCATTGCATTTCACCACAACCAAAAAAACCCACAAACTAAACTAAATTCTTTTTAATGATAAAACACAATTAAACCTGCTATCTGTCAAACATAGATCTGCTGGATAAAAAAAATACAAATCAGATATTCTCTGCACTTACTAGTGCACATTTTATGTCCATAAAAATAGAACATGTTTTAATTTATGCCACGGGCCATACAATTCTGTCCATAATTATGTACAAAATTCAGTCTATAATTATTATTACAGATCGTGACAAACGGGCTTTAGACCAGAAAATTTCTGGTATAAAGCCCGTTTCTGCCACGTTGCTTGGGAACTTCTCGGATGAATCTCGAACTAGAATCTAGAAGAAAAAAGTACATATAATGTAACTACCGATATTCTTGCGTATGCAACGCATTCCAATATAACTGATTATGTGACCAATAAATGAAAAACTCTTTATTAAAGAAAGCTAAAATGTTTTTGCAAAGAATCCATAAAATATCAAAAGAAAGTCGATTCCTTTTAGAAAAAGCTCTCGTGTTATGGGGCAGTAAATATGAAGACATTAAGCAGAACTAAATAAAATAAAATGAAACAAAATAAACCGCTGTTAACAAGAAGCCGTGGAGGACGCAGGCGATCAATGACAAAGCAAAGACCACGAAGGCACGACTCCTTTTATTGAAATTCCGCCCCTTAGAAGCGGGCGGAATTCCCTATCAGTGTAATACAGTAAAACTGATGTGATTTCAAACAACAAACGAGAATTGTGGCCCCGAGCTGTCGAACGGAAACCAAGCGACAGCGAAATTGAATAAAAAATACAATGGTTAAACGTCGATGTTGCTTCTATTCCACTTCTACTTCGCCGTGCTTTCGTCTATCGCGTTTGAGGCGAGGCGAACCAAAATCCTAACCTATAAAAAGATGTGATCTTGACAGAGAATTTTTTGATACCATTATATATAACAATTCTTTGTTGCGGTTTTATTTGAGCAAAGAGGATTTTTTTCTGGATTTTGCCATCGGCTCGCCGCAATTTCGGTATTAATAACGATACCTATACTCTATTTGATGTGGCCAGACCACAGTCCAAGGCTTTCAACAAATTATTTCAATTCTGGACAATAGAAAATATCATTAATTTTTTTGCTTTCAACGGAGAAAACTATCACTTCTAATCTAATATCGCAAGCAAAAGGTATTGATAAATTTAAGAAATGTACCATATTTTGAAAATACGTTTACTTATTTGATGGTAATCATTCAACAGGATTTACTCCAATTACAATGGTATACATGTTATTATAGAGGAATCCAACCACTTCTAGACCTATTAGTCTTGATGTAGCCTATAGATCCTCAATCCGTGCGACGATCTTTGAAAGCCAAAGCGTCATCGAAGAAAATCTTACAACCAGGACCAGTGTTGCAACTTATCTAAATAATTTTATCTAGATAAATTAACTAAATAATATAGTTATATCTATAATCTTATCTTTCTTATTACTTCCCCGACCTATGTAATAGGTATAACAAGTATTGTAATCGTGATTTTTGAAAGTTCAAGATTTTGATGAATCTTCACGATTTAGACCCTACTCTTTCTCCAAACATTTTTCAAATTTTTTCATAATCTTGGAGTATATTAATATAGTATCTATTATTTATGTGTATTATGTCTGTAACTTTATTTACCAGTTTTCCATTTTTTGTGCCCTCCCTGTCAAAATT
Organism: Agonum fuliginosum; assembly: GCA_947534325.1. Taxonomy (NCBI): domain Eukaryota; kingdom Metazoa; phylum Arthropoda; class Insecta; order Coleoptera; family Carabidae; genus Agonum; species Agonum fuliginosum. The sequence continues at coordinate 1,687,140 of OX384034.1, read as the reverse complement.
TTCTAAATCCGCCACTGATTATTTATCTATTATCTGTTATCTAGATAAGTTCTTCAATTGGTAGGTAATCTATTATCTTATCTAGATCAATAAAAAGTAAGTTATCATTATCTAGATAACAAAAATATTGTTATCAGTTGGAACACTGATCAGGACTATATTTAGATCTAAATTAGGTCATATTTTCTGTTATTTAAATTAAAATATTTCTCATTTAAAATTAAAATCACATGCAATCAATTGAATTGTTTTTTATTTGATCACAATTTATTTGTAAATGTTATTTTTGTAATTATTTTTAATTAATATTTCGATGAATGAGCCTTGTCAGAATATAAATATATTCATTTAATAACATTACCAGTAGTTGAACTATAAACTGTTTATTTACTTGAATAATGTTTGATAAATATGACATTATTTATTTTAATTTTATTACATTTTCATATTTTGTTTATAGATGTTTATTTGTTTACTTATGAATTAAAATTAAACTAAAAATAACGTATTTTAATTATTTTACTAAATTTACAAAAATAGTTAAGTATCTGATATTATTGAGTGGGAGGTACAATATATTTTTCAACATGCACAAGAGTATCACAAACTAAACTAATCTTTTCACATTTGCATTTTTTCGCAAAGGAATTTCGCAATATACACATATACATGTTAGGCAAAACTTAATAAAAGAACTTTTTTAATTTAAGAAAGAATTCCGCTCAGCCGGGTCACATTTGAAACAAAAATTCCACAGTTTATTCAAAATTTACTGCGCGGGATATCAGTGAAATTGGCTGGCGCGGAATTTTGAACTTTTATCAATTATCTGCAGATATGAAACTCTTTGATCAACGAAAATGACTTCCTTCTAAATAACAATAAAACAACATAACCAGCGCGAGTTTTTTTCTTTTGTTCTTTTTCATATCAGAATTCAGACAATTAGATACTTCCTGAAAGAAGAAAACAAAAGGAGGCTACGTGTTTTACAATCACAAACCAATACATTCGAAAATATTTTCAACGAAAGTCATACAAAGATAATTTGGTCTGTAGCACAACTCATCTACAAAAATATACTTGTTTGATAAAGGTTGTTTTCATTTTAAAAAAGCTTCTTTAAGTAACGATTTGTCATATTTTTCGAGTTGATAGATATTATTATTAATATCAAAAACTGAGCAAGATATTTGAGTTCATATTGTTTCTATTTCAATTTCTACGAATTAACTCTCGTGTGGAATTTCCGAACTCGGCAAGCCTCGTGCGACAACATTCTCACTCACACGATATCATTCACTTTCCTCGCTCATTATGTAATATACTATTAATTGCACACAGCATAATCATATCTATGCGATATACGTGTACCTACTATTTGAGCTAATGAAGACGTGGTTGCAAAGCACTAAAAAAATTTCAGAAAAGAATTAATGCGAGATTACAAATTATAAAAATCAGAGATTCGGACCGCACAAAATTACGGATCAGGTTCGGTTCGCAGTTCAATGTGCTTTATAGGGTTCGGTTTTGTTCCGGTTTTCATATGTCTTCTTGGATTGAAGCGGTTACCAGTTTTTTAAAATGTGGTTCAAGGTCCGGTTTCAGTTCAACAATTTATTGAATAACAAGCAATTAATTTTTAAAAATCGTTTCTGTTTTCGACTAAAATATAATTAATTTCTTAACAAAATTTAAAACAAACTATAGAAAATATAACAATATTCATTAAAATTTAATAGCATTTTGATAAAAAAATTTCAATTAAGGAGGTAGGTACCGGTAGGTACCTACACTCGAAATAATGAGAGAATTTAATGAAACTGTGCAAAATTAATGAAAACATTGGAAGAATGTTACCTGATTTTTTTCAGAATTTTTCACCACTTAGATTATCAAAAAATAAATATTAAAAAACTCTTATGGCACTACTATTAAATCAACGTAAACAGTATTTAACGAAATGATAGAAAATACCAATTGCTTTTTTAAAACGTACATTGTTATCTCAAAAACCGAAAAATTAATACTAGCATCATTTAGGACAACAAGAATTCTTAATCGAAAGACTGACGTTTATCACAAGAATGAAAGGTAATGTGTACAAATAATGATAAATAATTTATACCTAACGATTTGCAGGAAATTTCAAATGCAGAATTCTCTTCACCTTCCATTTTCCAATAATGACATGTACTGCACAGCGTTGTCGTAGTTTACACTGGTATTTTTTTACATAATAAAAATGAATAATATTCTTAATTAATTGATTTAAATTTTCTTTTATTAGAAAACAATGCAAATAGACTATGTTTACATACAATATAAAATGTTTATTATTATTTTTGGAAGTTGGAGTTCCTGATATAAATATGATATTTTTATAAATTCGTATAAAATCTTAAAACACCACATTCTCCCCATAACCACTCCACTCACCCACCCCCACATTCTTCCCATTCTTATAACCTCAATCCCCCTGTTTCGCAGCATCTCGTGCTGGTGTTCCTGTTTTCTTCTCCTGCCCCTGTGGAGAGAACAGAAATCGATAGAGATATAATGCACGTGTCAACTGTGGGAGCCCCGACGATTTGGCTTTTTCACCTTACGCAGCACATCCACACTGACAGGCCCGGACTACCGGGATTTGGAAGGGGGAGATTATGGGATAAGGATGATGAGGTTATGTCTTAATAGAGTATTGGATTTGGTTAGTGGGGGGAGGAATTGATGATAGTGTATTTTATGCACGGTCGTATCATAATTTGACAGTTATGCATGAATTTCTTTGACATAAACGACACTTTATAGCTCTCGGACTACTTTATAGCGCAATGCACCATAACGAAACGTCAAATTTATGCGGTTTATATTTCCAATTTTCCTACTAAACAATCCTATAAATAACCATTTTCTGTAATTAGTTGTACAATTTTTTATTTAAATTACATAATTTGTATTTACATTTAACATAAATTATATTTTAAATGTTTAATTTAATTTAATTTTATCTTAGCAATAATTCAAGAATATTGTAATACTACTTAATAGTGAAAGTGCTCTAAGAAAGAAAGAAAGAAATAAATTTTGTGTGATATCTTTATTCAGGCAGTTATTTTGCCAACTATATGTTTACATTCGTTCGTACGATTTTCAATCGTTCACTTATTTTGTAAATGTCAAACCGAATTTGTTCTTATTGACGCTTATTGTTTAAAAACTTTTATGCTGGTTGCATATGCGTTGTCTACACGACGGCAAAACGTGACGTCTATTTTTGACAATTTGAACTATTTGTTCATTCATTAAAAATGTTCAACCGTACATAAAATTGGATATGTACCACAGCCGTAATTTGCTTTTATGTCTCGACGTGTTTTCAGCCCTCGGCTAACCTCGGGTCTAAATTACGTCTCACGTCAAAAAAGCTTCTTTACACCCTTAATACATCGATAAATAATTATAACGAGCACATAATGCACACTATAATTATTCAAGAGGATAAAAGTTTACGCACGAGCTGAAGGCGAGTGTATAATCATCTGAGTGAATTATAACCATTATGCCTATTAAACAAAATATGACTTATTTACAAATTTTATTCATTAAATTATTAACCTAACCTCACATATTGGTGTGATGACATCTGTGTATCTGTGTAATAAATCAATCAACAAAATTATGTGTAGGTTGGGTATTTAATTTTGTGGTGATGTGCTCTATAAAGCCGAAGTAAACAAATCTATTATGTATTATTGTTCTATTAGAACACAAATATTTGAATAGTGAAGTGGAGTATTAACATGAACTTTATGACGCATAAATAATAGTTAGGTGTAGAATAAACATTCGATAATGCATTTCTGACAAATTATATTAGCAATAACAATTAATATTTACCACACGTAGTAAATGTTCCAAATTTACTCGAAATTTACGTTGATAATGAAATTTGGTTCATGACTTTAATATTGTTACAAACAAAATTTGCATAGGCCATTAAAAATAGCAACAAGTAAGTATTTAAATATCTTTAGCTTGAAATTTTATAAGATTATTTGCTAGTGATTAATGTAAGCAATGATATCAACACGAAAATGAGTTATGTAATAAATTTTAAATATTTATCTGAACTTAAATTCATTGTAATTAAATAACAAACTTACTTATACATTTATTTACTTATTTATATTCAAAAATTAATGAACTATACTTCATTTTTTTACGAAGACGGTACTTTGTAATCTTTGTTACTCTATTATTTGATAATCGTAAAACAAATTCACATGACAAAGAAATTCTCGAATATGTAATGAATTGGTGTCAGTTAGTTGTCGAGCATTTGAGTCAAATTATTGTTTATTCTCGTACCTACAAAATGTAAAACAAGTATTCCAATTTTTACAATCTTCTTTAAAAAATTAAGTATAGGTTCTGATAACTGTTCAAATTTCAATACCTACCATAGATTATTTCTGTGCAATTATAATTTACAATAATACCTACTTAACGGCTAGTGTTAGCACAATGGTTGATTGGTTCAGTGTCTAGTAATCTAGTGATCTTGAGATTTATCCTATGGCAACAAACTAAATATTACTGGATACTGGATCAGAGTAGCTGGTTAAGTTATAGGTATATCACTACTAATAATAAGTAAGTAATTCCTTTTTACCCACGTGTAAAGTATAACGTTTTATCCAACACCTCCTAATAACTGCTTAAATATTTAAAAAATATTAAGTTCCAATCTAAAACATCATTACTATGACGACATCCAAGAAGTAAAGTAGGTAATAATTTTGACACTAGTAATGGGTATAATTTTGACCAAAACCACTAGTGGGAAATCTTTTACTTTACTTGTTTAAAATCACCATAGTTATGAGGTGTTGGATAAATAATTAAACATGAAATTCTCCTTAATACAGGCCTGGTGTTAGACGCACCGTTCCCCCGATAGGCACGTGAGCGTATGGGGAACGATGAAACCTTATTTTATTACATCGCTCCGTGGCATTAACTTTAAAAGCACTTCTTTACTTTAAATACTCGATAAAATATTTTAATATCAATAAAAGTAACCTCGCCAGTCAGTTCTACAAAAAAGCAATTTCATCTGCACTTCCGTCGAGTGAAATTTGCCGGCATTGGTCGCGTGGTGAGAAAAAACGATAGAATTCATATCTCTCCGATGACGACCAAACGACGATATCGGAAGCTGGAAGTGGAGGTGACATTCCGTTATAACCACTGCCAATTCTACCTAATCATAACTATGTATTATTTTTTCCACGATTACATACAATTTGTTCGGGCTCCAGAAACCTCCAAGGCAAGAAATTATTATACAGCATGTTTTCATACTTCATGAAAAAGGCAGAATCTAACTGCTGTACTGTCAAATATTAATAACAATGGCCATATGCACCGTTTTCACTTAAATTTTAAGTGTCACTTAAATGAACAACATCGAATCAAAATGAAATTGTCAATCCTAGAAATAACATTGCTGTCTTAAGTTCGATTTGATATTTTTCATTTAAGTGACACTTAAAATTTAAGTGCAGGCGGTGCAAATGGCCATAAGTGAGATGCATTTGACGTTGCACTAAAATTCCTTTCTGTCAATTAGCCTTGGAACAACTGCTAAGAGATGGCGCCAACACATGTCACATTTAAAATTAATCGGTTTTATTTATGTCAGACTCCATTGAATAATAAATTGTGTAAACTATTGTTTTTGTAGAAATAGAATTTTTCAAAAATTCGCAAAATTAAGGGTGGTTTACTTAAAGGAAACATGTTGAGTGCCACTGGTTTCATAGCTGTTTGTGTTGTTTTATTCAAATATTACCAATGCACGTAATTATCTAATCCAACGCTGATATTGTGTAATAAACAAATTTAATTAATTCAGTAATTAAACCAGTGGCAACATGTTTTCTTTGTAAACCACCCTTAATTTCACTAATTTTTGAAAAATTAGTTTTACATATACCTTCGTTTGATCCATAAGTACCTACAAAAACACCCTGTATATCTACATAGATCGAAGGTTCCAGGTAAAAACCTTAAATGATTGGACTATACTAAATTCGGTGATATTAATTCCGCGGACTTATCCCCTCGGGACGGATTCTGGGTGTACCTGCAGGTCTGGGCCGGTGAACTCTTGTCGACGCCGGCGCCGTGACTGCCAGTGACAGCTGCTGACGCAGTTCCGAGATATCCAATATCGGCTTTTTACATTATGACCTTTTATGAGAAAATTGCCAAAAATACCCTGCTTATTTGCCCACATTACGCGAAATATATCACGAGCAGTGATGAAAGATATTACTCGTTATGAGGGGAGGTTTTTTGTCCGCATATTGAACAGAAAATGGCCCAAATTAGAGATACATTCTTCAAGAGGGACCCACGATGCGGACGGACACTTATATGAAACGGGGAATAATATGAAAGGAAGATGACGAGGTTTATTTTTTATACTCATAAGTTGCCATACGGCGTTGACTCCAAAAATATTGCTAGTTATTTTTTCACGACCGTGCACAACGTATTTGACCGTATGTGTATAGTCAATGAAAAAAGATTGTTGTTGCTATAGTAACGCCATTATTCATCAGTTTTTAAACCAATCAGACTGCAGGACACTGAATTGAACACTATTGCCAGCTAGTGAGAGTTAACTTAACCACTAAAGTTTGACGTTTGAGATTACGAAATATTTATAAAAAACGAACTGTATGTAACCCTACATTAATTTTTTTATAGTGAGCGAGGGTTTTATTCATCTGAGGGAATAATAGCCATTATAGCGAGTTGTACCTATACTTTACTTTATCTACGACTAAATTATCACCATAAAAAAACATTGCAATGTTTAAATAATGTGATTCAGGAAATTTTCTGATTAGTGCAGAGGAGGGAATACTGACTATTATTCCCTGGTATTATTTCCTGCGGGATTAATATATGATATTATGTAGCAAACATCACACAAGTAAAGTTAATGTTATACATTAGTCTTAGATAAAAAATGTTACATTATGTTAACTCATGTTGCTTAGAAACTCTAAAATTTATTATTTCTCTCCAAAACTGTAAGTTCCTGTTGAATGGTCGTGGCAAAAGCGAATTATGTCAATTATTCGCTCGTGGAATAATATACAATTATCTCGCTAGTTTTTACGTATTAATTTTAGTTTTTATATTAATTTTTACAAACTTTTGCTCTAAATTAATGAAACTTAGAGCGTAATTAAAATATTAACATTGTATTTCCCATAGATCAACATATACACTCATGGTATAAATTTTGCATATTTTATTACAATATTTAAAATTAAAAGGCTCTTGGAGAACAGTACAAAACAGGGAATTTTTTGTACAATTAAAAAACTGTAGGTAATGTGTGCATCTTTGGATTCGAACCTCAGTTATCAGAACCGGAATCGGTCGCATTCTACACTGACTACAACTTTAAAAAATATTAATAAATTTCAAATGCCGTACAATTATCAATGATCACGTTGTCCCTATATGACATATATTTAGTTGACTAATAAAAAATAATTACGAAAATAATAAGATGATAAATGGTAACATAGATAATATTTTAATGAATTTTAATGCAAAGTATAAAAGTTTGAGAGTCACTGCGTTATCAGCTGAAGGATATTTACAACAAATAGATTTTAAACAGTTTCTGAACCTGTTCAAACCATGTCTGCGCTAAGTTAGACATCGAAATAAAACAGTTCAGTTTGCCGGTTTGTTTCTCAGTGCATGTATCGCTGTTGTTAACATGAAATTAACTATTTTGTGTGTATATCTGGATATATTTTATGCGATCTTGTATATAAAGTGTGTTGTTTAACTTTATTAATGTGTGAAGTACTCTACAAACAATGTGTCATGTGATGTTAAGTGATTTAAAAACGTTCTGAACAACTGGTCCGTGTAAGAAAACATCTCACATCTGCGAATACGAAAGGTAGGATTTTATTTTAATTTATTTATTATTTTGGCTGATGATAAAAAAATGCATCCACCGTATACATATTATTTGAGAGTTCGTCAGGCAATGGCGTAAATATGCCAATGCAGCCAACGCGGTGCATTGGGGCCCACGTTACAAAGGGACCCATTTGATTTGCGTTTACTGAACCTAAAATATGAGTAGTGGTAGTATGTTCATATTTTTCATTAAATTAAATAATTTATATCATATATAAATATAAATATAAAGCCTATAAGAAAAACTAGTTTTTCAATTATTATTATTTAAATTCATCATCAAAATGTACAATATATGAAATGTTTCTAAAAAAATTTCTAAAGTCACTGTTGGACTCTTGTGTTGTGTACACGCTCCATCAATTAGTTTTTAAGTAATATCTTATACAATGTAATTCAACGATTATATGTCAAATTAACCACATGTTAACTTTCTGTTTGGGAATGACTAAGATTCGGGTCGAAACGTCGCAAACCTTGTAACTACGTTTTACAATAAAGCCAGTCGTTCAAATAACTAGGATTTACTCATATTTTCAACCTCAGAAGTTATCATTGGATGATTTCTGTTGTACTTTTGACTATAATTGTATATTATTGTATAATTATTTTAATGTGTTTAATTTCAAATATCTTTAATGATTGCACTACAAATTGTGATAAATAAGTAATACCAATTCCTGAGGAGGGCTCATGTGGGGCCGAAACCGGTAGAGTGGTGTAAAATATATCTTTATTGACTGCAACCCATTTACTTCAATCCTTTTAATAATACTTCCAGTCAAGTAAATTCCAACTTCACTTAGAAGTTAGGTTTTAGACCTTTGGCTCTATTTCTATATTTCTAAGCTCAAGCAAGAGTTAAAATTACAAATAAAGTACTGCTTACTTTAAATAAATCCACAAAATAACATTAAATGCGTCTAGTGTTATTTATAAATTAAAAAACACTCCCTTCCTAAATCTTCCCAGCCACCATTTCTTGCGATGGGTTCCTTTACCCAGCCTACGTCTGCTGCCGGGTTTTAGACCTTCCTGCACTGCGCTAATAGAAAAGGAAATGAAAACAGTGAAGTTGGCAACAGTGGCGCCGTCACCGAGCCCTAGATTTGTTTCTGATATTCCCAGCAGCGCTCGGATACTCCAGACACCAGCACCAGACCCTACCTCATGAGCACCCGAACACCGGATTCTGCATTGAGAAAGGATTTCGTGTTCTGCTTTTTGAGGGTTATTGTGAATACAGCGGAAGATTTATAATAATACGCTGCTTGTACAGATGTACTGGTATTGAAATAAGGGGATGGTGCGACGCGTGTATAGTGTTTTAAGGTTAGGGAGGGTTTTTTTTATGAAGAATTGTGAAAATGTTTTATAAGTGGATTACTTAGCACCAATTCAGTCAAATTTGATTTGAGTTAGATAATTTAAATTGAGTACAACTTAGAATACCTAACCTCGCCTAACCTACTATCCTACTAATAGATTTGAATTAGAATATAAGTGCGACAACCTTACATATTGTGATATTTGATTTTGTTTATTTGATAACAATAGAGTAAGTAAATTATTTTTAAGAGGCCCGTCTACCTCCTAAAATCCAACACAAAACGTACTAACGTAGCGAGTTTTTTGTGGCAAGTAAATGAAAGATAAAATTATATTTCAACAACGATTATATACTTAAAGGATCAATTAACAGTTGTGCTTTTTTAAAATGTTTATAAAAATTGGACATGATTATAAAAATTCAGAAAAATACATAAAAATTTCCAATTTATGCAAACTTTAGGTACACGGGTATATCTCCATGATAGAAATTTATTTTTAAAATTTTGAATAGGCACATCTATAGATGATCTATATATGAATTGCGGATAGATATAGATTTATTGCTTATAAATGTTGTATTCTTGAATAAGATATAATGTATTAACTTGTCAGTCTGTGTGATCGTGCAATCTTAATCTATGCACACATTATTTGATATCATACTGTTTTCTACGAAATTAATTTTACGAGAAAATTAGTCAAATTTCTTAAGCAGTGAATTTTTTTTCGCCCAAAACAAAAATATTACTATAAAAAGTGGGGCCCACTTTAATTTTTTACTGGTCCACCCTTTGCCCACCTAAAAAAAAATCCAAGTTAAATCCCTGCTAAGAAATTCGTATCCCAACGATAGTAGATGCCGATTACAAGGCGTGAACATTTCATTGAATCCACGACCTCTGTGTTCAGAAACAAGCACTCTTACCACTGCGCTATCTAGCCCTTAATGGGACCCTTAGCGCAAAGTTAAGCGTAGATGGCATGACCAGGCAAGTTGATGAAAGTACTCGTCACACTATGTAAATACAAGTTATCATTTTGAAAGTAATTAAATACATACCTATAATTTGTTTAAATTTGTCATTTTGTTAAATAAAGATTTGTAATTATGAAAAATGGAAAGTAATAAATTTAAAAAAGAAATCCACTGACATAATTTCTACGTTCGTCTGTAAGGAATTTAAAACGATATTTGCCATTCTCCTCAAAGTTAATAACACAACATTTTTGCATTTAGAATGTCTATAATAACCTCACTTCTTAACTGTCAACTGTCATTCTTATCATTGAACTAACATTTGAAGGTCAAAAAGTGACGCCCTCCAGCGCCTCTATCGGAAGCAAAAGTGCGTTAAGAATCCCATTATTTAATTAACCAAAGGGCAGTTAATCTAGTATTCTTGATTTAAGAAAAAATTGAAATGGCTATTGTGTAATATAAAAGAATTATTTTGTGGTAAACCTGTCACATGCAATAGATACAAAATTCCCTGTACTCGCACACCGCTAGTAGGTAATGCAAAAACATCTCTATGCCAATAACATTTTATTTCAATTATTTGGTACTGAACCGACGTGCAGAACGGTAACGAGGTCAGATACTCAGATACGTAATGTGTAACGTAACATTGCAAGTGTTGCAGACGTACAAACACTACAACTGTGAACATTTTACACAGAGCTTGACAAACATTCGTTTCCTGCTGTCACGTTCGACCTGCGACCTGCGACCCCGACGGGAAAAAAGCGACGCGTTGTAAAGGAATCGTTAATTGTTTTATTGCTTGCTGCTGGCTTCCAGGGACTTGATTTGTTAGAAAATGTTTGTGTGATATTCTTTTTTTAAATAGCAGCACATTTGGATTTTTATAATATTGCTTTTAGCATTACTATTTCACAAATCAACGCTTTTACATAACAACAAGAATACTTCTTAATAAGCTAAACCTGAATAAATCCTTTCTTGGTTCTTGCTATCAAATATTGGCCTTAATTTTTTTTTACAATTATTGATCCAAGGTATTTAAGACTTTATATGAAACCAAACCAATTCGAATAAAAAGGTGACTAGATGGCAGGTTAAAAGTTGAAAAGGTAGTTTCCTCATTTAACAGATGTAACAAGATGGTTTTAGCATCTGTTATGATTTGGATTATTGTTATCTTAAGAGGCCCGTCTATCACCTAAATTCCAGCACAAAACGTAACTAACGTAGCGAGTATTTTGTGGCTAGTACAAAAATGGTAAAATTGTATTTCAAAAAGGATTTTATACTTGAAGGATCAATTCACAGTTGTGCCTTTTTAAAATTTTAATAGAAAAATTGTGCATGTTTATAAAAATTCCGAAAAATTCATAAAAATTTTCAATGCAAACTTTACACGGATATCTGAGAGAATTTTTTTTTTAAATTTTAAAAAGTTTCGGACTGGTTTTAGGCAGTCGTAGTAGTGGGGAAAAGAGTGGAATGTGGAATAGAAAACAATGTAGAAAACAGAGTATTCTAGGAATTCAGAAAAAACGTAGACGGGCCGCTTAAGTTATTTTTAGAAACAATAGTTCAAAGGTCATCTGCATCCCTCCGTACCCCTGGACCAGACGATTCCTTGATTTTTTTGGACGTCTGCAGCTATTTTAGAGAACCGCAAACCAAACCGAACCGTTAAAAAATATTATTTTCTCAAAGAGTAAGAGAGAATTTCCATATTTTAAACATATTCAAATTTTTATTTAAATTTTAAGCATACCTGACATAACACCTCGCACAATCTCAAATAAAATAACAACATTCACTATTATTTATATATTAATTGCGATGCAACATACTATTGCCTGTTGAATAGTTTTTTATAATTGAAATTTAATGTATTGTCAGTACCTAATATGCTAATAAACTTAAATGAATTTTGTAGTATTTTCCATATTTCTATAACCAATTAAAGTTGTGTACAGGAGGTATAGAAACACCCGGTATATTTTTAAAGAAGACCAATAAAGGGTTAAATTGAGTTTTTTTTAATAAATCAATTATGTTAAACTAGTCATTCTGGTCACCGGATATAGACAAACAAATTATTAAAAATACAAAATCAATATTTCATCTGTGCAATTTGGCCCTTATTCACAAATATGCGCAACAGTAATTCTAACCTAGGTAAACACGGTAAACATAAACAATAAATAAGGGTTGTACAGTCGCAGAGCGAAACCACGTAACCGCCCTCATCTCTCATTTTCGTTTGCCAACTGTCGCAGCAAGTGACGTAGAATTTCGACGCATAATAATTTATGATCACTGCGGTTTTCAATAAATAACAAATTGCAGAAATGTTATATTTACATGCGAATTTAATTGAAACGAACCTCGGGTGTAACAGAACAAGAGAACTCTCAAACAGTATATAAATAGACCAATTAAAATGATCACGTTTCATTTGTTTTCACTGAACTAATAATATTGCCGATTGGAGCTATATTCATATGAGTGATCATTTTAATATAAAAATAGCAGAATTTTTATTTGTTCACTGTTAAATAAAACTAATGAAATTTTAAATAAAATATTAGATTTGGATTCAGTTCTGCATTATTTTACGTATTTTATATATACGACGTTTTTACTTCCCCGACTTATGTAATAGAGGGAAGTATTGTAATCGTGATTTTTTGACAGTTCGAGATTTTGGTGAATCTTCACGTTTTAGACCCTACTGAACCCAAAAAACATAATTTTAAAAAAAGTCGATCTGTGGTTCTGTCGGTCTGTCTGGATGTTGCATAACTTAAAAACGCGTTGGAATTTTTGACTGAAATTTTATATTTAAGATCTTGAGCCAAATTCTGACTTCAAGTTGGTTAATGAGCTTTATTCAACCAGTGGTACCAACTTTATAAACATAACTTTTTTTATTTTTATCAAAATACTATCGTGTGTGGTATCAAATTAAAGCTCTCGGGAAAAGTTCTAGTAGAAAAACAAAAATAACATTAAACGATCGTCAATTGTTTTTTTAATTATAAATTATTCAAATTATATCGAGTTTTGTGTCAATTTAAAGCGCTTGGGGAGATAAGTTTAGTAAAAATGTAAAAAATGATAAATTATTCTAATTTTTTTATTCAACTAGTGGTAACAACTTTATAAACATAACTTATTTTATATTTAGTAAAATACTATCGTGTGTGGTATCAAATTAAAGCTCTCGGGAAAATAATTCTAGTAGAAATATAAAAATATCATTTAAACGATCGTCAATTTTTTTAAATACATTATTCAAATTATACCGAGTTTGGTGTCAATTTAAAGCTGTCGGGGAGACGAATTTAGTAAAAATGTAAAAATGACATTTATGCGATATTCAATAAAGTTGGTATCAACTTAAATAGTTTGGGAAAAAAGATAAATTTATTTAAATTTTGCTGAATAAAGCATAAAATTAAAGGCGTTACGAAATAAGTTATTAAAACTTATTGTCGGGGAAGTACTGTGGCGGACACAGCAGATTTTTACATTTACAAATGAGACACAAGTAAAATGTTGTACAATACACGCAAGGTAACTGTCTTACTGCTTCAAGGAGTTGAGGAGAGATTTCTGTTTTTGTGCAGTTAAACGAGAATGTGTTCCTGACTTGATTCAAACATATTCACAATTTGTAAATTAATTTCTTATAGACATGCTCACGCTCATGTTCATGCTCAGATTCTCTTGTGTATTTTCTGACATAACAATTGAATACTTTAAAATGTAAAACAAATATTATCCTTGAAATGTTTCTTTATTTCGATGGCGCTTGTATCAATTTGTTCTGCGGGAAAATGTTTGAAGAAGTTTACAAATAAACATACACGTAAACAAGAAAAAGGTAAAGAAAAGAATGAGAGAAATGCGATCCCTCACACAATATTGATTCAGGTGTCATAGGCACTAGCAAACAGCCTGTTTCGTTTTTAGGTTTCACGAATATACGAAAAAAAATTGTTCAAGAAGATAAACATATTATAAGAAAGTACTTCCAGGCCTTTCACTCAAAATTCCATAAAGAAAATAACGAATAACTTTTGTCTATAACTTTGTGTTTATTTTTAGTACCTTTTGTACCTTATGTTTATATTATTAACTAGGTAGTTATAATACATAATTACACTAGCCGTGAATTACTGTACCTAAACTAAAAATCATCTGAGAATTTCTTGACAATACGTAATTTTTCTAATATAAATAAAAAACTGCAACAGGACTGACAATAATTGAAGTCAAAAAAGTTATATAGGTATAATCTATAATGTTTGATTTTAATTTTTACTTAAATTATTTATTGTTCCATTGATTACTTTTATTCATAAACATCATCAGGAAAAGAAAATACATTTTAAAGACGTTGGTTTTTATTATCAGAATAATATATTGTATATCTAGTGCGCAAAGTAGGAATTGCGCGAGGCGAGCTGCAGCCCGAGCAGTAGCGCACGCTTATATATATATATATATATATATATATATATATATATATATATATATCCGCATAGTTAAGAAATGAGTTACTTTGCGCACGCAAAACAGCCTCGAAAAACGTTACATTGCTTGAAGGAAGACAAAAAGGAAATTTCAGTTGACGGAGCAGACATTTGTTGTCAAATGTATTAGGTATTATTTTTTATATACTTTAATTGACTCATGTCTCCTTATCAATGAGCGAAATTCACCCAAAGCTGTTCGGGGTTAAGGGGCCCGCTACCTTCAAAAATTTAGCATAAAATATACTATGTAACTATAATTGTAATAAAAATATTGTATATGATTGTAAAAATTCCGAAATATTCTTAAAAATTTCTAATTTATGCAAACTTTACACGGCTCTCACGAAAAAAAATTATTTTTAAAATTTTAAAAAGGAACATCTGTAGATAGATCCATCGTTTATCTATTAAATGTTTATAAAAACATCATCTTGAAGTCAATAATAAACTGAAACGAAAGCACTGTTACAGTATTTTAAAACTTAAAAATGACATTGCATAGCTAGGATGCGGCAAAGTGTTTCGGACTGGTTTCGGGTAGCCGTAGTAGTAGGAGGGAAAGAAATAGAAAATAAATAAAATCGAGAGTATTCTAGAAATATGGGTCGGTAAAGTTTTTTTTTCATGTTTTTGTTAAATTCAGCATAGCCCATTAATCGCGAATGTACCAACATGTAATAGAACATAGAACCGCATAGAAATTCCCAACATAATCACGAATCAGATCCTGTGCGCGTCCAAGGAAACATTTCGTTGTAGTCCGGACTCCGGAGTCCAAACTCCGGGTGTTTACCGCTGCGGAGGCGTTGACAAGCGCATGATTTATGACGTGCATTTATGAACCCACATTAAATGTATTTGTATAATAGCCATAAATAACCTTCACAGTGATTCTTGATATTGATATATTGCTTGGTCGGGAAGGAGGGACCCGGAGCGCGGATCCGGGCTTCTTTTGTGTCTTGAGTTGCATCATGAGCCGCATTGTCTGCTGAGTGAAGGGAAATTCCAAGTAACGCAGGATATAATGAGAGGGTGCATGATGAGAGCGAGTTTGTAATGAGTGAAACCTTAGGGGTTTTATATTTTATACGAGGGTATGAAATTACCTGGTATCAAATAGGTTTAAGAATAATTTAGTCTCCAAAATTAAGTACCCACCAAATATGGTTTTATAATATTATTTATAATGCCTTGTTGTGAAATAGGTATTTTTGTATGCCACGGGCTGAAAGTAACCTTTTGCAGATTGAGGCTAGAAAATTCTAGCACTGGCGCAGCGAAGGCTGCAACTAGTTACGGCGCTACACTTGTGCCAAAAATATAGTGAAAAAGGGACGACCTTGCTATATTACAAACTGAACTCTTGTTGGTAGGTACCTACACCTACCCTACACTGTTCATATATTTTATACAGGGTGTGTCTGTACTTATGGATCAAACTTTAAGGATATATGTAACACGTTATACTGATAACGTAACAAAAAGGATTTTTCAAAAATTCGCAAAATTAAGGGAAACATGTTGAGTGCCATTGGTTTCATAGCTGTTTGTGTAGTTTTATTCAAATATTAACAATGCACGAATTAATCTAATCCAACGCTGATATTGTGTATTGAAGAAATTTAATTAATTTTGTAAATAAACCAGTGGCAATCAACTTGATTTCTTTAAGTAAACCACCCTTAATTTTACGAATTTTTGAAAAATTCTTTTTGTTCCGTTATCAGTAGAACGTGTTACATACCCTTAAAGTTTGATCCATAAGTACAGAAACACCCTGTATATAGATAGGTAGTTAAAAGATGACTCTAGAGTGCTAAGAAATTGTATTTTTTTAATACTTAATGGTATTTTAGTAATAAATATTTTTTTCGTCAGATGTGTAATTTTATTGACAATAAATATTTTCTTTGTACTCTCACAAACAAGGAATCGCCTATTTAAAACAAAATTATAAATATGCAATAATAAAGCCATAATTTGTAATATTAAAATGCATAAATTAATTCTTATTTTCTCTAACTGTTGTCGCAACAATTTATTGTATGAATTTTACGATAAAAATTACGTCTCGCGCCATAAAAGCTTTTTACACCCTTAATACATAAATAACTATTACAATTTTAATAAATAAATTATAACTGAATGAAGCGATTTTATCCTAAGAGAAACATTTATTTCAGAGGTGAGAGAATTATCGATGATAAAAAAAGTACATACCTATTGATGTTTTAATTTAATACTATTAGTAACTAACTATAAATTAACTGTTGATTAATCTACCTACCGACTGTTTAAATTTTGTACCTACGAAATAGATACTACCGATAAGAATAAAGTATGACTGATTTTTAAAGTAAGTTTTCACCCAATGTGTTTTGTAAAACACTCTCCGTACCATTTCAACCCTTCTGCCGCCAGCATCCAAACAGAAGAAAATTGACAAACCTGACTAAATTTAATCGCGTCCGCTCGCTGTATCTGACACGTCTGGTGGTCGCGGGGGCGGTGGGGGCGATGGAGGGTGGGGGTGGCAGCATCCGCAAGCCGCGGGGTAGTCACGTCACAAGTTCCGAGTTGTAGCCGCGGTCAAACTAACCCGGGGGCGGGGGTGGAGTGAAGGGAGGCGGACGCTTCTTCGTAATCAAGTTAGTGAGCGGGGAAGAGTAAACACTGGTTGGAAGTAGTTTATTTAAAATCTTGTAAGGGGTAATTGAGTTGGGGGTGGCATTGACGAAATATTGAAACATGACTGAATATTTGTTTTGTTTTTAACAGACACTGATTTAAAAATATGGTTGTATATCATCAATTCACAAATATTTGAAACTCTCTGAAATGCATTCAATTCAATTCATTTTAAAGATTATCCACTTTGTTTTTAAGAAGTTGAAATTAATTACACAAAAACATTATATTTAAAAAATAGCGATAATAAAACGTCAAATCTATCAGTGATTTCTTTTTTAGTCAAAACAATATACCTAATATGAAAGAAATTAGAAGTAGGTAGCTGTAGGTGGAGTTCAAACTTGTTTTCGTTGAATAATTATAAAAATATTACCAATAAAATAAAAAAAATTGAGTATATCAATGCCGTAAACTGCAGTTCAATATTCTGTTGATAGGCAACTTTAAATCTCAAAGTTGCGACTTTAGGATTGCCAACTCTGAATTTTACCAAAAGCGTGCATACGTCGTTAGATATAAAAATTGAGGAAAGATGCGCCGCAGGCGATTTTTAATTTTTTTTAAGGTCTATCATGTTTTAATGAAAAGTTAGAAAATAAGGAGTTCTTTTGTAAAAAAAAAAAATTAAATTAATGCCACGCCAGTTGGCCTAAATGAAGTTCTACGACAAACTGCATAAAAACAAAACAGTAATAGTGTCACAGTTCGACAATTTCCGATCATATCTGATCTACACTTGACGGAGATTGACGTTTACTCACAGTCGCTAATAAGTAAGGTTCAGAACTTTTGAATTCTACGGTTCTACTGTTGGAATAGGGAATACGTCAAATACCTGATAACCAGAACATCGTATATTACTACAATTTCTTTAAAAGCGTGCGTATAGCATACACATTAATAAGGAAGGAAAAATCAATTACTGGAAGTCAGTCACAAGATTTGAAGGCTTTATTTCATCTCCACATTAATATTTTACAACGAAAACGCATATGTACGCTCCGAAAACGTACTGTTGGCAACCATATGCGACTTGGAGTACCTATGTAAAAATTTGGGAAAATTCAAAAACTAGATATCGGAACGTGGTTTACGACATTATATTTCTTAAGGTGTAAGCCTAAATAAAACCTATAAAAATTTAAGGTCTCTTGATTCTTTATCGTCTAGAAATTATGAAAAAAATTCTTTCATGAGCACAGAGTATAATTAGATACCAGATCATTAGCGGATTTGAATGGTTTATAAAAATGATGCTTAACTTTTATACACAAATTTACAAATAAAGGATCAGCGGGCTTCCTTGTATTGAATGAAAAAGTATCCATAATCTCACGCGACCAAATTTGCAAACATCTAACTACGGAACTAATTCGCATAAACTAAATGGTCGTTTTGCAAACTGACCATGGACACCCAATTCACAAGACCAAGTTCTCCTAAGTGCTACTAACTACCAAATGTATGATACTATTCTCAAGTGATTTAGCAGAGAACTATTACACGAAAATCTATAACTAAAAACTTCATCATCTGTGTGCACTAAACAATGTTATTCCATTTTATTTTTGTTGACAGTACGTGCGCATTCAAAATAAATTAAATTAAAACTAATAAAACTTTAATGAAACCACCGCAGTGGCAACAAAGCATTCCTAATTAAATTTAATTAATTAGTTAATGATTAGTTAAAGTTTCGAACAACACTGTCAGAGTAACTATGCTGTACTGCACACATATTCTGCGTTGTTATGAAAAGGAAATAATAAAATCATGCCTGCATTTTATATTAGTATGATGTAAGTAGGTATTATATTTCTGCACACAATAGTATGGTATATATTAATATTTTAAATACGGCGGGATAGCATAGTGGTAGAATGCAAGGCTCTGGTTACAGAGGTCGTGGGTTTGAATCCCGGTCAGGTCAGGAAATTTTCACGGTCTGATTTGGATCGGTACTTACTCCCGTAACCATTCCAAGTTGGCAACCTCTAGTTATCGGGCACCGGCTAGAGGCTGTAACAAGGGCTTGAGTCGGGTTGACTGGCAACACACATGGTAGTAAAGTAACCGTAGTGGCACTAAGTATAAATAAAAAATTAATACTGTGTGTGCCATCAAGTCACCCTAGGGATATATTATAACCTAAATGAGATTCAAATCCCGAAATCCTAATACATACAGTTTATTTTTCTTGTGGTAGGCTTCACGTCATCATTCACATTCGTACGAATCAAATCAAGAGTAGTGGGAGAAAATTTGGGCGTCACGTTTCTATTCGGCCATACTGATGAAGTGATGTTGCTCTATTGCATTTTATGTCTTTAGTGTGAAAGAGATGCAGTCATTAGACAAACGTTGAATTTTAAGATAAGTGGGGTAGGCACGTGTAGGACGAAGACAGGAGATATGATGTTCGTTAATTCTTAGTTCGGAAAATAATGACGTGAAGCCTACCACAAGAAAAATAAACTGTACGTATATACGTACTATAAGTGCATGTAAACTTCAAAGTTGTTATTACAGTAAAATTTTCTAAATTTATATAAATGTTGAACTCGTATTTTAAGTAACACACATAAGTTATTCTGGTGCAAAATAATGTAAACTGCAACACTCAGCGTTAAAAGTACATTCAAACTCTGCATCCTTGCATGTAATAATTTCTTGCGCTCGGGCATTTCCGTAGTTCTTCGTTCGGTAGTTCGGGCTAGATATGATATGTGCTCACTTGACTAACGAACGCACAATCACTTTGTGCGTTTTTAAGATTTTAAATTAAAAGCAAATATTGGCTTACATGGACGCCAAATTCTATGAATGCAATAAAGTATAATAAATATAAAGAAATCAATTTAACAAATTTATACAATATTTTATTTATTTCATACTGTGTTGCATTTGCTTCTTTATGAGATTGATTTCAGTCCGGAAAATGAAACATTACGGTATTGTTCTACTTTACAGGATTGGTCTCAATACAAAAATTAAATCAGGTCGATTGTATTTAGAAAAGATATATAAAGAATGGGTGCAAACTTTGGTCCAAAAATGCAACACAGGTATGAAATAAAACGTTGTACGTCATTCGTCCGGTAGAGGATTTTCACGGTACCTACTCGTTTTGAAATTCCTAACTCGGCTCCTTCGTCGCCTCGTTCGGAAACATCTTACTCGTACCGTAAAAACTCATCTACCGGACTTATAACGTAAATAACTATTATAAAAACATTTTCATTCAGAAAATTACTAAGCCTCAGAGTTTGAAGCATGGGTTTGAAAGTTGGTGTTACTGTGTTACCTATTTATAGTGATTATGGGTCCCTGAAAAGAATATATATATATATATATATATATATATATATATATATATATATATATATATTAAATTTTATATTAAATAAAAGCATTTCCTCCTTTCCCCACTATTTTTCGAGAAGAAAATTAAGTTTTCTTCGCATGTCATGGAAAAAGTGTATTGTATACAAAGATTTAAAATGTATGTGTGAAAATTTATTTTTTTGGAATACGGTGTGATTGCGATGTTCGTCCTTTTTCGCTCTAACTTTATTTACTTTCAGAAAGGCTTTAATTGCTAATATCATTAAACGACATCGAAAGGTCTTCAGCGCCCCTTTTATCCTCGTTCAGATCCTATAATAATCACCAATATTTCTTTCTTAATGCCATTAAAAATTACAGGCTTTTCAAGTCGCGTTTCAAAATGTTTCATCATCAGGGATAATCCATTCAGTAACAGTGTTAACTTTTAATTAATGTTGTCCTTCAGAGATTAAGTGAAAGAGTTTGTCTTGCTTCGTGCGCTTCAGTAAACCCACTGAACTTGAAGAGGGCACTGGCCATGGAATAAACTACTTAACCTTTATCCCGAGTCTATGTAATGTACAAAATGTAATATGATGAATGGAGGTTTACCTTAAGCAAATTAGTTGAATTCAACACTGTTAGGTCAAAGATTAGTGTAAACTCTTTCTAAAAACATTTAAATAAATAATTGTAAAATATTTAAAGAATGTATTATGAATAAGTTATGTTTATGTAAGATGTTGTTGTTAGAACTACTATATTAACTGGAATTGTAATGTTGAGCAGTCAGTATTTGATGTTATCTGCGATCATAGATGCATGAGTTTCTTACATAATGAAGTTTTTGTTCATTTGAAACTCTTTAATTTCAGATAAATAAATAATGAGATAACATATTGTTACGAGATGTTATTTTAATAAGAGTACAGCAAACAAATTAGATAACTCTTGAGACAATAAAATTCTACGTATGAGAAGTTGACCCACCCATACTAGCCCACCCTGTTAAAATCTATCGTAATCGTTAGTTTTACGTTAGTTGAGTTTAGTTTTGTAAAAAATTGCGTTAGTTTTGAAAGTTTAAACGTATTTTAAAAAAATAATATTTGAGTGGACTAACTTCACAACAACCCAACCCTTTATTCGAAAGTGCGGGGAAAACACATTAATAACTTTGAATTTATTAGTTGATGTAAGTTGTAAAGTTAGCCCACCCAAATATAATTTTTTTAAATACGTATAAACTTTCAAAACTAACGCAATTTTCTACAAAACTAAACTCAACTAACGTAAAACTAACGATTACGATAGATTTTAACAGGGTGGGCTAGTATGGGTGGGTCAACTTCTCATACGTTAAAATTCTAATGATAGTGTTCGAGAAGAACAGATCCTAAATCAGTAAAGTATATGGTTATGTGAAACAGATCCGTGTTGATTTGGCCTGGTGATTTGAACCGTGTGTGTCTATGATGTGATGAGTTGAGACGTTGGGTACACGGACCTAGAGTACCTAAATAGACTCGGACAAGGCACTGGTAATTTTCTATTGGTAGTCCAAATTGTGTTTGCACTTGTTTTTCAGCTTACTTAACTCTCAGAATTTAATATTTTTATGTCAATATTTAGCTACATAATTGTTTTCTAATGTTGCTCTTTGGTTAGAATTTTATAAATTATTTAAGTGATTGACGTTGTCAAAAATGACGGTATAATATTTTACCCGTGGAACTAAATCATTGCGCTCTGGTAATCATAATTAATTATTTAAAACTATGTAGATATATTGTCTATCAATATTTTAAGTTTAAATCGTCTTAGGAATAAATTTTAAATTTTTTATGTCATCTTGACAGAGTTGTATATTTGTATACATCAGAAATACAGTTACAATTGAAAACAAAAGTTAAACCATTTTGGACTCCTTGTCCGTACTCTTAGTCTATTTAGGTACTCTACACGGACCTTGGTTGGCCGCCAACGATGCAGCGAGCAGCTTTGGGCTGTAGTGGACCGTGACTGGCCGCCAACGATGCAGCGAGCAGCTATGGGCTGTAGTAATCCTATTCGAATTGCCAACGGTGCAGCGAGCAGCCGTGGGACTGGAGTGGCCCTAACCAGGTCGCCAACGAGATACGAATGTTTGAATGTGGTATGATGTTGAGATTAATGTGAGAGTCTGAGGTGGAAGTATTACTGCTCCTCACTAAGCATGTTTGCTTATGTTTTTCTTGCTTCCAAAGTTAAACGTGATCTTGAGCTCACCAACTAATTCCTTAGCCTTACGACAAGGTTATCGCTTCCAGGTATTTTTGATATTTGATTAAACAGTAGGCATCTTAAATACGGGAAAACTCTTTTACATAAATAAATAATTGTAAGATATTTAAAAATAAGTGATGTTTATGTAAGATGTTGTTGTTAGAACTACTATATTAACTGGGGTTGTAATGTTGAGCAGTCAGTCCAGTCAGTATTTGATGATATTTGGGATCAGATGCATGAGTTTCTTACATAATAAAGTTTTAGTGCATTTGAAACGCTTCAATTTCAGACAAATAAATAATGAGATAACATATTTATTAACTATTTCTAGTAAGTTTGCTGTACGTTACCGTGAGCTTAGTAAAAAAAATTGCCTCACAAGTTTATGCAAAGCTTGTGATAGCTTTCTGCAAGTCGATCCGTCCTTGAGATAACCAATAGCGCAATGGCGAATGCTTAGTTAATATTTATGCAGTAAACGAATCCACTTACGTGCCGGGAACAAACGAGCGGTGTTTTTCACATTAGCATGACAAAGTAAATCGGTTTAATAGCGCGTAAATAATTAATGTCCCGCGTGCCAACTCGTCCATTAGCCGGCCGCCCCGCCCCACAGAGGACGAGGCCTACCCCCGACAACTGTCTCACAAGGTGGCGGCTTCAGGCTGGTTTGTAATGGATGTAACTGGTAACTTCTTCTGTGTTCTGTTAACATGAGATATGTTACGGTTCATAATGACACTGGATTTGACGTTTACCTATACTGTATGTAACAGTAAGGTTCGCCAACTTTTAAGAAAACTTCCCAGAGTATCACTATACAGAATGTTCCACAACTTTTCGAGTGTGAGTTTTTGGTGGATAAGCACGTTTTAGGGTCCCTGGAGCAAAAATCAAACATTAAAATTTCAAATTTTGTATTCTTAAGAACCCAATATAATTTAGGTTTCACTCTACAAACCGGAAGCAGTACTTTTTTAAAATACTGGGTGTTCCACTACGTAGGAAAAATAATTAAACTGTATATACTGTACGACGTGTTGACCATGAAACAAAAAGATTTTTTTAAATTTCCAAAGTTAAGGGTAGTTTACTTAACATTTGTACATTTTAAGTATCACTGTTTTGATGGTATAAGTATTTGATAATTTGACATTTATTAGTATTAGATATTATGTAAACAATTATTTTAATTGTAGAAGATTTGAAATAAGATGCAATTTTTTGCGAATTTAAAAAAAAATTGTTTTTGTTTCATGATAAACACGTTGTACAGTATATACCCTTTAATTTTTTGTCCTAAGTTGTGGAACATCTTGTATATAAAGAGTGTGGCTTGCGCTATATTTCAAACAAGTTGCCATGGTTTAATACTCTTAAAAAATGTTTAATTAATTAATATTTAACTGTAACAATATGATATCAAAAAATTAGTTCAGTATCTAACTTTTAAGCCCTTCATGTATTACCAAACATTATTTTATTCAAATACAATTTTACTGAAGTCAGCCATACTCAGTATAAAGCCACTCTGTTACACATACTTCTTTTCCAACAAATAGCAAACAAGTTCTATTTGTTCTTTGTTGATCTTTGTTTACATTTTGATGAGAATTTTATATTTCGCTACAATACTGTGAGTTTATTTTAACGTGAAATATGAGATTTTTCATGTCCATGGTGACGACTTTGACAGCAATGTATTAGAGCGTTCTTTTTAAAATGAAACATAGGGAATCAATTTAACTGTATTATTCTTGAACAATGTAAGATATTTGGGCAGCTGCAATAGTTCCAACATAAACTTTTAATTGTTCAAAGAATAAATCGTATTTCCAGGTAGCAGCGGTGTGACACCAATTAACAAATTCAAATTGATTCCCTATATCATTTTAAAAAGAACGCTATAATACATTGCTGTCAAATTCGTAACCATGGATATGATATACCCCTGTTTCACGTTCAAATGAACTCACGGTATTTATTGTCATAAACATTGCAGATCCAACTATGTAACTTTCACTAAACGGATCCATTTTAGACATAAGTTATGTTGTCAAGTTAGAAGTTTACTGGAATGATTATAAACCACACACTTCTCATTCACATCACACATCCTAGTAACCGATTACATCCATTATAAACTATCCTTCATTACAAGTCCTTAGTCAGCAAAACTAGTATTAGCAATACAGACATTTTTTTATATTTATTGCTAACTATGATCTATTAAACTTATGACTGACTTCTAGTGATGCCGTGAGACGAGACGAGACGAGAAATAGTCAATTCTCGTCTCATCACAAATTTTCGAGACGAGAATTTTTAGTATTCTCGTCTCGGTCATTTTTCAGCTGTTCATTTCTCGTCTCAAGGAACTCTATTCTCGTCTCGTCTCAAATTTCTCGACAAAAAATTAGAGCCACGTAACGATTTTTGCAAGAACTATTAGATTTCGCGTCATGCCCATGTCACACATGTAATACTTGTACAGAGTGATCGGAGTGATCAAAACAAACTGACAGTCACGTGACCCGCAATTTTCTTAAATGCTATTAAAACTAGACTTCTAGGAAGAAAAGTTTGATTTCCAAGTTCATGGGTGTGCGACTTAGGATAATAAAGATTTTTAATTTTAGTAATTTTATTAAACTCAACAATATTTAAATAAGTTACAATAGCCAATAATTAGTGATGACCACCGAAAACCGCCAATATTTAAAAATAAAACTTGTGTGCAGCGCGCCATCTGTCGGTAGTACCTAGTGAGTAGAAAAAACATCGTAACCTCAAATTTAATGATCTGACTACAACTACAAATTGAATGTATTTGATTATAGTTTTATTCGTTACAAAAAACATTGTACAAACCACTTGCGGAAAGACACCATCCCAGCATTCGCGTAAATGAAACCCTCGCTTCGCTCGTATTTCAAAAAACCGCTCATGTGGGATCAAAATCTTCCCGCATTTGGTTCGTAAATAACTATTCACTATTCTTGATTGTTCTTTTAATAATGTAGCTCCCGATGATGACGTATGTGACGTCGAAACTAGTCGACTGAGAAATAAAATATTGTTGAGTGCATCCCAGTAATTTTTCTTCATTCTTGATTAAAAAAAGATATTTTTAAGTAAAAATTTCGAGAATTCTCGAGTTCTTGAGGGTATTTCTCGTCTCAAAATTATGAATTCTCGTCTCACCCCGAAAATCCGAGACGAGAAATTTACTGATTCTCGTCTCGTAATTTCGAGACGAGACGAGAATGAGACGAGAAATTTCTCGTCTCGGCGGCATCACTACTGACTTCGCACATACTTAATTGTGATGACTAGGACTAGGACTTGTTACAAGTCTACAGATTTTAATTGGTAGTGAAATTCAATATTCTGCATTTTTATTGGTATTTTTGACAGATGACAGGTGTGAATAATATCAAGAATTTTTGATCCTGCAGATTCTAACCTCTCCTCCCGATTCCGTCCTCACTTATCTGATTCTGGCCCGGATGAAGTAATTACACTTAGTCTACTGATTTTGATTAGCTGTGAAATTTAATATTCTGCATTTTTATAGGTCTTTTTTTGACAGATGTGAATAATATCAACAATTTTCGATCCTTCAGATTCGAACCTCTCCTCCCGATGCCGTCCTCACTTATCTGTTTCTCATCCAGGATGAAGTAATTACACTTAGAGTCCCCTCTCCTGAATTACTAAGCTACTCCCAGTGCTTGTCGTTCTTTGTTGTCCGTAGCCATTATGTTGCATGTTTCATGCATTTATCCCTGCTGCTCGGCCACCTGTTTTAGATTTTCCACTCTCCTTTACCGCGGGGCTTGGTTGGACTTGGACTCCATGTGAGATCAAAGTGTGCGCCTGTGTGGTGGGGGTGGAAGATGTCACACGAGGGAATAATGAAACTATAATGATACGTGCAGAAGTTGTACAGAAAGAGGGCGGGGAAAAGGATGTTTTAGGGTAGTAATTAATAAGTAGGAGAGTCTAGCATCAGGTGTTATGGCAGTAGCGTAAATATGCCAATATGCCCACGTTACAGAGGGGCCCATTTAATTTGCGTTTACTGAACCTAAAATTTGAGTAGTGGGGCAGACTGGTCCGGTGGAATAGTGGGAGATTTCCCATTGGGCCGCGATGAATTTGGGCAGACTGCCGACACGATAGGGCCGGTCAACGGTAACGATAATATATTTTTTATAAATAACGCAAACAATCCAATTCTGAGTTGTTCTTTATTAAAATTCACAATTATTTGCAACATTAACATTGTAAACAAATAAACAAACGAAACTAAATTTTGTACTAATTGTTTGTATTGGTCAGTCATTTAGAATCGGCTGTTCGGCTCGAGTTTGTTTAAATCGTTGCTTTATTTTAAAATTTGTTATTTATTTTAATTTCTTCTCGTAAAAGAGGGAAAATGTGTTGAATTTTTCCTTTATGGAAAAACTAAACTTTTAATAAAACAACCATTGACCTAGAACAAAAAAAAAACTGGGCCGAAACGTTACCAGTCCACCTCTGAGTGGTAGTATGTTAAAATTACATACTGTCTGACGAAAAAAATAGTAAAAAATCGGCCAAACTGGACTATTTTTACTAATTTATTACTAAGTATTGCAAACATAAAATTTCTTAGTACTCTAGAGTCATCTTTTAACTATCTATATAATAAAATATGAACAGTAAGTGTACTAACAAGAGCTCAGTTTGTAATATAGCACGGTCACTTTTTCACTATATTTTTGGCATAAGTATAGCGCCTTAAACTTGAAATTTTAACTTTGAAAAATATGAAATTTCAAGTACAAAGGTGAAATTCAGTTTTGAAAGAATACGTATAAGAATATAAAAAGACATAGTAAAATAATAAGAGACATAGTTACTTAAGATATAATATTAGCACTTAAAAATAATGTATTATGTAGATAATACATTTAAAGACAAAATAAGTAATTTACATATTTTTGTTTCAGGTTCCATAATAATCAGTAACAACAAGTTAGCAGATTGCGTAGGAAGTTATGTAAGTCAATTTTATTTTTCAATTTTGAAAGTATTATATGGAGAACGAATAATTTAATTAAAGCAGCATTGACGACCAGTTTAAGTTCGAATTAAATAAAAAGACAAAAAGTGCGTTATGAATAAAGTATTTATTTTATATGCAGTCGAGTTAAATTTTGTTGGTCAACAGACCATTATTGTCATAAATTAAATAATTGAAACGATTAGAACACTATAAAACTTTTACAAAGTAAACTTACTAGATTAAGTTATCTACAAATACAAATGTAACCGAAAAACAAACAATACCTAACCTACCTACTCGCATCTCGCAAGCGTTTATTCCGAACAAACATATAATTTGTTCAACCAAATTGACAACTGCTTAGTAAGTGTACCTTAATTGTTCCACCAACAGAAATATGCAAATGGTTAACTCCAAACTCAAAGTGATAATTGCTAAAACAAAGGCGCAAGGCTTCATCCGGTCTCTATTCAGGAAAATAAGTTTGTAAAGACAACGATTAAGCGGATTACAGCATTTTTTAAAATATGAAACTTTGGTAAAAAGTTTAACATAATTGAATAAGAACACAAAGTGAAAGTAAAGTGAACAAGAGCGAGAAAGGAAGCAACAAAGAAGAGTGTTCGTCTTCACACCGGCTAAGCTTTCCTTCCACGGAGGAAAACTCTCTGTTTACAGCTTCTTAAATTTACTCTAATACGGAATTTGCGAAATTACGCCAGCATTTTGCGTATTTTTAGCTTCTTAATATAAATTTGTATACAGAGTTTATATAACGGAGATTTTATGAAAAAATTCTAATGTTATTTCTTTCGTAATATGTAATGAAAACTTTGCTCGTATAATAAATTAAATCAGATAAAGTAGGTATGCATTAAACCATAACTAAAATTTGATTAGAAATTAAATTAAAATATCGCAAAAACCTTAAAGGGCGTAAATATAATTTAAAGTTGTAACGCAATTATTTTGGCTGGAGCACCGCTGATTTTCCCCCCAAGACGTCTAAATGTCAGATTAAACTGTCATGTTTATGCACACTGTCAAAATGTCATTACTCACTTTCACTTGACAAAATAAAATCTCCATAATATTTCTACCCA
Organism: Agonum fuliginosum; assembly: GCA_947534325.1. Taxonomy (NCBI): domain Eukaryota; kingdom Metazoa; phylum Arthropoda; class Insecta; order Coleoptera; family Carabidae; genus Agonum; species Agonum fuliginosum. The sequence goes on along the minus strand of OX384034.1, from coordinate 1,657,815 downwards.
CTTGACAAAATAAAATTTCAAGAATATGAGCATCCTGGCTTGTTACCTGCTATATTTGCCTATTAACACCCTATTAATATCCTTGCGATTGCTAATGTCTGCCCTTAGTAACATTATGTAACATCCCAATGTTAGTAATTTGGTAATAATATCCCAATTATGCATCTCATGTAATTCTTTGAGATGTTTGTATTGAGTATGTAATTTTTGATCGTACTCAGGATGTGGCTAGAATATACTTAAGTACGTAATATCACTTAAAGTAACATTAGTAACATTATCTGTAACATCCCAATGTTAATAATTTGGTAATAAAATCCGAATTACCTATGTATTCCATGTAATGCTCTGAGATGTTTGTAATGAGTATTTAATTTTTGATCGTACTCAGGATATGGCTAGAATAGACTTACGTAATATCACTTAAAGTGCAGGAATATCATATTTTTGAACATCCCATAACAAGTGAGTAGGATTTAACGAAAAAGAAAATGTTTGTGTTTTATGATTTTAAATTGTATAAATCAATTTTTAGTTCTACTTCTCATAGTAAAAGTGGTACTCGTACTTGTCTGTTAAATCCGTTATTATTTTTTTTTTGACAACACTATGGCAAAATTTGTTAATATCGATGCCGCACTGTAGAAAAAACATTAAATGTTGTCATAAAAATAATACCAAAGTTTTTATTTAGTAGGTATTAGATTCAATATTTTACAAATTGTATAGCACTGTTTTTCCTACTTTCATACAGCTACATTACGCTCTTAATATTGCGAATTTAAAAAAAATTCTTGATTGAGAATTAAAATGTAGGTACACATACGATACCTACTTACTATTTACTAAAACCTATTTATCTCAAAACTAATAATTTTAAGTTACGACCTTTTGGCTTACGACGGCAGTATAGGTAGGTATAGTTTTTAATCCTTTTTGAACACCTTTGTAAATAAAAATACCTTTTGAGTCAAATCATTTTTATCCAAATCTGATAATTATATTACTTGAAATCTATTCCATCAAAAACTTTGCACATTTCGATCTAATAAATTATTGTTCCGCCGTCATTTTATATGATTTAAAAAATTAGTTTAATATTTTTGTCCTTTTAATTCGTGAAGGCAAAATTGCAAAGTTTCGGTGAAGCGAATCCATGGACTTATTTATCTCTGGTCAGCCCCCCTAGTTACGGCCCTGCGTGCCGCGCAACGGCTTCTCGAGCACAACGTGAATTAAACAGCGGTTTTCGTTTCATTTCCGCATCTCGGGGCATTTAAGCGCGTTTGTTTCCACCGTCCCCTTATCGCTTGTTGTTTTTCTTACGGTACAAACAAAATAGTAAAGCAGTCCTTTGTTTACGAGATTTATATGCTTGTAACAAAGCATTATCACCTCCATTTCATTATTCAAATTCGTTTCGAACAGAGTCAATTCGAATAATCCCGAGATTACTACTTCTTTTATTTCTTCTTGCGTCTTCGCGCCGAACCAGCGTCTTTTGAGACATTACTGCCGCTAGTGGCCTTCGTCAGGGCTGGATTAAGAAATTTGAGGGCTCTGAAATTTCATATTCATTGGAAGAGGTAAATTCAGTTAAGTAGAACCCTGCGCGAAGTACGAATTCTCGTCTTAGAGAGGCATAGATGATAAACATGAGGAAACTACGCTACTGTCTATTCTGTTCTACAGAACATCAGCTTCAATATCTGTTATTCTCATGTAGTGTTTTGCTTCGTGTAACGCTGTGAATTTTGTAATTGATTGTGATTGAGTTATATTTTAGTTTTCTTTGAAAATTAAGTGAAGTGCAGCGTTGCATATACTCGCTAGCTCCACTTTTGTAAAACGGACAGTACATGATAAGATCCGCCTTCGCGCGCAGCTCAGGGTCCTAGATATCTGAATTTTACTCTACAGTAATTCGGTACTGTATTTAATTTTAAGAAAGAGTGGATATTTTTATTTTTCTTATTCTTATGATCAGTATCTTTACGTCAGAGAAATTTTAGGGCTCGTTCAATTTAACATTCCAAATTAGGAAACAATTAACTTAGCAACCACAAAGCTATATCGAACACCGGCTAGTAGTTGTAACAAGGGCTTGTTTAGAGATGTAGCAGTTTATGCCTAGTTATAGAGTTCTGAAAAAATATTTGGAATGCATATGAAAAATTTACGAAAAAGTGTGTTTTAAGCAAAATTTACATAGGTACTTTATCTTTTGATTGAAATATTTATTAGAAAATGTAACTCAGTATCGCTCGGTATAAACCTAGTTCCATTCTTTGCCTGTAAATTTATAAAATTTTGCTTTATCTGTAAAACTTTTTGAGCATTTTAAAATTTTCTAGACTGCTTTTACGTATTTTAGGCGAATGTTTACATGCGTTACCATAGAACAAACGCAGTGTTGAACTACGAGGAATCGATTGTCTTGTGGCACAGCCTTTGAGGGCGAAACTTTTGGTATATAGACTCGTTGCCGATGACAACGCATTCTATCAAAATTTGTCGTGCATGTGTGTTGTCAAAATCATTCATTAAACTAGGAATGTATGATAAAATGAAATGACTGTAATATTGACAGAAATTCTTGAAAATCTTTTAATTTTAGAGCTGCCATAAATGAAAATCGGTAAAATGGACCTTTTCCTAACTGCATGTTTATTCCGCCTCTGATCTTATTCTTAGTGGAATGTATTTCCTCCTCTCTCGCCTCTTACACTATGTTCTCTTCTTCCTGTTGCCACTTCCGGTTCACTTACGATTAAATGAGGTCGGTCACCCGTCCTTGGACTACTTCGCAAAAATTCACAACTACTTCTGTAATTTTCATTTGTTTCACTAAATTCGATTTGCTGCTACAACCCGCACTTAATTTTACGCGGGTAATTCACATGTAAGCGGAATTGCCTTTTTTCTAGCCGTGCGATTTTAATTTGAACACATTTTTCTCATTACGGTTTACGTTTATTTGTGCACGGACAATCGAGCAATTTTAAGAAATTAACTTTGCTGGTAATGTTGTTCTGTAGTGCTAGGAATTTTAAGGAACTTTGCTTTCACTATAACCAGTTCATTATTTTATATTGCATTTAATGAATTGCCATTTTGTTACAGACTCTGATGTACGAATAATTGTTCTACCAATTGTTTTGTAAGTTGTCTGTAGTAGAACCATTATTCGTTATCGATTTGATTTTTGGTTCTGAAATAAAATATTATATTGATGCTCTGTAATTTAAGTGCCATTTTGGGGGAAAAACAATCTATTTAATTGTATAATTTCATAATGAGAATCGAAAGTGAAAAATATCGTGTGTAAAGTTTGACGAACGAGGTGCAACTGAGTGAGGCAACTCACTAAATTTAATTTCGAACGAGTCATGAACGATATTATATAAAAATAAAACACATAATTTTTCACTTTATAATACACACACACAACTTTTAAATGGCACTTCTCTGGCATCTACTGCGAAAGCTGCCTGGCTGTGTTGATTTGGTCCCATAATTACTATATGACCATATCGTGCTAGTACGATAGTCATATCATATTAGTTCATGATATTTTCAATTTTCTTAAAGTAGGCTACTGCCGCGATATCTATTATTTTCTATAGTGGTCGTCTAAAATAGTAATAATAATATGAGCTAACATGTTTTAGATTTATTCAAATTTTTCATTTTAATATTAGCTAGATAGTAGTCTGGTTTTAAACTAGGAGTCATATTTACACTCTTTACAAAAACGGAAAGTCACTAGAATTTATCCTCCTTCGTTAAATCTATTTTTGCACGATTGGTCTCTTTTATCAACTTGCCATGCCTGTTTCCATGACGGTATGCTGTTCTTACCGGTTGCAAGGCTGAACAGACGGTAAGTAAATTTTGTTTTAGTGTTACTAATTATGAAATTAATATTTGCGTATTAAATAAATGTTACTCCAATCGTGCAAAAATGATATAATCATAACGAACATTAAGGAATTACCGATGTCAGACAAAATTGAAACCTTCGCTTCGCTCATTCTCCAAACGTTGTCTTCCATCAGTAAACAGTCCTTACAGTTCTTGATACTTAATATACTAACTTCATTGTCTTAAATCACCTAAACTATAAATCATGAGTTATTTAATTGCAATTAAATTAAATAAGAAAAACGAATTCTAATCCTCTTTTTCAATGAATTACCAAATAACATTTTGAGAGGGAACATAAACATAACACTTCAATCTTAATTTTGTTTTTACTCGTCCTAGTTTAAAAACAAACTAAAGTTGTTATCAGGGCCGAATATACCTAATATTTATGCATTACAGTCATTTCTTAATTGAAAATACATCTCTGTACCTACTTATCTTAACAAAACACCGTTTTTCTAGTTCCATGTAACCACAACAACTTACGTAGTTTACAAACTATATTCAGTTCCTAACTGAATATTTTGTACAAAGTAACCGCAACCTTCATTATCAAAGTTCCCATTGTCACAACGCATACAAAATAACAAGTTAAGCGGTTGTCGTGTCGCCAATTGCAGCCAGACAGCCAGACAGGTATGTTATGTGACAGAATGCGATTCTGACGTTTGTTGGTGACTGCGACGTGCAGTGCTGTCAGCCGATGCGACTTGACACCGCCATCAATTTGTAATTAATACAGGATGCGATCGATTTCCGGTTAGCGTCGTTCAGGCGCTCTGAAATGCACGTTGTCGTGCGATGCAAGCTTGTTATTGAATTGGTTACATTGTAGACGAAGTATTGCTGAATTTTTTCTATGCAGATCTTTTTTCTCTATCTATTTGCAAACAGGAAAGTCAGGCTTAGAGAAAAGGAAAGATGGTGCAAAGATTTGAACGCTTGCCTCTGACCACAGACGTCATGGGTTTGAATCGGGTTAGGTGTAAAAGTTGCACGTCTTGATTCAAATCGGTATATACCCCCTCACCATTTGAAGTTAAGATACAACTAACTCGCCAACAACAATGCTACCAGACACCGGCTAGTGGTTGTAACAAGGGCTTGCACTAGAGGGTAATTCAAGTTACATGAACCTTGAATATATCTTTAATATATTTTAAGTAAATTAAACTTTAAATATAACTTAGATAATAAAGTATACAAATGGCAAATATTTTTATTGTTTTCTCTAATTACTATAAACGACTCTATCCCTGTGTAACTCCACCTTAATTTTTAATTCGTTGATGTGGCATAGTATCTGCAAGTACTAAACTTTTCTGGAGAAAAAAATTCCCAAATATTCTACAGTCTGTGTCCTTGCACAGGACGATTTTTCAATTTTTACCTTCCGCTTACTTGTAAAGGAAGGTATTGGAATCATGCAAAAAATCGGGTGGTGAATTTTTAGTGGATGAGCACGAATTAGGGTCCTTACAACTCATTTTTGATAGTTTCACGATGATGTCTGTGTGTATGTGTGTGTGTGTGTGTATGTGTGTGTGTGTGTGTGTGTGTGTGTGTGTGTGTGTGTGTGTGTGTGTGTGTGTGTGTGTGTGTGTGTGTGTGTGTGTGTGTGTGTGTGTGTGTGTGTGTGTGTGTGTGTGTGTGTGTGTGTGTGTGTGTGTGTGTGTGTGTGTGTGTGTGTGTGTGTGTGTGTGTGTGTGTGTGTGTGTGTGTGTGTGTGTGTGTGTGTGTGTGTGTGTGTGTGTGTGTGTGTGTGTGTGTGTGTGTGTGTGTGTGTGTGTGTGTGTGTGTGTGTGTGTGTGTGTGTGTGTGTGTGTGTGTGTGTGTGTGTGTGTGTGTGTGTGTGTGTGTGTGTGTGTGTGTGTGTGTGTGTGTGTGTGTGTGTGTGTGTGTGTGTGTGTGTGTGTGTGTGTGTGTGTGTGTGTGTGTGTGTGTGTGTGTGTGTGTGTGTGTGTGTGTGTGTGTGTGTGTGTGTGTGTGTGTGTGTGTGTGTGTGTGTGTGTGTGTGTGTGTGTGTGTGTGTGTGTGTGTGTGTGTGTGTGTGTGTGTGTGTGTGTGTGTGTGTGTGTGTGTGTGTGTGTGTGTGTGTGTGTGTGTGTGTGTGTGTGTGTGTGTGTGTGTGTGTGTGTGTGTGTGTGTGTGTGTGTGTGTGTGTGTGTGTGTGTGTGTGTGGTCAAGGGGTGTTAGTCGCATAACTCAAATACGAATTACCCGAAAATTTTGATATTTGGTATTTAACATTTGTATATAAATTGGAAGAGCTCCTTAGATTTTGGTACAAATATCTTCATCGGAAGTGATATTTTTTGAAGATTGAAAAGGTTAATTGTCAAAATTGTATATAAATTTGGAAAAATATAGTATTTATTTGTAATAAGAATAAGAGGAAAAGTTATTTGCAACTTACGTTATAAAAAAATTGTCTTTATCTGGTAGCATTAAAGAACTGCAGTAAAATTTAAAAAATAAATTTATCAAATAAAACGTTGATATCTTGTAATCCATGATCGGTTGATTTTTGTTTCTGCGTAAAAAATATTGACAGGTGAGACGGGTGACAAGTTGGCATACTAGCGCTATATAAGTCCTAAGTAAGATATTAAATGTAGTAATTGAACGGAGGATGGCTTCAACACAGCAGAGTTTTCCTGTGAATGAATCTTTTTATTCAGGTGATGCAAATTTCTGTGTTTGAATATTTTAGATTTTTATTTGTATATTTTAAATGGGCACCGGATTGTACGTATACATTTCTGTTTAAAGTCTAGATATGGCGGAAGGTTGTGTGATGGCCACGTCAGATTTTTTAATATAAAAAACATAAATAATTTGTTTTAAGGAAAATGATAGTGAAACAAACTGACAGAGTGTCACTGGAGGTACCACCGACGTCACCACTAAATATGACATTTAAAAAATATTATCTCTCTTAATAATCGGCATTTTACATCGCGTTTTCACTAATCGTCATAGTATCTTATGTTGTTTTGTATAAAAAAATTAAAAAATACGGTGGAGGAGCCTATTGCATTAACTAGCTAGCAAGCCCAATTATTGTAGGGTAAGGGAAAACATGTAGCTAAGTTCATGTGTGAAATAAGAAACACAGTTTTTAATATCGCATCGCTAATGTTTGTTATTATAAAATAAATCAATGTAAGGTATTGATTCCTTCTATTAGGTTCTTTACTCTGAGGATAGGTATTTGACTTTGTGGTAACACATTGCTTGCTAATCAAGATCAAATTCAATAACATCAACCATCCCTATTATCCCACAAAATCAAAACCAGAAGAATATTATCTTCCTCCACCAAGACGTCCTTGTGACTCCCGGAAACGCATGTGTCTCGCCTGGTGCATCGACCTCCGGAAGTCCGTGTGACGGGTGTCAGAGGGGGTGGTGGGGAGGGGGTGGTGGGGAGGGGGAGTGTTTCTAGGGGTTCCGGGACAGGAAATTGCGATTCGCTCGCGAGGCCGCAGAACAAATTGCCCCGTGGCGGTGACACGCTTGATCCTCGAGTGATGGAGCGAGGGTGTGATGTTGGATGTGATGTGTGATGACCAGGGTGATTTGATTAGGGTAGTTATGAAACTATGTGAGGTATTTAGGTGCGGTTTAGGTAATTGTTGAGCAGTGGTTAAAAAGTTACTCAATTTGGGTGCCCCCCTCCAGTAATATACTGAAATACTTCATAGAATACGTATAGACTGGGAGATCATGACAGGTGATGGGTTCCGATTTCATACAGCATGCATTTTGGAGGACAGAATATTGACCCTATGACAACATAGAAAAGCGGGTATTAAACCCTTGCACGCTTTCCGTTCATATATGGAAATTACATTTTTCCACTTGCACAAAAATGTTGTGTTTTTCTCTGATTTAATCTTTTATCAAAAAACTTAAACACATTTAAAATCTTAAAATTTATAGGTATGCGATTCGCAGGATCCTAAAGAGATTTTTGGGAATTTCGAGGATTTTTGGGAATATTTATGAATGTCGCAGGTAAAAAACACGCAGTTAAATATGTCAAAATACCGTCTAAACGAGAAAGTTCCAGAAAGCCAGATTTTTTATTTTTTGGCGGGAAGCGAACCATCGTTCGCCGGCATCAGACCCCGCCGGAGTTATCGGACGCTACCTTTAAAATTAGGGGGATTTTTGACAATTTGCGTGCGGTCAAAACAAAACATAATATTCAAGCTAATCTGATAATCGATAAAGCACTCTCAATAATCATAAAATCTACCATAATTTTGCCTAAAATCCGATAATTTTATTGCTGAATTCCGATAATACCACTTTATAAATTTGGCAACACTGATACCGGCACACATTTCTCTAAAATTTAAGAAGCTTAGCAGCAGTAAATGCTCTTCTTATCAGGTATTGTAATGTCTTTAATTATCAAAAAACACATATAAAAAAATATAAAATTTAACTCTTCATCTCTCAGTTATTAAAAATTTAAATGAACATTTCCACCCATTCTTGTAATTGTAAATATCGTGCTGCGCCCCCTTCTCGTCGTACATCTCTTCATACCCGTAATGATTCGGTGTATTTACATCGCTGTGTACACAGCGCATAAAACACGTCCTCTATGATCACTGGCACTAAACACAGAAAACGAAGCACTCGGTTATCTTATTCGGAATTGTTTGAACAAATAACCGCGGCGATGCGGCGAATGGCGAATGCAAATCGTCGGTCGTGAGTGAGGGCGCTGAATAGAATTTCCCGCTTCACTGGGTAAACAATGTGTTGACACTGCCGGCACGAAGGACACTTTTACAGCAAACAATGCTAATTAAATCATGTTAGAAGTGATAGCAGTGACGCCAGCGCCACTGGCTAAGAACTGAATTATATTTAAGCGCGCAGCGCGGGATAAGTCAATGTCTTGTTATGGATCGATGGGTTTGTAAATTTAGATGTGGGGACAGTGGGGTTAATTATTAACGGGGTTGCTCAAATATTTACAAGGAATTTTCAGTTTTATAAATAACCATGAGACTATTTATTTATAACTCTAATGAAGGTGCAGTTTAATTTCAAAGGTTCGAAAGAAATGAAATTCAAACTGTTTAAGTAAACAAAGGGTTTGTGACTATGCAGACTTTGTGCCTGTGATCTACACTACTACACAGTTACAGTCACAGATCACCAAAATTATTCGCCTTAATTGACACAAGTGTGCCAAGAGAAAAACCGAACTGGGCGACACGATATATACACAATTTCAAGGTAGTGAAGCGGTTTCAAACAAAAAATTTGCTTATAATAATTTGTACACTCGATTAATATTGTATACCTATTTGAAATTCTTAATCCCGGTCATCTCTTATTTTTTTTAATTAGTGTTACTTACGTGGCGCACCTACGGGAGGTTTTGGGGGTTAACCCCCACCCCCCTTGAAATTAATTAATGTATCGCATAATGATTACAATATTCACATACTATGCGATGGGGCGATCGCACCCCTTGAGAGAGTTATCTATTTTAATTTCTACTCGTGAATGAGGGTTAAATACCTATACGTAATTTCGCCTATATGGAAAAACTTAACTTTTTAAAGAAACAGCCGTTGACCTTAAATCCAAAATTTTTTCGTTTTTTTCTCGTTTCCTTCAAAAAACAGAACCCCGGTAATGTTTTTTTAAGAATTCACTGCCTCCTTACAGATTTTCTGAATCCGAAACTGCGCCAAATTGTTGAAATTATCAATACCTAATCTTCTTCCATGATTTAAAAAAAACCGATAGGAATTTCTGAGTGCGCCTCTGCTTATGACAATTCTTAATTGTACGATTACTAAATACTTATCACAAAAATTCTTAATGATGCTGGAAACATTTTTGAATAAAGTTTGTAGTAGGTATGTTTTTTAATACTAAATATAAGAAAATTATTATAAAAGTATATATTTATCGAATTTTTTACGAGAAATTCTTTTATTCTACAAAAAGTGTTAAGTAAACCATAACTTACGGATTATTGCCAAGACATTAGAACTAAAATGTTCTCAACTCTTGTAGTATAACCCTGTCTCTAAGTAGTAAGTACTCATTTCGTGTCCAATATCAATCAATACGTTGATTATTCCTACTATATTTCATCCATCATACATAACACATATGATACACTTTCCTGCACTCCACTCGACTGCGCCAGATGTCTCATCGCTCCGAATTCCAATACGCTCGCCAACGCGTCCTCTGTACCTGATTCACTTCCCCGTGTTTGTCTGCCAAACACCACGCAGCTCAATCCCTCAGGACCCTGGAAATTAATTAGTGCCATACGCAAAGGAACAAATGCACTTCAGAGAGACTAGGGCTGTACCACTGGCAGTACAGTGGCAGTGATACAGGTTAAGTTAGGTTATGAGGTTGAGAAGTGCGTAGGTACTGTATGCTTAGACGTAGGCGTATACACTAGACAGATAGTGGATTTAGAGGTATTAATATATACTATCGTATATTATCGAGAGGTTTTGGTTTTATTGGACAAATTTTATTTACGAAAACGTTTTCGTATCCAATGCCAAACTTTATGGAGCTTTTATACATGAGGTGAATTATCATATATAATATCTCGATAATATCATAAGTGGTTAAATTTTACTGAAAAAAATTCAGATTGTTACGAGAGTTGTTGTATTGAGCGACATTGACAAAACAATCTGTCAAGCGAGTCAAACTCTTAAAACAATCTGAAAATTTTGCCCAAGACAAAATTTAATCACGAATGATATTTCACAAATGAAAAAGTAAATTTTAACAATAATTAAATAACATGTTGCTAAGGAAGTTATTAGAACGTTACATTTTTTTCACTTATCAAAACTAACATATAGTTACAACATTACAGCAGTCTATTGGCTAAAGAGGTACGAAAAAATTTGTGTGAGGGTGTTTTGTCAAAATAAAACAATAGGTAACTAGGTAAAGTCGAAGATACATTTTTCGTATTTGGGTTTGTGCTCAAATAAAACAGTGGCAGAAATATAAACTCTAGTTTGTGACCTTAAATTTATAAAAAGACAGTGCTCTAACTTGATGAATATTATTTACGTACGTCTTTAATAATAATTTATAATCACTGTTCCGTAAAATAAGTATCAATTAAAAAATATACAATAACAATATTTATTTTCTTAAAATTTACTTTGATCACGTTTATCAGAAAGGAGATAAGGCTTTTAAATACCTACCATTTTTTAATGTCACTGAACCAAAAGAAACATTAAAATCTTTGGGATATTATTTTCAAAAGCACTAAGTTTCAAATAGTTTCTCTTGCTTAAAAACATAATAGGCATTTTTTAAAATTCTACATCTTTATAGTGCAATTACCAACATTTCTAGTAATTCCTTCTCGTTATTATAGATTTGGTTCATAATTAAATGCATTTTAAATGGTTTGACTAAAAAATTATTTAATGATACTTGCAACCACTGCTTTCATAACGTATATTTCTTAATACCTACCTAGCAAAAAAAACAAAAAAGTTGCATTTATATCTTCTTCATAAAACATGCATCTACCAGTTTAAAATAATGTAGGTACCTAGCTTAAAAATTCTTGCTATTTGAGTAGCCCCTGCGGCTACGTCTATGTTGTGCTGAACTGAATTGGTTTGAGGGGGATGATGACAGAAGCAAATGCATTTTGTGGTTGTTAGATGTTGAAGTGTTGAGTAGGGGGATGTAACACGCAGAAGGGTTGTTTAATTGAATTGTGATTAATAACTAATGAATCTGGGAATTCGGTAAAAGGTAACAGATTACATTTGGGGAGACCTTTGACGTGGTGTTGTAGGTAATACATAGTGATACTTAAATTAGGTAAGTTATTTGATCTAGTCCAAATATTCATATCGAAAATCTTGAACATTTCTTTGGATTGAAATGAAGTCGTAGTATTACCGCACAAATACATGACAGTTACTCGTGGAATAGGTGGGAATTAGTCTTTAGCACAACAATGAATTTTATGGAGTCACTAAACTGCGATTAAACTTTATTCAACTGTAATTACACATAAGAGCTTTATAAATATGTTTGTATTGAAACGTATTGAAACCTCTTGTAACCTAGCAACTTGATATTTTATTTTAAAACAATTTCTTGAGTCAAATTGCTGTCCTGTTAAAATAAAATGCGAGTGTGTAATTCAACGAAATAATTAACGACTCATTTGGTTCTTCACAATATTGCCAAAATCTGATCATTTTGCCGACAAAAGAAATATGAAGCAAATGACACATTATCATAATTTGACTGGGAATTATGTATTTTTATGTATAAAATTCACACAATCACATATCACAAGCTCAAATTGCAATATTCAATATTTGAAAAGGTTCAGAAATTATTTGTTGAAATTTGTACACCTTTACGTTAATATTATAGTATAAAAGATGAATCCTTGTTTCTTCTTTTGACAAAAATATTCAGTGATTGACTATACTTTTTTCGACTAGAAACTAGAACTAGATTTAAAAAACTTTTTCTAAGTTTTTTTGTCTTGAATCACATCCAAGTTTTGTACTAGTTTCTTGGTCAATCAATGTTACCAACATCAACTTTTTAAACCGTAATATTGACGTTTTGTTATTACCTAATTAGAAATATGAATGTAAAATGTAAATTACAAAAAAACATTAAACATTATGAATTATAGGTGCAATACGAAGAAGTCAAGAACCCGAAATCGTTTCTGGTTGTTGATGTCATTGTATGTACAGAAAGATGGCAATGCAAAATGCGCGTTTACTGCGCAGGTCTAGTATGAAACTTGGATGGAAATAGGACCGGAAAATGACGTTTCTAGTATGAAACTTGGATGGAAATTTTCATGTTTTACATTATCATATTTTGAATTCTATAACCTAGTATGAAACGTCAAAATATCTAGCCGAAAAAAGTAAAATGTAAAATAGGAGACAATCAATACCAAACATATTCTTAACTTCAAGCATTCAATTACTGATATTAACTACCCTAACCCCGATGTAATCTTTCATCCCCTCAGCCGTTGAACTTTCTTGTGATTATTTTCGTCTCATTCACTGCTCAACAACTCAGTGGAGAATCAGGAATCACGAGTCACGGAATCAGTGGTCGCGATAGGGCGTGGGTGTGAACATTTGAACGTCGGCGACGCACGCCCTGCGGCGTTAACAAACGTGGACATGAGACACGAGGTTCGACACTCGAGACTCGAGACAGAGGGAACTGCAGATGCCGGGACCGCAGTTTCGTTTTCAATTTCTCGGGAGTTGAACCGTCGATAGCCGGTATAGGGTTGGAGATGGGGAGATTATGCACGAGGTAATAAACGTTAAAGAATTTTTGAATTTTATTATATGGAGAAACAAAAGAATATGTCTTACCACGATTTATTTTAATATTGTTTTATTACACATGCTTCATAATCCATGTTTAAAACATGCAAAATCACAAGACTAAAACATGCTGTGTTTTAAAGGTTGGTAACAACAATACATTTTGTAACAATCTCCTAATAGGTAACGATATTTTGATACATCACACAGACTACTTTATAAAATGTATCAAAATTAAAATGCTGTTTTCCAGCTTTATTTTTTTAAATTAGGATGCAAGTGTAAAAAAATTACTGTATGGCACACGTGTATAAGTGCCTTTAAAGCACTCCGCTTCGCGTCGTGCGCTTAAACCCTTCCTTTGTGCTTTTAAAGCGTACTTATACACTTGTATCATCAATAATCACTTATAATACCATAAGTAGTCTTAGGTATTTCGATTATATTTGTGGTAGTATTACGAAGGTTTCTTGTGCTAGGATATTCGCAAGCACAAAGTAAATAAGTGTAAAATATACTACCAGACAAACAATCTACTTAACTATGAATACGAATGGTATTCAATAGATTATTCATTATGAATAAGATCCAGTTCTAAAATAAAATGCTGAATAATGCCAGCTATCCATGATTTCAGAAAACAAATATTTTGATAAAATTTAGAAGTACCTAACGTTAAATGTGTTTTATGTGTTTTTTGGTGTTTCTTTGTAAATAAAATAATGAATTTCAAGTGAAAAATGTTCTAGACCTTTGAAGAAAACCCAGAGATCGAAATGGTCCAATAAAAATGGGAAATTTATATTACCTATAATAAAAAATTTCATTTGTTAAATAGTCACCTAGTAGTGAATAGTCGACACACATCCTTACTAGTACAAAATAATCAAGTCTACTCATTTTGATTGACTGTGAAATTGAATATACCTACAGCATTTTTTGGTCTTTTTTGTCAGATGACAGATGATGTGAATCATCATAATATATTTTTTCTACAACTGTCACAAAATGTTTACACTTTTTAATTATTAACAAAGCGCGAAGTGTTCTTTTTGTTATATTACTTTGTCAGTTGTCAACCATTCAAAACCATGAAAAAATAAAATATATTTATGGTTTTGATTGACCTTTTTTATTATTTATTTATTTTTTAATGAAAAGGATTAAAATTTTAATCAATTTAACAAATTTTAATTATAATGTAGAATTAAAATACAATAATTATTATTTGTACATTATTGAAGATGATAAACTAAAATTTAAGGAAATGTGCAAAGTGCAATAGGTACAGACTCAAACTCAATAATATTTAAAACAAAATAATTTAAAAATAAATAGTTCAAAATGTACATTCATGGTTATACAAAACTAAAACAAAAATCTAGATAATTTTGTAATTAAAGTAGATAATGTTAAGATAGACAGAGTTACCTACTGTAACAAAGTATTGAGCTGTATTGTTTACGACAAGTTAATTTTTAAAGAATATTTTACGTCAAAATCCTCGTCTGTACAGAGAAATAAATAAGTGAATAAGTAGAATAAAATTATATTATGTCAGTCTAGAAACAGTTCAGAATATAGTCCTAAATAATAGAATATACATGTTACATACTTTGAATTAGAGTTGACGTATAAATTCTATACGTAAAAGCACTTAACTTGAACTAAATTCATCTTGAAAGAAATAGTAGCAAGCAGTCACAGAGAACGAAGTAAACCTTATAAAATATGTAGTTGGCTAGGATAGATAATAACAGAGCCACTAAAAGTCGTCGTACAACATAATCCACTTTCATCATGTAATATCTCATCGTAAACTGACTTTCTAGTAAGATAACATTGAATTGATCAGAGATCATAGTGAAAATAAGAAAACAACTGACAAAACGTCGAGCTTTGAATGATCTGGCCGAGATCCAAGTTACAAGGAAATTGAAAACATACAGCAAGAGGCAAGACGTTAACGCGATGGCAGACGTTCCTTCTCGATCGCAGTCGCTGCAGATAAAAATAAGCACAAATAAAAATTATCAATACACTTCGTGCGAATAACGGCTATGTAGCTTAATAACGTTTCTACTGAAACGGTCAATACAAACAAGACTACGTCAAGAGAGGAAGCAAAAAAACGTTCGTGTTGAGATTTTAACTTTATCAATTTAATTAGCAGAGTTTTGTGAAATATTTTTTGTTTTGCTCATGGAATTTTATAAGTGGCAATGGAGGTATAAGTAGCATTAATTGATATTGCAATAACTCTCAAGTGTAGAAAGTATAGGTCAACATTTTTTATTTTTACCTTCCGCCATTCCTGTATAGGAAGGTATTGGAATCATGCTCAAAATCGGGTAGTAAGTTTTAAGTGGATGAACACGAATTAGGGTCCTTACAACTCATTTTTGATAGTTTCGCGATGACGTCTGTATGTATGTGTGTATATGTGTGTCAAGGCTTTTTGGAGGTCGGATAACTCAAATACGAATTACCCAATTTTGATCATTAGTTTTAAGAAATAAGAATTAAGTAAAATGTAAAATAATAAAACAAAACAACACAAAAATAAAATATAATAAAAAACTAGAACACAAAACAACACAACACACAAAATTAGAATTGAACCAAATGTTATAATTAGGTTAAGTTAGTTTTAAGTCACGTAAAATAATTATTTAAAGAGAGTTTTTTCCTGTTTTTCTCCCAAAACATCCACTACACAGTCATCTACATGCACACATCATTTATTCACACACATCCTATATATATATATATATATATATATATATATATATATATATATATATATATATATATATATATATATATATATATATAAATTTCTTAATTATTTTAATAATGTTAATTAATAAAATTGGAAACAAAATGGCAAGAAGCCAGGAACGTTAGTAAGTAAAAATGAAATGAAATGATTATCAGGGGACCCATGTAATTAATGATCAATAAACCAAAATTATTATTGAAAAAAAAATCATTGGTATTTTACATTTGTATACTAATTGGAATTAAAATATATGCCCGAAGTTGTGTATATGTCAAAGCCATTCCGTTAAAAGTTAAGATTGCAATATAGTCATTTCATTTTCGTTATCATTTGTATTCAATTTATTTGAAACATTTTCAGTCCCCGGTCTTAAACAAGGAATAATTAATCTAGGGTCCATTTTATTAACATCATTAACTCCTGTAATATAACTAACAACCATACCAACTGAAATTGTTACAATTGTACCTAAAACCGAATAGTACATGTATGACAATTTATAAAACGAAAATGAAGACTCAGTATCAGTTGGTAATCTAAAAAACATAATTAGTTATTATTATAATAGTTCATTATCACAATAATTACTTACGATAAAGTATAATTTGCGATAACAGTATCATTGATATTCGTACAATTACTTATCGAACGAGGTAGGACAAAACTAGCAGCTACGTTTCGAGAGAGAGCGTTTAAACTTATCCATGCTGTTACGAAAAGGCATGATAAGATTCCAGTTATTGCACCCTGTAAAATAGAGCATTTTTAACTGATTTATAATGTGTAACTGAAATTATACCCATGAATTTGATTTAGGAAAAGATGTGGCTAGAATCATTACACCAAATTTTGCTCCATATGTCCAAGAACAAATTGTTATTGCCAGCTGAAATAAAAATAAAGTAAACATTATTTTTTATTGTTACATAGCTACAAATTATGTTATATAAAAACAGGAGATGAACAAATGCGTAACGCTTTAAACGTCAATGTCAGAATAATAGATTGTCAAAATCATTTATACGTAGGTACTAATAATGTGACGTTTAAAACGTTACGCATTTGTTCATCTCCTGTTTTTAATTCCATGGCTGTTACTATTAATTCGCTATTCCGTGTATTTTCAAATTTGATTTCTGCAGTTATAAAGCAACCAAAATAAATTTTGTTTACTGATTCGGATGTAGAATTTTATGCTCAACAACATTTATTTGAAACATTTTTGTCTAAAAGAATTAGGAAAGCAATGCGAACGGAAAAACTGATTTACCATGTTAAACGCCTATGTTTCACTTTTCAATATACACCCGGTATATATATATATATATATATATATATATATATATATATATATATATATATATATATATATATATATATATATATATCATTTGGATGGTCATACAGCACTTACATTAGTATTATAAACTAAATTTTAGGTAGATAATCTTAATTTGTGTTAGGCAATTGGTATTAAATTAACCAAACAATTAGTTAAATTATTTATTTAATAAACTGTTTGCTTGTTGAGTAAGTTCATTTTGGGTTATGGATTTCGATGAGACAGATAATGTTTCTTTAGATTAGTTTGATATTTAAACAATTTTTTTTAGTAGCATCATTTGGTACAAAAAGTATTTTTTACGCAACTGTCAAAAAATGTTGACTACATAATGTATATTCAGGTCGCGAAGTAAAAAAATTGTGTACGATACATTTCGCGGACGCGTTGCTATTAGTAACGGCTGCGAAGTAAATTTATTGATATTTTTGACAGTTGTTACAAAAAATAATATGTGTGTTTTTAATTTTTATGCATTGCAGTTGCACTAAAAATATGTCTGCGAAATATGTTGAGTCCAACAGAATTTTTCACCGAAGCGCTGGTCAAGGCTTCATAATTCTCTAGGTATACAAATAACTATTGTTTAATTTTAATAAAGCAGCAACTAAGAAAAAAAAATACGTTGCTTACAAATTTAATTATCATTGTTTCTATAAATGCCAGTAAATTTCTGACAACTTATTTTTGAAAAGGGTTAGTACTTAGTAGATGTGGCACATATAATACTTTTTGTACATACAGAATGTATCATAACTTCGTATGTAACGTTAAAGGTTTATACTGTTTACTATTGAATTTTTCAGAAATTCGAAACATAAACCTGACGTTTTCTTCCAGGGTCTAAGTACCACTGGATTCGCATAATTTCTAATTAAAATAAATTTAATGGACACCTAAATCAAATGACATTCATTTAGAAAAATAATTATTAGAAATTATATTGAAGTAAATATCTATCCAATAGCATGAAAATGTTCTCTATTTATAAAATAAAATTATAAATAGTATCAGACTATCTATAAATAGTCACTTCTTATGTAATAATTAATAAATAAACATTTAAATGGACGTTCAAACCAATGGAACTTTTATTTTATATTTTCACTAACATTATTTTTTGCGAATTTTGAAAAAATCCTTTTTTTTCTGTAATCAGTATATCAAATTATATAACCTATTAAAGTTGGGGGCAGGAAGTACAGAAACACAAATGACAAAGAAAGTTAGGTAACAGACGTGATCAATGTAAAATAATTAGTATTTCGGTAAATTGTACTAAAATTTCAAGTTTATGTCTATAAAATTTTCTGGTATTAATTTTTTTAGAACCTTGACGAGCCCTTATTGCCTGGTCCCCAAAATTTAATTATTGGTAAAATTTGTTTGATTTTTAGAGACTTTAGAATCTGTTACTTACTTGGTAAATATACGAAAAATGTTGTAATAATGGTGCGATAATAATTAATATTATTCCATAACATAAAATAATTATTTTCATTACTACTGCTGCTCGGTATTCATTATTTGGAAATTTAAATATCTTTTGAAGGATGTCGTAGTAGATTAAACCAGATACTGTATTTAATTCCGCTGAGAGCGAACTGAAAATTAAATAAATAATTAAAAATATACTTTAATATTGCAAACTACATATAACATTAAATCATTTATCTCAAACAAAACATCAAAATATTTTTTTTTACTTTCGTTAGGTTATGAACTTCATTATTTCACGCAATGGTCTTTATTTCACTCCTTTTATTTAATAAAATATACACATATAAAAATACATTTATTTAAAAAATGGTAGATAACATTTTAAAAAAAACTTCAATTCAAAATGGTTTTGACTTGCAATCGCATATTTTATGCAGTTTAAATTAAGACAAACTCGATAACTCGAATAAAAATGTTTTTTTAGATAACCTAATTTGGATGTTTTTGTTTATGTCAAAATTTCATAATTTCAAAAACAATTGTATTTATTCGAACGAAAGTAGAAAAAATATTGTATGCAACACGTAATAAATTTCAGTAGCTACCTCGGCTGCGCCTCGTACTGCAAATTTTACATACTTAAGGTAACAACCTTCGTTTCCTTACTTGTTATATAAATAGCTATTTTATTCGACATTTATGAACAGTACAAAAATAATAAAATAGAAGTGCTTAGTTGAAAAACATGAGCAATTTTTTTGATTTTGAGGCAGTGGTACATACATCTGAAAATAATTTTTTTTCGCCAACCGGACGTATTTGATGCAATTGTGTCATTGTTTTTTGTAAAAAAAGGAGGCCATTTGAAGATTGTTTATGATCACTATAGCAACTGTACAAAAAGTAAATCTATTCGTTCTAAAACAAAAAATGATTGTTGTCATGGTAAAAACAAATTAGTATGTTTAGATTTTGATTGTTGCGTAATATGAGGATATGTCAATTTAAATGAAATTACATTATTAAGCGGCTAGCAAAAAAATATTATGTTTCATTCATACAAAAAATGCTTGTTTGAGACTCGTAAGATCGCCGAACTCCGCTGCGCGTCGTCCGGCAACCGTCTTACTAGTCTCAAAATCATGCATTTTTATATTAATGAAACAAATAACTAATTTTTGATGTGCCGTGGTGGCTAATTCATCTATATTAAATTTATTTTTTGTGATTACTTGATTATTTCTACAAAATATTAAATATAAATTAATAAAATACCTTAAGCCGGCGCTCAAAAGTCCTGCTGTGAACAAACCAGAAAATCCTACAGTACTACCCGCAACGTCTTTAATAAAAAATGATAATAGTTGAGTCGCATTTTCTATTTCCTATAAATAAATATTAATTGTTAATAAATTAATGTTGAAGCAATTTATTGACCAATCTTGTCAGAAGAAGTGAGTGCGATAGATCCAAAGTAACATTGTGTTGAGTGAGACAGCAAGCTGGTGCGCAGTTTGCTGTGCGCATGCTTGTGGAAAAAGAAAGTGACGTCAATAGACCAATCCTGATGATGCGCGCGTATATTGACAGATTTAGACAAATGTCAAAATTTTATTTCAATTTTTTTTACGATTTTCTTAATTTGCTTCATGCTTGTTGCGTACTAAATTGTACAAATTGCGTAATGTCATTAAATTGAATTAAACTTTTCTGCTACATTTAAAAAATGTAAAATAAGAAATGTCAAACTTCAACTAACCGCACTTTCTATTGTAATAGCGTACTGCGCAGCAGTTTTGCCGTCTCACTCAACACATGTTACTTTGTATTTATCGTACTCACTTCCTCTAACCGGATGCCCAAGCATGCACGCGCAACCGAAGTTCAACAAGATAGGTCAATTGTGAAAATTTGTACAGATCCATAATATTTAATAAAATCACAATTAATTTTTTCTTCAAACGTCAGAAAAACATAATATTTCATATCTCCATAGAAATAGCTAAAGATTTACTTTTCTGAGAGCGGCAGACAATAATATTACCTGCCGCTGTGAGCGTCAGATAATATTATCTGCCGCAGGTGAACCAATCAAATTGCAGCTGTCAATAAAATTTAATTCAAATTTTTATTAAACAAAGACGACTATATTATTTCAATCCGAATTATTTTAATACATTTTCTAACACGAATATCAATTTTATTGTAAGGTTTCGACGTCTGAAGTAAAAATGGCATATTTTATGCGGAGCTAAGTGACTGTAGTTGCCGGATGAGCGCAACAAAAAGTTCCACTTTAGCTCCTTATTAAATAATATACTATTATAATCAAATGAACAAAAATGTATTTATTATTTACTTTATGAATCTGCAAACGTATTAAAGTTTCTGCTTAAAAATTATATGAATACATACTTTGCTGTTGATGGGGTCACAGTCTTTGTAAAATACATAAATGCATAAACCAATAAGTCCACTTATGCTAAATATCATAATGCTACCAATCGCTTGTATTGCGGTGCTCCTAAAAAATAAAAGCATTTTATAAAATGTTATATTAAATAATATTAACTACTTATTTATTAAATAGCCGAGTGTTGTTATGAACTGGTTTGACTCAAGTCTTACACATTTCAGTTTAACTGCACTAAAATTTCCCCAATAGTGTACTCTCCATTAACAACCATAAGTGAATTGATGACTGGTAAACTTTATATTATATCTATACCGATGACTCACAGTACGTGAGGCTGCTACACCCAAGTTGGGTAAAAGGTGTGATGGAGTAGGTGTATGTAAGTATTTTACGTACAGTCTTGCTTCTTTTTCGCTTCTAAGAGCCATGAATCTTTGGATTCCACTTGCTGCGCAAGAACTATGTGCTACACTTATTGTAGCACCTCCTAAAGCTGTACTCCAGAATGTCAAACGGACGAACGGATTCGGATCAAAACTATAAAAAAATGTTTTTATTTTTTGTTTCACTAAACGAATTAATACCAACACCAATTTTTCTTTTCTGTTAAGCTCTGCTCATACAAGGATTCTTTCATGCTTTTGAATTTTTGAAAAAATAATCCTGGGTGAGATTTCCGTCAAATAGCGGCGCCGCTAAATTGAATCTTCAGTAATAATTCTTGGAAAAGAATAATTTCTTATGTATGGATAGCTTCAAAACAGTGCTTTTTTCCAGAATTCAGAAATATGAAATAATCCATGTGTAATATTACCATATTTTAAATATAAGTACAAAATAGAATGGTACATTTATTATTTAATTTCGGCATAAAACAAAACTGATGCATTATTTTGGGAAACCGTTTGAACAATTTAAAAAAAAGTATCCTCTTGTTCAATTCTAATATAAAATTTAAATTTGTGCTCGCATATTTAAACAAAACGGTGGATGTATATTTTAAAATGTTTTATACAGGCGCGCCGGGTTCTGAAAATCTTGTGGGGGGCAAGGGCACAACACAACATTATAATATATACTCAACGAAAAAATTAGGGGAAAACTCGATTTTTGACGCAAAATGTCAAATTTTCAAACCGTGATAACTCGGTTGCAATTCACCCAAAATCAATAATTCTTCGGGTTTAAAAAAGATCAAAGTCTCCTCTTTCGAATGGTGTACCATTCGATACATCCCATGTCCCATAAAGCACCAGAGAATAAAATGTTTTTAACTGAAAAAAATGTCCAACTTTAACAACTTGCACGGAGTACAAAAAAATGGTAGGCCATAGTCAAGGCAAAGACGTTAAAGTTCCCACAATTTCCTTTAAAGTTAAAAAAGAACAAGTTTCTATGATGATTCTATCCAAATTTATGAGTAGTTCGAGTATGTCACGACCTGCGTTTCCAACTGGTGCACCGCTAAAGCGTAACAGCAGAATTCAAATTCAATCTTTACCACTAATAATATTGTTGAATTTATTTCATTAATAAATTTTTCCTGTGGGGGGCAAGCGCCCCGTTGCCCCCCACAAGTCGGCGCCTATATACTTTTATATAGGTATAGGTAGCCTAATAAATTAAGGTGTTAGCTTGAACCCGTTTTTCAAATGTAGCAAAAATATATTACTTGAATAATTGTATTCTTTGCCCTTTATCAGATTCATAAAGAACGTTTATAAATCCACCTGATACATCCAATCCTTTATACAAAATAAAAAAACAAGAAGATAACATAAGAAGAATTTGTAAGACATCCGACCATATGACTCCAGAAAATCCGCCCTAAAACACAACCAAATATAAAAATATTTCATTTCAATCAAATGAATAACCTTTCTTACCAACATAGTATAAACAGTACAAACAGCTCCAATTACAGTCGTACAAATATACAAATCAATTCCGCTTGCCCCACTAAATGGTAAAGCACAGACAAACAAAATAATTGAAGAGAACATTGCTATATGCAAAACGTACATAACTGAGAGTAGTAGTCGAACTTTACTGTCGTACCGCCGTTCAAAATACTAAAAAATAATAGTGTTACAAGGGAATGAGTTCAACGATTTGCCCCCATATTTACCAATGCCTATTTACCACCGTCCCTTTTTTACCACCGTAATTCTTTTACCAATCCATTTTTTACCAACATTATACTTTTACCAATCCATTTTTTACCAACGTCCCTTTTTACCACTAATTCTTTTTTACCACCAACGTATTTACCAACGTATTCTTTTACCAATCCATTTTTACCACCGTCCCTATTTTTACTACTAATTCTTTTTACCACCAACATATTTACCAACGTGTTTTTTTACCAATTCATTTTTACCACCGTCTCTTTTTTAACAAAGCTAACAAAACCGTACTAAAGCCCCACAAACTCAGTTTTGGTATTTACTACGCACTAACAAAGCTAACAAAACCGTACTAGAGCCCCACAAACTCGGTTTTGGTATTTACTACACTAACAAAGCTAAAAATACCGTACTAGAGCCCCACAAACTCGGTTTTGGTATTTGCTACACTAACAAAGCTAACAAAACCGTACTAGAGTCCCACAAACTCGATTTTGGTATTTACTACACTAACAAAACCGTACTATAGCCCCACAAACTATTAATGGTAAAACGAAATAGCGGTAAAAAAGTACCTATGGTGGTAAAAGTTGTAATGGTAAAAACGGAGTGGTAAAAATGTATTAGTGGTAAAACGAAATAGCGGTAAAAAGTATAGTGGTACAAATGCAGAGGTAAAAGTTGGGGTGGTAAAAATTGAGTCGTAAAAATGGGTTAACGGTAAAACAGGATAGCGGTAAAAAAGAATGGTGGTAAAAATGATGTGGTAAAAGTTGGAGTGGTAAAAATAGAATGGTAAATATGTAGCACAACGGAGTTCAACAACAGAAAATAAAATTCTAGAATGTTCATAGACAGGAAAATGCAATACTAGAAGTTGCAAATCTAGAAAATTCATAAGTAATAAAATACCTGCATGAAAAAATTCATTCACAGGAAAATTCAATCTAGAATTTTAGATTTGGCATAAACGCAAACACAGGAAGATGCACATACAAGAAGACGCAAATATAGAAAAGTTGAAAACCGAGTATGTGGAACTCAAGAGTGGTACTGGATTGTTTTACTTTGAATCTTCCTGTGTTTGCATTTACACCGAATATAAAATTCAAGGTTTGTATTTTCATGTGAAAGAATCTTTTGATGCAGGTATTGTATTACTTATAAATTTTCTAGAATTGCATCTTCTAGTGTTGCATTTTCCGCGTAGGTATGAATATTCTAGATTATTATTTTCTAGTGTTGGACCCTTTAAATGCGCGATAGATATGTTACTTTATACCAAACAACGAAATAATTTTTATTAAAAAAGTTTCCACTCCTGTTTATTTCGTCGTGTTTGTTCATTCTTACCTCGTAAGGTGCTTTTAAGTTAAGGTTTCCACAAAAAACGGGTAAAATAAGTTTCCAGTTTATAATTAAACTCAAAGCAATTCCAAAACTTAACATTAGGAATTGCGTACCAAATTCGTAGATTTCTTGAACTGTTCCAATAACTGCTAGAGTTGATACAGCGCTGAAAAGATTGTTCTCCAAATAAATATTAAAGAAAAATGTTCAAAATAAAGCTACACTTATATTCATTTCTATAAAAATACTACTTTATAGAGAGTTGGACTAAAAGTTCACGTGTCAGTTATATGAATAAAATTAAATTTGATTTTATAATATTGTTTTATAAATACCTGCATAGGTATTTAGTTTTTTCTGAATAGTAACAAAAAATTTCTTACAAGAACAACGTAGGTAGGTAGTTTTTTTTATTTTCAAACCTAATAGAAATTCAATTTTTATTGAAGAAACGTAGAAGTGTAGTAAATTTTACTAACAAAAAACATTTTATAAAACTACAATTACAATATACTTTATCCATGTCTTATAAATTTTGTTATCTCTCATCTCTCTTTCTATTTAAGTTTGTAATATTATAACCTGTACATATAAAAAAATTTAGATTATATTAGCAATATTTTCATCAAATCAAATTTTTGTTTGCACTAAGAATAATTTACTCTTGTCAGCAATTTTAATATATGTTATTTTTGAATATTTTGTATGTTATAATTTATAATGTATTATGCTTTCGACTCATTCAATTAATTTATTATCAAAAAATTATTAGGCATTTTAAAAATATATTCTTTTGGCATTCTAAATATAATGTTCAAACATTAGCAAAATATGAGTCCATAACACAAAACTAAAATGCAAAATGGAAAGTATTCAAATTCTTACATACCTGCTAAGTAATGATAATCCAATTGGTATAGAACTAAGTTTTCCATTTCCGTAGAGATATACTTTTGCATTATTCTGGTTTTTCCCATAACAACCAAAATATAAACTTATCCCAGTTGATATTGAAAGAGTTAAAACAAAAATGACGTAGTCTAAAGTTTCAAAAGTGTGCTGCATTTTCACTATTGCGAGATAATGATTTATTAAGTCTTTCCAAATTATATATAAAATTATAAAAGATAAATATTTAAAAGATTCTAATTTAACTAATATTCTTATTTTCGGTGGATATGTTTTAATTTTTTTATTATTACAATTAAGTTGTTACAAGCATGAGCTACAGCTTCAGACTGACTAAACTAACTATTACAAAACAAAAGTACGTTATTATTCAAGGCCTGGAAATACAATTTTCGTTTTAGGAACAATGGGCAACTTGCCATGGTACCTAGGTATTAAAAATGACATTTTTATCACAATGAACATAATAGTAGTAGTCTAGAAAATAGTAAAAATACACATTTTATTTAAATATTTGCTGTGACGTCATTTTTTGTACATGAGATATGTATGGCAGCATTGTACGTCATAACACATATTATTCGATTTACATTAATTATTTTTTGGCTTGTTGATAAAAAATTTCTGAAAATAAAAAATGTGGGTCTCCTTCAAAAAATTTTAATATAAAAAAATTATTCAAATAGCCCATTGTTGCGGCATTCGTTTTAGTTTTAGGTGGTTCCACAACAAATAACTTATTATGATGATAATGCCACTAGGCGCAAAAGAACCGCGATGTGATAATAAAAAATAATATTTATTATTAGAAAATAGATCTATTCATAAGTTTAAAATATTAAATTAATTTCCGTTTCCATTTCTATCGTTATTGATAACTACCTAACAGCAAAATGTGGTGTTTTTTCAAATTTAAGTATTTAGTTTTAGATATAACATCTCATATATATTTTTTTACAATCGGTATTAAAATTAGGTTCTTCTGGAATTCATTTGGTTAATTGAAAATTTGTAGGTTATATTGGATCCAAAATCTTATATTATGTAGAATTGTAGGAATTAGCCTTAGGAATCCATAGGTAAATAATGAAGAATGTATTAAATTACTATAATGACATTTAATGGACGTTTCATCATCCGAAACGTCCATTAAATGTCATTTAATACATTCTTCATTATTTACCTATGGATTCCTAAGGCTAATTATAAAATCAAAATTAAGTAATCGAAAGTTTCAAAAGTGTGCTCCAATCTCACTATTACATGACTTAAGGTGACTACCCCTGGCAGTAAACAGTCATAAACATTGTTTCCGCACGCTATTCTATAGCGTTTATTGTTTTGTCAACATAATAATAACAAGTAATATATGTTTAAGGGAAAAAAAATTATTTATAGCCCCATATTTGTAAAAAAACTGCAATATTTTTAAAAAAGGAGGTTTTCGCGCGCCACTGTACAGCTTTTATTTATAAGTTAATTAACTTCAAATTGTAATATATTGTCAACAAAGCTTGGATCTGCGAAACAAACGATCAAATTTTTTAAATTCGTTTTAAAATAGAAGATATTTGTGTTCAAAAAATAACAAAAATTGTCAAAATTCAAATGAACATATTTCGATTTTAAAGCAAAATTTTAAAATTCTGCATCGACCATTTTGTAGATTGTACTTTTATCTTCAACAATATCTTTAGATTATTATATTTAACAAAACAATAAACGCTGTGGAGTGGCGCGCGAAATCCATGTTTTTGGCTGTTTTCTGGCACGGTAGAGGATCGTCTTAAGTCTTTCCATCTAAAAGATTCTCATGTATAAATTTTTTTTTCAAGAATAAGAATTGTCACTAATGTTAATGTTATTAAAAATGAATATAAATTAATATTTAGGTAAATTCTTAATCTTAGAATCTCTCATATAAATATTAATTTTAATTGTCTGTTTACCAAGGTGATTTAATTAAGATAGAATAAATAATTTACTTCTTTATTCATTTTAATTTTTAAAGGCAATTAATTTTTCATACTCTAAATTATAAACAATAATTTTATTTCTTAATTTTCTATACATTTGCTCTACGAGTTTCGGGCTAGTTTTAGACAGTCGTAGAGTGCAATAGAAAAAAAAGTAAAAAGGAGAATTAGGCGAGAGGTCGTGTGCTGGCTACATCAGATTTTTTAATTTTAGTTTACATTTGTGAGTAACAAGTAAAATATCGTACAATACACGCAAGGAAACTGTTTTACTGCTTCAAGGAGGTGACAGGCTCGCCGGTCATTTTCTCCTTTCAGCAGTAAAAACTGTTTTCCCTTGCTAGTAATGTAATATACTATATTTTAGTTTTTATTGGTAGGCAGATAAATCAAAATTGTAACAAAGTAGAATTTTAACTTCTTGTAATTGGAAAATGGTGCTAGATAGAAAAAACGTTTTGAATATAAATTGTAGATAGTGTCATTTGGTATACATTGTTATTAAAAAAAATCCTATTAATCCATAAATTAACATGACTATGTTAAAACTCGTGCAGCTATTGTCTTGACAATTGACATAATTTTTAAATAATTTCAGTAAAAATCCGTGCACTACTTACCTAATAAAAGAATAAAATACAATAATTGGAAATTGAGTGATGAATTTTGAAATGAATTAAAATGAAGAGAAACTTTGCCACTGAAAGATCTAAGATGAAATAAACACACTGTAAGAACATTTTAAAATTCAGCTCAATAAATTATTACCGCTCCCCAAAGTTTTTTCTTTGAAAGTTGGTAGGATTTCTATTTCAGTTTCTGGACAATGTAAACCCCCTGAAATTCGTTGTCTTCGCTCCGAGGGAGTGGAAATTATGCCTACTTACGCTAATTGTTTAGCCCTTAAATTTATAGCTTTAATCTAGTTTATTGGGAAGTTTTTACCAACACAACAACCGTAAAACTTAGTTGTCACCATTAATGGGGGAACGCGGAGTCTAAATGCATGCAGCGGTTAAAAATACAGACAATTACACCGCAGTGCACGGTTTTCCCGCTAGAGGCGCAATAAACTGTGTACGACGTTTGTTCGTTATGCCCTGTTCACACGTTGCTACTTTGAAGACACTTTCGTGCTACTTTAGCAAGAAAAAATCTGAGTCGCTTGTCAAATAGCAGCGCTGCTAATTTGTAGCATCAAAGTATCAAGAACTACTCGTTGATAATTTCACATCGTTGATCGTTGTGTGTGTAGATAGCGATTTTTTGCGGTAATTGTTTCGATTTGAATTTCTTTTCATGCTACAGTAGCACGTATGCGTCTTCAAAGTAGCAACGTGTGAACAGGGCATTACTCATTCAACGACGAACGTGAAGTTTTAATCTGCCCTCAAGCTAGAAATGTAATTATGGGAATGACAATCTTCTATATAAATATTCCTGAAGAGCTTGTTCTACATTTTGTTATTTATAATGTTATAAAGTTTTCGTGGAAAATATTTGTGAACTTTATAGATTGATAGAAATTCAGAACTTATAATTAATTAATAAGTTATTATTTGGGTATCATTAGATATTTATTTTATTTGAATTACGACGTTTCGAAAATAATAATAATAATAATGAGTAATTATTTATTGTGTTATTTACATTTTGTTCTTGATAATGTACAGAGGTATAGTAACGACATTTACACATGAAACAAAATATTTATAAAATGGCCACCGTTGTTCTGTTGGCAGGAATGTACTCTTTTGACTAAATTTCGCAATACATTTTGAAGTAAGGATTGCTGGATTTCACGAATTTGGCGTGTAATTTCTTCTTTGAGATCCTCAGTTGTCTCAGGATGTTTCGCATAGACCTTACTTTTAAAAAAATCCCAGAGAAAATAATCCAAACAAGTTAAATCGCAACTTCTTTACGGCCAGTTTTGGTCTCAAAAATGAGAAATGACACGACCTGGAAACTTTGTTTGCAACGTCATTTCGCGTGCGGTGTGACAGGTGGCGCCATCCTGTTGAACCACATCTCATTTAAGTCCATTCCGTCCTATTCTTGCATGAAAATTATGCACGCCGAAATGATCACGTAACTAAGCTATAACGCACCATTTTTACCTCTCGCCACTCATATCTGTAAGAGAGGTATTGTAATCATGCTAAAATTTCGATAGTGAGTTTTCAATGGATAAGCACGTTTTGAGGTCCCTAGAACACGATTTTAATAATTTCGCGATGATGTCTGTGTGTGTGTCTGTGTGTCAGGATGGATGTTGGAGGTACGATAACTCAAATACCACTGAATAAAAAAATTTGAAATTTTGTATACAATATTCTGACACCCTAGATTAGATCTGATTAGATTTTGGTGTTGATCGTGCAACCGGAAGTGGTAGTTTCTTGAAGATCTGAAGAGTTTTTCTGGAATATTCGTAAAATTTATTACTATTTATTTATACTAAATGTTAGTATCTACAATATGTATTCAAAACGTTGTTTCTATCTAGCACTATTTTCCAATTACAAGAAGTTAAAAATTCTACAAATTTGTTACAATTTTTATTTATCTGCCTACCTGTGGAAACAAAAAATAAAATATTTGAGTGTTAATGTCATATGAATTTTAGACTTTTTGGCAAATTGAAATGGAAAATATGAAATGTCATTTAGTATTTATAAGGTCATAATAAACTTTAATAATATTATAAAAAACTACAATTCCCGAATTCCCTTCTAGTACAATGGTATATTTGTGAGTAAGTACCTACTACATACTTATATTAGAAAAATGAAAATAGTAGAGTATGGCGAGAGGTTATGTGTTGGCCACATCGGATTTTTGTAAATGTCAATGTTTTAATTAGGTACACAAATACCAAATATGGCTGACTCAACAATTGACAAACGGAATTAGGCGTGATTCAAAATTCAACTTCTTGCTGAGACACTCTATACTACTATCAGTCATCACATCAGTAAATATAGGATTAGGAAAAGCATTCAATTAATAATAATCAATTCAGTATAACGTCTGAATCTACGATTTGCTAATCCGTCCTGCGGCGGCATAGCTTGCTATTTCGCACAACAGAGGCCAGTTAAGGCCCCTCCCACCCTTGGCGCCGCTATTCACACGCGTGTGAAGAATGCGATGCCTTTGTGCTACGTACACACACTTCGCATTAAATCTGACCCTGCGGAACATACACAACGAACGAACACAAACACAAAACACAACCCCCTTCCCCCCACCCTGCCCAGCGCTACGTGTGAACAGAATTACCGAAAGATTTATCCTACGTATCATTTATATCACGAGCTCAAAGGGTTCAGCAAGGGAATGTTGTTTACGCCGAGGGAAAATGGAACTTTCTTTAAAAAGAGTGGAAAGTGCAAGCCACGAGGTGGTGTAGACTGTTACTTTATAATAGTGGCAGGGTTTGGTCGGTGGAGTGTTTCTTATAGAAAGGGTTTGTTTGTTGAAAAATTAATGTTTTGAACAAATTATATTAGTACGAGATGATATAGGTACAGGTGATTCAATACAATTTCAAATCTGGAATCATAATTGAATCAATTCTTATTTTCACTCAGTCGATTATCGTTCTTTACAAAAAGTTTAATGTAGTTAGAATTCTTGCTTCTGCTTATAGAGGTCGTGGGTTCGAATCCGGATCAGGTATAAAATTTTCACCACTTCACCATCGCCTACGTTAATTCAAGGCCTGAAAATTCAGGCTTGTTGGTATCAAAAAAATTGGAAAACATTTGTTGCAAATTGCCGCAAATTGCACTTTTAAGGGATCAGGTTCCGATTATTTATAAATAAATTTGAATATTAAATTAAAATATATGTATTGAAAATATACTCTATTTTATTATTGATTGTATTATTTTCATCATTTTCATATTTAATTTTTATTCTTAATTTTGACATTTTAATGCTTAATGTGACAGTGATGTGACAGGATATTTTTTGTTTTAACGTATTTCACATATAATTTAATTCTTGAAATGATTATGAACCACACACTTCTCATTCACATCACACATCTTACAGAATACAGAAGAAGTAACCGATTACATTAATTATAAATCAGTCCTTATGGTACTAGTAGTGAAGATTAACAGACGAGGCGAAGCCGAGTTTGATAACATGACTTGTACCATAATGATTGGTTACGATCCGTATTGCATTCAAAAAGTAACATTATATTATTTGGTATTAATTTTAAAAAATTCAAACTAAAAACTTTCTTACTCGCTTCTTTAGTAAGGAGTTGTTTGTTGTTTCATTTATGGTACTGAGTACCATATACTGGATTCATTATGGTCCTTGGCCTATAATGAACGCTATTATGGTCCGCAAATTGAGGCTTACTCCTGACGAATTAATTGTTTCATTTTATTTCTAAAATAAATTACAAAAATCAATGAAATTCCCGGAATAGTTTTTTACATGTATAGGTAGAGAGGTACCTACGTCATTTAAAATGCAATTAACTTTTCAAATTAAATATTTTTTTAGACCGTAATCAATACAATTATTGTGTATCTGTCATTAAAATTCTTTACGAAAACATTCATATATTATTTATAACAATGAGATAATTTTCATTTTGTTCCTAAGGTCCGATTCCGAGTATTGAGTGTTGTAATTGTGCTGTGTTGTTTGTTGTTTAATATTTGTATGCAGATGTGAAACAATTAGTCGTTTACGATGAAGGCGTGATTTTGCTTATTGTTTCACAGTGTTGTATGAACAGTGAAGCCGAAATGTATTGTAATTAATGCAATCGTCACACAATCAAACGCAATCCATGCTATTCAAACCCGACCCGCTCATGTTACACAAACGCAGGAGGATGGCTGTGTAGCTGTGTTACTTACACACTCTGCATGCATTGTCTCAATTCTAACTTCAACACAAAAATAGCCATTTATAGTATTTTTCAGTGTGACATGTACTGGTGATGTTTTATTTGTGTATCTTTATACTTTCCTTTAGGTGTGTATTTGCTCTACTAAATTATGCAAAATAATAAAATAGGTAGTAAGATCTGTCAAAAAATTTACGCTTTTTAGCAAAAATGCAATTAAATTAAGTTGTATTTTCTATAGTTTGGTCAATTTTTTTATATTTAGTCTAAAACTGGACCAAATTTTTTAAATTAAGAGATTTTTATTTTACAAAATATTGAACAGAAACCGGAACTTGAACCGCTTTTTTGAAAACCCGTGACCGGTTTATTTCAAGAATAAATATGATAACCGGAAAAAACCTAACCCTATAAAGCACAGTGAACCAAACTTGAACTGTTATTTTGTGCGGTTCATCCGGTATATCTATTTAGAAAATTTAAATGAAAAACCATATTTTAAATTAAGTTTATAATATAAATTTTAAAATGGATTTTTTATTAAAATGTAATTCACTAAAAAATTTAATTAATTTTTTTAGAACAGTATTTCTTTTGAATCCTACTTATATAGCACCTGAAAAATAAAAACTACATTACTTGAGAATATGAGGCATAAAAATTTGTTTTAGATCCCTCTTTCGTTCTGTTCTACGAATGAAATTACAATTGGTGTCAATGTAATGTGATGATAAGTTTTTATTTTTTATTTAAAAAGTTGTTACTCATTTTTATTGCTTAGCTTATGCCCGATACTAAATAGTATATATTAAGTATCAAGAATGGTAAGGAAAGGACCGATGGAAGACAATGTTTGTAGACTGAGCGAAGCGAAGGCTCCAATTTTGTCTGACATCGGTAATTCCTTAACGTTCGTGATGCTTATATCATTTTTTGCACTCTTGGTCTTTTTTATCCATACGCTAATATTAATTTCTTCGTAATTTTTATTAAATTTACTTACATTCTGTTAATTTACTTGCCGTTCAGTTTGAATTTACTTACCGTTTTGTTTAGCCTAGCAACCGGTAAGATCAACATATTGTCTTGGAAACAGGCATGGTAAGTTGATAAAAAAGACCAATTGGGCAAAAAATAATTTGACTTATATTGTTTTTATATGAATTGTTTTATTTGGGTAAAGTTTTCGGAAACTTCTATCAATCTATATATTGTTTTTTATTTATTTTGCTTGTAACCATTCAACAGGATTTACTCCAAATTATAGAATGGTAGTTGTCATCATAACCACTACTAGAGGAAAGAGGACTAAATTTCATCAAGTGGACATCTTTTTACCATTTAACACATATTATTTACTCCAAACAAGGCAAACGCCACTTACAAAATTCTTACTATTCTTGAACCACTCTGTATATCCTTTCCATTTCGATCAAGAAGGACAAGCCCTTCGATCGCAGTCTTGATCAATCCCTTTGTTGGTTGAGTCTGCAGCTCCACAATCGAGTGCAGCGTATGCATTCCAGTCTTGTAATATACCCCTCCCTCTAGCGGATCATCTCCATTGATTGGGTTTTTACGCTGCGGCCAGCTTACACCAACCTAATGAAGGTTCAGTCTGGAGGGCTTTGAATCTCCTTTTTCTCCGACGGCGGCGCTGGAAGCGGTGCAGGCTCGTTAGCCCGGACGCGAACCTCTACAGCTCTTTCTTCCACGCTGTGACAACGGCGGACAAAGACTCATTTCACCGGGTTTTTCTCTTCGTTAATCTGTTTCTTTTTGTTGTATTTAATTCACGACAGAAATTGTGGACGGCGGGGTCTTGCTACGTGGAGAGATGTCACTACCACGATCTGATGCTGGCTTACAAGGTGTTATTCTTAAGGGAGTTGACTCCACGTACCTATTATATTTGAAATACGTTAAATACGATTGAAGCGTGGAAGTTCCAAAATGCCAAAAATATGGTTTTGTAAATAATTAAGAAAACAATAATAAAATAAAAACAGGTATGGTTAATACAAATTTTAAGTAAAAGTATCATTTGTGATAACAAAAAAATATATATTTTTTTGAAAAAATTGAGGGAAGGTATTTGCCACATAAAATTTTTGAAGAAAAGGGATAGTCAGAGTATTTATTTCTTTGTGTATCAACTTAGCCAACTATGAACTCCATATAAAATTTTTAATTTGGTTTAAATTTCTCGAAACATGTACAAGATAAATTTTTTTATGAGGAATGCTGTGAATTCAAAAACATTTCTAAATTGGCATCCTAATGGAACAACTTTTGTCTAATCTAACCAACTTCGTATCTCTTACGATTCTCCAGGTCCCTATGTCAAACAACTTAACTGGGACATCCTGTATATCTATACTGATGACGCACAGTACGTGAGGCTGCTACACACAAGTTAGGTCACAGGCTTAATAATGCAAGTTGTTATTTTTAACTCTGTTTCTATTTTATTTATGTATACACTTCATTTACAATTATTTCACTTTCTACACATATATGAATTCTATTATTTTTCTTACCGTGGAATAAATAGTAAAATTTTCCGGGCCATGCAAATATAGGTCCTAAATCAGCACTATTGTCTACTGCATGATTTTCAACATGGTAAAATCCCTAACAAGAGTATTATATATTTCTTATGATATTTTATTAAGATTTCCATAACAATTTTTACCGGTTTAATTGGGCATCCTTTTTCAATATTTGCAGCTTCCATTAAATGCAACCAATTTACAGCGGAATATTTGGACATAAAACTGCAGGCTTTATTTTCATTTATATTTAGTAAGTTTTGCTTCCAACCGCCGTCTCCCCATTTTCGTAGTTCAATGTGCATCTTAATCAGAAATTAATTTCAAATTACCTAACTATATGCCATTTTAATGGATCAAATTTGCATAAAATTAGTTTTCCCAAAAAAACTTACGTTATAATCGTCGTCGTATGGTTCTAAGACAGTCCAATTCAGATTGATAGAAAATGTAGTTCTATTATATTTGAAATACGTTAAAAACAATTTTTGCTGTGCGTCATTATCAGTTTTGCAGTCTCGCAAATAATTCATGTGATATTCTGTTTTATTCTGTCTTATCTAAAATTAAAAACGAAAATAAAATAATCCCTGCAATATATAAAAATATTTACGAAAAAGTTGCAATTTATTTTTTCCAAACACAAGACTAGAAACAAAATGAAACATATTATACGAATCACCATCATCGTTACGAAAATAAAATTTCAATAGTGAATACAAAATAAATATTTTCTATATAAATTGACAGGAAACAGTGGACGTTGTTATTTTTAATGGTTTAAGAGTATAATTATTTATGATAAATAAAGACAAATCGTTATATTTAATATGGCATAATCATTCAGAAATTACAATTGTCACAAAAATACATGCCAATCAGTAGTATGCTTACACGTGGTCAAAAGTTTTCAAGGAAACGAACCGATCCGGGACAGTTACGCAAACCGGAACAAACCGCAGCTATTTTTGTGAACCCGGAATCAAACCAAAACCTAAGCCATGACACGTATAACAGACAATGGAAGAATTAATTAAAATAATTAATAATAATAACCAACGTAAATCATTTACTACTAGTCTAAGTAACTTAACTAATATTAACATTTTAAGTAGGGCAAAGTGGAAACAGTGGAAAAAGTGAAATTATTGTTTCAATTTTATATGAGTGGACAAATTTATGCATTTTTTGGTAAATTATAATCACTGACTATGTCGAAACCAAAACATGTAAAGTTTGGCCTATTTATTTGTGAGTGAGTCACTCTGATGTGATGATATAAAATGAAGGTTTATGGGCCAGGACGGATCTGTGTTATTGCGTAGCGTATTCAGGTGTAAATAAAGAAATACAACATTAAGATGAAGTAAATAATCTAGCAATTATTTGAGTCAACAGGAAAAAATTTAGGAGTGTAATACACAACTTCCAGTAGGTACATATTGGTACGTTAAGGGTACAGCTTAGTATGCTAATTATGGATTTTTCAAAAATACTAAAAATTAATTTCAACAGAGAATATTTCACCGATTGATCATTATTTTACCGTAACTTCTAATAATTCAAATTTCCAATGAATATTGAAAAGTATCAAATTGTGCTGGTGAAAATGATTTTCTTTTAATTAGCGGATTATTCTAATTAAATTACGAGGAATCCAAGGCTTAATCATGGAAGTAGTTATTTTTAACTCTGTTTCTAGTTTATTTATGTATACACTTCATTTACAATTATTTCACATTCTATACAAATATCAATTCTATTATTTTTCTTAATTTGGGTTAAACTGTAAAATTTTCCGGGCCATTCAAATATAGGTCCTAAATCAGCACCTACGTCTACTGCATAATTTTCAGCATGGTAAAATCCCTAACAAGAGTATTATATATTTCTTATGATATTTTATTAAGATTTCTATAACAATTTTACCGGTTTAAATGGGCATCCTTTTTCAATATTTGCAGCTTCTAGTAAATGCAACCAATCTGCAGGGCCATAATTACACATAAAACTGCAGGCTTTATTTTCATTTATATTTAGTAAGTTTTGCTTCCAACCGCCGTCTCCCCATTTTCGTAGTTCAACGTGTATCTTAATCAGAAATTAATTTAAGATTACCTAACTGTATTCCATTTTAATGGATCAGGTTTGTATAAAATTAGTTTTCCCAAAAAAACTTACCTTATAATCGTCGTCTAATGATTCTAAGACAGTCCAATTTAAATTGACAGAAAATGTAGTTCTATTATATTTGAAATACGTTAAATACAATTTTTGCTGTGCATTATTATCAGTTTTACAATCTCGAAAATAATTTAATTGAGATGTTATTTTCTTCTGTCTTATCTAAAATTAAAAACAAAAATAAAATAATCCCTGTAATATATAAACATATTTACGAAAAAATTGCAATTTATTTTTTCCAAACACAAGACTAGAAACAATATGAAACATATTATACGAATCAACAGCATCGTTACGAAAATAAAATTTCAAAATTGAATAAAAAATAAATATTTTCTATATAAATTGATACAAAACAGCGGACGTTATTATTTTTAATGAAGGAAAATGTTAAGCGACTGTGCGTGTTGTAGTAGAAAGAGAGTACACAGGAATGCAGTCAAATTGAATCTTTATTGATCTAAGGCCAACGTTTCGCCACCTCTTGTGGCATCATCAGGGCAAACTACGAAAACAAAAAATATCACATACACAATTTGTAAGAAATATACAATGTAACACTTACAGATTTAAAAAATATACAAAAATTAATCATCAAAGAGATGTTGTCAAATATAAATCAAAAAATCGAGCACTTCTCTCCATGCACTCACAGAAAACAAGAAACATGAAAAGTGAGGAACAAGTGGAAACTAGTCATTACCAAGAATCAGTTAATCATTTAAACAATTTGCAGATGTGACAGTAGATGCTATTGAGGTCTTCTACATCAGTCCTAAAATTTACATTATTTTTATTTTCCTGTATGTGAAGCATCTCAAGAAGAAGGCGTTTGTTGAGGAAAGAAGCACGATCCAGGACTTCAGCGTTTTCGAAATCGAATGTGTGCCCAGTGTTGATAGTGTGATGAGTAAGGGCGCATTTCCCAATGTTATTTTGTTTTGCAGTCTCACCTCACCAGAATACAGGGCTGAAGCAACTAACACACTCAAGCAGATTTTATACGAGAATGATTATCCCAAACGGATTGTTAATAAAATACTATACAACAATGGCAATACCACTCCATATGTCAACAACCTGAACACTGACAGAAAGTATTTTTCAATTCCAAATGTCGGAACTTTGGCGCGAAATTTAAAACATTTACTTGAAGAGTCAACCAACACCAATATTGCTCTGAAGCCAGTAAAGACTGTGGGAAAATTATTTTCTAAACTTAAGGATAAAATCGAGGTAGAAAAACAATCAAACATTGTGTATAAAATAAATTGTAATAATTGCGACAAAACTTACACGGGGCAGTCAAAGCGTTACCTTAAAACCAGGATAACGGAGCATAAAAGGAACTCTGCAAAACAAAATAACATTGGGAAATGCGCCCTTACTCATCACACTATCAACACTGGGCACACATTCGATTTCGAAAACGCTGAAGTCCTGGATCGTGCTTCTTTCCTCAACAAACGCCTTCTTCTTGAGATGCTTCACATACAGGAAAATAAAAATAATGTAAATTTTAGGACTGATGTAGAAGACCTCAATAGCATCTACTGTCACATCTGCAAATTGTTTAAATGATTAACTGATTCTTGGTAATGACTAGTTTCCACTTGTTCCTCACTTTTCATGTTTCTTGTTTTCTGTGAGTGCATGGAGAGAAGTGCTCGATTTTTTGATTTATATTTGACAACATCTCTTTGATGATTAATTTTTGTATATTTTTTAAATCTGTAAGTGTTACATTGTATATTTCTTACAAATTGTGTATGTGATATTTTTTGTTTTCGTAGTTTGCCCTGATGATGCCACAAGAGGTGGCGAAACGTTGGCCTTAGATCAATAAAGATTCAATTTGACTGCATTCCTGTGTACTCTCTTTCTATTATTTTTAATGTTTAAGAGTATAATTATTTATGATAAATCCAGACAAATCGTTATACTTAATATGGCATAATCAGACAGAAATTATAATCGCCACAAAATTACATGTCAATCAGAAGTATGCTCTCACGTGGTCAAAAGTTTTCAGGGACACGAAGTGAACCGGAACAGTAACGAAAACCGGAACGAACCGCAGCTATTTTTGTGAACCCGGAACCAAACTTATACCTAACCCCGTAACACATATAACATATTACAATTAATAATAATAACCATCGTAAATAATTTACTACTAGTCTAAGTAACTTAACTGATAACACAGGTCTGCGACCAAAATTTTTTCTTTAAAATAATGGGTGATTCTTATGTATTTTGTTGCGCTGAGTTCAGAAATGCCCTCAGTTTTTTTCCAGCACCTAAACATTTTCCGCAAAATGCAAGTTTCTGCGGGATTGCCTACCTTAAGGCGTATATTATGAATATGCCGAAAAAAGTTGTTTTTCCTATTCGGCTTTATAGTTTTATATCAGAAACTATGAAATATGATAAAAATTAGTATATTTAACAGTATTAGTCAGCGTTTGAATCATGGAAACCCAGTAAAAAGGTGTCTTGCTTAGTGACTAAGATGGTAAAACCTGGATTTTAACGTTGTCCTATATATACCCCTCGTTGTCCTTCGATTTGTTTATTTCAATTTAAATATTCATAAAGTGTCTTTCAAAATGTCTTCAAAAGCTTGTGTTAATAATCCTGATAATTTCTGTTACATTTGTGGCGAACTTGTATTAAAAAAACAAACCCGAAATATTACGGAGTTTTTTATAAAAGTGTACTTTGCCTATTTTGGTGTGAAGATCGGAGATCAAGAAAAATCTTATTTTTATCAAATTGTATTCTGGAAAACATCAAAATTCGTAGTTAACCAATAACTCTTTTGTCAATTGGAATATTTTTTTCAAGAAAATTACACTTTATCTGCTATAGTGTCTCAACAGCGGTACATCGTTATTTTTTCAAGAAACATCCCTCATTTTAAATAAAAAAATTATCAAATTTTGGATTTTCATTTTTTTCGAATATTTTGAAAATTTAAAAATGTACCGCTGTTAAGTACAATATTATAAAGGATTTTTGTAAATAATTTTTTTCTCTAAATTTTCCTTAAATCAAGTTATTACTAAACTACGAATGCCTGTCTGGGTGAAGATAGCCTTAAGGTTGTTGTCAATATGAAAACCTAATAATAGAACCGACACACCACGATCTGTACTTGAATTATTTGATAGAAGTAATCTTTGTGTTTTATTTTAATTTAATTTAATTTTAGATTATTCATATCTTTGTCCGCAGCAAATATACTTGTCTTTTATCTTTAATAAGAGAAAAACGGGTCATAGCCAACTATGAACGGGAACACGCCACTGCGTCAAATTGCCGTAATGTCAAATACCCGCTGTGTTCAATTGCCGCAATGTCAAATTGCCACTGTGCCAAAACGCATCCCCACCACTTACATACTTGTAATAACGTATGTCGAGAGACAATTTGCAGTAGTCTCTCGACATACGTTATTACAAGTATGTAAGTGGCAATTTGACATTGCGGCAATTGGACACAGCGGGTATTTGACATTACGGCAATTTGGCGCAGTGACATGCACCCCTATGAACTCCATATGAAAATTTTAATTTGGTTTAAATTTCTCGAAACATGTACAAGATAAAATTTTTATAAGGACTGCTTTGAATTCAAAAACATTTCTAATGGAAAAACTTTTGTCTAATCTAACCAACTTCATATCTCTTACGGTTCTCGAGATCCCCCTGTCAAACAACTTAACTGGGACACCCTGTATATCTATACTGGTGACGCGCAGTACGTGAGGCTGCTACACACAAGTTAGGTCAAAGGCTTAATCATGCAAGTTGTCATTTTTAACTGTGTTTCTAGTTTATTTATTTATATACTACATTTAAAATTACTTCACTTTCTACACAAATAGCAATTCTATTATTTTTTACAATGTGGAATAAACTGTAAAATTTTCCGGGCCATGCATAAATAGGTCCTAACTTAGCACCAGTGTCTACTGCATAATTTTCAGCGTGGTAAAATCCCTAACAAGAGTATTATATTATTTCTTACGATATTTTATTAAGATTTCCATAACAATTTTTTACCGGTTTCATTGGGCATCCTTTTTCAATATTTGCAGCTTCTAGTAAATGCAACCAATTTACACCCAAATATTTGTACATAAAACTGCAGGCTTTATTTCTATTTATATTTAGTAAGTTATACTTCCAACCGCCGTCGCCCCATTTTCGGAGTTCAACGTGTATCTTAAACAGAAATTAATTTAAGATTACCTAACTGTATTCCATTTCAGTGGATCAGGTTTCTATAAAATTAGTTTTCCCAAAAAAACTTACGTTATAATCGTCGCTAAATGGTTCTAGGACAGTCCAATTCAGATTCATAGCAAATGTAGTTCTATTATATTTGAAATACGTTACATACAATTTTTGCTGTGTGTCATTATCAGTTTTGCAGTCTCGAAAATAATTCAAGTGATTTGTTGTTTTACTCTGTCTTGTCTAAAATAAAAACGAAAATAAAATAATCCCTGCAATATATAAAAATATTTACGAAAAAGTTGCAACTTATTTTTTCCAAATACACGACTAGAAACAAAATGAAACATATTATACGAATCAGCATCATCGTAACGAAAATAAAATTACAAAAGCGAATACGAAATAATATTTTCTATATAAATTGATACGAAACAGCGGACGTTGTTATTTTTAATGTTTAAGAGTATAATAATTATTTATGATAAATCCAGACAAATCGTTGAACTTAATGGCATAATCATGCAGAAATTACAATCATCACAAAAATACATGTCAATCAGAAGTATGCTATCACGAGGTCAAAAGTTTTCAAGGAAACTAACCGATCCGGGACAGTAACGAAAACCGGAACGAACCGCACCTATTTTTGTGAACCCGGAATCATAGCCGGAATCATAGCTAACTGTTCTCGAAATCTGTAGGAG
Source organism: Agonum fuliginosum (assembly GCA_947534325.1). NCBI lineage: Eukaryota > Metazoa > Arthropoda > Insecta > Coleoptera > Carabidae > Agonum > Agonum fuliginosum. The sequence continues at coordinate 1,615,613 of OX384034.1, read as the reverse complement.
ATAAAAAAAATAAAATTTAAAAGTAATTATTATGTAATTTCTGCATTTATTTGAATTTCAATGTACTTATGTTTTTATCGTTGAAAAAATCTTTATTAAGACGGGTCATAGACAACTATGAGCTCCATATAAAAATTTTAATTTGGTATGAATTTCTCGAAATCTGTACCTGTACGAGATAAAAAAAAATATGTAAAAGCAATCTAGCAATTTATAAAATGATCACGAAGTTATATAGATGAAGCTAAATTTGATTTTATTTACAGCTTTTCATAATTATTTATTTGGCTCTATGACCAATAAAACTTCTTGTATTAGGGCTTTTGACTAATTGAACTTCTTGTATTAAAGCTTATAGTATAGAAAATTATAGAGGTAGCATACTCTGATTTTTTGGGTGAGGGATTGAAGCCATGAGACGGTGGGGGGAGTGCTACTATAGCAAGCCAATATGACGAATATAAGTATTTATATTTATTATAAAAATTTTATAAATAGTAAACATACCACGGGCAAAACAGAATGCAGAAAATGTAATTACTGACCCTATATTTCAAATAAAACATACTTTTTCTACAAACACTATTAAAAATTAAACTTTTAACACGGCCTACTGCTGTTAAAAATGCAATATTATAAGACGCCGTGTTAAAAGTGAACTGTCAACCACTTTTAACGTGCGTTAAAAGTAAACTGTCAATCACTTTTAACGCACGTTAAAAGTAAATTTCATCTCTTAATAAACAACTCTCAATTTTTATTGAATTCATAGACTACGTGTTTCATTATATTACTATATAAATATCTTTTGTTACTGAACTGTCAAAAATAAATAAATAAATAATTTCTTATATTAAAATATAAAACGATGTTTGTAGAAAAAATAGTGTATGATATACGTGTTAAAAGTGCTTTTATTTTTTTCGAAGGGTTACGCCACTCCGCTTCGCGTCGTGTCCTAAACTTCCCGTCTCACAAAATAAAATGTCACTTTTAACACTTATATCATAAATAACTATTATACTACGTTTAAATAAAATTTGATGACTTAATACAAATAATTTTCATCTGTTTAATTCTGAGAAATGTCAATGTCAAAATAGCCTTACTTAACTGTTATTTTCCCTTTTATTTATTCATTTGTGTCGTTCTGTATAGCACGGCAAAATATTATAGAAAAAATTATCACGGCATTAACATTAAAAAATACTTCAAAAACTAATAGGTATATATCTATGTTCAAATGTGCAAATAGAACATACCAAAATGGCGGATAGCTTTATCCAAAGTTGCTTCATTGTTTTGTTCCTATGCTCTATAAACTTCTATCCTCTAATAGTGGGATTCTGTGAAAATCTGTAGTTGCTACAGATCTATAAAACTGTAAATATTAAACAAAATCGCAATGAAATTTATAAGTATATGAACATTTTTATATTTGTCAACAAATATTGATGAGATTTTGTTCAATATTTAAAGATTTACAAATTTGTAAAACTTACAGATTTGCACAGAATCCCACCATTAGTATTAAAGCATATTCAATCCGTTGCTAGGTGACGTACCTAGATAAATTTAAAAAATAAAATATTTTTGACAGTTAGCAGTGCAATTTTATCGTATAAAATTAATGAATTATTTAGTTAGTCGTTGATAAAGCATAGTATTCTACTTGAGTTTAACATGGCAATTACTCACTGTAATGATTACGACACTCGCCTTCGGCTCGTTTAATAAACCTTCATTCTCTTGAATAATGACCATCATAATAAACTCTCTTTGAATAATATAAGTACTATTATTTTTTAAAGAAATAAGCGGGAGGAAGGTCTTCAGGATCCAAGTAAAGTTTTATTAAAACATATTTATTTATTAAGAAATACAGTATTTCTTCAACCACGAAACCAATCGCTCCAATGATTTTTACAATGTAATCTGTCTAAAAGTATGCGATGCTCATATTTTTGATATTATAATATTATCTTGGTTATTTACCCATGTTAAAAAAGCTGATGATGAGAACAGTTTGTTCTCGAAACGTTCTTGTAACTAATAAATAAATATGTTTTAATAAAACAAATTTACTTGAATCCTGAAGACCTTCTTCCCGCTTAGTTCTTTAAAAATAATTTTTGGATCCTTCCAACTTTTCAACACTATTATTTTTGTTGTAATAGTATATTACATAACGAGCATCGAAAGTGTAAGATAACAAGCGAGTGAAATTGAGGAATGAGGCGCATAGCGCCGAGTGGTTCAATTTCACGAGCACTGTTATCTCACTTTTGAGCGAGTTATGTACACTATTTTTCAGACGCCCACAAAATATTTAAAAAAAATGTTCAATGAACTAAATTATATACAACTGTTGAAGTTGAAGCACTGACGTTTAAAAGTTAGGTTATGCCTCGATACCAACTGTGCAACTATAATTTGAAATGTCAAAAATACTAAAGAATACACAATTAGCCAATAAATAATTATTAAATTGAAAATTTGTGTCTATATAATATTTCAGACTGTGTCGAAATGTCAATTTATTGCATTAATATACTTTTTTTCATTTATTTGAATTGATATGTTTACTCGTAACGCCATCTGTTGTCATATAGTGTAACTTGAAGCGTTACGTTATAAGTGTGCGTTAGAATAACATGTTAGTTTGTGTTATTTGTATGTTTCCATTGAAGTTTATAACATAGTTATGGCAAGTTTCTATACTGGTCGTCTGAAAAACTATTTTCAGTTCCATTTGAAATAAGGATAAACAAGCTTGAATTGTTTTCATGTTGATGTATCTTATCCAGATAAAAAAATTATAATAATAATTTTTTAACAGAGCTCAACCCCGTTTAAATAATATTTGATAAATTTTCTAAACCACATTCATTCAAATAGTCGTTGTATTAGTATATCTCCCTCATACATTTATCTCTATGGGATTAATTTATTCCAATGTAATTAATCTCGGCATTTGATTGTCCATCTTTGCTGTAGGACTTCTGAGTCTCACGCCCGAGTTGGCAACTGATGATTACAGCCGAGGTCAACGTTGATAACTTGCGGCGACGCTCTTTAACCCTATCGCGCCGTACTAATTGAATTTGCTCTGCGTTATACAAATATGGACGATGTTCATAGCAAACTGCATGTACGTAGAACGTAGACGAGACTATGTGAATACAGTTATTGTAAACGAAAACTCTAACGCGAAAAGTTCCACGTGTAGAGCGAGTTAATATTGTTAGAATGAAGAGTGTTTTACTAGCTGGGTTATTAGTTAGTTGAAGAAGATCAGTTTCGAGATTATTAATGGAATTTTTGTTTAAATATCAGTTTCTGATTAAGGTATCTTTTCGTTTTTGCTGTACACCCACTTGTAAAAATAAAATCCTCAGAACATTTCAAGAATCCAAGAATGTGAACATTTCGCTTTGTTACTTGCTTTATTTGCTCATTAACATCCTATTAAGATCCTAGCGATGTCCACTCTTAGTAACATTATTATCTAACATCCCAATGTTAATAATTTGGTAATAATATCCCAATTATGTATCCTATGTAACAGTATTATGTATGTAATTTTTGATCGTTCTCAGGATGTGGCTAGGATAGACTTACATAATATCATTGAAAGTACAAGAATAAAATGTTTTTAAACATCCCATTGATGATTCATGTCAAGTGGGTAGGATTTAACGAAAAAGAAAATGTAACTGGAAAGTGGAATAGCATAGTGGTGAGTGCTAGGCTCTGGTCACAGAGGTCGTGGGTTCGAATCTTGGTTAGTTCAGGAAATTTTCACGGCCTGTACGGTACCCTCTCCTGTTACCATTCCAAATTGAGATCTAATTTACTTGGCAACCTCTAGCTATAGATTGACTGTCAACACATATGGTAGTAAAGTAACACCGCGGCAAAGTATAAAAGTTAAAATGAATACTAGAAACAAAAAATGTTATGTCTGTAAACATTTATTTTAATTGTTCTAACCATAGGTGGATGATTGAGTAACTTACAACTACATACCGGGTGCCTATTTGAAAACCGTTATATAAAAATAATGTTATTTCTTAAATTTTGCTACGTTATTTATTGTTAGTTGTGATTACAAAATTCGTTCCAAATTTAAATCTACACATTGACCATAGTCGATCATCTTAATTTGTTAGTTCTCAAAAAAATGCATAAGGATTAGATAGCATTGTGGCGGTCGCTCCTACTCGGACCGCGTACGCACCACTAGCTCAACAGCTACAGTGGTCCAACGGTCAGCGCTTCTGACTACCACCGTACGGTCCCGGGTTCGATTCCCGCCGCCGCAACTCTCCATCGCGTCTAAGGCAGGGCATGGCTTACAGCCTTACTGACGAGTCCAAGTAAGCATGCCCGGGACGAAACGCAAAAACATCTCAGGCTCATTGGCGTGCCGACCCACAAACGCCAAAGCATTATTTCAGAATGCCATTGAACTATAGGTATAGGTTATTGTTATAGGTTCTAGGTATGTGTAGAAAGAATGTGTTCGCTAACTTATTACTTACTTCAATGCAACTGACTCAAGAGAAAAACCGAACTGGACGACTTCTTTCTACACTATGTCAAGGAAAAGAAGCGGTTTCCGCCAAAAAATTGCTGATAATCTATGTTCATTCGAATAATAATGTTTACCAATTTAAAATTCCAAACCAGGCCATCTTTTATTTCGCGTACTGTAGTACACACCTGTGGTAGAAATGTGATATTGTTAGTAAACTGTATTATATCAAAGAATAGTCTTAATAGATAACAACTGTTATTAATTCACAACGCAGTGAATAAAAATATTTACACGCACGAATGTAAGAAATAACAAAATTCCATTTTACTCCTGTACAGCCACGTACAATCATATTAAAGTGAACAGACCGATACTAAAGTAAAGTTAATAGTAATTATAAGATTATAACTATGTACCAAAATTGAATCCAGTAATCAGTAATCGCACAGAATTGAAAACCAAATCCAAACAAATAGGTTATGTTATTTCAGGGCGATCAGAAAATTAACTTCATATTGTCGTGCTCTCTGTAATACTGTAATTCAATACAATACTCGAACACAATATACAAAGTTTCAAAAATATATGTAATTGACTTTGGGCATATTGCATTGTTTCCAGTAGAACTTATGTCTTTGTGTTCGTTTTTCCAATTTGAAATTCGGTCAGCCGGCATCGGAACAGCGTTGCTTCCGGCAGGGACCAGAGGGCATCGCATGGAAATGAGTGCTGACCGGTATATTGAAATGCCGGCCGGCTGTTGGTTGCACATAATGGAAACACCCGTATAACATGCATGTAGGATTTGAATTTCCATAGATATTGACAGTTGTCGGGCTTGCCGCGCACCGCGTGAACGTGATACAAAATTCTAATTGCGTTCTTTTTTTATTTTATACATTGGAACATGTGTCAGGCGGACTGCGCCATGCGCATGACGTTCGCAGATTTTCCAGGGATTGCAAACATTACACATATTTATTCCTTTCTAAAATATTTGTGATTTTTTTCCAAACATGTTAATAATATACTGGATTAAATATTTACAAACATCTGTACAATAATTTGGATGTTTATACCACAAAGTTTAATGTAACACACAAGTGGGGAAATTCGTATCTTATAGCAATAACTACAGTAAATTCGTAGCATTTCTGTTTATCCTGTGTACGAGAGAGATCACTACTGGGCCCGTTCGTTACCTGTGATCGTTGTTTATCGTTGTAGAATGCATTGTCCGAACTGGCCCGTATTTTCTATCTCTCTCTAAGAAGCTAAACATGAAGGCCACAATCATCCGCTCTAATGTCCACTCCTGTCATTATGCTTCGTGTTTTAACACTATATTAATTCTTGCTTTAATGTCTTCAAGAATTAATTATTGATAATCATGTCACATTTTTACATAGGTACCTACTAATATACTTATTCATACATTTTGCCCGTAAATCATGTATATATACAAATTTTTACCATATTTTATTACGAAATTAATTTATTATGACTTTATCTATATGATTTCTTCACAACGTTCACAAATTTCTAGTTCAAAGTTCTTAAAATCTCATAACTACAACCATAATTATTTTATACATTTTGCCCGACGCCCGACAGTGACTCAAAACTGTTTGATTAAGAAACCTTTAAACTAAAATTGCGAATTTTGAAAAAATTTTTTAAGTTCCGTGATAACTAAGTGAAGCACTATATGCCATTCAATGTATGCACGAAGTTATGAATCACCTTGTAGATATATTTTAAATTAGTAATGTTACGGTAAATATTTCAAAAAAATACAGGAATGGACAGTTGCTTTTTACTGCTTTCTAAATGGAAAAATTATATAAGTGAAGAAATAAAAAATATTTGTAATTTAGTTTACTATTGATTTATTTATAACTCTCTTATCTATCTCTCTAATATTCTTCAAGGGGTATTCAGGGGGTTAAACCGCCAAATTAATCGTTGGTAAAGTTGTTTGCAACCCCTGAATATGGTAATCTATGCGTGTGCGTTCGTCATCGTCATAACATCGTCGCTTATGGGTTATCGAGCACTCGACCGACGCGCAGCAGTTTCGATTGACATGCATCGATGAATAAATAGTTGCGGAATGGAAAAACGAGCGAATATATGCCGCAAAGAGCGTGATTATGCGGATTACTCACTCATCACTCTATCACAGACCAGTGGCGCAGTTAGGATAGAACAAAATTATAGAGTGAAATTGAAAAAATAAATTACTTATTCATTTATAATTTTCGACATTTCACTACATTACTTTTTTCAATCAATAATCAAGAAATACCGGTGTACCAAAAATGGTTCGCTCGAAATAACTTTTTTATTAATAAAGAAATCAAAATAAAATTTTGTATGGGTAAACTAGCCATAAGGAGACATCAAAATGTATATTATTTTAAAAATATCACTTCCGGTTAAATCGGAAATGACATCAACTTTCTTATTTCAACTGGAACACCCTTTATATTTAAATTCTACATATAATTCTGAATCCAATGATGTATCACAAAATATCTCATGAAAATAAATAAATCAAAGGATTAAGTATTTAATGATATACAAACAAAAGATAACTAATTAAAAAATTATAGACGATGTTAAAGTGCTAATAATTATTATTTCCACCTATCGCATGTAAATTGTTTTTACATAGGTAATGTCAAATTTTGTAACCTTTCTTGTTTTTCGTTATTTCGAATTTTTCTTGAGATATTTTGTAAGAAATACTTGTGACACATCATTAGAGTCAAAATCGTACGTATAATTCAAATATGTAAAAATATATAGGATGTTCTATTTTAAATTAGAAAGTTGATGTCATTTCCGATTTAACCTGAAGTCATATTTTTGAAAATAATATATATTTTGTTGTCTCTTTATGTGTAATTTACTCATAAAATTTCATAATAAAAATTGAAGCGTATCTACCATTTTTTGGGACTGCCGGTATATTTAAAGGGCATTCTATTAAGAAATATAAAGTTACATATTATTACGATTAAAATGGAACATCCTGTATGCAAATGAATATGGTACATAGATATACAATGATATATCAAATAGGTACATTTTATTTGAAGAGATGTACTTTGACTTCAACTACCTACCACTGTAAAAACTAAAATAAAGCAGTACAGACCGATGAACCACCCTGTATATTTTTAATTCATAATATTAACATCAACACAATATTCATAAAAAAATTTGAGTATCACTGATTTTCGAAACTAAATTCAAATAATATTTTAAATATAATCCTATGAAAGGAACAGGTGAACCAAACCTGTCTAAACCTTGCTTACTCTGAACTAGGATCCGATCATTCAAGTTCAGTTTAATGCGGATTGTCGTAGTGCATGGATCAATGTTTGTAAGATAACATTAATAATTTTGTGTATATATTTTGATGTATTCAAATGTAGAAATGTCTATAAATTGCGTGTGATTGAACTGTTTAATACGTTAAAGTGAAAATTGTGTAGTGCCGTAAGAAATTTAAAGACTTTCTGGGACACCTAGGATGCACTATTGTCAAAGTACAACAAAGGTTAGAATTTTATTTAGATTAATATAATTATTGACGCACCAAGCTAGCAGAATCCATTGAGCAGAATCACTTTAAAGTTCAAACCATATAAAAAATTAAAGGCTTAGTAACTGCCTTATTACTGAATTTGATGCCCTGTTATTTATTTAATAATATTTATTTGTGTATTAAGAACGTAAAGTGACTCTCGAATATTTGATAATTCGATATAATTCGATATAATTCGAAAAACTATGAACTAAGAAGCCCTATTAGACACATGTGTACCACCCTTAATAACATTACTTCTTGTTCTGATGATATTGATGTATTTCACGATAGTTATTATCAATTTCGAAATAAGTTATTAGGTTATATACAAAACGAATAATTTAGCCTTAGTCTAGTTTATAAGTTTATTATCATTATTTGTTCATATTATTTCTCGCATTACTCTTTATATTTTCTATTTATGTATTACTCTTATGTACTTACCTATGCCGCTCTTTAATTGGGACTTTGTCCTGTTGAGTGTGCAAATATATAAATAAAATATAAATAAATAACCGGCTTACATTAACTATTTACAATTCAATTGTACAAGGAATATAATATTCGATTATTTTTACTTGTGTCGTATATTTGGTTATAAGATATTCGATAAATCAACAATAATTTTATACATTATACTCGTATTATTATACATATTATGTATAAATTATGACGATTTATAACCAGTGTTGTAACTTATCTAGATAATTTTATCTAGATAAATCATCTAGATAATATATTTGTATCTATTATCTTATCTAGATAAATTTGTTCTTATTCATCTATTATCTTATCTAGATAATATTGCAAATTATCTGTATCTAATTTTTATCGAATTCAAATGCAATCAAACTGTGCAAGCATCAAGGCACAAGCTTGCAACGCTGCCGGCTCTCCAGCTGGTATCGCTTATACTTTATAACATGTCCTTTATATTATCTATAAATTATCTAATAATTATCTAGATAATAATTATTTATCTTTTATCTATTATCTAGATAATTTTTTCAATAGTTATCTATTATCTTATCTAGATAAATAAAAAGTAGGTTATCTTTATCTTTATCTAGATAAAAAATATTGTTATCTATTACAACACTGTTTATAACAATGATTATTATAAACCGTATTTTGTGGATTATTTCTTGTACTACAGCATGTTTGCAGTATTATGTGTACTTAATGAGTGCCCTCTGCCGCGTAACGTCCCAATGATAAATTCAACTTTGTTCGATGTTTCGGCAATCGATATATCGCCAATTTAATAAATGTATGCCGAGGATAATTCGATATTATCGATAATTTGATAAATCGATAATTCGATAAATCTATTTAACCGATATATCGAATACATTGATACATTTTTCAATATCGATATTTTTTTCAATATCGCCCACCCCCACTTCTGACTACCCCGTAACGATTCACCTAAATTTAACTACGGATTTTGAGAATAATTTCTTGCGCCTATTAGTATCAAATATGATAATTTAGTGTTAAACCGCAAAGAAAAAAAATGTCAGTATAATTCTGGTAAAAGGAGGGGTGCGCCACTGTCACTGACTATGCCACCACATGTCATCAGGCACGGCCTACTATAATTAATGATTCTATGGTCGGAACTCGGATCATCTTTGTCATTTCATTGTAAATTGGTTATGCGCGCTATGCGGTCTGCTGTGTTTTACTATTATTGCAAAATTGAGTTCGCAGCTCACGCGGCTTATGATCACTGGCGATTGGAATTCAGTTCATGGCATGTTAATAATATTGGTAATGGTATGTTCAATTATTTACTACAGTAATAGGTCTGTAAAAGTAATGAGGTTTTTACTTCTGATGTTATATTTAACGAAAATATTTTATTGGCATAAAACACGAAAATAGAAATGAAGATTCGTTAGCTTTTACGAGTAGATGCTATGTTAATCATGTGGAATAATTTTGAAAGTCTGAAAACTCTCTAAATAGGTAGGTACTCTTTTTTGCGCCTACCACTTAAAATTTAATTTTGTGTCCTTTAAGAATTGTTTGGATAATGTATGTATGTATGTATGGATAATGTATGTAGGCATGTATGTAGGTAGGTACTTGAGTGATATTAATTTCGATACAGATTTTCATTTCGACACAGATTTTCATTATGAAACACTCACGTAAATTTCATGCAAATAAATAGTTTTTTTTTTATGAAATCGTACAATAATGAGTTACTTTAGCTCCGTTAAATTGTAGTGAAAAGTACAACTTTAGCTCCGCATTTTGCGACCAATCAGAGCACTCGATCGCTGCCGAGAATAGGGGTTTCCACGATTTTTTGTTTTTTATGTTAATCTATACATTAAAATATTAGACCCGTATTTTTTCTTTTTGCCAAAAAGTTACTAATAAACAAAAAAAATTAAACAGATAATTCTTCATTCTATTCTCCCTCATTTTATTGCAATCAACATTATAATGTTATAATAAACTGTAAATAAGATTTTACCTTAACATACAAAACAAGCAGAAAAAATATTTAAAAAAGTAAGTACATCTTCCCGAGGTCGGAATCGAACGTACGACCTTTGGTTCCGTTGGCCGGTGACATCGGGTGACATATCCACATGACTACATATATTGACAGCTGTAATTGTACGAATGTAGCAATAAAAACTAAAGGTTAAAATTTTCAAATTATTTTCATTAATTTCTTGAAATTACATTATGAAACTGAAGTAATGTGTATTAAATAAGATGTAGGAATGGATGTAGTATTGTCCTGTGCAATATGGTATCATAGTTGTTAGCCGGACAGTTTTTATTTATAAAAAAAAACTGTTTTCACATGTTAAATGCCTATGCCACACTTTCGCTGGGACACACGGTATAAAATGATGTTAATATTAGTTTAGTACCTTGTATCTATGTCTTAAACTCATCCATGTTGTGGACAATTGGAACATGCATCATAACAACTGGGCATTTATAATTAATTATAATTTAACAAATCATCAAATTTTTAATTAAAATATAATATCCAAGAAAGGTGCAAACAACACGTGACCCCGTTTTGATTGCACATTAGAAAATCACACATCGTATCTCCAGAAATTCACAATCTGATTCGCTTTCTTCCCAGTTTCCGAACATTGCATCCCCATTCATGCGGACAAGTTTCACGAAACTCGCAACTCGAATATTAATAGAGATTAATGGTCATTAATTAAGATTAATATGCCTCGGGCAGAAAGTGAACTAACATTGAGCTACGGCAGCGGCCGTGATGCCTGGAAGATGATTGATTTATTGTTGTCTGCTGCTTGTTGTTCGTCCGTTTTGCTCCCACTGTTTATTGTTGCAGGCAGAAATAGATGAAGAGTTTGTTTTCCTTGAGCTTAATCTCAACTTTGTTTACTTGTGTTAATTGTTGATTAAGAATTTTTGAATGATGAGAAAGTGAGGGAGTTGTACAACGAAATTTCTAACCGTCTGGGAAAACATATTATTATTTAGTTTTAGACCGAGATAAATCTCCACAATTTATTCCTCTTTCTATAAAACTTGATGCGTAAAATATTTATATAAGACCACAATAGTTATTTGTATCACAAGGCCAGAAACTGACCTTTTGCAAGAGCGAGTATTTTTGACACGCCGAGCCATAGGAGAGGCTTGCAAATTACGAGCACTAGCATAACAGTTTCTGGACGTGTAATACACAATATTATATGTGCCGATTTCATTACAAAAATATAAAATTAATTTAATTAATTTGTATTATATTATACATAACCTAAAAAATTGTGCACTGAATACTTGCAATTGAGCTTAAAATATATTTATTTCAGTTTCTATTAACGATTTACGTCTAAAATTTGTCAAAATCTTGTTAATTCTTGTATAAAAAATATTCAACGCATAAAATTGACATCTGCTTGACAACTGTAGTAATGTCAAGATGCCAACAAAGAGTTTCTGGCGGATTTTGAGATATGAAAAACTAGCGATGCCGACCAGAGGCATATAAAATAATATTTTAGCGGATACTGTCCTTTAAATTGACGTAAACCTAAACAATGAGATGTTATTTACATTTTTGAATAATTGGTCTTTTTAAGGTCGTTAAGGAATTAGGTACCGATTTGCTCAGTCTCCAAACATTGTCTTCCATCGGTAAACTGTCCTTACCGTTCTTGATACTTTATATACTATTTATAGCATAATTTTAACTGGTTTCATCGCCTACGTTATTCAAAATTTTATTTTAAAGTTCTATTTAAGAATAATTTTGTAGTTTCTAAACAAATCATCATACTAAAAAATGTGTGTATAACACGTACACAAACAGAGTTTTTGAGAACTCATCTAATTTAAAGACTCAGCTAGCGCCTCGTCCATAAATAGATTCGTCATGTAAAACTATATTTTGCGTACTTGTTACTTAATTAACTATAAATTATATGGTAACCGTACATTATAGTAAAATACCGATAATTCATTTTATGTGAAACTAGGTACCACTTTCAATTTTCAAAAAGATATTTCTACCAATTATCATAGTAGTCAAGCAATGGATTGTATTAAGCTGTATCAAAACTTCGTCTGATGCAACATTATATTGATACAACGATGGAAACGTACTACTACTACTGCAGCTGAATGTCAAATGCAGTTCGTACTTGAAACTTGAATATATGAAGGCTCTTTATAGGACTTGATTCGAAAATAAATAACAAGAAAATGAATGCCTTAACTAGGTAAAAGTTATGGTAGCTGTGCGTTGAAAAATATTCTATATTTCAAAAAGCGGCGAGTAATAAAATAGTTTTAAAAAGATTTAGTGCAGTTTCTAGTTGGAAACTGCATTGTAAAATGCCATTTTCACATTATTAATACATTTCAAAACTCTTAAATTATAACAAATAGTATTCCATATTTTACCATGGCTAAAAGTTTTTAGTTTTACTGAAAAACGCGAACATACTTTCTCGTTTAGGTGAAAAGCAGAATTTACTATTTTCACCTAATTTGTTTCTTGGTTGATGCGGAGCGGAAGTCAAAGATCCTACCATTCTTGCAATATTCTAACATGACTACAACTCATAAAGATTCATTTATTTTTATGAAACATAGGTAGTGTAATAGTGAATGGATAAGGAGGAAATGCAAATGCATAGGTCGGTAGGATTGATGCTGTGACGGATAACAGAGTTTGCAGGACTGCGCCAGTTAGTTTTATATAAAACTAACAAAACATACATGAAAATATGACACACACACTTTTACGAAAACTTGTAAACACTACTATATATTTCTTTAATAAACATTACTTTCATATTTACATTGAACTAAAATCTATAACTAATTAAGCGATATTAACGAAAAATACTACACTCTACAATCTGTTCGACATATAGAGTCACACTGATTCGACAGATTACTAATTACGTAATTGTACCAAACTCATGAGAACGGCGCTCTCTCAGCAAAACCCGTCTCTGTACCGATTTGAGTCAGACGATCACTGACTCTACATAATTAGTCGAAACTTAAACTTTGCTCGAGAATACATTTTCTCGAGCGTCTGAACTTAACGACGAACACCTACTGACTGCCTATTACTTAAATTTTTCTCATGCTTCTTAATACAGCTGCGTATATGGATCACCAATTGTAATAACACATTTATCTTCAAGCATAAACAATAATAATCGAACAGTATAATGCACTTATGCTTGAAGACAAAGGATCCATATACACAACTTACTTACGTCATCTACACGTGGGAGAAGTAAATATAATAAATTTCGAAGATGTTGATTACTCATCTAAATCATATTGCGCCTTGTTACAGTAGGTACATACAAAAATTTTATGAATATAAAATAATTTTGTGTCTCAATTTAAATTAATAATAATACGATAATGTAGCGTCATACCTCGAGATAGTAGTTTTTTCGGTACATTATCTACCAATGTAAATTAATATAACAGCTACTAATAAACATACATACTGTTCATGCAGCCAGAGTTGGCTGAAGCGGTAAGGGATAGAAGGAATGTGCCCATGTTCTATACAGAGCTGAGTCACAATTTGCAAATATAAGATATGAAAATGTAGCATCTATTAAAACTGAACGGCACTTGTTTATAAAAAGTCCGTCGTCATAAATTTGCGTCCTCAACCCGGGAAGAAATCGATGATTGCAGCGTCTGGATTACGGGTTATATTATCTGAATTTTTGCTCGCGAATATTCAGCAAATTAAATTCCGAATGGTTTCTTATTAATACCCATCATCTTGCAAGACTGCAGTTATTACAATAAAACGAGATGTCTGCACTGTATTCATCGCAAAAATGTAATATTGGATTGAAAAGAACAACGTCGCTATTGTTAAAAAACCGATTTCATTAAATCTTGAGCGGCGTCTTAAAAAACTCGTCTGGCATTCAATAATTCTCGCGGCGCGGTGCCTTCATTTATCACGATTTTGCTAGTGTCGCGCCCGTGGAGCAGCATAGATAATGCAATAATGATTGCGTATAAATAAATGAAAGTCGTGTAGGATTCTGGCATGTCTATTTTTTATCGCGGTTTAAGCTCGTAAACGCCAGTAGGGGAATCACATAACCGCGGTTTCTTCCTGCGTTGTTTTTGCTCTCCGCTGATGTCATGCTCGATGTTTTTTCCTCGCCTTCTTTCTCGTTTTCTATTTCGTACCTCATTGAGGACATTCGAACGACCAGTGCCCACTGCGACAGCCTGACGACTTCCAAACACTTTTTATTTTCTTTCACTGTAATATTAAATATTTTTTTGTTCGAGGAATATCGTTTCCAAAACTGCGAAATTATTGAAATGATGTGATAAAAATTACTCCACGCGATTGAACTTCTGCTTTTCGATTTATGAGAATTTGAATGTTTTCAGAACAAAAATACAACCTTGGGAATTCGGAATATCGCGTTGTAAATCTGAAATTGTTTACGATCAAACTTAAAAAATCTTTATCTTTTATTCTAAATCTTTTTCGTTTCCAAATAATGGTAAATTTTACTTGTACAGTTTTTCCTCATTGATATACAATTTGAATTTATTGACATCATATTAGAAATGTACCTATATTTTAAATAGAGGTAACCTTCGACTAATCTTTGCACTTGGTCGCTGACGAGAATTGTCCAGAACGGCGGCTAGGTATTTAAAAAATTTAAATATTTTTTTAGATTTCATAATAAATAATATATATGTCCGCTGTGAAGATATTTATTATTACTCACGTGATTATTGCACATTCATAATAAATAATCCTTCTTTACAGCCTAGATATATAAATAACTATTATGTAACAAGTACGCAAAATAGAGTTTTTAGAGGACGAATCTTTAAATTAGACGAGTAGTAGGTACTCTAAAACTCAGTTTATGTACCTGTTACATACAAAATTTTGTAATATGGTCTCCAAATTTGTTTAGTAACTATACAAAATTACTCTTAAATGTAGCTTTAAAATAATTTTTAATAGCATATGCTATGAAACAAAGAAAACCAGTGAAAATACATACATACACAGGTACATAAAATCACGCTATTTCCCTAAAATAAGTGAAAATAGGTAACCCTAATGTAAATAACAGCTCATTGCTTTGGTAACGTCATTTTATAAGATAGAATCCGCCAAAGTATTATTTTGCGGACTCCAAACAGTTCGCAAAGTAACGTAAGATTGTTTTTTGTAATACAATTTACAACAACAAATAACAATTTTATTTTACTATAAGCGATAGCAAAGGAATATGTAGGTAGAAATTTAAAAAATAAAATAAAAATTGGTTAGGAAATAAGGTTATTAAGATGAGAATGCAGAGTGGAAAAGAAAAAACTACATAAGAGGTGTTTTTTTATAAATGTAGTTAACTTTTTACCATTTAGAAAATTAAATTGGTGTAAAAACTAAGCTAAATCTTTTTATTTTTTATTTGTCATATTTATTTATTTTTAGGTTAATAAGGGTAAAGAATGCTTGTAGATACCGTAGGAGTAAAACGACATTTAAATCTTTCGAATTAAAAATGTAAATTCTTCTGCTGCATGAAATGCGAACGACAAAAATGTACCTCATATTCTTTTGCTGTTATAAATGCGTCAATGCCGATATGCATTGATCGTTTAACTACAAATGTATGCCGTATTCATATTTAATATGCAAAAATAATGGCAGCATATTACCAAACATAGCATACAATCGTTTCATCGTTGACATACTACTTCGGAATGGAGTTCTCGTGCTCGCACAAGTGCATATGTCATATGAGCGATTTAAAGTTCTGTTAATGGATTCATGAGTTATTCATCGCAGTTCTGCGTTAGTCTTTCATAAATTCTGCATAAAATACATAAAACATTTCTAGTCTTTCGTATCAAAGGGAACTGCTGAAATCGAATTTATGGATTTATTGGCAATCAAAGTATGGGACTGTCTCGCTGCCATGGCACATCAAAAGGTTTTAACTTTTAACTGATTTTCCGAAATAAAAATTTAGTTTCCTCAATGGATCTTAATCTTACGACAGAAAATGCTCTACAACGGTCTTATGATATGATCACAGATCGACTCAGTATAATTTGAAACCCTTTTGATTTATTTCGTTTTAGTCTTACTATTATTACATTATTACAAACGTACAACATAATTACCTGCCACGTCTTTTACCCAACTTGGGTGTGGCAGCCTCACAGATTGTGATTCATCTATTTAATAAATACCTATACAGGGTGTACCATAACTTGAGGTACAAATTTGACCAGCATATAGAACTTAATTAATTCATTTTAAATGTTTGTGAAGAAAACAGTTTTGAGTCACTGGTTGAGTTGGTAGTTTCAATATTAAATATTACGTTATCTATTAATGATTTTTATTTTATTTTGATGGTAACCAACCTACAGGATTAACTGAATAATTACAGTATGGTACATGTTATTATAGTGGAATCCAACTACTCGGACCCATTGTAGTATTGTTGACGGTTGTACTGGGAATTGAACTGGGGACCGCTAGCATGCTAGGCGAACTTTCTACCGCTGACCTAACCACTGGCATAATTGCATGTTTCCATAATACAATAATAGAATTATATAAAATATAATATATCTCGACTGAATAAGAGATATTTTTCATTACTCACGTGTCACGTGGTTATTTTGCGAGTCGCTAGAAGAGAAAAATAATGTTCCACATTCGTAATAATAAATCCTTCTTTACAGCCTAGATCTATAAATGACTATTTACTTTTATCTATCCCGTGTGTAACACAATATCTTTATTTAAAAAATTAAGAGGAATCCCCACCCCTACAAAATTAAGCAAAAATATGTTCTCGTTGGGCACATGAAATTGACTTTAATTTTGGTCCGATTTGTTTGCTCTTTTTTTTAATTTAAAGATAAAAGATGTATCTAGGTCTGTCTAGTGCCATTTTTTTTTATTTAAATTTTTACATGTATTTTTGAAGCTCCAAAATTAGTAAAATTTTAAGAACTTTGAAGATAAAATATTAAAAAACTAAAGTAAAAATTAAAAAAGTGACACTAAGCGGACATAGCCTAGACTTAAATCTTTCATTTAAAAAAAAATTGTTTAAAAATATTTAAAATTAGTGGTGATTTAATGTGCCCAACGAAACCCCTTTTGTAGTAGAAAGTGGCTAAATACGGTTCATTCATTTAATCAACCGATGTCGTCACAATGGGTAACAATGGTTTGTGACGGCATCGCTTCATTCGTTAAATGGATCTTCAAAACTAGTGGGGATTCCTCTTAAGCTAAACGAGCAAAGCATAACTAATTTTTCAAATGAATTTAAGAATTGTAGGTCGTTACTTCTTGTTCTAGTTATAGCATTAGTGAAATGTTTGATTGGTGACAAAGGTGACGAAACAATAACTGTAAATAATTACTCAAGGGATAGAAGTATATTTCTCTATCCCTGGAGATAAGACGTTTTATATTATAGGTTATACGTTAGAGAAAAAAATAATCCATTTTTATTATATTTTTACTTTTCGCACCGACAAAACTTTCGGTCCATTTAGCTGCAAACATCAAGTTGTTAGCCTTATTAATATTTATAAATAACATGTTTTGAAATGTGTCATGTTCTTTTTAAAGAAAATCTAATAAAAAACAATCTGTAACCGATAGCAACCAAGTAAACATGTTTATATCTTCCAGTTATATTGTAAACATCTGTAGAAATATCAAAGCATACGTCAGCTTGCGGCAATTACGAATGCACTGAAGCAAGAAACTCCAACCGTTTCAGATTTCATTTAAACATTGTCGATTGTTTTAGACATTTAATAACACAGACTGTAATTAAGTTTCTCCTTTGTATCTACCATCGGAAGACAATTCCATGAACTCTACGCCTAAGTAGTGAAAAATTACCAAAGCAGTTCGGGAGCTCTCGAAATCATTTGAAGATTGCGAGTGAGGTTATGTTGTACTTTCTGCTTAGCTCATGGGTAATCTTTGAGGTAAATTGAGTATATAATTACACAGCGCCACAGGTAAATCTGTTCATTGATGTAAGCAAAGTATGCTGTTATGGCCTGTCAGATGCAAACAATATAATAGGAAAGCTTGAGAGTTGGATCGTCCTGAGAGAACCTTGGAGCTTGGTTCGCAAATCACTGAATTTTGAAGCGCAGGCCTGGGCTAGAAATTTTGGGATTATTAAAAATAAATCAAATCTATTCAATGACATTAAAAGAGTAGCTAGGTAGTCTTTTAAAATAGTCCTTATTTCAAAGAAAATTTTTACTGTTCTGATAATTCCACTCCTGTATAAAGTAAGCCATATCGCTTTGACAGCGTATAAAAAGGAGGGTAACTTTTTGCAAGTGATAAAACCTTATTTACCTTTTTCTTAGCAACCGCACAAATCACTAAAATGTCCTTTGCTTCATATTTCTAATATTTGTCAGTGGAATGATTCGATTTTGGGAATATTTGTGAAGAACAACCAAAGGAGTCGTTAAATTATCTCGTTGAATTACACTCGACCATATTATTTCCTCCAAATAAACTTCTGTTTGACAATAACATCTCAACCTTGTCACCTGACAGGAATTTGACTCGAAAAATTGTTTTAAAATAAAATCACTTCACCTACGGTGTCGTGATTTTATTAAACAATTTTTCATTTCAAATTGCTAGATAACAAGGTTTCAATACGAACAGAAATTTATCCAGCGAAATAAAAAGCTCTTGTGTAGTTATAGTTGACAATTTTGGATTCTAATATAGGTACAGACTGATTATCAATTCCGTGCATATATTTTAATTGCATAAGTACTCATCTTACTGATCATGGATGAAGAAGAATTATTTATAAAATCGTAAATTTAAGCAGCTCGTCTACGGTTTTATCGAATTCCTAGAATACTTTAGATTTTACTTTTTTCCATTCCACTCTTTTCCTCACTAGGGCTATCTGAAACCAGTGTTGTAACTTATCTAGATAATTTTATCTAAATAAATCATCTAGATAATATATTTTTATCTATTATCTTATCTAGATAATTTTTTTCTTATTTATCTATTATGTTATCTAGACAAAATTACAAATTATCTTTATCTATTTTTTAAATATCATCTAGATAATAATTTTAGTAAAATAATTATAACCAACTTTTTTCAATTGTAATTTTTATCGAATTCAAATGTAATCAAACTGTGCAAGCAACGCATAAGCTTGCAACGATGCCGGCTCTCCAACTGGTACCGCTTATACTTTATAACATTGTCCTTTATATTTATTTATATTATCTATAAATTATCTAATAATTATCTAGACAATAATAACTTATCTTTTATCTATTATCTAGATTTTTTTTTCAATGGTTATCTATTATCTTATCCAGATAAATAAAAAGTAAGTGATCTTTATCTTTATCTCGATAAAAAATATTGTTATCTATTACAACACTGTCTGAAACCGAAACTCGTACTTTGCCGCATCCTAGCTATGCAATGTAATTTTTATTTTATTTTATGCCGAGATCTTCTTTTAAAATTTTAATTTTCAATTAATTAATTTGTAACATAAAATCATTGAATGAATAATAAAAATGTAATATTTGTTTCATTTTTCAATAAAATAAATGGAACAACTTTTGATGAATGACAGAAACTCTGAAAATATAAATTAATGATTGATTATATAGTCACCTGAAACGCATGTTTTAAAATAAAAACACCGCAATTTTGAATATTGATGGAATTTCAACGAAACCAATATGAATGTTTGCAATGAATCAGTAAAAAGTTTGCATTTGTAGCTGTCGAGGTCTGACATTTAACACTGCTACACTGCATGAGAATGAATGCATTGTGAATTTAATCTTTCTAACTCCGATTCTGCTTTTTGAGTTGAAGGACGACTTTCTTACTACCGCTGCGCCGCCTTACATATTCTTATATTAAATTTAAATGGGTTAAGCAAATTTTCTGAGGAATCCATGCGGAAAATTGTACACTTCCGCCTTATTTTTTATAAAAGAAATTCACGATATTAACCTGGATTTCCCTGCGGTTAAATACCATTTGCCTGAAGCGCCCTGTTACATTAAAAAGAGGGTTCTAGAAAATAGTATTAATTCAGTTTTTGTGAAACGAAAATATTTTCCATTTTTAAACAAGTCTGTCAATTTATCCCTTTGCCTGAAGGATGCAATAGTATTTTGGAAACTTGTTTTTAAGCTTTTACCAAAGCTGAATTAAAGTTCAATAATGAGATTATAGGTATTCAAATCTAGTGATGTTTTTTTAAAAATTAACCTAGGGTAAATCCGGGAAAGATGTCACATTTAGTGAGATGATTTTATTTTTTTCCATTTCACTTTTTTCCCAACTACTAAGGCTGCCTGAAACTATCCCGAAACTCGTACTTTGCCGCATCCTAGTTATGCAATGTCATTTTGAAGTTGAAAAGTACTGTAAAAGTGACCTCCATTCCGCTAGCGGTACCAACTCACAAAAAAAATTAAAAACCTATGGAAAATTATAGGCTAATGATAGGCTAATTAAATGCCTCATCCCCCAATTTTAGGCTCTTTAATTTTTTTTGCAATAAAAAGTTCCGCTAGCGGAAGGAATGCCAGCGGAACTTACGGTAGTAACAACATAAACTTACTGGAACTTAGTTGATAATTAAAGGCTATTTATAGGCTCCACAATTGACGTCTCACTATCCCAGTTGGACCTTGTCCCCGACTAACGGCTCACTGTAGTCCCAAAGGCGCGCGCAGCGCAAGTTGGAGCGCGGAGCGCGCAGTCCTCGAGTTATTTTTTAAAGTGCGCCGCAGGCTAACCGAAAAACATGGTTGTACCAAAACCATTGTTTCAGTGCCACTGACAATTTTTCGTTGTCGGTACTCCATGTAATCTCGGCTACTTCCCCTCAACAAGTATCTTAAATATTTATTTAAGACATTGTCCTATATTAAGTTTATATATACCATTCTGGAGCCTATAAATAATAGCCTTTAATTATCAACTAAGTTCTAATAAGTTTTTGTTGTTACTACCGTAAGTTCCGCTGGCATTCCTTCCGCTAGCGGAATTTTTTATTGCAAAAAAAAATTAAAGAGCCTAAAATTCTGGAATGAGGCATTTAATTAGCCTATAATTAGCCTATTATTTTCCATAATTTTTTTGTGAGTTGGTACCGCTAGCGGCAGGGAGGTGTAAAAGTGTTATCGTTGCGAGTAAACTGCCAGATTATTATTGACTTCAGGATATTGTTTTTATAAAAATTTAATAGAGAAAGAATGGATCTACATAGATGTTCCTTTATTTATTTTTGGAATTTTCCGGAATTTTTATATACATGTACAATTTCTTAATAAAAATTTTAAAAAGGCACATCTGTAGATTTATTCTTTATCTATTAAATCCTTGTTGAAATACAATTTTACCATTCTTGTACTGGCCACAATACACTAGCTACATTAGTACATTTTATGCTGGATTTTAGGTAGTAGACGGGCCTCTTAAATGAAGTCCTAGTTGCATTAAGACTCTTTCCATTGCCGCTTTCAAAAATCGTCGCACGGATTAAGAGTCTGACTGCATCATGACGAATCGGTCGAAGTGGTTGGATACCACTAAAATAATACTTTTATTATAGTTGACTATAATAAAATCTACCATTCTGTAATTGGGAGCAAATCCTGTTGAATGGTTACCATAAAAATAAAAAATAAAAATTCCATAAATCGTGATTCCTGAAAACTAGAGGTAAAACATCGTTTTTGCTTGATTATCTCATCACACATGTAACCGTCCTCCACCCGCAAACAGAACAAAATAGTGATCTGAATATGTGGCCATAACCCGCGAGGTAACACGTAATATAACCGTGTTGTGATTACAGCCCACAGGCCACTATCTAAACGCACACAACACAATCGGCGCATTTAACTACGCGAACCAGTCATCCACCACGCCATCGACAATGCTATCCAACAACACGAGCCGGCCAACAAATGCTGTCATGAAATTTTATTGGCTTTGTGTTTGCATCCAGATACGCGGGTTAGTTGTTTTGTCCTTGGGTTTTGTCCGTTGAATTGGAAAATGAAGTTAAGTTGTTTTCATATTATGTGGTACACGAACACATTAATACTGGGAAACTATTATTGAATTGTTTTGAAAATGATTTTAAAATATGCTGTAGAGCAGTGGTGCGCAGACATTTTAAATCGCGGGCTTATAATAAAATTACATTTTCCCAAAGGGCCATCTAGGTTAATAGCAACATTTTTTTATTCGAAATTGTAAAAATAAGTGGACGGGTTAGAAACCAAAACATTTTATAATGTACCCACTTGACATGATAGTCATGCGGGATATTTAAAATATCTTATTCTTGTACTTTAAGTGATATTACGTAAGTCTATCCTAGCCACATCCTGAGTACGATCAAAAATTACAAACTCAGTCAATATAAACATCTCAGAGAATTGCATGGGATGCATAGTTGGGATATTTTGACCAAATTACTAACATTGGGATGTTATATAGATAATGTTAGTAAGGGCGGACATTAGCAATCGCTAGGATATTAATAGGATGTTAGTGGGTAAATCGAGGGTAAATATATCAAGTAACAACATTCTTAAAATGTTTATTTTGACAAATGGGTAGTACGTACACAAATATCGAAGCTAAATTACTATCAGGTATGATATTAGTGGTCGCAAAAAGTAATTTTTTTAATTACCTATAGAAGAATGTTCAAATTAAAACTAAAGAAAAAATATTTATGCGCCGCAGGCAAAAAATTTGATTGTGTTCTGTTAATCGGGACCTTAGTTTTTTATATAAAGTAAAATTTGCATAGAAGAAAATGCCGCTACAGTTTATAAGGTCAGTACGCCCTTACATGTGCTGCAATATTTGCAAAAAAATTAAATTAAATTACAATTCAATGAAAAATAAACATGAATAAATGCTCCCTTAGGAAGTGCCTATTGCTATTTTTTCAAATTTTGAAAAATCTTCATGAAAATATACCTAGAAACAAAAAATTCCGTTAATTATACGTTATAAGTGCAATAAACATGCAGCTCCATAAATCGGAGATTTGGAAAATATGAAATATCAATTTTTTTAGAAACTAAACAATATTTTAAAATGTAGTTTATGCCATTAAATTTCTTAGGACATAGGCTACCTGACTTACCTAATAAGGAATGATTTTCAACTATAACAATTTTATGTAATTAACGCAATTATGTAATCTTCTGGAGGAAACAGCATTGGACACTCTTTTCCGTGGTTGTCATGGACCCACATCATCGGTCGTATGCTCGTTCAATCTGCTAAGTGAATTTTCCATGCATTTTACTGTCCGCAAAAAGTGAAACGGCAAATTGACATTTTTTATGATTAGATTAGCGATCACTCAATTGTCACAACGACGATCTAATTCCGATGTTATATAATTAAACCGTGTGTCAATGCAGATTCGAAACGTTCACATATTTCGAATTGAATTGTTCCGCTTAATGAAAAATCCTTTTTTGTCTCCGTTAATTTAATTACGATATGTAAAACATCGGTTCGCAGGCAACGAGTTTTAGTGAAATGCATTGCCGGTTTGTATACTTTTGTATTTTTCAAAAACTAGTTAAATGTTTCGCGCATTTTATATAGAAACTTTTCAAACCCCTTTTCGCACGTGATGCTTTTCATTTGACATGCATGTATGGATTGCACAGTTCTCAACGATTTTAATTAAAAATTTTGTACAATGATCGACTTTTTAAAATAAAGTTTAAAATGTGAATGGAAATTCATATTAATTATTTGCAATTTATAACTGATTTTTTATCACGCGGTTCAAATCTGACTTACATTATTAAAAACATGAAAATATTTTAATATGTATCCACAACTACTGAATAATACATTTATTGTAAAATTATTTGTAGTGAGTAGTGTGCCCCATTATTTTTTTTTCTTTTCTTAGCACATGATTTTGTTTTTGTTTTTAGTGTCTGAAATAATAGAATTAATTCTTGTCATTGATTTCCTCAATTTATTTCGTTTTCTCTTTTTCAATTTTGGCTCGTCTTCACTAGAGTCACTTGAATTCTCTTCAGAATGAGTGAAAACATATTCGTCCGATGAAAATTCACAAGCAAAGGATCTTCTTCCTCAAACATATACTCCTCCCATAATTTCGTCAAATGTTTTTGTTCTTCTTACTGTTTTCCAACTCATAACATGCATACTAGCCAAAATCATTAGTATAACTGAACTTATTATACAAAAACGTCGAACAAAACAAACTTGTAATAGCATGTATGCAAGGTACAATACATTCATGTACCTCATGGCGTGAAAAGATGAATCCACCAGTTCAGGTTGTGAGGTACATATATTGTGCCTTACTGAAATATTTCAAAATTCCCAGAAATATTTCGAAAAAATCAATTCTGAAATAATATTCGGGTTTTCTGATATAAGAAGGCCCATAATCTGTAGAAAAAGGCCCTAGGGACCCAAAATTTTTTTTAAATGGTGGCATTTAACGTGTTAAGATATGTTTCCCCCACGTCAACTAATTATTTTTAAAAAAATTTCTATTAAATTAGCAAGAAACCATTTCTTCTCTGAGACAAACAATATTAAATTGAACACTACTTCCTGTTCCTATTTAAAAACATATCTCCCACCACTCCTGTCACTTAATATTAACGACCAGTACCCGTGCTGGTTTCTCCAACAAAAAATAAAAGAAGAGATTTAATATCAGGGGATAAATCTTAAGACGACATCATCAGTGTTAATTAAGCATGCACGGGTTGGCGACATTAATAACCACAGTGCGTCCCACCCGGGGGCGGCTGCCCCGGGCGCCGCCCCAGTGTCCTCTGTCAACTGCAGGTACCCGCGGGGGCGTAATGAAATCTGCTAACTTTGTAGAGGGACGATGTCATATTCTTACAGATGGTGGAGATGTTTAGAATCAAGTAATGTGGAAGGTTAAGGCTGGTTTAATTGATGTAACCGGTTACTTCTTCTGTATTCTGTAAGATGTGTGATGTGAATGAGAAGTGCGTGGTTCATAATCATTTCAGTAACCTGCTAACTTGGCGTTGAAAGTTACATAGTTGGATCTACAATGTTTATAACCTAACAATAAATATTGTAAACGAAATATAAAATACTCATCATAATGTAAACAAAAATCAACAGAGGACAAATAGAACTTGCTATTTGTTGGGAAAGAGTGAAATATATAACAGAGTGGCTTTAGAGTATGACTGACTTCAGTAAAATTGTATTTGAATAAAATTATATGTTAATTTATGGTAATACATGAAGAGTTTAAAAGTTGGATATTGAACTAATTTCTGGTTATCACACTTACAGTTAAACATTAATTAATTTCACATTTTTTTAGAGTATTTAACTATGGCTACTTGTTTGAAATATATCGCCTATGGCCACACTCTTTATATACCGTGAGTTTATTTTAACGTGAAACATGGGATTTTTCATATCCATGGTTACGAATTTGACAGCAATGTATTAGAGCGTTCTTTTTAAAATCGAACATAGGGAATCAATATAACTGTATTATTCTTGACCAATATAACATATTTGGGCAGCTGCAATAGTTCCAAGGGACGCTTTCAACATAAACTTTTAATTGTTAAAACAATTAATTAATTGTTTATACTATACCCAGTTTGACTCCAATTAACAAATTCAAATGTTGCTACCTGGAAATACGATGTAGGTATAGTTTAAACAATTTAAAGTTTATGTTGAAGGCGTCTCTTGGAACTATTACAGCTGCCCAAATATGTTATATTAGTCAAGAATAATACAGTTAAATTGATTCCCTATGTTCGATTTTAAAAAGAACGCTCTAATACATTGCTGTCAAATTCATAACCATGGATATGAAAAGTCCTATGTTTCATGTTAAAATAAATTCACGGTATAGTGATACTCTAGGAAGTTTTCTTAAAAGTTACAGTTACGAAACTTACTGTTACAGTATAGGTAAACGTTAAATCCAGTGTCATTATGTACCGTAACATAGAAATATCTATAGCTCATATTAACAGAACACAGAAGAAGTCACTAGTTACATTAATTATAAACCAACCTTAAGGCTGGTTTAATGGATGTAACCGTTTACTTCTGTGTTACCAGTTCTGTAATGTTCAGCTGTAAAGCCTCATTCTAAATCTAATTTATATTGCTAACAATTTTCATAACTGTTTTATATTTCAATATTGTAAATTATACAATATCGTTATATTTACGACGATAATTTTTTGCAGATCAAGAGCTCTTGATAATGAAATAAATTAATTCGAAACGTTGAGGAATTTAAAGTTTGATTTTTATTTGATTCCTTTTCTACAAAATTCATCTCCTAAACTAATTTATACTTTTACATTACCTAAGTAGGTATTTTAAGTTGATATAAATTTCAATTTCAAAACTTCACACTGTATCTAAAGCAGCAGAAAATTGTTGATAGCGTTATAATAGCAAATCCCGTCACACATCACACTATCATCCAATAAAACAAAATCACAATCCAATTTAGCAATCCGTGCGATTTGCTCATCTTTCTCGCCTCACTTCATCCTTCCACACATATCACGCAACATTCACCCCCACCCCGGATCCCTAACTCACACCAAACAATGACGCATCGCTGCTCACCACATCGCCACGTTGCTCAACACAAAACTAACAAAACATACTACTCGCCATACCCGACACCAATAACACACCAGCAGTGGCTAGAGATCAACACACGGTGATAAGAGGATCTCTAGGGGCGAAGGGGGCATATTATCCAGACAATGCTCGAAGAGGGGGGAAATTCCTGAGATTGTGAGATTGTACTTGGAATTGAGGGAAGTCGAGTGGCTTAAGTGGTGATGAGTGCAAACTGAGGATTTTTATTTGGGGCAACGTAATTCATGCGATGTTGGTGTATTTAGTCTAACAATATATGGAGGAAACCTTTGATATTATTTGTTTTATATGCTTGCCGATGAATACTGCATGCTATACTATATCACGACGCTCGAAACAACATAAACTTGTGTCCCTTTAATGAAAGGTCTCGTGGAACAGAGTTTAGTAACCACACACACGGTATAAACATATAATATATCTCTAACGATAACTGATAACCATCTCAAAGTACTTATAATATTATACAGAGGAGTGGAAACTCCGTATCTTAGCAATACTGTAGATTCGTAACATTTCTGTTTATCCTGTGCGAGAGAGAAAGAGAGAGATAGATAGATAGAACAGCTGACGAGACAAGATGGAGAACATTAGTTTGTTTACATTACAAAGTTTGTGTGGCCAATCAACGATCAGTTTTAGTTTTTAAATAGAATATTATAGTGTCCTATAATACATCGTGCTGACAACCAAGTTTGATAAAAAGCCTAGATTCTATTTAGGTATATTCATACATAAACTCTTGTTTATTCAAGTCGGTTAAAAATTACAATTTTAAAAAGTTTCATACTTTTACTCTTTCTAGTTTCTATACTGCTTAGTTCACTGGTTTCGTTAAGTTTTTAATGAGGATTTTTAAAAATTGATTTCATTATAAAGTATTATAGCGAATGTAAAAATAGTACTATTTAAACAATTCATATTCAATTCAGTATAAAATAACAAAGGAACAAATTTGATAACGTAACCACGATAATCTACCATCCGTTGACACTTCTGAACTAACTCAGTTATAAGTTAACTAATTCTAAGTTACCTACCCTAATCGTCCAATCGTCAGCCACTGCATCGTCTACGTCCACTGCTAATATCAAGTCGAATCAGTGGCTAAAAGCTTGACCATGGGCGCCCGTTTTATAGGGGGCTTTGTTATATTAGTTAAAATCTTAAAATTGATTAAAAGGAAGTAACAAATTGTATAGATAATAAATAAGTAGTTTTTTTTCATTTTATATTGAACATTTCGACAGAATAATTATTGTCAACAGTAAACTTATCACAACAGTAAAGCAAAAGTATTTTGGGACAAAAACTGAAAGCTTCTCGTATTTTTGCATATACCCTGTTCACACAAGGATTCTTTGAAAATTCTTTCATACTTCTGAATTGCAAAAACTGCTGTGTTTTGAAGCTATCAATGAATTAGAAATTCCTTTTTCCAATACTCATTGAAGATTCAATTTAGCGCCGCCGCTATTTGACAGGCAATTCTCACCAGGATAATTTTTCTCAAAATTCAGAAGAATGAAAGAATCCTCAAAGTACATTTTAATTCCAACACCATTGTTTGAGAAGATTTTCAGCTATATATCTATGTCACACAAACTTTAAAATTAATTACAGCTTTATTTAGAACAATTAAGGCTTATCAGTACTCTCAATCGCTTTCAAATAACATGAAGTTTCAATAAAAAACTTTAGAAAATGGTAAACTACCCTATTATACAAATTGTATGTTGTATTATGGGCAATCTATATAAATTGCGACGACTAATAACATTATGTTAAGTACCTACTACTAAAATGGAGTAGTTTAATTCTACTGAAAGTGTAGTAAATTTATTTAATTAATTCTTCCGAGTTAAAACATTAATTTGATAGCACCGGCTCGGGTTACTGTCCGAGTAGAAGTGTTAATTAATCCGGGGAAAGAAAAATGATCCCCGTCTGTAAATTCGATTGTTTGGTGGCGGTTTGAAAGCTCTCAACCCTAATTTTCTAATTTATAGCCGATGGTTTGTGGTCGTGTTTACGTTACGCTTAAATAAATTTTGTGGCGAATGCCGCAGGTTTCAACCCACACACCTTAACAAAAACAAGGAACAACGAAATTCATTTTATTTGTGCTGCTCTTGCTACTCACAATATATACTGTCTTGAAAAACAAGTAGGCACAGATTTTTCATAATCAATTAAGTTATCTTTACAGATAGATAGATATTTTAGTTAGGAGAGCAATAATAGCAAACATAATTTTTATAAATAATAATGAGGTAGAATTTTGGAATACATTTTTTATTTTTATTTCTTTACGTAAGTATATATCGTTTCTATAAATAAATATAATTTATTACCTATATTACGAAGACAACCGCTCATTAAAATAAATATTACCTTCTTTATTTTATTATAATGTTGTTTCAGTAAGTAACTGTTACCAAATTGAATTGAGTTTTAATATTATTTTAATTAAACGTTTTGTAATTCATTTCAAACAACAATTAAATAATATTCGTAGTAGTCCGCTGTCAGTCAAGATGCAATACGGTTAAAGTGATTTTGGTTCTAAAATTATAAAATTTTACTCTGGAGAATCTATAAATCTACCTGCTTATTTTTTATAAAAATTATTTTGAAGGTAATGTCATTCATTTCATGTAGGAACATTGTTTATTAATTATGTTGCATACATTGAGTTTATTTTAATGTGAAACATTGGATATATTATCATTTCCATGATTACTAATTTGACAGCAATGTATTAGAGCGTTCATTTTAAAATAAAGCATGGGGATTAATTTGTGTCACATAAATGCTACTACCTAGAAATACGATATAAGTATACTTGGAACACTGAAAAGTTTAAATTTTAAATTAAAAATGTCACTTGTAACTATTCCAGATGCCCAAATATCTTATATTGTTCAAGAATAATTCAGTTAAATTGATTTCCTATGTTTCATTTTAAAAATAACGCTCTAATAAATTGGTGTCCAGTCCAATTCGTAACTATAAAAATCCCATGTTTCACTTTAAAATAAATTAATGGTGGGATTCTGTGTAAATCTATAAGTTTTACAAAGTAAATCTTTAAATATTGAACAAAATCACATCAATGTTTGTTGACAAATATAAAAATGTTCATATAAATTATAAATTTCATTGCGATAACTGTAAGAAGTATAGTATGTAGGTAAATTAGATAGGTACAGGATGTGACGTACCTACTTACTATCTTAAAAAAAATTTTCGTGCTACTGGATAAATAAATGTTTTAACATCCTCTGCTCATACAGGAACTTCCAATAACTTAATTACTGTTGTGTAAAATAAGTTTTTGGCCTCCTGAAGTGTAAACATAACAATCACACATCGTTGACTTCTATGGTACCATCGAATATTATTCCTTTAATAGGCCATTAAAAGAAGATGTAACTTAGCAAATAAAAAAGAGTGCCTACAAAAATACTACTTTAAACAATTTATTGTTCAATAGAGTATGAAATGAATGAAACAGATTAATTTTAAATGAAATGTGACATTTACTGGCGACATCTCGTAGCACTTGTTTCAAGACTACTTGACATAAAGAAATTTTAGTGCAAATGTCAAATGCATCTACAATATTTTGGTTAAATAGGCATGTCAGCCAAAAAATATAATACATAATATGTTGTGTTAGGTACATCGCTCGGTTTTATTGAAGCATTCCTCTTCGCGTCGTACTTTAATATAGAACTTTGCATTGTAAAGTAAAACCTACCGCACTTATAATATAAATACTCAGAAGATATTGGAAGGCGATAGTATCGTGAAAACAACATTAATTGCATACTTTTGACGTGGTGTATAATTATAATTGTATTTAACTAAAATGATTATCGAACCCATCTGACGATCGCGTGTTCACTTTCAGTTTATTAGACGTTGTCTTTTATAGTTGATTCGAGGTAAAGTGCATGTGTTATGCAAAGTAAAACCTTTTACAGCAAATATGTGTAGACATAAGAGCGTATGATAACTATGTTGTCTTGCCTGGTTCTGGTGTAATGCGTTCGCTATTCTCTTGCTTCAAGCGT
Organism: Agonum fuliginosum; assembly: GCA_947534325.1. Classification (NCBI taxonomy): domain Eukaryota; kingdom Metazoa; phylum Arthropoda; class Insecta; order Coleoptera; family Carabidae; genus Agonum; species Agonum fuliginosum. Next base: position 1,584,105 of record OX384034.1, on the reverse strand, counting down.
TTCTTATTTATCGTTGAGTTAATGGATCGCTCCTGCCGCGCTTGCTAAGAGATTGAGAAAAATTTTACTTTGAGGTTTTTTTATATTTAAATATGATAGCAAATAGTTGATGTTGTCAATATGACTTTTTATCAACGAGCAGCCTGTACTTTATTGCTTTATTTTATTTGTCACTTTTTATATTAATCAAGGTGAATTATCATCTGTAATTACATGAGAGTTTTTTTATTTCGCCGGATAAATTTCTGTTTGTATTGAAACCTTGTTGCCTAGCAATTTGACTACTGCGGTGTCATAATTTTATTTTAATCAAATTGCTGTCAGGTGACAAGGTTGAGATGTCAAACAGAAATTTATTTGGAGGAAATAAAATGCTAGAGTGTAATACAACGAGATAATTTAACGACTCCTTTGGTTCTTCTTCACAAATATTCCCAAAATGTAATCATTTCACTGACAAATATTAGAAATATGATGCAAATGACATTTTAGTGTTTTGTTTATTGTTTGGTTGCTAAGAAAAAGGTAAATAAGGTCCTATCACTTGCAAAAAGTTACCTTCCTTTTTATCCGCTGTCAAAGCTATAAAATTGTGTTTTGTTTATGGCTTTACTTTATACAGGAGTGGAATTATCGAAACAAATTGCTATAAATCAGAGTGAGGATCTTTTTAGTACCCTATATAAGAATGTAACGAAGTGTGTTGATTCTTAAAATAACATGAAAAAATTTGTGGTCAATTTTGTTTAAGTTGTAGTTTAACAATAACCTTATATTTTTATTTTGTCAATAGAAGATAGAGGTTGGTTCTTACTTGGTTCTTTCTTTGTTCATTCAATCTGGTTGATTCTCGTAATATTTATTTGAGTTACGTAAATTAACACTTACACTTCGATTTATGTTAGATCACTATTCTTGAAATTCTATTTAGATGACGTTTATAAGTAAAGTAATAATTTAAATAATTATGTATTAATTTTTTTTAAAGATTCAGCTCTACAAACTGAAATTTCAATTTTATTAGTAAAATCAGATGTGATTGCTTTTTAACGTGAATTGGGATAAATACTTTAATGTATCCACAAATAGTTTTATAAGCAACGGGTTGTAATGGAACGAAATATCAGTTTCTTAGTGATTGTACGCATTACTGTAATAACCCTTTATTGGCTCTTCCAACCGTTTAACCCTTGGGTGAGCGGATGATAAGTTTTACATTAGTGACGACGTAGTACAAATGTACCACAATGTATTTCTTATAGAAACTAACACAATTCCATGGTAATTTCTTTTACTATTGACATATATGATTTAAGGGAGGAGTTGTAAGCTTTGATCACACATGCTTAGCTACATACGCATATCAGCGTATAGTTTTATGTCAAATCTTCATGATTGCTGCTTCGAATATTTTACATTGATTTGATGATACAAAACAGCGACTTCCAACTATGATATTTTCACACAATACCACCAAACGGCGAACTAGAAAGTGGCCATTCGAATTTTTTCAATATAATAGATATGCAAGCCTTGCTTCTTATTCTTATATCATATTTATTCAGAGAACAATCCGAAAAGTACAAATCGCACATATAGTCACCACATCTTTCTGAAAGTATTAGACAAGAATTGAGCAATACTATTTATTGATGAACGATCAACAAACCAAATATTTTTTATGGTAACCACTCAACAGGAGTAACTCCCAATTAAAAAATAGTACATGGAATGATAATAATAATAATGATAAACCACACTGACACAGTACCTAGTGTTCTATCACAAATTTCTTTGAATCAGCTTTATTAATACCAATTCCTTAATAAAACTAACAATTGACAGTCATAAATCATATTGTAGGTACCGTGAAAGAGCCTTAAGTCACCATGTATAATTCAATAATTTAGTATATTTGTATATTGAGTAATTTAATTTTTATTATGTCTAGTTTTCGGTGTTCTTATATGAAATTGTGATGTAAATAATTTTCTCCGACAAAAAATTAAATAAATCTTCACCTAGGTATGAGATACTGCTCTTCTTGCTCTCTAGGATACAAACTATCACCATCACGATCCTCAGCATGCCACATGTATCCACCAACACCCCCCTCCTCCTCCATAGTGGGAGCTTAAGTGCCGTGACAGCTGCCAAAACATTGCGCCGAGCAATTTATTCGTAATGAGTCGCCGGACACATCGCTCGCTGGAAACAAATCCAGAACCACGTCAATCCATTTAATTCTTAATTCCATTAAACCAGCAGCGAGGGATTACCCCATGCGATACTATGCGGTGGTGAGATGGGACCGGCGCTTGTCAAACTATTACAAAGAGGATGGTGCGGTGAAATTATGTTGAAAAGTTATTGTGAGAGATATTGTTCAGGTTTTTAACTGCTGCTGAAATGCAAAAGCTTAATTTTTCAAGATACTTTGTGCTTTAGGCACAAGATACATTACGATTGCGTAAGTACCTATTCTATTTCTTAGGGCCTTAAGAAATTACTATGTTAATAAAGACGAAGTTCCTTAAAGTTGCTCAATAATTATTTGTCGCTTGCTAAAAGACTTACCAATAATATAAACAAATATTGAAATGCAAGAATGTTTGGAATGTTTGAAAAAAAATTATATAATGCACTACGGGTTTTACTTGATGGCTGATGATTTTATTGTATTCCCAGGGATATGCACGTATAATAAGTCACGTATTAAGCCGGGGCCAGACATGCGGCATTCGGCGAATCCCGAATGTTCGTGATTTGCCGAACGGTATTCGCCTTTGTGTTCACACATGCTGCATTCGACGAATAACGAGCAAAAATATGGGAAACTGCCGAACGTTCGCCTGGCTTTATTTCTTTCCTTTATTCATACAAAATAGAGGACTTAACGAGATTATAAACCTTTTGTAATATGAAACAATCAAATTTACAACAACAACAAAGATAATCGATTGAGGTCGTGTGGGAGTCTAAATAATTGTTTATAGAAACAATTTGTATATAGTACAATAATAAAAATTGCTAACTACGAATAAGTTTAATAACTTAATTACTCGCTACTGAGCTGGAACTGGAGTGAGTGATTCGCCAGTTCGCTGTTCGCCGAATCCTGAATGTGTGATCGATTGTCCGAACCCCTTCTAGAAGAACATTCGCCCACTTTGATGTGTGTTAGTTTACCGACTCTAGACGGGATGAGGCGAACAGTTCGCCGAACGATTCGCCAAATCACGAACTCCCCATACACACTGAGCAAAGTTCGGCAAATAGGTGCTCGGGATTCGTTGAATGCCGCATGTCTGACCCCGGCTTAAAAGGCTCTTTTTTACATTGATCAAATTTACGACTATTTAACGTAAATTATGTATAAATTATTATATTTAAGATTTAAGCATCGATTTGTTATTGAACGAAATAATGAACTTTCAATAAGTAGCATTCGTAACGAAGCAAACATGTATTAGTTTTGAGAGTTTGACAGCTAAAACTAATATTTTACATTAATTACGTTTTTTTACATTTTTTACGCATTTTTACGGTATAAACGAAAAAACTCTTTTCTATGCGTAAATGCCCATCCTGTGTATTCCTGAGATGATTTACTAACCTTTAATTCAGATGCTCTTTGCTCGTTTACATCAATTTGTCGTCGATAACATTACAATATTTATAATCCTCTTTGTACATCAATATCACACTAAAACAACTAGTATCCTTTTAACGATTAAAAATATTTATTGAAATGAAACACAAGATATTCTTGAGCGGACTAAAATGGCAGTTTGCTTTTGGTATATTTGAAAAATGTATGGCCCTTAATGTTTGACTGTTTGAAGAATCAATTTATTTTGGTTGTATAATTGTTCCATCGGAAGTTATAATAAGTAAACTTCACTTCCTTTTTTTAAATTTTATCTTTATGCCAACCATTCAACAGAATTAACTCGCAAAGACAGAATATGGTAGATGTTATTTTAACGGAATCTATCTATTAGGACCTAGTGGTATTGCGGTATTTCAATCTGTAATCCCTAGCCGAATTTCGTAAGTCATTCATATCATAAATAAGTCATGTTCAAGAGTTACACTATTGATAAATTTCCTGCCCCTCTTTGTCAAACTGTTTGGCATTCGCTGCCTAGGATACATCACAATCAAAACGCAAGAGTTGGTTAAATCCGCTCGTGTCGCAGGACAAATGAACCGCTGCTCGTCCTTGCTGTGGATTCGAGACATGGTCTGTACACCACGTCCTGCCCCATCCGCCCGCCCCCCTTACAGCAGGATGTTTGATTAGCCGATTATCTTTCAAACCAGGGCCAGTGACGTAGATCGTAATTCGTGACCGGGGTTTTGTCAACTGATGGTTTTTTGCCGCATTTGCGGGATTGCTAACTTGTAGGTATTGTTCCATTAAAATAGTCGGGATTTTGACACTGATTTTGTTGTTTTATAAAAGGAATTATTAAATATTCTTCTTGAATTTTGTGGTAATTTATAAGAAAACTACACTAGCGGTCGTTGAAGTGCAAAACCAAAAATTAATAGACATAATTGAATTAAATTTAGCACAAAGGTAGTTTATAATTAGAGAAGTGTAGCCGAGACGAGAATTTCTCGTCTCATTCTCGTCTCGACTCGAAATTACGAGACGAGAACCAATAAATTTCTCGTCTCGGATATTCAAGATGAGACGAGAATACAAAACTACGAGACGAGAAATAGTTCTCGAGAAATCGAGAATTCTGGAAGCTAAAACTTTGAAAAAATTGATATTATTCTTTTCGAAATTGTCAAAAAAATTGATTCTTACTTTGTTCGTAGTATTTTTTTGTTGATATAAATATTATAATTTCTAAAACAATAATTGTGTCCCAATTTAACAAAAAGGTACAAAAAAATTCTAAATTCATTTCTTGCTTTTCAAAAAGATGGCAACAAAATTTTTTCGTCAAATTGAGATGAGACGAGAATCGAATTCTTTGAGACGAGAATTGAATAGCCGAGAAATGACCAAGACGAGAATACTTAAAATTCTCGTCTCAAAAAGACGAGACGATAATTGCGACTATTTCTCGTCTCGCGGCATCTCTAGTTTTTACAGTTCATTTAAAACGTTCTGATGTTTAGTATTAAAGCCAAACTAATTACATTAATTAAAATTTTTGAAGATTCCGCACTTTTAGTATGCTTCCTTAATCTATACAAAAATTCAACATCATACGTATAACAGTATTAGATTGAGATCATCACAAAAATTACTGGTTTTTCAATGCGTATTATTGCCATGCAGTAGGCTCTTAATTTAAATTTGGTTCAGTTTGAATTTAATAACATTCGTAATGAAATGTTTCATTCGTGGAAGTTATTCAACCGTTAGATTGAAACCCAACATAAAACAAAACCATCAGAATTCTCCAACATACTCGAAGTGGTTTCAAGACAAATCGAAACTTTAATTTAAGTAGAAACAACATTTTAAATGGAGTACAGGAACGACACGGTCGGTATGCGCATTCGGCAGAGCAGGTTGCATGTTTACCGACGGGACCAGTAATAATAACATTGTCTAAACGAGATTAGGGACGGTACTCGTTGTTTTTTATACTTCGCAACTCAACAGCAACAGAGAGCAGCACTGTGCAGTTTAGTAATTACTCAACTGTTGTCTACGTGCTCATTAAGTGTGATTCAGTTACTTCCTAGCAAATATCGTCATTAATTTTATTTAATTTGTAGTGTGAATACTGTAAATTGTTAGTGCTACTGCAGAACGTTCCAAAGGAAAACAACTTTTAATAAAATTAAATTCTGGCGCAGTCAAACAATGAAATGTTTTAATTAGTTGCTGTACAATGTGTACACTGTTCTAAAACAATCGAATTTTCTGTTTGATGTGGATTGTTTGGACGCCATTTTGTTTATTACATAGTAACCTACATTACATAATTACCCTTCACCGTCAGTTTATTATTATGTTTATGAACCAAAACTATCTTCCAAATACGTAATAAAATTTTCTTTCACAAACTATCCTCCCGAAATAATCTTAAACTAAATACTGATTTTACACGTCCACATAAAAGTTTGGGATTGTAAGTAGGTACTCTTAAACTTTCAGTCTGTAAAACTGGGTAAACCAATTATTCTTTTGTTACCTATATTCCTATAAATTTAAGTAGGTATACGTACTTCAAATAAACTGATACTAAAATTTAATTTAAACGCTAAATAAAATTACCAGTTAAATCAGGAGTTAAGTTTGTAATACGTACATAATATTTATACTTTATTGTACTCGTAACAAGTATAAATAATAATGAAACAACCATGACCCTAATCAAGTTATGGTTTAAAAGGATTACCACATAAACATCAACTATGTGCTTTTATACAAAAATACAGGAAAGAAATTTTGAATGACCAATTTTTCAGAAAGCAAATTAAAACTTTAACATCCTTAAATTTGTATGTAGGTATACTGAAGTGTTTAAATTTACAATAATTTTAGTTTTGTTTTCTGCATGTTGTGATGATGTATGCACCCGGAGTTCCGTGGTTCAAATCTCTCGGCTGACAGAAAAAATCTTGCAAATATATCGCACTCGGACGCTTCAAGCTGATCACTTGATCGTCTTAAATGTAGTCCAGATTGCATAAGAATCTCTCCGTTGCCGCTTTGGCATTCTAAGATCGTGGGATTGAGATTTTGACTACTCTAAGACGAATCGGTCTAGAAATTGTTAGACTATAATAACATCTACCATCCTGTAATTGGGATAGTAAATCCTGTTGAATGGTTACGAGCAAAATAAAAATCTGATGTGGCCAGCACAAGACCTCCCGCCATACTCAGACTCACTTTATTCTTTTTTCTCACTTATACAAAAAATATAGGTACTACTATACTCACAAATATATTTTAGTCATTTTATTTCAACTTTAGAAAAAGACATAAACGATATTTCACTATTTTCCCTGTCATTGTAATGTAATAATAATTTAAATTTTACGTAGTAACAAATGTTAAACGATGGATTCATTTCGATACAGATTTTCATTATGAAACACCCAAGTAAATTTCATGCAAATGCATTTTTTTAAATGAAAGCATGGGTATAGAAAAAATAGTGTATGCAGTTCGTGTATAATGACTATTAATACACTCGTATATGAATTACGACACTCGCCATGGCTCGTATCGTAAATTTCATTTTCTCGAATTTACTCATTGCGTAATATTCTAATTTTATTCAAGACGTTAAAATTATATTTTATCGACGAAAGAAAAGTGTTAATTTACAAGCGTAGAAGGAGCGAATAAATTATTTTTCTTGAGTCGAAAATATAATTTTATCATTGTGTATAAATTTCTATTTGTTTCTTTGTTAAAGAAAAACATAGAAGAAAACAAATTTAAATTAAATTATTATTAAAGCCCAATTTCGGAGTTTGTTGGTAATTTTTTTCATCCTACTTTTTTCACAGAGTAGATGCGGAAATGTATGAAAACGAATTTGAAGAAAAAGTATAATAAAACTCAAATTTTACTGCATCTACCCTAGCGATTAAAATGTTACTTTATTTACTCAAAATAGTCGATAAAGTAGCACTTTAACATCAGTTATGAAAAAAAACTATTTTCTCCGATCAAATGAGCATTCGAAATTGGTAGAAAATACCAAAAAGTATTTTAAAGAAGTCTTACAAAATTATGTTATTGTTTTAGATGAGTCAACATTTCCTGAATCTAAATCAAGGACATCAGCATCTTCCTTTCGAGAACCAAAACAAAAATGTGAGTGTCCCTAAATAATATTTAATGTTAATGAATATAACATAAGCTTAGTGAATTTTCCCCGCGACTGGGTCAGTGAAAGCCCCAATAACTTAGAGTTAACAATAGCCCATTTACTTCCATCCGACCTCACTATAAAAACTTTGCGATGTTTTGATAGTGGGCCGGTACAAATCTTCGTTTTATTTATGATACTTGCCATCCAAGTTTAGTGTTATGCCAGTGAATTGCGCCGTTTTGCGTCCCTGTGTCTGTACAGTTGAAACACATCCAAGTGAGGTTACAGTTTATTGATTTATGACGATACATTCACTTATTTTGATTCTCGGATTTCTGTTTTGTAGAAAACAGAATAATGCATTTGATTCTAGTGCGGAATTCGGCCGGCCACGACTGGTGCTGCTGTCGGAAGAACTCAGTGCCGGATTGACGTTTTTTTTTATTGAAAATGATAAACAATTCTGGAATTTATTTTATTTAATTAGCTAAAACGAACGTTTTAGATTACCAATATACGTGTAAATTATTCTTTGTCCTGAAGAAGACACGATTGGCGAAACTTTGATGAAACCAATTTTAGAATGTGTCATGCCTTAGCGTTTAAACTTCAAACAGACAGAACTTTAAAAAAGTATATTGAAAATAGTTGTTTTTGTAACAAGTGTGGAAAATTAGTGATTCTAAAACGAATGCAAGTTCTCTGACACGAGCACAGCGAGTTTCGGAAATTGCAGTCCCAGAATCATGCTTTCCGCATGTATTACAAATTTTTCCTGCAATTATCCTCAAAAACATAATATAAAATAAATTCAAGTTTTTCTACAAATCATCACCTTATTATCTAAAATCTAAACCCTTGATCCGACAGCTCATCTAGTTAATAACCTCTCGATTTGGCAAGAACTCACTTTAAATATTTTAGTGGAAGGTATTTTACCAACTATTACACAGTTCATATGTAACTACTTGGGCTTCCTTACATAACAATCATTTTAAAAAATAAAACAAAGCATTTTTTCATTTGCACTAGAATTGGCTATTTCCCGCACTCATTTTGAGTGTCAGAATTATTATAACAAGTGTTGGAAATGAGTGATTCTGAAACGAATGCAAGATCTCCGATACGAGCGTTTCAGAATCAGGTTTTCCGCATGTGTTACAAGAAGATTTTTTCTGCACTCGTCCTCTAAAATAAATTTTTTGACAGTTTATATTTAACTAACTTGCTTTGCTTTGCATAGTTTATCTTAAATTTTTTAGTATCATGACGGTTGCTTATATGGTACAATAATTAAATATTTTCCGCACTAGCGATATAATTTCTCGCACTCATTTTGAGTGTTAGAATGTCTATTTCCCGCACAATTGCGGAAAAAGTTTATTATCCGAACGATTTACCCTATGTTGTTCCTTATAAAAGTTATTTATGATAGCCGATTGCGTTATGTAACTGCCTGTGGTTTTGACAACTCGGGTTCGAATTCAGAAAATAAGTACACATTGTAAGTTTAATTGTACAAAACATCTAACCTCTACTAACAACCAAAAGTACCCGTAAGTAGAGATACACTATTTAACAGGGTTGCATCTCAATTTATGATAAAATAGTGGATGTTAATTATATAGTGTAATTCTATTAAGTTGGACCTAGTAATAACTCTTAGATTGTAATTTTCAGACTTCATCATTTCACATTTTTTTAGTTCTCTTGGTTATCTTTAAAAGAAAATAAATTTATTGCTGGCCTATTCCACTGACATATTTTTAATATATTTTTCTTCTAAAATGTAGGTCTCCCAAGTTCGGTTCTGAAATGTCGTATGTCGTAGCTGACTCGTTTCATAAAAACATGACCGTTATTCCGATGATGTTTGACAACTGCTGTAATTCTTTTTTACCGCGATATTTTCAACGTTCCACTGGCGAAATATTAATCTTTCTATCGGAATCGATAAGTAACCGCAACAAAAAATCTTATTTTGATGTTTGAGTCTGCACGGGGAAACAAACCCTACGAATTTATATGACAGATTTGGGTTTTGTTATGAGCAGGGACGGGTTTTTTATAGTTTTATTTATTATTGTTTCAATGCATAATGTTCTTATTGTGATATATCGTCCGGGCACTGACACTCTTTAATTTATTAAAAATTACCGGGAATTTTTTTTCTTATCGCTGCACAGTTAGACCATGTTATAAATCTATAGCTGAATGTTTTTATTCAATTTTTTACTAACTATAAAAATTCTTTCAAATTTGAAAGCAAACAATTTTTTGTTATTTTATATTTGCTTTCAAATAATTGTACTCAGGTACGAAATTATATACGTATTTTAATATGACGTTTAATTAATTTAATCAGCTTTCATTCTATAGAGTGGTCATGTCGGTAAGACGCATAGCTTCCGAGATATAAGTAAAAAACCGAAAAATGAGACTTTCAAACCCTCCGCCACACCTCGGCTTAAGGGCTACGGGCGGGGACTTTTGATATGTTCACCTCCTAACTAGACCAAACAAAGTTACAAAGTCAAAAATTGTGTTCCAAGCATTTCCCTCTATACCTTTTCGTTGACTGGACTAAATATATAATTTTAAAATGTATTTTGTGATCCATGCAGATTTGTGCATCTGATGATAATAATCGCTGCGCAATCGAAATCAATCATTAGGTAGCAAGAGCAAGTAATTCGTGTTTACTGATTGACAAATAGTTGTTTTTCAGTCACAAATAATACAGTTGAAAGTAATAGAAATTAATCATTCATCTTGACTTTTTCATCTGGATATGTAAATACGTGTGTAAAACGCGCTTTATTTGCCACGTCAGCGCGAGTGAAATTAAGCGTGCCGGGCAGGTCTTCTGTAGCTTTCACTCAGATTCAGCCGTTTCCTTATGCTCCATTGAATCTTTAACAAGAGCAGCCGACTCGATCCGAGATGCGAGGTCCGCGCCGTTCCTCCTTTTTCCACCTGACGGCAGAGCGCAGCAGCTCAGCTCCCACTAACGAACCAAAACGACTTTTACGTCCTGCTTTATGGCATTTGCCAAAAAGAGGACCCTTGTGAGATATTACTATCTCCCCATCATAAAAAGGTGAGGTGTGTCTTGTGATTCGAACTTTATTGCATTTACCGATTTAAAAGCCGAGGGTTTCGCCTGAAACGCAATTTATCAACCGTTACAGAGATATCGTCGAGATAAAGGACCCTCAAATTTTACATGTGTCATTTTATTTTAAATTTTTAAAGGAGCACGAATCTTCTATCATTTGCAATCACAGATCAATCAGTTTTCTTAAAAGGCAATACCATAACATTTAAAACCTAATAATAATGAACTGCAGTTCATTTTCTTATCTCTTGTATACATACAGTAAGAAGCAAAAATAAAATAAGAACTGCAAGTCAAGCGAGATCTAAAATTTGTTTAATATTTCATCAACCCAGTGTTTTGTGGTTCGAGTGATTGTATCGTTAATTTATTGCGATTTTTCAAGCTGACCACTTATTCATCTTGTCCTAAATGTAGTCCTAGAATCTGGATGCATAAGAATCGCTCCGTTGCTGCTTTGAATTTCAAAGTTAGTAGCACTGATTGAGATTCTAACTGTACAAAGACGAATCGGTCGAAATGGTTGAATTCCACTAATAACATAAATAGGTACTACCATACTATAATGGGAGTAAATACTATTGAATGGTTACCATAAAAAAGCAGTCAATTTTATAAAAATGCTAAATACCTTAACATTTAAAGTAACATTTTAGCAAAAATTATGAAGTGCAGTTTACTCTCTTGTACAGTAATAAAAAAATGAAATAAGAACAGCAAACCAAGCGCAAACAATTTAAAATTTGTTTCATCATGAATTATGTATTATGTTATGCATTACACTTTTCGTCTTTTTTGTTATTTAGTACAATTATATACGAATCCGGAGTTTCGTGGTTCAAGTCTCTTGGTCGGCATTGTATGATTGTCCTTAAATTGTAAAAACATCTTGCAAATAAATCGCACTCGGACGCTTCAAGTTGGCCACTGCATCGTCTTAAATGTAGTCCTGGTTGCAAACGGAATCTCTCCGTTGGCGCTTTGAATTTTAATTAATTAGTTGAAGTGGTTGGATTCCACTATAATTACATGTATTATTCTATAATTGGAAGAAAATCCTGTTGAATGGTTACTAGCAAAAAATATTAACACGACAAGTTTTAATAGCTATCGCTAACAATGAAATATGAATTTTCTATTTGTAAAAGGTAAAATACAAATGTAGCCACCAAATCGTTCCATTGTCAAAATGTTTAAATTGTTTGTAAATCTGAAAACTAGTTCAGTATACTAAGAGGCTTTATTATGATGAAATGATATCGAGGCATACATATCAACCTATGTACGTTCATGCTCGACTGATTATTTTTATCCTAAGAATGATCATTTGTTTTACGTTTATTATTCACTCAAAAAAAATTTAAGAGGTAATAATTACAAATTTCCAGCCTTTGTTCCGAGGAATCCAATCAAAATTAATCTTCTATACTATATCCCACTGAATTTAAAAGGCTTACCATTTACTGACCATGTCGATAACATGGCTGCGTGATATTGTTGTTTTAATCGCAGATCAAATTTAATTGGTTCATATGCAAGTGCTATTAGTAAGTATTACAAACATATATAGTTCTGCAAAAGCTGATATTATGGAAACGTGACCGCTAGAAAATAACCGTTTACAATAAATTTGTTCGATGAAATTTCAATTATGTTATTCGATGTTATTGGTATTATTATTTCACCATATTCATTCAATTAGTATTTAACGAATTGAAATTAATTATAACTGAACTTGCAATTCCTATTTTCATTTTATTTTACTGTAGCCATTCAACAGGATTTTCTCCAAATTATAGAATGGTAGATGCATGCATTCATTAAAAGAATTATTAGATGTATAGCTGATATCTCAAGAACGCAATCTTGCAGAATGTTCTTTAAAAAATGTAAGATCATGACAATAGCGTCTCTTTATATTTTTGAAATTGCTGTTTATATTTACAAAAATAAACATACATTTCTATGTAATGAGGGTATACATAACATCAACACAAGAAACAAATTAAAATTAAGAAAACCTTTAGCGAAATATAATTGCAGGCAAAACTCTCCTAATGTAAAGGCCGTGGAAATTTATAATAAAATACCAGATGATATTTTAAATTGTGTCACTTTACCAGGATTTAAATTCAAATTTAAAAAATTTGTAATTACTAATTGTTTTTACACTGTTCATGAATTTATGTGTTTTACTGATTGTAAAATCTAGTCAAATTTGTACTGTACCTGACGTATTTCATATGTATATATTACATCTCAGAAATAAATATGTATTATTATTATTATTATGATACGTATTATAGTGGAATCCAACAACTTGGATAGATTCGTCTTGGTGCAGTCAGAATCTAAATTCGTGCGACGGCCTTTGAAATTCAAAAAGACAACGGATTGATTCTTTTTACAACCAGGTATACATTTAAGACGATCAAGTGGTCAGCTCCAAGCATCCTGTTGCGATTCAATTGCAAGATGTTGTTAATTTAACGACAATGACAATCACACACTGCCGACCGAGAGCTTGAACCTCGAAACTCCGGGTTTGTACGTCATCACACTGCGTTCAAAGTGTCTCAAATTATTCTTGTAATCTTGAAAAACTATTGCATTTAGAGAGATACAGTTTTCAAATTTGTATTAAATAGGTATTAAGATTATGTCACTATATGTAAAAAAATTTAAAATGCTTATTTACTAAATAATGATATATTTATATTTTTTTTAAATCTTAAAAATTATTACTTATATATTGTTCCACAATTTAGGACAAAAAATTAAAGGGTATATACGTACTGTACCGTGCTGATCATGAAACAAAAATAATTTTTTTTAAATTCGCAAAAAAATTGCATCGTATTTCAACAAGCAAACATTTTTTTGCCACTGGTCCGTAGTTATTTTTAATTATTTTTTTTCAAATCTTCTACAATGAAAATAATTGTTTTACATAATATCTAATACTAGTAAATATCAAATTATCAAATATACCATCAAATACTTAAAATGTACACACGTCAAGTAAACTACCCTTAACTTAAAAAATTGTTTCATGATCACACGTCGTACAGTATATACTTAGTATATGCCCTTTAATTTTTTGTTCTAAATTTTGGAACAACCTGTATACACTCTTTAACAAGATAACTTTTGTTTTTGTAATACTCGAGTAATTTAATTATTATTATTTAAAAAATAAACAATAAAACATGTTACATATAGTGACTTAGATAGTTTAATAATAAATACAATGGTTTCCAAGATTTGTATGCTTGAAATTTGAGACACTGAACGCAGTCTCAAAGCCTCGACTACATAATACTAAATATCGTAATATATTTTGCTTACATGATAATTTTTATAAAACCTTCCACAGCAAACACTAATTTTTATTTAGTGCATACACGCGTTTTGAAACACCTTCCAAAATATAAAATAATAAATAAATCCCACGTTTTTACGCTTTCAACACTTGCACATTCCCTTTGTGAGAGCTCTCTGAAGCATATAAAGACAATCTCACTAACTCGGAAGCAAATGTTTATGTTTTAGATGCATAAATCATGGGCGTGCATGTGGGGTCGTAGTGTAGTATTGAGTGCGAGTTGTATTTCGCTCCATTGGTTTCATTGTAGGACAACAGTCGGTCCATTCGTCTGTAAAATAAACTCAGTCGCAGAGACGTGCACCAATGACACAAGGGCGAGGAAAGTAAAGTAAACATAAGGTTCTCTACGTGGAGTTATGCTTTACGGGTGGGTTATTTTGTTTGGGTGCACTATGATTTGATGTTTTCAAAGAAATTTAGAATCTTTGATCAATTATTATTTGTTTGATATGCAATTTTAAATCAACTTTTTATTGACATTTATTTTTGACGTTCAATTTCTTTGTGCACCATAAATAAACAATTTTAATGTTACATTTGTAAATAAATTTGAAAGATAAATCATGAAGAGTCAGACCCCAGATCTGTCAGTTTTTTTGGTGGCAGATATTTCAACTACCTAGCTTTATCCTTTTATATTTCTTTATTATTGTGTTTATTGTTTATATCATGTAACGATAAGAAAAGCATTTTTTAAAGTTTTGCTTGTAGTAAAATTTATATCATAAAGAAGTAAAAATGTTTTGCTTATCCTGTACAACATAAAACATTTTCTGCTATCTGGTATGTTTTTATTTTCCTTCTTTGGAAGGATTTATTTGTCTTGACTTTCAAATTTAAAATATCGTTAAAAATGCCTTTTTTATGAAATCGTACAGTAATGTGTTACTTAATTTTCTTATAAATTTAACTCATTCATTATCTCTTTGAAGAACTTCTCTGGTATCTCAGGTGGGATCCCCAGCACAAACTAATTTTAATTTTATGTTATTTTATCTAACTTCTCTGTGTACATATTATGTAATATAAAATATTTATCTGTAACTGACGCTATCCATATACATTATCTATGTATCACAGGATCAAAGAATAAATACATACATACATACATACTTCAGCTCCGCTAAATCTTAGTGAAAAGTACAACTTTAGCTACGCATTTTTCGACCAATCAGAGCACTGCCTTTCTCACGATCGCTGACGAGAATTGGCCAGGACGTCGGCTATTGTTGTTGGTTTTGTGTTGACATTTTGCTGTTACAAATTTAATATCGGCTGTAAAAATATTTTTATACTCGTCTGGCGAATCGAAAAATAATATTCTACATTCGTAATAAAAAATCCTTCTTTACAGCCTATATTATAAATAACTGTTATCCATGATCCAATTTTTCATTAGTCTGTTTAAAATTGATGATACAGAATAATTTGATGCTTCGTTTTTAAAACAATTTTATCAATCTCTTTCCATGTCTTGTTATTAAAAAATTACTGAAGTTTAAGTTATCATTATTACGTAATCGTTTTATTTCTGGCTGTATATCCCTATCAATCTTAATTCATAAAAATCGACTTAATCTACTCATAAAATAATTCCAATAATCTATTTTCTTATACAAACACAATTCCACCCTCAAAAACCACAATAATCCACAATCCCTTCTTAGCACCCAAACTAATAATCAGCGCCAAACAGTTCCCAATACCGATAATTCGCAACTGGCTCAGCACTTCCTAAACTTCCCTGATTCTGTCACTAATATCCTCCCCCTAGTCCAACGCTGGCTGCATCAGGCTGCATCGCAACATTGCTGTGCAAAGCCGCGATATCTGCTCAATGGCTGTCATTACTGCCAACCCCACGATGAGAAATTTGAAAGCTGAACGCGGCCTTGGATTGGTAATCAGGGGAAATTGGTTTGCAATAGTTGGCAGAACTGCTAGGAGACAGTGTTGTGTAGGGTTTGAGGGGACGGCGAGGTTATGTCGTGTTTTGTGGAGGATTGCATTGGTGATTATTATGGTCAGTGCAGGAATTGTTCTCGAATCTTTCTCAAAGAGATACCTTTGAAATAGTTATTTACGAACCAAATGCGGGAAGTGTTTTATCACACATGAGCGTTTTCTTTACGCGAATGTTGGGATGGTGTCTTCCCGCAAGTGGTTTGTACAATGTGTTTTGTAACGAATTAAACTATAATCAAGTAAGTACATTCAGGTTGTAGTTGTAGTCTGATCATTCAATTTGCGGTTACGATGTTTTTTCTACTCACTACTACCTACAAATGGCGCGCTGCACACAAGTTTTATTTTTAAATATTGGCGGTTTTCGGTCGTCTTGATAATTTTAATTAATTATAATTCCGGGAAGTAACAATTTATAAACTAAATTTTATTATTTTTATGATAATTTTACTCTGAAATGTCTAGAAAAGCCAGTGTTCTTTGCATTTTTCCCGATTGACTGGTAAATTGACTGTCAATTGCGTGCTTAATATATCATTTCCTAGGCGATGAGTATAAAAATTTGGTTTTTAAATTTGCCTTTAGTAGTTCGCCCGATTTGGCCTCTTGTGATTTTTTTGTGGGGATTTTTGAAATTCCGCGTTTACATCAACCATCCAAGAACCTAAAGGCCAACAACCGGGCCGCAATTATTTCCAACATACCCGCTGCCATGCTGGAAAGGGTTATGCCAACGCCAGAAATCGGCTTATTCAGTATATAGAAAATGGGGGGCGTCACCTACCTGATATGATTTTGAAAACTGGGTGAAACAAAACTTTAGATTATGTACCGTAAACTGGGGCTACTTGGCCACCGCGGGGCTATTTGGTCACCATAAGCAATATTTTAGTTTTAATAGGTTATATTTGTTGTTGTTGCAATTTCTTAGTATTTTAATACGTATTTATTTTGTTAGAGGTGTATATTAGCTAAAAAAATTAGAACCTATGAAAGGACCCCAGGGTCCAAATCCTACAGGGACTATAATATGGAACATATGCTGGAAGCCATTGCTGCTGTTAAAGTTGGAATATCAAAAAAACTAGCAGCAGAAACCTATAATGTGCCTTGCAGTTCTTTAGCTAGAAGGCTTCTCGGTACGAAAACGGTACCAGTTGGACATCCTACGGTCCTTAGGAAAGAAGAAGAGGTCCTGATCACGGAGACCCTCGGAGTGGTTACTGAATGGGGGTTTCCAATGACTAAGGCTGACAAAATTCCATATTTTATTTATAGAATATGTTTGTTTGTTTCATTTCATAAAAATTTATATATTAAAGTTATTTTTGTAGTACAAAGTTATGCAGATTAGAATAAAATGTTATTATTTACACTTTTATACGTGTATTTAGAGAATAATCAATATATTTCAAAATTGTTAAAACTTAGCTCATTTTTTTTTTAAACGGGTTATATATAAACCTTCTTTACACTTATATGGGGTAACTCAAACGCTCTGTGCATTAATATGCGATTTAGAAGCAATTTTCTTCAACTGGCCAAATAGCCCCAAACACGGGGCTATTTGGTCACCTAAGAAATTTGTTTTTTTCGCTTCATGGTTGATTTATTTCAAATTTCTGAACCAACCATGTATAGCAATAAGATAGGTCGGTACAATGCATATTTTTGCATACTAGTTTGTCCAAAACTTGAAAAGATATTCGCAAAAATGTGTCAAAAATATGTCCAAGTAGCCCCATTTTACGGTACCTACATTATAAAATAAAAAGTTTCTGATTCATAAAATGGGCATTATTGCGTTTTGAAATAAGTAGTTTACGATGAATCACCCTGTATAATAATTCTCTGCAAGTCCTGTAATTCACCGCAATTCCCAGATTCCCACAAACTTTTCCTGTGCCTCTCTTTTAGTTATTTAAAATTTCAAAGTGGAATTGTAAAACAATCATAAACACAGTTATTATAGCCATGTTTCACGCTAATTGTTCACTTATGTTCCATAACTCTCCCATAAAATGTAGGTAAAATGACGTCCCTAGTTACCGACAAATAACTACCACGCATTCCCAGGTGGCTACAACTTCGTAGTAAAACAAAATCACATATCGCAAATCGCACGGAGCATATTCGCCATTACTCGACTAACATTTTAATGCCAATTTAAAACAGAATTTTATTGCGTCGTTAAGTTCTTCGGTGCTGTCATCGGCAATATTCGGCTAGTGACGGGGGCGGCCGACGTTTTACAGCAACGTCGCAGAGTTTAATTTCTGTTAGATTACAGGAATAAAAGTCTACGGATGATTATTAAGTTAGTAACAGCAATGAAAGGTATTATCCCGGCTACGTGATAGAGTCGATGCTTCCAGGATCATAGGCGGTCGAGAGCTTTCAAACAGGACGAGGGGGAGGTCCTGTGGGAAGAGGACTTCGGAGTTTTGTCTTTCTTTTAGACGCGGGTTGCGACAGGATTCGAGCAGTTATTTCAGAATTTTAATACTTTTAATCGGTAGGAATTAAGGACAATGTTTCGCTTCGCAAATTTTGTGTAAACACGAGATTATCAGAGAAAGTGTTACCTATAAAATTTGTTATGTGACCTAGTTTTGCTACTTACTTTCATGTTTTCCTGAAAATTGTAAATGAGTTGTAAATGATTGGCTGGATCTAAATGTCAGATTGTAGTGTTTTGTTTATGTTTACTGTGCAAACATCATTTTTGGAAATTCGCATTCTACAAGGTGAATCTAATTTGAAGTCTCGTTCTAATTTGATGTCAGTATAATTACATAGTTTGTGAATTACAGGTTAGGTGATTGGGACATTAAAATTTGAAATTAACGGAAAAAAATACTAGGGATTTTTTGGGTTTTTAAGAGTGTAAATCTGACTTTTGTTTTTACTTCCCCTAGTTTAAAAACAAACTAATGTTGAGGTAGCAACCGGAAATTTTCCGCTGGAATTTTTTCGTTTCCAGGGAAAATTATATTTTCCTACACACTATTTTCACTTATAATATCGCACATGTACATTAATTCTTTACGGAAATATTATTGAGTGCTTTTCAACAATGTCTTAATTAACTCGAGTGGTACACGAATGAATTATGCACGAGTGCATATCGCAATGACACCGCCGCTCTATTTTTGAATTATTTTACAACAGAAACATGAAATATGAACTTTTGAATTTAACTTTAATAAATATGTATTATTTACCTTATTAATTGCCTTTACATTCAAAATGACAATTTAACCAATTTTTAATTTTATGTCAAACTGACATAAGTCTCCGCTTATTAATTTCAGTTCAGTTCCTCAAGCTATTAATAAAACAATTTCCACTAAATTTTAATATACCTAAACCTAATTATGGTTACTATTATTGTAACCAATTCTTCCATTGGCTGTTATTTGTGTTATGCGATTTTCAGAAAAATGTATTTTTGAAATTTTCTTATAGTGGGAATTATTTCGGGCATAAGCTAATATTGCTGGTAAAAATGAGACAATTTTTGACAATAAAAGCTTGTATTAGGGCCTTTCAACAGGATTTACTCCCAATACTAAATAAAGACTTTTAAAAGTTACTTTTAATGATGATTCTTTTTGTTTACCAATTGTTCTTGATACTGTGTCGTAATACAGTATGTGCGGTTATAAGCCATGCAATAGATTTGATCCTGAAACGGTATGTGTAATAAAATAAGATCTACCATTTTACATTAAGCAAGAGCAAAGGTTATTTTACCTTTTTTTTTTTTTTAGAAAATCCGCTGTTTAGAATAATCTTTACTTATTGGTCAAAGCAACGAAATTCAATATAATATACTTTTAATATTCGTAGACACGATTGAATGCCGAATAAGTCTGAATTTAAAATAATGCATATGAATGTATCTCGATGAAAAATACGATTTATTTGTTCGAATCCTTTGTCTCTCTGCCGCTCCATCACTCGTCTCGACTTCATATAACCACCGCCAGTTCCAGCAACTGAAATTGAACTAAAATTTCCATAAAAACAAGCGCAAATATTTGCTAAATATTTGATTTCCCTCCTTGATAACTTCATCTCCGCAGCCTACTGTGCGTTGGCTCCCTTCATTTGTTATTGTAATGAATTTGATTGGTGATGGTGTTAGTTGGCGCCACTTTACTCCTATGCACGCGGGAGCGTGTGCCGCATAATGAGACTGATCTGAAAAAGGTGCGAGGAGGACTGGAAACCATAGATGTTGTTGTAAATGGACTGAAACTCTATAGGGTTTGTAAAGATGAGATTTTATTTTTAAACCAAATTTATTATTTTCAATTAAAACAAGAAACTTTGGTTTTCTACTAAAATATTATATTATATTCTAACAGTAATATTATTTAATTTTTCTATTTGGCGATCACAAAGTTGACTTTGTGAAACGTAACTGAAGTCTCACTTTGTGATACGCAACATTTTTTTGGAAGGTTAGTATTGGTAGTATGAGATGACATTTTACTTCAAATTTCAACCGTCAAACCCTGACAACATACAAATTTCAGTATAACCTCTAAATCTGTTTTACTTAATAAATTAGTTTCCATCCAATAAAATTGATGAATATATTAATGGAAAACAATATTCAATATTTTTTATTAAAGTTTTCACTCATCACCTAGAATAATTCTTATTTAGGGCATGTCGTACTAAATGTTAAAGAGCATAAAAGAAAAGGAAAATGCGATGTACGCGAAATTTATGTTTCACATTAAAGGCAAGTGCCTTAAAATTAAAAGTTACAATACTTTAAAATTACATAATACTTATATAAATTGAATCTTGACTTTTGAAATTTTGATGTTGGAACGTCGAATAAATAACAAAATCTACAACTTTCGTGACTGATGTGTACTCATTATTTCGAGCTTCCAACATTAAAATTACAGTTAGATTTATCAAGAAAGTATAATTTAAAAAATTATATTCCGTTTTGTGCCAGAAGTCCGGGCTTCAAGGAAGCTACATTCAAACCTACCCAATTATAAGTATAAGTGCTAAATTAACCAATCAGCGCTTCCACAAAATTCGAATTTCTATTATAAGTGCGAACGTTGAGTGCTGGTTGGTTAAATTAGCCACTTACACATAAAATTGGTTAGGTCTGATTCTAGCTTAATACGCCACTGATTACTAATTAGTTGTAGATTAGAAATAAACGCAGGTTGTACTCAATGAGACAGAATAACATTAGCTGTTGTGGGTTGTAAAAATCTCCCTCACTGTCCACTTCTTCGAGGTCCATGGAACCTCTTGAGGTGAGTTCGCCGCTCGCCGCTCGCACATTTGCATATTCACTCTGGGGGCGCCAGGGTAGTCATAGGGGTGCAAGGCAAGCTGATTAGCTCATCCCGCCGTCGGCCGCGCAGCGAGCCCGTCTTGCGTCTTAGATTCTCATTACGCCGATACACTATCTGCCTGTAACTTAATTAATTCTATGTCTCGCGCCTTTTCACTTCACTTCCTGGTGCTCACGATGAGCCGAACACGGGGAGGGGGTAGCGATAGAGGTATTGAGTTTGACGGTGAGAGTAAATGTTATTGGACAATCATTGTTTAATAGAGAAAGGAGCTTCGTCAATTAATATATTTTTAGTTTGTTGACTACCAAAATCGATGATGACAAAAATGAATAAAAAATGTATGGAGCATTTATCTGATAATAATACAATTTAAAATAAATTATTAGGACAATCGACAGTTTCGTTTGGTAACTATGGAGCTGTAAAGTTGACTTCTTTTACAATGCAAGCACAGGAAGGTGACTTGAAATCGTGCGTTATTAAATTAGTGTATCTAAACCAGACACAGGTTTTACCGAAAAATCAACACAATATTAATTGAATATAGAAGAAGATTGGATTAAATTTTCAAGTGAATCGTCTGTTTTATAAAAATGATATTTAATTTTAAAGTCAATTTATTAAAGAATTGAGGTTATGGAGTATCAAAAACGCAACGATATTTCTATTTACTAGGCATTTCGAACGTGAAACTTATTTCCTTATTAATACTATAATACATACATGTGCCTCTGTGGTACGGTAATGCCAAATTTGTTTACTTTCTTTTACTCTCTCCGAAATAAGCTACACTTCACGAAGTCTACCGTTCAATGTCGCTAGTTTCGGTAGACAACAACCTTAAAAACTGGAAGCAAATAGCCGAGTAACCACGGTTTGTAAGATTATGACAAAGATTATGATAAATCGACACTATTATACGACAGATATGGATACCCATTCTTTATGTAGGTATTTAATTTTATAAAAAGTTTAACTATTTTCATAAAAGAAAGATTTAATAAAGGCGAATTAAACAAATTCCTACAATGTTCTTCGGTTCTGTACGATTTTAAATATTCAGTTAAAAAAAGAATCGTTAAAATATCTAAAATTAAATTATGATATTATAAGTCGTGATCTTATATTTCTGGGAATTAATATCGTTTGGTTCTTCTAGATTCTAGAACTAGCAGTGTTAATTAGCTGAATCCGTAAGCACTTTTGCAGTTTCTATGTTCTCTTGATCCTTTAGTGTTCAGTGCGTTCACCTTTTGCCATTTAGACTCACAGCGTTTCATTTGTAGAAATAGATGAAGGTACGTTTGAGGATATTTAACAAAAAAAAAACACGCACCATACTACGTCTTACAGGATGATGACCCCGCTTGTAATTCCTTTCAATTCCTTTTCAATATTCATTTAAGAAATTCAAACTAAATCCTTAGATTAGAAATATTTTTTTAAATATCTATGAATGAAATTTTTTTAATAATAATCTTTTTTAATTAAAAATATTTTTCATTGCTTAAATATAATCGGTAGGTATTTCGTATTTGAAAAACAATTTCATCTTTGTGGTGCAGCCCGTAAAAAACTTTTAGTATTGTTATTCTACGCTTACGTTTAAGCGAAATGAAAACATTATTTTTACCATGTTTAATATGCACACAGTTAATCTAGCCATCCATGGAGTAAGTTTCTTTTAAAGCAGGGCATTAAAACACTAAAAGCAATTGGCGGATTTCATATCATGCCTTGTTTGAAGTTAAAACAAAGTGTAAATAAACTTTTTACATCGCTTTTAAATACAGAGCGTAAAATGCGGTAATGGCAAATGGTGAACTGGTACATTATTCGGGACTGACAATATACACTACGTTTCAAACCATTTTTCTATTTAATAAAAATCTGAAATACCTCAAATAACTCATGACTGCCGACTGCTTTTAGTTGAGTTACCTGTTTTGATATAATACCAAACTCTGGTATTTCTACCCTCAAATTTTACAGCGTTACAGAGGTCAACGCCTTCCAAGTTTACTTTAACTAGGTATATTTTTATTTTTTGTCTTTGGGCTAGGAATTTGAAGTAAAAAAATTTAAAAATGACGCTTTTTGTCATTATTTGATATATGATTTATTCAGTCACTATATAAATGGTGTAGCAATATAGGGGGTATAGGATACAAAAGGAAGGAATATTTATTGGGGAAAAGGGGATGAACAGTCGTGGCTCGAATTAGGAAGGGATGAATTAGGGAGCGGCACTGATCATGACATACAAAAACTATAACACTTTACTTAAAAATATTTAATTTAAACTTTAATAAAAACACACAAATTCCGAATATAACACGAATATAAAGTAATAAACTTATGACTTATCGTTTCAACTAACTTAAAATAGGTAGACGAGTCTCTTAAGAATCCATCTTCATCTGTAGTACTACAGTTCGTTCTGGCAAAAAA
This sequence comes from Agonum fuliginosum, assembly GCA_947534325.1. NCBI lineage: Eukaryota > Metazoa > Arthropoda > Insecta > Coleoptera > Carabidae > Agonum > Agonum fuliginosum. The sequence continues at coordinate 1,560,036 of OX384034.1, read as the reverse complement.
TATATAATTTTCTATCTTTACGTTCATTTAGTGTGAAACGCGGTATAGTATGTTGTTCGCAAAATTGCAGTTTTATGTATGGACAATGGCGTTTGGCGTATTATAGCCGTATAGGGCACATGGACCACGCGTGGTCCACTTCAATATGTAGTGTGAAGTGTATTTTCAATTGAGTTTTCGCCCAGCTCGTAAACTATTAGGAAATGAAATTAACTTGTTGTGTAAAATTCTATTCAACCCTACCTATATTATTTTCCTGTTTAACTCTGTTATGATATTTTTAACGCCTGCAGTGCTGCAGTCAATATTATACCACAATATTTATAACACGTGGATTGGAATTCTAAGTATGATATTTCAAATTATTTGATAGGTGAAATTGAGTTTTCAAAACTCCACAAATTAATTTAAACCTATGCGTAAATTACATAGTTGATTGCCAAATCGAATGCCACTTTGAATGTAAAAATTCTTTCATTGCACTACCTGTTTCACCAGATATTTATGTTTTTAAATAAAACGCTAAATTGATAATAGTAAAAAATAGTAGTTAATTCTAAAAGATTAATCGAGAAAGATATGTAGGATTTAATAATCGAGGAGTATTGACCGGTTTCTATTTTTAGAAAATCATCTTCAGGACCGAAGTTGACTTGAGTTGATTTGTTGTCGTCTTTGATCATCAATGTTGCTAGTAATAGGTCAACCAGGAACATAATCTTTTCCCTAATAAGTTTCTAGTTTATATGTTTCTTTTTACACCAGTTTAAAAAAAGAACGAAACCGGTCGGTTCTCTAGATAGATAGAAGTAGAGATAGCTTTTTTTATAGCAATGTATTGATGTAGTGATGTTAAGATGCAACAACATAATGATGACTGAGAAAAATTGTCATAAGCTTAAGGGGCTTCTCTATCATTTTTTCGTATTCCTAGAATCCTCTCGATATTACTTTTTTTCTATTTCTCCTCTTCCCCACTATTACGGCTGCCTGAAACTTGTACTTTCTCGCATCCTAGCTATGCAAGTCATTTTGAAGTTGAAAAATACTGTAAACATGGTTCCAGTATTCTCATAATAACTTCTGTATTTTTTAAAGAAATAAAGTAAAAACAAAAATTATTGGAAAAAGGAAGCTTATCTGCATGCTTCTTGCTTTTTAAATTTTTCTTACCATTTATAGTGATCGAGAAAAATCATCAAATAACCACAAGAAACGTAATTTTTAAATTTTTTACTTCAAATTCTTAGACCAAAGAAAAAAAATAAAAATATAGAAGCAATGTTAATGTTTGTTAAAACACTCATATGTAAAAGCATCATATATTTCAATTATAATTTATTAAAGTAAACGTGGGAGGCGTACACCTCTGTAACGCTGTAAAATTTGAGGGCAGACGTACACCTTAATCTAAAATCGGATGTTTCCAACTGAAATGTTCTCCCTGGCTGGCTGCCGAATTTGGCAATTCTTTATTGAAAATTGAATTCCAATTCGTCTGGATGTCAGAAGTTTCAGGTGACCTGAAATCCGTTCGGTTACATTAGATTCCGCTCGGTACGATCCAACTGCTCAAAACCAATTAAAAACCCTGCAAACAACTAGTCACACCCAACTCAAGCGACATCTCGAATTCCAATAAATTCCCAGTCGAAGCTACGAGAGAAAGTGACATTCTTGCGCGTGTTTGCCCAACTTCTACCAATTAAAGCCCGCTAAACAAATTGTCACCATCTAACTCTAACCTGTCTGTGTACCTTTCATCAGTGGCGTTCCTACTATTGGTGTCATTCCCCCCATCTCCTATGCATAGTAACATTTAGTTAAGAGGCCCGTCTACCTTCAATGCAGCACAAAACGTACAACGTACTAACGTAGCGAGTGTTTTGTACAAGAACGATATAAAATTGTATTTCAATAAGGATTATTTACTTAAAGGATAAATTAACAGTTATGCCTATTTAAAATTTAAAAAAATTTATGATTATAAAGATATCGAAACATTCATAAAAATTTCCAATTTATGCAAACTTTACACGGTTATATCTCCTTTAAAATTTTAAAAAGGCATCTATTCTTTCTCTATTAAGTGTTTATAAGAACATTGTCTTGAAGTCAATAATAAACTAACAGTTAACTCGCACCGAAAACACTTTTACAGTATTTTTCAAGGATCCGGCAAAGTACGACTTTCGGGCTTGTTTCAGGCAGCTGTAGCAGTGGGGAAAAGAATGGAATAGAAAAATAAGTAAAATCTAAATTATTCTCTTTAGGACAGCGAAGGTTAATAGTCAGCAGTACTGAAACAATGCTACTGTTTCGTGTGGGTACGAGTAAGACCCAACATTTTGAGTACAGTGCACCCCTTTAAGTCGCCCCCTCGTGGCAGTCGCACAAGCTGCTGTTATAAATAATAAATATGGCTGACATCCAAGAAGATTTGTTTTTCTTCTACCATTTTGGTGTCACCCACCGTCTCCTAGTGACGACACTGCGTTTAATCTGTTTACTGTGCGGATGTGAGTTATTTGCGCGGAGAGGTGTGCGAATTGTAGTAGGCTGTGACCGTGAAGACGACACTTGAAAACCAATCATTGATAGTGTACGTGCAGGCGCGATGCGAATACGCGTGCGCTAAATTCAATTTGGATCAAGTGCCCATATAATACGCGTTCACGTGCGTTGTGCAGGGGTGCACTCAGCCTATCGAGCCAATGGGCCCTGGAAATGTTTTGTCACTTTACGCTCGAAACCTCTCAGAGATATTTATTTCATTTCTGCACCAGAAACAAGACGTAAATTATTTTATTTTGAAGAACCATTCAAAAGGATTAACACCCAATCACAGAATATCAGATGTTATTATAGTGGAATCCAACCACTCGGAGTCGGTTGTATTATTGTCGATTTCTGGAATCGAACTGGATACTACTAGCATGCTAGGCGGATACCCACCATTGAACTAACCACTGGCCGTCTCTCTTATAATTAATAACTTTAATTATCAACTGTAATTACACAAGAGCTTTTCGCCGGATAAATTTCGCTTGAAACCTTGTTGTCTAGTAATTTGAAAAGAAAAATTGTTTAATAAAATCACGAGTAAAACTGTTGTCAGGTGACAAGGTTGAGAAGTCAAACAGTTTATTCGGAGGAAATAAAATGCTCGAGTGTATTCAACGAAATGATTTAACGACTCCTTTGATTCTTCATAAACAATATTCCCAAAATCTAATCATTTTACTGACAAATATTAGAAATATGAAGCAAATGACATTTTAATGTTTTGTTTATTGTTTAGTTGCTAAGAAAAAGGTAAATAAGGTTTTATCACTTGCAAAAAGTTACCTTCCTATTTATCCGCTGTCAAAGTGATAAAATTGTGTTTTGTATATGGTTTACTTTCTACAGGAGTGGAATTATCATTAGAAGAAACTTAAAATAATAAGATGTTACTTTCAAAATTTTATTTACAATCCCTAGTTTCCCCAACAAAAATCTAATTATACCTATGAATAAGCAATCCATCCTACAATATTTTGTAAAATTGATATGTATGGTTTCAGCGGGCTTCAGCCTGTCTCTGCACAAATCTTAAATTAATAAGTACTGCCGTACGATACAAATACACACTTGATTACTTCAATTTAAAAAAAAATAAGAAAAAGTATTGATAACCTCATTTATGATCTCTATAATTATAATGGTATTTTTGTTCAGTTTTACAATGTTAAATAATTTAATTATAATTAATAATAGTATAATAATTATGAAACAATAATAAAAATACAATCAATTATTGAAATTATGAACAATTTATTTGAGTAATTAATTTATATTCAGTGAGATTAGTAGTCAGTTTTTAGACGGGACTCTTAGAAGAAATAGAGGTAGTACGTTTAGACATAGTTTAGTTAAAATTTCCACATTGTTTATTGTTCTTTAGATTTGTAGATTTGTTTGCGTAACTTACGATCTGTTCTGGTGAAATATAATTTGTCTGTAGCAAAGTCAAAGTAGATAAAAAATAGGTAACATTCACCGCAAGCGATCAATTCTTGATAAATTGGCAGGGCAAACTTTTTCGATTTCAGTAAAGTGAAAAGTGAGGAACGAAATCGATGGTTGGAACTGGAAAGCACTTGGCCTGTAACTTTAATTTGTTGTTTTATGCAATTATTTAGCCACAGACCTGCGGACTGGCTCTGTGACAGACTGTCAATTCTAATAAAAGCCAAAATATTAAATATACCCAGAGTTAAAATAAATCAATTTTCTCTACGACCATTGAATAATACATTCATAATGAAGGTAACTTTAGTAAGATTAATCCCTCCATAAGACACACTATTGTATTATGAGTCCATTATTCAACACAACTGTCATCTGTCATCACACCAAAATGTGAGGTTATGTTAATATTTTAATGAATAAAAATTTGTGAAGAAATGTGTTATTTAAAAAGACATACCTAGATAAAATGTCGTATTTATCTCGCACATAATGGCTTTTATTCACTCGCCCACAACTCGTGCATAAACTGTCATCCTCTTGAATTATAGCGTACATTATGTGCTCGTTAAATAATATACTAATTATCTACTCTCCCATACTTTAATTTACTTATTAAATATACATTGTCTGTACTTTAATGACATTCATTTCGATACAGATTTTCATTTCGATACAGATTATCATTTCAATACTGATTTTTATTATGACACACCCAAGTAAATTTCATTCAGATAAATAGTTATTTCTTTTAATGGAAGCATGAGAGTAAAAAATATTGTGTGCAATTCGTGTATAATAGCTATCATTATTATAAACACTCATTGCACACTAATCTGCTATTTTCAGTATCAGATTTTGACATAATCATTCAACAATATTTTTGATGTTTTTCTACTTCTGTAAATTATATTTGTAAATATTTTCGCAGTGTTGTTCATTTTATAATTGAAATATAAAATAATTTTTGTTGAATGTTTACTTATCAAAATCAACATCCAGTATGACATTGTGAAAAGTGCAAAATGTTCAATTTTTATATACAAACAAACATATTGATTTCAAATACGGGTTGTGTAACATCCCTGTTTCTATAATTTTAAACTTATTTGTTTTAAACAAACAGTGCTTCATGCATGGACAATGAAATAGCGCTATTTCTAAATTTTATATACTTGATAAAATAAAATCCCCAGAACATTTCAAGAATGTGAACGTCCCGGCTTGTTACTTGTATTTTTGCTCATTATTAATATCCTAGCGATCGCTATAATGTCCGCACTATCATTATGTAACATCCCCATATTAATAATTTGGAAATAATATCCCAATTGATCGTATCTACTCAGGATAAACTTACGTAATATCACTTAAAATACAAGAATAAGATAGTATTTTTAAACATCCCATGGACAATTCATGTCAAGTTGGAAAGTAGGAAGAGTTAAATTATTTGTTTCATTAATTAACGTAGGTAAGTAAATGTAAATAGCTCATAATTTTTGTATTCAAAATTCCTTTTACTTATCTCAATAATTATTATGTGACATAGTAGTATTTGCAAAATTAATAATCATGTTTAGAAATTCCATCATAGAATTACACGAGTATGTTTGAGTTAGCAAGATTTCATCTCTTACAAAATTCAGTTATAAATTGCTTTTAACAAGTCTTCTGTACTGATGAAAATTTAATTAATCCTAGAATTCAAAGTTTTCATATTGCGTTTTCAGTTTTCTTCCAGGAGATTAAAACTGTTTTCTCAAAAAGAAGAATCCAACGGTTACAAACATTGTTTTACAGTTTTTCTATTAAATCATTTCATAACCTTTAAGTTCTGGCGAAATATGTACCTATCAAAATTATAAGGATACTACTATAATAATAATAATAATAATAATTTATTTTCCATAAGACACTACACCGTATAGGAAAGTCAGCACTGTACAATGCATAAACGTTCAAAAGAAAAATAGGTACCTACATAATGATATATAATAATTACATGTTGAAGTCAGTATTATAGAAGCAATTTAGTGTAAAAAAAGTTTTCAATTCAGATTTGACGGTTTTATTATTAACTCTTTTCGGTTTGAAAATAAAAATGCTCGTATTTCATTCTTCAATAACATTTGTGTTAAAATAACTTTACTGTATAAATATTGTTTTTACAGGGTAAGTACTACAAAAATATTGTAATATAAATTTCCAATTTACTACTAAATTAAAGGACCCGAAAATGATTATTACCCAATGCCCCATAATTATGAATCTGACTTTGTTCGAACGTTATGGAACATAAAATAGTTGAAAAAGCTCCTCCATGCTTACATCGGATGGTGTAAGACTAGAGAAAATCTTTGGAAATATATTCAGATCGTTAAACGCTATGCAAATGTGGAAAATGTCTTTTCCGTTCCTGTTTCTTACCGTGATAATTACAATAAATAAAATGGAATTGCTGATTTTATATGAGAATCATGTATATAGCACTACTTTATATTTTAATATCATTTTGTAATAAAAACCCAGAGATTATCATACTACATTAAGTATATTACAATTTATAATATTGTAATTTATATGATAATTTTCGATAGGGAAGATGGAGTAATTAGATACACTTGGGGTAATAAGATACGCATACAAAATTAATACACAAGATAGTATTGTGCCTGTAACCCGGATTTTTTTTTCTGATACACACTTTACTTGAGAGTCTTTATAAAAAAAATCACCTCCTTCTTATCTAAAATGGTGTAATGGTGAAAAAAATTTAAAGTTTGATTTTTTTTGTATCTAATTAACTGCAAGGGGATAATAAGAAACAGGCTCTGTAACAGTAATTAATAAGTAAATAATAAAATACATCATTCATGTGAATGTTATTTCCCTGAATTTTAACAGAGTTTTTGCAAGGTTCATTTTTTTTAAATTTGATGGTAAAGATGATGTTCACGAAAAACATCGTTGAAAGTTGTATTGCAAGTATATTTCACATGAAAAAAAATTCTCATTGTTTATACAATAGGAGAAATTACGGTAACAATAGTATATTAAGTATCGAGAACGGTAAGGACAGTTTACCGATGGAAGACAATGTTTTTGTTTGTCTGACATCGACAATTCCTTAACGTTCTTGATGCTTATATCATTTTTTGCACTTTTGGTCATTTTTTAACCATACGCAAATTAATTTTCTTACAGTTCAGTTTGAATTTATACATAGTGTTCAGTGAACGGTCAGTAAATTACTTACCGTTTTGTTTAGCCTAGCAACCAGTAAGATCAACATATTGTCTTGGAAATTGGCATGGTAAGTTGATAAAAAAGACCAATAATTGTGCAAAAAGAAATATTAAGTAGGTACTAACTTTTTAATAAGATATATATTTAAAATAAAGTGGTCAATTTGAAAATATAAGACAATTCCTTTGATCGCAGATTATAGGTTTTCACTTTTCTCCAACCAAGTATACATTTGGGTAACGTCGTTTTAAATCGAAGCTGCTACTATGTGAGGGTCGCACACCAAAGTTAGCTAAAATGCGTGATAGATATGTATACACTTTACAAATTTTATAATAAATTATCCGCTCAAATATTGATAAATTTTAGCTACCTATCTATTAAATTTTTTATAAATACCCTTGTAACCTGCTGTAACTGAAAAAAAATCAATGAACGCTGTACATTTTTCTTTCGTTGACTGGACTCTTTTATTTTACGCCCATTAAACCTAGAAAAATAAAAGAACCGTTGCACTACAACAATATTACAGCGATATTTTCAGCAGCAGACAATAAACCATTGTCTCTTCTCCAGTGATACCAACTACAACTGCAAGGAACAAAGAAAACAGCAGCACGCGCAACGGACACATCAGTGTTGCCAATCTCCTGGCGAACGAATCTCTCTAAGTTATTCACGTCTGGAATTCAATTAAAACATCAAACCACCGCTGCACTGAATGTCGGATGTTGCAGAGTTTCCGAATAATTCTACGTATAACTTTCCGAATCGAATTCCGATACTATGTATTCTGCTTGGCTTGGGCTGGCGCGCAGTGCTAGTGCTGGTTCTGTTTCTGGTCTAGCACGCTAGAGGACTCTGTTTCTGTTGTAGTGGTAGGGAACTGAGATGTTATGGAGTTGGTGTACTTTGGTACTGTTGAAAGAGGATGCAAATGCGTGCGGATGAATTTATTTACTTTTTTATTTGACTGAATTATTACTATGATTAGATAAAGGTTCTTAAATTAAATTAAGTTAAAATAAACTGACTAAAAGATTGTATAATTACGTCCTTAATTTTAAATGATATAAGATATAAAGAATTTTTTTATTTTAGATGGTAACCATCCAACAAAATTAACTCTCAATTACAGAATGGTAATGTTATTTTATAGTCCGGATTTTAAACAAAAACCTATTGCTTATTTAAAATGGCATTTAAGAGCGTAATGTAGGAACGTTGCGCGCAGCAAAAACATGCTTTTGAATGGGGAATGAAATTGAGACTAATTTTGGTCGCATCGACTGAATTTTTTTTTAAATTTAAAGATAAAGATGAGCTCCACGTCCATTAAGTGTTGGAGTATTAGTTTTATTTTTTACGTCACTCGGGGGAGAAAAGCAGTGTTTTCCTCTTGCTAATGGAGGGAGGGAAGCGAGTTTTCCCTCCCGCGCGGGAGGGGTCCTCACTGTTTTCTTCCCGGTACTGGCGGGAGGAAAACATTGCAAGAAAGGTTATTTCGAGCCCCTCGTGACGTAAAATATTGTGTGTCCCACGGGAGGGAAGGCTATTCCTCCCTTGGGCGAAGCCGGCGCCCTCGCTCGGGCCGCCGCTTGGCCCGCGGGAGTAATAGCAATTACTCCCTTGGGCGAAGACGGCGCCCTCGCTCGGACTCGCCTGCGGCTCGCCTTCGGCTCGGGTCGCCGCTTCGCCCGCGGGAGTAATAGCTATTACACCCTTGAGCGAAGCCGGCGCCCTCGCTCGGACCGCCGCTTCGCCCGCGGGAGTAATAGCACGCTTCCCTCCCTAGGTGCACAAAATACTATTGTTTCAGCTTTACAATGCCATAAACTTGTCATAACTTAGCTAATTTCACATATAACTGTTACTCAGTAAATCTAGAAGGATGTAAATTGAACTTTTATCTTTCAAATGAACCCTTGTTTGTGATGATATGTTCATATTTAGTATCAATTTTGATCCCTCTACGAGAGCGCGTTCTCTATTGCTGCCTTTGTTCGATACACTAAATTTGTATGAATCTATCTTTTTCTCGCAGACAGCTACATTCGGGCCTTAAATTTGAATTAGATATAAATTTGTTTCACAAGTTTTCAGATACTTTTCGTTTATTTTGCCTAAAATGAGACATTTTGCATTTTATGTCTATATGTAGCTGTTTTTTGCTTATGTACAAGCTATTCTTGCGATAAATATAATATAGACTTGTGAGGTAGGTGAAGCGAACGGCCCCTACGGAGTTTGACGGAAGCTCCTCCTATGACGACATTTCTCAACAGACTGAATTGAACCAGTGCTCGGTTTGACCCGTTTGACCGTTACGGACCCTCCTCCACGCAGGTGTGCCAACCTTTGAAAAAAAATCCCTGCACTCTTCAGAGCACTTTTTTTCTGGATATCCCTCGTAGAAATCTCATTGCCTTTTTGATACTTCATAACCTCAACTCTTCGATAAATTGACTTTAGATTTAAATATCGATTCCCTTGAAAATTCAATAAAACCTTCTTGAATATTCAATTAATATTTTGTTAGTTTTTCGTTAAAATCTGTCGTCGTGTTTAGTTACACTAATTTAATAACACGATTTCAAGTCAACTTCGTTATGCTTGCAACGAGATCAACTTTACAGCTCTATAGTTACCAAACGAAACTGACGATTGTCCTAATAATTTATTTTAAATTGTATTATTATCAGATAAATGTACTATAAACTTTTTATTTAATTCTGTCGTCATCGATTTTGGCTGGCAACAGCCTTAATAGGTAGGTATATGAGTACAAAAAAATTATAATCATCCCTGAAGTTGTGAATCATTCTGTTTCCCCACCTTTCGATTATGAATCTCCATTGCATTTCTTATTCCTTGGACTTGGTTCGTTCTCATTCGCATTTTTATTGGTATGTAACGACAGCAGCTCTGGTGCCAGTTGCTCCTTCAGGATGCGGCAAGAGCAAGTGCTGTAGTTCACTTGCAACTGCATTCCGTATGCATAACATAATGCACATCGGTGCGCCGGATTGTACGATATACTCTGCGATTTCGGTTCGCGTACATGGTACTCTGATATCGAATATTTGCACCAATGCTTTTACTGCTGGTGGAAAATATGCTTGTGGAAGATGGGTTAAAATTCAGACCTACCTAATTATAAGTGACCAATTTAACCAACCAGCGCTCAACGTTCGCACTTAATTGATTTTTGTGGAAGCGTTGGTTGGTTAATTTAACTTATACTTATAATTGGGTAGGTCTCAATCTAACTTTAGATTTGGTGTAATTTTAAATATGGCAGCTAGCTGAGTGCGTTACGAGACAGTTCATGGTTCTGGCAAGTTAGGTTTGAATCGAATCAGGTACACATTCCAGTTTAATTCCAAAAAAATTTCAATGGCATAATAGTTATTCAACTCAACTTACCCTTATACGAAATTGAAAGAATTTATTCCAAATTCGCAATTTAAATTCCAGGTTATTTAATCAAACAGTTTTGAATTATTATTTTTTAATTGTACAAGTCATTCTTGCCATTGCATAATTAAATTTTTATTTTGTTCCACTTAGTATTTAAATAAACATTATACAATCTTCAATCCAGTGGTACCAAACTGATTCAATTTGCGTTGTTTTTACGAAAACTATATCTGCATTTAAATTTGTATATTTATAATACAATTTGTTTTGTCCATGATCAGTTATACGAATTTATCTATATGGTGCTATATATCTGCTGTGGTGTGAATTACTTATCGGTATAGAAATACAGGATGATTCACAACTTTATGTACCTATATATTTTAATGGCTGATCACGGTACTGAAATAATTTTTGCAAAATCCGTAATTTCAGTTTTCAGGTTTTTATTCAAACTGTTTTGAGCCATTGTTCACATTTGGAAATTTGGAAAATTACTAAATTTCAGTTTACTTGCGATTGTATAATTAATTAAAATTTAATTTAATGTCATAGTTAGTCACATATCCATTATGCAATTTTCAATCCACCAAAAATATGGTCCTTGCGAAAACTGCCTTTAGATTATTAAAAATTAAAAAAAATTATTTATATTGCATGATCACTATATTCAATATGCCATTTAAATATATGCACGAAGTTGTGAATAACCCTGTATAAGAATATTTTATCATGTGTGTGGTTTGGTTACCCAGCCGTCAACTTTTCCAGGTTTTTTAATCAAACAGTTTTGAGTCATTGTTTTCAAATGAAATTTTATAAATTTACTATACTCGCCATTGTACAATTAATTAAAATTTAATTTTATTCCATACATAGTTAATCAGATCCATTTTAAATCTTGTTCGCACGAGGATTCTTTGAAGATTCTACCAAGATTCTGAATCCTGGAAAAAGAAGAGGTTTCAAGATTCTGAATCTTGAAAAAAAAATCATGATTTTGATGCAATCAATTATTATAAATTCTTCTTTTTTAATACTTACGAGTACTGAAGATTCAATTTAGCGGCACCGCAATTTAACAGGTAATTCTCACTTGAAAGAAGAAAACTTCTTCTTTTCCAGGATTCAGAATCTTCAAAGAATCCTCGTACGAACAGGGCTTTACAATCTGCAATCCAGTGGTTTCAAATATGAGCTACTTGAGAAAACTGTCTTTGAATTTTACGGATTAAAAAAAATAATTGTATCATGAATTCCTACTAACATTCCTTTAAAATATATGCACGAAGTTGTGAATCACCCTGTATAATTTTGATTTTGTTTTCTATCTCTCTGAAAAAAATTTAAAGTTAATCATATAACCCATATGCTTGTATACCTACTAATAATTAAATTAGACTTCTAGGTAAAACTAAATGGTTTAATTAATTTTGCATGTAGGTCTGTGTTTAACATTTGCGACATATTAAAAAGATTAAAGTCATTACACTTTTGAAATGAAAACAAGTGTATAAAAATTAAGTAAGTCCGGTTAGGCTAAAACCCAGAAAAAACGTTTTAAAAACTAACAAATAAATAAAATAAAGTTCGCTCGGACGTTTGTGGAAACGCAGCAGCTTACGCTCACAGTGAAATGAATTCTTTTTGCAGTGCAAACGCTCGGATTATAATTTCATTAAAAACATTTAAAATTTTATGTTGGGGCAAAAAGCGCGCGTGTTTTTAATAAATCTGCATCGGATTGGAACTCGAGTGCTCGCGTATTCACACATCCATGCCCATTGAGATTTTAATTGAAAACTAAAATTAGTGCGATTGCTGTCAATGGGAATAGGAGCGGCTAGGTTAAATGTATACAAATTACCAAAGTAATTAAAACTCGGGCCGCTGGCTCGGAAAATATTATTTTCATGGCCGGCGGACCATGCGGACCTGGGCCGTTTGAAACATTCCTCTCTTCAACTGCAACACACTGGGCTAACTTTCAGCATTGAAAATTGCCGAAGTCGAGTTTCAAGCACCTTACCTGACTCGTGTAAATGTTAATTTACGTCTCCTTGACAAACTTTTACTCTGATGATATATTTAAACTTACTGTAAATTTTCACAAGACTTTGGCAACTGATACAAATTAAGTAGTGATATTTTCGTAAGTAGCTTTAAAGTCGGAGAGTCATCGTACTACTCATTTTGTTTGCTGAGACTTTTATTACATTTTACGTTCATGGTTTTAGTTCATAAATATGCTTGTACATTTTTATTCCGCTCATGAATGTGAAATAGTAAAATGTTGACTATTGACTCATAAATAATGTCGTTTAAAATATATGATTTCACCGTGGACAGTACATAAATTATTATTATGATAGTAGAAAGAGAGTACACAGGAATGCAGTCAAATTGAATCTTTATTAATCTAAGGCCAACGTTTCGCCACCTCTTGTGGCATCATCAGGGCAAACTACGAAAACAAAACAAAAAATAAAAACGTTGGCCTTAGATTAATAAAGATTCAATTTGACTGCATTCCTGTGTACTCTCTTTCTACTACAACACGCACAGTCGCTTAACATTTTCCTTCATTATTATGATAGTTCATTCAATAAGGGTTTTATTTTTTTCTACTCCCTACTGGATATTGGCACCATATCTTTACACTATCATGTGTGGATAGGGATGTCACCAAGTGTGGATATGAAATTAAAGGTCAAATACGTCAAAAAATTCTTAATGCGTGCAAATTATGTTTTTATTATGACATATAATTATTAAAAACATTAAATCAACTGTTATTTAATAATTAATTATACTTAAGTCAAAAAATAATTGTTGTAACCTTACTTTTAAATAATTTTTGGCATCATATTGAGCGCATTTTATTGCAAAAACTATATTTCGTTATTTGATCGTAGAAAAAATAGGCTGTATAACTTGAGTGGATTGCCCTATATCTATATCGCACGCAAACGTTTGCAGACACTCCCCCTATGGGGTCGTGACTGCAAACTCGTTCCCGTGCGATATAGGCATCACATCCACTCTTGTTGTACAATATACTATTCTTACTACTTATTATAGGTAGGTACGTTATATTGCAACAAACTATATTTTTATTTAGATATACCTACTTATATACTGGAAAACCTGTTGGACAAATATAAGATGATTAGATGGTTTGTCAAGTTTTATAAAATTCAAAAAATATTGTAGAAAAACTGTAGTACAATCCCTAAAACCATTGTGCTTTTCAAATGTGCACTTCTCCGCTTATGCAACTAGTAAAATTTATGCGCTTTTCAAATGTTATTTTATGCGCTTTTCGAATGTGATAAGCAAAACCTGATAAAGGCCAAATGCGCTTATTTAGCTCACCCTTTATAGGAATTCCGTAAAATTATTTTTGTTCCAGAATCTGTAAGTCAAATACTATCATTATTACAATATGTATACCTCAAGTTATGGTACATTCTGTATACATTAAATATATGCACGAAATTGTGAATCACCTGTATATGCCGTAACTTATGAATCACCTGTATAACATTACTCCCTGGAGAAATTATATAATAAAACATTTTTCATTTGTGACGTATTATTTTTAATAATTATGATGGCCTAATTATTTCTCTTCATAAATAATTGCTTATACCTTAATAATATATTAGCCGTAATTTATTTTAATGTATTAGATGAACAAGAAATATTTTTATTGAACAAATATGATTGAAACTCTTTGTAACATTTATCAAAAGTTTTAATATTCCGGTAAATATTATATATTCATGAACATTTAAATTTAACAATTCCGTTTCGTGATAAAACTCTGTTATTTTCAATTATACAGGATATGTATATGCGCATATAACGGTTGACGACCCTTAAACATTGTTAAGGACATAAAAACAAAAACAACAATATTTGTCCCTTTTCATTCCGTCGTCTTTATTGCACATACTTCCTTGAAATATAACCTCACTCGTTCTATTTCACTTCCACCTACATAAAATTACATTTCCTTTTTCACGACGTCATTTATCGCTGGAAATTATGACTCTACGTTATGTGACACTTTTATAATGCATACGCGAAATTAAAAATTACTAAAATCATATAAAATGCTAGCTTTTGTCGTAAATTTTATTGCAAAACTAAAGTTGTATGAAGTATGAATGCAATTTGTCTACATTGTGATTATTTTAAGTTTGTTTACACGTTTGCTTAAGCGGCCCGTCTACATTTTTTCCGAGTTACTAGAATACTCTCGATTTTACTTTTTTTTTTTCTATTCCACTCTTTTTCCACTACTGCGGCTGCCTGAAACCAGTCTAAAACTCGAACTATGCCGCATTCTAGAAATGCAATGTCATTTTGAAGTTGAAAACTACTGTAAAACTGTTAAGTAAACTGCTAGTTTATTATTGATTTCAAGGTAATGTTTTCATAAACATTAATAGATCTTAATTTAATGGATCTACAGATGTGCCTTTTAAATGATAAATTTGAATCAGGAGTGGAGATATATAACCGTGTAAAGTTTGCATAAATTGGAAATTTTTATTAATTTTTCGTAATTTTTATAATAATGTACAATTTTATTATTAACTTATTAAAAAGACACAACTGTTAATGGGTTCTTTAAGTATCTTAATCCTTATTGAAATACAATTTTAATTTAATTGTACTGGCCACAGAACACTCGCTACGTTAGTACGTTTTGTGCTGGATTTTAGAAGGTAGACGGGTCTCTTAAGTTTGGAGCTTAACACTTTATTCTTTCTCTATTAAATCTGAAAAAGAAAAGAAACAAGATATTCCGCACGGGGTAAAACAACGAGTTTAAAGTTTCTAGAAACTTTTGTATTTATGTTGTTTCGAAAGAGGAATATATTTTTAAAAAGCCCTACTAGATTTTTCAATAGTTCCGGCTAAGTTTTCTCCGTTCTTTGGTTAGTTTTGTAACTTTTTTCTTACTTTTTAATTGCTCTTAAGGACTGAAAAGAATTAGAGCTGGTATTATCATAAATTATTACTACCTTGAAATATCTGAATTGAATATAAATCGTCTAACCCTCTAGCTATTAAAATAATTAATTTTTGTTTTACTTCATTTAATTTATATTTGTTGGCGAAGATTGATTGCTGGTTGATGTTGAATATTTGAATGGATGCATGTTGAGAAATCAAGAATTTTATTTTGTGAGCTTTGTGCCAACCATATTTGGGTAATGGGTAAGGTATGATTCTTATACACTGTTGTACTGATTATATTTTATGAGAATTATTTTTTCCATAAATAGCATGTTATAATTTTAGCAGAAATATATATGTTAAGATGACAATTTATATTTTCAAATTTTTGAAAATGAAACAAACGTGAATGTGACAAGCAAAATAAGGACTACTCTTATAGTAAGTACAATAAAAATAGAATCTGATATTTAAATTAAGGAACCCATCTAGTAGTTAAATTTAGAGAAATACAGAGGTGTGCGCGTTCCCACAACATATGAACATATTACCAAAAGATGTTAGAAGGTCTCTCTGTTTTCATATTTCTTCTTTGTCTTATGTTTTTGAAAAAATGGCTTTGAAATCAGCCGTTTTTCTATATTTTTATGATTTTTTTCTGGTGAACAAAAATCAATTTTTACTTTATGACATCAGAGGAACATAGATTGAACCTTTCTTAACAAGAAGTTTTTTTCTTCATTCGTTTGTGTTATAAATTAAATGAGATATTATAGAACAACGATGCTACGGCAGTAGCAGTAGTAGTTTTCGTTGTTGAAATTATGTAGATTCTCTAGTTAACCAGTACATTATATGCTCAGTTTTCTTTCCCTACATTTTTTGTTCGATTGACTGCAAAAAGAAGGGCTTACCGTCACCTCAACCCGTCACACTTTGGAATGCAACCAATATTGCTAAACATTCTTGGGATACGAAACAAAAATTTACAGCATCAAAAAGTGTTAAATTATTATTATATTTTGAAGAATTAATTGAACCAAATCTACTATTATTTTAGTATTCATTCACACGAATAACCAACAAAGATATAGGTAGCCCATTCATCAACATCACAATACCAATATTGGTAAATTTGAGGTCTATTAATAGCCCGGCTCCCGGCATAATAATCGTGTGCGTTGATTCTGACGCCCACAACAAATTTAAACATTGGTTCGCATCTGTTCACAATGGAAGACAGTAGACAGCATACATTATCAATCCCAACAATTCATTCTCTATTCATGCTAAAACTCCGTCATCACTACCGTACTCTATCCTCTATTCATGATAATAAACTCTTCCACGGTTAGTTCACTTCATATCTGAAATATGTGCATTCTCGTCCCAGGCGAACTCGGACCAGGCACCTTTCTGACAATAGCACACCTATTACATAAATACAGGATGGTTTTGAAGTTAATGTCATAATTTTAAAAGTAAGTAGTATGACATGTGTTGATTACAAAACAGAAAGAATTTTTTTTAATTCTAAAAATTAAGGGTATAGTTTACCCGCAGTATTTTTTGTAATACCTACTGCACTAGATTTGTTGTCCTATTAAACACAAACAATAGAAGTAGGTAATCAACATCTTAAATTACATATTATTAGTAAAATAAACAAACAAAATTTAATTATTTTTAATGAAACAATAATTACTCTTAAGCCCGATTTATAAACTTGACGTTGACGTTGCTGTTACGTTGCCGTTGCTGTTGCTGGTAACGTTGCGGTTGCAGTGAGAATGTGGCGATATAAAACTCAAAGTTCAACTGTTGTTTTTGGCAAGTGATCATAACCTATTTGGTATTTTTATATTATTTGTACATTAAATAATTACCTGATTGTGTTAAACTCTGTGAATCATCCATGTCAGTTGTCAGATCACCAAATTATAAAATTGACATGCAAATTCAAAATCACGTGACTCAGTCGCTCATTTTCATTGGTTGGACGTTCATGTACCCCAACGGTGAACTTCAAAAGTTAAATGTTGGTTATCTCGAACGTCATGCGTACGGAACGCCAACTACGAACAGGAACGGCAACGGATTTTATAAATGAAACATATGTTTCTCCTAAATTTAACTTTGAACGTCAACGTCAACGGCGAACTGCAACGTCAACGTCAAGTTTATAAATCAGGCTTTACTCCACCCAGTGGTAGTGACAACAAAAAATATTTGACTGGGAAACATGGAAATTAGCTATCTGCTCTGTATTAAGACTACATTACATTTTTCGTCTAGATTCATGCTAGATATTTAGTTCAATTTCCAGTCGAGATTCGTTCGAGTTTCATACTTTTCATATTCAATCAGAAATATTAGATTTTTTCCGAGCCAAAAATTTTAAAGGTTGGTCAAACTAACTGCACACTAAACTGAGCATGCGTATGACAAATCTAGTACGAATGTCGAATAGAAAAACTGAGCCAAGCGTCTTAATAAAAAACTTTCATTTTGTAGCATTAGCATTGGTAATTTAAATAGTTAATTATTTATAATTATGATTGTTTTTGTTCACAGGTTCCATTTTCTGATGACAACAGATTTCCATCTAGTCTAAGAAGTTCATCTACCTTCCATTTTCATGAGTGCATCATTTAACGATAGTGTTTCTGTCAACTTAGTTTCGAATTCAATCAGGTATAGGTACACATTTATTTCGTTTAACTGCTTATAAATCTTGCATGTGACGCGTACTTTTCACTAACAATAGGTAATTTTGAGTAGACAGGAACAGATTACTCACAATATTAGAGGCTACCACACCCAAGTTGGGTAAAAGGCGTATTATATTATGTATGAGTCATAGTCGTCCACAAAACATTACATTAACTAGACTATTATTAATCTTACTCTGGCACAGACGATTTTTATTACAATTTTATGTTTACCTTAAATTAAAAGGCAGTTGATCATGGCTGAAAATTAAATTTAAAGCTTTTTGGCCATGAACCATAAACAAATTTCGACTGCGGTGCTTTTTATTTTCTCAATATTAAATTAAGAATATTATTGCCCTTCTCTGCAAAAATGTCTGCAGACACCATTGGTATGAACATATTTAGAATTATAATTTTTTGAGACTGAATTGAACGCAGTAGACGAACTTCTTATTCTTTAAAATAACCTATGACAATTTCGCACGAGAATTCACAATCAGGAAGCTGGGCCTCTATTTCGTAACTAGAATAGAAAGCGAGAACGAATAAGAATTTAATATGGCGGGATATAATAATTTTACGATGCATGTCAAGCTAGTATTCGTGTGGTCGTATAAAATTTGTAGAAATTGAATCTTTGGCAAAGTGGTTGGGATGTTCTTATCAGGGTTGTTCATCTACGCGTAAAGTATTATTTTCTACGTCTACACGTAAAGTTTGCGTAAACTATGTAAAATGTAGACAATGTAGACTTTGCGTAAAGTATGTAAATAATTCAATTGTCAGAAAATCTAACCTATAATTTTATTGTTTTTGGTGAGATTATTTGTTCTTTGTCTACATTGTCTTCACTATTTTATTGTTTACACAGATACTGCATGAGTAGATTACGTGTTTGCCTATGCGTAAAATTACACGTAATCTACGTCGCGTAGACTACTTGAACAACCCTGGTTCTTATTCTTTACGAATTAATTCGTTCTCTCTTTCTAGTTACAAAATAGAGGCCCTGGTCCGAGTTCTATCAGGACGAAAACGCACGCACGCCCGTTTGGAAATATGGCGTAAATGTTTGCGCAAACATCAGCGGTGTTTAAAAGTTAATCATCCGCGTAACTTGTGCATCACAGAGGAGATGGCGGATGGCCGATGGGCAAGTCGAAGGCGACTGCTAGCACTGATAAGGGTTTGACGGGACTGGAATAACATGCTAAGCTGTTTTGCATATCCGAGACAGGGTGAGATTGGAAGTAGTGCCTTCTGTTGCTAGGTTTTCCAAGCACTGTCGATTCTGAGAGAGTGTTTAGTGTTTAGTAGACGAACCGGCAGTGACGTAGTGAATGTATCATGAAATTTTCAATTATGAGCATTTATACTATTGAAAATTATCAAACTGAAATAGGTACTCGAAGAATTTTAAAACTTTATCAATAAAGCGAAACATTAATTTAGTACCTCTCTGTTTTGTGTTTAATATTAGTGAATGCTCCCCTAAATCCATACTTTGCGAACTGTTTTGAGTCTGCAAAATAATATTTGTTCGGTTCCTGTCCTTTAAAATGAGGTTACTTAAGCAATGAGCTGATATTTAGATTTTATAGGATTATTTTCAATGATTTTCATTGTTTCATCGCCTATGTGTTTCAAAATTTTATTTTAAAATTATATTTTATAATCATTTCATATAATAATTAAACTTGGAGAGCATATACTACAAATTTTTGTATTAACATGGTACACAAACTAAGTTTTTGAGGACTCACCTAATTTAAAGACTCGGCTTGCGCCTCGTTCGTAAATAGATTCGTTCTCTAAAAATCAATTTTGCGTACTTGTTACATAAATTATTATACGCCTACCTAGATATTTTTAAATATTTATCTACATGGTTATTTTTTTCGGCTGACGTCTCGAAAAATAATCCTTTTTACAACCTAAATATACTTACATAAATAACTAGGTATTCTTTATTCTACTTTGATCTGCAGAATATATGATAATAAAAATGAAGAATTTTTAACTAACTTCTGTGTAAATTGTAATGGTTATACATCAGAACGATGATTTGTCTTGATCTTTTTGAGTCAAAATATTGTTATTGTATATAAAACTTTCTTGTAATTTTAAAGAAAACAATACCTGCAGTGTTATAATGTTATAAAATGAATGCCTAAAAATTTCTTCGCTTGTAATAATTCTTAATGTACATTTTAATAAACAAAATTAATATAATTTTATTTATTTGCAGATAATAATTTCACGTTCGGTTTAAGAGTTTTTGTTCTTCATCATCTTCAGCAGACAGCATAAGTAACAAAACATCAATTCATTCAACAGTTAGAACATCATCTTCTCATCTTTATTCTTCGAAAGAGTGAAATAGTGTTCATTATCTTCAACTAGAGGTACGTCAACCGTTTAATTCTTCAATAGATTAGAGCCTTTTTGCATGCTTACAAAGCCCGATTATTGTAAAACGTTTATAGGTAGTCCAGTTTATTGTTATTTATTTCCAATGTATGTTTGTTTACACTTGTGGGATTCTCAATTTTATTTTTCAACTGAATATAGAAAAGTTTCTTTCGTTTATATCGTTAGCGGTGTTAAAATTCTCTTTAGGAAAAAAGATTTTGGCGACAGTTCTGCAGTGTGGGAGATATACATAAAGAAACCATAAAGAAAATTTATTTGTTGACTTGGAAAAGCTTCTTTGGCCTACCGTATAGCATAATGTAAAGAATTCAGATAAGAAGTTTTATCTTGAAAAAAATATAAAACTGTTAACACATTACCTACTTTGAATTTTCTTTAAATATTTAGTTATGCCCATGATAATCATGTTTGTTTCTTTTACTTTATTAAAATTACTAATTATTGTTTTTTTTTAAACTGCAAAATATAACAACTGGAGTTAAGACTACTTTTGCTACATGTCTTTAATTTCAAATTTCAACACATCTATATTATAAATAATAAAATGTAGTAGACTGGCTAAAAAATTATAACAACGACTCTCACACAGAAGCACACAAACAAGAAATAGTTATTTACTTTACAAGTGGGCAAAGTAAGAAATTACCCACGAGGGAAATCATAACTCACGAGGCCGAAGGCAGAGTGAGATAATTTTCTCGAGTTGGTCATTCCTTTTTGCCCACGTGTGAATTATAACGTTTTATCCAATACCTCTTAATAACTGCTTAAATATTTAAAAAAAATATTAAGTTCCAACCTATGTCGTGCATTCCAACAACGTAATTAGCTCTCGTGTACCACTCGAGCTAGTTAGGACGTTGTTGGAAAGCACTCAAAAAATTTCCGAAAAGAATTAATGCACATTATGTGAAATTATAAATGAAAAAGTGACGTTAAGAATGACTCGCTTTCCAACTAGCTAGAAGGTTGGGAACGCACATATTACTAACCGATTGTGAATAAAATATGTTATTTGTTTATTACAGAACTAAATATTTTTCAGAATCTTCAACGAACGCCAATGGTCATCTCCATCTCCGGAAAATGTGTCTCCTCCTTCAGTAACCAGTCCATGCTTTGCGGCCAAATCCACAACGAATTTGAATAATCCTCCATGTTGCCCATCGCCATGCAATGGTCGCTGTTTCCTGCTTCACTGCTTCAGTTTCCAAACTCTTGTCAAAAAATTAGGTTTTATTCTAATGATAAAAATATGAATGTAAGTAGGTAAAGTTAATTGACAAATGCAATATCAATTATGTTACGCATAGAAAATCTACAACTTTACATGTTGAGGGTCTTAACTTATTCAATTTAAATAAATAAAAGAAGAAGTTCATGTAAATACACTACAATAATATTTTTAAAAATTACCTAAACTTTGAAAGCTCATATCTCTGAAACTAAAAGACTTTCTTATCAATGCGTGGTGTGCGACATTGGATTCCTCGTACTTTGATTAACCTTTGTTTGTTTTCGATTTTGGATCTAAACTTTAAAAGCTCATATCTCCAAAATTAAAAGACTTATCAATAGAGTACGGATTATATGCAGGCAAATATGATCAAAAAATGCATGCAATATGCATTGAAATAAGGCCAAAATATGCTCAATATTTGCACAAAATTAAGCAAATATGCAATATTTTACAAATATATGCATGCATATGCAGATATGCAACATAATTTTATTCATTTTTACTAATAATTTATTTTTATAAATCAGAAAAATACTACATTTTGTCAACAAGGCACAAGAATATCATATAAAATAAACAAAACAACGTATAACTTTTGGAATAGGACTTGTGCGCCTACCTACCTTTAAAATAAATTGTAAAAACTACTATAGGTTGTATCAAATTTGAGCGATTTAACATTTTACACATATAAAATTTATAAAAATATCGAAATTTTGGGTTAAAAGTTACAAAATATGAAGGTATATGCATTTTTACTTCCTTGTACGAAGTAAGGAAGTATTGTAATCGCGAAAAATTTCGGTTCTCAGATTTTGACGGAAATATCCGTTTTGACCTTTTCTGAATCCATTATGACTAGTTTCGTCGTGACGTCTGTACGTACGTGCGTACGTGCGTACGTGCGTACGTACGGACGTATGTGTGTCGCATAACTCAAATACGGTTAGACGTAGAAAGTTGAAATTTTGTATTTAGGACTGTTATAGCATCTAGTTGTGCACCTCCTATTTTTGGTTTCAATCTACAAACCGGAAGTAGTACTTTTTTCAAATATTTCGATAAATATTTAATTTAACACAAATTTTTTTATTTTAAATGAAAGATTATGTGATTATTACCTAAAATCGGTATTTTATAAATATTTTTGTATCTGGTATCATTTAGGAATAATTAAAGTATATATTTTTAAATTAGTATTTCTTTATCTTGTAGTCCATGATCGATTAACATTTGTTACTACGTAAAATTTAAATGATTATGACATGACAGTGACAATAGTAAAATATGCTTTATATCTTCTTCTGCAGTTTAAATAAAATGACTAAAATATATTTGTGAGTATACTAGTATAATAAGTTAAAAGAATTTTTTATATTATTCTACATTTTAGTTATTAAGAAAAGTATGAACACACAAGGCGTACAAGGAAGTCATGTGGTGTCCACGTCAGATTTTTAATAAAGATATGCAAAAAATATTGAAATATGCAAAAAATGACACCATATTTTGATCTATTTTTGTATGAAATACATACATTTGTTAAAAAATACTAATATGCACAATAATACAATATATGCAAATGCATATAATCCGCACTCTACTTATCATAGCGCGGAATGCGGTATTGGATTCCTCGTAATTTACTTAGTATAATTCGCTACTTTTTAGAGAAATTTTAATTTTGACGCAAAAAAGCAGGGTTGTTCACGTAGTCTACATGACGTAGATTACGTGTATAATTTTACTCGTATACAAACACGTAATCTACGCATGCAATATCTGTGTAATGTGTAAACAATTACCAGTGTAGACAATGTAGACAAAGTACAAATCACACTAAAAATGAATAAATATAGGTTAGATTTTCTGACAATTTAATTATTTACATACTTTACGCAAAGTCTACATTGTTTACATTTTACATAGTTTACGCAAACTGTACGTGTAGACGTAGAGAATAATACTTTACGCGTAGATAAACAACCTTGAAAAAAAGTACTAAGTGGTTAAACCTCTGTTTTTTTTTCGATTTTGGATCTAAACTTCAACAGCTCATATTTTATCTCGAAAACTAAAAGACTTATCAAAGTGCGGTTTGCGGCATTGGATTCCTCGTAATTTACTTAGTATAATCCGATGCAATTTAGAGAAAATTCAATTCAATCTAAATTCGGTTTACGAGAGTGAACTACTCGTGAAAATAGAAAATTCAATTCAGTCTAAATTCGGTCTATATTCGGTTTACGAAAATGAAGTACTCGTGTTACTAATATTTCATTTATATTTCAAATTTTGACCAAAAAAATAACTAAGTGGTTAACCTTTGTTTTTTTTCGATTTTGGACTAATACTTTGAGACGCTATAACTCTGAAACTGAAAGACTTATCAAAGCGCGGTTTACGGCATTGGATTCCTCGTACTTAGTACAATCAGTTACTATTTAGAGAAATTTCAATTTTGACCAAAAAAAGAACTAAGTGGTTAACCTTTGTTTTTTTTCGATTTTGGACTAAAACTTTGAGAGCCCATATCTCGAAAACTAAAAGACTTATCAAAGCGAGGTTTTATTTACTTAGTATAATCCGCTACTTTCTAGAGAAAATTCAATTCAATCTAAATTCGGTCTATATTCGGTTTACGAGAATGAAGTACTCGTGACTATTTCCCTCATAAAATTTTAGCCAATAAGAAGTCTGGCATTTCTGAATGTCGTCCAATCAACGTAGAATTACACGATAATTTTGCACTAGTGCAAAATTATCGCATTTGGATACGGCGTGGCAATGTGATTCTGACTTGCTGTCAAAGGAAGTTTTTTAATTTTTTGAGAGAAACAGCGTTTGGCTAAATTTTAATCGGGAAATAGTCCTTCGAATATATTATATATGAAAATTCAATTCAGTCTAAATTCGGTCTATATTCGGTTTACGAAAGTGAAGTACTCGTGTTACTAATACTTCGTTTATATTTCAAATTTTGACCAAAAAAGTAGTGTGGTGGTTAACCTTTGTTTTTTTTAGATTTTGGATCTAAACTTTTAGAGCTCATATCTCCAAAACTAAAAGACTTATCAAAGCGCGGTTTGCAGCATTGGTTTCCTCGTAATTAGCAATATTTTAATTTTGACCCAAAATAGTAGTAAGTGGTTAACCTTAGGTTTTGTTTCGATTTCGGCCCTAAACTTTGACAGCCTATAATTCAGGAACTAAGACTTTTCAAAGCGGGGTTTGCGGCATATATTAATTATTTATTTGTGTGTTCAGGTTTTCGACCCGTGGAGGCGGTTATCTTTTCAGGAGGACAGCCTACTTACCATTCTTCAATTGACCACTGGCTTCCAATGAAGAAATGTCTGCTATTTATTGTATTTATTGTAAAAATTATATTTTTGTATCATAAATAATAGAAATGAAATAACTGTATTTATTATTAATAAAAACAAATAAGTAATACTTACACCATTACACAAATTTTATTTCATAAACAACCCTTTGTACACTTCCTAAACACTTACAGAACTTCTACGGTGAAAGTACACGACCTTAATCCTGAAAATGTACTAGAGGGTACGAAATAATAAAAAGTAAGTATAAATTTTATTGTTTATTTAATGAAATACTTCAATATAATACACAATCTTATAAATAAATTAAGTTAATTAAACATTTTTAACATAAACACCCTTATTTAGGTTCATATAAGCTCCAAACGAGATATGTGCTGCCATCTGTTGGTGGCAGTTATTTAAATCTACAATATATCTTAAACTAAGGGTTGAATGACTAAATGGGGTACATATTTGGATTCAGCGGGTTCGAATTAGGGGGTAGGGTACAAATTACCCCCTTGACATATTTATTTAGCATTAAAACATATTAGGTGTAAAATCAGTCCAAAATCAGTCCAAACGACACAAAAGTATTTGCCGAGTGGTCCAGAAAATGAAGCAAAGTTGCAACTACGCTAGGAAAATATTAAACTGCAAATAAGTCGAAAACTAAGGGTTGCAGGACAAAATGGGGCGCATATTTGGATTAAGCTGGTCGTAATTGGGGGGTTAGACTACCCCTCTTTAACCTACTACCCTTACTTTACGAGTTATAAGCATTTTAAAATTTTCCTAGCGCAGTTGTAATTTTACTAGCAAAATCGTCAAAAAATTGACACTACGCTAGGAAAATTTTAAATTGCTTATAACTCGGAAACTACGGGTTGCAGGACAAAATGGAGTGCATATTTGGATTCAGCGGGTCCTAATTGAGGGGTTAGACTACCCCTCTTTATCCTGCTACCCTTAGTTTACGAGATATAAGCATTTTAAAATTTTCCTAGTGTAGTTGTATTTTGCTTCAAAAATCGATGTAATATCATCAAATAAATTGACACTACGCTAGGAAAATTTTAAATTGCTTATAACTCGGAAACTAAGGGTTGCACGGCAAAATGGGGCGCATATTTGGATTCAGCAGGTCCTAATTAGGGGTATTAGATACATACCACCCTTGAAATCAACGCAATTATGTTAGATTTTGGTGAAATTTTGCTGACTTTAAATAATTATTATCTCGTAAAAGAAAGGGCTAAGGGCAAAAAGTTAAATACAAAAGGTGCGTAACTTTTCATTCTCTACCTGCCTGTCTATAAATAAGGCCGTTTTGGCCAATTTTTCAATAATTTTTTGATCGCCCACCATTCATGTTCTCCTGATACAAATTTGGTGATTTTTGTTCGACTCAAATTTGAAGTCGAGTGAGGGTGAAAATTTAAAAACGCGATTACGTAAAAACTGAGTGATTTAGGGGTCATATTCGTACTCTACGCGTTGAAATATATCAGTATGCATATTGCTACCCCTAAAAGTTAATTAGCACCGGAGATATTCAACCCTTATTTGTATCTTCGGTATTAAGGGTCGTATCGAAAAAATCTATATTGCAGTCGATAGGGAATGAAAAACTGAGCATCTTTTACATTTAACTTTTTCCTGTACGACCCTTAGTTTAAGGGTAATGACTATGTTAAGACGACTGTCTTCACCACTTTGATTACACATATCCCTTAAACTAAGGGTCGTAGAGGAAAAAGTTAAATATAAAAGATGCTCCGTTTTTCATCCCCTATCGACTGCAATGTAAATTTTTTCGATACGAACCTTAGTACCAAAGATACAAATAAGGGTTGAATATCCACGGTGTTAATGAACTTTTAGGGGTAGCAATATGCGTACTGCTGTATTTCAACGCGTAGAATACGAATATGACCCGTAAATAACTCCCCAACAATTAGTTTTTACGTAATCGCGATTTTCAAATTTTCACCCTCACTCGATTTCAGATTTGAATCTAACAAAAATCATCAAGTTTGTATCAGGAGAACATGAATGGTGGAAGATCAAAAAAATTATAAAAAATCGGCCAAAACGACCTTATCTATAGACAGGCAGATAGAGAATGAAAAGTTACGCATCCTTTGTATTTAACTTCTTGTCCTTAGCCCTTTAGATTACGAGATAATAATTATTTAAAGTCAGCAAAAATTCACCAAAATCGACCAAAATTACGGTGATTTCAAGGGTGGTTTGTATCATATACACCTAATTTGGACCTGCTGAAGCCAAATATGCACTCCATTTTTCCGTGCAACCCTTAATATCCGAGTTATAAGCAATTTAAAATTTTCCTAGCGTAGTGTCAATTTTTTTGACGATATACATCGATTTTTGAAGCAAAAGTACAATTACGCTAGGAAAATTTTAAAATGCTTATATCTCGTAAACTAAGGGTAGCATAGCAAGGTAAGGAAGGGTAGTCCAACCCCTGAATTAGGACCCGGTGA
Source organism: Agonum fuliginosum (assembly GCA_947534325.1). Taxonomy (NCBI): domain Eukaryota; kingdom Metazoa; phylum Arthropoda; class Insecta; order Coleoptera; family Carabidae; genus Agonum; species Agonum fuliginosum. Next base: position 1,532,159 of record OX384034.1, on the reverse strand, counting down.
ATCTAAATATGCCCTTCATTTTGCCCTGCAAATCTTAGTTTTCGAGTTATTTGCAGTTTAAAATTTGTCTAGCGTAGTTGCAACTTTGCTACATTTTCTGGACCACTCGACTAAAACTTTTGTGACGTCATACCAAGAGATGACAGCACTAATCTCGTTTGGATCGATTTCACCCCTAAGTTTTAATGCTAAACAAACAAACAAGGGGGTAATTTGTACTCTACCCCCTAATGCCTGTGGCACACCGGCCGAGGAGCATCGAGGACCATCGAGTAACTCCTCGATGAAACGATAGAACGCACCCCGTCCTCGACGAAAAATAGGGGCGCCGCTATTTTCATCGAGTTGTTCCTCGATGAAACGAATGTATCTCATTTCAGACGTATCTTTGGATTTGATTTCGCGCAAAACTTTGATGTATTTGTCACCGATTAAATAGAAATCCATCGCGGACGGGTGCGTTCTTTCGTTTCATCGAGGAGTTACTCGATGGTCCTCGATGCTCCTCGACCGGTGTGCCACAGGCATAACTCGAATACAGCTGTATGCATACTGTCACTTCCTAAAATTTCATTAGCACCGTGTATATTTAACCCTTATTTGTAACTTCGGTATTAAGGGTCGTATCGAAAAAAATTACATTGCAGTCGACAGGGGATGAAAAACTGAGCGTCTTTTGCTATTAACTTTTTCCTCTACGATCCTTAGTTTAAGGGTTGATGACTATGATTAGAAAACTTTTTCAACACTTTGATTGTTCATATCCCTTAAACTAAGGGTCGTATAGGAAAAAGTTAAATATAAATGATGATCAGTTTTTCATTCCCTATCGACTGCAATGTAGATTTTTTCCATACGACCCTTAGTACCGGAGATACAAATAAGGGTTGAATATCTCCGGTGCTAATTAACTTTTAGGGGTGACACCATTCATTCTGGTGTATTTTAACGCGTAGAGTACGAATAAGACCCGTAAATCACTCCCCAACCCTTAGTTTTTACTTAATCGCGTTTTTAAATTTTCACCCTCACTCGACTTCAAATTTGAGTCGAACAAAAATCACCAAATTTGTATCAGGAGAACATGAATGGTGGGCGATCAAAAAATTAATTAAAAATTGGTCAAAACGGCCTTATCTATATACAGGCAGATAAAGAATGAAAAGTTACGCATCCTTTGTATTTAACTTTTTGCCCTTAGCCCTTTATTTTACGAGATAATAATTATTTAAAGTCAGCAAAATTTCAACAAAATCGACTAAAAATAGGTTGATTTCATGGATTGTTTGTATCGTATACCCCTAATTAGGACCCGCTGATTCTAAATCTACCCTCAGAATCACATAATCACTTACCGTTTTGATATATTTTTATAATGGGGTGCATATTTGGATTCAGCGGGTCTATATTGAGGGGTTACACTACCGCTCTTTATTCAACTACCCTGATTTTACGAGTTATAAGTAAGCATTTTAAAATTTTCCTAGCGTAGTTTGTAGTTATGATGCAAAATCGTCAAAAAAATTAATACTACGCTAGGAAAATTTTAAACAGCAAATAACTCGAAAACTAAGGGTCGCAGGACAAAGTAGGGCGCATATTTGAATTCAGCGGGTCCTAATTGAGGGGTTCGACTACCCCGCTTTATCCTACTACCCTTAGTTTACGAGAATAAGCATTTTAAAATTTTCCTAGCGTAGTTGCAATTTTGCTGCAAAATCGTCAAAAAAATTAACACTACGCTAGGAAAATTTTAAACTGCAAATAACTCGAAAACGAAGGGTCGCATGACGAAGTGGAGCGCATATTTGGATTCAGCGTGTTCTAATTGAGGGGTTACACTACCGCGCTTTATCCTACTACTCTTAGTTTACTAAATATAAGCATTTTAAAATTTTCCTACCGTAGTTGTAATTTTGCTTCAATATCATCAAAAAAATTAACACTATATACGCTAGGAAAATTTTAAACTGCAAAAAACTCGAAAACTAAGAGTCGCAGGACAAAATGGGGAGCATATTTGGATTCAGCGGGTCCTAATTGAGGGGTTAAACTACCCCTCTTTATCCTTCTACCCTTAGTTTACGAGATATAAGCATATTAAAATATTCCTAGCGTAGTTTGCTTCAAAAATCGTCAAAAAAATTGTAACTACGCTAGGAAATTTTTAAACTGCTTATATCTCAGAAACTAAGGGTTGCACGACAAAATAGGTTGTATATTTGGATTCAGCAGGTCCGAATTAAGGGGAGAGAGTACCTCTCTTTATCCTGCTACTCTTAGTTTACGAGATTTCCTTAGGGTTTGGTGTAGTGAAAGTGTAACTACGTTAAGGAATTTTAGAGATTTTAAAATGCTAGTATTTCGTAAACTGAAGGGTTTAGGGCAGAAAATTGTTGATAAAAATTGCATCATTTTTTTTGGTCATGGAATAAGCCGAATTGGAGCGAATTTTAATTATTATTTTTTCTCTAACCTCCCTTGCAAGTAGCTAAGGGGGTGAAAAAAGCGTTACTTCAACTGTTTAGTATTTAAAATGTTTCAAGTAAATTAAAATAACCTTTTACCTACCTTTAGAGTTTAAATAAACTGCAGATGGTAGTTCTACCTGAAATAGTTTAAAATAATATCCTTTCATCGAAAATTACTACGGAAAATCTATTATTATGAGGAGTAATAAATCCAGAATTTAACTTTCACTAAAAATTCCATTACCACAGTTCATAAAAACACTTTTAAATAATAAATAGACCACTAGCCCTGAAACTGCTCGCTAGAGAAACAAAAAACTGCACATAGCTTGCAGTGCGAACGTGGGTACAGGCAGTAACTCAAGAACGTACCTAACTCGGCGTTATAGAAAGAAATTATTTATATGAGCACTTTACGCCCGCCTTCCAGCTGCGAGAACAACGTTATAATAGCGTTTAATGACGTCATTAGAAGCCCTGCTAAGATATTGACTACCTTACACGAGTAAGAGCAGAAGAATGGAACCATCTATCAAAGCCGAGAAGGCAATCATAAATCTTAGGGAATATTCTTTCCTTGAGCGCCGAGCTTTCAGCTTTAAATACTATTTTGTTCTTCGGAGAGGAAAAAATATTTTATCTGACTTTGTATGCAGGAGATGTGCCCATTGGCCATGGAATAAATAACAAATAAATAAGAGAAGTATTGGGAACAGCTCCGAAATGAAAAAAATTATAATAATATTATTTGAATGTAGTTTTTTTATAATTATTTATTTATTATTTACTATATGCATCACAAATATGTATAAAAATTATATAAATACTAACTAGACATGATTAAAACAAACTAGAATATTATGTCAGGTAAAATTTTCTCAACTAATGAAATAAAGAATCGAAAAAATTAATTTTAAATGTATTGTAAAAAAAGTTTCTACTCATAAATAAATTCATTTATGTACTACAAAAATTCTGTACATTTTAATAAAGGTACTTACCATGCATGTAGTTCAAAAATGGTCCCAAAACACGTATCTGGAACTGCATTTTTTGTACAAAGTATAAAATAAAAAATAAATACAAATAAATGATACAAAGTACAAACATGTTGTCTAGTGTACCAACATGGATTTACAAAATACAAAATTGTGCATTATGCTACAAAACAAAAATATGTTATACAATAAACAAAATCATTACATCGTTTAGCCATGCTAAAAAAATTAAACCGTACAAATTAAATAAACATCTTATGTGACAAAATAAATAAATATAAAAACTAGTAACTAGTAAACATGAAGTAATGATTTTAAATAAATGAGCTTGCACAAAAAAGTAATTTATATACCAAGGGCTAAAACCTAAAAGAACGAACTAGACTATAGAAATCTACTAATACATTCGAGCAGAAGTATACAAACTGCTATTTTGTACTCATCATTTATTCATAAAATTATTTAAGTGTAATAATAAATAAAATTACTAAAACTAATAATACACAATTTTAAACAAAGGAACATAGTTTATAAATAAATAACATGCGCGTGATAAAAACATCTTAAAGTGTAACCACATCATATACCTGTGTGATGTCTACAGGTATCGGTGAAGTAATATATAACACAAAGTTGCTTCCTATAAAAATAAAAATAAATTGATAACAAAAAAGGTTAATGTAAACGTCAACAAACGTTCATTTCATAAATTTCTTCACACAGGGTAAACAGAAAAGCCACGAATCTACAGTATTGCTAAGATACGGAGTGTCCACTCTTGTGTTTATATTATACTTCGTGATAGAAACAAAAGATTAAAGAAAATATATAAAAAATAAGAATCTTAGAAGGCGACATAAGATGGTTTCGAATGTTTTTATTATTTAAAACAACAAAAGACACTTTTAAAACAGTTGGCTTCAACAAGTAATAAAAGTGGCCGTGTAAATACAATAATTAATGTTTAAATGCTAACGCACTGAGTATAAAAAATGACCCTTTTGAGGGTCAACCATTGGTTCTCGGTTTGAGTTGAGTTGGCAATTGGCACAAACGCCAGACGAAAACATAAAATAAAAATAATTTACCTTGGGTGAAATAATAATACAAATCTGGAAACAATCTGCGCAAAAGAACAATTGTATCTCCGTATAAGAAGTCATTCCAGTATTGCAATTCACGCGAGTGGTTGTAAAGCACAATCTCATCTGAAAAAAACATAAAAACATAAAAAAATTAAACATTACAAAATGGATACCTTTTAATGTATTTTATTATAAGTTTTCACATTTTACAATTTCTTATAATTCGAAATAAAAGCAAAGTATTTGTTAGAATATTACATAAATTGAACTACAACATATTTAATTATATACACCTCGTCTAATAAAAACTTATTTTCTGCAAAAATTAACCTAGCATTGTATTTACAGCATTAACTAAAATAATGCAAAATTATATAATCATACATGTAAGAAACATTATATTGACCATCTTCTATGTCCACAATAACTAAAGTTCAACTTCAAGAAATCTTTTAGTTGATCAGCATTTGAATCGATGTTCTAACCTTATTCTTCATTCATTAAATTTTTTCTAATTTATGTTGAAATTATTTTACAGAAATCAATTCAATATTAAGGGTACACATTTTTCTACATTATGAGTATAGATCTCAGATATTTTGAAACACATAGTATAAAATTTGGAAAGAAAGAAAATAATGGATTACATATTTGGTAGATAATTACTGTACCATTAATTTGTTAAGTGTATTAGTATATCGCCACGGGAGTACCATGAAAGTTCGGAAACATTACACTTAGAATTAATAACACAACACTTACAAAAGAACATTATCAGTCACATTCATAAGTACATTAATATATCACTCTTTTATTTACAACTTTAGTTCTTGCGGACGCACAAGTTAATAATTAGATATATACACATCATACGAACAGTCTGTTACCATTATTAAAATATTTACTTGAAAATATAAACAAACATGTCGTCACCCTGTTTCTGTCGTTTCGGTTTAGGATAATGTCCTCTATCATGCCAAGATGACGGTCTGTTTAAAGTTAGGTTAGAATGCTATACGGACACACTAGATTGTTCATCGAAATTCAAACTTAACCTCAACCTTTCGGTTTCATCACTTCTTTATACAACTTATTAATTTAGACATTCATTCATCCTTTCGGAGATCACATGTCGACAAATCTGTACAATTTATTTAATTATTCCTACAATACAGTCTGCTCTCTATCAGTTAATTTATTGTAAAGTAAATCCTATCTCTCGTACTTCCCAAATTCTGAGAAACGATACGTATAAAAGCTTCATTCTATACAAAAAGTTGTTTTTCGCCATATTATGTTGTTGATTTTAGGGTTGCTATATTTTGGAAAACAGTAAAACATACACACAGAAGGTTAAACAGTACGTGGCGAAATTTTATATACACGTATATCATATTGGTATAGCAACACATATTCAATTAAAACTTTTCATGTCGTTTCAGCAGAAAAAAGTTAAATTTACAATGCTAATCATTGGAAATAATTCCAGAGCAGATGAAAAAAGCACAATAAAAAACCCCAGAAGCTATTAAAAAGATGATTTGCATATTGTATTGTATAAAAAGTTGACCAATGACTAACATTGTTATAAAAATACTTATGTTAAAACAAAAGAAGTAATAACCAGAGTACAACAAATAAAATTAACCTTAACAACTTTTGATTTAACATTTATCTCATAATATATTTATAGATTTATGAACAACAAATATTTATATAAACTATGGATCTTATAAATACGTTACTCACTATTCGAATCTTGAATAATTCTGATCCAGTATTCCATCTCAAATTCCATCGTAATAGAATGTAAACAACAAGTTCAGGTAAGTCCTTACACGTGTAATCACGTCCGCATGGCGTCGGTAATGCAGATTCCGGGTTGTTGCATGCGCGTAAGCGCGTGGTAGTTACCGACCGGGCCAGTGGTATATGTGGTGGGTTCCATTTCAGCGGAATGGTGCGCTGCACACGGTGTAATATACCTGCTACCGCGAAGCTACGGATGCCAGCAAACACAGAGTCATTATCCAGATACACTCGCCGCTCCATCGAGATGATGCACCTGCACACACAAACACAGTATTTGTTTTGTTTTCCACAACTCTAATCAAATGCGCTCTTTGTTTACATCTACTTCAAATTTGAAAAAATGCTCAACTACAGTTTTACGTTCCCTCGCAAATTGTAATGTTGTGTAACTACGTTCAAATGTAACTGACATTAGTTTTATTTAAAATCTCCATTTCGGTCGTTAAAAGTTATGCAACGGCAAAGTACTAAATGTTTTTCGTAATACCCTTTATTTCCATTGCGCATATTACGAAACAGACACAATCTTTTACGTTTTATAAATAAAAGATAGGCTAGATACTGGATGTACAAATCAATATTCGCGAAAAAATCAAAGTGGATGATCTCTTGCGGCCAATTGATGAACACTCGCACTCAGGAAAACAATCAGATGTCATATACCTGCCATAGCTGTCATAAGTTGTTCTTGGAAATAAGGGAAGAAATAACAGTGTTATGTTTAACAATGTACAAAACGATATTGTCAAATTAAAATCACAAGTGAAGGTTTTGTCAACTGTCAATCTGTTTGTTTTCCTGGGTGCGAGGACATCTTGGCGTTGATCGCAGCGCCTCTACAGTTCGATTTTTTCGAGAATAAGAATTTTAAAATGCCTATAATATTAATTTAAAATATACGAATAACGAAAAGAGAAAACCCAATAATACGCGGTTATTTTGAATTTGAATGCAAAATTACTTTTGGTAATCCGGATGTACGTAGCTCAAATTATGTAAGTAACCAAGGTCTATAATCAACCGTTTTTAATTCAATAATTGAATCTGTTCATTAAACGAAAAGTATAAGGGCACAAGGGAGACAGCATCTATCCTTATCTGTATAAAAAATGTATTACAGCGTGTATTTGATTTTGCATAATGGTATTTTATTGTTGCGTTTAAAATGGGGCGCACCTGAAGTTCCGTCTGATATTATTTAATGTGAATGTGAAATACAGTACCTACCTACAGGGAACAGGAATATTTTAAATTGAAAAAAGATACAATCGATACAACAAAAATTGGCCCTGTCGTTTCTGAGAAGCAAGCTACATGCTTTCTTATAAAGCAACAATCAGCAACAATGTAAAATAAAACTGAACTTATGTTTTGAGTCAAATAGATACAGATAGATCTGTCATAAATTTTCATGCAAATCAATGAAGTTATTCGTGCATAATACCAAAATAAATAAACAAACACGAACATTATTGTTTATTGTGCGAACAAAAAATCTAAGTTAAATACTTAGTCAAGTGGTGTAGTAATGTGGAAAGGCAGAAACATTATTATTATTATTATTATTGCTACTGCGATTACTAACAAATAATTAAAATGATAAATTTAACTTAATAGTTAATGATTATAACATGATCACACTGAATTATGATATAAAAATTCAGGCCATCTCTTTCCATGTCATCTCTCCCTTTGACAGTTTCATAAATATATGTCAATTCACGTTTTGTGAAAAGAAACTGTAATTTGAAATTTATGCAGCAAAATAATTTTGCCGAAGCACGTTCCGCTCATTATGTATTCAAAATGGAAACTGAAAATAAAAAAGCTCGCGGTAGGGTCATCTACTATATCAGAGCGGTGGCGGCAGCTGTGGCGGTGCTAATGCGTCAGTTGCCGACATGCTGCCAGTGTTGCCAACACCGGATCAGACAACTTTCCCGCCGTAGACATTCGCCTTTAAGGAGCCCGTCTGCTAGTTAAATTTATAGTAAAACGCGTAGTGCGCGTCCCATGATCAGTTCATATTTACAGGTTCTTTCTTTAGTTTAGGTACAATGTTATATGAACATGTTACCAAAAGATGTTAGAAGGTTTCTCTGTTTTTATTTTTCTTATTTAATTTGATTTTGAAAAAAAAAATGACTGAAATCAGGAATTTTTCTCGATTTTTATGATTTTTTTTTCTGGTGAACAATTATTTTTAACAATTTTTAATTTCTGAAAACAGAGAGACACAAATTGAACCTTTGTTAATAAGAATTTTTTTTTCATTCGTCTGTGTTATAAATTAAATATGATCTGACAACGATATGATATGTTTTCGCTGTTGAACTTGTAGCTTTTCTAGTTAGTACATTCTATGCTCTTTTTTCTTTACATACATTTTTTTTTCTATTTACTGCAAAAAGAAGGGCTTAACGTCACCTGAACCCATCATACTTTGGAAATAACGACTGATGTTCAGGAGTTCGGTATTTTCAATGAGCCCGTCTACCTTTTTACGAATTCCTAGAATACTCTCTATATTACTTTTATTTCTATTTCTCTCTACCTTACTACCTACGGCTGCCCGAAACAAACCCGAAACAGTACTTCCATAATAACTTCAGTATTTTTTAAAGAAATTAAAAAAAATTATTCGAAAGGTTAGCCGCAGGTTTTTTTATTTTAAAATTTTTCTTTACATTTAGTGACCGAAAAAATCATATCAAATAATGACAATAAACGTCATTTTTCAATTTTTATACTTGAAATTCCTAGGCCAAAAACAAATAATAAAAATATAGAGGCATTACGACATCCTTTGTTAATACACTCATATGTAAATACATCATGAATTTAAATTATAATTAACTAAACGTTCACCTCTGTAACGTTCGGACTTAATTATTGAAATTGGAATTTTGTAGAAGTGCTGGTTGGTTAATTTAGCAATTATAATTAGGCAGGTCAAAATCTAACTGTTTATATTCAGTTTTAAAATAAATTACAAAATCCTTTTTTATTTGTTATTATTTATTTTCTTAAAAAACAAACAAATTTCTCGTATAGGTACCAAAATCCCATACAATTTCAAAAGCGTTTAAGGAAAAACTTAAGTTCTTTAATTTTCCAGAATTTCCTGGATTAAAAAAATAAAGAATTATTTAAAAAATTATAATTAAGATCATTTCTTCTAAAATTCATCCAGAAAATTGTGTATTTTTTCACGACATTTTGGTTAAGTTCTTGCAGTACAAACATGAGTAAACAAAATACGTCTTACAAAATCATTTTAGGAATCCTTATTTGAATGTATATCTATCTAAAATCGGGGTTATTTGTACACATTTGTAAAGTGAAAATAATAAATTCATATATTCATAATTTATATTTTGAGTAATACTACTTAAAATTAAATTAAAATACGTCGTAAAAATGATGAATTGAGTTTCAAAAGTAACATTAATACGACAGGGACAGAAACAAATGACAGAAAGCATATTTTTAGTAGTAGGTCAGATTTAAACAAATTTAACTCTTTTCTTTGAAGTTTAAATGCGTATTAAAATTTAATATTCAGACATTTACAGTACACTTCAAAGAAACTTTACTTTTATAAATCAAAACTAGCCTCCAATAAAAAAATATCCTGCTTTGTAATTTCTCCTATATTAATGTCAAAGTAATACGCAAATTGCAATTAAAAAGAAGTTTTATGCATTCGCTTTTACAACAGTTCCCAAACTTAATAATACAAACCGCTGCGCTACTAACCAGAGTTAGACCGCGCAAATTCAAAGCAAAAGACATAGGCGTTGCAAAATTTTATTCAAGGTAGAAATTAAATTAAACTTGAATGTATACTGGACAAAACCTTAGTAGTTATTATCAGAACCACAGTTGACCACGTAAAAATTAAAACATGGCAAAAATAAATTTTTATTTTTTACAACAATTATTAATTAATTACCTCTAGTGCCCAGTGCACACGGAGAAACATTTTGACAAGTTTCCTGAAAAAAGTTTCCAGAAAATGGAGATTTTCTTTGAAAAACTATAAATATGTTTATGATCACATGTCACATTTGACGATTTGACAAATAAGAAGTTAGTTGCACTTCATAATGTTTCCTGAAAACGCCTCATTTTTATAGGCGCCGTTAAAAATTTGAAGTTTCCGGAAACTTTTTTCAGGAAACATGTCAAAAAGTTTCTCCGTGTGCACTGGGCATAGGTAAATTAAAAGGCAGAACGAAATTTTTCTTTTGGTTTCAAGTAGGTAAAAATTGATATTCATAGTTTGTCATGTTTTATTTTTAATGGATTTTTATTAGCAAATGTTTTGAAGAAAATTCCCTGCAATTTTGAAATGATTGGAGTAAAACTCTAATATTATGGTATCGTTGCAAAGCATATTTTTTGTACATTCTAAAAATATGACATTATCGATTCCCTATGTTAGATTAAAAGTTAGGTATATCCATTTCAAGTCAATTGTATCAAATTCTGTCAAACTGACGTTTACAATTCAAAATTTCAGATGCATTTATCCGAAGTAATATAAATAATAGAAGTAATTTGATAATTAATTTAAGTAATAACAGAGAGAGCACATTTTCATTCAGTATTAGCTTTTTAAATTTTTTTATTAAATTTTGAATGTTTATACAAAATCATACATTTGAATCATACGATTATTTGCGACGTCGCGAAGTCACGTGGATGTCAAGAAAGCTTTCCTTTGCGGACGCCTATGGCAGAAGGCACGTAATAGTTCTCTGACACAGGAGATAGGAACTTAACTAAAACGAAAACATTTCACAGTCGCTGCTGTAGACAATTTTGTTAATTTCATTATCTCCATTTTCTAAACACTTTGCCGTTCGTAACAAATGTATTTACACGGAGCAGACACGAAGTTTTTCAACAAACAGTTTGCGAAGAGAAAAAAAGAGTGGAAATTAACAAAGGAGCTGTGCGGAAACTAAAGCGATGCGATGCAATCCGAGCGAACAGATTATCGGATACCGATTTGCCGGATGTGCCGAGGCAGATTCCGCCATTTCCGGTCGCTAGATTTATAGTAATTTTCATTTAAAGATTAGAATGTTGCGTTTTATTTTCTCTTGTTCTTCTCTCCTACCGGTCGGGATCAATAAACGCTGATTGTTTTGTCTCGCGGAAATTATCTGATTGCATTATTAACGTTTCAATGATTTTTCAGATAAATTTGAATTTAACTGCGGAATTCTCAACTGAATGTACAATTTACATACCACTCGCATAAGAAATTTACCGGTAAATGAAACACATTTTTATAATTAAAGCCGTGACTCACTAATTATTTAAATTAAAATATTATGTTACATAAAGCCCCGTTCACACATGGACACATAGAAAACACACATATGCGACACACATGTAACAAAAGCAAAATGAAGAACGTGTGGAACGTTTGTGGCCACAAAATTGATTTTTTCTTTACTTACGTAGAAGCCACAAAATAGCAGCACCTCTATTTCACAAGCAACACACACAGTATTTCTTACTGTTGGACTGTTGCGTGTGTGTGTGTGTCTTCTATGTGTCCATGTGTAAACAGGCCTTAAAGTAGTTGCCATGAATGGACAAATTCAAACATTTGAATTTAACAACTACTATTACAATGTATTAGTGTATGTATGTCTTAGAGAAGCTCTTTTAGTTTACAGAAAAGGGAAAAATTTGACCCAATGTGGTCTTAACTTAACCGAAGTAAATACGTTTTTAAATTCATTACATACCTACTAAAACGATAAACGAAGCATTTTGCTGATAAATTATAATTTAAACTTAACTAACATAAATAAAAACACAATATGAAACGTGAATTGAAACTAGGTATTTTAGCAGTTTTAATGCTAATGCTTATTCGAGGTTCATCTTGTTTTAATTTGAACGAAAACAAAAACAGATTTAAAGCACACCATTTTGCAGAATACTCCATACCACCATAACCTATAAAATTATCAATTGTACTTACAATCAGAATAAAATAGATACCTACACTTTTATGAATGTGCATCAATAAATCAACTCATTAACAGTTGTGCCTCTTAAAAATTTTAATAAAAAAAATGTACATGATTATATAAATTTCGAGAAATTCAGAAAAAATCCAATTTATGCAAACTTTACACGGTTATATCTTCTGATAGAAATTTATTTTTAAAATTATAGAAAGGCACATATGTAGATTTATTCTTTGTCTATTAAATGTTTATAAAAACATTATCTTGAAGTCAATAATAAAATAACAGTTTACTCGCAACGAAAACACTTTTACAGTATTTTTCAACTTCAAAATGATATTGCATTCCTAACATGCAGTACCTAAAGTATGAGTTTCGGGCTGGTTTCAAGCAGCAGTGGAGAATAGAAAATAAAGTAAAATCGAGAGTATTCTAGGTATTCGGAAAAACGCTTAACTGAAAATAAAATAAAATATATTTTATAAATCTAGAAGTTTTCTCTAAGTATTATAGATTGCGGCATCAAAACAATTACATTCCAGAACGGACAATAATGCGGTTTGAACGTATACGTATTGTTTGTTTTCAGATGAAATTAAATTTGTAAGTTAGCTGAACGGTAATGGAAATTAATTATTAGTGTTTGTTTCATAGCTATGTACACTGAGCAAAGAGAAATCCTGATCATCCTACTCGTATTAGTGTCTGAAGTAACAGCTCTCGTTCGCTAACTTGTTTAACGTAAACTTGTTTCCGATTTGGTACAAAAGTTCTGACGATGTACTAAGTGTGGAAATTAAGAAACAATTTCTTCGTTAATTAAGTTTCTTTAAAACTAAACATAACGTCCAACAAAAGTTCAAATAAATAATAAAAATCGGAGGAAATTAAATTACAAAGGGGACCTAATTTCTCTTCCCCAGGAAACGCGCACCAAAAGAAAAACATAAATTGTAAAAGGAAAAAAGAGTTCGAAAAGTTTCAAGGGAATTTACTTTGGGTGACCAAAGAACTTGGAAGATTAAGTTGGTCCGTAACACAGAAAAGATGTGTTAGCCGCGCAGTATGGATGACTTCGGAAGAGAATAAAAGTATGTTGAAGGAGTCGGCGAGCGATAGTGCAATCAGAAGGTACTATAAGTTTGTCCGGAGTTTAAAGTTGCGAACAAGTCAAGCCGTGGCCGTAACTGGCCCGTATCTTCTTAGGGACAGTCTGTTTCAAGTCCGAGAGGCTACTACTTCTTATTAATGCCTCTCCCGCAAAATTACCGACCTGAACTTGTATCTATTGCGCACTCACATTCACAACCTTTCAAACTTTTCTTTCCGTCGTCAGAGAAAAATCCATCCGTTACTTTTCTTTCAGCAAAAGCAAACACATTTTCTAATGGATACTGAGGACGTATAAATACGAGGAAAACATTTTTATGGACATATAAAACTAATATTTCAGCAAAAAGGAAAACATAAATATAGAAGTTACATTTAAAAATTTGAGCATGGTTCAAATATTAAATTGTATAATATCAAATCTTAAATTGTATGCAAAAACTAGTGGCCCAAAACTGTTTCCTTCACAAACTTCAAAAACTAATTATCGAATTTTAACAATAGTTCTTGTATACCAAGGGCTGAAAGTAGCCTTTTTCAGATTCAGATTAGAGATTATAACACGAGCGCAGCGAGGGCTGCATTTAGTCGAAGTCTGCAAAAATACCTTCAGCCAGAAGTAGACATAACATTTTCTCTACGATTAATTTTTTTGTATTTTTTTTCCATCTATCTGCCTATCTACGAAAGCTAAAAATTTTAATGTACCTACGTAGAGAAACAATACAACAAATATAAATGTAAACAAACTTGACATTTAGAAAGAATTTTGATTGACCGTAGAATAGTATATTCTGCAACAAGTGTGGAATGAAGCATATTCATATTCAGCTCGAGTAAAAAGTGAGACGAGCCTTAGGCGAGTTTCACGGTCCACGAGAGCTGAATAGCCATTCCCATCGTGTTGCAGACTATACTTTCTCTATGACTATAAATTTAATTGCATTAAAAAACATAACCTAAAACTATTAAAATAAAAATATATGTTATTTATAAAATAATATTCGACATAAAATTTATAAATTATTAAATATAAACATATTTTCAAGCTATCCAGCAACCAAAAACATTGAATAAAGTTAAATTATTATATCTCGCCACCTTTCATTCCATCACTTGTGACGGAATGAATCCATTCCGTAATAAGTGATAGAATGTAACCATTCCATAATTGAAAATGATGTAAGAATGATAACTTTCTATAACAGTCGTATAGAAAAAATTATTTTTGTTCCGTAATCAGTACGTTAAGTACTATATTTATGTATACCTCAATTTATGGTAAGTACATCCTGTGTAATAGTAACAATTTGTGGTGTCTGAATTCTACGGCAAATGGCGGTTCCTATTTAAATAAACCGACCCTAACCGCCCTTCTTATCTGCTAAGGTTGGTTCTCATAAAGAAATTTAGAAACATCAAGAAACACACTGAATTTCATACTAAATTCAATCTAAATCCACACAGCACGCAGTGGTTTTTCATTTATCATTTTTAGTGTTTTAATTTTTAAAAACATGAGAACGTTAGAATTTGCTGAAGTCGAGATTAAACATTTTGAAAAATAACACAGCGTGAACGAGTTGTCATCGCAACATTGTGTGGGTAGAAGTTAATTTAAATTTCAAATGACGTTGTTTCATAATGCTGCATAAAGTTGAATAATAAAATTTCTGCTGTAATTTCATAATAAATACGAAAAATGAAGCAATTTCGCTAATTTCCTGGAATAAAATCATTTTCATAATAAGCGAGTCCCAGAAAGGGACCAACGTTGGATATCCGCTCAGCTGCGCTTGTCGTCTTATCCCAAACAACTTTCCAAATTGTATTTAAATTTTAAAAGACACGACAGGCTTTTTGTCGCCACGGCGCAAGTCTTTCAAACGTGGAAACTTTTAAATAAATTATTATCAAATAACAAAGAGATGACAATGCTCCTTGAAACAATTGCCGAGCATTTTCAATTTCCAGTATGGAAATGAAACTCCAAACGGGTAGTTCCACATTTAACTTTAACATGTAGAATTCTCTTTTCTTATCAGCCAAATAACAACCTAAGTGCGAAAAAAAACATTGCTGATTTCCCGGGGGGCGGGTGGAAGGACTCGAAATGGAAGTTTTTGCGAACGGAACGCTAGGTTTCTTTAAAATGTCAATTTTTTAATGTATATTATACTTTTATTTCTATATAAATAGTTCAATTTATACAGTAGTGTAAAGCGATTGACTACTAGTGGTGAAAAGTATGTTTAGTTTTCCGCTTAAGCGGCCCATTTACTCTTTTCCCAATTCCTTCCTCAGTGTCAGTACTACAGTTACCCGAAATCTGCCCGAAACTCGTACTTTTCCGCATCCTAACTATGCAATGTCATTTTGTAGTTCAAAAATACAATAAAAGCGTTTTCGTTCCGAGTAAGTTGTTCAAGATAATATGTTTTCATAAACATTTACAAAAATAATTGATCTACAGATGTTCCTTTTTAATATTTAAAATAAATATCTATAATGAGATATATACCTAACTGTGTAAAGTACTCAAAAATTGGAAATTCTTATGAATTTTTTGGAATTTTTATATTAATTACCTATGTATTTTTTTTTATTAAAATTTTAAAAAGGTAAACTGTTTATTGATCCTTTAAGTATTATATTCTTGCTGCAATAAAAATTTACCATTCTTGTACTGGCCACAAAACTCTTGCTACGTTAGCACATTTTATGCTGGATTTTAGGAGGTAGACGGCCCCTTAAAATGAAAGCAAAAATTGAAATTTTCGAAATAATTAAGAAATTTTTTAATACTTAGTTTAAGGATGTTCTTCCTTTACTGGATAGTGATATTTGAGCAAAAAAAGAGCAACTTCAAGCCATTCAAAAACGTGTTGTTTGTTTAAAAAATCTTATTACTTAAACCCATTTTAGGGGAAAAACTGCATATTGTTTTTCAGGATTTTGACGACTGATGTTTTCTGAGTTAAAAGGTAAAAAAAAAATTATTTTAATTAAGAAATATACATATACTACAGGGTTATTTATAACTTCGTGCATATATATTTTACTGACTGATCATGGAACAAAAATATTTTTTTTTAAATTCGCAAACTTAGTCAGTATTCACAAGAAGCATATTTTTTAAATCCATGGATTGTTGATTGTGTAATGAATAATCTGATTAACTATAACGGGAAATAAAATCAAATTTTAATTAATTGTGCAACAAGAATAGAAAACTTCCGTTAGAAAACAGCGACCCAAAACTGTTTGATTAGAAAACCTGAAAACTAACAATGCGAATTATGAAAAAATCTATCAGTACCGTTATAAGTGAGTTCAATTTAATATAATATTATTAAAATATACACACGAAGTAGTGAAACACCTGTATAATTAATTTCTTTATTAAATTGTTATTAATTGTTTATTAAAGTAATACCGTTCACCGAACATATGAAATTTTAACCAGAAATGGTATTTTCTTTTTCACGGGACGAAACGACCAAACTGGTCAATTTCACAAGACGGAACGCCGGAACGGTATGTTGGTCAATTTTACAAACCGGAACAGTGTTCCGGTCCATTTTCTGGATGGAACCAATACCCATGGAACAGTGGCGTGCTTGTGGCAAAAACTCCAGGGGAACTTAGAGTGTGTGCAAGCCACAAATGACAGTTTCAAAACTCATTACTAACTAAACAATGCTGCAAATGACTAGCAAAAAGTAGGCCGACATGGCCGAGCTTTCTGCTGCCGATGGGCAATAAATAATTTGAGTCGACGGCTTAACTATCTGCTTTCTGTGTCTGTGGCGCTGTGTTACTGTGTCTGTGGCTAGGGGGGGAGGGGGTACCGCGACACCGATCGCGCATCGCAAAACCTGCGAACAACTGCTGCAAAGAGTCGTTAATTAACGGTTTTTATCTGATGTAATTTCAACTTTGTCTAATAGATTGTTATGTTATTTAACTGAAAGCAAATGTCAATATTTTTATGAATAGGTACCCATTTTTTAAATACAATTATCTCCTGGTCCTGATGAATGATAATAGTTATCTAACAAACAAATTACACAAATCTTTATTTATAATTTGTAATTTTCGGAAATAATATAGGGTGATTTCCAACTTCGTGCATATATTTTAATACAATATTCGAAGCTTCTTGACTGAAGGATTATTATAAATAAAACAAAATGCTGGGATGCAGACAATTTATTAAAATTTAATCAACTTCTACCGGTTTCGGCCCCACGTGGGTCATCTTCATATCATATCACCTCCAATTTTTAATGAAACAATAATTACTCCACCCAGTGGCAGTGGCAACGACAATTTTTTGATTGGGAAACATGGAAATAATTAATTTTGCAATTTAAAAAAAAATCTTTTTGATTCGTAATCAGCATATCAAATAACATATAGATACCCTTAACGTAAGTTATGAAACAACCTGTATAAATGTATATTTTTATAGGTCTCCTAAAAGATTATTATTATTATTATGAGACGTCTCATCTTTAATAATCTTTTTTTGATGATGATCTGTTCAAATTCCGACTAATCTCCTACCTAAATTCTATTGCTGGACTCTACTTCAAATTATGTAGGTATGTTTTTATGTTTATATGTTACGGTCTTTATATATTTGAAGCAATAATAAAAATCTTCAAACCGTCTGGTATGTTTTTAGATATTTAGTCGTTATCATTGCACGTAAGTGATAAGAACAAAATAAAAAATTAAAATCTTAATAACATTGTATTTATTGTTGTAAAATCAATTTGATTATAATAACAATATTTAACAATAAACACTTGTAATTTTAAATACAATCTGACTTTTGTTCAGGTTTTATAAATTTTAATCAAATTTCTTTAAAATAATATCGTTTGTTTTATTTTTGGTGATTAAATATAAATATTATCTTGTTTCATTAATTTAAAAGTATGAGGAAGTCACAGATAATTGATAAAAAGGTCGAAATATTACACCAGTCATAAAAGTTCTAAATTTTGATATTTATTCATAAAGGCGAGGTGTTGGTTATATTTTTAGCCATTTTCAGGACAAATAATTGACAAGAAGAAATAAACCAAAAATTTATAAACTTTTAAACTTAACAACGAGAATGACTGCTCGTCAGACATGATAAGACAAAATAATCTACTACCTCTTTGTGATTCAATTAATGCAATAGATAATGACAAATTATTTAATCTTGATTTCACCAATGTTAATTGGTTTGATAGTAAGAAAAAAAATACTGCAGTCTCCTTAAATAACGCGTTCTGTCTCAATGCTACAAAGTATTGTTTTAGTTGTGAGTCTGATTAGTTGAACAAAAAACATCGATATGAGTTTAAAACTTGTGGTTTTGCTTGTTTGCTTGTGTGTTGCATTATCAGTACAGGTATGTCGTTTTTAAATGATATAATTGTTTAGCTTTTAACTTTCCCGGCCTATATAGTAGGAGAAGTATTGTAATCGTGATTTTTGACAGTTCGAAATTTTGATGAATTCACGTTTTAGACCACATTGAATCCAACAAACATAATTTTTAAAAAATCGGTCGGTCTGTCTGTCCGTAAGCACGATAACTTGAGATCACGTACGAATTTTCGACTGAAATTTTATATTTACCTATGCTTTATACAAAAAAGTACTGGAATTTATGAAAATATTTGCGCTTTCAATATTATTACTTAATTTTATTTACATATTGCTCGTATTATGTCTCTAACTTATAATACTTAAATGCAATTAAAATCTCGAATATTAACTGTTGTCACTTTGACATTGACAGATGTCACTTTGACATTGACAAATGCCACTTTGACATTGACGGCTATCACTTTGACACCGCCAACGATACATTTATGGTCGGGGTAGTATTGTGGTGGCCACAGTAGACTTTTGAATTTGTCGTAGTTGTCTAGTTCATGTTTTAAAACATGCCTGGTGTTTTTCTTTGTTAGATTATTTTTGGATGTTAAGGAGATTTTATTATAGGCGGGAGGTCATGAACTGGCCACATCAGATTTTCTTTATTAATTCTCAAGACTCGATTTTTTATTTCAGGACAAAGTAAAAGTATCCGTCTACTATGAATCTCTCTGCCCCCACAGCATAGCATTCATCAAAAACCAACTCTACCCAACTTACAAGAACCTTAATTCAATCATGAACGTTGATCTTGTACCATACGGAAAAGCAACAGTAAGTTTACTACCAACAACGTAAAAATATCACTAAAATATTTGCCGATTTCAGCACAATCTAGTTAATGGAAAATGGGAGTTTGAGTGTCAACACGGAGCAAATGAATGTTTCGGAAACAAAGTTCAAGCTTGTGCTTTGAATCAAGGATACCCAGAAGATGTTGAATTAGCTTATGTGAACTGTTTAATGAGCAAAGGAAATCCTGCGTTTGCAGGAGAAGAGGTAATTATGAAATAACTCACGAGGCAGAAGCTCTCTGCATGTGATTGATAACACACGAACCAGGAGTTCCGTGGTTCAAGTCTCTCCGTCGTCAAATTGTAAAACATCTTGCAATTGACCTATCCTGTCAGAAGGAGTGAGTGCGATAGATACAAAGTAACATTGTGTTGAGTGAGCAGCAAGCTGGTGCGCAGTACGTTGTGCGCACGCTTGTGTCAAACGGAAGTGACCAATCCTGGTGATGCGCGCGTATTTTGACAGATTTGTACAAATGTCAAAATTTATTTTCAATTTTTTTACGATTTTATTAATTTGTTTCATGCCTGTGTCTTACTAAATTGTTCAAATTTAAAAAATTTAAATAAGAAATGTCAAACTTCAACTAACCGCACTTTCTATTGCCATAGCGTACTGCGCAGCAGTTTTGACGTCTTACTCAACGCATGTTACTTTGTATCTATCGTACTCACTTCCTCTAACCGGATGCCCAATGCCCAAGCTGCTTCAAGCTGACCACTTGATCATCTTAAATGTAGCCCTCGTTGCATAAGAATCTTTCCGTTACCGCTTTAAATTTGAACATTGACATACATTGACAGGTGATAATATTTTTTTAGTGTGCTACCCAAGTGAACGGTGTCTCATGGACCAAAATCAACAACTGCATTTTAAGCGGGGATGGGGACAAACTTTTAGCTGCGTATGGCGACCGAACTCATGCAGTAAAACCAAAAATTACCTTCGTGCCGACTGCCATTTTCAACGATGAATACAATGAGGCTGATATGTGGGATTCTCTGGATAACTTAACTGCTGTACTTTGCAAAGTTGCAAAATATCCTGCAGTTTGCCCGAAGAACTAAATGTATTATTTCAACAGTATTGCTCTGAGTACATTAATATGTATAATTGTTGAATTGTGTTTATTGTTGTTGTTTTATTGAATAAATTTATGACATATACACTAAATTTTAAAAAAATAATTTGATTGTTTCAAAAACATTGTAGGTATATGGAAAGTGAATAATCGGGAATGCAGTTAGATTACTTTATTTTCTACAATGCCAACGTTTCGACACCACTACTTGTGTCTTCCTCAAGGCACTACACACAAAACATTAGAAATTATACAGATGGACAGTTTAAATAATTAGTTACTTACAGTAGAATTACTTAATTAGTGTTAATAGATGCGCAAAACATAATTGCAGCAATTAAATAAATAATTTATTTTAGTGTTAATAGATGCTCAAAACATAATTGCAGCAATTAAATAAATAAAAAATTCTGTAACTACAGAATAGTCAAACTTTATAATAATTTTACAACACGGCCGCAAAAAATTCATGTTACCTGCGGACAAGTACAATAAGAGAATAACGGTTATTTAGATATTGTTATTGTTTTCAGCTCTGCCAGCAAGCATACCTGATTTGTTTTTCATAAATTTAAAAATATATTATTTCCATTTTTTAAAATTAATTTTGAATATTTCCCACTTTCGTAGAAAAAATAGTAGGTATGTAACACACTTGCGAAAAGAGTTATTGAAAAACTAGTATGATAGAACTCGCCAGCGCTCGTGCTCCAACTGTCATACTAGTTTTTCAATGAACCCCTTTCCACACTTGTATTACAATATACTATTGTGCATCAAAAGAAGTGTCAATATCTAAGAACTACGAACAATACATAACACTTTTACGCTTAACAGGTCCGTGGGAACTATGTTCTTGCCTCCTGCTATAGATTCAGCAATTAGATGAACTAACTAACTATTCAAACTATCACTTCGTGTTTGTAGTCACTTTGTGCGCTGTACAGCGCTGCATGCAAGCAGTTCAACGTTGTAAGAGTTGGCAAAGGTAGCAAAGTACACCCTTGAAGAATACCTCCCGTCGCCGGGAGCGGATCTGTAGTTTCACATTCCTAGTAAACCAGAGCCGGAGCCACGTGCTTCAGATATTACACACACACTGCGTTGCGATGTACGGCGGCAGTGTTTGCTGTGGCAAGGATAGAGAGCTTCCGAGCTTCAGAGCTTCAGAGCTTTCCTGCTTTTTCCCTTGCAAAGTCAACAGATACTTTGTAAACAAATATTTAATAAAAATTCTTTAAACGTCTCGTTTCTTTGAGATATTAAGTGGAGAATCGAGAATAGGTTACATGAACTGCACGAGTCAAATTTGATATGAGTGCATTGCAAATAATTGAATAGATCAGAGTGCCTTAAGTGGCCGACTTAGATTCGTATCCAATCAGCTAAAAATTTCAATTTAAGCGGCCCGTCTACATTTTTTCCGCATTCCTAGAATACTCCCGATTTTACTTTTTTCTATTCCACTCTTTTCCCCACTACTACCAGTGGTGTACCCAGACATTAGCCTTGAGGGGAGAGGTATATGAAAATAATTTTTTTTTTGTATACTAACTTTAAAAAAATTTGCTCAACACGTGCGTTGGCGGATATCTTGCTGTCCTTTCAGTGGTATGATGTATATTTACAATAAATTTTTTTTTGTCCAAGGTCAAATACCTACTCTAAAAATGAATTTTCTGAGCACGTTTTCCCTCGTTTATGTGCGAAATAAATAAAAATTATGTAATGTAAGTATTTTATGATCACTATTTATTGTACATTTTTGGGATGAAATTGAATAACAATAATTGAAAAAAGCATTTCTTATACCTGTGGGGAAGGCGATATATCCTGCTTATCCCCCCCACCCCTGTAAATACGCCTCTGACTACTACGACTGCCTAAAACCAGCCCGAAACTCGTACTTTATCGCATCATAGCAATGCATTGTCATTTTGAAGTTGAAAATACTGTAAAAGTGTTTCCGCTGCGAGTAAATTGTTAGTTTATTATTGACTTTAAGGTAATATTTTTATTAGCATTTAATAGAGAAAGAATGGATTTAAAAATACATTTCTATCAGGAGATAACCGTGTAAAGAATGCATAAAATTGAGATTTTTTATAATCGTGTGCAATTTTGTTAATAAAATTTTAAAAAGACAACTGTGAATAAATTGATCTTTAAGTATATAATCCTTGTTTAAATACTGGCCACATAGACGAGCCTCTTAACTGAATAAAAATCTCTCCTGTGTTATACTTTCCATTTACCATGACTAACATGATATTGGTTACTGATCTGTCTGGTACATATTCCAATTTAACTGCACAAAAAACTCTCATGGGTGTACTCCTTCCTAACAACTATCAATTCCCGTGGGTTGACAGGTAACCGCACACCACGGTCTAATTGCTATACCGAAGATTCACAATAAGTGGATAAAAAAATTCAATAAATTATGCATGTAGAAAAGCTAAAGTTGTATTAGGTTAAGTATAACGAGAACTTTAGCTTTTGCTTAGATTATGCAGGTGTGGGTACTTTCAGTTATCGTGATGGAAAATGTATTATCATTTCTTCCACCTTGAAATATTTTATCTGCAAAAATCGATTTTATGATTGCAATAAAATGTCACGGTAGAACTACTTAAGCCATATAGAAAACTACGAACAAACAAATGAAAGTATTGATAAACAATACAACGTGTAATAGAATACTTCTAGCTTTTCTTTTATGTTTTCTTACAAAAAACATTTTCCTTTTTCACAATTCAGAGTAGGTATCAAATATCACGATACAAAAATATCTCATTTGTTTATTATCTATAGATTCCAATTCTGTTTCGAAGTGCAACTGTCGGAATATTTCGATATTCGATAATTTTCAATCTGAAGTTTAATCTTTGTAATCATCTACCTACAAATATTTTAAATAATGAATTCATTTAAGGTTAAAAAGATCTTAAAAATATTCATCTTGTTAAGACATATAATATGATAGTAACTGTGCACTGGACTATTATTGAGTTTGAATATTCCCTAGTAGGCACAGGAATTTAGTTAGCTATAATAGCTATACTTTACATAAAATTTATTAATAGAAAAAATATGTAGAGAAATTTTAAAAACACTAGCGGTCGTTGAAAGTGCAGCACCAAAATGTAATAGAAATAATTGGATGAAATTAAGCCCAAAGGTAGTTTATAATTAGTAGTGAAAATGATTAAATTTTCGAACCGGTGAGTGCAGCCGTTCAGGAAATATACAGGTTAAACAGAATTATTGCGCCTATATCAATTGTTTCTGTCAAATAATACGACGCATATGACAACATCAATATGAGCAAGTTAGTGTCCGTATAGTGGTATTATAGTGGGTAACGTGAGGGCTGTTTATCACTGCGTGACATAGCGGCTCGTGAAGACCGCAACAGTAGTACGATATCTCGCACATGTAGACAGTGGCTGAAGACAGCTTCAGAGAGCCGGCAGCCAGAATCTAGAGTCCAGCGAAGGACTTCAGAGAAGGAGGATTTTATTTTATTTCATTATATTGTCATTGAATTTAATATTTTATTTTATCATTGTACCTAGCCTGCCTACAAGCACGGATGGGCACGTATAATACGTCACGTTATTTTTACACGTAAAAACTCTTTTTTACATTGATCAAATATACAATTTTTAACGTAAATTATGTATAATATGTAAATAATGTAAAAAGACAATTGTTTAGGTTAAGTCAAGAACAAAGTTTTGAGAAAAGTTGAAATTATTAAGATTTAAGCATCGATTTGTTATTTGAACGAATCTTGTTGCACCATAATGAACTACCATTATGTAAATATGTATAAGTTTTGATGACAGTCTGACAGCTAAAACTAATATTTTATATTATTTACGTTCTTTACGTTTTTTACATATTTTACGCATTTTTACAGTATAAAAGTAAAAAAAATTCTACGCGTGAATGTCCAACCCTTCGTAAAATACCGTTACTAGCGCTGATGTATTTGCAAATGGCGAATGAGGGCAATAACTTTTGACATATTATTTGCAGTGTTACACTACTTTCCAAGATGTAGCTTAATTACCAGTTACAGTTAAGTTTCTCGATTCTTACCTAGCGACGACTCCCTAGTGCCGAGCACACTAGCCAGCCTCGGCCGCTCCTCCTCCAGCACGAGCTCCACACTCGCGCTGTAGAGCTGGAACATGGCGGCCCTGCACTCGATGCGCACCTTGCCGTACTGGAACGAGCCGCCCTCGATCTCGAGCTCCACCCCCACCACCGTCACCTCCCGCCGGTGCACCACCTCCAGCTGCGCCTCCAGCAGGTCATCTCCGAGGTCCGACGCCACGAGGTTGCCGTCCACGCTCGCCTGCGGCTCCGGGTCTAGCGATGATGACGGAGAGGGGATGTCTAGCGGGTAGGTGTGCGTGAAGCTTGCGTTTATCTGAAACAGGAGAAAGGGTGAGTAGTTTGTGGCGCGAAATTTAAATTTTCGTACAATAACAATAATATATGATTGCACTGCGATGCAAAGCACGGTTGCAAAATGAAATCTCTTATTGAAAAATGTAAACTTGTTGTCAAAAAAATAGAGTTGAAATTTATGAATATGCCACAATAACCTTGTGAACATATTCATTTGGATTTCACAGACCGTTTGATGGATATAATTATTATAGGTTAAGATACCCGTCTACCTCCTAAAATCCAGCACAAAACGTACTAACGTATAGTGAGTGTGTACAAGAATAGTAAAATTTTATTTCAAGTGGGATTAATAACAGGTGTGCCTTTTTAAAATTATAATAAAAAAATTGTACATGATTATAAAAATTCATAAAGTTTTCCAATTTATGCAAACTTTACACGGCTATATCTCCTGGTAACAATATATTTTTTAAATTTTAAAAAGACACATCTGTATATATACTACGAGGCATATCCAGAAAGTAAGGTGACAAGTGCTCTGAAGGGTGCAGGGAATTTTTTTTCAAAGGTTGGCACACCAGCGTGTAGGAGGCTTCGTAACGGTCAAACCGAGCCCTGGTTCAATTCAATCCGTTGAGAAATGCCGGCACAGGAGGAGCTTTCGTCAACCTCCGCAGAAGCCGTTCGCTCCACTTCCTCGGTCATCAATTTCCTCACTTTGCGTCAAGAATCCGTGGCCGAAACCCATCGTCAACTTGTGGAAACCTATGAGCCTGAGTTAACGTCACGTCAGCACGTTTACAAGTTGGTTAGGTTGTTTAAAGAAGGTCCCACTAACACTTATGACTCATGAAGAAACGAGTGAGGCCGCCGGCCGAGGTTCCTCACTTTGCGTCAAGAGTCCGCGGCCGACGGTCTCACTCATTTCTTCGTCATGAGTGTTAGAGGGATCTTCTTTAAACAACCTAACCCACTTGTAAACGTGCTGACATGACATTACCTCAGGCTCATAGGTTTCCACAAGTTGACGATGGATTTCGGCCGTGGATTCTTTACGCAAAGTGAGGAAATTGATGACCGAGGAGGTGGAGCGAACGGCCTCTGAGGAGGTTAACGAAAGCATCTGCTGTGACGACATTTCTCAACGGATTGATATGAACCAGGGCTCGGTTTCATCGTTACGAAGCCCCCTACACGCAGGTATGCCAACCTTTGAAGAAAAAAAATCCCTGCACCCTTCAGAGCACTTGTCATCTTACTATCTGGATATGCCTCGTATATATGAAGCATAACCCTAAAACAAAATGGTTTGTTCGGACTAGTGATGCCGTGAGACGAAGTACTAAATTATTTTAAATTTAACAGATTTATTATTTAGTATCATTTAGAAACTATAATGTTGCAATATTTGAATTCAAGTCGAACACAACTGTAAGTTCTGATGAAAATAAAAACTAGCTATCTCTTTATTTGAAAATAACTTTCAGAACTCATTTTTAAAACACAATTATTTAATTTTCAGTCAAATATAAATTTCATGATATGTTAATCTTGATGGATACTTCCAAAAAAAATTAATAGCATTTCTGGTATTAAATAAAAATTACATCACAGATAAATCCTGAAATATATAAATTCACGAACAAATTAAATTCATTAAAAATACTTGTCACAATCATCAATGTGACATGAAACTAATTACCTAATGTGAAATATTTTAAATTAATTTTTGTTTCAGAATTTATGATTAATACAAACGAATTTGATATTTAGTTATTTGATGAAAATCGTATGACGTATGACATATGAATTTCTCGTTATTTGCATAATTCATTCTCTCATAGCTAGTAGCGCAATTGCTGCAATAATTCATAAACGCAAATTTCACAGAGGTATTACGAACCACACTACTACTATTAGACCATAATTTGGTGCTTAATTATATTGACATACGTTCTGTGTACTCAGAAACTAAATAAATTACACCATAATATAAATTTTAAAATAGAATACTGTTACTTAAAAATAAATTTAATTAGTTTTATATAAGTAACCACTATATTGATATAAATCGGTAGATATTTAATTAGTTTTGTAATGAGTACATACCTGGTTACACAAAGATTTAATAATACAACTATATTAATTATTTTATTTAACTGACACTCTTTTAATGACAAAAAATATAAAAAATTATTATAAGTAGATAGCAAACCACGACTAATTATCAAATTAAACTAGAGTACAATATTTTATCAGCGACTAGGTAATTGATAAATTTAAAGTCCAATGACATCTTTTATAATTATTTCATTTACTTTTGTAGGTTGGTAGGTAAATTATGTTTTCCCACAACCATATACGAAACTAAGTTTTCATACAGTTACCTAGCTACGAAAATAGTCAATATCACACACATCCGTTCAACCCGTTCCATATGTTATCGAACAGGTCTTATCGAACAGTTTCAATTTTTGTTTCACCTATTAGTAGGCGTGTGTTGTCTATCTGACATTTGATAATTTTTTCCTGTCATTAGTTATTTCGTGAAAAATTACAATCACGACATTAAAAGTGAGCTACATAAATTAAAGTAGTACCTACATTTGCATTTAAAAATTTATTTTAAATAGAACTTATATTATTGTTATTGAAAATCTTGTATTATGTACCTATTCCATAATCGTGGTATATTTGTTTTTTGTAAAATTAAAATTATGATAGGGATAAGTTGACATCAAAATATATACATGAATAAAATGGCCGTGGTGTACATAACATGAAAAGTGTCTACCGAATATTAGTGAGATTTTCAAACTCGGCAAGCCTCGTGCATCAACATTCTCACTCACGATATTATTAACTTTCCTCGTTCATTTTATAATACTTATACTATTATTATGTTTCGGTATGTTGTGGGTTATTGTGTTGATATAGAAAATTGTATTTGAAAAATTATTTTTTAAAAAAACAGGAAATTTTATTGGGCAAAATGCAAATCGAATAGTTTTAAAATGAGACATTATTTCCTAGTAGAAATTATAACTTATCTGAAACAAGTATTTTATGAACGTTCTATTGAAATCTCGATGCAAATGTGGACAGCACAGCATCGAATGCTTTCAACTTTGTGCGTTTATGTTCCAGCCTTGGTTCAAACTATCCCCATTTAGTCGGACGTTCAAAATAGAGCACAGTAATAAAATCATTGTAAATTTTCTTGCAGTACACATATCCACACAGAATCGCCGGATCGCCAGCCGTTTCATCACAACGTCTATTGTCCCGGCTGCGTTGCTACCCGTCGAGGGCCTGAATCACGCCTGTTTATCATTTTAATTACGGATATTCGGGTCCCAAGCAACAACCGCTGTTCCTACCTTCCCTTTCCTGCCCCACACCCTTCCTGCAATCCTAAAAGGATAGAATAGAATATCAAGCACCTGCCGAGAAAAAGTTTCATTCATAATAACGATTTTGTTTGGAGAAGATGGAGACACTTCATAGTTATTATGCAATTTCAGCCTATATGTTTCAACTTAATATTAGTTTCTGTAGATTAGCAGTTTCTAAATATAAGATTGTCATCATTTGATGAAATGAATTGAAAAATAATAATTTCACTAAAATAGTTTTTATACAAGAAAATTTTTATCAGAATATTTTTTATCAAAACCAAAACGTTTTTATCATTTTCACTAAAGAATAAAATTATAATATCATCATTTATAATACCATAAATAGTCGAAGTTATGTCGATTATTTTTCTGGTAGTATTACGAATGTTTCTTGTGCTTGAATATTAATATTCGCAAGCACAGGGTACATGTGTGTACAATATAACTACCATAAAAATAGTCTACTTGACTATGACTACGAATGGTATTCAAGAGATTATTCATTGAATCAGATCCAGTTTTAAATTAAAATAGCAAAAATACAGTTATCCATAATTTCAGAAAACAAATATTTTGATAAAATTTAGATGTAACGTCAAATGTGTTTTATGTTTTTTTAGTGTTTCTTTACAAATATAATAGTAAATTTCAAGTGAAAAATGTTCTAGACTTTTGAAGAAAACCCAGAGATAAAAATGGTGCAATATAAATGGGAAATATAGATTATAATAAAAATGTTCATTTGTTAAATATTCACCTAAAAGTACTATAGTTGATTTCTTAACTAAACAATGCAATCTGAAGTTGGAATGCTAAAACTGATCGTTGTTGATTGGCTGATGTAACACCACTTTTACACCACACAAACTTTGTAATGTAAACAAACGAATGTTCTACATCTTGTCGTTTAGTTATCAAATCAAGTATAGTAGTGAATAGTCGACATTCAACCTAACTAGTGCAAAATAATCAAGTCTACTAATTTTGATTGGATATGAAATTCAATATTCTGCATTTTTATTGGTCTTATTTTGATAGATGACAGATGATGTGAATAATCAACTAAATAGTACAAGACAAAATTAAAATAGCTGCAATAATATTCAAAACATAGTTGTAATTACTGTAAGCATTCTAAAAATTGTCAATACGGGATTTATTTTGAAAAATTTGATTAGTGTACCTAGAATCCAACTGGGATTTCTGGTCTAGTTAGAGGTAACCTCAACCCCTGATCCGTCCCTGTCACCCGCGACTGCACGTCACGTCCTCTTTTGTAGAAACCGGAACCATCCCGACAGTCGGACACTCGCGGCGCCAGTTAAATAATCTTCCTGATTCCGCAGACACTCCTCACCCACCGCGTTCTTTATGTCCTTTTCGCCTTTTTCCTTCCCGCTACCTGCGTACTTCCAGGTCTTCCTTTTTTAACGAGTGATAGTTTCATTGTTTCGCTTCTGGAGTTTAATTTCGCGCCCGCATTCTTCATTTTATTCCGGTTCTCTGAGAGAATTCCGCGCACATTTTTTTCCAATTTCTTTGAGTTTTATTCCGCCGACAAGTTTTAGTGTCAAAGTTCAACGCGTGTATAAGGAATACGAAATGACGGAGTATTTTTCTCGGCAGGTGCTTGATATTCTATTCTATCATCGCAGGAAAGGCAGGAGAGGCAGGAAAAGGAAGAAAGGCGCTTGATGCTTTAGACCCAAATGTCTGCAATCAACTATAATCAAATTATGGTAATTTTGTATTAAAAATAGTGATTACATACTAAATAAGTAACTATGATTAGGTAGTAAGTAAATGAAAATTTTTTAAAAATTTATTTAGTTCAGATATATAAAGTTTATTAAATTCATGACGTAATCTGTATTAGCTTCGAAATGAAGTTTCTCATTGGCTAAACATTGTTGTCCCGCTGTCCGACATTTATTCAGGAAGACAACTTAAGGTAGTAAATCCATGGGTAGTGACAACTCAAAATATGACTCTAATTAATATACAGCATTCATTCATTCATTCGTAGAGATTGGATAAAAATTAAAATTTATAGGTAACCGTTGAAATATCGAAGATAGTTGAAATTATAGTTGACACTAAAACGCGCTAAAATACATTTCGTATATAGAGATTAGCAGTAGATTTACGATTAGAAAATATTATATCATAACAACGCAACACATGTTTGGAAAACTTTTGTTATTCTTTGATATTTGAGATATTTATTTAAAAAATCTGACGTGGACACCACATGACTTCCTTGTACGCCTTGTTTGTTCATACTTTTCTTAATAACTAAAATGTAGAATAATATAAAAAATTCTTTTAACTTATTATACTAGTATACTCACAAATATATTTTAGTCATTTTATTTAAACTGCAGAAGAAGATATAAAGCATATTTTACTATTGTCACTGTCATGTCATAATCATTTAAATTTTACATAGTAACAAATGTTAATCGATCATGGACTACAAGATACCGAAATACTAAATTATAAATATATACTTTAATTATTCTTAAATGATACCAGATAAAAAAATATTTATAAAATACCGATTGTAGGTAATAATCACATAATCTTTCATTTAAAATTAAAAAATTTGTCTTAAATTAAATATTTATCGAAATATTTGACAAAAGTACTACTTCCGGTTTATAGATTGAAACCAAAAATAGAAAGTGCACAACTAGATGCTATAACAGTCCTAAATACAAAATTTCAACTTTCTACGTCTAACCGTATTTGAGTTATGCGACACACATATGTCCGTACGTACATACGTACATACATACGTACATACTTACGTATTACTCCGTACAAGGAAGTAAAAATAAAAATTTTGAGTCACCGCAATAATTGTTGAGAAATCGCATGTAAAAGGTTCCAGTCTCAAGAAAAATTATATTTTTAACGTCACACTACTGCATTTCAGTGTAATGGATACCTATGACTTATAATTTACATCGAAATCTACGATTTTTAATGACATATTTCTCATTATTTGACTGCTTTGGCATCACCTCACACCGAAATCACGCACGCTTATGACCGACGGATATTCTACCTTTTAATGAATACAAATTTATTTCAAACTCTCAGTTGTGTATGTTGGAGTTATAATTGAATGTAAATGTAATATAGTACCTATAATATATTTTCATTTTATGAAAATTTGTTAATAACTTCCTAATCAAGCAGAACAAAGTTTCAAACTGACGATATACGATAAGTAACCACACAAGCATTGCTCACCAGCGCCATTGAAACGTCAAAATCAGAAATGTATGTAGGTTTTAAAATAATTTTTTATTTTCATATTGAAGATAATTATTATTTAACAACTTTAATTTAATGTATATTTACACTGTTAACAATTATAAAAGGGAGTAAATACAATACCCAATACGCATTAAAATAAACTGGCTGAGTGCGACTACTTAATACAGATGACGTCACAAATTAATTTTAAACTTTAATTATATCTGCCTTAATAATTAGACTTTTTAAAGCGGATTTTCACTGATCGATATATTTTGTTATGCAGTTTCATAAAAACAAATTAAAAAATGGTTGATGAGCCCCATATCAGAGTTATCTATTTTATTTAGAATTATTTACCACCATTCACATTATTGTAAATATTATAGACATACACTACAAAATTTACGTTAAAAATAAGTCTCCACTGTCAAACATCCTTAATCCGATCCTGCTCTCAGCTGGACGAGTAAGCGCCGAGCATCAAGAATCCTCACGTACCTTCAGCTAATGTAGACTGATTTATATAATACTGGGTTTAATGTCTCAACCCAGAAAAACAGAAACTTTATTATTAACTTTCCCGGAATATGGAGCAGTGTTGATAAAAACACCCTCCCCACTACAAGCGTGTAATTAGAACTAATGATATTGTCGTTCAGAAGAATTACCTGCAAAGCAGCTAATTAATTAATCAAATTTTTTGCTGCCCGAAAAACTTAAATCAACGTAGGAATTTTGCACAATAAATTTTTCTCGCCTTAGCCAGGATTCGTCTTGAATTTATACTCATTTTTGTTCTTTCTCGTGCTGTAATTGGGTTTAAAATTTAGCTCCAATTTTGGAGAGATGCACGTGATGAAGATGTTATGGCGAAGACAAATTGAAATCAATAAAGAATGCATTTTTTTTTAAATTTAAGAATAATTTTTAAAAACATTATTATATTTTGAAATTTATAAAATAACAAAGCAGCAGTCGTGTACGTTATTTCATTATTATTGTTGAATTATTACCTATATAAGCAACAATCTTAAAAAATAATTTTACCTGTAAAATAATGAGACCGAGATATTTTTATTAGAGGATATCTCAAATAAGCAGACACTAAATATGAACTAATCGAATTTACGCTGGTATCCTAATATGTTTATTATTAAAAATGTTTTCTAATGCCGGAGTAAGCAAAATTTGACCTGCTGCAGACCGATTAGAATAATTATTCGCAGTTTTTCGTGTTTTTAAATCAATTTTTGTTCCGAAATTGTTGTTTGTTTGACATTTAATTTTTTTACTAACCTCTAATTGTCAAAATTTTAGTTTCTATCATTTCACAAGTTCATTATTAATTCGTTCCAAAGTAAGATTTTTTGACGTACCTAACTATATTTTTGGCGTTATATTTCATATTTTTTATAGTTCATCGTAAGAAGTTGTCACATAAAGATTCATTTGACACTTTTAATTTCAATTAAAATTTATTGAAAACAATACAAAATCAAAAAAATTATGGTAGTCATAGGAATGTAACGGGAAAATTGTGAACTGTAATTACATAAGAGATTTTTATTTCACTGGATAAATTTCTGTTTGTATTGAAACCTTGTTGCCTTGCAATTTGAAAAGAAAAATTGTTGAAGAGGAACGGTTACTGCACTACCATAATTTATCGGTCCGGGTCGGTTATTATCAAAAGAGTAAATTTCTTAGAATTTTAATAAGTGTACCCAATACGACTCTAGCTTGGAGGTGAAACTAAATTGAAATTCGAATATTTATTCGAATATTTACGCTGCCTGACCTTATTTTTGTGTCAAAAAGGGGTTTAGTTTTCACCGTAAAATTTAGTCTAAATATTTAAAAAATTTAACAATTTTTTTTTTAATTTGTAGAAGAAAGTTGGTTCTGTGACATTTCTGTATTGAAATTTAAAAATTCAAAACATAATGCACTTTAAAATGAATTACAAAATTGCCAATGTTTATAACGCCTATAATAACAAATCAAGCAAAAATTTAAAATTGTAATACACAAATGTCATACAAACAACCTTCCTCTACAAATTAAAAAAATAAATATTTTAAAATGTTAATATTTAGATTAGATATGATGGTGACAACGAAACCTTGTTTTCACTTGTACGTTGCACCAGTATCCGTTCCTCTTAATTTTAAAACAATTTTTCACGTCAAATTGCTGTCAGGTGACAAGGTTGAGATGTCAAACAGAAATTTATTCGGAGGAAATAAAATTCAACGAGATAAAATTTAACGACTCATTTGGTTCTTCTTCACAAATTTTCCCAAAATCTAATAATTTCACTGATAAATATTAAAAGTTTGAAGCAAATGACATTTTAGTGTTTTGTTTACTGTTTTGTTACTAAGAAAAAGGTAAATAAGGTTTTATCACTTGCAAAAAGTTACCTTCCTTTTTATCCGCTATCAAAGCGATAAAATTGTGTTTTGTTTATGGTTTACTTTATATAGGAGTGGAATTATCATTTGCACAAGCCCTGAACATTTTTACATTCTTTGCCGTTGAAGTATGTACGTCATTGGTCAGTATTTAAAAAATTGAAGCAAATTATTGCTTTACTACTTCATATGTGAGAAATAGTCATTAATGTTATGTGTTATTTTGTAAATAAATTAAATTAAATGCTCACTTTTACTGTTTATTAACTTCAACTCGTAACAATCTTAGTAGTTACTATTTACTTCAATAAAAATTAAACCACATTTTTTTGTACACCAACCAACAAGCATTAAAAAAATTGCATCTCCTTTCAAACATCAGGTATCGCTTCTAGCAAAAATGTCCTATTGTATCGGTTCCCTATTTAAATACACAGAAACCTCTTGATAGAATCCATCTCCTCGTCGTAGTAGGCGCCGAATTCGCTCTCCCGAGCGGCATTTGTTTACCGGAGCGGCGACAAGCGACCGGAGATATTTGAGTTCGTGACTCCGGGCAACTGCGGGACAACAAAGACGGAGATACACCTCACAATGGGCCAGACAGAGACGGAGAGGGTGGTGGATAGAGGATATGAAGTAGTGTAGCTTATTGGGGGTTTTTCAGAGTTGATACTACTAGTTGCAGTCGTTGCAGTTTTATTACTGAACGGAACAAATTGGTTCTGTTTTGTGCACACGATGAACAAATGAAAAATAACGTTCGTGGTTTCAAGATGGAACGTTTTTATCAGAAGAGATATTTGACTAGATGAGAAAAAGAAAATCTTTTCAGGTTATTGACACAATACAGCTAAATATATTGAATTATATTTTGTTTTTGTAACCACATCGCAACCCTTGTTTTTAGTGTATATTATACATGGAAATGAAAAGGTTAAATAATTTTAAGGTATGTACCTTTGCAAAAAGAATATTTAAAAATTCACAAAATTATGGGCATGATTTTGAAACTGTTTGTTATTGCTGCAATTGGTCGACAGGTCAACTCGAAAATTAATTAAATCAGTTTAATTTTTCCCAAAAGTCCCGGGACACACAGCTATAAGTTTTGAAGGAGTGAAGAAAAAAATTGATAATTTTGGGATCACTAAAGAGTCATAAAACTACATTCTTAGATAGTTTAGAATTTCTATGCAACGTGGAATTTTTTTTAGGGGATGACCACTCCACCGTTTTTAAATAGGAACCCCTATCGAGTTTCACCTTGTTATTTTGAAGGTAATGAAAAAAGAAACACATCTCCATCCCACAACAATTTGCTTTTATTAACTATAAAAATGTCGTAAAAACTGACCGAAAAAGAAAGAATCACTCTTATAATTATAATTCTTGAAAGAATTGAGATATTTTTTGGTTTATGGGGATGTGTTTCTTTTTTCATTACCTTTAAAATAAGGTGAAACTCGACAGGGGTTGCTATTTAAAAATATTGGAGTAGCCATCCCCTAAAAAAACTCCACGTTGAAAGGAGGTTCTAAACTATCTAAGAATGTAGTTTTTATGATTCTTTAGTGATCCCCAAATTTTCAATTTTTTATCTTCACTCGTTCAAAACTTATAGCTCCGTCCCGAGACTTTTGGGAAAACCTGTATACATATAGGTACTTTTACTTTTCATATTTTCTAAATTAATTATAAAATGTAAAAAAAATATTTTTCCCCATAGGTTAGACTAATATATTTGGGCAAATTACTCCCAAATTAAATACCTACCTAAATGCGTACCTAACTAAAATATTGTTCTTGCTAACATAGCAACAGTGTAGCATCAGAAGCTAAACATGATATTTTTCAATAGCTTCCACTACGACGTTTAATTAGACGAAGAGTTTTCTTTATACAATACGTCAAATTACGCAGAAGAAAATTGAATAAAACTTCTCGTTGACAATGTAACAAGTAGCAGTAACACGTGGAATAATAACAACGGTCTCTCTGGTTATAAAAAAGCTGGCGGAAGCGGTGGAGCCAGACAACTGAAGATCATAGAAAACTTTGTAAAGTTTTGATGGTGGCTCGGCCACATAAGAAGTAACGTTCTCCGTTCCTAGTTCCCGGTTCCCTCTGCGTCGCCATTATAACCGACGCTCGAGTGTTTACTGAATCATGATCAGCTCAGGCTGAAATGGAAAATGGAATCCAAGTTTGCGAGGAGATGAAAACAGCGGAGATATTTTTATTAGATTAGTTTGCGATGGAAATTAGACTTGGGAAGTTTACAACGAAATGGCCTAATTAGATATTTGTGCTAGGGTAAATAGTTTCCAGATTTTACAACAACATTTGCAGGACCGGATTCCTAATTTTTGATATTTTGTAAGTTTTATTTGCAGCAATTTACGCAGTGGCGGCGCTAGACTTAAATTTTGGGGGGTCAGCAGGAACTACGCGAAAATATAGGGAGGGGGCACACATCTTTTAAATTAATTACTACATTATTTTAATATTTTTGAACCACTGTTTCCATAAGAAATGAGGGGTTTCCAAGACTACGGCGTTTAAAGAAATACTTATTGAATATCAATTATTGTCTGTATAAGTTATAAGAAAATAATAATTGTTAATTTTGGTAAATAAATGAAAATGTGAATTAATGCGGCATGTGTGACGCAAACGGCACTGAGAGTAAAACGTGAGTAGATTTCTTCGTGTAAGTTCGTTTTTTGTCGTTTTGAGTACGGAATGGACGAAGAACCTGTGTTGAAATAAGGTAAAACCTACATATCGTATTCGGTCCTTGTCAGCGCGGTGAACGTATGTTCTCAGTGCCGGTGACGTCACAGCGTCTCACACGGTATCGATTTTTGCGGCACTTATTTTTTAAACTTTATGAATTTTTATTCTGCCTTATTACCAACTTTTAGACAAAAAGAAAAAACACGGGTCTAATATTTTAATGTATAGATTAACATTTGAAAAAACAAAAATATCATGGAAACCCCAATTACTTACCAATTTTGCTTATTGTTCATTATATACTTTTCATGAAAATTTATTCGAAATTTGCTGCATTTCAAAATAATATTCAACTTGAACAAGCATTTTGATTCAATTTTAACTGCTTTTATAAAAGTGGCGCTTAATTCTTACACATTTATTATATTAATTTTAAAGTAACACTTTGTTCTAGGCGCAAACATGAACAACATTACAGCAATCAATTTATTTGACAATAATTATTTAACCCACCAATTTATTAATATTATGTATATTAAAATGTTAGGACCACAGCACGTACTACTAATTACTATCAACTAATTGTTTATCGGAGAATTATTTAAATATTATGTGGTGGTGTAATTAAATTTCAATCACGTTCTATTTCAAACGTATCACTATTACTTTTAATTACACAATTATATTAAAAGTTATATTTAATTATTTGTAAATAGAAAAAGAAAGCTTCAGTTATTATCTACCTCAAAATTAAATAAATTACTGGAAATTCACTATTATGGTGCAATGATTCCGAAACTAGTAAACTACTTCTGCGTGATGTTTCAAAATACGACCATTTGATAAAGTTTTTTGTTAAATTGTAGCAGAGTTCTACCTAGCCTACTCTGTGTAAAAAAGTTTTTATGCAGACTATAACAAAAGTTTTTGAATGTTATTTTTATATGACGGTTTTACTGCAGTTTGCAGTAAAATAATATTACCTACCGCACTACAGAATAATATCACGAAATAAAAGAGATAAAATTTAAAATATTGAGCATGTTATTAAAAAAAATATATTTATATATCAATAATAGAAAATTTGAACTTTTTGCAACTTAAAAAAATCCACTACTAAATAGTATTTCAGTACTAGTAAACAGCAGAGATGGCACTGCGAACGCAGTGCGTTTTACACTCACTTACCCAACGCTTTTTTCTTAACTGAAATAAGGTATCTAAATGTGTGCAAACATTAATTACCGGTTATAACATTTTTAATAACGTGTATGTCGTCAATGTCCAAATTAAGATTCTAATTTGAATTCATGTGTAACTATAGGTACTTACATGGTTTTTCAAAAGTCTTTGAACGAGTGAAGAAAAAAAATTGAAAATTTTGAGATCACTAAAAGCGTTTGGGTCATTGCGAGACCGAAAAAGGTAAACAATTTGAACATTTTTTATGAAAATCGTAATAAACGTGCAAAAAACATTAAAATTAAATTATTAAAAGAATTAAGATATCGGATTTTAGTTTATGGGGATGTGTTTCTTTTTTCATTACCTTTAAAATAACGTGAAACTCGACATGGGCTGCTATTTAAAAATGTTGCGGTGGTCATCCCCTAAAAAATCCACTTTGCATGGAAGTTCTAAACTATCTAAGAATGTAGTTTTTATGACTCTTTAGTGTTCCCCGCATTTCAATTTTTATCTTCACTCGTTCGTTCAAAACTTGAAACTTTTGGGAAATCCTGTTTAGAGTACAGTACCTACCTAGGTCGGTACTTTCCAGTACAAAATAATTAAATTTACAATAAAATTTTGAAAACTTATTTAAAAACAATTTAAAAAGTGAAATATGAGCGTTCAACGATTGACAAAATAATGTAAACTGTTTATCTCGCTGTTTATATTGTGCTTTGTTCGATATTTCGTCCGCGAATTTTAATGGAATTTTACAAAAACACGAAACAATGAAAAGAAAGCAGAGTTTATTTAAAAATCCAACGCAAAATCACAACGATAACCTAATTTGTACTATTTGTATAACAAGTGTAATTTGATATCGTATACGCCCGAAACAAAAATTACATTTTCGAACAAAAGTTTAAAACACAGCCATTTTAATTGGCATTGTTTAAAAATCGTGTTTTCTAAACAAGATGGAAACAGCGACTCGTGTCGTTTTACACTTCGCTGCGTCTGCTACATGTTCGTATCATAGCGTAATTAGATATATCAAAATATAATTTGTTCACTTTTTATTCTACTCAGACGGCACCTAATTAGATGTGGTTAATATTATTTCATCTAATGAGAGACTGCAAGAAGACAATTTTAATTAATTTAATTTAAATTTAAGGAGAGACATCTATATGCTTGCAATGTATTTCATATCAGTGTTCCAACTTATTAAAATAATAAGAAACATTTTTTATTGTATGTAAACGCAGTCTACTATTTGCATTTTTTTCTAATAAAATGATATTTTAATCAGTTAATTAAAATTTGTTTAATTAATGCAACGTTGTGCTGTACATGTCATTTTTCGCGTACTTATGTCAATCTGACAGATAGTAAAAATGGAAGGTGAAGAGAATTCTACACTTGAAATTTCATACAAATCGATAGTTATAAATTATTTATCATTTGTACATATTACCTTTCATTCTTGTGAAAAACTTGTGCTTATAGATAGCTTAAAATTCAAATTTCGCGCTTTTCAACGTTGCAGTGTTATGCCTCGTTTTCATGTATCCGGAATCCGCAGATTTCTTGCGGAATAAAATGGCCGCCACGAATTCCGTCAGTAGTTAAATTATTTTTAACTTTCTGCGGAACTCCGCAAGTTTTGACGTTTAAACTGTCAGTTGTTATAACTTCAAATATATGTTTATTTATGTTGAATATGGAGATGGAATTCGTGGCGGCCATTTTATTCCGCAAGAAATCTGCGGATTTCGGATACATGAAAACGAGGCATTATGTCTACGTTATGTCCTCGCCAATATTCTCCAGTAGGAATAAACGTCAGTCTTTTGATTAAAAATTCATGTTAATTAGGTGGTAAATGATGCTTGTATTTATATTACTTTTATCAAGTCTTTGAGATAATAATGTACGCTTTAAAGAAGCAATTGGAATTTTCTATCATTTCGTTAAATGCTTTTAGTAGTCCCATAAAATGTAAAATGTAGTTTTTTATATTTATTTCTAAACCATCTACGAGGTGACAAATTCTGAAAAAATTCAGGTAACATTCTTACAATATTTTGCTTAATTGTAAAATGTAGTTTTTTAATATTTATTTGTGGACAATCTATGTGGTGAAAAATTCTGAAAAAATTCAGATAACCTTCTTACAATGTTTTGCTTAATTTCGCAAAGTTTCACAATAGAAACTGCTGAGCACAATGTTACCTGAATATTACTAGAACTGTCCAAATAATTTAGTTTAATTTTATTTCTCTTTTTTTACAACTTTTTAAAAAACTATATTACGTGTGCTGAACGCGCATTCAAAAAAATCGTTGATTAATAAAAATCATGCATTAATAGAGGGCCATTAATACATTTTTTAATAGTATTTTTTAGTCGGGGGAACATATGACTCTCCGGCGTCTATCGAATGCTCGTGAGAATGCAAGCCTAGTGCGTCAATATTCTCACTCACACAATATCATTCACTTTCCGTGCTTGTTATGTAACAAACTAAAACTATTACAATATTGATTACCCATTCTATTTATCTGTCAATATTAAATATTTCGTATTTGATTAATGATTGATATTCCGTCAAATGATTTGAAACCCAGCTTTGCGAGTTGTATGTAACATTGACAGAGACAGCTCGTAGCGACAAAACACCCGTCGTTGTAATAATTTCTCATCACGAGCCCTGAACCACGCTCAGTCGCTCTTGAATTAGCCCTCAAGTCTAAAATATCACACGAGCTGCTCGTACGTAACATTATACAAATTTTACGCATTTCATTACTTATAAGTGTACGATGTACGAACGACACAGCGAGGCGACACTGTGAATTTGCAAGTACACATATTCAATATTTCATTCTCTTGCTGTTTATTCCAGTGTTATTAAATTTAGATTTATGGAGGCATTTGTTTGTCATGTACGGCTGTGACACATTCACACACTAACACATTCTAATTCACACACTTAAGGGCGGGTTTGCTTACACGGTACGCCAACTCGATTTAAATCAATGATTAAATTAATTATATGATTAGCGAGTAAATCAAAACACTACAAAGCCATGTAGGTAGAATATTTTGCTTGGCACTGCATTGATTAATAAATTGTACTTAACGGATTAATTTTGAAATAAATTATTTATTGAGTTTAATACATTTTATTTATTAAAATATGAAATATGGCGAATCGACAACGATGTATTTCTATCATCAGATAATAAAAGATAATATTTTTTTATATATTCAACATACCTACATAAAGCTTTGTTCTTAAATAAGGTTAGTACTATGCTCTAAAAATTCAATAAATATATTTGAACATTTTATGAAACATTGAAATTTGATTTAATAATTAAACTGTTTCGGATTTTTAAATCATGCAGGTAGGTATTAATAAAAAATCTGACGTGGACACCACATGACTTCCTTGTACGCCTTGTGTGTTCATACTTTTCTTAATAACTAAAATGTAAAATAATATTAAAAATTCTTTTAACTTATTATACTAATACTCACAAATATATTTTAGTCATTTGATTTAAACTGCAGAAGAAGATATAAAGCATATTTTACTATTGTCACTGTCATGTCATAATCATTTAAATTTTACGTAGTAACAAATGTTAATCGATCATGGACTACAAGATACCGAAATACTATAAATTATAAATATATACTTTAATTATTTTTAAATGATAGCAGATACAAAAATATTTATAAAATACCGATTGTAGGTAATAATCACATAATCTTTCATTTAAAATAAAAAAAATTATCTAAAATTAAATATTCATCGAAATATTTTTAAAAAGTACTACTTCCGGTTTGTAGACTGAAACCAAAAATAGGAGGTGCACAACTAGATGCTATAACAGTCCTAAATACAAAATTTCAACTTTCTACGTCTAACCGTATTTGAGTTATGCGACACACATACGTCCGTACGTACGTACGTACATACGTACGTACGTACAGACGTCACGTCGAAACTAGTCATAATGGATTCAGAAAAGGTCAAAACGGATATTTCCGTCAAAATCTGAGAACCGAAATTTTTCGCGATTACAATACTTCCTTACTTCGTACAAGGAAGTAAAAAGTGGTCGGAAAATTGCATATAATGGTAACTTATAAAATTTGTATTATATATAAACTTGCATATCTATTACAGAAAAATATTGTTTTCAATATCAGGTAGTAGTAGAGTAAATAATTAATAAATCAATAATTATTTATTAAGGTCGCGCTTGAAACCGTTTTCAGACAGTCATTTTTACACACTTTCCAATAAAATTGACGAAAGAAATAAAAAAATTCTCAAGTTATAGGTACTTAGCAACTCTGTCATATATCTTTATTTTCAAGTAGACTAAACAAATTGAACAAATTATTATAAAACTGTCAAAAATATTAATAAAAATAATGTTTAAAGGTGGATTTATAACACGCACAGCGCATAGAAAATAATTTAGCACAACATAGCATATGAATTGGTCATATGGAAATTAGTGCATCCATTTATAAGACGCACAGCGCATAGAAAATAATTTATCACAGCACACGAATTATTTATTTACCATTTATTCATTTATTATTTATGTCAAGGTTATTTTTTGGTCAAACACGGTTTTATATTATTTTGTTGTCCATTATTTTAAAGAAATATTTGTAAAACACATTAAAAATACACAAAGCCTCCAAATTAAATGTCAAAACAGCTGTGATAACCCGTCAATAAATCTGTGTTTCTGTGTGATTTATAAAACCCCCGTGAAGAAAATGCTGTGCGCTGTGCTGTGCTAAATTATGTTCTGTGCGCTGTACGCAGTTATAAATCCACCTTAAAACGCGCATATTATTAAGCGACTAGATTAAGAGTATAATAATATACAAACCACGCAGGAAAGTTTATTTCAGCTTCGCGCTTATAGCTTACCTCGACATCTATGCAACGCTCGGCTGTAATGCAGCATTTCCCTGGTCGGTATGTAATATACTATTAAAACAATGACTCACTATGAAGTTTAAAATAGTTACAATAAAAGAGAATTTTTATTGTATTTATGTTTGCTATAATTTTCATATCATTGACCGATTATTTCAACAATACTTCGCTTATCTACCAACTAGGTTGAAAAAACCCGCTTTGGCTTCTTCCCGTGTAATCCAAGCTTTACATCCACACTCACACTCACAATTCTACATACTCCGTGTCAAGTCAGCCGAGGTTGTGATTAATTAGCAAATTGAATTAATGCGTATGTAACTAAGTACTTGTTTGTGAAGCTCAGCAACTGCGACTGCAACCAGCATCCGACATGCAGCTTTGAGCTTAAAGCGTCAAGTAGCTCGCTACTCAACTGCATTTCATATTAATTTGCACCTGTGTTAATGGCTTTGTGATCTATGTGAACTTGAGAGTGATAAATAACTTGGATTGATTTTGTGCATTAGAGCTTGTTAATTAGATGTTATTCAGAGTCTATGATTAACTTCCGATTTCGGCATTAGTGTTCACATGTTTCTATTCAGAATTGAACACCAGAAGTCCATTCAAAAACTACAGCTAATTAAACTTAAAATATGAATAAATATATCTAAATTCTTTAAACCTCGAGTTAGGAAAGGCCATCATAAAATTTTGAAATAATGCGTCTAAAAGAAAAACTTTTGGCAAATCGAATGCTGAAAACCGGAAGTCGGTATTATTATCCGTTTAGAAA
The DNA here is from genome assembly GCA_947534325.1 of Agonum fuliginosum. Classification (NCBI taxonomy): domain Eukaryota; kingdom Metazoa; phylum Arthropoda; class Insecta; order Coleoptera; family Carabidae; genus Agonum; species Agonum fuliginosum. The sequence continues at coordinate 1,488,200 of OX384034.1, read as the reverse complement.
TAAAGAATAAACACAAAATAGACTAATATTTATTTTGTTTTCTCGTAATTTAATTGTGTCTACACCAAAGCCCCAAAAATTATGTTTTTTAATGAAAAATGTTTCAGAAATCGAATGTTTAAAATCGGAAGTCTCTATCTTTATCCGATAAAATATTACAGCCATTTTGCTGTGATATGACGAAAAAATGACTATAAATAGTTTTAAATTGTGCAAAATACATGATCTCGCTTTTTTAGCAATCAGTGCCATTTACAAAAAAATCTGTATAACTCTATCTTGTAGACAATTTTCTGCTCTACATTTCTGTTTAACAGTTTTCTTCGAAATGTAAACCATTTGCAAGATAAACGCAAATAACTAAAAATGGCGACCATTTTTTCAAAATGGCTGCTGTCGCAGACACTTCCGGTGATGCATCCACTCCTTAAAATATTCTATAAGGTGTCTTAAATGAGAAAAGAAATGCTTTTGGCTCGAAGTGCATAATAATTTCACTAGGCCGCCAGATTACTAGTAGTAGTAGTAGTAACATATACGACAGTTAAATTCTATTTTAAGAATAAGATGCATTTTTATTTCAATTTAAAAACAATACTTATTGCATTTTACTGTCGTACCTACATGTTGGAAATATCGAATATCTTATATCTCCGTAGAATTCTTGGTAAATAATGTGTGATTAAAGTGTTTTGACACATACCTTTTTATCATTGACGTACCACGTCAAATTTGTCGGTGGATTTGATGGTGGTGATGTGCAATTTCCTCGCAAGATTTCTCCTACAGCGTAGCGTTGCTTCTCCATCATCATTTTCGGCTGTCCTTCTGGCAAATCTGAAAAAAGAAAAAGAATTTTATTCTCTTATACATCACGCACACTAGAAATTCTATACAACATAATATATCAGAGAGAAATTCTACCATTTCGGTCATTGTCTTGTTTACTTTATACTTAATTAAAGATCAGACGAAATAATAGTTATTTACTTACTTACTCACGAGGACGAAGGCTGAATGAGATAATTTTCTCGAGTGGGTCATTCCTTTTTGCCCACGTGTGAAGTATAACGTTTTATCCAACATCTCTTAAAAACTGCTTAAATATTTTAAAAATATTAAGTTTCAACCTAAAACATCGTTTCTATGGTGACTTCCAACAAGCAAAGTAACAATATACCCACAAGTGGGTATAATTTTGATCAAAGCCACTTGTGAATAATTTTTTACTTTGCTTGTTTAAAATCACCATAGTTATGATGCTTATGAGGTGTTGGATAAAATTATTTTCTTGCTCACGTTTACCAATCATTATTAAACATGTAGGTATTCTTTCAACGAATAATAACAAAAAAACGAAACAAATTGCAGCAAAACCATAGTTTAAATTTAACTGACAGTGTGACAGCTACATCCAACGTAATATCTATGTGAGGTATTACTAAATTAATAATATAATCATGAACACGTGCAAATCATTCCTGAATTAGACATCAGCAAACCAAACATTTCAATTTTAAACAGCTCAAACATTGAACATGAACAAATCAATGAGTGAATGAGTTCACAAAACCTGTAAACACATTTGAATCATATATGTACATTGCACACAGATTGCATTATACACTCTAACGCTAACACAGTCAGTTAGGACACAATGGAAAACGTATTTTTTTAATGGAAGAAATGGTTAATTGAATTATAACGTTGTAACACATTTCGCAATTTACTAATTTGAATAAACCAAATAGCAAAAATAAGCTTAAACTAGATTTTATATAGGTAACCTATTTTTAGTCAAAATATGTTATTGTCTAAAATAAATTTAGTTTATTTAGCACGTAATTCGTTTCCATAAGTATATTGAATCAGTTATTTTATTGTATACAATACGTCGTGGCATTCCTTGAATTATTACAAATATATACGTAGCTATAAGCTGTAATACGTCTTGTTTGGACAACAGATGGATTCACAACTTCGTGCATATATTTTAATAGCAGTAAGTACCTGCTGAACTGATCACGAAACTGAAAATATTTTTTTGTCATACCTGCACAAAAAGTAACCTTTTTCGTGCCTGTTTTACGTGCGCAAAGTGGCTTATTTTTTAACTAGACAAAAATGCGTGCGCAAAGTACAAGCGTGCGGGAATAGCGTGCGCAAAATTTCACTTTGCGCACGCAAATTTAACACTCACACAGTTTTCTGTAGTTACCGACACGAAATGTGCGCGTAGCACTAGCGCCACACACGTGATAATCTAATACTACAAGCACGTGAACAGCTGTAGTACCTACTTCTCTATGCATATAGTTTCTACGTGGTTTCTACTGTCGACTATTGTGCAGATTGTGCATTGGATATTGGATCTAATGGACAATAATATTTTATTCTTATATTTTAATGTTCTTTTCTTTACTGTTAATAATTAGTTTCTTATGCTTTTACATGTAGGTAAATATTAGTTACTTTTTTATTTTATACATATTAATTTTAAAAGTATTCATTTTATCTTTTGATAACTAAGGTCACTCAAAAGGTTACTTTTTGTGCAGTAATGACAAAAAATATCGTGTGCATCTTGTGAGCAAAGGCGCAATTGCGCTTGTCTTCGTTGCAGCCCTCGCCGTAGCGAACCTCGGCATCCTCGGCTCGCCTCGGTAGGCCTCGAGCCGCTACTGCTCGGGCTGCAACTCGCCTCGCGCAATTGCTTACTTTGCGCACTAGATACACAATATACTATTTCAAAACTATAGTTCATGTTTCTTAAGAGTAGGTACCCTGCAAGTTTACACACAACAAAACAAGGACAAAAGGTTAGCTTATACGTAAACAGTCAAATATTAAACCGCGAATGCGAATCTTCCTCCACCCCCACTCAGAAACGCAATAACTCTGACTGCTTTCAAACCCATGCTCAAACTCTGGCGCTCAGTAATTTTCTGAATAAAAATATTTTTTATTTAAAATATTGAATAAATTTCTTTATTTGTATTATTTTAGATTCATAGAATTTACTTTTAATTTTACAGAAAAAATCTTATGAAACGCACAAAGTGATTGTGCGTATAATATGTAGCCCGAACTACCGAACGAAGTACTACGGATATGCCCGAGCGCATGAAATTCTTACATGGTACCATGGTAGGATGCAGAACTTGAATGTGCTTCTAACGATGAGTGTTGCAGTTTACGTTATTTTACATCGGGATAACTTATGTGTAACGCATGCTGCTTAAAATACGAATGCAACATTTACGAATATATAAATTTAGAAAATTTTACTGTTTTAAAGAAAAATATTGTATATACATTAATATTGAAACATTTAAAAAAATATAAAAGACAACGAAAGCAGTGCTTCTCTTGCTTCCAAGATGACACGCCACTGCGATTTATTTTAATCCAATTCCAAATTAAATCCAAACATATTATTTATTCAAAGTGTGATTGAACTTAAGCTTGAATTACATTATATTTTTTCGGCTAGAAACTTTGACAATTTTCATACTTAATTCTAGAATACTCACTTGGATAATGTAAATCAAGAAAATTTCGATCCAAGTTTCATACTAGAACCGTCTTTTTTCGTCTTAAAAAGTGCTCGGGACCTATATTTCATCCAATTTTCATACTAGACTTGCGCAGTGGATGTATATTTTGTGTTACCAACCTTCTGTAGATAACCTGACAAATTATAAAGTTGACTGACAGCAGAAATAAAAGTAGAAGTAAAGTCATAATGGCTCCTAAGAGGTATAAATGGACTTCTGAAATAACAGAAACTCTTGTACAATTGTATGAAATGCAACCAGTACTTTACTAGGTATTAAAATATATTGACAACCTCAACAACTGACAATGAAAATTACATTTTTTTAAATTTTCAGTTGGCAGTATTGGTCGGTAAATATGTCAGTACAAGAACAAATTTTAAAACTAGATTCTAGCCGAATTAAGTATCTAAAAAAGTTCTTTTTTCTACCCGAAAAAAGTATAATGTAATTCAAGCTTTAATTTATACTTACTGAATAGTGTGACGATGGTTGATGAGTTCTAATTCGTTACAAATTTCCGGAAGCAAGTTTTATTTGTTTAGTATCTCTATCATAAAACCGTTGAGTGTTAACTCTGGGTTATATGGGCGGTAATGAGACCGCTTGATGACAGGCGGTCATAACTGACAAGATAATTCACATATTTGTTGTGTGACGCGCGGAAAGAGAACAACCCTCGTCTTGGCGGCGCGGCGGTAAGATGACGAGGGATGAAGGGGCGCGAGATAAGGGAGGGAAACATTTGCTTGCGGTCGCACTGTTGAAGTTCTGACGCGACGAACGCCCGCAATGTTGAGATGTTTTGTTGAGGGATTCATAAAGGGTTTGTGTTTCAATTATGATGGAATGACCTTGCGAATTTCATAGTCGAATATATTTTAGAACATGTATCATAATCATTTTGTTAGATATTGATGCATAACATATCTTTCACGCCTATATATATATATATATATATATATATATATATATATATATATATATATATATATATATATATATATATATATATATATATATATATATATATATATATATATATATAACAGTCGCCAATTCACAGGTACTCATGGTTATTAATGGAGAGTTATATACTATGATTTAAAAGAACTCATGATAATTCTGCAACAAATTAGTGAAACAGGGCGTACTGTAACTACAAAATTTACTTTTTTAAAATTTAATAGTAATTCTATATTGAAGGACTAATAAGTGCATGATTTAATCCTGAGGATGAAGTTTATAATAAACACCTGAGGGATTAAAGATACTTTAGACCTGTGGTATATACGCTATTTTTTCACTTCATCCTCAAACGAATGCAAAATAGTTTAAAAGAATACACATTTTGCAATTTTGACAGTAGGTACCTAAATTTTATGACAAATATTTATATTGTTACCATAGATACTCTGTAACAAATAGCACGTATTTACTTGACAACGGGTTTAATTAATTCAATTCCTTAACAACGGGATTAAATATGAAAAATAATTCCTTGGAATCAAATTAAGAATCTTAGTCCCTAAAAATAAAGATTAAAGAAGAGTTTTACTCCCGGAAGTGCAAAAAAATTTTGTTTTTCGAATTACAGGAAATACTACTGAAAGGTTATCAATTTAATTTAAGTACCTTTCAAAATTACCAAAAAGAGAACAATTGTATTAATAATGTAAGAAAAACCGGACCCGGACATCCACCCTAAAAAGAGGACATGTCCGGGCAGTCCGGGGAAAAGAGGAGGTCTGGTAATCCTACCCTAGGGCATAATGTAGTATATAACGTACTTCGTGTCCATTACATAAATAAACAATTATTACATACAAGGAAGACATAAAATATATTTTTACGTAAGTCTTCGACCTAACATATATAACGCTGAAGACACCACACAAGTCAACAAAACTAGTATTAGCAATACACACATATTTATATATTTTTTCTACCACGCATTGCCTTATTAACCTTCTGGAAAAAGTGTTTTAAATTTGAGCAACTAATATTTTAAAAACAAATTTGTAATTCTTATTTGATCTTTAAAAAACAGTATCCAAACAAACGTCCCACAAACTCTCCGTCGAAACCAATTCCTATTCCACGTCCAGAGACATCAAAACATAGACCGTTGTATTCCCCAAAACGAAGCCACTTACCCCCTCCCCCCAAAAGTAACAAATGACGGTGTATCGTGTGACAGCACGACGCCGAGACTGAGACAACCAAGGCTACCTAGATCCCGGGATCGCGGCGCGAGTAATAACTCACTGCGATGACATCTTTTATTTTAGACCCGCGGTAAAGAAGACGTGGATGTGGATACGGGATCAAGGGGATTTAGCAGCAGTGAGACGTTTGGGGTGTGATTAGTGTATGGCAATGTGTTTATTAAGAAAACAAGGGGAAGTGTTTTAGGGAGAAAATAAAGATTAGGAAAGTAGACCGTGAGGAATATTTTTTTTACATATTATGTTGACTTTAGAACGGATAATGGTGGATACTCAAGGGGCGCTTTATTTTAGGGCGCTATGTACATAACAATTACAAATTACAAAAAAAATTCAGATGAGTATTTTCATAGTATATTACATTACAAGTCATGAAAATGTTTCATTGCAGACGAGGAGGCGTTTGAAGAATGCGAGGATGCGCAGCGTCCGAGCATTTCTTCAAAGCCTCCGAGTCAAGCAAAGACATTTTTATGACGCGTGATGTATTCTATTTTTTTTAAATCGGCAATTAAGCTTAAAATTATAAAAAAAATAGGTTTGCATAAATCATCAGAGCTGTGACAAATCATCAGAGCTATGACAAATTTTAGAAAAAGTTGTCATGACAAGTAAAAATGACTAGGCATGAAAATAAAATTTTCATGCCTAGTCATGAAAATCTTACTTTCATGACGCAAATTAGTCTGGAAATGACGATTTTCATGCCGATTTTGAAAAAAATATTTTTTCTTCACTCCCCAGATCCTTTACCTTTCCAATTGATGAGGCACGAGGCAGTAGCTGCATAGCTCTCTGCGTGTGATGACGTAGGAGCCCAGAGTTCCGTGGTTCAAGTCTCTCGGTCGGCAGTGTGAGATTGGCGTTAAATTGTAAAAACATATCTTGCATTTAAATCTCACTCATGCTTCATACTGACCACTTCAATGCAGTCCTGTACCTTTGATTTTCAAAGGCAGAACACGATACGAGAACGTCTGTCTGAATTATTGTCAGGGTACGACTGATTAAACGTACAAGTAAACAATTTAATTGTTTCATTAAAATTAATATGAGTATAAAAACCGTGAAAAATGTATGTAATTCATTTTATGCTGAATATTACGTAGGTATTACTTTTATTTTTATAATGATCCTATACACAGGTACACTTTCCAGTTTAGGGCACAAAAATCTCTCACTTACAACTATAAATACCCATAGGTAAGTTTGTTGACACATGGTATACTGGATGTATAAATGTATATTGTATACTTGGTCGTCTTAAATGTAGTAATTTATTATTAGATAAGGTAAAGATAATCACACACTGCCGGTCGAGAGACTCGAACTATGGAACTCCGGGTTCATTAGTGATGCCACGAGACGAGACGAGACGAGACTAGAATTAGTGTATGTACTCTCATCTCGTCTCGAATTTTCGAGACTAGATTGAAACAACTCTCGTCTCGACACGGTTACTCTCGATCTCGAGGAGAGAATCTCGATCTCGACTCGAGAGTCTCGAAAATTTAATTACGTCATCTGTTTTGTAAAATTTGAGATAATGAATGACAATAAATGCGCATCCATCCATTATCCAACCAAACATACACCAGTGGCGAATTTGGAAAATTTTGACAGGATGGCACAAGTTTGAGTAGTGTAGCCGCACAATTTATGTCAGTCTTGTTGGTCAGTCTTAACTGATCATGAAAGACTGACGACAAAACGTTACGTGTAGACCAGGCTTATTTCTACTCTAGCGCAATTGGTATAACTTAATTACGTAAGTATCAAATAGTTAATTAATATAATTGACAAAAGGGTGATTATAAATAACGTAATTCAAAATAAATGAAAGACCTGAACGCTGTAACTATTAATTCATTTTAAAAAATTTCTTATCTACCGATCTGTATTCACCGGACAGGTACCACCCTCTCAGGGATAAACAACCCCATATAAATAGCTGCTCTATCCCGATATATCCCTTGCATTAACTATCCTTGCTTAGGGTCAGACTCGCCGGTTAGTTAGTGTACCCTCCGCTGTATAATTCCAGAGTCTGTGGCGCTGGCGCAGCGTCCGTGGCCGTCTCCTCCGGCAGCGCGTCACGTCCTGGGTAATTCCAGGCCAATCCATCAGCACGGCGCGCTTGATGAGTTCAGCGCTAGATAGCACATGCGCCAGGACCGTAGCAGGAGATATATACTTGTTTAGTGTGACGTCAATTTCTAGTTCCAAACAAGAAAATGGTCACTCGTTGCTAAGGTAGTTGCTATGCTAGTCGATAAAACATTTTGGTTTGACAATCAAAAATCATTTATAAAATCATTTATTACGAAACTAAACTTTATTACGTGTCTTTAAGCCACTTTATAAAAATTAAATCTCCTAATAAATTTAAAGACGCAGTTATTGTCAAACGGCAAACGTCAAACCAGCCTGTTTTACCGACTTGCATAGCAACGGTCTTAGCAACGAACGGCCAATTTCTTGTTTGGAACCAGTGTGACGTAACCACTAAACAAGTCTATTCCACCATAATAACCAGAAACGGCGCCAGAATTGAATTGATGGGTGGGCACGAGTTGGCCGTATAAGTTGTTAGGTGGGCACTTAGATGCAGTGGCGGGATTACAGTAATTTTATTGGGGTGGCAATATCGGAGTCTATTAACTATAGAAATCAGGCTTATTCTAGAACAATAAATTTCGGCGCAGGCGAAAATTGGTTTCGTTCAAGGTCAAATGCCTTATAATTAAAAGTTACATTTTATTGAGTGATGCGAATCTTCATGTTTATATAATGAAAAACGCCGCAGGCGAAATTTTATGATAGTATAATTGAGTTGAGTCTTGCAAAAACTAAAAACAAAAATTGTCCAAACCAGCCACACCCGAATCCCGCCACTGCTTAGAATTTGAGCGAGTGGGCACCCGGCTGGGCACAACCTATTTTTGGGTGGGCAAACTCCCACCCGAGCCCACCTCTAGCATCGTCCCAAATAATAACTCATACCATTAACTGGTTACCATAAAAAAAAATTAAAAACAAATTTGGTACATCGAAATGGGCAAAACGTACAGCAAAAAGATACCTACTACCTATCAAAAATCAAAAGTTTGGCAGTTAGGCAAATATTTTGTATATTTCTATGTACCTATATTTCTTGAGTCATAAAAATATACAGTATAATAAATTATTGTAAGTATATTTTAATCATATTTGCCAATGCCCAACCTACGTACCTACATCAGAAACATTGGAGTTTAATTTAAAAAATTGCTATCATTCAGTAAATTTAAAGAAATATTTACAATTTGTGAAGTAGAATTTAAGAGTAAATTTTGCAATTAATATGTAGGTACAAATGTGCAACAACTGCTAATAAAGTAGTACACGCAATTTATCGAATCTGCTGAGAAACTCCCGAAGGATGTAAATTTCTTAACCTGGCTTGGTAACACGCATTATCATTCATGGTCAATGAAACTGATGTGATATCAATCTAGAAGCAACTCCATAGATTTTTAAAACAGTTGTTTGAACTTTACTATATTTATATTGATATTTACTATTTAAAGTAAAATAAATAAAATCTTCCCCAAAAAGGTGTTTGAATTATGTCTAATCCATCTTGCTGGCAGTGACGTCATGATTGTTACGGCCCTGGATCGCGCGCAGATTGGCTCAAAGGATAGCGGACAGGCTTATAGGATGGAAATTGTAACATATACCAGTGCCACGAGCCACGACAAAGAACGAGATACGTTTCTCTGTGAAAAGGGGATAAAGCGTATAAAAAACACATCAAGTGGAGGCCCCCCTTCACCCGCTCGCCCGCCACTCGGAAATTAACTCATTTAGCTTCGCTCTGAACTTTTGCAACGCAACGCATTCAATTTTAATAATTGAAAATGTATTCGGTATAATGTTTGACTTGTGAGCTGTGAGCCGTTTTTTCTTTCATATCGCTTTTCGCCTTCATGATGCGATGATTTAGTTTTCACCCGACAGGCGTTTTCACTCCCGTCGAATTTATGAGGGGGATTTGAATTATTGGAGTGCGGGAATGTAAAGAGCTTTATGGTGATGAGGATCCGTTGTATAAAAATGCGAAAATTTATTAATCTGTTTTCTCAAGTAATTTGGAGTAGTGGTTAGCGGCACTACAGACATGTGACGGTCTATAATGACACGGACCCGTAATATAGAAATTCCTTTATTTAACTTTATAAAATATAGACTAAGTAACCGGTTACATCCATTATAAACCAGCCGTTAAGAGCTCCAACAGAGAACGTAAGTTCGAATCCGGGCCAAGTTTGAATTTTTCATAACCTAACTTTGATCAGTTACCATTCCAAAGTTACCATTCCAAGTTGGGATACAATCAACTTGGCAACCACAATGCTATCGGGAACCGGCTAGTAACTGTAACAACGCGGGCTTGCACAAAAATATACAGGGTTGTTTTGAAGTTATTGTCATAAATATAAGGGTAAGTATAAGTAGTATGACATGTGTAGATTACGAAAAAGAAAGAATTTTTTTTAAATTCGAAAAATTAAGGGTACCTACATATTCCTTAAATGCCATTGTTGACATCACTGTTTAGTGTTTTTGTTTCAAATGAAAGCTGTTGCAAAAATTATAAGAACTAATTTATAAAGTTATGGCTAACTCCTCTTGTAGTATATGGCCCATTATATCAATATTTATCGAACTTCAGCATTTGCGAAAATAAGCAATAAGATAATATAATTTTAAAATTTTAAACGATTTCAGACAAATATAAGTTTCGGAAGGGTATGAAATGTGCAAATTAATCTAATAGTTGGGATTCTGATCTAAGTTTTACAAGTTTGTAAATCTTTAAATATTGAACAAAATCACATCAATGTTTGTTGACCAATATAAAAATGTTTATATGATTATAAATTTCATTGCGATTTTGTTTTATATTTACAACTGTATATCTCTGCAACAACTACAGATTTTCACACTATAAATCTGAAGAAAAGTGAAAAATAAGTAGAAGTTCTTCATTTTCATTTTCCTTAACAAAATACTAACTACACTATTTAAAAAGCGATATTACCCCACCTCATTAATTTTGCATTTGTTCGGAAGAGATAAGAAAACTTTAAAAGTAACAAAAATGTTGAGTGTCATGTCACTCAAATTGCAATTTAATATCTCGAGAAAAATGAACTTTACATAAATTTATCATCGCGAAGACGCTCATCAGACAAAAAATTACAAAATTCTGCTCACATAATACCTAATTAGTTCTGTGTTCACCAGAACCGGATTAAGTTATTTCATAAAACAACAAGCAAACCCACGAAAATAACCACGCGCTGGAAAGGAAAAAGACAAACCAGACCAAAAAGACAAATTTGCCGTCATTTCTCCTGGGGAGAATTCTTTTATTGTGTAATTAACGAGCTCTTGCACCTAGACACACCGCGTGACGTACCCCCCTCACCGCTTCCTTTATAATGGAGCCCTGCACAACGAAAGAGTATGAAATTGTTAGCGAAAGAATGCACCGGACTGTGCACAACAATTTATTTTGTGTCTGAAACTAAAATGCGTCGTGGAGTTTAATTTGCACCTCGCGTCGGAAATAATTAATCTAGTCGTTTGACACAAAAGCATTGAAGTCGTAAGGGTTGTTTTTGTATGTCAGACCGCACTACCACGCGCCCTGGCTCGCCTAACGCCCTGCCCCCCACGCTCTCGTTGCTATGAGTGAATTAAACAAAACACGTGCAATTTATTGTTGAAACAAACACGCAGTTTCATTAAAAACGTTGAACAATTACCTTGGAATTGTAATTAACAGTTCAGTTGCGAATCAAGAAGCATCTTTGCATTGCCGAGCATGTGAATGCGGAATTCTAAATAGGGAGCGATTCTAATTTGCAAGCTAAGAATACCTACTTGTATTTTGTTATTCAAATTGCTACTTTTTGTGGATTGTTCCACAAAAATACGTTAATTAAACATAACACTATAAACTACACAAATGTATATTTAGTAACAGGTTAATTAATAATAATATTGAACCTATCGAAAATATGATCTACAACTTTTAAATAAAAATTAAAATATAAATTGTAATATTATGTCCTGAAAGGATTGAAAATGAGTTAGGTAGGTATATAACTTTAAAACGTTTCTCATGCAATTATATAAATAATTGATTTTTTTACTAAATCTGTTTGATGTTTGTAAGATTAATCGATTCAACAAAAAAAATTCTCACTTTTTAATATCACATGTACATTAATTATTTTCGTTTTTTTTTTAGTGCTTTCCAACAACGTCTAAATCAGTTCGAGTGGTGAAAAAAATTCTGGATATAAATTAATGCACGAGTGCATATTCGGTAAGAAAATTGCAATGACACCGCCGCTTTATTTTTAAATTCTTTTTACAAAAGAAACTTGGAATATTGACTAAATTTGTACCTATTTAATATTAATAAACATGTATTTTTTACCTTATTAATTGCATATTTACACTCAAAATGACAATTTAACCAATTTTTAATAATGTCAAACTGACATGGCAGAAATGTTTTAACGTATTAATTACAGTTAATACGTTCCTCAAGCTACTAGTAAAATTTTTTCGCTACCATGGTTATAGTAATCAATTCTTCCACTCGCTGTTATTTGTGTCATACGATTTTCACAAGATTCATCAAGCATAAAAAGTTGATCAAAAATATCTCCGAATACGCCTTTTCAATTTTTAAATCTAAACATTTGTATAACCATAACTTAATCCACTTAAATGTCGTCCTGGTTGCATAAGAATCTCTCCGATGCCAATTTGACTTTCAGAGATCGTCGCACGAATTGAAATTCTAACTGCACAATGAAGAATGGTCTAGAAAGCTTCCGAACAAGCTAAAATTCAGCAAGGATTGTAGTTCTATAGAAATTTTATTATTATTATTATTATTTACATCATTGAATAATAGGTAAGTACTGTGAATAAACATGAACAATTCGATTGATAAGAAAAGAAAGGACGATTTACAAGACTTATTCCTTTTTCTTTTCTTATACAAGTAAAGTTCTGTGACGGATGTGTATTTGAATAGTCTTCTATATCTACTAAATATTCCTCGAGTAGAAGTTCTATTATTTAAGAACTTATTTAAACGTCGTAGTAAAATTCCTTTTCAGTTATTCTCGTTCCCGTTCATGATCCTAAGTACAACATTCTCATATTTCTTGTGAAATAAGGCAAAAGAACAGCACGTTTGCATAAAAAACAAACAAGAGGAAAATAAGTAATAGAACGGGCCATAAGATAGACAGAGATACCAGCATCACGCGCGGGTGCAGTCCATATTCATCTTTCTGCATTCGTCAAAAGATTCAGATTCACATTCATCATCCAAAGAAATTTGCATTCTTAAATAATCCAGAATATAACTTAGGTACCTAAATTTTTAAATTACTAGTAAATGGATTGACGTGTTTAATTATTTATTATTTATAATTAAAAGTGATTTCAAGTGGAAATAATAAAACAGATTGTCTGAAATGTTAACGTGGCAAAAAAGAGTGTCAAGATAGGAATGTTTGGGGAAGATTACTTATTGTTACAGGTTGAGCTTGATGCATGTTAAGTATTTGTAAATTTTTGTTTTGTTGGTTCGTTCCAACTATTTTAAGGGAAATGGCGTGATTTTTATGTATGCTTCAATTAGTGTCCCAAAATTTACGCAAGAAGTAATTTTGATAGAAAACACAGGTTTTTTATTGATTCATAAAGTCTATACAGTATAGGGTTATGTATGGACTTAAAAAAAAACCCAAAAGAGTCCAACGGCGTTATTCTGATCACCAAAACGGGAAATTCATCCATATCTTGCATTTTACGAACAAAAACGGGGAATTTTTAAATTAATATCTCTTCCCAGTTGATGGGGTTAAATCACTATTCCGACCATATTGTGTACGAAAAAAAATTTGCTCAACAATGAAAACACGTTATGTTATGTGTAGCGCTCAATTTTTAATAACCCTAACCTATAAACTGTCACTCTTATTTTTTTATTTTTTTTTCATCAGCAACACTTAACTTTGGGACACCTATAACCAAACCAATTCTACTACTGAAATACTTACTGTATAGTTTACAAATGATTAAATTATATTGTTTGGTGTAAAAAGGGCGGTGCTTCAGCAAATCAATGAGCACGACATGAAGCTGAGTGATTTTAACGTAGCTACTGCTTTAAAAACACTTACCTACACGTGTGTCATACGCTATTTTTTTATTACACTTGCGTCCTGATTTAAAAAATAGAGCTGGAAAACAGCATTTTAATTTTGATTCATTTTATAAAGTAGTCCGTGTGATGTGTCAAAATATCATTACCTAGTAGATTGGTTACAATTTTAATTATTGTTTGATATAGAAATTGGTTAAGAGCATTTTTATTTTTCAGTTTAAAAACCGACTGAGAAAGAATAAATTGAAATGATGATGTAATTAGCTTTGGATGTATCTCCACAATTTCTCATTCGAGCGAATTGGTTAAGATGAATCAGGACTACACCCACGCGCGGAATCCCTCGTAATGTGCGGACTGAAATGTTTTCAGAATAACCAACAACGTTCGTCGTGACGTCTGCAAGCAAAGCTCCACGGCCATCTCGGATGATTTAAAAACAAGTGCTTTTTAATTATCTTGCATACGTATTACTGTAAGTACTGCGATGCGAGCGGTGAGCCTTCAGACCCGTCAAAGCGCCGGATCTGCTGAATTACACATTGGTAAAGACTTTGTGAAATGCATCGCTGTTTGTGTTTACGTGTGAAATGAATGCGAGCCGCGAAGCTTTCAGCACGCTGAATGAGATTCAGACGCAGACTAGATTTCAATTTTGAATATTCTTTCATTTATATCAAGATGGATGGACGGATTTATCTACATACTCGCATATTCTAACATACATAGCGTATACTAGAGAATTTTGTTTTGAAAATAGATGCTGATTTATCATTAATATTAAAATACATATCTTATTCAATACACTGAATGAAGATCAGATTTGTTATCAACTGTAATTACACAAGAGCTTTTTGTTTAGACGGGTAAATTTCTGTTTGTATTGAAACCTTGTAACCTAGCAACTTGAAAAGAAAAATTGTTAACTAAAATCACGACACCGTGGGTAGAGTGTGGGTAGAGTGTTTTAAAACAATTATTCGAGTCAAGTTTCTGTCAGGTTACAAGGTTGAGATGTGAAACAGAAATTTATTCGGAGCAAATAAAATGCTCGTCTGTAATTCAACGAGATAATTTATCGACTCCTTTGGTTCATCTTCACAAATATTATCAAAATCTTATCATTTCACTGACAAATATTAGAAATATGAAGCAAATGATATTTTAGTGTTTTGTTTATTGTTTGGTTGATAAGAAAAAGATAAATAAGATTTTATCACTTGCAAAAAGTTACCTTCCTTTTTATCCGCTGTCAAAGCGATAAAATTGTGTTTTTTTATGGCTTCCTTTATACAGGAATGGAATTATGTTTTCCAATAGAATATATTGATTTGACTGCTTCTTTATGGCCTTTTTTTAAATTGCTGTCTATTTTCATAATTTTTGACCTATTTACCTTACCTTTTTCTTAGATTTTTTTTACATTTTCTAGATCCAAAGATATCCAATGCCGTAAATCGAATTAATGTTCATTGTTAATCAAAAAGAAATAGACATTAAAAGCTGAAAGTGGTTCCATTGATTAAAATTAGAAATATGTGACTAAAATGTTCAAAACGCTTGCTGTAAATTTTAATCTCGTATGCTGTAACAACCTACCCCAAGACTGGAAAAACAACAATTTTCATCTACTTGCCATTAAATTAGCTTCCAAATAAATATCAAGCTACTTTTAAAATCCTAACAATTTCATTTTAATTTCCTAAAAAATGTCACAACCAGCCTCGCTCCCCTAAAACTATCTACAATTATTTAAAATGTACTACATAACATAACACCACACCCAATGTTGATTACACCCTCCCACCCCTATTAAACCCCCGGCAAACTAGCTCGTTTGAGGTCAGGCGGTCCGGTTAGCGGTTACGGTCATAGCTTCACAACCGCGTTATAATCAATCGGACATCGCTGTCGCCGCACACGGCCTCGGCAGCCATTACGCATTCAATGCCGCGCGGCTGAAACGCTGAAAGCAAAAGTCGCATTTACAAGATGACCTAACCGCCAAATGCCGTGGAGTTGCTGTGTCGAGCTTCCTCTGAAGTCGCCGGAGCGGAGAGTTGTGAGACGTAGAAGGTTCTGGTTGCAAAGTTTCAATGCGGAGGAGAAAATACAGCAGTGAAAGAGGACTATTCAGTGGAAGGGTAGTTCATTGGGTTTTATAGTCAAAGAGATCATCGCACAATCAATTGGAACTGTTTGAATGTTTTGGTTCTGTTCTGATTAAAATTCTAGTTAGTATACTATCAAGTGCACAATATTGTTCAACAGGCAAGGTGCGAAACTGAAAATACTGAGTGATTCACAACTTTTAATGGCATATAGTAGGTATAGTCTAGCAAGAGCACAAAAGTTGACGTTTAAATTATTTTATGGTTGTGGTTTCCTTTCATAAGTTCTGAGGGTTTCTTCCCAAAGTAATATCAGCTATAGTATGTAAGATGAAAGAAATCTAAACAGGTGAAACAGTACCAAGTAAGATTTAATCTTTGCCCATATTGCCATATTCAGTAATAATAAATGGACTTACGTTACAATAACAGTGTTGAGTGGAACGAGCAATGCTTTGCTATGCGTGTCGTAACTTACTCGAAACAATATGAATTTTTGAACGTGTTCAATTCATACCATTAGACAATGCAAGTACGACAAGGATGAATATGTACGCCGTTTGTTTATTAGTTCATGATACAGATGATCTTTTTCAAACTTCTTTCATCTCAAATACTATAGCATGACTAGCTTCAGATAGATGGACCACTGTTCGAAATGAGAATAACATAACACTCCTGTCTTGTTATTCTCTTTTCGCACAGTGATATTTTAAGCTAGGCATGCTAATGTTACTATGGAATTTCCAAATCTAGTTCTAAGCTGGGTACATAGCTGGAAGAAACCCTAAAAGCCTCAATACTTAGATTTTGTTACAATTCTTAATCCTATAGCAGAATAATGAAGGATACATTTCTTTCACATTTATTTCATAGCAGAAACTTATGAAAGGGAACCACAACCATAAAATAATTTAAACCTCAACTTTCGTGCTCTTGCCATACTATACTCAACTTACTGATCATGGAATTAAAATATATATTTTTAAATACGTTAGTTTAACAAAAGTTTTGCAAGAAGCATATTTTGAAAAGCACTGGATTGTTGATTGTATATTGGATATCTAACTAACTATGAATTGCATAAAATTAAGTATTATTTAACTGTGCATTGGAACCAGTGACCTCTAATAATTACGGACTGGAAAGCTGTATACTTTCAACACATAAGGGGCTGGCTCCTGCGAACTGTCATGGGAGAGAGTTCTTCCTTGTCTTTTTTAACATGCCATCTCTTTCTAATGTAACGCATTGTGCATACTCTAAAATTTCGCAATTACAATACTGTCGTTGGTTAGAAAGAGACAACCTCTCTGCATTCTTGCGGGTTGCACACGATTTTTTTGGAGCCACGGGCAGTTGTTTTCTTTCCGGTCCATAATTAATAGAGGTCACTGATTGGAACGAATAGTAAAATTTTTAAGAATTCCATTCCACAAGAATTGAGTGACCTAAAACTATTTGATTCAAAAACCTGTAAACTAAAATTTCGAATTTTGAAAATATTCCTTCAGTTACGTGATAACGATAAGTGATACAAAATTAATTTATAAAAAGTAATAATTTATTGTTAAGCTACGTTTCGAGCTCTATTTTGTATTTGCTGTCTATATTTTAGAACCTTGCAGATGATTTAATTTAAGTCGAAAAGTTAAATTATGATGGTAGGTACATATTTTTTTTAAATGACTAAATTTGTCAATAGATCAAATAGGTTCTTTCAAAAATTTAGTTCAGCATTTTTCATTTTCATTTTCTGGTGTTCTACTTTGTTGTGTAGCAGATGAAGAACTACATGAGCCTGGGAAAAATGTGCAATATTGAGTCGGAATAATAATCCTATTACGAAACTTCGTTTTCTTGTTGAAGTCGATGTAACATAATAAAGAAACTCTTAAAGGATTTTAATAAATTATACTGGAAGAAAATAGCTGTAAACGAAGTAAGCCAACAAAAGAAGAAATTAAGTTTAATTTTATTCTTAGGTAAAACCTCGACATGAATAACTGCCGAGGACACTTCCACTTCTTCATAGTAAGAATAAGAAGAGTAACTTAACACCGCTGCCAGACGCGAGACGCCACCCACGTAAGAAGGAAAAATGTTTCTCTTTTATAATTAACCAAATGGGAACTTCGCCACGAGAAGGAATAACGAGCCAGTGCCGTAGTCAGAAAAAATTTAGACACTAGGTTACATACTCGAAATGACGTCAACTATGTTCATAAATGAGCCATAGTTGAAATTTTTTAGATTTAGTAAATATATTTCAGCAGCTCCTTGAGTACAAAAATAAATATACATTAATTTTACTGCTTTTCTTTAAATAAAAAATAAAGATAAGACAAAAATGATTAAGAATATTGTCAATTTGTTCACTATAACAGTTTAGTATAGGTATAGGTAATCCGTATTGAAATTTGGAATCATTCAAATACTTCGTCAGAAAAGCATTGTCACTAAATTAACTTAGTAGGTGCTAGCAATCTTATACTGTGTTTTTATGTAAAGGTTTACCTGTAAATACAGATTATTATTATTATATTATTAAAAATGAAATCGAAAAACCTTTTTTACTGTGATTGATATTATGTTATTTTATTTATTAAATGTAGAAGATTTTCATGAAACTTGCGATTAGCTGTTTTATCAGAAAAAATAGTATACTATACGTTTGAAAAACATTTAACACCAGAAAATATTAATACACAGGCAAATGCATGCACAAGAAGATTCGAATCTATAAAATTTATGTTATAATATATCTGCATTAAAAGATTCGTTCACAGGAAACAAATCTAGAAATTTAGATTCAGCATAAATGCAAACATATAGGAGAATTCAAACACAGGAAGATGCAAATTAGGTTGAACTGAACTAAATGAACAACCCAGTCCTACATTCTTGACTATACACATAACTTTTCTGATTTTGAATTTCCTGTGGTTGCATCTTCCTGTGGTTGCATTTGAGAAATCTAATAAAATACTAGATTTGAATTTTCCTGTGAATGAATCTTTTAAGCGTTTTTACCGAATTTCTAGAATACTCTCGATTTTTTTTTCATTCCACTATTTTCCCCACAACTAGGGCTGCCTGAAACCAGCCCGAAACTCGTACTTTGCCGCATCCTAGCTATGCAATGTCATTTTGAAGTTGAAAAATACTGTAAAAGTGTTTTCGTTGCGAGTAAACTGTCGGATTATTATTGACTTCAGGATAATGTTTTTATAAACATTTAATAGAGAAAGAATGGATCTACAAATTAATTTCTATCATGAGATATAACCGTGTAAAGTTTGCATAAAATAGGTATTTTTTTAAATTTTTTGGAATTTTTATATTCATGTACAATTTTTATTCAAAATTTTAAAAATGCACATCTGTAGATTCATTCTTTCTCTATTAAATCCTTGTTAAAATACAATTTTACCATTCTTGTACTGGCCACAAAACACTCGCTATACGTTAGTACATTTTATGCTGGATTTTAGGTAGTAGACGGGCCTCTTACTGGAGGTATTTTATTACGCATACATTTTCTAAATTTGAATCATCTTGTGCATGGCATTTTCTTGTGAATGAATGTTCTAGAATTGTATTTTCTGGTATTGAACCCATTCCCTTCCTCAAGGTAAGCACAGCGCCGTATTTATTACGCTAAAACAAAAGGAAGAGAAAAGTGTACAAAAGACATTTATTATAATTAGTGGTCGGACAGGTATTTTAAAATACGACGGAGATAAATCATCAACAAAAAGGTGTTCTCGCAAGTTGTGCGGCTCGCGCAGAAAAACTCTTTATAAACTGAGTTAATTTTCACGCGGTCCTCTGGAGAAATAACTTTTGTTTCGCCAATCTACGTGATGTATTTACCGTGAGGACGCTTTTATGATAATATAAATTGATAACAATGATGCCAGAGCTAATTAGCCAAGCCATGGTTATTCTCTATTCGCCGAGACTTCCTCAAGCAAACTGAAGAACCAAGCCCAGCAATTCAAACACAAACACAGACCAAAAAGTTTACTAGGTATACCTACACTTAATTACCTTATATTTTAATTTTATATAATAAATTTTAATTATTCCTCTATTGTTCTATTGTGATTTAATATAGAGCTATATAGCTTTACCTAGTGTTGTAAATGAAAATATTTCCTCGGAAATGGAAATATTAGAAATTTCTGTAGGACTTGTAGAAATATTAAAAATATTTGAAACAATGGAAATATTCATATCTTAGTAATATTTTGTTTTGATATTACTTAAATTTTAAATTATTGGCAAGATGGCTTCATAATGGCAATGGCAATATGACATGGAAATACAAATTTAAGTAGAGGAAGTCAGAGAGATAATTCTTTCGATTTAGAACCACTGCAACACTTTCCAAACGCAGTTTGGGAATGTAATGTAATAATATTTTTCTTTGTAGTTATGGAATTTCCTTGACTTTGAAGCAATCAATAAATTATAAATTCTTCTTTTCCAAGACACATTGAAGATTCAACTTAGCGACACCAAAATTTAACAGATAATTCTCACTAAAGAAAAAAAAACTTCTTCTTTTCCAGGATTCTGAATCTCCGTATAATCTTCAAAGAATCCCCGTGCGAACAGGGCTTAAATAAAATTTTGTAGCTACGTAGATATGATTTAAGCTAAATGTTTTAATTATTATAAATGAAATATTATTTTAGATATGTTGAGGATCCAGGATTATTAATTTTATTCTTAATGGTTATGTATATTGTTGGACGACTATTAAATTGTAAGCTTGTATTGAATTGTTAAAATTATTCTTAGATTTAATTGTAGGTTGATGCAAGTTATTTTAAGCTGATGGCGGCTTTGACTGCCGAAACGTCCATAAAACTAAATAGAGCTACTTTGTTTCTTTATAAACTCTATATGTAGATACTCTTTTATAAAACTTGATACATAATAATATACTATTACATATCTAACTCCTTACTTACTTTAAAATAAGTTTAAAATTTAAGAAGAAACTATAAGTGTTTAAATTACTAAATTCAAACAACGGTATAAATTTGTGGACTTTCTTCGTTTTATTTTCTAAGTAAAATTTAAATCAACCACGTAGCGTATATACGGCGAGAGAAATTATCTATAATGGAATCCAGAGCAAACGAATGAAAAATTTATTTTGAGTGTGTGAAATTCAGGAAATGATTGAAGGCTAACCTGATTTACATGACAGAATATTTATTTAGGCAAAGTAAGGTTATGAGTTTGAAAACTGAAAAGTAGGTCATCTTGAATGAAGAACTTCGATAAAATATTATTGAAAGCCAACTAAAATTGCAAATACATTTCAATATTCCGCCGACGTATAAATTATTCAGGAATCTAGTTTTGCAGAATGAAGTCATACTTATTTAGTTAGATTCACATCAGACAAATATAGTCTTGAACATAAACTTAAATTTATATTTTGTCATTAATATTTTAAGTACTGGTACTACTACAAATAACGAGCCCTCTGCAGGAGGGCTCGCTCTTGATTTTTCGCGCCATATTCTGCCAAACCTGTCAAACATTTTATAAAATTCTCCGATTGTCGACGTGACTATACTATAGACATCTCGCCTAATTCTCCTCGCCCTACTATTCTTATAAATAAAATATTTACATAATTATCAAACCAATTTTACTAGTTTCATATAGATCAAAATGAATAAATTATGTCAACTGTCGCTGACATAATAATTAAAATTTTAGTTTGAAGCACGGTTAAAGAATAATAAGGTTTGCCAACATGATCATTTCTAGCGGTCAGAATGTGTAATAGAATCTAATCTAGCAATCTAGATGTATCAGGGATACTATATTGACACTGATTTAAATGTAAAAATACACTTTAATACTATCAATAGTAACTAAAATTAAAATTTAGATATATCTAAGTGGCTATGTTCCATAATTTATCTTTAGATAGAAAATATTATGACAAAACGTGTTTGAAAATCCTGCATTTTCTACGAGGGAGATCGTCGTTATAAATAAATAATTTCACAATATATGAACACAGTCTTGTAGTGCATCTATTCATCTTCATTATTCAGTTTATAAAACATGTCGATTTTTACTCATTTTTCTCCTAAAATTAAAATAACTTTAATATAAATGCAATGGCAAGCATTACTTTTACAGTTAAATTTTGCAACAGTGGCTCACTGTTTGATTAAAAAACCTGAAAATAAAAATTGCGAATTTTGAAAAAAAAATCTTCCAGTTCCTTGATCCCAGAATAGTAAGTTGAGTATTATGCACGAAGTTGTGAATCAGCCAGTATTTAATAGACCGTTTTAACCAAATTACTTATAACTTATAAGAGTAATAATAAATTTCATGGTAAAATATCCAGTTAGAATTGCATCCAACACGTAAAATTAATTATTCTATTATGAATTGTTTGAAAATCTCTATTTAGAGTAGTTAGCTTGATTGAGTATCTTTCGTTATCTTAATTATTCCTTAAGCAATAAAGCCAACGCTACTACTTATACATTAATTTATACGTAAACCACTTAGCCCCCCCCCCCATTTCCCCAGCGACGCACTTGGCAAAATTAAATAAAACAGCATTGTTCCATTTCCGAATTCTCCCAAAATTACCCGTATCTTATCTCATCTTAACATTTCGCAGAGTAAGCCAAACTCCGGGGGAATAAATTCTCATCGCATAATGGCCAATAACATCGACTTTAATAAAATTTCTTAATTTAAATTAATAAGAGTCGCTGCTCCGCCCGCAATTAGAGCCTATTTGGTGTTGAGTCACGGATGAGCTACGGCGCTTGGAATGACCCCAGACATTTATGTTTGTGGATAATCTGCACTGAATTTATGTGCAATTAGATACACAAATAAAGCCCTGTATGAGATGCTTAGAATCTCAGGGACGGATTTGGAATAATTTAGCTCAATGACCAGAGCCGTAGCCAGGAGGGGACCAGTGTAGTCACTCTAATAAAACCGGAGTGTTGGACCAAAATTTAAAAATGTATATTGATTTTACTTCGGTGATTTGACAATTTATTTTTGCACGTGAAATTTGTGAAAAACATAAATGAAGCTTCACAGCCTTTGAATATCTTTCTATTATAAAACATTTGACCTTAAGCGACCCGTCTAGGTTTTTTCCGAATTCCTAGAATACTCTCGATTTTACTTTTTTTCTATTCCACTCTTTTCCCCACTACTACAACAGCATAAAACCAGCCCAGAACTCGTACTTTACCGCAAGGTAGCAATGCAATATAATTTTGAAGTTGAAAAATACTGTAAAAGTGTTTTCGTTGCGAGTAAATTGTCAGATTATTATTGATTTCCAGGTAATGTGTTTATAATCATTTAATAGAGAAAGAATGTATCTACAGATGTGCCTTTTTAAATTTCTATCAGGAGATATACCACTCGCTACATTAGTCCGTTTTGTGCTGAATTTTAGGAGGTAGATGGGCCTCTTAAGTTAAAAAAAAATCGCCAGCGGCGCATTATACCACTCTAAATTTTGAACATGCTTACGGAACTGCTTACAATTAACCTAATTATTATTAAATAATAATACTCATACAGTACTTGAAGTACGAATCTATTTAAACAAGTATGAAGTAAATTATTGTTGAAGAAGTGCAAGTACCAAGTACATACAATTACCAAATTTAAAAAGTACTTCAAGTATTTTACCTGAAGTACAATACTTGCAACATCAGTACTTAAAGTAATTTTACTTGAAGTAATGCCCAGCTCTGCTGGTACTCATGGTTATTAGTGGAGAATAATATTTAAAAAAACTAACCTATCTTGTTCGTTAACAGTTGACTCTTCACTCGATGGTAAACCAAATTGTGAGGTCATCAGTATCAAAATACTTTTAAAATGTATTTGTCACACAAATTATTATTAAAGAAAATCATTACACTATTGCAACATTAATATTATACACAATAAACAATATACGCAATACGCACTCCATACGTCATTAAAAAATTGAACAATTTCTAGATTATTATTACAAAAACACTGTAAAATGTAAAGGTGCAGCATTTATGCTGTCTCGAGCAATACTGAGTTTTAATAAATTATTGAACTGTTTTGAACGGAATGAAACATGTTATGCAAGTACTACGCTCTGATCAGTGACCAGCCATATAGTAAACAAAATATCAAAACGAATTCAATCCAATATTTCATACTAAAAAGTAAAAATATTTTTTAAAGATATGCACAACTTTACGAAGTGTTAATATACCATTTACCTACCTATATTTTATTTTAATCAATAACTTACTAAATACACTTAGGTATACTATTTATTATTAGTTTTATAATTAATGAGGTAGATAGTCGAGTTTGTTATGGAAACAACTGTGTGGTTCTGACAACTCAGGTTCGATTCCAGTTGAATATGCAGTCCAGTTTAACTGCACATAAATTTCACCTTTGGTATGCTCTACGTCTACAAAAACAACCTTGATTACCTGAGAGTTGACAGATGATATCTACACAACAAATTAAAATACAAGGGTGATTCACAACTTCGTGCATATATTTTAAAGGCAAATAGTATCATGGAACAAAGATAATTTTTTTTAAAATTCATAAGTTTAAGGATAGTTTTCGAAAGAAGCACATTTTTTTCTGAAACCACTGGATAATGGATATGATTAACTATGAATGGAATAAAATTAAATATTAATTAATTGTACAATACAAATAACTATTGTATCACAAGGCCAGAAACTGGCCTTTTGCAAGAGCGAGTATTTTTAACACGCCGAGCCACAGGCGAGGCTTGCAAATTACGAGCACTAGCATAACAGTTTCTGGACGTGTAATACACAATATTTCATTACAAAAATATAAAATAATTATACATAACCTAAAAAATTGTGCACTGAATACTTGCATTTGAGCTTAAAATATATTTATTTCAGTTTCTATTAACGATTTACGTCTAAAATTTGTCAAAATCTTGTTAATTCTTGTATAAAAATATTCTACGCATAAAATTGACATCTGCTTGACAACTGTAGTAGTCAAGATGCCAACCTATAACTTCCGGTTGTTTGCCGGCCTAGGCTGGCAACAAAGAGTTTCTGGCGGATTTTGAGATATGGAAAACTAGCGATGCCGACCGTAGGCATATAAACATAATACAATATTTTGTTATGATTCACGTTTTAAAAAATAAAATCCACCCCTACGCCACTGTGAGATTCTGCTTGGGTTTCGGCCCCATTACAATGATTATACTTCCCGGTTGGTTCGGTTTGGTTTCGCGGTCAGAAAATCCGATTTTCGAACTGATCGCAGATAGGGCAGTGGAAAGATTTGTTCAAGGGTACGAGGGCGGGTGACGTCATCCTAGTGAATCATCCGTGAAACGGGAGCCTCGTAAATTGAGGCATTTTCCAAAAGCAATTAGATGTAATCGTTTTATGTAAGTGGAACGCGGCATTAGGAGATATTTCGTATTTATTAGGTTTAGATTTAGGGGACTTTATGCTTCAGTATTGTGGGTTTTCTGCCCTATGTATGGGGAAGAGCTTAACTAAATAAATTACTAGGTATCAGTCGTCAACCATTGTGAAGAGCTCAAATATGTCGATTTTCACTGGATATTTCTATGATCTCAACTTTATTAAAATTGTTTTGTATTAATTGCCAACATCAAAATATTTAAATTTTTCAGTTTTTTTAATAACGTCAATAAAAAATGTTATTTATTATGATAACTTTGATCAATGGTTTATTAATAAAAAGTCTAGCAGACTGTAAGTTACCACTAGTCAAAGGAAGCAAATAAAATCTGCCAATAGAACAGGTGAAATTTCAGCCGGATGTTCTATCTATTATAGAATTAATACAGTTTTAAAACTAAAATTACCTACATTGTATGGAAAAAATGTAATGACAGGAAACCAACCTGCATTCTTTTAAAAATGCTACAAAATTACCTCTCGAGAGAAAAAATTAAAAACAGCTATTAATGAGGTTATAACAGAAATTGCTATCGTAATCGTATATGTTTGTTCAATTTAAAAGATAACATAATTTGACAAATTGGATAATTTGTCATACATGCTATTTGGTAATTAATCAAAACCTACATTTCTCGTTTGAAGGTAACATGGGGCAAAGGGTAACTCGTGAATCGTGAATAAAAAATGGCTTTACATGTGTGTGTAACAAGAGTAATATTTCGCACAAATATGATTATATAAATAACTATATCAATTAACAATATTAATTTCCAAAATTAATTGATATCACGCAAACATTTTTAATTTAAAATTATAATTTGAGTGTTGTAATGTAACAAATAACGAACATAATTAATAACAGTTCAATAAATTATTTTGCACTAAGTTGGGGTTTAAATCCACCTACGGTTCGAAGAACCAATATTTTGTTTCAATTATTGGAAGAACATGAACCATTTAGAATAACGGCAAGATGGATCGGCACCTACCATTGGTCATTCACTAGTTTTGAATTATCTTGTTTTAATAAACACATTTTGTTTCACAAAGCATAGTGTTCGATAAATCAGACTCGAAAGAATGGAATGTATAGTACACGCACATAACATATACCTAATAATCATTAGCGTTTATTAGGGGGTTATTGCAGTCACACAATGGTCAAAACCACAAGCCTGAGATGCGCCAGAGCATACAATACAACCCTGCTAATAAGCTTCGAAAAACTCTTAGTCTACCAGTGGAACACTGGGTAAAATATATACTCGGGTTAATAAATATGGCAAATACTGAACTGTTCGACTATATTTCTTATCTGCGGGCTAATCATAAACGATTGCGGTTTTGGGTATTGTGTGACTGCAATAAGCATTGAACAATTATTAGGTACCTAGATGAAATGTACTTGTACTATACATCGCGAATTTTTGATTATTACATTTGTCTGTTGTTAAATAAATCACAAACTTGTGTGAAGCATGTTTTGGTCATTTAGGTAAAGGACACTCTTAATACTAAACTAAACAGTTTCAAAAAACTCCCACTTCCATACAGTGTCCCAACCATCTCGACTCATAAAACCATCGTACTAACAACCCCGTCTAACAGAACAAAATCCAATTACCCCCGATCGTAAACTCTACTCTAACATCTCGTGTCGAACAGTCGAAGATCAGCGGTGAAACATTCGCCTGGCGTCGCCGACGGCATGTAAAGTAACATCTAAGGCGGCCCGCGGCCGAGAAGCGAGAAAAATTACCACCCAGACATTGTCTATCCATCTGCCGGGAATGGATTCTGCAGGGCGAGGGATGCGTTACAACGGTAGTTTTAGAGGGTAGAGTGGAGGATTCATTTAGCTGCTGGATAATGGGTAGTTAAATGAGCTGCGATTCGTCTACGCTACAGGGATGACTGAAGAGAAATAGGGGAGAGTTTATTTCATTACCGGATTGTGATTTGTTAAGTTTATTAATCAAATATATCAGATTTGTAAGCCGGGCAGTACAGTGTTATTTAAGTGTCAAGTGCTGAAAGATGATTTTTTTAATGAATAAGCGAAGTGAATGTTGCAAGACCATGAGTTCAAATAAGATCCATCCTGCGCCAGTTACGAAAACTAATTTTTAAAAAAAATTTGATCTAATAAATTTCAATAATTGGATCTTCTCTGAATATTTTATTCATTTAGAAACAATAAAATAATACCTGCTTTAAGGTGAGCCTCTACCCATGGCAGAAAGCAGTCAAAAACATTGATTCCGCGCGCTATTCTATAGCGTTTATTGTTTTGTTGAACATAAAAATAACAAATAATTTATGTTTGAGGGCACCCATATTTGTAAAAAAAACTGCAATATTTGTAAAAAAGAGGGTTTTCGCGCGCCACTGTACAGCTTTTATATGTAAGTGAATTAACTTCAAATTTTAGTTATGCGAAATAACCGATCGAATTATTTAAATTCGTTTTAAAATTAAAGATGTTTGTGTTCAAAAAATTACAAAAATTGTCAAAATTCAAATTAATATACTATTGCGATTTTAAAGCAAAATTTTAAAATTCTGCATCTACCATTTTGTAGATTGTACTTTTATCTTCAACAATATCTTTAGATTATTATGTTTAACAAAACAATAAACGCTGTGAAGTGGCGCCCGAAATCCATGTTTTTGGCTGTTGGCCATTGTAGCTGATAATGACAAATTGACAAACAAACTCAATTTTGTTGATGTTGACAGAAATTTTATCCGTGCGTTCAAAATAATTATTTAAAAATGTGAATTGATTTACGCTAATTCAGAAAACTCTTTGTTTTGTATAATAAATATAAATTTGAAAACCCTACTTTTTAAATGGTTGTAGAAAATAGTTGTAACAAGAAGTGTGGAAATTTAGTGTTTCTGAGACGAATCCAAGTTCTCCGAGACAAAAGCAGCGAGTTTCGATATTTGCAGATTCACATTCAGAATTTTTTCATGTGCTACAAACTAGATTTTTCCGCAATCATTCTCAAAATATTTAACATTAATTCAAATTTCTGGCAGATTACAATGTAACTATTTGGGTGGCTACCATAAATTTTTAAGCATCATGCATAATTAATGAGCAAAATTTTAATTTTCTGCACTAGTGCTAGAATTTACTATTTCCCGCTTTCGATTTGAGTGTATTTCCCGCACAATTGAGGAAAAACGAAGAAATACAATATAAAACTCTAATAGGTTAAACTAAGCCCTTAGAAAAATGCTGCCAATATTTTGTTCAATTCTGTAATTTAGAAGAAATCAAGCAAAGTAACAAAGCGCAATAAATAAATTCAATTGTTTATATCGGGGTACCTAGAATAGAAAACTAAACAAGTTATCGAAATGCGGCTTGAGACATAAGATTTCTGATGGTTTATCAACTAACACTAGAACTATGTAAAAAGGCGTAAGACAAATTGAATACAGCACAAATTAATTATCTAATTGTTTGTTCTTGTTGGTTGTTGTATAATAAATAGTTCAATTTATCCCTACACAATAAATTTCTATTTACGTAAACAGTTTTCAGTTTTCAACAGCGTAAGTTGGTTCAGAGTTCTGCAGCTACAGTAATGTGAAACACATCGCGATAGTTTCAGGAGCAGCGCTTTATCTTGAGACTGTAAAGGATGTAATCAGACTAGTGCATATGAAAAATAGTGTACGTGCATGGCGCGTATGCTCCAGACATTAGTTCCTTCTTCTCGGGAAGGAAATCTCAGTGGCGTAGACAGGATTTTTCCAATAGGAGAATTTAAATCATCTGACACCATTCAACAGGATTTACTCCCAATTACAGTGGATCTCAAACTGTGCGACGATATTTGAAAGGCAAAGCGGCATCGGAGTGATTGTTATCTACATTTTTAAGACGATCAAGTGGTCAGCTTGAAAATCTCGGGCGCAATTTAATTGCAAGATGTTTTGCAATTTAAAGGCAATCGCACATTGCTGGCCAAGAGACTTGAGCCACGGAACTTCGGGTTCCTACGTCATCACATGCAGACAGATTTGCGGAAACCCGCGTAGCTACTGCCTCTAGAATTTAACTTGTTTTGTACCTTTTTCTACCTCTGCCAACATAACTTGCATTTTCAGCATCAGCATGAAATTGATAGATAAGTGCATAACGTGACCGATTGCGTGGTTCTGACAACTCAGGTTCGAACTTAGTTATTCCATTTCAGAATAAATATGAATTCCTGAGTGGACGACTTGGTAAACGAATACACGATATAATATCTTTACCAAATGACTCAGAATATAGAAGTAAAAAGGCGCAATTGATATGTATAGTTTATTTTTTATTTGCTAGAACGCACGTCATCATTGAAATCCGTATTAATCAATCAAGTAGTACGGGGAGAATTTGAAAATATGTTAGAAAGAGATGCATAGTTAAACACATGCAGGACAGAGACAGGAGATATAGTACTTGTTCCCTTTAGAGTGACCATTAGTACTAACTTCGTCAGTACAGTATAACATTTTGTACTGAATTTTTATATAGGTACTGTACGGAATGTACTAATTATCGGTTCTTTTTTTTATAAAATTAAAATGTTATCGTTTAGTACTTTTATACAATTTAAATTTTATCTATCAATCATTCAACAAAAAAAATTCGCCAGCGGCATATTTTTTCACAAATTTCTTATAATAATATTTTTTATTTTAGATTTGGTTATTGTTGAGCCGAAATGGAGATTGTTGAGATTTTTATATCTTCTTCTTATTGTCACCAAATTGTTTCGGTTCTGAAAATTGTCATCAGAGGACTATATTGTTAGTAATTCTGCTTCAACGGAACCTATTCAATCATGTTCGATTCGTAGAAGTGTTCACTTCTACTAATGTTTTTAAATATTAACATCTATTATAGGATCATTTAGTTGTTAAGTTTTCACTGTTCGACTATATAAAAAATGTAACACATATTTTCACCTTTGTCATTTATTTATAGACCTAAAGATGTGCATGTGCAAACAGCATAAATGTTTCCAAACAAACGTCACGATTTTTCATTTTATTAAGATCTATGCCGTTACACTGGATTTATTCATTCAAGCCTTGAGTAATGACGTACGTTATACAAGAAGAAAAATGAACTATAAATGAATTTTCTACCTTATTGTTTCATGGGGGATTTAAAATTTAAACCCTTCCCTTGGCTACGGCACTGGGAAGTGCAATCGGAGCAACCTGCAGAGTGGAGCATCCCGCGCTTTCATAAATAATTCCCTCGCTCACTATGACAAAATTCCATTTGGAATTCATGACGGCAATCTTGGGTCGCATATGAAATAACTAATTCATCACTTTGATTTATTTGGCTGTGATTTCGGCACTCCATTCTATTTCCATACTTCGAAATAACCATTTTTATCATCTTTATACTTATACGATCGCCATTTGTATCGCATTAAGTCCTAGTTGAGATTCATCTGAATGAGAGCATTTTTATTATCGCTTTCAGCGGAATATTTTCAAAGTTTGTGCATATCAACGAGGAGAGCTTCGACAAATACACTCGCTTCGTTGCACACAGTCGAGTCGATACATAAATAAAGATGCAAACCAATGGATATTAATCACTACGACCTACACTACCAACATTGCTGTGGTACAAGCAAAAAATCCCTGCGCAATTATTTATACAAACTTGCTTTTTACAATTGAATATTCAATACTCCCCTACATTTTTATTCACTGAAAATTTTTATTTTCTTTTTCTACCAAAAAAACAAGGTATAACCTTCGGTTCTTCAATGTATATTAAGATTCAAAACGGCAAATAAATGATTGGGGATTTAATGCAAGCACACTTATATTATTGAAGCATTCAAGAATTGACACCAGATTTTTACGTGTATGTACATAAGAGTGCGATTTATGCCTGAAGGAAAACTATGTGAAAAACAGAGAAATTCTTTTTAAGTCTTTATTTAAGGAACTAAAGAGCTTAATTAATTAACCCGGTGGGATTTTAATCCCGTTGTCAAGGAATTACATTATTTATTCCCGTAGTTAAGTAAATACGTGCTATTTGGTACAGAG
Source organism: Agonum fuliginosum (assembly GCA_947534325.1). Lineage (NCBI taxonomy): Eukaryota > Metazoa > Arthropoda > Insecta > Coleoptera > Carabidae > Agonum > Agonum fuliginosum. The sequence goes on along the minus strand of OX384034.1, from coordinate 1,456,457 downwards.
TATAAATATACAATTTCTGTCAAAATTATAAAATGTGTCTTCTTTTAAACATATTATTCATATAGGTATATGTATAATCAGTCAGGTACAGTACATCCCTTTCGGTCGCCCCCTTTGTGGCAGTCTCATAAGCTGCGTGCATTGGCATGTTCGGGATGTTAGTGTCAGTTACATTTTTAAAAGCTCACAGTAAGCTCCAATTATTTAATGTAGAATATAAAAAATCAGCATTGTTTTGGGTCAGCAGCATTATATTCATACCAAATTAATAAATTGTTAAAAAGTGTGAAAAGTGTAGGTCATAATATTATTATTTGTTCTCTTTGGTAGATATATGAAATACTTATACGCTATCGTAATTTTCTGCAAAGTCTCATATATGTTTGAGGAAAACGTAAGGCTTCCAACAAGCAAATATCTCTAAAATTAGGTCAGCTTCCAAGATCAACAGTTTGAGAACCTCCCATACCCTGAACCTCTAGTTCAGCGCAGAACATTTTCGATTTAACCAGCAGTTCTCTTGCACGAGTGCACCAGGAGCGAAAATATTTTAATGACGGTTCGAAGATCCACGTAGGCACTGCTCCGTGCTTTGAACCGGTGCTTTAGCAGGGCCGTATTCACCAAAAAGCGATTGTCTTAGAGCCCCGCTGTCAGATTATTTGTTTAACTCACGAAATATAATAAATGAGACGAGGGGACACTATGGCGGATAAACTGTGGCTTTTCTGTTTACCTTTTAGAGAGAGACCGAAAATGCGGGCCAACTCAGACCATGCATTATAATGCACTTAATGACGATGGTAATGCACGGGCTCAGTAGTAATCTGTCTGCCACACACAGGGTAAACAGAAATAAAATAAACAAATACATAATTTTAGGTTAAATGATAAATGAAAAAAAATGGACAATCAGAGATATAATTAATTTCCCTCAGTTTTTCACAAAAATAAAATATCAAACATAGGACCCAACTTCACCCCGTGTTTCATAATGTCAGTTGCTATATTCAGAGATTCAGACCGTGACTAAAAACGACCACAATCACGGCTTGTCGAGGTGTGTTTAAAATGTTATTTAATGCCATGGAAACTAGTTCGTTAAATGATGCTTTAATACCAGGAGTAGAAAAAATTAGTTTAAATCAACTGAAGTGCGAGAAGCACTAGGCCGTAAACCACAACTATTCGATATTGGAAAAACTTGAAGTTGCGATCTGAATCCTATTTCATCTATACGATGTTACAATTTATTAATCTCAAAGAAATCGCAGAGACGTCGCATTTTTAACATTGCTTCGATCATATCGTCGAGAGGTTAAATTGGGGTCACTGTTTGCAAAATTTAATTTTTCGAGAGTTAGGCATTTGGTCTAGAGCTAAATTATCGAATTTTTGTATTTTGAATCCTGCTTCTATTCCAGGCTTTAAAATATGTAGATCCGGGCCTGGCAGCTCAACAGCTGAACACGGGAGCACAAGTAGGGCACAAGGGCGAAGTCTGCTGCGGCATATACGGTTACCAATTTCGGAACAAAGTGGCGGGAATAAAGAGTTATGACGGCGTTACGTCGGCGCGGGCAACTCATATTTCAAATTACACGTTTCGATGACATTACCCAGCGCCCACTTTGGGGTGTTTCTCAATCTAATCAATTTCTTCGCCAAAATAATAACACCGTAGATTGCGCCATCAATAAAACCGAAGATCTCTTTGTTTTAAACGGGTTTATGGAGATGGTTTTATAGTTAATTGCTTTTAAAACCAGGTTAAAACTGCTGTTTGGATTGATACTTAAATCAAGAAAACTACTTCCTAACTATCAAAAGAGGTTAATGGTCTAGTGCATTCAGTGACTTTTGACCTAAACGTTATGGGATCAAATCTGTTACAAGATAAACATTATTGCTTCGTAGTGGTTGCTGCTATCGCATTTTTATTGCAGGAATATATCCAGCTCCACAAGATGCAAACAAACAAGAAATCCGATATTCAAGAAACAGACACATTTTGTGGTCATTAAATAATAATATAAAATACCTACGTGTTACGTAGTTTTTATACTCACGATTTTAAATTAATTAACCTATTCTTTAAAGGTGTTCTACTTTTAGGTAAATAAAAAATAAAACGAGTATGTTACAGGATTTGGAGATTTTACGTAGAAGTACAAACAAAGCAAAACCTATTGAAAAGTTTTTAAAACAAGTGAACAGTAAGAATATTTTCTACTAATCTAACTTGGATTTTAGTTAAGAGGTTCGATAGTAAAATAGAATGTGCTATACAAATGAAATTTAAATTTTTCAAATTAAAATATACTAGGTACATCTAAACTAAAAACTATTTCTTTTTAGGGATGACTGTTGTAATGTACATTTGTATCTACAAATATTAATTTCACTGCATTATGCATTAGAAACACGAGAAGATATTTTTTTAAAGTAAAATATCATAATCTGTAAGATCTATTTTGAATTAGTTCTCATCAATTAGACAACTGTTGCCGTATGATAAAACTTGATATTCTCAATGGTAACAATTCAACAGGATTATTTCCCAATCCAAATGAAATAATGAAAGATCGACAGATGTTATTATAGTATACTCCAACCACTCAAATCCAGTGGTATTATCGTATGATAGATACCGTTGATCTTACCATTGCTTATTAAATAACAACTACTGTTTATTATTATTCAAAATTTAAATAATGTAATGTACGAAGTACAATAGAGAGTAGAACATCCAAACTATAAATAATTAGTAGGACATTGTCCCAAGTCCAAATATTAATTTTAAAAAATTGTAAAAAAACATTCTTCGCCGAGTTACATTAAAAGTGCTCTTTTATTGACAGCTGACAGTCTATGAAGTATCACTTTAAGTGACGAGGCAATAAAATTATGTTTAATTCCTAGGCAGTAAAAGTAATTGTTGTAATCGATGCTTCCTAAGGCTTGGTTGCGCCCCGTCTATGAAACAAATAACTATTTTCAAGCAAAACCCTTTTCTAAAACCACGCCACCCTGTGTCTCCCGCATTCTTTCAGTTTGCTTGGTGCCAGTGTTGCCATTTCTCACGGTTGACCCCCACCCCGTTCCGGGTTGTCACGTGGGCTGCGAGGTGGCGCAAGATGTATGTGATTTAATCAAGCGCAGTGTTACCGCGGCGCCGCTGCCGGCCAACACGCATCCATTAAGATCCAGGCGGCGTTGGTGTCGGTGTCGCCTCGCCCGGTGAAATGGAAAAATCCACTATCGCCTGACGCTCCAAACTAAAACTCGACGGAAATGTAATGAGCGACAAATCTCAGCCTGACAAGTGATTCATGCTTGCTGGTGGAAACAGATACATGGGGTGTTCGAAACTGCTAAACAAACTCAGTATTAGAGATGTTTAAATAATTGGACTTTTTGTGAACAATTTTACTTGTATCGTTGCATTTCAGCAACTGAAAATTGATGTACAGGGTGATTCACAACTTCGTGCATATATTTAAGGCGTTGTCTAACGCCCTGTTCACACATGAACACAGAAGACACATACACGCAACAGTAAGGAATACTGTGTGTTGCTTGTGCAATAGAGGCGCCGCTATTTTGTGGCTTCTATGTAAGTAAAGAAAAAATCAATTTTGAGGCCACAAACGTTCCACACGTTCATCATTTTGCTTTTGTTGCCTGTGTGTCGGTTATATGTGTCTTCTATGTGTCCATGTGTGAACAGGGATTAACGCCACACAGCGTGAATGTACGAAACACCGGCAAAACTCGAATTGAACTGAACTAAATAAAGAACCTTGTACCCTTCTTGAGTCCAACAAACTCGGTTTTGGTATAGAAACTCTGATTGAACTGTACTAAATAAAGAACCAAATACCCTTCTTGAGTCCCACATACTCGGTTTTGGTACACACTCTGATTGACCTGAACTAAATAAAGAACCTTTTACCGTTCTTGCATCCCACATACTCGGTTTTGGTACAAACTCTGATTGAACTGAACAAAATAAAGAACCCCATACCCTTCTTGAATCTCACATACTCGGTTTTGGTACAACCTCTGATTAAACTGAACCAAATAAAGAACCTCATACCCTTCTTGAGTCCCACATAACCGGTTTTGGGAAAAACTCTGATTAAACTCAACATAATAAAGAACTATATGTCCAAACATGTGTCTTGCCGGTGTTTCTTACGTCCACACTGTGTGGCGTTAGACATTTCCTACATTTAAATGGCATAAATTTTTTCTATTTGGCGTTCATATAGTCAAACCTGCGAGAACGTATAAATGTAAGTATAACCTCTAAATCTGTATTGCTTCATAAATTAGTTTTTATTCAACAAAATTAATGAATATTAGTAATAATGGAAAACAAATTAGTTCAATATTTTCTATAATGTCTTAACTAATCACCTAGAATAATGCAATAATTATACAATTTACATGTATGTTTACAGTTTGAATATCGAAACCGTTCCCTTGGAGAGATTCTTACGCAACCAGGATTAAATTTAGGAAGATCAAGTAGTCAGCTTAGAGCATCCGAGAGTGATTTACATTTTTGGAATATAACGACAATCACACACTGCCGGGCCACTTGAACCACGGAACATCGGGTTCGTACATCGACACATGGCAGAGAACTGTGCTTAAACCTGCTTTGACAATAAATATTATCTTGTAAAGAATGTTTGCAAATTTTTTTTATAAACTGCAAACTACTGCATTTTGGAATATCTGTCTTTAATATGACACAATGTAATATTTCGTAAATGTTAAATACTAACCAACCCCTCGGCCATTTTCTACTTCTATGGCCTTTATTTTCCGCGGCAATGCGGCGGAGTATCAATAGCACTCGAGGACAAAAACTCACCGTTCTAGTCGCTACACGCATTCCTGGTAGAAACATAACAATACCTTTTCACTTTCCAAGTACAAAGAATCGATCCATCGACACCTTTAAAACTCCGGTTCTCCGGTTCTAAAGCCGGCGCTCCATTAGTTCAGATATAGATCCGGCCAAAGGTTATTTCTCTCCTTTGGATGGAGCATGGAGCAAGGACGAGAGCGAAGGACATTCCCGCACAGCAGAGTGAGAGTGGGATTAGACCTCCCTATGAGGTTCACTCTTGGAGAAGTGTTTAGACCAAGAGAATTCAACCGAAATATGGATTGGATAAACATTTTTGAGAATGTTGTATTCCTAATCTAAATTGTATGGCAGGCTCACGTGTTGTTACATATCGGTAATGATATTCAGGATGATTCACAACTGCGTGCATATATTTTAATGGCATATAGTACCCAACTTACTGATCATGGAACAAAAAATTAGGGTAGTTTTCGCAAGGAGCAGATTTCTTAAATCAGTAATTAAATTAAGTATATTGAATAACATTTTAATTATGTTTGCAATGGTAAGAAATCCAGTTAAAAATAAAATTAATTTATAAAATTCCATATGGAAACAGCGTCTGAAAATATACAACCTGGCAATTTTAAATTGCGAATTTAATAGTATATTGTGCAACTAGGGACGAAAGTGCCGTTTTTCCGACGAGTGCGGAATTGGCAACATGAACGAAGCGAGGGCTGCTACCGCATGAGTCAGGAAAACACTTTTGTCCCGAGATGCACTTGCACACGACATTTTTTCAATACTTGCACCTAAAAACAATTAGAAGTTGAATAGGTAAAGGGATAAACCGGATAAGAGAAATAACATTGGAAAAATGTATAATAATTCCATAAAATAAATAAAAATAATCTAAATAATAAATTTTGGAATCGCGCATAAAGCGGAAGGAGGATAAAATCAAGTAGATTCTCGTATAAAGCGGAAGAAAAAGTACTTTTTCTACTCCCTACTGGATATTGGCAACATATCTTCATACTATCATGTGTGGATAGGGATGTCATATCCACACCAGGTGTGGATATGAAATTCAAAGTCAAATACGTCAAAAAATTGTTAATGCGTGCAAATTATGTTTTTATTATGACAAATAATTACTAAAAACATTAAATCAACTGTTATTTAATAATTAATTATGTTTAAAAGCATTATTTTATTGCTAAAAAAGCAAATAAAATTTAGAGATTTTACGTTGGCAACAATTATTCAAATGTCATATGTCACAAAATAATTGATGTAACCCTACATTTAAATAATTTTTGGTATCATATTGAGTGCATTTTATTGCAAAAACCATATTTCGTAGAAAAAATAGGCTGTACAACTCGAGTGGATTGCCTATGTCTCACGCGAACATTTGCAGACACTCCCCCTATGGGGTCGTGACTGCAAACGCGTTCTCGTGAGATATAGGCATCACATCCACTCTTGTTGTACAATATACTATTTCCTCCATAGGAAGGGAAAAGTCAAATGGATTCCCGCATAAAGCAGGAGGAAAAGTCCTGACCGGTCCTAATAATAAAAACTGGCGTTTTCGGTGCAGGTATTGAAAAGAAATTCAGTTTCGTGACATATAATACACCGTGCATGCCGTCAATTTGTTTTTGGTTTACGATTGTCCAATCACAGGACAGAACCAAAACCATTTTATTCTTAACTGGAATGGGTAAAGAATAAATAAACCATTGTTAAATATTAATTGGACGAATCGCCGGGGTGAAAACGCCCCATCCGCTTCCCTTTCCGTGGATTAGGCTCCCCCGGAGTATTCGTCGTGTCCGTAACCGCCACCGCCAGCGACCACGACTACTTCCATTGCTCCCCCGCCCCGCATTGATTTATACCCAAGCCGCGCGGCACAACACTAACTCATCTCAAATGCAATATACTTTCCCCCAAGTGAATATTTTATGATAATTCCCGCACGCTTGAATTGTGGAAACTTTTAAGTAAAGAAAGACTGGGGAATATATTTTGTTCACACTTGCGAATGGCACGGTTTAACCGCTCCAAGAGGGTGGAATAGATTTTCAGATTTTATTTCATTTAATGCTGAGGTTTACCACACAAATACGGGATATTTCACAGGGAAAATTATATTGTTTTGTAATTCTTTATGTAGTTATTTAATGTTCATAAAATTTAGTTTGTTTTCTGTTCCAATTCCTAACGTTTCAAATTTAGTAGGATATAGTTAATATTACTTTTCTAAAATCATCTGATCATAACCATAAAATGTCAAAAAATTAGTTTTCTTTCAGTATTAAATAATAATTTTGTTCATCACTTCCTTTCTGCCTTACTATATAAATGCCAGAAAACAAGATGAACTTCAAAATTTATCAACTGTACCGATAATTACACAAAAGCTTTTTATTTCGCCGGATAAATTTCTGTTTGTATTGAAACCTTGTTGCCTAACAATTTGAAAGAAAAATTGTTAAACTCACTCCACCTACGGTGTCGTAATAGGTGAAATTAAAATTATTTTCAGCTGTAATTACACAAGAGCCTTTTATTCCGCCGAATAAATTTCTGTTTGTATTCAAACTTTGTTGCCTAGCAATTTGAAAAGAAAAATTGATTAAGTGATTTTAATTTAAAAACAATTTTTCGAGTCAAATTGCTGTCAGGTGGCATTGTTTAGATGTTAAACAGAAATTTATTCACAGGAAATAAAATGCTCGAGTGTAATTCAAAGAGATCATTTAACGACTCCATTGGTTCTTCTTCTTCTTCTTCACAAATATTCCCAAAATCGAATAATTTCACTGACAAATATTGAAAATATGAAGCAAATGACATTTTAATGTTTTGTTTATTGTTTGGTTGCTAATAAAAAGGTAAATAAGGTTTTATCACTTGCAAAAAGTTACCTTCCTTTTAATCTGCTGTCAAAGCGATAAAATTGTGTTTTGTTTATGTCTTACTTTATACAGGAGTGGATTTATCTATAACAAAACAACTCAACTAAAATAATAAATAAGTGATATTTATACCTATGTTTTGTAAGATGGTATATTAATTTCATTTGTTATAATAGGTTCATGGCATATTTATCTGTTCTGTGTGAGATCGAATTCAAATGATTTTCTTCTTGTTCTTGGTTGAAGTCAAGCGTGAAAGGCCTCGGAACAGTGATTATGTGTAGGAAAGTAATGGATTGTTTGTTGTAAGTAAAGGATAGTTAGTATGCGGCTAGTTCACCGTGGCAAATTGACTGGGAAGGCGAAGGAAGTCGGCACTAGGCAGTTTGAGTTTTGCTGCGTACTGAGGCTGACTACGTAATGTTTCTCTAGCGCAAACTAAAGCGAAAGCCTAAAGCTTACTCCTTCGAAATTCCAATTACATATACATCGACGGAGATTAGACAAGAAGCTGAGAATTCGACGGGAAATATATTTCTCCACAAACGTAGAATTTTGAATCAAGGTCCGCATAATATTAAACATGTTTTGTGTGCAATAAATATAAAAGTACACTAAAAGCATATTCAAACACATGTTTTTGTAATCCTTAGTATTGGATTAAGTTACGCCATACAAAGCACTTCAATTTTGAATACCTAACCAAAAAGTATCCACCTAGTATTCACATAATTTAACCGACGTTGTGGAGTAGTGGTAGGATATTCAAACTCTGGATACAGAGGTCGGTGGTTCGAATCTAGACCAGTTTGGAAATTTTCACAGCCTGGTTTAGATCGGTACCTACATTCTTCAACATTCCAAGCTGGGATACAATAAACTTAACAACCACAAAGCTATCGTGCACCGGCCAAGAGACTTGAACCACGGAACTCCGGGTTCGTACGTCATCATATGCAGAAATAATTGTGCTTAAACCTTTACTAATAGTTATTTACATTATAAGTGCGGTAAGTTTTATTTTACAACGCGAGGTTTTATATTAAAGTATGACGCGAAGCGGAGAGTGCTTTAATTAAATCGAGCGATATACAAATATCTAACGTACACATTACCCATGTATTATATTTTTGGCCGATATACCTCTTTATTTAAAATATTGTATTTTCTTTGAGGTTAAGTGAGATACATTTGACATGTGCTAAAATTTCCTTGTGTCAATTAGCCTTGAAACAACTGCTAAGAGATGTCGCCAGTAAGTGTAAAATTAACTATTGAACAATAAATTGTGCAAAGTAACGTTTTTGTAGGATCTCTTTTTTATTACAAAGCAACTTTTGTTTTAATGGCCTATTAAAGCAATTTCTAAGCTTTTTACCGAAAAATATGCGGTAAGGCTTGGCATATGAGTAATATCACAACTATCATATATAGATGTAAACGATGTGTGATTGTTATGTTTACACATCAGGAGGCTAAAAATACTGTTATATTATTATAAATTATAATTTAATATAATAATTATACCATTGGTTCTACTCTACTCCATGTGTCTAGAATAGAACTGAGTAATAATACAAATCAAAATTCTATTTACCAATGCAAATACCGCCCTTAACTTCCGCAATCAAATCTCCCCTAAGGGTTGTATTATTACCAACATAGAAATCACTAACCGTACGGGTTGCCAACCAAGCAACTAAAATTATACTAGGTATAAAACAGATCCCGACCCATGTCTCGCTGACGTGTTTAAAATAGTCAGCCTCGGCCATTCGCCGCGGCGAACAATAATTCATCGACGGTGGTAATGCGTTGGGATTCATCAAAGCGTTAATGCCGGAGATGAAAGTAGTCGAACTTGCAGCGTGGCCATTGTTGCTGACGTCACGGCGGCCGAGAGCGCGAATGCGAAGATCATTTACGCTGACTGCTTTTAACTTTAAGTGAAACGCCAATGCACCGACACCGACTTCTTGCTTCTTCTATTTCAATGGAATTGTTCGATGAGAATTGAGACCGGTATTGTGTTGCAACATTGCAAAGCGCAGGTTTATTTCATTGTGATTTATACATTGGTGTTTCGTATGAAAAGAAACCGGGGGTAATAAAGAATTTTTACTGTGCTACATAAATATTCGCGAACGCTAACTTTATTCTACGAGTACGAGCAGATCAACGTATCTTTCAGTTTTGTATTTAGGTTAAAGTGCAATCAAAACTATCAAATACGTTTATTTGTCTAATTGAAATTTTGTTTCACTGCCTACCGCTGATATAAGCCATTTAGATATTCTCTGTTCATAATACATTATTTATTAAATCATACTGTTTCAAGCTGGCCACTGGGACAGTCCTCATTGCATAATAATCTTTTTGATGCGACATAGAATTTCAAAGGCCGTCGCACGGATTGAGTTTAACTGTATCAAGCTTGGATGCAGTGGCGGATTCAGAAGGGGTCTCACGGGGGCCCGGGCCTCCCGAAATACATATAAATGATTATTTTTTTTATTGGAGTCAGTAAAAACAAAACGTAATCTTAGCGTAATGCTCTAAATTGAAACTTTAAAATCATTCAGGCACGTAATATGAAAGGGTGAGCAGAAGAACTTTCAATTACAAAGCATTTGACCTTGGGTGCGGCGCATTTTATTACCAGCACCAAAAAAATTTGTAATAAAAAAATCCTAGATTTACCCCTGCTTGGATGTCACTAAGAACATCTACTATTTTGAAATTGGAAGAAAATTCTTTATTCTGTTTATTGATTTCTAGAAAAGTAAAGTAAAATTATTATATATACCTACTTTAGGTTTTTCCTTTTTTGCATGAGCGGTCATTTTTACCGTTTACAAGCTCTGTTTCCAAGGGAGCCAGTCTTGTTCACATATTAAATGGCGGTAAGTAATTTAGAAGGCGGTGAGGATGAGGGCGGTAAGAACTGAACAACAACAGAAACCAAGGAAACAGCTTCAAAACCAACATAACCAAATATTTAATATTATTTTTAAATTTGTTTTTATTGTATCGATCGTGCAAAAAATATTATAAACATCATGGACGTTAAGTAATTTCGGATAATATTGGAAACTTCGATTACGTCTCGTCTCCAAACATTTTCCACAGCCGGTTAACTGCACTTACCGCCCTTGATACTTAATATACCTACTAATATTGACTCCTGGCAATAGGCAAGATTCAATCTAAGGCTGTTTAGCCCAGTAAAATAAGACAATAATTTGCTTGAATCCCACATAAATTGAGAGCAAAGATTTTATTGTTTTAAAAGGTAGGTAGGTATTGACATCTTCAAGATTAGCCAACATCTCGAGCTCTACCCCCTGTGCTTCGCCCTCCACTGCCTCTTTTAGGAGTTGAAAATTACATTTATTAAATTAATTAAGAGACCAATTTGTAGATCGGAAAATTCTCTAAGATAGATCATAAACGAATTTTATAAAAACGCACAATTTTCAAGAAAAACGTGAAAATTTTCAATTGTTTTAAGTTATGTGTCTGCCATCTGTCAGAATGATGATTAAAAACAATGAAAGAACATAATTTACTCAATATTTTCCTGCAGATTGAGAAAACATTGAAATAATATTAAAATTAAACAGATCTCAAAGGAAACAAAAAGCAGTATTGTATTCATGCTAGAAATTTGTCGTGTTTGTAACAGATAGGTACATAAATCTGTTATACTCCGTGTTTGATTTTCCTTTATTTATAAAGTTAGCTCTCGCACTTTTGATAAAATGCAAACAGTAATTCCATTTCAAATAATAAATGTCTGTAATCCACAATATATTCGTGCACAACAACATTGAACAGAAGTAACGCAAAACTTTTGATTAACTGTAGCAATAAATAACATCCATAACAATGTTCGCGTTGTCTGCTCGCCGCAGCTCACTCGAGCTTGCGGTGCTCATTACCCGATGACACCGTCAATGTCCGCGCCATATTCAAAGTTTAATGAACACGACTGGAACGGAAGAAACTTTCCGCACGTGAAACGGACCGTAAATCGGTTAAAGTTTAAGGCGTCGGTTTTGTTGACGCGAACTACACGCAAAATGAATTATTGGCGGCGGCGACGCTGGACGTGATGAGAACCGCAAAGCAGTGGGGGGGGGGAGTTGCATGATTGTTAGGAATGCAGAAACGGAAGTTTCGAATGTATCTGAATCTTAATTAGAATTTGGTTATTTGAAAAGCAAGGTTATTTCAAATAAATTTTTATGATATATTAAGACGATCCTATACCGTGTCAGAAAACAGCCAAAAACATGGAGTTCGCGCGCCACTCCACAGCATTTATTGTTTTTAAATTTAATAAAATTTAGATATTGTTGAAGATAAAAGTACAAAATGGTCGATGCAAAATTTTAAAACGAATTAAAAAAATTCGATCGGTTATTTCGCAGATTCATGCTTCTTTAACAACATATTAAAATTTGAATAAAAGCTGTAGGTACAGTGGCGCGCGAAAACTATCTTTTTTACAAATATTGCAGTTTTTTTTACAAATATGGGTGCCAAAATTATATTCCCCCCTCAAATATAAATTATTTGTTATTTTTATGTTGAACAAAACAATAAACGCTATAGAATAGCGTGCGGAATTAATGTTTTTGACTGTTTTATGCCACCTTAAATTAAATTCTCGTTCAATAATATTCCATTTTAAAATAATGCTTTATAATTCTTTTAAGGTAGTAAATCCTTGGTAGAAAACGCACGTAAAAGGTTCCAGTCTCAAGAAAAATTACATTTTTGAGGTCATTACTGCATTTCAATTTTTAATTTAAATTACCTTTTTTATTTCAATGGATACCTATTATTTGTAATTCATATCTAAATCTGCTATTTTTAATGATTTATTTCTCATTATTTGACTGCTTTGGCCTCATCTCACACCGAAATCACGCACGCTTATGACCGACGAATTTTCTACCTTAACTAACAACCAATTTTTAGATATTTAACTATTCAATAAGCAAGTTAATATATAAACTAACTCGGTTGTTATGTTGTTTGATGATTCAAAATTATGTTTAATTATTTGTTAGATTCTATTTCTGTAAAAACAAAAAAATATCTCTATCGAGTAACAAGCTATATCTGTGTTGATCGCTGGAAGGTATTTTGATTTTACCCTATCTGGCATCTCGTTTTCTCGTTCACGATTATATCGTTAAAAGTTCATGCTTCGATAAATATCGCTCCAATTTGTTTTAAATTAAATTGTTATTGCTATGTGCATCAGTGAGGCAAAATGTAAAATAGTTGTTTATGAACGTAAACATTTAAATGAAAAACAAACGCTTTAAAAATTAATCGCTTGTGCTGAACTGTAAAGAAGTTAGAAACAAAACTATTCCGCTGAATTTTAATGCTAATTGACCGGATGTTGTTACAATAACAACAATTAGAGTGTTGTTTATTTGATTTGGAAACTTTGTTTACATTAATTAAATAAAAATGTCTATTTTCTTTGGCTCTGAAACTGTACACCACACTAATTAATGCTAAACTTTTGTCTTTTGACAAATAATTATAATTAATTATACATTTCTTTGTTTCGTCTTCGTTTTTCTTCTATTTTTCAAGAATTTGATCTCAAATCAGCCAAATCTACTTTCTCTATGCAAGGTGCAGCACAACTTGAGGTACATAATTAGAATGACATAAGAAACTTGACGTACTGATAACATAACAAGAAGAATTTTTCAAAATTCGAAAATTAATTTTTGTGGTTTGTGTAGGAAACAGTTTTGGGTCACTGACTGGTTGAATACATTGTAACTAATTAATTACTATATTTGCATAATAAAATAATTGAATTTAGTTTCAAGTAGCCGGACAAATAACAACTGTGTCTTTATTCAAAATAAATAGTATTCAGTGGTACTATAAATGTTTTCCTGAAATTATCTACCCTTATAATTAGGAATTTCGAGAAAACAAAATTTTGTTCCAGAATCAGTTCGTAAAATACAATATGCCATTACAATATCTACTTCAAGTTATGGTACATCCAGTATAATCTACCGAAAAATGTACTAACGTAGTGTTTTGTTGTAGCCAGAACAGGAATGGGATAATGTCATTTCAACAAGGATTATATGTATATACTTTAAGGATCAAGAATCAGTTGTGCCTTCTTAAAATTGTAATATAAAATATGGTATACCTACTTACTAAATTATAATAATCCTTAAAAATGTCAAATTTATGCAAACTTTACACGGTTATATCTCGCGATAAAAATGTATTTTTTAAATTTTAAAAAGGCACATCCATTCCTTGTCTATAAAAGTTTATAGAAACATTATCTTGAACTGAAGTCATAATAATAAACTGACAGTCTACACGGAATAAAATAGTATATTATGCAATGAGTTTATAATGATAGCTATTAATACGCGAGTATGGAATTACGATACGAGCCATGGCGAGTATTGTAATTCATACGAGTGTATTAATAGCCATTATACACGAGTTGCATACGCTATTTTTTCTACTCCCATGCTTTCATTTAAAAAAAAAACTTCATTTGCATGAAATTTGCTTGGGTGTTTCATAATGAAAATATGTATCGAAATGATAATCTGTATCGAAATGAAAATTTGTATCGAAATGAAAATCTGAATCGAAATGAACGTCATTCAAGTACAGACAATGCATATATAATAAGTAAATTAAAGCATGGGAGTAGAAAAACATTTTTTCAGTATTTTTCAAGTTAAACATGACTTGCCTTAGCTTTTCTAATTCTATTAAATAAACTCATCATTCTTATTAAAATTAGTCAAGTAAAGATTAATAAAAGTAAAATGTCTGCTGACATGATTCAAGTAGCTACATTCTTACAAGATTTTTTTATTGTGTAAAGATAAAATCGTTTTCAGTGGTGTTTAGGGTGTAAGTAAATAAAAAGGGGAAAAATTGTGGGATTCAAATTTGATGTTCAAGTGTCTATTTTATATTGTAATGTAGTCCCAAGGGTCTAAGCATATGTCAATTTTATAGCATCACTTCACTAACAACATCGTAAAAGGGGATGCAGCCTGTAAACTCTAACTTGCCTTATAAATTTTTCAAATTTTTGCAAGCATATTTACGCACGTTGCGCACCCTCTTCGCTGGGATTTTTCCCTATTATTTGCCTTGTAATTCTCCAAAAATAGAATGTAATATGCAGGAGATATTGAGATATAACTTTATTATATTCCGCAGCTTTTGTAAATAAAATTTAAACAGACATTTCAATACAGCTTCTCATTTGAAGTTACAAATATATTAACCAGTATTTAAGGTTACGTACTTTTATTTAAATTACAAATAATATTAAATACTACTTATAATGATTTAAAAGGTTTTAAATTTTGACAGAAAAATAATCAACAAATGAATTTGAAGTCAGATACCTAATGCCCATGTCACACCTATAATACACTGTATCATGTATGATCAAACCTGTGTATGACGAAAAATAGAAGCGCTGCTATTTCTGTCATACACGTCATACCGAATCAGACGAAACTGTTTGTTACTCCAATTAATTTATATAATTTTTCACATTATTTATATCATACAAGTGTTACATCCAGGCGAGAGATTTTCGTCACACACGACAATTTTCATCATACATAATACAAGTATTACAGGTGTGACATGGGCATAAGTCTAAAATACTGTTAATCTGTGAATGATTGGAATTTTAGATCTTCTGTTTTGAGAGTAAATTATTTTTATTTAAATGAATAAATATTATTTTGCCATACTAAAAGTTGGCAACGCACCCATGATTTTTTAAATAATTAACAGATTAACAAATTCGACAATAGGGCAATTAGCCAAATTTTCAATATGTTTTTAAGAAGTGATTCTGCCCAATGGGTCCTGCTAACTTAAGCGTCAATATTTTATAATATAAATAAAAATGCTAACCTTTGGTGTAGTACTCTGACGATGATGCATCTTATGTAGGTGTCCTAGAAAGTCCTTAAATTGCTTGGCACTATAGGTACACTTTAAATTTAAAATAGTCTGTATTATTTTTACGCATTAAGAGTTCAATTACACGCACTTTATGGATATTTTATATTTAAATACATCAAAATATGTACACAAAACTATTATTTTTGTCTTACAAAAATAAATACGAGTACATGCTCTTCGACAAACCGCGTTACACTGAACTTGTAAACATCGGTTCCTAATTCAGTGTAGATAAGGTTTCAACAGGTTTCGTTTATTCCTCTCATAACTCATAAGAATATTATGTTAAAAATATTATTTGATTTTAGTCCAGAAATAAATCAGTGATACCCAAACTGTTTCTTGTGTTAATGTTAATAATATGAATTTAAAATATATATTAAATAATACAGGGTAATTCAAAACTTCATGCTTATATTTTATTGGCATGTTGTGCTCAACTTACTTATTACGGAACAGAAATAATGTTTTCAGAATGCACAATTTTAGTTTCCTGGATTTTTAATCAAACAGTTTTGGATCACTGTTTTCATATGGAATTTCTTAAATTTACTATTACAGTAAATTGAAATTTAATTCTTTTCCATTTATAGTTAGTCAGATATTAATTACACAATCAACAATTCAGTGGTTTTAAAAATGCGTTTTGTGCGAAAACTGCCCTTAAATTAACGAACTTTAAAAAAAATTTATTCTATAATCAGTTAGTTAAGCACTCATGCCATTAAAATTATATGTTCGAAGTTGTGAATCACGCTGAATAAATATAAAACCAACATTTTTTTACATTCTATGGCCTCTGGCTTCCACTCAAGGTTGTTCATCTACGCGTAAAATATTATTTTCTACGTCTACGCGTAAATTATGTAAAACATAAACAAAGTAGACTTTGCGAAAGTATGTAGGTAAATAATTCAATTGTCAGAAAATCTAACCTATAATTTTCTTTGTTTTCGGTGTGATTTGTGCTTTGTCTAAATTGTGTACCCTGGTTTATTGTTGACACAAATACTGCATGCGTAGATTACGTGTTTGTCTACGCGTAAAATTACACGTAATCTACGTTGCGTAGACTACGTGAACAACCTGCTTACACTTTTTCTAGATCTGTCTTTGGTAACAAGCCACCGAAATCCATATTTAAGCACAGGCCAACGGGCCAGTCATATTAAATAGGTAAATTAAAATTATTTTCAGCTGTAATTACACAAGAGCTTTGTATTGAAACCTTGTTACCTAGAAATTCGAAAAGAAAAATTGTTTAATAAAATCACGAAACCGTAGGTGAAGTAATTTATTTTATCTACAACAATAGAATAATGTATTCATTATATACGTGAAAGTAGTATAATAAACCCCTCCATAAGGACACATTGTGAAATAATGAATTCATTATTTCACACTGTTAAATAATGAGTACTTTATTCTCTCGAACTGTCAAACTGCCATCACATCTGTTTTAATATTAGTGTTACATCAAGTTATCATTTTATGACGTTGTAAGCAGAAACAGTAAAAACAATTAAAAATTTGTAAAACGCTGTAATGACTAGCCCATAATAGTTCTAAATTACTCGGATAAATTGTTATCACACCAAAGTTTGAGGTTAGGTTAATATCAATACAAATTTGTAGTAAGAAAATGTTGCTTTATTTAAAAAGTTGTAGATAAAACGTCGTATTTGACTCGAAAATAATGGCTATAATTAACTCGGATGATTTATACACTCGCCTTCGGCTCGTGAACAAACTTTCATCCTCATTAATTATAGCCTATATTATTTACTCGTTAAATAATATACTATTAAAACAATTTTTCGAGTCAAATTGCTGTCAGGTGACAAGGTTGAGATGTCAAACAGAAATTTATTCGGAGGAAATAAAATGATCGATTGTATTTCAATGAGATAATTTAATTACTGCTTTGGTTCTTCTTCACTAATAATCCCAAATTCAAATAAGGTTTTATCACTTGCAAAAAGTTACCTTCCTTTTTATCCGCTGTTAAAGCGATAAAATTGTGTTTTGTTTATGGCTTACTTTATACAGGAGTGGAATTATCGTCTAAATCGAGCGTTAGTAACATGATAAGTTCCTTGTGCGCGTTCTGGAATACAGTTGACACAAAATAATATTGAATACGTTTTCTCCCATCTCGAGTTAGTAACTAAATATTCGTTGACAATTCCTCGCATGGCTGTAGCGCGAGTATTTTCGAATACTAGGTCCCCAAGAGCTCTACACGTATGTTACAATGCGTCTTCTGTGTCTGTCACTGTCGTCTTTAGATCTGCTGCCGTCGACTTTAAATATTCCATTCGGAAACGTCAATTGCTGCCTGCCAAACGTAGATTGCGTGAGGCAGGGAAGAACGAATACTTTTTTATAATATTCGACGTTTAGGAGAAACTTTTTATTAGAATGAAAGTCGCTTCCCACAGAAGAGTTAATTTTGTGAGAGTTTTATTGCCAGATTTTATTTGCTGAAGGTTTTCGGGGAGTAAACATGTATTTGAGTAATTTAAAATCTGATTTTTATTTTTATTTTATGCTTTTGAAATAACTGAAATAAGAATAAACTAAAATTACTTATACAGTCTTTCTTAAACTAGTTCTAGGGATAAACTATTATAATACTAAGGGATTTTTTTATTAGGCTTCATTGTGACTTGAATATTTTTACTTTTCTCAGTATCTATATCATATTTAAATCTTAACTAGGTAGGTACTGAGTTACAGAATTGAATCATGGTTTCTAAATTTATACAGGTCGACCATAACTTGAGGTACATATTAGAATGGCACGACACACGTACTGGTCACGGAACAAAAATAATTTTTTCAAAATTCGAAAATTTGTTTTTCAGGTTTGTGAAGGAAACAGTTTTGGATCACTAGTTGAATAGGTAGTTTTAATTTAAATATTATATTATAACTAATTTAACTACGTTTGCATAATACAATGAAATTGAATTTATGCAAACTTTACACAGATAGAAATTTATTTTTAAAATTTTAAAAAGGCACATCTTCTGTAGATTTTCTTTCTCTATTAAATGTTAATAATAAATTATTAGTTTACTCGCAACGAAAACACTTTTCCAGTATTTTTCAACTTAAAAATGACATTTCATTGGTAGGATGCGGTAAAGTACGAGTTTAGGGCTGGTTTCAGACAGCCGTAGTAGTGGGAATAGAGTGGAATAAAAAAAGTAAAATCGAGAGTATTTTAGGAATTCGGAAACAACCGAGCTGCTTAAGATGAACTTTTTAAAAAGAAAATTATACTTTAAAAATCAAAATTTCAAAAGTAAAGTTGAAATTTCATCGTTTTAAACGTTGAAAATATTTTTAAACGGTGTTATTTCAAGAATAAGTAGAAATTTCACCTTTTAAAAGTTGAAATTTCATGACTAAAGTCGAACTAAAGTTTAAATTTCACCGTCCTAAAAGTGAAAATTTCGGTATAGGTATTAAGGTTGAAATTTCAATATTTCATGTGTTAAAACAACGAAATTTCAAGATAAAAGTTGAAATTTCACAATGTTTAAAGTCAAAATTTGAAGATAAAAAATAAATTTACTCCTTTTTAAAATGAGTTCAAGATTAAAACAAATTTTTCTGTGGCCCTTCTTATAAACTTTCGTAGTAAGTTGAATACCATGTGCCATTAAAACATAGATAAATTATGAATCACCCAGTATAAATTCTCTTTAAGTCTACTATACGTACACACATGCCCACGCACCCTTATTTTCTTCCGTGTCGCATATCCACGAATATTATTTGCGAGTTGTTTGTAGAGAATTCGGTTTTATTTATCACTTTTTTATTACGTGCAACATGTACTCGTCGTGTTTCTCTGTAAATGGAAGAAATAAAATAAGAAGTAAGGAAACGTGTACCTATGATAACAATAACCAACGGAACTGGGACGTATTCATACGTCGTTGTTTTATATGTACGATAGTGCGATAGGGGTACGAGTTTACGTGCGCTGTGCATAAATATAAAACTTTCTGTTTGCTGTCTTGTTGCTCGTCTTATTTCAGGAAAAACACCGGGAGAAAATAGAAGGTTAGAGAGCTTTATTCGGAAATTATGTACTATTATTGTAGTTTTCTTTGCCTGTATTCTACTTTTGGCAGTGGTATTAAAAGTCAATTGAGGTTAAATTATGCATTATAAATTGATAATGTAAAAGGCATTGCCTACTGAAGGGTTAAGGTTGGTTTATAATAGAGTAATAGGCAGGGTTTATTCTAATTTTTTTCCCACTGCACATACCTTCCACAAAATGAACATTCCGTCTAAATGTTTTTAAAATTTTATTTTTGGCACACAAATTTTATATAAGATACAATTATACGGTGGCGTATTGTATTTCTAATTTTCTTATGAGTGGAGGAGTAGTCCAGTCAAATTAGATTTTTTAGTGGAAAAAAATAGTAGAAAGCTGGATATTGGTATACATCTTCCCCCAGTACCTTTATCAAAAACATACTAAAAGTCTCAATCGATTGGACTGAAGCTTCGTCCGCCATTTTGAAAAAATGGCCGCCGTCTATTGTTTTCAATTTTTATCTCGTAAATGATTTATATTATGAAAAAACAGTTAATAACAAATTGTAGAGCACACAATTGTAAATGTATTTTGAAAAAAACGATATATTTTGTTCAAGTACCTAGTAGTTTATTTCTGCATACGAATCTCTATAAAATTTGTTAAAAAATGATATGAGTTTTAAACGTTTGTAGGTTTTAGTTAGATCGAAATTTCAAGATTTTTTTTTTTTAATTTAAACTTTTGTAAGATGCAAGTTCTATGCCTTATACCCCCGCTATTAATAATCAAAGGGTTAAAGGTATAACAGATTTCAAGTAAGTTTTTGCGTACGCGTTCTCCCTGATTGAGTTGAACACTTGGGTTGTTTTATATTTAATTTGTGCACATTGAACGCCTCGTGAAGTCAAAGTCGCGAGCGAGGCGACGAGAACCAGGCAACTCGACCGGCAACGGCAAGTGACGCGCAAAGTGGATGCAAACCATGTTACATTTCACGCTCAAATAGTTCTACGTACACTCTGGAGATGGCAGCGAAGATAGCGGCGATGACGTCGATGATTCATGCACGTGTTGTGCATCTTGCCATTTACATGTTGCGCGAGAAGTTAGAACTGAATTATCAGGGCCGGTAACTTTACTTTTTGTCAATGTGTTGCTCTTACGCCTGAATTATATTATACTTTTTTCGTCTAGATTCATGTTAAATTTCTAGTTCAATTTCTATCCGAGATTCGTTCGAATTTCATACTTTGCTTCCAAACTATTCATATTCAATCAGAAATCTTCTGTGTTGTATTAGATAACAATATTTTTCATCTAGATGAAGAAAAGATAACTACCTTTTTATTTATCTAGATAAGATACTTAGATAATCAGTGAAGAAATGATCTAGATAATAGATAAAAGATAAATTATTATTATCTAGATATTTATTAGATAATTTATAAATAATTTAAAAATATATACATTAGAACTTATAGTACAAGCGGTATCAGCAGTACGTGTACGCTTGTACGTTTGTACGCTTGCACAGTTTGATTACACTTGAATTCAATTGAAATTACAAATGAAAAAAATTTGTAATTATTTTACTAAAATTATCATTTATATGACATTTTAAAAATAGATAAAGATATTTTCTATTTTGATCTAGATAAGATAGTAAATAAAATTATATTATCTAGAAGATTTATCTAGATAAAATTATCTCGATAAGTTACAACACTGGAAATCTTCCTTTTTTTTAGCCAAAATTTTTAAAGGTTGGTCAAACTGAACTGAGCATGCGTAGACTAATCTAGTACGAATCTCGAATAGCAAAATAGAGCCAGGCGTATATTTCTATAGGTACTAGCAAAAAGATAAACAAAGATAAACTATTGATAATTTGACAGCTTGATTTCTGTATTCGAAACAAATAATAAAATATATCCATCGGTTACTTTAATATCCTACAAACATGTCTTTGAACGAATAAAATAAAATAATAATATATACTATATTTGAGAATGACTGGCAGTAATAAATCATTCTGTCAAAGACATTCCAGTGGCGCGCCAATAATTGTTTGCACAGAGATAGTCAAAATGACTAAATTCGGTAGAGAACTATCGTTTTTAGGTCTAAGTTGTTTTTCAGAGAAAAGATTTATTTAAATAGTAATGAGTGAGAAATTTATATTTAAATATTAAAAACTTTTATTTTTAGTACATGTATAAACAGATCACTCCTTTCTACGTCTATGACACAGCCCGACGGGGATTATCAGAGCGTGTATGACGGCATTTTTTTTGTTCGAGAAATAAGTTTCGTTCCAGGTACAAAGCGTGCGGCTTATTTTGACCATCCTAGTGTAGTTTCAACTGATTTTTCTGGTAGTTTTATTTGCCGCATTGCTGGCAAAAATCCAATACTACTCTTGCAAATAATGATTTATTACTGTCAGTCATTCTCAAATGGACTATAGTGTATAGCCAGTATGTAAACATAACCATAAAAACTCCTGTAAACCTAATCTCACAAATCCACCGCCTTACTTTTCAGTCTGAAGTAAGTAAAACCAACACCAGAGCTCAAGTAACCAGCCGCTGAGCGTTACTGCGGTACCGCATTACCGCATGCACTTGTAGTGTTCCTTAACCGGATTAACCGGCTGAATAGTTGGCTGTGTCTGCTGTCTGGCTGGGTACAAGACGCCGACGCCGACGCCGACGCCGTTTCCGTGTAACAAGCGGCGTAATAAGCGTCGTGTGCTCTACACCCTGTTAGAAATAAGACGAGGAGGGTGAGAAAGGTGGTTGACACCACTAGTTGAGTGATAATGGTAAAATACTGGGATTCACTTTGAGGTTATATGTTTGCAGCACTGTAAATCAAACAGCTGTCAATAAGCACGTGTTATGAAAGTGTCAAATGTTATTCTATAACAACAAATTAACGAAATTAATCGCTCAACTACCGCTCAACGCTATAAAATTATTCAATTAATTATTCATACATACATACATACATAAAATCACACGATTTATCAAAACAATAAAATCTCTTTACCGAACAATACGGGGTAAAGTCATGGTATGTTTAAAATCGCAACTACCATAGACGTCAACGATGTGTGATTGTTATGTTTACACTTGAGAAGGCCAAATTAGTATATTTCTGAACAAGTATCGATAGTGGGAAACATCGGGCGAGTGTAAAATTTGACGAACGAGGTGCAATCGAGTGAGGCAACACACGAGCAATATGATATTACTTTCGTACGAGTCATGAGCGATATTTTTAGATGACCACAAAAATGACACATAATTTTGCATTGTTTAATACACACACAGCTGTCAAATGACATTTCTACTGTCAATTCAAACAATTAATAAACAAAGAAAAGCTGCCTGACTATGTTGATTTGGTCTTATAATTGCGATATGACCATATCGTGCTAGCACGATATAAATATCATACTAGCTCATGATATTTTCAACTTTCTTTATTAGGCTGCTGCCGCGATATCTATTATTTTCTGTAGAGGTCGCCTATAAAATAATTTAGCTGATCAACTCCAGGACTGTTATTTCTGGCTTGTCGATGTAATAATTCTCCATGAAAATTTTAATTTGGTACAAAATAAATAATTTTAAATCAATAAACGGAGAAAATCAAATCTGTTTTTGGAAAGTTTTTCATAATAAAATTTCATTTTAAAATGCTGACTTGTTATCAAATTATCAACACAAGCAAATCTCTGTGTTTATTAACTCATTTGTTATTTATACCAATGAAAATTTAAAATTCGATAAATAAATATTTTATTAATCTATACGTTGATCTGTAATCTGTGAGATACAAAAAATAAAGCAAAAAGTACAGTTCGTTGTTTTAGGTAAGGCAATGTTTTTTCGTTATGCTACTATAATAATGTTTAGTAAAATAACAATATTAAAAAAAAACAATGATAGTGGCAGACCGCATTCAATGTAAATTAGTTCGTGTCGAAAAGCATTTTATTGGAAAATTCTCGTAAAACTCAATGGGTTAAAAAAACATAATGCATAGGATTATGAAAACAACTAATAATGATTTTATTTGTAATTTATTCAATGTTCAATCTAATTAATTTCACATGACTAATTATTTTATTGAAACATTAATTTATTTACCTATTTAATTTATAGCGTCAAAATTATTTACATATTCACAAATAAACCAACATTGTATGCAATTGGCTTAGGGTAAATAATAATTTATGATTTCTTTTTTGCTAATTAATTAGCTGACTGAAAATTGAAATGATTTCATATTACATTGGTAACCATTTTCATAAAATCAAATAGTTAATAAATTGCATTGCAAATTGCAATAAAATAATCAGTTTTTCGTACAAAATTTCCAGCTATCGTGTTTTTGTTATTTTCTCGTAAATTTAAGATATTTTTACAAGCACATTTTTGGTATCTTTGGATTAACGACAGTAACGGAGACATAGGTACCTACGTAACTATGAATTGAATATATTGAATTTTTTATTAATTTTACCTTTAAATGTCTAATAATTTAACAAAACTTACTACTAGATAGTGGCTTACAACGACTGTTCAAATTGTCTACCATTAAATTCTAACATATCATAATATAGCCTATTTTTATCATATTCCTATTTGCTTTATTAGATATACCTAATTTAAAGGTAAATCCTTACTTGTTACACATCATTGTAAAGAGAAATTTATTTAAAATTTTATTTCGTAAAAATATACGTATATAAAAAATTGTTTATGCTAAATTTTAGATCAGGTTGTATTAAACAACTTTTATATCTAACTTTTTATAATATCTTCAATATTTGAGAAGATATAAGCTGGACAATGAAAAATCAACCACCCTGTATATTTAATAAATTTTGTCTTCCGTCCTAAAAATTTACAACTTACCAACCGCCCAGAAGATGTCTCTTTAACTTCATATTATGTTAGTATAAAAATAAACTCAAACACACTTTAGTAACAAAACCTACAATTTAAAAATATATTATGTATCTACGTTGGAAAACTAATACACACACAGCTCATATGTCTGAAGAGTGGTGATAAAAAGCAGGTAGAAGATTGATGTTTAGTATTAAAATTAAAAACAAACACAGTTCCACCTATGGAAATCTAACTCGAAGAGATTATACAGCTCGCAAACCCTCGCCACATAAAAAATAACTCGCAGTTGACACTTTGACAGGTTCGAGCAGAATTTTAAATTTATGTCAACCCAGTTTCTTTTCTATTTATCATACAATCTAACAAAAGAACGTCTCCACTGACCTTTAGTTTACATGATTTGTAGAATTGTGTTGACACCGAATAAATATTCTGATGAATTAGTACCCAAGAAAGAAATAAAATATTCTTACTTGTTCTGTTTCGAAACATCTCCATAGTTGGGAGACACTCTTGAAATAAATAATAAATAAGGCAAGACAAAGCAATTTTTTAATAAAATTGTACAATTTTAAAATACGCCTTCCCTACTTCCGCAATGTGTATTAAAACAATTACAATAAAAGAGAGACAGTAGATAGGTATATATTTTACCCCACTCGTTCAGAAAAATACAGTAATAGCATGGTAACGTACGTCTGTGTAGTATGTAGTACCTACTGTCAAACTTGAATAAAAATTTTCAAAACAGTACTAAATTCATGAAAATGTTAAAATATTGTGTGCTCTTTCTATTATTACTTAAGAGACCCGTTTACTACCTAAAATCTAGCATAAAATGTACTAACGTAGCGAGTGTTTTGTGGCCGGTATACAAGAATAATAAAATTTTATTTCAACAAGGATTTAATAGAGAAAGAATGGATGTGCTTTTTTAAATTTTGATTAAAAAATTGTACATGATTATAAAAATTCCTAAAAATTCAAAAAAAATCCTATTTTATGCAAACTTTATATTTCCTGACACAAATTAATTTTAAAATTTAAAAAAGATACATCTGTAGAATCAGTCTTTCTCTATTAAATGTTTATAAAAACATTATCCTGAAGTCAATAATAATCTGACAGTTTACTCGCAACGAAAACACTTTTGCAGTATTTTTCAATTTCAAAATGACATTGCATAGCTAGGATGCGGCAGCTGTAGTAGTGGGGAAAAGAGTGGAATGGAAAAAAAGGTAAAATCGAGAGTATTCTAGGAATTCGACAAAAACGTAGACGAGCCGCTTAATAAAATTTTCAACTTATAAAATCTATATTACTGTATATATCTGTAATTTCGAAATGATTCCGTAGTAAATTATGTAGCATTTTTAGCATTGAGACAATTGCTCTACAAACAGAATATTCTCGTTTCTCGCATTGCATAATTTAGTCAGGGTTGGTTACATCTAATTTAAACGGTCGTCTTATTGGAACGAATGCAGATTATAAAGGCAATACAACATACTAGGCGCAACGCGCTATAATTCAGACACACGTACGTTTAACTCTGAATAAATCTCAATTTGTACGGGGTAGAGGCGAAGGCGAAGCTATAACCTAGCAGCCAGATGTTCATTTGCGGTCTCAGAGTCACAATTTATGTGTGGTGTTTGTTTCAGTGTGCATATGCATGCGAGCCAGATCGCTGGCAATATAAAGCTTTATAAAACTGACATTTATTAGATTGCTACCCGTTTATCAATTTTGCACGCTGACTGCGTACGAATTCTATGCCCTGCTCAATCAGCCAACTGTGATTAAAATTGTAATCGTAAACCAAAATAAAATGTAAATTATTCATCAACGTACATGGTAGTCAAGTTTCACAAACATGCATTTGCGTTTTCGGAATGCCTGTTTATGATATTTTATTTTAAACAATTGTTTATTACAACATTTGCCACCACATTTTTGTTCTAATTATATCATAATCTTTGCGTTTCAACCTAATTAACTTAAGCCTTGTTCGCACGAGGATTCTTTGAAGATTCTACGGAGATTCAGAATCCTGGAAAAGAAGAAGTTTTTTCTTTCTAGCAATAATTACGTGCTTTTGAAGCAATCAATAAATTATAAATTCTTCTTTTCCAAGACTCAATAAAGATTCAATTTAGCAACACCGCAATTTAACAGATAATTCTTTAAAAAAACTTCTTTTCCAGGATTCTGAATCTCCGTAGAATCTTCAAAAAATCCTCGAACAGGGCTTTAGCTCTAGAAGTGGTAGGATTATAATACTATACACCATAGTACATCCAGTGAATCAATCAATTACGTCACAATGTACAACTATTGTAACTTCATTGTGACGGAATTGGTTGATTCGCTGGATGGACTATACTATAATTGGGAGTAAATTCTGTTGAATGTTTACCAACAAAAAAGGAAATTATTATTAGGTACAAATATTTTTTTATAGATAAACAACAAAATTTGTCATGAAATATTTCTATACACTAGCTCTAAGTTAATACTGTCTTTAGTTTAGTATAAATTTACAATATTCTTGGTGCTATTTTCGCAAATATAATTTTGATTTTCATATTGTAAAGAAAATATGACAATTATTTTAGTATTCATAACTTTATTGTTTATTCTGAAGTGTATAAAATTTGTCAAATTATCATTCGTTGACAATTTATTTAATAATCTATTACCCAATAAAATAACACTAGTTTGTCTATTGCGCAATCATTTTTAAAGTATATATTACTCCCAATTACAGAATGGTGGATTTTTATTATAGTGGAATCCAACCATTTCGACAGATTCACCATGTTGCAGTCAGAAACTCAATCCATGCGACGACCTTGAAAGCGGCAACTATTGTTAAGACGCTCCAGTGATCAGATAGATGCAAGATGTTTTACAAATTAACGACACACTGCCGGCCGGGAGATTTGAACCACGGATTTCCGGGTTCCTACGTCATCACATGCAGAGAGCTGTGCTTAAACCCGCGCAGCTACAGCCTGGATAAACAATCGAGTTGATGACGTAAATAATAAAATCCATCATCCGTGTCACTCCTGTTTTTTAAAGACTGTAAGAAGAGTTTGGTAAATTCCGTAATAAAACAACACTCCCCTAGTTGGTGAAATTTAGTTGATGTACGAAGTCGTCTAAACAGATTAAACCATGAAATACTACCGCGTAAATCATCTAAAACAATGAAAAAGCATTAAAAGTTTGCAGAAATTAAGGAATTTTCTGTTCTTTGTTCAGTGGAAGATCGCGGCTGGTATTTCACATGAATCGCACCGCACGTTGAGGTGAAACATGGCCGACGCGTGCTCACTGTTCACTTTCATCTCGACACCATCGCTTACACACTTATACCATAAAGCCACAATTGTATTAGTGTTGATTTATTATTATTTGGAAATAATAGCTTTTATCCTTTTTACTTTTTTGTCAGAATCAAGAGCGGACGAAGAAGTTGTTAACCAGTGCTTCTCAACCTAAACTACCTTGCAACATTTTAAAAATCATTCAAAGGCGAGATTTAGTTTTTGTACACATTTTCAGAATATAATAATTGACAGTAACAATGTAGACAGTCTAAAAAATAATTTAATGTTCATTCATTTATGCTAGTTTCTTTCTCGTAATATGCACCGATTCTAATATTTTTTTATTAAATCGTACAATAATGAGTTACTTCAGCTCGGCTAAATCGTAGTGAAAAGTACAACTTTAGCTCCGCTTCAGAGCGCTGCTTGTCAGTGCACTCGATCGCTGACGTGAATTGGCCAGAACGTCGGCTATTGTTGTTGTTGTTGCAACCCGTGATCACCATATGTTTTGTGTTTACATTTTGCACGATGTATAAACTATAGGTGAGTTTACAAGAGACTGAAATCAGACGGATTAAGTGGGCAAGATGACCGCCAAAGGGACCCACCTTTTGGTTGGTAAATGGTGTCAGCGCCGGAAAAAATGAGACAAGTAATAGTAATCCTTGATAAACAATTGAAACAAAAATACAAAATTGACAGATTGACAGTACCAAATACAAGATCTCCTCGTATAAATATGGTGCTACGTGCCTTATTGTAAGGCGACAGGATGCTGTGTGTGAAAATTGAAAAGTATTAAAAATATAGAAGTCATGAACCGGGTCTCGGTAAGGAGAGACATCTAGTGGTCAAATATCTGAATTATTCCACTTAAGACGTCAACTTCGCGCAATGCTTTTATATAATGGTCGTGACATCACCTATATAATACAGCGTGACATTTTGCTTTAATATTACAAATTTAAAATCATTTTGCGATTTCATACCGACTGTAAAAATATTATTTATTACTCACGCGGTTATTTTTATCGTCTGGCGACTGAAAAAATAACATTCCACATTCGTCATAAAAAATTCTTCTTTACAGCCTAGATATAAGTACAAATAACTATTTTGTTGAAAAAAGTTTCGTTCTTGTAACATGACAGTTGAAGCGGCCATCAAAGGAATAATTAATTTTACGTCACTCGGGGGAGGAAAGCAGTGTTTTCCTCTTGCTAATGGAGGAAGGGAAGCGAGTTTTCCCTCCCGCTCGGGAGGACCGTACTTGTTTTCCTCCCGAGCGGGAGGAAAACACTGTTTTCTTCCCGGTACTGGCGGGAGGAAAACATTGCAAGAAAGGTGATTTCGAGGCCCTCGTGACGTAAAATATTGTGTGTCCCACGGGAGGGAAGGCTATTCCTCCCTTGGGCGAAGCCGGCGCCCTCGATCGGGCCGCCGCTTGGCCCGCGGGAGTAATAGCAATTACTCCCTTGGGCGAAGACGGCGCCCTCGCTCGGACTCGCCTGCGGCTCGGGTCGCCGCTTCGCCCGCGGGAGTAATAGCACGCTTCCCTCCCTAGGTGCACAAAATACTATTGTTGCATGATTTTTTTACTCCCTCTTTCATCAAAATAGTTCAAATATTGCCATATGACAGACTTCACAAATTTCATAAAATTTCGGCCTGTGAATACAGTTTTAGAATTAGAATAATGTTATATATTAGATTATTAGTAAGATAAAACAGTGTTTACTGCTAAAAGGAGGAAATGACCGGCGAGCTAATATTTTACTTGTTACTCATTTGTAAAAAATATATCCAAATTCTGTCATTAACACACAACTACTGTTCTGTCAAAAATTGTCTTATATGATTTCTCATAAGCCTTGGAAGTATTACTCATAAGCCTTGGAAGTATTACTGTAACGTAAATCGTTTATTATGAACATGACTAGCTACTGACTTAAATTTTAACAATAATTCAGCAGTCAATTTTACAAGTTAGTAACTTGTAAAGATTCATTTTCAAAGGTAATGTAGTGATTGATTAAATGACTATCTATTCAGTGGCATAAAAATGTTCCCTTCAGATATATTTTTTTTAATTACTAGAAAAAAAATTTGATCCGTAATTAGCCTAACTGTATGCAGTTACCCTTAACGCATGTTCACGAAGTTATGATATAATAAAACTAATTGTCGTTGCGGAATGTGTAAAGAAATTAATGACAAAATCTTTGAGAATTTCTGCGTCTCCTTCAGAGTAGAAAACCGCGTTCTTTTGCGCACTTTTGTGTCGGGCGCGCTTTCAGCGCCGCTCTATCCATTAGTTTGATTATCGAGTTAATCTTGGCAGGTCAGACGAAATCTACAGGTTTGCCATAAGAACAATAATGGGAACAGCCAACCGAGAAATTCTCTTGTTTAGTTAACAGGACATGCGTACTTCACTGCTCAACAGCCAGAAAGCCAAGTTTGCAGGAAGAGTCCTTATTTTCTCCTCAGTAAACACGAGAGGATGTTTTACAGTTTTACTAGACTTGGACTAGGACGGGACTTCCTTATGTACTATTTCACTTCGAGGAAATTGTTCACGGAAAAAGTTACACAATTCGCTTCACAAATTAATTACTGTTTGTTCTTAACGACAACTTCGCTTCCGGATTGTGACGGAAAGACATACAGTTTCCTGAGACAGGCGCACCTCCCAAAAAATTGTATTTTAAAGTCAATTACATTTATATTATAGGTTTATAAACTACAATCAAAGGCGCATTAAACTACATAAATAATGAATTTTTATTACTTCCTGTTTAGCCGGAAGTGTCATCAGTTTCCTTATTTTAAATGGAACACCCGGTACATTTTTGAATATTTTTATTCTACATACAATTCTGAATACAGTCATTTGTAATAAGCTATTTTTTGTTGTAGATTTCTAAGTAAAATAATAATTAAATTACACGAAGAGTTTTGTTATGTATTCAAGAAAATGAGGGCTATTTTGAAAATTTACGGTATAAATAATATAATTGAATTGCAATTCCTTATTAATAAACTAACATTTTTACTATCATAAGATCTGTTTTCTATCATTTATTTCATACCTAACTAGGAATGATTCGATTTGTTTCTGTAACATTGTA
The DNA here is from genome assembly GCA_947534325.1 of Agonum fuliginosum. Classification (NCBI taxonomy): domain Eukaryota; kingdom Metazoa; phylum Arthropoda; class Insecta; order Coleoptera; family Carabidae; genus Agonum; species Agonum fuliginosum. The sequence continues at coordinate 1,425,184 of OX384034.1, read as the reverse complement.
ATTAATATTTTACTTAGAAATCTACAACGAAAAAGTAGCTTATTATACATGGTTGTATTCAGAATTTTATGTAGAATCAAAATTTTAAAAAATATGTGTTCCATTTTAAATAAGGAAGTTGATTTTCCGGCCTAACAGAAAATAATAAAAATGCACTATTTATGTAGTTTAATGAACCTTTAAATGTAGTTTATAAACCTATAATATAAATTTAATTGACTTAAAAATACAATTTTTTGGGGGTGTGCCAGTTTCAGGAAACTCAAAAAAAGACCAATAAAAATGCAGAATATTGAATTTCACAGCCAATCAAAATGAGTGTGAGTAGACTTGATTATTTAAGTGACTATTTAACAAATGAACATTTTTATTATAATCTATATTTACCATTTTTATTGCACCATTTTTATCTCTGGCTTTTCTGCAAAGGTCTAGAACATTTTTACTTGTAATTCACTATTTTATTTGTAAAGAAACACCAAAAACACATAAAACACATTTAAAAAATATTTGTTTTCTGAAATTATGGATAACTGCATTTTATACATTTTAATTTAAAACTGGATCTGATTCAATGAATAATCTCTTGAATACCATGCGTAGTAATAGTTAAGTAGATTATTTTTCTGGTAGTTATATTATACACTCATGTACATTGTGCTTGCAAATATTACTCATGCTGCGCACTCGTAATATTCATATGCAAGCACACGAAATATTCGTAATACTACCAGAAAAATAATCGACATAACTACGACGACTTATGGTATTATGAGTGAATGTTTCCTCTTTACTTTTAAAGCACACTATAACAACTAAATTTAAAAGCTTACCGAAGTCACTGCTGTATCACTTCATTTGTTTTTCATGGCTAAGGCGATAATGTGTTATTATTAGAACAATAATTCGCTGGAAATCCTCGTCGCTGACACGCGAGACAAGTGCGCATCAACACGAGCAAAGTGGCATTTAGGGAGTAGGGTAGTTATGCCAGCTTTTGGTTGATTATCTTTCGGATATGTCGCAGAGTTGCGGATTAACTAGCTCTCGGAGCTCATACAATGGCGTTTTAGAACTAATGCAAAAGTTGCCATTATGCTGGAGCGAATTTAAAATTGAATTACAAACTTTAGTAGTTCTCTAATTGTGCGCGAAAAACAAATAACATTAGTGGAAAACTTTCGTTTTAAAAAAGCATTACGCTGTACGCTTTCCTTCTTATTTACTCGGTGCGCCCGGCGATAAAACGAAAACTTTTAACTATGCCTGCCGTTGAATTGATTTTCGAAGCGAATTGCACAGGTGTATAAATAGGTACGTTTAATTAAATATGAATATGTCTCCAGAAAAGAGATTTATGCGAGAAATTAATTCCTATTGATATTCAAACCGTGCTACATAGTTGCTTTGTTCGTTTTTGAATTTGAATAGAGTTGGCAACTCCGGATTAATGGCACATCATGTGCGATTATCTGCCAAATTTATCATGCTTCGCTGGATTAAAAGTGCGTACGACAATATCTGTAATATTTCCGGCATTCGCAGTATGCAAAATTTGAATTATTAGTTCATCTACAAAAAGCTTTTTCACACAGGAAGCAATATCATGCTAGTAAGAATGTAGTGCAGCAATAAACTAAAACAAGAGCTTTTTAAAGCTCTTCCAGGATGTACTTGGCAATGCACGATAATAAAATTACAGTTAAAAGATAATAAACATCGACTAATTTTAAATGAAAACTCTGTTATCTACAACAGCTACTGTTACTTTAAAACTATTATCGAATTTTAATTTAACACAACAACCTTGTTAGACTTTTTTATAACCCTGAATTTTCATTTTGAGGTTATCATTAATTCTTTATTCATTCAAATAATTTTCCTATTCAGCGGATAGTAAAATATTTTGCTTGATGCTCGTTTTGTTTACTTCTTTCTGAATTACTTATGTTTCGTTTTTTTTGAAGTATAATATAAACCTTAGAGTATAGAATATTATAGAGGGAGCATATTCTGATTTCATTGATGAGGGGTTGAAGCCGTAAAACGGAAGGGGGTGTTATCAGAGCATAACGATACTTATATTTTTTTATATCACAAAATTAATTTCCATGTTTCACAGTCAAAAATTTTTCGTTGCCGATGCTACTGGGTGGAGTAATTATTGTTTCATTAAAAATAATTCAATTTTTTTAGTATATTTTACTTGGTATTATGTAATATAAGATGTTGATTACCTACTTCCATTGTTTGTGTTTAATAGGAAAACAAATCCAGTGCAGTACTACAAAAAAGTTACAGGTAAACTACCCTAAATTTTTCGAATTTAAAAAAAATTCTTTCTGTTTCGTAATCTACACATGTCCTACTACTTAGGTACGCTTAAATTTTATAAATTTCATTCATTTTATTGTATGGCACTCAAAATGAATAGAATAATAAAACTTTAATGAAAAATAACAGTTTAATAAATAATACTAGTGCTATTGTTTCCACACTGTGCTCTCATTTTATTTTTTGAGACCCTTGTTAGAGCGTAACAAAGAAAATAATTTTTCATTTATGTATAAGAATTTTCCATATATCAGGAAACACGGATAGAAAATATTCATGAAAAGCAGAATAAAAACAAACTGTCAATACATCTAAAGAATTGTAAAGATGAGAAAAAATAATAAGCAAAATGTCAATACAAATACATCATTCATAAAAGATCAGAATGCTGCGTCGTCCGGATTATTATTTCAGGAAAATGTCAGACGGTTTTCCAATTTCCAGGGGAAAGCGAGTAGTAAACAAGAATATAAATATCTAATGTGCATCAGATATGCCCAACGTATGTACCTAGAGATTCGTATGAACATATCCCATATCTGCCCGGGTATAAAACTCAATGTTCTTCTGCGCTGCGAAACGCTCGAGTTCTTATCTTTGTTTTAATAAACATTTTTATTTGCTCCCAAAGCTTCCATTCCCGAATAAAAAATCCTAATTAAAATGTTTTTATCTACGACTATTTTTGTTAAGTAATATTGCAATACACTCACTAGCGAATATTTTAAACATACTAGCCAATAGCACTTTCTGTCTTATGATATACCCAACAGAATTTTCTATACTATTGCATGCCTCACATATTGTGAATCATATTAGGTATAGTAGAAGCACGGAATCAGACGAGGTACCTACGTCATCAAAATTAATGGCCTATAAATCTATGTCGTCATCAACGAATATTTTTATATATAAAAATATTCGTTGATGACGAAATAAATCACAGTCATAGCGTTATAGCCATTTATTTTGATGACGTACCTCGTCTGATTCCGTGTCTCTAACTATAGCAGATATGAGGGGTCTAGATGCAAAACCGGCAAACTCCACTTTTTGACGAAAATGAATTATTATATTGATATTATTCTTTGAGATTTTCTGAGCTTTGAATGAACTTGTTGAGTTGCAAACCCGGCGAAATTGTATTCAAATTGAGGGTTTAAAATCTCAGTTTGTTGCAAACCCGGCATTCTCCATCCAGCAGTGAGTTGCAGAAATGGCAATCTCCAATTCGACCAATCACGAGGAAGCTGCCTGTCACGTGACCGCTGGCAGTGTGAACAATTTTATTTCGTGTTTTTTGGTTATGGTTTTTGGTGCATTTTAAATAATTTTTTTGCATACTTATAATAATAATAATAATACAATCGACGATGGGCCAGCCGTGGCAACGGAAGATTTAATTGTTTAGTTTTTTTTTCATTCTTATAAGAATTCAATGTTAATTTTTTTTCATTCTTATTAATAATTTAATGTAAATTTGCATTATTGTCAAAAATAAAGATTTAATAATGTTTCTTTAAATAATTACTGTGCTCAATTCCGGCAATCGTCACAAATTGTTAGATGCAAAACCGGCAATATCCACATGTTATATGCAGAACCGGCAATCTCAATTTTTCATTTTATCATAAAACAAATTTTATTCCAGATACTGAGTTATAAATGCATTTTAAATCAAATAGGTATAAAAAACTTTATTCTAGAAGTAAAATCGTACAAAAAAACCTTATAGTTATGGTGCTATCAAAAATGCATCTCTCCTGCAAAATAAGGTCAAGTGGACATTGCCAGTTTTGCATCTAGACCCCTCATATACAGAATGATGAGCGCGATGCCCGAACATAAGGATTTAAGTGCAGGAAAATTACTGGGATTCAGTCTGTGGCGGTCGCTCCTACTCGGACCGCGTGCGCACCACTAGCTCAACAGCTACAGTGGTCTAACGGTCAGCGCTTCTGACTACCACCGTACGGTCCCGGGTTCGATTCCCGCCGCCGCAACTCTCCATCGCGTCTAAGGCAGGGCATGGCTTACAGCCTTACTGACGAGTCCAAGTAAGCATGCCCGGGACGAAACGCAAAAACATCTCAGGCTCATTGGCGTGCCGACCCACAAACGCCAAAGTGGTGACCCCGACGTGATCTACACGCATCCTACACCCTTCGTCCCTCTAGACACCACCAGCATCACAACCATCATCGTTGTCACTGGTGGGGGAGTACTGTGGCGGTCGCTCCTACTCGGACCGCGTGCGCACCACTAGCTCAACAGCTACAGTGGTCTAACGGTCAGCGCTTCTGACTACCACCGTACGGTCCCGGGTTCGATTCCCGCCGCCGCAACTCTCCATCGCGTCTAAGGCAGAGCATGGCTTACAGCCTTACTGACGAGTCCAAGTAAGCATGCCCGGGACGAAACGCAAAAACATCTCAGGCTCATTGGCGTGCCGACCCACAAACGCCAAAAGTCATTTAAAATTTTTTATTTCAGATGTGAAATAAAAAATTTTAAATGACTGAATCCCAGTAATTTTCCTGCACTTATTCACTATCCAGTCAAGAAATTTCAAACTTCATAAGGATTTAAAATGTATAATTATATTTTTGTATTTTCTTTTTCCTTATATGTATTTTAGCGAATATCATCATTTTTGAGCTATGTAATTTTCAACAATTTCACCTTTCATTTCCGCCGCTATAAAGCATGCAATATTATTTTATGTATCAAGTTACAGTTTTAGAGGACGAATCTGTTTACGGACGAGGCGTAAGCCGAGTCTTTAAATTAGGTCCTCTAAAACTCAGTTTGTGTGTACGTGTTACATACAAAAAAATATTGTAAGTATCCAAATTTGTAATAAACTATTCGAAATTATTATAAAAAACGTAGGCGGTGAAACAATAAAAATCAGTGAAAATAATCCTATAACATGTAAATAAGAGTTCATTGTCTAGGTTACCTTATTTTTTAAAGGACTGGATCCCTTAAAATATTATTTTGCAGACTCAAAACAGTTCAACAAAAGTAATTATTTTGGACAGCATGTACTAAAAAATTGTTTAACAAAACAATGTTCACATAATAATAAAATTTTTACAAAATTGCTTAGCCAATATAAGACTTACCTGTGGCTCGTATTGTTAACAACCACCATCAGGAGTAATATACGTCGTTAATTATTTGTTTATTGAAATATTCAATTGTTCACTACTAGTTGTTTAATTTTTTATTTTGATGTGAATTCATTGTTGTGCGAATAAAACTATTCAATTTTGAATGACATTTTCGATTTAGCAAATAAATTCATCGTTCCTGTTCGCAAGCATGTAAACTGCAACGACCCATTTCCAATTCTCTGATCGGAAAACGAGCTTTGCTAATTTTAAAAATACATTAATAATTATGCGAACAGTGCAGTTATTGTAAAATGTAAACTACGGTGCACTTCAATTTGTTTCATGCACATACTCGAGCATTACATGTTATTCAATAACATAAATATTAAAATTTGAGTTCCATGTGTAAATGAATAATTTTATCCATAAACAATAACATGAATTTTAATTATTTAATTGTCGGGAAATTTTAATTAAACTGCAAATAGGTATAGTTTTAGTTTTAACGGTTTAACAATAACATCACACCCAAAAAATTATAATAATAGGTAACTTTTAGCATTACGACTATGATAATTATTTGATATTTAGAGGGTTTTTTCAATATTTACAATATATGAACATGTTACCGTTACCGTTTGTCTAATGATTTTGAAAATATAACTGTGAAATCAGCCAAAAACTTTTGAGTATACTTGTAAATAGATAATGTTGTTTTTCCTGGTTAAAACTCAAATTTCGCGCTTTTCAACGTTGTCGTGTCTATATTATGTTCTCGCCAATATTCTCCACTAGACATATAAACGCAAGTCTTTCGATTAAGAATTCTTGTTAATTACGTGGAACTTAAATGATGTTTGTATTACTTTTATTCCGTTTTTGAGATAATAATGTACGTCTTGAAAAAGCAATTGGAATTTTCTATTTTTTCGATAAATGCCTTTTTCGTTGATTTAAAAGTAGTCCCATAAGATGCCATCAAAAATGTAATTTTTTAATATTTATTTTTGGATAAACCACATGGTAAAAAATTATGAAATAATTCAGGTAACATTCTTACAATATTTTGATTAATTTTGCAAAGTTTCATTAAACTCTCTCATTATTTCAAATGTCGAATGTACCTCCTTAAATCAAGTACTTAAGAGCGTAATGTAGGAACGTTGCGCGCAGCAAAAACATGCTTTTGAATGGGGAATGAAATTGAGACTAATTTTGGTCGGACCTACTTATTTTTTTTTAAATTTAAAGATAAAAATGAGCTCCACGTCCCTTAAGCGTTGAAATACTAGTTTTATTTCTTGTTTCAACTTTACAATGCCATAAATTTGTCATAACTAGGCTAATTTCACATATCTTTTACTTAGTAAATCTACAAAAATTGCAAATTTCAACACTAGACGGATCTAGATTGAACTTTTATCTTTCAAATGAACCCTTGTTTGTGATGATATGCTCATATTTAGTACCAATTTTGATCCCTATACGAGAGCGCGTTCCCTATTGCTGCCTTTGTTCGACACACTAAGTCCGTATGAATCTATTCTTTTCTCGCAGACAGCTACATTCGGGCCTTAATCTAATATTCTTGAAATCATAATTCAATTGAGTTCTCGGTGTACACATCTATAAATCCCTGAACAAAGAAGCAATGTTGTACTCACAGACGACGTGCATGTAGCTGGCGACCATGGAGGTGTGGAAGGACGGCGCGTCGGCCGAGACTTCGCAGCGGTACTTCCCCGCCATGTGGAACTGCACGTCCCGCAGCACCACTTCGTTCGCCCCTGACTTGCTCACCTGAAATCCACAACACGGGGGTTACTACAGTACAACGCTCTTGCTCACCTGAAATCCAAAACATGAGGGTTACTAAAGTACAGCGTGGCTATGTACAGAGCTTCGATCATATATAGGAATAGACAAACAACGCAAGCCTTTGTTGTGAAGCAAAGAACAAGCGCAGCGGTGTGAAGAGGAGTATGACCTGCAGACACCTTAAAGTGTTGCAGTTAGCCTATTTTCATTCTCTGTTCCATGATAACAAACCAGAAGTCAGCCATGTGCAACACTCTAACGTGTCCTCACCTCCTTTCCCAGGCCTATAGCTGCTACTCCCCGCTACCGTACTTCTTGCCTTTACAACATTGTATACTACAGCATTGAGCGTTATCTGTCTATACCTATATATGGTCGAAGGTACAGAGCATAATGCATGATGCATAGAACGTGAAACGTAATGATGAAATAATATCCAATCTGATGCAAGAATATAATAAATATACAGGATGGGGCAAAACAACCTCCCGGCGATTACAGACTCGTTTTCGCGTATGTATGCTTCCACGGCAAAAGTGCGTTGCTCGTTCGTCCACATTATGTTTTCGACTGAAACCTTTTGTAACGCAAACGGCATATCTACCAGCCGTTATACACGCCATTCCCATCCTTTTACGACCTGTGCTCGCTTCACAATTCTCTATTGAAACTAGGGAGGTTGTTTTGTCCCACCCTGTACATACATAAAAATCACGCTATCCTCAAGTAAGATCAGCATGAAATCCTAATAAGATTATTCATTCAGTCCACACGTCACCACAAACCTAAAATATTCCAGTCTCCTAGCTATTATAATGAGTATGATGGTATTGTTTTTTAATCAGATGTATACTTTGGATAAGAAACAGTTATTATTATTAGATTATTCCCAAGGGCATTACGTACACTATGTTCCAAATGTTCTGCCCCAGCCTTAGAAAATCCCCCAGTGATCCGCAACCATTGTAGCACCATTCGTCAAAATATTCGAAATACGGCTTTCTTAGGTTGTAGAAAAAGACATCATGCGAAAGATAGAAGCAGTTCTCGGTGAATCATTGCGGATTACGCCAGGTAGAGGAAAAGTGTAGAACAATAATTGCTTTGAGCTCTGTTTCGGTTTAGAAATACAATTTCCATAGTTTTGTTTTCTTCACTTCATTACATTTCTAAACAAAAATTGCGTTATTATGAAATGAAAAAATTCTTTTCAATAAACAATTTTATAAAAATTTGTATCTTAAAAATGCCACAATACCTTAAAACTAAAAAATTAACTTATTGCCAAATTTTATATTAAATACATAAGATAATTATTGGTACTGACAAAAGATAAATTTAAAAATGAAGGCGATCCTATCCTTAAACTGACCGAATAAATTGAAAGTAAAAAAATCTAATTGCAGCATAACATGGATAACATTTTGACGAATTATTTTTGTACGGGGTTGCTAAGTAAGTATATTAATTAATAAAATTAAATTAAAAAATGGAAATAAAAATACAAAAATATGCAGAATTACCTATAATTGTTAATTATTTTTATGATTAGTAATTTCATTTTCAATATTTTAATTTAGTTTACATTAAATACATAATAACAATAAGTACGATAAAAAGTTACATAGAAAAAAATCCAAGTAATATCATTTTTAGCAATAATTCCCGCGCAAAATTACAAGATTATAAAAAATGATCACCACACGATTTTTTATTTCATAACCCGATACACAGTAAATCTTTAAATGTTTAATCAGTACCTACATTAATTAACACACAATTTGACTTGTGCAGCGTTGAGGTTAATAGTGGCGGCGGCGAATTGTTAAAAATAAACGCTTAATTTTTAAGTGGTTTTTCTTTAGGCAGCGCGCCGATGTACGCCGGCGTATTCACATCAAAATTTACTTGTATCTAACTTCGTAATATCTACATGTGTAGCAAAGTTAATGGAAAATATCTTATTAGATGCCATCCACATATGTATGATACAATTTTTTTTTTAATATGAACTATTAAAATTCCTATTAACAATGTCGAAATTTTTAGTTAATTTAGAATATTGATGGCGGCGCGCCGTAAAAAATATTGCCGTCGGCGTGAAATATATACCGGCAGCGGCGGCGTGGCGTGGCGGCCCACGGGTCTAACACACATGTTTACCATAGTGCCACAATTGAAATTATTTGAATTTATTGTTTTGTGTTTTAAGAGCCTATTGCATGGCAATAATACGCATTGAAAAACGAGTAATTTTTGTGAGTATCTCAATCTAATACTGTTATACGTATGATGTTGAATTTTTGTATGTAGACTAAGGAAGCATACTAAAAGTGCGGAATCCTCAAAATCTTTAATTAATGTAATTAGTTTGGCTTTAATAATTACGCGAAATTCGGCGAAAATTGTACAAGTTTAGATATAATTTATGGCCATTCTGTTGATAAAATTATAGTTTTATTGTTTTTCCGCCCTTTTTACATCTATGTTCTACCCATTTTGTCTTTAAACTCAATGATAACTTTTATAGTTTATTCATGAGATCCTCACGAAATTCTAGTGTTTTATACAAAATTTAAAATTGTTACTCTCACTGTCTTTATTTATAAATTATTTGTTTGGGTTTTGTTCTGTATATTTATATTTATTTATACGACGTTTCGGAAACGTCGCAAATCGATCATAACATTAGTTGCTTTTATATACCTATTTAAACAAAGACTAATATAAATAATTACATTGTTTATGTAGATATTTTAGAAAACAATGATTGTAAAGTAGTAATTTTCACGGATACATTTTTAACACATAGATGTTTATACGTAAGTGCAATAATTTAGGCAGGAACGGGAAACATGATAGTAACGAAGCTTGATAATAATTGTAACTTTTAGGACAATAATTCATAGCTTCTTTTAAAAAAACTTTTAATTTATGCCTAATGCATACAATCTTGCAACACGCATTTCAATAAAACAGTTTGATATGTTTTATGTTGGATGAGAAAATAGTCTTACTCCACGTTTATAAATTTTTTTATTAAATAGTACGACCGGTTTCGAGTGTTAAATAGAATATATATTCTACGCTATATTTATTTTTGTAAGTGTGTAATTTAAATTTTTGTTGTATCTACTTCTAGTCACCGGTACCTGATGATGAGTGTTTTAACACTCGAAACCGGTCGTACTATTTAATAAAAAATTTTATAAACGTGGAGTAAGACTATTTTCTCATCCAACATAATTCCAACCACTTCACTTGGGTTTTATCAATTTCAAATATTGATATGTTTTATTCTCATTTAATTTACTGAAACATTATTACTGTCATTTCATAAATAATGCAATTTATGTAATGTAATGCAGTGATGAATACAACTAAGGAAAATATGTATCTAAAGTAAAGCTCAAAGCAAACGTTCTACACTTTTCCTTTACCTGACTTAGTAATGATTCACCGAGAACTGCTTCTATCTTTCGCATGCTGTCTTTTTCTACAACCTAAGAAGGCCGTATTTCGAATATTTTGACGAATGGTGCTACAATGGTTGCGGATCACTGGGGGATTTTCTAAGGCTGGGGCAGAACATTTGGAACATAGTGTACATACTTAATTTGCCAAACGTACATATTTAATTTGCCAAATGTACCTACTTAATTTTCTATCCAAGAACGGCAAAAAGAAGAGAGAATTTTAGCTTTCTCGGAGCTTTCAAAATAAAAAGAGTTATTTTTTATTTTAATTTAGTAAAATGTGTATAATTCTTATAACTCAGGCGCGAATTCAGTTAGGTGCCTACACATTGTACACTTTCCAGTTTAAAATTGAAATTTAATGTGGAACTAAAATTTTTATTTTACCTACTTAATCCTTAAGTTTTAACGTTTTAACTATATTTATGTTACATCATTTTGTACTTGACCTGCTCTAAACTTTATTTATTTATTGAAACACAGTTAAAGAATAAACTAAACTAAACTAATCTGTAGCCTCCACTAACAATCATGATAGGTATCATGACTACCCGACCCGTAAGTTGACGGTTGATAACCGCACATACGGCAAAATATAAATTTATACCAATGATATATAATGCCACACCCAAGTTGGGTTAAAATTTAATAGATATGGGCGTGTGTTTTAATATTTAATTTTAAAATCATTTGGACTAATAGAGTATTTCTATTGTTTTTAATTTTTAATTTTATTCTTCATAAAAATAAAATTAACACGTATTTTCTTGATTTACAATGAAATGATTCATTTTTCAAAAAAAATAATTTAAGTTACCTACTTAGTTTGCGTGGTCTGATAACCATTTAGTGTTACAAAATATGTGTTTATTTACCTATACTTTTTCTGTAGAATTATAGAATAACAATTTTAAAATTTCCGTAATACCCCAATTGACCTCAGTTTTATTAAGTTCATTAAGACAGGTATGTACACATATTTAATATATAAACTTGTGTAAAATAATATTATTACAAACTCAATTTTCTTCAAGCGAAAAAAAAAATGAAATTATCTATCCAAGACCAAGATTACATCTTCGAATTTGAATTATTAAATGCGTTAAGAATAGATAGATGCACTTTATAAGTTTCCTTGCTATAATAAAAATCCTGAAATAAACATAAGCAATAAACCTCCCCTCTGAAGAGTTCGCCGGCTATACCTGCCTCCATTTTGTAAAGTTTGTAAGGCTGCAGCACTTTGTTAATGCCTTAATCACGGCTTGAGAACATCAAGAGTTAAATAACATTTCTCATGAAGAGGAAGAGATTCTGCCCCAAACACACACACGCACGCCAGCTCAGTTTTTATTCCTCTATAAAAAGAACTGGCGAAGATCTTTTAGCCATTTCCAATCCCATTACCGTTAATGGATCACACAAAAAAGAGATTAGTTTCTCAGAAGTCAATATCATAGCGGCTCCGATTCGTATCAAAACAATCTGTAAAGTAAACACACCAACTTGTGCAACTTGATAAATTAATTACATTGTCATGAAGCGCCAATGATACCAGAAGAATGGTAGAGCTGAAGAAGCAACTATAGCAGGATTTGGCGGGTTAATACAATAATTCTGATTGTCCACATGTCATCTGTCAAAAAAAGACCGATCAAAATGCAGAATTTTAAAGTTTACAGCCAATATTTTGTACTATACTTGATTTAATAACTAAACGGACAAACTTGAAGTTGTCTCGCTGAGCCATATTAACACTGTAAATACGAGAAAAATATCACTAAATTTTTTGGCGGCAAATTTGAATTTGACCTATCATTGGAAAAACTCGATACAGTCACTGACAACAGCTGACGAGACAAGATGGAGAACATTCGTTTGTTTACATTACAAAGTTTGTGTGGTGTAAAACTGGTGTTACATCAGTCAATCAAAAATGATTAGTTTTAGTATTCCAACTTCAGATTTGTCCGATTAGTTTTTAAATAGAGTATAAGGACTAAATTTAAGACGATCAAGTGGTCAGCTTGAAGCGCCCGCGTGTGATTTAATTGCAAGATGTTTTTGCTCTAATGCCACTTCTTTAACTTTCTTATACCAGGTGAAAAAACATTGTTTTTATCTATTGATTTACGAGCAAAAGTGGAAATACAAAAGATGTTCAAAATAAAAATCTGTCTCCAACAAGCTCTTACTTATTTGATATAAAACGTTCCTGTCACAAAATAAATGTAAATTAAATTTTCCATTTAGAGCTGTTTACAGAGTGCCATGAGAAATAACACGAATTAGTCAGATCAAAAAAATGCTTCAATTAATTATGATAAAACGTACCTTAGGAAGGACAGAAGAAAAAGAAAATGATTATTAATTTCTTCTTTGTATTAGTTTATCCGTCTTATGATCTAATAAATTAATTAGAATAACAATTTCAAATCTTTCAACTGTCAGACTGAAGAAATAAATATTTTTGTTTTGTTTAATTTAACATGGCACTCTGAAACCAGCTTTATTACTAACTTTTATTTCATATTTATTTCGCGAAAGAAATCGATTTGAACAACAAATTTCAGCTTATTCGATGCAGTTTTTTTGAATTCTGAACATCTTTTGTATTTACACTTTTGCTGTAAAAACAATAGATAAATCTTAGAGTAAAATAAAAATTGTATAGGTAAAAAAAGTCTACTCCCGGTATAGTATATTGTATTGTATTAAAATACACATAAAATATTTACAAAGTTAGCCATAGCCATGCACATAAAAAAATGAAGAAAAAACTTAAAAAACTGACATTAGAGCAAAGAAGGAACACCACGGTGTGTATAAAGTGAGGTCACGAGAGACTGAACAAATATTAGTTGAGCTCTAAACATTTATTCATTATAATTTTGTTAATAATTTTAAAGCGTTACGTTGCTGAGTAACGTGTTATATGTTATATTGTATTGAAATATCGGTTTGAAATAGCTATTTACATATTTTTCAGAAATTATCATTTAAATTTAAATATGTTTATAATGATTTTATACGTTCATGCATAAAATGCATAGATATTTTATTCAAATAATGTGTTGAAAATATTGTTGACATTATTTAAATGAAAATTACTAATTGAAAGCCACGCCGTAATCAGTACCTATATAGTAATTAAATTATTCAAAGAGATACAAAAAAATGTGAGCCTGATTGCTTATTCACAATACTTTGTGTGTTCAACAACCATGAAAATAATGTAGTATAATAAAAAAGCTTGAATATTAATATCGCCTGCTTCATTTTAATTTTAAAGATCGATAACTATTAAATTTAATTTATATAAGAGAAAAACACTTTGTTGGGATCGTTGAAAATAATTTATTCTTTTTGATCATGAGCGTCTAGATTTGCATATTCTGTGTACGTTTTAGAGGCGAATTTTTAAAATGTATGAAGATTACAATAAAATTGTTTCATCTTCAGAAAAAATGACCCATAAAAAGAATAAATTAAAATATTTTAATTAATTATATTTTTTATGATATCAAAGGATTATATTGAATTTTAATTAACAAATTTAAACAAATTATAGTTCATAATTGTACAGTACCGATAGTTTTTACGTTTTAAGGACACTCTGATTTTTTTAAATAATTATTTTTGTGTTCGACTGCACCATATTACCTTGCTTTATGACATTGCTTATTGTCCATAAACGGGTACTTTATTGGGATAATATGATAAAAACGCAAAATTGTACTGCTGTCAATACTATAATTTAATGCATTTTATTTAATTAAATATATAATTTCTTTTAATTTCATTGAATCTTGTTCTATTTCTTGCATTGCATATTATGAAATTGAGCTAATTGCGAAGAATGAAGAACTAGAACTTTTTGACACAAATTTAACAATTTGATTTAACAGGTTATGAAAGAAAATCTTATCTTGGCAGTCGAACATAAAGCTTTGTATGCAACTCGTGCATAATTGGACTTTATAGATTCGTCTTAATTATGAGTCTTGCTCGCTGCGCTCGCTCTGCCATAAACTTTGGCTAGTGCAATAAGTGCTAAATTATGCACTTGTTACATAAATAGCTATTGTGGTGTCGGTTTTGCTGAACAGTTTCAAAATGCGATTTTATTTTGCAAAGACTGTATTTTTAATTACAATATACCCATGTGTATGAATAACGAAGGGCTAAGAGCTTCTGAAGGGTAAAAAAGAGAAGAAAACTCCAGACTCCAGCCCTTGTTTACTACGCAGCCCTTCACTCATTAATTATCCAGGAAAGTTGTGAGGATGAAGCCATTCCAACAACTCTTTCCAAAACTTAATTAGATGAGCGCTTTCACAAGACTAACTATTGCTGTGTTGCCAATACTTCCAATTTGGAAATTTACGCCGGAGCGAGAAGATGAGTTTATTGATGAATTAACGCTGATTTTCCTTTGGGAGGATTCAATCAAATGTTTTCATACGATAAGTAAAAGTTAGAAGATAGACTAAACTAGTAATTAATAAGACAACTCTGACTGCACGGACAATACTTGCCTTCAGCTCGTTCATAAACTTTTATACTCTTGAATTATAGCATAGCCTACATTATGTGTTTGTTAAATAATATAGGTATATTTTACTTCTTTCAAAGTACAAGATTCAAAAGAAGGGTGTTCTTCCATGTAACCTTTTGGTGTAAACCCTTGTGACAACCACCAGCCGGTGCCCAAAAGCTTTGTGGTTGCCAAGTTAATTGTATCCCAACTTGAATGGTAACGAAAGTGATACCGATCCGAGTCAACCCGTCGAAATTACCCACTTAACAAAATAAAATCCCCAGAACATTTCAAGAAATTCAATATGAACATCATGCTTGTTACTTGCTATATTTGCCTATTAATATCCTAGTGATTTTTAATGTCCGCCCTTTTGTATAATTATCTATGTAACATCCCAATGTTAGCAATTTGGTAATAATATCACAATTATATGTGACCCATGTAATTCTCTGAGATGTTTGTATTGAATATGTAATTTTTGATCTTGTTCAGGATGTGGCTAGGATGGACTTACGTAACATCACTTAAAGTTAGATATTAAGATATTTTTAAACATCCCATAGACGATTCATGTCAAGGGGGACACACCTGACTTGAATTTGATTTTGAACACACGGTCTTTGTGATCAATTGCAAACAGTGCATCATTGCGCTATCTTGCCGGTACACGTAATCTTATTTTCAGAATTTTTAATTGAATTATTAGTTTAATAATATAATGTAGTTTGTGCTGTGATTAACAAAATACAATAACAAACAAAAAGTTCTCCAATTCCATAATAAAAGTATTTTAATTAACAAAGTGGAAGGAGCTGCAAACTTCCAGTCAAAATCATGTGATTTCACACATCCTTGCGCTCGTGTGTATCCTACCAAAATTGTTTTAATTCAAAACTACAAACGCTGCAAAGCAAAACTAGCAGCGTCTCAAGTTCTTCAGCCGACTTGTGAACAACACTCGGGCAACATGCAGCAGTCTGCAACTCTGGCAATAGAAGAAAAGTTGCCATTATGAGCGATTATACGTAGCTGAACACACCTGCGCATACACGCTCCCTAATTAGGAAGTGAGTTGTAGGAAGTACAACAATCTGCGCGCAAAACAAGCTGAGATATCAAAGTATTAAGTTCATTAATTACATGCAATATGTCGACAAGAACCTTGAAGAACACACCAAGTCTCGTTAAACTATAAGTACATTACTTTGTCCGGAGCTCCAGCTTCTTAGTTACTCGCATTCATTCACATCGTTAATTATGCACTTCTTGACATGATGAACACAATAAACTTGGAGATACGGCACCATTGGATGAATTATTTATGCCATACTTTCATATGTTCGAGAAATTAAACGGTTATGTTGACATAATGTAATAACTCCATTTTCTACTAGAAATCTAGGGCATACTCATCTATAATTTAATTTGACGTCGAACATAAGTATGGTGTTTCAATTTTCTTTGATGATTTTTATAGTCTTCTGAAGTAACTGAAAGTATTGTACTCAGGAGTGCTAGTACTTCTTTTCGAGCTTAGGCGGCGACCTACCACTTTTATAATCGAAAATTATAAGTTTTACAATAACGAACCATAAAAAGTACTGATTTTAATAATTATTATATTTATTTGTTAATTGGAGTATATTTATATTTTATGTTGAGTGCTCGTCCTGAGAGAAAGGACACATGGCCGCTACCGTGCAGCATGTACTATTTACTATCTTACTTAAAAATATTAGCTATAACCTCCGTATTTCCAAGTTGGACTCGTACAAACGAATATTTGTCCTCCGCAAATCCTTTCTCTGATTAATATACCTCTATCACGTAGGTACTTATCTAAATGCATAATAGTTATTTATGTTATAAGGATCGTAACAGAAATAATTATGGTACTAGTCGTGAAGATTATCAGATAGGGCGAAGCCGAGTTGTCAACACGACGTGTACCATAATGATAGACGTTACGATCTGTATTGCATGCAAAATTTTATCTGCTGGTATTGACCAAAAAAATCTAAAAAAATCAGGAAGTATGATATTTTTGAAACTTCTTTAGTACCGAGTTGTTTGTTATTTCATTATGGTACTGAGTATACCATATTGGATTCATTATGATCTTTGGCCTATAATAAAGGTCCTCAAATTGAGGCTTATAATGTTGTCATTATGACACGCCAGAGCATAAAATATCAATTTTATTAATTTTTAATTTTTATCCAGGCCGTTTGTTAGATCCTCATGAAATTTTGCATGCAGGTCTCTTTTGACCAGGGTCAGATTTTAAGGAATGTTTCATTTCGATCGAACCATTAAGGTGGGGATAAAAATTTAAAATCGCCCTAACGTAAACAATTTTTTTTCACAGGGGGTGGAGGTTAAACTTAAACAAAACAAACCCCCCTCCACAGTTACTAATTTATAATTATAAGTGCACATTAAACGAAATGTGTATTCAAGCGATATGATTCGATTATAATGTACAAAACGAAGAAATATACTTTAAAATATGTATCGCGCCATATTAACAATAATTTACTTAGCAAAATAAATTATCTTTTCAAATATAGTCGCAGACTTAGAATATTTTATAGAAATTTAGATGAATAAAAGAAGCAAACACAAATTTCAGCCAGGTAAATTTTCAGCATCCCAATAATACAACAGATTTCTATTTAACCAAGGTTTTGTATTTCTTGTATCCTAAATAATATGATTCTTACTGCTTGAGCATTGACAATTCTCTTATACAAATAATTTGTTTCATTAAAATATGAATACTGTTTTAAAAGCTGCTCTGGAATATCGCAGAACAAGTTGTGTTACTTCATTTGAAGCATTTGTAGTCATTAACACTAATTGACACAATTAATTATGCACTTATTTACATAATGTTAATAATGAAGCTAAGATACAGCAGAATTAAATTATTACAATAGTTGCATATGCTCGTTCGTCTCATTAACCTTTCCGACATGATAAAATGTTAGTTCAGAACGTTGTACAACTGCAATTTGCTTTGAAAATAGACTCGAGCAATTTATAATCAGTTATGCTGCAGAAAATAATGGAATATTTAATATTTACATTACTTAATGTCTGTTTAATATCAATTACGCGCTGCTATGTCTCATGAACTTCATTATTATTACTATTTATAAATTTCATGAATACTGAAAACATGTTTTCTTGAAAGGTATTTTAAAGAAATTTCATTAACTGAAAAATGAGCACGACTGGAATTTAAATTGATGAAATTTGTGAAAATACGTAACGAGCACGCTGGCGAAAGAAATATCAAAATGTAATTTTTTAAATTGAAATTATGAACGTGTTGAAGAGAAACTGATTACTTAAAAATTCAATTTTCTTCCTAATTCTTCTAGAATCAAAAGATAATCTTTCGCTTATTTTGCGACGAATATTAATAACTGACATAAAATTTTATCTCAAAGATCGTTTCAATAAAATGAAACTGTGCTGTGTACACTATTATTAAATTTTACATGTTTGCCAATACGACATGTTTTATAGAATTTCAAGTGCACAAATTGAAACCATATGATTGCCGTAAAAATTTTATGCTTGAATTTGAATATTTTATCTTATACTTTATACATGAAGCACATAACAGTAACATGTGGCAGTATATTGTGTCAATAAATACTTTATATTTAATGCTGTTTATAATACAATACATAAAATTTAATGTATTAAATTTTCCCATACAAAATTGAGAAACGATCAACTATAAAAATGTGTTTAAATTGGTTGGACTTAATTACAGAATATTTAAAATATTGATATTTTTGGGTTCCTAAATATTCACTACCGCACTACCCTCGATGTATCCAAAAAGGTAAAAATACGGACTTGAATATTCAAATTCAAGGGCAACATTCCGATTTATACGTATTTTATATAGGATTTTTTTTAAATTGCAAAACACTGAATGGGTTCTTCCTTAGTATAATAATAATTTACCTACTCATTGAAATGTTGCGCTGAAAATTTGTCTAGTATCTCTCTAATTATTGTAATTCGGTTTGTACCGCGAAAAACGATGCAGTGTGTGACGGTGTGATGTCATCTGCACTGAGAACATACGTTCACCGCGCTGACAAGGACCGAATAAGATAAGTAGATCTTATCTAATTTCAACACAGGTTCGTCGTCCATTCCGTAGTCAAAACGACAAAAAACGAACTTACACGAACAAATCTACTCACGGTTTGCTCTCAGTGCCGTTTGCGTCACACATGGCACATGGCGCATTTTAATGTACGTTTCAAAAGAGTTACATTTTCATATCTATAAAAAGGTAATAAATTTATGAAAATAACCAATTATTATCACTTTTCTATAACTTATAGTATATGCTGTATGCTGTATTTCTTTAAAAACCGTAGGCTTGGACACTCCCATTCTTGTTATCTGTCATTTGGTAGTAATCTAGTGCATTTTGATTGTGTTTAACAACAAATGGTCTCAGATATAATTACATTCTCACAATGACTTACATCGACGTTGATGCCCGGCAGCGGGAACACCCTGGTGTGCGGCAGCTCCTTGGGGATGTAGCGGAAGAACTCCTGGCGGCCCTTGTACCACTTGACCGTGTACAGCGGGTCGCTCTCCAGGTCGTACTGGCACTTCAACGTCACAGTGTCACCCGGAGACACCGCCGTGGGGATCGTCACCGCCACGTTGCGCAGCCCGCCTACACCTGCAAGAGGAACAAGAAATTAGTGATTGTTATTATAAAAGAGAGATTCATCAACATTGTAAGTACAAAATTTATAACGGATATGGCGGCAATTAATAATTAATTATTTTTAAAATCTACCTACTAAGTATTTCGCATCAATTTTCATACTTCATCAGGGATAAAAAAAGATATAGGTAACTTCTTAAAAAATTGGCAAAATTTCTCAAATAGTAATATGGCATTTCAAAAATAATAACAAAAACATCACATAATACTATACCCTGGACGCCGAACAAATGGAGTAATAAAATAAATGGGTAGAGCATAAACTGCGCAGTACGATGTGCTCAGAAGTCAGTTTTACAAACTACAAATTTTAAAACGCTGAAGAATTGAATCGTTTTATTTGAAATGAACATAATTAAAGCTAAAACATTATAATATTTTATCATATATGTATAACATAATTTTAAAAGTAATGTAAAGTAAAATTTAAACACTATGTATCTATTTATTCATACATAACTTCGTCAGCTGTCAAGTTCGCCGTTCAGTGTAAAACTGGCCTACCAATAGCAATACAGTGTTTCAATTTCGCGCACATTTGTGTCAGGGGTATCTACTCCATCTGTTCGGCGTCCAGAGTATAGTTATTTTTCTTTGGTAAAAAGTAATTAAAAACGCAAAATATTGAATTTTAAATAAAAATAACAACAAATTCATGAGTTTTTTTCGGTTTTTTCTAACTACTCAAGCCCAATAAACAAAATTGCTGCCATATCCGTTATTAATTTTATCATTTATTAACAAGTCGGCGTGACTTCAGCATTATAAGTACAGTTCATGCAGCCAGAGTTGGCTGGAACGGTAAGGGTGCCTATGTTCTACACAGAGCTGAGTCACAATTCGCCAACTTATTAGGTACTCGTCTGAACGCAACTGAGCCAAGAGCCAAGAGAACTGAGTTGGACGGGTTCTGTAAACTCTGTTTCAAAGTAGCGAAGCAGTTTCTGCCAAAAGAATTCATGATAATCTTTATCACTTTGTCCGCTCGATTTATATTGTATAGCAATTTTAAATTCTTTAGATCGGCCATCTCTCATTTCGCGTACTGTAACAGGAATGTAAGCAGACGTAACCCAATCCAGGAGAAGTAGATATTGGAATAATTTTTGAAAAACGCACAAAGAATTGGACTGGTAATCCCAGACAATCCGATATTTTCTTATTTTTACTTGGCTTATACCTACCTATTTATGACATTACAGTTTCAAATTAGATGAGATCTGATGTGGTCATGTGAATGAAAATAAATAACTGTCCGTAAATATAGTAAATGAAAATAAATAACTGTCCGTAAATATAGAAATTCCATAAATAAAATAGTCAATTTTAAGAAAAATGTTCATATGGTTGAAAATTTACGACCCATGGAGTTATTTCAGTTTAAAATCCTGATTTGCATCTATGCGTTTATTTATCTAGGCTATCTAGCATTCATAACCACGCCTTATTGACGTCATAACCACAAAATGGCGACTTGATGCAAGCAACACATGATTGAACAACCCACAGATTTCTAAATTTGTTCTACGCAAAATCATGCAAATTTCCTAGAAACGTAGAAGCAGTAATCCCATCAGATCAGAAATTATAGAAGCCATATTTTATAGAACATATTTTAGTTCATTACAAATTCGATGTAAAAGACATTTCAAACTTTAAACAAGCAAATAACAGATTACCTATACCCACTAGTGACCATCTAGTGACTATGTTCAAAATTATTACCCACTAGTGGATCATTTGTTACTTGTTTAAAATCGCCATAGTAACGATATTTTAGATAACAATGTTGGCTACAAATTTATACTTCACCCGTGAGTAAAGAGGAATGATCCACTCATTCACTCAAAAAAGTTATCCCGTTCTGCCTCCGCTAAAATTCCGCTCATGAGTAATTCCTTACTTTACCTACTGGTGAAGTAAATAACTTTTATCCAACATCTCTTAAATATTATAACTATGATGATTTTAAACAAACAAAGTAAAAGATTGCCCATTAGTGGCTTTCATCAAAATTATATCTACTTGTGGGTAAATTGTTACTTTCCTTGTTGGAAGTCACCATAGTAACAATGTTTTAGGTTGGAACTCAATATTTTTTAAATATTTAAGCAATTATAAGAGGTGTTGGATAAAACGTTATATATCTCACTAAGTTTTCGGCCTCTTGAGTGAAGATTTCTCTCGTAGGTAATTCCTTACTTTGCCCACTTGTAAAGTAAATAACTATTATACGCAGAGCATAAATTGTGCAGGATATTAAATTAATTTTCTGCAAAAAAGTATTAAATATAAGAATAATGTGAAATAAACCCGCCTTTCACATATTAAAATATTCTCCTCTACGGAGTACTTATGCGGCGCGGGTTTAGGCTTACGAAGCGACATTTGGATGATCCGGAATATCCGGCTGAAATATATTCTCTCCCCCGCTCACCTTCAGCTTCACGTCCCTGTTTGTGATGATATGTTTGGCCGGTAGTCACATATCATGTGTTAGAATATATTACGTTTCCCACTGTACCCTACTTTGTCATCCATAGAATTGGAGAAAAGGAGAAATGGATTATTCGCAATCAATACTGTCTTCAAAACTGAGAGCGGAATCAGAACGGGATCGTCCATCGTCGAACGAGAAAGGGTAGAATAAATCTATTTAACCATCGCAGATTTTTCGAATATAAAGTTTTTACTATGTTTTGATCATAAAAGCTAGCAATATTTGAATTTATATCAGCTAATAAATCAATAAACTTGCAAAGTTTAACTTTGCGCTGTGTTCGAAGTTGATCAAGAACACAACATAAAAAATATTGAGAAGATTCATTTGCTATCTAATCCAATAAGTTTTGTTTGTTTATCTATTTAGCTACTTTTAAAGCTTGTATGAAAGTATCAAACGTATAATTCAAGTGGACGAGGCGAAATAAGGGTGCCAGAAAGATATATTTGCCAAAGATTGATTGCTGGTTGAGTTTTAATTTTAAAATGGGTAGGTAAGTATTTGTTTTGGGGTTCCTGCCAACCATTTTTGGGAAATGATGTTATTTGTATGTAGGTATGGAAAAACTACAATAATAATACTAGTCGAGGCAGTAGCTGCGCGGGTTTAGGTACGGCACAGCTCTCTACATATGATGACGTAGGATCTCATAGTTTCGTGGTTCAATTCTCTTGGCCGGCAGTGTACGATTGTCGTTAAATTGCAAAAACATCTTGCAATTTAATTGCACTCGGGTCGATTATCGTCCAGGTTAGATAAAAAATATCTCCGATGCCGCTTTGGCACTCAAAGATCCTCTCACGAAATGGAGATTCAAACTGCACCAAGACGAATCGGTCTAGAAGTGGTTGGATGCCACTATAACAACATCTACCTTTCTGTATTGGAGACAACGCGAACACAATTTTGAATGGTATTCGTATCAAAATTAATTTTTATAAATCCTTTAATTAAGATTCCAATATATAAAATACAATTTTATAAAAAAAATCCAAAATACGAATCAATAATATAAAAATAAAATTAAAATATATTTCTAAAATTTATATTAGGAAATATTTAATTTAAAAATTACAATATAATGATTAAACTCATATGTGTGATACACAATGAATACATAAATATTTATGATCAACTCAAAAAATAAAATAAATTTAAATTTTGTACTTTTATAATACGTGTTTTGCATTTTGCTACATTTGTATGGAAATATGTTGTCGATTTTGTTATTGGTATGTTTTATATTTCATAAAATGTGTGAAATTACAATCCGCAGTAATTGGCAATAACAAAATGACAATGAAGACAATTTGAGGTAAATGTTTGTCCCCAATCCCCGTCATTTTACGAAACTAATTTAACTGTATCGATCTTCCAGGCCATTAAAACAGGATCGTTTTTCGTTTCTTCGTTAAATTTTCAACAAAAAGTTGAAGAAATTAATTCTCTGTTAAAGCAGTGAACAAAGATAACCTCACAAGGAGGCAATCAATGGTTTCTATTGTTCTCCGATAATTAAGGTATCGATTTTAAATAACTTTCCCTGTTGAGGATATTTGCGGCTTGTTTTTCTTACCACACAAATCTTGTGGTTTTTTCCCCTTAAGCACCTTAAGAGGCCGTTATTTTAGTATCTTACAAAACGAGTTAGCAGCTAACTTTGGCACAAGTAGTAGTAATACAGTTTAGTGTTTAGATAAACTTTATTTACAACTTAGTCGTTTACAATTGTTCGTATAATAAATAAAATTTAAGTCAATTATTTATTATTGCAAGTGACAGTTACTTTTATGGTTCATTTCAAAAAGTTGGTAGGTACCTACCTAATGATAAAAATTTGTAAAAAATTACTCCTTAGTCAATATTCAACAGTGCTTTTAGCGGACAAATTTTGAACAAATTGTGTGTTTGAAGTTAGCTAAATCGGTAAAATTGACAAATACAGTTCATGAAATTAACCCATTTGCACGCAATACAATAAAAGTGTTATAAAATAAGTTTGGTTATTGGTCACTTTGGCGTTGTCGTCTGCAACGCACTGTGCCTATACCGTTTTACGTGCTTTAATCGATTCGAGTGAAATACGAAGGCCTGATTACGTTGTTGAAATGCACAATATAATTTTTTTCATAAACTTAATACTCGAAAAACCTATTCGGTAATAGCTAGTTACGTGGCGAGCGTAGTAAATTAATCTTTACGGGTAAGTTGGAAAGTTTATTGGCAAGTGTGCCGCGTACAAAATTTCATTTCCACCCTCACAGCGTATTTTTTTTATAAATTAAAAAAAAATACATTACATTTTGTAATCAATGATTGTTGATGGTAGGACAATTATTGAGCAGTATAGACCTATAAAGTCACTTCTATGAGCCTTGTAATATGTTACAGGTCTAAACCTTGTAATAACTCATTTACTTAGTTACTTACCATAATATCTGTAAAGTGGCATTTACACAGACGGTGAAAATAAAAAACGTTATAAACACATCCTCTTTATTTTATAATTATTTTTATAAAAGAAACATGACATACCTACATACTTAAATGTAGGTATTATTCAAATGTCAATTGCATATTGACATCTATTATTATGCAGTCAATTTAAATTTTAATATCACACTAACATACCTATGTCAAAAATATTGCCACTTTTTCTTGGTGCTCTCTACTTAAAAGTAAAAAATTTCTGTAATTTATTTTATATTAGATACCATTGATAACTCTACTTAAGTCAATTCTCCTTGGCTTTTTCATAGTATAGCACGATTTTCGAACTTACTTCTTTAGGCCTTGTTCACACAAGGATTTTTCGAAGATTCTTTCATGCTACAAATTTTTTTTGAGAAATATAATTCAAGTGATAATTACCTGTCAAATTACGGTGTCGCTAAATTGAATCTTAAATGATTATTGGAAAGGAAGAATTTATAATTTATTGATTTCTTCAACCGTGAATTTATTTTTATCCAAGATTCAAAATCTTGAAAGAATCTTCAAAGAGTCTTTGTGTGAACAGAGCCTTACACATTGTTTATAAAAAATGAATTTCCTGAGAAGTTGATGTTAAATAAGAGCAGTTCTAAATTCAAGTATGAGTAGTATAATTACTTCCGCTTCGATAAATTAATATTTCAACAAACGCATGTCTTGTTCGTACATGGTTTGTTCTGATTAGGCCTATGACCTTTACTCTTTAAACCCAACCCTCATCGTAACCCCAATGTTCTCAACAATACTTGAAATAAATTAAAACCATTCGGTGCGTGAAACATTAATTCGAACGGATTTCATTACAAACTCCGCCGGCAAAGAACTCTTCAACTTTAACGTATAAATCCCCTAAATCAAATAAGTTGCGAATATGGGGTGAAAGAAAGTAATGCAAATAATATCGTCACGAGATTATATCTCAAATATTCATTGTTGAAGCGAACAGGCGTCTTAGCGCCTAACGAACAGATAATAAATATTGGAGGCTGTAAACTTCCTGAAACACTATCTTCCCTGTGTATCTGAGAAGTGCGAGCTGGCGAAATGCCAGTGGCGTGGACTCGGGCAAGAAATGGGGCACTCGAAGTCTTTTATCGAAAAATATGACGCGATATTAAACTACTACAAAATATCGTATTTCAGAGACTTGTTATTCATATACTTCACATCGTATGATTCCTGTTCATAAAGTTTATGATTCGACTTTATTGTGTGCGCTCTTTTTCACCATATGATTTTTTAAATAAAAATTTCATCATAATACCTAGTTATTTACTTTACAAGTGGGCAAAGTAAGGAATTACACACGAAGGAAATCTTTACTCTTAGTGAGATAATTTTCTCGATTAGATCATTTTTTGCGCACGTGTGAAGTATATAACGATTTATCCAACACCTCTTAATAACTGCTTATATAAAAAATATTAAGTTCCAATCTAAAACATCGTTACTATGGTGACTTCCAACAAGCAAAGTAACAGGTTATCCACTAGTGGGTATAATTTTGATCAAATCCACTAGTAGGCAATCTTTTACTATGCTTTTTTTAAATCACCATAGTTATGATGCGTTTATTAAGACGTGTTGGGCAAAATCAGTAACTGTTTGATTGTTAATTATTGCCGAAGTTAATATTACAAGATGTTAATAATTATTGTGTCAAAAGTTACTGCACATTGTAAAATTTGTAATTATTTACAGATACCATGTAGACAATGCACGAGTTTATCACTGTTCTCTGCATGTGATGACGTCGGAACTCGGAGTTTCGTGGTTCAAGTCTCTCTGCCGGCAATTTGTGATTGTCGCTTAATTGCAACAACATGTTGCAACTAAATCGCATTCGGACTATTTAAGATAACCACTTCATCGGCCTTGATGAAATCCTGCTTGCATAAGAAACTCTCCGATGTTACTTTGGCCTTTAAAAATCGTCGCATGAATTGAGATTCTGACTGCACTAAGAAGAATTGGTCTAGTTGTTGTTGAATTCCACCATAATAATTAATAACAAATATCTACCATTCTGTAGTAAGAAGTAAATCCTGTTGAATGGTTACCACGGGTTACCATTAAAATTAAATTTGCACAAAAATAAAATATTCTGTCAACATTTTTGATCTCCAGTGATATTTGGAAAGATTAAAACAAAATATAGCAGATTATTTCACAAAATAATCAGTTTTACTCACAATCGACACGAAAATAATAAACTGACTCTTATACAGGTTTAAAAATTAAAATATACTGCCATAGCAACAGGAAATTACCTATTTTTGCGAAAATGTAAGTATATAAGCTCTCTAAAATCGGTACTTTGCGAACTGTTTTAATTCCGCAAAATAATATTTAGATGTTATTTACATTTCTAGGATTATTTTCACAGAATTCATTCTATCATCGTCTACGTTTTTCAATATTTTATTTTAAAGTAGTACCTACTTATCTTAAAATAATTTCCTATCGTTACAAAACAAATTTGGAGAGCATTAGGTATACTAAAAATATTGCATGTAACACGTACTCATCTAATTAAAGGACTCGATTTGCGCCTCGTCCGTAAACCAAGTAAATCCTCTAAATCTCTATTTTGCTTACTTGTTACATAAATAACTATTTATGTTCTTGAATTCTAAAATGTTGGAATTGTTCATTAAAGATAGGTAGGAATTAAAAGTCAAGGATAGATAATTTGAGGTAAATTCAAGTTTGTAACGTGGCAATCTTTCCTCAGCAAAAATAATTAAGACCATTTCCCTCGTTGAAAACTCATTCATGAACTCATTCTCATAAACCGCGCAGCACCTTATGGTAAACCAGTTAGCCAGCCAGCATTCCATCCCAACTCGAAGTTCTAACGTATTATTTTATATTGCTTTTATAACAGGCAATTTTATGGCTCTCAACGGGATCGCCGATAAAAAATTCTGAAGCTGTTACATTTTAGGCTTGTGCTGTTCTGCCCCCGTTTAATCAATATGGAAATGCAGGGATGGCGAGATAGACAGGTCACTGGTTCGCGCACGTAAATCACAGGTCAGCTCAGGAAGAAAGGTGCGCTGAATGGATTGACCCCTGGGGTTAAAATTTAAAGGAAAGAAGCCAACGTTTCCGGTATACGATGTCTGGGGAGAGGTTTATCTTCGCAAACAATAGAACTTTATTATGGCGAAGGATTACAATGCACAGATATTTTAATGGGGTCGTTTACCATTTTTTTAAAATTTTTAAATTAATTATTTCCAAAAATATATTTTTCACCTTTAAAAGTGCTAAATATAAGTGAAAACATATTTTTTTATGTCGCTCAGTTTAAAACACCTCAAACTCGTGACGGCAAACATTTCGGTGAAGTCTCCGTCTAACGCTGAACAAAACGGCGTGGCCTTAAATTAAATACTTGCGTATCATTGAATTTTCAAGAACTTTAATTTTACTAATAGTAAAATTATGTTCTTATTTTCAATATTTGGTAAAAATTAAAAAAAAAATACCGGAGTAAACGACCCCATTGACTGTATTCCCGATTATTTACATCCTTCATTACACTAACCAGTCGACCATTCCAATTCAGATATATTTTAAATTTGGTATTTACAAAGTATTACTTTATTTTAAGGACTGTTTTAACACTCAACTGGTATTGTTGGGTCATGGCTGACCCAGAGATTTTTCAAAAGCGGATATTTAAGTGGGTAGAAGGCGTAATTCTCTGTAACTCATGTTGGGTAGATATTGTAGCAAGATGACTCTCATCTGCTAGGCTCTGGATTTTTGTTATCTTAAGTTATTTTTAGATACAATAGTTCAGAGGTCATCTGTATCCCTCCGTACCTCTTTAGGGCAAACGTTCCTTGATTTTTGGGCGTCTGCGACAGTACTTCGTTGGCCGGGGTACAGATATGACCCGAGATGTAGCTCGTGCTACGGACATTACGCTTTTGAGCGTAATTTTAAGTAGAATTAAATTTTAAGTATATTTTAGTATAAATTCGTATTATAAGTTTAGTTGAAACGATAAGTCATTATTAATCTTTTAATCGTGTTTATTCGTTAATTTTGTGTTTATTAAAAGTGAAATATTTTAAAGTAAAGTTTGTCATAGTTTTTGAATGTCATGATTAGTGCCGCTCCCTAATTCATCCCTTCCTAATTCGACCACGATTGGTTATCCCTTTCTCTTAAGTAAACTTCCTTCCTTTTTCATCCTACCCCCTATTTCAAGCCACTTTTGCTACAATATTTATGCCATATGACTGCGACTGCAGCATTTATCATTTACAGATTCAGTCATATATGGTTCAAAGATACCAGTTACATTTCCATATTTATAAAATACTATCAATATATGACAGTTGATTTACTCTTAGAGGTAAGCTATGCTATATTACATTACATTACATTATATACTTAGTAGGTAACGTATGTAACAAAAGTTTTGGCAAAAACATGTATCGCTAATGTAATAATAATTGACTTTAAAAACAATACAGCAAGTAACTATAAGGTATAAATGATGCATTTTAGTCGTGTATTTATTTGTTTGTTAGTTTACTTATAATGTCAAAAAATTTATAAAACATGGCGTACAAGTTTGTATTACAAAAATGTATTTATAATTTTGTTGACCAAATTGCAAGATGTGCATAGTAAAAATATTCGAAAACCAAAATATAATGCTTTCACAATTTACTGAGCTATAAACGATTGTGAAGAAAGAGTATTAATTTTCCTAAAAGTAGCAAACCTCAAGTTTAAACAGTTGCAAAAGCTGAAAGGCTAGTAGAGACAGCAAAAAAACAACATTGGTATGTCAACTCGAAAACCTAGTCGCAAGTTTCGTGCTTTACACAACATGACTGAGCAAAATAATAACCAGAAATAATATTATACAGGGTGTCCTATGAAACTGTTTAAGTATGGGGATCTCGAGAACCATAAGAGATACGAAGTTGGTTAAATTAGACAAAATTTGTCCCTTTACGGGGCCAATTTAGAAATGTTTTTGTTTTTCCACAAAAATACATAGCTGACTAGATATACGCAAAAATGTAAATTTTGCCAATTTCGTTTTTCACTTATAACTTTTTTTGTTTAAAATACAACAAGTTTCTAATTTGCACGTTCTATAGGCAGTTTTTAACGAGGAATTCCCAGCAGTCCTCAAATTTTTTTTATCTCCTACAGATTTTGAGAAATTCGACCCAAATTCAAATTTTCATATGGAGCTCATAGTTGGCTACAAAACAAAAATAATTAAGTAAAAAGATAAACCTTAATCTACATAAACATTTACTAGACATTCGTTTCAGTATAATTTTTCTCAAATAGGTACTTATTAAATTTACTTGATTAGTAAATGAATTGTTTAAAACTGGGTATAAGAATTATAAGAATGAATGTTAAATATATCTTTGAGTCATTAAAGACAATTAAAACAAAATAAATAGCGTTCGCTCTACGTGCACGAACCAGGAAGAAACGATAATGATAACGTGTCGATTTGCTCAGTATAGATAAGCCCGAAGAGGAATCCTCGCAAATAAGAATAATTAATTCAGCAAATCAAGTCCGGGTCGGCGAAATCTTCGACTGAGGATCAAGTGCGCTATGGGCATCGACACGCTCTGTTACAGAAACGACGCGAAGACAGTAGAGCATCGCCTCCGCCGTCGCCAACTCGGTCTTCGCCTCGCCAAGAACAAAGGGCAATTACGCAAATGGAGTTCGTAATCTAGTTGAGTATCATTAAACGCTTTGGAACAATTCAAGAAGCCGTTTAACTACTACATTAAGTTTGACAATTGTACAAATTATTGGATCATAAAAAGCTCAACA
Organism: Agonum fuliginosum; assembly: GCA_947534325.1. Classification (NCBI taxonomy): domain Eukaryota; kingdom Metazoa; phylum Arthropoda; class Insecta; order Coleoptera; family Carabidae; genus Agonum; species Agonum fuliginosum. The sequence goes on along the minus strand of OX384034.1, from coordinate 1,394,286 downwards.
AAATTATTCGACTTGCTTAAGATACTTCGCCGGATACACAAATTATTTCCGGTTTCGAAGCAAATAAATAACTTTGGTTTTAAGCGCTTAACTTTCATTAAGTTATGTTTACAATCATAATTAACGCTCGTTAAAATACTCTCTTTTGTCTTTTGTTTTCCTTCGTTTGTCTCTTTTGTTTTCATGCAAATTTGCAAATTACATTTATCCAATTTACAAGTCTTCAATATTCTCATTTTTCCCTTAAATTAAATTATTTACTTCGACGCCTCACCAGGAAAAACTCGACATCAAACAAGAAAACAGAAGGTGCATTAGAAAACTTCTCTGAAGGGAAAGTATTGGTCTATATTATAAACAGGTGATTTTACTATAAAGGTTGGTTTATAATGGATGTAACCGGTTACTAATTCTGTATAGTTGAACAACAAGGTAACTGCTGCGTGACATTATGGCCCGTATCATAGAAACGTCTATAGATCAACTTTACATAATGCGGAATAAGGAATAAATAACCGGTTACATCCATTATAAACCAAGTATTTTTTCTATTTCAATCTTATCTCCAGTATCACAGCTATCCGAAGCCAACCCGAAACTCGTTATTTGTCGCATCTTTGCTATGCAATGTCATTTTGAAGTTGAAAAATACTGTAAACATGGCTGTCGGTTTGTTATTGACTTCAAGATAATGTTTATACAAACTTTTAATAGACAAGGAATGGATCTGCAGATGTACCTTTTTAAAACTTTAAAAACAAATTTCTATCGTGAGATATAACCCTGTAATATTTGCAAAATTAAACATTTTCAAGAATTTTTATATTTCAATAAAAAAAAATTCATAAAATTTTTAAAAAGGCACAACTATTAATAATTGATCATTTAAAATTTTCCCATTATTGTACTGGCCACAAAAATAAATCATTTGCTACGTAAGTACATTTTGTTCTGGATTTTAGAAAGTAGACGGGTTATTTAAGCTAATAATTAATCATAACACGAGCCACTAGGCACTCGTAATATTCATATCTAAGCACAAGGCACATTTGTAATACTACCAGAAAAATAATCGACAGAACTATGACTACTTATGGTATTACAAATACAAATGACAATATTATACATCCCAAACTTTCTTCAAGAAGTTACAAAATATTTAGTCCGTTGCAAGGATAATGATAAATAAAATGATTCATATTAGCTAATGTTAAATGTACGATATAGGTAAGACATAACGTATTTTATGTGTCAATTAATATGTAGGTATATCTCTGGAACGATTTATTAACATTTTCACAAAATGCAGACACAACAAAAACTTGTTTTTTAAACTTAGCTGACAATGTAACATATTATTTACAAAGTGCAGAAGATGATTATAATATTTAAGTCCAATGATCTTATCGGCTTTAGTAAATAAAATCTGGTAATAATAAAGAATCAACTTCAGTTTCTGTGTCAGACCAAAATCAGTTTACCTCTTAAAGTTTCTAAGTCATTAAGTTTTTCTTTTCATTATTTAAAATATTCTTAGATAAAAAACTAACAAATAATCTATTGAAGGCGAACCTAGCTAGTAGTTATATTCATCAGAAAATTACTAAATATCTTTGAAGCTTTTTCCGTTAACAAAGAGCCTCGCAGAGCCCGTTAAAATTAAAAGACGTTCTATCAAGAAGAAAACGAACAAAGTTACTTTAAATATCCAAAATCCTTTTATTCTCCAGCGGTTAAATCTAAATTTAAAATCAACGTGAACATTACAAAAAAGCTCGAACCTCAGCACAATAAAGATAGAGATAATAACTCTTGTAAAAACTTGGGCTGTGTACATAAGCGAGAAGCCGTAATGGGTTATCCGAGCGGTTCTTTACAAAAGAAGATGATCAATGTTAATTAATCACGGTAGTGAACTCTCTCCGTCTCTCTCTGGCTAACGTGACGTCGCGATGTCGACGACGGCGGTGCACCCTACGCCCCAATTCATCCACGGCAGATTTGTGCACTATCAATCACAAGCCTTCCAAATTCTGTGTATACGAGAATTATTGGACTGTCATGCTGGATATGAAATTTTAGAATATAGAATTAGAGTTAGCTCCAAAAATGCTAGCGATTTCCAGCCGATATTCGCGATAATAATACCACTGGGTCAGAATGATATAATAAAGCCTCATTTCCACCGACTGTTTTTATGTTTAAGAACTATGTTTCATGCATAAGTACTAAGAGCAACGCATAAGAAGGAAACTTTGTAAACTCCAAACATAAGGCGTAATGCACAAACATAATGATTGACATGTGTCATATTTATTATTTGTTTCGAGTTGTCAATTTTTGTTTGTTTCTAAATATGAAAATGAATATAGTCCAGTCAGGAGAGGTTTTGACTGAAGACTAATACATAACCAAATGAAATTTGGCATGTGAGTAGTTAAGAACATACAGAAACAAAAAAAAATTCGCTCCACCTCGGTATGCTCCGCTTCCCACAAAAATTTTCAGTTGAAACTCAAAATTTTCTTGTAACGCATTTTCCTCGAAAATTATCAAAGATTTTGGAAAACTGTTTTGACAGGATGAAAGCTGAGGATATTTGCTATCAAAATGGTCATAAGTAGCACCGTGTAGGCACCAGCCGTTTAATATTCGAATGACTTGAGAATTTTCTGTATAGTAGGCGGTACATCGCGAATGACGTAATAAATTCGCCGCTACAGAATGAATGTGGTATAACTTCGTTAAAGAACATCATTTTGTAAAGATAAAAATTGCATTTTATTCGTCGAGGCTTCCACTTTCAATTGCACTAATAACATTTGAATTTCCGACCCCGTTTATACCGAGAAACTTGCTCCGCATAAAATATGCTATTTTTTCTTCAAACGTCGAAACCTTACAATAAAATTGATATTCGTGTAAGAAAATTTATTAAAATAATTCGGATTGAAATAATATAGCCGTCTTTGATTTATTTTGTTTAATAAAAATTTGAATTAAATTTTATTTACAGCTGATTTGATTGGTTCACCAGCGGCAGATAATATTATATGACGCTCACAGCGGCAGGTAATATTATTGTCTGCCGCTCTCAGAAAAGTAAAACTTTAGCTGTTTCTATGGAGATATGAAATATTATGTTTTTCTGACGTTTGAAGAAAAAATAATATATTGTACACGATGATAAAGAGTTTTTATCGACTCGTGAAAGATAGTCCATTCGCTCCTGAACTAATATCTTCCACTTATCGATAAATGATCTATCAAAATTTAAAAATTAAAATTTAAAAATCTAAATTTAGAAATCAAAATTTAAAAATCAAAATTTAAACGTCAACATTTTTAGAATTGTAAATTCTAAAACATAAATTCCTTAAATTAATCATGAAGCAGCAAAGACAGATAGGTAGGTATCTTTTAAATTTGTAAATCTAAATTCGTAAATTAAATCCATCATAAACTAGCCATAAAATCTAAATTAACAAATGTCATCTCTGTTGAATTAGTCCTTAAACAAAATATGTGGAAATGGCCATCTAATAAATAATCGTTATGCATTAAGCACTAAAACAGTCGGTGGAAATGAGGCTTAACATCTATAATTTTGTAATTAAAAGAAGAAGTTTTTTAAAAACAGATCCTATCAACCAGTATAACCATTAGGGTTTTTATGAAAAGCCTAGGCATGAAGGCATAATATAAAATACAATGTCACATCATTTTATTTCACTCACGAACAGTATTAGGTTCTTTATTTAGTTCAGTTCAATCAACCAAAACTGAGAATATGGGACTCACGACCACGAATCACGAGTCTTTAGTCCAGTTCAACAGAGTATTTAAGAAGCGTATTGGGAAATTTGACCGACGAAAACAACCTATAATGCATTTTTAATTTTTATGCAGTTGATTTCATTAGTGTTGTTTTATCACAAATAATGTACCTACTTATTTAAATCAAAATGTAAAATATGCATAAAAATATTTCTTCATTGTAGAGAATGCTGTCTGAAAATAGAATTTATGAAGAATTCCGCCTCCGAATTGGATGAGGAAGCTTAGGACGTAGCGCAAGTCTCATCCCGGGTATAAGCGAGGGAAATTGTCTCCCCTCTTCGCGCCATAACTCACATTTTTAAACCAAGCGATCAGGAACAAGATAAACACCGTATTTTTGCCCCCTCGGTAAAGTTTTGTATTTTAATAGATACAATCAAGTAATTACAACTGAAGTTGAACTATTAAATGGAGGGAATATTATCGCTTTAATTTACATGTATAAATACCCGCCATTAACGCGAAAATATTTCCCTTCTTATGAATGAAATGCCGGCGAGCACCAAGAGTGCGAACCAGGAAACAGTAAGGCGATTGTGGCGATTTGCATAATTTAGCTGTTGACATTACTGAAATTCCAAAACCGTTTTGTAATACCCATGAATACATTTATGATTTCACTCGTCATTTCTCAAACAGCTACTCTACCATCTTAATAAAATTATACGACTGATTGTATCGCAAAAGATGTAAAATATTTTACTATAATCTGATGCAAAAATAATTAATTGCTTCATTTTATTGCTTGTTGGCGTTTAATTTTAGTAAGAAAATTAAATTATAATAGCAAGGCCAAGAGTTTAGACATGATTTTGAAAATAACCAAGTTAAAATATCATTTCAAATCGTATAATTTTGTGTAGAAAAGGAAAAATAATACATTTAAAAAAAAATATATTGAAAAAAAGATGAGATGTAACGATGTAACAGTATATTAATGAGCATCGAAAGTGTAAGACAACATGCGACTGAAATTGAGGAAGCAAGTTCTGTAGGTACACTATTATTCGGACGACCACAAAATATTTAAAAAAAGTTCAATGAACTTAATTTATACAACAGTTTACCAACTGTGAAAAGTGAAACAATTTTAAAAATACTAAAGAATACACAAATATTGTAAATAAATAATTATTAAATTTAAAAATGAAAATAATGTACAATTTTTTTTTTCATTTATAATATTTGATTTTTACTCGTAGCGCCCTGTTGTAACATAGTGTAACTCGACGTGTTATGTTATAAATGTATGTTATAATAACATGCTAGTATGGGTTATTTGGTTATTTCCGTAGTTGTTTATAACATAGTTATGCTTATTTTCCATAGCGGTCGTCTGAAAAATTTTATATTTTAATTCATATTCAATATTAGAGCCTTTGCACATTTGAAACGAAATTTTAATTTTTGACTTGCAGGTTCAAATTCAGTCAGGTTCCTTTTGATTGACTAAGCGAATAAATCTTTCGCCTTTTAATAAAGATTTCCGTGTTAGGAGACAACTCCAATTAGCCTTTGATAATTTTTCCTGAACTTTTGAAACATCTCGTACCTATATCTGTATGGATGACTTTTGTATAATATGTGATATTGCTATAGGTACCTAAGTACTCAAGTTGAATAAAATACTTGATAGTATAATATTGATAGTCATTTCTCCTTAAAAATGATTTTCATTAGTTAAGTATAAATGACTTCAAATTCGATTTTATAGGTAATGGAGTCATTATTTATTATATTTTGACGTGAAAATTTATAAACCTAGTTGAGTGATAAACAAAATAATTCTAAAAACCCAAACAATGTTTTGTACTGAGCGAGGAAAATATCAACCTTCCTCTAAAAACACAAACCCTGTTAATGTATCTCCCTCTCCTTTTTCTGTTGTTTCTCCTCTTTAAGCCTGCGGCCACAATTTCCCCCATGTGTGTTTATGTTGGGAAAGTTTGGGCCCGTCGCAAATAACGTATTACGGTCCTAGCATAAAAGAACGATAACAGTTCACCATGCGAACGGATACTTTAGAGTAGGATGGATGGAAGAGGTACTAGAGTAGGCCATGGAAACAACTGAAAACTTCCATGCCATATATATGTCGCACACACAAACTAATCGTAACTCGTAGAAGAATCCCCCTAATAGCACTTTCATGATATAAGAAGAGGAAGACTGTTCCTCCGTCGTTCGATTTTTCATTATGGAACGTCGTTGCAATAAAATAACGACTTAATTCCTTCAGTTTGGAATGAGGTTCTTCGCTGGCGCAGTCGGTATGATGGTTTACTCTACTGAGATTCAAACTAAATCAGCTACTTAGGATAGTTACTTTCCGCACAGCTCTGCGATAAATTTCAACTTTTCAATAAGCCGGAGAAAAGAGGAGTAGTAGATTCATGGTTTATTTAGTGTCATCCTAGTTTTCTTTTTGGGATATAAAAATATTACTAAATTTGCACAAATTCTATTACATGATGTTCATGATTTAACAATTACCTAATTGAACATCACGCTTATTACTTGCTATGTCTATTAAGATCCTATTAACATCCTAGCGATTGATAATGTCTGCCCTTAGTAAGTAATAGTTATGTGTCCCATGTTATTCGCTGAGATGTTTGTATTGCGAGTATGTAATTTTTAATCGTACAGAGTATGTGATAGACAACAATGACGTAGGGAAACAAATTTTCCATTTATTTCTAAATAATAAAGTAGCTATTCGTTTTACAAGTCTTTCGAGCGATTTTTCAAACAAATTATGTCAACTACTGCTAAATTACAGTAGCGCAGAATTTTTTTGACGGTGCATTAAAGCGCAATGTATATAGATTTCAATGCAATATAAGAGAACTATACAAATTTTCTTATTTTCTGTCATTAAATTAGCTCTGCCAATTTATAATTTAAATAAAATTTTGAGGCAAGCGCAAAATGTAATATTAATTGAGCAAAATAGCCCAAAATATAAAACGCTATCTATTCAATAATGAAAACTTTAAACTAGCTCAAAGGGAGGACCATGTCAATTTGGCCCTTTCTAACTTACTACTTCGATTACTGCTGAATTAGAGGAACACAAAAAATTTATTTTCGGAGCAAAAGAGCGCAATGTACATAGAATGAAGTGTAATGAAAAAATATGACACAACCTTACTTTTTTTTCGCTGTCAAGTTGGCCTTTATAACTTTGATTATTAATAAAATAAAAAATATTATGCAAGCGCAAAAATTTATATTAATGTCGCAATAGAGCACAAACGAACGACTATCGAAATAATTATAAAAATTTTAAAATTTACTGAAAGGTAGGGCTAGTGTCAGCATAGGCCTCCCTAACTTGTTCTCTAAATTATGGCAAAATTAGAGCAGCGCAAAAAATATTGGTGGAGCAATAAAGCGCAATACGAGCGCAATCTAGGCTAATATTTTTTTTATAGATATGTTTAAGTGGGAGGGCGTCCTTTACTTAGCCGGGTACACCGTGTGTGCGGTTACCAGCTGTTAACTCTCAAGTATTTGATTATTACCTCTCAATTTCCAAAGTTAAATAACTACCCATACCGTAAACCGGGGCTACTTTAAGAAGTAAATATTACTTTTTTGTTTATAACTTCTAAGCCAATAATGATTTTGACATGAACTTAAGGAATTAGAAAGAGCTTAGTTAGCTGAGTACGAATATATACCAAAAAAAATTTTTTTCAATTCCTTCATTGAAATTTTTTATTGTTTGTATCGAATCAAAGTTATATTCAAAATGGGGCTACTTTGAGACCCCATAATTTTATTGTACCATATTAAAGTAGCCCCAAAATAGAACCCAAATAAAAAAAAATAAAATTTTTTTGTTGCATAGTTTTTGAGTTATTAATAATTTTACATTGTGGGGTAACTTTGATACCTCGATTTAGATGTAAATATACATTTATTATATCTTATTATTCATCCAAAAAGTGTGTAACAAAATAGGCACTCAGTTCCTAGTAGGTAATAATTATCACATGTAATATTACTTAACAAAAAATTTAAAAATATATAATTCTGAGTATTTATGAGTAGGAAAATAATACTAGATATATCATTTTTTTTAAAAAAACACGTACACTTTCTTTAAACATACATCTTTGGCGGCGGAAATTTTTGTTAATTATATCTGGAGTGAAGGTGCTCCAAGATATCACATTTTTATAACAATCATCTTCATTTAGTTTAAAAATTTCAGTCCTACTGTTTCAAGTTCATCAGACGATATAATTTTCTTAACAATTGCAGCATATTTGTACATCTTTTTCTTTTCTGATAAAACTTTTACTAATACATACGAATTAATCGCAATATCTTGAATAACACTATCATTATTTCTTGTAGTTTCAGCCAGATTTATAGAAACTTCGTTCTCTGAAATCGTAGGGGAATTATTATAGTTCTCTGAATCTTCTGATAATGATATTTCAGTACTAGATAATTCTGAACTGCTACTACAAGTGAAAAATAACACAATGAATGTATATCAAAGTAACCCCAAAAAATGATCAAAGTTACCCCACATCATAAATCATTAAATAAAACTATAACCAATATACATTTTCAAGCGCTTTTCAGGTTATATACTCATAAAGGATCAAATAATGCAAAAACACTTTCATAAAACTTGTATTGACATAAAGCAACTCTGTGCACTTAAAAGTATAACGCTCTAGTTTTTCATGCAATTGATACCCTTATTTTTAATAATTAATAATTGGAAACCTATAAGACTTACATTTATGCTGTTAAACCAAAAAGAGAATTTAATGTCAGTGCTATCATCTATGTTATAAAAAAAATCACTATCGAACGCAACAGTGTTGCACACAGCAAATAAATAACTTTCCCGGGAAAAATCAAAGTTGCCCCGCGAAATCAAAGTAGCCCCGGTTTACGGTACGTTATGAAATGTGAATTTGTTACAGAAATTATTTAAACAAAGGTACAATTTCTTTTATTTTTTGTGACTTCCCCTTAACAAGTGCAAAAGTCTAACAGGGTGATATGTGCAACAATATCACTGCTGAGCAAATTCTACAAAAAAGAAAGTAGTTTTCAAGTAGAAACATAGAAAAATCCCATCTCCAGAAAGTATAAAGCTTCATAGCAACATTAATAAAAGAACCCATGTTCGCAATACCAGAACAAAATCCCAATCTTAATTACATCAAAACTCCATTTCATAATTTAATACAAATCCCACAAAATCAATTGATTCGTAACGAAGCATTCGGCTGTGAGGAACGGACAGACGAACACGTAAACCGGAGAATCTCCCGCGGATCATGGCTAGCTTGGAAACAACATCGCATCAGGCCAAACTACTCCCGGAGATGGCAGACAGACAGGGCCGTAGCCAGGAGGAGGGGGTCAGGAACAAGGACCAAACCTTCGGCTTTGAAGATATAGTGTTGATCCAGAAATATAATTGCGATAATTCCACTCCTGTAGAAAGTAAGCCATAAACAAAACACAATTTTATCGTATTGACAGCGGATTAAAAGGTAAGTAGGTAACTTTTGCAAGATATAAAACCTTATGTTTTTTTAGCAACTAGCAAAACACTAAAATGTCATTTGCTTCATGTTTCTAATATTTGTCAGCGATATGATTAGATTCTGGGATTATTTGTGGATAAGAACCAAAAGAGTCGTTAAATTATACTCGAGCATTTTATTTCTGTTTGACATCTCAACCTTGTAATTTGACAGCGATTTGACACTTCTACATTGTCATGATTTTATTAAACAAGGTTAGAAGCTTTCAATACAAATATCTGGGAATATAAAAAGCTCTTGTGTGATTACAATAATTATTGTCATTTAATTTAGACTTATCAAATAATAGGTATACATTTAAAAGAAACTCGTTTTGAGGTGCTTACGTTGCTTTCTCTTCTAATAAACAAGCTTTAATTTATTTATCACCAAATTTAAAAATTTGTTGGTGGTCTTCCAAAAAATAAATACTCTCAGTATAAAAAAAATCTACAGTTTTTCTGTGAATTTAAATGGAAATGGTCAGTTTTACCGCATAATAATAATATCAGATTTGAAAGTAGTGTTGCAAACTGAATAAGCTCTATATTTATCTCATATATTTTGAATAAGACTAGATTTGGAACTCAGCCACTCGATTGCAATATTAAATATTGTACAAAAAAGTACCTAGTTGCGAAAGGTGTAATATAGCAAACAGGGTTGTCAGAAACCCGTTTTTTTTTTCGAAATTAGAAAAATAATTTATAAATGGGTAATATCTTTGTAATATTTCCTAATTTGAGTAGAAATAGCACATAATAAACCAAAAACCTACATAGTTTAGTTAAATACATTCATTTCTTTTTATTGATATTTGTTGATTTATGAGAAAAAATTTAATCTATTTATGTCCATGTTATTTCTACGTTTGTCAATGTAATTTTGATTCGACATTGCTTATTTAAGGAAAACTTAAAATTTAAATGGAAGCGGTGCAACTGGCCATTAGATATTTAATTTGGCAAGGTTACATATTTACGAGTATAACTACAATTCTTAAAGAGTGGGCTTTTCATGGATTTTTCGGGTTTTTTCAGGTGGGTTCTGAAAAAACTCAGCGGATTTTTTCGCGCTGGGCAAAATCACGACAACCCTGATAGCAAATAATCAAATCAATGCAGTTTAGTGCTGCCACAATGCAGTAAAAAATATAGCAAATTCCTAGCATGAAAAATATAGTTCTGACTACGGCCCTGTATTATCTATGCTACAAGGGGTGGTGGGTAGGTACTCTTCTCAGCTTAGGGTCATCGATACGTGACTTATAAAGAAAACATGCGGCCAACGTTTTATTTATCCTCGCTTGAAAGGGCCCACGGCGGGATTTAAAGCGCTGCGGAGTGGAAAACGCTGCATCGGAGATTTAAATAATGCACAGATATAAATGAGCTAATCCGTGAATATTTAACAAAACGCTTTCAAGGAACGTGAAAGAATTCCTGAAACTTTCGGACTTGATGGAAGACTAGCTTTCTTACAACATTTGCTGACAGTAATTTATTCATGAACTATGTTGTAAATGTTTGACAGTCGTTTTATTAACAAAGCATGGAGCAGCGCTAGTTTGGTTGCGAATTTGTATTGTGTCAAACTGCATTCAAGTGTTTTCATCTTCGTGCAAGTGCTGCAAATTTCACGATGTTTGAGAATATCCTTTATATTTTATAATATCGCGAGATTTCCTTTCCGACAAAAATGACAACGTATACATTGAAATACCTGCTTGTTTATATCACTACATTTCTTGACTGCATTTAAATTCTATCATCCATTAAATTTCATACAAACAGAAAGTATAGACGAATGTAATATTCAGGACTCATTTTTCGTGTGTTACGTAATAGTATATTACATAATGAGCGAGGAAAGTGAATAATATCGTATGAGTGAGAATATTGACGCACGAGGCTTGTCGAATGCGTCAATTTCACGATTGGCACTTTCGCAAGACCATAAAACTTAAACATAATTTTATTTATAAATCACTTTAAACATTGTGTTTGTCCAGTTTTAATGGAATAATGCAATTTATCGTGAAAATCTCAATGACAGCGAAAAATTAATAAATATCAAAAAGACAACATATGCCTAATAAAGGTGTAACAAAAATTTAATCCGTTAACCCGTGCGTTAACATAACGCACAGGTTGAACGGATGTATGATATTGTTTATTTTCGTAGCTACGTAAACTGTTTGGAATCTGTTAGTTCCATATATGGTCGTAAAAATCTATTTCTCTGGTCACCATTTTAATTAAATAAGCTACTCTCGATTTTACTTATTTTTCTATTCCACTCTTTTTCCCGCTACTGTCTGAAACTACCCAGAAACTCGTACTTTGTCGCATCCTAGCAATGAAATGTCAATTTGAAGTTGAAAAATAAAATTTCGATGCGAGCAGACTAAGTATTGTTTTGTTATTCACTTCAAGATAATGTTTTTATAAACATTTAATAGAGAAAGAATGGATCTACAGATGTGCCTGTATTTAGAATTTTTAAAATACATTTCTATCATGAGATATAACCGTGTAATGTTTGCTTAAATTGGAAATTTTTATTAATTTATACCTAAGTATATGTATAATCCTTGTTGGAATGAAATTTTACCATTCTTGTACTGGCCACAAACATTTGCTACGTTAGTACATTTTATGCTGGATTTTAGGAGGTTGGCGGGCCTCTTAAGGATCATAATTTTCAATTCGCCGTACAAAAAGAGTGTATTTCAAATGGTCAAAAATGACGTGTTGGAAATAATTCGTGTTGAAAACCGCAGTCAAAGTTTTAATCACATAATAATAAACAAAGTAATAATAATCCAATCTATGTAAGTATTACTCATCTAATGAAAATCTAGTTCCCATTTTTCTCAGCACTCTTCTAACTGATGTAATTAATTATTTATCTTCTCGTTTCTTCTCCACTAATTACACTCATCTCAACGCGTGAAGTACCTGCAGCAGCAGTAGAGTAAGATCGTCTTCAGAGCTGACTGAGATTCTTATTACAACATGGCACTAAACCGCTGAGCGTTGACGAGATGGCGCATCTTACAACTTCGTACAGCGCCGCGCGCGGCACAGCCACGAACTAGGCACGGGTGATGCTACAATTTACGCGAGCCGTCTAATGGAGGCTCGGCTACATTATTACTTAATACATTCCACACTTATTGCTAATTGTTATGTGGAGCCCAAGTTATATGCGCTGCGTGGTAAACAAGAACTGCCGAGGACGTACAGTCACTAAGGAAAGTTGAGAGATTACGAGGATTTTGGTTGTAAGTGTAGAGTTAATGTTTATGATGAATTTCAGGCAATTTGAATGGAATTAGTCGAGTATATTTAATCTAATCCGAGATGATGACTTGTTTTCCTTGCACGATTACGATTAATCTAAATTTATGACAGACATTTGCAAACTTTTATCTAAATACTTCAAAAGATTTTATTATTTCTAAGCATGCAAAGACGCTATTATAATTTTAAGGACTTTAGGATTTAATGCGAATTGTGAAAATATATCAACAAAAAGTCCTGTTCACACATGGATTCTTTGAGGTTTCTTTCATGCTTCAGTCCGTCTACATTTTTTACGAATTCCTAGAATATTCTCAATTATACTTTTTTCTATTCCACTTTTTTCCCCACTACTATGACTGCCTAAAACCAACCCAAAACTCGTACTTTACCACATCAGCAATGCAATGTCATTTTAAAGTTGAAAAATACTGCGAAAGTGTTTTCGTTGCGAGCAAACTGTTAGTTTATAATTGACTTCAAGGTAATGTTTTTATAAACATTTAATTTTAAAAATGGATCTACAGGGTGCCTTTTTAAAATTTTAAAAATAAATTTTTATCAGCAGATATAACCGTGTAAATTTTGCATAAATAATTAGAAATTTGTATGAATTTTTCGAATTTTTTTTTTTTTAAATTTTAATTGATCTTTTTAGGTATAAAAATCCTTGTTGAAATATAATTTTACCATTCTTGTACTGCCCACAAAACACTCGCTACGTTAGTACATTTTGTGCTGATTTTTAGAAGGTAGACGGACCTCTTTATCTGAATCCGCGGGAAAAAAATTAATTCACTCTTTTGAAGGTAGCAATGATTTAGACATTCTTCTTTTCGAAGACTCATTAAATGTTCACTTTAGTTGCGCAACTATTTGAAAGGCAAAAAATTAAGAAGCATGAAATAATCCTTGTGTGAACACGGCTTTAGATAGATATCAGAGTGGGTTATGTATATGATCATGCAACAATCTAGACACAGTAGCTGCGAGAGTTTCAGCACAGCTCTCTGCATGTGATGACGTACGAACCCAGAGTTCTCAGATCAGATATGTGTGATTATCGGATGCTTCAAGCTGATCACTTGATCGTCTTAAATGTAGTCCTGGTTGAAAAAGAATTTTTCCATTGTCGCTTTTAATTTCAAAGATCGACGCACGGATTGAGATTCTGACTGCACCAAAACGTATCGGTCAAAGTGGTTGGATTCCGCTCTAATCATTATGTTATACCGTTCTATAATTGGGAGTAAATCCTGTTGAGTGGTTACCAGCAGAATAAAAATACCATTTAATTTAATGTTACAATTTCAGGAAAAGCACAATTTAAAACAATTTAGCCAAGTATTCAAATTCAGGCAAATGGAGTGCTGCTGTTAAAACTCTTTTCTTTAGTTTAGACTTTATTATGAACATAATAATTACTTTAACCTTGGCAATGTTACAAAGCGTCCTAATTTTACTTTGAAAACTTTGTAAGTAACTAAATAAGTAGAATCCTTCAGTATTTAAAATCCTACAGACTGAAATTCTTTACTAAACAAGTTCCACATCTCTGTAAACAGCTGGCGCATTAGCATAGACATAGACCATAGTTCTGGTCGTGACTATCCAACACACGAAGTCAACTTCAACCTAACCTAGTCTCCAACTCTGGGCAGGTTCGCTAGGCGGCGACACCGTCGCTGTACTCTGTGAAATTAGTTTCTCTTACGCAGTGGCGCGGGAATTTCTGCCGCGCGTTCAAACTAAACTTTGTAATTAAATATTCTGTCGCTTGCGCTGTCTACGCTGCTGGAGATTCCCAGCGATTGCGAAGAAATTCACAAAGGCATCCGCTGATATTGGCCTGTTTTTGCTCTCTCTTTCACCCTTTCGATCTTCTACAAATGCTTTTTTGCTGATGACTCTAAATAGGGAATGTTTTTGTTAAATTCGCTGGGAAATGATTTAATGTATTAAGTCGCCAAGAAAGATGAATGCAATTTTTAAAGGACATTTTGCATTTTGGTTTCCTCATTAAAAATTACCTAAATAATTTTAAGGGACTTAAGAGCCTAATGTAGTGAAGTTGTGCGCAGCAAAAACATTGTTTTGAATAGGGAATGAAATTGAGACTAATTTTGGTCGGTTCGATTTAATTTTTTTTAATTTAAAGATAAAGATGAACTCCACACCAGCTTAGTGTTGAAATTTTAGTTTTATTTTTTGTTTCAATTTTACAAGGCCGTAAACTTGCTAACTTCACATAACTATTACTCAGTATATCAACAAAAATTGCAAATTTCAACACTAGACGGATCTAGATTGAACTTTTATCTTTCAAATGAACCCTTGTTTGTGATGATACGTATAATTTTTTAATTTAGTACCAATTTTAGATTTGGTGTAAAAGCAAACTCAATATAAGATGCAAATCTAGAAAAGTTATAGTAAAAACCGAGAACATGGGACTCAAGAATGGTATTGCGGTATTGTGTTGTTCATTTAGTTCAGTTAAACCGATAAGTTAAAGCTAATATGTGTAAAAGAGACAAACTAGTTTTTGAGATTTGCATCTGCTGTGTTTACACTTTCCTATGTTTGCATTTATACCGAATCTAAAATTCTAGATTTGCATGTACCTGTGAATGAATCTTTTATTAATGCAGGTAACTTATTTTGTATAAATTTTCTAGGTTTGAATCTTCTTGTGCATGCATTTTCCAGTTACGAAAATTCTAGAATTTTATTTGCTGGTGTTGAGTAATTACCCTTCTACCACAATCGACTTCTTTCTAAAAGTGAGTTCAGTCAAGACATCAGGCAAGAGGGTATAAATATTTGAGCACAGCAGGAATATCTTAAAGATGTTATAATATTTATTTAGTTTGATGGAAGCCATTGAACAAGATTAACTCCCAATAATTGCATAATGATAGAAGTTATTCTAGTTGAATCCAACCACTCGGACCCAATAGTATTGTCGTCGGTATTTTGTCGGTTTTTGATACAATGATGTTTTATTTTGATGCAACGACTTTTGGCTGCGGCAACGTTCCTTTTCTGTTCTACTCATCCGAACTCATTGAAAAGCTGATGTGTTCAGTTGGTATAATTATACACTGACTACGATTTTAATTAAATATTTGGATCTAAATGTGCAGAACAATCAGTGGTACGTGTGCACATTTAAAAGCAAACACATTATTGTTTGAAACCCTATAATTATTTACAACTGATATTGGAATATATTAAAATAATACAATTGAATATTTAATTAATATAAACATAAAAAGTATTTTAATTAAATACGACTACATCAGTTTGATTATTTGTGTGCGAATTGAAAATTCAATAGTGAATTTACAATAATTTAATCACCTGGACTGTGATTAATAATTTGAAATATTGCAATCATCACTCATCTTTTTGATATGAAATAATTTTAAATGTTTCAATAAAATAGGAGATTATGGACTGCCATATCGATGAAAATAAATTGGGCCGAATTAAATAAAATGTGCAGAAATGAATTTATACAATAATTTTATTAGGTATTCATTTTAACAATAATATCAAAATCAAACAAAAATAATAATTTTAAAGTCATGTTCACCACAAAAATATACAATGTAATTTATAATGCTGTAATTATTTTAAACGATGTTTCTAGAGTCACCGTGTTCAGAAAAATAAAATCTCGAAGAGGCGTGGCTTAACATTCGGAACCGTTGTTAAACAAATAAAATCCCGACCATGTTTTTCCCAGCATGATACATTATATTGAGTTCCAACTACATTTATTTATTTTAGGATAAACTAAACAAAGTGAACAAAATATTACAATAATAATTCTTGAGTCCTACATATCTACTAGGTTTTGGCAATAAAATGCTGATAAAGATTGCCCTTAAATAAATCACTTTGGACAGGAAATTCTCACCATGAACCATTTCTAAAGATTCAGAAGCATGAAAGAATCCATTTGTGAACAGGACTTAAGCGACCCTTCTACGTTTTTTCCGAATTCCTAGAATACTCTATAATTTACATTTTTTTTCTATTCCACTGTCTAAAACCATCCCGAAACTCGTACTTAACCGCATTATGGCAATGCAATGTCATTTTTAAGTTGAAAAATACTGTAAAAGTGTTTTCGTTACGAGTAAACTGTTAGTTTATTATTGACTTCAAGGTACCTAATGTTTTTATACATATTTAATAGAGAAAGAATGGATCCACAGATGTTCCTTTTTAAAATTTTAAAAATAAATTTTTATCAGCAGTTATATCCGTGTAAAACATAAATTGGAAATTTGTATGAATTTTTCGAAATTTTTATGTTTTTATTAAAATTTTTAAAAGGAACAACTGTTAATTGATCGTTGAAATATATAATCCCTGTTGAAATACAATTTTACCATTATTGTACTGGTCACAAAACAGTCGCTACGTTATTATGTTTTGTGCTAGATTTTTGTAGGTAAACGGGCCTCTTAACGATATTACTATTACAGTAATAAATATGGTGCTTTTAGAATTATTTAAATGTTGTAGGGATATTCAACTACAATCGTATGCGTTGAATTTAAAGAAACCACAAAAATAAACCAGGTGTTAAAACCAGACAAATTCTCAAGCGCTTTATAGGAAAATAAATCACAAAGAACAAACCATAACCACTGAGAATGCAATCAAGTGTGTACTAAAGGATAATAGTAGTAGTTAGAACTTTAATTTCAATTGTTTGAGAAAAACTCAGAAGATAGTTACCAACCCAGCAGTAATCTTAACCAGTTACCTAATTTCAGAAAAACCTTTCTGTGTAAGTTGGCAGTACCGTCCACTAACATCAAACGCACTAGCACTACCGAAGTTCCGCGCAAACTTAATAATGCTTTAAGATTAGCAAATGAACTAATTAAGTTCATCCTAAACAAACTCGATGGCTCGTTCAGGAAAATTGTGATTGGTCTGAATGTCCTTGAGAGGCCAGAGTGCTACCATGTATCTTGACAGCGTGTTCGTTCCCACGGTTAATAGCGAGTTAAATGGATAGTGAGGTTAAGGAGCCCGATTAGGAAAGTTCGCGCGCTGCAGTCCTTCGGTTATTTGAGTAAACATTAAGCGGACAACTTGTGCTGGAAGACTTGAGAAAGGGGAAGTGGATGAGCTTGTGCTGGAAACGAGACGAGCTTCCTTTACCCGGTTACCGATTGGAATTCTGCTCCACTAAGTTATTAATCTCGGTTTAGCGGTGGTTAGGTGGTGCTCTTCTAGACTCGGACGATTCTTTGCTAGTCGGAATTATATATTTATTTGATTGTGTTACTGAAAATTAAGATACACAAAATGAAATAGTGCAATAAAAAAAAACTTGTAATTTTAAAAAATTTAAAGGAAAATCACATGACACAAAAAACACCCAATGGAAGAATTGATTACAATAATAGTAACTATGGTATTTTTTTCTGACATTATTTACTACATCATTTACTACTAGTTTGTGTAACTTGACTGAAATTAATAAGTAGACATTTTTCTGTCACATGTCAGTTTGACATTTAAATAAAAAATTGGTTAAATTGTTATTTTGAAGTGTAAATATATGCAATCAGAAAGGTAATTATATACATCAATTAATGTGAAATACAAAATTAATCAATATTCCAGGTTTCTATTATAAAAAGAATTAAAAAATAGAGCTGCGGTGTCATTACGATTTTTTTACAGAATATGCACTGTATTCCAATAACGTAATCAGTTATTATGTACCACTCGAGTTGATTGAGATGTTGTTGGAAATTTTCCGAAAAGGATGAATGCACATGTGAGTTTATAAGTGAATATTTACTTAGGTAGGTACATACAATGTAATGGATTGCGCAGATGGAAGACTTTGTTATGAGATTGACAGTGGTACTGACGAATAAGTTTCCAGTCAGGTAAGTACTCATTTCAGTTTAACTGCACAAAAATCTTCTCTGTGATAAACTTTCCACTAAAAATCATGGGCACCCGTGAATAAATTTCGTAATTATTTTGTTTCAATTTTCAGGCAGTAGATGCGCGTGTTTAAGCACAGCCCATGAACCCGGAGTTCCATGGTTCGAGTCCCTCTACCGGCAGTGTGTGCAGTCGTTAATTTGTAACATCTTACAAATATATCGCATTCGGACAGCCAAACTGACCGTCATAAATGTTTGCTTTGAATTTCAAAGGGCGTCGCACGGATTGAGATTCTGACTGCACAAATATGAATCGGTTGAAGTGGTTGGATTGAACTATAATTAATAACATATACCATTCTGTAATTGGGAGTAAATCCTGTTGAATGGTTACTAGCAAATTAAATATAAAATATATAAATATAAAAGCTTTATATCTCTTTCTTTAATCGTTGTTTTATATCTTTGCCATAATACAAGTTGTCTTTTTAATTTCGAAATACTTTATTTGTTACTTGTCAGATAAGCAAAAGTTCAATAGATACCAGAATCAAAAGCGCAAATGGATAATATTGACCTATGGTCCATTTTTTGTCGATGTTTAAAGTTGCAATAATTTATTACGAACTTTTTCATTTTACCTACTAATGTTCTTTCTTAGCCTTCATAGTGAAAATACTTTAAGTTTGATGTGAAAGGCACGATGAAAATGAGTATACTGGAAACCTTCTAAATAATTTATAAGTAGTGACCAAAAATAATTCTTTATTATAATCTTTCTTGCTGTACTGTATCACAAGATTTTAAGTTTCAGTATTGACTGTGTTTACTGTTTATTAATATTAAGGACACTTGGCTACCCTTGAAGAAAATTAGCTGTATAACATGAACTCGCCCTTAACCATAAATGTATACATGATACGATGAGAAGCCAGCAGCAGCAGCAGATTAGCTCTCGTATGGGACGTTGCACAAGCAGTAGAGGTTACGCTAACGTTTGCTGGCTTGTGGCACAAAGCGAAGAGCACAGAATTAATACCTGTGGAAGAGGTTAGCATATCCTCCGCCGCGCCGGCCGAGCGAGAGAGCTCTTCCGCCAAGGAAGGAATCCCTATATAAGACGATTTATTTGCAATCTCGACCTCAAGCATCAGAAATGCGCGTCGACCCGAATAAAACACAAAAAGAGCAACGGTCTATGAATATTAATAAGGTGTCCCGCAAATAGCGACTCGTTACTTTATCCTACAGTGGCGGCCCCGAAATATTCCTTATTACATAAAATTTCATAATCTATAATAAATACTTGATCGACCATCACGTGCGGATGTCAAATATGGGCACTAACAGCAAAATTATTATTAAATAAGATTAGAATCTGCCAAAATAACATGGGACGCAGTATGTTAAGGTGTATGGCTACCCTAAAATTTTAGAGCGTTACAGAGGTGTGCGCCTTCTACGTTTACTTTAATTATAATTTAAAAATATGATGCTTTTACATATGAGTGTATTAACAAAGGATGTTTTAATGCATCTATATTTTTATTTTTTGTCTTTGGCCTAGGAATTTGAAGTAAAAAAAATTTAAAATGACGATTTTTGCGGTTTTTTGTCATTATTTGATATGATTTTTTTCGGTCACTATAAATGGCAAGAAAAATAAAGCAAGAAGCATGCAGCTAAGCTTCCTTTTTCGAATAATTTTTGTTTTACTTAATTTAAAAAATACAGAAGTTATTATGGCAATACTGGAGCCATGTTTACAGTATTTTTCAACTTCAAAATGATGTTGCATAGCTAGGATGCGGGAAAGTACGAGTTTCGGGCTGGTTTCGGGCAGCCGTAGTAGTGGGGAAGAGAGTGTAATAGAAAAAAAGTAATATCAAGAGTATTCTAGGAATTCGTAAAAAGGTAGACGAGCTCCTTAAACATTACTTGTAAAAATAAAGTAACTCTACAAGAAAAAAAAACAAGACTAAAATAGCCGACACTGTGAACGTGTGAACAGAATAAAATCATTAAAATGGAGCTGGACAGGGCATATTATGAGAAGTAATAATAATTGGACGAAAGATAAAAAAGAATGGACAGTTGTTATTTATAAACAAGTAAATAATAGCTGATTTCTTAAGCAACGTTTACATTTTCAAATCCACAGATTTCTGTAATTATTATTTTAAATTAAATTTACACTGAGAAAGAGAAACGTAAATCTTTTTAATTTACATTTTATATCTGCAATGGAAAAAAAATCTTGTATGAAACACGTGGTAAAACGTGTGTTTTTACCACACAGCGTGCTGTTCAGTACAGTACTTAGGTAAAAAATCTTTCAAATTATTAAGTAGGTACTAAGATCTGAAAATCAGTACTGTACTGACAGAATCAGTACGAATGGTTACTCTAACTATGTATAAATAAATATTAATTTCAGGTTTGAATTTTTTCACTACCTAGATTAAAAATTAAATTTCCTTTTTGTTGAGGGCCCTTTTTATATACCGCCAGGGACCCCGTACAGTCTTAATCCGCCTCTGCCTACACAGGAAAATGTATTTCAAGTGAGAAATATTAAAATCCACGCCGAGAAAAAAAACACGTAGAAATGTAATAATGAAAGGAGGAATTGCAAAGTTCCAATTCTGTCCGAGTGCAGCGCGAGTGCATTCGGTTTGGTTTGTCCTCCGACGAAAGCAAACAGCGCATACAATGAAGCTCTGTTTCCGTCCGGCATTTTTCCATTAGATTTCATTCTCTTCGCATTTTCCACCATAGATCTATTTTTAATTTAGATCCGGAAGATTGCGAAACCTGCATGCCTTTGATGTCCAAATTCAAAATATTAAACAATAAAAGAATATTGAAATTCTCTACGGTAGCAAACTATCGGCATCCTTTTTGGACAATAAATAATGTATTCTTTTTACTTGACCTACTTTCTCGTTTCGTGCTAATCTATAAAATAAAATGGCGGCGAGCAAATATTCTCTCAGTGAGGAAGGATTTAATTAGAGTTTAGTTTGTAAACCGAGATTGTTGGCACTATGATAATCAATTATACGAATAAACACTACTCTATCATGCAATGTTAACTCTGCACTAATTATTAAATTGACTCAAGAAAGAAGATGATTAATTATTACTAGCAGCCATTATGCGCTTATTACAATAAACAAAATAAGAAGATGATAGAAAATTAAATAGAAAGGAAGGTTCTCTCTTTTTAATCTTCTCTGGGCACAGGACGAGCCATAAGGGCGAATTACCAGAGATAACGACGCGGGTAATGAAAATTGAGGGTAATGGGAATTGAGGCAGGAAGCGGGAATTTAATCTCATGGGAATTAGATCAGGAATATAATGAAACTATGGTGATTGCACGTCGCCGCTACTGGACATGAAAAAGAATTGAATTAAGGTGGATACAAAAACCTTCATACTTTACTAAATTGGTCTAAGATTATATACGGTAATTCAAGATCAGTTTCCTCATGGTAATAGCGAATATTTCTCAAACGCTACGGTATTTATCAGTGTTAAAGTAGCTTTTGTAGACCAGAGACTCGTAGGTATAGCAATTTTAATTTTTAATGTAGGGCAATGAAAAGAAACAACGCAAAAGATTTCTTATGTAACAGATAACTACAATCGGATTCAGAATTATGTCAGTTGGGTTTAAATATGATAAGTTGCTAGAAAATAATCCAAAAAATTTTAACCAAACTTTATACTAAAGTATGCACATTTTTACGTTATCATATAAAGTTATAAATTTTTAAATGTATTTTAACAACAATTTATAGCAAATGATTTTGACACATTTTTAGAAACACTGTTAACATCAAATTACATCTACTACAATCATCTAAAAAAAATCATATTTTGATAAAGTATAGTCATTAGTTTTGTTAATTTATTTGTTAACGTAGAATTTTTTAAATATTTATATTGTATAATATAATAAACAAATAAGTGAGCATGTAAGATCTTAGTTACTGCCCAGCAAACACAGTGTTGACATATACGTAACTATTATGTAATATTTAGAGAACATCGTTGACGAACCTAAATATTGCATAAATGATGCATAAAATTGCCATATGGATGACACATTTTGAAACCATATCTCCATGACATAACACTATAGACATAAAACCAATATATATGTGGCAGGTACGTAACAGATACGGATCAGTTATCGCATGGTATATTTTACATACTCGCCACATGGCACTGCCATATGAATGTAACATTTTGTAACCATATCTCCATGACATAACTTTACAGACATGAAACCAACATTTATATGGCAGGCACGTAATAGTTAATGGATCAGAAGTCACATGGCATTAGAACTTATATCTTACATACTTGCCGCATGGCACTGCCATCTGATTATAACTTTTTGTAGCCATATCTCCATGACATCACTTTACAGACATGAATAATAATTTGAAAAATGACAGAAATTATAATAAATAATCTCATATTTACTGACAGTTCATAGTAAGATGGAAATGGAAACGAATCACCTGTTCAATGTACATCCAATCCAACATTCAATGAATACTTTCATCTCATTGGTCAACATACTAAGATTTCTTTAGATTCATTTTTGCCTTCATTTAAACAAATTTTATTTTGAAGCAAATTATTTACAAACCACAAATAACAACTGACACCTGAGAAAATATACCATTTTACAAAATTTTAAAATAATAATTTGTATTGAAATAAAATAAGCTCAAATGGTCTGTTCACACTAGGAAAGATTTACGTAAAAAGTTTCATGCAAGTAAAACAAAGTGCTAGGAGCATTATAAAAGAAACTGTTAATACCGGTTATATTTTATAGAAACTAATTATTTCTATAAAATATATTAAAGGTAGTGATCTTTAATATAATAAATAGAAAAAAGAAACATATTAAGAAAAACTTTCCTCGTGTGAACTAGGTTTAAGAAATCTATCTTATCGATCAAGAGATAACCTCACTTTGTCACTTTCATTTTGACAGAAGCTGGAGCTTGGCATGTCTGCGTATTTCGTACTTAAAGCATTCGATTTTAGTTTATTTGTTTAACTGGATGCACTAAATTACCCATTAATATTATGCAAGCTGAGAAATGTAGATTTCTTTAAATGGATTGTAGTAGGTACTTATGTTAATATTTGTGTATTCAGATTCGTTATAAAATGATATATTACTCCGCCTAATTGTTCATTATTATTTTTTATAGGTATGAATCACATTTTAAGAGATAACTAGTTTATTGAAAATATAATCAACTTTAATTCAGTAGCTGTGAATATGAAACTAGATTATTATATACACATCCAAAATATGTATGAGTTTGACACCAACAAACAACTAAGTAATTCGATTCTATGAAATATCAAAATACCTTCACATCCATAGTCATTAGCCACTACAACAAAAAAGAATGTATTTAAATAGAAGTTTTTGTTCGCATAAGCATTTGTCTTTTTGAAATGTATACTTCTTGTGCTATGGATTTTGTTCCTCCACTCTAGGCTCGTTAAAATCATTATTCACAATATTATTAAAAGTATTAGTTTTAAATTATTAAGTATTATTTACACTACTATACTGTACACTTTAAATTGATATTTCATATAAACTATACGATATGTCAGATTAGCCGAGTGGTTTGCGGCGTATAGGAACATCGTCCCGAAGGTTCAGGTCCATGGTTCAAATCCAGCACGATCCAGCAAATATCAAATTAACATTTGTATCTCTCTCCGGTTCTATGGATTCTCGATGGATTCAACTTTTAGTTATAAAATGTTGCTTAAACATGTGTTTTTTTAATATAAATAAAATAATTATTGCTACATTTTATATAGTACGTAATACAGAAATGTATCTGCCATTTCTATATGCCATATGGCGGTAACCTGCCGTGGCCATATAGCAGTACCGTTGTCTTTCAAACGTAACTCCCATGTGGCATACATGGTGAGAATGGCTGACATAGGAAAGCGCATGCAAGCTCCATATATGTTGCATGCCATATGGCAGTAGACATGAATGGTGTACGTGTTTTATGTATGCCATATCATAGTTATCTAACTGTGTTTGCTGGGTGGTAATCTTATAAGATTCAAATTCAGATAAACGATGCCTTATATAATTATAAAAAAGAATATAAATATACCTGCCTAAACTAAATGTTATACTTCTAGAGCATACTTCTATGAAGTGAGCTTGAAGTGAAGTTTTCACGAACTAAACTAGGAGCATCGATGTACACTTTCATCTTACGAGTGTTATTAAGGCAAAAAACGCAATCAAACTTTCGCTATCCGCATGCACACTTACCTACGTCATTTCGCTAAATTGCAAATATGCTCATACCTTGCGCAATTGCAAAATGAAATTAGGGATTTTTCAGTTTCTTAACTCATAGTAGAATTTACAATGAATGAGAAAGATTGAATATAAAAGAATGCATCTTTTTATTTCTTCGGATATAAAATTTATAAACCAATCTTTCTTAAAATTACAATTCAATGTATTCAAAAGATTTGAATTTTACTATTTTAAGACGACCACTGCACAAAATAATAGATATCGTGGCAACAGCTTACTTGAAAATATCATGAACTAGCATGATATGAATTAAAAGTAAAACATTATGTGTTATTTTTGTGGTCGCATAATATAGCGTTCATGGCTCGTTCGAAAGTAATGTATTGCTCGTGTGTTGCCTCACTCGGTTGCACCTCGTTCGTTAAACTTTACATTCGCACGATATTTCTTACTTTCGATACTCGTTGCGAAATATACTAATACTCAATATAAATTAACTCTACTTATATAGAATATACCTGCTACATTGGTCATAACATATATTTACGTATTTCTTTGTTTACATTTTTTGTGTAGACAATATAAAAACAATGAAAATCATCAGCAAAACTGTTGATTTTGTCATTATTTGTCAACACTGCACAATGCAGCATGCATTCAACACAATACAATAAGTGGATTTAAATTTATATTATGTATAAAACTGATATGCACATCATTCCAACAACATTTCAAATAAATTAAAAATAAACATGATACAACCGTGTTAATCTATTTAAATAATATTATATTTAAAAATTATTTTTCAGTCAACAAATATTGTTTGACTGTATTTGTAAAATATGTCCCAAACCGAATTTAAAATAATAAAACATAAAATTGTAAAAACATTATTATTTATTTCCGGTATTTTCCTTCCCACATTTAATTAAAATTATAAAATCATATTGCCCCCAGTGTAAAAATGATCTGAAAATACAGTTATCTCGCTTTGTTCCATTGTTCCCCAGTTATTTTTACATTTTACAAACAAGGGTGAATATTTAAATAAATTTTGTAAATTATTTTTATTTAAGAATAAATCTTTTTTTCCGTTCTATAAGTTGGCAACACTCATATTTTTATTCGGAATTAGGCAGTTCATTTGTTAATTAGCCTTTAAATTTCCGTATAGTTTAAAATGATTCTGCCAAAGGTTCTGCAAGTTTAAGGTACCACAATATTTTATAATATAAATAAAAATGCTAACCTTTGGTGTACTCTAACGATGGTGCATCCAATATAGATCTTCTAGACAGTCTTTAAATTACCTACTTATGGCACTGGCACTACAGTTTTAATTTAAAATAATCGATTGTAAAAAACTCATGCATCTGATCGCAGATAACATCTAATACTGACCGTTCAACATTACAACCCCAGTTAAAATTGTAGTTCTAACAATAACAACTTACATAAACATAACTTATTCATAATACATTCCTTAAATATCTTACACGATATTATTATTATTATTATTATAGCATTCTACGCATTAAAAGTTCAGTTACACGCCATTTATAGACATTTCTACATTTAAATACATCAAAATATATACACAAAATTATTAATGTTATCTTATAAACATTGATACACGGACTACGAAAACCCACGGCATACTGAACTTGCATACATCGGTTCCCAGCGCAAACAAGGTTTCAACAGGTTCAGTTTATAATCTCTATAAGAATATTGTGCTCAAAGTATTATTTGATTTTAGTTTAAAATATCAGTGATACCCAAAATGTTTTTCAGAATTTTGTTTCATGTTGATAATTTGAACGTGATATATACAGGGTGGTTCACAACTTCTTGCAAATATTTTAATGGCTTATAATACTCAACTTACTGATCATGGAACAAAAAGAATTTTTTATAAGGGCAGTTTTCGCAAGAAGCACATTTTTGAAACCACTGGATTGTTGATTGTATAACGAATATCTGATTAATTACGAATGGAAAAAAATTAAGTTTTAATTAATTGTACAATGGCAAGAAAAGTAAATTTATAAAATTCCATTCGAAAACAGTGATTCGAAAACAGCATGAAAAATATAAGAGGTGGCACGGAATCATACGAGGTAAGTTATCATTTTAGTAACAATCATTATAAAACTAAATTACCTAACATTATTTCAATATATCCATTTATATAGTAGAAAAGTAATGAATCATTTTAAAATATATATTTATACGTTCGAAAATCATCAATACAATTAAAATAATAATAATAAGTTTAAAAATATCGCATTTTAAGTCGTCAATTTTTATTTTATTTTTCTTTCACCGGTACTATTTCAGTTTGTCAAATAATTGAACGTTTACATTAGTTACATTTTGGAAAATGTCAAAAACGTGTCATATTTTCAAAGAGGAATAGAAAACAACCGACCCTTAAAACCCTTAAGACAAGTGTAGGCGGGAAGTTTGTTGTTGTTTTAATGAAATATTTATATTTGTATGTAACTTAAGGAGGTTGGGGACGCCTGCAGTGGCGTACCCAGACATTAGCCTTGGGGACGGATATGAACAAAACAAAATTCGCTCAATGCGTTCTGTTGCGGTGATACATTTTTACTATAATTATTAATTCAATCAAAAAATGCTTGGCTTGTTTACATTTTTTTTAAATAACTTGCACAACGTTAAGAAAAAGTACACAATATCTTCACGAACTCATTTTTAAAGTATATAGGAAATATTAATACAAGTTCTATGAATTTTTCATCATTTTATCATATAGTTTAAATCATGCAAAACATAAACTTGTTGAATTGCCATAAGAACGTAATTTAATTCAATTACTCAAAAACCGGATAGACGAAAATTAATCTTTTTTAGAAGCTTAATTGTGTAATAAAGGCACTATATAAATTTCAGCCTCTCATCATCATTGATTTTGATGACGTACCTCGTCTGATTCCGTTCTTCTACTGTATAAGCTCTTGGTACAAAGGCAAGAGTTTGATGTTGATGTTTTTCTTCGTACTTAATCCTTGTTAAAGCAACATCGAAACTGGCCATCTTCCATAGCCATCAATAAACTAATCGAAGTTCCCTGGGGCCTGGGGCAAGTGCATGCACATCTCTCTTACAGTGCACAACATGGAGCACTTTAACTTTTAGTCGTTCGTTGTCATATTTTAGATAAAGTGCATCGCGGGCCGCCGCCTCGCCATCGCTTACCCGAGGCCAAAAAACGAATAAACTGACATTAACTTTGTTTGCGGAATATTGATTAAATGCGGGACCAGCCACTGAACTTGTTGGACCAAAAAACTTCAAACTTACACAAGAAAAATAACCGAGAAAAACTCTAAATTGAATTATGTGTACTGGAATTCTGCTTTTTTAATGGGAAACCTTTTAGTGGATCACTATAAATTCTAGCCTGCCTGCGGGGAAATTTTACATTAACATTTTAATTTAAATCTCCCTTGTGGTGGCTCCGACTAACAAACATGAGCGCATGTTCGTCGACAGCTGACTGCACTCACGAAAAAAATATTTGTACAGAGAGATTCAAAATAGTTTGCATTGGATATTTTCTTTTTTTAATTGCAGACCTATGGTATACTAGGGACCAAATGTGGGATATGATTACAAATAGTATATTACACAATAAGTTTAGAAAATTATGTTTTGCTGAATGAGTATCTATGGTTGTTTGAGTAACGAGCATAGTACGAGCAATACGCGTGAAGTATAATAGTTGTTCATGACATTAGTAAATTAAGTCTATTTTACACAACATGTTGCACAACATGAGAATACGAGCGAAGCGAGTGTTCTAATAGTAACAAGTGTAAAAAAGTCACTTTACGTACAAGTTTGATACACTATTTTTTGCAATATGTCAATTTAATTCCTTATTAAAAATAATAGAAATTTATTCTGACAAGATTTGTTTTTTAATTAAAATAATCGCAATACATACCGTACCATTTTCTATGTTAAAACAAAAATATCGTAAAATTTTCTATCCCTGTATGTCAAACTGTCAATTTGAGATTATTATCTCGTCAGAATAAATTTATATTACTTATTTTTAGTAAGGAAATAATTTGACATGTTGCAAAATATAGGGAATGAAACTTGTACGTAAGGCCCTGTTCACACATGGACACACAGAAGACACACACAAGCGACACACAGGCAACAAAAGCAAAATGACGAACATGTAGAATGTTTGTGGCTTCAAAATTGATTTTTTCTTTACTTACATAGAAGCCACAAAATAGCGGCGCCTCTATTACCTACACAAGCAACACACAGTAATTTTTACTGTTGCGTGTGTGTCCTCTGTGTGCCCATGTGTGAACAGGGCATAAGGTGTCTTTTTTACACTTGTTACTTATAGAATACTTACTCGTTTTGCTCGTGTTCTAATCACGAACAACATGAGTGTAAAAAAAACTAACTTCATGAACATTCATCATAATAAGTAAGTAAACTATTTGCAATTAGCATTTTTATAAATAATTTTAATTTCATGTGTAGGTAAACAGTTATAATTCGTATCATGTATGCACATGTATTTTCCATGTCCCGTGTAATTTAAAAATACGTGTAATTTAAACAACAGCACATCTTTCTTTTTTAATCAATACACTTATTCATAACTATAAATTCCTTTCAAAAAATTTTATCCGTTCTATTTTGTCCAACCACGAAAACACAAACTTGAATCTATTTTAGTCAGAAAATAATTGAATATTATCATCACTTTGTGATCGCACGATCGCAGACACCGTCGTCCTCGTTTGTTTCTTAATCGCGTCCCGTTGTATCCAGTTGCCATTATGGGCCGATGTAAGGACATAATTTATTTAATATCACGTCAAAACTTTTCTGGTGTATTATGGATGCTCGGCGGAGGAAGAAGGCGAAGAAGGAGAAGAAGACGCGGCCCGGAGTTTCAGTTTCCCGCGGGCGGTCTTTTAACTTTCCACTAAATTGCTTGTCAACTGTTGGCAAGTCTTCTAGAAACGCCGGAGCGCATAGGCGTCGTGGAGAATATGCAAGATGGAGATGGTGCACAGATGCAATTGGAACATATTTCTTATTAAAAATTACCAGATCCGAAAAGAGACGAATTGATAACCCTATGAAAGAATCAGATAAAATCTTGGAAACAAAAATTGACTGATGTTTTATAATCAAATGGGATTTAATAAATGTTTACTTTACACGTTTAAAATAGGTAAGGTATATGCATGCTATTTTTCTTGATGTGCGTTCACACGAGGAAAGTTTTCACTAAAAAGTTTCTTGAAAGTAAAACAAGTGCTAGGAGCTGTCATAAAATAAAACTGTCAATACCGTTCGTACGGGGAATGTAATTTATGTATTAAATATATTTAAGTTCACTAGTTGGAATATATTTTTAAAAAATATTTAATTTTCCCCACGGTTTCACTATGACCGGTATTGACAGTTTCTTTTATGACAGCCCGTAGCACTTGTTTTACTTTCAAGAAACTTTTTATTAAAAACTCTACTCGTGTCCACAGGACAACATATTTAACCTTGAAAAGTGGCATAATTTTACAATAAAGCAGATTGTTTAATATAATTTGGTAATACTTATTTCAATTAGGACATATTGGTCAGTCACATTTTAATATTAAAACGTAGGTATTTTGTAATTTGTTGTTACATTTTCGTTTTAATCCTGTTATGATGTTATAATTTTTTTTAGAAATTATGTAACAGCCCATAATCCTACACCTAACTAGAAACGTTAATATACCTTACTATACAGGTTTCCCAAAAGTCCCAGGACGGAGCTTTAAGTTTTGAACGAGTGAAGAAAAATAATTGAAAAGTTAGGGATCACTAAAGAATCATAAAAACTACATTCTTAGATAGTTTATTAAAACTTCCATGCAACGTGGAGTTTTTTTAGGGGATGACCACCCCAACATTTTTAAATAGCAATAACCCTTGAGGAGTTTCATCTTTAAAGGTAATGAATAAACCAAAACTAGATATCTTATTTTTTTAAGAATTTAATTTTAATTAATTTTTATGTTTTGCACGTATATTGCGATTTTTGTAACAAATGTTCAAATTGTCGTCAAATTGTCGACCCAAACGCTTGAATGATCCCCAAATTTTCAATTTTTTTCTTCACTCGTCCCGGAACTTTTGGAAAACCGTGTATAAAGCAAGCAAATAATTTGAATCGGAGTCCACCCCTGTAATAATTAAAAAAAATACAAAGTCCCTCTAAAATTCCCCGCTCCGTCCATGGTCTTATCTCGTCTCCGCAGAGCAGATGTGCAGTACACAAAAGAACGTAACAAAATTTTGTAATTTCCTGAGGTGAATCCGTCGTTGGTGGTTAATCGGGCGACGCGGAGCAGACGAAACGTACTCGCAAATGCAGTGAGCGCCGAGTGAATTCCCTGCAAGGAGAGATTGTCACGCGGCAAGAACGGGCAACGAGGAGTAAACGTAACCCGAGGTTCAAGAAACGCGACAGCGACAACCTGAGCAGCAGTAACAACTGCGCTTTTTGTACGCATTGTCGGGAATGTTGTTTGAATTATTTTACATGTGTATTGTGTGTGGAAGAATTTATTCAGCGGTACTGGATTTTTAGACTTTAAGGTTATGTCTACCGAAACTAGCGGCATCGGACGGTTGACTTCATGAAGTGTAGCTTATTTCGGAGAGGGTAAAATCAATCAATCAACCCCCCTATCCATTAGGTTTAAGAAAAATTTGAATCGATCATAAAATTATCCCAGCAAATTATTGCATTACATAATTGTGTATTTAATATTTTGATAGTACCTAAGATACATTGCAGATTGCAACATTTATTTTGTAAGAAATGTAATCGATAATCGATCGATAACGAGTAACCCTCCGGAAAAGTGTGTGAAAGAATTTTTGAAAAATCTCAGACTGAGCCGGGTCTTGAACCCGGAACCTTTGGATGTACGGGCCAACGCTCTACAAATTGAGCTACCAGTCCCTAGGTTCCGGGTTTAAGCCCCGCCTCAGTTTGAGATTTTTCAAAAATTCTTTCACATTTATTTTTTAGTTCCTCAATTAAAAAAAAAAATGAGCAACTGTGATTCGGACAACTCAAATTCGAATCCAGTAAAGGGACCTTCCGAAACGTCCATATTAAGTATAATTATGTTTCTGTAAAACTTAAAAACAATCTTTAGTTTAAGAACTTATAATTAGTGCATAAAGGAAATTTGTAAAGATTATTCACATCATCTGTCATCTGTCAAAATAAGACCAATAAAAATGCAGAATATTGAATTTCACAGCAAATCAAAATGAATAGACTTTATTATTTTGTACTAGTAAGGTTGTGAGTCGACTATTCACTACTAGAGTTCATGCCAAATAGAAATGGGAATGTCAATCATTCCTCGCGCATCTTCTGTCTCACACCAGCAGCGTACAAAGAAATACCATTGGCCCGTTCAAGTAAGGAGGGTGGAGCAAACGCAAATGCGTCTTCTGCGCATCGGATTTCATTCCCATTTCTATTTGGCATGAACTCTAGTACTTTTAGGTGACTATTTAACAAATGAACATTTTTATTATAATCTATATTTTCCATTTTTATTGCACCATTTCTATCTCTAGATTTTCTTCACAGATGTGGAACATTTTTCACTTTAAATTCACTATTTTATTTGTAAAGAAACAACAAAAAAACACATAAAACACATTTAACGTTACGTCTATATTTTATGAAAATATTTGATTTCTGAAATCATGGATAACTGCATTTTTTGCCATTTTAATTTAAAACTGGATCTGATTCAATGAATAATCCCTTGAATACCATTCGTAGTCATAGTTAAGTAGATTATTTTTCTGGTAGTTATATTATACACTCATATACCTTGTGCTTGGATATGAATAATATTCGTAATACTCCTAGAAAAATAATCGACATAACTACGACTACTTATGGTATTATAAGTGATAATATTTATTTTATACAGCAATAAAAATTCATAATGTGATCAGTTTTAAAATAGGTAATCCCAAAGAAAACAGTGTGTATTTTTGAATTCTGTTTGTCATACTGTAAAAATGTAGCGGGTGTAACTATTTCTGATTAAAATTTCTGAATGAAGTCTTATGAATTAACCATGAAATATTAGTGACAGTAAAATAGTGAAAAGAATGAAACTAAATATATTTGTTTCTGTAATAAATTAGCTTTTATATTTAAAGCACACTGCATTCTAATTTCACGGATGTATTTTTAAGCGCTTCATTATATTTAGATTTCTTTTTGCAAACAAACGTATAAATCTTCAAAAAACCCAATTCAGAAAAATGAAACGAATTCCTCACAAAATCAAAGTAAACGGCAATTTGCCAAGTAGGTGAAAAAGATAGAAAATCCTTCTGAGCGGGTATAAAACGATTACATAAATGTATCATCCGAATTAAAGGATTTTTATTAATGATGTTTGTTTGGGCTTGATCTCACATAAAATGCGAATCCGCAAAGAATTTTTTTGATGCTGAATCAGAGTTTTCGACGTTATAAAAATAAATAAAAAGGAGATATATCACTCATTTATAATATCGTAATAATACAACCAAATTTAACCAAACTGAATACGAAATTAAAAATAAATATTTTATCCAATATCCATATTTACTGGAGATTGGAGTGATTTCAGTCCAGTAAATAAGTGATTACGGTATTTATTGTGGTAATGTATCGCTATTTATCACATCCCTGCCATCAAAATTGTTATCATTATTATTATTATAAAAATGAAAGAAGAAAATTTTCGTTAAAGCATGTGATATTTAAATACCCAAAACGTTTTTTCTACTATCGTTAGGTTATGTTTATTTCACTAATTTGCGTTAGGTAATGAGCTTCATTGTTAAATGTCTTTATTTTAGTGTTTTTATTTAATAAAATGTACACTAAAACTACATTTATTAAAAAAAGATTAGGTACACTGTAAAAAAAAACTTCAATATAAAATTATTTTGATTTGCAATCGGATATTCTATACAGTTTAAATTTAAAAATAAGTAGAATGATAATGTCGTTTGTAATTTGGATGTCCATGTTTTACGTTAAAATTTATAAGTTGTTATTAAGTGTCAAAATTTTATAATTTTAAAAAATTGCACTTATTCGAACGAAAGTAGAAAAAAATATTGTATATGCATCGCGTGAGGAATCTCGGCAACTAGGTACCTTACTTATTTGTTTACAGAACTCGGCTACGCCTCTTGCTACAAATTTCACAGACGTAAGACGTAAAGTACCTACGTTTTTTACTTGTTACATGAATGCTATTACGCGATATGTTTTGTAATTGATAATTTACTGTAGGTACTCATTTTGAAGTTCGTCACATAGAACTTTTTTTTATTTATTGGTTAGTTCATCAGTAAAGTAAAAGTAAAACAACAACCGTTGAGACACCCTGTAGTTGTTAGCAACAAGCAAAAAGCGTCGGACACGTAAAGTAAAATGTCTTGGAAGTGAAAAATGAAATTCAGCAAGTGCCGTAAATTTCCAAGTAACAAAGGGCAAATAAAACTTATTAAAAAATGAAACAGTCATTTCCGGAAATATAAAGCCGCGGAGAAAAAATGAACACAGCCAAATACGCAGAAAAAATAAAAAAGAACCATTTCAGTATTCACGGCAATCGTCCAGGAACCACACAAAATTAATGAAAAACGTCGAGCGATGTGACAAAAATCCTTTGGTGGCTTCGCTTCCATACGCAAGCCACGTACAGGGCCGGATTGTACTATTAAGTTAAGAGGGCCGACTACCTCCCACTCAGTCTCAAAACCGATACAAACGGAAATTTTATAGCAATTCAAAAGAAATAAATACAATATGTAGGTACCTACCTAACAAAATCATGAATTATTTTTTTTATTTATTTTGAATGCCTCCTGACAATGGGCGAGATTCAGCCAAGGACGTTGTTTTATTTAAACCTCTCACGCAAGCCCTTGTTACAACCACTAGCCAGTGACCGATAGCTTTTTGGTTTCCAAGATAATTGGATCCCAACATGGCAAAATAGAAAATTCATATTTTTTTACAGAAGGACATACCGAGTTTTTGTCTTAAAAAATAGGAGATAAATATAAAATTTGTTTTTACATAATTTTTCTGCTTTCGTTAGGTTATAGCCATTTTATGTCACTAATTTGCGTTAGGTTATGAACTTTTCTATATTTCTCGCAATGGTCTTTATTTTACTCTTTTTATTTAATAAAATAACACATCATATAAAACTACATTTATTGAAACAATTTATTATAGACCACATTGTAAAGAAACTTCAATATAAAATGGTTTTGACTTCGCATATGTTATGCAATATAAATTAAATAAAACTAGAATAAAAATATCGTTTGTAGCTAACCCAATTTGGATGTTTTAGTTTTTTTATGTAAAATTTATAAATGTCATTAAATGTCAAAATTTCAGAATATCGAAAAAAATTGCATTTATTCGAACTAAAGTAGAAAAAATATTGTAAGCAAAATGCAATGCATAAGGAATCTCAGTAGCTACCTTACTTATGTGTTCACAGAACTCGGCTGCGCTTCGTGCTACAAATTTCACATACGTAAGGCAACAACCTTCGTTTCCTTACTTGTTACATAAATAGCTATTATGATATTCAAGCTCCTCTCCAGCTTTTTAAGCACTCGGAAGTGGCAATGTTAAGTATTTTTATTTAAAAATTTTAATAGAAATAATTTTGTAAGAATACGAACTAGATTTATTCTTTAATTTTTTATTCTATTATACGTGTGCAATTCGACCTTAACGGTAATTTATTTTAACCATGAAACCCAAAGGTAGATGATATCACTAAATTATCTAACCATACAGTAACAATTAATGATATCTGAATTTCCGAAGTTCATTGTCACAATAATATAAAACAAAATCGTTCCGTTTATGAACTCGTCAATGAGTAATGTGTCCAGATTAGTGTATGGTGTAAGGTTTGATACAAAGATCGATAAAATGTATGATTCAATGCAAAAAACCAAACACAACACTAACTGGGATACAAGACTCGACACTAGGTTGATCACGACGCGTTTCGATCTTTCGATCATCATCAGGTGACTGGATGATGATCGAAAGATCGAAACGCGTCGTGATCAACCTAGTGTCGAGTCTTGTATCCCAGTTAGTGTTGTGTTTGGTTTTTTGCATTGAATCATACATTTTATCGATCTTTGTATCAAACCTTACACCATACACTAATCTGGATACATTACTCATTGACGAGTTCATAAACGGAACGATTTTGTTTTATATTATCATACAGTAACAACTAGGTAGGTACCTAAACTTGAATTAATTTTGTAACTGTGATCCTGTGACTGTGACTATGAACGCCAGCGTTATTTTACCATAAGCTAAAAACCCAAAGAGCGCATTTATGTTTATTAGATTATTTAACTGCTTCCATTCATAATAAAGTACCTAACTTAAATGCAGTTCAATTTACAAGATCCCAATCTCTCCAAAGACAAAATTTTAGTTTAGTTTTGATTGATACACAAAAAAGGTCCTTTTAAGTTTCGATTTGACAAAAATCTATTTTGACGCGACCTGTTCTACATACAAAATTGATATAATAATAAGAAGTTATTTACTTCATCCTACCGCACTTAAAATAATGCGAGCCAATTTTAGTAAATAAAACTATAAGTCCGCCCCTGGCCCGTAACAATTCGGTTAAATGAAGAATTTACGGAGACTTGGGTAAAAAATGGCAGCGGCGTACCAGACCGCAAATGAAAGCGGGAATGATTGATGTGGGGCGCGCGTGTTCGCCTGCCCTTGCCCCCGCCAGGGACGCACGCCCCTGTCTGCGATGACGGCGGATATACGTGCTAACGCTCGCCCACTACTGGCTACTTTATGGGAGAGAATTTGTCTCTCTGACTGTAAAGTGCCTGTTGGATTGTAAATAAGATAAGAGCGGTAAATTGAACCGTTGAAATTCGTAATATGTGTTATGTGCAAAAACTATATGAGAGTGACATCTGTGGCATTCAAATGCAACTTGTTTATATTGCTTGCTTGAAATAGTTGTACAGTCTCATTTACACACATTTGAATTCGCCGTTGAATTCCATGTGTAAAGTGTATAATGATTACACAATCCACTTAGATTGCTCTGATACTTTTTCAATATTCGAAAATAAAGTTGAGAAATTATTTTAAATGATTTTATGTATAAATATAGCTCTTTATTATATTAATAATTTAAAGATTAATATGTAGGTATGTATTAGTGTATTAGTATATTTTTATAGGTTAGCATGTATATCATAATACAGATAAGCAAAATTGTAAATTTATATAGTATAGATTGTATTACTCCTGCTGTTTATAACTTTATGTATATCTGATTACCTGTATTTCTTTAATTTTGTTATTCTGTAATTGGGAACTCTGTTCCTGTTGAATAATTAAAATAAAGAAATAAATAAATATTTATGTTAAGGGGCCAGTATATTTAGCTTGTAGAATTAGATAATTAATTACTCGTTCATTTCGATTACATTATGAACCAAATTTTGGTAACAGTATACTAGCTATATATACGTATTGTCCTTTCCGATATTCCGTACTTTTTTGAATAATGGAAAATGTAAAGAACCTTAAAAAATCGTAATTTACCAATAACTCTTTTGTCGATTGGAATATGTTATTGGCAAAATATTTATTTTAATATAATATTTTTGCTATAAATAATACTGGTAAATACTCGTATAATCTGCAACATTTTTGCAATATGTCACATTGGTA
Organism: Agonum fuliginosum; assembly: GCA_947534325.1. NCBI lineage: Eukaryota > Metazoa > Arthropoda > Insecta > Coleoptera > Carabidae > Agonum > Agonum fuliginosum. The sequence continues at coordinate 1,356,445 of OX384034.1, read as the reverse complement.
ATTGCTGACATATTTACGCCTTACGCCATTTGCGCTGCCGCCTCATGTTCAAATTATGAAATATCGCAATTTACAAAATTACATAACTCTTGCTACATTTATCCCAAAACCGTGCCCAGAGATCTAAACTCCAGCTACAGTCGTAGCTTCCAGCTGACGGCCAGTGGCGTAGTAAGATCCGTTTACGGGGCACCATTCATGTTTTATATTTAATTAAGTAATCGTAATCCACCATGACATTTTTATAAGGTACCTACTGCAATGACGAAATTTGAAATTGTTTATAGGTAGGTATGTATTTATCCATAATGAAAATTGAGCAAAAAGTTATGATAATGTCCTTAGCTTAGACCAGACTAACGACAAAACTGCAAGTTTACCTATGAAAACATTATTTGTCTTGATTGGCATGCAATTCAGCAAATTCTGGTTTTACGTGTGAGCTGTGAAATAATTCCTAGTCTTGCAGATACTCTAGAACGAGTAACATCTTCCTTGGGAATTGCTATCTTTCTTTCAATCAGACTATTTCAGCAATATTTGTGAAGATACAAAGTTATTTTTATTAAAATCTAAAATGGCTATCAATGTCAACAACAGTTGCACAAAAATATGTTTTTTTAGTAAATTGAGACATAAATTTTCTGTCGTTATCTTGAACAGGGGAAAGGGAAGCATATTAAGAATGTAACCTGTGGTCCTGTGCAAGCGCAAGCCGTTGAGTCGTCGCTATGGCTTTACGGCTATTCATTGGTTCGACGTGATTCCACGTCAAATTAACATTCAATTTAATTAATTAGACTTATTAATAAAAATTTTGCCAAAATAAAAAATGTGTCCAAAGTTTTTAGCTCTTCTTTTTGGCCAGTGATTAGCTCAGCGGTAGAGGGTCCGCCTAGTCTTCCACTATAATAACATCTACCATTCTGTAATTGGGAGTTAACCCTGTGGAATTGGTACCATCAAAATAAAATAAATAAAATCAAATATTTAATAAAAATAATCATGCAAGTAGCCTTATATCAGCATCGGTATCGGTTTATTCGCTGGATGGACTAAAATAATGTTCTTTTATAATTATTTTATTTTACTTAAGTATTTCTTCAGTACTATCAATTAAATTAATGGTGGGATACAAATTTGTAAATCATTAAATATTGAACATAATCACATCAATATTTGTTGACAAAATAAAAATGTTTTTGTTTAATATTTACAGGTTTATAGATCTGTAGCAACTACAGATTTAAACAGAATCCCACCATTGGATTTCTTCCTATTAAAATCCTACTCCGCCCCTGGCGGGCGGCCATGAGTGCAATCACCTTTGCGTTCCAGATGGCAGATGGCACCAGCGAATACTGAAATAGTGAAATGTCTAAATGTGCATCGCCGGATGTTGCATGTCCGGGCGAAGCGGTCAAGCTAAATAAAAACAACCAACAACGTTGAGATTTAATGAAGACTAAACTCCTACGCGACGAGTTATTTTCATCTGCGACAGATGGCACTTAGTAGTTTCTCCGCGCTCTTTGTTTTTTCTTTGTTGGTTCATTCATTATTTGGTGTGGAACTCCGCGGTGAAACATTCATTCTACGTATGCGGAATCGCTGTACTTCAACACGAGTTTTTCTTCTCGTTTTGTCAAACTTTTGCGTGACTTAATTTTTCCGTTGCACGTATTTCGTTTTTATTTCATACATACGAGTATATGGGCGCAGTTTTCATTACTATACATTTCAACATTACGTAATTTTCTGTTATAATATTATAAGTGCCTACTTAAATAGCGCAGTAAATTTTATTTAAATTTTAAACAAGGTATATTATTATATAAGTAGGAAAGGATTTGAGTTACCTACTATGTAAACTAAGGAAATTAATGGTAGCAGGATTCACATGGGTGTATTATTTGTCTTTATACATACCAACTGCATTTATATTTATTCTACTTCCAAGTTCCATGCTTTGAATTATGCACTTGCTTAAAATTTATATGCGTGTCTGTATTTTGTAGTTCTGATTTGCAATAATATGTTGAAAATATTTGTATTTTATTTAGAATAAAATAAAAATCATTACCAAAATTGAAATTCTTAAAGTACCTACAGATTTCATGAAAATATATTAATCATAATGATTCACAACTTTGTGCACATAGTTCAACGGCATTATAAGAAGGTAGGTAATATATTCGACATATATACTGATCATAAGAATAAAATTAATTTTTAAGGGGCATATTTTTTGAACCACTAAATTTAAGGTAGTAAAACAGACATTAAATAAAATTTTAATGAATTATACAATAATTGTAGTAGGCTGCAGTTATATAGGCAGGAATATAAATTTATAAATTACCGGGTAAAATACGAAATAAATTACCGTAAATTACCGAAGGAACTACGAATAAATTACCAAAAAATTTATAAATTACGTTTTCATTCTTGCAAACAGTTTACAAATGTTATTCTCTATCTATCTATGTATTTTATGTTTTTTTTCTTATTAGAATTATATTTTCACACTCTTTTAAGCATAAAATATTATTTTGATCATGTCTCGTGTGTTTAATTTTTCTATGCGAAATTTAATTTTGTATTCACTAAATAATTTGTTCTTAAATTTACCATGATTTTAAAATTCATCGGTATTTTATTGGTTATTTCTCGGTAATTTAAAATATTATTCAGTAATTTATATTTTTAAATTAAATTTAAATTAAAGTATATATAGCTGGTTAATATATGGTAACAAAAATCGATAATTACAAAAAATTAATTGTCGCAATTTTACATCCATGCTTAGGTACAATTATAAATTTTTCTAAGTAAAATTGTGAAATTCTATGTGAAAACGAAAACAGTGGCCGAAAACTATTTGATTAAAAAATCTGGATATTAAAATTTTGAATTTTGGAAAAAACCTACCATAATATATGCTATTAATGCACGTAATATTGATCCACTCTGTATATAATTAACATTTAAATCGAAATGAAAATACGTAAATCAAAATATAATAATAGAAAATGTGTTTTGTATTAGGTTTTGTATAAATTGCAGAGAGTAAGATTGTGCAGGAAGTGATAAAATTTTTGCTGCTTGTTATAAGTGAAGATAAACGTAGGATAAAATTAAGCTGAGCTTGATGTGGTGTTAAGTGAATGTAGCACTCATTACGTCACTTCAATAAATGAGCTCATAAATTTACTTAATGTTATTTACTTTTATTGACGTCAATGACACGAGACGAACACCTGTGCAAAAGACATTTATAAATGAGCGACTTGCGCTTTTTTCCACGACCAGATGTTACACGGATATTTAAGCACCGTGCAAAAATGTCAAATAAATTTAGTATTTACATTATTTTTACTCTATTTTTGTGATTTTCTGGTCTATTTGCGCTCATATATCACGAACATGGACTGGAAAATGTTACATGATACCTACTACGTGTTTTTAATATAATTATCTTTAAATATACAAAACATATTTGTTCATAAATTTATACAATAATATGTTACACAGAGATAATAACCACAAAATAAATCATACGAGTACATTCAAAATTTTAATTTATATTCAAAAAGATTTTATATTCAGTAGGTACATAAACATACCGGGTGTCTGTTTGAAATCTGTTAAAATAATGCAATTTTTTAAATTTTGCTGTTGTTAGTGACCTATTCGTTTTAGACGTAGTATAAGAACACGAACACCCTGTATTGAATATTGCCTGTATATACACGGTTTCCCAAAAGTCACGGGATATATAAGTTTTGAACGAGTGAAGAAAAATAATTAAAAATTTGGGGATCACTAAAGCGTTTGGGTCACTGCGAGACCGAAGAAGGTCGACAATTTGTACATTTGTTATAAAAATAGTAATAAACGTGCAAAAAATTAAATAAAATAAAATTCTTGAAAGAATTAAGATATTTTTTGGTTTATGGGGATGTTTCTTTTTTCATTACCTACCTTTAAAATAAGGTGAAACTCATCGACAAGGGTTGCTATTTAAAAATGTTGGGGTGGTCATCCTTTAAAAAACTCCACGTTGCATGGAAGTTCTAAACTACCTAAGAATGTAGTTTTAATGACTCTGTGTGATCCCCGAATTTTCAATTTTTTCTCTTCACTCGTTCACTCGTTCAAAACTTCTAGCTCCGTCCCGGAACTTTTGGGAAACCCTGTATAGTATATAAGGTTACCAGCCGTCAATTCACACACTTACGTCTATTTACTATTTTTAGTGGAAAGTACACCACAAGAGAGACTTTTGTGCAGTGAAACTGTATTCGTATCTTAGTTTAATTAAAGTTTAATTATCTGTATTTTGTTATTTACTCCACAAAATATCCTCCTCGTTATTTTGTAATTAATGTTTTCTTTCCTACTTTGTTTCATTCAGTGTCTCACCTGCGCCGGTAGACTCACAGTCTCTGTCACCGTCCCATTAATAACCCGCCACATTTCAAAATTAGATGATTGATATCCCAGAAGTGCCAACATAAACACAAATATAGCCGCGTGCGCGCTGTCACTGCACAGCAGGGTGCAGGAGAAAAACGCGCTAAATTTAAACACCGGTGGTATGGAAATCTGACAAGAAGCTTACGAGTCCAGATGACATGGCGAAACGTCCATCTGCTGTCAAAAATTTGTGTGGGAGTCAAGGAAGCTGAGAGAATTATTTGCGGAAAATAAATTCAAAGAGATTTGGAATTTTGAGTAACTTGATGTGGATAATTAGATTAATAACTAAGTATAAGTGCTAAATTAACCAACCAGCACATCAAAAATCAAAAATCCAATTTTAATTATAAGTGCAAACATTATAATCTAGCTTCTAGCTTAAGGTAGTAAATCCATGGGTGGTCATAACCCAAAATAGGACTCAAATTAATATACAACATTCAGTACAAGTCGTAGTATTTGAATAAAAATTAAAATTTTTAGGTAACCGGTGAAATAACGAAGATAATTGAATTTAAGGGCCTATTGCATGGCAATAATACGCATTGAAAAACGAGTAATTTTTGTGAGGATCTCAATCTAATACCTACTGTTATACGTATGATGTTGAATTTTTGTATATAGATTAAGGAAGAATACTAAAAATGCGGAATCTTCAAAATCTTTAATCAATGTAATTAGTTTGGCTTTAATAATTAAGTGAAATTCGGCGAAAATTGTACAAGTTTAGATATAATTTATGCCAATTCTGTTGATAAAATTATAGTTTTATTGTTTTTCCGCCCTTTTTACATCTATGTTCTACTCATTTTGTCTTTAAACTCAATGATAACTTTTATAGTTTATTCATGAGATCCTCACGAAATTCTAGTGTTTTATTCCTTTTTATCTCTAATTGTTGTCGGAACAATATATAGTTTGAATTTTCAATTCAACAATGCTTTGTCGTTACTAATGTAAAATTTCAGATTTTTATTTTGAACAATATAGCCAGAATCGTGAATTCTGATTCTTATTGCACTCAAGAAGTATAGCCCCTTAAAGTTGACACTAAAAGGCGCTAAAATACATACATTCCATTACATGTTTGGAAAACGAATAAGTATGTTATTCTTTAATATCTGCGGAGGTACTGATTAAACAAATCAAAACTATGTGTCACCGCAAAGACGAGAATACCTACATAATATGGACCAAAATGTGGATGCACCATCGATGCAAGAATTTTGCTTCAATGATACTATATAGAATAAAATATCAATAAACCAATGATAATCCACCATTATATTATTAATAAAATCATAGCTGCAATAATTATTTCTCTAAATGTTTTAGGAGTCAGTGAATCGAAAATGAAATTTAAAAGGTGAGTTGAAATAAAGCGTTGGTGAACATTTATTGAAGTGTAATGAGATCAAGAGATAAATAATTAATGGAAGAGTAGTCAATAAATCATAGTTCAAAAGGGCGATTTAGTCCACTCGGAAGAACAAATCTCACAAAAAATAAACGCCATACATTCAAGCGCATTGACTCGATAAAACTTAGCAAATATATTATGCCGCTTTGATCGTAATAACAGACTGGAAAAAATATTTTCCGCGAACAGATTATTTCAGCGGCGGATTTATTGGAAACGAAAAGTTTCGACAACTTCATCATCTCTCAGCACAAAAGACATAAAGAAAATGAAAAAGTCAAAAAGCAAGTAATCACGGAAATCCCGCAGCAATGGCAGGTGTCAAACGTCATCATACTTAAAATATAACTCACGCTAAACTTTCCGGTTACATCTGGAAGTTTTTAGCGTTAATAATAAGTTTGAAATATGAGTGACAGGGGGCACGCTTGGACGACATAACCTCACACTCACGAACTGAATTTCTAACAGTGGCGTCATTAGAGATATTTGAACACTCAGTGAGTGTTGAGAGAGGTGAAGGGTGACACCATAAGCCCAGCGGGTGACACCAAAATAACTGTTCATTTACTTACTAATCATGTGGTCTGCTCGGATTTCTGTTTTATGTTGATATTTCATTATCAAGTAACCGGCAGAGAACTGGTTGGTATCTATAGGGTCTTTCAATAGGAGTGATAGGTTTTTCAATAAAGATTTCTCGGTTTCTGATATATTATATTTTATTTACTTCTAGGTGTCAAATTATTTGGTATAGTGTGCAGTTTCACGATGCAGTGTTTGACGCATCTAGACCGGTTGGAAATAATAAAAATATATTACCAAAGTTCGAGTTCAGTTGTGGGTGTTCAACTTTTATTCACCCCAGATTTGGGTCGCAGTCACCGTTACTCTGCACAGGCTATAAGACGCACTGTAATAAAGTTTGAGTTAACATTACTAAGACAATAAGCCACCAAGAACCAAGAAGACAACGAAATGTTCGAAGTGAGGAGAATATCACAGATGTAGCGGCCAGTGTTGCGGATGAGCCAAATTCGGCCAAATTGGACCGATCTTGTGATCAGTGTCAACAAAGCCGTGGTGGACATTTGAACGATATCTTTTTCCGAACATAACTGCATTTTCCAAACTTCCAAATAAAGCAAAACCCAAATTGATATGTCAAACCGTTGACGTTTTATTTATAATTAAAATCCTATCACTCTTAATAAAAGACCCTATATAATAATTATTTATACTTTTTTTATACGTGAAACAAAATATCTTTTGACGTTTGGACATAAGGAAATAACAAAATAACAATTGATAAATTTACACATCAACTATTCCAGCATTGATAATTATTATAGTATCAATTATCTGTCTGTGATGATTTTATAAATATATCCAAATTTTCCATACGGAGTTCACTCTTTCCAACCTTTTATTAGTCAAATTCATAGTCAAAAAAGTTAATACACTACATTTTAAAATTAAAACTTTAAGTAGTAAGTATATTGTACTATTCAGGTCAAAGTTCACCTTTATTTTTTCCAATGTAAGATAAAGAGCAAAACACACGACAAATAGTAAAGTACCTCCTGGTTCTGCTACTGAAAAAAATTACCTATTATTATATTATATTTTTATACTGATGTCTCAGTATTTGACGTTACTTATCTCAAGCTTTCTGGACTTTGTTACTTAAAAATGAACAGTTTTGCAGACCAATGCTTCTTTGAGGACCGTTGCTAATAGAAAATATTGCCAAACCGCTACTTATAAAAAACAGTTCCAGTAATAATAAATAATTTATTAAGATTTAGTTAAATTTATACTAATATTTCAATTTACAATCAAAATTCTTTCTAGATGTCGAGTTTAGTTACATTTATGTTTGTTGTATTGTTTATCTTTATTCAAAATTTTAGCTTTCGGAGATATGATGATGTAGATGAAAAATTACAAGATTTTTTTGATTGCTAAGAAAAATCAATTAAAGGTGAAAAAATGTTTTCGACTAGATACAGTCCTCGTTGCGCTCGTGCTATAATGTGCAAAGCCGTAGGTATAGCACACACAAATCATATTGAATGAATGACGGACCTGTTCGGAAAGGTTGAAGTCGCATGGACCAATGTTTTCTATAAGTATGAAAACACTCATTTTTTGCATATTCTAACAAAACACTACTTTATTTTTACTTAAAAATTATCCTTTATTATGCAAATCTAAATAATCTTAAGTTTTCGATGGGTCACATACATACACTCAATAACACAATATTTTAATAAACGTCAAACATAACCTTTGCGTCGACGATTGGGCGCGTCGCATACCGATCCGTTGTCTTCTTGTCTTAACGAAGTAATCATTATTATATGAATTTGATTTGCTGTAGAATTCCGGTAATTTTATTTGTCCTGCACACACGCATTTTCATCTTTTAATTTTATCATACACTCGGGCATAAAAATCGCCATTTTGTTCCAAATAACCACTCTCATTCTCCCAATATGATTTCTGTGATCTAGCCTCAATCTGCAAAAAGTTATTTCCAGCCCTTGGCATACAAAAAATCCCAGCTTTGTTCTACGCCTATGCTCTACATTGACAGCGTTGACTTCCTGTGGTTTTCAGCATCTCGACAAGGTGTGAAGGATAGCAGCAAGTGCGTGTGATTTACTCGCCTAACGAACCACATGTGTTGCTTCTTTTTTAACAAGCATATCGGCTATATTCAGCGCAGCAGCCACCCTACGCGATATGTTTTTCTTGGGCGTTAACTTCCCGCGTGGGTTAAGCACCAACAGCGATAAATCCTAGTTTTGTTATGCTTCACGACCCATGAACCATGTCAGTAAATGTTAAAAATGCTCCGCCAAATCACTGGCAATTTGTTTGGTGTTAGGACTTTCGAGATATTTTCTTCACTGGTTTGAAATGGAAAATCAAGAAGATATAGTTACTTCTAAGGCTTTTAAGGGGAATTACATTGTTGAAAAATCATAACAAGAATTACCCGTCTACCTCCTAGAATCCAGCATAAAATGTACTAACGTAAAGAGTGTTTTGTGGCCAGTACCTACAATAATTGTAAAATTTCATTTCAACAAGGATTATATACTTAGAGGATAAATTAACAGTTGTGCGTTTTTTAAATTTTAATAAAAAAAATTGTACCCACATGATTACAAAAATTACGAAAAATTTCCAATTTATGCAAACTTTACACGGTTATATCTCCTGATATAAATTTATTTTTAAAATTTTAAAAAGGCACATCATCTGTAGATCTATTCTATGTCTATTAAACTTTTACAGTATTTTTCAACTTCAAAATGACATTACATAGCTAGGAGGTGGCAAAGTACGAGTTTTGGGCTTGTTTCGGGCAACTGTAGTAGTGGAGAAAAGAGTGGAACAGATAAAAAAATAAAATCGAGAGTATTCCAGGAATTCGAAAAAAAAAGTAGACGGGCCGCTTAAGAAGGGACTTAAAGCACACAATATAACGGTTCAGATTCGGTTCATAAACCGGACAACCATCGGTTCGGTTCCAGCGGGTTATAGTCTTAGTTATGGGTTTGCCAAAATATTTTATAACGGTTCAAGTTTGGTTCCCGGTTAACTAAAATAACTGCTTTTGTGTGTTGATTTTTGAAAATACAACTTTAGAATATGAGTTCAGATGGTTCTACTTTAGAACTTCGTTCATTAATACGAGCATAGGCGTAAAATGTAAAAATAATTTTTGAGCTAAATTTAAATTTGTGATTCATTCAGCAAGTCAGCAGTAACTTACTAACATCTGGGGATGCGGTATGTGGGCAGATAACCGTACTAAAATATATCTTCCATAAGATATTATTACAGTGATATTTCCTCCCTTCAAATGTAATTATTTACGTTACTATATTATATTCTAAGACTACAAAATAATACTAATGTTTTTGGTTCGAAAAAATAAAACATTCTAATTGGTTAAAAATGACGTGAGTCATAAAAAAAATTTCAGATTGTTACGAGAGTGATTTTTAATCAATGTCACGAAATAAATTGGCAACAAGCTCTCGTAAAACAATCTGAAAATTTTGCCATAACAAAATTTAACCACGAATGATATTAAGTAACATATTGCTAAGGAAGTAAATTGAAACGTCAAAATTTTACACTTATCAAAACTAACGTAGTTACGAAAATACAGCAGTCTATTGGCTAGAAGGGTGTGCAAAAATTTGTGAGAGCGTGTTTTGTCATATAATCATATCATAAGAGGTTAAATTTTGCTGGACAAAAAAATCAATTTTAATTTTTAATCAATGTCACGAAATAAATTTATTGGCAACAAGCTCTTGTAAAGCATTCTGAAAATTATGCCAAGATGAAATTTAACCACGAATGATATTCCGATGACTATTTCACGAATGAAAAAGTCCATTTTGACACTAATTAAATAACTTGTTGCTAAGGAAAAAAATTTGCACTTATCAAAACGCACATAGTTACGAAAATACAGCAGCCTATTGGATAGAAGGGTGCGATAAAATTTGTGTTCGGGTGTTTTGTCAAAATAAAACAAGGTAACTCGGTAAAATCATGGAAGTTTTGTTGATTTAGAAATGTATGAGTGGAATAATCAAAATGAAAAATACGTGTCCCAAGATCTGATCCCTTCTTAAAATATTTAATAAGAAATGTCAGACAAGTAGCCCATTAAAAATATTGTTCATTTCTATAGAGAGCAATTATTTCCTAAATTCTCAAAGGAAAATATTTGCCATGTGTTCTCATTAGCAACGTAGAACGTATATAACTACAGTGAAATTATCTGCGAAATGATGTGAAATATTTAAAGGTACGGACGGAATGAGCTTAATGAGAGCCCAAGCCTAGCGCTGTATTCAATTGTAACATATGTAGTTAGTAACTATGCCGGATAATTTAACGGATAATAGATACAAATGCTCGCTAAATTAAACAATGAAATTCAATCTTCTCCCAACATTGATAACAGAATTTCTGCTTGTAACGATTTACAAAGTTATAAATGGTTGTGTTGTGAAGAAAGTTTTCAATGTATAGGTAAATGAAATATTCCGTGTCTCGAATAATCTGGCTTTTAATTCATCACAGGTATTACTTCATAATCTACTTAGAATATTACATTCAAGTTTGCTCGCTGAGACGTCTGCTGTAAAAATTATGTCTTACTCCTGTAAAGAAGAAAAACAAACATATTTCACGCGTCGTTTTTCTTTATCAGACGAGACAGTAAGAATAATTTTTAATATTTAAAGAAGAAAATACAGTACTGAAACTAATCTAACTACACAGTTCACTATTTCGGTTATCTGATAGTCTTCTTTTAGGGCATATTAAGCTGTCAATATTTTGATTACCTACTTTGATACCTAGTTTGACAATAAAAATGTTGACACTTTCTTGTAAGAAGCCCGTCTGGTATTTAAAATAGTAAAACAGAGGTGTGCGCGTCCCATGATCATTTCATATTTAGAGGTTTGTTCTTTATTTACAACATATGAACACGTTACCAACAGATGTTAGAAGGTCTCTGTTTTTCTTTTACCTTTTTTACTTCCTTGTACGGAGTAATAAGGAAGTATTGTAATCGCGAAAAATTTCGGTTTTCAGATTTTGATGGAAATATCCGTTTTGACCTTTTCTGAATCCATTATGACTAGTTTCGTCGTGACGTCTGTACGTACGTGCGTGCGTACGTACGTGCGTACGTACGTACGTACGGACGTATGTGTGTCGCATAACTCAAATACGGTTAGACGTAGAAAGTTGAAATTTTGTATTTAGGACTGTTATAGATCTAGTTGTGCACCTCCTATTTTTGGTTTCAATCTATAAACCGGAAGTAGTACTTTTTAAAAATATTTCGATAAATATTTAATTTAACACAATGTTTTTTATTTTAAATGAAAGATTATGTGATTATTATCTACAATCGGTATTTTATAAATTTTTCTGTATCTTCTATCATTTAAGAATAATTAAAGTATATACTTATAATTTATTATTTCGGTATCTTGTACTCCATGATCGTTTAACATTTGTTACTACGTAAAATTTAAATGATTATGACATGACAGTGACAATAGTAAAATATGCTTTATATCTTCTTCTGCAGTTTAAATAAAATGACTAAAATATATTTGTGAGTATACTAGTATAATAGTTTAAAAGAATTTTTTATATTATTCTACATTTTAGTTATTAAGAAAAGTATGAACACACAAGGCGTACAAGGAAGTCATGTGGTGCCCACGTCAGATTTTTAACTAATGAATTTGGAAAAAAAGACTTTGAAATCAGCCATTTTTCTAGATTTTTATGATTTTGTTTCTGGTGAACAAAAATCAATTATTAATTTCTGAAAACAGAGATATAATTTAAACCTTTGTTAACAAGAAGTTTATTTTATTCGTCTGTGTTAAAAAAATTAAATGAGATATAATGGGGCAACGATGATGTTTTCGCTGTTGAAATTGTAGATTCTCTAGTTAGCCATTCGATGCTCAGTTTTCTTTACCTACATTTTTTGTTCGATTGACTGCAAAAAGAAGGGTTTAACGTCACCTGAACCCACCACACTTTGGAAATGACGACTGACGTTCTGGAGTTCGATATTTTCCGAACGCGCCTCTTAAAGTACCTAATACTTAATTAATATTTTTTTACAGTAGTTCTTAAGTATCTCATAAAGAACATCCTTCCTAACACAAATATTAAGTTGGACACATACAACTGAATAAAATTCTATTTTAGTCCACTTTAAGATTCCATTAACGTCTTTTATAATTTATGGTAAATTAAAAATGACATCAATTTCAAAACCGTTGTTATCTATTTCTGTACTGTCCTAAGCAAGTGTGGTTAAAATAGTATAGTCTTTAAAAAATGGAAGAAGCTTTAATTATACAGGGTGAGTCTGTACCTACTTCGAGAACGTGGAACAGAAAGAATTTTTGAAAAATTTGATAGATTAAGGGTATCCCACGGTTAAAGAATAATTAGGTTTACCGACTGGCGTTTTTCAGTGATAACCCGGTCAGAAGTTGTAATTAGTTCAAAAGTGTTTCTAGAGTTTGTAGGTGTCAGTGCTGGTCATTACCGACAGAAATTCATTCACTTGCTGACAGTGAACAATATTTTTTAAATATAATAATTGTGCGTTATATAGTGATATAGAAATATATGCAATATATAAAAAACACCTACGCTTATTAGTACCTACATTAAAAAGTAACAAATAAATATTGCTGTGAAATAACGAAAAGTGTTTCAGAAAAACTGTTATAGGTTATTTTAATTTTAGGAGAAATGAGCACTACGAGACTGTGTTTATAAGGGCGTTTCTATACCTCTGAACGAAACTTTAATAGGTTATATAATTTGATACATTGATAATAGAGAAAAAGATTTTGTTTCAAAATTCGCAAAAATAAGGTTAGTTAAAATTTTAGTGCCACTCGTTTAAAGGCCCATTTAACTGTTAATTAATTATGTAATTAATAAAATAAGAACATAATTACTCTCTACAAATAGTCCCTTCTATACTAATAATTAAATAGTTAAATGGACTTTCTAACCAGAGGCACACAAATTTTCACTGCCCTTATTTTTGCGAATTTTGAAGAAAAAAATCTTTTTCTCTATTATCATTGTATCAAATTATATAACCTATTAAAGTTTCGTGCAGAGGTATAGAAAACCCTGTATATTGTAAAATTATTTATTTATAACGACGATCTCCCTCACAGAAAATGGAGGATTTTCAAAATCGATTGTACAGGTTGTATTAAAACAAAACCGATACCTATGTTTAAAATTTAAATTTTTTATTGATAATTTCCATTAAACACCAGTTTACACATAAAAACAATAAAAACAACATAAATATGATTTTTACCTACGAGTCAACCAATGTTAACAAACCTTCCCGCACCAGCAAAATTTCCAATATCCGTTATTTATTTCCTACCACAAAAAACACTGTAAATAGATAAATCTCGCGCATCCACTGATTGGTATTTCATTATTAATTTCAATAATCATCGTAAAAAGCATCTATTCATACATATTACATTCCCTGCCTGGTGTATTTCAAGCGCAGAATGTACTGACCCAGATGCAACGATATTTCTGGAGCACAAATAAAAAACAGATTTTTCTCACTCGTAATTTAGCCATTGAGAAATAGAAGTAGGAAAGGAAACATCGAGAAAACATCGCAGCAACCGCTGTGTGTGACATGCAGTGACAACGACAACTCTGATGCGAGTTTATGAATGGGACTTGGTCGCAGTTAGGACGAGCTTCTATAAATATCGAGAGCATGTGGCAAAGCTAGTCGTGAATGAAACTGGACAGTCGACGCGAGGAATTTGCAAATTGAACAAAAATCTGTTTTAAATAAAATTTCCGCAGTAATACTATTAATAAAATATCACTCACATTTTTTTTAACAAATCAAATTGTTTTTAATTACCGAGTTTAAATTCCACACTCGTTATTTTGTACCAATCAGAATGCTTCTCTTTTTTATGCAATTATTATTACATTCCATACATACAAAGTTTTTCTCATTTGATCAGAAAGGAAAGATTTCAGTAATTAAATTAAAATGGTTAACCTTCGTTGATATTAAAAATACTGACACTTTAACTATCTATATTATTTTGTCCTCGATTTTGTCATTTGTGAAAAGCAAATATAATAATAATCATAATAGTCATTTATGTTATAAGGATCGTAACGTCGTGTTATCAAACTCGGCTTCACCTCGTTTGATAATGTTCGCGACTAACCGGTTACGATCCGTTTCGTATTGCATTCAAAATTTTATCTGCCTGCATAAATTAATCAAAAAGTAAAATAAATTGTAGAAAAAAAATTAAATCTACAAAAATCAGGTAGGTATGCTAATTTTCAAACTTCCTTATTCGCTTCCTTAGTAACGAGTTGTTTGTTATTTCAATATGGTACTGAGTACCATACTGGATTAATTATGGTTCTTGGTCTATAATGAACGCTATTCTAGTTCTCAAAATGAGATAATGTTGTCATTATGACACGTCATCAGAAAAATTAAATTTTTTAATATCACTTGTTTGTTGTTTCTACTAGACATGAACTTTTTGTAATTTGATTATTAGAACTTCGTTATAAATATGTCCAGATATAATTATTACTTCTTACCAGGGAGTATAGACAAGCGAAGACTTAGGAAGTGCAGAACTTACCTGAAAAAGAAAAAAGACGTTATTAAAAAATACGCAAAATACAAAATGATCATTATTTGGGCAACACAAAGGTAGGGGTACGTTGAACAGTTTCATATAAATAAAAGGATTGAAGGTAACGGAGCAATATTTTAGATATGGATAGATATTAAAAAAGTTATAAAACATTTTGCGAAAAGTGGATTCCATTTTATACATAATAATGTCAAACTTTTGACTTTTTCACATTTATTTAATTTATACCTACTTACTTACGATGAAATACAAAATGTGAGTTTGTTTGTTTAAAAATATAATATCAACTGTTCAACCTAGATACGATACCTACATTAATTATCTATTTTAATTGTAAATTGTAAGTTTCTTAAAAATGAATTTGTACCTACCTAGACCTACCTACTACTTACTTATCTATGTAACTATGCTATTGTAATCAATTTTATTTCTGATTAATATTAGTTTATTTTACAAGTACAAAAAGAGAAATTCTACGATATATTTGAAATATTATATTATGTAGGTATATAAACCAAAATTAACATGTTTAGACTGTACAGGAAAATGATTCATATTTCAGGTAAAAAATATGAAAAGTTAGAAGACTACAGAATGTCTGTTTACAAAGTCATAATTAACATAATACTAACAAATAACAAATCATGTTCTAAATATTTGCAATAATCCAGACACTTCCACAAAAATATTTACAAAATCATCTTTCATCTCTATTTAGTGTTTACCACTAACCAGAGCATATATATACAGCAAAATTTGTTTGAAAGCTGTCTCTATGAAGATATAAACCAAAATCATAAAGTCTTTGTTTATACAGCGAAATTCATAGTTTAGGAAAATCATATTTTTTATTACAAAATCACATAACCGTTTGAACCCTTTGGGATCTTTCGAATCGCATGCCTATAATTTTTAAGACTTTAAATGTGTTCTTTGATAAAAGGGCATGCATTATTAAATCAGAGAAAAAACAAAAATTTTGTGCAAGTGGGAAAATGCAATTTTCCATATGACCGGAAAGCGTGCAAGGGTTTAATACCCGTTTTTCTTTGTTGTCATAGGGTCAATATTCTATTCTCCAAAACGCATGCTGTATGAAATCGGAGACCGAGTCGGAAACCATTACTTGTCATGAGCTCTCGGTCTAATAGGTATTCAATTTGTTCCAAGCCAAAATTTTGAAGGTTGGTCAAACTGACTGCACACTGAACTGAGCATGCGTAGACAAATCTAGTACGAATCTCGAATATAATATTAGAGCCAGGCGTATATTTCTATTCTAGAAAAAAGTATGGGAATCGAACGGAACTCTGATGGCAATCTCAAACTACTCATAAAGTCATGTAATTAACGTAACACTAACAATTCACGTTCAAAATTCAATACTCCAACATAATAGGTATTTACTAAATATATCGACTAATCTCTATTTACCACTCGCCAGCACATCCAGCAAAGTGTGTTTGTCTGCTGTCTCTGGAGTACATAGAACTGCTGTCGCGTTCTCGATTTAAACAGGATGTGATGTCACGCGTCGCTTTTAATTTTGAGTTTTGTTGCAGTATTTAGCGCGTGATGTGTGGATGTTTTAGTTGCGATGAGAGGTCGTAGGGTGAGCGAGTTACGCGCGGGTGAAGTGAAAGAGATATGAGAGTCAGGAGTTCAGAGGAATGAATGAACTGATCTAGGAAGTGGAAGAGCGAAATGCATGTGGCGGGTATATTTAGCTGCGGGTTTTATTGTACAAAGTGGTGCCTGTTTGTAATGAGTGAGAAACAAAACAAGAGAAAAGTACAAAGTACAGGAATATATTACGTGCGTTATTCGTTTATTATGCTTGAAATTACTTCAATACGCAACAAAAATAATATTTTTTGCGCTGTCAATAACAGTTGACATTGACGTCAGCAATTCAGGCCGCGAAGTAAAACATTTTTTGTGTAGGTACTTACGATACATTTCGCGGCCGCGTTGCTATTAGTAACGGCTGCGAAATTTATTGAGTTGTGCATGTCAATATCAGATATTTTTGACAGTTGATACAAAAAATTAAATGTGTGTTTTTAATTATATGCATTGCAGTTGCAATATCTCGTCTGCGAAATGTGTTTAGTGTTCTCGATAATTTTTAAGCCTCGACATTCGCCTCGACTAAGAAATTTATCGGACGTTAAAGTTAAACAGTCATGTCGCAGTCTAGGTATACAAATAATTATTATTGCACAGTAAATATAAATACTGTCGAGGGTTTAAGTACGTATGAACCCGGAGTTCAGTGGTTCAAGTCTCTCGGCTGGCAGTGTGTGATTGTCGTTAAGTTGCAAAAATATATTGCAATTAAGTCGCATTTTTGATCGTCTTAATTGTACTCCTGGTTGCAAATATAAACTCTCCGTTGCCGCTGTGAATTTCAAAAGTCGTCGCACGGATTGAGATTCAGACTGCACCAAGGCGAATTGGTCGAAGTGATTGGATTTCACTATATAATAATATCTACCATTCTACTAAGAAAAAAAATCATTTCGATTACGTAACCCGTATAATTTTCTACTTGAAGAAATATTATCTATGATATTAATTCTCATATTTTTTGATAACTAGTCTTGTTAACGAAGGCAGGTGTAATTTGTTCTGAAAGATGAAAAAAAATCATTTTTTAAAGAGGAAGGATTGAGATTGAATATTTTGTATAATTTTGTTTAGAAAAACACAACTAGAAACTGGTATTATTTCGGTAATTCCACCGAAATCGAATGTAGCTTTTACTAAAAATTACAAAAAAATTAAAACTATAAAAGAGTTTGAAAAACTTAATATCTCTTTGTGGAATTACAAATAATAGGTACTACACTAAATTAAATGATGGATTTAAAAATGGCAATGGATTTCAAACCCATTTATACATTGATTAATATGTATTTTGTATTTATGATTGTAAAACATTATGTTTTACAATCATAAATAAGCAAGTACTTAAGTAAAACAACAACAAAAATAAACGTGATATACTTGCCTGCGTCGTTCTGGTAATTTAAAAAGATAGAATTTCGGTTAATATCATCATCGTTTAAGGCAATATTTCAAGTACTAAATATAAATAATAAACCGCTATCCATAAAATGTATATATCTATACGCTCAGTTTCTAATAACGTATAAAGTTACATCTTGGGGTTTGGGAAATATTCAATTACGTTGGTGTAAACATATTTCTCCATAGCATTTTTATTATTTTTTGAGAAATTCATAATAATGTATATTAAATGACTTTAAAACAAGAGACATTTTATAATGCTGTGCAAGTGATTCGCTAGAGTTTCAATTAAGCTCACAAGCGTAGACGGTAGGTAGATATTTAATAAAAGATGAAACGTAGCTTTATTATTTGTTTTACATTAGCCTCGCTTCAAAGGAATTTTATATGATCAGAAGATCATTTATAGTTTGTAATATACCTGCTGCGAGTAGTCGAGTAGGTATATTAGTCACTCAGAGCACTCATGTAATATTTAGACTTATTTCATTTTTCATATTTTGATCTTGAGAAGAAGCGAGAATTACAAAGGATAAATTAAATTGAAGGTAGTGTGGGAACCATCGCTACGTAGGTACCTACTCCACTGCTACACACATACACAACACATTTTGTAAAATAAAAATAGTTATAATAATTTATGTGCGTGTTATATCAAATATTGTATGTTTCGTTTCTCTTTTCCTTCACACTTAATAATCTTTTTTCTGCTCATTATATGTATGACGATCTATTGTGATATGTGAATGTCTTCTAGTGTTATTTATTTATTACTATTTTAATGTGTAAAAACGCAATTAATTTTTCAAATTGATTCCACTCTCCTGAAGATGATTCTGGTAGAATCGAAACGTTGAGACTGCGTGATTTCAAATAAATTGGCTGAATCCCCAGTACTGTGTTTTCAATTTATTATTGTTAACATTTTATATTTGAAACGTATCTTGTGGCTACTTCCATATTTGAAATAAAAATGTATTGCTGTGTCGTTGGAAATCTTCCTTTTCCCGTTTTCGAAATGTGACGAAAATCTATTCAGCTCTGCGCAATATCCTAAACTTTATAAATACGAAGTTTCATTATTTTATTTTTTCTCGTTCATAAATTATTGAACATCCGAACGTACACATTCATCCATCCACATACACAGACATCATTGAGAAAATGATCAAAACTGATTCAGAGGACCTCAAAACATGTATTATCGCGAAAATCCAGGTATCGAAATTTTCTTAATACCTAGACTTACTGTGTATAAGAAAGTAAAAAGAGTCAGTAGAATAGATTTACCGAACGCACCTTATATGGATACTGTCTCTGGACTAGAGTTGGGCGCGTGAGAACTTTTTGTGCAAGATCACGAAATTGAAAACGGAATTACGCACGTTTTTTTACGTTTGGCTCACGATCACTTACGCTCACGTATTTTGTTGTCACGCCTGCTCACGCACGGCGGATCATGTTCGGATCACGTTAAAGTATTTTTATGAAATGATAATTTACTTTAGCTCCGTAAAATCGTAAATAGATGAACAATTTTTGCTCCAACTTTTTCGACCAATCTGTGCGCTACCTGTGTACTGAAGCGCTAAGGATTATAAGCAGCAATAACCCGAAATTATCATTTGTTTCTGTTGATATTTTGCAAATTGTGTATTATGTCGTGACTTGAGATTTTTACTCACGCCCGAAAAAAATCACTCACGCCCTATCACGCACGAGATATACATTAAGTCCTGTTCATACATGGACACACAGAAGACACACACATGCGACATACAGGCAACAAAATGAAGAACGTGTGGAACGTTTATAACCTCAAAATTTATTTTTTCTTTACTTACATAGAAGCCACAAAATAGCGGCGCCTCTATTACACAAGCAACACACAGTATTTTTACTGTTGCGGGTGTGTGTCTTCTATGTGTCCATGTGTAAACAGGGCATTACATATTATTCATGCCCGTTCACGATTTAAATTTTCAAAATCGCTCACGCTCACGGCGTGACCCGAAAATTTCACGACCCATGCCCACCTCTGGACTAATACACTTAGCCATGTGGTTGTGTTTGCTGTTTACCGAATTCGAAAACCGGTTAAGTTTTTTAACTCGGTTTTATTTTCTGAATAAAGCAACGAAAGAATCTAAAAATGATTACGTAAGCATTTTCTTTGTTTGCTTGTATTCTCCTTCCTCTCCGTGTTTGTGTCAACACATTTGTTTTTATTATCCAAGATGCCTGAGCACAACGCGTTTCATGAGCGACTCGTTCGCAGAATTATTTGGGGACAAACTACTCCTGCAAAAAGCAACAAATTCTACTAAAGTATGACTATTCGCCCGTGCTCCCGAAAACACAACTCACATTCTTATGAGAATTTTCTTTTCATCGTATTTTTTGTTTAGAACACTATCTGCGAAATTATATTTTCGTTGTTTGAAAGTTTCATCGTTTAACCAACAGTACTTCTTTAAGATTTTGCAGAAATTTTTCCGATTGGTCAATTTGCAGCGTTGCAGTGGGAGCCAGGACAAAATAATGAAGATGTATTTTCTAGATCAGATGAAAAGTATTTCTGTAACAGTTGTTGCTAAACAACAGGGATCATCTAACAGTACAAGAACTTTATAAGAAGTGATATAATTTTGTTTAAACTGTTAATTGGATCCACAGCTACATATTACAACAATTGCATTACACAAAACATCATCTGGAAATCTCACGAGACAAAGTAGAAGAAAATTATTTGTGTTGTTCTGTGGATTGAGATTGTAACAAAGACAACAGTTTTCTTAAAATCATCATTTATGTTTGACATTATTTAGATGCTTAAAAAATAAGGTTATGATGGGTATATGCACATGCAGCAACTAAATTATAAAATTAAGAGGCCCGTCTATTTCCTAAAATCCAGCACAAAACGTACTAGCTTAGCGAGTGTTTTGTGGCATGTATAAGAATGGTAAAATTGTATTTGAACAAGGATTATAGGTATACTTAAAGAATCAATTAACAGTTGTGCCTTTTTAAAATTTTAATAAAAATTGTACCTACATGATTTTAAAAATTCCGTAAAATTCATAAAAATTGCCAATTTATAGAAACTTTACAATTTACAAATTTATTTTTAAAATTTAAAAAAGACACAAGATCCATTCTTTCTCTATTAACTGTATAAAAACATTACCTTGAAGTCAATAATAAACTAACAGTTTACTCGCAACGAAAACATGTTTATAGTATTATTCAACTTCAAAATGTCATTGCATTGCTAGGATGCGGTAAAGTACGAGTTTCGGGCTGGTTTTAGGCAGTCGTAGTAGTGAGGAAAATAGTGGAATAGAAAAAAAGTAAAATCGAGAGTGTTCTAGGAATTCGGAAATAACGTAGACGGGCCGCTTAAGAAATTAAATTAATAAGTTGACTAGCCAATTACTGACGATAGTATAGTTGGTTCATTTAGTTTTGATGTCTACTTTTGCAACATAGTTTCATAATGCAATTTCTTAATTTAGTTTAATTTATTTAGTCTGCATAAACCTAGCATTATCGCAATCCTTTTAATTCTATTTGCATGTATACGTTGTCATAAACTATACAATACTAGTATGATTGGTATACTATTGAAAAATTTGCGAAAAAACGTAAAAGCGTAAAAAACAGTGTGTAGTTGTTATTTTCATTCTGTGTCTATAACCCTATAACGCAATACTGACTTCAAAGCATAATACCTGCAGGGTATCATTTTTTGTTTTAATTTGATCAGAAGATAAACAGTGTAATGGCGGCTTAAAAATTGCCAACGGTATGGAATATCGAAAACAGAGAGAAAACCAAAACAAACAGTAAAAGTAATTTCATTGTGTGGGTAATTCGCTCCTAAATAAATATATCATCACTCTTTAAATTCAGCTGCATTTTACATCATTTGAGAAGCAAATTTAAATATTATGATAGCAAAATTAATAATTAACCATTCAATACTTAGTCAGCAGCAAGATTTGTAAAAACTAAAGCCAGTAGTTTAAATGAATGCTCGCAAATACAAGTTTAACATAATATGTTCCAAATATATTGAAGTGACAGAAAATTGAATATTTTATGAAAAATATGTCATGCATTTGGAAGCACATTACGCCATTAATGATAATTTTGTTTAAGATTATTCTATATACGTCATAATATGAATAATTAAAATGCTTTATTTATTACAAGAATTCAGTTTTTAGCGATAAAATTTGATAAAGCCACAGTAGTTATATCCGGTTATACTTTGTTGAAATTGAAAATTTTAAACTGTATTGTTTTGACATTCATGAAATAATCAGGGGTAATATAACAAGTGCGATGATCACCATCGGTGATAGCATGAGTTGGTCGATGAAAATTGACCGAGTGCGCAGCACGAGTTCAATTATCTAAAGACTAACGAATGCTATCATTTATGATTAATCATAAGCCTGAGTTATATTTGGGGAGAATATATATAATTAATTAGTCCAAAGTCCAAACTGTTTGATTATATTATTTCAATAGCAGTCAAAAACGTTCTAAATTCTATTTGCCTTTCTCAATTTAGCGTGTTCTTCCCTATTATCTCTATCCTGACACGTTTCAAGTCTTATTTTTGACAAACAACAATTTCAGATTGAGAAACTGACAGTTTGTAACTAATAAACAAAACAGTTGACATGTAACAGCGGTAATAAAAATATTTTCGATTTGATAGCCTCTTACTGCCCTATTTCACCCAATCAAATTAGTCAAAAATGTACCACGTGAGGCATGAATTATATATTCAAGCAAATATAATTCGAGCCATAAATTTATTTGGTAAACTTTATAAAAATTTACTCTGATATTTATTTTGACACTCATTTGTCCGTTATTACGCAACAACTATTCGTAATTTTACCAATAAATTCATGGTTCTTATTATCTTACTTGAGATTATATTATTAATTAATAAGTACCCAAATAAGTATAGTAAGCAGTAAGATTTGTGCAAATTAAAGCCAGTTTGTTAGCTAATTGTAGTTTAAGTGATGCCAGCAAAAAATATACGTCATGTTCCTCCGTCCGCCATTTGGACGCGCTTAGGCGCCACCAACGATAATTTTATTTAAGAATATTTTCCGAATATCTAACTATAAAATTTGTTTATTGTTCTTCCTCAACTTGATGAAATTTTCATTTTGTGTGGTGTCGACGCCTATGCGACGCCTGCAGCGCGCGTCGCTCGCGTCTCTCGCACCGGATCTGACGGCTGTATTTGGCACCGCCGGAAATGATATCTATAAATCTGCTAGGTGTTTTTAAAATAAAACCGGAGATAAAATTGTGGCGTTTTTGGAATTTACATAGGTAAACTTTGCAATTTATTCGCAATGTGTTTTCAAAGTTCGTCACTGTGCGGGAAGGAAAATGTTCGCGCTTTTTTATGCCTCGTGCATGCAAATTTGTGACCTAATTTTTCCTTTGAATTAAATTGATTAGAATTTTTTAATGCACTTAAATTATTATTGAAGAGTGAATCACGTCGAAATTGTAATTTCAAAATATTGGTTTAAATTCCGTTCGCGTAGCTATCCGGTATACTAAAAATTAATAAATTTAATTAAAGTTTGATTCTCGCATAATTTAAATTAGGTTTTTATATTATAGGTATTGCGTAGGTAAATTAAATACATTCCATTTTAAATTTTTCAATTAAAACTAATATTATTTTATACATATTATTGCACAATTATTTAATTATAAAAATAAATGCCTATAATGAATGTATAATAATTACTATACTTTGATACATTTTTTATTTTAATCTAAATATAAATTAACACAATATAGATTTTTGATCTATAAGATATATTTTAATTTAGAAAGTCTTTTGGGCACCAAGTTG
The DNA here is from genome assembly GCA_947534325.1 of Agonum fuliginosum. Classification (NCBI taxonomy): domain Eukaryota; kingdom Metazoa; phylum Arthropoda; class Insecta; order Coleoptera; family Carabidae; genus Agonum; species Agonum fuliginosum. The sequence continues at coordinate 1,332,333 of OX384034.1, read as the reverse complement.
CGTTTAGTGCAACTAAACTAATAATTTTACATACATGTTGTAAAAAGGGTCAAAAACTTTGAGGGCAGTCCTGATTCTCACTCAATCAGTATCTTTTGAAAATTCGCAAAATTAAGGATAAGGTTTTTCAATTTCAAGTGAGCATATTGTTTAGTGTCACTTTCCGGAAATAAATCTTTATTAAAAATATTGTTGTGAACTATTTTATAACATAACCAACAAATTGATAAAAAATAAAATAGGAAACCTAATTTGATTAAAGATTTCTTTTCGACAATAGTGTTCATCATGTTCACTTGAAAAACCATATCCTTAGTTTTCAGAATTTTCAAAATTGTAATTTGTGTAATATGTTTCGTAAATATAGTTTTGTCGAACGCGAACGAAAATTGCAGCCCAAGGGAAGGGAGGGTTGCAATCGATTAAGTACGACAAAATATTTTCAATACGTGTTATACACACTATTTTTTCTACTGCTGCAAAAAAAGAAAGTTCAAAAATACAAAAATAAACATTAATTTATTTACATTTACAGTCAAATTTTTAAATTTTTGTGAAATTCAATGTTGTTGCGAAATCAATGAACATTCAAAAAAAGCTAAACTGTGCTGTAAAGTGCCCAAAAGTGTGCGACAAAGTATTTTGTCGCACACTTAGGTATTTTGCAACACACTTGCAACAAATAACTGCTTTCAACATAAAAAACAATGTAGGAACATGAACTTTCAGAAGCAAGCGTAGAAAAAATTTTTGATTGCGAACCCAGAACATCGAAATTTACCATATATTATATTTTTAACTTCCGGTATAATATAAATTGAAAATTTCAATCAATGACATCAGATACTCTCAGTCTAACAAGCTATTAAAAATATAAAAAATTGTTACAAATAGCATGTTAAAATACAAAGAATAAAAACTCATGTGACCTGTTCTAGTACAAGCAAGCACACGAAGCACGCTGCATGTGTCGTAACAAATAGGAGGAAACGAGAGAAATGGGATTGATCGAAAACAAGACAGACTTGCTCTACTTCCGGTTTTTCTCATCGCTTGCTAGAACCGTTGTCAGACACACAATTAAACTGTCTGTCAAGTACGAAGCATTATAAAAAGCGCCCAATCTCTGCACTGCCAGTGCCCTGTTCTCGTGATGTGTATTAACTAACAAACAAATAAACAAAACGATATTACCGACATTCACTTCACACGGACGTAAGAACGAATTTATTTTACGAAGTGTAATTTATATTATTTTACTTGGTTTATTACGTCCAGGTTAATGATAAAATACGTCTAGATCTCGCCGAATTTATTAGAGAAAATATATACTTGAAATTAAAGGGAGAGATAGCACAGTGCTTTTCATTATATTATTTTGTTTGTATTGAAACCTTGTTGCCTAGCAATTTTTCGAGTTAAATTGCAGTCAGGTGACAAGTTTGAGAAGTCAAACAGAAATTAATTCGGAGGAAATAAAATGCTCGAGTGTAATACAACGAGATAATTTAACGACACTTCTAAACAAATATTTCCAAAATCTAATAATTCCGCTGACAAATATTTGAAATATGAAGCAAATGACATTTAAGTGTTTTGTTTGGTTGTAAAGAAAAAGATAAATAAGGTTTTATCACTTGCAAAAAGTTGCCTTCCTTTTTATCCGCTGTCAAAACGATAATATTGTGTTTTGTATATGGTTTACTTTATACAGGAGTGGAATTATCGATTATATAATTATAATGTAACACGATCAAAATTGTATGCTTACGCAAGCTAAAACTATTGTGTTGTTTGTAGAAGATTAAGTTTATCTTCCACGTACTAGCTGATAAAATTAGCCAAACTATTTTAAAATTATTCACAAACTAATACAACGTCTCGAAAACTAATTAGTTTAGAACTAGATAAAGTTGGAAAGAAAAATACCCGAATGCAACGCGGAACTTGTAACATAATTTCTTTAACTAAGCTAATAAAATGTTAAAGAACATAAAAGTAAACGTTCGGTGAGTACATATTAAATTATCCAAACTACAAGTAAGTAAGTACAAGAAGTAGAATCGCTTCCGATGAACGCCCATAAACGTTGATTTAAATTGTTGGCAGTAGTTAAATGTTGAATTAGTCCTTTTTGATTACCGTATCAGAAAAGAAACTAAACTAGATACACTTCTTAGGTACTTACTTAGTATCAAGTTGTTACAAAAATATATTCGTTTTACAGTTGTGTGTTGTGTGGTCCATAAAAACGTTGTGTTTTCCATGGTAAATCAGTATTTTCTTGCTCTTAAAACTAATATAAACTACAGATTTCAAATCCAATCGAAATTAAGTTTAGAACCTAGTTATCATGTTTCATTTCCAATAAATTTTTAATCAATCTTTCAAGTCAATCGATTAGGTACTGAATTTTTATTACCATGTGTATCTTTCTATAAGATTCAATAACTTATTACCCTTATTAAGTTCATGCCAAAATTTAAGAATTAATTTAAAATAGTCATCCAAATGTCATTTATGTATAAACGCATTTTCACAAGACGCGATAACAATATATCGCCACGATAAGTGGTAAGAATGATAATTTTTTACAATAAACTTTAGAGAATTGTGAATTTCACGTTTATTGCTGTTTAAAACATATTTAAGTCATTTTAGGTAGGTAAACTGTAGAAGAAGATATAAACGATGTGTCACTATTGTCACTGTCCCTGAAAATCAATTAAATTTTAGCAAATGTTAAACGATCATGGATTACAAGATGCTGAATACTCTTCATACTCTAAATTATAAACCATAATTTAATTCGTAAATAGTACCATATGTGCAAAAATTAAAAAAAAACTAATTGTAGATGACAAAAATATAATCTTTCATTTAATTGTGATAAATTAATTATTTATCGAAATATTTAAACTAAGTACTACTGCCGGTTTGGGAATTGACACCAAATTTAATGATTAAGATTCGTATTAAAACCTTAAACATAAAATTTGGTTGTTAAATGTTTGATATATTTTGAGTTATCATCAACGAAAAAATTGTAACATACGGCCACACGCACAGACACACATACACACACGCACAGACATCATTTAGAAAAAGTTAAATTTGTATTCTATGGACCCTAAAACGTGCTTATTCACTAAAAACTCACACTCGAAAATTAACCCCGTCACAATATCTCCCCTTATAGAATATAAAGTAGAAGGTAAAAATAAAACTATGAAGAACACTACAATAATTAGGTACTTCATTATGATAAAATGATGTACAATAATATAAGATGAATTGGTGTGCCTATTGTTATATTTTCTATAAATTTGTAGCACTAATTTTTATGTCAATCAGTTCTCTATCGTAGTCGCGAAACTTTGCAAAATAATTAAACGGTGTTTGAAGAAAATTCAATGAGCACAATAGAATGCAAATTTCCAAAATTAATTATTCTCGGATTGAACTTTTCGTTATTAGTATTTAATTAGTTTGACAACATGTTTAAATTAAGGTGCGAAATCGAATTTCCCTGGGCTCGTTTGTACATTCCCCGAATAACTCGACAAATTCAATTTTTTCGTCACAAAAATCTAATCTAAATGCTAAAGACTGCTTGTTAGCAAACTAATTAACAACTTAGGACAATTCTTGTAAGTGCTTGTGTATTGTCCCTAGCTGGCGCGCTCAAAAGGAAAATTAATTTACTTTGAGAAAATTTACATCGGGCGGGCGATATACGATTTGCAGGCGAACTATTGTGACATGAGCTCTTCACAAGATGTTGAGTCGCTTAGATTGAGACTCAGTTTTCCCCAGTTCTGGCGAGAAACATTTAATATTTATTTAATATTCTTCGTGGAAAACTTTGCAGAGTTTGTCAACTATTGAATTATTCCTGTTGCCTCATACATATTTATTAAAATCTTCATATACAGTCTGTGTTTTTAAATTCATCCGCTGGTAAATATAATCCTGCAAATATGTAGGCTAATCTGTATGTCCTTTTTCAAAACTACTTGCGAGGATTTAATTTTAAATAATAATTCTATTTTAATTATTATTACATTCCTGAAATAGTGAGAGCATTTTATAATAATTCTAACAGATAAATGTGTTATACAATATTTTTTTGTATGTATGTTTTCATAAATATAAAATAGTATTTATTTTGTATGTCAGTATTTAATGTTCTTAAATGCGTAACAGTGAAATACAGGTACAAAATACGCTATACCTACAAACATTTACATACACATTTATAACATTTTTCATTTAAGGTGTACCGTCTGCCCTAAAATTTTACTGCGTTACAGATGTGTACGCCTCCCACGTTTACTTTAATTATAATTGAAATATATGATGCTTTTACATATGAGTGTATTAACAAAGGATGTCTTAATTCTTCTATGTTTTTATTTTTTGTCTTTGGCATAGGAATTTGAAGTAAAAAAATTTAAAATTGACGTTTTTTTCGGTTTTTTGTCCTTATTTTATATGATTTTGTTCGGTCACTATAAATGGCAAGAAAAATTTAAAAAGCAAGAAGCACGCAGCTAAGCTTCTTTTTTCGAATAATTTTTGTTTTACTTAATTTCTTTAAAAAATACAGAAGTTATTATGGAAATATTGGAATCATGTTTACAGTATTTTTCAACTTCAAAATTACATTGCATAGCTAGAGTGCAGTAAAAGTACGAGTTTCGTGCTGGTTTTGGGCAGCCGTAGTTGTGGGGAAGAGAATGAAATAAAAAAAAGTAATATCGAGAGTATTCTAGGAATTCGAAAAAAAGGTAGACGAGTCCCTTCAGATAATTACGATGATCGACTGATTTATGGAATAATAATAATAATAAAATAATCGAGATTTAGTATTTTTACTTCCCCGACCTATGTAATAGAGGGAAGTATTGTAATCTTGATTTTTTGACAGTTCGAGATTTTGGTGAATCTTCACGTTTTAGACCCTACTGAACCCAAAAAACATATTCTAAAAAAAGTCGGTCTGTCTGGATGTTGCATAACTTAAAAACGCGTTGGAATTTTGGATTGAAATTTTATATTTAAGATCTTGAGCCAAATTCTGACTTCAAGTTCGTTAATGAGCTTTATTCAACCAGTGGTACCAACTTTATAAACAAAACTTTTTTATTTTTATCAAAATACTATCGTATGTGGTATCAAATTAAAGCTCTCGGGAAAAGAATTCTAGCAGAAAAACAAAAATAACATTAAACGATCGTCAATTGTTTTTTATTATAAATAATTCAAATTATATCGAGTTTTGTGTCAATTTAAAGCGCTTGGGGAGATAAGTTTAGTAAAAATGTAAAAAATGACATTTATGCGATTGTCAATTATTTCTAAAAAATAATTCAAATTTTTTTATTCAACCAGTGGTAGCAACTTTATAAATATAACTTATTTTATTTTTATTAAAATACTATCGTGTGTGGTATCAAATTAAAGCTCTCGGGAAAATAATTCCAGTAGAAAGATAAAAATAACATTTAACCGATCGTCAATTTTTTTAAATACATTATTCAAATTATACCGAGTTTGGTGTCAATTTAAAGTTCTCGGAGAGACGAGTTTAGTAAAATGTAAAAAATGACATTTATGCGATATTTGATCAAGTTGGTATCAACTTAAATAGTTTGGAAAAAAAGATAAATTTATTTAAATTTTGCTGAATAAAGCATAAAATTAAAGGCGTTACGAAATAAGTTATTAAAACTTATAGTCGGGGAAGTACTGGGGTGGACACAGCAGATTTTTTAAAGATTTCTATTGCCTCAAAGAGCGACGTTTCGATTTTACCATATCGTTCCATAGCCCTGAAGAAGATTATGATAACACTGATTGCTTGATTACAACTACAAAACTAAAAACAAACAAAACATAGATAAAACCTATGTTATTGACGGTTTTTGACAGTAAAGATGACATAACATGACACTGACAGCTGTTCACATCAATTTATATGTTTAATTAAATGTTCATTATAAAACTTTATACTTCATGCATGTATGATTACATCTCCCTGTTAATATGTATTTCGGAATAAAATTTCACACTCCGGTGAGACAATACGTTCGAATTTCGCTTGACACGAAGCATGAAATCGTCTTGAAGTCAGATCACAATCCCTTATATTTGTGCACGTAATTATCATACTTCGTCCTATTTATTCCCTAACAATGAACGAGCTTCGAGCAGAACAGAACAGAAAGCTCTCGCACTCGCACAGAACCAAGTTCCAGGTATTCAAAACTTAATTATCGTTCGGAATAACTTTCGCAAGTTTCCGATACTAAGTTCATATGCGATTTAGGAACTCCATGTCGCATGCTAAATGAACTTCGCATTCTCACACATGTTGGATTTATACTTTGTTCACATGAACGCGCTGCTGTGTGTGGTGTTGGTGTGTTCGGGGGTACTGTATCTCATACTGCATTCCTAGAGTGAAGTAGAAGTACACTCGCATGAACACGACTCTGGAATTAATGTGGAAACTCGCAGATGTTCTGGATGAGGATGATGCTCATGTGCGTTAAAAATAAAGACGGGTCGGCGAGTTAAATAAGCTTTATTTTAACTTGGATTAGTTATATCATCGTTTCCTGCTTCTGAATACTGAATGTGTTAATACAATTACAATAATATGCCTGGTTTTTACTAAGGCTAAAATAATAGTTATTTACATTATAAGAGTGGAAGGGTTCATCTAGATTCATGCTAGATTTCTAGTTCAATTTCCATCCGAGATTCGTTCGAGTTTCATACTTTCCGAACTATTCACATTCAGTCGGAAATCTTCGATTTTTTCCCGAGTCAAAATTTTTAAAGGTTAGTCAAACTGACTGTACACTGAACTGAACGTGCGTGGACAAGTCTAGTACAAATCTCGAATAGAGAAAGAGAGCCAGGCGTACTAGAAAAAAATAGGTATGGAAATCGAACGGAACTCGGATGGGAATTTCTGTTTAACATTATATTGTAAATGTTACGTTTCCATGACGTTTCCTGCATTCCATCCAGTTTCATTTCGTTTAGATGCGTTTAGTTAATAGGTTGTCAACCAAAAATATTGTTGGCACAGTTGGCAGTAACAGTAAAGTGATATAGCTGATATCGGTAGGTTGGTACTATGAACATTTTCAAAATATATTGAGAAAAACTTGATGATTCTAAAACGAACAAAAATATTTTTTTACTTGCCAATTTGTTGATGGAGAAATTGAAGGTCAACTTGCTCAATTTATTGGTGAATAAATTGGATCGTGTAAAATCGGCATAAGTAGAATTTTTTACTAAGCCAAAAGAGTTGATTGAAGGAATAATATACTGGATATTAAGGAATTGGAATAGTCGGATAGTGGAAAGGTATTCCAATTCGTTATCTATTTAATTTGGACACTACTCACTTGACATACTGGATAATTAGCTTTAAATTTTATTTATTTTATATGACGACATTTTGGCTACGGGATGTAGCCATCTTCAGGCCTCTGTTACAAGTCCATGTTTATTATCCAAACACTTGTAACAGACCTGAGGATGGCTACATCTCGTAGCCGAAACGTCGCGATGTAAAATAAATACAATTTAAAGCCAATTATCCAGTATATTATTCCTTCAAACAACAAATTCCATTTAAATCCAATATTAATCAAATCCAAACCATATTACAATTACTAGTTTCCAGCACACAACACCATAGGACTATTACCCATCTCATCTACTTCTCCATATCCTCCTAGCTCTTAGCCACTACTCCTAGATCAGTCGCAGTGATCAGTCTCAGTCCTGTTCTGCTGCAAACTTAGCCCGCGGCTTGTGACAGCGATCCGTAACCTCCAATCTGCCCACAATCCAATACATGCGAGCATCATGCGGGATATTAACATCAGAACATCACAAGGAACTGATATCCGATGTCTGAGCTCGCAACAGTGATTGCTAAACTGTGGGATGAGGTATTGGGTGGAGGTAATAATTGCTTATTTAGAGGAAAACGCATCATGTTTATGTTATTGAAGAAGAAGACTCTCTTGTTGACTAGTATTGTCTTATATTTTCTACTCTTATAACTTGAATAAAAGACGACCGCGGTTTCGACAATTTAAATTGTCGTTTTCGGGTCTGGTACAAGATTTAATAACAGGAAACTATCGCTGTTAAAACATGTTTATGTTATTGTGTGGATTGTGCTTCTATTACAGAAATGACAATTACTCGAAATATTTTTATTTTGGTGGTAACCTTTCTACAGCTCCCAATTACAGAATGGTAGATGTTATTATAGTGGAGTCCAACCACTCGATCCCAGTGGTATTATTTTCGATTGCGCTGGGAATCGAACTGCGGACCACTTGACCTAACCACTATCAATCATATCAATATTCTTCTTACATAATCGACTATTCGGTTATTTACACAATCCTTGAATGTGTAAATATGTGAATCGAAACATCGAATACGTTAGCAAAATATAATAATGCGAATAATGCTGTACGATGACTAATATTTTAAGTATTTTTATCCTTAACACAATATGTACAATAGAAGCAGTAGTATTACTTCTGTATCAAGGGCACTATGAAGATGTTGTGTCACTAGTGTTTCTGTGAGAGTTGTGAGTAAATATTGCTGTAGGTACTCATCTAAACTAAAATGATAGATTTTAGAGCAGTGTGTACCTGACAGTTTTGGGCGCGTAATCTACGTCATGTAGTATACATCATTGTTTACACGTAGACAATTACGTATTCTACATCATGAAAATTATCAGGCATTATGTAAACAATGTATATAACGTAAACAACTATATTAAACTGAAAATATTTATAATTTAAAAATATAACGTTTCAAAATAAGTGCATATTGGTCAACCACTAGCCATTGTAATTTGTTTATTATTTATTAAAGATGTACTTGCAGCTTGCAAACACTAGTAACGTAACAACAAAATACATTTTAGGTTATTACAGTTTTACAAATGAAAATATTTTACATTGTTGACATTGTCTACTTTGTCTACAAATTATTAACGTGTAGATTTATAAAACTGTACTCTACACGTAGACATCCAACACTGGTACCTGACTAGATTGTAAGAAAGTACCACATCCGATTACCTAACACACTCTTATCGTATCTGCCACATACCCCATAAAAATTAAATTGAAATTGACAGCTCTTTTATCATTTTTTTATTATATATCTTTTGTTCCTCAGTTAGTTAGTTAGTAAAAAGCTAAGTCTATCTATAGAAAAGACGCTTGGCAAGATTTTGATGGTCACTGTTCAGTAAAAGGACTCTATCCCACGCCGGTGTTCTCAACTCCACAAAGCCAATCCTAATTCCTTAAGATAATAAGGTCACCTAGTTCGCCGCGCCTAGAGCAGATTGTGAAATTAATTCTTGCTAATATCTGCAGGCTGTAGGAGCAACTAAATATAATTACAACGCCCCCGAAATTAAATTACAATATTAGAATAACCATGTGGAGTTAGTTGTGCCCCCAGTGCAGTCAGCCAGGCTTGATGTAATGCGCAATACAAACACGAAACACCAGAGATTTCAAAAGCGAAATTCAAACGAAATCAACATTCGATTACATAGTGATGTTGATGTTGTTCTTATACGGAGTAATTTGTTTTACTTTACGGCACCCACGCATTCAGACAATATGTGGGAGGTTTATTTTTCCTAAACAAGTGTTATAAGAACTCATTTAGTATTATAGTATATTTACCTATGGGAAATACAAAATAACAATACAGCTTCTCCAGAATAAATTATAATTAGGGATGGTCGTGTTAACTTTACCATGTAAACAATGCAATTACTGTTTAAGTGTAGATAATGACGTATATACGTAGACATATTTATAATGCAAACCATGTCGATAATGTTAACAATGTAGAGAAGCAAAACATCTTCAGATTTTTCTTCAGTTTTAACTACTTGAACATAAACATAACCTTACATTTATGTAGATTGCCTACGTTGTCGACATAGTCTACATTGTCGACATAGTCTACATTGTCTACTTATAAATTTATAGTCTACGTATTATTGACACATAGACGCAAACAATTAAAGTTGACGTGTAAACGCCCTTCCCTGATTATGATTGATTAACTTAACATATTGAAGACATCAAGTGTATTAATTATGTGATAGTTTGAACTAAGTTTGACTCAGGTTTAATGTACAAACTCCAATCAGGAACACATTGTGAATGGGTTAAACACACACACACACACACACACACACACACACAAAACAAGAATGTTCAAACACAAAAGAAAAGGAATACCTACATGAAAATATGCATTCACAAGAAATAAATTCGAGATAAATGCAAACCACGAAGGATGATATGACAGGAGTGTACACTAGGGCGAATGAAGTGTGGTCTTTCTGTTTACCTTGTTAGAGAGAGACAGATAACACGGGCCAATTTGGACTATGCATTTTATAACGATAAACGGTAACGATGGTAACGCACGGAGCACGGGCTCAGTAGTGATCTCTCTCTCACACCAGGGTAAACAGAAATTCTACATACAGTATTGCTAAAATACAGAGTTTCCACTCCTGTGTATTCATTATAATACTTTGTGATGCAAACACAGGAAGATGCAAATCTAGAAAAGTCAAAACTGTTTATGTGTTGCTCTCGAATATGGTACTGGATCATTTAGTTCAGTTCAACCTAATTTGTGTACTCCGTTGTATTAAAGAGACAAATCAATTTTGCAGATTTGCATTTTCTTTAACTCTTTAGTGAAGTACATTGTGCGTGCAGCTAGAATTGGCCGGAGGGTGGGTAAGGGACAGAAAGAATGTGCTTATGTTCTACTCACAGCTGAGTCAAAGTTATTACTTTCCTCAACGCAACTGAGTCAAGAGAAAAACCGAGCTGGAAGACTTCTTTATACAGTAGCGAAGCGGTTTCTGCAAAAAAATTTGCTGATAATCTATGTTCGCTCGATAAATATTGTTTACCAATTTAAAATTTCTAATTCTGGCCATCTCTTATTTCGCGTACTGTATACGACAACTGCCTGTAATATGGCGGCTGGTAGATTTATCTGTCACATTTCTAAGCAGTGTTTTTTCGCTAAAGAACGCGTTTATTTTGTAACAAAAACAATGTTGAGAAAATGTGCCGTGAGAACAATGAGCGTTTTCAGTTTTGTATTATAATAATACAAATTAATTATAAAGTTTAACATTATTCGCAACAAGAAAATATTAATTAAGAAAGCAATCATACTTTGAAATGACTTTTACTGAGACGAAGTCAATGTTAAATTAATTTACAAAACTTCTAACAGAAAAAATAGAAGCGAGGAAAAAAGCTTGTTCCGTTTCCGTTGAACGTTGTATCAGTTTCTGGAATTGTTTTATACGTAAGTCTATTACAAGCGGCCTTGGGGTGTGCTCGCTGCTACTTGAAATTAGGAACGTGTTTGCAAAACAAATTTCAGATTTTACGTTCGGAGGGAATTTTTTCTCGCCGCAGGCGTAATGGTGGCGAATCAATTTGAACTTTTATCATCTTTGCTTTCGCTGCGTGGGCGGACTTGGCAAGATGGTGATGTTCTCATCTGCACTCGAGTTTATTTGAAATACTGAACAATCATAACTGCTCCGATATTGCTCTTTGTCGACAAGAACTTTTCCAGAACTTCAGAACCCATCTGACTTGTCAGAACGCACAAACACGCCGTGAAAGACGGCCTATCGGCAAACGAGATATTCCAGAAATAGGAAATGTTCGCCTTGATACATATTCTTTCACCTACATTTTCCATCAGCGATCCTGGATTTATTTACGAAACTGGAGCAGTTTTTCTGACATTGTTGTGCGCTATTCATGCGATACTCTCTGATATGTTTTGTTTTTTTTATTTATTTATAATATTCGTAATAAAATCGTATCCTTATTTTTTAAAATTCTATTTACTTTAATTGCCTTCTGAAAATGGGCGAGATTCAGCCAAAGCTACTGTTCTTCCATTGAACCCTCTTGCGCAAGTCCTTGTTACAACCACTAGCCGGTGCCCGACAGCTATATGGTTTCAATATTAACAGTAACACTCATATTGTTGCGAATAGCTAAGAAAGATAAATTACATAAATTACTGATCAGTTGAGCTAGGTTATCAGACGATTAAATGTGAGTTTATGTTTTGACTATTATGAAATAAGCCAAAATTATTTAAGTATCTTAAATGTAGCTGTCATAAATAAAAACAGTCAATACCGTTCATATGGGGAATGTAATAATTTTAATAAAATATATTTAAGATCACTAGTAGTCCAGTCAACGAAAAGGTATAGAGGGAAATGCTTGGAACACAATTTTTGACTTCGTAACTTTGTTTGGACTAGTTAGGAGGTGAACATATCAAAAGTCCCCGCCCGTAGCCCTTAAGCCGAGGTGTGGCGAAGGGTTTGAAAGTCTCATTTTTCGGTTTTTTACTTATATCTCGGAAGCTATGCTATGTCCTACCGACATGACCACTCCATACAATGAAAGCTGATTAAATTTGCAACAATTTAAGTCCAACCGCAGCTCTATACGTCCTTTAGTTTCCGAGATATGACAGTTCTAAAATTAGCAATTTTTTCAAAAATTTGTAAGTTGAGAAATTTTAACTTTTTTCGTTATTTTTGTGTTTAATTTACTGTAACTTCTATATGAATAAAAATATTGTCTTCCGGTTTCTTTCATTAAATTTCACGAACATTTCTCTATAAAATACGTAATTTTAAAAACTTTTTAGGGCGTACATTAAGCCAAAATATCAATTTTTTTTGACAAAAGTATTCAAATATTTTGTGTTTATTGTGTTTAATGAGCTGTAACTTCTGAACGGATAAAGTTATCGACATCCGGTTTCCTGCATTAAATTCTACGAACATTTTCTTGAGCATTCGTTGCCTGGACTAGCTTCAATATATTTTAAAGAAATAATTAGTTCCCCTCACGGTTTCTTCATATGACCGGTATTAATATTTTTATACACAGGCGTGCGCAGAACTTTTTATTTGAGGGTGCCAAAATTATTAATTATAAATATCTATCAAAAAACACAAAATGCACTTTTTTCAAACGTCCATAACTTTGTGCCAAATCGTCGTAGGAACTTCGTTTTTGAGTCCTACTCAGGTAATTGAACAAATTTCAATGCCCTTTTGGTGGATCGAGTCGACAATTTTTTTCCAACTCGGTACACATTTCCAAAATTGAAGGTTTTTTTTTTAGCCCAAAAACGTGTTTGTTTGGGTTTTGAAGGGTACGAACAGAGATCATCCTAATCTGAGTTTACCCCCTTAAAGTAGAGCCACAATTGTTTTTTTTTTTCGAAAGAATCGTCTAATTTGGTTGAAAAGTCGCTGAGTTATGTGCGAAAAACCTAAAAATGCACTTCGTTCTTTGAGTCCTGCACAGGGAATTGAATAAATTTTAGTGCCCTTTTGTTGGATCAACTCAAAAAAATCAACTCCGTACACATCGTCACAGTTGGACACTTTTAAAATTAAAAACTCTATTTTCACAAGGTGCTAGAGGGTGGCGGGAGGGGTTGCGCCTAAGTTAAGTACACTTCAAAGTTTTTCGTCCGCAAAGATTCATCGAAATCGATTGAAAATACGCCGAGTTATGGCGGTTTGAAAATGGCCAAAATTTTTACGTATTTCAAATGTTTCATTTTTTTCCACCAGTGTATAAATCAATATTTTGAGGTTCTAAATTCAATATTTACCTACCTATTCAAATTGAAAACTTACAAAACAAATTTTATCAATAAGGCGGGAATAAAAAATATCTCTTTTCGCCGTCGTCAGCAGAAATTTTTATTTCTACATTTCGTTATTAATATTATCAATATTATCATTATTACTATATTAGGGCATTAGGGGGTGCCGTGGCACCCACCGTGCGCACGCCTATGTTTTTATATGAAAGCTCCTAGTACTTGTTATACTTTCAAAAAACTTTTTAGTGAAAACTTTCCTCGTGTGAACACGGCATCATAGTGCATAGAAATTAAGTAAACATAAACGTTAAATTAAAATTATATTTTATATTGTGTTCCAGTCTAAATCCATCCAAAATGAAAATTGGATTATGCATTCAGAATAAAACAATAAAATCTCCAGACAATTCCAGCAGTTGTAAATTCATCAGTCGCAGAAGACATAACAACCGCAATCCTCATCAAACGACAAATATAAAATAAAACCACAATAAAGTAATTACCATCGAGAGACCAGACCCCCCCCCCTGTTCTGTCGCGTTAAAAACGCCATCATCGTGCTCGGCATTAAATTTTACAGCATTTTCATATTTTAAGCCACGGCTGCTGCTTGTTTCCATATAGGTACACGCGGCCCGGTTTGTTCGCTAAGCAGGGGAATAATAAATCAATGGCACGAGGTTTGTAGGCCTGTGTCGGAGATGATGCATGTGTGAAAAACAGTGTGGTGGTACCCCTGCATTCTGAAAACTCATTCGCTGCTATCGCACAATGTACAGCAGAACCGTAACGGATTATTTACTGCCCTGGGAAAGGATTTAATTTCGTGGACATGTCTCATCAAATATCCAGCGGTGTGGGATTCGAAACTGGGGTAGAATACAAAGTATAGACGTATCAATACTGTTGTATCTCCACTCTTATTATTTTTACCTTCCGCTTACCTGTAAAGGAAGGTATTGGAATCATGCAAAAAATCGGGTGGTGAAATTTTAGTGGATGAGCACGAATTAGGGTCCTTACAACTCATTTTTGATAGTTTCACGATGATGTCTGTGTGTATGTGTGTGTGTGTGTGTGTGTGTGTGTGTGTGTGTGTGTGTGTGTGTGTGTGTGTGTGTGTGTGTGTGTGTGTGTGTGTGTGTGTGGTCAAGGGTTGTTAGTCGCATAACTCAAATACGAATTACCCGAAAATTTTGATATTTGGTATTTAACATTTGTATATAAATTGGAAGAGCTCCCTAGATTTTGGTACAAATATCTTCATCGAAAGTGATATTTTTTGAAGATTGAAAAAGTTAATTGTCAAAATTGTATATAAATTTGAAAAAATATAGTATTTATTTGTAATAAGAATAAGAGGAAAAGTTATTTGCAACTTACGTTATAAAAAAGTTGTCTTTATCTGGTAGCATTAAAGAACTGCAGTAAAATTTAAAAAATAAATTTATCAAATAAAACGTTAATATCTTGTAATCCATGATCGGTTGATTTTTGTTTCTGCGTAAAAAATATTGACAGGTGAGACGGGTGACAAGTTGGCATACTAGCGCTATATAAGTCATAAGTAAGATATTAAATGTAGTAATTGAACGGAGGATGGCTTCAACACAGCAGAGTTTTCCTGTGAATGAATCTTTTTATTCAGGTGATGCAAATTTCTGTGTTTGAATATTTGAGATTTTTATTTGTATATTTTAAATGGGCACCGGATTGCACGTATACATTTCTGTTTAAAGTCTAGATATGGCGGAAGGTTGTGTGATGGCCACGTCAGATTTTTATAACTAAGAAATTGAACAAAAGTTAAAATTTCGACATTTAAATTGAAAATTCACTTATATTAAAAGTGAAATTTTAACTTTAATGTTAAATAAATTGAAATTTCACTTTTATATAAGTTTTATAGGTTTTTTCCGAATTCCTAAAATACTCTCGATTTTACTTTTTTTTCTATTCCACTCTTCTCCGCAATACTACGGCTGCCTGAAACCAGTCCGAAACTCGTACTTTGCCGCATCCTAGCTATGCATTGTCATTTTGAAGTTGAAAAATACTGTAAAAGTCTTTTCATTGCGATCAGATTATTATTGACTTCAGGATAATGTTTTTATAAACATTTAATAGAGGAAGAATGGATCTACACGTGCCTTTCTTAAAATATTGTACATGATTATAAAAATTTCGAAAAATTCTAAAAAATTCCAATTTATGAGCTTACACGGTTATATCTCGTGATAGAAATTAATTTTTAAAATTTTGCTTTTTACGTTTTAAGTTTTTAAATGCGGGTTTTTAATTTAGAAAGAAAACAGTGAAATTGACAATGTTTCGCCAATATTTGTGTTGAAATTTAAATTATCTCAAAAAATGAGCGGCTCTAAATACCACATTTACCCTTCTTTACGTGTAATTTTGAAGCAATCTTTATTAAGGTGTTCGTCTACCCTAAAATTTTACAGCGTTACAGAGGTGTACGCCTCCCACGTTTACTTTAATTATAATTTAAATATATGATGCTTTTACATATGAGTGTATTAACAAAGGATGTCCTTATTGCTTCTATATTTTTATTTTTTGTCTTTGGCCTAGGAATTTGAAGTAAAAAATTTGAAAATGACGTTTTTTGCGGGTTTTTGTCATTATTTGATTTTTTTTAACGGACACTATAAATGGCAAGAAAAATTTAAAAAGCAAGAAGCATGCAGCTAAGCTTCCTTTTTCGAATAATTTTTGTTTCACTTAATTTCTTTAAAAAATACAGAGGATATTATGGGAATCGGGAGCCATGTTTACAGTATTTTTCAATTTCAAAATGACATTGCATAGCTAGGATGCGGGAAAGTACGAGTTTCGGGTTGGTTTCGGGCAGCCGTAGTAGTGGGGAAGAGAGTGGAATAAAGAAAACAGTAATATCGAGAGTATTCTAGGAATTCAAAAAAGTTGACGAGCCTCTTAAATGAAAATTAATAAACGTTGGTCTCTTTTCTCATTTTTATAGTGACCAATACAAACTTCCCTAGTGCATTTTTGTTTTCTATCTACCTATCTTTTTCTGATTCAGTCCTGTTGCATCGCATCGCGTAAACACTCCTCATCACCCCCTCCAATATTTTATCGAACACAACAACGCAACGCAATGTTCTACTCGCGCTGACACTCTCGCCGTTGTCCATACAAATTACTTTCAGCAATTTCATACAGAATTCATGCGTGCCATGTCCCGTGAATTTATGCCCGTTTCGACAGTTCGGAACACGGCGACAGGAGAGATGTTTTGTTATATCAAACGCAGCGTAAATTCTAAGGCTGGATCGCTGGATGTTTTCATCTCGACACTAAATTGTCCTGTCGAACGGGCGATGACAGAATCACGTTGTTTTCATATCGAGAGCGATGCTTGTGATTTGTGAAATTGATGCATGGAAATGGAAGGAAATATATTTTTAGGAGAATTTGATATAAATTGTATCCAAATTGATTTTTCTGTTTTAGATTTGGGTCAAAATATTTTTGAATTTCAGATTGCTTATGACATGCCAAAGGCAACAGAAGTATTGTCGGGATAGTAATGTTTAGCGAAGATGTATGTTCAGAATGTATATTTTTATTTTGTGCGGTTCATACCAACCATTTGAATATGTACATTCTAATCAAACCGATCATAATAATTAACACACGTCATAATGTCCATGCTAATTTTATTTCAATATTTAACATAACAAAAGCATTTCACATTGACATAGATAAACAATAAAGTTAAAATTTCGCCATTTTAAAAATTGAAATTCAAAAATAACAGAACAGTTGAAATTTCACCTTTTTAGATGACATGTCAATATTTTTTAAGGAGACCGTCTCCACGTAATTCAAGTCCACGTTTATCCTATGTAAATGCATGGAAACGCTCGTTAAAAATACGTAGGAGCAGTCTAGCAATTTTTAAAATGCTAACGAAGTTTTATAGATAAATCATAATTTTAAAAATTTCTTTACAGACGAAGAATAGAACTAGGTTTATGCCGAGTTACAATATTTATAATACTATAAATAATCTCTTAACCATAAGTTGTATCATGTTTTATATGGATTCAAATTTTTTTTTCAGAATACTATCTAGGCATAAATCTAGATTAATTTTTTCATAAACATCTATACATCATTTCACGTAAGAAAAATGCGTTGGATAAAATAGGGCGATGATATACTGAATCTGATTGGTCGAAATGAGAGGTGTGGCTTTCACCAGCAAACATTTTCATTTCTGTTAATATTACTTTATACCTGATTGGAGTACAGTTTTCCCCGGCCAGTTTTTTCCGGGACAGTTTTCCTCGGCCAGTTTTCCCCGGGACAGTTTTCTAACCTAACCTAACCTAAATAATTCGAATTCTTAGAGGGAGGTGGGGTGAATAAGCCGGGGAAAAATGGACTCGGAGAAAAACGGCCGGAGAAAACTGTCTACCTACTCTTACCTTCTTATTTTGAATTTCATAATTACATCGAAGTATTACATTATTCTATATATGACAGCTTTATTTACTAAATATACCATTTTTTCGTTCGCGCCAAATGTATGAGTACAAATTGCATTCGTTACGTTACGAAGACGGAACCCTGAAGTTGAAATTTCACGTTTCTAAAAGTCGAAACTTCAACATTTAAGTAGAAATTTTATCTTTTTTAAACGTTGAAATTTAAAGGTTAAAAAAATGCAACCAGTTTCTGTTGATTTTGGTTATTATAAAAAATTAAAAAATATCTATGTTGTAGCAATGTGGTCCTTCTCTTGCAATTTGCACGAAAGTTGAATATGCGTGTAATGTAGTTTTCTTTTGTTACTCTGTATGTCTAATTTGACATTTCAATTAGGCAATAAGACTAATTTTAGGCAGCATTACAAAATATTTCAATTTCCCGTATTAATTGTATAAAATGATTGGAAAAAACCTTTGAACTTAAAAAACAAGAATAAATATTGCGAAAATTAATCACAATATAAAAGGGAAGCGAGTAAACGTAAACAAAATAATAAGCTCGGCCACAATGAAAATGAAGTTTAAATACTGCAGCATCAACTCCGCCACAGATTTGATATTTTCTCTGTTGAGTAAACAACCCTTTGTGTTAATATATCTCGGGCTCTTCTCGCTTGTTTCTGTGGAAGGAAGCGCGCCTATGCCGCGTTTCCTTAGCACAGACTCCATGTACCTAATGCAACAATGACAGTTATAACACTTGTGACTGATTACCGGACGTTTTTGTCTGCGAATGAGAATTCCCTCTGCGCGCTATAGTTCTGTCCACGAGTTCTGCGCAAACTTGAATGATATACCGCTGAGAAATGCATGTACGCGGAAACTATATCCTTGTTTCATGCCTGTTTATAACTCGCATAACTCTTGTAAGATTATAATTTCATTTGCTCTGTTTGCTCGCGACGGACGTTTACCAAGAATTTACAATATATGGATTACGCGCGATTATGTGCGGACACATTTTCATTTTGTTGCCGTGAAATTAATTTAACGTTCAATGCGTTCGTGTGAAATGGGGAGATGTGTGCGTAGCGTGAATTTGTGTTTGTTACCTCTATTACGATGAATATTTAACTAAGCTAAACTCAAAGCAATGGCAGCTGGATCCATATAGCTAGATTTAGATTCCATATAAACCATTTGTAATTAATTCTGTGTTACGTTGGAATGTAATGTTTATTGTTGAAAAAATGTCAAAAGGGGTTTCCACGATTTTTTGATTTTTTATATGTTAATCTATACATTAAAATATTAGACCCGTATTTTTTATTTTTGCCAAAAAGTTGCTAATAAGCCAGAAAAAAATTCATAAAATTTAAAAAAATAGGTGGCGCGAAAACCGATGTCGTGTGTGACGGTGTGACGTCACCGGCCCTGAGAACATACGTTCACCGCGCTGACAAGGACCGAATACGATACGTAAATCTTACCTTATTGCAAATTGCAACACAGGTCCGTCGTCCATTCCGTAGTGAAAACGACAAAAAAACGATCTTACACGAACAAACCTACTCACGGTTTGCTCTCAGTGTCGTTTGCGTCACACATGGCGCATTTTAATGCACGTTTCAAAAATTAACAATTACCCATTATGACTATCCGCATTCACAACTCGAAATTTTATTAAAGACGAAATTTGTAAAGTCTGTCATATGACAATATGTACTTGCGTTCACAACACCAAATTTCAATTATGTGAACGCAAGTTACATTGTTATATAACAGACTTACAAATTTCGTCAAAATTTACGAAATTTCAGGCTGTGAATGCGGCTTTAAATTAAGTAATAATTTGTCAATTCGAAACTAAATTTATCACAAAATAAATTTGAATTATCATCACTTAAACAAAATACAAATATGTATACATAATATACATATACATAATACATAATCCGATAAATTTTGTTCAAATTATCAAAGTTTTCTGATATTCTTATCTGAAATCTTACAAGAGCGTTCATTTTCCACTATATTAAACGGTTCGAGCGGAATACGAATACGAAGATCCAAGTATTATGGTAGAGAGCACATCAAGTGCACAATAAAAAATTCTAAATATGAATTTGCATTGAAATGAAATTTCGTTAAAAATATTACTTATATTACATATATTATTTAACGAGCACATCATATAGGCTAAAATTCAAGAGGATAAAAGTTTATGCACGAGCTGAAAGCGAGTATAATCATACCAGAAATTTATAGCAATTATGTGCGAGTCAAATACGACGTTTTATTGATTATATCTACTTTTCAAATAAAACTAATTTTTATTCAATAAATTATAAACCTAACCTCAAATTTTGGTATGATAACAGTTCATCATTATAAAATAGTGTTAAATAATGAACTCATAATACAATAGTGTTGAATTATGAATTCATAATACTTTAGTGTGTCTCATGCGGAGGAGTTTATCTTGCTACAAAATTGCCTTCATAATGAAAAAATTATTTTATGATCGTAGATAAAAATTGTTACACCATTATCCACTACTTTATTTATTTTATCAATTAAAATTGTTTCTTCATTTTCTGAAGCTCACGATTATGTTCGTTGTGTCTCCGCATTATTTTTATTTTAGAAATTCCCATATACACAATTCTATTTTAATTAGCAATATAGCAATAACCCTTGCTTTTGCTTTGTGTGAAGATACGTAAGTAATGATATATTTAGCGTAAAATTCCGTAAACACAAAATATATGAATGATTCATAAATGTTCCCGCAAAATTCAACATACCTAATGCTGTACCACAGATATTTCTCCGAAATGACAGTCCAAAAAATCTACCAAAACTCTAGTAGTGTACGCGAATCATTTGTCTATTTCAAGGAAGATACTATTAGCAAAAGTAACGTATAAAAATGTCATCATGTTGTGGAAATATTGTACGTAGATGCTCAAAATAACACAAGAAAAATTATTCGCTAAGATATGTGGGTTCTTTGCAACACAAAACTTGAACTACATTCTTCAGAAAATAACATTTCCACAATTCACATTTCTGTCTGATTTCTAACGTGAAATAAGATGATAAATTTATTTCGAGTAAGCTATTACTGTGCTTCATTCCAAGTTTTCAAATTGCTTCTACATTTTAAAACAAAATTCTTCCTTTCAAGAATATTGAAAAAAATAATCGAATGATTAAATTGGTTAAAGGATTAAGCGGCAAGATGAAAGGGCATGAGATATTTAGGAAATACTCATAAAGTTGTTGTTAATTGTATTTAATTCCAATATTTCGCTAGGTACCAATTTTGGTGCTTCATCAGGGAAACTAAAATGGTTCCACAGTTAAATTTCCAGTTAAGTTTCCCTGATGAAGCACCAAAATTGGTAGCGAAATATTGGAATTAAATACAATTAACAACAACTTTATGAGCATTTCCTAAATATCTCATGCCCTTTCATCTTGCCGCTTAATCCTTTAACCAATTTTATCATTCAACGAAGTCGGCATTACTTCTGTTCAACATAATAATGAATCTTGGTAAAAGTACCTATATCTGATCTTAACTGATGGTTGATTCAAAAACAACATTAATAATTATAATTTTATAATATAGCTGAACTTTTCTTTTCAATTAGTAGAAGAAACAATGAAAATATGTAAAGAAAACTTTTAAAAATGTTCTTCTTCTTATGATTATGATTATGATGAAATTTCAATTATCTACTACAAATTAGAAATCCAGTCAATTATGCTTTTTAAAACTTAAAAATTCAAGTTGAAAGTTAAAATTTCCTCTTTTTAAAGTTGAAATTTGAAGATAAAAGTTGGGATGTTAAGATTAAAATAAATTTTTCAGTAAATTTGTAGAATAAAAACGAACGTTCTAAAAGTGAATTTTTTTATCTTTGATAAAACTTATAGTATACCTATATTACATGATAAGCAAGGTAAAACAGATTTTACTGTTGAAAGAAGTAAATGACTGGCGAGCCAATTAAGTTCCTCCTTGAAGTAGTAAAATAGTTACGTTGTGTGTATTGTACAACATTTTACTTGTTACTCATTTGTAAACCAAAATAAAATTAATAAATTATACACACAACTGTTTTATCAAAAATGTTATTAAATGGTTTCTAATAAGCCTTGGAAGTTACTGTGCGGCAACGTGTATCGGTTATTGTGAACATATGAACTAACTAGTAAAATTTTAACAAGTCAGCTGTCAATTTTACAGGTTGCCTAGCATCTTTTAAAGATTCATTTTCAAAGGCAATGAAGGGAATGATTAAATGGCGTTTACAAGTAAGTAACAAGCACTTTAATGTAAATAGCCATTTCCATTGGCATCAAATACCAGGAGATAGATAAAAAGAATTGATATCTAAAACCGTGTAAATATCTGCACTGTTTATATCTGCGCAACTCACGAATCGCCAAGTCTTCGAGTCTTCCTCGGAGAGAAATGAATGGGTTTGTGATGCTGTGAATAGACTTAAAAGGGAATAAGTCCTGCTACGCGACGCCCGAGGCACATGTGTGCATTTGTGGATAAGCACGATTCAATAAAATGGAAATAAACTGTTTCAAAAGAAGGGACGCGACGCTGAATTTGTGACGCCTTTTATGGAAAGTGGGAAACAAACATATACATTTTTGTCGAGGTAAAAGAAGTAAGACCTTTATTTAACATAAACATCATGATCGATTCGTAGAAGTGATCACTTCTACTAATGTTTTTAAATATTGACCTGAAGATGGTCATAATCATGACCGAAACGTTGTCATAGCATACTATTATTAAATAAAACTAGAGCCAGATTATCCAACAACGTAAATTAAATTATTAATTCTTTCCTTAACATAAATAAGTTGAAACAGGGCCGTTGTTTGAAAAATTGCGACTGATATGCGAAATATCTTTAATGAATAATTACGACTTATTGCATGTAAGGCTGCCACATTCAAGATGGATAAACAGAATAAATTTAATGAAAGGAATGACAATTAGTTTAATATATTTTATATAAAAATTGTTGACAATTTCTAATGCCCTATTCACACCAGGAAAGTTTTTTACTAAAAAGTTTCTTGAAAGTAAAACAAGTGCTAGGAGCAGTAAAAAAAATCTGTCAATACCCGTTGGGAAAACTAATTATTTCATTAAAATATATTAAAGCTAGTGATCTTAAATATATTTAATAAAAATAATTACATTCCCCGTATGAACGGTATTGAAAGTTTTTTATGACATTTCCTAGCACTTGTTTATTTTTAAGAAACTAGAAGACTAGCTAGTGTGTTAGAAATGTTTGTATGCGCATACTAGCATACTGTTTGTTATTAATATTACTTTTTACTCTTATTTTATTAAGTGAAGCATAATTTGAATCGTAGACTCAGACTTTTATTAATATCACATGTCACTCATACGGTTTATAATTAAAAGCGATTCAAAGGTTAAAAGGATATTATTGTGCTTATGTATGTATGAGTTCAGTAGAAATGTAATTTAATATGCAAAGTTTGGTACTGTTGAAATTATAACTAACATTAATTTTACCCTTTTTTGCGCTCCGGTACCTCCATTGTAACCAAAGTAGAGCAGAAGCAGAAAATTACTCACCTGAAACAAAAGAAAATCACAATAAGTAAAAATAACAATGCATAATGTCTCTTATTATCATTATTTTCTACAAAATTAAATATTTATTTGTGGAAGAAAAACCACCTTGTCTACTGATATTATTACGGCAACCGATAATATCAGAATTCTCCTACATCCGAGTGGTTGGGTTCCACTATAATAGTATCTGCTATTTTGTAATTTAGTTTTAAAGTTTTCACTTGTGTTTACGTTTAAGAAAGTTTAAATACATCTAATGAAATGCGAAAATTCACAGTGCTTTAAAGTAGAAAATGTGAATGCTCATATTAAGTTGTATGAAATTAAACGTGAACATAATGTAAACCTTAAAACTAAATAATTTTGTGAATGAGGCTTAAATCTTGTTGAATAGTTATGTGAAATTTAAAAAAAATAAGACTAAATATTAATCCGTCATTTTGAACAAAATGGCGGGCAGGCTTCAGAAACCCTTTGACAAATTTGCTTGAAACTTAAAATCGATTCTGCCTTTTATTAATTCAATCATCTAATGCCCAGTATTATAATATTATAAACGTTCGCTTAGAATTTTAACAATTTTCTAATAGTATGTTAAAGAACAAGTTTTATAACATATGATTTTTTCGCACGTGTCCAAAATTAGTAAAACAAGCCCTCGGGCAAGTTTACTAAAGGATAAGTGAGAAAAAAGTCCTATAAAACGAGTAATTTATATGATTTTTTCTACTTGGTTTCTTTAATATTAACATTTAAATTATACTGTCACAATATACACAAGTCGATTTAGGAAAATATCAGTGTGTGAAACGTTTTAGTTGGTGATATTAATATTGTCATTTATTTAACTGTCATTGTCACTGTAAACTATAACTTTACTATTCTAGGTGATAAGTGCAGATATTATAGAAAATATTGAACTTACGAGTATTATGTTTTCTATTACTAGATTCATGAATTTTATTGAATAAAAACTAGTTAATTAAGCAAAAGAGATTTAGAGTTTAGAGGTTATTTGTCCGTTCTGAGGTTTAACGTTTTTAGCAATTGAATTAAATGTCATCTGATACTACCGACACCAACCTTTTAAAAAACATGTTGCTTGTTGCAAAATGAGCTCAGCCGACATTCAGTTGCGTTTCACAAAGTTAACTTTGTGAACGCCAAATAGAAAAAACAATAATCCAATGAATATAGAGATAGAAATACAATAGATCATTGAAATGTCATTTTTAGATTGATTCCTTTTTCGGATCGTAAATAAAAAATAAATTGTATGTACAAAAATCCTAATTACGTCCCTGTTTTTAACAGTCAAAACTTTTAGCAGACAGTGGAATTTTAAGCAAAACATATAAAAAATAAACCACTCATGGTTAACTTCCAACAAATTCTTTTCTCCAATTCTTATTTCCCCCCACGTAGTTGAAGACATGCGGTGTCAGGAACTCATCTCTGTTCCCAGCGGTGGGTTATCATCGAACCGAAGCTGTCTAGTCACGAGCCCACAGGGAAGACATCCACACAACACTTCAACTTACACTCGGCAGTCGGAATCCACCCCCAAGATGGAATTTTCATAATGTTGCGAAACAGCGCCACGTTAACAAGATTTCACCCCCGGGATAGGAATGTCGAAAGGCAGGTGGTGAAATTGAACAGGTTTAGAATGTGGTCAGAAGCCAGAAGATTGTAGAGTTTTGTAATGTGATGTTGTATGTTTGGATTGGAAACAATGATCTTCGTAAAATAAACCATTTGATTTTTAGTTGTAAGGTTATTTTAAAATCAAAGAAAAACTATTTTTTTAACATGAAAATCGTCGCAAGGAAACAAGCATTCTCCAGTCATGTTATAACACTCGATTTGAACTTAATAAATCTTAATAATAAATTATTTTATTCGGATATTACATAATGAGCGAGGAAAGTTATTGATATCATGTGAGTGAGAATGTTAACGCACGAGGCTTGCCGAGTTCTGTGAACTGACGAACATTCGCTAGACACTTTTTAGCGAGTCATGTACCTACTTACACATTTTTTTCTACGACCATAAATTATTAAACATTTTATTCATAAATATAAATATTTCGATGTCAACTGTCACTGTCATAATTTTACGAAGAAACAAATATACCGCGTTCATGGAATATATGATACAAGATTTTAAATAACAAGAATATAAATTCTATTTTAATTTTTAAATTATTATACTTGTTTAATTTATGTGAATAAATTACGTTTAATGTCGTGTTTGTCTATTTTAATGGTATAATACAATTTATCAAGAAATACTTAATGACAGATAAAATTATTAAATGTCAGAAAGATAACACACGCCTACTAAACGGTGAAATAAAAATTTAAACTGTTCGATAAGACTTGTTCGATAACGTATCGAACGCGGATGTGTGATATTGTTTATTTTCGTAGCTAGGTAACTGTTAGTTTCTATATAAGTATACACAGATAACACTCAATGCTGTAGTATACGATGTTGTGAAGGCAAGAAGTACGGTAGCGGGAAGCATCCGCAATTATAGGCGGAGAAAGAATTGTGAATGTGTAAGGTGAATAACTGGGGAGAGTGTTGCACATTGCTGACTTCTGGTTTATTGTAAACAGCTGATGGCAAACTGCAACACTTCAAGCAATTATGAAGATCATACTCCTCTTCACACAGCTACGTTCGTTCTTTGTTTCACAACAAAGGCTTGCGTTGTTTGTCTATACCTATATATGGTCGAAGGTTTCGTATATATGGTCGTGGGAAATTTTTTTATCTATACTGATTACTCATACTCATAATGTGACGCTGCTAGTACAAAAGGCGTAATCGAGAATGTAATTATTTCTACTATTGCGTTAAAATTTAAGGAGGTTGGGGACGCCTGCAGTGGCGTACCCAGACATTAGCCTTAGAGGGAGGATATGAAAATAAAAATATTTTTGATAATGTAAAACAAAATTAGCTCAACGCCTCAACGCACATTGGCTGATGTCATTGCATTGCTGTGATATTTATTTTTACAATAATTACTAATTCCCAAATCAAAAATGCTTGATATGCTTACATTTTTTTTAAATAACTTGCAAATGGTTTAGACAAAGTACACAAAATCTTCAAGAACTTATTTTTAAAGGTTTATTGGAAATATTAATACAAGTTCTGTGAATTTTTCATCATTTTATCATATAGTTTAAACAAAAATTCAGTGAAATGCCATAATGCCCTGTTCACACGTTGCTACTTTGAAGACACATTCGTGCTACTGTAGCAAGAAAAAATCTGAGTCGCTTGTCAAATAGCAGCGCTGCTAATTTGTAGCATCAAAGTATCAAGAACTACTCGTTGATAATTTCACATCGTTGATCATTGTGTGTGTAGATAGCAATTTTTTGCGGTAATTGTTTCGATTTGAATTTCTTTTCATGCTACAGTAGCACGTATGCGTCTTCAAAGTAGCAACGTGTGAACAGGGCATAAGAGTCAATGTAAAACGAGCGAATTTCAACATTTAATTACTCAAAAACCGGATAGACGAAAATTTCAAAACATAATTTTAGAATCTAAATAGTGAAATGAAGGCACTGTATAAATTTCAGCCTCTCATCATCATTTTAATAAACGGTCACCAACCTCCTTAAGCAGTTTCCTATAAAATTAACTTCATTTCATAATCTTTTTAAAACAAAACACCGAATTCGAAAGTGATATAAAGCCATCTCTAAAAATAAAATGAAACGAGTCCGTTGAGAGCGATATTGTTTGAGTTCCTTGAAAGTATTATCCTGGCTAATCCCCGAAACAACACTGGCCAGTGAACTAACGCAGCCATCAAGTCTACAGCCACTCTTACGATAGCGTGTGTCGAAACGTAATCCGAAACCACAACAAGTGCGGTTAAATAACGATATCAGCCGAGGACTGCGATCGTGTGATCTGCACTCAAAGCGACATATGCCAGGGAGGAATTTTTTACAGGCGAATTATACGAATATGTAAAATTATTTTACTGATAAAAATGTATATGGAAATGGAGTCGTAAAACACAGAGGTCCCGTGTCTATTTGATATCATATTTTGGTTGGGTTTGTTATTTCACAAAGGTAGAAACTGTATACTATGTAAATAACGCAGTTAATAAATAATGCTACATGTTTCGCAGCCAGGATTTAAAAAGTTTTTATTTTCGACTATTGAATAATACCTACATTCATTATATAACTATAGTATGATAAACACCCTATAAAATTCACTATTGTATTATGAGTCCATTATTCAACACTATTGTATAATGATGAACTGGCATCGCACCTAAATGTGAGGTTAGGTTAATATTGTAATAAATAAAAATTTGTTGACGCCTAAGCCCATGCAACATATACAAATAATAATTTATGACCTGTGGCACTTGAAACTAAGACAGCCTACAACCACCCTCAACCATAACACTAAACAGATGTGAAACCACACATGAGGATCAGGGGTGAGGTTTTTACTTTCAAGTGACCACAGGACCAGTCAATAACAAACAGTTGTAGAAGATAGACGTGTAAATAAATTAATATAGTTAAACATTTTCCTATCTATAATTTCATACCTACAACCCTTGACTCTGGTCCTTCGAAACAACAACAAAGTACATACTAAAGGCAATAAGCTTATCACTTTTTTAAACCCTAAACACAACATAATTTTGGTCCGTATCGAGCCAGATCGGAACCAGCGCACAGTTCAATCGAAGTGAAAATAAAATTAAAAGTGATTAAGTTAATAACTTGAAGAAGAGTTCACCAGCGTGAAATCCAGCACCGAGACGTCCACAATAGCGACGCAAGTAGCTGCTGAATCACCAATCTGCAACTCTCCAAGTTCACCTCATCTACAACGTGGAATCCAGCACCAGGTCGGCAACGCATCGACACACACGGCTGCTGAACCATCGTCAATTCGAGCGACTTCAAAACAGTAAGTCTCCAAATCAACTTATCCATCCTAATTAATTGCTTAATAGTGTGTACTAAATTTTAAATTAAAATCATGGCTAGCTTAGCGAAACTTGTAGAGATTCGCGGCAAAATTATTAAAAAGCTCACAAGAATGGAAGATTTTTTGAGCAAATTCAAAGATGACGATAGTTTAAATTTATTAACTTCCCGTATACCCAAATTAGAAGCGGCATTGAATGAATTTGAGGATATTCAAGATCAAATTGAAGAAATAGAGGATAATTCGGCGGATAATTCGGAGGCGAATGATGCCGAGAGAGATCATTTCGAAAACAGATATTTTTCAATTAAAGCCAATATACAGGATATCATTGATCAGCGCGAGTCTATCGCCAAAAATTCAAATAATACGGCACAAACAACGTCCTCTGATTGTCCTACGCCAGTTAATCAAGACATACAAATAAAATTGCCTGCGCTTGACTTACCCTCTTTTGATGGTAACTATTCAAATTGGTTGTCTTTTTACGATACATTTAATTCACTGATACATGAAAATTCAAATTTAAATAACTGTCAAAAATTTCACTATTTAAAATCATGTTTAACTGATGATGCTGCCCAAGCAATCGATTCGTTAACAATTTCTAATGCTAATTATCTTTCGGCTTTTAATATTTTAAAAACAAGATTTAATAATAAAAGATTAATTGTTCAAGAGCATGTATGCGCCATATTAAATCTAGAAAAAGTAAATAAACAATCTAATTTAACTTTAAGACAATTATTAAATAAATTAAAAACTAATATTGAGGCGCTAAAGGTTCTAAATTTACCTGTTGACTCTTGGGATGCGTTTATAGTACCATTAATAACAGAAAAATTAGATTATGCAACAAATAAAGAATGGCAAGCTACATTAAACTGCGATCTACCTAAATTATCAGCATTAATTAAATTTTTAGATAATAAATGTCAATTACTAGATTCTATAAACCAAATTAATAATAAAGGTTCTAATAGCAATAATAACTGCAATATAAATAAATTCAATAATGGCAATAAAAATAAGAATAATCCGAAATATAATAAAGTCTCCTCTAACGCAAACGTCACTTTAAGTAAACTAAAATGCAATTTTTGCAACAATATCAATCACGCTATCTATCATTGTAGAGAATTCCTAAAATTGTCTGTTAACGACAGATCCAAACATATTAAAATGATAAAGGCGTGTGTCAATTGTTTTAAACCAAATCATACGGCCCAAGAATGTCGTTCATATTATGTTTGCCGTTATTGCAAATTAAAACACAACACGCTGTTACATGAACAAACAAGCCACGAACAAAGTGAAGAAATAACACCGACAACTACGGTTGGTATAAGTAATACATCATGTAAATTCAACACTAATATTTCATTATTATCTACGGCAATAATACTTATTAAAGATAAATTCGGTAATTATCACAATTGCCGAGCTCTGTTGGACGTCGGGTCACAGAGCAACATAATAACAACAGATTTATGTAAAAAACTAAAACTACCATTAAATAATGTCAATATTCCAATTGCCGGAATAAATTGCAAACTAAACAATGTAAATCATACGGTAAATGTTTCTATAAAATCAAAACATACAAACTTCACCAACAATCTTGAATGTCTGGTATTGCCAAAAATCACAGAAAATTTACCATCATATTCATTCAATTTGAGTAATATTAATATTCCTAAGGGCATTGAATTAGCGGACCCTACATTTAACTTAGCCGGTCCAATTGAGTTATTAATTGGAGCAGAACTTTTTTGGAAGATATTAAAACCTTGTAATATTCAAGCTCACAAGGGCCAGCCTCATTTCCAAGAAACTGAGTTGGGTTGGATTGTAGGAGGTCCCATAAATTTACGCCAAAATTTCTCTGTTTGTAACTTATCCATCTCAAGTACCGCAGCCCTGCACAAACAAGTGGCTAAACTATTTTGGGAAATAGAAGAACCGTGTGACAAAATTCACTTTTCACAGGAAGAAACAAAATGTGAAAGTTATTACAAAAAAACAACAAGACGTGATAATGACGGTCGTTTTATAGTCAGTTTACCATTTAAGGAAAATATTGATATCGGTTTAGGAGATTCAAAGCAAATAGCTACAAAACGGTTTTTAACTCTCGAGTCAAAATTATATAAAGATCCAAATTTAAAAAAAACTTATTCTAAATTTATTGATGAATATTTGGAGCTAGACCACATGGAACAAGTGCATGATAAATGTTCTGATGATGTTTATGGGTTTTATCTGCCTCATCATGCAGTGTTTAAGGCTTCGAGTTTAACAACAAAACTCAGAGTTGTTTTTGATGCAAGCTGCAAAACATCATCAGGACATAGTTTAAATGATATGCTCATGGTAGGTCCAAATATTCAACAAGATCTATTTTCAATAACCATCCGATTTAGAACACATAAATACGTATTAACTGCCGATATTACAAAAATGTATCGACAAATTCTTATCGAGCCAGAACAGCGCGATTTTCAAAAAATATTATGGCGAGATGACAAAATTAATCCAATCCAGACATTCAGATTGAAGACCGTGACATACGGTACTGCACCTGCCAGCTGGTTAGCTGTCAGGACTCTCCATGAGCTTGCGGAACAAGAAAGTCAAAAGTACCCTCGAGCTTCACAAATAATAAAAGACGATTTTTATATGGATGACCTGTTGACCGGTTTTAATAATCCAAAGGATGCGATTATTATTCGCGATCAATTAATTGCAATAATGGAAAGTGGTGGTTTCGAATTATGCAAATGGGCATCGAACCACCCAGAATTATTACCAAACAAAGATAAAGATGTATCCACAATTTTAAATTTAGATCGTGATAACGAAGTAAAGGTTTTGGGTTTAGTTTGGGATAGTAAAACTGATACTTTAAAATATGACTTACAAATTTTCAAAATTCCTATCATTATTACAAAACGACATATTTTATCAGTAATTGCACAAATTTTTGATCCTCTAGGTTTAATAAATCCAATAATAACAAAGGCTAAAATATTACTACAAAAATTGTGGACTTTCAAAATTAATTGGGATGAAGCCGTCCCGACTACCATTAGCAATGAATGGATAGATTTAATTAATGACTTTTCAACAATACATTTGTTTAAAATACCGCGACAGGCAATTTCTGATCATGCATATACAAATGTAGAACTGCACGGTTTTTGTGATGCATCACAAGAAGCCTATGGTGCTGTAATTTATTTAAGATGCAGCGACACGTATGAAAATAATACGGTACAACTATTGTGTGCCAAATCGCGAGTTGCACCCATTAAAACAATATCAATCCCGAGATTGGAACTCTGTGGTGCATTGTTATTATCAAGACTAGTTTCTAAAGTGTGCAGAGCTTTAAACTTAAATATAAATAAAAAATATTTGTGGACCGATTCAAGTATAGTACTTTCTTGGATCGCGGCTCCCGCTAATACATGGCAAACATTTGTTGCCAATAGAATATCAGAAATTCAGCAGTTAACTGAAATTGATGAATGGCATCACATTAACTCTGAACACAACCCCGCGGATGTAATATTCCGAGGTGCGACGGCTAACCAGCTAAAGGAACATGCACTGTGGTGGAGTCCTGTATGGCTTAAACAAAGTAACAATGCGTGGCCTAAATCTAATATTCAAAAAATAATTAGTGAAACACCAGAAAGACGTAAAATTAACATCGCGTTAAAAACAATAATAAAACCTGAATTCCCTGTATTAACTAAATTCTCTAATTATAATAAATTGCAACGAGTAATGGCTTACATATTAAGATTTTTAAACAATTGTAAAAACAAACAAAATAAAATTAAAAACAAATATTTAACCATTGATGAATTAAACATAGCCACAGAACGTATTATAAAATTAATTCAAATTGACGTATTTGCCGCGGAATTAAAGGACTTAAATTTAAATAAAAATATAAATAAAGCAAGTAAACTGTATAAATTAAACCCATTCGTGGACAAGCAGGGCTTAATCCGAGTAGGTGGCCGATTAGGGAATGCCACGTTAAATTATAATAAAAAATTTCCTATTGTATTGCCGGCTAAGCATCATGTAACAAAACAATTTATTAATCACGAGCATAAGTTATTACTTCATGCCGGTGCTCAAGCTACTCTATATTCATTACGAGAAAAATATTGGCCGCTTAACGGACGCAATGAAGTCCGATTTCAATTAAGTAAATGTATCAAATGTTTCAAGGTGAAACCAACCACTTTGAATGAAATAATGGGTGATCTACCTGTCAATCGAATAACACCATCGCGCCCATTCAGTATCTGTGGGGTGGATTACGCAGGGCCAATTTTAATAAAACAAGGCACTGGTCGTGGTAAAAGAACAATCAAAGGATATATTGCCTTATTTATTTGTTTTTCTACTAAGGCGATACATATCGAGCTGGTCAGTGATTACACGAGCGAAACATTTCTAGCAGCTTTGAAAAGATTTATGGCAAGGCGGGGCAAAATTTTGGAAATTTTTTCTGACAACGGCACAAATTTTGTAGGTGCAAATAAAGAACTTAAACAGCTAAAACAATTATCCGAATCGTCAGAATTCAGCAAAGATGCTACGGAAAATTTGGGTATAAAATGGAATTTTATACCTGCTAAATCGCCTCATCGTGGGGGTCTTTGGGAAGCCGGTATAAAACAAGTAAAGGCTCATTTATATAGAGTAATTGGAAATACAAGGTTAACATTTGAAGAGTTATACACACTATTGATGCAAATTGAAGCCTGTTTGAATTCTCGACCTCTTACTCCTTTATCCAGTGATCCTAATGACCTCACTCCTTTAACACCTGGACATTTCCTTATTGGAGACAGATTGTTGTCACATCCAGAACCAGATTTGACAACAATAAAAATCAATCGGTTGTCACGGTGGCAACATATTCAGCAAATTCAGCAACACTTCTGGAGAAGATGGCAACAAGAATATCTAAACAACCTGCAGCAACGGTCAAAGTGGGCCGTCGATCAAGACTGCCGCCTTGAACCAGGTATGCTGGTACTTCTCGTGGAGAACAATCTGCCGCCCTTGTGTTGGCGCATGGGTCGAATCACCTCTCTCCATCCAGGAAAAGACAATAAAATTCGAACAGTGTCCGTTAAAACAAACAATGGTGTTGTGGTGCGTGCTATAAATAAAATATGTGTACTACCAATGGGTGATGATATGACTGATGAGTGATTTGATTTAGCATGTAAGATTACTATAATAAATAATATTGGAACAAATGTAAATAAAAATATAGAATAAGTCAATTGATAAGATTTAATAAAAAATAAAAACCACTTTCCTTAATTATAGTTAAATATAGGTTAACGAATTTAATAAAGATTTTATTTTTAAGAAATATAATAAAGTTGATACATGTATTGCATGTCATTAAAGGTATGTAAAATGATTAAATATAAGAAATTGAAGTCCCTAAAGGGATTCAAAGGGGCCGGTATGTTGACGCCTAAGCCCATGCAACATATACAAATAATAATTTATGACCTGTGGCACTTGAAACTAAGACAGCCTACAACCACCCTCAACCATAACACTAAACAGATGTGAAACCACACATGAGGATCAGGGGTGAGGTTTTTACTTTCAAGTGACCACAGGACCAGTCAATAACAAACAGTTGTAGAAGATAGACGTGTAAATAAATTAATATAGTTAAACATTTTCCTATCTATAATTTCATACCTACAACCCTTGACTCTGGTCCTTCGAAACAACAACAAAGTACATACTAAAGGCAATAAGCTTATCACTTTTTTAAACCCTAAACACAACATAATTTGTAAAGCAATGTTTTATTTAAAACGTCGCAGATAAAACGTCATATTTGTCTTTGTTTGAAATAACGAAAGAATTTTGACAGTTAATTGGGGTTTAAGAGTCTGTTTTACATCAAAACATTTTCGATATTTAAAAGTAGTCCGCAAAACTGTAACAAAATTATACAGGGTTACATTTAAAAAACAACAAAACAAGAACAAATAACGCACAGCATTTATAAACAATTTCTTTCGTAATTTCAAACAGAACAAGAAATTAGTCGTACAGGATTATGGTCTACCTATACCTACTTATCATGAAATTGGTTAAAAATATACAGAAGTATAAGAAAGTTATTAAAAATTGTCGAAATGAACTATAAAATAGTTATTTATAATATAAGTGTTAAAAGTGACATTTTATTTTGTGAGACGGGAAGTTTAGGACACGACGCGAAGCGGAGTGGCGTAACCCTTCGAACAAAATAAAAGCACTTTTAACACGTATATCATACACTATTTTTTCTACAAACATCGTTTTATATTTTAATATAAGAAATAATTTATTTAATTATTTTTGACAGTTCAGTAACAAAAGATATTTATATAGTAATATAATGAAACACGTAGTCTATGAATTCAATAAAAATTGAGAGTTGTTTATTAAGAGATGAAATTTACTTTTAACGTGCGTTAAAAGTGATTGACAGTTTACTTTTAACGCACGTTAAAAGTGATTGACAGTTCACTTTTAACACGGCGTCTTATAATATTGCATTTTTAACAGCAGTAGGCCGTGTTAAAAGTTTAATTTTTAATAGTGTTTGTAGAAAAACTAAGTTATTACCAAAAGACTAGGTAATAAAATATAAAATTTAATTTCTATATTGCTACATAACCGTGTAACGTTTGCATAAATTGGATTTTTTTTAATGTTTCGGAATTTTTATAATCATGTAAAATATTTTAATAAAAAATTTAAAAAAGCACATCTCTAGACCAATTCTGTCTCTATTAAATCCTTGTTGAAATAATATCTTACCATTCTTATACTGACCACAAAACACTCGTTATACGTTAATAAATCTTATGCTGGATTTTATGAAGTAAACGAGCCTCATAATATTAAATCAAAATTATACTATGACTTCAAATAAGTTGATATTTGCTGCACTATTACTAGATAACACAAAAGGCTTTGTGGTCTTAATAATATTCCCTGATGGTGATGACAATGTACCTACATACAAACTAACATACCATTCAAATTAATTAGTTTGATTTCCTAGAACTGCAAATTAAACACAGTTAATAGTTATAAAAGCAGTATTGAAGCTAATAACTAAGTAATAATGTCAACAAAAGCAGCATCTGAGTTAGTAGTTGGTAGTAGTTGGCAAACAAATAAGTTGCTAGTGGCTTGTGACAGGTATTCCATACTAATTCTGCAATTACTTTCAAGTGTTCAGTTACTGAGAACACACAAAGTCGCACTTCAGTATTCTACCACCTCCTCTTCACAAACGTAATAACATGTTTTACAGTTTCATTTGTTTTGTGTTGTCATCGCTGGAGAAGAACACTCGAAAAGTATTTTAAGGAAATTGCTGCTATAAATTTCAAGCAGTATGGAGTTTTCCTCCTTACACGTGCTCGTTTTAATGTAAATTGAAATAAAATGCATGCCCCTGGAGTATAAATCACCGCAAATTATCATTCAATGTTTCCTTCATTACTCGCTGCCCTATAAATTAAATAAATCGACGAAAGCTTTTCTTATTTAAATTGCTGGGAGGAGGAACATTCTGAAATGTGACGCTGTTGCTTTTCAGTTTTACATACACTTGCTTATTTAATTTTAAATGATTTAAGGTTGAATTACATTATACTCTTTTCGTCTAGATTAATGCTAGATTTCTAGTTCAATTTCCATCAGAGGTTCGTTCCAGTTTCATACTTTATTTCTGAACTATTCATATTCAATTGGAAATCTTCGATTTTTTCCAAGCCAAAACTTTCAAAGGTTGGTCAAACTGACGACACACTGAACTGAGCATTTTTTTGTAGACAAATCTAGTACGAATCTCGAATAATAGAATGCGTATATACCAGTAAAACGTATGGAAATCAAACGGAACTCGGATGAGAATATCTGATTTACATTATACTAGAAATTAGAGTTGTCAATGGTTATCGATTAATAGGTTATCCGGTTTGGTCGGTTTTTTGAAAATAGAAAACGGATAACTGAATTTTCTTTTATAAACCTTGTTTTTCGGATAACCGCGGTTTTACGTTTGATCATGGTTTCTGGAGGATATTCGCTTAATCGCGGTTAGCCGGCTATTCTCGGTTTTGTGATTAATCGGTCATCCTTAGTTACTATGCGCGTGCATAGTGTTATTAATTTGATGTTACAGTAGGTTGATGTTATTTGATAGTGACAAAAGTTATGATATTTATATACAATAATTATATCGGTTCACAGCGGTTTTCTGTTAACCACAGTTATTCGGTTAACGGCGGTTATCGGTTAATCGCGGTTTTTCGGTTATTCAGCTAACCGCAGTTATTTGGTTAACTGGAGTTATCCGATTTACCGCGGTTTGAATTTTTGACGGATTTTGACACCACTAATAGAAATGGCTAGAATCTTCTTGGGTGAATTTCGAAATAGAATCTAGACGAAAAAAGGTCATTTTGTAAATATATTTTTTGCTTTTTTACGACAAGACAACAATAAATAACGGACAGCACTTACAAAGAATGAAATTAAAATAATTGACAATTATTATTGACATAACATTTGAATTATGCTTGTGTAAACCGCTCTTGACAACAGCACGTAGCAAGCAATAGAATCACAGGAATCTATCTGTCAAAATTCTTTCGGTATTTTAGTACTAGTCAAAATTTTTGAAATTGTGAAGCAAGTGGAAAGACAGTGATGCGTATTAAGAATACTTATTTTATTAGGACGTGCTTAAGAGGAACGGATACTGGTGCAATTTACAAGTGAAAACAAGGTTTCGTTTTCACCATCATATCTAATCTAAATATTAACATTTTAAAATTTTTATTTTTTTAATTTGTAGAGGAAGGTTGTTTGTATGACATTTGTGTATTACAATTTTAAATTTTTGCTTGATTTGTTATTATAGGCGTTATAAACATTGGCAATTTTGTAATTCATTTTAAAGTGTATTATATTTTGAAATTTAAAATTTCAATACAGAAATGTCACAGAACCAACTTTCTTCTACAAATTAAAAAAAAAATTGTTAAATTTTTTTAATATTTAGACTAAATTTTACGGTGAAAACGAAACCCCTTTTTGAAACAAAAATAAGGTTGGGCTGTGTAAATATTCGAATAAATATTCAAATTTCAATTTAGTTCCACCTCCAAACTAGAGTCGTATTGGGTACACTTATTAAAATTCTAAAAAATTGACTCTTTCGATAATAAGCGACCCGGACCGATAAATTTTGGTAGTGCAGTAACCGTTCCTCTTAAGTTAAAAGTAGATGATTAATTTCTATTCAAGCTACTTCACATCTTGGTTTCTGCAACTTGGCCAAAATACTCATTAGTAAAATTTAGAAGGACCGCTAAAAAGTCAC
This sequence comes from Agonum fuliginosum, assembly GCA_947534325.1. Lineage (NCBI taxonomy): Eukaryota > Metazoa > Arthropoda > Insecta > Coleoptera > Carabidae > Agonum > Agonum fuliginosum. Next base: position 1,293,980 of record OX384034.1, on the reverse strand, counting down.
AGCATATCCAGTATAAAGTTGCAGTTTATCTTATAATATTATCTTACGTTTTTAATGAGCCTAACACTACGTCAATTAAAATTACACGGAAAATAAATACGAAAACAAAATTTTAATTAACATGAAAAACTCACAGACCGGGCGAAAATTACATACGCTTTCGTTTGTATTTTTATTCCTGGGAGATGTATTAAGTAGACAGCAAATGAATGTATCAACATCGTATAATTTATCAGAGTGTCTAAATGGTAACTTGCACGCCCCAGGGGCTACACCCCCCCCCCTTCCCCCACCCGCGATGCCGTTAACGAAGTGCTTCCTCTAGACTCGGTGATAATTATATCAACTGTTTTACACAGCCGAGTGTGTGCGGGAAGCATGCGCGTGCGCACACACCAAGATGTGCGGTCGCATTCAACACCAGTGTAAACGATGCATTTTTAATGGATGGTGGGTTTCTGAAAACAAATTTGATTTTGCAGGTTTGAATTTGTGAAGAATTGTTACTGAAGATTACACTCAAAACATTAACAGTTTCGTGAAAAACTGACACTAGCTTTAAGTAAAGTTCATGAACCTCTAACCCCTTGTTCACACATAGATCTTCCTATGTTTCTGGAAAAATGGTGAGAATTGCTTGTCAAATAGGAAATAGGTAGATTAAATGTCACACACCCACACACACACATACAGCTATAAAACGGAAAAAATCTAAACGCGATTTTCGTGATTAATAAAGTTAAGTCCAAAATGCAAGGAATTTTCGGTAATAAGACGAAATAAGAACTTTTTTACAAGGAAGTAATTTGATTCGATCAATATTTAAGATTAAGTAAGGGCGGATTTAGATGATATTCTCAGAGAAGATAGAAAATTTTATAATGAAATCCACCGTAGACAAAAAAAATAATTCAAGGTCAAATACCTTTCAATTGAATTATCATAGCTGAAAAACACTCCGTTTAATGTGTGAAAATAAATAAAAATTACATTTAACTGAGGTAAAGATTAATTTAGTAAGGACATGAGATGTGAATGTAAACAACTGAATAATTATACTCGCAGCTTACGCGTAATCACGCTAGTAATCCAAACCATATTTGTAAATTTTAAGGCGGGCCACCTCCAATCAACAACCATCTCAGGATTTGTAGATGTACATCAGGGGAAAGTAGCAAGTAAGTGTTTGTATTGTATAGTCTCAGACAAAAATATTACAACAGACAACCGGCGTATTGTGTCACTCAATTTAGACACGTTTAATTTTCTTTTACATAGGAGTGTACCATGTCTCATAGAGGTGGTGTTTAGGAGTCGCTGTCGTATTTGGGGGGGTTATAATTTCGTGAAATATGACTTTCGTAATCCTATCAAAATGGTAAATATTGAGATAATTGTACAAACTTTGTAATAATTTATTAGAAAATTCATCACATTATCCTTCTATAATAAAAGTTTTCAAAAATTTGTGTCAAATCTATGTTACATCCGCAATAAAAATAACATTTTAATGGAATAATAAAATAATTCTGAAAAAATCTGTCATTAAGCAAGCATAGACAAACTTTTATCTATCGATTGATAGATTCGTTTTTATAAAAATCTTTCATTTAGAGCTGTTTATAATAGGAATAGTAACAAGCAATTTTCGGTGTTTAGAGTACTAGCAGTGAACCTTAATATATTTTTGAAAAGAACTCACTGACTCTGATTAAATAACGTTGAGTTCGACATTTTTATTTTTAATTATCTAGGTAATCAGTTTTTGCCTCTCGCCCTAAAGGAAGGTACTTACAGGGACTGATAAAATTCGGTATAGAGATTTTTTAATTCAAAAACTGATCTCTAGCAGTACCAATAAAATAGAGCTAATGATAAATCCAGTCCTTTGTGCGTTTACCAGTGCGTACTCGAGGTAAGTAAACTTTAATAGAAAACGTCTGGTTCCGGCTGTACAGCCTTGCAGTTCATCTTCCTCGGCAGAGTTATCGAAGCGACATAAACGTATTTGGCTCCATTCTTTGTAGAGGGCGTTCATCCAGAGCGCTGAAGTAAGACAGGTTCACCTCACAGGTTAACAGAAGCTCCACAGCTCCGCACATATTTCCTTCTTTTCTCTGTAAGTAGGTGTTCATTGTACACGGGGTCGAGTGCTCGGTTAATGCTTGCGCATGCGTGAAATTACATTTGGCAATGGGTTTCGGAAAGAACCCTTCCCAGAGACTATTCTCATTCTGCTCAGAATGCGATTACGGCATACGGCACACTTGAGACTCCAGCCAGAGGAGAACCGCGGAATGAATTTGAATATCAATTCAACGCCTCTCCCATACACGAGATGTGTTCGAGGTGATTCTCCACTCTTTCAGGGCACAGGGTGCCAGATGATCGCCCAGACGACGCACACTCTGCGGTCGTCAAACATTTAAGCTAGACAACTACAACTTTACTTAGTATACAATCAATTCCAATCTAATAACGTGTAACAGGGTGGCATTTTCCATCCTGTTCTGTGTTGGCGTTTTCTAAGAAAAGCGTTAACACATGTTCGAGGCAAACACCCCCTCGCACCCCGTAGTGGACCGTAGCGTCAAAAAACTGTAAGTTACCAGGCAGTTGGGTTGAAGTCTAGCTAAAAGATGTAGCTTTGTGCGCGCTTACGCAGTTTTGCGTAGTTTAAGTAAATTTTAAGTATTTTTTCGTAGTTTTAAATATTAATTAAGTGTAATCTTTGCTATATGTATAAATAAATTAATTTTATTATTGTTTTATTAAAAAGAGTGCTTTGAATGTCAGGATTAGTGCCGCTCCCTAATTAATCCCTTCCCAAATAAGCCACGACCAGCATTTCCTATCCTAAGAAAATTAATCCTGCTCCTTGAATCAGTCAGTTTTGCTACAAATGAGTTAAACCCTTCAAGTATTACCAAACATATTAGTTTATTCAAATACAATTTTACTGAAGTTAGCCATATTCAGTATAAAGCCACTCTGTTACACTTCACTCTTTCCCAACAAATAGCAAGCAAGACGTATTTGTTCTTTGTTGGCTTTGTTTACATTTTGATGAGTATTTTATATTTCGCTACAATATTTATTGTTATAAACATTGCAGATCCAGCTATGTAACTTACAACAAACGGAACCATTTCTGACAGTTATAAGAGAGGTTATGTCGTCAAGTTAGCAGATTACTGAAATGATTATGAACCACACACTTCTCTTTCACATCACACATCTTACATAATACATATGAAGTAACAGATTACATCCATTATAAACCAGCTCTAAAAGTCTGCAAAAATATTTTCAGCCAGAAGTATACACAACATTTTATATTGATTTCAACAGACATTTTATAATAATTCTCGTAATAATTATTGTTCATGTCGGATCATCTGTATAATTATCATTTATCTAAAATTACTAAAAATAGGAATGTACAAACATACCATACAGCAAACATAAAATTGTAAACGAACCTGACATACCTATTGAAATAATTTTTGTTGATAATGAAATTATTGTAAGTTTAATAAAAATGTAATTAAATCTTAAAGATATTTTTGTTTACTGGAACATATTTAATTAAATTAACCCTGCCGCACTTATAATGTAAATAACGATTGCAATTGTTCATATTCAAGTAACCAAGTAAAATTAGAATAGCATTCTTTATTACCGGACATAGTCTCTGGCATTCAAAATTTTAAATCAAATGTCAATTTTTGTTCATGTATTGGATTGGATACCTACGAAACGTACGTAATTTGATTGAAAGTGATCTCACTTTCGTTAGTTTTACATTCAAGCCTTGACTATTATGATGAAAAACCTGACTTTTTGTCACAGAAATGTAATGATACAGTTACCGGTTATTGGCACTGTAATTCAAATAACTGAGACATACTGTTGTAATCGTAACAACAAATGTAAAGACGTAAACAAGATCATTGGTAGAGACAAAAATAACTTAGATACTTTGTTGCCGAAAATAATAATGAAGCTCCAATTTTTAAATCCGAATCTACTCAAGTCAACAACATGAGATTTTCTGAAAGCTAATTTTGTTAAAAAAAATTTGAGAAACTTGATATTGTTCTTGCATAAAACTACCTTAGATGTTCTCCAAGAGACGAAACTACACAATGAAAGTTTAATTTCAGTTATGGTTATGCTAAACTAAAGTTATCTAACAATCTAACAAGAGATTTTAGTTCCGCACAAGCTGAAGATAAAGTTTTGAACAAGAGGTTAAGAGGTAAGTAATCAAGTAAAAGGTATCGTATTACGGTATAGATTATTTTATAGTTAATTATATAGTTATTGCTATTGAAGTTAGGAAGTTACTTATTCTCAAAAGAACATCATAGTTGTTGTATTATTTAAAAGGATTATAACAAAAAATGGTACTAATAATGGAGTGGATAGACGAGTAAGTTATGTAACCGAGTGTGGTTCTGACAACTCAGGTTCGAATCCAGTCAGATACACATTCCAGTTGAACTGCACTAGAAATCTGCATTATTAGACTGGTATCTGACATATACGTTTATGTATATGTACCGATTATGGTATGTAAATCTGCTACGACAAAGTTGTATATAAAGCGTTATAGATCATTTACACAATAATTCACATCAATGATGTACCTATACTGTTTGAAATAACGAAAGACTTTTGACAGTTAATTGGGGCGCGGTTTAGGAGTTGGTTTACACATTTTCGATGTTTAAAAAGAAGTGCTAATAATTCACAAAACCGTAAGAGAAAATACATAAAATAGACAGATAAAATTAAAAAAACGACAAAACAACAACAAATAACGAGCAGTACTTACAAAGAATGAAGTCAGATTAATTGATAATTATTGACATAATATTTGAATTGTTTGTGAAAACCGCTCTTGACAACAGCACGTAGCAACCAATAGAATCACAAGAATCTATCAGTCAAAATTCTTTTGTTTTTTCAAACAGGGTGCCACTGGAGGTACCACCGACGGCACCATTAAATACCAGATCACAACCAGACTTTAAAAAAATCTGATGTGGCCAACACATAACTTCTCGCCATAAACTACTATTTTACTATTATAAGAGTCTATGAAGGTAGTTACTCACAAATATACCATTGTAGAAGGGAATTCGGAAATTGTATTTTTTATAATATTATTAGTGTTTATCATAACCATATAAATAATAAATGACATTTCATATATTCAATTTGTCAAAATGTCAAAAATTATTGATTGTAACATATTTGTAGAATTTTTAATTTCTTGTTATTTGAAAATGGTACCAGATGAAACAACGTTTTGTATACAAATTGTAGATAGTAACATTTAGTATACATTGTTATTAAAAAATTCCTATAAATCCATAAATTTTGAGGATATTCCAGAAAATTCTTCAGATCTTCAAGAAACTACCTCTTGCGATTGCACGATCAACACCAAAATCTAATCAGATCTAATCTAGAGTATCAGAATAATATATGCAAAATTCAAATTTTTTATTTAGTGGTATCTGAGTTATCTTACACACACACAGACAGACAGACACAGACATCATCGCGAAACTATTAAAATCGTGTTCTAGGGACCTCAAAACGGGCTTATTCATTGAAAACTCAGTATCGAAATTTTAGCATGGTTGCCACAGGACTGAGTGGCGAGAGGTAAAAATCATTTATCTCGCTTAAGGGGCTTTTATCATAGTAAAAAAGTATTTAACAAATTACTCCCAACTTATTAATCCTATAAATCTAAAAAAAATACCATATAAAGATAAAGGCAGTAAAAATCTAGCTACGTTGTCGAATTTTTTAAATTGTTATTATTATTATTTATAAACAATGTAATAACAATAATTCTGAGAAAAACTCTTCGTAAGTTTGATTGCATTGTAAATTTAAATGTTTATGTCACATTATTATATAAAATTTACAAATAGTAGTCGAGTAATTTGTTAAATAAATTTAAAAATTGTATGCGCGCTAGCCAATCAAATTGAGTATTTTCTAAACAAAAATGGAGCGAAACATAGCAATTAGATAAATATAGACAACATGTGCTCATAAAACATCTGTCAGAGCGGATACCTGAAATAACGGGGATTGTGATTAAGCAGCGCTGAGCGATAAAACCCCCTTAATACGCGGAATTTTCGGATTGCGTTTTCACTAATCGTCATAGTTTCTTATGTAGTTTTGTAAAAAAAAAATAAAAAATACAGTGGAGGAACCTATTAGCTGTCATCATTTTTTGCCCATTTACAAAACATTCCTGCACATGCAAGTGCATGTCCTGCTTTTACACATCAATTTCCAATAAATGAACTCAACTCTTTTACATCCTGCGTCCTCCCGCAGTCATAACAAAGTGAGTGTTACACTACGTATTCACTTGTTATGTTTGTGTTTATATTTGCGAGTCGGATCTGCGAACGTTTGCGAGCCTGCGGTATCCTTGGCAGCTGTGTGTTTGTGTACTGAACTATGCATTAAAATCCCAACAGAGACCGCTTCATCTGTTGCGTTACGTGAGGTAGTGAGGTTATGTTCCGGTGACTTATATGCACAAGAAGCACGTGAACAGCAGACACTTGCAGGGAGGGACGGTAGATGGCATGCGCAACAGCGGATGCTGTTTGCATACTTGTGCGTGTACAAATAATATCAGCAGAACGCCAAACTTTTTTAAAGATGAAAAGAGTTGTTTGTGTTTCAAGTACGGATAGAGCACGCGGTGAGAAATTTGTCCAGTCGAGGCGAAGCCGAAAAATACGAAGAATTTGAAAACTTCTCAATATGCTTTCGAAAAAAATTGATATTTTTGCTTAATGAACTACCTAAATCGGTTTGAAAATAATGTATTTTATAGAGAAATGATCGCAAAATTTAATGAAAGAAATATTTTCATTCGTTCAGAAGATACAGTTCATTAAACACACAAATTACGAAAAAAGTAAAAATTTCTCAACTTTCATTATTTGGAAAAAATGGCCAATTTTTAACATGCCTTATTTCGGAAAGTATTGAACGTACAGAGCTGCGGATGGACTTAAATTGTTAAAAATTTAATATACCTACTACTAAAAGCGGTGGGAACAACCATGTAAGTATATCGAAAACGCATAGTTTACGAGTTATTAGGCAACAACTGAAAAAATTTCGAAAATGTTGCAGTTTTTTTACGTATGAGCACAGGTTTTTCAAAGCTGCAAACTTGGATTCACACTACCCTAACTGTTCCTAATAATATATTTTAAAAATTATTTTTTATGTACGTTTTGAGTGGCCTAATACCGACCAACTTATTGAAAATTTTAAAATAAAATGTACCTAATATTTTTTGAAGAAATTATGTTAAATTTTAGTTCTTTAAACCGTTCCGAACAGGTTCTACTCCGGTTATCAAAATATTTTTAACGGTTCAGGTTTAATTCCAAGTTCAATAAAAAAAGCAGTGGTTCTTTTTGGTTTTCATTTCCGTTCCGGTTCGGTTCGGTCCGTGCAGTATATTTGTACCCTTCTTAAAATTGAATTAACAGACATAATAATATTTTGAAACTGCATTTTCTTGTTATGTTCAATATTTTTGCATCTTAATCTCAAATATTTTTGAAATTTAGAAACGACACAAACGTAGATTTGTGTCTTTTCAAGGTTTCATCCATCAAGATACAAGAAACGCCTCTGAATACTCGTACAAACACATGAAACATCCCTATGACTTTGTGTACATAAACAGTCGACAAGCGAAGCAAAGTCGTTATTTGCTTCTGATCTAAGGAAACGTGGCCATATCTGCGCAGAGATATGCACGTAATACACATCTGATCTATTTGGAGGTTGTAGCGGATGTTTGAGACGGCGAAACGCAAAACGTCTGGCTTAGAACGACTGTGTGACTACTACACTAGCACAGAGATTGAGTTGATGAAATAAGGTAAATGTTCAGAGGAGTAAGTTGTAAGTAGATGGGAATCTGGTTTGATGATCACTTTGAAGAACATGTTTGCGCGTTTGCACTGTAGTTAGATTTTATTGAAGTATTCCCGAATGACACAGGCACTTATAGTTTCTCGGCAGGTTTTAAGTTCGTTGTCTAATCAACTAATAACTATGAAGTGCCTTGATTAAATCTTTATCTTTTCATTAACACTTTAGTTGTGATTTTCACTTCACATATGCAATAAAAATTAAATTGAAAGTAAAATATTATGTAGGAACCTCTCATCTTTTACATAATAAGAGATTAAAAATTTAAAAAACTATAATACTTTACCCAAGAATTAATGAAACAGATAAAAAATTTAATTCGCCGCAATATTGTGAGATAAAAGAACATAATTATTCCACGTAAGTTTGTGATTGCGCAACATTATTTCGTTTACACAGATATAATTTGTGACAAAACCTCAATTTTATTTAAAAATATTTACCTCCCTACTTGTAGAAATAGGAATTGTGGATCCATTATTTGCATTTTAGAAACCTATACATTTATGTTTGTCGTACAAAATCATTCGTCTATTATTGCGCAATCACAAACTTACGTGGAATCAACTATATTATTAATTTCGAATTTCCCTGTCGCTGATATTTAATAATGATCAAAATGTAACCAGAAGATTATATTCATTCCTAGATTTTTAGATTATATGTAGTTTTGAAACTCTCCGTATAAATCTAGGATTAAATTTGCGGAATCTCAGTAAATTATAATTCATTACTAGCGAAAAACTAGAGGCAAAAAATCTGGGTTTTTCTTGTGTCTAATGATGAACTATTTTCAGGGGAGAGATTAAATATGTTTGAGTTTATTTAATGGTTGCGTCGGTTAACCTGGTGGAAGTTTACCGTGCAACCGAGCTCGTCGTTTGTTTTTCGTGGGATGAAGTTTTCTTTCCACAGCACGCGAAGCAAAAAATAAACGAAGTTAAATAGGGTTTACGCCGGGGATAATGAACAGGTGATTTCAATTTAGTTTAGGACGGTCGAACGCGTCGTTTTCACGACATTCACCCAACTAAACGCTGAGCTTATAATTAAGATAGCTGGTGAAAAAATTATAAACATGATTTTGTTAGATTTTTTCAAACAAATAATAATAAACTTAGATTCAATAGCTGTACACATTTCAGTTTAAGCGACTACTATGAAAAGTTTAAATTATTTATGCTTTCAATTGTCAACGTGAAGTTGATTTTTACTGAGAACCAAGCTAAAAAACATTTTATTGCGCGTTGTCATAGGAGATTACATAAAATAAAATAAAATGACAGAATCAAACAATTTTTTTAAATTATTTATTTCGATATTATTGGTATATTATGGTTACGTATGTGTCTATTACCAGCGTAAAGTGTAAAGAGTCACTTTACGCTCTTAATACACAAATATCTATCACCATTTCACTCTTTTCCCCACTACTACGGCTGCCGGAAACCAGCCCGAAACTCGTAATTTGCCGCATCCTAGCTATGCAATGTCATTTTGAAGTTGAAAAATACTGTAAGTGTTTTCGATGCGTTTAAATTGTCAGATTATTACTGACTTCAGGATTATGTTTTTATAAACATTTAATAGAGAAAGCATGGCTCTACAGATGTGCTTTTTAAATTTTTAAAAATTAATTTCTATCATAGGGTACAACCGTGTACAGTTTGCATAAAATAAGATTTTTTTTGACTTTTTCAGAATTTTTATATTTATGTACAATTTTTTTATCAAAATTTTAAAAAGGCACATCAGTAGATCCATTCTTTCTCTATTAAATCCTTGCTGAAATAAAATTTTACCATTCTTGTACTGGCCACAAAACACTCGCTACGTTAGTACATTTTATGCTGGATTTTAGGTGGTAGAGGGGTCTTTTAACTACGTAAAATATTTTCTTGTGCTCACCGGTACTTGTAGGTAAATTGTTGGTAACCGCACACACAGTTTTGTCATAGTCGGTCACGTAACGAACTCGGATAGGTATATTTCATATTAAATATTGTAACGTAAACATATCGCACAAATGAAAAGTTGTATAATCAGAAATCGTGTTTCAAAACTCACCTTGTTGTTTTATGTGATACAGCAACGATCGAGAAGTTCTAAATGTTTGTGATATTATATCAGTTCATTTACTAACACATAAATAGTAACACAACATAAAACACAATCAAAAATGTCTTTAAAACATATTATAAATCTACATACTACAGTTTTTTTACTTTGTTAAACAGTATAACCACATAAAAATTAGTTTAAAACCACACACTTTAAAGAACAAATCACTACTGTCGATCAAGATTGAAGACTGTATTCGCTAGGCTGAAATGAACGAATTTTAATTGAACGAACAGGAATAAACGACCTATAGTTACGCAGTCAACGAATGCAGTTCGTCACAATACAGTTATTGCTTTGTGACGACCTTTATTGCTACGTTGCGTTAACTATATCAGCAATTTTTTTCCAACAATTTTTTAATAAATAATAAAAATAATATAACTGAATTTATATGTGGCGGTACTATTACCCAGATTTATTTTTCATTCATTTGTTTTTTAAAAGTTTGTGGAACTTATTATTATTACCTAAGCACTGTATTTTACACAATAGTTTTTTACTTTACATTAATTAAATTAATTAAATAAAGTTTTCAAAAATTCGAAAAATAAGAATAGGTATAGTTTTTTTAGGTACACGATCCAATTTATTCGTACAATTACATAGGTACCTATACCTACTATAAAAAATAAATTTAATGAACAGCTAAATAGAATCAGTAATTTAGAATTAAAATTATTATAATGTTAAAATAATTATCTATTCAGTGTCAAGAAAAATTGAATTTTTAGAATTTTTGAAATTTTCTTTTTGCGATTCGTAATCTTCATATCAAGATACTCGAAGTTATGAAACAGCCTGTATATTGTATAATATGGTAATAGTAGCAAAGAATGTTGCATAATACTTAAAATACTTCAATAAATAATGGTGCCTGTATACTGAAGAACGTTGCACACTCAAATAATCTCTCTATTTAATTGTAAAGACAGTTCTTGCCGTCGATTGTTCTATTTGCTCATCAGAATGAAACCAAGCGTCATGCGACTTTTCGACTTTAGTTTACTTAGCAGTATTTTTATTTACTCTTCGTTTCAAAAGAAAGACGCTTTTAGTGAATTGTTTTAGTTTTTATTGGTTTTAGGTTTCATAACACTTGAAAACTTGTCTTTTAATCTTGCTCTTTCTCCGCAACAAAAATGATACAGTCGCTAGAAATGCTGCCAATAAAGAGATATATCTAGGTACTGTTTGTTTATTGAAGATTATTCTACATGATACGCAAGTATTTTATTTTAAAATATTATTTATTTCATACTGATATAAAGTGACATTTTTCGAACTATATACACGGTGTTTCTGTACTTATGGATCAAACTTTAAGGGTATATTCTACTGACGGCACAAAAAGAATTTTTCAAAAATTCGCAAAATTAAGGGTGGTTTACAAAAAACATGTTGAGTGATACTGGTTTCATAGCAGTTTTTGTTGTTTTATTCAAATATTAACAATGTACGTAATTATCTAATCCAACGCTGATATTGTGTAATGAATAAATTTAATTAATTCTGTTTCTTTCACAGTAATGAAACCAGTGACACTAATTATGTTAAATCACCCTTAATTTTACGAATTTTTGAAAAATTCTTTTTATTCTGTTATCAGTAGAACGTGTTACCTACATATACCTTTAATGTTTGATCCATAAGCACAGAAACACCCTGTATAGGCCGCAAAATAGAATTTTGCGGCTTATAACAAGACTATTACTAGGTAACATCATTTAAAATAAAAATATTCTTGTCATTTGACATTAATTGAATATGTTACCCTCAAAACCCGAAATCAGTTAAAACTAGTTTTAACTAGTAAAAACTGGAAACTAACCTAACCAAACCAAACCCTAGTTTTGAATAGTCAATACGCGAAGTTAGGTAAGGTTAGATTAGGTTAATTTGAACAAATAACTTTAATTTTTTTGAGGTTTTACTAGTTTAAACTAGTTTTCGAGTTTAAACGGTAACAAATACAATGAATAAATAAAGCACAGCACTCGAAAAGAAAGAGTATGAAATAAAATTTTGTATGTATGTCAGACGAGAAGTGTTTATGTTTTAAATGAACCACGTTAGTTCCATTATGTTCAGAATCTGTACCAAATTGTTTAAAAAAATGTTTGTTCTTTTATTGTCGCTCCTGATGAAGATACATGTGGCGTAGAAACCGGTAGAGGTTGATTGAAATAAACTGTATGGCTGAATTCCAGTAGTTTTATTATTCCAGTAATGTAAATTATTTGTAAAATATCTTTAGTTTTTTGATTAAATGAAAACCACGTTGAAAATTCTTATATTCTATTTGTGAAAATCTGTAACCAGTTGCTTCATATTTCAATTTCTGGATTTGAAACTCCCAGCTGTGCATTTCATATCAGCACAATGCACTGTGAAAATCCTAATCCATCGAAAGTGCATCAAGTATTTTCTACACGAGTCCCGTGAATTTTGATAAGGGATAAGCTCCTTTTCAAGAATCATAATAAATTTATAGTGTTATAGTGTTAACCTCACAATGTATCACAATGTAAGGGGCGTGTAATCAGAATTCCGCACGCTTCGCTAGATACCGTTGTTGCTAAATCGATAGAGAAATTGTGAAATTGATGTGTAAAATGGCTGTAAATACAGAAACTGATACAAACTGTTATAAATGGCTGCACATTTGTTCAATCGCCCATGGCGAAACACAGAACTTCAGTTCACATTCGTATATTATTATACTGTACAATAAATATCGAATTTATAATTGTCTCTTTCATGAGGGTGTATGTTCAATTCATTGCGTTAACCTTTTAAATTAGGGTTTATAATTTTTTAAATAATAAAATACTTTAATGTGACGATTCAACTATGCTCAAACAATTTAAAAAATAAAATGAGAAATATGACCTATGATGTTTAGGGGTTTAATAAAAATAATGTTTCTACGAAATTGCGAATTCACATGTTTTCATATATCAAAATTAATGGTCAAAGTAGGCTTTTGAAACATTGAGTGGTGAAAATAATTTCCACACTCATTTTGCGCACTGAGTGCGAATTTATCAAAAGGTACATTTTTCACACCTAAAGCACTTTATTTGTTGTAATCTCTGTAATTATTCAAATGGATGATTTTAACTAAATTTGAGACATAAATTATTTTGCTGAAATCGGAATTACGCAGTTACTGGAAGGTCAAAGCTGTCAGGATATTTTTGACTTTAGAGACAAAAGTTTAGATTCACAATTGCCGTAAAATATCCGAAGTGGTACAAATAGACTCACTTTCACTATCACTACAACATTCTGAAAGATATGTGATTATTTTATCATAAATCACACCATAAATGCAAAATTACAGAATTGAACTGTCAGTTTTTATAGATATTGTTATTCTTGTCAGCTCTGAGGCAAGCCTACCTGATTTCTTTCTCTTAAATTTGTAAATATTATATTTCAATTTGGAAATCTCATGTGCATTCAATAGTATATTATATATTGAGGGACTAAAGTGCATGATTTAATCCTGAGGGTGAAGTTTATTTCACGAGCCGAAGGTGAGGAAAATAATCACCTGAGGGATTAAAGGTACTTTAGTCCTGTGGTATATTCGCTATTTTTTGCACTTCATCCTCAAACGAATGCAAAATAGTTTAAAAGAATACACATTTTGTAATTTTGACAGTAAATTTTATGACAAATATTTATATTGTTACCATATATACTCTGTAACAAATAGCACGTATTTCCTTGACAACGGGATTAATTAATTCAATTCCTTGACAACGGGATTAATTAATTCAATTCCTTGACAACGGGATTAAATATGAAAAATAATCCCTTGGGATCAAATTTAGAACCTTAGTCTCTAAAAATAAAGACTAAATAAGAGTTTTAGTTCCGGAAGTGCAAAAAAGATAAAATGTAATAGAATATATGAAATTTCAGTTCTTGTCAAGATTATTCAACAATGTAATTCGAGCGCATTTAACTACCGGTTTCCCCCTTAACCATAAACATTTCTTTTATATTTTTTAACCTATTACAGTCACTATAATGGCTGCTGTAGCTGATATAGATGCAGCTAACGTCTTCGTTCATCTGTACTCAGTAAATTTTATAAAATATTTTGTAAAATCCTATACTTAGGTAGTGTAATATTATGCCTTTTTGTGATTATAAAATAAATGTTATTAAAAATATTACAAAATATCTTTGTCAAAGAACTTTTATAGTCTAATGCCGGCCTAATAGCAAACAGAAAATAATCTGAAATACTAGTTAAATTTTAAAAAGGTCTACGCACTAAAACAAACACAACGCATTGTTTCCGGGGTAAACCTGCTTTAATTAACCGTTAAATGAAATAATCCTCCAAAGACAACCTTCCGAATTCAACACCCCATATCATCCCTCTCTGCAAGCGATCATAATCCAATCTTCCAATCCCTCGCTTGCGCGTGCTTTTCGTGTCGCAATATTTGATGATTTTCCGGATGTGAATAAAGCTGTTTCCCATGGTCTCACTCCGTCGCGCCTTGAAGCCTGAAAGCTGGAAGGTTCTTAATAATATTATGAATCTAGTTTCGGAGCGGTTAACTGCGAGGGGAGACAACAGCGCCAAGCGATGCCAACAAGATGGCGCCAGCGGCGTAGTGGGGAAATATTCCCAGGGGGTAATGTACGTGATCGTGGATGGTCAGTGTTGGTTGAGAAAATAAAATTACTGTACCTTTATTCTGTTACTGTTACAACTTTTATTGTTGCTGCAGTAATGACGTTAGTAGCAATAGTTAAGTACTAGTCACACTTACAAAATCGCTAGGTATTTTTAAATAATTAGATTAGAAGTTAGTTCCAGAACCATTATTTCCAAAATTGCAAATAAATGAGCTATATTATGCCACCAATTTGTAAAAAATTCTCAAGTAATATGAATCACTAGAAATAGTGCAATTATATTTTAACGATTTTTTCGAGAACTATTCATTTAAAAAAATTCTTTTTCATGCAGAATGTAGGATAATTTCTCTAGTTTAATTTGGTGTAAAAAAATATTTCAAAAAAGTTTAACCCTCTACCAAATACAAGGGAAAACACGAGGAAACCCCGTTTTTTCCATGGTTTTTCGCTTATCACTTTTTAAGCAGGAAAGTTGCGATGTGGCAAATAAACAATAGTCCATTCAAATTAGATCATATTTTGTTGTTTAGTGGAAGAAATAGTAGAAAGCTATATATTTTGGCGTACTCCTTCCCAGTACCTTTATCAACGACATACCAAAAGTCTCAATCGATTGGACTGGAGCCTCGTCTGCCATTTTGAAAAAAATGGCCACCGTCTATGGTTTTTAATATTCATCTCGTAAATGATGAATATTACGAAAACACAGTTACTAACTAACTAATTGTAGAGCATAATTTTTTATGAAAGTTGTACAGTTTTCGAGAAAATCGTGAAAATGTATTTTGAAAAAAACAATACATTTTGATCTAGTAGTAGTGCATCAGAAAATTTGAAAATAATTCTACTTATAAAAAGTATTCAGGAAATTGGAAATCAATATTTTTATTCATAAAAAAATTACAGACGGTTTTGTATTTTGGGACATAAACTACTACTTGATCAAAATTTATCGTTTTTTTCAAAATACATTTTAACGATTTTCTCCGAAACTGTACCACTTTCACAAAAAAAAATGTACCTACCTATACCATTATTTTATAGGAAATTTTGTGCTCTACAATTTGTTATTAACTGTTTTTTCGTAATATTGATCATTTATGAGATAAAAATTAAAAACAATAGACGGCGACCATTTTTTCAAAATGGCGGACGAAGCTCCAGTTCAATCGATTGAGACTTTTAGTATATTGTTGATAAAGGTACTGGGAAGGTGTATACCAAAATCCAGCATTCTTCTAATTTTTTCCCACTAAAAAATCTAATTTGACTGGACTAAAACTTGAAATTCGTGTTCAGCACCCCAAAAAACAAACAGGATGAAAGAAAAAATTACTTCTACAAAACTTTTCAGTCAGAATCCTAAATTTACTAGACTATTATTGGTTCTTCGAACATAATTGTTATGAATGACTTTAAATTTGATGGTGGCGCCTATGGGTGGATCATACTTATCGGTCGGGATGAATGATGGCAATTTAGCTTTTAGGCTTAATTCACGACGTGCACAGTGACTGAAAGTTAAACGGCGTGAACGTCGCGCCTCCACGAGATGATGTTATTAAAAAACCGAATTAGATTCCATTCAATCTGCTCATAATGGAATTTTTACGGCCTCCAATGGCTATTGTCGTATTCCGCTGTGTGATTTTATTACTTTTATTTCATGATTGTGTCTTTCTGAAACGTAACTGCTTCTGTATACTAAATTTTATTAAATCGTAAATTTAGTCTTGAATTGAGAGAGTGTTATTTTCTTGTTGATACTTCAGTCATCAAACTTTAAGAGCTTTTTAATGGAACTCGATAACAATGCTCTATATTATTTTCCAATGTTGGAATGAGTACCTACGTTTACGACTACTACTATTTCCATATTAAACCTACTTCAATGGTTCTTACTACTCACTATTCAGGTACCTACACATTCTAGTTTAAATTTTCTATGTGGTGTATTAAACTTCCTACTGATACTACTGACGGCTGATATAACACAACAACACAGGGTAAAATATATACACAGGCTAACTCACAACTTTGTGGACATGTTTTAATGCACTTAAAAATGGCAAAATATGCACAAAATGTAGGTAATTTTTAAAAATGCACAAAAATATTATTTTATTCATGAATAAAACTATTTCCGTTGATCGTTTATTAATGAGAATCATTAATGTAAAAAAATCATACATTAATGACCCCTATTAATGCATGATTTTTGTTAATCAACGATTTTCTGTTGAATGCGTTCAATACCTACACGTAATATAATAATATTAACTAGCTGTAAGTTGTAAAAAATGGTAAATGGAATAAAACGAAATGATTTTGACAGTTCTAGCTAATACTTCATATTCTCGTAATATTCATGCTCAGCAATATCTATCTTCGCCAGCAATATGAAAATAATAAAATCACGACACCGTAGGTGGACTGATTTTATTTTAAAACAATTTTTCCAGTCAAATTACTTTCAGGTGACAAGTTGAGATGTCAAACAGAAATTTATTCGGAGGAAATAAAATGCTCGAGTGTAATTCAACGAGATAATTTAACGACTCCTTTGGTTCTTCTTCACAAATATTCCCAAAATCTAATCATTTTACAGACAAATCAAATATTATAAATATGAAGCAAATGACATTTTAGTGTTTTGTTTATTGTTTGGTTCAGGGTTGTTTATCTACGCGTAAAGTATTATTTTCTCCGTCTACACGTAAAGTAAAGGTAAACTATGTAAATGTAGACAATGTAGACTTTGCGTAAAGTATGTAAATAATTCAATTACCTGAAAATCTAACCTATAATTTTATTCGTTTTCGATGAGATTTGTTCTTTGTCTACATTGTCTACACTGTTTTATTGTTTACACAGTTACTGCATGCGAATATTACGTATTTGTCTACGCGTAAAATTACACGAATCTACGTCGCGCAGACTACGTGAACAACCCTGGTTTGGTTGCTAAGGGTATATCACTTGCATTTTATCCGCTGCTAAAGCGATAAAATTGTGTTTTGTTTATGGCTTACTTTGTACAGGAGTGGAATTATCAAATTAATAATTCAGTCTATATTATGCATGATTCGCCCAGATATCAAACTATTATCATAAGTAGAGCTGACACAATTTCAGTTATAAATTTCTATACAACATTGTCAGAATCGTTAATATATGAAGTAACTGAAGCCACAAGTATGGTGCCTAAAACCATTTTTTGCAACAAATATGCAATGTAACTTCCTTTGGTTATGAAGTTAGCAAACAAGATGTATTATTCAAATCCGCAATTCTGCTAACTCGGCTAGAGCCCGCGTGCATACTAAAGTATAATTTACGCTATTTGCCTAGCATTAACATCGCGCTGTAAAGAACCCTCTTAAAGTACACTCCGCGGCGGTGAGGCTTTTACATAAACTTGCCAAAAATTAAATATTAACACCCTTTGTAGACAGGTGTTGTCTGCGGCGCCAAAACACACTCGGGTAATTGTAAACTAGGAGGGTTTGGCAGTTTATCTCCACCATAGCCATCTCGATCCCAGGTGCTGCCAGGTATCGCGACTCGCTAAACGTTTTAAAACGTCCCCCGATCCGCTGTTCCTTCGCGGCTAATTGCGTTACAGATCCCCCTTCGAGGGGCACAGGGGCGGATTGTTCTGGAAGAATTAAATTTTGAATAGACAATAGGAAGAAGAATGAATAATCATTCAAACTTTTAAAACTCATGGTAAACTGTCACTGCTCAAATGAATTAAAGGATCAATTTTATTTTAAATAAAAATAGTGTAGAATTGTGTATTTTTCAAGTATCTGAATTTTTTTTATCTGTTTGTGTTATGCTCTTAACTATTCTTACTTCTATGGATAAAAACTGAAGCAAAACTGGAATTTTTTCTCTATTTCGTGGTTAGTATAGCAGTTAAGTAATTAATCAAAATAGAGGCCACATTTAACGGAAGTTTAGTTGGCTGAAGCAATAACTTTGCTACAAGAACGATAAAAACATCTAGTATGCCGCCGAGACGAGAAATTTATCGTTTCATTCTCGTCTCATCTCCAAATTACGAGACGAGAACCAATGAATTTCTCGTCTCGGATTTTCGAGATGAGACGATAATACAAAACTACGCGACGAGAAATAGTTTTCAAGAAATCGAGAATTCTCGAAAATGAAACTATTAAAAACATTTGATATTTTGCTCATCGAAAATGTTTTTTTTTTAAATTTGTTCGTAGCATTTTTGGTTGTGATATAAATATTTTTATTGCTGAAACAGGAATTGAGTGCAACTTTAATAGAAACGTATTAAAAAATTCCTAAATTTACTTCTAGTTTTTCAAATGGCAGGCAGCAACATTTTTTCGAGAAATTGAATCAAGTTCTTTGAGACGAGAATTGAACAGCGGAGAAATGACCGAGACGAGAATACTTAAATTTCTCGTCTCGAAAATTGAGACGAAACAAGAATTAATTATTTCTCGTATAGGTATCACTAATAAATTATTATTTTGTAAAATTTTGTTTCGCAATCGTGCGGGCAATAGACATACTGACGCTCAAAATGAGTGCGGGAAATAGCCATTTCAAGCACTAGTGCGGGAAAAGAAAATTGTTTTATTTAATTATTTTTATGGAAGGAACCGTATGGTGCTTAATAATTAAAGTAGGTAGTTACATTATAAAGTGTCAAAAACTTGAATTTATTTTTAATATTATGTTTGTGACGACGATTGCAAAAAAAACAATAAGTTATAATTTTTAATCTAGCTGTCTACAAATCCTAAGCACCCTCATTTAAAATATGTAGGTAATGAAGACGCTCCTTCTAAACCTATAGACTGTAGGTACATCACCTTGTTTAAAATATAAATTAATTTCTTTTCAGTTTTGAAACTTCAATAGGCTTTAGATTCTCAGTTCTACTCTTCGTAAAATAATAGGAACCGGGCCAACTAAAACCGTAAATCGGTAAATCCACCCCTGAAGCCGAGTTCGGTAATTGTGGAATCTACTTTACCGGTCCTCACGGGATCGAATGAATTCTTGACTGACTGGTAGCGAGGCACAGCACAACCGCAGAGCTGGTGGTTTTGAGAGGCGTTTAACTGTTGTTCTCCTCAATGTAAATTAGACTAAATGCAAGATTTCTGAGGTAATTGGTGTGCTGGATTGTTTTGTGAAGTTCTGAGATATAGAGAGGAAAACTACCTATGAGGTACTTTACTACACACAGATTAGAGATGTAATTATTAGCGGGTAATGGAACTACTTCAACTCGGGGAAGATGGATTCTAATTAAACATGAGGATGAGAATGAAGATGTTACATTGTTATAGATATCGTGATATATCTTCTCTATATTTCAGAACAAATCTTTAAATTTACTGCTCTTGTTGTACACTAAACTTGTAATAGTTGTGAACTCGAAGCTAATTGAGAAATTATCATATAAAATGCGGTAAATAACAATAAGGTATATTATTCGATGAAAGTTTTACGATGGTCATTGTAATTACTCAAATGAAAGATTGAGTAAGTGCCATGGTTAAACTCGAGTATAATACTATACTTTATCTATTACCTACTCATTTTATAAGACAAATTTGCATTAACAACTATGCTTTTTTGAAATTTGTGCACGTAAAAAGTTCTATTGGTTCACAGCCCTAATACAATAAATTAAATTGGTCAAAAAACCAGATGAATACTTTTTAAAAAAATTCACAGTGTTAGTAATGG
The DNA here is from genome assembly GCA_947534325.1 of Agonum fuliginosum. Lineage (NCBI taxonomy): Eukaryota > Metazoa > Arthropoda > Insecta > Coleoptera > Carabidae > Agonum > Agonum fuliginosum. The sequence goes on along the minus strand of OX384034.1, from coordinate 1,273,445 downwards.
AGCACATTATTAACTGCAAACAATTATTGTAGAATAAATATTAATCAATAGTAGTGGTTGAAAAAATAAAGACTATAACTTTAAAAAACCAAATATAATCGTATAGGTACCTTAATCGCGAAAAGAATTAAATATAAATAAATTTATTTTTAAACATACCAAATACTAATTATTGTTCTAAAGATTAAGCGGAAAAGCGCGCTTACCGTCTTTTCTTACAAAACTTCTAAGTTTATATGGAATTTCAATTTTATTAGTGGATGAATTTGTTTGTTTTAGTTAAAAATCTTGTTTTAGGATTTTATACACAAGTTCAATTTAACTTTTACACTGTTTAATATTTCATGTTCCATTAAAATTTATCTATTTATTTATTGATAATCATAATATTACACAATTTTTATGAATTAATATTTTTAAAGCCAATATTATTTTGATTACCTATGTAAATACTGGTTAGCCTTTTGAATCTATGAGTTTATAGAAATTTTCAGAACTCATAATTAAAAAATTATTATTATTATTTGAGTTTAGTTCTGTTATATATTTCCGAGTATATTTCTATTAATTTACAACTTTTCGGAAACCAATCACCAGGTAACAAATAAAAATAAATAACAGAATTAAACCCAAATATTACTGATTCATTAATACATCGCATTATTTATTAGCTACATTGCTGAACCAAATCTATAGAAGACATTTTTTGTTTTATTTATATCATTATTGGTTCGTCAAGTAGTCAAATACTTTTATTTCTCAATGAAATACAACGAAATGAAAGAGAGTTTATTAATCAGTAAATGATGTCATCATCCGTCAGCAAGTCAAAGCAAAGGGCAAAGCTTTCTCCGTTTTTTCCAAAGCATTTCAAAAGGATCAAATAAAAATATTTCGCTATGTCAACCAAATTTCTCGGTAGGTATTTTTCTTTTTCTTCGTCGAATTTCCTTCGTTACGTTTGGGTTTGGTGGAGCACACGGTTTGATATTTGCACAAACATTATTTACACTACAGCACTTTTAACTGACTTGGTTCACATAAGGCAAACATACGCAGCGTAGCTTTTATTTATACCTCGCGAACACTCGGCGTGTTTATAGTTTTCATATAGAATGTTGTGTGCAGCGGAGGGTGAAAGGAATCGGTTATGTAGAGACGTTGATTCTTAGGTGGCGTCTTATTTCATCTCGTGCGTTTCATCCCTTTCTGAAAATACAGTACCTGGTTACCCTAATTGACCTGTTCCAGAAATTACCTCTACTTTTGATACAGTAGGGGAACGTAAAACAATAATTTTTTTTTTCGCGAATATTTAGCGGAAAATATTACTTGTTGTAAATATACATAAATAGTCATAAATGATAGATTGATGATTAGAACAGTCCGTTTTTTAATCTAATCAAAACTATGTGCCGCGGCAGGGGTGAAAGTATGTTTTGAAGTGTTCTCAAAAATGTGAAAATTATAAAATTAGCCTATTTATAAAAAATATTTATGTACCTCCCTAGTTCCAGTATCAAATTTTTAAATTAAATACTACAACATCTTTACATGTTTTCTATCGATAAATATAACCAGTTTATTTGAAAATCATATTATGTTCAGCCGTACAAAAGCGCAACATGATGATGGGACGCGTCGTTCATATGTAATCAAGTATTTAACTCTTTTACTACGGATGTATATTGAGAAAATTGGTCGTTCAAACGCAAAAAAATATCAATGCGATACTTTTAGGTATGTTAAAAAAGGTTTAGGTCCACTCCAAAACAGGTTCTAGCGCTAATTTGAAATTAAAAAATTTACAAATATAAAAATTATTATAATATTAATACAACATAATTAGTATCGTTAAAAATAAACTTATTTGTCAAATTTTCTTACCGGTACGCCGAACCGGCTGTATTTTTTTTTTACTTTCACCACTGTTACCCGGAAATAAAAGGGAACTAATTTCAAACGAATGTTTGGCATTAAGGAGGTTGGTGGCCATAATTACAATGATGACGAGAGGCTGAAATTTATACACAGCCCATATTACACTAATTTTTGTTTTACACTATCAAAAATATTTTTATTTTCATATCCGCCCCCAAAACTGATGTTTGGATACGCCACTGCATGGTTCACCAACCTCCTTAAGGTAAGGTAATCACTAATCAAATCAATTTGACATATGTAAAAAGAAGGAAAAACTTGTACTATATATTAATTTAAAATTGAAATCGTATCCAAAATCTATAGTCAGAGATGATCTAGATTATCGGATGATGGAGAAAGGAATAAAAAAAGAACTAATTCCAAATAGCAAATGTTTCGAACCATTATTGATTCTTCTTTAGTGCTCTCGAGGAAAATATTGAATTCTAATTTAATATAGAACAGAAGAATATTCCTGCTTCAAGGCTAGTTGACAAGTCCAACGATCTAGATCATCTTTAACTATAAGTGCATTAATAAAAATTATGAAAAAAATAAATTAAAGTACAGTGCATTCCTCCTTGTGGAAGTCCCACAGTGCACCCCTTTCAGTAACCCCTCTAGTGGCAGTCCCACAAGCTGCGCGCAGCGGCATGTTCTGGATATAATGGTCAATTACATAGTGTCCAAATTACCGAAAAAGGTCAAAGGATTCTCGAAAGGGATGAAACGCCCGAGATGAAATAAGACGACCCCGATTCTTAGGGCGAAGACACGAAGCCCGAGATTAAGCGTCGCTTCAGTGAATGACGACTGAACTTTGCTGACTCGTTAGCTCTGCGTCTCGAGCTGATTTATCCGTTATTGAATGCCGCTGAGTCATCAACTGCTCCATGCTTACCGTTTCGTATTTCTATTCGCACAGGTTATACGCTTATTTATCATATCAGAGCTTTCGCTCTTCGCTCTCATTAGGGCTCACGGTAATAATTCTCTACTTTAGACTACTCCGAGAAATTCCCTTGCCATTAATATCGGTTAGCATTGTTGCATTAATTTACATTTACTGAACACGAGGATGCTACTGAAATCGGAGTATTGTAATTATAGGCACAATTAATTGATATAAGCATCATTCAGGATTTTGGAACCGGGTTGGTATTTACAACGTCAAATAATGAGAACATAGTCCATACCAATCATAACAATATAATGTAATACACTTTGAATGAGAACCATTGTCGTATTCTATGCCATTAATAAATATATTTCGCTGTCGATCGAACTAAAGTACCTAAAGAGTAGATAGTATAATGCTAAACAAGTATTTCTACTCCTGGTATTAAAACATCATTTAACGAACTGGTTTCCATGGCGCTAAATAACATTTTAAACACACCTCGACAAGCCGTAGCTTTGGCCGTTTTTAGTCACGAGCTGAACATAGCAACTGACATATATTAAGCACGGGGTGAAGTTGACTCCTATATTTGACATTTGACATTTTCATGAAATTAATGATTTCTTTCTATCATTGTCAATTTTTTTCAATATGGCAGTTAAATACACTTGCCCAAGTAGAATTTTGTAGCTATGTATAATATCATTATGATTTCACCTAAATGTTCGAAGTTTTACATATTTATGTTGCTTAAGAGGAACGGTTTCTGCACTACCAAAATTTATCGGTGCGGGTCGCTTATTATCAAAAGAGTCAATTGCTTAGAATTTTAATAAGTGTACCCAATACGACTCTAGTTTGGAGGTGGAACTAAATTGAAATTTGTATATTTATTCGAATATTTACACTGCCTGACCTTATTTTTGTGTCAAAAAGGGGTTTAGTTTTCACCGTAAAATTTAGTCTAAATATTTAAAAAATTTAACAATTTTTTTTTTTAATTTGTAGAAGAAAGTTGGTTCTGTGACATTTCTGTATTGAAATTTTAAAATTCAAAACATAATACACTTTAAAAAGAATTAAAAAATTGCCAATGTTTATAACGCCTATAATAACAAATTAAGCAAAAATTTAAAATTGTAATACACAAATGTCATACAAACAACCTTCCTCTACAAATTAAAAAAATCTGCTGTGGCCAGCACAGTACTTCCCCGACTATAAGTTTTAATAACTTACTTTCGTAACGCCTTTAATTGTATGTTTCATACTCTGAATTATTAACAATAATTTATTTTCTAAATAGTAGGTATCATGTACAGATAAAAATGTTAAATACGATTTGTAGATGACAAAAATATAATCCATCATTTAAAATAGAAAATTTTGTGATAAATTAATTATTTATCGAAATATTTAAGCAAAGTACTACGTCCGGTTTGCGGATTACTACAAAAAATAACTGGATTCTTAAGATTTGTATTAAAACCTTAAATGTAAAATTTGGTTGTTAAATGTTTGGTATTATTTGAGTTATCGTCCACAAAATATTGTAATAACACACACAACCGCGCACAGGCATCATCTCGAAAATACTTTACCTATTCGTATTCTATGGATTGTAAAACGTACTTATTCACTAGAAACTAAAAAGTAAAAACTCACACTCGAAAATTTTAACTCTTCACAATACCTCCCCTTATAGAATATAATGCGGGAGATAAAAACAACTGACCATCGTTTTAAATGTTGTTATTAATTCTCCGACTAAATTTTTTCTTTAGAGAACTTTTGATAATACACTTGAAGAAATTTGAATAATTGTTTGAGAAAAAATTGAATATCGCATAAATGTCATTTTTTACATTTTTACTAAGATTATCTCCCCTAGAGCTTTAAATTGACACCAAACCAAATTGAAGGATGTATAATATAAAAATTGACGATCGGTTAAATGTTATTTTTATTTTTGTACGATAGTATTTTAATAAAAATAAAATAAGTTATGTTTATAAAGTTGGTACCACTGGTTGAATAAAAAAAATTGAATAATTTTTTGAGAAACAATTGAAAATCACATAAATGTCATTTTTACTAAAGTTGTCTCTCCGAGCGCTTTAAATTGACACCAAACTTGGTATAATTTGAATAATTTATAAAAAAAAAATTGACGATCGGTTAAATGTTATTTTTATTTTTCTACTAGAATTATTTTCCCGAAAGCTTTAATTTGATACCACACACGATAGTATTTTAATAAAAATAAAAAAAAAGTTATGTTTATAAAATTGGTACCACTGGTTGAATAAAAAAAATTGAATAATTTTTTGAGAAACAATTGAAAATCACATAAATATAATTTTTTACATTTTTACTAAACTTATCTCCTCGAGCGCTTTAAATTGACACCAAACTCGGTATAATTTGAATAATTTATTTTTTTTAAAAATTGACGATCGTTTATATGTTATTTTTGTTTTGCTACTAAAATTCTTTTCTCGAGAGCTTTAATTTGATACCACACACGATAGTATTTTGATAAAAATAAAAAAAGTTATGTTTATAAAGTTGGTACCACTGATTGAATAAAGCTCATTAACGAACTTGAAGTCAGAATTTGGGTCAAGATCTTAAATATAAAATTTCAGTCCAAAATTCCAACGCGTTTTTAAGTTATGCAACATCCAGACAGACTAACAGACTAACAGACCGACAGACCGACAGACCGACAGACCGACAGACCGACTTTTTTTAAAATTATGTTTTTTGGGTTCAGTAGGGTCTAAAACGTGAAGATTCACCAAAATCTCGAACTGTCAAAAAATCACGATTACAATACTTCCCTCTATTACATAGATCGGGGAAGTAAAAATAAATATTTTAAAATGTTAATATTTAGATTAGATATGATGGTGAAAACGAAACCTTGTTTTCACTTGTAAATTGCACCAGTATCCGTTCCTCTTAATTTGTGGTTTTAGAAAAAGTTATAGTATGTGACTCGTTTATAAACTCTCTAGATACTCGTTTTGTATACACTCGCTGCGTTCGTTCCTAAAAATCTCGTGACTAAAATAACGTTTATAAAACGTGATACATAATATAATATTAAACGAGTCGTAGTTACAATTCCAGTTTATTTGACAATTATATTGACGTTGAAAATTAAACAGTTTAACACTGAGAGTTTGTCGTTAAACTACTAATTACCTTAACGGCTGTATATAAACTAAGGGCTAGTTTAGACTATTCAACTTTATACAAGAAATACTCGAAGAAATAGATATAAGATGTAGGTACTTATCCATGATTATGAGAAGAGCTTCATTTCATTGGCTTAAAAAAGATTATTGAAATCGGTTAACTCTTATACGAGTATAAAAGTCATTTGTCATGTACTTGTGTTACGAGTATAACTATTGAATATTAGGTACTTAAAACAATACTGATAGTAGTTAAATGTTATAGCAAAATATTTCGTAGAATTATAATCTAATCCTTTCACAAAATCTGGGTTAAGTAGAATAAAACACACAAAACTTAATGTTCTCTTCTACAGTGAAATTCACTCAAAAATAAATTCTAAAACATTTAAAATCAAATATCGTAGTTTGGATTGTGCACTCTTGAAGCTTTCAACAATAAAATCATTCTAAATTCCGCAGGTCTCGAAAACTACACAATGTATTACTTCTAGGATTATGTGTAAGTGAAACGAATTCTTCGCCGGTTTTATTTCGAAAACATGGCGGTCACTGCGTTTGCCCTTTTTCAGGACCGTAATCAGAACTAATTTTTTTATAAATAACATCGAAAGGCATGATTTAGACGATCCCCTACCGTTCCAGAAAACAGTAAAAAAACATGGATTTCGCGCGCCACTCCGCAGCGTTTATTGTTTTGTTATATATAATAATTTAAAAATATTATTGAAGATAAAAGCACAATCTACAAAATGATCGAAATATGTTAATTTGATTTTTGACAATTTTTTTAATTTTTTTAACACAAATATAAATTTGATCGGTTATTTCACAGATCCAAGCTTTTTTGACAACATAGTAAAATTTGAAGTTAATTCACTTATAAATAAAAGCTACACAGTGCAGTTTTATTACAAATATGGGTGCCAAAATTATATTTACCCCTCAAACATAAATTTTTTGTTATTATTATGTTTAACAAAACAATAAACGCTGTGGAACCAATGTTTTTGACTGTTTTCAGCCATCTAGATTAGATTATGTGTGAAATGAATTCAAATTCAAAGTTTTACAACAATATATTATGATATGTACGAGTATAATCATTATGCATATTATGATATTTTTAGAATCTGTGGTTACGTTAAAATTATAAACAGAGATAGTGAGTTCGAATCCATGTCAAGTGTGAAAATTTGACGGCTTGACTAGGATCGGTATTCACTCTCGTCAACTAACTTGACATTCACAAAGCTATCGGGCACCGGCTGGTGGTTGTAACAAGAACTCGCACTAGACTGTTTAGATGCAAGAGCAGCTCAAACTTTCATATTATATATTTATAAACAGTGCTGAATCCTAACGAAATTTTTTGTTAGTACGAGCCTGGTTGGTTCCTCGTAGGAAAATTAATACCGGTTTTCGTAACCGATATAGCTTTGGAATAATTCACGGGAAAGCTGCTAAGAGTTGTAGCGCGAATCGCTAGTCATGTTAAATTTTAAATTTCAATTTGGATGGGGAGAGCACACTTTCGCAGACATGTTTATTAATGGAATTAACTTGATAAACACTATTAATACCCAGAGAGGAGATTATGTGCTCTCATGATGTAAATTGCGAACACTCTCGCTCTCTCCTTCACCTGCGTGAAAGCAGTTTTGCGCTTCTTGGTTAAACAATAAACAAGACCCTTCTGATTTAAAATGTATGTCCTTAATATTTATGTTGGGCTTACTACAGCCTTTACATTCATATAAACATAAATTTATTAGCGTTAAAATCTCACATGTTCAATTGCTGCGTCAATACAAAATTGTAACAGTTATTTTTCTTTAAAAATAAATTATAAATATAACAAAACCAAAGAAAAGATTTTTTAATAATTTTGTTTTTAAATTTTAATTGAAATTTAGGCAATTATTTACAGGTAAAACCGTGTAAATCTATAAAAATGTACAAAATCAAATTTGTTTTTTGCATATATTCTGCTTTGAAGTATATTTTTTTCGTTTATGAAAGAATCAAAAATAAATTTGAGCAGAAAATAATTACCTAAGTGTAAACACAACACAATGTTTAAACATTCAACAAATTAAATACCGCTCTAGTTAAACTAAATAGGTAAGGTAACTGAGTTATTTATTTAGAATCATATGAAATGCAAAAGCAGAAACAATTTAATTATCATTTTCAAATTAGACTTTGTTGATTTTATAGGTGTATGCAGCTATAGGTACATATACATACTTTTTATCATACATTTTTTTCTGGAATATTAAATGTATCGTACAATAGTAGGTTTGGTACAACGACGGATTTAGGTGATGTTCTTATATGAAAAACAATTAAAAATTGAGCCATAGGGGAATTTTCTTTTAGTTCAAGGTTAAATACTATCAAATTGAATTCTCGGATATTAACAAAACTTTTATGTGGAAAATAAAATAGAAAATATAAATAGTATAATAATTTAAGAATAAATTGGAATAGTTGTAAATTTTTTGAAACAAATTATAATCTTAGTGAGTGTAATTAACCTATTACCCCACCCCCCTTAGATCTGCCACTGGTAGCGTAATCATTCCACAGGATTAAATCCAAAGGCAGAATGGTGGATTGGATGCTGATAATATTATAGTGGAATCCAACCACTCGAACCAAGTGGAATTTATCAATCAATTGACAAAAGAATTTTCGCCTGCGGCACAATTTTTCTTTCATTTCTAAATTATTTTAATTATCGTTTTCTCTTTTAAAATAATAAATACACCCAATAAAAAATATATAAGTATGGCCATATATTTTTTTTATTCTCTCTCTTTATGATCACGCCAATTAGAACATTGTATTGTACTGATTTCAGCAAAAAAATAAATGGCCACTCTATATGAATATTCAGTCCGTCAGTCAAATTCAAATTCAAAAATCTTTATTGATCAAAAAACAGATCAAATGGCGGGGTTCGGATAAATCCGTTCTTCCACCCAACCTTCTACAAAGTGGTACAATGCTTCACATTACCTACACTAGTTTATTACACTAATAAAATACATTCTATTAAACTATACATACATTACATATTTACATAAAATTGTTACTATTACAGTCATCAAAGAAACAATCTATAGAATCATATTCTTTCTTCATTAGAATACTTTTTAATTCGTGTATAGCAGCTTTACGATCTTTTACTTTTAAGTTTAATGGAAGTGCATTGTAGATTTTACAACACATGTAGTAGGTACTTTTTTCAAAAGCTGCAGTAGAACATAGAACTTTTTGTGACTGCACATGCGAAATTCACAGTTTAGTTTTTAGTAAAGGGGTGCTCAAACAGGCTGCACGCATAATCGAATATGCGGTAGTTCATATAAAACACTACATAACCACCCAAAGTATATTTATGAACTAATATTTATAGATTAAATTTAATTAATGAACATGATTTTAAATTTGATAAAAGTTATTGTTATTACGGATTATAATGACACGAACCGTAAACTTATAATCCGTTGGTCAACTTTATATAATGCAGAATAAGTAACTGGTAACATCCATTATAAACCAGTCTTTAAACTTGACACCAAAGAACAGCTAGCACACAAATTTCAACCACCACATTGCTACAATTAATAAAATACTTGCAAGAAATTACCGTCTCATTTGACAACGTTGGATGAATACTCTGTACTCTGTAGGTACAAAATAAATGTATAAACCTAAACCTACCCCACACTATACCCTGTTTACATCCCCCTTATTTATCCCCCATTTGACCTACTAACCCCCCTTCCCATTTCTCGTGGCACATTTCCCATCGCATTGTGACGGGTGTTGAAAGCCTGCGCCACTCACGCAATTTCTCCCGCGTGGCTACCGATGTCGGCGAGCGAACCATCGGTGGCAAACCATCGGTGGCGCACATCGCACGATGGATACGCGGCTCCGTGCGGTCAAACTGCCTTTATTAAATATAGATATTGACTCACGTGTGGAGACTGGCGCGTGACTTCGACGGAGCTGTTGCTGATGGTCTGAGATACGTGGGTGCGAGAGAGGTTTTGGTTTTGTTGTGGCAGATCAGAGGTGATAAATTTTCGGGATTTTTTTTGCACGACCACCAAATTCTAAAAAATGTGGCATTTGGTGGTGAATTATTACAGAGATATCTGTTACTTATGGAGACTAATCTAGTTGGTATAATTATTTATCAATTCGCTCTAAATATAAAATCATTATAAAATGTGTGAGTGTAAAACGGACTGCATTCACATTGCCTACTGCTTTTTCTTAGCTGAAATGAGGTATGGTGTCATTTACATAGAAGGTGGAAATAAAACATATTAATTAGCCACAGTTAATTATAATATATACATGACAAAATAATACCTAATTAAGGCAGGTAAATCGTACTGACTGTGCCATTTTCTTCTGATTCTTTTAAAAACGAAAACGTAACGTAGTACATTATAGCACATACTGTTTTTTTTTCTGTATAACATGAAATTAATCACGAATTCCATGTTTAACACTCGCTTTCATTAAAAATTCAACACAATTTTTATTTAAATGTCAAAATGAAGTTATTCATAATGTAATGAGTTAAAATTTGCGAAACATTTTTATATAGTAATTGGAAATATAAATCATGCTAAAATCACTTTGAGCTAATTTTTTCTTGATTGAATCATTAAATTAAATGTCAAATAATAATACCTACATGATAATTTTATTTCTTAATATATAATTTAAGATCATCTCATCTAGTGTCCACAGCAAAAAATCTAAGAGTAAGACAATAATTGAAGAGTGGATGTAGGTGGTAAGTAACATTTTCATAAAAATTAAAATTTTGTATCTATCATCGTACAAAGTCTAGAGTTGCTATAACGCATAGTTTAATATATATTTTATAGAAGAAGGTGCTATGTCCCTAAATTTATACAAAATATATTGGAAGAAAGTGATATGTGCGCATAATAATGTAGAAATTCGGTGAAAGAACGTGTTATGTGACACACAAATCACCTGCATCCATTGAAGTTCGGAAAGTAAATACTTTGTAAAATTTTAAGGCTCACATACTTCTTTATTTAATAAAGTTGTTATGTGCAATTAATTAACTAAATTAACTAAAGTGACAATTTTATAGCAAAAGACTTATAATATCTTTTATATTTGAGTTATGAACCTGTTACAATAAAAACATGTTTCGCATTAAATGTGAACTTGTTTCAAATAATTACATCTCCAGAAGCAACGTATTTAATTAAATAAAGTAAGACTGATCCAAAGTAAATTGAAATTTCCATTCGTATTCGGTCATGCGCAGTATCAATTTACACCTAAACAGAGCAACAAAAGCGCCATGTTCATTTTAAGGTAGATTCGGTGTCAAAACGCCATTTGACGGATATTACAAACACTCAGTGTCGAAACACGCAAACCACATTTCAAATGTGTGAAATTATATTCAATATCACCGTGCGGTATCAATCATTCCCCGACGTGTTCTCAATATAAACTCAAACCCTCGGTCTTACGTCTTAGAAACCGATCAATCCAAACGTCTCGCGATCGAATCGTTTTTATTGGCAGAGTAGTGCGTGATGAGATCCACAAAGTGAGGTTAGTTTTCCTTTTGCCCGGGAGATCTATTAGACGTGGTGTGTATTGAATTGTATACAATCCGGAGAAATGAAACTGAATAGTATTTTTGTTTGATAACATCGCACTGAACATTTTATTCAAGTGCAACGAAATATGCAAAACTTATTGAATAACTTAAGAGACCCGTCTACCTCCTAAAAACCAGCATAAAACGTACTAACGTACAGCGAGTATATTTCAATTAAAATTATAACTTAAAGGATCAATTAACAGTTGTGCTTTTTAAAATTTTTATAAAAAACTTGTACACGATTCCTAAAAATTCATAAAAATTTCCAATTTATGCAAATTTTACACGGTTATATCTCCTGATAGAAATTTATTTTTAAAATTTTAAAAAGACACATCTGTAGATACATTTTTTCTCTATTGAATCTATATAAAAACATTACCTACAAGTCAATAATAAACTAACGGTTTACTCGCAACGAAAACATTTTTACAGTATTTTTCAACTTCAAAATGACATTGCATTGCTAGGATGCGGTAAAGTACGACTTTCGGGCTGGTTGTAGGTAGTCGTAGTAGTAGAGAAAGAGTGGAATAGAAAAAAAGTAAAAGCGAAAGTATTCTAGGAATTCGGAAAAATGTATAGACGAGCCGCTTAATACGAATCTAGGATCAAATTAGGCCGGCAACGAAAAATATTAAAGTATGTACGTTACCCTGTTTACTCCGATTGTAACTTAAGTAAAGCAGGAATATTACTCACCTGAAACAAAAGAAAATCTTTATTAGTAATAGTAATTATTGATTCCTAATATTTTGTAATAAAAATACTAATATAAGTATTTTATGCGTCTACAACCTAAAATTCGTAGTTATTTTTTTCGATGAGAATGATCTAATAAGGGTTTAATCCGGTTAGTTGAGATTCCAATTTATTTTTACGATTCAAAATAAGTACAGGTAAAATTAAGTTTTTTAAAAACGATGTAAGGTACCTATACCTTAAGTATCTAATATAATAAGTGCCATAAATATATTGGTAAAATTACGAATAATTGATATATTAAAATTCAAAATTTAAGATTCAAATTTTGGTGTTAGACCCGAGTTGTCGTTTCTATGCAGGAATTATGAGTAATTTTATCAAATTATTTATGGCTCGAATTATATTTGCTTGATTTTACAAATATCAAAATAATACAGTTTAAGCGTCAACATTTTAAATACTTATTAACAAAGGGTAAACATGAATATATCTGCAGTGGTTTTATCAAATTTTATCATTAAAAAACTGCCTTCTTCGCAAAAAGAGCAATTTAATTGGTCAAAAATAATACGTGTGAAATACATCAGGGAAAAACCATACGTATGTGTAGTAAAAATTTCTGTCAAATGAAAAATATGTATTATTAATTTTTGGCTTCAGAAGTTTCAGATAGATTCGAGATATTTGAATAACAAAGAAAAATACAACACTAAATCTCAATTTGTAGTTTAGTTTTCCGTTTCAATTTCCCTTTATCGTGAATATAGAGAAACAGAACTGTTCGAATACATTTTGCATTTTCCATAATCAGCTTTCAAGTCAAATGTCAGATGCAATAGTTCGTATTATTCCAATAAAAGCTACTTATAAGGTAAGTTTCCAACTCCAAACAATACTGTGGTTAACCACTGTCTGCCAAGTTTTTATTCTTTGATGTAGCGGTGTAGTAAGATCTTATACATTACAAAAGAAAAGATCTTACGCAAAATTAATTAAGAACAAAGACAAAACTATAAAATTAGAAAATTACTTCCTGTACCTACAAATAATAAAAAGGAATTGTGACAAGAGTGACAGTGCAAACCTATCCGAATAAAACTGTGAAAACTTAACTCCTGACTCAGATTCGAACCCACGACCTCTATGTTCAGAGGCAAGTTTCCAGAAATTTTTATTAAAATAAAACTTTTTAAAATTATTTGCTAAAGCCTTTTGATAAAATCCAAAACAATATTAATTCACCAGCAGTTAAAACTTCGATATCTAATTATTTTGATAATACTTTGTTTCTGCTTTCGATAGCCCTGTTTGTTGTTTACTCAAATTTTCATTTCACGGTTGTTTGTTTTCTCACAAAATTGTTGATCAAACTTTTACATTTTAATTAGGATAAAATTGATATAGACGAAGAAAAAATTAATTTACGCATAAATTGAACGGACAGGTAGTAAACAATTTTAATGTAATATTTTTTAATTTTGATAATGTTTTGTAATTAATATATAAAATGTAATGTAATTTATGAATCCATTGTGAATGTGAAATTCAATAGGTAATAAATGAGATATTTTTGCAATTGGTACAATAATATTATGTTTCACAATAATAGTTCTACCAACTAAATATTATGTAATAATGGTATGCGGCGCTTTTCCTTTGGATCCATCGACATATGTATGCTTTTGAGAAAATTCAAAGTTGGTAATCCTAGCGATAGGTGGAGTAACGTTTTGTTTAAATTTGTTGGCAAAAATCGTGGTTAATGTTGTTCTCTTCATTGCGTTATTGCGAAGCTAAAGTATAACTAATTATAATAATTTAATTAAATAAGGAATTATTTTGGGAATATTGGTAACAAGTACAATTAAGTAAAGAAATCACTTTCATGAGTGGGTCATTCCTAGAGTGACCATTTATTTTTTTGATGAAATCAGAAGGTACAAAACTTAGCAATACTTATAACATACCTTATATTTTTTTAGTATAAACTATTATTGAGTAAAAAAAATACAAAAACTTAAATAATGATAAGAAATGTAAGACGAAAATGCGCCGCAGACGAAAATGTTTTTTGTACTCATCACCTAGGAAATGACATATTAAACACACAATTGACAATCGGAAATGTCAATTTCCCAGTGCAGTCAATCAGGAAAAATGCAAAGAACACTGGCTTTTCTAGACATTTCAACATTTCAGAGTAAAATCATCTTAAAAATAATAAAATTTAGTTTATAAAGTGTTACTTCCGGGAATTATAATTAGTGAAGACCACCGAAAACCGCCAATATTTAAAAATAAAACATGTGTGCAGCGCGCCATCTGTCGCTAGTAGTGAGTACATCGTAACCTCAAATTTAATGACAAGACTACAACTACAACTTGAATGTATTTGATTATAGTTTTATTCGTTACAAAAAACATTGTACAAACCTCTTGCGGGAAGACACCATCCCAGCATTCGCGTAAATGAAACCCTAGCTCCGCTCGTGTTTCAAAATATCCGCTCATGTGTGATCAAAATCTTCCCGCATTCGGTTCTTAAATAACTATTTAGAAACATGTTCCATATTATTATATAATTTTATGATAAAGTTGAACAATAATAATTGAAAAACAAGTTTTACCTACTTAAAGGTGGTCCGGAAAAGTAAATTAGTACCTACCTACATATTTAGTACAGTATGTAAAAAATCAGTAAAAAATATCTTTCAAATTGTTTTCAGTCAAGGGTCTGAAAATCAGTACTGTGCTGACAAAAGCAGTGCGAATGATCACTCTAGCCATTCCTCTTTGCCCAAGTATGAAATATAAAGTTTAATTCAACACCTCTTAATAAATGCTAAATTATTTAAATTTTTATGTAAGTACATACCTTAAATACCGTTAATATGGCGATTTTAAACAAAGTAACGAAGTACACACTAATGGGTATAATTTTGAACAAAGTCACTACTGGGCAACCTTTTACTTTGCTTGTTTAATCTCGCCATAGTAACAATGTTTTTATGAAGAGGTTTATTTCAAATTTTAAGAGAAATTTATTCATTCATCTACAAAATTTAATACTTCGTCGTAATTTCAGTTGCATCATACTTAATCACGACGAGTTCCTAAGAGAATAGGGTCACATCGAATAGCTAATCGATTTCCGGGTAGAAATGAAGAAGCAGAATAAGAAGAACTCGCTAATGGTACATCCCAGACACGTCACAATCGTCGCTCGCGACCAAATCCTCCGTTGCAAATCCGCTTGGGATGACGTAGGTAATACAAATTTTTGAAAGATTAATAATGGAACATATCTGCTTGACATTTTAATGCTTATCCTAGAATGCTCTCGAAACCCATTCATATTTATTTCCGAGATGATGGCGACAGTAAATCATTTGTAATGAATTCTCAAGTGACTTCTCTGACACGAAATCGATCGCGCGCCCGGAAGAACGCGAGACAAGCTTCGATTTTGAATTTTGGACGATGTTTGCTGATAGTTAAATTAAATACAGCGATAAAGGGTGAAGTGATGATATGGGCGGTGTCACTTTTTAAATTTTTGTTATATTCACAGAAAGACAGTGGCGGTACATCCTAAATTTGAGGATTTTGAAATGTAATCAAGTATCATATTTGGCATGGAGTCATACAGTATAATTATTTATGCACGGTCGTATTATAATTTGACATTTATACACGAATTTCTTCGATATAAACGTCACTTTATAGCCCACGAACCACATTATAGCGCAGTGTGCCATAGAAACGTCAAATTAGTGCAAACAGTTTAGATTTTCAATTTTCCTCATATAAACTACTAATAATCTTATAAATAACCATTTTCTGTAATAAGTTGTACCTACAATGTTTTATATAAAGAATATCATTTTTACATACATTTATCATAAATTATCTTGTAAATGTTTAATTCTATAATGACAACTTTGACATTTAGATTATTGCTTATTTTCGAATTTTTTTGGTATCTTAGCAACAGTCAAAGTATTTTGTAATTTTTGGTAATTTGAACAATTTTGAACAAGTAAATTAAATTAATCTAATCTACCTATTAGAAAATATTCAACCGTGCATAAAGTCGGGTATGTACCATGGGCGTAACTTGCTTTTATGGCTCTTAAAACCTCATGCCATAAAAGCTTCTTTACACTCTTAATAAATATAAACAACTATTTAATAAAACATTTCTTTTCAAATTTTTATTCATTAATACTATTAACCTACCCTTACATTTTGGGTGTAATCTGTGATGATAGGTGACAGTTGTGTCGAATAATGGACTCTTAATAAAATCGTGTTGAATTATTAATTCATAATACAATCGTGTTTCTCAGGAAGGAGCGGCCTACCCTAATAAAGTTACCTATATCATGAATGTATTATACAATGGTCGTAGATAAATAAAATAAAACTGAAGTACCTACATAAATATTTAGTTTCATTTCAACAGGATTTACTCTCAATAACAGAATAATAGATGTTATTATAGCGAAATATATCTAGTTCTAGATCGATACGTCTTGGTGCAATCAGAATTCTATTCTGTGTGTCGAGCTTCTTGAAAGCCAAAGCGGCAACGGAGAGATTTTTATGCAACCAAGATTACATTAAAGAAAATTAAGTGGTCAACTTAAAACCGGCGAGTGTAATATACTCGTAATTGAAAAACGTTTCTGCAATTTAACGACAATCACACACTGCTGACCGGAAGACTTGAACCATGGAACTCCGGGTTCCTACGTCATCACATGCAGAGAGCTGTGGTGAAACTAACGCAGCTCGACAAAATTTAAAAAAACAAACTTAAATTAGTTCATACTCGATTCGCAGTTGGTACCAAATAAATTTCTAAAGAATATCAAACGTTGATTTATAAGTATTAAATATAGCAAATCAGAAAAAAACGAGTGCTTAAGAAAAATTTAAACACTATTACGTGTAGAAAAATTTATGTATCAATTAATACAAAAATATTTTCTCGGGCCGCCCCTGATGAAGGAGTGACGAAACTTGGAGAAAAAATACTCTTCGGACGTCAGTTGATTTCCGAGTTCCGAATTAGTATTCAGCTGGTTTGTCTCGCTGCGAACTTCTGCGTAATGTTTCCAGCATAATTTCATAAGTTGCTCGATGTGTACTTGGTTAGGTAATGAAAAAAGAAATTATTTTTGAGCAACTTTTCCCTGCTCCGCTTTCCTTGAAGTTATAACGCTGGCAATTTGGATTGAAATTTTTTATTGATTTATCAGGAAAGTGATTTAAAAATGGCTTCTTTAATTTTCTCCGTCTTCTTTCACACCAATGTACTTTAATATAAATTTTTTTGCGAATTTATTTATTAACTTTATAAAACAAGATTGAGTGCTATTAACGAACTCGATTCATCTTAATTTATTTAATAATTATCGGGGAAACTTGGCATCCGTCTTTTTCTTCATCGTGTTTATGATACAGAATGCAGATTTCCAGCGAAATTGAAATTACAAAGTGAAACTGAAATTTATCCAATTAATTTATACTCTACTCTCTACTCTATACACACTTAATATTGTTATGGTGATTTTTCCTATCGTTTATTCATGCATACGAAGTACCTACATTAGGTAAGTAATTTTATTAAGAGTTTCTTAATTTCCTGTTCATTGCAAAAATAGCAAAAATATTAACAAAATTTTAAATCTCAAAGTGAAATATCACGTTCAGGATGATGAAAATAATTATGTATTAACAAAAGCAGTGAATTTATTTTTAACATAAAACATGGAATTTTCATATTCCAACAGCTGATTAGTTCCACTCCTAATCTACCCACTATTAATAAAATTAAAGATTAATACCGATAATTCAAAAAAATTAAGGTCATTATAAATAATTCAGAATTACTTTTTGTACTTTTTACTTACCCGACCTATTATTTATATGTAATAACAAATAAGAATTTATTTGGGACTATGCCCAATAAAAGTAGATACTTTGAAGCAAGCGTTTCACGGTCGCTTGATCTCTCGTTTTAGCGATTTGCATTGACTCGCGAGATCATCCAATTTGACATCTTTCGTTGATGTTTTTGAAATCACGGGTCTATACGAAGAAGCCACAAAACTTGGTGTCCCTAAAGGACACTATCCCACAAGATGAGAAGAATTTATCGCAAGAAGTTTTGATATAATTCATATAGAAAATGCTGTGAAATGAGCCCGAATGTGTATCCACTGTGGCGGCGGATATGATCTTCGCGACTACTGCCTTCACACATAGACACATAGAAAACACACATGTCACACACAGGCAACAGAAGGAAAATGAAGAACGTGTGGAACGTTTGTGGCCTCAAAATAGCGGCGCCTCTATTTCAGAAGCAACACACACAGTATTTCTTTCTGTTGCGTGTGTGTGTGTCTTCTACGAGTTCATGTATGAGCAGGGTTCTTGGAAATTGGATTATTACTTTTGCGCCATCTTATATAAAAGTATAAAAAAATCTTACCTACTACAAAAGTACAAGAATTTGACAAGAAATGTCAACTGCGTCATTAATGAACTTCGTGACGTCATTCTTATTAGATTGGATTTTTTTTAGGTGTTTATAAGTGTCCATATTAGCGATTATTTTTTTATCATACAGAAATATAAAAATAGCTTAACGGTTATTTAAAGTTTAATAGCAGCGAATGAATTTATGCTCCAGAAATTTCAGCACACTTTACGACGTTCCTCGGGCATTTCTTGTGCTTTTGCCACAGAGAAAAAACAAGAGGCGTACATAAATATCCCTTCTCATTATGCGATATTTTAATTCAGCTCACAGAAACGATGAGCGGTTGTATGAAAAGATAACCGCAGATCGGCGTTTTTGCCGCTCGCATCGATTGACAACGAATGTGGTGTTCTTTCACGCGTTGTGTGTTATGTTTTCTTCTTTTAACGTTGTTATTTTTCTTTTCCAAGGAGCGCTCGTATTTTTGCAGCCCATATAATAAAATAATCCACTGGGCTTGCGAGGTAAATACATATCAAACGGTATAAAAGGAATCGCAATAGCTGTATTTACGCTTTTGTATGAGGTCGTGGTCGTGAATTACATGAAATTTTCTTCAATGGAGGAAAATTGAGCTGGCAAAAAGTAAGAAATGGAGGAAACGAAATAAAAGAAAATTGTTTATTTTTAAATCGGACAAGATGTAATTATTCTCCCAATGGGGAAATGTTACTGCGTTTAAACCATGGCGATGATTTTGAATTAGAACGAACTTATAAGTTGTGTTATGAAAGTAGGTACAAAATTATTTTTGTCCCTCTTCTTTCATAAGGATTTATATTTTAATATCGTTCATGATATAGAAAATTTTAAAACTTTGGCAATCAGAAAAGTGTTATTTATAACAATTAGAGCACGGATTCTATGCAGGATTTCAAATTTTTAAAATTGAAATTTTTGTTTTAAAGGGATAAAATATGCAGTTATATGCATTTATAATAAAAATATTTAAAAAATATTGATATATGCAAAATTTAAACCATATTTTGAAAATAACTTACGTTGTGCATAAATTACATAATTTGACGTGTACATACATTTCTTATTTCTGCCGCGGGCGCACGTAGTGTCCCTGATATTCCCGCTTGTAAGCCTTTGTCACGTTTGGTGAGAATACCCAGCAGAGTGCAAAAGAGGCAAGACTTACAGGTAACCATGTGCCTGGCCCCCCGGGGGGTGGAATGAAAAAATCGCAAAATTCGCATATTTTGGTGCGTCGTAAACTTGGCCAAATGACCAATGGGGATGCAAAGACCCCCTCGAGATCAGTTTAAGACGATAATGGTGTGCCGGGTCCGGAAAACGTGCCCTCAAAGTTGCAAAAAAAAATCGCAAAATTCGCATATTTAGGGGCGCCTTAAACTTGGCCAAATGACCAATGGGGATGCAAAGACCCCCTCGAGATCAGTTTAAGACGACAATGGTGTGCCGGGTCCGGAAAAAGGACCCTCAAAGTTGCAAAAAAAATTCGCATATTTTGGGGGTGCTAAAATTTGACATGGTTTCCTATGACTATTGTTCATGACTCTTGATGGCATGATAGACCTTGCCTCTTTTGCACTCTGCTGGGTATTCTCACCAAACGTAACAAAAGCTTACAAGCGGGAATATCAGGGACACTACGTGCGCCCGGCTCCCGTACTAACTTTTTCGTGTATCTGCACAGCCTACAAATACTAATGTTGTATTATAGTTTTACAATTTTTTGTGAACTGTTTTTATTGGATAAACCGTTTGAAACTTTGATTACGAACAAAAGAATAGAAAAACTTAAAACTGTAAAAGTTAAATTGATATATGTATTATTAATAGCACATTATAGACTGAATAATAAAAGAACTTATAAAAATATAATGTAGGTAACTTTAATAATATGAATTTTTTAAGGTACGAGTTAATTTGCCTATATTTCTATTAAATTGTCAATAGCATTTGATGATAAAATAGTAAAAGTCTTTGAAATTTTTTCAATTCCCAGTCGAGTTAATACAAAAACTTTTAGATCAACCCCCGTTATTTCCACGTTTCTATAGTCTAATGACACCGAAACATGCAATTTTAGTAATATTACATAGAAGAAAGTTTCTTTCAAAGGTAATTTAAATGCTAAATGTGCTTTCTAATATATTTTTTATGTCCTGGAATATTTTCTTTAACGTTTCTCACCTTTCTTTGTGTTTCTCAATTGTCGTGTCTTTGTGTTTGTAAGGTCACGAACACGTATTTTTACAGCAGTATTTCAGATATTAAATTTCTTTGAATGTTTCGATGAAATTTCTTTTAAACAAAGGAACTTATAATGAACAGAAACGAACAAGTGGCAGAGGGAAGTACAAAATTTAAAGTATAACAAAAATAATAAAATACCTACCATATTTTACCGTCAACTATAATGTATTGCACATTCTGTTATTAAAATAATTTTATAAATTTTTTATTATTGTTATCGCTTCAAATTAAGATGATTGGCAATAACAAGATTAGTGTTAATGGCCATACCTAGTCAAAATATACAATATTTTGGCATGTAACCTAGAAAATAATATGTAAGGTAACCATGATTGTTTTCTTTTAACTGTTATAGTGTTATATCTTTTGACTGCATTAAAAAAATATATTTGTAGCTGAAGATGAGAAGGTCTCTTCTCGAATCGTCCTATTGAATAAATACTTCTAAACAAAAGGATTCTTGAAGCCTTGTTTATTAAATCAAATATACCTACATTATTGGATCCTGCTACAAAAAACTTGTTTAGTGGTTATTTCACACTGGTTTCAAACAAGAAATTGGCCGTTCTTTGCTAAGACCGTTGTTATGCAAGTCGGTAAAACAGGCTGGTTTGACGTTTGCCGTTTGACAATAACTGCGTCTTTAAATTTATTTTGAGATTTAATTGTTTTAAAGTGGCTTAAAAACACGTAATAAAGTTTAGTTCCGTAATAAATGATTTTTGATTGTCAAACCAAACTGTTTTGTCGACTAGCATGTCAACTACCTTAGTAACGAGTGGCCATTTTCTTGTTTGGAACCAGAAATTGACGTCCCACTAAACAAGTCTATTATCCTAACAATATATAGTTTGCCCGCGTTGCGGTGAGCGGTACCTACGTCATTAGTTTCTGAACTAATAATATACAGGCATTATGTATATGTTTCTTTGTCACATGCATGCTTGGTCATTCGTTAGTTAATATCTAATATGTTTCTCTTTTCCACTAGTATACCTACTTAAAAAGGGAACGATACCTTTACGTCAAGAGAATACTACCAAACACTGATTATCATTTTAGGTTATGTTTTGTAGGAAATTTAAGAATATTAACAACGTACAAGGAACAGAAACGACAAATAATAATAAAAAAAACTATACTCACAACAGAAAGCATTAAACAACCGTAAACTACTAAATACTATTAAACTCAAATAGAAAATTGTCAAAACATACCAGACAATCTAAAACAATGGTTCTTGTTGTTAAATGTGAAACAAACCCATTGCCATCAGAATTTATTTTTTAGGTAGTTTATATTTACTTATAGTTCTTGTTCATCATGAATGACTGGTTGAGAACCTGTATAACATAAATTAATTTTCCTCCATCTAATTCTATAATTTTTTCCACAACAAAAAATTATAGAACAAAGCAGAACCGTAAGCAAGTATTATGAAACCAGCTTTTGCAGTTCGTTAATGTGCAGAAACGTACTAGTTTAAATCCAACCATTTTAGAAATAATCGAAATGAATCAAGGAACCGTTAATTCAATAAAACGACTGTGAGTTAAAAATAATGTAAGGAAAAATCCTGATAAAATCTCCCTCCGCTGTTAAATAACGACGTGAACAATTTAATAAAATCCCACGCGACTGCGGTGTCGTAGCTGAAAATTCATAATCCTTTTAAAAACCGTGAAAGGGGATTCCAATATGACACTTAGGTGGCGCGATCTACGTCACTAGCACTGCGACTAGCGCCACTAACGG
This sequence comes from Agonum fuliginosum, assembly GCA_947534325.1. Lineage (NCBI taxonomy): Eukaryota > Metazoa > Arthropoda > Insecta > Coleoptera > Carabidae > Agonum > Agonum fuliginosum. Next base: position 1,250,493 of record OX384034.1, on the reverse strand, counting down.
CGGGCGGGATATCTCCCGTGGCTTTATGACGTCATTGCTCCGAGTATGAATTCGCATAGCGTTCACTGGATTCTGTTTTATATTCGCGTGCACCGATAGTTCGCCGTTTCGCTTTTTGCCTTCGGTTTTACGATATTTCTACCGATGTAGCCAGGGGGGGGAGGAAGAAGGATGACGCGACAAATAGCCCGAGACGCGGCCATCCAGCGGTGCTTTCGAGGGTGGAAGATAGACAGATATATCAAAGTATGCGCTGACTTGGGTTTTTGCATTTGTTGTGAAAAACTCGTCCGCTGTCCGACACTGAAAGAGTTTTTCTTTTATAAGAAAACATGGATTGGGATTGGGATTCTGTGATTCGGATTCTACGAATGTACGGCGCAGATAGGATCAGACTAAACGGATAAACGGAATGTATTCAACTCAAAAAACATTTGACACGTACCTATGGTTATTTATTATTACCTACAGTTAAATAATAGATACTATTAATTTGAATATTTTGAATCAAACCTAGATCAAAGGTTAATCAATAAGGTAGTTAGAAGTTAGCTTAAGATAGTCTTTGCGTTTTGTGTCCGACTGTTTTTTTTCAGTTTTGTGACATCATTTTAAAAAGGATTTTTATCCAGATCAAGATCTTCACGTTTAATATGATCTGTATCAGATCATAGATCAATTTTATGGTTGGATATTTTTTTGATCAGATCAGGAATTGGGTTCTATTTTTAAATCATAAAAAACATCAGTTACCAATAGAATGTTAATAATATTAAACGAAATATTGAACTGTTGAATTACATTAGAAGTAAAAAAGAAAAAAAAGTAGTACACAAGCGATTCAATCTACAAAATTAGTAACTATTGGTAAGTGTCGAAATAAGCTTCTTACTTGCGAGTGTTCGAGTGTTGCAGGATAATAAGCATGTAAGAGAATTTCGACAAGTGTTGCACATTTTCTCCAACTCTATATTTACTTACATTTTCATTAATTTACAAGCACTATTATGACATTTCATTTTGACACATTGACAATAGTTATTTTTGATTAATAATATCATAGCAACAGATAGGAAACATGCGTGTTGAAATCATTACCAAACGCTCAAGCTGCGTCTTCGATTAAATTCCCACACGGCGGCCGTTCTACTGTTTGTAAGATGACATTTTCGAAGAGTGCAGTGAATGCCGTAACAATCGGAACAAAAATTCTTTAAATAAACAAAATAGTAATGGAATAAAGTTGAGAAAGTGTATCTAGAGATATTTTAGAGTAAGTTTTGTGACAGCAAAGTGCCGGGTGAAAAGACAGGTATTTCATGCTCAGTAGAAGATAACAGTCGCAAAGAAATTGTTCGCAAACAGCTGGCAAGTCTGCGTGAACTGGCCTTTTTGCGAGTAGATTTTCCTTTTTTACTTCCACATAAAACCAATACTTATGCAATATGCATAGATGTGACATTTTCACGATGTACGAAACGGGAAGATATTCAAATATACTTATTCGGTCTCCGCGCGGCGTAGCGGCCCAGGGAATATGAAAATCGTCGCTTTTTGTCGACAGAGTCCTGAGAGAGAATCGTCACGTTTTACCCGTTTGTTTAATAATTCAAGAGCGAAACAAGTGAGAAAAAGCACGTCGCGAAATTGAAATCTGATGGCGAGGTGAGCAACGAGCACTTGTCCTACTTCACCGCGACTTAATAAGAGCCGTGTTTTCTCTCTGCGGTAAATTCAATTGTCTTTGCACTTTTCCCACTTTTCCTAGCCTGCTGGATTCCTGCACGCCTTTAATGTAAGGCTTGGGGAACAGAAGCTCCGAATTTCAAATATTTCAAGGCCTCCTTTGTTGTCTGCGGGATTAAAATTCAGGCAACGCTGAGGCTATAAAGAGATTGGGTATATTTGACAACTTGTTGTGAATGAATAAACATCCACGGGAATTTTAGCACGAAACTTATTAATTATTATTGTTGCGCTGCAGAAACAAAATAAATATTTGGATAAGCCGTGACTAAGTATAATACAAATTTATTACGTAGTACAGTTCTTGCTTTTCATTCCATTAGCCATTACTGTCGTTTGATGTCAAAGCTGACGGTTAATTAAATAACTGCAGAATAAAATTCGCAACATAATAATATAATTTTCTTGTTTCCTTATTGCGGTTGTACTAATTTTTCAGGAAAAAAAATCGAAAAAACCCATGAATACCACCACTTTTTCTAAAAAATGTAGTTACAATCATAAAAATGAAAATATTAACAAATTAAACAATGTATTCTCTTTCTCATTAATTCACCAAATATCAACAAAAACAAATAAATTTATTTATTTTTTTAAAATCAGAACTAAACAGTATAGGTTTTGATTTGAAATATGTTATTTTCAAACTGTTTTGTGCTCCTAATATCTCTTAAAATCCAGCATAAAATGTACTAACGTAGCGAGTGTTTTGTGGAATGGTAAAATTTCATTCCAACATAGATTATATACTTAAAGGATGAATTATTAACAATTGTGACTTTTTAACATCTTAATAGAAAAATTGTCCATGATTACTATAATAATATCCAAATATCCAATTTATGCAAACTTCCCACTTGACAACATAAAATCCCCAGAACATTTCAAGAATGTGAACATCCCGACTTGTTACTTGCTATATTTGCCCGTTACATCCTAATAATATCTTTGCGATTGCTAATGTCCGCCCTTGGTAACATTATCTATGTTACATCCCAATGTTGTAACTTGGTATGTAATTTTTGATCGTACCTACTCAGGATGTGGCTAGGATAGACTTACGTAACATCACTTAAAGTACAAGAATAAGATATTTTTAAACATCCCATGGACGGTTCATGTCAAGTGGGTTTACACAAGTACTTATCTCATGATATAAATTTAATTTTAATATTTTAAAAAAGCACATCTGTAGATCCATTCTTTCTCTATTGAATGTTTAAAAAATCATGATCTTGAAGTCAATAATAAACTGACAGTTTACTCGCAACGAAAACACTTTTACAACCAAAATCAAGAAAATGCATAATTTCATAGTGACGTGTTTCTCAATTTATTTTTAGAGTCGATACTTTTTAAGAGTCTCATGTACAACAAATTTGCTATAAGTAGTCATAGGAAACGTAAGCAATTCAACTTTTCTTTGCTATAAATTTTACTTCTAGACGGAACTCTTAGTATAAAAAACAAATTATAAATAATGAATCCATTTTGATGATTGCTAACATTTAGAAAGAATTCATTGATGTCATTCGTTTCGCTGTGGCGAATTGGAAATCAATATTTATGAAAGTGTTGTATCGAAATCTTATTTAGGTTTCAGTGGAAAAATGAAATGCTTCACGAAAGCGGCTTTTATATTTCCACAAGAAACGGGAATCAGATAAAGGCCAGATAGAAGTCAATAATCGTTGAGTAAATTGATAAGAAATAAAATATCGAAGATCATTTGCAGAGTTCGTGTTGTTCCAGTAAGACTAACACTAGTAAGTGGCCAATCAGTCACAGATAAAGCGAACAACGACAAATAATAAATCACGGCAAACTTTGACCTGGTGAGCGGTTACAGCGAAAAGAAATAGTCATTTCAAATATTAAACAAAAACCTTCATTAAACGAGAAACAATAAATACACGTCACTCGCAATTTTCCTTTCGATGAACGAACACGTTGGCCGCTGGGGCACTTTTTGAAACGAACATGACCCCGGACTAATTGAATTTCACTCGTTGAGAAAATGGCGGTCGTGCTGGTGAAACAGAGATTTCCAACATTTTCTCAATAGAAGATGAATCATTAAATCTGATTTCAAGTACATTAAAACCCTGAAATATTTATTAAAAGACTAGGTAAGAGAAATATTTAGTTTCAAAACTCATATTATAATGCCTTAATGCCTTTACTAATTGTAAAGAACTGGAAATATTTACTGTGTAAAAATACTCTTTCTGAGATGGCAAAAACGTTGTACCTAAATAATTAGGCAATGTAGTACTTCAATTTAGTGTATTTTATTAGACTTGAGAAAATTGAATGTTGAAAATACATAAATACATCAATTATTTAATAACAACCGTCAACAAAACGCTGTTGGTTAGGGGAAATAATGTAGCAGTGTACTAGATCAAGTACTGTGACACCTGGTTCTACTTTAAATTGTATCTGAATCAACATGTTATAAATATTTAATTTTGAATTGCTTTTATTGGTTAAAGTTGAGCACAACACCTGAGAGAAGTTAAATAAAGTATTTTAGAATAGTTCATTTTAAAATGGAAAACATTAAAAGCACGACAGTGTTGTTGTATGGTCCAAAAGTTGGTAAAAATCAACTGCCTAATGGCTGTAATTTCTGCAGAAAAATTCTTACAGGTCAAGCCACAACAACCACCAAAAATAGTATTATATTAAGTATCAAGAACGGTAACGACAGTTTATTGATGGAAGACAATGTTTTTGTCTGACATCGATAATTCCTTAACGTTTGTGATGCTTATATGATTTATTGCACGATTGGAGTAAGCAAAATTTGTTTGAAAATACGCAAATATTAATTTATTAATAATTAGTAACGCTGAAATAAAATTCAGTGAACGGTAAGTAAATTACTTACCGTTCTGTTTAATTTACTTATCGTTTAGTTTTAATCTACCTACTCCAATAATGCATTATTCCAATGGTATATTTTTTCTAATGAAATTTAATTTAGGTTAGGTTAGGTTAAAAATAACCACTGGAAAAAATGGATATTGGAAAAAAGAATTCGCGGAAAATATGCCATTAGAAAAAAGTATAGGAAAAAAATTACTGGAAAAAATAATTTAGAAAATGTATCGTACAATCGTACGTTTGATACTTCGATATGCTCTGATTATTATTGATCCAAAATAATTTACACAAATTCGAAAAAATAAACCTTTTTTAAGAGAAAATCTTTTGCACTAATGAACGATTCATATGAATCTACTATTTTTATATTTTAAATCAACTGGTACCTAGTAATAATGCATCTTGTAAATTAACTCCTCCGAATTTTTGAAAAAATATTGTTGTACATGTCAAACTGTCTTATATGAACGTATGTAGGTGGGTACTCGAAGGTATGATACACCCTGTATAGATGATATTCCTTAAAAAATACAAAAAATGAAGCAGAAAAGCGTGAATATTTGGTTGTAGGACACCATGGTGTGCGGTGAAATGAGTGCGGTTAGGTGCGGTGGCTCTGGTTGGCATATAAGCGCATGTACTCGGGTTGTTTGGCCGTTGTTGTTGTTGTGTTGCCGAAGCAATCCGATCAATCACAACGCGAGAGGAACAGCTCGGCTCTCCGCTTTCATTAATCAACGTCTTTGTTTTTGGGTGATCCAATTTCGTTGTCTTTTCCAACGCGATACGTTCGTGAATTGTGTTCTGTCACGTCCCAGCCTTCTCGGATGCAAAACTTCACTCCCTGACGTGACGTTAATGCTGCGGAATTATTTCAACCGAGGCGGAATATTCGTCGCAGAGGCTAATAGTCCTCTCCGCTGCGTTGCGTTTGTACAGTTATAGAGGAATTTGCTTACAGCTACAGAGGCCTGTCAAACGTTCTACTTTAGCATTCTATTAGCTTTCCGAGATATTTTGTCAATAATTTCCGGCCTACAAGAAAAATGATCCTCCAACTGACAAGATACTCTGAGCATGATTCCCCACGCAAATTTTAACTAATTGATTTATTCCAGTTTACAATTACGACAATGATATACTGAATCGTTTGACAGAATGGAAATTTATGAGCTGTAGATTAATAATTACCATAATTACTAATTAAAAATTTGCTTGTTCTAGTATTAAGTATTTTAAAGTAATTTAACAGTTAAATACTTACTGGAAAAGAGCCTAACTTGCCCTAGACAAAAAGATTTAACGGGTCCGTTAGCAAATGAAAGATTTTAAAAATGCGGTTTTATTGGTTACAGTTCAAATATTTTTAAAATAAAAGTTACATGTTTGCAACAAAATTGAATAACAATGGAATAATAAATAAAAAAATTTCTTTTTTCCAAAAATGTCTTTAAAAATTTAGATTTGGATGCCAACTACAACACGCGAAATTAGTTTCTTGTCTACAGAACGCAAGAGACTTTTACATCCAGGGTGTAAAAGTTATGTTTGCACTTCAGGAAAAAATAATATTTCGTGTATTGGAAATTTTTGAAATTTAACTTGTTCATATTTTCTCTATTCTCAAAACAGAAAAAATATATACCAATAACAAATTGTCAATTCAGAATATAATGCTATATTGACAGGTCAAACAATCTACCGGTGACTCATGGGCGTCGTTAGGATATTTCCTAGGGGGGGGCAAAATATTTTTTGGACCAGTAATGTAAGTCTATAAAAAAATAATTTGGCAGGGAGAAAGGAAAAAGCGCCGCAGGCGAAAATTTGTTTGAGTTCAAGGTCAAAGGCTGCTTCATTAAAAGTTAAGTTATACATACATTTGAAATTACATCTTAATTTACCCTCTATCAAGTACAAAAAATTAAAATAAATAATACATTTTAAAAAAATAATGAAATAAATGTTTTATTTTAGCATTTAGATAAGTACGTAGGCAAAAAAATATATAAATATACTAGTTCGCTGGGGGGAGGTGGTTTAATCCCTAAACCTCCCTTGTTTCGCCAATGATGAGAACTATAAATTTCTGATATCCAGTACATACATTAAAGATTCAGAATAAACCTTCAATACAGTTTCTTGCAAATCTCTATACCTATATTTAATAAGAAATAATAAATTTAGCAAGAAAAGCATATCAAAGCTCGCTGCAACCCAGGTTGCCCATTGCTGCTTCATTTCGATTTTCGAGGAAAATACTACCCTCCCATTAAACTCATTTTCTGAGTACAGGAGCATTATTCTTGAAAAGATTCGCGTATTTCGTACATTGAAATTTCTAAAAAAAATTCCAAATGTCTTTTTTATCATATAGGTATGAAATTTGAGTTTCTGTGCCCCCCCCTTGCCCCCCTGACGACGCCCATGGGTGACGTCAGTTATTTCATGAATTAACAGCTGTCATTTTGAAAATAACTGAAAATAAAATCAATATTTAATATTTTATTATTATTTTGATGTACCTATATGTTTAATTTCATTTCATTAAACGAAACAAGTAAACTAAATATATATTTTTTAAATTCACTCAGTTTGGCTTCTGATGCAGAATCAATCAGCCATCATCATAGTGAGTGGGAGTTAATTATTATTATACATTTATAAACTAAATATTAAATTTCAATTTATTGGTTTAAAATGGAATAAACCAATTTATCGCTGCTTTAAAAATAAACCTATAGAAATAAATATAAAAATATACATTAATACTCTCTGAAACATTTTTGCATAAAAGTTTTGTTGAAAACATTTTTGCGGATGTAACATAACATTTTTTTGCGTCAACAATAATTACTTGTTATTTTATTTTAACCCTCGTTGGGAAATAAAAAGAAAACATTTATATAATAAATCTGCTTCATTTACAGTCCAAATATTCAATTTGTTATTTTGGAGAGAAAATATTTTTAGCAGGCATCAGGGTTGAACAGTTGCTCGTTATTTTCAGTTGTGATTAAAACACGAGTTACAAATCGATATTTTATTGTTACCTGCCATATTACAGTTGTCACAATAAACACAAAATAGTTTACACAGATTTGTTTACATGCTTTGTTGCCAGTACATAATTTCATGAAGCTCTAAATACTGAAATTTGGAAAAGCTAAAACTGAACAAATTTTTAAATCTGAACATCAAATAACATTATCAACAAAATTATATTTTACCGGAAACATGTGCCATGAGGTTACACGTTGATTTAATATAACAAATATTTGCTTGGCTAATACAAAAATTAATTTTACATAATTGTATTTGGTAACATAGGTAACGTTAAAATATAAAAAATAATAATAATAGTTGCGTGACATAAGTGATGGACCGCTGAGTTGTTGCTGTATTTAGACACAGAGACGTTCTCTTATAAAAAATAATGTTTTTTAAAAAAAGTTATAACTTAAATATATTTAAGAAATGTGTTGACCTGCGAAGAAATGCACAGATGGACGTAAAATCCTGGTGATGTACATTATTTAACTAAACTAAATAAAGAAACCTAACACCCTTCTTGAGTCCCAAATTGGGAATTTCAAGCCTACGACTTTTAAAGAAATATAATTTTTCAGAATATATAAATTATAGGAAAGTGATAATAATTGTTAATTTTGATATAGTTATTACCTTTTTATCGAAATGAAAATGTAACTCTTTTGAAACGTGCATTAAAATGCGCCATGTGTGACGTAGACAACATTGAAACCAAATAGTGAGTAGATTTGTTCGTGTAAGATCGTTTTTTGTCGTTTTGACTACGGAATGGACGACGGACCTGTGTTGAAATAAGACCTAGGTATCGTATCAATTACCAAAACAAAAACTTCATATTTTTGAAGTAGTTCTTCTGAAAAAAGAATAAGAAATGTTGCTCGAAATATAGCATAACACAGAATCGCACAAATATTACGACATATTATGCTCCATAAGAAAGTAATTTTTTTGACAAAGTGTAATTTTTGTCATAGTTAATACACTTAAAATAGCTGATTTACTCATCATCGTTTTGTGGTCATTTCATTATTATTTACAAAGCACTTAATTAGATTCGAGGCATCGACTGACGGCTACTCCTAGCAGCTCCTCGTCAATAATGTATTATTGCGGTATAGACTTTAGGGCTTAACCTAATTACAATATTTATGAAACTAAGCATGGTTCGTTTAACTCTGTGAATATCCCCGGGCTTAGCACGAAAGTATAAACATGGCAATTAGCGCGACATGTATTACACTCTAGGGACTTCGACAATTTCAAACTCACAATCCCGAACACATATTAATATTTACAAATTTCATTTTGTTGTACGCAGGACACCCTCAAGCGAAAGTCCTTGCAGAAAATTCATTATCAGATGGATCATTACGTTAGATTGGAACAACAAAATATTTCTGATATTAAATAATGTTATAACGAATAACGTTGTAAATACCGTACAAATGAGAAGTTATAATCGGATATCAAGTTTTGTAAAACTCACCCCTTGTTTTGATATTGTTGTGAAACAGCAACGACCCAGAAGATGAAAATGTTTAGGTATTATTCAAAATTAGTTCATTCCAATTTAAATCCATTTGCTAACTTTTGTAGGTTATAAGTTTTGTCATGTCCTTTTATATCTAAATTATATTTATTTCAACATCTATTTACATTATTTATTGATTTAGGTACTACCTACCTTAAAAACATTGCTTAAACATATACGACTACTTCACACTTTAAAGAACAAATCACTACTGTCGATCAAGGCTGTGGATCTATCTATCTATCATCAGTGCAGAAATAAACGAAATTTTAATTGAACGAACAGGAATAAACGACTATCCTCTATAGTAGTATTGTAGTGAACAAGTAGTTTATCAGTGATTCTCAAACAATTTTTGTAAATGATATTTATTCAATAAAACAATATTTTGTGTAACAACCAACTTTTTTATTCCCGCCTTATATTTTATGAGGAAAGGTATTGTGACGGGTCAAAATTTTTGAGTGTGAGTTTTAGGGTCCCTAGAGTAAGAATTTAACTTTTTCGAGATGATGTGCGTGTGTGCGCGTGCGTTCGTTCGTTCGTTATGTCGTGTGTTACAATTTTTTTGAACGCGATAACTAAAAAAATAACAAACATTAAAATTCAAAATTTTATATATAAGGTTTTCATACGAATCTTAATAACTCAATATAATTTTGGTTTTAATCTACAAACCGGAAGTAGTAATTTTTTTAATATTTCGATAAATCGGTATTTTATAAATTTTTCTGTATCTGTAGTCCAGTCAGGAGAGGTTTTGACCGAAGACTAATACATAACCAAATGAAATTTGGCATGTGAGTAGTTAAGATCATACAGAAACAAAAAAAAATTCGCTCCACCTCGGTATGCTCCGCTTCCTACAAAAATTTTCAGTTGAAACTCAAAATTTTCTTGTAACGCATTTTCCTCGAAAACTATCAAAGATTTTGGAAAACTGTTTTGACAGGATGAAAGCTGAGGAAATTTGCTATCAAAATGGTCTTTGAAAATTTTTCATAAGTAGCACCGTGTAGGCACCAGCCGTTTAATATTCGAATGACTTGAGAATTTTCTGTATAGTAGGCGCTACATTGCGAATGACGTAATAAATTCGCCGCTACAGAATGAATGTGGTATAACTTCGTTAAAGAACATCATTTTGTAAAAATAAAAATTGCATTTTATTCGTCGAGGCTTCCACTTTCAATTGCACTAATAACATTTGAATTTCCGACCCCGTTTATACCGAGAAAATTGCTTTTTAAAGAATCATAACTCAGTATTAGAAGACGTTCAAAGAATTCTCAATATTTTCAATATCTATGAATGAAATTGTAAACTCGTGGAGGATTATCCTCACCAAATCAACCCCAATCACATGCAACTATTTGAAGGGTTGTTTGTTTTACGTCTCTTAGAAATATTTAGTATATAGTTCGACTGGATGTTATAAACGCAGTGAATAATATTATGATAAAATAATAGTGTCATGTATCATCTATGGCTGACAAAAAGGAGGTATAAAGAGTTTGAAGCTCGTAGAGTGGGCTATATTACTAGGACGTTGTGCTTTATTTCAACATGATAAGTAATTCATTTAGGGAAGCTATTTGTAAGGAAGACACCAGGGTCGTTTTTCCCTTTTAGCTAAAACGGTCCGATGCCGTGAATATTTCTTGCATGTTCTCTAACCGGCCCGCGCCATTCCCAATGGGGTTGGAGCAAAGCGAAGCCGATGTAAGTTTCACAAGGAACATCGTCATATATAAACCAAATGGCTTGCTCCTCTCTCTAAACCTCAGACTACTTTTTGTCTAAATTATGAAGCCGTGTATTAAGTTACGATAACGGCCCTAATGGAAATTACTGTTACCAAATTTATTATTTATTGTAACAGGAAATCTTCCACGATTTACTCAACTTAGCCGCGAATTATTTAAGAAAAGGATTAGTCATTTATTATTCATTTTCACACGGAGGCGCAACTTGGGATTACGGATATTCAAATAAACTTCTTTCAAATCTAATCACGTTTTAAAAGCTTCTGCATTATTTCTACACTACATGTTGATGGAAAACAAAATTATCTTGATCTTCTAAATACAACATTAGGCTGCTTTATCTTATATTTTGAAACCGTTTAAAATCTTGAAATAATTTTCCAGTTTTAATCAAGATTTAAAAATGATTTAATAAAATTGTGACGCCAAATTAATGTTTTTCTAATTCGTCTCGTATAATTTATTTATTTTATATGTCATCTGTACTTAAATGACATTTATTTCGATATAGATTTTCATTTCGATACGGATTTACACATTTCGATACAGATTTTCATGTACAAATTTGCATTTTGATCTTCGACCATATATAGGTATAGATAGATAACACTCAATGCTGTAGTATACGATGTTGTGAAGGCAAGAAGTACGATAGCGGAGAGCAGCAGCTATAGGCGGGAAAAGGAAGTGAATAACTGGGTAGAGTGTTGCACATTGCTGACTTTCGGTTTGTTGTAACAGCTGATGGCAAACTGCAACACTTCAAGAGGTTATGAAGATCATACTCCACTCTTCACACCGCTTCGCTAGTTCTTTCCTTCACAACAAAAGCTTGCGTTGTTTGTCTATACCTATATATGGTCGAAGATTTTTATACAGATTTCCATTTAGGTACAAGCATAAGTACCTATACGGAAATAGTAACTTGAATCTTATTTATTATTTTATTATTATTATTATAAGATTTTGTATATCCATGATTACAAATTTGACAGCAATGTATTGGAGCGTTCTTTTTAAAATGAAACAAAGGGAATCAATGTAGGTAGCTGATTTATTCTTGAACAATATACCTAAGATATTTTAGCAGCTGCATTCGTTCCAAGGGACGCTGCTCTAATATATTACTGTCAAATTCGTAACCATGAATATGATAAATCCCATGTTTCACGTTAAAATAAATTATTATTTTAGCTTTAATTAGAGTAGACAATTTTGCCTTATAAGCAGGTATATTAAGTTTAAATATCTGAGAACACAATTTTTTATTTTCTCGAAAATGCCGTTAGATAAATCTAAATGTTAGCTCCTTCCTTTTTCGTGAATGGAGTTAGGTGTTTTCCTGGTTGATATACTGCCCCGAAAATCCGAAAAATATACTGTGGTAGAATTTATTCTTTTGGCAATTTAAGCGTGTTTACTTCAGACCTTCCCATAGATTCGGCGCTGTAAAACAGCATAAACACAATAATTATGTCGTGCGGTCAGCAGGCGGTCCGGTCCGACGGTCCTCTCGCAGAGGCGGATTTAGGATTTTTGTCGGGGTTTATATACAAAAAATAAATGAAAATGAAGTTTTTCATTAATTGGTTTGGATCGAGGTTTGGATATATGAAGAGTACAAATTACTCTGGGCTGTTTCTTGACTTTATATAAATCATACTAATTGAGTATTCCCTAGTTGCGCTGAACAAGCCAAAAGTGTCGGCGAAACTTCGACTTTTTAATTAAATAAAAACAACTTAAGATTGCAGTCCTGAATAATTTCTACCCATCAGAAAAAATTAATGTCTTATAAAGGTTGAATCGTAGTGTAAAAAAAATTAAATGTGCAGCAGATGACATTATTTTTCATTCAAAGTCAAATTGAACATTACATTTATGAAGCTTGCATGTTTTTCACCCATTTCATAAAAAAATTGTCAAATCATAGAAGCATTAGAACATTATGCTAGAAAACAAAATATATTTAGCTGATTAGTTGACATAGGTATCTTTTATGTGTGAACTGTAAAAATTGAATTATGTTACTTTGCCCAAGCCATTAAAAATTTATCGTGTAAAATAAATTATTTTATTTAATGTTAGGTATACTATGTTCAAAATTATTGCAATCTTTGCGATTTTCTTCTTTATCAAATCATGGAGGGAATTATTACTTCCTCTATTAGGTGACCATTCAAAAGGATTTATTCCCAGTTTTAGAAAACCAACCACTTCGACCGATTCGTCTTGGTGCAGTCGGAATCTCAATCTGAGCGACGACATTTGAAATTTAAAGCGGCAACGGAAATATTCTTTATCAACCGCTCGATCAAATGGACAGCTTGAAGCTTCAAGTGTGATGCAATGTAAGATGTTTTACAATTGAACGTCAATCACACACTGCCGACCGAGAGACTTGAACCACGAAACTCTGGGTTCGAACGTCAGCACAAGCAGAGAGCTGTGCTTAAACCCGCGCAGATACTGCCTCGGCTATAGAATAATGAAAAGGATAGTATAGACAATTATTTTTGTATCACATGGTCAAGTATAGTAGGTTAGGTATGTTATTTAACGCGCACATAAGATGAAAGTTTATGCACGAGCGAGTCAAATACGACGTCTTATACGACTTTTTAAATAAAACATTTCTTTACAAAGTATGCATTAACATAATTATCTAGCCTCACATTTTGATGTGACAGTATTGTTGAATAATATACCCATAATACAATAATGTTGAATTATAAATTCATAATACAATAGTGCGTCGTGTGTCTTATGGAGGGGTTAATCGTACTACAAAATGAATGTATTATTCAGTAGTCGTAGATAAAATAGTAAAAATAATGGTTGAATTTTATTTCGGGAAAGGCCCGGGCCCATGTGCCCCCTAAATCCGCCACTGTCCACTCGTTTCTCTGCGTCCTTAACCGTGAGTTACGGTCGTTCGGACGGCGGCGCCGCCGAGTTTGGCTGATCCCAAAAGGATTTCAGCGTGAAATATGGTAATATAACCTTCACATATCTCTTAATTACTACGCCCCAGCTAGAGTTAGAGGAGTTTTATTGTAAGAAACGCTAATTTAACAACAATTTGTTGCCCAATTGAGTTATCTGTAATTGCATCGCAAACCGGAGGTTTAATCCTGTGTTTAAAGAAGGGATGTGTTGCGCTGTTATTTGCTTAGGAGTGTTTATTGTCTGGTTGGAGCTAATAAGCATGCAAACAAAAAATTATTCAGGGTTCAGATTAAGCTCACTTTTAATTTTGGTTATATATAGACGTTTAAACAAATCAGGTTCTAACCAAAATAATAAAAAAACAAATGGAATAGTAGTGATAGTAGTCACAGATAAAATCTCTTCAACTACTTCTGCGTATACGAGTAGTTTGTAGATGTAGGTAGTAATGCAGATCACAATGTCGAGATTCATTTTCGTCGAGATTTCTCGAATTATAAAAATTATTTACTTTATTCAACAATTTGTTAATATCAAAATTTTTATGGGTATTTTAATTTGTTTGTCATAGACAGCTAAATTGTCAAGTCAACCTGTCAACATAGGTACTCCTCCCTACGGAGGAAAATTCAATTGAAATCCGCATAAAGCGGGAGGAAAAGTACTTTTCCTCTCAAGGTAATGTGCTGACCGGTCAGAAATACCTCACTTTCGTTCCTAGTAGTAGGAACAAAAGGTGGCGTATTCGGTGCAGGTATTGAAAAAATAATTTAATTGCCTAGGCACTAAAAGTGAGATTTCACAGATGATCAGCTGTCAAAAAGTAGCACTTTCAATGTCAATCGGCGAAATTTTTTTTGTAAAAATAGTCGAGAAATCGACACGAGATCGAGATCGAGACGAGATAACAATAATCGAGACGAGATAAAAAGATCACATTCGCGACGAGAGACGAGAAATGAAAAATCTCGTCTCGTCTCGATGCATCACTAGATGTACGTATACTTTTGCTAGCAATGCTTCATCTATTTCCTTTGCTAATTTATAAAGTTTAATCTTACATAAGGATAAGCTTATGTATGTACGAAGTTTGCCAACTGAATGTTTGTTAACGAATGTATCTGATACATGCATTTTTGTAAGTTCTTACTAATCCTGAAGAAGGTTTAAGTGTAAACCGAAACGTCGGTTAAGAAGAAGAATATATGTTGTATGACTGATATTTTAAGTAATTTTTCAACGTTATAAGAATTAACGATAGTTAGTTACTCACTCTACCTTACGTCTTATTTTGTGTTATGTAGTGCGTAAACTTATGCTATAGTTTATTTTTTAGTTTCTGTTGAAAGTAACTTCAATTTCAGACTCACATTTAATTTCAAACAAACTACTAACAATTACAAGAACATCTACTGTAAAGAAACATCTTTCTCTCATTTATTTCCAACACAATATTCCATTCCATTCTCTTCTAAAATCTAACTCCGCTGTATCTGAGAAGTTATATAGCAATTAATTCTACTTGAGTGTACATGGAAACATTATAACTTCCTGTTCAGGTCAGGTCGAGGCAAATGTCAAATTATCCTTGTCTCCAGGGGCAACGGGTCCACCAAGGACCACATAGAACACAAGAACAAGAGGACGCCAGGACCAAGGGCCATGTAAGGATTCCTGCAGAACGAACGTCCTACGCACTTCACGACTTCACAATGGGATGACATGAGGATGTAGACGGAGTCAATTATCAAGTGAATTATACGAAGAGAAATTAATTGTCTTTGTACAGCTAGAGATTTTAAAGAAAGATTGTTGTGATGTACTGAGGAGAACTTAACTGTGATTCGGAAATGCGTTTCTTGTGACAAATATTTTGTTTCAAAAATTCATGTACTTCTTTCTTTAAATAAATACACTGACTCGTAGAAGAGGTCCGGATAAGTAAGTAAGTAAATAAATAAATGAAACTACGATTAACAAGTGAATATACTCGGAGAAAAAATCTTTTAGACCTTGTGGAGATTTTGAGAAAAAAAGTATTCAACCGTGATTCAGAAACTAAGGTAAAATGACATACTGGCCAGTGACCATTTCTCGAATTTGGCGAAATATGTGGTTCTAATTTCTATTGTACGGTATCGGCTATCTCAAAAAAATTATTTATTAACAACCAGAAAAGCATAGGTCAGCTTGTTCATGTGCAATGTGAAAATAACGTAAGTATAAGTTTAGTGTGGAAATATTTTTCAAATCAGTATAAATTTATTTTCAATAAGCACTATAAACTTAGATTCTATTTTGGCCAATTTCGTGCATGATTGTTTGTACAAAAACATTGAATATCTAACGTAAATTTTATCTTAAGTTATGGTTTGCTCACTATTTTGAATTTGAATACTGTAGATTACATAGTAGAAACTTGTAAAAAATTGCATATGTCATTTTACTCGTATGTTGTTAAATATTTTCGTTTTTTGTTTCTTTTACAATTTGTTTGTGCGAATTCTATAAAAAATGTGACAAACTGTAATACTTTACCCATGAATTATTACAAAAACAGATAGGTACCTATGTCATATTACCTAAGTATATACTTGGATAAAATGACATAGCAGGAATATTTTTAAAAATTAAGAAATTTGCACTATTTTCTAAAATATGATACTGTTTCGTTGTTTTATATTAGATTTATCTATTCTTGTACAATTGATTTTAAAATAACTTATTTTTTCTGATAAATAAAACCGCAATGATGATTTAAAAAAATGGTATGCCATTTTGGGCATAATGCCACTACATATTGTGTCTATTAACACATGTTTAAAACATTAATTAATGACCATCTTCAGGGTTCTACAAAATGTTTCATTTAAAATAACAAACATGTATAACAAGAACCCTGACGATGGTCATTGTATGAGAAAAACATCGTTTTAAATCAGAAATATTGTATTTGACTGCAGCAGTTCCAAGTATTTTTTAAATTTCAATTATTATACTCGATTAAGTAAAAGAAAAAGATAATTTTAAACATCCGATGGACGATTTATGTCAAATGGGCTTGTCCTGATTTATGAAAAATGATACCATCCATCCAATTTGTCGTGACAATCCTTGCTGTAACCACCACACGGGGTCCATTCTCCGTGTAACCCTTACAACACTGATAACCACACCATCACCGGCCATCTAGTGAACAATACGTTATCTGAGTATCTTGTCGACGCTTTTACTTTACGACTGGACGGATATTATCCTGGCGTCCGTCGTAATCCTTGGCAGGACCGGCCCAGGTCACTTGATGCCGCGTGCAACGAGTCCCAGGACGGACCTTACCCGCAATCGTGCCGTTATCTTGTACCGAGGATGCCCGAACACTCCCGACCTATTGTTCGACACATTGACGGCCGTGCCCTGGTCGTTGCGTGATAGAACTTCAGTAGTTAAGTGATGTCAAAGGATTGGAGGGCATTGTGTTAATGTGCTGGATTGTAGTTTAAAAATCTGATGTGGCCAGCACATGACCTCTTATCTAGGTCTGCATTCTCTACTATTCTAAAGCACTGTTCACATGCTTCTGAATCCAGAGAAAAGAATAGAGGCGTCGCTAAATTGAATCTTTAATGAATCTTAGAATTTTTTATTCCAAGATTCAGAATCATGAAGAATCTACAAAGAATCCATTTGTGAACAAGGCTTAATAAATAAGTAAAAACCTGTTAATTTTATTAATTTTATACAAGGTGGTTTGGTTTCCAGTGTCCAGCTGATATTTCGTAAACTAATGATAATTGAGAACATTTTTTCATGTGAACTTATTCACAATTAGTAGGTATAACAAAAAAAAATAAGTATATTGAAAACTGCAAAACTATACATTTTTGAATTCAAAACTGTAAAAATAAATATACTTATGTGCTCCTTTAAAAAAAGACAAAAAATTGCACATCAAAAGTGGGTACTTTACGAAAAAAATATTTCTTGCTATAATATAGAATACATAGGTAATACTGAATACGTTCACATAAAAAAATTTTCACACTTGTGATTAGTTTACGAAATATCAGCTAGACACTGGAAACCAAACCACCCTGTATATCATAAACCAAGACGAAAACAATGTAAAATGTAACTCTCATAAAATTTTAATTTTTATTTAGGCATAGAAACAAATAATATGAAACGTTTATAGACTATACTATATTCTACGAGACTTTTCATTAAAGGGACACAAGCTTAGGTGGTTTCGAGCGTCGTGATTTGTTTCTCGGGCACGTGATATATTTTTAAACCAATCGTAGCGCTATTCACACGTTTAAGAGCCAATCAGGATGTTCGAAACCACGTGACCATGTGTTCCTTTAATTAAAGGACTCGTAGAATAGAGTATAGGTACAAGATACTGCGCTGTTTCAAAAACTTGATAATCAACTGTAATTTTTTTCGAAGCAGTAGCTGCGCTGGTTTAAGCGTTCTGCATGTGATGATGTAGGAACCCGGAGTTCCGTAGTTCAAGGCTCTCGTCCGGCAGTGTGTGCGATCATCTTTAAATTGCAAAAACATCTTTGCAAATGCAATGACAATTTTATAGCATTTTTTTGAAACAAATACTGCTTTATTATTCTTGTTTAAGTGGAATGATAATGTTCTAACTCTCTCATTTTTTGTTCTATAGCGCTAATTTGTTCATCCGAACTTCCAGAACCTGAACAGAATTATTAAGCTGAAAGTGATTTTTCTTTTAGACATTGAATGAAAATTATTGAAAAGATTCATTTGAGTGTAAGTGGTAAAATTACTGCCTCTTTACGAGTTAAATGAAGCGCGACGCTAGGAAAAGAACTCATCTAAAATAACATGACAATCTTTCAGAGTAGAATTTACTATATTTATTAACAGCGTAATCGCGAAATATGCGCAGAAACCAATTCATACAAAAATTAACACTGCATTTTTTAAATACTGCTATCATTTCACTTAAATGTTAGCTTTGAAACTGAGTATCATAAAAATGATCGAAAATTTTAAACGATAATCGCAATAATAAATAGATACTTAATAAAATATTTCCAATAATATACGTAATTGAAAATTGAACATTTTTTTATGACAACTACCTATACTATTATTAAATTAATGAAATAAAGAAGATTTTAACGTTACCTTCTCTGCTACTTTAAATTCTTCGTTGTAACGTTGTAATTTAAAGAAAGAAGGAAAGTTACTCACCTGAAACAAAGAAAATTGTAATTAATAACGCACTTAATTGAACATAAATTGTTACTTATTCAAAAATTTAAACAGTATACATGTCGGTAGGAATCTATTATTCATGAGGAGGAATGTTTAAACGGCGCCGAGCCGCAGGCGAGTGACTCTTGAATGAATGAATGAATGAATTAACTAATTAATCAGCGAGATAGCAGATAGAGCTGGGCGCGGGTCGTAAATTTTGTCGAGTCACGACGGGTCTCAGCGTGATCCTTTTGAGCGTGAGTAATTTTAAAACGTGATTAGGCGTGAGTTAAATGGCATGTAATGTATCGTAAATGATTGGGCGTGAATATTTTTTTGAGCGTGAGTTAAAATCACGTATAAATTACGGCATAATCTCGGCATAATCAGTGTTGTAACTTATCTAGATACTAGATAATATATTTTTATCTATTAATTATCTTATCTAAATATATTTTTCTTATTTATACATTTTCTTATCTAGATAAAATTTCAAATTATCTTTATCTATTTTTTAAATATCACCTTCATTCATTTGTAATTTTAATTGAATTCAAATGAAATTAAACTATACAAGCATACAACGCAGAAGTTTGCAATGCTGTTGGTTCGCTAGCTGGTACCGCTTATACTTTGTAACAAGTCATTTATATTTTTTGTATTATTTATAAATTATCTAATAATAGAAGAAGAAAATATTTTGCATCTTAAAAGAAAAGTGTTATTATATTTTAATACACTTAATAAATCAATATTTTGTATTACAAACAAACTAGTTATTGATAATCTTTGTAGATTAAAAATGGGAGAACATTCAATGTTTTGTTTTGTTTCATGTAATTCGTATCCGAAAGATACTTTGGATATACCTTACAGAATAGTATCAAAGTATCATGTCTAATGAAATAATCAGACGAAAAAAGAACAGCCGAAAGAACAAAGAGAATAAAATTCAGGCAAAATGATAAAGAAAATTAAGCTTTTAACGAAAAAGAACAAAACAGAAACCTGATAAGAATTCGGCTTAAATTATCCGCGTAAGGAAAATTACACTCATTAATTGGATGAGCAGCTATAAAAATAATTTCCATGTAATCTACAAATGTCGTTATTTTTTTAAGCTAACGTAAACAAAATGTAATGAAAAGTAAATATATTTAATTAATATTTAGCATATGAAATATTGAATTGCATGTAAAACATCGGCAGGAAAATTGTTCTGCAGCAGGAATTAATCATGTTCCTGCAATTTAATGATACAAGTTGCGTAAATCATTTGCAGCAATAATTCATCAGCTTTCGAGCCGTCAAATACCAAACATCATTATTACATTCCCAATGCTGAAAAATTGTGTTTACAATAATACTACATAAATTTATAACGCAATATATTTAATGTGAATTATGGACTGGCGATAAACATAAATGTACTGGTATTACCTATATTCCAAACAAAACAATCATGTTTTGACTTGCAAAACTAAATATACCTACAAGGAATTATTATAAGATAAAGACTCGGATAAAGAAATAAAAAATGAAAATATTGTTTTCTTACACAAAAAAATTCAACCATGTTCTATAATTTGTTCTTTACAAAATTTTTGAAACAATGAATCAATTTCAATCGGCAGATTTTTGATAAAAAGCAAACTATAGTAAATTGTTGAAACCAAACGGAATAAATAATAATTCTATTCGTAATACACATAAATGAAAATTATGAACATATAAAACAATCGCACTCAAATTTAAAATCTATTATTTTATTACTATACACATTCTCTACGACTATAAATTGAATTGAATTAAAAAACATAACCTATAAAACTATTAAAATTAAAATATATGTATAATATAAAAAATATTCTACATTAAATTAATAAATTAAAACGTATTTTAAAGCTACCCACCAACCAAAAACATTGAATAAAAGTTAAATTATTATAACTCGCCACAATTCATTGCATCACTAGTGACGGAATGAATCCATTCCGTAACGAGTGATAGAATGTAACCATACCATAATTGAAAATGATGTAAGAATGATAACATTTTATAACAGTCGTATAGAAATGTATTTTGTACCTAAAGCAAATATTAAATCCAAATAAATTATGCTTTTGACATTATCTTCAATCTATAACCAAACCATGCATTAGTCCATTTGATTCCATTACAAAGCTAGTAATTCTTGTAATCCCTACACGAACCTACACTGTTTCGTTTTAATCGCAATAAACTCTAACACGCCAAAAATAAATAATGCATCAACATGGTATAAACAAGGGTTGCATTATACAGCAGATTTACATTTACTTTTGTCCACGGTTACTGTGCAGCAATCCAGGAAGAAGGAAGACGGAACCACACAGCAACATTCCTCTCCGTCTAAAGTGTCCGCGAACATGCCAAACACCACAGCAGCCGCGCTTAAACGCGATAAAAAACTTCCAGTCCCAGGGCGCGCAAAATTACATTGTAGATAATTTGACTATGTAAAGAAAGCCATGAATTTCCCGCGTTAAGGAAATTCTAACGCGGTATCTGCGCTACTGAGTAGAATGAGCTTTTTTGTTTTTTGTAAACAACGCGCTGTTTGCATACGAAGTGTTTGTTGTTGCTTCAAAGTTCTTAACCGAGATTTGCTATCAATACAAACTCTTTAACACGATAATTATTTGCTAACAAACTATCGAACATGCAAAAGATACCTATCTTTTGCAAGATTTCAGATGGTTTACTCGAAATGTTTACTTAATTATGATGCATTTCAGTCACACAAAGCTTTCTTTATTTTATGCAACACCTGTTGGGGAAATAGCACAGTGGTAGAGTGCCTGATTCTGATTACCGAGGTCGTGGGTTCAAATTCGGGTCAGGTGCGAAAAATTTTATGGTCAAATTTCCTATAATAGTTATTTATGTATCAAAAGCATTAGGAATAACAAGTGTATGCCATCAAAGTCTTACAAGTCGAGGCACAAATCTTCTGACTTGATTATTTATTAATTACTGAAAGATTATTATTATTAAATAATCCCCGCCATGTCATAACGGAGTCTTATAATTATTTTGTTCTAGAAAATAAATCGCACTGTGAGTTTTTAATATTAGTTTACCTATGTTTATACTTTACATCGATCAAGTAATTTTGTAACTTATGATGTGTTCATATTTTAAAAGAAATTTCTTAATGCTCTAGGGCGCAAAATAATTTTAAAGTCAAAGCATCTCTCACAATTATTAGGGCATAGACAAACTATTATGTACAAATATTTAAAAGGATATAAACGATAGTAGGTAGGACCTACGGCATTGTTTTATAAAAATGTGTGCTATAGTGGAAATTTCAAATGAAATTTTATTGTTATGTACAAAATAAAAAACCATAGAAAAACAGGTACAAGCGATGAGTAATTGTAAAAATGGGGAATTGTACAAAGGGTAAAGTATTTAATTTAATCAATGCCTTTGATAGGTAAATGAGAATTTCCAGCATTTGATTTGGCGTAGCACAAACGGATTTAAAAAATCAGGTTATCCATGAAGCCAAGGGATTTTAATTTTATTTGAGCAATCGATACTGTCTCATAAACAAAACCGAGCGGGTTTTATGTCCGAAACGCAGGAACAATCGTCCATCACGATAAAAATATTAATTTCGCTGACGCAGTTAGCAGCGCGTCACCATTTAAAACCTAACCGTTCATTAATTTGCTTTCAGCGGCCTCCCTCGAATTTGTTCAATAATAATACCGCGCAGAATGGCGTGGGTGGGGCGCGGAGTGACACAAACAAAACACATTCGCGTAATTAGCGATAAACCACATTTTCATTCTCTGCGGTTGCGAGTTCTCGTCGGCTGACGTATCGGCTTTTTGACGCATGAAGCCACTTTACATCGACGTCCCAGGGAGTTTCCCTTTTCTGCCCTTTATTTCTCTATTTATATTGCTTCCAATATTTTACTGTAGGACCAGTGACACAAATACAGCTTTATTTGGTTTTGATAAAATTTAATCAATATGCCTCGATAATATGCATTTATCTGTCGATGTGCAGTTACCAGCAGTCAACTCACGGGATCTCCTGGTTGTTAGTGGAAAGAACACGACAAACAGATTGTTTAGGCAGTATTGATAGGTACCGCCGAGACGAGAAATTTATCGTCTCATTAGTTCTAGACGAGGACCAGTAAATTTCTCATCTCGAATTTAAAATAAGTACGAGACAAGGATTCACAACTATGAGAGGATAATTATTTTTAGGGAAATTAAAAATTCTCGACACTAAAACTTTGAGAAAAAATGGATATTTATCGACTATTTTGATTCGAAAGTAAAATTCGAGTACCTACCTAGATAAAGTAAAATTAGGGTAAGTATACCTATATAAAGTTAAATTTGAGTTTTTTCTATTTTTTTAAATTCGTTGTCACACATCTGCATCCACTCTGAAAAAAGTACGATGAAAAACATTACAAACTTCGAAATTGCGTTACAATAATAATTTAATTTAATATTACTTATTTTTTTAACATCAGCTATAGAACACAACGATAAAATTATATTATATATATATATATATATATATATATATATATATATATATATATATATATATATATATATATTGTGAGTTGTGAATTAACACTTTTCTTTCGTCGATAAAATATGTTTTTATTCATTTCTAAAACAAGAATAGTGTGCAAGTTAACATAAAAGTACAAGAAATGTTTCTAAATTCACTTCTAAGGTTTCATTTGAATGGCAATAAAACGTTTTCGAGAAATTCCTTAAAGTCGAGAATCGAATTCATTGAGAGGAGAATTGAACAGGTGACAAATGACTGAGACGAAAATATTCATCGTTTTGCATCATTATTCGGTATTAGGAAGTTCAACTGAAATGTGTACAAACCGCAATCGACTACAATGATTATTATCATTATCTTAGTACTACAAGTTTCATTTTTTATAGTTAACGTCAAATTATTCCTGCAGAATTTCATGATTTCATAAATAATAAAAAATGCAAAAGTTAAGAATTATTTTAGATAAAGCATCAGGTTGGAATTCCACCTGTTTCATTGACTAATTACGTGTTTTGTATGCGGTCCAATTGGTAAATTCACAACATATAAGAAACTTATACTTTACAGAAGCAACAAGAACAAGTTATGAATCATTTAACACAGTTGTATAGTAAATTCAGCTTTTTTTAAACTCCAAACCTGACTCGGATTTAAACCCACGACCTCTGTTTTCAGTCTACAGAGTTAAGTGCTCTAGCTATTGAACTAGAGGGTGGGCCAAATGAGACCTACTAATGTTAAACACTAATAACTCTTGTAATAATCGCTTATTTTGATTAATTTTTTTTATACAATGAATATATTTTATGGAAATTATGTATGAAATATGACATCAGACAAATGTAAACCATTATTCTCGATACAGAGATCGGCTCTTTTTAACGCGTTTTCCATTACACCAAGTGATGTTTCTGGTTGAGGGCTCAGTATATTTCGTCTCGAATATTCTGCTTCAGCTATCTAATAGTCTCTGGTTTATTAACATACACTTTGTCTTTTAAATATCCCCATAAAAAAGTCGGGCGCTATTAAATCTGGCGAGCGAGGTGGCCAAGGGAAATCTGTTTTTTTTTTTAAATCAGACGTTCGTCAATAATTTCACTTTTTTGGCCATAACACCGCACCAAACAATACATTTGGATGGATTTGCAACTGATGCTGGTGTATTTCCCTTGGATTTTCAGAGCCCCAAAATCTACAGTTTTGTTTTTTAACATGACCATTTAAATGAAAATGCGCGTCATCCGACATCAAAACATTATTTAGAAAATCAATTTGTGTGGCTAATAAATTTCCAAGAAGTCAGTTATAACCTACAAAAAAAAAATAATTAAATCAAAAAATACAAAAGTTATTTAAGTTTAACATTGGTAGGTCTTATTTGGCCTACCCGATAGTTCTCCTTTTTATATATTAGTAACGATGTTTTTATCTAAATTTTTTAAACAATAAATTCATTTTTGAAACTGTTGCCACTCTCAATTATAAATGAGCCCCCTCTGAAAAATATCCCATGAACGCCCTTGTCAGTGATCCCGTGAAGCCCTTCTGCACCACATTCCATTGTTTTGTTTGACTTCACTTGCGAATCAAGTAGGACAAGCGACGAGCTGAGGGGAGATGTGACAGTTTTGTTCGCGATTCGCACAAATGTAAAAGTGAATAATGAATAATGAACCCCTTTACTGCTCTTGTATCACGGGAGGTACAGGATTATTAAAGTTCAACTTAATTTGTTACTGTTCTACAGATGTTCCTTTCTAATTATGTTCTCTCTTGACGTGACTTCACATCAGCCAGACAAAGAGATATTTATTTGTTCTCACGGAATATTTACAAGTAAAATTTATGATATGATGATATTGACGATCTATCTCTCGTTTAGTTACCTACTATTTTATAATCTCGATATTATTATATTGGAGATATTGGCAAATATGATCATTTTTCACATTGTAGAAAATGTTTCAAATTTATCCGCTGGTCAAAACGGAATTCAAATGATTATTGGAGCAAGTAAATTTAATCCTGTACAAATCCATTGTAGCAGTTCGATATTGGGTTTAGTTTTTCAGACAGTAGTGGGTCGGAATCTTTGATTATTAATAGTGGGTAGATTGGACGTGGAACTTGTGCGCTATGCTAAAGATGTATGGTTGAAAATCGTTTGTAATTTAGATGTTGGAAGACATGGTCCAATCAGTCAAACTAATACTTGTTGATATTTTTACCTACTGGTTTTGTTGCGCAAACTTAGTTTGTCGACTGTCTTCCAATAGCTAATCGTCATTCGCAAGCGAATTTCGAGCATACATCTTTAGCATGAACGTTTTTCCTAAACTTGAGGTATGTGGCGTATCTCCCCATTATTAATAATCAAAGGTCAAGATAGAGATGGGCTGGAGAGTGATTTTTATCATTTATATTATGTCAATTTATGCAGATTGAAATGCAGTAGGTAAGCATAGTTAACATAACAGTTCAGATCCAGATATACATATAGGGAATATTGTCTTGTTTTGTTTGATTTTTACTTCCCCGACCTACGCAATAGGGAGTAATAATGCAATCGAGATTTTTTGACATTTCGAGATTTTGAAGAATCTTCATGTTATAGACTCTTTTGAACCCAAAAACATAATTTAAAAAAGTAGGTATGTGTGTCTGTCCGTAAGCAGGATAACTGGAGAACGCGTCGGAATTTTGAACTGAAATTTAATATAAGCTTTTTACAAAAAAAGTTAGTCTTAAGTTCGTTAATGAGCTTTATTCAACCAGATTTTTTTTATTTTTATGAAAATACTATTAATTAAAGCTCTTGGGAAAACAATTCTAATAGAAGAATAAAATAAAGTCGGTATGCGGGTCTATTAGTCTGCCTGAATGTTGAAATTTTATATTTATGATCTTGAGTCAAAAACTGACTTAAAGTTCGTTAATGAGCTTTATTCGAACAATGGTACCCACATTATTTATTGAACTTTTTTATTTTTCTTAAAATATTATCGAGTATGGTATCAAATTAAAGCTCTCGGGAAAAAATTCTAGTAGAAGAATAAAAATAACATTTAAGCGAGCCGCAATTGTTTATTTTAATAAATTATGTAAATAGATTTATGCGATTTTCAATTGATTCTCCAAAAATTATTCAAATTTTTTCAAGTATACCTATTATCAAATTAAAGCTCTCTGGGAAATGGTTATAGTCGAAGTATCAAAAACAACATTTATACGATGGTGCAATTATTGTTTTTCCACTTATGCCGATATAGGTATCAACTTAAATCTTTCGGGGAAAAAGAAAGTTTTATTTAAATTTTACGGAATGAAATATAAAATTAAAGTGTCTTCAAATGTAAGAACTTAAAATCGGGGAAATACTGTGGTGGTCACAGCAGATTTTTAATTCGAAATGAAAATGAATAACAGAATCATATAAATGCTTTATCTAACATTAATGATATTACCATTTACGTTACTTCAACTGTATACAAACACATGTCCTACATCCTAACAGTAATAACACTAACAGTTACATTCCACGTATATTTTTCCTCAAACCAGGTCACCCCCTCATTATCCCCCTTAATACCATCAAAGCTTAATCCGCATGAAATCTCATACAACAATCCGTATCTACAATGAATTCAGCGTGAATGTATCATAACAGCGCCGTCACGGGATTGCACGGCGCGCGATGAAGGAAGATATCACAGCACATCGTACAGCAAACAAGCGACGCTGTGCGCCGCGGCGCCGCATAGCACATGACGCGCTCACCGCCAGACAACAACACGTCAACGCCTGCCTGATAACAAGTGCGTGCGCGAATGGGAGAAATGAGGGGATTGTGAGAGAAGGAATTTTTTGAATATTTTAACTAGCAAGTTTACTTTTTATACTTGTGCGGTATTATGGAAAATTACCGTTGTGCTACATATTTACCATTCTATTTTTACCACTCCAACTTTTACCACAGCATTTTAACCACCATTCTTTTTTACCACTATCCTGTTTTACCGTTAACCCATTTTTTACCACTCAATTTTTACCACCCCAACTTTTACCTCTACATTTGTACCACTATACTTTTTACCGCTATTTCGTTTTACCACTAATACATTTTTACCACTCCGTTTTTACCATTACAACTTTAACCACCATACTTTTTTACCGCTATTCCGTTTTACCATTAATAGTGGGGCTATTCGGGGGCAATAGTACGGTTTTTTTAGTGTTGTAAATACCAAGACCGAGTTTTTGGGGCTCTAGTACGGTTTTGTTAGCTTTGTTAGTGTAGCAAATACCAAAACCTAGTTTGTGGGGCTCTAGTACGGTTTTGTTAGCTTTGTTAGTGTAGTAAATACCAAAACCGAGTTTGTGGGGCTCTAGTACGGTTTTGTTAGCTTTGTTAGTGTAGTAAATACCAAAACCGAGTTTGTGGGGCTTTAATACGGTTTTGTTAGCTTTGTTAAAAAAGAGACGGTGGTAAAAATGGATTGGTAAAAAAACACGTTGGTAAATATGTTGGTGGTAAAAAGAATTAGTGGCAAAAATAGGGACGGTGGTAAAAATGGATTGGTAAAAGAATACCTTGGTAAATACGTTGGTGGTAAAAAAGAATTAGTGGTAAAAAGGGACGGTGGTAAAAAATGGATTGATAAAAGTATAATGTTGGTAAAAAATGGATTGGTAAAAGAATTACGGTGGTAAAAAAGGGACGGTGGTAAATAGGGAAAAGTAAATATGGGGGCAAATCAAAATTACGTTTCTTGAATCTGTGTAACACGGTCTGTCAATTGTACTGTTAAAATGCTCAATATTATAGGTATTTTGCATTTTTTTATTTTGACATTTAAAAATTAACACTGTTTGATAAAAAAAACGGGCTGATAGCAACTTAATGCAAATATTGAGTATAAATTTTTTTTTAAATAGTATCTAGGACAAAAAGTTGTTTACTGTCAAGGCCAATAGCCGAGGTCGGCATTATTTGGAACAACCATAATGGCACTTTTTGTCTGAGATATATTGGTCAAAAATCCTAATACAAGAACTCTCATTGGTCAATGGTCCATGAACCAATAGAATAATTATTGAAAAACTCACTAGTGAGTAAATGGGGTACATTATTCACTACAAACAGTTGTAAAACAAATGCATTATTTAATAGTCGTGGATAATAATTATTTAAAAAATATTTTCTACACACCTGTAACAACTTTGTTAGATTGGTATCCACGAAGTATAATATAAACACAGGAGTGGACACTCTGTATCTTAGTAAAATTGTAGATTCGTGGCTTTTCTGTTTACCGTTGTTTATCGTCATAGAACGCATACAATGCATACTTCAAACGGGCCCGTATTTTCTGTCTCTCTCTAAAAGGATAGAAAGACAACATTTCATCCGTCCTAGTGTCCACTCCTGTCATAATATTATACTTCGTGGTGGTATCATTTGATTTATATATTCGTTCTATAATTTTATGTTCAAATTAGTAAAGATTTTTGTTGGTAATCCATGAAGAAGCGGATAGCTACAAACGTGCCAATAATGAAAGATGGCAATTTTCGGGCACGTGCTACTCATCGTATATCAGAGCATCTTCCAGGCTGCTGATAACCTACTCACACCTAGCACGTAATACCAGACTTCATCCAAGTATACTAACGTAATCGAACAAACAAACACGATCATAACTTCATTAGCACACTTGCATTCCTTTACAATTAATGATTTGCGGCTCCGACGTATTATATAATTTTCACCAACATTGATTAAAATTCAAATAATCGTGGTAGAATAGCTCATTTCATTAGTAACATTGCAACAAACTATAAACGAGCAATCCTAAACACTAACGCTCGTAAACTAAGTTTTCCATTTAGGTTACATTAATAATTACCATCACCGAAACTAGCTCCATTCCTACTCTTCAAACAAATGATAACCAAACATTACGTATTTACACAGTTGCAATCGACCGATTACACCAGCTATCCACACAACCATCACATAACTATTTTGTCCTTTCCCATCGATTCCTAATAGATAATAGTAATTAGTTCAGATCATCAATCAGCAGCTCTCGAAAATCCCAGCCGTTAATTTGTTAGCGATCGGGCGGCGCTGGAATAAACAATATCCTATCAAACAGTAATAGCGTCTACGATTACCATCTCCATCGAAAACGAACATGCTGGACAATAATTCCTCCGTTAAATCGAGCGGGCCCTGAAGGTTGACAAATTCACGCTGTTACTGAGCAGCGAGACTGGCGATGGGACACCGGATTGATCAGGATTTCGGGACTGGATCCTCGGGTTTTATAATAATTTTCACTGAATTTTAAGCAGGGTAATCGATGGGCCAAGTGATTTTGGTGGAAGGATTCTGCAAGTGTTTTTATAAACCGGCTTTACGCGACTAATAGAAATGTCGTCTAGATGAAATTTTTTTAGGTTGATTCTCGTCTTGTTTCAAATTTACGAGACAAGAATAAATTAACTGCGCAACGATACAGACAGGTAATGGTCTCCGATTTCATACAGCATGCCTTTTGGAGAATAGAATATTGACCCTATGACAACAAAGAAAAGCGGGTATTAAACCATTGCACGTTTTCCGGTCATATGGAAAATTGCATTTATCCACTTGCACAAAATTTTTGTGTTTTTCTTTGATTTAATAATGCATGCCCTTTTATCAAAAGAAACACATTTAAAGTCTTAAAAATTATATGCATGCGATTCGCAGGATCGAAAAGGTCTCAAACGGTCACGTGATCTTGTAATAAAAAATATGATTTTTCGCGTTTTCATACAGCATACAAATGAAAAAAATTAATATATGTGTCTTAACCAAGTTGGAATGCAGTTGTTCTCGTTGGCCCAAGGGTGGAAAATATCGAAAAAGTTTTGTGCAAGTGGAAATGCAATTATCCATATGATCGGAAAGCCAGAAAAGAATGTATAAAGTTTAAAAAAATAGATGCCGCGAAAAACGATGCCGTGTGTGGCGGTGTGACATACGTTCACCGCGCTGACAAGGACCGAATACATACATAGATCTTACCTTATTTTAACACAGGTGCGTCGTCCATTCCGTAGTCAAAACGACAAAAAACGATCTTATACGAACAAATCTACCCACGGTTTGGTTTTAGTGTTGTCTACGTCACACATGGCACATTTTTATGCACGTTCCAAAAGAGTTACATTTTCATTTCGTTAAAAAGGTAATAAATCTATCAAAATTAACAATTATTATCACTTTCCTGTAACTTATATATGCTGAAAATTTATATCCAATAAGTATTTCTTTAAAAGCAATAGGCTTGGAAATCCGCATTGCATGGATTATTATCCGAAAATTTTTTCGAGTGCATTGCTGTCAAGACGAGTGAAACTTTATTGCAACAATGCACGACAATAAAATTTTCTGAGGGATATTCGGAAAGAAAATCGCATTATTACTTACATTAAAAAATGACGTCTATAAATGTCTATATAAATATTTCCGGAAATATAGCTACTGTAACAAACAAAATTATATCGATATCTACATAAAGATTATATTCATTATAAAAATATAATAAAATTGTAATATTGGATGTTTATAATGATCTCTATCTCCGTCTATACAGTTAAAATCTTTGTCATTCTTTTCATCAGTGAAAAATGTCGTTGCTAGCACCTTTTCCCGTCTCCAACATACGTAAATGAAGAGTTCCCTTGTAGAGCAATGCCCCGAGGTTGTGAGCACGCCCCATCTGTCCTCAGTGCTCAGACCGAGGAACAGGTGGAAAATTACCTTCCACAAGATGTATGCAATGTCTGCACCCCGACCCGAACACTCAAATCATATCAATTTATCTTCACTGGGAATTTGCATTCAATGCAGAATGAAAAATTGTGCAACTCGCAACTATAATGTGAAATATTAGACTTTAAAACGTGCAAGGTATTATTCACCATGACATTATGTTTTTATTTTTGTCGTGCGTTTCAACAGTTTTCTTAATTGCATTTTTAAATCAAAGCCAACGTTTCGCAAACAATGGGTTCATCAATCTGGTTTGAAAATCCTCATTATTAAGGCAAATATTATTTTTTCAAGTTCAAAATCAATTTTTGCGTCATCTTTATTTAGTACTGGTACTCAGCCAGTTTATTACAATGTGTATTGTATTTTTCCTTTTTATATTTGCTAAAAGTGTAAATATTATATCTTGCAGGTGTTCAATATGAAAAATACATATTAATTTTAAAATCAACATTTTGACATTTCTGATTGTGACATTTCAATAGCGCTGCGTTCGTGAGCTTTGTTGTTGGACTAAAATCATCAGTTTGAAACTATGTTCTGCACGATTAAGAAATTTTTAATAAATTTTTATAAAATGTATATACCTATTATATTTACATACGAAAAAATAACTCCAATCTACAAAACTGACAGTATTAAATAAATTTGTATCCATTATGTTGTCTGCCTGAATGATTGTAGCCAATGAGAAGCTTCATTTCAAAGCTAATATAGATGACGTCATGAATTTTATAAACCTTATATCTCGGAACGAAATAAATTTCTAACATTTTTTTCTTTTATTAATCATAACTATAATAACTCCGATGCCGCTTTGGCTTTCAAAGATTGTCACACGTATTGAGATTCTGACTGCACCATGACGAATTGGTCTAGAAGTGTATTTTATTGAGAAGTTTCTAAACAAAGTAATTCCATATTTTCATCTACTTATCAATGTTCTATACCTAACAGCTTCATACAAGTTTTATCGTTCCCTTTTAGTCAATAGGCTGTTGTATTTGCAAATAATAACAATCAATAAAACTATAAAATTAATAGCTACGGTAAGTTATTTCATTGTTATCGCAGAGTTAAATTTTCAATGTTGATCGTTCAATATTATTTTGCAAATTTCACATAAACACGCAAATAATTAATTCAGAGCCTAAAATAATAACAACATCGCAACCAATTCAGGATTAACATATTGTTGTTAAAATACGAGCAAATCCTTTATAGGTAACTAAATTCACTTTGTGTTTACTAAATAAAACAAGTTAATTTGGAATACTCAATTTACAAATTTTGAATACTTGATAAAGTAAAGCTAACTATAGGTAAAACAACAATATTACCACAGTAGGTAATATAATTTGTGTATTTCTAAAATAGTTTAATTATTGTACGTGTAGATATACATGTATAATAATAGATTTATGCCATTTAGAGGTCGAGACGAGAAATTTAAGTATTCTCGTCTTGATCATTTCCTGGCTGTTCAATTCTCATCTCAAAAAATTGATGTCTCGTCCTCGAAAAAAAATTGCTGCCATATTTTCGAAAAGCTAGAAGTAAATTTGGGAACTTTTTTGTACATTTTTATTAAATTTGCACTCAATTCTTGTTTAAGCAATAAAAATATTTACCATTTTCGAGAATTCTCGATTTCTCGAGAACTATATCCCGCCTCGTAGTTTTGAATCCTAGTTTTATCTCGAAAATCCGAGACAAGAAATTTATTAAGTAGTTCCCCAGGAAACACAAATATATACGTACTACATATATATCATGTAGCAGAAATTATATCAAAACATATAAAAACTTGTTATTTTTAATCAAACATGTCCGCCACAACCCTATATAACAATCATATAATAATCATATTCCAGATTTACGTCATAATTATATAGCACTGATATAGATATTATGTAGTTTTATAATTGATTTTAATTTGGATTGTTTTCAATTTTTTTTAAAAAGGAGACACTCTTACGGCCTAAAGTTGTATGTTTATTTGTAAGGCACTATGTATATATTGCAATTTAAATCTAGACAATTACAACAATTTCTAAACGTCCTCGTTCTTCAGTGGGATTCGAACTTGCGATCTCATTGCTGACAACTAGTGCCTTAGCCCGCGCGACCATCCTGGCTTGTTGATTTATAACGAATGATAGTTATTGCAATAATACCAGTATTTTTAATTACGTACGGGATTTACAAAGCTATATTAAGTATATTGTGTATATTTTGTACTACCTACTGGAATCAAAATATATACCTACCTTAAAATTTTATTTGACGTATAAAAAAGTACAATTCTTTAGTTGAAAGACTACATATTTCTTTACAAACCAAACAAATTATTTGAAAAAAATAAATAATGTTTACTAAACAAAAATATATATTTTCCATTATTGAAAGATTTTATGTATTTGAGATAAAAAAAATTACTAATAGGTTATCACACCGACTACCGACTTTGTGCGCATGAACTTCTCTGGTATACTCTACTCCTACTCTAAGATAATAATAGATATAGTTGTTCTAAAAGTATCGTGAAAACACTAGAGATGTTTTATTTTGGAAAAGTGTAAATTTGTTATTAACTCACGATTCTAGTTTTTAATCTAGAGCTTATGGCCATTCCAGCCGCATAGTTGCTTACAAATATAAGAATAGAATTTTATTTAAATAAATAAACTGGCCCTGGTAACAAATGTTGCATGCGTACAGATGTCATAAAGTAATCTAAAAATATATAATAAATTAATAAAATTCTTATATAAATGAAATATATAATATTCAATTAGAATACATACAAATGTAACTATTTTCAAATAATATATTTGACTATATAAAGAGTATATTATTTGTGTTATATAATTGAGATATATTTTGACATAGATAATATATTCCATTAATAATATCGTAGAGATATTCCACAGTGGGAATTATTATGTATAGTCTACATAAAAATGCTATATTATATTGAAATTTCTTTGTGATATCTTAACTATATAATTTCTACAAGTGTGTTTGCTGGGTCTCGTTTCGTAATTTCGAGACGAGACGATAAATTTCTCCTCGTCTCGGCGGCATCACTAATAATTGAGAGTATATTATGAATTCGGAAAAAACCTAGACGGCCCACTGAAGTGATCAGTCCATAAATGTTCGAAATATTATGGACGCATTTGTAAATAGTGTTCCTTTGAGGAGGGTCACTACCGGCGTAATAATGATAAGAAGTATACGTTTAGTGTTCTCCGAGGTGTTCTCCTTAAAATTGAAGTAAAAATTCATATTTCTAGAATAACAAATACATTTTTGGATAGATAGCGGTTGTTTCCAAATGAGTCCTTTTTGTACTCAATTTTTTATATTAATGGCTAAACATGGTCAATTTGAGCTATGTTATGAGTTTTTTACACGTATTTTATCATATCTAAAACAAAAAAATTTAATAAGTGGCATTAGGCGCCCTTGAGGACAACCTTTAGCTATATAAAAATATATCTCATTTGTTTGAAAAATCTTAATATTAAAACAAGTTTTAATGGAAAAACTGAATAGGACTTTGTAATTTAATTTTCTGAATTAAATAGTTCATAAAGAATGGTATTTATTTATTAATAATTGTATCCTTTGTTTATCTATGTATAACAAGCCGCACAGTGAAACCCAGCATTAAGGTATGATAAAGAGCAATTCTGGTCTTTGTCCATCTCAGCTATCAAATGTGACCGATCCTCACCATTCGTAACTAGGTTATCCTCCGTGCGGTTACCGCGTTAAACGCTACCTAGTCTACACACGCACATAATCCACCAACAGTTAAACACAATCCTGTGTATGGATGACCGCAACAGCCTGTGTCGTGTTCCTAACTACCGCGTTATTGTCTGTCTGTCTATGTCTGTCTCGGCCGAGGCTTTTCCAGCGGAATTAACGGACCGCGCCGGCCGAGCGGTTTGGCCTAGTTGATGTTCTTGGTGTAATTATGGGCATTTTAGGCAATAATGCTAATGCCGGACCAAGGGGCCATCAAATGACTTACACATCATATGGGCCATTCAACAACTCTGGGTATTTATTAGGGAACAAAATAAAAGGGGTGGAAGTGTTTTCGCGTTTCGCTTATTATTAGTGAAATGTACGTTCGAAAAATTATAATCCTGAGCAGAGCTGCGAAAAAATCTGATCTGATCGATCAATAATGATCCCAGGTAATCATTTTATCGATCAACCGATCGATTAATTTCTTTTGATCGGTCTAGGATGATCGAGAGGATGATCTATTAGCTTTGATTGATCGTTTGGATTTGAACGATCGATAAAAATTGTTTGATCGATAAGATTTGATAATATTTGATTGATCGATAATTTTTCTGTCGCTGAAACATGAATATGTTAATAATATAAGTCCCTAATTTTTGTAATTAACATAAAAATGTAAGAATACTATTTTATTTACGGCTAATACCTACAAAAATTCATCAATAACATTATCAGTCCTTCAATATTTAGTACAGGTAGATCAATAATTAGATCGATCTAATCGATCTTATCAATTTAATGGATCAAATCTGACGATCGAAGATCGATCAAAAATGTTGATCGAACAGCCCTAATCCTGACCATGTTGTTCTTAGCATGTTACGTTTTATTGAGTTCAACTACATTGCTACATGTATTTATTTTACGATGAAATAAACTAAATAACCAAAACATTACCATTTCTGAGTCCCCATACTCAGTTTTGGCGATAAGGTTTCTCCACCATATTCAAAATAAGGAATATTAATGACAAAAAACATAAATTACATGTCCAGTCATGACTAATAGTGAAAAAAATAATTCATTTAAAAGAAATATATGACGTAGATAATATGGGGCGTGGTTTGTCTCATATGGAACGTTGTTATTGGCCGTAAAATTTTCGCGCGACGAGAACATAATGAAAAAGAGACATGATGTGTCAGAAAATTTAACTACCATCTGGCATTATTCCATTTTTCGTGCTTATTTTATTTGTGTTTGATTTAATTTTATGATTTTAACTGTTACAAAATATTTTTTCACATTTTAGTCCCAAACGATCCAAAAATTGAAACAATATTATCAATTAATTGATCATTATTAAACCGAAACCCCTAATTTAAACCGTTATTTTGAAATCATGTTGCCGGTTCATTTCAAGAGTAAAAATATGAAAACCACAACAAAATCTAAGCATTATAAGGCACTGGACCAATATTGTGTGCGTGAAATATGAAATAAACGAAGAAGTAAATTTATTCAATTCAATTCAAGTAAGTATCTTTATTTTATGTATTTTCCAGAGATTTTAAATACAGTAAGTATATTTATTTCTTCTAGTCTAATAACTAAACTAATCATTTATTACTACAATATTGTCAGCTGCAATTTGTATTAAAGAATAAACCTCTGAAGAATAATAAACCACGAAAGATCACTCACAAAGTAAGTATAAAATTGGGTGAATCATACATTTAAAATTTGTTCCGCATATCTGCGCGTCCTAAAGACAAAGCAAAATTATCCCTTGATTCCCATTCCGTTCGTCAGTCGATGAAGAAACTGGCACTCGCGCTCACTCGCGTCACTCTTCCTCTGACAATATTTACATTACCTGTCAAAATTCGATACGGTTTTTGTTTATTTTAGGCGAGCGCAAACTGAGGGCTTCTGGCTGCCTCTCCAGTGAATACAGCCTGCGATGGGATTTTTTCTCAAAGTGGCATCTTAAATATTGGCACTGAGAAAGTTCTAGCGAGTAGTAGCCGCCGTGTTTACTTACACCAGGCCGGCATTATCATCCATCACTGTCTGATAGGGGAGCCACTATCATTTTTTTGCTGCAGCTAATTGAATAACTTTCCAATATCGCGAGGAATATTCTAGCATGTATTTACATAGATACATAATATTCTTGAAGGTACTGGGGTGAAAATGTTTCTTTGTAAAATTTGTGCATGGATGATGAATGAATTTAGCGTGATTTGCTAGATCTGTAGATATTTTCTATTGATAAAATATTGAATAATACGGCACCTACGTAGAATATAAATTTAAAAATGAATCACTATCATTATGTATAAACTAAAGTTTTAGTCAATTTGAATTTAACAACGAACAATAAATATTTTCTTCCGAGTTTAATGGGATTATAAAAACAAATTTTGTGCATGTATCTCAAAACCTGGGGCCAATAACAAATTGCAGTTTACAGAATTATTATGTTTCCCTTATTTCAATTGATTTATACCTAATGAGATTTTCATAGTTTTTTTGGGTTCCCATAAACTAAATTCCTTGATATTTTGAAAAAAGGAAAGGTTATGATCTTGATCCTTTTTCATTTCATTCCTCGAGCCAAAGAACACAAATATACAATTTTTTAGCAAACATTCCGATGGTTACATATTTTACAAAGAATAATTGAAATCAGAGAAATTGGCAATAGGTACCTAACCTGGAACCCAATAATTTAAAATTTTCAATTTTCTTTAATACTAAAGATGAAAGATTAAGAAATATAACAGGAAACAATCAGAGCTTGGGATTACTTAAGAATTTACCTAAATTTATAATAAAAAATAGTACTTAATACTTGTACTTAACTATGAATATTTTTGGTACTTATTAACTTGTACTTAAGACTTATTTTCATTTCATTATCGTAAATAATATTGAAGTACCTACTTTTTAAATACTTAAGTAGGTCTTTCAATAACCTTGAAATAATGTAAAAGTACTTAAGTTCCTTCAATATTGTTCAACCTAAGACCAACGCAACAGAATACGACATTCTTACTATGAATTCATCTTCTTCATTAAAAGAAGGAAATAATCGTAGGTAACAATAGTAATAAAAGGTTATAAACCATGCAATTATTATTTGTTTCAAAAAATACTAATACATGAAAAATACTGATTTTTAAGTACTTTTGACAAGAAAAACTTATACTTTATTTATGTACTGTGAAGGTTTAATTTAAAAAAATTTCATTTTTGACCCTTTCATCTTTTTGACTTGAGGTTTGTTACGTTTTGAAATTAGTACAATCAATTAAATTTCTAATAAACTGCTTATTGGGTCGGGAAATAATTGCAATGAAACAACTGCCAATTTCATGATATTTATACAACGATAGAGATATCTCTCAACCCATCGAAAGGGGATTAAGATTTTAATCATCCCATGATCCTCCACTAAACCAGGGCCAAAAAGGTATCTCTCTTAAGACGCTCATCACCAGACGGCGGCCTTCCGACGCAGCAAACCGGATGTGATGGCGCATGAAATGTTCCCAGTAAATTTACTTCCGCATAATCCGACCCACTACCACTAAAATTATTCAATTTGGAATGCAAATCCTAAAACACTTTAGAGAATTGCGACTACTGTTCTATTACGCATCAGAGAGGGCGGGATGCAAACAACGCCTGTGACTAACTTCTCTTCGGAATCTCTTAAAGGAGTAACCGTCGGCAGATACGAGATTGTGGACTTTTATAATTTACTGGTCATTATCTGGGAGATAATGTTGCTCTACTTTTGGAATTTATAGTTGCACTACTCTTGCGCCCTAATGTACCACTACATCAGGTTTTCCTTTTTTGCAGGTTAGAATTTACGTGCGAGATATACAAATTATTAATTCAAGTAATTGCTTTGTTTAAATTTTTTTATCTACGACCATATCAGTAAGTAGGCCATTAAAAACAATTTACAAGAATAGTAAATGCTTAGTTACGGTTGCCAAGGATTACTGTACACCAGTTATGTAATATATATAATTACGTTACTGTTACCAAGTATTTACTGTACACGTTATGTAATATATATTATTACGTTACTGTTCCCAATAAATTTTTCATTTATTACTATCTTATGGTCGTAGATAAAGTATAGTACATAACTTGAATTGTAACGCAATTACATTGCTCGTGAAGTTATTGCACTCGCCAAGGCTCGTGCACAACTTTTTCACTCGCATGTAATGTGCTTTTTACAATTCGTGTTATGTAATATACTATTACTTGTTAGTCCCTTGTAAACGTCATTTAATCAATCCATACATTACCTTTGAAAATGAAGTTACTAAAGTTACTAACCTGTAAAATTGACAGCTTACTCTTATTTAGGTGTTAAATAGATTTATTTTTAATATTTCTTAAGAAAACAGTCTCAAGAAAAATGTGGATAATTGCTTTCCAGGAAAATGATTAAAAATACTTGTCTCTTATTTCTTTAAAATATTTCAAATATTTTCTAATAATTTCTAAAAAACATTGCTTTCATTAAACTCAGTTATGTAAAGCTCTAACAATAATTTAAATTGTTTAATTTGCTACATGCCCAACAAGTTTAAATTGAATTTTATTGAAACATTTGATGATTTGAAACAAATAAAATATTGATTTAATTGGATTACTTCCACCATCCTAACTATTCAATGTTATTACATTTTTAAATTGAATTTGGATGAGTAATTTCATGGACGGCCATTTCAATAATATGTTTTTAATGCCGCTTATATTTTGAGAAAGCTAAATTTAGCTTTGAACAAATATTTACCGATGTAAAAATTAATTGTTACAAAATTTACAAAATTAAGAGAATACTCTGACTTCAAAATTTCGTGTTTATCTTGAAAACGAATCATCCGATCGACCGAGAGGAAATTTTTTGCTTATTATTTAACTATCTAGTGTGTCAATGGGGGCAATTAATAATTGGGACATTGTAACTTTTAACGCGTGAGAGTACCGAACACGGTAATTGCCGAGATTATTAATCGCCTTTTAACATAATGTTAGTTACATATAATGACGGAAAGAAAATTATGTTCTAATAAAATTTCAAAAAACTATATCTAATTTTAACGAGCCTATTTTAAAATTTAAAGTACCTTTACTATGGGCTGTAAGATTTCTACCATGTTAAAATCAGGGACTCGCATCAAACCGAAAAAGAAAAGGAATACCGCAACGAACCGCAGCTATTTTAACAATCCACGAACCGAACCGAATCGTTAAATAGTTATTTGTTTATCTAGACAATCTAGCTTTGGCAGCAAATCTATATTTTTTGCCATGTTAAACACATTATTTTTTCGGCGATTGTTATTAATTAATATTCATTTAGTGATTATTTTAAATATATTGATAGGTATCGCAATAAAATTATGTTGCTATGCGTATATGTTGACAGTTGCTATGAAAAAACAAAATAGGTTAGGTATGTTGATGAATTTTATAAATGTCAAATTTGTTGGGTTCACCATAGTAACAATTACTTTTGCTGCCTAGGCTTTTTTACTATTTTTGCTAAATAGGCAGCAAAAGTGACACTTTGCTGACTGTCAGCTGTCAAAAAACAGCACTTTTAATGTCAATCGTTGAAAAAAATAATTTAGCAAACTCATTGTTGTCAAGTTTTTAATTTTTGTTTAATCCAAAATTGAAACGAGTTCTTTTTAATTAACTTTTTAACTTGATCCACTTTTTTGAAAATCGGTAACCGGTTCATTTCAAGAAGAAATATTAAAACAGGAACAAAACGGAACTCTTTAAAACACAGTGAACCGCGAATCAAACCAGAACCGTTATTTTGTGCGGTTCGAGTCTCTGGTTAAAATTAATTGTATATCCTACCGTGTTAAAATTAATTACCTGTCGGCCGATTTTATAACTTTCTACAAAAATATCATTTCCAAATTGTTGAAAAAGTTATATTTTAAATCGGAGAATATTTGTCTGGGCTGGAAGTAAATTAAGCACGTCGGTGGGGCGAAGGACGAAGGGCAGTGGGGGTTAGAGGTATTCAGCAAGATTGAGATTAGAAGAATGATTGTCGGACTAAAAGGTTCGGACCCTGCGCGCGCCCACCATATTTCACCAGGCCTTTGTTGCCAAGTTATCGGCGTACATACCCCGCATAGCTGAATAGACTAGAATGATGAAACTGGAGGAATGGAACTCTGGTGAATTATAGTCTGCCGCCATTCCGTAAGCGCATATTATATTTAATGTACGAGCAGAGACCAATAAATAATTGTATCTTCCTTTTTAATGGACCATTTCAACAGAACTCGAGGGACCCGTCATCTTCTCGACCGCGTTTTTGACAAACGTTCTCCGAGGTCTACCTCCGCCATATTTGATGATGTTCCTCTTGCTGTTAAAATGAAATCATTCCCCGAATGCCAAGGCATTTGTTATGTAATTTGCTTTTAAAATACTCGCAGGACTTTATTTCAAGTTTCGTGTTTTATAATTAGGTAACATCTCGCCGCATTCGCCGAATTATTCGCGATAATATCTTGTTAAATTCTCATCGGGAATAATTCTGGGCAACGCTTGTAAATCTCGCGTATTTACACAGGGAAAATAAATTTGTTTGGATAATACAATTATTATTTGATATATACAAATAAAAATTGTATATAGATGATGTGCATGACACTTTTGAAAACTCTTAAAGAATTTATTATATTTTCGTACTGCAGATAGTTAAAATATTTGTAAGAATTGTGCTATTAATGATAGAAGCATGCATGGCTCATTAAACATAAAATTTGTTTAAAAAATAGTAACAGTAATTCGTGCTTTCTTGGGAAATACTATTAAATTGTAGAAATGTAGATAAACCAAAGTACCTACCAAAAATATAAAAATATTGTATCTTATATAGAAAAATATCCTGAATATCGATTGCAGTAATCCAAAAGTTGATATTTTTATCCGTCAAAAAATTGCAGCTATTTTCGTGCAATAAAACAAAATTCTGAATATAAATATTTATAAAAAAAAATTATTTTTACAATGAGCATATGTACGCTATAAGCACGCTTTAAAGAAATCGTAATGTACGCTTTCCTGGGTATATGTAGAATTCAAGAATTTCGAATTTTGCTTTATGGGCGACTGTGAGTCAAAGTCAATCTCCATCTGATTTTGTTTTAGGCAGTATTGTGCAAGTGATAGGGATAATCATGTAAGCTGGAGCACAGGGCAGTAAGTTTAAGTTGTAATGTTTTCAGTTATCAGTCGTTTAAGCCAAAAGGAATACGCTTAGCTCCGCTTGTCTAAGTACCTACACAACAAACAACATGCGTAATTTTTTTTAACAATTTGTTAAATTTGCTTAAGTGTTAAGAACTCTACATTATTTAACTTTAAACACGTTGGACCTTAAAAGTTTTCAAAAAATCCTCTGCAGCGCATTTTTTTCTATATATTATAATCCATCAATATACGAGTATGTACGCTTTTGGGGAAATTTAGAGTTGGACACTCTATTTATTATTGTAGTTATGTTAAGTTAACTTAAGTTTAATATTTTTTCGATAAAAGTAAAAAATGTCAATGAAAATCAGCATACAACAAAAAATTGTTTCAATCTAATTTTATTAAAATAGTTTAATGGTTCTTTAGGATCATCCGGGATCAATAGATTTTTTTTATTAGTAACCAGTCAACAGGATGAACTCCCAATTACAAAATGGAGGCTTTAACCAACCACTCGGTAGCTGGGATCGAACTGGGGACCGCAAGAATGCTAGGAGGACCACTGGCCATTATCAATAAGGTACAATTACAGAATTATATAAATTAACATCAATAAAGTAATGATAATCAAATTGTGTCGCATTCGACGACCCGACCAAAATGAAATTAACAAGACTCAATTATAATAAACAAATTAATAACCTACTTTGGCGTATGTTATAATTGCCGACCCATTTAAATAATAAGATAATGTAATACAAACGCAAGCGTTAGTGCGAGTGTCCATCTATACTCGCTGGCACATAATATCGCAGTAATTAAATTGACGATCACATGACCGTGGCTCGTTTAATTTATAATGCGACTAGTTTTATCACTAATTAAACCATGGACTTTGATTTAGTACATCAGCACGGGACAAGCGAATACATTGCTGCGCTGTGCTGTACGTATATTGATGTCTATTGCAACACGAAAATGCTGAATATATCAGATTTACAGCGCCGCGTTATTTTACAACCATTTATCGTGCTGAGCCACGCCGACCGCCATTTCCTAGACAGCTTGAATTAATATTTGCTTATATTTACAAGCGCGTACTAAATTCATAATTACCAAGCACATAATACGCTGTAATGTTCATAATTATATTTTCATAACAGTGTTTATGTTTCATTTATTCCCGGAATTTATTGGCGACGTTTAAACACCGAAATAGTGATCCTTAAACTTTTACCTGAAAATATTGTAGCGTATGTTATTAACTATGAACATTGTTATCTAGACGGGATATTTTTAGTAAATTTCTGATATTAGCAAAAAAAATATCCATAAATGGTACCTACACATTTATATACCACTCCGAAACTGTGAAGTGTTAGGTAGACT
Source organism: Agonum fuliginosum (assembly GCA_947534325.1). Taxonomy (NCBI): domain Eukaryota; kingdom Metazoa; phylum Arthropoda; class Insecta; order Coleoptera; family Carabidae; genus Agonum; species Agonum fuliginosum. The sequence goes on along the minus strand of OX384034.1, from coordinate 1,206,485 downwards.
TAGTTTTTGTTTTTTGTTTTAAGGAAATCAGTTAATAAATTTACCATGACAAAATCAACTATGTATAGTCTAGAAGGAGTAAAAACAAAAATCTATACTAAATTCCACGAAACTTTTCATTAAAGGGCACGTTCTGAAGTTGTAAACCAATCGTAGCGTTATGCATAAGTTTGAGAGCCAATCAGGATGCACAAAACCACGTGGTCATGTGTCCCTTTAATGAAAAGTCTCGTGGAAATTAGTATAGTGTTATTTCATTTATATGATTGTAATTGGTTGGAGAACACCGCCGTTTTTACACCTAACACATCTAAATGCCAGATTGTTATGTTTTGTTTATGATTACTGTCATTTGGAAATTTGTTCTAAAATTGTTTGAAATGATTGATCTTCTAATTTCAGCATAATAAAATAACAAAAAAATCTGAATTATTTTTTGTATTTTTTAACGGTGTAATTCTGAATTTTAATTTTATTCCTCCTAGCGTAAATATAGATTAGGTACCTACAGTAATTGTACATTTGAAAAAAGGTATCATAATTGGAAATAAATAACTTTCGAACGAGCCATTAACGCTATTTATTAGACGACCACAAAAAGTAGCAAATAATTTTTCACTTTTTAATACACACACAACAAAAAAAGCAAAAGCTGCCCCTGGCTATGTTGATTTGGTCTCACAATTACGATATGACCACTTGCTGACACGATATTCATAACATACTAGTTAGAAGTGCATGATATTTTGAACTTTCTTAAGTAGACTGCAACCGCTATATCTCTAATTTTCTTTAGTAGTCATCTAAAAAATTATTGTTTGTTATACCTGTACGAAAATAAACCTTTTCGTACCTGATTTCCGTGCGCAAAGTAGCTCATTTCGTAACTATGCGCAATTGCCTCCTTTGCTCACTAGATACACAATATACTATTCTGGGTATAGCTTGGATCGGTATCTTGTAACCATTTCAAGTTGGGACAAAATTTACTTGAGTCCTACAAAGTTAAGACACCGACTATAATATTTAAATAATGGGCTTATACCAGTATAGCAGCACACATGATTATAAGTATTTTATTTTTATATCAAAATGAAAGAATAATTATGTGGCGTCACCCTGATTTGATTGCTTTAGATTTTGACTAGACTTTTAAAACGAAACCCGTTCAATTTCGCCAGTTCTGTTACAAAGTTTTGGACTCTCTGTTGTGCACTAAATTTTCTAGTTAACATAAATCACGAATTATTTCCAAATTGAATGTAGTGAATAGCAATTTAATTAAGCAGAATTCATTGTTTCTAAAATTGAAATCTCTCGTTAAAAATTACAACTGGCAATGGTGTAAGCCAGCAATTTGGCAGCATGGCGCGTGGTTGATTGCCAAATTCTACTCCTCCAGAACATGACGTGAACATAAATAAAACTGTATATTAGTTGATTAATGGCGGGCGGAGCCGAAGTCGACAAGCAAAATTCGAAACGGAAAAATCGATAGCCTTCATTATACCATCACCACGCCAAGGAATTATTGCTTCATTTATTTCCAATTTCAAGATGGATTTTCATACATAATACATCAAATTCTGCGATACTTCTTATACATCCTTCGACGAAATAATTACTGACTTGGCAGGTTTCGAGCTGAATTATTTCACTGACTTTACAGCTTGCACAGATTTAATGTTTTTTGTAAGATACTTGCATACATTTACACGTAGGTGGAACAAAATATGCAATTCATAGTAATTATGATGATATAAATAAGGAAAAATTCTATGAAAAACTAAATTTCTGAATACAATTCGAATTTTTTTTTTTCATAATATCTTCTGTCAGTTTAAAGTATGACATGACATCCCAATTCTAGATTGCATATGTCTACATGCATAACATCTTTTTAGTATGGATTGTAGTTAACAGTCTTTAAATCAAAACAAGAACATGCAAGGATGTCAGAATGAAAAGCTAGTTACTCTACATCATACAATGTTTATGAATTTCTGACTTGCAAAATTGCTACCTAGAACTTCATAATTTACATACTATTTAATCACTTCTGTTTACATTACGTTTTCAAATACTTTATCTGTAACATGTAGTTGAAGAAAATGTATAAGTTCTTAATTTCGTATTTGCATAAATTAAAGACATTTTTTTCATAGATAATTAACCTTTATATTTGTCGTTTAATGTGCGCAATTATTAGAGATGTGAATTTAAGTTGCACAATTTTCAAAAATAGGTTTAAAAAATTCTGGTTTTGGGTACCTACTCAATATCTGAAATTAGGTACCTACCTACTAAAAAGTATTTTATAAATAATTTAAAAATATTCAAAATTTATTTTCTTGAGTTTCTAGCAAACAGTGTCATTTACAAAACTATCTATATAAATCTATCTTGTAGAGAATTTTGTGCTCTATAATTCCGTTTAACAGTTTTCTTCGTAATGTAAACCATTTGCAAGATAAACGAAAACTAAAAATGGAGAGAATTTTTTTAAATGACGGATGACGTGGACACTTCCGGCGATGCCTCCATCCCTTAAAATACTCAATAAGGTGTGTTAAATGAGAGAAAAAAAAATTAAAATTGCTTTTGACTCGAAGTGCATAATTCATCATATTATATATTATAGTAAGTCGCCGGACTATAAGTTTTTGCTTAAAACCACAAAAAATGTTAACTTAGCATTTGATTCCATTGGAGAAATGAAAAAATAGGTGTATTCTGCTAGCTCCCCAAAAGATATAATTGAATAACAGGCATTATTAGGTAAATACTCGTATAATAATAGGTGAAAATGTGTCAAAAATTTATTTTTAAAAATCGCTTTGAATCAAAGATTGGCAAACAAATGCAACAATTTCACCATTACACTTCAACACTTCCATTTATTTAATACATTTTATCTTCCTTCTAATGTCCATTCCCTGCCATCCTCGCCACCACACTTCTTTCTAGTGTTAGATCACGGTCCTTACCCCGGTAATCATGATGGATGTAACAGCGTAGCCGTGGTTCTTGGTCTAGCTCCTCCGCTGGTGTCGTCTATGCCGCTACTTTGTAAACACATACATCAAGTACGTCGTGTCGAATTATCGTTAGTTCAGTTCCAGTCTGACGCCGCGCCCGGGAATTTAAAACTGGAGGCAACGCGATGCGTGGGAAATGGATGGAAATAATTGGGAGGATTTATAGATGAGGATTTGGGAAATTTATAGAAAGTTTACAGTGGTTTGCTTTTAAAACTATTACGGTGAGGAGCAGAGGCCGATGGGCCATAAGGGCAAAATCCGTTAAAACTGGCCTGTGCTATATGTTTTTTAAAAAAATTTCAATCAATTTGTCTATGCTTAATATAGTTGTTTATGTGTTTAGTACCTATGAAGATAGTGATAAATTGTAAGGAATAAGCAAAAACAAACCTAAAAATAGTTTTTTTTTGTCAAAACACAGGATAATAGCTGTAATATTTTATCGGATAAAGGTATCGACTTCCGGTTTTAAGCATACTCTGGTATAGCCACAATTTAAATATATTCTACGAGAAAGTCATTTTTGTGTTTATTCATCCGTCATTTCTAAACGGATAATAATACCGACTTCCGGTTTTCAGCATTCGATTTGCCGAACTTTTTCCCGTATTTTGATTTTTCGTGAATATCTCGAAAGCTATGCGTCTTAGCGAAAATGTCACCCTATACAAAATGAAAGTAAATTTCCTACCCCTTAAGGGGTTTCCAATCTACTTAAGAGCGTAATGTAGGAACGTTGCGCGCAGCAAAAACATGCTTTTGAATGGGGAATGAAAATGAAACTAATTTTGATCGGATCGACTTAATTTTATTTTTAATTTAAAGATAAAGATGAGCTCCACGTCCATTAAGTGTTGAAATATTAGTTTTACTTTTTGTTTCAACTTTACAATGCCATAAACTTGTCATAATTTGACATAACTGTTACTCAGTAAATCTACAAAAATTGCAAATTTCAACACTAGACGGATCTAGATTAATCTTCTATCTTTCAAATGAACTATTGTTTGTGATGATATGTTCATATTTAGTAGGTACCAATTTTGATCCCTCTACGAGAGCGCGTTCCCTATTGCTGCCTTTGTTCGACACACTAAATCTGTATGAATCTATCCTTTTCTCGCAGACAGCTACATTCGGGCCTTAATGGGAGAAGATCTCCCAAATTTAAACCCATTCTTTGCAATCCCCTGGCTATGCTACTGAGTTAAATCCAATTATAAAATTCCGTAAAATCACTAAAATATTATGAATATTTGAAACATTGTATGAAAGTAATTTGACGAACGCTAATAAAACCAATAAAATATCCAATGAACATCATCGATCTAGCACTTCCAGGTACAGCAAATACCCCGTGCATAACATAATTACTGTCAATAACTCAATTCCACATTGTTCGTTTTAATCTGCGATAAAATTAGAGCAGTAATGCAGCGCGTCACAGTTCAGCAGCAGCGACATTACATTTCCCGCGGTCGCGTAGGAAATATTAAAAATAAATTTCTGTAACATTGTACGTTTCATATTTCCGATATTAAAATTACTTTTGTCGGCAGTCAACCGCAGTTGCAGGGGCTTTGCGTCACTGCTGGAAATATAAATATAAAGGGTAGAAGAAAATATTACAGACGTAGGATTTTCATTATGAAAGAAGGTTATTATGCGGAAAGTCTAATAGTCTAAATAACAATTTCTCGTCCAACAATACAAACTTTGACGAAAGAAATCGGAGAAATGACGCAGCAAACCGGATATTATACAATAAGCATTTTATACGTTAAATGTATTGTGCACTGGTTTCAGATAATATTGGAAATTTCTACTATGTCTCATCGTTCGAATTTCGAACTTAGTTTTAACTTTTTCTAAATTAATGGAATATTGAAAATCTGAATTTACTTAGTTTGATAAAGTAACAGTAGGTATAAAGTATAAAGCCCTGTTCGCACGAGGAATCTTCGAAGATTCTACGAACATTCTGAGACTTGGAATAGAAATATGAATTTATAATTTATTGATTAGGTAGGTACTTCAAAACCATGAATTTTTTTTTCAAGATGCAGAATCACTTCTTCTGTTCCAGGATTCTTTGAAGATTCTACCAAGACTCTGAATCCTGAAAAAGAAAAGTTTTCTTCTTGCTAGTGAGAATTACCGATTAAATTGCGGTGCCGCTAAATTGCGCTTTAATTTAAACCCTGTTCGCACGAGGAATATTCTACCAAGACTTTGAATCCTGGAAAAGAAGAAGTTCAAAAAATTCATGGTTTTAAAGCAATCAATAAATTATAAATTCTTGTTTTCCAAAACTCATTAAAGATTCAATTTAGTGGGACCGCATTTTAACAGGTAATTTAACTAGCAAGAAAAAACTTCTTCTTTTCCCAGGATTCAGGATCTTAGTAGAATCTTCAAAGAATCCTCTCGTGCGAACAGGGCTTAATAAACACAAGAGTGGAAACTCCGAATCTTAGCAATAGTGTAGATTTGTAAGCATTTCTGTTTAGCCTCTGCGAGAGGAAGATCACTACTGGGGTCTGATGCATGTTTTTTGCCTCCCCTGATTACCATTACGATATCGTTGTAAAGAAGGCTGCTGCTGCGATATTTATTATTTTCTGTAGTGGTCGTCTAAAAAGACTATAAATAATACTTCGTGCAGATCCAGTTTGAGGTTAAACATCTGATCATTGACACCCTCTCGCTCCGCACTTGATTTAGCGTCAACTGGCCGTTCCCTAGCAACCCCGATGTTCATGTTATATGTTCGGTCCAGCGCCGCCTACGCCGCCTATCCTGCTATCCTGCAAGCGACGCTGATGTGTGCAGGCAGCCGATAAGCACGTCACATCAAGCGGAAAACTACTCTTTCACAGTTTAGTCTTTTGACAGGATTCCGTTCATTGCACGATGCGCGAAGCCCAAGTGCAAGGAGAATGCGAGAATGGAGGTGATTGGATTATACGTTGTTTTGTTTGTTACGCAAGCTGGTTTAAGTAAATCAGAAGTATAGTTCATTTTTCTTCTGGCAGAACGCACGTCATTACTCATTAACTATCGAATTAAAAAGGAACAAGTGTTGTAGCTCCTGTCCTGTCTCTGTACTCTGTCGTTGCTTGCATTGCCTACTAAAATGAAGATATTTGTCGGACCAATGCATCTCTTTTTATTCTATAGGAATAAAACAAAAGCAGATCTTTTCGGTTATGATCGTCAAAGCAAAAATTTCTTTCACGTCTACTGGATTGATTCATACGAATATTAATAAGTGATTACGTGCGTTCTACCCGAAGCAAAATGAACTACCTATATCTCAATATCTCGTTTATACTGCCCACTTGACATTAATCGTCCATGGAATGTTTAAAAATATCTTATTCTTGTATTTTAATTGATGTTACGTAAGTCTATCCTAGCCACATCCTGAGTACGATCAAAAATTACATACTCAATACAAACATCTCAGAGAATTACATGGGATGCATATGTGATATTATTATTACAACATTGGGATGTAACATAGATAATGTTACCAAGGGCGGACATTAGCAATCGCAAAGATATTATTAGGATGTTAATGGGCAAATATAGCAAGTTTTTTTTATTTTGCCAAGTGGGTGGTGTCTACTTGTACATGAAAGGAATATTGTAGTTACTTATATCGTTATTTAAAATGATAGTTGTAAATACAAACCTTGTATATTGATAAATTTAAAAATGTTACAAAATAAGACCACAATCAATCTTATTGCTTTGTTAGCTCTCGAGAAAAATGCAAAAGAAAATAGCCAGTTGCAAATAGCATTAATAATTAATTACTCGAATTATTCGAATTGTCATGCATGAATCTAGGAACGTTCTTTGACAAAAATCTTACCATTTGATTTTGTTAAGTTCATAATTTTGCATAATTATTAAAGCATTTCAGGTGTAAAAACAGAGAGAAAAATATAAAAAATCTGATGTGGCCAGCTCTCAACCTAACCAACCTCCCGCCATATTTAAACTTATAAACATAAATGTATACGTACAATCCGATGCCCATTTAAAATATACAAATAATCTAAAATATTCAAACACATAAATTTGCATCACCTAAATCAAAAGATTCATTCACAGGAAAACTCTTCTTTTTTACTTCCGAATTAGGTACATCCATAAAATGCGTGCAAATATCCATCTCTGATGGTTCGTCTCTTACATGAATTTTGATCATTGTTCTAAAATGAGTCCGTTGGATTCACCTAGCCCGGATAAGAGTTAATAAGTAGACATTCGGTGGATTGAAAGCTGAATACAGTGCATATAAAATTCATCGATTTTCAGTACAATATCCACATTGTATTGTCTTTGACACATTATTTGACACTGCGATTTTGTATAACCAAACCCATTAGTATGAATAAGCATATTACATATTCAAAGTAATATCGTATATAATATAGGTTAGGTTACAATCAAATGACACGACTATCGAACTATCTTTATTCTGTAATAACACAAAGTGCTGATGCATGGACTATTTATCCAATATCACTAATCAGTTCAGTGCATAATACCATTGTGAAATGTTAGAATGGGCTCCTGAATCATGGATGATTCTACAGAGACTCATTTGCAGTCTATCATTTAATCAACACGTACATGTGTGGATTATGGATTTCTAAATGTTAATGATCAAATATAATTAATTGAAACTTGTACACAGATCTCTAATTGGGATTTAATGCTCATTAAAGTTGGTGCACAGTTGTGAAATTCCACGGATTAAACATGATTTTTTCTTACTATCTAACAATCCAATTAATAATTTCATAAATCATGAAACGAGTTATTGGATTGGATTTCATTGGCATAAGTAATTATTCTACCATACATACATACATATCTATTATGAGTTTTACACTGATTATGGCAACACCTCATTATGAGTCATAATAATAGTTATAAATATAATTTTACCGTATGTGCACTGTGCAGTTATCAGTAGAGGAATATGTTCGACAACACCAGAAAATAATATTCTATAATTTTTATATACAGGAAAATGGAAGCACAAGCAGATACAAATCTAGAAAATATGTGCGTAATAAAATGTTTATATCAAAAGATTCATTTACAGGAAAATTCAAATTTAGAATTTTAGATTTGGCATAAATGCAAACACAGGAATATGCAAATCTAGAAATCTAGTTTGCGAGGAGCCATTCAACACTAGAAAATAAAATTCTAGAATTTTCATAAACAGAAAATTGTATACACATGAAGATTCAAATCTAGAAAATTTATACGTGATAAAATACCTGCATCAAAAGATTCATCTACAGGAAAATTCAAATCTGGAATTATTTTAGATTCGGCATAAATGCAAACACAGGAAGATGAAAACATACGCAGAAAAAATTTAGACAAGTTATAATCAAAACCGAGTATATGTGGGACTCAAGTGTTGTATTGGGTTGTTCATTTAGTTCAGTACAAACTAATTTATCCCCTTCTGTTAAGAGGCCCGTCTACTTCCTAAAATCCAACATAAAATGTACTAACGTAGCGAGTGTTTTGTGGCCAGTACAAGAATGGTAAAATTTTATTTCAACAAGGATATAATAGAGAAAGAATGGATCTTTTTACTTGTTGTACTTTTTAAAAATTTTGATTAAAACATTGTAGGTATATGAATATAAAAATTCCGAAAAATTCAAAAAAAATCCAATTTATGCAAACTTTACACGGTTATTATATCTCATGATAGAAATTAATTTTTAAAATCTGTAGATCCATTATTTCTCTACTAAATGTTTATAAAAACATTATCCTCAAGTCAATAATAATCTGACAGTTTACTCATAACGAAAACACTTTACAGTATTTTTCAACTTTAAAATTACATTGCATTGCTACGAGTTTTAGGCTGGTTTCAGGCAGCCGTAGTAGTGGGGAAAAGGATGCAAAAAAGTAAAATTAAGAGTATGCTAAGAATTCGGAAAAAAATTAGACGGGCAGCTTAAAGTGAATGGATAAACTAGTTATCTGGATCTTCCTATAAAGCAAAAATATGAATAAACATGAAAATTTGGGAAACATTCAAAATTCATTAAAAAAGTACAATAATTTGTATCAGTCGCAAATTTTATCAACAAAATCAATAAATCCACACCCATTCATATCGCGCAAAATAAAATAACTCAAACTTAACGCAAAAACGTCAAATGAAAACTGACAGCATTCGCTTTCGCCTCACCATTGCGATGCGAACGAAAATTAAACCAAAAAAATTCGAAGCATATTTCGCAGACCGTTTGCAATAACTGCATCATAAATTTCACGAACTTTGCGGTGTTGAATGGCGCAATATACTTTTATAAAAATGAACTGATATAATCGAAAAGCACCATCAAAGCAAGCGTGGCCGTTTGTGCGCGCACAAAAAAGGAAACGAATCAAACGATTGCGGTGTGGTTAGGTAACTACCGTAATTGCAAATAAAACTGGGGCGGTTTTTCTTTTGTGCGCCCGGCAACAAACGTCCGTTTTGCTGCTTTCGTTGCTGGCTCGGACACAATGCTCATCATCAAATACAAATATCTGAAAACATATGAGCGCTGCTACATACAAAAACACATTTACATATTAAATTCGTAGCAATGATTTCTTTTTACTAGGAAACTAAAAAGTGAAGCCCGTTTACATGATTTTAGCTTAGTTTATAAAGTATCCACTTGTCATGAATCGTCCATGGCATGTTTAAAAATATCTTATTCTTGTATGCTTTAAGTGATATTACATAAGTCCATCCTAGCCACATCCTGAGTACGATAAAAAATTACATACTCAATACAATTACATTGGATGCATAACTGGGATATTATTGTCAAATAACTAATATTGCGATGTTATATACATAATGTTACTAAGGGCGGACATTAGCAATCGCTAGGATATTAATAGGATGTTAATGGGCAAATATAGCAAGTAACAAGCCGGGATGTCCACATTCTTGAAATGTTCTGCTGATTTTATTTTATCAAGTGGATAAACAAAGTATAAATTTCGTTTTTGCAAGATAGGATATTATTAGAGTTTAGGTACTAATCTAATTTTAATGAGACAAATACTAAACTAAACTTTCGGAAAAACTGGCGATTGGCACGCAATAGTTTTTTAAAATATATATTTTTGAAAATATTTTGCACCGACTCAAATTCTTACATACATTTACTTACGTAATTTAACTGGAGATATCTTACTAAGATTCGTATTACCATTTTTTAAATATACCGGATGTCGCTTTTTATTGACTAATAGGAAATATAATGTTAAAATTTTTATGTTGTTTAAGTTTTTACCATTGTAATCTATAGGGCAAAAAAGTCAATACGAGAAATTTTATTCCGATAAATTTTATTCAGCAAATCCAGTTCTGAGAATAGGGCTGTTCGACATTGTGATTTTATACGCCGTGGCCTGGGCCGGTATGATTGTTAGTAGGTATACATATTTCCCGCACAAAGCAATTCTTCATAATTAGATTAAAATTTTATATTTTATACAGCAATTTATACTCATGTTTATATTATAGCATATTCCATTGCCTGTAGAATTTAATCTAAAGTCTTTTCTGCGAAAATTAATTAACCATAATATGAGTGAATACATACACATGTTGGTACATATAAATTGTGGAAGAGAAAAATCTTTTTAAAATATGTAGCGTATTTTAATATGGTAATTATAATGTGAATATTCATAGAAAATTCACAAGAGTATTGTAAATTAATAATCAAGTAATACCAATATTTGCTTGTACCTATATGTATATCAATACCAATAGGTTTAATTTCTCAATGTTTATTTTAAATAATAAACTAAATTATATCAAGCAAACTAAGCAAATATAAAAAGAGCTATAAAACTTTTTACAAATGCAACCAAATACTCGTAATATAAAATTGACAAATATTTACTTTCATATGCCGCTATATATTTGCATAAAAGTAATTTTTTCTATTTTAAGTTCTCTTCAACATGAAGAAGTAAAATAAAGAATTATTGATAATAATTTGAAAATATGTTTCGCTATAAAACGAATGAATTAATAATGAGAAAAACCTAAAAGACTATTGCTGCAGTCAGAATATAAAACACGGGAATGTCTTTATATAAATATTTTATTATCTCATATCGGAATATCTCGAATACTTTCTGTTTAAGAATGTATGCAACAAAACAACTTTGTAACTTCAGAGAAAATCCTTTAGAGGAAAATAATTCAAAAACAAACGATTTCTTAAAAAGGGGGTGGATAACCGAGTACCGAGTGCTTATGTGACTGTAGTTCTGGAAAATATTCAAATACAAATTCCAGTTTAATCTCTTCTATAGTATATACTCTCCACCAGCAACTATAAGTAAATTTAAGGATGGTGCACAAGCACAACCGCACATAATATGATAAAATATTATGTATAGGTACTAAGACTAACAGTATGTGAAGCTGCCAAACCTAACTTAAAATTAGATATAGGTTAGGTATATAAACTTTCCATTTCAATGCATGGAAGAAATTATTTTTTTAGTTAGAATTTGTTTACATTTAAGGGCGTTCGATCATGCTTTAAATACGTCGATTTTAAAGAAATTTCTATGATCTCAAATTTATTATAAGTGTTTCTTATTAATTGCTAACATCAAAATAATGAAAATTTTGGATGGTTTTTTTAAATAACGGCAATAAAAATGTTAGATCTTGAATATTATTACGTTATGAAAAATATGTCTAACAAATATGTTTTCATGACTTGTAATGTAATATACTATTTTTCAAAATCGGCATGAAAATCTTCATTTCCTGACTAATTTGAGTCTTGAAAGTAAGATTTCCATGACTAGGCATGAAAATAAATAAGTAAAAATGACTAGGCATGAAAATAAAATGCCTAGTCATTTTTACTTTCCACTGTCTGTAGGTACAAACACTTGTCATGACAACGTTTTCTAAAATTTGTCACAGCTCTGATGATTTATGCAAACCTAATTTTTTTATAATTTTAAGCTTCTATAATTGCCGATTTAAAAAAAAACATCACGCGTCATAAAAATGTTTTTGCTAGACTCGGAGGCTTTGAAGGCTTCAAACAAGCCTCCTCGTCTGCAATGAAACATTTTCATGACTTGTAATGTAATATACTATTATTTTGATGTCAGCAATTAACAAAAAAATTCAATAAATTTGAGACCATAGCACCGCCAGGAAATATGCTTCAAATACGTCGATTTTCACTGGAATTGTCTGACGATGCTGTGATCTCAAATTTATTGAATATTTTTTATTAATTGCGACCTCAAAATAAACAAAATTGTCAGAGAAATCTAAAAAAATTAAATATTTTGATCTCAACAATTAATAAAACACAATTATAATAAAATTGAGGTTATAGAAATTTCTTTAAAATCGACGTAATTAAAGTATAGCAAAACGCCCTTTAGATGCAGTTTTAATTAAATTTGATATTATATTGTAACGTCGTGTTAATGAGTTAGATCGAGTTTTTGTTTAATAGGTATAATACAAATTAATTTATGTTTAATCAAGAATTTATTGTTTTAGTTTTAAAGCTAAACTACCTAAGTTTTCATCCATTTTGAACAATAATAGCAACATTTTCATATAAAAATTCTCTAAAGAAAATAAGAATAATATTAAACAGGGTGAAAATATAGGTCTTTACTCGTATATTTAAGGGCGGACAGATAGTAAAAACAGCCATTTTAAGAGCAATATCATGTAAAAAGATTATATAAACACTGTTAACTGGTCATAAAAGCACGTTAGATATTAAAATGTATGCAAGGCAAATGTTAAAAATGAAAAACTCAAGTCCGGCTAAGTATTCACATTAATCTCTATATTTTCAGTGCAAAGGGGCGAGAGAGAAGGATTTATAGGGGAAAAGTGGGTGAAACGGAGAGAAAAGTAGGCAAACATTCATTTCACGCTGACAAATGATGCTTTTAGGGCTGTACACGATACGACTTTTTATTTAGCTCATTGAATTAATTTACTTTTTGTTCTCGCAAATACAGCCGAATACCAAGTTATTAGAGATTACAGTAAAAGGTTATTTATATTATCCTGGCTTGGTTCGTTATTTGTTTTCAGAGTATTGAAAATATCATGTTTCAACTTCATTCGTATATTACTGACATTCAAATAAGCTTAGGGCCAGATGTGAGTTATCTATATACGCAGACTAATTTCAACTTTGCGCAGTCAAAAAATTTGTTTTGACTCCGCAAAATAATATTTTAGGGGATTCAGTCCTTTAAAATAACGTAACCTAGAAATGAACTATTATTTACATGTTATAAGATTTTTTTCACTGATTTTCATTGTTTCAACGCCTAAGTTTTAGGGAGAATATTTTAATACGTAGGTACACAAACTCAATTTTAAAGGATTCACCTAATTTAAAGACTCGACTTGTGCCTAGTCCATAAATAGATTCGTCCTCTAAAACTCTATTTTGCGTACTCGTTACATAAATAACTAGGTATTATGATTCTGGTTTTTTTTTATAAGTTTGAGGGTTTCTTCCAAGTACCTAGCGAAGCACTAGATTTGGAAACCTTAAAGTAACAGTAGCATGCCTAGCTTATGATAGATGAACCACTGTGCGAAATGAGAAGAACGGATGAACACTCCTGTCTTGTTATTATCTTTCTATTAAGCTAGAGTACCTAAATAAACTAAGAGTACGGACAAGGTACTGGTCATTTTCTATTGGTAGTCCAAATTGTGTTTGCACTTGTTTTTCAGCTTACTTAACTCTCAGAATTTAATATTTTTATGTCAATATTTAGTTACATATTGTTTTCTAATGTTGCTCTTTGGTTACTATTTTATAAATTATTTAAGTGATTAACGTTGTCAAAAATGACGGTATAATATTTTACCTGTGGTACTAAATAATTGCGGTCTGGTAATCATAATTAATTATTTAGAACTATGCAGATATATTTTCTATCAATATTTTTAAGTTTAAAGCGTCTTAGGAATTAATTTTTAATTTTTTATGTCATCTTGACAGAGCTATATATTTGTATACATCAGAAATACAGTTACAACTGTAAACAAAAGATAAACCATTTTCGACTACTTGTCCGTACTCTTCGTCTAATTAGGTACTCTATATTAAGCTAGTCATATTGTTACTTTGGCATTTTCAAATCCAGTTCTTGCTGGGTATTTGGAAAAAAACCTCAATACTTTAGACTATAGCCACATACCATAATACAAACTTTATGCTTCCAAAAAAAAATCAGATACAGTAGGTCATGTAATGTGTTTCAGGATTTCTATTGAAAGTCAACAAACCAATCGTGTAAACATATTTTTATCAAACAGATCAAACTATTACTCTTACAATGGCACATATTTACCTTTCGACCTCAGCAGGAGTTTTATTTGCGTAGCGAGAATCGAGAATAGGGTTCCAATCTACCAATCTACAAGCACAAAAGTGGGCTGAATTTCGTCAGGACTGCCAATTCCGTTTAATTCCCCTACAGAAAAAGTGGCAATATGAGCTATCGATGCAGTTCGACAAATGGAAGCACTGAAATTATATTAAGGCCATACATTTTCGATGCGCTTTCAGAATTATCGATTTCCAACTTATCAGTATTGTACAATAGTTTGCAAATGTATTCCTCTGTCCCAGGGGAGCCCGCAATGAAACGTACAGAAATGGATTTCCACATACGAGAAGCGCTTCGCCTACAACTTGCAGAGAACAGAACCTGTGAATGCGATCAATTCATGCGATGGATATATGGATCCAATTTCAAGGAAAGAATAGTTTTCTGTTGCACTCTATAAACATTCGGTGATAAAAGGACTCTATTTTTGTAACTCACTATTGTTATTGACTGTATGTTTAGTTTTATCTTTTAAATTTATATGGCTAGAAGTTATTTCGCAATTTTTACCTGGTCGTTTGTCTTTACGTTAAATGAAAGTGTTCGTTTCTTCAATGACGTTATTGCTTAAGGTATTTTATGATGCTAAATTTAGTAGAATGATTTAGTTTGAATTAACATTCGATGTGAAAATGAAAATTATGTAAAATATGGAAGAGCCATTTAAATAAAAAGAAATTCAGAATAGAAACAAGCGATCATAAATCAAACAAATTTAGTGATTAAACTGTTTAAACTTAAATCAGGTAAATCAGGAAACAAAATTTGTGCCAAACTTGCCACACTGAAGTAAAATTTACTTACAAAATCCATACATGATTTAAAAGAAAAAATTGAAGCATGCGTTTAAAATCATCAACCGCCGATTTAGAACTAAATATACAGGATGTCCGTTTTTGAGCCCCACTATTGGTATCTCGAGAACCGTAAGAGATACGAGGTAGATTAAATTGGGGCAAAGTTGCCACTATTTTAGTGATGTATTTGCTTTTCCGAAAAAATGCATGTAACTTGATAAAGCGAAATTGAAATGTTTTTGATTTAGTTTTTGGCTTATAACTATGTTTTTTTGAATTCATACACGTTTCTAATTTTCTAAATAGCTTTTTTACGAGGAATTCACACCAGTCCTCAAATCGTACAGATTTCGAGATATTTGAACCAAATTCAAATTTTCATATGAAGCTCATAGTAGGCTATGACCCGTCTTAATAAAAATTTTTTTTCTCTTTTCAACGATAGAAAACACAAGTAGGTACATTGAAATTAAAACAGTTAACAATTTTCACCTATATATCGTTTCTCTTCTTTTAGTCTTCAGCCTGAAGATGAGAATTAAATTCTTAATTTACTACTAGTAAATAAATAAAGAGTGATAGTTAGACAACTCCTAGAAGTTTCTGTTATTACCTTACCTAATACTTTCACGGGGTTTATCACAACTTCAAATGAAAAATTGAGGTTATGAAGTATCAAAACGGCAACGATATTTCTATTTATCAGAAATTTCAAACGTAAAACTTATTTCCTCAATAATACTATAATACATACATGTGTCTCTGTGGTACGGTAATACCAAATTTGTTAACTTTTTTGCCCTCTTCGAAATAAACTACACTTCAAGAAGTCTACCGTCCGATGTCACTAGTTTCGCTAGACAACAGCCTTAAATAGAAATTATCTGAACCAATATGTTTAATTTCATCTAACAGTGTTCTCGAGTGTTCTTGTACTTTCTTCTATTTTTAAACCTCCTTCTTAAACAAATTAAAAAACTCTTCCCCGTGTCGATATTCCTCTCTGCATCGGAATTCTTATTAATTTACGTGACACAGTGGCACACTGGCATACCGCACCGTGTAATTGAACATCCTACATCTCGAAGCATCTCAAGTGCCAGTGACGTCACAGAGATAACATCGAGGAATTCTCCGCCACTGGCGCTGGCCTGCGAAGTGTCAATACGTTTAATTACGCCAGACTTCAATTTGACACTTGGCTGTTGAAACTTCGGGAGGCGGGGAAGTTACGTTCGCGTCATCACTCGCAGCGAACGGATGTTGATAAATTTACAAACAGAAATTATGCTGGAAGTGAGCTAAATTTGGTTGAGGTGATTTGTGAGGAACTTATCAGCGGATCGCGGTGGAGGTGTTTGTAAAGACGAGGAAATGCTGTCGAGATCTTGTTAAATTGATACTTGCTCATTTTAGTTCAGTCTGATATAATTGAGGAGTAGGAGTTGATTTGCAACACTAGATAAATCCACTTTTAAACAAATTTGAGTTACCTATACATAATTTCGCGCTCAAATTGACTGAATACATTCGATAAGATACTTATATTTCATGGACCTGGAACCGGTGTTGTAACTTATCTAGATAATTTTATCTAGATAAATCAATTTATTTTTATTTATTATCTTATCTAGATATTTATCTATTACCTTATCGAGATAAAATTTCAAATTATCTTTATCTATTTTTTAAATATCATCTAGATAATAATTTTAGTATTTTTTTCATTTTTCAGTTTGCAACGCTGCCGGCTCTCCAGTTGGTACCTACCGCTTATACTTTATAACATGACATTTATATTTTTTTGTATTATCTATAAATTATCTAGATAATTTTTTCAATGATTATCTATCTAATAAAAAGTAGGTAAGTTGTATTTATCTTTATCTAGATAATAAATATTGTTATCTATTACAACACTATCTGGAGCGATATTAATTTGTAGTTCAGGTTCGGTTACGGTTCAAACAAAAATAATGGTTCAGGATTGGGTTTAAAATATAAAGGTTTAAAAATATCTATTATTGTAGATTTTTCGGGTTTCGGTTCAAAAATAATAATTATATTAAAGAAACGCAATAGGTACTGGTACATGTGTTTTGATAAAAAAAAATAATGTTTTATGGTAAAAAGGAACTAAAAATAATAAAATTATTAGATCACCATAATTTCTTCATATTATGTTTTCTTTAAATTACTCTTTTTTGAGTAAAGACAAATTTTACAGTAAAAAATGGCAAGACTATTATAATTATTTTATTTCGTCCATTGTCAGCAGTCAATCAAAGACAAATTAATTAATAAATCCAGAGGATTTATCGAAAGTCTCACATGTAAGAAACTATTTTTGAGTAGTGTGGTTTTACAAGAATTGTCATCAAACTGTACAAAGATTCCATATGTCGATATACCATTTACTATTGTTCCATACAAACAAATCAAGCACTGTTTCTTAACATTAAATGATGTAAACTGGAGAAGTGTGTAAACTTTATTTGGTTGGATGGAGCAGAAAGAGTCAACGCGGTAGGCAAGCGCTTCTCTGCGTTAACGCTACACTGTACAGAGTAATTAATATCCATTATTTCTTCGAGTTAAATGAACCCTGAAGTCTATCCAACTTAAAAGTTTTGAAATATTATCAATGTTGAAGAGAAAAATGTTCAGTGAAACAAACTGAAGCATAAAACGAGATTACTTGCTAATTACTGACTCGTGAAAACAATAACAAATAATGATGAATGTAATGTGCTTTGTACAGCGTTGCGTTCGGTTCTTTGGGTTTGTATTATGCGAACTACATTAACCTGAAAATTTTTCATTTCATTTTTCATGCAAATTGTATACAGTGTTTCTGATGAACAAAACAACAATGTTTTATTTACTGATCATTCAAAATTGCATGCTATTTGCTCTGAAATTTCATCACATTTTTTGTAGGTACATTTTTAATTATGATTCCAGTGTTCATGAAATTTAATTTTATATTTGGAAGTGACAGCTGATACAGTTTAAACAATAACAAAACTAAATTTATTTTTAAATCTCTGTTTTAAATCGTTGTTTATAGGTACACGTTATAAAAAGTTTATAAAATTATAAAGCACTGAATTCAAATATTTAAACTTTAATTATAGCTATTAATATAACAAGAATATTATGCGATTTATAATACCGAGGATGTTGCTAAGAGACGAGGTGAAACCGAGTCTCTTTGAACATCCAAGTGGGCTTAAATCGCATATATTCGCGTTATATTCAAAGTTTAATCGTATCATCAAAGATAGCGATGTTAAAACAAATCAAGAGTTTTATTTGTCAATTAGTTGACAGTTCGCATATTATGGAAGGTTTTGATGTTATTATGGTTGTATCTAACGTATTAAGTCCGTAACTAATGAATTATAAGTATCTAACGTATTATAAGTAACTAACGTATTATGTTGTTTATAATTATCAAAAAATGTTGCATGTTATAAGGTAATAACAGTTGACGATACGATTAACATTATAATTATTTATAAAAGTAGACAAGTTATTGTATATCTCACCAAGAACTTCCCTACTTTCATTCATTGATCCAGTCGAGTATTTATTTCGTCAATAATTATTTATGTTGAACACTATATTTTAATAATTTAAATACCTATACTAATCTAACACTATATTATGACACTACTTACTATTTACTAACATTGCAATCACACTATTATTAATATACTTTAACAGTATTGTTGACACTTCCGAGATTATCCAGTAACACTTTATTTAACACTACTTACAGTGGGAAATAACACTACCAACAGTGTACAATAACACTAAAATATAACACTATACGTAGTCTAAATTTGAATACTAAAAATAATATGGACCTACTGGGACACTAGCTAGTGAGAAATAGTGTTAATTATTTTTGTGTGTGTAATAACGTAGCGAAGTTTACAAGTACTGACATCTTAAAAAAATTAAGTATAGGGAGAGGTAATTTTAACATTTTATTTTAAAGGTTAGGTAATAATTTAGCGTAATTATTAAAAGTGTAATTAAATACAGAAACTTTCTTCTAAAATGTATAAATAGGTAACGAAATGCATCAATATTTTAAAAATATCATTGTTATGTAGATATATTCAGTATTTTGTTTTTCTCTGCTTTTACATTTTCGATCTTCTTCGAGTGACCAACTTCAAGTTGACATAACCATAAACCTGTAAATGTTATATGACACATAAATCTACTCATCTCAACGATAACAAACTATCCTCATCCTCTTTAAAGATCCTCGGTATATTGCAGTATAAAATCTTTTTAAGAGGTCTCCGCGCAAACCAAACTAATATTTCAATTTATATCGATACTCTATCGTCGCATTTCCAGTCATTTTATTCAAATTCCTCAGCATGTATATCCTCAATCTGTTGTAGCTAAACAACTCGAATACATCAACTTGTATATCTCACCGAGATATTCTCCATAAATAACAAAGGAACTCCGAATAAAAGTCCTTTAGATGCCATGAAAATAAATACACAATGAATGCCTTGTCAGAAAGAGGGAAGGTTATCAGGGAAGATGAGGTCTAACACTCTGTTTCGGGATGTATTTTATTCTTCGGATGCATTAGAATAAACTTGCACTTCGAAGCAGTTAATCTACTTTAGCTGTTTCAATTGAACTAGAATTGATTAATTTGTATGTATATATATATTTCGGGATTTGAACCTCTATGGGTTATGTCCTCCGGGTGACTTAATGGCACATACACATTATTAAGACGATCCTCTAACGCGCCAGAAAACAGTTAAAATATGGATTTCGCCCACCGCTCCACAGCGTTTATTGTTTTGTTAAATATAATAATTTAAAGATATTGTTGAAGATAATAGTAGGTTAGGTACAATCTACAAAATGGGCTATAAAATCGAAATGTGTTACTTTGAATTTTGACAATAATTGTCACTCGCATATATTTTTTTTATTGACTTTTATATTTTTAACCCTCTTGAGTACCTTGTTACAACCACTAACCCATGCCCGATAGCTTTGTGGTTGCCAAGTTAATTGTATTCAAACTTGGAATGGTGATGAGAGTAGGTAAATAATGCTAATAATTGCAATAAAAAACAACTTGACAATTGCAAAACTGTTACTTACCTTTTCTGCATTTGAGTGAAAATACATACCTACTATTACCTGACTCAGTTATTACACAAAAAAATTCAGTTTTATATTTCCTTATCGAACTATTATATTAGAATTAGCAGCCTAATTTATTTGAGAATATTGGACAATCTTTCCAGTTAGGGTAATTACCTAAGTCGCTTACATATTAATTGAGAAATTTGGGACATCAAAATAATCTATAGGTACTCAACAAAAACTGAAGATGTTGATTTTTTGTAAGATTAGTTATAAATTTTATTTGTCCAAAAGCAGGTCGAAATTGGAAATTGGAAAACAATAATTTAATATTGATATTATGTAGTAAAGAATACTTCATGAAACTGTGTACCAATGTCAAAGGTTGCAGTGAATCAAGTGATTTGAATTAAATGATTATCTGAAGTGATAAATGCAATGTATATTAGTCATGCTTCTGCAACAGTAACATGGTTAAAGCCGGTTAAACCTAAATGCTATTATTCAATTTCCCGTTCCCCACTACAATTTATTCTTCGCCGCCAGTGTGATATAGTGAGGTTTAACAAACTTACACTCCTCAATTCACCTTGAGGTACAGTGCTATTCGCGCTTTCACTTTCAATCATTCGCGCCCAATTACATCCGGCCGCCCTAACTGAACATTCGCACAAATCCATTGCCCTTAACGCCCTTCGGGTTCCTTATGTCTTCTTCCCTTCAGGAGAAGGCATTCTTAAATAAGAATTCAACATAATGCCTTCAATTTCAACCCAAATCCACATAAACTCATAAATATATTATGGGGGATAGCTGAGTGCTTATCGTGATCGTCTGTGGTTCGGTCAACTCAGGTTCGAATCCAGGCAACTATCTACACATTCCAGTGTACACTAAGAAACATGAGTACAACTTCAGAAAAAAATTAAATCATACCCTATTTCAAATAACGAAATAATTTTGACAGATAGATTCTTGTGATTCTATTGGTAGTTACGTGCTGTTGTCAAGAGCGGTTTACACAAACACAATTCAAATTTTATGTCAATTATTCTGATTTCATTCTTTGTAAGCGCTGCTCGTTATTTGTTGTTGATTTGCAGTTTTTAATTAATGTTGTTTTCTTTGTCAATTCGGCGGGCAAATTAAATTTTGTAAAATTACAAGAAAGCAAAAACTAATAAATGTTTTCCGTATACTTACAAGGAATACAAGTAAAGTGCTACATATTAACGAAAATTTTTTAAAATTTAATGAATGATATTGTGTAGGTGTGAATCTGGTGTATAATTAATTATCCAGACCAATGGAAAGGATACAAATTATATAAAAAAGTGTACGTCATTTAGACTGCAATTTATTTTGTGAATTTTGAAAAAATATTTTCAATTCGTGATGAAAATGTTATGTACCTTAGTATCTCCCATTTAATTTTTTTCCCTCGTTTTTTCCTGTCGTGTGTAGAAATACTCTGTACATCTATAACGATGACTTATAGGTTATACACAAGTTGAATAAAAGGGGTGTAAGATAATATACAGGGGTGGATCTAAGAATTTTTGCCGAGAGGGACGCAAATATAAAAAAAAAATTAAAATTTTGTTGGTGTTGGTAATAAAATGTGCCGCAGTCGAAAAATTTTTTCTTCCGAAATCAAATTCCTTGTAATTGAAAGTTTCCCTGCTCGACCCTTCATATACGTGACTAAATTATTTAGTTTAGTATACAGAATAATAGAAAATTATTTGTTCATGATTTTAAAGCTTCAATTTAGAGCATCACGCTTGGTCAGAAAAAATTAAAAATAATCATTCAAATTTATTTCGGGGCGATGGGGGGGAGGTGAATATAGAGATACGATAAATATGGAATATTGTCATACAATCAATTATAATTTATTTCACTTATATCTCGAGAATAAATTCATAATGATAATAAAGAGAGCGGGTTCGGGTTCAAAATTATAATCAATTTATATCTGATTTAGATCGCAATTAAAATAGCTTATTTTATAAAACAGAATTTGATTTTGCTTAACGGTAAAATGTACTATAGTATTTATATACAGCATAACACTTATACTTTTAAAAGCATAAGGCATTTTTAACAATAATGCTAGAAATTATAAAAATGTTTTAAAAGCTTCAGAACCACAAAATCCAGAAACAAAAATCTCCAGTGTCATTGTCTGCGTCATCTTCTTTTCTTCTTTTATGATGGTAAGTAGTCCATGTTCGTAGTCTTGCATATTTAATTATTCATACATCATCCCAGCTTTATGTAAATGAGATTCTGAATCCAGCGTCCTTGATTTCTACGAAAAATTCTCGGAATATAAAAAGATGTAGTTTAAAAACCCGGAAGATAGATGAGCGAAGTGTTACTCGGTAACACAATGTATATAATTTATTAAGATCTTCTTAAGGTTTCATATCTAAGACTCAGTTTCAAAAGGATTACCCACAATACCGCACTAAATTATTCCGGAAAAAAGAGAAAACGAGGAACTCGCAAAAATATTTAGTTTTTTATGCTTTTTCGCGCGGCTTACCAAGAAATCTTTAAAAATGTTCTCTGAAAACCTCATTAGCATATTTTCTCAAATCCTATTCATTTATTAAGGATCTTTATTTCAAAGTAAGTATGTATATCATTGACTCACATTCAAAGAGCGATGTATACATACAGCTTGTAATTACGGTAGGGATAAATCATATTAAATTTGTAAATAAAAATACAGCAAAATGCGCCGCAGGCGAAATTGTGTTATCTCATTTAAGGTCAAATGCCTTATAATTGAAAGTTACTCCCTGTGTAGATACTATTGCCTTAAAATATAGACACATAATGTTTTAATACTTCGGTAAACACAGTAAAAAATAGTTTCAAAAGGTCATTGGACCCGTCGGAAATTGCCGACTTGCAGTCCTGGCTTTCCGAAAAATATTAATTTTGGAAAGTGCAATTAGTTTAGTGAATTTTAAAAAATATATGTTTTCTATGAGAGCGCGAATTCACATAATGTTTTCAGATATTAAAATTGATGGTGAAAGTACACTTTTGAAACATTGAGTGTTGGAAATAATTTCTACACTCATTTTGTGCACTGGGTGCGAATTATTCAAAAAGTACATTTTTCATACCTAAAACACTTTATTTGTTGTAATCTCTGTAATACGTATTCAAATGGACGATTTTCACTCTATTTTCACATAAATAATTTTGCTGAACTAGAAATATTTTTGACTTCAGAGACAAAAGTTAAAGATTCACAATTGCCGTAAAATGTCCGACGGGGTACAAATAAACTCACTTTCACTATCACTACTAATTTCTGCATTAATTTTCATTATTTTTATCATAAATGGAAAATTATTACAAAAATTAACTGTCAGTTTTGGATATTGTTATTTGTTTCAGATATGACTGCAAGCCTACCTGACTTGTTTTTCTTATATCTGTTAATTTCATTAAATTTGAATATTTCCCACATTCGTACAAAAAAATAGTGTGTAACACACTTGCGGAAAGGGTAATTGAAAAACTCGTATGATAGGAGAACTCTCTAACGCTCGTGCTCCAACTGTCACACTAGTATTTAATGAACCCCTTTCCACACTTGTATTACAATATACTATTTGATGCATCATGTAGTATCTGCCATTGAATTATTTACTAAGACGGTAAGTTGTCAAACATTCTGTATATGTATGAAATAATAAAATTATTGTCTAAACCAAAAAATATTTACATGAGAGATAGTGATAACTTAATAACTACTATGTATTTTTCTTACATAAAACTCAATTTTTTGTTTTAAATTTTTCGATTGCTTACTATTCAGCAAATATTTCAAAACAATTCAAGTCAGTATCAATTTTATTGTATGCTTATGAATATTTAATATTATAATGTTAAATTTTGACGTTTTCAAAATAAATTGTTAAATCCAAAAAAAATCTATTAGTGGTGCTATTATAATAGGATAAATTAAAAATCAAAAAGGTGGTTAACTAACATTTTAAATAGCTTCTGGTATAATTTTTAAATCAATTCATAACCTCATTCATAAAGAAGAAGAGCACTTTCTGCTCTTAATGAAACTCAAGGATTTAGAGAAAATGAAACATTCTCCGCGATAATTAAAACAATAATTTTTCTCGAGCTCATGAACGAAACTAAATTTTTACTTTTATAAACAAAGTTACAGTTTCTTCTCGTTAAATGAATGTGCAGTTTCAGCTACATTACAAACTTAATACAGGTTGCAATTTCAAAACGCAATTAAAACCCGAAGCGTTAATGCAGTACGTTACCCGTCAGGAGGATATTAAAATTTTGCAACGAAACTTCAAAATAAGGTACGCAGATTAAAATTCAAATATTCTGTTTAAAATAAAAAGATACAATTAAAACCTCCGGAGCCGAGTTATCTCTCGCAACAGAACAGAAACAGGATGGACTGAAAGGAAAATGGCACAGTGACGTTCAAGAGACTACAAAAATTGTACAGAAAAGAACGATGATTGACTTATTGAAAATATAAATATATTTGTGATTGCAATGAAAATCGTAAGATATAACAGCCAATAAAAATTTTGATTACAATAGTAACCATTGTTAATAAAAATTTATTGGAAATTTTGTTCTTCTACTTGTGTAACCCAACTGAAATTAATAAGAAGAAATTTTATGACACCACGTCTGTTTGTCATTTAAATTAAAAAATCTGATGTGGTCAACACATGACCTCTCGCCAAACTCTACTATTTTTATTTTACTAATATAAGTGTATTGTGTATACAAATGAAGGTACTTATTACTCACAATTATTATTAAAGTTTATCATAACCTTATAAACAATAAATGGCATTTCATATTTTCAATTTCAATTTGACAAAAAGTCAAAATATTTTATTTTTTGTATTCATTGGTAGGCAGATAAATCAAAATTGTATCAAATTTATAGAATTTGTAATTGGAAAATGTTGCTAGATAGAAACAACGTGTTGAATACGAATTCACTACACATTGTTATTAAAAAAATTCTTATTAATCTATAAATTTTGAGGATATTCCAGAGAAACTCTTCAGATCTTCAAGAAAGTAGCACTTCCGGTTGCACGATCAACACCAAAATCAAATCAGATCTAATCGCGAAACTATCAAAATCATATTTTAGAGACCTCAAAACGTGCTTATCAATTGAAAACTCACTATCGAAATTTTAGCATGATTACAATACAGTACTGCGTGGCGAAAGGTAAAAAAATACACCTCTGGCCCATCCCACAGGTGTGCACCCTCTCTGCTAGTACCAAAAGAGCACCGCACACCTCGATCTTGGTCGCCCCGCCATATATCCCCCGTTCTCCGTATCTGTCATTTAGGAATTATTGGGCCCATTTGGCCAATTTGCTCGTAACGCCGAATCGAAGCAATGATGTGGAGTGGCTGCAGCGTCCGCCTCGGCGCCACCGCCGCTAGCGCGTAATGACGCGGCGTCGCTCGAGCGCGAAGACCGATGGTGAGCGGTCTAGGAACGACGGACTCGACCATCTAGAGAAAGAAACCCGAAAAGCAAAGGGGGGGGGGGGGTTAGTGCGCGGACTCATGCGCAGGAGGTGTAATTCATCAGCGACGGATGATGATTTTGGCACTTGCCATCGATCTGGAGGCCTAACACAATTTTCTTATTTATTTTATTTTGAAGTTGGATTTTACTTAACTGGAAGTTTTATTAACAATTGTAGTAGATGGGTTGCAGTCAAAAGATATATTTTTCTATACCACTCTACCGGTTTCGGCCTCACATGAGCCCTCCTCAGGAGTTGGTATACATAAATAATACCAACTCCTGAGGAGGGCTCATGTGGGGCCGAAACCGGTAGAGTGGTATAGAAAAATATATCTTTTGACTGCAACCCATCTACTACAATCCTTATTTTAATAGCTCTTGACAACGGACGAGAATCTTCCTTCTAACCCTCTCGCGCAAGCCCTTGTTACAATAACCATCCACTAGCCGGTGCCCGATGGCTTTGTGGGTGCCAAGATAAATGTATCCCAACTTCGAAAGTGACCAAATCAAGCCATGAAAATTTCACACCTGATTTGGATTCGAATCCACGGCCTTTCTGTTATCAGAGCCAAGAAAAAAATAAGGAGCAGCGAAAATGATTTAGTGTGAGACGGTGTGACGTCACCGGCCCTGAGAACATACGTTCACGGAGCTTACAAGGACCGAATACGATACGTAGATCTTACCTTATTTCAACACAGGTTCGTCGTCCATTCCGTAGTCAAATCGACAAAAAACGATCTTACACGGACAAATCTACTCACGATTTTCTCTCAGTGCCGTTTGCGTCACACATGGCGCATTATAGAGCGGATTTGACATATTATTTTACAAATTGATACCGTACCATATTTACTATTACACTATAAGCCTATAAGGTTGTATTTAATTCAGTGCAATTTATTTAATACAACCAGTATAATTCCCCTTTAAAATTAAAATGTACCAAATAAATTTTAAATAAGGACTATGTTTTAAAACTTGTTCATCTCCAAATATGAATAACTACAATAAACTGAAACATTAAATTCTGTGTACTTCAATCTGATTCTTTAGTAATGTGTCCAACATTCAATATTATATTTAGTTTGATTTTCACCTCGCCATTATTTACACCTATACCGTTAATTATGATATTCGAAATGTTAGTGATAATCTTGCGGCAACTCCATTCCACTATTTATTTATCGGTTTACCCCAGGACGGTATAAATTCAGTGCAATGTTCAATAGTTCGCAGCATTATCGCTATACGTCGGAGCAATTGCGATACAAGTTCCGTTTCTAAATGCACTTCCTCGCAATTTCTCAGCTGCTGCACATGCAATCGAATAGTGATTTGCGCCGGGGCAGATCAGCTGGCGCCCGTGGGAACAACTAACCCGACACCACAACATTACCTCACAAATTTCATTTTAACTTCACTGCTAACGGAGTTGTTTTCTTCTTGATAAACACACGTCTGGGTAATGCACTGATGTCGTTCGGAAAACTACGCTGTACCGCAGATATTACACTGGAAATGTTTACGTAAACACGAACTTGCTTGAGAGAATTTACTTCAATTTCAAAACCTTCTTCTGGAACTGTTATAGTTATGTAATGATGCTGGTAAGGATGTACTCTCTAGAGTTATTTTATTCGGTTTTATTTTACAATGCGAAATGTACCAACTGAGCGATGTTCAAATACCTAACGCATGCATTATGTATGATATTTTTTGGTGGACATACCTATTTATTTAAAATATATATTTTCTATATTATGATTAAGTGAGATACATTTACATTTGCACTAAAAATTGCCTTGTGTCAATTAGCCTGAGAACAACTACTAAGGCCCTGTTCGCACGAAGATTCTTTCCAGATTCTGAATCTTGGAAAAAATTATTCTAGTGAGAATTACCTGTTAAATTGCGGTGCCGATAAATTGAATCTTCATTGAGTCTTGGAAAAGAAAAATTTAAATTTTATTGATTGCTTCAAACCGTGAATTTATTTTTTTCCAAGATTCAGAATCTTGAAAGAATCTTCATAGAATCCTCGTGTAAACAGGGCCTAAGAGATGGCGCCAGAAAATGTCAAATGTAAAATTCATCTACTTATTTTATTTATTTCAGGCTCTACTGAACACTAAATTGTGGTAGCTATCGTTTTTGTAGAATCTGTGTTTTATTCCAAAACCACTTTTTTAATAATCCCTAGAATTTTGAGTTTCTTTGCCATATCGCCATGCAGTAAAATCATGACATGTGTAAAATCCGGTAAAATCGCAAGGAAAGTGAATGATATCGTGTGAGAATATTGACGCACGACGCGTGCTTAATTCGTTAATCTCACGAACTTTCAATAGTCACTTTTCAGAGAGTTATGTATACTATTTTTACCATTTTACCACGATAATAAATATTTTACGAAGACACAAATATACCACGATTATGAACTAGCAAGAATTTCAATAACTAGAATATAAATTATAACTAAATTTTTAAATGGTACCTAACCGGATACAGAAAAAGTACTACTTTAATGTATGTGGATAAATCATTTTAAATGTCGTGTTTGTCTTAATTGCAATTTATCTCGAAAAAGTGAAACATCATAACACACGAGTTGAACGGATGTATATGGATGGAACCTGTTAGTTTCGTATAAAGTCGCGGGAAAATTATATTTTCTCAGGTTAAGAAATAAAACCTGAAATATTAAAACCTCAAAATTTCTTCTGAAAATCTATATTCTTCTCTAAGCTAAAGTAAATAAATATAATATGCAGGTGTGATAGTTGGTGAGCCATTGTGTGGACATTCGGTGAGTATATTTGACCTCTCATTAATTGTGCTAATTCAATATGTAATTAATAAATTTTATTATTATTATTATTATTAAATGGATTGATGGTTTGTTGCGCGTGCGAATGATTCCGAGTGGGAAAAATAGGAAAGTTTACGTGAATAGAATAATGTCGGAATAATGAATGTGGAGAGGCAATAGAAGTGTGTTAGAAAGCTGAAACAATTATTATGGGATGTAAGTTATTTTTGTTTTATTTTATGTACCTATTTGACGTGTAGATAGTAGAATAATTGTGTTTAGAGATTCGTGCTAACCCTTTTTAGGGATGTAGCGTGATTCTTGTGTACCTATATATTTAACAAAACCTAATATCAAACAAATACAATTATTTAAAAAAATCTGACGTGGCCATCACACAACCTTCCGCCATATCTAGACTTTAAATAAAAATGTATACGTACAATCCGGTGCCCATTTAAAATATACAAATACAAATCTAAAATATTCAAACACAGAAATTTGCATCACCCGAATAAAAAGATTAATTCACAGGAAAACTCTTCTGTGTTGAAGCCATCCTCCGTTCAATTACTACATTTAATATCTTACTTATGACTAATACAGCCAGTGAAAAACAGCGCTAGTATGACAACTTGTCACCCGTCTCACCTGTCAATATTTTTTACGCAGAAACAAAAATCAACCGAACATGGATTACAAGATTTCAACGTTTTATTTGATAAATTTATTTTTTTAATTTTACTGCAGTTCTTTAATGCTACCAGATAAAGACAATGTTTTTATAACGTAAGTTGCAAATAATTTTTCCTGTTATTCTTATTACAAATAAATGCTATATTTATCCAAATTTATATACAATTTTGACAATTAACCTTTTCAATCTTCAAAAAATATCACTTCCGATGAAGATATTTGTACAAAAATCTAAGGAGCTCTTCCAATTTATATACAAATGTTAAGTACCAAATATCAAAATTTTCGGGTAATACGTATTTGAGTTATCCGACTAACACTCTTGACCACACACACACACACACACACACACACACACACACACACACACACACACACACACACACACACACACACACACACACACACACACACACACACACACACACACACACACACACACACACACACACACACACACACACACACACACACACACACACACACACACACACACACACACACACACACACACACACACACACACACACACACACACACACACACACACACACACACACACACACACACACACACACACACACACACACACACACACACACACACACACACACACACACACACACACACACACACACACACACACACACACACACACACACACACACACACACACACACACACACACACACACACACACACACACACACACACACACACACACACACACACACACACACACACACACACACACACACACACACACACACACACACACACACACACACACACACACACACACACACACACACACACACACACACACACACACACACACACACACACACACACACACACACACACACACACACACACACACACACACACACACACACACACACACACACACACACACACACACACACACACACACACACACACACACACACACACACACACACACACACACACACACACACACACACACACACACACACACACACACACACACACACACACACACACACACACACACACACACACACACACACACACACACACACACACACACACACACACACACACACACACACACACACACACACACACACACACACACACACACACACACACACACACACACACACACACACACACACACACACACACACACACACACACACACACACACACACACACACACACACACACACACACACATACACACAGACATCATCGTGAAACTATCAAAAATGAGTTGTAAGGACCCTAATTCGTGCTCATCCACTAAAAACTCACTACCCGATTTTTTGCATGATTCCAATACCTTCCTTTACAGGTAAGCGGAAGGTAAAAAATCTGCAACAGAAAACAACTATAATATCAAATTATTTAGCAGCACGAAACTATAATTATCCTACTCCTAATTGCCACACTTTTACCACGTACTCTCGCCCTATTTTAGCTCCACTATCTCCTGTAAAAAACAAACGAAAGTAAAAAAGCACCGCACTAACTAGCTAACAACACTATCATAACGAGCGTGTCACGTTGACAGATAGCTAAAACAAGTTCTTGAAACGGTGTAAAAACTGTCAGACACAAATAAACAGATTTCCGTCAGTTGTTTGTTGCGGCTGTCAGTCCTTCCAACACTCAGTAATAAAAAACTTAATCACAGTGTTCTGTTTGCAGGGGCGGAGTGCCCTTAATTGCCCTATCGAGGGATCGAGAGTTTTTTGAATATTTAGTTTAATTTGAATTTAGTAACGTAGCTATCACTGATGTAATTTGATCATTTTAATGTATAATTTTCAACAATTAAATTTATAATAAAAATTAAACGCAATACCTACTGCTTAGAATTGATTCATATTAAAAATAGATTTAGATCTACCCAATTATAAGTATAAGTGCTAAATTAATCAACCAGTGTAGTCACAAAATTCCAATTTCAATTATAATTGCGAACGTTGAGCGCTGGTTGGTTGAATTAGTCACTTATACGTATAATTGTTAAGGGCTGAATCTAGCTTCAAGTTAGCTAATTATTCGCTGTGAACGCTAGCGTAGTTTCTCATAAACCAAAATGCGTTTACTTATAATTGACTACTACTATATCTCTCTTTTGGAGTACCCAGTAACTAGGTTTTACATATTTCAGCAATACCGTATTACAGAATTTTTTAAACTTATATAATAGTAAAATAATCAAGAATTTTAGGAACTTATACATTTTCAAGAGTGCTTACTCAATTCTAGATAACTAGAATCATAAAACACTCGATAATTAAAAGACAAGAAAATGCATAAATAGAAAATTCAAATCTAGAATTCGATGGATACAGAAAACGCATAAAGGAATATTTAAATCTAGAAAAAAGTGAAACAATGGCTTTAAAGACTTTTAAAACTATATTGACCCTAACATACTGAATACGCCGCTCCGCGCAACTTGTGGGAATGTCACAAGGGGGGCGACTGAAAGGGTTGGATCGACTTGTTTTCCAGTAACACACGAGCAGATCACGTGAGAATCTGGCGCATGCTTAATTAAAATGGTCATGATTTTTCTAGATCTGTTTATTTCTTTACATGAATTTTCTGTGTCCACTGGATTCTCGATATGCATTTTTGTTTAATGTTTTTTTTGTGTAGGTATGAGTTTTATTAAGCATGAAGCTTCGCTCATTTTATGATTCTAGGTAAGAATTTTCTAAAATATTATGGTGTTACGTTCCTCATTTTCAAAACAAATCGTAAACTTAAATAAAATAAAGATGATATTTTGTAGGTACCTACCTTAATTATAATAAACGAATTTAACTGTTTTTTTCTTATTTTAATTTTCTATTTCAATTTCGCATGATTATTGACAGATTTTATTTTAAATTTACATAAATATAATATTATTATCGAACAAGTATACACATAAAAATCTTAGATTCAATTGAAAAACTTTTAGATTCATAAGACCACATTTTGTTAAATATAATGGCAAGTTTTTTGTAACTGCCCGGGCCGACAAAATCTGTCAATCCGGCCCTGTCTGTTCGCAGTGTTCACGCAACGGTCGAGCCCTACAAACGATTAATTCTTATCGTAGCAAGCTGCGATAATATAATGGATTAATCACTTAATGTAAGTTGTTCTCGAGATAGGAGAATAAATAATTCTAAACTTAATTTGTTGGCTGTATAGTTAGACTAGAACACTGCTAGTTTGTAGATTTATTCACTAAGTGGTGGTAATTTTGTTTTCTTGATTTATTGGTCCTACGAGTTTATTAAATTAGTGCCAGGACTAGACAGTTTATTTAATGTTTATTGCATAATTTTTCTGTTAAATACTTATACAGGGTGATTATATACCTCTCCACCGCACTTAGAGTTAGGTACCTAAATAATTTGATATTATGTACCTACTGACTATAAAACAAAAAATCTGACGTGGACACCACATAACTTCCTTGTACGCCTATTAAACTGTTCATACTTTTCTTAATAACTAAAATGTAGAATTATATTATACAAATATATTAATATATAAGTACTACTTACTACTGCTACTATATATTTTAGTCATTTTATTTAAACTGCAGAAGAAGATATAAACGATATTTTACTATTGTCACTGCTACTGTCACTGTCATGTCATAATCATTTAAATTTTACGTAGTAACAAATGTTAATCGATCATGGACTACAAGATACCGAAATACTAAATTATAAGTATATACTTTAATTATTCTTAAATTATAGAAGATACAGAAAAATTTATAAAATACCGATTGTAGATAATAATCACATAATCTTTCATTTAAAATAAAAAAATTGTCTAAAACTAATTATTTATCAAAATATTTTTAAAAAGTACTGCTTCCGGTTTATAGATTGAAACCAAGCAAAAATAGGAGGTGCACAACTAGATGCTATAACAGTCCTAAATACAAAATTTCAGCTTTCTACGTCTAACCGTATTTGAGTTATGCGACACACATACGTCCGTACGTACATACATACGTACGTACAGACGTCACGACGAAACTAGTCATAATGGATTCAGAAAAGGTCAAAACGGATATTTCCATCAAAATCTGAAAACCGAAATTTTTCGGGATTACAATACTTCCTTATTACTCCGTACAAGGAAGTAAAACAGTCATGGTATTTTAAATAAATAACAGAGCATCGAATAGATCAACCTTTAATTTTCCATATAGTTTGAAGTGATTCTACCAAACAGGTCCTGCTAACGTAAGGTGCACCACTCTTTAATAAAAGTAATATAAATAAAAATTCTAACCTTTGGTGTACTCCTTATGATGGTGCATCGTTTGTAGGTGTCCCAAAAAGTCTTTAAATTGCTAATGACACTACACTTTTTATATTTAAAACAGTCTTTATTATTTTTATATCATTTTACACATTAAAAAGTTCAATTATACGCAATTTATAGACATTTCTACATTTAAATACATCAAAATATAAACACAAAATTATTATTTTTATCTCATAAACATTGATACATGCACTACGACAATCCACGGTGTACTGAACTTGATAACATCTGTTCCTAGTTCAGTGCAAAGTTTCGACAGGTTTTGTTCATTGCCCTCATAAGAGTATTATGTTAAAATATTATTTGCGAGATTATTTGATTTTAGTTAGTAAATCAGTGATACCCAAACTGTTTTTATGCATATTGTGTTGATGTTCATAATTTATGATTTTAAAATAGGGATGACCGGGGCTGGTCTCCCCTACTTATATAAAGTAAAATCTAATTTATAGTACATACGTATAACACGAGAGGCAAAGAAGATTTATTAGTGCTAAAAATAAATTTATGCAAATATGAAAACAATCCTAAATATTACGGACTAAAATTGTATAACAATTTGCCACAATATTTAAAGGAGATGAAAAATATTATCAAATTCAAAATAGAACTTAAGAATTATTATATTAATAAGACATTAGTACTCAGAAATGTCTTAATGTTTAATTAAGCATTTGTTTTGTATTTCATGTAATTAGACTTTTAGACATTACCTATGTTATCTTGTTGTGAAGTATAATTTAATATTGTATTGACTTTTTCCATGTCAGTTTTGATCAAAGAAAATAAATACATTATTATTATTATTACATATAAAAGCTCCGTGCTCCAACGCATGATGGAGACTGACCGGGTAGGGAACAAAACTTTAAAAGTGCACCTGTCGAATGAGATCACTCTCTCCCCACTACGATTCCTACAGCCTGAATGGCACGCATTTTAAAAAAGCAAGTTATGATGAATTATCTAAGTATTAAAAAAATACAGAAAATTAGTCAATTACCGCAGTCTGTCACAGTGTACGTATTGCAAAGTTTCGTATGTATGTCTATCTGACAGCTTCCGAAGTCACCGCTATAGCGCTGCAATCTTAATCGAGATCGCCTATAGCAAACTTTGAATTATATAACTCCATGGTGGGATTCGGCAACAAAACAAAACATAAAATTAAATTGATCATTCCAAATTTTCGTTATTTGTGTTTGTCAGTTCAGTAATAAAATTACTTTGTTCTGCGTAGAGTTGAAAAGGTGTACACAGTGTGCACCGTATTGACAAGTAATTAAAATTTTATTATAAGGATAAAGAATATCAAGCGCGTTTTGGCGGAAAACAATTTCACGTAAACAGGCGTCGTTTTCGTTCCACAGAAAACAAAGCCGCGCTTTCAGTTGTTTCGTTTCTGATCGGCGATGTGAAAACAAAAAATCTAACTGATGAGAGAGATATCCCCGGGGTTCCTGTAATTTGATTAAGTTGTTTCGCTGAAGCCGTATCGCCTAAGGTATTACCTCGTAAACGAAAATCAAAATGAAATTATATCCTTCATGGCTATAACTCTTTATACTCCTTTATCTCTGTGAAGGCGGGCTGAATGTGTATGTGAAATACAGGAGTGCGGTTAAGTAACACGTGAAAGGATTTGATTCATGTTGTTTTCAAAAACAAAACTTTCCACCGCGCACTTGAATCAAATAAAAATGAGCACCGAGTTTTCCGATAAATCAGGAAACTTAATACCTGAATATTCTGCTGCATGAATTGTAACCTACTAAATTAAATATTAGGTTTAAATTGTAGTCTTGGAAAGGAAGCAATATTAGTTATAACTCCTAGAACTATGTAAGTAGTATCATTAGTTATTTATATAATTTATTTAATAACACTATACTGGATAACTCAATTACAGGATAGGTAGCGGAGATACAATAAGTGTCTTAAACTTAACTTTCAAAAACAATACAAGTATAAAATATATTTCATGCAAAGTATATTAATCAGGAATGTATTTTTAAAACAATCCTCAACTGACATTATAACTAAGTGAAAATTGTCAGTGTAATTTTCACTAGTGAAAATTGTCACTGTAGTTCGTCTGTCATTGGTACAGTTCAGCAAAATACTGTGTTTTGATTGGATGAAAAACTATGAGTGGAATTGTCATTATAACAAGGCACCATTATTAAATATTACTGATTCTAAATCACAATATTTTAAATTTAGAATCAGTAATATTCTCGGTAATATTTTAGTAGTGCCTAAATATTCGTAATTGTATTTTACAAATTTAATTTTTAACTTGTTAGATCATCCTTAATGCTAATTTCGGCCGTTTAATTTATCTTTCGTTAAGGGGCTGCTCTCATAGTAAAAAAAAAGTATTTAACAAATTACTCTCTCCCAACCTATTAAACCTAAATCTTAAAAAAATACCATATAAAGACAACGGCAGTAAGAAACTAGCTTCAATGTCGAATTTTTAAATTGGTATTATTTTAATTTATAAACAATTAAAAAATATTAATTCTAAGAAAAACTCTTTGTAACTCTGATTGCAATGAAAATAATTAAAATGTGTATCACATACTTATATAAAATAGTAGTCGAGTAATTTGTAAAAAAATAAATAAAAATTGCATGTGCGCTAGCCAATGAAATTGAGTATTTGTTAAACAAGAACAGAGCGAAACATAGCAATTAGATAAATAGAGACAACATGTAGGATGTAGGTGTTCATAGCACATAGGCTGTCAGCGCGGGTACCTGAAATTGCGGGTATTTGTGAACTAGCAGCGCTGAGCGATAAAACCCACTTAATGAAAATTGTGTTTTAGCTCATAAAGTAGTAAAACTAAGTTTGGAAACTAGAAACCTAGTTTCTATAATAAGTCTTTATTGCCTGTTGTTACTATTTGCAAGACTAGTAGTTCTACTAACTAATTAAGATATAACATCTTCTTTTAATGGTTTGTTGATACAAGTGCCATAAAGCACTATATTTTTAATTGAAAATAATTTTACTGCGCCGAAACAATACTCAAGAAATAAAATGCAACATGTCGGAGGTAATATTTCACAATTAAAGTTTTTGCCCAGTGGCATTCATTTAATACCAGAGCATGAAGTCGACATTTATAACCGCAAAAAGCAAAAACAAACCAAAATTCATGGCGCAATGAAATAATTTGTTAGAAGCACCGAATGTGATATTTTTACAAGGTCGTAAAAGATTCCTGCTACGTGGAAAAGTATGTACAAGGGTCGAAATATTCCGACAGGAGTCGAGAATGCCCGAAGGCTGTCGATGATAGCCGAAAGTTTCCGAAGTGTCTGCTGATGAAAGTTACATCAGACGCGAATCGCAAAACGATGTAGTGCAAAAAGAAACCGGAGTTCGCCGTGACGTTTATGAAATAGTTTATTGGTCCTAGGAGGCTGTGGCCTTCCATAGGCGTCGGATGAGGGTAGAGGTTCCCAGTGACCTTGGAACGCTCCTGGGATTCACAGATCCGACCGTGTTTTATGAATTGTGGGGCTTGGCATACGTAAAACTTCGAATATATTTATCCCGGAATTTATCTTGCTTGTAGATCAAAACTAGGCTTATACAGGCTGCATCATAAACTTCGAGTACATACATACATAATATGACAAATTGATTAAAATAATATAATAATAAAGTTGTCTCGCTGAGCCGTATTTACACTGTGTAAATACGAGAAAGATATCACTAGATTTTTTGCGGCAAAATTAAATTTGACCTATCAATCAGCGTGAAGACTCGATACAGTCACTGACAACAGCTGACGAGATAAGATGGAGAACATTCGTTTGTTGACATTACAAGGTTTGTGTAGTGTAAAACTGGTGTTACATCAGCCAATCAAACGATCTGTTTTGCATTCCAACTTCAGATAGCTCCGTTTAGTTAAGAAATCAACTATAATATTATCAGACATGTGTAATTAAGGTGTCATTACGGTGTTGATTACTTTTATTTTTATTAGTGCCTCAGAAGATGTACTAAAATTATATATGATTCGAGAACGTCATCAACACTAGAATGTTAATAACAAGGAAATTCAGTGAAGAGGAAAATCTTACCTAGAATTAAATCAAGAATCATGAAATGAACGAAACTTCATGCCTAAATTTTTTTGTATCTATACAAAAAAAAATCTTATTAAGAATCCAATGGACACAGAAAATCGATGTAAAGAAATATTCAAATCTAGAAAAATCATGAACACCTTTACTCGTATTACGCATGCACCAGATTCGTTTTCTGCTCTCTGAATTTTCGGGTGATTTATGATTCTACGCAAGAATTATCTTGTAGTTCCAGATTCTAGCTTTGAGTTTTCAAGAACTGGGTACTGGGTAGGCACCATTTGATTCGTAATCATATCAGACTGTGTAGGTATATAAGTATACTCGATATTATGATACAGCCTGTATTTCTACAAATACCCCTACGACTTTTGTATTTATATACCTAAATGTGTAATATTAAAAAATGTAATCAAATACTTATAACAAGTTCATGAGTGTTTGCCCATATTAATTAAATAGACGATTTATTGTGTTTTCATACTCCACACAAAATTATTATACATTTTATTAAATTTTATTAAATTGACTGACGTTTACTGATATTTAGTACAATCATTTATAAATGCTAATTAATAAATAAATGCATGCAAATAATAATCGCAATAATAGTAGGTAATTAAGCCAGGGATTTATTTCAAATGTTGTAACCCTAATAAATAAAACATATTTGAAATTGGCAAAATTAAATTATATTTTCCCACGACAATATACGAAACTACCAGTTAGCTAGCTACAAAAATAAACAATATTATACATAGGTGGTGTCACCTTTTAATAGACATGTGTTGTAGTTTCATGTACCTATTCCATGTTCTTGGTATACCTATTTGTTTTTCCGTAAAATTTAAATTATGGCAGTGATATAGTTGACATCGTTGATATTAAAATACATTAATGAATAAAATGTTTAATATGTCGTGCGAAAAATTGTGTATAAGTACAACTCGAAAAAAATTGTCTATGGAATGTTCGTGAGATTTTCGAATTCGGCAAGCCTCGTGCGTCAACATCCTCACTCACATGATATTATCATTCACTTTCCTCGCTCATTATGTAATATATAGCACTCAAGAATTTTAGTAATGTCATATCGACCATATCTCTACTTTTCGCAATACAACATACAAGTAAATAATCAAGATAAAAAATATTTCTTTCGCATGTGCTTAAAAATAGAAATAGAGTTCTAAAGTTAACAAATGTTTTAAAACTTGTATTTAGGGGAAGTCCCAGTTATCTTGCAATGTAGGTACCAAGTAGATCTGTACTTATGTACTAAAGCACTGTTGAGCTTTTCACATAATCGAAATAGACTGTGTTCACTCTAGAGAACCTCATGTGTTATATTTTGACAGATCACCATAGTAGATTGTTCATATAATGAAGTATTCACATAACCGAGCGTCTACTGTATTCATATTCAATCGAATATCTTCGATTTTTTCAGAGCCAAAACTTTTAAAGGAAGGTCCAAACTGGCTGCACACTAAACTGGGCATGCGTTGATAAATCTAGTACGAATCTAGAATAGAAAAATAGAGCCAGGCGTATATTTATATAAAAGAAAAGAGTATGGAAATCGAAAGGAACTCGGATAGGAATTTCTGATTTACATTATACCAGAAATGGAACTTCTCGGATGAATCTCGAACTAGAATCTAGACGAAAAAAGTATAATGTACCTACTAGTTCACCCGAGAGTTCATCCTTTACGTTAAAATATGTACGACTACAAATTCCATTACAAATAACCGTCACCACTTTCGTCAGCACTCCAGCATAATTCTTATCACCATTACCGCATGCAACAGCTTCCCACTTACACAACTAAATGATTCAGTGTCTCCACTTCTTGCGGTGTTGTGTTTAAATATGCATGCAAGGTGTAAACTTCCCTGTCACCGTCGCCATGCCGTCGTTCGCCGCGACCACGGCTTCCGTAAACACTAATTATTACGCTTTAGCTTAACTCGAGATTGTCCCAAGAGACCGTGGACCAATGTGCGGTATCGACGCTTCGAGCGCCGCTGTTGGTGCTAAGAGCGGGAAAGAAGAGAACGGTGCTGTAGTTTAGTTTACGGGTTCATGAGCTTTATAAACTTAACAAAATGTGGACTATGAAGCTTAATATATGACAGGAGTGGACTCAAGGTCGGAGCAGGCCACGGCGCATAAAATCATAGTGTAGACACATGACACATGGGGCTTCTAAAATCATGGCGTATAGTTTCTATCCCCATAACAGGGTCCACGGCGTATATTTTCACCGTGTCTAAAGCCCTGTTCACACATGGACACATAGAAGACATAAATGCGACGCACAGGCAACAAAAGAAAAATGAAGAACCAATCACGCACGACGGGTCAAGTTCGGGTCACGTTAAAATATTTCTATGAAATTTTACAATGATAATTTACTTTAGCTCCGAAAAATCGTAAATAGAACAACTTTTGCTCCAATTTTTGCGACAAATATATAAAAGGAGTATAAGTAGCAATAACTCGGAATTATCATTTGTTTTGTGTTGATAGTTTTACTCACGCTCGCAAAAATTTCGCTCACGCCCAGTCACGCACGATACATTACATGTCATTCACACTGAAGCCCGTGCACGAACCAAATTTTCAAAATCACTCACGATCACGCGGGTCACGCCGCGTCACGACGTGACCCAAAAATTTCACGATTCATGCCGTGAACGGGAGTGAGCGTGAGTGACACGAAATGTATCGTGAGTGAACGGGCGTGAGCGAAGTTTTTTCGGGCGTGAGTAAAAATCACTAGCCACGGCATAATTCATAATTTGCAAAATATCAACACAAAACAAAAATTGTAATTACGGATTATTGCTCTAATATTCGCTATTTATAGCGATCGAGTACACAGATAAGCGTATTGATTGGTCGAAAAAATTGTTCATCCTACTACTCAGCACGATTTT
Source organism: Agonum fuliginosum (assembly GCA_947534325.1). Taxonomy (NCBI): domain Eukaryota; kingdom Metazoa; phylum Arthropoda; class Insecta; order Coleoptera; family Carabidae; genus Agonum; species Agonum fuliginosum. Next base: position 1,165,542 of record OX384034.1, on the reverse strand, counting down.
GCGGAATTAAAGTAACTTATTAATGTACAATTTCATAAATATATTTTTACGTGATCCGAACGTGACCCGTCGTGCGCGGTCGGGCGTGATTCAGGGTTGGTTTTTTGAAAAAATCACTTTGATTTAAATCATGATTTAAATCAAAGTGATTTTTTCAAAAAAATCATTGATTTAAATCATTTTTTGATTTTTTTAAAAAAATTTGTTTTAATTTAATTACAGAACAGAACAAAACAAAACAATTCAATTTCAATATTTATTTATTAAATGAAATAATATTAAACAAAAAACAAAATCCATTCAATGGAATCATAAGTCGAGCGTATAAGTTTAAGAAATTCGTGTTAAAACTTGAAATGTGCAATAATAATCCAAATTACATATTTTTTAAAGGAATTTTTCATATAAATGGTTAAATAATAATTACTTTAACTATATTTAGTGCTATAATTAAAGAATATTTAAAAAATCAAAAAAATCGAAAAAATCATGATTAATTCAAAAAAATCAATGATTTTTGATTTATTTAAAAAAATCATGATTTTTGCCAACCCTGGCGTGATTATAAAAATAAATTCGTGAGCGTGAGTGATCGTGAGTCAAGCGAAAAATGTTGAGCGTGATTGGACGTAATTCCGTTTTTAATTTCGTGAGTGTGCGTGGTCGTGCGCAAAAAGTTACTCACGCACCCGCCTCCTAACTTTTTTAAACGTAAACATAAATCTAAATGCTTATAGACAGAGCCTTAACCAAACGAAATATTTTTGAGTGATTGCTCTATTACATGATTGTAAAAGTTATTCATAGTTCCCACAGGGATTTAAAATTGCCACTAAAACGAAAATTTAAATAGTGCACGATAGGTGGCGTGAAATATGCAGCAAACAATTAAAATTTAACGAATTCGATTTGTGTCGCAGTGGAACAGACCTACATTTACGAGAATCACAATGTGCGGGTAGTTAATTATACCCTTGTAAACCTGGCTCTAAACTCCGTCTTCTAGAAATAATTCAGCAGTATTTCTCCTTCCAAACTACCTCTCTTTATAAAATACGAGTTCTTTGAATATTACACATCACAGCGAACGAATGACTTGTTTATGTGACAATTTACGAACATATGCGACTTTCTGGTCTTATAGCTCTCGTAACTACTAACGCAGCTAAACGAAAATTGCGTTTTTATATTTTATAAGTTCTGTTTCTCGTGTGTGGCTCGCCGTATTACGACACCATAACAATAGAAATACATTGTTTTATCGTTATATTTTTCAGGAGATATCGTTTTATTTTAAGGCCAGTTTTTGTTACTTGCCAAAATCGCAAAAAATATTTACTCTGGTTGCGACTTCAAGAGATGTTTTGGTAATATAATAATTTTGTTATTTTGTAATAGGCAGTATTTTATTAAACATGGACAGTAGCCGTTGATATGAATTTTAATAGGTTCATAAATATAAAATTCAGATGGTTACTGCATTGTAAACATGTTTTCATACATATTAATGAAATAAAGATAGATATATTGATTAATATTTAAATATAGGTTTATAACCAAAATATTGTAGCTAAATTAAAAACTAGATCCCGTAGGTATAGCGTATATAAACCAAATTAGTTTTATTTGTTAGGAATCACCCTGTACATATATTTCAGTTTAACTGCACAAAATCTCCCTTGTGGTGTGTTTTTCACTATCAACCATAATTATCTGATCTGTAAATTGACGGCGGATAATCGCACAAACGGTAATAGTAGTAGTAAATTAATGTTTACGGGCGAGCTGGAAGGTTTGAGGGGCTAGCGACGAAGGAGCGATACTTCTTAATCCAGTGAGTTCAGAAAAAATTCTTTTTTTCTTTAGGTTATGTCACACACACACAAAGACATATCTGTCAGAAATATGAATAAAGTGTAAATTTTTGAGCTTAAACATGTAAATGAAAGAATCTTTAAAGAATCCATGTGTGACCAGGGCTTTATTGATGATTTATATACCATGTTGCCAATTATCTTAGGCATCTAGTAAGAATCTCAATCTGTGCGACATCCTTTGAATTTCGAAACGGCAATACGATCAAGTGGTCAGCTTGAGCTTGAGGTGATATTTTGGGTATATAATAGTATACTGTGTATCAAGTGTCGAAATAAGCATCTTACTTGCAAGTGTTTCATTTACGAAACGACCGGAACGGGAATTCCACAAGAAACATGAGCATGTAAGAACATTTCGACGAGTGTTGCACACTATACATTTTCTACAACTCTATATTTACCTACATACATTTTCATTTTTACTTCCTTGTACGTAGTAAAAGAAAGTATTGTAATCGCGAAAAATTTCGGTTCTCAGATTTTTACGCAAATATCCGTTTTGACCTTTTCTGAATCCATTATGACTAGTACGGACGTACGTACGTATGTATGTCGCATAACTCAAATACGGTTCGACGTAGAAAGTTGAAATTTTGTATTTAGGACTGTTATAGCATCTAATTGTGCACCTCCTATTTTTGGTTTCAATCTACAAACCGGAAGTAGTACTTTTTTCAAATATTTCGATAAATATTTAATTTAAGACAATTTTTTTTATTTTAAATGAAAGATTATGTGATTATTACCTACAATCGGTATTTTATAAATATTTTTGTATCTGGTATCATTTAAGAATAATTAAAGTAGGTATATATTTATAATATTTAGTATTTCGGTATCTTGTAGTCCATGATCGATTAACATTTGTTACTACGTAAAATTTAAATGATTATGACATGACAGTGACAATAGTAAAATTTGCTTTATATCTTCTTCTGCAGTTTAAATAAAATGACTAAAATATATTTGTCAGTATAGTAGCAGTAGAAGTAGTACTTATATATTAATATATTTGTATAATAAGTTAAAAGAATAAAGAAGGAAAAATCAATTACTGGAAGTCAGTCACAAGATTTGAAGGCTTTATTTCATCTCCAACCGGTTTCTACCCCACATGGGTCATCTTCAGGGACTACAGTGAAATTTTAATAAAAAAATTTAATAAAAGAATAAAGTCAGATTTTTTTATATTATCCTACATTTTAGTTATTAAGAAAAGTATGAACAGTTTAATAGGCGTACAAGGAAGTCATGTGGTGTCCACGTCAGATTTTTACTTTTACACATTGGCATTTATTTTTTATGAACAACGCGGTATCATAGAGGAAACATGCATGTTTAAATCATTACGACACTCTGATGCTGCGTCTTCGATTAACATTCCCACACGACCGTTCAACTGTTTGGAAGATGACATTTTCGAAGAGTGTAGTGAATGTCGGTAGTGCGAATTTCGGTGGTGGGCGTAGAAAAAATATTTTATCTGCCTAATATAAAATAATTACGCACAAAATTTGTTTCCGCATCGATGTTAAATATTTATAATAATTCTGACAGTACTTTTAGAAAATGGACACGTGAAGGACAACAAACTAATTAATATTACTAAATTATTAATAATCATGATGAAAAACTTGATAACATGAATTTACAGTAGCTAATACAACATACTCAGTCTATAGTTTCATGGTATAAACCGCAGGGCATAGTAAACAAAAAACATAAAAGTAATATAAAATTTATTAGTAAACATATAAACGTTTGTGTACGTACGTACTTCATTCAAACGCGTAGTTGAAAGTATAAAATAAACTCGTATATTCGTTTGAAAATGAAAACATCTTCGGTGAAATATTTTATTAACCAGTAACAATTCGTTTGATATTTTTCTATTTTGCATCTTTAATATTTCAAATGAAACAGAAACTAGAACGGAGTAACTTGTTTATGAATTATAAATAAAATTTGCCAGAATAAAGGATAAATAAATATTGCCGTAACTTTAAAGTGCATACCGTGCCACAAAAATTACACGCAATAACATGTATAAAATAAAATATGTAGAGGTATACAAATCTACGCTGGTATACGCTCGGGTTTACGTTATAAAATATAATAGAGATATTTAAAAATGTGGACATAAGTATTTGAAAAATTTTGAGACAAATTATTATTAAAAATTTATAATTTTAATTACTTAACTAAGATGTGAAAATGATCATGTCGAGTGTGTGTTGTTTAAGAACATTCTTCAATTATATGATTATAATTTCTATAAAGAAAACACTTTTCAAATATTCGAATTTAAAATCAATGTTATTCTATTTAGGTGTTCATTATTAAAATTACTTTTAATAGTAATTTTGCTAGTGTTACTTAAATTTGACCGTGTAAAATAATTATTTTTTATATGCATATGACTTTTATTTCGTAAAATATAAACAAAAGTGTTAATTCACAAACAAACGACGAAAGAGCGAGTGCATTATTTTTCTTTAGTCGATAATAAAATTTTATCGTTGTGTATAACATTCTATTTTTTCTAAAGCTGAAGTTAAAGAAAAAATATAAGAAAACCAATTTTAAATTAAATTATTATCAAACCGAAATTTCGGAGTTTGTTTGTAATGTTTGTTTGATTTTTGTTTAATACCACTGGGTCCGAGTGGTTGGATTCCACTATAATAACATCTACCATCCTGTAATTGGGAGTTAACCCTGTAGGTTGGTTACCATCAAAATAAAAATAAATAAATAATGTTTTTCATCATCCTACTATTTTCACAAGGGATGCAGAAATGAGTGAAAATTAATTTGAAGAAAAAATGTAAAAATATTCTTAATTTTACATTATCCACTCAAACTTTACTTTATCTACTTAAATTTTATTTTACCTATCCTTGCGGGTAAAGTGTTACTTTATCGACTCAAAATAGTCGATAAAGTATAGCACTTTCACATCAGCAATGAAAAAAAAAACTATTATTCGAATTGCTGAAAAATGTATTTTTAATTCCAAATTTTTGACTTGAATTTATTATAAACCCTGTATCTTTTTGTTGTGTATTTATTACACATTTAAATGTTTGCATGTTATTGGTCAATTGAATTTTAGCGTTGATGATGTAGTACCCCTTTAAGTTTTCTCAAATATAGGAACAATTTTTGAAAAATTTTGGTATATTTTTTATCAAAAGAAGCGCTTGTAGAACAAATTACAGTAAATGGGTTAAAACGTGATAAAAACAGGAGAGTGTTTTAATTGAACGGACAAAGTCACAAAAAGAACAGCACATTGCAATTAAATTCTAAATCGAAATCTCGCAATTTTCGCTAATTCTCAGCGTATGCCGGCGCCGGAATTTAAAATCTGCGCGTAATTTGTCAACATAATTTGTTGGGCAGAAAGCGTATCAGAGGTAAACCATAGTACACACAATCATTAGCGGATTCCGGGTTTGCACGTAACCCAGTAAATATGATTTATTCGATAAACATGCTTACAGTTGCGATTAAAAGCAGAAGCTCCGCCTGCCGCACAATAGAATTCGAATTCGCAATTCGTGAGTCGGAATTTCAAAACCACTAAAAATTTCAAACAATTCCACCGAGCTTTATAAATTCTCAGAAAGCTAAATGAAATTGAAACAAAAACTGCGCGGTATTGATTGGTTTATTTAAGCCGCGAGTAAATAAATGACGAACGGATTACATATTTGTTCACTCAAATAAAATACCGCGAGTATCTTTTAATTATTCTGTTATACACCTGTACGTTTTTAATTATTATATATGAATAAAATATTTTAAAAAACGCATTGAATCTGAATCCACAACCATTAGATTACTTAATACTTAATCAATATTAATAATTCAATATAAACGTTTGGTAAGTAGGTACCTACTAAATCTAAGATATAATTTGACACTTTAAAATGAGATTAAATTACATAATACTTATTTATATTTAGTGGAAGGTTGTTCACTATCAGTAAAATCCGAGGTAAAATCCCTTTAAAATAATTGAAAAACATCCTAAATCATTCAGAAAAATTTTAAGACACAGTAAAAATCATTAGGAACCACTTATATTTTATTTTATATTCAACCGTACTTGCGACGTAATGCAGTAAATTTTTATCATACACAAATAGGTACTACTTATCTGTCACTGCTTCTATTCGTTAATTGTATTAGCACAAAAAACTACATTTATTAAAAAATTGCTGACCACATTGTAAAGAATCTTAAATATAAAATGATTTTGATTTGCAATTGCATATTTTATACAGTTTAAGTTAAGAAAAACTTGAATAAAAATGTCGTTTGTAGATAACCTAATTTGAATGTTTTTGTTTTATGAAAAAATTTATAAATGTCATTAAATATCAAAATTTCATATTTAAAAAATGCACTTATTCCTATTCGAACGAAAGTAGAAAAATATTGTATGCAACTCGTAAGGAATCTCGGTAGTTACCTTACATATTTGTTTACAGAACTCGGTTACGCCTCGAACTACAAATTTCACATACGTAAGCTAACAATCAGTTTCCTTACTTATTACATAAATAGCTATTTAGATTATATTCATTAAATATATTAGCATAAAACAGCGCCAAGTTAAATAAAAATTACTATCCGAACATACGTAAAATTACCTACGAGTAATTGATAGTGAGAAGCGATTTTATTTTTCGGAAATTCGGAAAATTGTGATTTGTCCAACTAGAGAAGAATGCGATTTTTTTCTTATTCAAGCTCGAAGTTTGTGTCACGAGCGAAGCGAGACAACATTTTTTTCACGGCGTATTTAAAAACATTGTAAATATAGAAAAACACATCGAACACATAACTAGAAGTTAGGTTATAACTGGCATATCTGTCAGAATGACGTTTAAAAACAAAAAATGTTTCGCTGAGGCTAATATGATAAATTAAATTTAAGTTTTAAAATCGTGAAATTGTAGAAAAAGAAAATATTAAGCTAGATTCAGACCAACTAATTATAAATATATGTGCTAAATTAACCAACCAGGACTTCAACAAAATTCCAATTGCAATTATAAATGCGAACGTTGAGCGCTGGTAGGTTAAATTAGCTAATTATACTTATAATGTTACTTACAACATAATAATTGTAAACAAAATGGATTATAGTATATCAATTTAAAATCAGAATTTTCAATAAAATAATAGGTAAATTTACAGACCTATCCCATTATAAGTGTAAGTGCTAAATTTACCAACCAACGCATCCATCGGATTCCACACAGTTTGTTCCAACTTCAATTATAAGTGCGAACCTTATGAGTACTGATTGGTCAAATTAGCCACTTATACTTATAATTAAGTAGGTCTGAATCTAGCTTAAAACATAACAATTGTAAAATAATAGTTTCAGTATATCACTTTCAAATCAGAATTTTCAATAAAATAATAAATTTACTCACAATTTTTTAAATAGTTCATCGTAAAATAACACTGCTTATTTTCCTCCCTAGAGAGGAAAAACATACTTTCCTCACTATTTCGCGAGAGGTAAGTGAAACCAATAGTTTCGCTACTCGCCATCAATTACTTAGGTAATTTTACGTTTGTTCGGATAGTAATTTTTATTTTTTTGGCTCTGTTTTATGCTTAATTAATGTAGGTAGGTATAGAATAATTTAAAAAAAATCTTAATCGTACTTGTATCCGGCTTTACACAAGTAAATTAAATTATCTCGCTGTGCGCGCATTTTCGATGATTCCGAGTTAGTCTGTATCTGTATCTGTGTGTAAAGAAAGGGTAAAAGTAACTCACCAGCAAAGGTCATCATGAATCCAATGAGGAGAGCCAGGAGTCTGGCAGGAGCGCGCCTGGCATCCCTCCGTCGTTTCATTCCGGCGTCACAATCACTCACAACACGGGGCGGTTCTGAAACACCGCAATCGTCAGTTAGCAACTCACATGAACACCAGGCACAGCACAGAACAGAACAGTTAGAGACAGATGACGAACGCGCGGCGATGTTGAGCGCTCGAGATGCGCGCGGAAACTGAGGCTGGCGCGCCGCGGCGAGCGTCGCCCGCACTAGCGACGCCACTCCCACCGGCCGCCAACTACAATCCGCCGAATTGCCTACAGGCCCACTGTTTTCTTCTTCTTAAAAGACCGGGATTTACTCGAAATTGTGTTTGCTTTAATTGCATATTTCCAGGTCAGCACGCGCGCACGCAAAGCCGTGTACTTGACGCCCACACAAGCACAGACGCTCATCTCGATTATTGTTCCTGAGGATGCAGGATGATGGATGTGTTCACATACAACTGATTTGTCCAATCGCTTTTTAAGTAAATCTGTGGGTAGTATGACAACCCAAAATATGACTCAAATTAATATACAGCATTTCATTATACTGTTGGAAATAGCGTTGTTGTTCCTAATTTCCAGTCAGCGTACTAAGCAACGTATCTTTTTAATGTCAATAAATATGTCAATGAACAAGTTAATGCACAAGTCGTAATTTGTTTTGAACTGTCTGTAAAATATATACATAAAAATAAATCCTTTCAATTCTAATATCTTCATCAATTACAAGCATGATTGGCACATTTAAAACATTTCGTTTTAAACAAACGTTTAAAACTTGTTTAAAACAAACGTTGAAAATAAACGTTTAGAACTTGTTTAAAACAAACAAGTGTTTAAAACACGTTTTAAACATTTTTAATACTTTATATACGAAATAAAACAAACAATGTTCCTATTGCTAATAATAGTGTAGTGTAGTGTAATACCTATACTATTTCTCACATGTCACCCATATCCATAACCTGATAATAATTACCTAATAAGTATAGGTAGAGGAATCCACGGCTATTTATATCCATAAAGCGTAATGATGCATATTTCAGAACTCCTGGCTGATTAAAACGCTGTTATTTTTGTTTAAAACATGTTTTTTTAACCAATAGAAACATGTATTTTGCCAACCCTGATTACAAGTCGTAGAATTTGGATAAACATTAAAATTTATTGGTAACCGTTGAAATAACGAAGATAATATTGAATTTAAAGTTGACACTAAAACGCGCTAAAATGCATTGCGTATAATATGGAGGTTAGCAGTAGATTTACTAAACGATTAAAAAATATTATATAATAACAACCCAACACATGTTTGGATAACGAATAAGTTATTCTTTGATATTTGAGATATTTACATAAAAAATTAAAATTATGACTCACGTCAATAATTGTTGAGAAATCGCATGTAAAATGTTAAAATTATATTTTTGACGCAATACTACTACATTTCAGTGTAAACTTAAACACCATTTATCTTTTTATTTAATTGGATAGGTACCTATGATTTGTAATTTACATCCAAATCTACGATTTTTAATGATTTATTTCTCATTATTTGACTGCTTTGGTCTCATCTCACACCGAAATCACTACTACATTCCAGTGTAAACTTTTTAAATTCTCTTTTTTATTTAATTGGATACCTATGATTTGTAATTTACATCCAAATCTACGATTTTTAATTATTTATTTCTCATTATTTGACAACTTTGGTCTCACCTCACACCGAAATCACGCCCGCTTATTTTTTACGCATCCAATTGTTTAAACCATTTCAGAAATTGATTTATATTTGTTAAGTTAAGCATTTTCAATTATTATAAATTTTTTTTTATTAAACTATAAGTATAACCTTATAATTTTTATTTTGTTTGTAAGTGTTATAATATAAACGTATTAAAATCTTCTGATTTGCCAAAACTCTGATACTGTACTACAGCAACCGAACAACCGATCTCTTTTAAGGGCCGGAAAACAATCCTTGCATAACCATGTTACGAATTTACGATCAAATATCCTGTTGTCATGTTGTACATCATTGGTTAACTGTTTTATTAAACAATGTAGATTGACCGTTAACATTGGTTTAACTTGAAACTATCGATTATCCAATCAGCAGGTGAAGTTAAACTGCAATTCTAATAGTGGCCCTTAATAAGTAAAACCCTAATTCAATGAACTCAAATACATTGTAGTAGTGTTCGTATTTTCAAAAATAGAGAGACAAATCGCAAATAGGAATAAAAGTTTTGGTCCTTGTTGATTTAATATAGGTAATGAAAATTTCACAAAATTGACACATCGCGTAAACCTCTCAATTTGCTGAAATTACGCTCTAATGCTTTTTATTACCATTCATGTAACAATGTTTGATCCTATCGTAAAAATTCAAAAGAGCGACAGCTACAATTTGTTGATAAAATTAATGAACAAACCCAATTGACACGTAGTTTTTATGCTAATGAAAAAAAATCATTAATATAATGAGGCGGTATTAACTCTTTCTCTCTTGACAGAATAAAAATGCGTAACAAGACCAAATAGAATAATTCCATATGATACAATGACCGAGTGAATTATTAGTTCAATTTAAAGTGTGAAGTGGATGTAATATATTTTTTGAATCTGACGTTTATTGCTTTATGTACTTCAATGGAATTAAATCAGTATATTACCAATACGAGTACTGTAATGTAAATGATAATTTTGCCCTATTTTACTTAAACACGTACTTATTTAAAAAAAGTTAAATTACGGCATATTACTGAAATATATCCATACAATAAATAGTTTTTGATGTAAACTTTACCCTATTAATATTTCTCATCACTAGTTTTCCCCCAAGTGTTCTCAAAAAATTTAAAAATTAGAGAAGTAAAGTCAAGTAAAGAAATATTTACCTACCTCCCTAATTACAGTATCAAATTTTGAAATTAAATACATCTTAAGGAGGTTGGTGACCCATGCAGTGGAGTACCCAGACATAAAATAAAAATATTTTTGGTAATGTAAAACAAAATTCACCCAACGCGCATTGGCAATTCGTTCAGTTGCGGTGATATAATTTTACAATAATTACTAATTCGCTAAGCAAACAATGGTTGGCTTGGCATGCTAACATTTTTTTAAATTACTTGCAAATGGTTTCCAAAAGGTACACAAAATCTTCACGAACTTATTTTTAAAGGTTTATATGGGAAATATTAATACAAGTTCTACAATTTGGTCATTTTATCATAAGTTTAAAGCATGCAAAACAAGATTTACTAAATTGCCATAACAGTCCATGTAAAACGAGCGTAATTTCAACATTCTATTACTCAAAAACCGGATAGACGAAAATTTTTAAAAAATAAATTTTGAATCTCAATAGGTAAGTACTGTAATAATGACAACGTATAAATTTCAGCCCCTCATCATTATTTTAATTATAGCTACCAATCTCCGTAACATATTTTCCATCGACAGAATAAATCCAGTTTATTTGAAAATAATTATTATGTCCAGCCATAGGTAACGCAGCATGAGTCGCGTCCATATAAATGTAATCAAGAATTTAACCCATTTACTACTATTGGGAAAATTGGTTGTTGGAATTCAAAAATTATCAATGCGATACTTATGTTAAACATGGTTTAGAGGTTCTAATTTCAAAATTAAAATTTTACAAATATGAGAATTATTATAATAAGTATTAATACAACATAATTAGTAGGTACCGTTATAAATAAACTTATTTGTAAAAATTTCTCTCTTTTTTACACCGAAATACTTTCACCACTGGCGAGCAAGATTATTTTAAAAATAATTAATAATCTTTACTTCTTGGCTAATAATAGAATGTTATAGCAGAAGAAAATATACTACCTATAGTTTATACAAAAAATATACTTAAGCAGGTATTTTTATAAATACACACTACCTACTCCTGTGATTTACTGGTCTCCTAATAGTAAATAGTTAATACTAAAAATAAAATAATTCAACCCAGTTTTCTCAACAATTTCCTCAATTAACCATCTCGAACTTCCCGTCCCGAATACAACGTAAAGTCCAGGACTTAAATTAAAAATAACGAAGAAAAATATCGTTTATTGGTGTGAAAGTTGCACGACTTTTCATTTCGTCTGTAATAACTTCCATTATAAATTTTAATTGAAAATAAATATTGCCGTTTATATAACTAACGCGTAGGTCGGTAGCAGAGAAACGAGCCACATTCCCAGGGAGGGGGGTGTTTTTTCACGTATGAAAACGTAGGTTAATTAAACTACATCTCGGGTTATTACATGGAAACGTTTTGGCGTTCTCGCGAGAAACGGAGCTGGACGCTGTGAATGGCTGGCGAGGTTTGCTATGCGAATGCGAATGCTTGCTCCGAGGTTTATGTTCCGTGAAAAGGGAATAAATTCAGTTGTTGCTTTGTTGCTTAGATGTAATTTAGAGCGGGGTGGGGGACGCGTTGGTGGCAAGTATTTTGTGTTTGGTTTGTTGACGTATCCAGTCAATAATGTTTTTAACCTTGCGATATGTAGCTTACAAAATCTGATGTGGCCAGCACATGACCTCACGCCTATTCTACTAATCTAATAAATAGTTTTACTTACATTTTAATGGTTTCTTGTTCATTTATGTAATCGATAATGTAAACCCAGATGCAAGCAAAAGATGTCGACTGTATTGTCACTGTTATAATAATTCAAATTTTGTGTAGAATCAAATTTCATATGATCATGGACAACAAGATACTGGAATATCAAAAAAGTAGAATATCAATTGTAGGTACTTTATTTTATTGTTAAGGTACCAGATTCAGCAAATTGTATTTAAAATTAACTGTGCCCATAGATAATTATATTTTCTTTTATTTTTTAAATGCTAAAATTGTCATAAATAATTAATGTACTAATTTATTTAAGGAAAACTATATCAAGTCTCAAAAAGTACTACTTCCGGTTTGCGGATTTCTACAAAAATCTTATCCGGTGTTAAGATCCCACTTGACAAAATAAAATCCCCAGAACATTTCAAGAATGTGAACATCCCGGCCTGTTACTTGCTATATTTGCCCATTAACATCCTAATAATATCTTTGCGATTGCTAATGTCCGCCCTTGGTAACATTATCTATGTTACATCCCAATGATGTAATTTGGTAATAATATCACAATTATGCATCCCATGTAATTCTCTGAGATGTTTGTATTGAGTATGTAATTTTTTATCGTACTCAGGATGTGGCTAGGATAGACTTACGTAACATCACTTAAAGTACAAGAATAAGATAATTTTAAACATCCCATGGACGATTCATGTCAAGTGGCATCCTTATTAAAACATCTTACATAAACTTGCCTTATTCATAATACATTCTTTAAATATCTAACATTTAATTATCACGTTTTTTAGTCAAATAGTTTCCAACTGGAAATTTATAAATTTCCTATTCTTGCCATTGCATAATTGATTAAAATGTAATTTTATTCCATTCATAGTTAATCAGACATCTATTATACAATCAAAAAGACAGTGGTTTTAAAAATGTGGCGTTGCAAAAACAAAAATATTTTTGTTTCATGATCAGTAAGTTAAGTACCTACTATACGTCATTAAAATATATGCACGAAGTTGTGATCAGCCTGTATTTCGCCGTGTTCCCAAATTTTTAATAAAACTAAATTAGCCTTTTTAGTTTTTAAAACCCAAAATTGTCAACCTCTCTCGACTTTATTTTCGCTCGAGGCATCTCTACAAACTAATAAGTAATAACACAATATCGTATTATCTAGAATCCCGCTCTACAAGTGATAGGACACCAGAGTCCTGAAGTTCCTGCAGGAACAGTGACACAGTTGCACAGGAATATAAACAGGACAGAAACGGGAACACTTTGTATAGTTGAACACAAGAAGCAGAGGCACAGTGGCACACATGGGAAGGAAGAGTATCTGGTGAATATATGGTGTTAGTTGTTAGTTATGGGAAAAGTACTTGCCAGGATTTAAGTTGCAAGATATGTGATAGTAAACAAACTAACTTTAACTATGGTTAGCGTGTTAAGTTATGCTATAAAGTAGGAAGAAGTAATAATGGCTATGTTTTATTAATATTTAAAGATGGGTGTAATAACTATGTCAGACATCTTATTTTAAAATGAGTCGGAAGGGAACTAATAATAACTTGCACCGAAAACGCCACCTTTCGTCCCTATTATTACGGAGGAAAGTGAGGTATTTCTGACCGGTCAGTACTTTTCCAATTGATTATTTAGATCACTTTAATTCATTTAACGGAATAATTTTATTATACATTTACAATGTTATCATCCCTTTCTTCAACTTCTAATTACTCATTACTGATCATCTTCGTCATCAATTATCGAAATTTTCCACAATCCATCATCTGTTAAACCACATTTAGATACTTTTCAAAGTATGTACAAGGCATAATCTAAATATTTTTTATGTTGTAAGTGAAGTTATGTATGCAAGGGGACTTATGGTGGCTTTTCGGTGCAGGTATTAAAAAAATATCGCGTGCTTCTCGAGATAAAAGTGTTTTCCCGACTCGTGCGGTGGCAGCCCTCGCTTCGCTTGTGTTACCCAATCCGCACTCGTCGAAAAAACGCCACTTTCGCCCCAAGTTGCACAATATACTTTTGTTTTTGATATATTTTCTTGAGTTCTTGAAATAGCTTTCATTTCGTGCCATTGTCTAAAATATTTAATGGAAAACAAATAATTTAATTATTAATATCAAATACTTATTTTAATTTATGTAAAATTTTAGTATTATTCATAAACTACAAATCTTAACATCGAACTAACTGGATTCATTATTATCATTTCATGTAAAAGCTGCTTGTGGATCAAATATCCCCTCAAAGAACGCTATAATAAAATACGTAAAATCTATAACTTTGATATAATTGCATGTTTACCTCAATGAGGTGACTTCAGACATTACATCCTAGATCCTAAGTAATATGAACGTGAAAATTACGTACGTCGCCTAAGTTTGACATTAAAAACAGTAAAATCTAAAACTTCTCTATAATATTGATATTATTTCGTTGCATTGGTATGTGCTTCATAAATTTAGGATAACTAGGTATCGAATTTTATAAGGTACCTATTCACAAAGTGACTCATTTCTTAACTATGCGCATATTTGTGCGCAAAGTAGAAGCGTGTGAAAATAGCCCTACGGAAAAATTCACTATTCCTCGCGCAATTGCCTCCTTTGCTCACTAGTTACACAATTTACTATTTTGATAAAGGGACATTTATTTAAAAATTTGTTTAAATTAGATTAAAGTTACATCCTCCATTATGAAACTGAAAACAAGCTACTACAACACGTATTGTAATTGAATTCGCTCAGCAAGTTTCATCTATACTATTTATTAACTTCCAACTCCATGTGAGATAATTGAATTCAGAGTGTTGTGTAATATTCTTCGAGTGGATTAATTTTAAGTATAGTGGGTGAGAGTAGAGCTCATAAAATTAAAACAAAGCGCTAGGTTATTTAATTAATCACGACAAGCTTGTTAGACGATTACAGCAAGATGTTTTCGTCTTTTGTTTCATAGAACATGTGATGCGGGTTCCGTTCTATAAAGTAATATACACGTTATTACACGCGTAGAGTAGTAGTCAAGGGTGCTATGAAAACCACTGCCGCCGTCTCAATGGCTGTGGGAAAAATCATTAATGAAAAGTTAAATAATGAATTGAAACAGGAAGATGTAGTCTGTTTTATGACGTATCACAGTATGTGAATAATTGAAAAATTTATAAATTAAAATAATAAATTGTTGTTTATTCAACTTGATTAGGAACTACACTGCCGGACAAAAACGAACCGGACGACACCAAAATTTGACAATATTCAAACCGCTACAACTTTTACAATTTTAATCAGATCTGCATGAAACTTTCTCCACCTGAAAGCTTAACTCTTCCTCTACATAACGTCTCAAACCTGTTAGAAAATTTCCACCTTCTGCCCCCTGAGCCCATTCGAAAAAGGGAACTTTTTGGATGAAAAATTTCGCAACTTCGTACGCACACACGCGTCGATTAACGCAAAATTTTTCCAAACTTGCAATGGCGTTCGATAGATCGTACAATTTCGCACGAACTTTCAAGTTGATACGTAGATTTTTTAGCGAGAAACAATTTGTTTCTTGAAGTCAAGAACCACAGTTCTAACGCAGAATTTGGTTATAGGCGAAAAAGCGCCAAATTCAGCCTCAAATTCAACAAATTGTTTCTGCTGAAAAATCTACGTATCAACTTGAAATTTATGAAATCAGAATTTTCAATAAAATAATAAATTTGTTTACAATTTTTTGAATATTTCATCGTAAAATAACACTGGTGCTAAACACACTGCTTACTTTCCTCTCTAGAGAGGGAAAATTTACCTTCATCACTATTTCGCGAGAATAAAATTATATTTTCTTCCCGCGTGTTGTGAAATAGTATATTCTGCAACAAGTGTGGAATGAAGCATATTCAGCTCAAGTGAACAGTTTGTGAGACAAGCCGTAGGCGAGTTTCACGGTTCTACGAGAGCGGAATAACCATTCCAAACGTGTTGCAAGACTATACTTTCTCTACGACTATAAATTTAATTGCATTAAAAAACAACTTAAAACTGTTAAAATAAAAATATATGTTTTTTATGAAATAGGTAACCAAAGAAATAACATTCTTCATAAAATTTATAAATTAATAAATCTAAACGTATTGTAAGCTACCCACCAAACAAAAATATTGAATAAATTTAAATTATTATAACTCATTTTCAATTCCAGATTTCATTCCATCACTAGTGACGGAATTAATCCATTCTGTAACAAGTGATAGAATGTAACCATTCCATAATTGAAAATGATGATAACTGTCGTATAGAAAATATATTTATTAACTATTACGGAGGTACAGTATATTAATAAAATCACTAAATAAATAAAAATCATGTATAAATTTCATTTACATTTTCAGTTATATGGTCTTCCTTTTCTCTAATACCTCATTTACATTTAGATATTTGTTTGAAATAAACATCATTTATGTACATACGTAAACGATATCGAACACAATCCGCACATAATACGAGTATCAGTGATTATACAAATTAATTTATAATAATAATTATATTATTATTGATCTAGATTAGTTACAACATTGATAATTGGTGCATAATTAGGTTAGTTTATATGTTAATTACTGAGTAATCAATGTAATGTGTATAATGTCAAGTATTACGATATTATGAACTATACGTTCGGGAATAATGCTGCAATATTCTCGTTATCTCGTATATATTTATTTGTTATAATATTAAACTGAAATATCTTAATTATAATAGTGATGTTAATTAAAAGGATTATTTGAAATTTAATTTGAATATTATTAAATGATTTGTGCATTATGTATGCGTTACCTATTATTATTATTACATGCGGCACCATGCTAGATGGTTACTTAAAACAAATGTCACTGACTGTTTTTATTAATTAATTACCAAAAGACTATGAAATATTTAAAAAAATATATCTTCATACCAAGGATTCGAACCACACAAAATAACGGTTCAGGTTCAGTTCGCGGTTCACTGTGCTTTATAGGGTTTGGTTTTATCCGGTTATCATATTTCTTCTTGGATTAAACCGGTTACCGGTTTTCTAAAAAGCGGTTCAAGTTTTTAAAAAATCGTTCCAGTTTTAGGCTAAAATATAATTTATTTTTAAAAAAAGAATTAAAAACTTGATTAAGCTATAGGAAATACAACAATATGATCATTAAAATTTAATAGCACTAACGGAAAAATACGTTAAATTTCAATTGAATCTTAAAACCGTTCCGAACCGGTTGGTAACCATCGGTTGGGGTCCGCTTACGTATTTGCCAAATTATTTTTAACGGTTCAGTTCTGGTTCGGTTCGAGTCCCTATTTCATACCACTCTAGTCATTTTTAACTAATCATATAAAATATGAATAGTTTAGGTGTTATAGCAGGGGCACAATATGTAATACAGGGTGTTTCTACACCTCTGCTCGCAACTTTAATAAGTTGTATAATTTGATATACTGATTACAGAAAAGAAAGATTTTTTTTAAATTCGCAAAAATAAAGGAAGTTGTTGTGCCTCTGGTTTGCAAGTCAATTTAACTGTTTATTTATTAATTATTATAGAAAAAGTGACTATTTGTAGATAGTCTGATACTATTTATAATTTTATTTTATAAATATACAGTTAAATGGACATTCAAACCAATGGAACTAATATTTTCAGTACCCTTATTTTTGCGAATTTGAAAAAAATATTTTTTTTCTGTAATCAGTATATCAAATTATATAACCTGTAGCAACAGGATATCACGTTTTGGTGTTCCATCATTTATAACTACCAATCGTGGAAAACAGTTTGAATCTCGTATAATTGAATATTTACTTAAAATACTCGGTTCACATAGAATTCGTACTACTTCATATCATCCTCAATCTAATGGTTTAGTGGAACTATTTCATAGACAATTAAAAACGGCTTTAATGACTCACAACTCTCTAAAAGATTGGTATGATAAGTTACCCATAGTTTTATTAGGTATTAGAACTTCTATTAAAGAACCAATTAATTGCTCTGCTTCTGATTTGGTGTATGGAAGTTCTCTCCGTTTGCCTGGAGAATTTTTTGACAACCAAAAAGACATTTATATTAAAAATTTACCTGATTATGTTAATAAATTAAAATCTTTCATTTCTAATTTAAAACCTATTCCCACGAAAGCTGCTAGTGGTAGGATATTTTTGAATAAAAATTTATTTACTTCCACTCACGTTTTTGTTAGAGTATATAAAATAAAAAAGTCATTACAACATCCATATGATGGACCTTATGAAATTATTGATAGACAACCAAAATATTTTACTTTAAATATTAATTCAAAAAAAAAATGTTTCAATCGATCGTTTAAAACCTGCATTTTTCATGAAATGATATTTCAAATTATTCATTTTCTTGAGGGGGAGTAAATGTAGCAACTCGATCTATTTACCATTCTAAAATTAGTTGGGTTCATACATCGAGTTGCTAGTTTTGAAAATAAATAAGTTGTTGTTAGTAACGATAGAAGATAGTTTTTGTTCTGATTATATTCATAAAATTGTAACATTTATCAAATTAATAAAATATATTTGTTCCAATAATTATTATCTATTATAATATACAAATACTAACATACAAAGCTATTAAAGTTGTGTGCAGAGGTATAGAAACACCCTATATAGTGAAGTCCCTTTTTCCCAAGTTTACCCGCCTTAAACCCGCGCAGCTACTGCCTCGTCTAAAGTGCTATATAAAAACAAGAAATATTATTCTTGCTGTAGAGAAAATAATTTACCATAATACCACACTCCACCCTACACAGTACAAGATTGTCTTTTCAATCAAATATTTGCTCAGCCTCAGAATTTCCCCACAATCAACTTCGCTTTCCCTATCTCCCGCAAGTTTGCAGTTCTCTCCATCAGGGCCTCTTCTTGGGGCATCTGTGCAGTGCGCAGGGAGCAAGGCGTCAATATGTACAGATAAAACTGTCAGCGATAAGATATAGTGGCCTGTTGGTGAACATTTGTCCAATGGACCAGAACGCTGGAATGTACGTGGATCAAAACAAACAATGAAAGTATCGGATTTTACACACGGATCACTTTTGAATTTGTAATGTGCTATGCGCTGGAAAGAGACTTGGATATGGGGGGAACAGTGGCGTAGCAACAGGGGATAATAAGTCGTTAATTAAAAATTTGTATCATACTTATGGCCGTTTTACACTACGCTAAATATTGAACAAGAAATTGCGCAATAAATTGAACAATATATCTTGAGCAATAAATTGCTTTGTTTTTAATGATCTCTGTTTTATACTGAGACAATTTTATATAATTACCTACAATATTTAGTTTGTGATTCTGCGCAGTTCGCATATAATAATTATTTGACAGCCGCGCTTATCTATTTTTTCAGACAATTTACGAAGCAATGCGATATTTAACACAATTTGCTGTATGATACTACACAATTTACATGGTTGATGTTAGTTTCTTAAAATAGTGGTTATTTTTGTGTTTGCGGCAAAGTATATGAGCAACGCTTTGTTCTAACCTCTAAATTACGCGTGTTGTGTTTTGATATGTTTACATTTTAGGTATGGCCATCTCTTCCGGAACAAAAGGATAGATGGCCAATTAGAGTCAGTATGTGATGGCCATATGGCACTGTTATAAACTATTAAATAAGAGGTTGACCTGAATTAGGATTTATTGTACTAAAATGAATACAAACAATGAAACAAAATATTTACAGGAATCATAGACATAATGATTTAGAATTATTAATAACAAAACATCATATTTTTTCTAAATAAGATGGTGGCTGTCGTTGCCGCCTACTTCGTCTTAATGGTTCTTGAGTTATAATATTTTCTTGAACAGGAACAATATTATTTTCTACTTCGTTTTCTACAGGAAAAATAGGCGCAGAAACTTCTGGATTCGAATATTCCAGAGTAATTCCAACAGATGCAAGATGTCTAGTAGAAAATAAGACCAAAGATATATGCCAATGTTAGAATTAAATTATGGCCATCTTTACCTTAATATTATGGCCATCTCACCTGGACACCTCGGGAGAGATGGCCAATTGTGATTTTTAAAAAAAACACAAGTTCATGATGATCTCTTTAGAAATTGTTACTTTTTTGTTTGATATCTCAAAGTTGGTTGTTTAAAGTTTAAGTAATTAAAAATATATATATTTGTAGTAACGTGTAAGCTTTTTTTTATACAGCGTTTAAGAAAAACTATGGCCTACTACCCCGGACTTACCCTAAATATTTTTATTGCTAAAATAAGAATTGAGAACATATTTAATAGAAACGTATAAAAAAGTTCTTAAATTTACTTCTAGCTATTTAAATATATGAAAGCAACATTTTTGGAGAACTTCAGACGAAAATTGACGAGAATACTTAAATTTCTCGTCTCGAAAATTTGGGACGAGACGAGAAATAATCAATTCTCATGGCATCATTAATCATTCTTTCTGATCTAGAAAATCAATAAAATCAACAATCCCAATTAAAATTATAAAGTTAATTTATCAAAAAAAACACCGTGAGATTGAATATAAAATTTTGTACGAGGCTCGCTTGAAACTAATCTTTACTGGGCTCCTGGGTTAAGGAGTCTCACTCCTTTGTCGCTCACCCCCAAACTTTCCAGCTCACCCGTAAAGATTAATTTACTACGCTCGCTACGAAACTAACTATTATTAACACGCCCATTCGTATTATCGTACTACATTTTTAAATAAATGTAAAACTGAAAGAAGTTATTTGAATAGCCAATGAAATAAAATAGTAGCTAGGGCTATTGTTATTTAATTTTAATTTTCATTTAGAAATTGTTGTACATAGAACTAGTAATTCTGTTTTAGCGCCATAGAAAACTATTTACATGTTTTTTCGGTTCATATTTTGCATTCTACCTTGCCCTAAAGCTTTGTTATGCCTTTTCTTATAAAAATGATGACATTTGCAGTAGGTACAGAATTATCTCATTACCATAATATAGCATTTTATAAAATAGTTTTCTTTCAATTGAAAAACAAAATCAACACCTCCATTCGTGTCACAGATGCTACGTTTCTTGTAGTTTTTGTTGCTGCAGAGATTCAAATCTCTAGCTCTTGCTGCTAGGACATAACTTTGAATTAGTGCTGTGCCCCGTGAGTCGTACGCGAACACACTTATAAAATATTGAAAGCACTATTAAATAACTACGAAGATACGTGCAGTATACAGTATGGTTTTTACCCCGGATCTATCTTGCATTTTATGAAAATAAATCTCCGGCATTGTGACCCGGTTTATAAATATTTTTTACGGGGTATTTGTATGCATATGGCCCTGAAAGAGAAGATTGAATTATTGATGGTTTAGTTGTTTTAGAAAATATATGAAAAATATTGTCATAATAATCTTTACCGTGGTACTCGTTCCATAACATTTTTGTCTTGTGTAGTCAGAATTTTAATTCGTGCAGCAAATTAAATTTAAATGAATCACCAAACTTTGAAAAAGTCATCTAGCCGCTAAATATATTTTGTTTAATAAAATTTTCTGTGCTTCTGTGATCTGACAATTTATATTTGCCAATAAAATGGAAAAAGAGAAAGACATACAGCCTTTCATCGATTAAAAATGTAAGTTTCAATTAATAAGGTATATGAGCTAAAACGAAAAAATTTCTCCTGCTTCGCATTTTCCTTTCCTTTTTCACTTTTATCTCCAATACCTACGTGCCTGAGTAACCGTAGAGACGTAATGTCGTAATATTTATAAAAAATACGCCAATATTGAAAATAATTATTTATTGCCAATTTGTCAAATAGTGAATCAATATATAAAGTAAATCAGAATAATGAGAAAATGTTATTTTCCTTATTGACAAAAATATATTGGTTTTATTTAGTTTTATCATGAAAAAATTGTGACTTATAATCTCACATGTGAGTTAATTTCTTCCGGAATTTTTTTAGTGCTTTCCAACATCTTACACGAAAACTGATTATTTTGTTGAAATGCACAATAAAAATTTCCTGGACATGAATATTAATGCAGTTAAAACAATAAAAACTTAAAATATTCACGAAATTTGTATTTATTATTAAACAATAATAAATGTGTATTATTTACCGTATTACTTGCTTATTTATACCCAACATCACAATTTAACCAATATTTATTGAATTTAAACGTCAAACTGATTTTACAATAATTATTAAGTTTCTCAAGCTACTAGTAAAAAAATTTGCGCTAAATTTTCATATAGGTAACCATGGTTACTGTTAATGTTAACACAGGAGTGGACATTCCGAATCTTGGCAATACTTCAGATTCGTGGCTTTTCTGTTTGCCTTGTGTGAGAGAGAAAGATCACTACAGGGTCCGTGCGTTACCATCGTTACCGTTGTGTATCGTCATAGTATGCACAGAATGTACTGTCATAATTATATTTCGGGATGTACCTAATCAATTCCATTGGCTGTTATTTGTGTAATGCGATTTTCGCTAAGTTAGCTTCGATTGAAAAAAGTTTTAACCACTCTACAGAAATAATTTTTGTAAACACTAGGTACCTACCAACAAAAATCTACACCCGCTACTGTGTAGCTATACAAAGTTCGTTGACTTACAATATCACCAACACCCTTTTAAACTGAAAATATGTCCTGTTGAAATAGACTTTGATAAAAACTATTAAATAATTCACGCGACAATGCAAGGCGTTAATCGAAAAATATTTCATGTTTGCATTCATAAATCGTCTCTATCTAGTATTAGGGTATCAATAATAAAGGAATAGCGTTTTGGGCGAGCGATGCGTAGCAATTTCCCGGCCGACGCAAGCTCATGAATATTTTAAAGCTCGCGGGAAATTTTAGCGCACAAGTGGCCGATCTAGCGATCACCTCTCGCGCAAGGTGCTAGTGAAAAATTTACCAGCGGTCTTCCGTTCAAATACACTCGATTTAAAGCTGTTTTCATGCCCGCGCTGCGTTAGAATGCGAAAGTGTTGTACATGGGCGCCACTAGGGGGGTAGGAAGGGGCAGCTGCCCCCCTTGGAAATGACTGAAAGTGTCAAAGAACTGGAAGATTGAAATACTTGAATAGTTTTCTCAGAAATTTTGAATAAATTATTTTTTATGTGGTTATTTTACATATCCTTTGACAGCCGTGTTAAGTGTCACTTTTTGACATCTGTCAAAATGACTACTTTTGGGCCGCTTTTACTTCACGCGGTCGCATTTACTTTACGGACGTTATTGTTTTACTCCTTTCTTTAAATAACAAATTTATTAAATTTTAATTGGTTAATAAATATTTAGAAGTAATTAAGTCTAAAATATACATATATAAAAAAATTACATAATTTTATATAATTTTTTGTGATTGCCACCTAAAAATATTGTGTGCACCTCACCTGAATTGCTGGCCTCGGTTTACGCCTCGGCTGTACACTTCAGATTCGGCCAAAAAACATTACTTTTACATCAGCCTTGAGACACAAATAACTATTTTGTGATAGCCACCTAAAAATATTGTGTGCATTACGGCTTAAAAGTGTTTCTTAGCTTCAACTCACTTTCAGATTCGGTCAAAAAAGATCACTTTCACAGCCCCAAATAACTATTATATTTTTATTATTTCTTACTAATCTATTGTTCATTCATTGTTTTGTGACTGTTATGTATAAGGTAATAAAACAAGCAGAATTTTTATGTTATTATTTGCGACTATTGAATAATACATTCATTACACCGAGAGAAATGTATATTTACGGTAAATATAAATATAATTAGCCTTAATATATTTTATGCTTAAAAAAGTGACACAAACACAAGATATTAGAAATAATTATCTAAGGATATCAAAAAGCTGAAAATATTATTATAATAAGAGCAAATATATAGTATAATAATTTTAAATATATTTAGATTTTAAAATGTAAAATAATATATTGTCATCGCTAATATCCTAGATATTTCGATTTATTATGTAAATATTTTTGGTACAAATATATCAGATATTTACGGTAGCAAACTTATAGGTATTAGATATTTTATTAAGTTAGGTAGGTAGGTATTTTAAAAAAACTGCTTTAATTAATATCAACATATTTATTATCTTTAACAAGTATTATAAAAAAATATGTATAAAACATAAATAACATTGCGTCAAAAAATAAAATAAAAATAAGGAAAACAAAACCAAACTAAACTTCTATTATTCACAAAAATGTTTTGTAATAAACTGCACAGCAGCACAGCTCAAATATCTGCATAAATATCTTCACAACGCCACAGATAAACAATATTGAGTATTGTCTTTTCTATAGATAAACACTAATGTCTGTCTGAGACAACGCCACAACTACAATAGCCTGTTCGAACCTGCATGTTGCATGGTTGATCCGCGCAATATACAGTGTATTTTGTTCTAATATGTAGTATATTTAGTTATACATGTAAGATATTATTAAATATCCGTAGATATTAAATGAGAGTTATTAAATTTCCTTAGATATTAAATAATAGTTATTTAAATATATGCGTATATTTGAAGAAGTTTATTAAATATACGTATAGTTATGCTTAATATACAGTTTTTAAACTTAAATATATATTATTTAAATATATGCGAATATTAACCATCAATATATGTTTATAATAGTTTTAAATATATATTTTGTAATATTAAATATTTACATATTTATACTAAAAAAGTCAATGTTAAATATGCAATTTTTAATATCCATTTCTCTCAGTGTAGGTAACTGTAGTAAAATTAACCCCTCCGCAAGATACACTATTGTATTATGAATTAATCAACACAATTGTATAATGATGAACTGTCATTCAACATCACTCCAAAATGTGAGGTTAGATTAATATTTGATTCATTAATGTTGTAGATAGTGTAAACATAGCAGGACACCTAGACGGAAGTGTCAGCAACTAAAAGAACAAGGTTAGACTAGAGATCATTATGTTGTAAAACATGGTATTTCAATAAACCATTTATAGATATTTAAATAGTGTGTATTTAAATAATAATTGATATAACATCCACACCATAACAAATAAGAAATGTTTTATTTAAAAACCGTAGATAAAACGTCGTATTTGTCTCGCACATAATAATAGCTACACAGTTGAAAAAAAGGGCACTGTAGCATGCTTTTTCAGAAGAGCGCATAGCATTTTGCTGCAATAATGGTATTATTTTTGCCTTTTGAAAAGTAATTGATGGTACTCTTCCGAGGGTAAACAATTTTAAGGGGCAAAAATTACTTTAAAAAGAGCAGGAGGAAACTTTTACACTTTTAAAAGCGATATTTACTCTTTTTAAATCATATTCTGCCCTAAATTTTTCCTAAAAAATGTAAGTACTATTAAAGAGGTACTTATTACCAGAAATTTGTTCATTTTTTATCCTTTAAAGAGTAAATTAATTTTCGTGTTCCTCTATAAGAGTAAAGTTGCTACGTTTTGTTCTAAAAAGGGTACTTTGTACTCTTTTTAGAATAAAATTTAATACGAACAATAAGTCTGTGCATGAAAACTGCCACTGCGTCAGTTCAATGTTGACTGTTTTATGCAATGTTTGTAGACTTCATTATTGACTAGAAACCTGTGATTTTTATATTATGCAATATACAATATCATATTGTTTATATGACAAGAACAAACTATATGAAATAACAAAATGTATTCCATTAAAATTATACTACGTTTTTTAATTCGATAATCTCCTCCTGCCATATAAATTTACCGGCTCTTCAGATCAACTGCTGGATATTTTGTAAGTGTTGCTATTTCAATATATATTTAAATATTGTATTTTTTATTGCAGTAATGAATTCATTAAACACTATTGTAATTATTTCTTATTAAAACAATGTTTATTTAAAAGGTCATTTGTACTAATCTTACTTAAATTTTGAGTTTCATCTAAAAAGAAAAATAAAACCAATGAAATCACGACAAAGTTCGAGGTTTACTTAATATTTACAAGTACGAGTAAGATATGTTTAAATGACCATTTAAATGTGAATTTGTGTGTTTTAATAAATAATAATTTTATTTAATAAACTACTACTGCAAAAAAATACAATATTTACTCAAAGAAAGAGCAACATTACCTTACTCTTAAAGTAGCAAGAAATTTACTTAAATAGTAGCATTTTTAGTACTTCTTTTAAGCAATTTTTGAATTTTAAATGGTAAAATAAATGCATGTATATGAGCAATATTGTACTCTTCTAAAGGCAGTATTTTGAACTAAAAGTAGTAAATTTCTACTACTAATGTAGCAACCCTTAATGCCCAAAATATAGTAAAATTTTAATATACTCTTTTTTAAGCATTGACAAAAGTACCCTTTTACCTCTGCTCTTTTGAACTAGCACCATATAACCTTGGACTTATATAAACCGTTTTTAGAGCAAAAATAGTGCTCTTTTTTCCAACTGTGTACAATTTGCTCGGATGATTAAACACTCCTTCAACTCTTGCATAAACTTTCAACATTACGTGCTCGTTAAATAATATACTATAAATCATGAAAGTTAAATTCAAATGGATCATATTTTTGCACACCTTTGGAAACTTTTCTGGCGTCGCCCATGGTGATGTATGTCGATCTGTTATTTATTGGCCGAATGCGTGTGTAGTGGCTACGTAACCTGCAAATGTACTCCTGAGAGCGCTAAGTAAAATGGGCTGCCGAGCATCGATGTGCGGTTGGTTGATGCGGGATTTCAGAGTAACTACTGAATACTGAATCATTGAGTTTGAAGTGCGCTATTCGTTTTGGTTTATTAGCCTATTTTAGGATTTATTCACGCGTTAATGCGTTTATATTTTTAACTAGTCATAAATTTAAGGGTAAGTAGTATGACATTATTTGTAGATTATGAAACAGAATGAATTATTTAAAAATTCGCATATTTAAGCGGGTCGTCTACGTTTTTATCAAATTCCTAAAATACACTCGGTTTTGCTTTTCTTTCCATACCACTCTTTTCCCCACTACTACGACTGCCTAAAACCAGCCCGAAACTCGTACTTTGCCGCATCCAAGCTATGCATTGTCATTTTGAAGTTGAAAAATAATGTAAAAGTGTTTTCGTTGCGAGTAAACTGTCAGATTATTATTGACTTCAGGATAATGTTTTTATAAACATTTAATATAGAAAGAATGGATTTACAGATGTGCCTTTTTAAAATTTTAAAAATTAATTTGTATGATGAGATTTAACCGTGTAAAGTTTGTATAAAATTGGAATTTTTTTTGAACTTTTCGGAATTTTTATAATAATGTACAATTTTTTAATCAAAATTTAAAAAACGCACATCTGTAGATCCATTCTTTCTCTATTAAATCCTTGTTGAAATAAAATTTTACCATTCTTGTATTGGCCACAAAACACTCGCTACCTACGTTAGTACATTTTATGCTGAATTTTAGGTAGTAGACGGTCCTCTTAAGGCTAGTTTTCATGAAACTAACATTTTTGGTACCACTGTATACTGGCAATATTTTATCTATTACACAATTATTTTCATTAAAAATGCTATTTCATTTAATTATTAAGAATAATATCTTTTGTATTGGGAGATATGGGTAAAATTAAGTGTAACAGTAGGTACATTTGAAATATAATTATTCATCAGGTAGCAACTCAACGCCACCACTTCGGTTGTTGTCGACCAAGCGGCCAGTTGTCAGTAAATAATAAATTAATAATTTCCATTGGCAAGTAATAATTATTATTATTTGGTATTTGTATCCTGATCCATTTTCCTAAGTTAACACACTTATACAACTAATTTTGAATGTATTTTTGATAACCATATTTTTAATGAAATAATAATTAAAACAGCAGTAAAAAAAGTTTCCTTAAGAAAAAAAATTCTTTCTGTTTCGTAATCTACACCATGTCATACTACTTACCCTTAAATTTATGACAACTTCAAAACCACTCTGTATTTGTTGGTAACAAATAAATCCAAACAGAAACATTTACCAAACAACACTAAATTTTTAGACATCTCCATAACTGTCGCCACAAACTCCGCCACTAGCTAATTTCCTGTAATCCTTTCTAATTATAAAACGAACAAAATCCACCACCAGATTACACTATAATGTTTATCCCAACTTGTAGTACTCGTATATGAAGTTAGTGGGCCATCAAAACGATAGAAGCTGCGCTCCGTTTTCGTGTAAGTACTAATTGCGCGTTATGCGTTATTACGAACATTAACCCGTGGGTTAGCTGTTTATCGCGGCCCGTGTAATTTTTGGCAAGAGACGCCGCGATGTGTGTATGAATGTATGTTTGTGTATTATCTGAGATAAAGCCATCGTAAACGCAATTCTAGTTTTCGTACGTGATAATGATGTGATTATGATAGTTGATAATTATTTATTTTAATGTAATCATTCAACGTGATTAACAATTAAATCACAGATTGATAGAAGTTGTTATATATTATATTATCATCTATTTTGTAACTTACGAGCTAGGAGCAAGTTTTACGGTATATGTTGATTTCTGGTCTAATTATTTTGAATTCCTTTTGTATACGAATAATTTGGAAATAAAATATGAAAATCGAACGAATCTCGGATGGAAATCAAACGGGAAATCTAGCATGAATCTAGACGAAATAAGTATAATGTAAAACAGGCTTTACTCGAAACATAGCACAATGAATCATATCGTGTTTCTATCGTAGAGCCATTCCTCCTAGTGATGTTTGCATATCGAAGAGCAGAGCTCAGCTCTATCAGATCTGGGTACCTATTCTAATTCATAGCGACAGTCGCTAGCGAAGTTCAGTTGATAACTTCGTGACGTCATTCCGTTTGTAACTATATCAAGGGTTAGGGATATTTGGCCTCTAGTTGATAACGACTGATAGAGATTTTACATTTACTGTGAAATTTGTCAAGAAAAACTGCTAAACCACCATTTTACCTATCACTTATCATAAACGTATTATTTGTTTTAAAATAAGCCATTTTTTGATTTTCAAAGTAAATTATTTTTTCAAGAAAAATTTCAATTTCTTATTTCTATAATTTGTAAGTTGAATTATTTAATAAACTAATCAAAAATATTAAATACATATAATGAACCCATAATTTATTGGTATTTTATATTTATAAAATAAATATTTTAACCTCACAACGAACAAAAATCAACGCAACGCGCAAGTCTACCGTAGCGACGGTTGATAAGTCGTAGCGACAGTCGCTTGGCTACTACGTCACACATGGTGGGGGGTTATCAAGACAACCCAACTTATCAACGTTGATAAGTGAAATAGAATAGGACCCCTGTTTTGACATTGTATGGTTACATTATTTTTATACTTTTACTTTAGTTTTATCAGTGTTTTCGTTTTATTCTTTTAATTAGTTTATTTTTATTTGTTTTTTGTTTTGTTTTATTTTCTAGTTTTTAGTATTTTTAATGAAGTTTATAATTTTAGTTTTTACGAGCAATGTTATATTTTGTTTGTATATTTTGTTTAGTTTTATGCCTAATTTATATTATTTTGTGTAGGTATTTATCGGTGACATATTCCGACAGATACAGCCACAGTTGCCGTGACGTCATCGTTAAGGATAGCTTTAGGCTCTATGTTGCAGAATAGGTATCCTGGGTATCTAGAATCCTAGGAACCGCTAACATGCTAGGCGAACACTCATCTACCAACTCTACAGTTAAACTAAACATATTGCTCGTAGAATAATAATAGAAGATAGATAACTTTTTTTTTGAAGTTGTACAAATTTTAAAAGTTGTTTTGTTATTATAATTTGGATAGTAGGTAGATAACATATATACCACATAAATTATGTAGGTACCTATTATATTATAGCCTTTAAAATTTGTTTTCGGATTATGAGCACCTACATTACTATATTGAATTGTTTATTAATTTACTACTCATATTTATAAATAGAATGCATTTAAATTATGTATTTTGAAGTTATATAGCGAATAATTATTATTAGTTTCATTTTGATTGTTATAAATTAACCCCAATTTATTGATGCAAATCAATTATTCACATTATTTAAATCACACTAAAGCAAAACATCGATTAGTTAGATATATTAAAACCAATATAAATATCAACACATTATTTGATATCCTAAAACAAAAACTATTATAATATTTGAAAAAAATCGGTTAAATTTTTTTATATATTTTTCATTCATTAAAAAGTCGAACTATACCTATTCGAATATTTCGAATAAAATTGATAATAATTATTTACTGTTCTCTATCAGCATTTGTCTTGCTAATTATATTTGGTTTGAATTTCATAAATTGATTAGACCGGACTATTTTTTAAGTCTCCAATTTTTTTGTAACGTAATATCTAATGGGGCGGGTAAAGGAGCCCGATAGGTGATGTGGTTTAAAATCTCAGGTTCGAATCTAATCATCTGGTACACATTCCCTTGTTTTCCAATTCAACTGCACAACATCTCCTCAAAACATACCCTCCATTTTTACCTCTCCGCATAGCCTATTACCCTACTTGCATATTCCCTCCTAACCTAAATTCCCAGCCCTCCATTTATAACCCCTACCTACCCCAACATAGCACCACATCACTTCTCCACCCCCCTCCCCACCCCCTCTACAGAAAGACGTCTCCTTCTACGATTGTGGTGAAACAACCGACATGCTACACTGTCAGAGGGGTGGGGGCATTGTTGACGGCGCGTCATGAACATCACTCTCACGGGATGAACAGGGGAGGGAATGACGTCAGTGACAAGTGAAAGAGGTGGTGGTGGTGGTAGCGGCTTCTTGTGGGGGCGAAATGTATGAGGTGAAATGTTGAGGGATGTTTTTGGTTGTGTGGTATTTTTCAGCGGGGTAATTTGTCGACATGTTAAAAAGAGGGGTAACTGATGTGTGTATTATTGTGTTTCTCGGTTTTATGTTATTTTTTGTTCCTTTGATGAGTAATTTGGTTACACAAATTGTTGGATTGCTGATTAGGTTAGCAGTTTGACTACAATTTTTTTTAAATTATTGACTTTCTGTTGACGAATGTGTCATACCGACTGCGCCCATTTTATTCAAGTATGTACACATAGAAACACATATATATATATATATATATATATATATATATATATATATATATATATATATATATATATATATACATATATATATATATATATATATATATATATATATATATATATATATATATATATATAATCACACAGTAAAAATTTCTTAACTATAATCGCAACGGGCAACGATACACTAAAAATCACCTAATAAAAGCACTCCAATATGATAAATTTTAGTACCTACTAACAAAGATTTTAGTTGAGATTGTTGTCAAATTCGTGAAATTTTGTAGAGGGATTTTAAGAAATGATAATGTCAATCAATACTTTATTCATTGCTTTATTTCAAACTTTAGTTTTTTTTATAAACGTTATGAGAGTGAAATTCAAAGATTGCAAGTATGTTGTTGCAGCTTTACATACTGTGAATCATCAATTGATAGATCGATAGTTTTAGAAAAAAAAATTACAATCGGTATATCGATAATTGCGAATTAACGATACTACTAAGTCTCCTGAAGAAAAGTTTGTCCCCAGTTTAACAGTAGTTTAGCGATAGTTAAACGATATAGTCAATATTTCAAACGATATATTTTTTGACACATAAATTAGATTAGCAAAACTACTCTTTATCGTTTATAAATGGATGATTCAATGTATTATTCATACAATTTTCCAATTTCGACCGATTTCGACACAATATTTTTAGTTTTTTTTTAAATATTACATTTCAAAGGTGTCAATAATAAAAAATTATCTTTTAACTCAAACTATCGATAGTATCGAATAATTATGACTATCGATAGCAGAAAGATGTTCTTGCCACTAATAGTTTCTTATACGATAGTTTCCCCTCTCTATTTCACAGCTCCCTTCATTCATATTCTTAAATTAACATCTCAGTCATAAAACACAAAACCTCTAATCGCACACTGATCCCACCTCCCAACCACCTCATAAAACAAAACACAACATAACACCTCCCCCCCCTGTTTTCCAGCTCCTCTTATGTACAGGCGCTTGGTCCACTTTCCCGGGCTGGCTATGCACATCTTGTTTACATATGAAGCCCGCGGGACGAGTTATTTATGCTCACCTGTCATTGGGAAATTGCTGCGGTGTTTGTTGTGAACTGGCCACTTGTAAACACGTCGGGCTGGACTACCAAGGAAAGTGGAGAGAAACGCACGAGTAATGAAGAGCAATTTACTTATTTGCATTTGTGTCGTAATTAATAGAAACGATGGGAAATAGAACAGAAGACGGTGTTGGTGTAAGTCTTTGAGGAGTGGGTCAGTCGTAAAAGGACTTGTTTTCTATTTAAAAATAATTTTTCAAAAACGACGAAACTGATTGAGATAAAGCCCAGTAAATAACTGTCGTCTCAGTCTTGAATTTTAGTGCGCCATTTTAAAAGCAAAGTGAACGTCAGCTGTTTTTAAAACTACAAAACTAATTTAGATCAATAGATTTATACGTAATGTTTTCAACACTATCTACTTAAGAAAAATCTGGTGTGGTCACCATACGACTTTCTTATACATAGTGTTCCATAACTTAGAACAAAAAATTAAAGGTTATATACTGTACGACGTGCTGATCATGAAACAAAAAGAATTATTTTAAAATTCGCAAAGTTAAGGGTAGTTTATTTGACGTGTGTACATTTTAAGTATCACTGTTTTGATGGTATATTTGATAATTTGACATTTATTAGTATTAGATATTTATAGCATTGGCTGAATCTGGCTCATTTTCAGGAGGCAATAAAAATTAATAAATAAAAAGAAATACAATTTCTAAATTTTTAGGTATATATTTGAAAATAAAATAATATTCAATAATTATAGTCGTAGATAAAATATAAGTTAAAAAATAAGTTATTTTTATTAATAAACATGTTTTTATGTAGGTAAATGGAAATACATGAATGTAGGTAGTGCAGTTAAAATTCTTAGAAAAATATTCTTAAATATAAATCCTGAAAATTA
Source organism: Agonum fuliginosum (assembly GCA_947534325.1). Taxonomy (NCBI): domain Eukaryota; kingdom Metazoa; phylum Arthropoda; class Insecta; order Coleoptera; family Carabidae; genus Agonum; species Agonum fuliginosum. The sequence goes on along the minus strand of OX384034.1, from coordinate 1,132,059 downwards.
CAACGCAGTTTGTAAGTTGCAGTGTTAAAAAGGCCGTGACATTTGTGTCATGTTTCCGTCTTGCTGACGTGAGCAAGTACTCGTTATTCTCTACTTGCTAGTATTTTACATCTCGAGTTCCAAAGTAAACAACTAAGAAGAAAAATTTGCAATTTTTCTTTAATTAAAAAGTTAATTTTCCTTTCGTTTTTTCAACGTCTTTAACAAACCTTGAAATAAAACAAGAAACTAAAACTAAGAAATTAAATTACTTACAGCTTTAATTGTTTAAGAACTTATTCATAAAACTCAAGTGAACTATTAACAAACGGATTAAGTTTTCATGCATAGTTCGGCAAATTATGCAAGTGAATATTTTTGTTTTTATATAAAACTTGTCTAAAAGTTTTATAAAACATTTTTTACTCTCAATCTACAGTATGGCAAATGTTATTACAAGTATATGTACATCCAACCACTTCTAGACTCAATCTCAATCCGTGCGACGACGCCGGTCTTTTAAAGTCAAACTGGTCAACTTGATCCCAGTGCGATTTAATTGCAAGATGTTTTACAATTTAGCGACAATCACACACTGCCGGCCAAGAGACTTGAACCAGATTCCTACGTCATCACATTGGAGAGATCTTGTCCCACAAATTGTTCGCTGAGAAGGTCGATTTTGTATACCAACATAAACATGTAGACCATGCGATATACACTTCTCCATTTTCATAATAAGCTGTGATAATTTTAACGCGATTTCCGTCGTGTATTTTGTATAAGATTCTAGTCTCACTGACAAATACCGCAGCGTTTGAGAAATATTCGCTTTTTTGTATTTTAAGATGTTGTAGATTTTACTGATGTAAATAATGTCCGTTGACACTATGTATGGACACTATGTACATCATTTTACTTTGATCCAAGTTGTATCTAAATGTTGTAATCTCTGTAATCCAGCTCCTGAAGAACACGCATGTGACGTCGAAACCGGTCGAGGCAGTAGAATAAAAATCATTTTGCTGATATCCAGCAAATTTCTTTATCCATTATCCGTCCAGCTAAGTAAATCTTCCTTTATAGTTGTTTACGTTGTCTACAATGTCTATAATGCCTGATAATTTTCATGATGTAGAATACGTAATTGTCTACGTGTAAACAATGATGTATAGGTACTACATGACGAAGATTACGCGCCCAACACTCACTTTTTTACTCTATATTAACAAACTTTAATTTTAATTTAACAATGCTCATTATCAAATAGTTATTTACGAATCAAATGCGGGAAGATTTTGATCCCACATGAGCGGTCTTTTGAAACATGAGCGAAGCGAGGGTTTCATTTACACGAATGCTGGGATGGTATCTTCCCTCAAGAGGTTTGTACAATGTTTTTTGTAACGAATAAAACTATAATCAAATACATTCAAGTTGTAGTTGTAGTCTGATCATTAAAATTGAGGTTACGATGTTTTTTCTACTCACTACTGCTCACTACTACCGACAGATGGTTCGCTGTACACAAGTTTTATTTTTAAATATTGGCGGTTTTCGATGATCTTCACTAATTATAATTCCCGGAAGTAACACTTTATAAACTAAATTGTATTATTTTTAAGATGGTTTTACTCTGAAATGTCTATAAAGGCCAGTGTTCTTTGCATTTTTCCTGATTGACTGCACTGGGAAATTGACATTTCCGATTGTCAATTGCGTGTTTAATATGTTATTTCCTAGGTGATGAGTACAGAAAATACAATTCAGCATTGAATTAATTTATCTCCCTTTCTCCGCGAGGTAAAAATACAACATAAAATGCTCCTGTTGATTCCCATGTGCTGTCACATTCCCACAACTTACACATAGATAATCCCTCGATACCGACCATCTTTCTTTCTTTACCTTGTTTTGCTCAATCCTTCGTTCAGTCATCTGCAGCAACAGAGAGCAGAACAGAGCGGCTTTGGTTGTGATGTAAGTTGTCTCAGTTAACTGGCTGTAGCTGCGCTGTATGATTTAAGACCCGCAATCAATTCTGCGAGAGGCGGCGGCGGCGAGCAACATGACATGACGCAAATGCTGCGATCCTCCTGGGAGCCAATCAGCGAGAGTTTTACAACCGTGGGGTGAGGTGACCTCGGTTGGTAAGACTGTTGCTTGCAGATGGTGAAGATGTTGGTTATTTTGTGAAGTAACCAACCAGGTTGATTTATTTATTTATAGTGTAGGTAGCTATAACAGGATTGTAATTTATTTTTCCACAACTATATCAATATTTGTTCAACCCGTTCGATATGATATTGAACAAGTCATATCGCCATAGTTTAAATTTTTGTTTCACCTTTGAGTAGATGTGTATTGTCCTTCTGACATTTGAAATTTTGTTCCTGTTATTACATATTTCGTGATAAATTGCATTATTCTATTAAAATGGACAAACACGACATTAAAGATGTTATGGTTAATCTAACATCTTACAATTAAATCGCACTCGGATACTTCAAGCTGACCACTTGATTGTCTTAAAAATATGATCCTGGTTGCAAGAAGAATCTTTTCGTTTCCACTCGGGATTTAAAGGTCGTTGCACGGATTGAGCTTCTGACTGCACAAAAACAAATCTAAGTATAATTGGATGGGAATCCACTCCCGTTACCATTCTAAGTTGGGATCTAATTAATATGGTAACCTCTAGTAGCTATCGGGCACCGGTTAGAGATTGTAACTAGGACTTGCGCCAGTAACACATACTCGTATGGTTGTAAAAGTAGGTAAAACTTCGTGACAAAAGTAAAGTAAAAATAATTCTGTATGTGTGCCACTAAGTCACTCTGAGTGACATAACCCATAAAGGTTCAAATCCCGAAATATAGGTAGGTACATACATTCTATAATTGGGAGTTAATCCTGTAGAGTGGTTACCAATAAAATTTAAAAATAAAATAAATTATCTTTGCAATTTGCAATTTCTATAATTCTGTGCAATTTTTATAATTATTACATAATATTATTGAATTATACCATGATTCATAGAAATAAATAGGTTTTCTTATAATTACTCCATTAAATTTTTTTAGTTTCCTATAATTTTGTACTATTTTTACATTTTCTTGAATTTTTTCATATAATTCTTTGCAAAACCTATGCTGTTCGCCAAATACCTACTTTCAAATAATTCATATAATTTTTACAAATAATGAAATTGCTATAGAACTGAATAAATAATGTGAAAATCTTTTTGCAACCTTTTCCACGTGATCGTGATGGCTTGTGCGTGTGGGCATTGATCGCCGGTAGTAATCAAACATTTAAGATCCGGGCACTTGTTTATTACAACCATTGACAGCGAAACGACCAAACGACCTTCCGGTCTCATTCCGAATGTGCTGTAACAGGCATCCTTTCCGGATTTATTGAGCTCTTAATCCTTTAACTGAAGTAACATTCATTTAAGTAATTATTCGCGACGTGCCCTGAGTTTTTCCCTTTACTGCAACAGTTTGCACTACGTTCAGGTTAGGCCCCAGTCAAATCCGCACAGAGCTTTAAATTCTATTACTTTAGTTTACACGGACGTAAAAGCTGAGACGAAGTGTAACGCCTGGCCGCTCGGCTGGTTTTTTAAAAGGGTTAATTAGCCACCAGCTCAAATGGAAAATGGAACTAAAACGATAAAAACCAAGAATAGTATAACAAAAGGCACAATTCACTTATTTCATTTATAAAACCAAATAAGAAGAACTAAAGAAACAAGATTAATAATAATATATAGTCCATTTGAGAATGACTGACAGTAATAAATCATTATTTGCAAGAGTAGTATTGGATTTTTGCCAGCAATGCGGCAAATAAAATTACCAGAAAAATCAGTTGTAACTACACTAGAGTGGTCAAAATAAGCCGCACGCTTTGTACCTGGAACGAAACTTACTTCTCGAACAATCGAAATGCCGTCATAAACGCTCCTATAATCCCTGTCGGACTGTGTCATAGACGTAGATAGGATTATTCAGACTTAGACCTAAAACGATAGTTCTCTACCTAATTTAGTCATTTCGACTATCCCTGTGCAAACAATTATTGGCGCGCCACTGGAATATCTTTGACAGAATGATTTATTACTGCCAGTCATTCTCAAATATAGTATAACTAATTTTAATAATTAAGTAAATGATTTTTTTTATAATACACGACGGCAATGAAATAGTGTATGCTAATTCAGAAGCTTTATAGAGTAGGTAAAGATACATATCGAGACAAATGGGTTCAATACCAGAAAATAATATTCTGGATTATTCATATTTATACACAGGAATGCAACACCAGATGCAAATCTAGAAAATTTCGTAAGTAATTAAATATCTGCATCAAAAGATTCATTAACAGGAATATTTAAATCTGAAATTTTAGACTCGGCATAAACGCAAACCACGTAATATAATATAAACACAGGAGCAATAATATAGATACGTGTTGCTATTCACTGGAGTAACTAGGATTTGATTCAACCATTTTTTATGCCTTTTCGCATACTATAGAGGAAATCTTTAAGCAATTTTAATTGGTATAATTTCTTTTTACTGAAATAAATGTCAAAGATAGTTTTGTTTAATTTCATGCATTTAAGTGTTTTCATCACTTTTGCAGTTAATCGTCATATTTGGAATCCGTTTTATATTTTACTAGCTGAGGTGGATAAAATTATAAATTTTTAACCCCCACCCCTAATTGTGCCATTAAATTAAACCATAGGTACCTTAAAATCTAACTCTGGTCAAAAGACAAAACTAAATTTATGACCCGATTTTTAACCGTATCCCTAATGGTCCAATCAAAGTCAAACATACATTAAAATATGATCTTGATCAAAAGAGACCTGCATGCAAAATTTCATGAGGATCGGACAATTGGCCTAGATTTTAGATACAAAACCAACGGACAAACAGACAAACAAACAGACAGACATATACCTACCTATACATACAAACATTCAATTTTATTGAAGGATGAGATTATTCGGGAATGTAGCCTGTATGTTTTTATTTGACTAAAAAACCGACGTTTCGCCACATCCTTGTGCATTCCCGAATATTCCCATCCTTCAATATAATTCACCAGTCGATTATTCCATTCCTATTCAATTTTATATTTGTAGTCGAGTAGATTGTTAAACCTGTGTATTTATGTGCAATCCTTTTCTAGAATTCCTAACTTAAATACTAAATAAATAGTTACTCCAACCAAATTGGCCCTAATGAAATTATTAAGTTTTAAACCGTTCGGTTAACTTTGCACCGTTTGTAGTGAATACAAAGCCACGCGAATGAACTTTTACGCATTCTTTATGTAAATGGTGAGCTGCTAGCTGCGACAGTCACAAACAAATAACTCTATTACAAGTTATAATGTGAAAATAAATGAAATTTAGTTACGTGCATACGCTGCGGTGTGCCCTGCAATGCAGGAGGAAAGGACGCGTTTTCCACGCTCAGCTCTATAATGCGAAATGCTTTTACGAACTATGTTAAATTTAGAATGTAATTAATATTTTTTAGCACTAGGAACTTCAAAAATGCAGAACTACAAACATGGATGAAGGAAAGGACTTGAATAGTTATTTGTATCACAAGGCCAGAAACTGACCTTTTGCAAATGCGAGTATTTTTGACACGCCGAGCCACAGGCGAGACTTGCAAATTACGAGCACTAGCATAACAGTTTCTGGACGTGTAATACACAATATTTTATGTGCCGATTTCATTACAAAAAATATAAAATAATTATACATAACCTAAAAAATTGTGCACTGATTACTTGCATTTGAGCTTAAAATATATTTATTTCAGTTTCTATTAACGATTTACGTCTAAAATTTGTCAAAATCTTGTTAATTCTTCTATAAAAAATATTCAACGCATAAAATTGACATCTGCTTGACAACTGTAGTAATGTCAAGATGCCAACCTATAACTTCCGGTTGTTTGCCGGCCTAGGCTGGCAACAAAGAGTTTCTGGCGGATTTTGAGATATGGAAAACTAGCGATGCCGACCGGAGGCATATAAAATACGTTTTAGGCCTCCTGAGGTGTAAACATAACAATCACACATCGTTGAAGTCTATGATAGATGCAATATTACACTAATACCATGACTTCATCGCATACTGTTCAGGAAAGAGCACTACATTTTATTGCTTTAATAAGCCATTAATAAAAAAGTTACAAAATAAAAAAGAGCATACAAAAACGATACTAATCTTATTAAGTACAATATGGAATTTCTGAGAAAATAATAATTAGTCAGGATAAAGGAAGATTCAGACCTATTCAATTATAAGTGACTAATTTAACCAACCAACGCTTCTTTTGTGGAAGCGCTGGTTGGTTAACTTAGCACTTATAGTTATAATTATTGTGTAGGTTTGAATCTAGATTAATAATTAAAAAAATGTTTAGTAGGTATGTTGCCTGTTTTACTTTTGAATATGTGAAATTGAACTTTATACGATCTTCTTTAATGTAATGTTACAATATATATTGAATATTGCAATATGGCAGAGAGCAAAGAAAACTTTATCTTTCATTCATTGTGATATGAATCATAAAATAAACAAAAAAATGATAAGCCACTAACATGTTTGTAAATATAAACTTTATGGTCGTCGGAAGCAAATATATAACTGAAGTAGCAATTGAGATTTCAGTTTTATATTGATGTTTACCTACCAAGTAAAATTTATTCATAATTGAAAATAAACAGTTTTCTTCCGCGGTTTCCCGATGTCGGTAAATAAACCGAAAACACAATTCTCTTCCACCATATCGGTTCTTTCCAACTTAACCTAAATTTATAGAAAACAGAGTAAAAAGTTCAGAATCGAAACGAGGAAAATTGTCCGAAATGACGTAATTCTTATGATAACTCCTATCGTTTTCCGGTTCGTCAAATCTCATTTCTTTATTATTTACGCGAGGAAAATCCAGTCACCACCGAGAGAATGCTGTGTACTGCAACAATATTTTTAACAGACTTACAGACAGTGGTCTTCAAAATTCTAACACTTGAAGTTTGAAAACAACCTCTGGGACAATGTAGCTTACATATCCTAATTTGAGTCACCAAACAATAATATAAAACTAATTAGTTTTTTCACGACATGCAAAGAAAACACAATTTTCTTTTCGCAGAATAGCGAGGAAAGTAAGAATTCCATCTCTAGAGAAGAAAGTACCTAAGCTGTGTTACCACCAAGTATTATTTTAAGATGAATTATTTAAAATATTGTAATTATTGAAAATTCTGATTTAATAGTGATAAACAACTGTGAACTATTATTTTACACTTATATCTTATAAGTACTTTCTTTTTCTACAATATTTCAGAATGTCACAACTTAAATTTAATTTGTCATATTGGCTGCTGTGAAACATTTCATTGTTTATAAACTTCATTTTAACAGATGACAATTATAATATAACATAAGTTTTAGTTTTGTTTCTTTTACATTAACAATATTTTTTAAATATGTTGTGTCTAACACGTGAGGAAAGCATATTTCCACTCTCGCTCGATTGGCTTCGACCTCGAGTAGAACAAAGTAACAAAGAATCGCTTTTCTCTCTAGTTGGACAAGTAGCTATTATTTGTTGATATTATAATGTTATATCTATTTTATTGCAATGTGAGGCTGCATGCTGCCACACCCAAGATGTATAGGGGTATACCAATTTTATCACGAGATATAGTTTTATTGTTATATTTAATTTAATATACAAGCAGTTATAGAATTGTGTTAAATTATATACCTTTAGATAAATAATAGTTATTTGTGTATTAAGAGCGTAAAATGATTCTTTGTTACTCGCGCACGGTAATTGCAGCGCGAGTCAAAGGCGAGAGCTGCAATAGTGCAAGAGGAATAAATACACTTTGCGCTCGTAATACACTCATAATTTTATCTACGACTGAAATAATTTGTTATTAATAATAATGGTATTAATAATAATCGTAAGTTAACTTTGTGAAACGCAACTGAATGTCGCTGGAACTGACTTTGTGACACGCAACATATTTTTATAGAAGGTTGGTATTTCTAATATCAGATGACATTTATTTCAATTGTTAAACGTCAAACTTCAGAATTGACAAATTTCAGTATAACCTCAAAATATGTTTTACTTAATTAATTACTTTTATTCAATAAAATTAATTAATCTAGAAATTGAAAACATATAAGTTAAATATTTTCTATAATATCTGTACTTATCACCTAGAATAGTTCAGTAATATATATTTTTGCAGTGACAGTGACAGTTAAATAGATGGCAATATTAATATCACCAACCAAAACTTTACACACATAAATTTCCCTAAATCGACTTGTGTATATTGTGGCAGTATAATTTAAATTTTAATAATAAAAAGACACCAAATAGAAAAAATAGTATAAAGAACTCATTTTATAAGACTTTTTTCGCACTTGTTCTTTAGTAAACTCGCCCGAGGGCTCGTTTTACTAAATTTGAACACGTGCGAAAAAATTATGTCTTATAAAACTTGTTCTTTAATATACTATTTTGTTTGTTTTTTGCTTGGTCCTCAGTAACAATCAACTTTACGTTGAAAATTATAAGCACAAATACCTACAAACTTTTCATAGTAGTCGTAGATTAAAATATTTATTTTTTCTTTAAAGCAGAAACAGACTCTAATTATTTGACGAAACAGTCCATAAGAATTTCGGATTTGTTTTGGTTTTACTATTAGCCAATTTAATAAATAAAACATAGGTACTAATATTTTAGGTAGGTTACCTACCTACGTATGTAGTTTTAATTAAATTTTTTCCATATTAACGTTTTTATCTACTGAACTAAAGCTTTCGGAAAGGAAAGTTGATATCATAATAATGAAGCTTGGTTCAATCGTATTAATTTTCTATCGTCATTTAAATGACGACTTTCCTCATTGCAAATTCTAAAACACTGTAGTACTTCTATAGCAGTTTGAGAACCGCTGTTCCTGTATTACTAGCCAAGAGCTGGAAATAGGTCAACTCGTGCAAGAAATATGAACAAAACTATCAGATGATCTTGCAGGACCTGGTGTCTGGAGCTGGTAGTGTTAGCTAGTCCAGACTGCAGCGATGCTACGGCACTTTTCGTTTATGTTGGAAGTTGTCTGCTAACAAATCACAACATCGACCCATGAAAATACTTCAAGTTTCAGGGTGAACTTAGGTACAGAGCAGAGGTTGTGGCGGATCGATGACATAGGATGGGATGAAACTGTGGCTTGTCTTTGGTTCATTCCACGTGGAAATTGAGAAACTGGGGATGAGTATGTTTTCGATATTTGTTGTTTTAAAATCTTGATAATGCTCTTTTAATTATTACCTACAATCAAGATGTCTATTTTTATTTTGAAAAAAAAAATGTTTATAAAATATTGATATATTCCTATCATAAAAATCTGCTGGGACCTCCACAATACTTCACGGAAAGTAAAACCGGTTCACAACCCCGGATATGGGCTTATTACAATATTTTTTACGATTCAGGTTTGGTTCTGGGTGCACTAATATAGCAGCGGTTCGTTCCGGTTTTCGTTCCTGTTTCGGTTCGGTTCGAGTCTCTCGTTTTAATAACTTGCCTAAATTTTATGCTTCATTGAAAAATAAAACATTTGCAAATATTTTTTATTTTTAACTGGACTTAATAATTATTTATTTAAAAAAAATAAAAATTGACGATCGTTTAATTTGATACCACACTCGAACGTATTAAAATAATAATAAAAATGTCAGGTTATAAAGTTGGTACTACTGGTTGTATAAAGTTCATAAACTACGAACTTTAAATATAAAATTTCAGTCAAAAATTCCAACGCAATTTTAAGTTAACCAGACAGACTAACAGACCAACTTTTTTAAAAACCATGATTCGTGAAGATTCATCACCAGAATCTCGAACTGTCAACGAATCACGATTATCTACCATACTTCCATCTATTCATATAGACCTGGGAAGTAAAAATAACTACTTAATTTCTGTCGAATTTAATTAATTTATTTTTTTATTAAGGTAAATTTCATTAGTATAGCCAACACCATCAACGTTTATATTTAATTCAATGGACGATTTGCAGCGTCAATTATGCGCATGCTTGCTGAATCCGATTGAGACATTTACTATGTTTATCGTAATGTATCGTAGTGAGTAATCCATCAGATCTAACTTCATAGTAGTTAATGTTGTTAGCTGTCATTCATTGTCTTGGATTTTCATTATGTAAAAAACGTGGTTTAGCTGAGTTTAACTTACAACTTTTAGAATTCATATTAATTTATAAACATATAAGACAATCACAGTTTTTAAAATACTTTCGACTAACTCTCAGTATGTCAACTGACAAACTGGCAGCTATAAACTTAGCTGAAATACGGAACATAATTTTTACTTCAAAAAGTTCAATAGATCATTTTTCCTGATAATGGTCCATTAATTCAAATACCTACTATTTTTCTTCTTTTAGGTTTCGAGACCAGTTTTGTAACTGTTACTCGAAATAGAACATAGAAGAAGCATGAATATTGACGTATGTAATTTATTATGTTATTTTCGCTCAACATGATACTCGTAAATAATAATTCTCGTAGTTACACATTGCGATATTATTTAGTGCAATCTGGTGACTTTGTGTCAGTAATTAGAGTGCATGTAGGTATCCGTCTGTAGGAAGATGGAATCAACACGATATGTCCTCTTGCCGAGAGCGGTGTGATATTCGGAAATTCCAATTCAGTGACGCTGTAGCCACAATGTATCAATTTGTTGTTAATTTAATTAGATTCCTGTTCTATGGGACGATTGCCGCAGGTAACACTGTAGCAGTTAGACGAAATTTAGTGGACACAATTTATCACTGAAACAACACGGAACAATGGAACTACCTGCTTCTGCTAGAGCCACTGTCAGGTCTAACAAAAATATTACTATCACTATACGCAACGCGAAATGCTGAAACGACCCATTTATATTACAATTAACATCGTATTTTAACATGTTTATAGTAAGCAGAAAAATGCACAAAAAAGATGATTAAGTTGAATTAATATACCCACAGTAAAGTCCGGATATAAAGAACGCCTTTTGCATTCAACATGATTCGCTATATCTGAAGTTAAGGTTGAAAAACAAGACACGAGTTCTATTTTTTTATTACAAAAGGTTTTGTCTTACTCAAGTTTGCTATTTATGAAAAAATAATGACTACATATAGTACATACGTACAAGTACAAATAAACATACTTATTCGTAAATTATGTTTCTTATAAAATAATAATAATTATAGTTAATAGTCCGTAGGTACTCATTAGTAGTATTATAACAAAGATGTACATGTATTTTATATCACGAATCTTGACTTTAAAAAGGTCGTAAACAAATCATGTGGAAGCTACTGTTTCTCCGTTAAGTGCCTATAAAAGAAATTTATATTATTTATCGTTATCAGTAACTATTATAACCTTTTAATAATAAACATTTATTAATAATTCGTTACTTATAATACATTATTTACGAACTTAATACGTTAAATACAATCATAATATCATCCAAAACCTTCGACAATATGCAAATTTTCAATTATGTAATTGTTTTTTTGCCTAAAGCTATATTCACAGCCTGAAATTTAGTGAAATTTTACGAAATTAGTGAAGTATGTCATATGGCAATGTGTATCTATTTGTGTTCATAACACCAAATTTCAGTGATGTAAACGCAAGTACACATTGCCATATGACAGACTTCACTAATTTCATCAAATTTCGAGCTGTGAATGCGGCTTAACATAGCAATCACACATCGTTGAGTCTATGAGAGTCTATATGCGATTTTACATATGGCCTTGACTTTACAGCATATTGTTCGATAAAAACTTTATTGCTTTAATAGGAATTAAAAGTTGCTTTGTAATAAAGAAAAGAGCCTACAAAAACGCTATTTTACACAATTTATTGTTCAATATAGTTTAAAATAAATAAAACAGATTAATTTCAAATGTGACACTTACTGGCGACACCTCTGAACAGTAGTTTCAAGGCTACACAAGGAAATTTTAGTACAATAATGTCAAATGCATCTCTTTTCACCTTATAGAAAATACGATATTATAAATAAATAGCTATGTCGGCCAAAAAATATGTGTGCGTTAGGTGTTTGTACATCGCTCGGTTTTATTAAAACACTCTGCTTCGCGTTGTAGTAGAACAACTGGAACCTTGCGTTGTTAAATAAAACCTACCACACTTATAATGTAAATAACTATTTTATTACAAATTCAAATTTTATTCAAATCTGTTTTAACATCGCCATCGTCGATGATACGATAAAGCTTTGAAATGCGAATATATGCGATTTAACCCCTCTCGGATGTATAAAGAGACTCGATTTTACCTTATTAATGAACAAAGAACAACATCCGCGATATTATAAATCGCATAATATCCCAAAGTACCTATTGCAAAATTTTTGGTAGTAGCAGCATTGTAAAAAAGATATTTTACTTCAATACTCATGAGTAATAGCAATATCATAAGTCCATTCCCTAATTACTTCCATGACTCAATCCTTCATAAACATGATTCCCAAACATTTACCTCAGCGGTCGAGTCACTATTTAACCAACATAAGATGCATTGCGGTAAATTGGCTCTAGAGTAGCAACATCATCTTCTTCCTCTCCTGCAAACATTTTCCCCACGCCTACTCCCACCCTCTCTCTAACCAATGATGCCAGCCGCGTTGTATAATCCAACCAAGTTTATGGGTATTTTCACTGACGGCACGCACAGCAACCCGATGACAGTGGCGTAGATAAGATTTTCTCCAGAAAGGGTTCAAATAACACCAGATTGATAGTAATATTCAATTTTTTTTTATCTAGATTGGCGTAATTAAATTCAGAAATGAATAAATAAATTAAAGTCCCTAAAAAAGTAGACACAAATACCCATAAATATAAATCACGAAATTGAGAAATAAAATATTTTTAACCCTAATTACAAGAGACACATAAAACAATGTCATTTTTTCTAAAAGAGTTTGCCCAAGCCATCCAAAATCAAAAATACATTTGATAAAATTCAAACTCAATCATAAATGAATTATACCTATTCTGACTTCGTGAAATACTTTCTTCTACTGTCTCGTCCACATACAGGATTTTTTTTATACAAGCTCTTTCATTATTTTCATTCGGAATCAGTGGCGGGATTTGAGATATTTTATTAATTCAAGGACAAATGCCTTATAATTAAAAGTTACATTTTATTGAAGCATGTAAAGCTTCATGTTTTTTCCCTCTTTTATGCGCAAAAATAATTTTTTTCTGTTGAATGTAAAGTTTCTTGAAATAGAACTTTTGAAAAAGAAAACTAGCATATCTCTTTTAGTTTGAAAATATTATGAAAAAATCATAAACTGCACTTCTAAAATTAAACTACTATTATTATTGAGTGTTAAAAAAATTGTATTGGTAAAAAACGAAAATTTATATTTTTTTATTGTAAAAAATACTTAATTGCGTTGAGTCCTGAAGAAAATAATACTTAAACAAAAAAAGTCAAGCATTCTTCCATCTAACCCTCTCGCGCAAGTAGTGATGCTGCCGAGACAAGAAATTTCTCGTCTCGAAATTCCGAGACGGGAACGAATAAATTTCCCGTCTCGAGTTTTCGAGATGAGACGACAATTCAAAACTACGAGACAAGGCATAGTTCTCGAGAAATCGAGAATTCTCGAAAGTAAAACTTTGAACCAATTATCATATTATTCTGTTCGAAAATGTCACAATATTTTTAAATTTTACTTTGTTCGTAGAATTCATTTGTTTTGATATAAATATTTTTAATTTTTAACCAAGTATTGTGTCCAAATTTAACAGAAATGTATAAAAAAGTAAAAAATGTATGGCATAATTTTTTTTTCGAGAAATTGAGACGAGAATTGAACAGCCAATAAATGGCCGAGACGAAAATAATTAAATTTCTCGTCTCGTCTCTTCTTACGGCATTACTACGAGCAAGCCCTTGTTACAACCACTAGCCAGTGCTCGACAGTTTTGTGGTTGCAAAGTAAATTAATTAATTTGAACTTGAGGTTGTCAGAACCACAATCGATCACGTTGGTACCGCCTTAAAAAGAAGAATACCATTCTTTTTTTTTCTAGCAGTTCAAGCTATGAAATCACTCAATGGAAGGGATTTAAATTTTATCCTGCGAACCATCTTCTGAGCTACGCCACTGGCCGATGAAGGACGAACGTAGCCGAAGGCGCACGAAGGGTTGCAGGATCAAATGGGAGGGTGTTTCGGACAGGGTGATGTGTGTGATGTGATGTAAATAAGGAAATAGTGCGCGTGGGTTACGCAGTACTACTTGCTACTTATTTGCAAGGGCTAACGATAAACAGATTGGTGTTTGGTTTAGGAAGATTTTAGTTAGATAAAGGATGAGGTCAATTTTGGGTGCGCCATCGAGGATGTTAGTATTTGCATAAATTTTGTAGAGTAAAAATAATTTCAGCAAATATGAAATAATTAGTTTCTGAATTTGCGTTGCAATCATAGGGTGGAATGGCTTATTGAGTGCGTATGCGGCTGACTCGTATGCCCTTTGTCAAGAAAATCTTTGTTATTGTAATATTCGAGTAATTTAATTATTATTTTTTTAAATATAAACAATTTAATTTTTTTTACATATATAGTGTGACATAGATATTTAAATATTAAATACAAATTTGAAAACCGTAGCTCTCTAAGTGTTTGGAATAAATTTTTATTTTACTTTTAAAATTTATATGTTCAACTGTACATTTAATTTTTACTTATAAAACTTCTACATTTGACTGTACAATTCATTTTTACTATTGAAATAAGATAGAAGCAGCTGGTAGAATTTCGATTAGTTAGGTTTATTTCTGTTCGTTTAGCTTAAAATCGGCAATTGCTAGCACTCGACGTACAGAGTTTGATATAAACACACGTATAGTGACTTCAGTGGTATTGTTGTTTATATGTATGGTGGATTCGTGGACCCCTGGTGGACTCATCTTCATGGCCTGTGACTGCTTCTTGGTTCATTTGGACGTTAAACGGTAAGTGCAATAAATTATATTTCTATAATAGCTTTCTGACTGTACAATTTATTTCCGCTTGTAATTTGTAAGAAGCGAATTGTTTATTATAAAATTATGTATGCGCATTACTTCATAACTCATAGCAATTATATTTTATATTTAATTCTGTTAAATTTAAATGAAACAGAAAATTGTTGTAGGTACCTACTGGAATAAAGTTTTAATAATAGTCTAAACTCTAAAGTGTTCTGCAAACGATTATGTAGAACATAATATTAGTAGATAATAAATCCTTTCTAATTGTAAATATTTAAAAAAAATATTTCATAACTTACATGAAATAAAGGCAACAGTGTATTTACTACCTATTGCATGTACGACCATTGAATAATACATTCATTATGAACGTAAATCAAGATTTTGCAGGGTGGTGGGTGGGCCCCAAACCACCAGCTCCACCCTTAGTTACCTACGTCCCTGTAACTTTAGTAAGATAAACCCCTTCATAAGACGCACAATTGTATTCATTATCACACCAAAATGTAAGGTTAAGTTAATATTTAAACGAATACAAATATGTAAATAAGAAATGTTTTGAAAAAGATGTTCGACTGTGGAAACAAATGTTTTATTTAAAAACAGGGGATGTGCATATACGTGTAAACTTGTATTATCTACGTTTACACCACGTAAGCATTACGTTGACGAAAACTAGTAAACAATGTAGATTATAAAATATGACAATTTGAAATGACATAACCTAAATTTTTTCCTGCAAAACATTGGCTGTCACTATGTATTTTCGTTTGATGTTAGGATTATTTAATACTTACTACTTACTAATCCTTAAGCCAATCTACCTTTCGTTGTAAGGCTGGATCTCTCTCTTTAATTTAATAATTATATAAAATGCCTAGGAGGAATAAAAACATAAAATATGCCAATTTAATCAGGAGAAAAAATTAATTTAATTCTTAGTATAATAGTAACATTAATTTAACCAATCGCTACAATTTAAATAATATATTTTTTTTAGTTTTGGAGAATTTTTAGAATATGAATCAAACAATTAAAGTAGTATCCCTTACAACCTTTAAAATTAATAATTCCTAGTTCAATAGAGGTAAAATTCTGAACGATATACATTGTCTACATTGTTTACACGAAAAGTGATAGGTAGACTACATTATTGTTTGCATGTATACAATGACGTATTTGACGTGACGTAAACTACACACACATCCTTGTTTAAAAGTTGTATATATAACGTCGTATTAAACTCGCACATCAATGGCTAATAATTCAGTCGGATAATTATATTCTTTCATTCATCCTCTTGAGTAATTATTATAGTCTACTCTATACGATGTGCTCGTTAAATCAATCATTACCGATTATATTGTTATTAGCAAGACTAAAATCTCTATCTAGAGATTGGTGTTTCTCAAAAATAAATTAATGTAAATTAAGTTTTCTTAATAAATGAATTTAAGAAAACAGGAAATAAACTTTTAAATGCTAAGTTGAAATAAAATGATTCAAATTCTCCGTGAGCGAAAATGTTCAGCAACTCAATCACAAGGCAATTCGGCATATAAATCGGCGAAATTTATTTCAAATTTATCAGAAAATCTTCTTACACAAGTATTCTCGTTGTTCGTTTTTGTTAATAGTTTAGAACAAGGAACAAAATGCTGAAGACTCCCAACAATCGTGGAATGGAAATTACCATTTCGATCCCGATTTGCATATTTTTTAAACCGTTGAATAACACAGAGCACGAGCTATGGCGGCCCAAACACTGCGGATTAGTATATTTCATTAATATTTATCAAGCATTATAACTCCATGAATTCTCGCGCTTTCCTCGCTTCATAGAGATGTTTATTTCGTCGCAAAGTTTTAGAGCAAAGCCCTGTTAAAAATACATCTACAACGAACGGAATAAGTTGGGTGACAAACTTTGTGAAATATGCATGTCTGATAAGGAGGCCAGGATAACTATTAGTGCGAGTTAGAGAGTTGGAATCATTGTTCCTTCCCCCAGGCTTCATCTAAGTCATTCCTAATTTCAAATGTGCCATTATGCAACTGCAGTTCGCAAATTATCTTTTATACGTGGAGTGAGATTATAAATTGCCGTAATAATGCATTTATTACTATTAATTAAATGTTTAATAATTTATAATGACATTAGTAGGTACATCCATACAATTATAGAAATTAGAAATTCTTCTTTTCCATAACTCAAAATAAATAGTACCTATTCAGTGGTACTAAAAACGTACCATTACGAGTACAATACATTACCTATATTGTACATAAAATTAAATTTAGTGGCGCCACTATTTCACAAACTACTATGTACCTAATTCTACTTGACAAAATAAAATCCCAAGAACATTATAAGAATGTTAACATCCCGGCTTGTTACTTGCTATACAAGGTGATTCTGTACTTATGGATCAAACTTTAACGGTATATGTAACACGTTCTACTGATAACGAAACACAAAGAATTTTTCAAAAATTCGCAAAATTAAGGGTGGTTTACTTAAAGGAAACATGTGCCACTGTGATTTAATTACTGTATGAGAGAAACAGAATAATTAAAATTAATTTATCAGCGTTGAATTAGAAAATTACGTGCATTGTTAATATTTGAATAATACAACACAAACAGCTATGAAACCAGTGGCACTCAACATGTTTCCTTTAAGTAAACCACCCTCAATTTTGCGAAGTTTTGAAAAATTATTTTTGTTCCGTTATCAGTTGATCCATAAGTACAGAAGCACCCTGTATTTGCCTATTTACATCCTACTAATATCCTAGCCGCCAAGTAACATTATCTATGTAACATCCCAATGTTAGTAATTTGGTAAAAATCTTCCAATTGTTATGCATCCCATGTAATTCTCTGAGATGGTTGTATTTGAGTACCTACCTATATATTTTTTGATCGTACTCAGGATGTGACTAGGAAAGGCTTACGTAATATCATTTAAAATACAAGAATAAGATATTTTTATACATCCCATGGACGATTCATGTCAAGTGGGATGTTAGGTAAGAACATAATGTAAAAATATAAATTTTATTTAAAAAAAAATATGTTTTTTAGTAAATTTAAAAAGAAAATTTCAGAAATTTTTACTTCAATATCTTTTTTAAATCCTTTCAGATTTGGAAAAACCTATATTTTATATTATCAATACGAATATATAATTCATGTGTCACGTGACACATATTTGACTAATTTGATTGGCTAAAATAGGGCAGTAAGAGGCTATCAAATCGATGATATTTTTATCACCGTTGTTACATGTCAACTGTTTCTGTCAATTAATTTCCTACTGTCAGTTCCATATTTAAATATTGCTGTTTGTCAAAAATAAGACTTAAATTGAATGAACCTGATTGTATTCGGTGGGGAAATGTCAGTGAAGACAAAATTGAGAAAGGTAAACAGAATTTAAAACGTTTTTGATAGCTATTGAAAAAATATAACCAAACATTTTGGACTCATTCATTATATATTCTCCCCAAATATAACTCGGGCTATGATTAATCATAGGTGATAGCATTCGTTAGTCACCGATGATAATCATAGCACTAGTTATATTACCCCTGATAATATACCTACCTGCGTTTTAAATATTTTTAAAATTGTTTATAATTTTGTTACACTTATTTAAATTCCTTGCTTTATCATATAAATGACCCCTTTGCTGTAACTTCATAATTTTATTTTAAAATATCAACACGTTTTTTGGATAATTTATATCAACATGTGTACGTTTTTAATTTACCTATATCCTTGCTCCTTGCAAGCAATCCCTTAAACAGACAGAGGTAATGTGTAGAGTTTATTAGAGTTTTAACCCATTAAAAGCATGTTAGTCTTCCTATTCGTATTTTAAAACCACCTTGAAACTTATGTATTTTTAATAAACACATCAACAAGTTTCAAACTACAAAAACTAAAAGTTCGTAACACGTTAGACATTTTCCCCGTAATCTATTTTTAAGAATCTTCTTTAAAAATTCCTCAATATTTCACTGCAGTATCAAATCATAATTTATCCACACTTGTCGGGAACTCGGCCTAATATTAACCACGGAGTTGAAGTAAAAAACAACAAGACAAGTATGATTTATTTGAATTCGTCCTTGCGTATGTTCGAGCTGTTCTTGCTCTGAGCTCTGCTTTGCCTTTGCTTTACTCCCTTGGGAAGGAGTACACTGTTTCGTCCTGTGATAATTCATCCGCAGAATGTTTTTTGCAGTTGCTTTGTCAAGATTTCACTACAGCCTAATCATAAAAAGGTTAACAATTACATCAAATCAAAACTCAAAAAATAACTTGGTTTACTATAGAAAAAATAATTGAAGATTAAACGAACTTACCTGTAAATGAAGTTCAATCGAAATTATATGAGAGCCTCGTTCGAAGTAATTACAACTATGTAGTAACACTTTGCCGGTACGATTATGTCACAATTTTTATTAAAAACAGAAACGTAATCTGTTACGTCCCCCTCTGTCTCCGATCTCCGTGATAATAGTTAATCATTTCGTTTAGAGCTGAAAGAAAATTTCTGCTATTTTCCTATGGGGTTGAGAAATGAGTGGGAGGTTGTAATTACTTCGAACGAGGCTCTCATATAATGTCGATTGAACTTCACTTACAGGTAAGTTCGTTTAATCTTCAATTATATTTCGAGCCTCGTTCTCGTAATTACAACTATGTAGATGTTTAGATTTATGAAAAAGCTGCAATTTTATTGCTATATTTTTCCCTAAAATCAACCACATACTTAATAACAAACAAGCATTTTATAGTTATCCATTTAGGATTGTAAACCCAAAATTTTCCTTATTATAATTAGACACTTGCCTATTATACCACTTTGCAATATCTGAAAATTCCTTTATAACATTTAATTAATCGGAGCCGATGTGACCACAACCGCACTGGAAAGCGTAATGATTAACTATTATCACGGAGGTCGGAGACAGAGGAATCTAGGGGGACGTAACAGATTACGTTTTTGTTTTTACTAAACATTGTGACATAATCGTACCGGCAAAGCGTTACTACATAGTTGTAATTACGAGAACGAGGCTCGAAATATAATATCATCAAGATTCTGATGATTTTTCTTGTTTACGAAGAGTATTAGCATATTCTATAAAAAGTGTTGAATGAAGCATATTCAGCTTGAATGGAAAGTTTGTGGCACGAGCCGTAGGCGAGTTTCACGGTTCCACGGGACCGGAATAGTTATTCCAAACGTATTGCAGACTATTCTATCTCTACGACTATAAATTTAATTGCATTTAAAAATGTGTACCGATATACAGGCTGTACCATAACTTGAGGTACATATTAGAATAGCATATAGAACTGGACGTAATGATCACGGAACAAAAATTATTTTTTCAAAATTAGAAAATTAGTTTTTGAGGTTTATGAACGAAACAGTTTGAATTGATAGTTCTAATATTAAATATTACGTTGTAACTAATTAATAACTAAAATAATACAATAATTGAATTTAGTTTCTTGAAACTGGCTAAATAAGTCTGTCTTTATTCAAAATAAATAGTACCTACCTATTCAGTGGTACCTACTAAAAACGTCCCATCACAATACATTACCTATATATTGTACAAAAAATTAATGAATTATAAAATTTAAACGTATTTAAAAATATTTCATTTAAATAATAGATACCCAATGAATATCAAAAAATCTTGAATAAAGTTAAATTATTATTATTCGCCACATTTCATTCATTCAAAACAGTTATTCACTAGTGATAGAATTAAACCAATAATCCATCAAAAGTATGATAGAATGTAACCATTTAATATTTGAAAATTGTGTACGAATGATATTATTTAACAACATTCGTATAGAAAATGATTTTTTTAAATTATCATGTCCAAAAATAGATTTCCATTACATATACATATGCTGACATTCCCGAAGAAAGCATTATAAAAATATATTTATACCAAGTAATAAAAAATGAAATATTCGAGTTGGAGCAACAAAAGTCGATAAAAATGAGAAATATTCTTACGAAGCTTTATCACTAATAACTATCAACAAGAGTGGGTTGAAAATCGGCATCTGCTTATGGGAAATCGATGCCGGAGAAGAGGGAGTCAACACGTCACGACTTGCCTGATATTGAAAAAAAGGATTTTATGGATGACTACGCCACGGCCTCCCGCGAACTACGATGCACGATCGGAGACGACAACAGAGAAGGAGAAGAAGAACTGTTTCTTATCACAGATCATTGACACATGTTTGCGTGGAACTGGATCAAGTTAGCTATGATACACTCTTTGATTTACTATCACCTTATCATTGACATACTCAGAATATCACAATTCTTTCTGTCAGGTTTATTTTTTCATGATTCAAAATTAAAGCTGACACGTCAGAATTATTTGTTACAGAATTTCGTAAATTATAAATAAAAATTAGCTGCATATCTCTTTGTCAACTGTACAGTTTCCTTATTTCCAATTTTTAGAAAGATATTTATACCTACACAGTGACGTAAATATTTATGCTGAAAAATAAATTATTTTGAGTGAAAAATAACCGTAATAACTTTATTTTTTGACACAAAATTTAAGAATTTGGTGATAGTAAATACATCAAAGTGATTTTTTTAAAATGTTAAATGAAATGGTTTATTTTTTCTACGATCGGTAATAAAAGTAGGCTGTTTGGACTTCACTTGGTTACTTGAAAATGGACCATTGCAGACCACTGCTTCTTTGCGGACCGTTGCTAATAGTAATGGTCTGAAAATATTTTCAGACCGCTGCTTATAAAATTTTATAAAAAGTTGTTCCAGTATACCATAGTACTCGTACTTATATATTACAATATTACAAATTTTAATCAAA
Source organism: Agonum fuliginosum (assembly GCA_947534325.1). Lineage (NCBI taxonomy): Eukaryota > Metazoa > Arthropoda > Insecta > Coleoptera > Carabidae > Agonum > Agonum fuliginosum. Next base: position 1,110,001 of record OX384034.1, on the reverse strand, counting down.
ATTCTTTCTAAATATCAAGTGTTTTTTCATTTATGTTTGTTGTATTGTTTTTCTCCATTCAAAATTTAACTTTTGAAGATATGATATGGATGAAAAATTACTAAATTTCCGTGGATTGCTAATAAAAATCAATTAATCGTAGAACGAATGTTTATATACTTCTGGCTAAAAGTATTTTTGCAGATAGTTATAGTCCTCGCTGCGCTTGTACTACAATCTTTAACCTCAACCAGCTAAAGTCTACTTTCAGCCCTTGGTATATAAATTATTATTTAATTCACTTCTAAATTAACATTTATTTATGGTGCTACGTAGTCAAAATTCAATAATGATATCTTTTTAAATTTCTTTTGTCAATCCGCATCCGATTTTCAGATTTCTGTTTCCATTTTAGAAACGTTGCTTTGTGTTTTCAAAGGTTATGTGATCTCCAGTAGGTACCTACGTGAATAAAGTTTTAATTTTTTGCGCTCAGTATCAGTATAGTTTTTAGTTGCAGGTGCTAGTTAAAAGGCTTAATGAATCTCGCTAGACAATTTTTTGGTTAAATATTTACGTAAGATTATGATGTCAGCTCTAGCTATCTCAAGATGAATAATTATACAATTACTTTCTTTAAGAATTTTTTATGAAACTTTTACGTCGGTGGATATAATGAAGGAATGAACTTAAAAAGAAAATTAAGAAATAATAAGATATTGAAAAAATGCTTAAGGTACCTATCTAAAAAGTAAATTAAGAAAGGGTTGCACTGCTTAAAAGCCCGTAAAAGTTTTAATTTTTTATTCGTGCTTTACATCATAAACCACGGATCTGTCAAAGAATTTAAAGCTGCCTGAACCTAAAAAGAATGATTATCTTTTTAATCACAGCGAAGAAAAAATCTGTGAATTTTCGTTTTCACAGGAACAAGGTACTTTCCCTTAAAACGGGATTATATTATAACAGTTTCATTTTAACGCTGTATAAACACGAAATTAATTACTCTGTGAATTTTTAAATAACTTTATGATTTCTTTTCTTTACTTCGTTACAAAGAAAAGCAACGAGAAACAAAGAAAAATCCAAGAAATTTAACAAAAATATTTTTAATCCCTTTCGTGCTAAACACAACAGAACTCGATTAGAACAAGCAGAACAAGACACTTTTATTCTTTTTAAAATTTACTCTTTATCTTCTTAAAGAAATCTTAAAAATATAACAACATAACATTACGAATATGATTAAGGAATTTTAATTCTTCCGTCAAAATTAAACGATTACTACGACAATATTATTAGTTGGTTAGAACGACGATACTGTTTAAATTAATAACTATACCTCATTTCACCTAATAAAAAGCAGATGGTACTGCGAATGCAATCCGTTCTACCCTCATATATTTTATTAGTTAAATATTTGTCGCGAACTTAAAAAAGTATGTTTTGTGAATAAAGCTGTCATCTACAGAATAATGTAGTAGGTACTTCAATGTAACTCTAAAATTCAAGATAAAAAGCTATAAGTAATGATAACGGAAATGCAAATGTTTGTTGGTGTAAATCCACCTCTCATTTTTCGACCCATCAGATAATCAGATACAGTATACCATCGCCCTATCTTACCAAACCCTTTTTTCTTACGGGAAATGAGGTACTCGTATAGTCGTGTCATTGCTATATAAAATTTGATTTAACAGTAACCGCAATTAGTTCTGAAGTGTTTTAGTTCGAGGAAAATAGTTATTTGTTTATCAAGTACGGATAGAGCATTGTTTGTTACACAAATTGCAATTCCAATTGAATTTAAATTGTTATATTTTGTTATTATATTGTTATATTCATATACACTTGTCAGTTGTCAACTTTACTTAATGTTATGAAAGGAAATCATTCATATTAAAATTTTATGTGATTCAAATTTTTCTTTAAAATACACAGAAATATAGGCGATCTCGATTAAGATTTCAGCGGTATAGCGGTGTCATCAGAAGCTGTCAGATAGACATACCTACATAAGAAACTTTGCAATACGTACACAGTGACAGACTGTGGTATTTGACTAATTTTCTGTATTTTTTAAATATTTAGATAATAATTGATAAATATAACCATACACGAAGCGTAGATCTTCAAAATTTAATGTCTATTTGACAGCTTCCAATAACAGGCACCAGATGGAGATTTCTTAGGAAGAGTTGCCTATATTTTCCCAGTATAAATGGGACTTCTATGCTCCTCCGCATTTCGGGACAAAGTATAGAAAAATATATTATTTGTTGCTCTTGATATTCAAGTCAAGTTACAATATATTAACAAACAATTATAAAAGTGTTCTGTTTTTAATCTGTTCAGTGGTAAATATTTAACGGTGGGATAATTGAATATTTTCCCGTGCGCCGTTTTAATATCACGGACGTAGGTTGCATTTTAATTTGTAAAGAACAGTAGAACAGAGTCATGAATGCAGTTGCAAGTAAATTTGTACTACGTTCAGAATTTATGACCTTCCGGAATTAATGGACCCTGTATCTACCACCTGCACTAGTTCGCCTTCGCCCTCGCCTCATACAACTTGGAAAAATAATGGTATTATTCCCTGGACGACAAAGGAGTTATTTTCATTTGTGAGGTAATTCAACTTGCTGGAGCACTTACACTGCGGATGAATATTTAATTAATTATCCTAAATCATGAAACTTGCCACCAACCGGCCCGAGAAAGAGAATTGATTCTGGAGTAGTAAAATTATATTACCTGCAGCTACAGTTTGTTGATTTAGAATATCTAATTTACTTCGCTTTGTTTGCAGAAATTTATTGTCATTACTGTTTCATTATTCCGTTTTCTGTTTTTTTGTTGTTTAACAAGAATATTTTGTTTTGTTTCTGGTTGTTTTTCAATTTATTGTGTAAAGGAAAAACATGTCGACCTAATAAAGTTATTATGTAACATGATAGAAAGTTTGCGAGTTGTTCACTAGAAAAGTTTAGTATTTAAAAATAATAGAGTGGAGACATGTAATATTTACAATAGATACTTTTTTATTGCTTACGTGCACCATCTCTTGTAATTATTTTAAGTTACTTTGCATCTACAGGTGTAAACTACGAGTAACACACGTTAAGGAAATAATACAGTGTGTACTGATTACTTATCAAAATAATTTCTAAAATTTCTGGATATTTGTATATATGCCAAGAGGTAAACGTAGCATTTTGCAGATTAAGGCTAAAATTTTGAAAGTAAAATAACAGTACATAAACTTAAATGTAAATAAACAAACTTAACATTTGGAAAGAATTTTTATTGAAAATAGACCATATTAATTATTCAATGCGTATGCTCAGTAATCACCAATCACAATGCTGTGAGTACTACCGAAATGGAACTAATGTTTCCTTATGGGAAAAAGTGAATTTTTAAACTAATATAGTAATTCATGCAGACAGAATCACATGGCCGTTTTTTAATATCAGTTATATTTAATAACGAAGTATCGAATTCTGCCCCTGTTTAATATAAATGATTATTAGTTTATTATGTGAAAATAACTATGAAAATTTGAATTTTTTTAGCGGGATCCCAACATCTCGAGTGATAGATAACTTAAAAGTGTGTTTTTCTGTTGATGTAGTGTCATATAATTTATATCAATATGCTTAGTTACAAATATTGTGTTTCAAATCATGTTTTAAAATTAAAAAATTAAAAATTTTAACACCGAAACGGCTGATCATTGCCAACTTATTTAGAAAAATAAGAAATTGTTGGCATCCCTGGCATCACTTTTTTACATCGCAAGTCAGCCGGAAGAGGCGCTATAATAATTGATATGGTCTATAGGATTAGTAACATATACAGGTGTCTCAAAAAAATGTACTCACACTTCGAATGACGAGAAAAATACTATTTATTAGCATAAATTGAAATGAAATACGTTCGAATACAGAATACAAATACAAATGTAATTGAAAAATCATGTTCGTAAATGTTCAAATTGATGACCATTATTGTTCAGACAACGCTGATAACGCGCACTAAGAGATTCGCAAACATCACGAAAGTTATAGGTAGGTATCCTAAATTCAAAAATCGATGACGACAGAAATAAATAAACATTTTATAAAGCATTTATATGATAATAATACACTTTAAAATAAATGATTAGGACAATCAATCGTCAGTTTCGTTTGGCAATTACGAGGCTGTTGTAAAGTTGGCCTCTTTTACATTGCAAGCTTAGGAAAGTGACTTGCGTTATTAAATTAGTGTATCTAAAGCAGACAACAGATGTTAACGACAAAATTAACACAATACTAATTAAATATAAAAGAAGATTGTATTAAATATTCAAAGGAATGGTCAATTTTATAAAAATGATATATATGAAGTATCAAAAAGGCAACAAACTATAATTCAATATACCAGGCATTTTACTTACTTATTTCCTCACTAATACTATATAATACATGTGCCTCTGTAGTGCAGTAATGCCAAATTTGTTTACTCTCTTTACTCTCTCCGAAATAAGTTACTTCATGAAGCCTACCGTCCGATGTCACTAGTTTCGCTAGATAACAACCTTAAGAGATCAAATTATCATGTGTGATTTTTTTAAGGATAAACACGTTGCAGAGTGATAATTTTCTGAATTTATAAAAGGATATGAAAATGGAGCATCTCGAACAGTTTTGGTGCCACTGCTTCAGCAGTATCCTACCCCAGATCTGTCTTCCTGATGTATTACCTCAAACTCAGAAGTGTTCGCCTTCGAGCCGCGAACAAACAAGAAGTTATTTGTTTACCAAACAGGATGCATTTTAATAACGTCGTTAGACATATTAGGTTGCATTGTTTCTCTTAATATCTTCAACTTGCAAACTTCACGCCTCAAGATGTGTTTCCAATTTTACAAACTAAAGTTTCTTACATTTTATACAATGTTCTTCGTGGTGGAAATGCACAATTGATTTCATATTGTTAAAATGTAGATGTGCTATTAAGTCTGTTAGTTACCTATCTACCTTGCTATTATAGTTTAATCAAGTTATTTCTGAATACCTATACGCTTTATTCATAGCATACAAAAATACCTTTCAGTATCCATATTCAATTATGTAGGTATCGTTAGATAACATTATGAAATCAGTAACAACTTTGAATACTGATTTAAAAAAAAAATTAAATATAAATATAAATCATAAATCCTACAACATTTTTTTAAATTGTAGCACAATAGATAGAGATAAAAATTGTACAAAATTACATTATCTTTTATTAAATAAAAATTTATTTTTGAATTCTTTAAGATAAATTTGAATTGATATTACATAATAAGATTAATAAACCAGTAGAGACCGAGATGAAGCCGAGGATTCCAATATCCGAAACCGGTAAAAAATGCATTTAACGTCTGTGATGCTTATAATACTTTTGCACGATTAGTACCTACATGTAAAGAGTTGTTAATTATATACGAAGCGCGTCTAAATCAGATTTTAATGACAGACAAATAATAGTATATTATTCAACGACTTGCAGCCCTCGCCTTTGGCTCGTGCTGTAAACTTCGTCCGAATGAATAATTGCCATAATTCGCGAGTTGAATACTATGCTTTTTCCACGACCATTCAACAAAACTTTTTAAAGAAAATAATAAATTTTTGAGGTTCATTATAAACGTCAAACAGTAGTTTCTAAGCAACATGAATTAACACAATTTTATTTAACATTTTTAATTTACAAAATAAATAATAATATTGTTTACTTCCATTTTAAATTAAAAGTATTTTGCACTCATCCACTGTGCTCTCCTTACGGCTTATCTAAAAAAATTCATAATTTAAAGTCAAACTTTTGTAGTTACGTGTTACGTTGATTGTCACTGGATGGCAATAGTATTCAATCAGTGATCAGTGCTCTGCGTATTTAAAACTACGTCGCCCCACTCTGATTGGCTTAAAAACTGATGAATAATGGCGTTTCTATAGCAACCACAATCTGATTGGCTTAAAAGTGCTGAATAATGATTCGTATTCTTTACATTATAATAATGAACCATCTAATCTATCTAAAAACGTATATATAATTGATGTTTTACTTAATGGTCGTGGAAGAACTAGATTATACCTACTTTCCCTGTATGATGCCTACTGGTATTAGCATCGGTCGCTGGGATCGAATTGGGAACCCCTAAACATGCTAGGCGGACACTTCACCGTTGAATTAAATACTGACCATCATAATTATAATAAAGTAACTCGAAAGTAACTGAGCTCATAATAGGTTTAAATAATCAAAATTGTGCATGTTTTATTTAAACCAAAACACTATAAAAGTATTATGTTTACTCCCGAGCTACACTTCAGCCATTATGTAAACTTTTATTTACTCCCCCCTAGTAATCATCACATAACGAGCTGATTTTTGAGGGCTTGTTTTACACCCACACACTCACAATGCCCTGACACCTACACGGCGTGAGTGAATGGTGGGAAGACAAGTTAATAGTTATTGCTTCCATCTTATCTGATCATAAGTTGGCTTTAAACGAAACTTATATGGTCTGGTTTCTGTAAAACTCCGTGCCGTTATTTCAGCGGAATAGATTTTATAGCCTTGCATCTTCACATTTCACTGGATATACTCTCTTTACTGCACGGCTACAGAGATAGCATCGTGTTTGTGCCTCTACCTTCAATTTGTTTTCAAGAAGAAGAGGTTTTAGTCTTTTTCTAGGTTTATTTGTCGGATTCATGAAAAACAAGTTGAACTATTTTTATTTTATTATGTATTTCATAGAGACCACATAACCTAACAAACTATTGACAAATAATATACTTTGATCATGATGATACTTACATGGTTACCTACATGTCAAATATATTACTAAAAATGTTACAAAAAAATTTGGGGTGGTCACCACACGACTTTCTTATACACAACTGTACCTATGTTATTATTATTATTGCACTTGACACACGTTTGATGTAATAGAATAACTGAGGTAACTGAATAAACTTGTTTGTTTTCGAGAAACTATGATTATTGAAACGTATTTATTTAATATATGCCTTAGTTTTTTTCAAAATTGAAATACTATATTTATACAAATTTCTAGAAATTTTTGACAATTAATCTTTTCAATCTTCAAGATATGTCACTACCGGTCAAGGTATTTGTAGCAAAATTAGTATACAAATGTAAAATACCAAATATCAAAATTTTTGGTTAATTCGTATTTGAGTACATAGGTACACATATACATACATACATACATACAGACATCATCGTGAAACTATAAAAAATGAGTTGTAAGGACCCTAAATACGTGCTCATTCACTAAAAACTCACTACCCGATTTTTAGCATGATTCCAATACCTTCATTTACAAATATGGCGGAAGGTAAAAAGGTACTGTCAAAAGTATCAGTATACTTACAAAAATTTTAGCCTATTGTGAAAATTAAATAAAAATATCTTCTACCAAATTTGTCCGACTTTAATTTATATTTGTTTAGTACAACGGAAGTGATATAATAAAAATATAAGCTTGTTAATTCCAGACAAGTATAAAAGTTTAATTAAACTATATCCCAAGTAAATATGTATATTGTTATTTTAGTAAGCTTCCAAAGCAGCAAAACATTTTTTTCCTTTGACTTAATCTTCATTAAAAAAATATAATTACCAAGCAGATTGAAAACAGACAAATTAAATTCTTTAATTAATTAGAAACATCAAACACTAATTTCATTAAAACAATAAAAACCTTCAATCAAATAAAACCCTTTGTAAAAAACAAAATAATTATCTCAGCAAAGAGAAGATACCGTTTTCCGTCTTCCTAAAGTTATTTACATGAAAAACAAAAAACTCTTTTTTCAATCGACCATAAGTCAACAAAACAGCGAAAGGACCTTAAGGCAAGTTTATGACGCATGGCGGCCTTGAGACGGAAAGGGAAGGAGATGGTTTCGAGGGCGTCGAAAAACGACGCTTTTACATTTTTACCATTCCCGATTTCATCGCTAGCTGCACATTCACTGGAATGCAGTCAGTATTTCAGTATTTGAAATATTTTATTTAGCTAGGTCTCGTCTCATGTCCCAATTTTTTTTACCTAGGCTATTTAGAAGGATTTTTTCAATGTTATCCAAGGAAAACATCTACGTAAGAAAATAATATCTTTATCTAAGAAAGTATGTATTCACATGTTTTCAGATATTAAAATTGATGGTAAAAGTTAGGCTTTTGAAACATTGAGTGGTGAAAATAATTTACTTATTTTGTGCATTGAGTGCGAATTTTTCAAAAAGTACATTTTTCATACCTAAAACATTTTATTTGTTGTAATCTCTGTAATAAATATTCAAATGAACGATTTTCACTTAATTGGAGACATAAATCATTTTGTTGAACTATAAATTGTGCATTTACTGGAATGTCAAAGCTGTCAGGATATTTTTAACTTCAGATATAAAAGTTTAGTTTCACAATTGCCTTAAAATATCCGAAGAGGTTCAAATAAACTCACTTTTCATTATCACTACAACTTTCTGCATGAAATGTCATTATTATTATTATAAATCACACCATAAATGCAAAATTACAAAAATTAACTGTCAGTTTGTAGATATTGTTATTGTTTTCAGCTCTGACAACAAGCCTACTTGATCTGTTTTTCTTAAATTTGTAAATTTCATATTTCCAATTTCGTAGAAACAATCTTTTTTGTTTTAATTTACAAGTTTTAATTTAGTATACTCTTTCTGTTATAAAAAAATTGTTGCTCTTGTAGTTTTTGATATCGGACGAAATTATCGAAACCGGTCGTCCATTTAAATATTATATCAAAGAGTAAAGAGCAAGACGTTATACAGGGTGATTCATCATAACTTGCTTTTTTGAAATGGGTGCCATTCAGTCCGTAGGGATCGTAGTGGGGAGAGAGTGATCTCATTCGACTGGTGCACTTTTAAAGTATTGTTCCCCACCCGGTCAGTCGACATCATGCGTTGGAGCACGGAACATCATCGATGACACTTCCCGGGGCGCCTCATCACAATAAGGAGCGAATTGGAGTGGCCAGCCCGCTCGCCCGATTTGGCTCCTTGTGATTTTTTGTGAGGTTTTTTGAAATCCCGCGTTTACGTCAACCGTCCAAGGACCCTAGAAGACCTGAAGGCCAACATCCGGGCCGCAATTGCCAACATACCCGCTGCCATGCTGGAAAGGGTTATGACAAACGCCAGAAATCGGCTTATTCAGTGTATAGACAATGGGGGGCGTCACCTACCTGATATGATTTTGAAAACTGGGCGAAACAAAACTTTAGATATGTACCTACATTATAAAATAAAAAGTTTCTGATTCATAAAATGGGCATTATTGCGTTTTGCAATAAGTAAGTTACGATGAATCACCCTGTATTTCCTCATATAATTCCACTTCCTATCAATTTGAAATGGCCAAACTGGATCGGGTCAAAATGAAACCTTCTATAGTAGATTGTTGGGCCTCGCCGTCTAGATACACATATCCCGACGGCGGCGGTGGGGGCGGCGGCGACGGCGGCGGTATGTGGAATGTTTAGTTTGTGTTGTGCGTGTGAATATTTTGCGGTAGCACATGGCACCAGAACTTTCGCAGATTATTCCAACTATTTAGATAAACTGCAATCACGCAACAGTTCCCACAAGCCCTATCTAAGAGATATTAAATTTCTACTACTGATAAGTCCGAGCACTTGATGTTGTAATTCATGAGTGAAATTCAGTAGAGGATAGAACATTATCATTATCGTATTTGATTTTAATAATTTACTAGATACTCTCGTCGACAATTATTCCGAGAAACTTTTTAGATTAAAAACAAGTTCCACTAAAGACGAGTAAACCTATACTACATAAAACAGCTTGAGGTTTTTAGACTTTAAGAGGGGTCGATACCTAAATGCTGGATTTCACTGTGCGGCTTGTTACACGTAAATAAACAAAGGATAAAATTATTAATTTAAATAAATAAATACTACCCTTTATGAACTATTTAATTCAGAAAATTAAATTACAAATGGTTCAATACAAGCCCTCAAAATGGAGAAAATCAATATTCAGATTTTCCATTAAAATTTGTTTCAATATTAAGATTTTTCAAACAAATGAGATATTGTTAAATAGCAAAAGATTGTCCTCAAATGCATCTAACGCCACTTTATTGTTTTAAATATGTGATAAAATACTTATAAAAATTCATAATATAGCTAAAATTGGCCATGTTTAGCCATGAATATAAAAATATTGAGTACAAAAATGAATAAAGTGACATTAGACGTATTTGGAGACAACCTTTATTTATTCAAAAATATGTATACCTACGTTATTATAAAAGTATAAAAAAAAATTGTTTAAAAACATTGTCATGATGATGATCGATAACTACGATTTCATTGAGTTGTTATAAGCACGACAAATAATAATAATTTTAAAATTACCTAGGTATATTGACGTTATACGATTGTAGACAAAATATTGTGTGCACTTCGTTGGATAGAGCTTGTTTGCCGCACGCGGCGAGAAATTTGTTTAGTCGAGGCGAAGCCGAGATTTACGACTCGCCAACAATGCTCTATCCGTACTTGATACACAAATAGGTAACTATTGCGGATTTTAGCACTATAGGCCAGTAGTTAACCTTAACGGTAAAGAGTCCGCCTAGCATGTTAGTGGTTCCGAGTTTCATCAATCCGACTAAAATCCACTGAGTCTGAGTGGTTGGATTCCAGTTTAATAACATCTACCATTTTTTCATTGGGAGTGGTAGGTAGTTAATCGTGTTGATTGGTTATCGTCAAAATAAATAAACAATTATGAAAAATATAATGGCCATTGTAACAAACACTCAATAATTTTGCTTTTAAATTTTTAAATAGAAAATTGAGTCAGACAAACCTTACCATACTTAACTAGATTCATTCATTTGAAAGAACCAGTAAGATATTTGATCATGATTCCAAATTCTTAAATAAAACTCATGGCCACTTTATTATAAAAATGTAGAAACACTAAAGCAGCAAACGGTGTTGTTTGGCGACCTTGAGTCTCAAATCTAATTCCAGGTCTGGTTATTTCTCAGCATTAAACACTTCCTCGGCATTGTGTCCTAGTGCTCGTCGTGGTGGGTTTTACGTCTCGGCCGTGAAGGAAAATGAATTTTATACATGTTTGTCTGTTCCGGACAGGAATTACTATGGGACGCGTTTTATTCCACGCTCGTTTCGAGAGAATGGCGCTACTTTTAGAAAATAATGGCTTTATTTTAACTTTTTCACGTTGCGTTCTTTCTCTGCTTTTGTTCATAAATCTGTCTATTCTGCGCTTGCTGGTGACTGTGGCTGCAGATGCAATGTAATGTTACATGTAACGCGGCTGTATTGGGGAACTTGATACCATCAAATGGCGACTTACAGCACTCTGACCAACTTCGTGTTTTGTGTGAGAACTGAGAAGAGAACTTCGGACTACTCGCTAGTGGATACCTTTATATTTATTTTCATTGTTGAGACTTAACCTTATTTTACTGTTGTTATAAGAGTTTATAGTTGATGATTGTTAGCAGATTTATTAAATTCCAGATCTTTTATTTATTTGATATTTGAATTAAGGTGGGTTTATACTCAAAAATTTAAAAATAAGTATAGTTTTAAAGTTAAAACAGTTGTAACATATGAGTCGGTTTATTCTGGAGAAATAATTCTTAATCCTTATTCCTTATTCTTACTCCTGCAGCACAAACCGACTCATCGGTTATAACTGTTTTAACTTTAAGACTATTCTTATTCTTAGTTCATATTCTTAAATTATGTGAACATAAACCCACCTTTAAAGTTTCTGAAAATTAACTACCTTCATTTATTAATACGTTACATTTATTCTTTGCTGCATGAAATTTCACACATTTTCTAGGCCCTTATGCACGAAAAATACAATTTTAAATAGTTATTTAAAAAAATAAGTGGTTTACAAATTGCGTCAGCTACTTTACGTATGTACAATTTTGTAAGTGGTCCATTTTGTGGACCAATGTTTCATAACATAAAATTTGGTTGTCGAAATGATTGTAATCCCATATGCAGCAAAAAGATAAACCCTGTTCACACATGGATTCTTTGATTATTTTTTCTTGTTTCTAAATCCGAATAAACAACAATAACAATAAAAATTAATTGTTTTTGGCCTATCAACAAATTAGAAATTCTTCTTTTAAAAGACTCATTGAAGTTTCAATTTAGCGAGACGGCTATTTGACAGGCAATCCTCGCCATGGTTTTTTTGAGGATTCATAAGCATGAAAGAATCCCCAAAGAATCCATGTATGATTTAAGATTTTACCGTGAAAAATTCTGAATGATGAGCATTTATGCACAAATTTTGAAAATCGACTTTTTGTCGACAAATAGACACCTTTAGTAAAAAGTCGGTTTTTAAAAATCTTGAATAAAAATTGTACCTACTACCTGGAATTTTTTGCAAAACTTCAAAGTAAAATAATTCTGTTTCTCTTATTTTATCTACATATCGAGAATAGTTTTGATTAACTTCCAATTACAGAATGGCAGATGTAGGCAAATCCAACCAATCATATAGAACTTAATATTTGTAATTATATTAATATTGAGTTTAGGTCAGTTAACATTTGAAAAATATTATGGCGAAAATCACAGGTCAATATCGCCCTTAGATTATGATATTTGTTCCGAACTGAAAAATGTGATAAATCGGGTTAACTCAAAAACTACACGAGATATTGAAACGTAGTTTGCGGCATCTAAACAGTTTGCTATTGTAGATATGAATAATTAATCGTATTTCATATCGTTTAAAGCGTGTAAGCAATAATTTTGTGGATAAACTTAATTAATATTCTAACAAAAAGAAAACCCACAAAGGTTGAACAGAACCTGAAAGTCAAAAGTACGTTCCATCGTGGGCGTATGAAACTAGCGGACGTAGCGTCTAGCAAGTACAGATATACAATGTAATTAATGGCTTTGTAAATGGCTGCTAGTTACAGTTAGTTTCGATTTGTTCAGGAAAACTTCTAGAATTTGCACTGATGAGGAAATAATAACTTCAACTAACACACGAACAGTAGTAAGGTTTTCTTCTTTTGTACAATGCGCAGGATAATATTTCTAATTAGACCATTTTGTCTCAACTTGCAATATTAGTTCTTTACTTTCTATTTTTATTATCAAACTTCGTTAGTTTCTTATTATTTAAACTACTATATACGTTTACGTAGGTAGGTTGTATTGAAATGTATTAAATAATTATAAAAAGAAACCATACTAAGGATTAGTACCTACCTACCTATATCGTACATAGATTGAGAAACAGCTAAAGCAAAAAAAACTGTTGGCATTGTGTTATTAATAAACACTAAATTCATTGATAGTTCATTTAGAGTATTGCCAATCAATACAATTAATACTTTTATTTAATCAAAAGTTTTAACACTATTTTAAAGTTTAATTGGGAATAAATTAATTTAGAAAATAGAAAATAAGGTCAATTTTGCATGGAGTATTGGTATTCGTATAAAGATATTTAAACAATCAATTTAAAGTAGGAAACATCAATAATAATAACTTTATGATAATATTAAAACACGTCCGCGACAAAATATTCGTGTTACATGGGCAAGCCATGTAACATGAATATTTTATTTTATTATCATAAAGTTTGACTATTCTGTAGTAACAGAATTTATTTATTTAATTGGTGCAACTACTAGCCTTCAAGAAGACACAAGTGGTGTCGAAACGTTGGCAGTGTAGAAAATAAAACAATCTGATTGCATTCCCCATTATTTACTTCCAACATCAACTTTCCAGTCGAATATTCATCTTTTTCATCAAAAAGTGATACTTAAAATGTAAACAAATTATTTTTGTTTCATGATCAGAACGTCGTACAGTATATTATATCCTTTAATCTTTTGTCCTAAGTTGTGGAACATCCTGTATATTTTCCACTTCTACTTGTAGCTTTGTCTTATTGAAAAAACTTTTCGGAAGGAATTCGTTTCTCCACAAAAAAACACTTGAAACAAATCTTTTCAAATACCTACCTAGTTTCTTTTCTAGTAGTAAGTATTTACAATGTGAATAATAAATATATGGAAACACACGAGACCTTATTTAAATGAATACTAAATCTTCGAAGAGTTGAAAAAGAATACTAAATAAGTGATTAAGAAATGATCACTAGCAAATGTTGATTTAGTAAAGGTTAACGTAGCGAGTAAATTAATAAAGCTCCGATTCTGAGTGTTAACAGGTACCTTTGCACCCAATTAAAATAATTTCCCTGGAACATCCATTTATTCATCATGAAATGGCCAGACACAAAGTTTACCATTTCAGTTAGATATGTATTATTCAAACGATTATATTTATCTCATTAAACCGTGTACCGTAATTGCGGAAAGGCTGCATAATGTTTGTTGAGTCTAAAAATTGGCCAAAAACAGAAAATATAAAATATAGCAATCGTTTATCAAATTATTTTGAAATAAATATTGCTTTCCAGTTTTAAATTTTTCTTTGTTAAAATTTAAAATGTTAAAATAAAAATCAGATTAGTCTTAATTTGTTTGATTTTGGAATTTTTTTTCTTTTTAATCCGAAACTGGGAGTTTTAATTAATTGATTGTTATTTAATAAATCATTGTACCGAAACCGGAACTTGAACCGCTTTTTTGAAAACTGTTACCGGTGCATTACAAGAAGAAAAGTGAAAGCCGGAACAAAACTGAACCATAATATATTTTTTTGTAGATTAGAAAGAAGATTCTCGAATATACATACATTGAAACATTATTATGTTTTACGTTTCGAAACTTCTCTTAGTAAATTTTCTGGCACAATTAACTTTTGGAATCTGGAAAAAGGTATCTGATAATATTGTACCTACTAACCTTATTAATTATATATTATGTATAACAAATATTATATTACTCAACCTTTTTTTAATTTTACAAAGAAAAACACTCAATTTCAAACATTACGCAACTGACAGTACTACTTCGCAACTGCCTTGTAGCAGTCGCCAAGCCTGAAGCGACTAGTCGCGAACTATGATGTCATATACGAACTTTTTGATTATACCAACAGATGGAATAAGTATACAGTCGCTAACTATGACGGCATAAAGTCGCTTATTACAGTCGCCAACGAATTAGAATATTTCGCCAGAGCTCTGCTATAAATTTCCAATTATAATACGTGATTAAAGAACTTAATTATTACTATGTAAATAAAAGGAACCAGAGATATCAAAAACATAAACCAACATCCTGAAACGAATATATTATGCAGTTAAATTTGTTAGAACGCTATTTGGATTATTATCAATAGAAGCAAGTTGAAGATATTTTCAACAGATGATTATTTATCGAGAATCCGTTAAGCTGAAATCATGTAATCATGTCATACTAGGGAATAAGGGTTAATAGAAAAACGAAATTAGTTTCGGCGGTAGGAAATTCAGGTCCATTTATCACTTGGAAGTTGTATCGATCTAAATCCCGAACCACAGGTAATATTTTCCCCGTCATGCGAGGTATGGGACGAGTAGGTATAAAGTTGCATCGTCACAGCCCCCTAGTACGCTCCTGGGGGGCCGGACACGTCCACGTTTACAACTTTCCGGGGCATGCACAAATTTCCAGATAGCGCGGATTCCAGCGCCTCAGACGCGGACGGAAAGAAAAAACAAGTTTTTGCAATTTCGCAGACATTGATTTTTACTCATTCGCGTTGCTTCATTGACATGGAAGTTCTGTTCGGCCGGGAATGTCCGGAATCTGTAGGAATCCGCAATGAATTCCGGTAGGTTAACTGCGTTTCCTGTCTTGGCGGGTGGCACGTACTGCCCCTGTCGCCCCTACCCAGCGAGGGTTTCTCAATCACATTTACTAATGCACCCCAACACGGATCACTGAACGCTCAAATTAAAACACATGTTGGAACGGACTAACATTGCTAACATTGTTTTAAACTCCATATTCTTAACAATTAAGTTTTGGACGTTTTCACTTTTAGTAATGAATTAAACAAATTGTGACAGCATCATTATTTTATTCAGACTAATTGAAACACAAACTATAAAATCAGTGAGTTTTTTTTATTATTATTTCAATATTTAGTTTACCAATGTGAATTTTTTAAATTACTCAACTGAATTTTTGATCAATGAAGCTTCTTATAATTTGGTTTTTGTCGATAGAATTTCTTGAACTACTACTACCTACGAAATAATCTGGCTTTTAAGTAACTTACGAGTAGGTACATAAATTTTAAAAATAAACGAAATTTCAAATTTACTTTATAAATAAGTTTATTATGCAATATTATCATATATCATATCCCAAAATTATCGACAATAAATTGCATGCACGAGGGATATTCGAAGAACTATTTCCCGATTAAAATTTAGCCAAACGCTGCAAAATTTAAAAACTTCCTTTGACAGCAAGTCAAAATCACATTGCCACGCCGTATCCAAATACGATAATTTTGCACTAGTGCAAATTATCGATAATTTGCACTAGTGCAAAATTACGTTGATTGAACGACATTCAAAAACTTCTGATTGGCTTAAATTTTATGAGATAAATAGTCAGTAGTAGAACCAGAAAATGTCGAAAGAGAGGGGGCGAGAACCTATAAAAATAGTGCTTAGTGCTGCTTTCCGCAAAAACGGCTGTTTCATTAAAAGTTAAGTTTTTCCATAGAGAGAAAATTACATATATTTTACCCTCTTTCACGAGTAGAAATTAAAATAAATGACAAATTTAAAAAATAAACGAAATGAAAATTTGAAAATTTCTTTATCTGTATTTTGCAAGGCAATGATTTCCAAAACTTTTAAAGAACTACTTCTGTCAAGATGGTGGCGCTCGCCCCAGTCGCTTTTTTTGAAAACCGATGACCGGTTCAGTCTAACATGAAAAATGAAAAATTTTGTGCGGTTTGAATCTCTGGAATAAAGACCTAATATATTATAAATATCATATTTTTATTAGGCAAATTTATTTCTCCATACCATCCAGTTTATTGTGTGCGTTTTTGTGTAGGTTAATAATTGAAGACAATTTTTCGATAATGCACCGTAAATTGCAATATAAATATTCAGTATGTATACATAATATAAAATGAGCGAA
Source organism: Agonum fuliginosum (assembly GCA_947534325.1). Classification (NCBI taxonomy): domain Eukaryota; kingdom Metazoa; phylum Arthropoda; class Insecta; order Coleoptera; family Carabidae; genus Agonum; species Agonum fuliginosum. Next base: position 1,092,793 of record OX384034.1, on the reverse strand, counting down.
TAATATTATCCATGTTAAATTTTACTATAAATTATTAGTGGAATAGTTAGTACGAACTAAATTTGTTCTGCATATATATGAAGAAATTATAAAATCCATAATGCACCACATTATTCAGTACAAAATAAAACGATTTCTGCAGAGCAAAATGCAAACATTTCATGGCAATAATAATCTGTCTACATGAACATACACTCAATGTGTGAGTATGAGTATTTTGATGTCAAATTATGTGCATATTTGCAGAGATGAATTTACGTTTATTATTAATTCATTATTCGTAACGATATAACTACTAGTACCTACTACATTTGTCAGGATAAACTAATTATAATTTCTCTGACTAAATGAATATCTGAAATAACACACTAAGTCAATAATAAATTTGATACGAATTATAACAAGGAAACACGTTGTACAGAACTAAATTTCATGCATTTCTAGAATAAAACAAATGTAAAATATAAAGTTATAGATGAGAATTTAAATATTACCATAAATTTAATGGGTTTTTTTAAGATCAGAATTTAAGCGAAAAGGGCAGAGTCCCTAAGCTGCTAAGTAGTATCCTTCCTACTTAAGGATGTTGAGAAGAAGGAGAAGAAGAAGAAGAAAATTTCAAAATATCAGTGTACTGTATTTCTGTCGAACATCTTATCAATAATAGAATTTTGAAATTTCATATGTCTTTTCTTCAGTATTAAACTTTGTTTTATTATTTCTAATAATTATATAAAACTACTTCATTGTACAGGGTGTTTATATACCTCTGCACGCAACTTTAATAGGTTATATAATTTGATATACTAGGTAATTACAGAAAAAAATCTGACGTGGACACCACATGACTTCCTTGTACGCCTTGTGTGTTCATACTTTTCTTAATAACTAAAATGTAGAATAATATAAAAAATTATTTTAAGATATTATACTGGTATACTCACAAATATATTTTAGTCATTTTATTTAAACTGCAGAAGAAGATATAAAGCATATTTTACTATTGTCACTGTCATGTCATAATCATTTAAATTTTACGTAGTAACAAATGTTAATCGATCATGGACTACAAGATAAAGAAATACTAAATTAAAAATATATACTTTAATTATTCCTAAATGATACCAGATACAAAAATATTTATAAAATACCGATTTTAGGTAATAATCACATAATCTTTCATTTAAAATAAAAAAAATTGTCTTAAATTAAATATTTATCGAAATATTTAAAAAAAGTACTACTTCCGGTTTGTAGACTGAAACCAAAAATAGGAGGTGCACAACTAGATGCTATAACAGTCCTAAATACAAAATTTCAACTTTCTACGTCTAACCGTATTTGAGTTATGCGACACACATACGTCCGTCCGTACGTACGTACGTACAGACATCACGTAGAAACTAGTCATAATGGATTCAGAAAAGGTCAAAACGGATATTTCCGTCAAAATCTGAGAACCGAAATTTTTCGCGATTACAATACTTCCTTACTTCGTACAAGGAAGTAAAAAGGTTTTTTTTCAAAATTCGCGAAAAATAAGGGTAGGTAGGTACCTAGTGAAAATATTAGTTTCATTAGTTGAACTGTTTATTTATTATGTTATTTATAAAATAAAATTATAAAGAGTATCGCAGACTAGGTATATCTATAAATAGTCACTTTATATAATAATTAATAAATAAACATTTAAATGGACTTTCAAACCAGTGGCACTAATATTTTCCCCACCCTTATTTTTGCGAATTTTGAAAAAAAAAATTTTTCTGTAATCAGTATATCAAATTATATAACCTAATAAAGTTGCGTGCAGAGGTATAGAAACACCCTGTATATGCCAGGTGAGAATGAGGGTTGTAGATTCTTATTTCATTGATATTATAGAGTTGAACAAATGTCTTCATTATGCTTTGCCTTGTCATCGGCAGTTTCTAAATTGTACCCCAGCAACGCGATATTAACAACTAACAAGAAACGAATATACGCCACCTTGATCCTGTGTTGCTCATAAAGCAACTTTACAAAGCGCGGTATTACGCTGTAATCCAATTTACAACAATAAAATGTTAGACATTGTTTGAGCTCCTCATTCCCGTTCCACTAAGTAATTAAACAAACATGTAAGAAAACATAGTCAAAAGCAGCCGCTGTATAATTATCTCAGCATGGGTTCGATAAATTCGTAGGAGGAATGAATTGACTCCAAACCGGGAACAAGACGCATATTCCTGGCCCTCAGGGGATATAATTGGAATTCTATCAGCTAACGAAATTAACGTTCATTCTCAAATACTATATACTGAATTTGACTTTAGCTTCAACAAATGAGAACAAATAATTGAGATAAAGCGGAACTTGAATTGTATACCACTATTGGAATTAGATTTGTTTTCAGTTCCATTCGTATAATAATTTTTACATAGCGGGAAATAGATATTCTGTAATTAAAATGAGTGTGGGAAATAGCCAATTCTAACACTAGTGAGGGAAATTAATTTTTTGTTTTATTTAATTATTGTGTTTCTAAACAACCGTCGTTATGCTTAAAAATTAAAGATGAAAAGCCGCTCAAGTAGATTAATCATAACTTGCTTTTTTAAAATGCGTGTAATTCAGGCTGTGGGGATCGTAGTGGTGAGAGAGTGATCTCATTTGACAGGTGCACTTTTAAAGTTTTGTTCCCCATCCGGTCCCGGCCAGTCGCCATCATGCGTTGAAGCACGGAGTAGCATCGATGACTGTTTTGAGGAAACACTTCCCGGGGCGCCTCATCTCAATAAGGGGCGATTTGGAGTGGCCAGCCCGCTCGCCCGATTTGGCTCCTTGTGATGTTTTTGTCGGGTTTTTTTGAAATTAATTAATTTAATTTTTTTTCTATAAAACATTATACAAAAAAAGTTATAAAGAATATGCCTTGCGATATTGTGATACAGATATTTTTTTTAAAATTGACACATCAACTAAAGATTTTATTAAGCTCATGTGACTTTAGATTATCTAAAAATAGTAATAATTGATATTACAAATTATTTCATAAAATCTTTCATCAAAAATATCAACTTAGTCAACTGAAATTTCAACTGCTATCCATCAGATTGGAATGCTTTTCTGCATAAATCAGAGAAACGTGATTTTGGTAACTGAACTGTTATCTGTTTTAATAATAATAAGACACGTAGGGCCGCATTTAGGAGAGACAGTGGGCGCAAAATATTTCTTCGCTTAAATTTATAAAAATATCTTAACGTTACAATATTAAAATCGGGAACTACTTACGAACTACTTATTAGTAAAAAAACTACATTTTAATGTATTTTCACGCATAAAAAGATTATTACATCTGAAATTACATTTCAAGGCATTTGACCTTGTACTCCAAAAAAATTACGCCTGCGGCACTATTTTATCATTACAGTCTTCAAAAGTGACAAACATGGTATCGATGCTGATTTTATTTGTAATTTTTTATTATATTCACATGGGCCCTCACACAATAATTGCTCCGGACCCTCCACAACCTTAAATCCGGCCCTGAAGACATGTGACTAAAAATAAAATAACAATTTCAGTTAAAATTATTATTTTATAGCAAGGTATTTTTGAATATATCTGAAATTTACTAGTACTTGTTTTTGATCATTTCTTTGAGATTAATGATTAATTCATGTCTCCCGTCCTCCTAAAATTACTGTACATATTGTTCTTTGACTGCAACCATTGTATCCCTTCACTCATTCCCCCTTTAAAACAACACCATCATCGCTGTAAAACATTTAAAACCACGAATTGAATAGCACGGCCGTTTAACCCTTTGATATCGATGTTTGGAGTTCTGTAACGTTTGAAACAAATCGACACTGCACATCCCCCATCCTGTGAACTGTTTTGCATTCAAACAAAATCTATAATTGAATTGTTTGACCCTGTGGGGGTGGAGGGGGGCTTTCAAAGGGCGGCGCTGAGCGTCTACGCGCGGCAATTGCTGCTGTGCTGTGCTCTTTCTGTAATGGCTGCAACATGTGTTCTTAACGCACGGGTGATACCCATAAAAGGGAGAGGCAGTGACCTTGCCATGAACAGGGGACTAGCATGAGAATGCTAATAGTTCCTGACTGACGTTGTTTGCAGGTTTTGTGATAAAATGTTTTTGATTGTAGAAGGAAATGGGTTCAACGCCAGAAAATAAAATTCTAGAATATTCATACATTGGAAAATACATGCACAAGAAGATTCAAATTTAGAAATAAACGTAATAAAATACATACATTGAACGATTCATTCACAGGAAAATGTAAATCTAGAATTTTAGGAAGATAGAGAGGACATTATGAAGATGCAAACACAGGAAGATGCAAATCATGAAAAGGTATAGTCAAAACCAGGACAAGAAACCGGTTTTCCAACCGAATAACCGCAATTTTTATGCCAGAACGTGATTTTTAACCGAAACCGTTATTTGAATTTATTAAAATACCGGTAACTATTAACCAAAACAAATTTAAATCGGTTATTCAAACCGTTTCTAAAGAGAGCAAATTAGCTGATTCCTTAGTAAATAAAAAAATTGAAATAAGAAATATTATTTAATTCGTAAATTTAGGTAGGTACAGCAATTTTGGCCGGATGAATCTTTAATAAAATATAATTTTTGTTCAGTTGATAATCTTATATTAACCGGTTTAAGAGCAAAAACCAATTTAAAAATAACGTTCTCGGCTTCGGTTAACCTTTAACCGATTTTTTCCGGTTGCATGTCCTGGTTAAATCCGAGTACCTATGTGAAACTTAAAATTAGGTTGTTCATTTAGTTTAGTTCATCTTAATTATTGGTCTATCCTCATTGTGTGCATTTTCAAGTGTTTGTATTTTCCTATATGTTTGCATTGAAATTATGCTGAATCGAAAATTCTAGATTTTCATTTTCCTATAATGAATCTTGTAATGCAGATATTTTATTAAGTATAAATTTTCTAGATTTTAGTCTTCTTGTAGCATTTTCCGGTGTATAAATATTCTAGAATTTTATTTTCTGGTGTTGAATGGCCTTCTTTGTAGATTACTAAATAGTTTTTACTCAAGACAAGTAAACTAAATAGGTAGTCTCAATTCGATGCATTACAAAAGAGAGATAGAGATAATGTGACGTCAGTGGATGCCATCCTTTGATGATTCCTTATTGAATCTTAAATTTAATATAGCCAAGGTACTTTTCATGTTACTTATAAACGATATATTACATTATTAGTTTATATAATGTAGCAGTAAAGAGAATACAAAATGACAGTGACAAACGAAAGGCTTCCAGTGACATTTTATTAAGTCAATTTCATTGAGACTACTTACCTTGGTTTTCACTTACTGATTAGACTTTGTGATAAAATTCTGCTTACCTGAAACAAAGAAAAATAATGTTAGATTATTACATCTGCACAATATGTAGGTAAATGTTTTAAGGGATGCTCGTTTATGCTTATAATGGAGTACTTGTGCCTGAATTGATGTATGGAGGTGAATGATGAGCCTATAGGTATGGTTGCAGCACAAACAACTTGTGCTAAAACTGCGGTTGGAATGAGGTTTTTGCGAGAAATATCTAAATAAATATAAAAGGATCAAGGATTCATGAAGTCAATAATAAACTGACAGTTAACTCGCAACGAAAACACTTTTACAGTATTTTTCAACTTTAAAATGACATTGCAAAGCCAGGATGCGGCAAAGTACGAGTTTCGAGCTGATTTTGGCGTTTTGGGCAGCTGCAGTAGTGGGGAAGAGAATGGTATTGAAAAAAAAATGAAAATCTAAAATATTCTAGGTATTCGGAAAAATGTAGATAGGCCGCTTAAGAATTTTTAATCTTAACCGAATATTCCCTTGAGAAATAATCAAAATAATAAAATATCTATACATATTGCTTGTATATTAGATTTTTATGAAATCTCATTTTAATTTAGATTTTAAAAATATTAACGAAACATATGATACGGTTAAGGGGCTATGCTTCTTGAGTGCAATAAGAATCAGAATTCACGATTCTGGCTATATTGCTGAAATTTTACATTAGTAACGACAAAGCATTGTTGAATTGAAAAATTCAAACTATATATTGTTCCGACAACAATAATTAGAGATAAAAAGAAATTAAACACTAGAATTTCGTGAGGATCTCATGAATGAACTATAAAAGTTATCATTGAGTTTAAAGATTAAATGAGTAGAACATAGATGTAAAAAGGGCGGAAAAACAATAAAACTATAATTTTATCAACACAGTTGCCATAAATTATATCTAAACTTGTACAATTTTCGCCGAATTTCGCATAATTATTAAAGCCAAACTAATTACATTAATTAAAGATTTTGAAGATTCCGCGCTTTTAGTATTCTTCCTTAATCTACATACAAAAATTCAACATCATACGTATAACAGTATTCGATTGCCATGCAATAGGCTCTTAACAATTTCAATAGGTAGGTATTGACTGACATTTGACAATTGGCAATACACGTCAGCGATCGGTGGATCAGAACAACAATTTAGTGATTTCAAAATAGGTCATTATGGAATGATTGAATAAAAATAATGTTTATTGTTTATAAATTTAAAATCACATGTTCTCAATTGCCAAAAGCCCCTTAAGTCATAACTCATTGCCGTATTTGCATTTGATCAACCAAATCAGTTATTCCATTTTGCGGCATGTCCACATATCCGGCGCTGCGATGTTTCCACGCTGCAGCTGATTGTTTGCGGCGCTGATGGCTAATTAAACAACACGATGTGCCGCAGCGGCGGCGGTACAACCGGCAACACCGCCGGAGTGCATCCTGCATATGCCTTGTATAGGCAGTGTTCGGTGTAAATTGGTAACGAATGCAAATAATCGTAATTAGCGGAACATGTGCGGTTTGCGAACAACAGGGCGGGGTGCAACAAGTAAAGATTGTGGAGTTTAAACTGACTACTGACGTTGTTTAGTCACTTACAGTTTTCAGGCCCATTGATTTGATTAAAAAAAATTAAATCAGCACATTAATATACCCGTATTTTACTTTCAGATATTTTCAGTTTCAGTAGTGCAAAATAAATTTTTTATTGAAACAGATAGTATAACCATCGAATGAAAGTTGACGTTTAAATTATTTTATGGATGTGGTTTCTATTCAAACATTTTGCTATGATTCGAATTTGTAGAAAAACTGACCTTTATGTATTCCGTTAGCGAAGATTAGTATTGCACGAAACATTCAGGTACGAGAATTTTTGCAAGTACCCACTCAAATACTGGACTAGGAATTCCCAGAAATACATTAGTATAACTTGCTCAAAATATATGGATGACTACGGTATTTGCACGATAGCAGAAAACAAGACAGAATCGTCAATACAGTTAATATCAAATCAGAGCTAAAATCATCACTAAAAGAATCGTCAATTACATTAAATTACATTATCTATATTTATATATCTATGTCAGAATCATAGTTACAAGAATCTTCAGAATTTAAATTGATTATTAATGGATTAATTTCCCTACTATTGGCACTTAAATATTGTAATAATTCTAGTTTTTTAATATGACTCACTAAGTACTTGCACGAGATCTCATCAATTTTTTCTGTTTCTGTTTTGATTAAATTAACAACACTCTCATTTAATGAAGGTGTCGAATTATGTTTCCAATGTTAATATGCAAAATACCCCAAATTAACTCAACCAGTTATGAGTATTACAAAATTTAAATTAAAAATATTTCTCTAATATTATATTTTGTTTATGTTTACTTTGGTGTGTGCGCAACCAGTACCCCAATCATTATAAAAATAATAATGCCATACTTGTAGTAAAAACTCTGATGTGGCCTACATACGACCTGCTCTAGCCTAATTCTGCTTATTCTGCTAATCTAATAAATAGTTTTACTTACATTTTAATAGTTGTATGTTCATGTAATATGCAAACCGCAAACCAAGATGCAAGCAAAAGATGTCAACTGTACTGTTATTGTCATAATAATTCAAATTTTGTGTATAAACTACTGGAATTTCAAAAAAAGTAGAATATTACTGACATTTATTTTATTGTTAAATACTACAAGATTCAGCAAATTGTATTTAAAATTAACTGTGCCCATAGATAATTATATTATCTTTTATTTTGAATTCCAAAATTGTCATAGATAAATAATAATGTATCAATATATTTAATGAAAATTATATCAAGCTTCAAAAAGTACTACTTTCGGTTTGCGGATTTCTACCAAAATCTTATCCGGTGTTAAGATCCTTACGAAAACCTTAAATATGAAAGTTAGTTATAAACGGTTTGATAATTTTTAAGTTATCATGGATGAAGAATCGTTAGTTCATATGTCTATACGCACACACACAGTCATCATCGTGAAAATATTAAATTCGTATTCTAGAGACCCTGAAACGTGCTTATCCACCAAAAACTCATTCTCGAAAATTTTGACCCATTACAATACCTCTCTTATAGAATATGAGGCGAGAGGTAAAAATCATTCATAGAACTGAACTAACCATTGGTTTGGATTGTCGAAGTCCTGTTGAACGCTATGAACCAAACTAAGGACTGCGCTTGAGATGACAATATTGTAGATACCACCAAAATGTTTTTGGAATTAAAACAATGACTTTAGTAACATCATATAAATTATTATTATAAAAAAATGCAAATTATTGTCTTATTAATTATCCTCAGTTAAAGATGAAAGTAGGATAGTACACTAGACCAAAACATAAATTTAATAGTTAAAAAGTCTTTAGAATTATATTATAGTACAATTTTACTATTATGTTATTTTTAAAACAGAAACACTGAAAAATGTGCAGCATATTCGCTGTCTCGCGCACTACTGGTATTTAATTATTGTTGAGAGCAGATTTCAACAAGTTTTGTTCGTAGCGGCGAGCAACAAATCGACACCATGAGTGCACCAATACATTACTTATATAAAGAGATGTAAATCTTATCTTTATATTTATTTTAAAATTCGAACAATGTGACTGTGTAAAATAATCAAAAAATTATTCATATATTAAAAAACTTAATTTATATTTCAAAAAATAGTTTTGTAAGCTCCTTCACTGTATTTTTAAATTATTTTTACAAAACTACAGTAGAAACTGAAATTATTTAGGTAGCATTTTATATTTTGAAGCCATTAAAATTATAAAATAAAATCGGACAAAAATAAAATAAACAGAAATAATGTCTCCTCATAGCGCGAAAATTTTTGCGGCCCACAACAAATCATCTACCTGCTACGTCATAGAATCCTAAAATAATTTGTGTCTGAATTATTTTATTTGGGTATAGTTCTGAATGTTTGTACATAATTATGTTTTTATCGTTAATATTCCTCATTTCAATTATGGTGGAGAAGCTGCTTTAAAGTCACTTTTAACAAATGTGTAATTTAATTACAAAATAAGTGAGCTTAGCAGTATTTTTTTTTTAAATAATTGAAATTCTTAGTTCCTTAATTGCTTCCACCCATGAATGTAACGGTGGGGCGAAAATGCACAGGAAAATAAAAAATAGAATATCAGTTTACTCGTATAAAAGAGGATCAAAAATCGACCATTACTAAAAAAAATTATATTGGAATTCAGATAGCATTTTAAAACAATCTAAACTAGGAGACTGGTCCACTCCAAAAAGTGGATCTAGAGAGCTTCTCAAGAAGCGGCGCAACCCCATAGGGGTGTTAAGCCACTAAATATATAATATATAAACTAGGTCAAAATTAAACCATCCCATTCTTCAATTCAATTATCTATATGCACATACGCATCACACATCCATTCAACCATTCATGTCAACTAATAACCTAACAAATATCTAATTCTCAAATGCATCTACCACTACCATGTCCCTGCACCCTTATTAAGTACTACTACCACTCAACCATCAGTTTATAGGTTTATACATCTGTGTCCAACCCTGACGATGCTCAGCTGTTCTTGGCGCTAGGATGCTAGGTCACGTGATGCCCGCGGCTGCGCGCGCATCCACTATTCCATAACACATAACAGTTGAGTTTATTTAATTGACGCCTGTCTAGCCGGCTGGTTGCGCATCTTGTGAATTAATTAATTTAATGGCAACAGAAGACTGGGGATGTACCATGTACGAATCACGAGTGTTGTGATGTGGGAACGATATGAAATGTGAGGTTAGGGAACTGGAGGGGATTGTGCTAAGAGGGTTAGGTAGGATAGCTTGACTGATAATAATGTAGTTTTATCTTAATATAATCGTTTCCTGGGTATACTACACAGTTTATAAGTGTTTCAACACTGCAAAAAATATTTGTTTGCATTATGTTAGGTTGGGACGATTTTTTTAAATATTTTATATTTAGATTTTGTTGATATACAGTATACAATACATTTAGACGATCATGTATCATATTGTACTTCTTTTTTCAATGTGCCAATTTTGAAAATGATCATTTCCATTATTATACAGATAAAATGTAATGCGTAAAAGAAAGATGGCAATTATAAATTTATTACAAGCTCTTAAATACATTTTTAAAAATCTATAGATTGTTATGACTGTAAGTTAGAGCGATATTATAGTAGTAGTAGGTAGTGAACACCGCTGTTAGGAATAAAAATGTTGTCAACCGACCCCTTGCCTACACAGCATATTATTTTCACTTTTCAAAGATTATTCTAAAATATTTCCGCTGATTTACATCATAAATAAAAAATAAAATTTAATTGTATAAAATGCCATAAATTTAGGGGTAAGTAGTATGACATGTGTAGATTACGAAACAAAAGAATTTTTTTTAAATTCAAAAAATTGAGGGTAGTTTACTTGCAACATTTTTTGTAGTACTGCACTGGATTCGTTTTCCTATTAAACACAAATAATAGAAGTAGATCACCAACATCTTAAATTACATAATACTATTAAAATAAGAAATCAAACTTTAATAATTTTTAATGAAACAATAATTACTCCACCCAGTGGCAGTAGCAACGAAAAATTATTGACTGAGAAACATGGAAATTAATTTTGCGATTTTATTAAAATTCTTTCTGTTTCGTAATCTACTTACCCTTAAATTTATGACATTAACTTCAAACCCACCCGTATAAAGAACCTAATACCCTTTTGCATTACAAAATAAGAAATGATAAAGATGATCTGGCATTGTTAAGAATTTCGGCTGTCAGTGAAGTCAATAGACGTTTTCAATTTAAAGAGATAGAAGATATGCGCAGTGAGTCTGCGCATATTAAGCCGATGATAATGGCGCCAATCTTATTTACATGTAATTCTTATGTCAGTCGTGGTGTTCTTATTTTTAAAATTTTAATAATTCGATGTGGATAAAGTTCTTGAAAATTTTTAGAAACATTACAATTGACGATGCGAAAGTCTTTGTTAAAGGTAAATGTCAGTTGAGTCAAATTTTCTGCGGGGGTATAAATATTTTAGTTATTCGTACTTTTCGAATATTTGGACAGTGGACGACGCACAGACAGATAAAGTTTCATAATTTTTCGTTATAATTTGTTATAATAATACCTGCTTTAAATTTAAAGACACATTTGGTGTATATGCATGATTCTTACATAAAGGCACTATAGTACCATCTTCATTTATATTTCATTTAATATGCGAATTTATTTATGTTTTTAACATAATCCTTTCGCATCTGACAGTTACTTACGTTCGTTTTCGCCATTTAACTTAATATGCGCAGATTCTCTAGCGCATGACGTCACTCGATAGAAAGAGACAATTTATATTGAAAACCTCTATTAATTACGTGACTAAAAAAATCCAAGAAAGAACTGTTTATGTCACTACAAACCTAATTACAATTAATTATTAAAAATTATAGAGAATTGCATTGAAAATGGATCAAAAATGTCATGATAATCTATAACATTTATCTAATTACAAGTCCAACATAACCTTACACCTTAATCCCATTTCAAAGCCCAGTATACAGTTCCTAGCATCTCGATCCCGTCTCCGGTCTCAGTTACCCTGGTCCTGATTCGACGCATAATCGGAATTCTCCAAGCAATGTAGTACTAAGTACAAGTACACGTCCTTGCATTGTGTATCAAGTATGTATTACACACGAGATGCAGGATGCTGTAGAGGGGGTGCAGTAGGTAATAACGTAAAACAAGCCAACCTGATCTATGGCTTTGACTGCGAGGATATAGGAGAATAATTGGCGAAATTGATATTACTGATACTGGAATGGTAATTATAGTTTGTATGGCGTAGTGTGTTACGAATGTTCAGTTTAAAATTGATAATGGGTAGAATTGAATATTAGATACAAAATAGAATTATCAACTGTAATTACACAAAGGGCTTTTTATTTTGCCGGATTTTCTGTTTGTATTGAAGCCTTGTTGCCTAGCAATTTGAAAGGAAAAATTGTTTAATAAAATCACGACACCGTAGCTGGAATGATTTTATTTTAAAACAATTGTCAAATTGCTGTCAGGTGACAAGGTTGAGATGTCAAACAGAAATGTATCCGGCGAAATAAAATGCTCGAGTGTAATTCAATGAGATAATTTAACGACTCCTTTGGTTCCTTTTCACAATAATATTCCCAAAATGTAATCATTTTACAGAAAAATATTAGCTACATGAAGCAAGTGATATTTTAGTGTTTTTTTTATTGTTTGGTTGCTAAGAAAACGATAAATAAGGTTTTATCACTTGCAAAAAGTTACCTGCCTTTTTATCCGCTGTCGAATCGATAAAATTGTGTTTTTTTTTTATGGCTTACTTTATACAGAAGTGGAATTATTATTATTATAAAAACGAAATTATATTTTTAACATAAGTTGAGGCACGGCGGACTTAATTTACCAGGCGGGAGTGTAGCCCCGACTACCACAGCATTCTCATGACGTCAATGGGCCGACGTAATACAGAGTTTCATGCGTTGTAATGATAATAAATTTGTATCTTGGAATGTTGATTTTTATTCAGGGACGATTATTAACTTACTTACTAACAATATTTAGGGTAGTACTTTTGTATCTGAATGTTGTTTACGCGTACCTACCTGCTATTACAAACTGGAACAAAAACATTTGCGTGCCATTATTTTAATAAATTTAGTAGTTAGGTTTACTCAAAATATAGTGGAATATGCTGCGTTTAAACCGAAGTCTATAGCAACCACCGGCCTACAGACGTCACTACCCCATCTATCATACTCCCGCCTGGTAAATATAGTCCGCCATGGTCTATGCCAGTTTTCTTACATAAAATTGCTAATATTTTTAGTAGATATCTACCATGAAGTATGAAATAAACACAGGAGTGAAAACTTTGTTACTTAGCAATACTTAGTGGTGAAAGTAGGCCGGTACGACCTATTTATGTCGATCTAAAAATTTGGAATTTTTGGTGTATTTTCAAGTGGTGCGTTTTTTCTTTTGTGAGTGTAATTTCTTATAAAAAAAATAGGCTAATTTACTAATTTACACATTTTTGAGAAAAATAGCACACTGGTAGATACTACGTTCCCGATATAAAATTATGCTTTTAGCTGTGTAGAACCCTGAATTTGATTGGTTTAGATTATATTCTCGAAGAAGATGGCTCCTATTAAAATATAGAATGTACTTTTTATCTTAAGTTGCCTGCATCATCATATTTAAAAAATCAGTGATCCTTTCCTTCAAATGAACATATTACCTACATCTATTACAGCATTCCTTCAGGGTACTCCAATAAACAATCTCTCCTCCCCACTATTCTTTCTATCATAAATTCCCCTAATGCAAAATTAGCTGCGGTGGAATATATAAAGTCCAACTGTGACATTTATCCGTGGGGATCACAAGAACAAGGAGCCTGTAGGGGAGAGCGGGGCGAGACTGGTTAGTTCTTTGCGACTGGTGGATGTGGACGACGACTACCAGTACCGAGTATATCATAGTTCATTAGCGTGTCGCCATCTTGCGTGCGGAATATTAACGAGGAAAGTGGCGGGGGGACTAGGAAACGTTTCTCTTATTGCAGGGGAACAGAACGTTGAGCAGGGATTGCAGAATTAAGAAGAATTTATGATATGGGCTTTTTGTAGTACTCTTACTCTTGCAACATACTTTTTCCCAGACTACATTGACGAATTATTCAAAATATCAGTTGTTCAATTTTTTTTTTGTTTACTTTTAAACCTTCGTCAGGGTTTACGTTACGAGTATAAACTGAATTGTCGATGTTGTATGGAAGGATTAATATTTATATTGAGTGATTTATTTTTTTACTTACTTACTCGTATTAATCATCTTTCACACTTCATACATTATAATGAATTTTAAAGACACAGTATCTTAAAGATTTTTAATAAAATTTCTACTTATTTGAATTTTATGAATGAGAATTTTTTTTTAAATGTTGCCACTTGCATATGATTAGTTTCAACAAAAATTTTCTTATTATTGATGGATTTATGAGTTTCTTACCGCCTTCTAAGATTACTTACCGCCTTCTAATTTAAAAAAAACCTGCTACCTTGGAAACAGAGCCTCTGTAAACGCCAAAAATTACCGATCGTGCACAAAACAAAATGAAGGCAATATTTACTCTTGTGATCTCAGTACTTGCATGATGAATGAATGTTTTACATTTTTTTTAATTCTTTTCATTTTTACTTCCCCGATCTATGTAATAGAGGGAAGTATTGTAATCGTGATTTTTTGACAGTTCGAGATTTTGGTGAATCTTCACGTTTTAGACGGTTAAGCCTCATTCACATAAGCACTTAGTTTTAAGGTTTACATTTATGTTTACGTTTACGAAAGTTTAAATACATGTAACTAAATACGAGCATCCACAGTGCTTGAAAGTGGCAAGTGTGAATGCTCGTATTTAGTTATATGAATTTAAACTTTCTTAAACGTAAACATAAATGTAAACCTTAAAACTAAATGCTTATGTGAATGAGGCTTAAGTCTTAGAAAAAACCTTATATATGAGAAATGTAGGAAATTTTGTCAACTTTAATTTTGTATAGAATGGTCTTGTCGAAAAAACGCTTCCTTTTTGAGATATAGGCCAAAAACTGAAAAAAGTGCCAAAATTTGGTCAAAAAGTGCCCAAAAAACAAAGTTCCGGGCAAAATTTTTGCCCGCAAACTTCAAATTCGTGTTCAGTGACCCCAAAAACATAAAGGGTGAGAAAATCAAAACTATAGCAAAACTTTCCTCTGAGAATCTTAATATGCCTAGCCTATTAATAGTACAAAGAAATAAAATAGTAAAATCTTTCAAAAACATCTCTAAGTCTATGACACTCTGAAATAATGCTATAAATGGCTATTTTATTATGCGTTTTTCTCGAGAACTAACAAAGCAAAATGATAGACCGTGGTTTCATATTGTGTAGTTTTTAGTTCTAAACAAGTTTTGTATTTACAACTTTCATTTCAAAGCAATATAAACGTAGGTATCTACAGCAAAATTAAAAAATAACATTGTTTTCCTACATAACAGATTTCAAGTAGACACGCTACAGTTAAAGTTCGATGTGTATGTGTAGACTACCGTCTACAACTGCCATTCTCGCTAAATGTTCATGAACAGAACACAGCGCTGCACATCTGCTAGTCAATAGTTGTGAACATTTCGCAGATTTCCCCACATTGGTCTCGCCACCTGTCAGGTCTACCAACTTGCAAACTTGAGCTTGGCAGATTAACAACTCCCTGCTCGCCCCACCTTGTGTGACAATGTCTGGCATACTTTACTAATTAATTTTGCCAATCAAATGAGCCAGCTCGGGGCTCAATCTCGAAGATAATGTTCTCTAAAAAGGTTTTGCTCATCGCGCAAACTTTCGCGGCTTATTTACAGTTTTTCTTCGCGTGTTGTTCATAAGCACATTAAGTGCGCCTCGCGAAGAGTAACTTTCAGCTGGGGGATTTTTTATTTGTTCTGTTGACCAAATGGCGCATCCCTTTAAAGCGACGAGCGCGCAAACTTGTATTAACAATATCTTTCTTCCGGAATAATTGTTTACTGGAGGGAAATTTCATTAATTATCAAAGATAAATGAAATACCGCACGCATAGACGAAACTTTGGATCGTGGGTTGGGTGTTTGTGGTTATGTCTACAAGAAATGCAACACCAAACAACGGGAATATTATTTCAGCAAACTGAGGTTCTGTTCTCTCAAAACAAACATAAATCTTTGCAACATTTGTTCTGCTATTAATTTGAGTTAGTTATTAATATAATTTGTAAATCTTCTTAATAATAATTAGGTACTTTTTATGTCCGTGTATTTCCATGGTATTGAACATTTTTTTCTGGTGTGTCAGAATTTATGTTTTTTTGCGCAGCTTTGGATATGGTCTATAATTATTATTAAAGTTCCTTTATTATTGTTAAGTAAGTCCTTTTCCTGAAAATAATAAAGAATTTCAAAGAATAACTCTAAACTTTTGCCCCAGGTCAAAATCAAACATTTGAGATGAAATAAATAAGAACTACGCAATTATTTTTAAATAAACAATGTGATTTTATAAACAAGAAACTTAAGGTTACAAAAATAATATAAATCCAATAAATTATCGTATCTTATTTCTCTACGACATGGGGCCAAAATTACAAAAAAGAATAAAAGTTACAAACCTGCTGTTTTTGGTCTCCATATGTACGCAGTGACTACGTAGATGACACTAGAGTACATGAGGCGATAGCACACGTTGCCATAATCGTTTATGTTTTTATAGTAGGTACATTTCTAAAGCTGCATTCACATAAGCATTTAGTGTTTAGGTTTACACTTATGTTTTCGTTTAAGAAAGTTTGTATACATCTAACTAAATACGAACATTCACAGTGCTTGAAAGTTGGAAGTATGAATGTTCGTATTTAGTTATATGAATTTAAACTTTTTTAAATGTAACCATAAATGTAAACCTTAAAACTAAATGCTTATGTGAATGAGGCTTAAGTCTTTTGCATTATCTGTAATGTGTCCTGTAACCATTTACCCTCGTAACAACCAGCCCCGATCTCCCCTACTTCAGAGGATGATGATGGAATAGCGTCCAAAATTGTAATGATGAAAAGAAAATTGTCGGAAAGTTGACAGGTTGAAATAATTATTCGAAGATTAAATGCATGTAATCTTCGCGTAATTATTTCAACCTTGTCCACTTTCCGACAAATTTCGTTTCATAAATGATGACTTAAATCTGTGGAATAAAATTAGTATTCATTTCCTGTCAAACGAACGTTATGTAGTGTCATTTGCCATTACGACAAATTTCGAGTTTATATTGTTTTTTATAAACTTGCACTAAAACAGAACATCACAAGCAAAAAGGAAGTGAAGAGCAATATTACTAAGTAATTTTAAAATGAAACTATAATTTTTTGACATTTTAAGGTTAAGATGATGAGCTTGGATCATACCTTAAAGTGAAACAATCTTTTCTCTGACAAGATAAAAAAGTAGTTTAGTTTTCAGTTAATTCATCCTTTGTACTAACACGTAAAACATTCCTAAGTAACGATTTAATTAATTCTTGTTTGCTGAAGACGACAAGTAAAGGATAAAGTTTTAAATTTAATTTGTTAGAATTTTAATTATATCGGTGCAGTGGGCGGTGCAGAGCTATGCATTGCAGTGACACCAACAGCAACAGAAGCAGCAGTAGCTGAACGGCGACAAATGTATTTAATAGCAGAAGCCACCGGCATCAGGTCGCCTTCGCTCAGGAATTTCATTTCTGCTTTACAACGGATATTGTAAGGCAGAGGAATGCTGCTTTATTTACTCACAAACTTCGAAACTTGTTTGCTATTAGATAATTCCTTTTTAAAAAGATACCACTTATTTTTATTAGCTCGTTAGCAATAGGAGGCGGAACATCAAATTTTTCCGCATTCGAAACCTATACCATATGTTCTACGCAGCGACGTGCCGTTCACTACAAAATTTCTTAGCCTGGGTAATCGGAGTAGAAAGAAAGTATATGTCTTGTATTGAACAACAGATGCAGATTTTCGTCAAAATATATGAGTCATTTATTCGGAATTCTGGGCTTATTTTTAAAGATATTTTAAAAATTTTTGAAGTACTGTAAAGATAAAGGCTGGTTCTAAACCCGTCTTAACGTTTTAATAAAAATATCAATTGTTATATATATATATATATATATATATATATATAATATAATATATATATATAATAAATAGGCCATTTTCAAACTGTACATATTATATATATCGTATATATATATATATATATATATATATATATATATATATATATATATATATATATATATATACAGGGTGTTCATTTTAAGTGGCGCACCATTGCTATCTCGAGAAGTATAAGAGCTACGAAGTTGGTTAAATTAGCAAACAATTTCTATTTTATATGACTACTTTAATGAACGAAAGAATTTTTTTTTTAGACCAGTGGTTCTCAAACTACGGGGTGCAACTTTCTTATTTCAAATGGGGAAATTTTTTTTATTCGCTTATTCGATTCAGTATTTTTTTCTGAATTCAACGAGATATTAGTTTCATACCCTGGCATAACAAAAACATGAGAAAAACGCTATTGAAAATTATGATAATTTAATTAAAATCTGAGTGTTGCAAGAGTGCTATGGAAGAAAACAATTGAATATTTGTTTCATATTAATTGTTATTTGATAATGAAAAAGATTCTTTGATTTTAATCAAGAGATCAGAACCGCTACTGAGTGTATGAGTTCAAGGTACTAAGTACTCAGTAGGGTATATGGTGGCGGTAACTACGGACACGTGTTTCGACCTTATTTGGTCTGATCAGTGTAGTATACTAGAATATTTTTCACTAACAATTAATATGAAACAAAATATTCAATTGTTTTCTTCCATAACACTAACTAACAATCAGATTTTAATTAAATTAATATAATTTTCAATAGCGTTTTTCATATGTTTTTGTTATGCAAGAGTATAAAACTAATATCTCGTTGAATTCAGAAAAAAATATTGAATCGAATAAGCAAATAAAAAAAATAGATCCCCATTTGAAATAAGAAAGTTGCACCCCGTAGTTTGAGAACCACTGACAATTTATTGAGACCTGTACTTCTATGAGCCTACTTTGACATATTTCCAAAGCCAGTGCTTAGCTGAGCTGAGTACCTGGAAGAAACCCTCAAAACTTATATTATAGGTATGTATATTTTGATACAAGGTACTGTCAACTAGCACATTTGTTTTTGAGGCAAAATTTAATTAAACCAAAAGTAATGAATGATTTCAAACAGAATTATATGTATTTTGTACTAATGTAACTTTGTTATAAGTTTGAAATGAAAACCGTACTTCATTTGAAAGCTGATGAAATCAAATAACAAATCTAAATCCGAATCCGTACGGTATAAATGTTTCTCCCATCCCACATATAATTCAGTTAGTAGAAAATTACAGTTACACAACTCTCAGTAACACCGTACGTGTAAATAAATTAAATTAGATTATTTTTATGTAAAGTTGTAACTTTGTTAACAAGAAACCACGGAGTTGAGTTGCGAGTTGGCGACAATCAGCATATAATCTCAGATAGAAACACAGCGTCATAACAAAACCGACACCGAAATGAAACTAGAATTTCCATTGAAACAAACAAATGTAATTTAACACAAAACTATTTTCAACAAGACGCGATACCGCGACGTTGGCGTTGACATTAGCAGGGGAACACCTACCCCGAGGGGGGAGACTACATGTGAAGGAATGCTCACAGAAATATAGAAAAGTTTTCTGCTGCAACTTGTGCTCATTTTGTATTATTTCATGAAAGTTTTACTGAAAATGTCCATTATGAAAGAAAGTAAATAATTTTGTTTTTATTTATTGTTTTCTCATAATAACTGAAAATAAGATTTCTATCGCAATGTTATTATTAGGTATAATGTTAGGTGGGAAAATTTCCCACATATAGACAAAATATTTTGTGTATGTTCTAACTAACTTTTTTACAAATCATTAGCTGCATATTGTTATTTTTTCTTATTTCTAATGTTATTTTTAAATACAAAACGTACCTGTCGTTATACAGAGTGTCCTATGAAACTGGTTAAGCATAGGGATCTCGAGAACCATAAGAGATACGAAGTTGGTTAAATTAGACAAAAGTTGCCCCGTTAGGGGGCCAATTTATAAATGTTTTTGTTTTCCCACAAAAATGCATAGGTGACTAGATATACCCAAAAATGTAAATTTTACTAATTTAATTTTTCACCTATAACTTTTTTGTCTGAATTAGTACAAGTTTCTAATTTGCACGTTCTATAGGCAGTTTTTAACGAGGAATTCACAGCAGTCCTCAAATTTTTTTTATCTCCTACAGATTTTGAGAAATTCAAATTTTCATATGGAGCTCATAGTTGGCTATGACTCGTCTTAATATAGATTTTTTTCTCTTTTCTACGATATAAAACACAAGTACATTGAAATTAAAATGAAGGTGATATATTCTCTATTTTTTGCACTTCATTCTCAAACGAATTTTGCAATTTTTGCAATTTTGACAGTAAATTTTATGACAAATATTTATATTGTTACCATAGATACTCTGTAACAAATAGCACGTATTTTCTTGATAACGAGATTAATTAATTCAATTCCTTGACAATTGGATTAAATATGAAAAATAATCCCTTGGGATCAAATTAAGAACCTTAGTCCCTAAAAATAAAGACTAAAGAAGAGTTTTGGTCCCGGAAATGCAAAAAATAATTTAGATATTGACATGATAACCACCCCAGTATGTTTTCTTTAATCCATTCATTCCTTATTTCTTTTAAAAACATTCTTGCGGAAATGCTCATTCCAGCCATACCTACAAAGTTGAAAAAGTTAATGAATTAAAGTATAATTCCTATAAGATCCAGCTCCTTCCATAATTTACTGCTCACTGCTCGTCTACTACTTCCACTTCTCGTATGCCTAAAGCTCTGGGCGATGTCATCTGCAGATTCTCATGCAGCAATCTAACGCGCAAACATTCTCCACCACAACTTCGCGATATTGTTGGGATTCTTAATTGGTTATGAACATTTTATGTGGAGCTCGAGATCCGCTCTGGGCGTAATTATTGAATAAGACGAAAATGTTAATGACATTTCATTTCAATTACGCGCTGAGATGAGTTTGACGCTGAGATGTTGGGATTGTGACCGCGGTCAATTAAAAATTACACTTTAATTGCTACTTTGCAAGGATCATATTGTGGTGGATGGTTTAATTAAATTGGTTTTGTATCTATTAATCTTATCTGAATACGAACAATCTTCAGTGGGAATTAATTATTTTAATTTGTGGATTACTAAAGAGTGTTTACTGTTTGAAGACCACACAAAGTCACATTTTGATAGTTTCGAGATAATTGAATTTTAAATTTTGGACTCGTATATTGGTAATATGATTTATTAAAAATAACGGTTTATTTTATTCCAACTTAAGTTATACGTATTCATAATAAAAAATAATAAACATTACCTAATGTTCTTGTATAATAAACTAATTTGTTATAAACAATTAATTAAGATCGGTACTCCGTTGAACAAAGTGGACTTGGATCGTTCTTCCTATGTGTGGTCTTCGTTTGTTTTGTTGAAATTCTTTCAGAAAGGGCGAAATAGCACAGTGGTAGGGTGCCAAAGAATGCTTGGATCTGATTACAGAGGCCGTTGGTTCGAATCCGGGTCAGGTGAGTAATTTTCATGGTTTGATTTGGATCGATATCTACTCTTGCGCCATTCCAAGTGGGGATACAAAATTAACTTGGTTACCACAAAGCTATCGGGCACCGGATAGTGGTTGTAACAAGAGCTTTCGCGAGAGAGTTATATAGATATAAGAACAGTCTTGGCTGAATATTATCCATTGTCAGGAGGCAAATACAATAAATAATAATAAATAAAGCTTCTAGACGAAAGTGATCACCAGTAGTCGTTCTCAGCATATTGAATAAAGAAAAATAATAAGAACTCAAACAGTTGTTTTTTCAAACCGTTTCAAACCATTCAGAAAATTAGGTTTATATTTTGAACCGTGTTCAAATTTTAAGAGCAGTACCTATACCTAGTTAATTTTTGGAAACGAGAACTTTTTTAAATTCCATACCTACTAGTTATTTGTGATATAAGTGATATTTTATGATAGCGAAACGAGGCGAAGCCATGAACGACATCAAATCACTTTTAACACATATATCATACAATATTTTATCTACGACCTAAAAAATAAAAATCTATAATTGTCATTTCGAGTGGTTAGATTATATTTGTTGATTTAAAAGTATAAATAAAATAAATTTTAACACGTTGCTATGTTACTTTTAACACTGTGTCATAAAGTGACACTTTTAACTTCCTAAGCAACCGTTTTAAGACCTACTTTTAACAACAGTCGTAGATAAAATTAGTTGTAAGGCAATTAAAAAATAAGAAACACAATACCATAGCGGCAGTTTGATATCGCACTTAGTTTCTGAGATATGCAGCAGTTTCAAAGTTTATTATAATTTTTTAATTTCAATCATACACCACATAATGCATTATACAATAATAATATGTTGTGATTTCAGTTTAATTAAAATTTAAAAAAAATTGGAAATTATTTCTGCATTCAGAACAGAAAAAACACTACCTACCTACTTTATTAGCGTTTTTCGTACACTATTTTATTGTCTTACTCAAGTTTTGAAATTCTTGTTCATAACTAAACTGAATCAATTCTACATTTTACTCTTTTGATTTGATTTTGCAATTTTATCGACATTTACAATAGACAACAAATGGAAACCAAAATTTGTATCTGTTTTGTTCGTTATAATTTCATGTATAACAAAAATAATCCGCCTACATAGAGGAATTCTCTTTGATATATTTACAAAATATTATGACTGGATTTTGCATTGTAGGTGTTAAAACCGAAATACTTTGAATGTTTGAATAACACAAACGAGCTCAAAGAAAAAATGGAAAAGCGGTTTTATATTTGTACCGTACTTCATACCTTTATACATGCTTTGTTGTTACATACTTACAGCAAACGTATATTGTACGCCTAACGGATACCGATTTCGACAGTCGTCAGTCAGCATTGGCGTACCTATCTTTGAAATAATAAAATATTTCAGAGCATTGGTTATTCAAATTTCAAATGTAATTTAGCAATTATATATTACCTAAACTTATAAAATAGTCAACTAAATAATTTTAATTTCCGTACATGGAAAAAAACTACCTAGTTACTTTTTCTAACAAAAATATTTCAATTAAATTTAATTTAGTTATAAAGACAGATGGATTTTATGAACTTTTGCGGTATTTATTTACATTATTAATTCAGTTTTCAGACAAAATCGAACTTTTGAACTGAATACTTTTTCGAATATTTATAGTTTCAAAGATAGCAAGCAATGGTTTCCTATTTGTTGTTCTGATACTTCTAAATTCATCTCAAATCAATAATTTTATTTATTTCAAATCAATCCAATACAAAGAACCTAAAATAGGATGATTATACAATTAAATACAAATATCTTTAGCAAAGCGAGCACAACATACCAAAGTAAAATACAAGTTAATTTACAATAACCGTTAGAAACAAATTTTCAATCTTATAAGTTATTAATTATTAATCTACACAAGTACAAATTATATAACACTATAAACAAAGAAACCAATCAATTATTATTATGACTGTAGAATTTCTACTAACAACACGAATTGAGTCAGCAAAAATGTCGAGATCACATAAAATATTGATTTAATTGGGAGAAATGTCATATTATTCATATTATTGCAACACGTTCGCAAAACTACTCTTAAATGTTTATGATTTTGCGATAGTCCTCTTCATAATCATACGCAAAAAGTACCTTATAAGAAAATTCACACTTGTAAGACAATATGCATTTTTAAAGAATTGAACGATTTCCCATAAGCTGATCCACCCGTTTGACAAAATCCTAACTACGCCTTTGTTGGTTCGAAGTCCATATTCTGTTATATCATGAATAAGTTATTTTCATATGAATAACTTTTGTGTATTTACCAGCATCCACCCTGAATTCTGAATAATAATGCTAAAGAAGTTGTAGACAACAAGCTCTCCATCATAGTAATGGCCATAATGTTATAGGCAGTTTATATAAGAATACAATAAACTAAGAGAAATTTCCTACTTTTAAAAACCCATTCACAACGCTCGACCTCATCGTGATGTTTTTCTAGAATTTCTTTGTTTTCGAAAGAGACAGAAAATATATAAGGCAATATTCATTAAAAGCGTAATGTTATGAAAACAAATGAACTTTTACAGTAGGAATTTTTTTCGGCTGAATTGCATGTCACATCAGTAAATAATTTTACTGCAGAAGGCAAATTGTTTTACTGCCCTTGCGAACCGCAAAAATATTAATTAAAACTTAGGTACAATAACTAATTATGACAAAAATCGATTAAATGTATCCATTTTTTTCTACAGTTAGTTCAGGGAATATTATAATTTCACTTCAAAAAAATCTGACGTGGACACCACATGACTTCCTTGTACGCATATTAAACTGTTCATACTTTTCTTAATAATTAAAATGTAGAATAATATAAAAAAATCTGACGTGGCCATCACAAGACCTCCCGCCATACCTACTTTATTCTTTTAACTTATTATACAAATATATTTATATCAATATAAGTACTACTACTACTGTTACTATACTCACAAATATATTTTAGTCATTTTATTTAAACTGCAGAAGAAGATATAAGGCATATTTTACTATTGTCACTGTCATGTCATAATCATTTAAATTTTACGTAGTAACAAATGTTAATCGATCATGAACTACAAGATACCGAAATACAAAATTATAAATATAAATACTTTAATTATTCTTAAATGATACCAGATACAAAAATATTTGTAGATTGAAACCAAACATAGGAGGTGCACAACTAGATGCTATAACAGTCCTAAATACAAAATTTCAACTTTCTACGTCTAACCGTATTTGAGTTATGCGACACACATACGTCCGTCCGTACGTAGGTACGTACATACGTACAGACGTCACGACGAAACTAGTCATAGTGGATTCAGAAAAGGTCAAAACGGACATTTCCATCAAAATCTGAAAATCGATTACAATACTTTCTTTTACTCCGTACAAGGAAGTAAAAACTGCAACAAAAGCTTTCTCGACGGAATCATCCAGTACAAAAATGAATTCACTGTATCGGAAACCATTGAAATTTACAAAAATGACCGCTTTTAAGAAGTTGGCTCAAATCCCGAAATCAATGGTTTGTTATAAAAATGTTATGTTTCCAGTTGAAAGAAAAATAAAAATAAAAGATTATTATATTAATTTAGCACAATTATTATAAAGCAAGTCAACTGGTAAGTACTGATGCGTAAAAAGAATATATTTTCAATTAATTTTGACATCGAGTAACATTTATTTTATAATTCAATGATTTCGTAATAATAATTTATCTATCCCAATGGTTAAATTGATGAATTTTTGAAAATATCAGAAATCAGCAGTGAAAATAAACTGTTTATATCACCTGGTGGCAAACGAAATTCATTATGTGAAGCTGATTAATATTAAAATGTATGTCCGTTTGTTTGTAAATGGTATCAGTGTATTTGCTAATAAATTAATTATTGATTTCTAGTTATGCATTATTTAAATATAGTATAATTAACGCGCTACTGCAAATATATGTAATTAGTAATTTGTTATAATAATGATATGCAAATGTAATGCACGGCTAAAATTTGCTGATTATACAAATTTAATGCTAGGTAATTTATCTTATAATTTTTTTATAACATTTATTTTTTTCTACAAACTTATTTTATGTAAAATTTTATCCAGAAATATAATATATTTTTTTTATAAATAATGTATAGGTACTATCTACCAAAATTAGTTTGGATGTTTATAAAAATGAAAGTGAATTTAATAATTATAATTATAATTTTTTAAATGTATTTCTAATTCAAAATAATAATAATTAAAATAATATTTATATTAAAATATTAGGCTAGTAGCTCGGCTAGTAGAGGTATATGCCTATACCAGAATTTTTATAAATATAATTAACGAGACCTAAGCAAAAATTCGTAATCAAGTGGTATTAATTTTTTTTATAAATTAGTGTCCATTTCACGATTATTCACAAATCACAAACCATTAATTCAGTCGTTTAATTACGTAAACAAATATATAATTAATTAATTTATTATTCATAAAGCTATTTATTATAAATTGCGTTTTGTTTCATATTTTCGTTATTTTGTTTTAATGTAGCAGGTAATGTAATAATTTCCATCATGAATTTATAATTTAAAACATTTTTCTGGTTGTTAATGCAAAACTGTGATGCAAAATCAAAATATCATCCAGCATAATGTGTGGGATTTTATTAATTAATTTATTTTGATTATGACATAAAATAACATGTAATAAACACCTCCAAATAGTTCATTATAAAAATAGCACAAAAAACTTGATGGCTATTTTTGTAATACGCCGTTTAAAAACATATTTTTTAATAAAAAGGAGAGCCTACAAAAACTCTACTTTACACAATTTATTGTTCAATAGAGTCTAAAATATTATAAAACATATTTATTTTAAATGTGACACTTACTGGTGACATCTCTTAGCAACCTTAACCTTAACCTCAAAGAAAATACGATATTTTAAATAAATGGGTACATTGGCTAAAAAAATATAGTACCTACATAATGTTTTATTAAAGCACTCCGCGTCGTACTTTAATATATAACCTCGCGCTGTAAAATAAACAATATCGCACTTATAATGTAAATAACTATTGCAATATTTAATCGAACCAATAATTTATTCATGTGCGCAAGTGTAGTTCAATCGATGAGGAAACCTCAGACCTGAGGGTTAGTGAAAACCTCGGCTGGACGGTCAATGATGACGTCACGAGGTGACCACTTGACGTTGTGTCGCCATCTGGCGCGGCATTATGAACTACCCTTCATGGGACCCAAATCCCAATCCCGAGAAGGGATGCTTACGTTTTATGGATCTACGCCGCACCTGAAACTTTGCCAACTTTATATGCGATAATGAAATTTTCTAGGCACAAGAGGGGAAATTTAAGGCTTTAATTTGCATTCGGAGATATCTTTTGTTTCTAATTGAGTTCTCCGGCGCTGATATATGACCGCGTTAAATTGTTAGCGATCCCGAAGAAAAAGTGTAACTTCGTGTTTTGCTGATTACGGCACTTGACTCGCTGGGTTTCGGTTATTAAAGAGAAGTAATGCGCTTTCGTTAAAAACCAGCAAATCGACTCGCAACGAATCACTGCATTCGGCATTAGGTTGGAAGGCCGCTCAAGCGCATGAAATTTGATGCAACGGAGCGTGGTTTTCATTTTTAATATGCAGCCATGCCAAACAACCTCGATTCGATATCAAAATACGATTACTTACATTGCTGTTTACTCGAACCTTTATTCTTTTTAATTATGGTTCCTTTTAAGTTCGAAGACACACATAAAACTTTATTTCTTTTAATAACCCACTTGGCAAAATAAAATCCACCGAACATTTCAAGAATTTTACTTGTTACTTGCTATATTTGCCTATTAACTTCCTTTTAATATCCTAGCGATTGCTAATGTCCGCCCTTAGTCACATTATCTATGTAAAATTTAGTTATAATATCCCATGTATAGTCCAGGCGAACTAGCATCTATCGGCGACAAAATTAAAAGATAATTTTTTTTCATAGGAATGTTGTAATTGACTTCCTAACTAACATACTAAAAGTCCCCATCGATCCGCCTTGTGCTTAGTCCACCATCTTTTTGCAATTATCTCGAAAATGGGCAATCTTTAGCAAAAATGTCAAATACCAAACAGAAAGAGGATGAAATTTCCTTCAAGATAGTCACTTTTGTTTTTACGGTATTCATACAGATTTTGAAAAAAATCGTAAATAAATATTTTTATAATTCTAACAATCTAAGCCGATTTGATTAAATCATGATTTTTTTCTCATATTACACAAAAACTACTGTAATTTATTAACGTATAATAATTTTGAATTAAGGATTTCAGTATTCTCTTTTAGTATGTTACTTAGGAAGTCAATTACAACATTCCTATGAAAAAAAAATATCTTTGAGTTTTGTCGCCGAGCCCATATAAAAATTTTCTAGTTCGCCTGGACTAGTAATTCTCTGAAATGTTTGCATTGAGTACCTATGTAATTTTTGATTGTACTTAGGATGTGGCTAGGATAGACATACATAATATCAATGTATAAGAATAAGATATTTTTAAACATCCCATGGCCGATTCATGTCAAGTCATTCGAATTATGTGTAGACAATGTAGACGAGATCAATAATGTCGCCAATGTAAACTATTTGCATTTGTAAAACCGTACCTACTAACCTAAAATTTATTTTGTTGTTACGTCAGTAGTGTTTGCAAGCTACAGGTACGTCTTTTATAAATTATAAAAATATTACAATGGCTGATGGTTGACCAATATGCACTAATTTTGAAATGTTAAATTTATAAATTATAAATATTTTCAGTTAAATATAGTTGTTTACGTTGTTCACATTTTCATGATGCAGAATACGTAATAATTGTCTAGGTGTAAACAATGATATAAACCACATGACGTAGATTACGCGCCCAACACTGATTTTAATCATCGGAGGGAATAATAGCCTTTTTAGCGGGTTGTATAATTTTTGACATTTACATACTTATGCCATTTCTCTATCACCATAGTTATATCATTAAACATTACAATGTTTTCTAAAAATAATTTGTACAGAGAAATTGATTTAGGTAAAGTAATTTTCTGATTGGTGCAGAGGAGGGAATAATGTCTATTATTCCCTGCCGGATTAATATATGGCAAACATCACAAATTTAATGTTCATGTTATACGTTAAGTAATCGTAGATAAAAATTATTATAAGTATTTATTTTAATTATAAATTGGTGTAATATGACACTGATAGGTTGGCTTATTAGCTAGAGAGCCGCGGGTTTAAAAACGCGACGAGAAGAAATACGTCTTCCGTTTGGTGAGATGAAAGTCTATCCCTTGAAAACCCCCAAATTCCAAATATTTTTGAAATCGGAAGGGGCCCACTCGAGAACGAAGGGAAAATGCATATCGACTTTTTTGCAGATTTAAATACGTCTTCCGTTATGATAACTTTGTTTAAAAAGTGACTAGTAATCATTTGACAACGCGGAAGACGAATTGGGAAGGGCGCACTAGTCGAAACCAATGTTTGAAAATTTTGACCTCCAAAATCGCTCATCTGGAAAATTCGACGTCTTCAATATGCTTACTTTTGTGTTCATTTACTTTGTTATGGTCTTTACATCGGGAAAATCCGGGTGGAAGACTTTTTTAGTAGGGCCCGGCTTCAGGGTTGACCAAATAGACAAATTGAAAACCTCGCGCGAGCAGCTAAGTTAAAAAATCGAAAACTGGATTTGAATTCAATTCTATGCTTCCATATTTTGCATGTAGCTTCTTCAGGGCCCAGAAAACCTAATTCCCAAAGGGAAGACTTTTTGACCAACATATCACCCCTTCCCACTTCTTTGAATTTCTCCTATTTTCTGTATATTCTCGTCGCGTTTTTAAACCCGCGGCTCTCTAGCTATATAGTATTAATCCAATAAAGTGATATTTTATGGACTGCAAACAATGTCATAATGTCATAAAACTTCTTTATAGAAAATTATGTAAATCTTACATAAACATTAATAATGGAGCATACATTATGTAATTCATTCAGAAATATTCAAATGATTTCAATTAATACAGCATGAAGTTTAATATTAATTATGAAATTAATGTGTAGAAGCGAGATCACAAATTCTCTGGTATTATTTGTATGTCAGCCTTTCATGAATGGAAAGAAAACCACATTAAATCTGCGTAAGTCAAGTTTATAAACGGAGCAACCACTACACATAATTCATCTGAAATTAGCATGAAATTCAATATTCAATAAATCTGTGTGAAGAACATTGAAATCACAAATTCCGGTCTTGTATTCGAGCTTCGCATGAATGGAAGAAAATCACAATAAACGTTTGCTGTGTTTGCGAGTACCGTCTACTCTCATTTGTAATAATTAATGGTCAACCTATAAAACCGATATTACAAATGTGCCGTAGTTTGCAAACAGCGTGCATAACGGTCCGATGGCGCGAACAAGCGCATGAATTTCCATTGTGAGGGTAGTATCCCTCACAACACAACAGACACGGACTGGCCCATCAGATCGCCCCGAAAAAATTTATATTTAACCGGTACCATGTATTTAATACACATATGCTGCCACAAAATTATTTTTTGCGCAACAGTAAAAAAAGGTCACATATTGACGTCTACAATGGGGGTTTCCAAGTCTACGGATTTTAAAGAAATACTTATTGGATATCAATTTTCAGCATATATGATAATAATTGTTCATTTTGATAGATTTATTACCTTTTTATCGAAATGAAAATGTAACTCTTTTGAAACGTGCATTAAAATGCGCCATGTGTGACGCAAACGGCACTGAGAGCAAACCGTGAGTAGATTTGTTCGTGTAAGTTCGTTTTTTGTCGTTTTGACTACGGAATGGACGACGGACTTGTGTTGAAATAAGATAAGACCTACGATGTATGTTCTCAGTGCCGATGATGTCACACCGTCACACACGACATCGTTTTTCGAGGCACCTATTTTCAAAATTTTAGGAATTTTTTTCTGGCTTATTAGAAACTTTCTGGAAAAAAGAAAAAATACGGGTCTCATATTTTAATGTATAGATTAGCATATAAAAACCCAAAAAATCGTGGAATCTCCCATTCAGGCCGCGAAGTAAAACGTTAGTGTACGATACATTTCGCGGCCGCGTTGCTATTAGTAACGGCTGCGAAGTAAATTGATTGAGTTGTGTATGTCAGTGCTAGCAATTTTTGACTGTTGTTACAAAAAATAAAATGTGTGTTTTTAATTAGGTATATACATTGCAGTTTAGTTGCTCAAAAAATATTGTGTATAACTCGTCTACGAAATGTGTTTAGTGTCCTCGAGAATTTTTAGCCTTGGCCAAGGATTATGTCGATTGATAAACAGACATTTCGCGGCCTAGGTATACAATAGTTATTTGTATCACAAGGCCAGAAACTGACCTTTTGCAAGAGCGAGTATTTTTGACACGCCGAGCCACAGGCGAGGCTTGCAAATTACGAGCACTAGCATAACAGTTTCTGGACGTGTAATACACAATATTTTATGTGCCGATTTCATTACAAAAATATAAAATAATTATACATAACCTAAAAAATTGTGCACTGAATACTAGCATTTGAGCTTAAAATATATTTATTTCAGTTTCTATTAACGATTTACGTCTAAAATTTGTCAAAATCTTGTTAATTCTTGTATAAAAAATATTCAACGCATAAAATTGACATCTGCTTGACAACTGTAGTAATGTCAAGATGCCAACCTATAACTTCCGGTTGTTTGCCGGCCTAGGCTGGCAACAAAGAGTTTCTGGCGGATTTTGAGATATGGAAAACTAGCGATGCCGACCGGAGGCATATAAATATCTATTTAAGATGGATAGACAAAATAATAAAGTTAACGGCTCTTTTTTGTTCAAGATCAATTTGCTTGATTGTTAAGAAGTAAGAACTCTTATGATCTGACTTTGAATTAAAAAGTTTTAAAAATAACCTGCGGCGCATTTTCTTTTTTCAGTTTTTGGATCCATCGATGTATGTACGCTTATGGAGTTGGCAACAACATTTGTATAGAATTTGTAAAAGAGGCGACTGCAAAGTGGTTGGGATATTCTTGTTCTACTCGTATACGAATTAAATTCGTTCTCGCTTTCTAGTTATTAAATAGACGCCCAAATAAAATTGGTAGACTGACTTCTTAAGCATTCCGGCCTCCAAAGCATCCAACCGATTTTCCGATGACCTAGTCCGCCCCTGCAACACAAACACGGCGTATACGACTACTGCGCTGTGTTCACACGTATAAAAGATTCACCAACTGCAATTATGGTTTCGGGATAATACATTTGGAGTTGGCTACTTGTAACTCTGCAATAATTGTGTGAACTCGCGGCAAGTGCATTATGGCAATACAGCTTTGCTCTAATGTGCCATTAAAACAATCACAATTAGCTCGGCTGCGCGACTGCTCGGCGACCGGACCGGCGCTATCCGCTTGTAATTCAAGCGCGAGGCCCGTTGGGTATGTGCTGTGCACATTCTGCCGACGTCCACAAGACATTATGCCAACTGAAATTAGAAACATGCGGGATTATAGTCATTCACATTATGATGACTATGTTATTAGTATTAATTATTTATAAGATTGCAGATGTGTATTATCGACAATACTGTTGGAAAAAATATTTAAAGAGGAATACCCACTAGTTTTGAAAGTCCATTTAACGAAACAAGCGATGCCGTCCCAAACAATAGGCTCCTCAAATGTATTTTTATTATTTTTTTTACAAAACTACATAAAAAACTATGACGATTAGTAATATTTTCAAACAATTTTTTTTAATGAAAAATTAAAGTCCATGATCACTTTTTTACACTTTAGAATTTTTTCCCGAGAGCATTATTTTGACACCATACTCATACTCAAATTTAAAAAGTTTAATTTATAATGTTGGCACACTGGTTGAATAAAGCTCATTAACGAACTGTGAAATTAGTTTTTGGCTCTAGTACTTAAATAAAAAATTTCAGTCCAAAATTCTAACGCGTTTTTAAATTTATCCAACATCCAGACAGACTAACGGTCTGTTAGTCTGTCTGGATGTTGGATAAATATACTCATATACCCACATACTCACAGACCCACATACCGACTTTATTTTATTCTTCTACTAGAATAATTTTCCAGAGAGCTGTAAAATTCAATTTAGTTTGTACCACTGGCTGAAGGAAGCTTTTTTATATAAAGCTTAAATATAAAATTTCAGTCCAAAATTCCAACGCCTTCTCAAGTTTTCGCGCTAACGGACAGACCGATTTTTTTTAAAAATATGTTTTTGGGTTCAGTAAAGTCTAAAACGTGAAGATTCATGAAATTCTCGAAATGATAAAAAATCACGATTACAATTTACTTCCGCCTACTATATAGGTCGAGGAAGTAAAAATGTAAAAACAATAATTAGTCTACCTCTATCTTTCCGATGTCAAATCGGAAATTTTACACAAAAATCCCTAAAATCTCGAAAATGGTGCACCTACCTATTTTATGAAAAAGGTACTGGACCAAATGAAAGATCATATACAATTTTTAATATTTTAGTTTTTTTAAATAGAATTCCAAGTTTCCTTGAAATTATAATTTAGCAAATATTTAGATGTAGGTATGTAATGACATTTTAATGTATCCCTATTTTAAAATCTTATAAAAATATGAAATACAGTAGGTAGATACTATAAAATATTATTTTATTTTATTTATCGTATACTAAAGTTTATCAAATATGACGTTGTATTTTCTTGACTGAAGCAATTGTAGGACAGAAAAGAAATACTTTGGAGTCCACTTGAGTGGATTAATTTTTAATAAATTGACTGAATCCAAAGTATTTCTTTTCTATTTATCAAATATGTATCTTCAAAATAAACCTGCAATTATTCGAAAGTTAAAAATATAAAAAATAAAATAATCAAGAAGCAACAGTTTGCGTACTATGAACAGGAATTAAATTTGTAAATATTCTATTTGTAATTTTAATCGATTTATTTCTATTTAAACCTACAAATTGCGATAGCATGAAAGACTGCACCAGAACCAGAGGTATTGACATCAGTGCTCAGTGATGAACGTCACAAACCGTTACATTGTCGACAACAATAAACAATTTTTTGCAGAAATGAGCAGAAAAATCCAATAAAGCGCGAACGATTCGAATGATAAAAACGGCCGTCAAAACAACAACAATAATTCAATCAAATTGCAGTATAAAAATAAAATTATTCATCGACCAGGCAGAATAAAATGTAAATGTGTTTCTCTTTTAACTGCGGAGCGTAAGCCCCGCTATTGAATCCATAAATTTCATTGTGTGAAATGTGGCGAAAACAAAAGAAATTTTACGAGATAAAAGTGGCAAAATATGGGGGCACATTACAATATGACAAGATACTATGGCGCGCGTGATGCATCGTCTGACGTTCACTGCTAAAACTTATCTTTTAAAAAGTTAATGTGCCTCATATGAAGAACCGAGAGTCGTGAGAAAGAACTTACTTCTACTAGAGATTTAGGGGTGAATGAAATTTGAATTTCAAAAATTATGAAGCGCGCATTGTACCGGACTGCTGCTACCCGCTTTCTGACTGGGAAAGTAGTGTTCGAGACTCCAAGTCTCCATGACACAGATTCCACTGACTACTCGAGACTGCTTTATATTTTATATTCACTCAACACCAAAATGACACACTGCTCTGCTTCTCATTCTTACACTTTTAGAACTGATCTCGGACAACTGCAAGCTTGTTTCGTACGTTTTTCAATTACAATTTATTTTACTTAGTTATTTTTCTAATAGGGTACCTAGTTTACCATTTTTTAAAAAGTTTTTATTGAAACTTCATTTTATTTGAAAGCGATTGATAAGCCTTAATTGTACTTAATAAAGCTTTAATTAATTTTAAAGTGATGTAGATATATAGTTGAAAATCCTCTCAAACAATGGGGCTGGAATTACAAAATATAAAATACAATTTGGTAGTTTATTTATTACTGTAAGTAAAAATACACGTGAAAATATATTCTTCAGATATATAATTTATAAATTTGCATTTAAAAATTTGATCCTGAGTTTTAATACCACTTATATGATTCGCAGACCTATGTCAGTCAACATATCTTTCAATGGGAGTATTTGGGCAAAGCTTATCGTAGATGGCAGCAATATTTTGTTCCGATTTGTTGAACTATTATTATTACAATTACGAACCAGGAAATATTTTATAAGTAACCATTTTTAATTGTTTTACTTACGTTGTTACGTTACTTTACATGACAGTTCATAGATAAAGAAACACTACGTTGAACAAAGATAGACGGCATACACGTAGAAATATTTCAGAATAGGATAGATGTGTGAGATAGAGAACGCATTACTGTGACGTAGATGTCGTAGATGTAATAGTAATCTCAAATATTTAAAGAACTACTAACTTTTTGAAAACTATTTTCATGGCAATAACTCATTTTTGAGATCTCCTTTCAATATAATTGACTGGATTGCTAATTTGCTACTATGGGAAAGTACCCCACTGCAGGCTTGTTTCGTACGTTTTTCAATTACAATTTATTTTAGTTATTTATCTAATTCTGCGGAATTATTAATTAAAAATTTTAAAGCCTGTAGAAAATAATGATTATTTTGAATGTCCAATTACGCACTTCACAGCAATTACTTTGACATTAAAAACAGTGACAGTTTGTCACAGGTTTCATACAAGTTTTAATTAATTTTTTATCTAATAATTTAACTAACAGTACACTTTACCTACCTTTATTATGTAGGATTGGAATATAGATAGAACACTACTTGAATTTGACAGAATTGACTTACCTGAAATAGAAAAAGTAATTAGGTTTATGTAAACATGTAACCTAACCTAACAATAGTTATTATTTAAAAAAGTAATGTGTATATTATGTGGAAGCGCAAAAAATGAGACAATTTTAAAGCCTCATGCGACTTATAATTTTTGAGATGGTCAGATATTATTAAAAATATAGAAGTTATATCCCAGGGTTGGCAAAAATCGTGATTTATTTAAAAAAATTATTAGCTTTTTGAATTAATAAAAAAATCATGAATGTTTTTTTTTAATTTTGTGAAAAATTTTAAAAATGTGACGTAATGTCATTATATTTTGATCACTTTTTAAACAATAGATATTTTGCTGTGTAAAACAGTCATATAAAAGTTCAAATGGCTGATAAAACTTGTATTGACAATAATTAAAAAATATTTTTCGTAGTAATTTAAATTTTAAAAATTATTTTATTTTTATATTTAACGTGGTTAATTTTAATAATAATATTCCACATTTGTAATAAAAGATCCTTCTTTACATCGTTTATTCTTTATACAAGTAACAGATTTTACTGAGAAAATAGCTATTTAATTAATTATTCACCAGTTTATTAAATTACTAATGTATTAATAGGATTGACTGCAAGTAATAGGTACACAAACTGTCTTAAAATAGTTTTGACTAAATTCGTACTTCGTAAAGTTGACATTAACATGAATTTAGATTACATGTATATAGGTATATGATATTTATAAGTTTTCATTAATTTAATCCAAGATCAAATTTTAAATCTGTGTAATTAAAAATTAGAAATTTAGTTCCGAAAAACGTGACTTTCATAAATTCATAATTCAATCTATAATCCTTTTTAAATCCTAAATTAGTTTAACAAGAATATTAAAATGTAAATCTTGAGTGATTTAAAAAATATTCCAGGTTTCAAAATTGGGCTGGAGTGATATTTTTCTAACTTGCGGTTATTTTAAATAGGTTTTAAACGTTCAATAAAACATTTAATTTTGAAACATCAAAAATTCAGTGCTCCATAGCTCTGTGATCCTGGTTTAAAGCGACCATCAGTGAAGATTTATCCTGCTTCTGCATCTGCATTCGGAACGAGCGGAGAAGCAAGTGAAAACTTTTTAACGGCGTTTTCAACACTCATTGCTCGCCATGTATTCTTTTATTACAATGGCAGCTCTCCAGTTCTGCTTCTGAAGTCTCTACTGCTGTCCTGTGGACTGGGAAGTGCTCCCCGTAATAACAATGCAAGTATCCGCAACTGAATACTTAATGCCATTTGCAACCAAATGTTGTAAATCCTTTTTTCCCTTACACGAACATCAGAGTGCAGAGTTTTGGTTCATCACAAGTTAACTTAAAAAAAGAAAGTTTACTTTTAACACTATAACTATAAATGACGAGATAATACAACAGTAGAGTACTAGGCTCTGATTACAGAGGTCGTGGGTCGGAATTCGGAT
This sequence comes from Agonum fuliginosum, assembly GCA_947534325.1. Classification (NCBI taxonomy): domain Eukaryota; kingdom Metazoa; phylum Arthropoda; class Insecta; order Coleoptera; family Carabidae; genus Agonum; species Agonum fuliginosum. Next base: position 1,055,607 of record OX384034.1, on the reverse strand, counting down.
CAAGCTGAAAATTGTTACTGCCTGGTTTGGATCGTCACCATCCCAAGTTGGGATACAAATAACTTGGTATATTACTCGCCAAAATATAGGGTGTTCAACAACTTACGACAAAAAATTAAAGGGTACCTATATACTGTTCGACGTGCTGTTCATGAAACAAAAATATTTTTTTAAAAATTGTATTTCAAGCAAACATTTTTTACCACTGGTCGGTAGTTATTTTTCATATTTTTTTTCAAATCTTCTACAATGAAAGTAATTGACCTATCCTGTCAGAAGAAGTGAGTGCGATACATACAAAGTAATATTGTGTTGAGTGAGACAGCAAACTAGAGCGCGGTACACTGTGCGATGCTTGTGGCAAAAGGAAGTGACGTCAATAGACCAATCCTGGCGATGCGCGTGTATTTTGACAGATTTGTACAAATGTCAAAATTTATTTTAATTTTTTTACGATTTTATTAATTTGTTGCATGCCTATTGCGTAATAAATTGTTCAAATTGAACAATGTCATTAAATTCAATTAAACTTTTCCCACTACATTTAAAAAATTTAAAATTAGAAAAAAATGTCAAACTTCAACTAATCGCACTTTCTATTGCCATAGCGTACTGCGCAGCAGTTTTGCTGTCTCACTCAACATATGATACATTGTATATATCCACCCACTTGACAGGAATCGTCCATGGGCTGTTAAAAAATATCTCATTCTTGTACTTTAAGTGATATTACGTAAGTTTATTCTAGCAACATTCTGAGTACGATCAAATAATACATACTCAAAACAAACATCTCATATAATTACATGGGATACATAATTGGGATATTTATACCAAATTATTAACATTGGGATATTTCATGGATAATATTACTAAAGGTGGACAATTGCAATCGCTAGGATATAAATAGGATGTTAATGGGCGAAAACAGCAAGTAACAAAACAGGATGATGTTGATATGAAATGTTCTGGGGATTTAATTTTATGAAGTGGGCAATTAACCTTTAGGATCATTATAGAATTTAATTATTTATATGTTTCTAACATAAAACATCATCGTTTCGTTATGAGTATCGTCGCACATAGCACAATTTTTTATAAATATGAAAATAGCACGGTGTTTTTTCTTAGAGATCCAATCGCAATCGCGTGGCGTGGAATTGCAGACATCCGACAACAAAGGCAGCAGGAGATTCCGCTCATGTTGAACAAGATCAGATGGTCTTTTGTTGTCTGTGATCAGGCTTAAGTCGACAGCCCACGCAGATCGCGATTTCCGAACCGATTTCCCGCAAGCGGCTTGAGGTTGTCGGAGCGACAGCGCAGCGCCGATGGGATTAGTTCGTGTCTTGGCCGCGGCGAAGGCGCTGCGCCCGCCTGTCAATTTTAAATTTACTACGTTTTTGGTGTTTTAATTAACTCGTACAGTTCAGGATGTTTTTGTTTCTGGTGATTTTTCTGTGCTTCTTGCACTGGTCGTGACTGCTGTAAAAATAGTTATGGGAATTGCAGACTTAATTAAATTTTTCTTGCTTGTTTCTCTAATTATCTTGAGTTATTTCACTAGAAACTAGGGTTTTGAAAACTTAATGAAGGGAATTATATTGCGAATAAGAAGTTAGATAAGCATAACTACATCATTCGAAGATTATCAGACGAAGCGAAGCCGAGTTGATAAAACGATAATGATTGTTTACGATTTGTATTGCATACAAAATTTTATCTGCTAGTGTAAATTAGTCAAAAAGTAATAGTACGAGTGTATTGTGCAAGTAGGTATTAAAGGGGCGTTTTTCCGACGAGTCGAAAGTACACTTTTGTCGCGAGTTGGAATACCTCATAAAGTAGCCTTCCTAGGGAGGACAAAATCAAGTGGATTCCCGAAAAATGCGGCAGGAAAAGTACCGACCGGTCACAAATATTTCAGTATCGTCCCTAATAATAGAAACGAAAGGTGGCGTTTTATGCGGGATACTAAAATTGATTATTTATATGATTTTTATTTACTTTATGGAATTTTTATACATTTTTCCAATGTTATCATCATCCGGTTCATCCTTTTCTTCAACTTCTAATTGTTTTTCGGTGCAGGTATTGAAAAAAATATCGTGTGCATTTCGGGACAAAAGTGTTCTCCCGACTCGTGTGGTGGCAGCCCTCGTTTCGTTTGTGTTGCCAACTCCGCACTCGTCAAAAAAATGTCCCTTTCGTCCCTGGTTGCACAATATACTATTCTTTAATTGATCAAATAGGTATTTTCTTTGAATTTGGTTTAACCATAATCTTTTGATATGCTTTTCAACATCAAATAGCAAACCACTGAAATTTTATTACCGACTTCTCTGTTAATTTCAAAGTAATATAATCAACAAAATGAGTCTATTCTCCATAGATATAAAAATAAAATTGGAAGTAACTCTTCCTCCACTTCGTTTACGAGTATAGTTCTCCTGCTTGCCGCACGATGAGATAATGCATTTGACTACGCGTGGAACGAATATCAGACTCGTAAAAATAAAATTCAAATCACAGATGGCAGGATAAAGTCGAGAAAGGTCAGAAGAAAATATCTGATTTGATGGCGAACTCCCACGGGAATCTTTTGATTTTGTATTTATGGGAAGTTATAGTGCAGTAAATATCTAAATTTCAAACGTTATATTGCATTCGATGTTAAGCAGATTTCTCGTGGAACGTAAAAGAGGAGACAATAAATTCAAAATAATTACATAGCAGTCCCATCCATTGATTAGCTCTTATGGATCCGTTCTTAACATAGAATATACTTTACAGTTTAAATACAGGAATTGACCAAAATAGTACTAGGAAGCCAAGAAGTTCATAAATTCTGTTTATGCACGGTCGTATCATAATTTGTCAATTATACACGAATTTCTGTGACATAAACGTCATTTTATAGCCCGTGGGACTGTTTATAGCGCAGTGCGCCATAATGAAACGTCAAATTTTCATAATGAAAACAGTTAAAATTTTCAATTATTCTCATGTAAACTACTAATATAATTCTATAAATAATCATTTTCTGTAATTAGTAATACATTTTTAAAGTTAAATGCCATCATTTTTACTTACATTTAACATAAATTATCTTGTAAATGTTTAAATTCAATAATGACAACTTTGACATTTGGATTTATGTTTATTTTCAGAATGTTTTTGGTATCTTAGCAACAGTTCAAGAATTTATGAATTTTTGGTTCTTTGAACTATTTGGACAGTTAAAATTAATAAATTTATTTAATATAAAATCTTCGACCGTGCATAAAGTTGTGTATGTACCACGGGCGTAACTTGCTTTTATGGCCTTTGACGTGTTTTTAGCCCTCGGCTGAGCTCGGGCTCAAAATCACGCCTCACGCCATAAAAGCCTCCTTACACCCTTAATACATAAATAACTATTATGATGTCAATTAACGTACGAGATGCATTATTATTTTACTTAGTAACTAATTTAAGACTATGCATTTAAAAATATCATAAATCGAAATTATTCGAAAACTAATAAAGTTATCTAACAAAACACGATTTGTGGCAATAGATTTTTCAGAGATTTATACCCTTTATCAATTCAATCAAGATACCTATAACAACAATTTCACAATTTTACAACTTAAATTTAATTTGGCATATTGACTGCAGTGAAACATTTCATTGTTTTTAAACGTCATTCTGACAGGTCGCAGTTATAACCTAACTTCTAGTTATGTATTTCCTTTTTATTTACAATGTTTTAATATGTGGTAAGAAAAATGTTGTGTCTAACACTCAAGCTCGTGACACAAACTTCGAGCTCGAGTGGGAAAAAAGCGCTTTCCTCTCTAGTTGGATAAATAACTATTGTTGATCTGTTGTATGTGAATTCGGGAAAATTTGTAGAAAAATTAGCAATGTGAAACGTATAGAAAACTCTTCTTTCAATATAGTACCAAACCTGTATTATTTTTTAAAATTTATATCGCAGTTTTTTGTTCATGACTTTTCTTTGTATATTTCACCTTCCTAATGCCCAGTTCACACGAGGAAAGTTTTTCTTAAAAAATTTCTTGATAGTAAAACAAATACTAGGAGCTGGCATAAAAAAAACTGTCAATACCATTCATTATTAAATATATTAATATATTTCTTAGAAATAATTAGTTTTTTCTACGGTTTCCTCGTATGACCGGTATTGACAATTTTTTATGACAGATCCTAGCACTTGTTTTAATTTCAAGAAATTTTTAGGAGAAAGTTTCCTCGTGTGAACTGGGCATAATAAAACTAAACCTATTAGAATATTTTTATTTTATATTTGAATTTTTGACAATTTGTAAAATCACCGGCGCCGGTTTGATAGTCCCAATCTGCCCCTGAAGGGGAACCGGCTTTAGAATAACCATTACTAGAGGATTTCTCACGATTACTTTCACTTTAGAAACAATGTTATATAATCTAAACAAAATAAGACAATCTCTTTTTCTTACAATATGATTGATGAATATGAACATGTGTTATAACAAGATTCGTTGATTGTCGTGTAACAAATGAGCGCAACTCCATCAGATTCTTCGTTTGGGATAATGGGGCGTAATCGAAGTCATGCGTGGATTTCGCCTGCGACCACCGCACAGACACCGGATGAAAATGGATTACAAAAGACAAAGAGATTGATGAATGGGGGAGGATATCGGGCGACTTTCTTGCAGCGAGTGATTGATCGAGGCGGCGCCGACGCCCTGTAACTAGCGGCCGAGTCCGCGGACGGATATAAATGTGTTTGTAAGGATAAAATAATGCGCAAGTAAATTCATCCCCGAGCGATGTTTCGGATTTGCCCAGGCGCCCTAGAGCGGTTTGAATAAAGAACGAGTGTTTTATATTGAAATCCTGAAGAAAAGCTTTTAAACAGGGACGGATTCGCAATTATCTGCATAACTCTCACTCATAATATAGCAAATACAATACACAATACTATATTGGATAGCTTAATTTTATGTCATTGATGTCTCTTGCTATAATTTTGTTGTACTCATATTTTGAAATGTGTTGTTTCGCGTCACCTAAGCAATGTTAGGAATGTCAATTTCCCGCGCCTCCACCAGAAAATAAGCAATCGGGGATTTTCGAAAACACACACCTACTTGTAAAGCATTTATTAAAAAACTATTTAAAGTAAAAAAGTATAAGGTCTCAAAACCCCATTCGGTAATAAAAATTATTACATTTTATTAGTAGAAGTTGTAAATGTTGTAAAAATAAAATGAAATGTCAAAAAATAAAAAATACAATTTTAAAAAATTTACGAACCTAACTTTTGTCAAAAGTTAATAGACTGTGTATACAAGCCCAAAATCATATAAGGTATGTTGGTCCAGACGTAGTTTATTTCAATACCTGCACCGAAAACGCCAGCTTTCGTTCCTATTATTATAAACGAAAGTGAGATATTTCTGAGCGGTCAGTACTAGGGAGAAACAGTAAACAGTACCTTTCCTCCCGCTTTATGCGGAAATTTATTTGATTTTTTACTGCCTAGGGAAGAAACGTACTTTTCCGCTTTATGCGGGAATCCACTTGGTCTTTCCTCCCTAGGGAGGAAAAGTTCTTTTCCTCCTGCTATATGCGGGATTCCAAAATTGATTATTTAGATTATTTTTATTTATTGTATGGAAATATTATATATTTTTCCAATTTTTCAAAAAAAAATATCGTGTGTATCTTGGCACAAAAGTGTTCTCCCGACTCTCGCTCGTGTTACCAACTCCGCACTCGTCGGAAAATGCCACTTTCGTCCCTAGTTGCACAATATACTATTTTTTTGTATAAAAGTTTAAATTAAAATAAAAGTATAAGTAAATGCACTGTTGTATCTTATATTTATTGAAAACTGCAATACATTTTACACAATCTCAAATAAAATCAGCAGTCGAAATTTAAAAAATCTTAAATTATAAATTTTAAATAGTTTTGGTTTTGTGTATTTAATTTTAAACATAAAAATTATTATCAATGTGCCCTGCATTTCGAAGTACAGTGTATATGATACCAAATAATACAAAATTATAAAAAATTCTGCAGTCCACCGAAGTTTCGATCCTTCAATAGAACAATCCGCCTCTGTTTTAAAACTCACCCCCACTCCGTTCGTTCCCAGCGTTTTATTGTTTTGGAATTTATGTTCAAATGTTCGTTACGCTGACAAGGGGTCGGCGCGAAACGTTTTTATTACGATGAATCTTTGTTTCTTTGCGGTTGATTCTTTAGTGATACTGATTTCATTTTATTGCGTAAAAAGTATGCTGGGAATTCGCGGGTAGCACGTGGTGCAAAGCCCGTCTGGCCCAATGAAAAATGCTTTGCCGCGTGCCAGCTACCCACCCTCCTCTACGCTTCTTTTCAGACTTTTCGTTCTCCTCGTGTTAGACTTTTTGTTAATTCTTACAAAGTCATTTTATTAATTCTGGTTTCTTTTTAATGGACCTTTGTTTCTGAGCGAATATTCGATGATGCTTTGAACTCAGCTTTTTAAATTATTTCATCTGAAAAATTTCATCCTTGTGAAGATGAATCATATTTATTTATAAATTATAATTACTACAGTGTCATACAAATTTATTTCTTGCAATGTGGACTTTCAGAGAAAAAGAAAAATTGCAGAAAACTAAAGGATTTGTCAAGAATCATAGAAAGAATATTATTATGAAATGACAAAAAATCTTATGTATTATGTATGTATGTATGTATTATGATTTCGGGATTTGAATCTCATTTGGGTTATGTATCCCTAGGGTGACTTGATGGCACACAAGACACACACAGTATTAATTTTACTTATACTTTTTGCCACGGCGTTTACTTGACTACCATGTGTGTTGCCATTCAACCCGGCGCAAGCCCTTGTTACAGCCTTTAGCCGGTGCCCGATAGCTAGAGGTTGCCAAGTTAATTAGATCCCAACTTGGAATGGTAACGGGAGTAGGTACCGATCCAAATCAGGCCGTGAAAATTTCCTGACCTGACCGGGATTCGAACCCACGACCTCTGTAACCAGAGCCTAACATTCAACCACTATGCTATTCCGCCGAAAAAACCTTATGAATTAAGTACATATCAGAGTATAACATTCTCATAATAATTATAGACAAATTAAAATAATAAAATCTGATGAAAATAATGACAAAAATATAATAATTAGTGACATAAATGATGTCTTCATCTTTGGTGAGATTAGAGCTGGGCGCGGGAGTAACTTTTTGTACACGATCACGCACGCTCACGACATTGAGAACGGAATCACGCCCAAACCCGCTCGCTATTTTGGTTTGACTCACGATCACTCACACTCACGAATTTGTATTTAAAGTCACGCTCTATCAAGCACGACAGGTCACGTTCGGATCACGTTAAAATATTTTTGTGAAATATTTTGCTCCAATTTTTTCGACCAATCTGTGCGCTGTCTGTGTACTGGAGCGCTAAGGACTATAAGTAGAAACAACCCATAATTATCATTTGTTTTGTGTAGATACTTCGCAAATTGTGTTATGTCGTGACTTGTGATTTTTACTCATACCCGAAAAAAATTCGCTCACGCTCGATCACGCACGATAGGTACCTTACATGTCATTCATGCTCACGCTCACGATCCAAACTTTCAAAATCGCTCACGCTCACGCGGGTCACCCGAAAATATCACGACCCGTGCCCACCTAGTTTTTTCTGGTACTTGTAGATATTTAGTTAACCAAATTGATTTTATTCCTTTAAGAAAATATTTAATATTTGATAAAATTAATAAAATCGATAATGTTAGCACAAAATAGCCCTCACTTGAAAAACTTTTTACTTTAATGTAATTATCTTTAATTTGTGCCATGTTTTTCAAATTTTTAAAATACTAGTGATTAGTTTAGATGAAAACAAAAAATAAAAAATTGAACATGTAATTATTGTTTAGAAGTCTGCAAATGGACAGTTACCAGTTACTTTTAAATGGAATTTTATTTCAATGATGCTATGAACATATTTTTATAAATAAATATTTCATCTGAAAATAATAATCCTAAATGGAATTTTTTGCTGAAGTCAAACAGTTTTATTTCATGTAAAAAGCTAATTAAAATTTCTACATGCTCATGCAGATGCAGCAGTTACTTTATTTAGTGTCACAGAGTTGGTACACATTAGTTTCATTGTTCTCAATTTTTCAGTTTTGTTCTCTTGTGTACTTTACGCTGCAGTACATAATGAGATTTTTTCTGCAGTATAATTTTGCATAATTAATTTAAAGGGTAATAAATAGTTGCATGGACATATAAAAAGTCGTAATATTCATTTACTTCATACAATACAGAGTTGTCTATTTTTTGTTCCGGATAGAAACATAATTAATATATTCCAGTTCTCTTTATTTTCCATACATTGTACGTTACTCACATACGTAAAAAACCTGCATATTAAATTAACTACATTTAATTGAAATTTAAATCGAAATTTGCTAACATCAAATACCTACTCAATTTTTTGACCTGTTATTTAATTTAGATGAATAAATTATATCAAATTTAGTTCCCCATTGTCTCAGATTAAAAATATTTCTAGGTAGGTATTATATCGACGACATGCAAAACTTCCAGGGGCGGATCTAGGATTTTTTGACGAGAGAGGCCCAAATTGTGCAGGTGTTGGTAATGAAATGCGCAGACGAAACTTTTTTTCATCCAAGATCAAAAAATGTCTTGTAATTGCAAGTTCCCCTGCTCACCCCCTCATATACGTGCCATAGGTATTCCCTTTAGTATACAGAAACAGAATAATAGAAAATTATTTTTGTTTTACTTCTTCATGATTTTTAAGCTTCAATTTGGAGCATTACGCTAGATTACGCTTGGTTTTTAGTGAGTCAAATAAAAAAAATCTAATGTGGCCAACAAAGATTTGATGTGGGGCTTAGAGCTCGTAGGGAGGTGGTTGGGAGGAAGATCGCCGACTAAACATTGTCAGCGTGGTCTACCATTTAGTTTACAATGTATTGTTGGACGGGTGAACAGCGTGGCTACGCAGTTAAAGCGTACTTTCTCAGTGGCGAAAGTTTGGTACAAACGCGACGCGATTTTAGACGTCATTTCAACGTACCGCGCAATCAGGCTGTTCCGTCGAATAGGGCGATTCGAACGTGGATAAACAATCTTAAGCAAAGTGGATCGACGTGTAAAAAAAGTACTGCGAGAGACCATGCTGAACTTGCAGGCCCGACTTCATGCATGCATCAATGGATGAAAATAATTTTATAAAATCGTCCAATTATGAGTTCATTAAAGCTCCACAAAATCGTAGAAAAAGTACCTACAACTTTATGGTTTTGATTTTTTCGACCAATAACTCGATCTCTGCTGAGTATTGACTAATTGGTCCGAATGTCATTCTATTAGAAACCCGAAATCACCATTTTTATGCTAACTTTTTGCAAATTATTTGGTAAATTTAATGTACGCGTTTGTAAATTTTTGATTTTATAAACAATGTAGTCGCAGCTGTCGCACATATTTTTGATTAGTCCAAATTTTCGTAATAAAAAAATGTTTCTTTACAGCCTAAATATTATAAAAAAACAATTTTCTAAATAAATATTGTTTTTCAGTATCACATTAAAAAGAAATAAAATGAAAGATGTTTGAAAGAATAATATCCTTGTTAACTCTTTCCGTGAGTCTAGAGGGATAAATTATTTAATTTAATCAGTTAGTACAGAAGTTAGTTTCCTAGTTTTCAAACAATTCTTGAGGTGTTTGAAACTACGAAACAAGTACTCAATGTTTAAGTTTCTTGTAAATAATTTAACATCGTTTATTCCTCAGATATTTATTTAACGTTTCAAGCTCAAAATGAATTTAAAATAGTGGACACAATATAACAAAGTTTCTTTCTAATAACTGACGATCAAACTATTCGCAAGTTTCTTTGTAGAGACATCCATCAGACGTTTCCAACTACTCGAGAACTTTCTGTCGACGGATAAATGCTAGCGATTCATCTCTACAGTTCTGCCAACCTTACACGAACAGATACAGACACAAGAAACATCCCTAGACGTGAAAAACCATGGGCGGAGGTGCAAATTTATGCTGGCTAACTTGTACTCTTAATAAATAAATATACTTCACTGAAATGGAAACGTGGAAATACCTAATTATGATTGTTTCAGTACCACAGTATAAGTATGGACAATTGAAAAAAAAAATCGATATCTTATATTAGTGCTATACTTTATTGACTATTTTAAGTCGATAAAATAATTCTGTAATCGCAAGGGTAGATAAATAAAACTATAGTAGATAAAGCAAAACTTAAACAGCAATGGTAGATAAAGTAAAGACTTTAACTTTTTACATTTTTTCTTCAAATTCATTTTCACACATTTCTGCATCCATTTTGTAAAAAAGTAGAAAAAACCGAAATTGTTTTGTAATAATAATTGTAATAAGAATTTAATTTAAAATTGGTTTTCTTGTATTTTTCTTTAACATCAACTATTCAAAAATACAATTTTATACAAGACGATAAAATTATATTAGTGTCGATTCGAGAAAAATAATTAACTCTGACACTTTTCTCTCATCTATAAAATATAATTGTATCGTCTAAATTTCTACCCAGTATCACATTTTTACAAGCACTTGTTACAATTTTACATTTTGACATATAGAAACATTTACTTACCTAGGTATATTATTTTCTGCAGTGTCATTTGTTTTTATTAAGAATAATTACTATAGCGTTTACATATTATTACAGTTTGGGAGGCAAGAATTTTTCATTTTCCACAAGTTTTTTAATATAAAAATTAAATTTTATCCTCTTAAAAAAATCTAACCTACGCCCATGTTAACTGCAGTCGTGATGTATTTTCTATGATCTCGATGTTCTTTCTCTTTGTTCTATAGTTTTCTTAAAGATTATTAACTATTCGTCTCATAGAATTTCGTTTTAAATGTAAATGCTTTAACATCATGTTAAAGCGGAATATTTCTATTGTTATAAATGTGATTCTTAATCATTGCATTGCATTGTGATTGCGTTAGTTTTTGTTCTGCTGAAGGAAATCTGATTTAATTATCTGATCTTCAGATCAAAGAATTGGAAATGAAGTTGAGATGTTAAGAATACTTTGTACAAATGGAAAGCAAATGGCATTACATTTAATTAACATTTTTGTGAGAAAGAATTTAAACTGTAGGAATATGTCTAAATGTCATACAGATTGCAAGCGTTTAGTATGAAGATTTACATTTATATTTAAGTTTAAGAAATATGAAGCCTCATTCATGTAAGCATTTAGTTTTAAGGTTTAAATTTATTTTACGTTTCAGAAAGTTTAAATTCATATAACTAAATACGAGCAATCACACTGCCCACTTCCACTTTGAAGCACTATGAATGCTCGTATTTATTTAGATGAATTTAAACTTTCTTAAACGTAAACATAAATCTAAACCGTAAAACACAATGCTTAAGTGAAAATTGCGGATGCTCATTCTCATATAGTTACATGAATTTAAACATTCTTAAACGTAAACATAAAACATAAATGTAAAACTAAATGCTTATGAGAATGAGACTTATGTGTTTACTTAAAAATTCATAGAATAGATCAACATTTTTTGTCTACCTACCTTAAAATTTATTTACTGGAATAAATAATATAATAAGAAATTAAATGAGCTTTAAATATTAATTCAATGAAATTTGTTTTGAAGTCAAGAATATAACATAAAATTTAATAAAACAGTGCATTTGTCTGTCTTTTGAATTTATCTATTCTAGCATTTGTGACACCAAATAATTTAAATGATAAAGGCGGATAAAGGTATACTGCATGCATAATGGACTTTTTCTGTGATAAAAAAATATAATAATTATTCACCATTTTGATAAATTTCCTTTCAAAACTTTTACACTAGACTGTACAATTCATTTTTATTATTGCAATTTTAATAAAACAGCAGGCAGAGTTTCGATTAATTATGTTTGTGTCTGTTCGTTTAGGTTGAAGTCGACAGCTGTAAGCAGTTTGCGTGCGAAGTTTGCAATACATACAAGGCAAAATCAGGGTTATGGTGTTGTTTCTACGTTTTGTGAATTGTGGATACTGGTGGAATAATCTTCATGGCTTGATTACTTATTGGTTCTCTCCTGGTTCCTGGACGTAAAAATGTAAGTGAAATTTAATTTTTGTTATAGCTGTATTGTATTTATTTATATTTATACGAATTAAGTTACTTTGCAACACGTGTTTGTCTATATACCTACGCTATACGATATTACACATTGCTGTTAACTTGAGTTCAATATAATTTTGAAATAAGGCGAAACCTTCATGTAATAGATTAAGAATTACATTATTATCATATTCGATTCAAGGCAATGAACAAATTAGAAATTATATATTTAACCTAATTTTATGCAATTTAATAAAATAAATTCAAGTACAACATTGGCATTTTTAACATAATATGAATCATATAGAATGACGATATTTTGCCAATGTCTGTTTTCCGGTATCTTCATTACTGCTACAATAGGGTACGTTATTGTTATTGGTACTAAAGATGAGATTTATATCACTATGTATGTGGCCAACATAGGTACAAATAATATAAATTTTATTTTAAAAAATTATATGTTTTTTAGTGTTTTAGTGAATTAATTACAATAGAATTGAAAATGTAAAATGATGTATCTGACATCATTAGACCAGATTTTATTTAGTTACGTTAGTTACAATAAATTAATTAATTTGTCAAATTAAACGTCAAAAATGTTTTGCAAAATTAGTCGTTTTGGTAGTGTTTTTTAACAAGAAAAATATCCTTCCAATATACCATTCGAGATGATAATTTTTAATGAGAATTTTTGTCTATTCCACGGCAACTTATTGCAATTTCACTCCACAAAACATCATGAAAAATTTTCCTCAACTACGTTTCAAGATGAGGATGTTTGGTGTCGTGAAATTGTTAGAAATAAAATGTCGTGGAAACGACAAAACAATTCTCAAAAAATTATCATCTCTTATGATATTACTCTTGAAAATTTTTGTGTGACGCCATTAAGTATTTTGTAAAGGAAAAATGGAAGCTTTTTACTTCACGTAATAAATTTTCAATATTTATTATTTATTTTTGGGCTTATCAATAATTTTTTTGTCAAAATAAATCGAGAAATAAATAATACGTGTCCCAAGTTTTTATCTCTTCAAAAATATTTTATAAAAAATTCATGCAAGTATTTGTATACTGAAATAATTATAATAATGTCATGAATTTCTTGGTTAAGTAAACTAATGGCTTGTTTAATACAAAAAATATTGAAGACGAATTCCATAACAAGAATAAGTACAAAAGTTTGTTTATTGGTCATTTTTACAAATTATTACTGCTTATATTTTGGTGTTTAACTTTTGATTGTATTTTAATTGCTCATCGCTAAAATACAAGTCACAGAGCAAAATACTAGAATTAAAGTAGAAATTAAGAAATTGGAAGTGGATTTATCAATGTTTTTCAGCAATATTATAGTCGGTCAGAGCGAGAGTGGGCCATGTAAACTGACATAACTTGAAAAGTATTATAGTGTCCTAAATTAAACATAATTCATAAATTTTACAAAATAATAACTTTAGCTCACACCGTGAATCCTATACCTTTAAAACACCCTACCACCCGGTACTTCTATCCTCATACTCATCACTCATCCTATTCTACATCCTCCTACATCATGTGATATCCGGTGGTCACGGTATGCACACCAGGAGCGTGGAAGAGTGTTCGGAGCGCTCGAGGTGCACGGAGCAGTGCAGTGTAGAGCAATGCACGGCGATATCGTATCACATTCATTGTATGCACCGCGCGCGACCACATACTGGAAAGATAAGTGAACTTGCATGTAATAGAGGAGAGGGGGGAGTGAAATCTGACTTTCTTATTTTAGGGAGGGGAAGATGGGGAGGATGATTTGTTTTATGACGTACTAGTGCCGTATATGATTGTTTATTCATTTTTTGAAGGAAATAATATATTTATGTTTTCTTGTGTAATAATTCGATGAGATTATATCCCATTTATACAGGTTGTTCTTATAATTCGGGGCAAAATAAATGTGTTATTATAACTATAAGCAGTGTTGTGACATCATTTTAAAAAGGATCGAGATGCTTTAATATGATTTAGAACAGATCATGATCAATTTTTATGATTGGATTTTTGTTTGGTCAGGAATTTGGATTTTTTAAAGATCATAAACAAAATAAGTTACCTACTCATAAAATATTAGTAATATTACATGAAATATTGAAATGTTGAACAAGCGATTCAATCTAGAATCTACAATATTAATTTACAAGTTTCAACTTGCATAGCATAGAAAAAACCTTAAAAATTTGATCTTTTTTTGAGATAAAAAATCATATTTATTTAGCCAGTGGTTTGATCATTGGTAAAGTCCTAGCATGCTAGCGATCCCCAGTTTGATTCCCAGCGCAACCGACAATAATACCACTGGGCCCGAGTGGTAGGAATCCACTATAATAACATCTACCATTCTGTAATTGGTAGTTAATCCTGTAAAATGGGTACCATCAAAATAAATAAAAATAAAATCAATAGGTATCCTTAAAGATAAGATGATCTAAATCAGATCAAAGATCATACGAATTGATCTAGATCAATCGCAACACACTTTGCAAAATTCGCAAAATTAAGGAGAATTACTACTGAAGGGGCACATTTCTAATACCACACTCGAGTAGCGTATTTCATTCAAAGCAACGCAGTTGAAATTATTTATAAATTACATTTATAATGCTCTTTAATGTAGTTCCTAGATATATAAATAAATTATTAAGTTTAGCTATCAACCATTGAAGTCGTACTAAAAATTTTCATTTAAATAAAATTAAGTAGGTAGGTACCTTTAATTTTGCAAATTTTGGAATTTTTCAAATATTCTTTCAGTTCCAGACTCAGCTCTAAAAAAATTCCTTAAAGTATAAAAACACCTTGTACCTATAGATTGTGTTTCTATAATAATTATATTATAAAGTGGCCGACTCAAGTTTAAATCCAAGCAGGTACAAATTTTATTTTAACTTTAACTACACAAAAATTTACTATGTGGTATTATTACGATCCGTTGAAAAATAAAACAAATTATTTGATTTTCAGTCAAGTAAGGTACCTTACCATAATATAATTTTTATAGTTCGTGGTTCATAAATGAATACCATATTTTTGTGTATTGCAGTCTTATTAAAATTATTTTAAGATCTCAGTAAGATGGTCTAGAACCTTTTCTGCAGACGGTAGATGATATTGTAGTACATTTTTCCGTCATAATATAAACTTTTACTGAGCTATACTTTTAAAAGATTATGATATAGCAAGCAGCCAAGTAATTTGCTTATTAAAATTACATATAAATACAGCAGCTGCGAAGTTCCTCGCAGAAAACTTGCAAAACTTTAAATTTTATTCATTTTAGCATAATTTAAAGTCAGAGAATGGTGAGTGTTGTGTAAATGTGTAAGCCGTACAAAGTAATTCCGCTAACCGCACTTTAAATTCTTTGAAATACGGACTAACAGGACGAGGCGGCAAAAACGAGCCAACAAAAAATCAACAGACGCTAATTAATGTATAGCAGTGTGTTTACTAAAGCGGCGCAAATTCTTGCCAAGTGCATGTAGCAAGGAAAAAGTTTTAAAAACTGATCACAATGCAAATGAGGATAGACTTGCGCGCAACTTCGCGAAGTCTCTTAGTCTCTTAAAAGTCTCTCCCGGGAGTTTGTTCTCGACATAAATTATTACAACAACTCCTTCCAATAAATAAAATAATGCGCCCTAAACTCGGAAAATGCGTTGTTAGGTTGTTACCCAGTTCAATTGTGAACTTCTTAGAAATGTTTTTCGCGAAGCAGAGTTACGGAGTTGAGGTCGCATTGAGGAAAAGTTTGTACTTTATTGTACCTTTCAACTGAAGCAGATGTTTTTATATCAATATTTTTGACAATTGTGATTGGTTTATTAAAAATTTCTTACGATGTAGGTATCACATCTTTTATTGAACAACATTTAGTAAATAGTTACTATACAACTGGTATAGAATATTATCATTCTTACATCATTTTCAATTATGAAATAGTTACATTCTATCACGTGTTACGGAATGGATTCATTCCGTCACTAGTGATGGAATAAAATGAGGCGCGTTATAATACTTTATTTAGTGTTTTTGGTTGGTGAGTAGCTTTTAAATACGTTTAGATTTATTAATTTCATATAGAATATTATGTTATAAGTATATTTTTTTTATTTTAATAGTTTTAGGTTATGTTTTTTAATGCAATGAAATTTATAATCGTAGAGAAAGTATAGTCTGCAACACGTTTGGAATGGCTATTCCGCTCTCGTGGAACCGTGAAACTCGCCTACGGCTCGTCTCACAAACTTTCCACTCGAGATGAATATGCTTCATTCCACACTTGTTGCAGAATATACTATTCTAATTAGTTATTTTATTACACATGCATCATAATGAAACTGCACTAAGTTACAACTGCACTCAACTTTATGTGAATGATATACTTGTAACACATTGTTTTAAGGTTGCTAAGCAACAACAATGAAAATTGTAACTAATATCCTAGGTAACGATATTTTGACACATCACACAGACTACTTTATAAAATGATTAAAATTTAAACGCTGGTTCCCAGCTCCACTTTTCAAATAAAGATGTTGGTCTAATAGAAAAATATCCGCGTATGATACCCGTGTATATGTGCTTTTAAAGTAGGTACTAGTGACTTAAAATTGCCAGTCGTATGTGCTTTAAGCTTACTTATACACTTATACCATAATATACTATTTTGATTTAAGTTCTGTAATACTGTTATTTTTATATGTATTTTCCCTTATAATATCACATGTGCATTAATTCTTTCCGGATTTTTTTTGGTGCGTTCCAACCACGTCTTAATTAGCTCGAGTGGTTGTTGGAATGCACGATAAAAAAATTCCTGGACATTAATTAATGCACGAGTGCAAATTCGGTAAGAAAATCGCAATGACACCGCCGGTCTATTTTTGTATTCTTTTTACAACAGAAGCTTGAAATATTTACTGAATTTGTATCTAACATTAATAAATATGTGTTATTAATTGCTTATTTAAACTCAAAGTGACAATTTAACCAATTTTTAATTTAATGTCAAATTGACATAATATGACTGTAAGTTTCCGCTTATTAATTTCAGTTAAGTTCCAAAAGATACTAGTAAAATATTTCCGCTGAATTTTTATATAACCATGGTTACTATTATTGTAATTAATTGTATGTTATTAAAATATATGCACTGTATTGCTGATAAAGATAGACATATAGTCTCAATCTGTCGAAATGTAGAACAATATAAAAATAAACATATACCGAGCTTAAACTAAAAAACTATTTATTTTTTAAAAATAATTTCTGAGAGTTACTTTGCTACATTTATTTTTAAGCTTGGTTGTACTCTTAAAATGCAATTCCAATTTTTTATATTTGAAACTACTTTGCATGCTTTGTGTTCATATTCATATCTCTAGTGTTGAAATATAAAAATTTTAATATGAAGGATCTTGACTACGCAAAATGGAATAAAATAAAAATTCCATAATTACTTTTTATAAGAAGATTTAAATTTCATTTCTCATGCTGTTTGAAAATTAAAAAGCAGAGCGCCTACACTCTTTTGGAATAAAATTTTATGAAATTAAATATAAATATATTAAAAACGCACGCAAAATGTTATTAAGTCAGACACCTACCAAATTATCACGTTTTTGGAAGTTACCTATGTATTCAATATATTATTATACTTTGTAATCTCATCCATTTACAATTTAATGGATTGCTGTTGATATAATAATGATAATAATAATGTATATTCAATATCAGTTATTTATACAGAATATTTATATACCTCTGTACGATTGTTGAATGTTTTTTAATTAATTTTGAACAGCAATATAATAGATATTTATACACCGAGATGTTTATTCGAAAGAAGAAATTTTAGCCCCCGAGCCCCAAGGGCGAGTGGAATAATTTCTTCACGTGGTTTATACAATATTTTATTCAATTTTGACAAAATTATTTCAAATATATGAATAATAAATTTATTTTGACATAACGTCAGTGACAAGTTGTCATTGTTGTTACGCATTTTTGACGAAACAATGACATCAGAGTGATTTAAAAATGTATTGAGTGATTTAAAAAAATTTAATTCACTTGTGAATAAAAAGTTGTTTAAAGTTGTTGCTATGGAGTTAATAATAGCAGTTTAAAACCTCAAAATTGTCAAATTGTCAAATTCCTTAAATTCGAATTTTCAGAGATGTATAACAGCAGATGTTACCTTCTCATGTTCAGAAATAAATAAAATTTATATGTGTGCTATGCACATTTATTAATGGTTCATACAAATTTAGATAATATTTCAAGTTTCTATTGTAAAAATAATTCAAAAATACGTAGAGCGGCGGTGTCATTGCGATTTTCTTACCGACTCTGCACTCGTGCATTAATTCATGCCCAGGAATATTTTTGAGCGCTCTCTAGCAATGTCTTAAACAGCTTGAGTGGTACACGAGAGCTGATTAAGTTGATGAAATTAATGCACGAGATTATAAGTGAAATAAATTACCTATCAAAAAATATTCTCTTCAGCAAAATAACAATACAGTTGAATTTACAATCACTTTCTTATGGCCGTTTTACACTACGCTAAATATTGAACAAGAAATTGCGCAACAAATATCTTGAGCAATAAATTGCTTTGTTTTTAATGAACTCTGTTTTATACTGAGACAATTTTATATACCTACCTATATTGTTTGTGATTCTGCGCAGTTCGCATATAATAATAATTTGACAGCCGCGCTTATCTATTTTTTCAGACAATTTACGAAGCAATGCGATATTTCACACAATTTGCTGTATGATACTACACAATTTAGATTGTTTTAAAAATTGAACAATATTTTGTTCAAGATTTAGTGTAATGTAAAACAGGCTTTAATCTGCTTCGTGCATTTTCGGGCGTAGCCTTCACTCTCGCACGTCATTCTGAAGTGATAATTGGGAAGTTCATCTCCTGTTTGGGTTTTTTCGCTCGCTGAAGACTTGATGTGATTTAGCGCGGTTATGTCGCCTTGTCGCCTGTCCTTGGCCTGTGTTGGATGTATTTTACCATATAAATGAGAACATGTTCCGCAATTTGCACGTTTAAAGAAACTTTTAATCCGAACTCTTTTATAAAATAACGCGAGAGCTTGACGGAGATAATGCGGAGCAGTCGGTGAGTCGGTTATTCATGGTTCTGATTGCTTTGCAGCGCAGACGTGCTGAAAACTGAAAACCATCAGGGATGGATTCAGAAGATTTTTGAAACCAAAATTATAATTATTCAGACAATTTAAAAACTATGTACCCTACGGAATTTTTTGCTATAAATTTGTTCGATGAAGATGTGTAATTTTTTTGAAAAAGATATTGCAATCGACAAAAGAGTTATTGCTAAACTATGATTTTCAATTTTTTTCTAGACTTTCCATTCCATAGATTTCCATTATTCAAAACAAGTGCGGAAAATGGAAAAGACAATACATAATAGCTGGTATACTGTTACCCAAATTTGGATAATAAATAAGAAAACGAAATATACGAGTATTTAATCTAATAAATAACTACACTACTCCTAAGTATACAGGCCCCTTAAAATGGAAGTATCAAAATACGAATGAAAAAGTACTTGACAATAAATTACCTACCTTAAACCAAGAAAATTTGTAGGTAATTTATTGCCATTTCAAAGATACTCGTAAGTAGGTACCTAGAATGAATTTTGTATTGTTGATCAATTTAAAACGACAAAAAATTATCTTTTCTATTCAGAAAAAAAAATATTCTGGGATTTTTACAACTTCCGGAAAAATGGCAGATGCAGCATGTTAATAATGGTCATGAATCAAAAATTATTTATTAAAAATTCGCAAAAGAATTGCACTCTAAATAACTTGATTCGGTGATCGTTTTGTGTCTTAGTATATATTTACTTTTTCCCTGCAGTTGTAAAACATCCTGTATCTATAATTTTTTGCTGAATTTTTTCCTGAAGTTGTGGAACTTTTTGTTGTGGATTTAAATTTTGATACTTTAAAAAAGAATTAACCTTACCTATTCAATTGATAGGTACAATTTTTTTTAAATATTTTGTATGAAATTCGACTTATACGATACAAATTTTTTTTCGTTCTCAAAATTAAATATTATTAAGTAATAAAAGTAATATACTCATCGTTAAAATAATAGCTTTTTTGACTTAAAATTCATGCCGGGTGTAAGGATTATCAAAGGTATAAAAACGACTGTGGCATGTCCTTGACAACATACTCATCAAAATATGTTATTTCCCACGAAATTTTATTATCATATAATCAATATTAACGCCAAAAGCGGCATGTTCCATACTTCGAACTAACCTGTGTAATCTCGACAATATATCCCCTGGGAACATTAATTATTCATTAATTAATTTGATGAAAATTCAAATATATCTCTACATGAATCTAAATTTCATTTAAATTTTGATTAAAATTTATTAATAGAATATGAAGGAGCATGAAGAGAGTATGAATATTAGAGGGAGTTTTTGCCTTTAGTTCTCTAAAGCATAATCCGTAGTTGTGTTCTTGATATAGGTTAAAATAATAACTACATGTTTACTAATTAAATTCGGTCTAATATCTATTAACATTATTTTGAGGAATTGCCTACAAATTATCAACAACAAAAATGAAATGTAGGTAGCTAGATAAATTTTAATTTGCTTTTTCTACCAAAATTCGTTGTTTATTTATTTTCTCCTGTTTCATTAACTTTTAAATAAATGTCAGATGTAAAATTATTGTCCTAAACACCACTTGAAATTATTGCTATTTTACTTCACAATTTCACTAAACTTTGTTTGGTAAACTTTTCAAAATACCTACCTATGTTTTTATCGCGAAATTGTAAAAAATGAGTGGTACATTTTTTACTAATTTGATTGGCTGAAATAGGGCAGTAAGCGGCTACCAAATCGAAAATATTTTTATCACCGCTGTTACACGACAACTGTTTTGTTTATTAGTTACAAACTGTCAGTTTCTCAATCTGAACTTGCTGTTTGTCAAAAATCAGACTTAAAATGTGTCAGGATAGAGATAACAGGGAAGAACACGCCAAATTAAGAAAGGTAAACAGAATTTAAAACTTTTTGACAGCTATTGAAAAAATATAACCAAACATTTTAGACTCATTCATTATATATTCTTCCCAAATTGAACTCGTGCTGCGAACTCGTTCAACTTTCATACACTTGTTATATAACCCCCAACCGCCCCCAACAATATATTATTTTCAAAAAATATCACCTTTTGTAATTAACCCGGATTGGTAAAAGTGTCAAAAGGCTGAATTACATTATACTTGTTTTGTCTAGACTCTAGAATATTCAAGCTAGATTTCTAGTTAAATTTCCATCCAAGATTCGTTCGAGTTTCATACTTTATTTGCGAACTATTCATACTCAATCGAAAATACTTACATTTTTCCCGAGCCAACACTTTTATAGGTTGGTCGAACTGACTGCACGCACTGAACTGAGCATGCGTAGACAAATCTAGTACGAATCTCGAATAGAAAAATAGAGCCAGGCGTATATTTCTATACTAGAAAAAAGTATGGAAATCGAACGGAACTCGGATGGGAATTTATGATTCTTATTATACTAGAAATGTCTTGGATGAATCTCGAACTAGAATCTAGATGAAGAAAGTGTAATTCAGCCTTAAATTTTATTATCAATTATGGATTCGAATTGCCAAGGAAATACCAAATACCAATTAATTGATACTCTTACGAGCATTATAAAATCCATGGATTTTTAAGCACGAAAGTCGAACTAACTTGGTCAGCATCAGCAGTTATCGTCTTAATCCTGGTCTGGTAGTTTACGCCTTTTAGCGGGGCGAGGTTGGTAGAACTGGGCGCCAAGACGTCGCACCTGGATCGGCAGGGAAACACTTATTCAAATTTACAATCCGAAACGGAGCCGAAGCGCGCTGAAATCTGGAGACAGATTGCGCGTGAAAGTGTTTATATAGAGCACTTTGCACCCCGCCCTTTGACAGTTTATACGAGGTAGTTTTATTTTAATTCTACGAGAAAATCTATCTTACTGTTTATAACCAACCCGATTTATTTGTTTATTAAATCCCTTTTTGCGGGATTAATGAACATGTAACAAACAAAGCATTGCCGAAACAAATTTAAACATTGTACTACCCACCAACCGATAATAAAAAAATCATTAAAAATTTAAACATTCGAAATACAAAACAATTCAACCATATTTGGATTACATAATTTAATGAGAATTTGTTCAACAAATAAAAACAACATTATGTAAAAAATATACCTACCTATTTGCTACAGGGTATTCATTTATAAAATAATATATTATTTACTTTAAATTAGATTGAGATAAAAAAACATGGAAACTGTGTTACTTAGATTTTTTAGCAATAGGTTCTGTAGATTCGTAGGATTTTTGTATACCTATAATAATTATTAATTCTCAATACTGTTGATTACACATTATATGAAATATAAAATAAACATCTGGGATAGTAGTTTTCTGACCGTTATTCAAGAGATGAAAAATATTAAAAAATAAATTCAGAATAACTTCTTGATATTAGGCTGCTTGCTGGTTTCTAATGGATGTAACCGGTCACTTATTCTGTATTCGATAAAGTTGAAATATAGGCTATAACTGTTACGGTTCATAATCACACGGAGGTGTTACCTTCAAATCCTTTGTTCAACTTTACAGAACTAATTATTTGTTAAAATGTTCTGTAAGACAATTATATGTTTTTGTTTAAATAATATCAATTCAGATATACCTAGACACATTTGCTGACTTATTTATTAAATTCAAAACTATGTTGTAAATATATAGAATTGATTGATTCAATCTTGCATTTATTATCTATTATGTTTTATTATTATTATCTTGTATTAGGTTACGTATTTAAGGTGTTAGTCTAAAATTTTACAGCGTTACATAGGTGTACGCCTCCCACGTTTACTTATAATTATAATTATAATTGAAATATGATGCTTTTACATGTGAGTGTATTAACAAAGGATGTCTTAATGCTTCTATATTTTTATTTTTTTTCTTTGGCCTAGGAATTTGAAGTAAACAAATTTAAAATGACGTCATTATTTGATAATATTTTCCTCGGTCACTATAAATGGCAAGAAAGATTTAAAAAAACAAGAAGCATGCAGCTAAGCTTCCTTTTTCGAATAATTTTTGTTTTACTTAATTTCTTTACAAAATACACAAGTTATTATGGGAATCTGGAGCCATGTTTACAGTAATTTTCAACTTCAAAATGACATTGCATAGCTAGGATGCGGGCAAGTACAAGTTTCGGACATGTTTCGGGCAGCCGTAGTAGTGGGGAAGAGAGTGAAATAGAAAAAAAGTAATATCGAGAGTATTCTAGCAATTCGAAAAAATGGTAGATGAGCCTCTTAAATTCTATAATTCTCATGTAACCGTCCTGTAATTGGGATATTCTATCCCGCATCCTGCGTGAGTTATGAACTCTGCAACTCTGATTTAAAACGAAAAGGTCTAAAAAAACCGTAAACAAGAAAGCCACAGTTATAGCTCAATCCCGTGCTTCGATTCATAAACCCTCTGAACATCTTAATTTGCATCCTCATTTCCTAATCACTATTACCTGTATCACTTGATCATCATTTCTCTTATCTCGACCGTGCCAATTAACCAACCGCACCCCCTCCCCCTCTTTGGCCATGTGTGGTGGGCGCCGACAGGTAGCGATCAGCAACAGAGTAGGCCATGCCGTGACGCCAAGCACGGCACACTGTGATCGGATATCAGCGCCGGAAATTCAATCAAACGCTAGCCTGGAATACAGGGGCGGGGGGGGGGGGGAACGATTCGGTGCTAATTGGAGAGGTTAGGGATTCTTATGGGCAATGGATATGTGAAGTGGTGGGTTTAAGTTGCGGGTGTAAAAAGGAAAATATTTTATATATCTTTATAACTTCTTCAGAAGGGAATTATATCCATGTCAAGTGACTATTTGATCAATTTTCATTTGGAGATTTTCTCGCAAACGCTATACGTTTAGGAGATATTGACTTCTGAAGTTTCAAATAGGCATTTGAACAATTATGTAAAAATAAAAGAAAAATTGATTATTATCAACTTTATTGCTAAAAACAATAGAAATTTAAAAAACTTTTTATAAAATAATAACTTAAACCTCCAGCCCGAAGGCAATTGTTATCCCATCTGTCCCATGAGATTTTTTTACGTTTTCATATTTTAATTTTATTTAAATTCACTCATGTGAGATATTATTATGTAGTTATAAATGTTCCAACCAAGCACTAATACTGCTATCATGCAACATACATTTACAAAAATAGTGAGTAGGTATGCTGACGTGGTGATCGTTTTGCAATGGAAACACCAACGCGAAGATCTAACAGAGGAGCAATATCGAGCAATTACTCGTTATTTCATCGAGAGATAGGATAACATTTGGCTTCGGGCTGGAGGTTTACATTATTATATTCGTGGTTTTGACATTTTACTAACGATATCCCTTTATTTTTACAAAATTGTTCAAATTGAGAAGCCAATAATATCTCTCAAACGAAGCGTTTGCGAGAAAATCTCCAAAGGAAATTTTGATTAAAAAATTGTACATGAATATAAAAATTCCGAAAAATTAAAAAAAATTTCTATTTTATGCAAGCTTTACACGGTTATATTTCATGATACAAATTAATTTTTAAAATTTTAAAAAGCCACATCTGTAGATCCATTCTTTCTCTATTAAATGTTTATAAAAACATTATCCTGAAGTCAATAATAATCTGACAGTTTACTCGCAACGTAAACACTTTTACAGTATTTTTCAACTTCAAAATGATATTGCATAGCTAGGATGCGGCAAAGTATGAGTTTCGGGCTGGTTTCAGGCAGCCCTAGTAGTGGGGAAAAGAGTGAAATGAAAAAAAAGTAAAATCGAGAGTATTCTAGGAATTCGGTAAAAACATACACGGGCTGCTTAAAGTTTGACTTCTTAACTCTGAAACACTCTGTAGAATATATTGGAATGCCATTCTCAGAGCACTGTGACTGCGTATTTTTGTACAGTTACCAGTCTATAATTTGGTTTAAAACATTATTGCGTTTTGTAATACGAAAACCTGAAAATTCTGAAAAACAGGATACTAAATTTTACTTGTAGAATAATTTAGCTACAAGCTCTTGATTTAATATGTAATACAAAATTCTTCAAAACTAACGTAGGAAATAAGTAATAATGCAGAATGCAACCACATTTAATTTGTGGACAGATCGATATCATAATTAAAATCTAGTAAATTCATCCCCCAGAAACTAAAACTAGTTCTCCTTCCAAGTATGAATCCCATCCTCATCATCATCTGGTATTGACACCGCGGGGTGTCTGAATTCAAGTCTAGTTTGGATTGGTGTCTGGTGGCGCTGATGAGAGTATAAATTGTAATTGCTTTAACACTTAGATCCGCTAAAGCGGCGTCGGTAGCGTCGCGGCGATCGACTTGCTAGTTCTGCGCGACGCTGTTAGGAACTTGGTGCAACTGCGGCTTCGCGTTCCGTGGAAACAAGATGCTAGTGGAACATTGCGGTTCGAATTATAACTACCTAATTTATTTGTGTTGTGTTAACTAAACTAGCCGGAACTTCCAAGATAATGTGATAAATTCGTATCGATTGCTTTTTAGGTACCTAACCTACTTCTAGGTACAGTTAAAGTTAAACATAAAACATAACAACATAAGCATAAGCATGAGAACTAGATTTTATTTAGGATACGATGATGCTTGTTTAATTAAATTAATCGGGCTGAATTGACATCAAAATTATTATCTGTGTTGATCCTATTAAAAAAATATCATTAATATTATACCGAAATAAAATAGTTATTTGCATTATAAGTGCGGTAGGGTTAATTAAGGTTCTATTAAAGTACGACGCGAAGCGGAATGCTTTAATAACACCGAGCGTTGTACAAATACCTAACGCACACATTATGTATTATATTTTTTGGCTGACATACCTATTAATTTAAAATATCGTATTTTCTATGACGTTAAGTGAAATGTATTTCACATTTGCACTAAAATTTCCGTTTGTCATGTAGCCTTGAAACAATTGCTCTGAGATGTCGCCAGTAAATGGCACATTTAAAATTAATCTGTTTTATTTATTGAACAATAAATAAGCGTTTTTGTAGACTCTCTTTTTTATTTTAAAGTTACCTTTTTATTTAATGCCGTATTAAAGAAATAAAATTCGGTGCGTATTAACGAACTATATGCGGAAACAGTTCTGACATGTGTACCATAGACGTTAACGATGTGTGATTGTTATGTTTACAGTTCAGGGGTTCAGGAGACCAAAAAATAAATTTTAGTTTAGTTCAAAATGTTGCGATAAACCTGGACCTGGACCACATATTGAAATGATTTGAATAGTTATGTACAAGCGGTAATTAAGGATTTATTTTATTACTAACGTGGTGCTAGCCGAGGAAAATAACCAAGTGACTAATAAGAAATATCTTTGCAGCCGAGATATTATTCGAGTAGGTATATTATATTTTTTATGAAATCGAAAAATTATACTCGATTTGTAACAGTAGAGGCAATCAAATGATTGCTATAATAATAACCTGACCTTGACCCAATTCGGCAATAAACGATGGAGTGCACAGACAGTGCTCTGAAAGGTCGAAAAATACGGAGTTAAAGTTGTACTTATCTCAACGATTTTGCAGAGATAAAGCAATTCATTTTTATCCGGTTTCATAAAAAATAACTTAAAAATATGAGTATATTTTAGAAAGAAATAATACTTACACGAAAACTGATACCTTTTACAATATTATAATGTTTTATCCAACAAGTTTGAAATTTAAATTAAATATAAATTTACTAGGACCATAATTTTAATTGTAGCTAATTTTTATTTGAAAAATATATGACCAATTTTCATAAAACCAATAATACTTTTTTTAGTAAAATGATTTCTTGCGGATAAAAACGTTGTTTGGTTTAGAAGAGAATTTTGAACCTACATACAAGGATAAATATTTTAATAAGTTTTTGTTTCAAGCAGATCATAATCAATTTTTAAGAAGTTATTTTCGTTTAATTTTTTGTTAAAAAGTTGTTTATTGTATCACTATTAACTCTATATAATTTCAATGATATGTTATTTCAATACAAATTCAGACCGTATAGATTTCAGTTTACAGCTCTAGGTATACATTATAAAAAGCTAAATTTTGCGTAGATACAGCTATAGAAACAAATACCCACACTTTTATGTTTCTAGTGTGTTGATTTTATACATCCTTTATTAAAAAGTAATGCAAGTTCTTCACAAAGACTTTCATAATCCAGGGCTTTGAAAATCCGCATTGAATTCACCGCCACTCGCTCTGCACTTCTCGTGTCAATATCAGATGACGATTGGAACATCAAATCGTCATAGCTCCACCGTCAGCCAATGAAGCCGCACTCCAGAATTAATGTCCGCAAAAATTCCTCACTTCCCTCGGGATATTAAAACCTTTCACCTTCGCCGTCATTCACTGCAGTCATCCCGCAATGGCAAATTGATCTTTGACAACGTGTCAATATGCGTAAATGGATGCGAGCGTGCTGCACAAAACATGTGAAATTGATGAATTAAAAATCATTTGTCGCTTGGGACGTGAGACAGCCTCTTAAGTGGTCTCGCGAACGCCAATCAGATATCGATGTCACGTGTCTGTCTGCTTGATGCTGTCGGATTGATTGGCGATTGGCGATAGGTCAGTGACGGAGAATGGGATTTGTTCTAGGAGGGGCTATGTGAATGCCATTCGAAATGCCAATGATCAAAATTTGCTTGTTTTTGTTATACAGAGTATTCCACAACTTAGGACAAAAAAATTAAAGGGTATATACTGTACGACATACTGATCATGAAACAAAAATAATTTTTTTAAAATTCGTTAAAGGTAGTTTAGGTACTTGACGTGTGTACATTTTAAGTATCACTGTTTTGATGGTATATTTGATAATTTGACATTGATTAGTATTAGATATTATATAAACAATTTATTATTTTCATTGTAGAAGATTTGAAAAAAATAATTAAAAATAACTACCGATACCGACCAGTGGCAAAAAAATGTTTGCTTGAAATACGATGCAATTTTTTTGCGAATTAAAAAAAATTGTTTCATGATCAGCACGTCATACAGTATACCCTTTAATTTTTTATCCTAAATAATAAAAATAAATGGATTTGTGGCGGTCGCTCCTACTCGGACCGCGTACACACCACTAGCTCAACAGCTACAGTGGTCTAACGATCAGCGCTTCTGACTACCACCGTACGGTCCCGGGTTCGATTCCCGCCGCCGCAACTCTCCATCGCGTCTAAGGCAGAGCATGGTTTACAGCCTTACTGACGAGTCCAAGTAAGCATGCCCGGGACGAAACGCAAAACATCTCAGACTCATTGGCGTGCCGACCCACAAACGCCAAAGATAAATATCATTGATGGTTGATTGTGCAAAAATTTCCTAGTGGGAAGAAAGAGCTTGTAGGCCAGTCATTCTGGATGAAATTTACATTGGGTACATGAAGTTCTCGTGCAGACAATGAAAGTTGTACCCATCGATAGAATAAAGTCCCCTGACTAACATATTGATTTGTTTCCGCGTCAAAATATCAGCAACATTTATTATTAATAAAAAAACTGACGACGAATCTCGTCGGCTGCACTTTAACGCTCTATAAGTCCGGTATTTCACTGCTGACCGCGAGAATAAAATTATTACCGTGTAGGGCAGGAAATTTCCCACAAAATACACCCACATTTCAACCCCCAAACATGCCCGGATATTTTTAAATAAATTATAAAGGCATTTAATTTATATCGGGAGTTATTTTTATTAGTAATCATAGGGCATGTCATTACCATAGTTACAGTGTTACAGAATGACAGCAATGTATTAAAGCTGATCGTTTGACGAATCGCCAAAAAATGCTTTTATAATTTATTTTAAAATATCCGGGCATGTTTGAGGGTGGAAATGTGGTTTTATTTTGTAGAAAATTTCCTCCCCTACACGGTAATAATTTTATTCTCGAGATCAACAGTGAAATACCGGACATATAGCGCGTTAAAGTGCCGTCGACACGATTCGTCGTTAGTTTTTTATTAATAATTAATGTTGCTGATATTTTGACGCGGAAACAAATCAATATGTTAATCAGGGGACTTTACTCTATCGTTTAGTACAAGTTTCATCGGCTGCAAGAGAACTTCATGTACAAAATCTAAAATGACTGGACTATTGCATGAATAGAATTATGAATGTGGACGAGGCAAAATAAGTGTGTCAGGATAGAAATGTTTGGCGAAGATTGATTGCTGGTTTAATGCTTGTGAATTGACATTTGACGTGTGGAATGAATGAGTGTGTTTTGGGATTCGTGCCAACCCTTTCCAGGGAAATAGCATGATTTTATGTACAAAATCAAAATTACATCCCGAATTTATTTTTTTTGCAATATACAGTACGCGAAATAAAAGAAGACCGAGTTTAATAATGAAAAATATGTATAGAATATTACACGAGAGGAGGATATTTTTGGCAGAAACCGCTTTCCTACCTAAAATAGTGTATATAGAAATCGTCCAACTCGGTTTTCCTCTGAGCACAGTTGCGTTCAGGCGGATACTTATAACCCTGACTATCAATTCATCCACACATTTTAAAGTATAATTAACGGGTCACTGTCTGAATCAAGATAAATAAAATAGTTTTGATTAGAAAAAGGGTTAATATCCCTCCTTCTCCACTGATAGTGTCTCGATGTAGACGTCTCAGGAATTCGACGACGGACTGTCGGGAATGACGCCAGGCGCCGCGACGCGCTGTTTGCTTTGCTGCATCCTGTCAATTAACTGATAGCTGATATACTGAGACACTTCTCCAGGAATGACAGAAATGAAAGGCTTCTGCTGCTGCTGTGTCAATGTGACACAAATACCAAACACACCAATACAGACGAGGGTGTTTCTCGGTATTTAGAGCTCAATCACAATTAAATACTGTACGAGCATTGTAGGTGTTGCACAATGGAAAGTAAAAATATCGGAGTTAATCCTTGGCAAATTGTCATAATCTACTTGTTATTGTAACTAACAGAAAGAGCAATGTTTATTTATGACAATTAAATAAAACATTCATTTGTATTTTCAAATAAAATTAGGAAAGAAGGAAATAAAGAAAACCACACTATGTTCTCTAGTTGGAGGGCTGCTTGACAGTATTTCACTGCCTGATGGTATAAAATCCAATAATAATTGTTGTGTAGGGTACACTATCCTTACACGGTATCAGAGATGACTTAATCGAAAAATATCTTTCCAAAATTTAGAGAATATTGCAAAAACCACAACAATATTACACGTTTACAACCTTAGAAATCAAACGTAAAATTTAGCAAACGACAACGGGTCCCACGTTGGGCGCCAAAATTTTTCCTAACTTCCTTATTATTGAACTTTATATTTATCCACAGTTGTGTAACATTAAATCCTAACCATTTGTTATTGGTTTAGATAAAAATACGATAAATTTTTCCTGTAAATATATAAAAATTTGCTAATTTGTCAATGAAATTATTGGTATAAAATAGTTTTTGGCTAATAGAATGTCCTGAGTTTTAACGTATTCACACATAAATCTCAGAAATAAAATATTTCTGATAGTCATGCTTTCAAATTTTAAATTGTTCAATATAGTCGTAGAAAAAGTATTAATTTCGTAATTTCTATTTGAATTCAGTATGACACTAACTCATTCAAATGTTTACTACACTCGCTTCCAGCTGGTATAGAATTCTTTCAAATTCGTGAGTTATTTCAATACCAACAGTCTAATTTACTGAATATATAATTCATGTTGTCACGTGACACATATTTGACTAATTTGATTGGCTAAAATAGGGCAGTAAGAGGCTATCAAATCGATGATATTTTTATCACCGCTGTTACATGTCAACTGTTTCTGTCAATTAATTACTGTCAGTTTCATATTTAAATATTGCTGTTTGTTAAAAATAAGACTTAAATTGAATGAATCTGATTGTATTCGGTGGGGTAATACCAGTGAAGACAAAATTGAGAAAGTGAAACAGAATTTAAAACGATTTTGACAGCTATTGAAAAAATATAACCAAACATTTTGGTTTCATTCATTATATATTCTCCCCAAATATAACTCGGGCTATGATTAATCATAGGTGATAGCATTCGTTATGTCTTCAGAAAATTGAACTCGTGCTGCGCACTCGGTCAATTTTCATCGACTAACTCATGCTATCACCGATGATAATCATAGCACTTGTTATATTACCCCCGATGATATCGTCTGTACAGTAAACACGATTGTATGATGATAAAAATTTAAATTTCTCTTACGTAAAAATTGTGCAACAAACTAACTAAATTGTGTTCTTTTGTAGAAGGTAATAAATGTGTATATCCCTGAAAAAGTAGAAAAATAATAAAGCATTTGTTGGTTTTATATCAAAAAGTGTAAAAAGAAAAATAGGTTAAATTTCTGCATCTGACATTCATGCACCAATAATTCAGTTTAATAAAGTCTAATAAATTAGCTACGTTTTACGAGACAAATATCGTTGGGTCGGAAGAAAGAATACATTTTATTGACGTGGTTCACGTGCAAACTTGTTTGTCTGCACTAACTTTTGAACAGCCATAGATAATGCACTTCGCGTATCCGTACATTCATCTGCAAACATAGGATGCATGTTGTTTTCATCGTTTTCTACCTGCGAACACGGAACATTTATTTCGTCGAGGTAAATAATTTATTTGAACTAGTTAAAATCGTTTTATTACGTATTCGATGAAATTTCAATAATCAACAAGCATTAAGCATTCATCAAAATTGTTTTTGTGTTTTGAGCTTAATGACAGTAATGCAAATCAAAATAATACGGCTGTCATTGGTATTTTTCCATATATCACATATTTCATGCAAATACACATGGACTGTCTACATTGTTTATATTTTTAGCTGTATTGCATTCCATAAATCATTGTTTTAACATTTTCTGTACCCAAATTAATTATGTTTAAAAAGGCTGAACACACCAATGTTTCACAACTTTGCTCAGTAATTTATTATTTCCAAATTTTAAAATCCTTATTATTTTAAATATTGTATTATTGAATCAAATTTTGAGCTTTGGCCTAACTGTTCCAAGGATGACTTGCCAGTTGCCATACACAACTTTCCTTTAATAGAAAATGGTTACTTTTCTGTTATGCACACCTACTGTGTATCCCATGTCCAGTTAAGAGGCTCGTCTACCTCCTAAAATCCAGCATAAAATGTACTAACGTAGTGAAAGGTTTGTGGGCAGTACAAGAGTGGTAAAATTTGATTCCAACAAGGATTATATACTTATAGGATGAATTAACAGTTTTGCCTTTTTAAAGTTCTAATAAAAAAATTGTACATGATTATAAAAATTCCGAAAAATTCATTAAAATTTCAAATTTGTGAAAACTTTACACTGGTATATCTCATGATAGAAATTTATTCTTAAAATTTTAATAAGGGACATCTGCAGATCCATTTTCTTTCTCTATTAAATAATTCAAAAAGCATTATCTTGAAGTCAATAATAAAATGACAGTTTACTCACAACGAAAGCACTGTTACAGTATTTTTCAACTTCAAAATGCAGGATGCAGCAAAGTACGAGTATCGAACATTTAACAACCAAATTTTATCTTCAAGGTTTTAATACGACGAATCTTAAGAAATCATTAAATTTTTGAACCAATCCCAACCCACAAACCGGAAGTAGTATTTTGCTTAAATAATTAATTTATCACAATTAAATGAATTGAAATTGAATGAAATCCAATTAGTATTTTTAAAAAAAATTCTGCCCATATGGTACTACGTATTTGTTTATGAGTGAGTCACTTTGATGTGACAAAATCAAATGAAGATTTATGGGCCAGGACGGATCTGTGTTATTGCGTAGGGTATTCAGGTGTAAATTTGTGGACAGTAGCCAAGAAATACAACATTAAGATGAAGTAAATAATCTAACAATTATCTAACCAACGTCGTATTCTCGAGATCCTCATGTCGAACAACTTATCTGGCACACTCTGTATATTTATACTGATGCCGCACAGTATGTTAGGCGCTACACACAAGTTAGGTCAAAGGCTTAATCATGAAAATTGTCATTTTTAACTCTTTTTTATTGTATTTATGTATATACTTCATTTATAATTATTTCACTCTCTATGCAACAATTAATTCTAGTATTTTTCTTACAATGCAATAAAATGTAAAATTTTCCGGGCCATGCAAATATAGGTCCTACATAAACACCAGTGTCTACTGTATAATTTTCGACGTGGTAAAATCCCTAACAAGAGAATTATATATTTCTTACGATATTGTATTAAGATTTCCATAACAATTACCGGTTTCATTGGACATCCTTTTTCAATATTTGCAGTTTCTAGTAAATGCATCCAACTTACACCAGAATATTTATACATAAAACTGCAGGCTTTATTTTGATTTATATTTACTAAGTTTTGCTTCCAACCGCCGTCTCCCCATTTTCGTAATTCAATGTGTATCTTAATCATAAATTAATTTAAGATTAACTAATTGTATCCCATTTTCATGAACCAGATTTGTATAAAATTAGTTTTCCCAAAATAACTTACGTTATAATTGTCGTCGAATGGTTCTAAGGCAGTCCAATTAAAATTAACAGAAAATGTAGTTCTATTATATTTGAAATACGTTAAATACAATTTTTGCTGTGCATCATTATCAAATTTGCAGTCTCGAATATAATTTAAGTGAAATTCTGTTTTTTTCTGTCTTAACTAAAATTAAAAACGAAAATAAAATAATCCCTGCAATATATAAAAATACTTACGAAAGAGTTACAGTTTATTTTTTCCAAGCACAAGACTAGAAACAAAATGAAAAATATTATTCGAATCAGCATCATTGTTACGAAAATAAAATTGAATGAATGCAAAATAAATATTTTCCTATGTAAATTGATACGAAACAGCGGATGTTTAAGAGTATAATTATTTATGATAAATCCAGACAAATAGTTATACTTAATATGGCATAATTATGCAGAAATTACAATCGCCACAAAAATACATGCCAATTAGTAGTATGCCTACACGTGGTCAAAAGGACACGAACCGAACCGGAACAGATACGAAAACCGGAACCAAATTTAAAAAATAATTAACTATTATGTAATTTCTACCTTTATTTTAATTTCAATGTACTTGTGTTTTTTATCGTTGAAAAAAATCTCTATTAAGACGGGTCATAGACAACTATGAGCTTCATATAAAATTTTTAATTTGGTATGAATTTCTTGAAACCTGTAGAACATAAAAATAATTTGAGGACTGCTGTCAATTCCCCGTTAAAAAGTGCCTTAGAAATTTGTATAATACTACAAACAAAAATGTTGTAGGTGATAACTAAATTGGCAAAATTTACATTTTCACGAATACTTAGTCACCTATGAATTTTTGTTGGAAAACAAAAACATTTCTAAATTGGCTTCCGAATAGGGCAACTTTTGTCTAATCTAACCAACTTCGTATCTCTTATGGTTCTCGAGATCCCCAAGTCGAACAACTTATCTGGGACTTCCTGTATATCTATACTGATGACGTACAGTACGTCAGGCTGTTACACACAAGTTAGGTCAAAGGCTTAATAATACAAGTTGTAATTTTTAATTCTGTTTCTATTTTATTTATATATACACTTCATTTACAATTACTTCACATTCTAAACAAATATCAATTGTATTATTTTTCTTACCGTGAAATAAATAGTAAAATTTTCCGGGCCATGCAAATATAGGTCCTAAATCAGCACCACTGTCTATTGCATAATTTTCAACGTGGTAAAATCCCTAACAAGAGCATTATATATTTATTACGATATTTTATTAAGAATTTCATAACAATTTTTACCGGTTTAATTGGGCATCCTTTTTCAATATTTGCAGCTTCCATTAAATGTAACCAATTTACAACGGAATATTTGAATATAAAACTGCAGCCTTGATTCTCATTTATATTTAGTAAATTATACTTCCAACCGCCGTCTCCCCATTTTCGTAGTTCAATGTGTATCTTATTCAGAAATTAATTTAATATTACCTAACTGTATCTCATTTTATTGGATCAGATTTTTATAAAATTCGTTTTCCCAGAAAAACTTACGTTATAATCGTCGTCGAATGGTTCTAAGACAGTCCAATTTACATTGATAGAAAATGTAGTTCTATTATATTTGGAATACGTTAAATACAATTTTTTCTGTGCGTCA
Organism: Agonum fuliginosum; assembly: GCA_947534325.1. Lineage (NCBI taxonomy): Eukaryota > Metazoa > Arthropoda > Insecta > Coleoptera > Carabidae > Agonum > Agonum fuliginosum. The sequence goes on along the minus strand of OX384034.1, from coordinate 1,019,903 downwards.
TTATCAGTTTTGCAGTCTCGAAAATAATTCATGTGATATTCTGTTTTATTCTGTCTTATCTAAAATTAAAAACGACAATAAAATAATCCTTGCAATATATAAAAATATTTACGAAAATGTTGCATTTTATTTTTTCCAAACACAAGACTAGAAACAAAAAGAAACATATTATACGAATCAGCATCGTTACGAAAATAAATTACAAAAGTGAATACAAAATAAATATTTTCGATATATATTGATACGAAACAGCGGACGTTGTTATTTTTAATGTTTAAGACTATAATTATTTATGATACATGCAAACAAAAATCATTATACCTAATATGGCGTAATTATGCAGATATTGTCATTATCACAAAAAAAAACATGTCAATCAGAAATATACTTACACGTGGTCAAAAGTTTTCAGGGACACGAACCGAACCGGAACAGTAACGAAAACCGGAACGAACCGCAGCTATTTTTGTGAAAGCGGAACCAAAACTTAACTTAAGACGTGAGACGTGACACATAATTATAACAAACAATGGAAGAATTGATTACAATTAATAATAATAACCATCGTAAATTATTTACTACTAGTCTAAGAAACTTAACTGATATTAATAAGTGGAAAATTATCTGTAACACCAAAGTTTTAAAAAAAGTCAAGCAAGTATAAAATAAATTAAAAGAGGAAACAGCAATTGGTACTATTTAATTAATTGCAGAGTACGATACAAATTATTTGTATTCAAATGTACTTGTGTCTCTTATCGTTGAAAAGAGAAAAAAAACCTCTATTAAGACTGATCATAACCAACTATGTGCTCCATATAAAATTTTTAATTTGGTTTGAATTTTTTGAAACCTGTAGCAGATAAAAAATGTTAAGGACTGCTGCCTTAGAAATTTGTACTAATTCAAACAAAAAAGTTATATATGAAAGGTGGTGAAAACTAAATTGGCAAACAATAGAGCATCTTTTACAGAACTGCATAGAATTAAAAGAAGTAGAAAAAAACAGAGAAGATATACTAGACGACTCGGGCGGGGGACTATGGTGGATGAAAACAGTAGAAGAAAGGAGAAAAACCCTTAAATGAATTGAATCAAATGCACTAAATGAACAATTACTGTATTATTTATTTATTGTAATATTTTCACTAATTAACGGAAACAAATGTACAGATTTAAGCCGAAAGGCAAAATAAAGACATTTACTACTAACTAAATTGGCAAAATTAACATTATCGCTATTTTTGTAAGAAAACAAATACAGGCTGCGGCACAAAGGACGGATGGTTTTTAAAAAATCATAAAATCGGTAATTTTTACTCAAAAACAAATTTATTTACGGATTCGGGTTCGCAATGAAATAGTCTTTGTGACAATTAAGTGTAGCAAATCACATCAGTTATGTGGTGACCGTTTTTGATGATGCATTGCTGGAAGCGTTCTTGGAAGTTAGCGTAGACTCTCTCCAACATCGCTTCCTCAACTTAGGCGACTTCCTCGCGAATTGCCTCCTTCAACTCGTCCAGAGTTCGGGGTTTGTTTTAGTTGTGCTTGTGCATTTGTTATTCATCTCTAAAAGTTCAATTTTAAAATATTTGATATTAAGGTCCATCTCTTGCTATCAAATGCAAAGCAAAAAAGCCTGTTACAATAAATCATTTTGAGACTTTGGTTTTGAAATCGATGACCTCATATTTTATAATGAAGTAGGTACTTACATATAACATATAAAATTTACAAAAAAACTTTGCCGTATGTTGTTAAATAATTTCTAAAAATTACTAAATATGCGAGTTTTACATAAATTTTACAGTCAATGGGTTAACTGTTTAACAAAATCTCTCTATACCCGTCGTCCACAAGCCTCGAACCCTGGACGAGTTAAAGGAGGCAATTCGCGTGGAAGTCGCTTAAGTTGAGGAAGTGATGTTGGAGAGAGTCTAAGCTAACTTCCATAAACGCTTCCAGCAATGCATCGTCAAAAACGGTCACCACATAACTGATGTGATTTGCTACACTTAATTGTCACAAATGCTATTTCATTGCGAACCCGAATCCGTAAATAAATTTGTTTTTGAGTAAAAATTACCGATTTTATGATTTTTTAAAAACCATCCGTCCTTTGTGCCGCATCCTGTACATTTCTAAATTGGTCTCCCATTGGAGCAACTTTTGTCTTATCTCGTATGGTTCTCGAGATCCCCATGTCGTACAACTTATCTGGGACACCTGTATATCTATACTGATGACTCATAGTACGTGAGGCTGCTACACAAAATTTAGGTCAAAGGCTTAATCATGCAAGTTGTCATATTTAACTCTGGTTTAATTTTATTTATTTATACACTTCATTTACAATTATTTCACATTCTATACAAGTATCAATTCTATTATTTTTTTTTACCTTGCATTAAAAAGTAAAATTTTCCGGGCCATGCAAATATAGGTCCTAAATACAAACCAGTATCTACTGCATAATTTTCAACGTGATAAAATCCCTAACAAGAGTAGGTATTATATATTTGTTATGATATTTTATTAACATTTCCATAACAATTTTTACCGGTTTAATTGGGCATCCTTTTTCAATATTTGCAGCTTCTAGTAAAAGCAACCAAGTTACACTTAAATATTTGTACATAAAACTGCAGGCTTTACTTTCATTTATATTTAGTAAGTTTTGCTTCCAATCGCCGTCTCCCCATTTTCGTAGTTCAATGTGTATCTTAATCAGAAATTTATTTCAAATTACCTAACTATATGCCATTTTAATAGATCAGGTTTGTATAAAATTAGTTTTCGCAAAAAAACTTACGTTATAATCATCGTCTACTGGTTCTAAGACAGTCCAATTTAAATTGGTAGAAAATGTAGTTCTATTATATTTGGAATACGTTAGATACAATTTTTTCTGTGCGTCATTATCAGTTTTGCAGTCTCGAAAATAATTCATGTGATATTCTGTTTTATTCTGTCTTATCTAAAATTAAAAACAATAATAAAAAATCCCTACAATATTATAAAAATATTTACGAAAGATTTGCAGATTATTTTTTCCAAACACAAGACTAGAAACAAAATGAAACATATTATACGAATCAGCATTGTTACGAAAATGATATTACAAAAGTGAATACAAAATAAATTTTGTCTATATAAATTGATACGAAATAGCGGACGTTGTTATTTTTAATGTTTAAGAGTATAATTATTTATTATAAATCCAGACAAAACACAATACTTAATATGGCATAATTATGCAGAAATTACAATCGTCAAAAAAATACATGTCAATCAGTAGTATGTTTACACGTGGTCACAAGTATTCAGGGACACGAACCGAACCGGAACAGTGACGAAAACCGGAACCAAATTTAAAAAATAATTATTATGTACTTATTTCTACCTTTATTTTAATTTAAATGTACTTGGGCACCATATATAAATTTTAATTTGGTATGAATTTCTCGAAACCTGTAGGAGATAAAAATATTTTGAGGACATTGCTGTAAATTCTCCGTTAAAAAGTGCCGTAGAAATTTGACCTAATTCAAACAAAAAATTTACACTTTTGCGAATACCTAGTCACCTATGCATTTTTGTGAAAAAAATAAATTTATAAATTGGCCTTCTAATGGGGCAACTTTTGTCTTATGGTTCTCGAGATCCCCATATCGTACAACTTATCTGGGACAATCTGTAATCTATAACTGATGACACACAGTACCTACACACAAGGCTTAATCATGCAAGGTGTCATTTGTAACTCTGTTTTATTACATTTATGTATACACTTCATTTACAATTATTTCACTTTCTACACAAATATCAATTCTATTATTTTTCTTAAAGTGCGTTAATTTGTAAAATTTTCCGGGCCATGCAAATATTGGTCCTAAATCAGCACCACCGTCTACTGCATAATTTTCAACGTGGTAAAATCCCTAATAAGAGTATTATATTATTTCTTACGATATTGTATTAAGATTTCCATAACAATTGTTTACCGGTTTAATTGGGCATCCTTTTTCAATATTTGCAGCTTCTAGTAAATCCAACCAACTGACACTGAAATATTTGTACAAAAAACTGCAGGCTTTATTTTTATTTATATTTAGTAAGTTTTCCTTCCAACCGCCATCTCCCCATTTTCGTAGTTCAACGTGTATCTTAATCAGAAATTAATTTAAGATTACGTAACTGTATTCCATTTTGTTGGACCAGGTTTGTATAAAATGAGTTTTCCCAAAAAAACTTACGTTATAATCGTCGTCGAATGGTTCTAAGACAGTCCAATTAAAATTTATAGAAAATATAGTTCTATTATATTTGAAATACGTAAAATATATTTTTTGCTGTGAGTCATTATCATTTTTGCAGTTTCGAAAATAATTCATGTGAAATTCTGTTTTACTCTGTATTATCTAAAATTAAACACGAAAATATAATAATCCTTGCAATATATAAAAATATTTACGAAAGAGTTGCAATATATTTTTTCCAAACACAAGATTAGGAACAAAATGAAACATATTATACGAATCAGCATCATTGTTACGAAAATAAATTTACAAAAGTGAATACAAAATAAATATTTTCTATATAGATTGATACGAAACAGCGGACGTTGTTATTTTTAATGGTTTAGAATATAATTATTTATGATAAATCCAGACAAATCGTTATACTTATATGGTATAATCATGCAGAAATTACAATCGCCACAAAAATACATATCAATCAGTAGTATGCTTACACGTGGTCAAAAGTTTTCAGGGACACGAACCGAACCGGAACAGTTACGAAAACCGGAACCAAATTTTAAAAATAATTATTATGTAATTTCTACCTTTATTTTAATTTCAATGTAGGTACTTCTGTTTTTTATCAATTTTATATGAGTAGAGAAATTTATGCATTTTTTGGTGAATTATAATCACTGACTACGTCCAAACCAAAACATGTAAAGTTTGGCCTATTTTTTTATAAGTGAGTCACTCTGATGTGATGAAATAAAATGAGGGTTTATGGGCCAGGACGGATCTGTGCTATTGCGTAGCGTATTCAGGGGAAAATTTGTTGACAGTGGCCAAGAAATACAACATTAATATGAAGTAAATAATCTAGCAATTATTTGAGCCAACAGGAACAAAATTTAAGTGTAATATTTAACTTCAAGTTACAAAATATTCCAAAAATAAATTTCAACAAAACATTTTTCATCGATTGATCACTATTTTACCATAACTTCTATAATCATTGTAATTCTAAATAAATGTCATATTATTTAACCAAGAGCTCTCCGGAAATTTTCAAAGTATCAAATTCTGCTGGGGAAAATGATATTTTTTAAAATTATTGAATTATTCTAATTAAATTACGAGGAATTCAATGTGTCATAATTATAATTATTTTAACGATATTCGTAGTCGTTGTTAATAAAAACAGTTAAAAAATTATTATTATTTAATTTCTGCCTTTATTTTAATTTCAATGTAAGTACTTGTGATTTTACCTCTCGTCTCATATTCTATAATGCCTATGGCACACCGGTCGAGGAGCATCGAGGACCATCGAGTAACTCCTCGATGAAACGATAGAACGCACCCCGTCCTCGACGAAAAATAGGGGCGCCGCTATTTTCATCGAGTTGTTCCTCGATGAAACGAATGTATCTCATTTCAGACTTATCTTTTGTATTTGATTTCGCGCAAAACTTTGATGTATTTGTCACCGACGAAAAAGAAAACCATCGCGGACGGGTGCGTTCCATAGTTTCATCGAGTAGTTACTCGATGGTCCTCGATGCTCCTCGACCGGTGTGCCACAGGCATAAGAGAGGTATTGTAATAATGTGTCAAAATTTTCGAGTATGACTTTTTGGTGGATCAACACGTTTCAGACTCTGGTAGTATTTAAAACAATAAAATGAAATATTCTACTTTTTTGTAATTAAATAGTATCTTGTTTTATATTTTATTTATATATTATACACTTCATTTACAATTATTTCTAATTCTACACAAACATCAATTCTATTATTTTTCTTACCGTGGAATAAATAGTAAAATTTTCCAGGCCATGCAAATATAGGTCCTAAATCAGCACCATTGTCTACTGCATAATTTTCAACGTGGTAAAATCCCTAACAAGAGCATTATATATTTATTACGATATTTTATTAAGATTAAAATTTTTACCGGTTTAATTGGGCATCCTTTTTCAATATTTGCAGCTTCCAATAAATGCAACCAATTTACTGCGGAATATTTGGACATAAAACTGCAGCCTTTACTTTCATTTATATTTAGTAAGTTATGTTTCCAACCGCCGTCTCCCCATTTTCGTAGTTCAATGTGTATCTTATTCAGAAATTAATTTAATATTACCTTACTGTATCTCATTTTAATGTATCAGGTTTTTATAAAATTAGTTTGTCCAAAAAAACTTACGTTATAATCGTCGCCTATTGGTTCTAAGATAGTCCAATTTAAATTGATAGAAAATGTAGTTCTATTATATTTGGAATACGTTAAATACAATTTTTTCTGTGCGTCATTATCAGTTTTGCAGTCTCGAAAATAATTTACGTGAACTTCTGTTTTTTTCTGTCTTATCTAAAATTAAAAACGAAAATAAAATAATCCCTGCAATATAAAAAAATATTTACGAAAGAGTTGCAGTTTATTTTTTCCAAACACAAAATTAGAAACAAAATGAAACATACTGTACGAATCAGCATTGTTACGTAAATGATATTACAAAAGTGAATACAAAATAAATATTTTCTAAATAATTTATACGAAAAAGCGGACGTTGTTATTTTTAATGTTTAAGAGTATAATTATTTATGATAAATCTAGATAAATCATTATTCTTAATATAGCATAATCATGTATAAATTGCAATTGTTACAAAAATACATGCCAATCAGAATCACGTGGTCAAAAGTTTTCAGAGACACGAACCAAACCGGAACACTAACGAAAACCGGAACGAACCGCAGATATTTTTATTCAAGGCAACAAATTTATAATATACTTATTTTTAGATTTTAAGCCAAATTCTTATAACGCAGCGCGGCAGCTCTAGAGAGAAGATATTGTAAAATTTTACTATGAACAACTTACAAACCAGGTAAACTCACATATCATTTCATTGCATTGTATTCTGCTCAGCGGGGGTCGAGTATTTTGTTTCATTCTCTGGTCACAATTATAGACAACCCAGTGAGTATTGTTGTTATTAGGGTTGCATTGGCAAAACCACTGATCAGGAAAAATATGTTAGTAAATGACACTTGAATTAAATCAAAAAGTTGTATACATTTTAAAAATCAAATTTTACGCAAAATTTGCATCGCATTTTGGCTTTCATTTGTCCATTTTTGACTAAAAATGCTGCAATATTTTTTTATTGATTATGTTCAAAAACTTGTTTACCAATTTACGCTGTGTTACTTTATAAACAAGTGAAAAAAAACTTACTTTTTTCAATGAAACGATACTTCATTTATTTATCAATCACATAATTACTCCAATCCAATGTGTTATAATTATGATTATTTTATTGATATTCGTTGTCTTTCTTAATAAAAACTATTAAAAAATTATTATTATGTAATTTCTGTCTACCTTTATTTTAATTTCAATGTACCTACTTGAGTTTTTTAACGTTGAAAAGAGAAAACATATCTATTAAGACTAATTATGAACTCCATATGAAAATTTTAATTTGGTTTGAATTTCTCGAAATCTGAAGGAAATAAAAAAAGTTTGAGGACTGCTGTGAATTCCACGATAAATAGTGCATCTAGAACGTGGAAAAAAAAGTTATAGATGAAAATTGAAATTAGCAAAATTTACATTTTCGCGAATATGCACCAATGCATTTTTGTGGGAAAACAAAATCATTACTAAATTGGCCTCCTAATGGGTAACTTTTGTCTAATCTAACCAACTTCGTATCTCTTACGGTTCTCGAGATCCCCATGTCGAACTACTAATCTGGGACAGCCTGTATATCTATACAGATGCTGCACATTACGTAAGGCAGTTACACACAAGTTAGGTCAAAGGCTTAATCATGCAAGCTGTTATTTTTAACTCTGTTTTATTTCATTTATGTATACACTTCATTTATAATTATTTCACATTCTACACAAATATCAATTCTATTATTTTTCGTAACGTGCGCTAATTTGTAAAATTTTCCAGGCAATGCATACACAGGTCCTAAATCAGCAATACCGTCTACTGGATAATTTTCAACGTGGTAAAATCCCTAACACGAGTATTATACATATATTTCTTACGATATTGTATTAAGATTTTCATAACAATATTTTACCTGTTTAATTGGGCATCCTTTTTCAATATTTGCAGCTTCTAGTAAATGCAACCAAGTTACACCAGCATATTTATACATAAAACTGCAGGCTTTATTTTTATTTATATTTAGTAAGTTTTGCTTCCATCCACCGTCTCCCCATTTTTGTAGTTCAATGTGTACCTTAATCAGAAATTTATTTCAATTTACCTAACTGTATTACACTTTAGTGGATCATGTTTGTATTAAATTAGTTTTCTCAAAAAAACTTACGTTATAATCATCGTCAAATGGTTGTAAGACAGTCCAATTAAAATTGACAGAAAATGTAGTTCTATTATATTTGAAATACGTTAAATACAATTTTTGCTGTGTGTCATTATCAGTTTTGCAGTCTCGAAAATAATTCAAATGATATTCTGTTTTATTCTGCCTTATCTAAAATTAAAAACGACAATAAAATAATCCCTGAAATATATATAAATATTTACGAAAGAGTTGCAATTTATTTTTTCCAAATACAAGACAATACAATGAAACATATTATACGAATCAGCATCGTTACGAAAATAAATTACAAAGGTGAATACAAAATAAATATTTTTTATAAATTTATACGAAACAGCGGACGCTGTTATTTTTAATGTTTTAGAGTATAATTATTTATGATAAATCCAGACAAATCGTTATACTTAATATGGCATAATCATGCAGAAATCACAATCGCTAAAAAAAAACATATCAATCAATGTATGCTTACACGTGGTTTTCAGGGACACGAATTAAACCAAAACAGTAACGAAAAACCAAATTTAACAAATAATAATTATGTAATTTCTACCTTTATTTTAATTCCAATGTACTTGTGTATTTCTTGTATTTTTCTTTGAAAAAAATCTTTATTAAGACGGATCATAGACAACTATGAACTCCATAATTATAAACTCTAGGATATTAATTGATACGAAACAGCAGACGTTGATATTTTTAATGTTTAAGAGTATAATTATTTATGATAAATCCAAATAAATCGTTATACTTAATATGGCATAATCATGCAGAAATTTCAATTGTCCCAATTAGCCAGTGGTTAGTTCAGCGGTAGAGAGTCCGCCTAGCATGATAGAGGTCCCCAGTTCGAATCCCAGCGCAACCGACAATAATACCACTGGGTCCGAGTGGTTGGATTCCACTATAAAACATGTACTATTCTTTAATTGCGAGTTAATTCTGTAGATTGGCGAAAGATTGGTTATCAGGTAAAAAAAAATCTGACGTGGACACCACATGACTTCCTTGTACGCCTATTAATCTGTTCATACTTATCCTAATAACTAAAATGTAGAATAATATAAAAAAATCTGACGTGGCCATCACAAGACCTCCCGCTGTACCTACTTTATTATTTTTACTTATTATACAAATATATTAATATATATGTACTACTACTACTGCTGCTACTATACTCACCAATATATTTTAGTCATTTTATTTAAACTGCAGAAGAAGATATAAAGCATATTTTACTATTGTCACTGTCATGTCATAATCATTTAAATTTTACGTAGTAATAAATGTTAATCGATCATGGACTACAAGATACCGAAATACTAAATTATAAATATATACTTTAATTATTCTTAAATGATACCAGATACAAAAATATTTATAAAATACCGATTGTAGGTAATAATCACATAATCTTTCATTTAAAATAAAAAAAATTTGTCTTAAATTAAATATTTATCGAAATATTTGACAAAAGTACTACTTCCGGTTTGTAGATTGATAGGAGGTGTACAACTAGATGCTTTAACAGTCCTAAATACAAAATTTCAACTTTCTACGTCTAACCGTATATTTGAGTTATGCGACACACATACGTCCGTATGTACGTCCGTCCGTACGTACGTACAGACGTCACGACGAAACTAGTCATAATGGATTCAGAAAAGGTCAAAACGGATATTTCCATCAAAATCTGAAAACCGAAATTTTTCGTGATTAATTTATCACAATATTTTCTATTTTAAATGAAAGATTCTACTATTTTATCTACAATTAGCATTTTATACATTTTTCTGCATATACTATTTAGGAATTATAATTTATTGTTTATGATTTCGAATATGAAACTTCAGTATTCAGTATCTTGTAGTCTATGATCATGTAACATTTGTTACTAAGTAAAATTTAATTGATTATGACAGTGACAATAGTGACACATCGTTTATATCTTCTTCTGAAGTAGGACATAAAATAACTAAAAAATATTTGTGAGGTACCTATAGTATAGTAAAAGGAGTAGGTAGAGCATGGCGAGAGGTCTTGTGCTGGCCACATCAATTTTTTTTATTTCGTTTAATTTGATTGCCTTCTGACAATGGGCGAGATTCCACCAAGGCATTTAGCATATTATAACACTCTCGCGCAACCTCTTGTTACAATTATTACAACCACTGCCAAAGCTTGACAGCTTTGTGGTTGCCAAGTTAATTGTATTCCAGCTTGGAATTATTGTGACGAGAGAGAATACCGATCCAAATCAAGGTACCTATACAAACACATCCATACCCACGACCTCTGTAATTAGAGCCAAACACTCTACCACTTTGCTCTCGTTGTTTATGGTTATGGTTTTTTAAATATTGTTTACAAAATGGTAAACTGTCAATCACGATTTTAGTTTAGTTTGCTTCATTTTGGCTGAGATCAGATGCTGCAAATATCTCAATTACCGACCGACAAATTTGAATCGCAAAACCTCGAAACTTTAAATTTATTATATTTCCACCTTCTGTGTAAATGACACTTTACAGGTATTATGGTAACAAAGTAAATGAGTTATTACAATGTTTGATTTGTAATACAATACAAGGCTCAAAGAAGTGACGTTACAAGTCTATTCTCTCAATTATTGTCCTACCATCAACAACCTTTGATTACAAAATGTAATGTATATTTTTTCGAAATTTTAAAGTAAATTTATAGTTAAAAAATCTGAAGTGGCCTGCACACAACCTTCCGCCATATCTAGACTTATAAACATAAATGTATACGTATACAATCCGGTGTCCCTTTAAAATATACAAATAAAAATCAAAAATATTCAAACACAGAAATTTGCATCACCTGAATCAAAAGATTCGTTCACAGGAAAACTCTTCTGTGTTGAAGCCAACCTCCGTTCAATTACTACATTTAATATCTTACTTATGACTTATATGGCGCTAGTATGTCAACTTGTCACCCGTCTCACCTGTCAATATTTTTTACGCAGAAACAAAAATCAACCGAACATGGATTACAAGATTTCAACGTTTTATCTGATAAATATATTTTTTTAATTTTACTGCAGTTTTTTAATGCTACCAGATAAAGACAATTTTTTTATAACGTCAGTTGCAAATAACTTTGCCTCTTATTCTTATTACAAATAAATACTATATTGATCGAAATTTATAGAAATTTTTGACTATTATCTTTTTCAATCTTCAAAAAATATCACTTCCGGTGAAGATATTTGTACCAAAATCTAATGAGCTCTTCCTATTCGTATACAATTGTAAAATACCACATATCAAAATTTTTGGGTAATTCGTATTTGAGTTATGCGACATCCGGCATCGGCCCGGACCACACACATACACACACACGCACACACATATACACATACATACAGACATCATCGAGAAACTATCAAAAATAAGTTGTAAGGACCCTAATTCGTGCTCATCCACTTAAAACTCACAACCCGATTTTTTGCATGATTCCAATACCTTCCTTTACAGGTAAGCGGAAGGTAAAAAACGCTGTGAAGGTGGAAATAAAATTTTGTACGTGGTTTGCTTGCAAATATTATTTTACTGGAATCATCCTCTACCTATGGCAGAAAACAGTCAAAACATTGATTCCGCACGCTATTCTTTAGCGTTTATTGTTTTGTTAAACATAAAAATAACAAAAAATTAATGTATTTACTGCATTATTTGTAAAAAGAGGGTATTCGCGCGCCACTGTACAACTTTTATTTATAAGTGAACTAATCGATCGAATTTTTTCAAATTCGATTGAAAATAAAAGATATTTTGTGTTCACAAAATAACAAACACTGTCAAAATTTAAATAAACATATTTCGTTTTTAAAGCAAAATTTCAAAATTCTGCATCGACTATTCTGTAGATTGTATGGTTATCTTCAACAATATTTTTAGATTATTATATTTATTAAAATAATAAACTCTTTAGAGTGGCGCGCGAAATCCATGTTTTTGACTGTTTTCTGGCACGGTAGAGAATCGTCTTAAAAAATCTCACTCCTTCATCGCTCGCCCCCCTCCGCCATAAACTTTCATGGTCACCCGTAAATATTAATTTACTACACTCGCCACGTAAATAAAAGAAAATAGTATTTTTGTCTCGCTGAAAAACAAGTCTTCTTAAAATTTGTAGATCTTAAACGATCAAGTAGATTTGTTTCATTCCGATGTCTTGCAAACCCTAATTGAAGGTTTTTCCAATAGCTCACAGATGTAAACATTGTATTTAAGAACAAGTAATCTTCTGAAGAAGGCCTAAGAAGCCGAAATCGATTAAGTATTGAATAAAATCTATTTGTGAAACTTACATCTTCTTGATCAAGTTATGCGTTCTGGTATGTTTAAAACAGCGTGTGTGGAATAATCACAAATATATAATACCAGCTGATTAAACAATTAACATGGCGTAGCCCATTGACTAGCAACCCGATCAAGAGCAGCTCATGTAGTGCAGGATCACGATCCGTCGCGGGTTGGAGGGGCGTCGCGAGCGTAGCAGGCCGATATATCCCTGTCGGGCTGTCTAACGCGAATTATTGTCCCCATTTGGGCTATTTTCTGTTAACGCGGCCTCGAACCAGCGATGTATGGCCATGTCAGCTGCACACGACAACAGTCTGCGACACTGTGGAAAAATGCGACACTGCTGCTGCGGCTACCGCATTGTTAGCTTAGGGGTAACCGACCAAGTAAACATGTTGTGATGATTTCTAGACTCGTGTCTCGTACTTTCACGTGCCAAGCGTACGCGGTGACGTCATTGAGACTTTGTCACTGACGCTGACAGACGCAGCGGTCGCTTGCATTTGTTGCCACTTGCACATCGATAAAATATTATATTCCTGCAACCAAAGTTGTCATTCATATCAGCGAATCTCAACACATAAATGTGTGCATATTTTTATGTTCAAGGTGTAAGCAGCGAGATTGGCTATTAAAAGAAAGGAGTAAAGTGCTTTCTGGGATGATTAATTAAAATTATTCCAACTGTAGATACAATCAGCTTGAAATCGGGCACCGGCTGGTAGTTGTAAAATGAGCTTGAACAAGATCATGAGAGGTAGATGGAAGAACAGCCTTAGGCTGAATCTTGCTCATTGACAGGTGGAGTCAATCAAAGTAAAATAAATTAATATTAATTTAAGGTAGAAAATCCGTCGGTCATAAACGTGCGTGATTTCGGTGAGAGGTAAGACTAAATCAGTCAAATAATGAGAGGTGATTCATAATTTTTATTTTTCAAATAAATATCTCAAATAGCAAAAGAATAACATAGGTATTCGTTTTCCAAACATGTGTTGGATTGTTATGATATCATATTTTCTAATAGTTTATTAAATCTACTATGCTAACCTCCATATACACAATGCATTTTAGCGTGTTTTAGTGTCAACTTTAAATCCAATTATCTTCGTTATTTCAATGGTTACCGACAAATTTTAATTTTTATCCAAATTCTACGACTGTATATTAATTTGAGTCATATTTTGGGTTGTCACTTAAATGCACCATTTCGGAAATTTTTCATTAACAAAATTTATAATAATTATATTAATCTTGTGTGATTTTGAAAGATTATGATACAAAAATATATTGTTTCACATCTGAAATCAGTATTTACGAAATAAATCACCATACTCGTATAATACAGAAAAATATTGATATACCTAACAAAGGTAAGGAGATCAACGGAATTTTGTATTTTAAAATGACAAAAAATAGCTTTTAATTATTATTGATGTACCTATGAGAAGTCGAGTCAAACAAAATGTTGACATAGTATCACTAATGCTTGTTATCGATCGCTGTAAGTCTGTTTAGATTAGTGAATATCGACGATTGGCCAATAATAATGTTTACTAACCTGTAAAGATAGTGAAAGGGTGGGTCGTATAAAAACTATTCAAAATTTATAATTATTTTGATTAAACCCCACAGGGATCGCGGCTGGTCTTTCAGACCGACATTATTTTTATTTAATTTAAATGCCTGTGATTCTACTGACTTCTACTCTTCAGTGTTCAGTAGGTTCCTAATTTTATAGTCTGAGCCTCCGAACAAAGCAATAAGTCATTATATTATAATTTATATGTTGTTGAATGTACAAAATAGTTTGATATAACATTTGAAGGAGATATGTCACATAATTACAAAGAACAGATTCGACTTCTTCGTATAATAAAATATGTTGTAACGGATGACAAAATTCAGCATGTTGGTGAGTCGGAAATAGATAAAATAGATTTTACCGAAATTGGATCTAAACAGGAAATTTTTAAATTCTGATTATCAAATTTATACAGGTTTAGATTCCATTGTGTTGAATAATCAATACAAAAAAATTGCTTGCTTTTGTATTTAAAAATAAAAAACCTATAGTTTTGTTCAAGTAGCAATTAAAAGGTCCTCCAGGCTCTCATTAAACACCTCAAGAATAAAATTAATCAACAATTCCTTGCAATAGATCCTCTCTCCTGTTCCACGTTCCATTCCCAGCTCAGCAATAACTCCCGCGCTACATTTAACACCATAATACGATAAAAGCCGTAGAAACATCCCTGTTATTCATTTGGCAACACTGTTCGCAACACGGCGTCGGGAAGATTCACGATAATGGACCGCCGTTTGGCAACACCGCCACCACGAGAACGAATGTGGGCGCGCAGAACAACCTCGTCTTGCTTCGCGTCAAACATCGACAGACAAATAAGTTAGATGGATGGCGCGAAACTGAGCCAAGGAAAGTGTTGAGAAGGGGAGAGAAAGAGGAAGAAGAAGACTCGATGGACGGTGGTCGATGGGATGATGACAGTTTTTGTTGAGTGTATTGAGTGCCTGAAAGAAGGGTCTGTTTCCCGATTGATCATTCGGTATTTCTCCAACATGTCAGAAATGATTGCTGAGTCATAATATCCGATCTGGAAGAAAGATTAAACACAAGTTGCTTTTCTGATATCTCATGTTACAAAACTATCATAATAAGTAGTATGAAAATATATTAACATAAACATTTATGTTTTATCTGCATTGTTTCGTATTTTCTTAAAGGATGAAGAAAAATTGTCAATATACCTATCAAAATCTTTGTTTAATATACCAACGAATACATGATGTTTCCATACACGCAAATTTAATGGGTTATATAATTTGATATACCTACTGATGAATTTTTTTTTTCAAAATTCTCAAAAATAAGGGTACATACCTAGTGCAAATACTAATTCCATAGGTTTGAAGGTTCATTTAACTGTTTATTTATTAGGTATGTCATTTATAAAACAAAATTATAAAAAATAGTATCAAATCATGCAAAGTTCATATTATACTTTTTTTAATAACAATAAAAAATAATAATAAACTAAAGAGTTTAGTATTTAATGTACTGATTCCAAAACAAAAAGATATTTTTCAAAATTTCTATTATTAAAGATGGTTTACTTAAGGAGAACATTTTTAGTGCCACTGAATACTATTTATTTTGACGAAAGACTGTGTTATATGGTTGGTTTACTTGAAACTAAATTCAATTATTGTATTATGCAAACATAGTTTGTTAATTAGTTAAACAACGTAATAATTTAATATTAAAACTGCCTATTCAACCAGTGGCCCAAAACTGTTTCCTTCACAAACCTCAAAAATTAATTTTAGAATTTTGAAAGAAAGTATTTTGTTCAGTGATCATTGAGATATTACATAGATAATGTTATAATATGGGCAGATATTAGCAATCGCTAGGATATTAACAGGATGTTAATGGGCAAATATACCAAGAAACAAAGCGGGATGTTCATATTCTTGAAATGTTCTGGGGATTTTATTTTGTCAATTGGGTAATTAGACAAACGTTTTCTATTAAGTAACCGATGCATACACATAAAAGACAGAGAAAGGAGAAATAGTATATTTGTTTCTTTTCAGTTTTATGATATCGTGCGTTGTACCAGACAAAAATGAACTATACCTACTTTAGCATTTCGATCAGAACACAATATTGCTATTGCTTCAACTGTCATTCCAAATTATTGAATCTAGTAATTTATTAAATAATTTGTATTATTACAAAACACGCCTGCAGCTCATGTATTAAATAAACATGTATTCTTATGAGTGATTCCCAAAATAATGATGATTCCACTGTCTTGAAATCGGTCTCTTGGGTAGAAATTTTAAATACTCGCTAAATTTATAGTACAAATATTTTATTATTAATTATATTACACATAAAATTTAAATATTGCTAATTTGTACGGCAGAAAATTCTTGGTAGAATCCAAGAGCTGCATAAATCCACCGTCCACCATCCTTCCCCGTCCTGAGAACCACACGAGAAGAGAAATTGTCTCTCGAGATTACTAAATCTCTATTATAGTTATCCCGAACCCGCCGTAGATAAGCTAATTATAAATGATGAAAAATATCACAAGATGGCGCCGTCGGCAGCTTACAGCAGCTCAAAGGCGCAGTCAATGCGATCCGCAGCAAAACGAAATAATTATACCGCGAAGGTGAGTAAGCAACTCCAGATGGGAATTAATTAGCGCTGCTTACCAAACTTTCGATGTAAACCGCGAACAAAACTACATACCTCAGCGCCAAGATAAATCCGTTTGCCGGATTCAAACCCGGCAATATTTCATTAGCATTGTGCACAAGAACGATGACGGCAGAGAAAGAGGAAGGATACAATAACGGCAGTGGAGAAAGGTGGAAAGACAAATGTGCGTTAAAGTGCGCAAACATAGCGTGGTTCTCGTAATCAAACAGTAATGTTCTGTGTCTGTTGGGTTGCAAATTGGTTGAAAAGTTAAATAGCTCATACTAACTGACAGCATGCGCACCTTTCTGTAATTATCTATATCTATTACAATGGAAACGAAACGATAAGTTTTTTACTTGTTACTCACCTAATCAATCCCTTTATTTTCTTTGAAAATAAATCTTTACAAGTTACTAACCTGTAACATTAACAGTTGATTTGTAAAAGTACTTACAAGTTAGTAGCATGTTGCGAAAGTGATACTTTCAAGGCTTATGAGAAATCTTTAAAGATCATTTTTGACAAAACAGTTGTGTGTGAATGACAGAATTTGGTTATAATTTTTTATTTTGGTTTACAAATGAGTAACAAGTAAAATGTTGTACAATACACGCAAGGTAAAAAATGTTTTACTGCTTCAAGCAGGTGACAGGCTCGCCGGATATTTCCTTCTTTCAGCAATAAAAACTGTTTTACTTTGCTAGTATAATGTAATAAACTATTGAAAAGGTTAATTATAATGTTTTTCTAAAAATAACTACGTAAAAAAGTAAAATTGTATATTCTTTAAAAAATGTAACCAGAAACGGAATTATTCTGCATTTTGCAAGACAAAATGGCAAAACTGGTCAATTTCCCGAGACGGAACGGTAACTTTGAGCCCTGTTAATTTTTTCTGGTTAATGAAACGAATCTATAAAAATTGCAGACCTAAAAGAAAAATTCAATCTTTGCAAAGTAATTGCCTTTCATAATGCTTATTGTTTCTATTTCATGTATAGAAATTTTCAGATATTTAAAACGTACCCATATTTCCTAGTTTAGATTGGAAATAGGTATATCATGTCGTCTTTATCATCGAACTGTTACTGTTACTTAAGCTACCTACGTTTTAAATGAAAGAAATACAAAATAGGTTTAATTTAATTTTATTACCTATCATAAGTAATGTACGATTAAATAATAATAAATATTTCTAATAGCTCCAGTACCTATATCAAACATTGGATTGCATTAATATATTTGACATTTGTACTTTGGATATTGGATTGGAGTAGGTACCTTATATTTTTTATAAACTCTAACTTTTCAAGCCCAATCTCAACCGAAACATTTCATCGTTGTCTTGTGAAATATGATAAAATATGTCTGCTCTGGAAAGCACATAATTTATCCTAAATCTTGTTTTATTTCTTTTTGATTTTCTATTAACTAAAAAGCATATCTTCTAAATTTAAACATAATTTTCTGTCAATAACTTATTTTATGTATATATCACAAAACATAATTCAACCAGTACCTAGTGTAGAGACAGTAGCTGCGCGGGTTCAAGCACAGCTCTCTGCCTGTGATTTAAATTTCAAAGATCGTCGCACAGATTGAGGAGAATCAGTCTAGAAGTGGTTGGATTGGATAACATCTACATTTCTATAATTGGGAATTAATGAATGGTTAACCAGCAAAAACTCCTCCGCACCTCCTTGATTCACTTTTGTTTGTTTCTCTGCACCGAGTGATCCGATGTTTCGCCAATGAGGAAGCAATGAAGCTGCGGTGAACGATGTTTGCCGCCCTACGCCCTAACGCTAACCCCAATACCCTAACCCCGTGATAAATAACAATTGCGGTGTGTTTGTTTACCCCCGGATTACGCTAAAAGTTTTTTTAATGAGTCTTGATCGAAAGTGATTTTTAAAGGGATTTAGATTGCTGGCAAATAGGGGAATTGAATTATATGGGCCTGGTGATACACGTGCAGGGTGTTTGAAATGGATGAGGTTTCCAATCGGGAAATGTGAGAATGGAAACGGATTTGCTGAGGATTGAAGTTTAACTGCAATTAGAGCAAGGTTAAATAAATATTTAGGTATACGCAGTGAATTTACAAATTTGATGGGTTGCACTTTCCCTCATATGCAAAACTAGAACTATTATAAACAATCACTGATATTTTGCACTTTTTCCTTTAACTGTTCCGTATAAAATCTCTGAAACTAATACAAACTAGAATTTCGTTGTAGTTTTTCTTTTATACTCTAATCTAGTGTCTTAATACAGCTGAATTTTATCAAAATTTTAGCCTTAATTCTTTTAATAATAGCGGGACCAGGTGTCTTCTTAAATACATTTTATAAAATTTAATGAAATAAGAAATATTTTTAGTAGGTAGTACCTTTGGTTATAAATAGTAAGGAGATAGGCCACATGCATCAAATTTATGAAAAACGTTCATGCCAAAGATGTATGGTCGAAAATCGCTTGCGAATGGCGATCGACTGTTGGAAGACAGCCGACAAACTAAGTTTTGCGCAACAAACAATAAAAATATCAGCAAGTATTTGTGTAACAGTCGCTCCATTTGTTGTGTTATATTACTGTAAGTGGCAATTAAGGAAATAATAATAAATTGTAAACATGTGACATAGACTCATGGAATTTTGTACAAAAGCATAAAGTCGGTTCTTATTTCAAAGTTAATGTATTTTCAGTAAGTATACACGCACGGAAGTCGTAAATTTGTGTTGGATATCTGTTACCATGAAACTATGTCAAGTGTGGTCCCTTTCTGAGATTTAGGAAACATCTGCATTTTTAGGTCATTTAGAAGCGTTCCTAGAAAAATGCACTTGTTCGTTAGAGCGTGAGATTTAGAGTAGGGGTTTGCAAGCCACCCTAGCCATCTCTCTCGTGGACCAATCAGTGTTGTATGTAAACTATAAGAAACCAATTATTGTGAAGTAAACTTAAGTTTGGGTCAGAGTGGGGAGGTAAGAAAAGTTATTAAATAGGATAATTTTTCTTCCCTCTAGACCAGATCATAATAGATCAAAAACCGATCGACAGATCATATAAGTCCTCTGACACAGTTCGTTATTGATTGAGAGTTTATTTTGAGCTTTAATAATCTTTAAAACTCCCATTGTGTTTTAAACTTGTTAAATTCAATCTGTAGAGATAGTGTTTTTGAGTGCACACTCCAGCAAGGAATAGCAGTAGAAAAAGTGAGTAATTTTATTGTTTTATTGGTGTTCGCATTAAGGTGTTTATAGTTGAGTAACTTGTGCGTATTTGTTTATTGGTCGATTTTGAGAAAAGGTTAATTTGAGTAAAGCGTAATTGTATCTCTGTTGTATTTCTGTAATCTATAACGAATTGTGGACCCGGTTAGTTTTTAGTTACGTGTAACCTATCAAATGAGATTTATTTATAACTTGTAAATATATTGTTAACTTGTGTGGAAATCGGTTGTAGTTTACGTTTCTATTTTACCTTTATTTTGAGAATCCTCTTGTGTTTAGTGAAGTGTTAAACAGGTAGTAAGCCAAGTAAGTAATAATAATTAATTACCGCTCTTCAACGTTATTTGTAACTACCAATAATTAAGTAGTCTCCATTCTCGGTAACTACACATTTTTGGTAACGCGCGTACTATATTCAATAGACCGCGCACCGTTACATTTGTTTGACTGATTGGACCGCTTCTTCCAACAGCTGATCACAAGCGATTTTCAACCATACATCTTTAGCATAGTGCACGTTACATGCCTTATGCCTGTTTTACACGATGCAATATTGATCAACAAATTGAGCAAGTTTTGTTTTAAATTAATTGTTGTGTAATACAAAAAATTTCGTCAATTTTTTCTTCACCAATTAATTCATGAATTTATTATAGGAATAGAACGTGTTCTATTTTTCTACAATATTTTAGGGAAAGTGACAGAGTTGACATCGGTAGGTTGGTACTTTAAAAATTTACAAAATATATTGAGAAAAACGAATAAACATATTTTTCTATTTGGCTATTTATTGATGAAGAAATTGAAGGTCAACTTTATCAATTTATTGATGAATACATTGGATCGTGTTAAACAGGCATTACCTCACCACTATTAATAATCGAAGGTAAGTAGGTCAGGTACCTATAGTTTTATTTTATCTTAACGAAATTAGGTAATTACGTCAAATTTAAAGAACAGTTGAATGCCTGCTTTTAAGAGTACGAATAGAAAATTTTAAAACTTGATTTTCTGCAGCATACATGTATCTATTTATATACCAAATTTCTTATTCGCACCATAATAATTCTTGATTTTGCAGACCTCAAAATAAAACAATTATAATAAGTGATCGACATTTTGTCTGTAGAAACAAATGCATAACAATTTATCAAAATTATTACTAAATTAAGATAACAAATTTACCACCCAATTTTCAGGAAATCGATGATAAAATTATTATATACTTCTACGAGTAGATAAATAAAGTTTTTCCGATTTTTAGAAACCCACTTGGTGCAGAAATCCTACGTGAAAATTAATGTAAATGTGCTTGAAACAAAAACATTTTCACAATTCCTGCAGTTGTTCCATCTGCTATATTATATCTCTTTGTCTGTTTGGATTCGGTCCATTTTAAAAATCATAAAGAGGGCTGGGCATTCCCAAATGCGCGTCACGTCCATTTGTAACCAACAGTCAGTGAGTCAGTATTTAGGCCATCCGGGTCCTCGGG
Source organism: Agonum fuliginosum (assembly GCA_947534325.1). Lineage (NCBI taxonomy): Eukaryota > Metazoa > Arthropoda > Insecta > Coleoptera > Carabidae > Agonum > Agonum fuliginosum. The sequence goes on along the minus strand of OX384034.1, from coordinate 997,982 downwards.
GACCATTGTACATTGTACACGAAGACCAATAAGTTGAGTTAGTAGCCGGCGCTATACTGCACCAACGTGCCCTCTCGCTCACCCCACTGTTTACCCCGCATGCTACGCCCCTGGCCACGGGCTGGAAATTCGAGGTTTTGGACACTGCTGGTTCTGGCAGTGACAATTAAGGGGGGTCAATACCGGCGTAATAATGCTGAAAAGTACGTTTAGTTTTTTCCTTAAAATTGAAGTAAGAATTCACATTTTTAGAATAACAAATACACGCTTTTGAATAGATAAAGCGAGAGATAAAGGTTGTCTCCAAAAGCGTCTAATGCCACTTTTTTCATTTTTGTACTCTATTTTTTTATTCATGGCTAAATATGGCCAATTTTAGCAATTTTGTGAATTTTTTATCACATATTTAAAACAAAAAAATTAAAAAAGTGGCATTAGACGCACTTGAGGACAAACTTTAGCTATTTAAAAATATCTCATTTGTTTGACAAATCTTAATATTTTAAGTTTTAATGGAGAAACTGAATATAGTTTTTCAGCATTTTGACGGCTTGTATTGAACCATTTGTAATTTAATTTTCTGAATTAAACAGTTCATGAAGAGTAGTATTTTTATTTATTTAAATTAATAATTTTATCCTTTGTTTATTTATGTGTAACAAGCCGCACAATGAAATCCAGAATTGTGTATTGACCCCCCTTAAAGAGCAAAAGCAACAAGAGTAGATGTGATGCCTATATCGCACGAGAACGAGTTTGCAGTCACGACCCCACAGAGAGAGTGTCTGCAAACGTTCGCGTGCGATATAGGCAATCCACTCGAGTTGTACAGCATATTTTTTCTAAGATCAAATAACGAAATATACTTTTTGCAATAAAATGCACTCAATATGATGAAAAAAATTATTTGAAAGTAAAGTAACATCAATTATTTTTTGACATGACATTTGAATAATTGTTACCAACGTAAAAACTTTTTTTTACAATAAAATCATGCTTTTAAACATAATTAATTATTAAATAACAGTTGATTTAATGTTTTTAATAATTACTTGCCATAATAAAAACATAATTTGCACGCATTAATAATTTTTTTGACGTATTTGACCTTTAATTTCATATCCACACCTGGTATATGACATCCTCGATGACATCCCTATCCACACATGATAGTATGAAGATATTTTGCCAATATTCAGTAGGGAGTAGAAAAAATATATAATCTACATGATTTATCTACATAAAATTATCTAGACAAGATACAACACTGGTAATTAGATCAGCAGTTTAGAATAGGTACATAAATTTTTGTATCATTTTTCGTCATAAAATAAATTTCATTAATAATGTTTTCTTCATTTTTTTAAAATCACTTCAACGTTTTAGAACATTTAATTCCGGTACATTTAAATGTATAGCTTTATAAAATTATTATTGCTCATATTCGACTTTTTGATATGTCTCGTCCAAATTAGCCTGAATTATTTAGAGATAGTTAGTATTAAAACTAGTGTCACTTAGTAAAGTAAAATGAAGAGAAAACTAAAGATTTTGCTAGTGTGATAGAATTCCCTTTTCACTTTGCATGGAAATACGTCAGAGTTAGACTGGGCATCGTCGAAATAGGTCACCCCTAAATCTCCCCACGCCCAGTGGCCCGCTTGCCAATTAAGATTATTTCTGACACCCACTGGCATAATTGCTTTCTGAACTGAATTTATTGCGCCATTTATAACGCGCTCGTTCGCCATATTTTATTGTGCTGCATTGCAAAAATTGTTACGAGTAGTTTGCACCCCAACGTGGCCGTTTAACCTCAAAGGGGATGTAAAAACTTTATGTCGTTTCGGTTTTTGTGGCCGAGAAATTAAAACTACCACTGTGGGTTTTTGTCGCCAAAAAGTTTCACAGGAAATTGGCTCTAATTTTACTAATGCAAATTACGCTTTATTATAAGGCGCACGGATGATGAATCGATGCTGAAAAAGTTTTGCTGTAATGTCATAAAAAAATTGCTCCAGGTTTTTCTTCAAGAAAAGAACAAATACTGGAGGAAAAACAAATTTTTACGTGTAAAATATGGAGTTAATGACGGAAGAATGTTATATGTTTTCCTCGATGTTATCATAATTCTGTGTCGTTTTTTGGAAGTGTTTAGAAAGAAATATTTTGTTTGAAACAATGGAAACAGGTAGCAACAAATAATTAACGACCGCTAACATTAACTGCTTCGCTACTAATGCCTCTCGATTACAGAATTACCTAGTTTCAGGTCGATAGATAACACAAATTAATTATTACAAACAATGTAACATAAGTAATATAAAACAATTAGTTACAAATTTATATCCTACAATTTATTATTTCTGTTTATACTTCCGCAATCATCTATAATATGATCTGATTATGTCTTTAAAATAATTATTCATGATAAAAAAATAACAAACGCTAAACTATTTCTCACATTTTTTGTCCTATTTAAAACAGGTAAGGCCATGATGAAAAATAAAGAGTATATAATTAGTGTTTATGACATAGGTAAACACGAATTCAGACTTATTAACTTTTAAAAACGAATTAGCTGCATCGGTATTTGACGAAATAACGTTTTCCTTTTTATTTTTTTTTATTTCATTATTGACTCCTGCCAATAGGCAAGATGCAACTCATTCAGCCTAAGGCTGTTTTTTTCATCTAACTCATCCGACGCTATTAGGTAGCTTTGTGTGATGACAATTGACAAAAATCATCCGAGTAATTTAGAACTATTATGGGCTAGTTATACACAACGTTTTACAAATTTTTATTAGTGTTTCTGCTTACGACATAAAATGATGTATACGATGTATGATATGATATATGATGTAATACTAATAGTAAAACAGGTGTGATGGCAATTTGACAGTTCGGAAGAATAAAGTACTCATTATTTAACAGAGTTAAAGAATGAATTCATTAATTCATAATGTGTCCTTATGGTGGAGTTTATAATACTACTTTTACCTATATAATGAATACATTATTCTATTGTCGTAGATATAACATACACACGCATTCCGTTAATTTTAATTACTCATTTTAGGACTAAAATTGAAAAAAAAACTCCTGAACAAATAATATACCTAATGTATAAATTACCTACAGAGAAAACTACAATTTTTCTATCAATTAAATTATTGGATTTTAACAAAAAATGTTAAATTTTTAACTGATTTTACGTAATGCTTTTAATTAAAACGATCCGAGCTGATTCAAAACCATAGGTTCGGTTCCGATTATGGGCTTAACAGGGTTTAACCAATTAAGTGGTTCAGATATGGTACCGCGTTCACTAAAATATTGCAGTTTTTTCCGGTTTCGTTCTGGATCCGGTTCGGTTCGAATCCCTTGTGTATATCGGGCCAAGCTGTTAAAATTTCACACTAGGTACTTGATCGGGATTCGAACACACGATTTATGTGTTCATAGACAGGAACTCTTCTCACTGCGTATCTCGCCTCTTCAAACAGTGCATTTCCGGACCAATACTTTATATCACATGTCAGTCGCAGTAAAACAAATTTCTAAATTACTATTCCCCCATTTTCACGCTATCAGACATCACAGTTTGCAATATTGATTACACATCCTTCGCTGACAGGTAAACATAACGATCGCATTATATTCGAATATTTCCCGTTCTTTATTAGCAGCGCCTCAATCGATCAAACAAATCACAGAACAAAACACCATCGCCGTCGCCATGCCTCCCGACCATCAATATTCATTTAAATTTAAATTATGTCTAAACATCACGTTAGCGGTGGAATTAATAATCCCTAATGACGCCAAGGCAGTTTTAAATAACGTCGCGTATTAATTCTGTCTGTCTCGCTGTCACCAAGATGTGTTTTATTAATCATAGTGGCTGTGGAATTGTAGATTAATTTTATACGAGAAGTTTAATTGAGGTAATTGGAAAATCAATGTGTGAATTACAGTGGTGTGATATGTAAAATTGCTGTAATTGTAAACGTGGGAAATCGGATGAAATGTTAATGAGAACGGAAGGCAAATTAAATATTAATTTTCAATTCGCTGTACAATGTGTAAGAAAGTACCTGCTGCAAAAATTATACTTACTATACAGGAAGATTAGTTATTTAGTAACATGGCGACCTTTAAGATACGGGATGAGTTAAATTTGAATAATTTTGCCATATTATCAGAAGTGTCAAAAGTAAAGTTTAGTTATGCTTTTATTTTTCATAGTAAACTCAGGCAAAATGTATATTTTATTTTTGAAATTTTCGTTGCCTCCCGCTTCATATTCTATAAGAATAGTACCTATTGTAAAAATGGGTCAAAATTTTCAAGTTTCAGTTTGTAGTGGAAAAGCACGTATCTACCTACCTGGGTATCTAAAATACAATTTCACTATTTTTTATACGATGTAGTTATATTAGTTATATTTTGTTACGATTTTTTATCTTAATTAATTAAGAATCAAAAACCATTCAATAGGATTTACTCCCATAATATTACATGTTATTATAGTGGGCCAAGGCCCACCCTGCAAAGTCTTGGCCCAGTCAGTGGACCACTCAAAAATTTTACAATATTATTACATTAGTTTACGGAAGAGCTACCTATATTTAAAATATTTAATAATACCTTACATAATATTAATTAATTGATGCAAAACAGCTGTTTATGATATGAATATGAAAAGTGGATAGATATATAGATTTATTGCTGGGTAAATGTAAAATAGATAAATGTAGGTATTAAATTAATGTCAAGAAGAACTGTCAAATTCCTTCATCAGTGAAAAAAATTTCGTCTCGCTTTGCTCGGCAAATTTTACTATAAAATGTGTAGCCCACTTTAATTTTTACTGGCTCACCTAAACAAAATCCTAGTTACGTCCCTGACATGCAGAGAGCTACAATTCGAAATTCCACAAAGTATAATATAAACACAGAAGTGGATAATCCGTATCTTAGCAATACTGTAGCTTCGTAGCATTGTTGTTTAACCTGTGTGAGAGAGAAATATCACTACTGGGCCCATGTGTTACCATCGTCACATCGTTACCATTGTTTATCGTCATAGAATGCATAGAATGTTACATTACGAAATATACCAACGTAACATTTACTTGAAGAATTTATTGAAGACAACAAAATTAATTGAAAATCAAGAACAGAAACATATGTAACTGTTTATTTCATGTAACAATACGTAATGTAAACAAAAATACATAAAAATTTGCAGCACACAATCTATGACAAAATAGAAAAAAATACTAACATATTCAAATATAAAATTAAATTATGGCAGGGTTGCTGTCAGTAAAAATGCATGCTCCGGTCTGGGTCTGGCCCGTATTTTCTGTCTCTCTCTAGACGGTAAACAGAAAAACCACACTTCATCCGCCCTAGTGTCCACTCCTGTCATAATCAAACTTCGTGTAAAATTCCAAAGAATCCATAAGAAAAAGTCAAACTAAATAACCTCAGCTATCTACTCGTCAGGTACACAATCACAAAATCTCATACACAAATCGATGTCATCTCGGTCCCAGTAGGCCGCGACATGATGTTCAGCTGTTTCGCTGTTCAGATGTTCAGATGTTCTGTTCCTGCCGCCTGCGACTGCCAAAGTGCGTCCCGCAGGATTTACACTGCGCGGCGAGAACAAGCCGCAGGAATGTGCAAGTGTGAGTGTGTGTGAAAGAACACATGCAAAATTGTTTTGGAATTGAGATGTGTGAACAGAACGGAGGTTTATTTGATGTGAACGAAGAAAAAGATTTCTAAAGAAAATAGGAATTGTGGATGGAATTTTTTGAAGATGTTGGGGCTTAGTTCAGGCGAGAGTTCAGGTTTATTTGGGCATAAATTTGTGAGAAATTCTCACAATATCTGACGTTTAGCAAATCTTACGAAGATACTATTCATTTGTGGCTCAATCAAAATCTCAACCCGCGCGACGACCATTGAAATCCAAAGCAATGGAGAAATTATTATGCAACTAGGACTACATTTAAGACGATCAAGTAGCCAGCTTAAAACGCCCGAGTGTGATTAAGTTGCAAGTTGTTTTTACAATTTATTTAACGATAGTTACACACTGCCTGCCGAGCGACTTGAACTGCAAAACTCCGGGTTTGTGCCTAAACCCGCGCAGTTATTGCCTTGTCTAAATTGGATACTTATTACGTAATTAATATTAAATGGGAAGGAATAATAAAAAATAACAATGAAAAGACGATATCAGATCTAAATTAAAAACAATTGATAATAATAATAAAAGATACAAAACAGATAAGGGATTTCAAAAAATTAATTTTCATGTTATTACAGGAAGCTTCTAATTTCAGTCAAAAAGGCAGACATTTTTTACTTCCTTGTACGGAGTAATAAGGAAGTATTGTAATCGCGAAAAATTTCGGTTTTCAGATTTTGATGGAAATATCCGTTTTGACCTTTTCTGAATCCATTATGACTAGTTTCGTCGTGACGTCTGTACGTATGTACGTATGTACGTACGTACGTATGTACGTATGTATGTCGCATAACTCAAATTCGGTTAGACGTAGAAAGTTGAAATTTTGTATTTAGGACTGTTATAGCATCTAGTTGTGCACCTCCTATTTTTGGTTTCAATCTACAAACCGGAAGTAGTAAATTTAAAAAAAATTTCGATAAATATTTAATTTAAGACAAATTTTTTATTTAAAAAGAAAGATTATGTTATTATTACCTACAATCGGTATTTTATAAATATTTTTGTATCTGGTATCATTTAAGAATAATTAAAGTATATATTTATAATTTAGTATTTCGGTATCTTGTAGTCCATGATCGATTAACATTTGTTACTATGTAAAATTTAAATGATTATGACATGACAGTGACAATAGTAAAATATGCTTTATATCTTCTTCTGCAGTTTAAATAAAATGACTAAAATATATTTGTGAGTATACTAGTATAATAAGTTAAAAGAATTTTTTATATTATTCTACATTTTAGTTATTAAGAAAAGTATGAACAAACAAGGCGTACAAGGAAGTCATGTGGTGTCCACGTCAGATTTTTTTTGGTAGTTACTTCAATTTTATAAAATTCAAAACGCGTTATTTCCAAAATCTAATGTCTAGATTTTAATCACAAACATCAGAAGCAGAAAGGTTTCGTACTTGATATAAACATGACATTAAGGCTTGTGACAAAAATATAGTGAAAAAGTGACCTCGCTATATTATAAATTGTGCCCCTGCTATAACACCTACATTGTTCATATTTTATATATAATTAGTTAAAAGATAACTTTAAAGTGGTATGAAGTTATATTTTTGAAATACTTACTAGTCTTTTGGTAATAAATAAGTAAATTTTGTACTATTTTACTATAATACCTGAAATGTAAATTTTAACACATAACTTTTTAAACTGTATAAGCTTTAGTGACATGATATTGTAGCATTATTTTAAACTGTACAAAAATTGTTATTGATTTAAATTTAAAATTAAAATAAAATGAAATTATTGTTATCGAAATATAAGATAAATAGTTGGCCAGATTTTTATAGCATAGAATCTTTTTCACACTGAATATTGAACCAACTATTATTAATGATGTGAATAAAATCTCTGACGTTTGAATACACTCCATAGTAAAAATTGTCTCAAAGTTTCTGCTGGTAATATTCTAATGGATGATATTAATACAATACAGAATACATTTTCGCGATTCGTGCTAAATCTGCTTTTATGACATAATATAATATCCATTACCTGATTGTATTTTGGAACCGCGTTCTGAACTGATTGTTCAATATCTTCAACATTGGGAAACAACATTGAAAAGGGTTACCGCCATATTTTCATGAAAAATATGAGAGTAGATTAGTCAATAATTATAATAGATGATGATGATATGCCTAGGTGTTGGAACGAAAAACATTTTGACAAAATATAAAAGAATCATTACAAACGCATTTAATCTTTTGTCAATGAAGTTTTATTTCATTAGATGATTAAAGTCATAAAATGTAAAAAGGTAATTGGATGTATAGTTAGGTACCTATATAAAAAACATAATGAATAATCTTAATGCAGCATAAACATATAATACCTATGTAATATATTTTTTAGAATTGGTTATTGTTGGGCCGAAATGGATGTTAAGGAAAGAATTAAAGAATTTTTAATTCAAGTTTTTGGATAACATGGCTCTAGTTTTATTAATTGATATTCAGTTATGACAACGTTTCGGTCATGATTATGACAATCTTCAGGTGTGGGTACCTATTCTAATTCATAGCGACAGTCGATAGCGAAGTTCAGTTGATAACTTCGTGACGTCATTCCGTTTGTAGGTAACTATACCAAGGGTTAGGGATATTTGGCTTCCAGTTGATAACGACTGATAGAGATTTTACATTTACTGTCAAATTTGGCAAGAAAAACTGATAAACCACCATTTTACCTATCACATATCATAAACGTATTATTTGTTTTAAAATAAGCCATTTCTTTTATTCTCAAAGTAAATTATTTTTTCAAGAAAAATGTCAATTTCTTATTTCTACAATTTGTAATTTGAATTATTTAATAAACTAATCAAAAATATAGATTACATATAATGCACCCATAATTTATTGGTATTTTATGTTTATACAAATTAACGTACATAAATTGACTTTTAGCTTTCTGTAACAAAAATATTTACAAAAAATAACATAAAAGTACAATACTAAAACAGAATTATTGACTCTTCTGTATTAATAAAATTAACATACATATTTATAAAATAAATATTTTAACCTCACAACCAGTGTTGTAACTTATCTAGATAATTTTATCTAGATAAATCATCTAGATAATATATTTTTATCTATTATCTTATCTAGATAATTTTTTTCTTATTTATCTATTATCTTATCTAGATAAAATTACAAATCATCTTTATCTATTATTTAAATATCATGTAGATAATAATTTTTGTAAAATTAGAACCAATTTTTTTCATTTGTACTTTTAATCGAATTAAAATGTAATCAAACTGTGAAAGCATACGGCGCACAAGCTTGCAACGCTGCCGGCTCGCTAGCTAGTACCGCTTATACTTTAGAATGTCATTTATATTTTTGTATTATCTATGAATTATCTAATAATTATCTAGATAATTATTATTTATCTATTATCTAGATAATTTATTCAATGATTATATCTATTCTCTTATCTCGATAAATAAAAAATACGTTATCTTTATCTTTATCTAGATAATAAATATTGTTATCTATTACAACACTGCTCACAACGAACAAAAATCAACGAAAGTCTACCGTAGCGAGGGTTGATAAGTCGTAGCGACAGTCGCTTGGTTACTACGTCACACATGGTGGGAGTTATCAAGACAAGCCAAGTTATCAACGTTGATAAGTGAAATAGAATAGGCCTCCTGGGCCGCTAAATGAGCCAAGCAAGCATAGATATTGATATTTAAAATAGATACATATTTGTAGAAGTGATCACTTCTACGAATCAATATGATCAGTATTTCATTACGATAAAAAAAGTTATTTTGAGCGTACCATTTTTTGGGACATCCGGTATAATGAACAATAATATTACTCAAATGCTCGACAACTGACAACAGTTCATGACATTTACGAGAATTTGTTTATGGTATGTGAATTTGTTGTACGGTCGGCCAAAATATTATATGCACTTAATATATAAAATGATTGCAACAAAATGCCAAGTCATGTCAGTTTACTTAAATGTCAATGTCAATAAGTAACGTCACCAGAGTGAAATGCCTTTCTGACATTTTTAGTTTATTTACAGTTTAGTTCAAAATTGGAATTAACAATAAAGCAAGCCAGTAAATTAGAAATAAATAATAAATTTTCCTATCTCTTACTTTGTGCATCGCACCAAGATAATCAAGCTCTCTAGCGTCTTAAGACATAATATATTCAGCACATTACAATTTATGCATATTTCACATTGAGCAGAGCGTAATTAAGCTGAAAATAATACGCTAACAAATCTCATCAGTCTAACCATTTTGCATGAGTAATGACCTTGCAAAAAATTCCCTGTTTTTCTGCCCTTCAGATCTCGGTTTGCCATGCCTTACCAATGTATGTGTGAGGGTGAAATGTGTTTGTGAATGTGTATAAGGTAAGGGTGCATGCCCTATGAGAAAACATGTGTGGTAGGTTCGTAGGTCGATGGACTTTAATAAAAACATGATTGCTTCTTCGAGGGTATTTTTGTGCTTAATGATGAAGGATGGTAATGAAGTAATAATTTTATGGGAGGTAGGCATACTATTTTTTTTATTAAGTATTCATTTGGGAGGATATTTGCATGCTATTCCGCCATAAAAATAATTACGATGTTATAGGTTGTTTTATCAGTAAGAAATATAAATAGCACAATCGATCACAAAGAAATTTTGTAAGTAAAACGAGAATTGGATTCTTGACAGTAACAAACGTGGGTTCACTTTTTAGGGACGTAATATATACTTATATTTAATTTAACAAATAATTATGAATCAAATATGACTTGTAAAGCATTGGATCAGCGCAAAAAAAATACAAAAATTTATAGACATTTTTTAGTGAATCAACAAAACACAAAATACAAATAATATTCTCAAAACAATAAATATAGGTAAATGTAAAGTCTTATTTTATTACAAATTGAAATTACAGTAGATAAGGTTGCACTACTAAGAAATAGCGTTGTTATTCACCTTTCAAAGGTGCACTTTTGATTTGTTCTTATTTATTTCTTAGTAATCTTCGTGCACTATTATAAAATAATAGTCTTATTAGGTTCTTATCACGAAAAATGTCGAAATATAATATATGACAGCAGTGGACACTAAGGCGGATGATGTGTGGCCTTTCGGTTTACCTTTTAGAGCAAGACAGAAAATACGGGCCAGCGTTACCGTTGTTTATCGTCATAGAATGCACAAAATGCATGGTCCGAGATAGCCCGTATCTTCTGCCTCTCTCTCTCTCTCTCTCTCTCTCTCTCTAAAGAGTAAACAGAAAGGCCACACTTCATTCGCCCTACACTCTTTATGAACTAACGAAATAATTTTCACAGTTACTTGAGTCATGGTATAGAAAATTAGTTTACACCAAAACATTTTCGATGTAGCAAACAGCGCCAATATTCCACAAAACCGTAAAACAATAATACATAAAAATAGTCAGGTAAAATTTAAAAATGACAAATTAAATATCAAATAACGAACAACACTTATAGCGTTTTCCACTTGCTGTAAACGAGTGTGCACTCAGGGCAAAGTGTGACGTCATGCACTGAACTAGTGATGACCTGGGTCTATTTTCAGTGCGCACTAAGTGGAAGACGTAAGCAATGTTTAGTGCAGTTGCCTATCTGTCAATTGATATATCTACATAACCTTAAGATAATTAACAGTGTATTATCTAGACAGGAAGCATACTCTCAGTACCCTGAAATGAAAATCAATGCAGAATATTTCAAGGTACTACCAAACTACCATATAGTAGAACAAAACATCACAGTATTTTACGTACTTAACATAGGTAGTACATATATTATTTCTTTTTATTTCTCCCATGATGGAATTGTACACAGGAAAGTTGTCAAAATCTTCCTTTTAAAATTCCAAAACTCGGGTTCTACTAAATTTGTAGTTATTTAGAACATTAATTACTCATTATTTTTGTTTTCTCGTAATTCGCAAAAACTTCTTCTATACTTCTAGAAGTTCTTGAATTACGAAAATAATTGGTAAACTTTTGACATTACTCGTCGCCATATTTGCACTAGAACTGTTGCACTTGCTCCTGTAGTCAGTGCAACTGAGTGCGCACTCAACTTGCCCTAAGTGCAATTTTAAATGCAAGTGGAAAACGTAACACTAAAAAAGTGCGCACTGAAAGTACAAGTGGAAAACGCTGCTCGAATTCAGTGCAGCACTAGTGCGCACCGGGTGCACAAGTGGAAAACGCTATTAGAAAGACTGTTGTCAAATGAATTGAAAATTATTGTCATCACATTTGAATTGTGTTTACGTAAACTGCTCTTGGCAACAGCACAGCAACCAATAGAAACACAAATCTATCTGTCAAAATTCTGTCGTTATTTCAAACATGGTATAGTGTCCACTTCTTCGTGATCACATCAAGTTTGGTATTCAAAACATTGGTAGTTTGATAAAAACAAAATGAGCATCCTTCACTAAGTAATTTCTTGTGAGACTGTATTGTGTATTCTTAAGATATTCTTTGGTTTTGGTTGAAATTTATATTTGTCGGTGGCAGCTTAATGAATCTCGCAGTCCATGTTCGTGATTGTGTTGGTGTATGTCGGCGTAGGTTTGGAAGTTCGATACGTGTTTCGCGATTCGTTAGTTTTCCACTTGACAAACAGTCCGTAATTACGATATAACGGCTCCAGAATACCGCGTCAATTAGTGGCTACAAATTGGAAAATAAGTCGGTTATTTAACTCGGTTAACTTCTCGTTTTCTTCCACTGTTCGAGTGTTTCACTGTTTGTTCTGGCAACTGCCAACTGCCAGCCGAACCGACTGGAACTGAGCAACGAGCAACCTCCCGTGACGAGAGTATGCGAAATTGGTTCTACAAATTGTGCCAATTGTTAATTTCAAGAGCTTGCTCAAACTACAGAAATTTTATTTTGTATTTTTTACGTACCTAATTGTATACGTACCTATACTTGAGGGGCGATTTGAAGTTGTCTCGCTGAGCCATATTTACATTGTGTAAATACGAGAAAAAAATTTTGCGGCAAAATTAAATTTGACATTTCAGCGTGAAGATCACCTTCACTTTTATTTTATAGCTATTATCTGTTTATTAACCAGAACCAGAAATATTTTAATAATACAAATTAATTTATTATATAATTTATTACCAAAATTTCACGGTGCAACTAAAGTCACTGACAATGACAATAGCTGACGAGACAAGATGGAGAACATTCGTTTGTTTACTCTATAAGGCATGTGCAGCTTACGTCACAACCTCAAACAACAATAGAATAATAGTTTTATAGGCAAGTATAACAGGAAGGTGCAATTAATTTTTGAGTTTATTTTCAAATTTTTGGACTTAATTCTATGACAATATTACATAAAACGGTATTATAACACAATTAACAGCATAAATCGTAGGTCAGTTTTTTGTATTTTGCATTTTTCTGTCATGCTCGCCTATCAAACAGCTGATGTTGTGACGTAGGTTCACATGCCTTATACAAAGCTTGTTTGGTGCAAAACTGATGTGACTTTCAACCAATCAAATCTTTTGTATTTACATTTTTGCTCTAAAATCAATGGGTAAAAACTTTTAATATTGTATTTCCTATTGGTCAAAAAAAGTCTACACCTGGTATATTTGCAATATGCTTGTTTCAAACTCATTAGTTATTATATTGTTGTTTTAAGCAAGAAAAATAAAATTTATTGTTGATAGCATAAAACATATTTTTAAATACCCTTTTTCGTGGTAAACAAATAAAAAAATTAATTATTATAATGCATGTGGGTAACAAAATGTAGCAAAAAATACTTATTATGACTAGATTTTCAATTCATTAGCTTAATAGAACTATGAATGTAGGCCGAATATTTAATAAATGAGTGAATCGAACGGTTTTGTTATCGTTTTAAATAAAACATTGCTTGTCAACAAATTTCATTCTGTACAGGCACCCATACCTATATACAGAATAAATAAATACCATAATAAATAAACAGTTAAATGGACGTTCAATACAATAGATTTAATATTTTCACTACCCTTAATTTTGCGAATTTTGAAAAGAATACATTTTTTTTCTGTAATCAGTAGGTATATCAAATTATATAACCTATTAAAGCTATGTGCAGAGGTATATACACCCTGTATGTCCAGAGCTCATAAACTGTTTACAAAGAAAATAAAGCAGCATTTGGAGAAAAATTTCAATACAAATCGCAATAATATTTATGGGAAATCTATAAACCATTTCATTATGCGGCAACAATACTCTTTAGAATTTCCCGAGACAAGTAAAGAATTGAAAAACGCGTAAATGTCCTGATATCGATAAAAAGGAAATTAGACTTTAGTACCAATTTCAAATCAATTTCTTTTCAATGGAACCAAATTTACTTTATCTGGGTTAGGTGTTCACAGATTTAAAGAAAATATTTCGATTCAATGAACTGTTCATAATTTACTTCTTTCGCGGAGTGTCTGGATCTCGATCGTTACCGCTTAGAGAGCAAGCGGTAGCGGTACCGGTACCGGTACTGGTATCCGGTACTCGCAGCAATTCCGTACACAAATACAACACAAATTTAAAATCTCAGCTCTAAGACGCTGTAATGAAAAGAGGATTCTATTCGAAAATTCCGCCAGGAACAGACAATAAAGAAAAGTGTTCTGCGATACTTCGACTTGTTCAACAGGAAATGCAATGGAACTCGAATAGGTTTAGAGAAATAGAAACTTCTGGAAATCAGATCTGATATAGAAAATATAAACTATTGAATATTACGAAATGATTTATTATTTGGGAATAAATTTTGTTGTCAACGATTATCATTTGTTAGCTGATGATTAACAACACAAAACAAAAAAATATCTAGATACCTAATACTTCTAAATAAAATAGATGAAAAAAAACGGAACAAACAAATTTCATTAAATTTTGTTGATTTTTAAACTTGCGTAACTTAGCTAATTTTCCATCGTAGGAAGTTAAACTTTTTTTTGAAATTAAAGGGTAAACTTCCTCTTTAAAATTCATCATTGTTTGCAACAAAGTTACCACCCAAAACATAAAGGTGTGTTTTTGAATCGAAAAAGTCAAACTTTGAATGAGTCCACGGTTCGTATGAGGTTAGATATCGCAATTTGAGTAACGGGGTATTAATATTTTATCCTTTCCAGTGGCCAGTGGTTAGCTCAGCGGTAAGAGGTCCGCCTGGCATGTTAGCGGTCCCCAGTTCGATTCCCAACACAACCAACAATAATATCACTGGGTCCGAGTAGTTGGATTCCACTATAATAACATCTACCATCCTGTAATTGGGAGTTAATCCTGTAGGTTTGTCAACATAAAAAAATGGAAAAAAAAACTTTAAAATCTGGTGGATTTTCACAAAGCCATTTTAATTTAATGGTGTCTTTTCGCATTTTTCTGTATATGGTACCAATGCGATTCACATTGGCAACTACAGGAGGTCGTATTGTCGGCGAGAATTTGGTTATGGTAGTCTTATGGCACTCAACTCACAGATTTTGTTCTTTTCCAATAAAAATTATTGTATTGTTTGCCAGTTTTTTTATTCAACGTATTTTGTAGGTACTTACAGTTAAAATAGTTATATTATTTAAAAAAACAATCGCCTGCGGCGCAATATAAATATAACAAAAAATTAATATCATTTAAATTGACCCGTCGCTAATTCATGCCCAGCAAAAAAGGTCGCAAATTCTATTGTTCGCACCGGGTGTAATTTTGTCTATAGGCACTGCTCTGCACAAACAACTCTCCACTCTGGTTTCAAACCAGTATAACTGAACAAAAATTTCCTTTAGTGGTGCCAACAATGAGTATACGCTTGAAGTATACGTACGTTTACAACTGGCAGGATCTTAGGTCTCAGCACACGCAATAAAAAATAAAAGTATACCGATAACTATTGACAACATGTAAAAAGTAACACTGCCACACCCAAGTTGAGTAAAAATTGTTACCGAAATTTGAAATGCTTAGTGTTGAGTGTGAATTTTATTAAAAGTCTCTGTAAAATTTAAAAATTTCTCGATTCATTTGAATACTTACTTTCATGCTTTATGATTAAAAATTTCAATTTTGTGAACCGGTGGTTATCAGAAAAAGTAAACAAAAAATAAATGAGAATTTTTTAAAAATGTCGGAATTGAATCTGAGAAGCGCTTACAAGAAGAAAGAAAATTAAAATGAAATCATTTGTTGATTACTTCCATTTAACGGAGATTACAGTGATCATAAAAATATCAAAAAGGTTTCGGTTTGCTCTTCGATTATATAAAAAATATGAATAGGATCTTAATAATTACTATTAAAAACGCGAGCTTTTCTGCGAGTTCGTTACTAACAGGACAAAATTTTTCTAAAAGTAATTAAAAATTCAGAACACGTAATAAATTTTATTCTATAATTATTATTATTCATTCAAGTGAAACATAAAAAGCAATATGTAGAAAAAATATTTACATTTTTTTTTATCTACGACTAATGTATAACATTAACATTAAATGTGTGATGTTTGCTACATATTGCCATATATTAATCCCGCAGGAAATAATAGTACGTAATCCCTCCTCTACACCAATCAGAAAATTACTTTGCTTGAATCAATTTCTCCGTGCAAATTATTCTTCAAAACATTGCAATGTTTAATGATGTAACTATGGTGATAGAGAATTGACATTTTTTGGAAATGTAAAAAAAATGCGTATTGGTATTTATTTTTAAAAAAACCTGTACATAATATATAAGTCGTTGATAAATTACAGTAGGTATACAACTCGATATAATGGCTATTACTCCTTCAGATGATTAAAACCCTCGCTCGCTTTGCTCGCTTCTGTTGTAAACATCATCTTCAGGAATAATAGCATACCTACATTATTTAATTAATGAAAATATCGCTTCTATAAATAAAATAAAATTTTCAAAAACTAATAAATCTATGTTGGCCTATTCAAAATCTTCCTAATAAAATAGTAAAATACCATACCATTGGATAATATTGACCACACATATAAACAGCATTTTGTTTTTTGTACATAAACCATATGAAGATATTTTGGTAGAAAATGATGGAACACCCTTAAGTACATTTTGTATGATTTACACAATTATGAGTCCGCAATAAAACCTATACTGAGTAAAAACCCAATTCACATCTACACAAACAAAATCTTCTTAAATCCTTACATTATTATTCCTCACTGCTTCTCCATCCACTTCACAGTATCTCCGTATCACTGAGTCACAAACAAGAACAACAAGTGAACAACAATGAGACAACAACAATGCTAGCCCGACTGCGCCAACTCGATCCGCGTGTCGTCGCCACGTGAGGAACCACAGCCAGCGTCGATGTTATCGCGAGGCGTAGAAACATGCGACTGGCGCGCCGAGACGCCGAGGCTGGCACGGTGCTGCCCTCGACAACGGCGGGTGACAGAGGAACGTGGACTAGGGTGGATGCAGGGTGCTGTGGAATTGTTTGTTTTTTAATGAGTAAATTGTTTTAGACAAACAAAATAAAATCCCCAGTACTGTTCAAGAATGTTAACCTCCTGCTTTGTTACTTGCTATATTGCTATTAACATCCTATTAATATCCCAGCGATTGCTAACGTCCGCCCTTAGTAACAACAATTTTTCTTGAAGGAATACGTCGAACTTGATAAGTAGGTGTATTATTTTATGCTCCATGAGTGATTATGATTTCTTTAAACGAATTCAAATTTCAAATCTCCTTTGAGTGACGTATCTGATTCACCAGTCTTCGTGTATTAGGTGTATGTTTCTTATTTTACGAAGCATTCCGAATGAGTCCCGATGACTTTCCCATAGACATACAAACCTAACGGACAAACTTTAAACTATGTTTGTTTACGCTATTTCTTTGAAATATTCAATTATTATCAATATTTTAGTATAACTATTGATATTTATATCAATAAGTTACATACGAGTATTTATCAGTGTACGTTCAACGTAACTGTCCTGTTTATTATTTAAAAATTTGTAGGTTATGTTCACAAATCACGTGAAGTGTTTGACGTTTCACGTTTGAATGAAAAGTGCAAAATTTTAAAATAAGTTTCACTCCAATACTAATAAATTGACCCATATATTTTATCTATACAATAAAATTATAAATTTTTTTTATCAACCACATTATGTTGTATCCCATGTAATTCTCTGAGATGTTTGTATTGAGTGTGTAATTTTTGATCGCACCTATACCTATACCTGTATCAATAATTATAAAAATTTAACAACAAAAGTGAAAACAATCGTGTATAAATATAAAAATGTAGTACTAGTCCATTTTGAACTTTTGACAATTGGATTTTACCTTTCACGGAAGTAAAATGTAATTTTTATTTATATTACACATCCTTAAAAATTTAATTTGAATATATTTTACCTTGCTCTAAAAAAACACGCATGCGGCGCATTTTTTCAATTCACTTCATAATTAACTATCTTAAAAACATAACCTGAATCTATCCTCGTTTTACCCTATATGAAATATAAAATAATTTTAAATGCACCGCCTTGTAAAAATTTCTGCCGGCGCCCATGTATCATGTATCCCATTGAAATATAAAATCCTTGCTGCGCCACTGGTTGAGATTGAGAATATATATAATTCCAATTAATTATTGTTTTTTTCTGTCGTTTAGGACGTAACCTGTTAATGCCGGAACACTAGCATTTGACGTAAGAATTTACTATGAATACACGTATAATACTGAGTGCTGTGTTGGTTATACTTGGATTCCTGTTGGACTCATCATCAAAGCTTGAATCTGCGATGGGATACTTCGAATCATCAAAAGGTAGTACATATATAATATTAAAATTAATTTTTTCTCATAAGTAATATAATAAGAGCCATAAATTTATCGGTAAAATTTACGAATAGTTGTTGCGTAGAAACGGACAAACGAGTGTCAAAATTGACATATTTAAATCACGACAGCGAAGCTGGAGTGATTTAAGAGTCAATTTTGACCCGAGTTGTCGTTTCTACGCAGGAATTATGAGTAAATTTTACCAATTAAATTTATGACTCGAATTATATTTGCTTGATTATTTCACGTACGATAATTATTATTTTATTTTTGACGTTTGCAACATTAAAAACATTTAATAAACAAAATGTAACCATGGTTACCCTACTGTGGTTTTATCAAATTTTATCGCTGAAAAACTGCCGTCTTCGAAAAAGTTATGCATTCTTATTGGCCAGAAATGACGTGTGTAAAATAATTTAAGAAAAATACTCTACCTATCCTGCAGAAACATTTAGCATTCCTATATTCAACAAATCTGATTATTAAAAATTACTTCTAATTTTATAATATTAATATCTATGAAATTAAAATTTGTTTGGATTTTGAATCCTTCAGAAGGTCTGACCTCTTAAAAATTGAGTGTGTATAATAAATTATTTTTAATGTTGTATTTATTTGTATCCAAGATACTTATTGAGTATAAAACGTTATAATTTTGTCGTAACAGCAGCATAATTTTTTGTGGTACCGTACAGATTACGTTTCATTGTGAATTATAATTTATAAAACAGTATGAACAACTTTAAAATTTATGAGGTATAAAGCATCAATTAATATATGCAATTTCAAGAGCATTATATGAATTTTCATTATTAATGCGATGAAATTTGTTTATAAAACAATAATTCAAATATACGCGCATTGCTAAAGAGATTTTGTATTTCATGAAATTAATTAAATAATAGATATAGTTGTTAAACAAAGTACTTCGGTTACACGTAAACATATACCATTTATGTTTTAATTTATCATAAATAATTACATTCACTGCTGCAAAACTGTGTATGTTTCTCTGTGGTGGACGTTCATTTGATATGAAGAGGAAATAACGTTATCATTAAATAAAATAATTAATTTCTTTTACAAAAATAATTACTCTAATGTAGGTAATGCAAATTTTATTTTTACAAATAAAAGAATGCAACATATATTAGTAATATAATATAATATTTGTAATTGTCGCAATAGCCAGAGATGCTGAACTACTAAAGAAAAAAAATTGATATACGAGTAGGTTATGTCAAGTGAAGTAAAAATCTTGTAGAAATTTAAAAATCGTACGGAAACTATACTTTTCGGTTCGATAATCAATAAATCAGTGTGGAATAAATTTTGCATTGATCCATAACCAAATTAATTAGTTTGACATTTGGAAAAAGATTAATGACATTCGAAAGAAAAGAGCAAACTTGGGTATTGCGGTTTCAATCTAAAAATACGTAGAAGTTCTAGATTCAATTAAAGTTTGATTTAAAAGTTCACGAAACATTGAATTAAGCAAACTTAGAACCATGAGAACACAACTTTTAACTTTTGAATATGCGGTGGTGATATAGTTTCCCATTAACCATTAACCTAATATTAACCAAAATTTTATACCTTATTGGAAAATACATAATTTGCTTTGTTTGTTTTAAAATTGTTATTGTGATATTGAGGTCATGTGGATGGCATATAATTAATACAAAAATACTTTAAAGTTGACACATCACAAAATTTCAAATATAAATTTAAATTTTGATTAACTCGTGATACGTAGTGTTTGTGTTATTTTAAAATAATTTAACTATTAATGAAAATAAAGGACGGGTCGAATATTTAGAATGTATAAAGCCTCATTCACAACTTAGGACAAAAATTAAAAGGTATAAAAATTTGCATCGTATTTCAAGCAAACATTTTTTGCCACTGGTCGGTAGTTATTTTTAATAATTTTTTCAAATCTTCTACAATGAGAGTAATTATTTATATAATATATGATGCTAATAAATGTCAAATTATCAAATAAACCAGCAAAACAGTGATACTTAAAATGTACACACGTCAAGTACACTACAATTATTAACTTTGTGAATTTAAAAAAAATTCATTTTGTTTCATGAACAGCACGTCGTTCAGTATATACCTTTTAATTTTTTGCTCTAAGTAGTGGAACATCCTGTTATGTTTAGGGTTAAGACAGGTTAAATTCATATAACTAAATAGTAAATACGAGCATTTACACTTCCCACTTTCAAGAACTGTAAATGCTCGTATTCAGGTAGATGTATTCAAACTTTCTTAAACGTAAACCTTAAAACTAAATGCTTATGTGAATGAGGATAAAGGCTACTATGCTAATGCTAGGAGTCCCTAATTTAATCCCAGTAATCGACAGAAATACTTACCACTCACTTCGAACTTTTGAATTCGACTTAGAGTGCACATTTTTATACGGGAATTTGACCGGTATTTAATCTTTGCTCTAAATCTGCATCCGCCTTCGTTGTTTAAGCAAACAATATTAAAAACATGCTTTATTGCTATGTGTTTGAAAACAAACCCGAGGACATCAGCAGTCTTATGTTTCAAAGCTTGAATGTCCTCCATTATCCTTACGTTTTTCATTGCAATTTTCATGACAGAAAAGAAAAAAACAGCTTACCTGATGTAGAAAGTAAATACCTACTTGGCCAATATTTAGTTTCCCTCTTTCCATTGGAATCTAGCGTGGAAAATATTATATTTATAACTCTTTGACATAATAACCACATAATTTATAACTTTGTTATTATTAGGTACTAATTACTTGTCAATAACTATAAATTTTAAACATCTAGAAAATGAAACTCTACTACTTTTTTTGCAATAAACAATAAACCAATTACAATTCATGATTTTATTTTTATTTTGTTGGAATCCAACCACTTCAAAACCGATTCGTCTTAGTGCAATATAGACATCATCTCGAAAATACTTTATTTGTATTCTAGGGACACTACAACGTGTTTATTCACTAAAAACTCCAACTCGAAAATTTTGACCCGTCATAATACCTCCTCTTATATCGAGCGGACATCAAGAAATTTTTTGGTAGAAACCACTTCTTTTTTTTTTTTTAATATTTATTTACCAGACCAACAAATATAAATGTTATACATGGTATTGTTGAATATGTATATATTTCAGTTACATTGTATGGCATTAGTGGAGTCGATGGGTTTCATCCTCCTGTGGCAGTGTTTGTGATGTCTGTGGCTATATTGGGTTCTTCAGTGTAGTTGTAGCTATTGGGTTTTTGTGTTTCTCAGTTTTTAATCACTACTGTTTGTTGATTCTTCTTCAGATGATAGCAGTAGATCTTGCGGTAGTCTTTTCCTAAGTCTAATGTTTTTGCTTCTTTTGCCTGGTTGATAATGCTGTGCGCCTGAGCACTCGTTCATATAGTTTAGGAATTTCTTTGTGGTTTTTTTGATGTGTTCTTCTATGGTGTTGAGACCCATTTCCCGGTGTAATTGGGAAGAAACCACTTTGCTACCTTGAAATCGTGTATATAGAAGTCGTCCAGCTCGGTTTTATTTGACTCAGTTGCGTTCAGGCGAGTAATAATAATAAGTTGGCGAATTTTGACTTAGCTCTGTGTAGAACATAGGGGAATGGGTTCAACACCAGAAAATAACATTCTAGAATTTTCATACACAAGAAAATGCAAGCACAAGAAGATTCAAATCCGTAATAAAATAGGTATCTATATATCAAAAGAATCATTTACAGGAAATTTCAAATTTAGAATTTTAGAGTCGGTATAAATGCAAAAATAGAAAAATACAAACACAGGAAGATGCAAATCTACAAAACTAGTTTGCAGCTAGCTATTCAACACCATAAAATAAAATTTTAGAATTTTCATACACAGGAAAAAGCATGCACATGAAGATTCAAATCTAGAAAATTTATATGTAATAAAATACCTGCCTCAAAAGATTCATTCACAGGAAATTCAAATCTAGAATTTTAGATTCGGCATAAATGCAAACACAGGAAGATGCAAATCTAGACAAGTTATATTCAAAACCGAATATGTGGGACTCAAGTATGGTTTTAGTTCAGTTCAATCTAATTTACCCACTTGTGTTGAAGTGAAGAGACAAACCAGTTTTCTGGATTTGCATCTTCAGGTACTTTTCTATGTTTGCATTTATGCCGGATATAAAATTCAAGATTTGAATTTTCCTGTAAATGAATCTTTGGTTTCAGATATTTTACTACGCATTTGAATCTTCTTGTGCATTTTCCTGTGTATGAAAATTCGAGAATTGCATTTTCTGATGTTCAATGTCTACCGGAACATTCTTTCTCTTCCTTACCGCACGGGCCAACTCTGGCTGCACGGACTGTACATAACCTGCTATCACGTACAGCTTGAAAAAGTGCGACAGCCTTACATAATGTGAGTCATTGGTATAGATATATTTTTATAACGTGTGTGCGGTTATCAGCCGTCAATTCGATCATGGTTGTTGGCGGAGAGCATATCACAGGAGAGATTTTTGTGAAGTTAAATTTAGATTATAAATTTGTTTCTTGAAAACTAAACAAAATTTTGTAAATTTTATAGCGACATTCTATTCCTTGTGCTTTAATTAGTAACCAACCTTATTTTCATAATTTAATTCCTATTAGGGTAGACTCTACGGTTTTTCAAAGTTTCCTACACGTATACTTCATTTTTTCGTGTGCGTGTATTGTTGCATTGCATGTGTAGTAGTGCAGGCTAGAACTAAAAACTAAAAATTATTGAATTTTGTTTCTACACTAATACACATCCACACACCGCTCATATACGTGTGATGAGCGAAGTTTGACTTGTCCAGATTCATTTGTTTTCCGATTCTTGCAATTAAAAGACGTACTTCTATGCAGTGGTGTAAATGTGATAAAATATACAGTGTTTTAATTTTCTTCGGGTGGTTATACCCATTTTGGGTAAGTGAAAATATTACCAAAAGGTGTAGGAATTAATGTAAAATATTGTGGTATATTTTAATTGCCGAAATAATTTAGTAATCATTATGAAATTGAGTTTTTTAATGTTTTAGTGGGTAAAAGGGTTGTTTCAAACCCATTTTAGGGTATACCTACTGGGTGTGGGAATCTTTGTTAGAGTATTTGCAATAATATTTTGATAAAATTATTTAGGTAGTACCAGTTTATTATATTTTATGTTAAAATGTTATATTTTAATTACAGATAACATCACTTCAACTTAGATGTGGAATCCTCACATACAATGGGTCATCGTATATACATATTTTCCGTGTGTGCGGTTACTAGCCATCAACTCAGGAATGCTTAAATGAGTAAGTAATATATTAAAAACTATTAACAGTAAATATGGCCCTAAGTTACAATTTCACTTGGAGAGGAAAATTCCACTGCCTGCTCCTCTACTCGCGTCCTCTACGCTGTACGTCAGCCTGAAATCAGATTACAACTATGAGCGGTCACTCAGTGAGGCGTCGCGAGACAAGAGGTGTGATATGATATAGATATGATATGGTATGATTATAGTAGAACAGTCTATACAAGACTCTGCGCTCAACCCAACCACAGGGGAGTACCAGCATCCAATTACCGGTATGCTCTGCCACGTCAATCAAGACGAGTAACAGTCTATACAAGACTCTGTCCTCAACCCAACCACAAGGGAGAACTAGCATCCAATTACCGGTATGCTCTGCCACGTCAATCAAGACGAGTAACAGTCTATACAAGACTCTGTCCTCAACCCAACCACAAGGGAGAACTAGCATCCAATTACCGGTATGCTCTGCCACGTCAATCAAGACGAGTAACAGTCTATACAAGACTCTGTCCTCAACCCAACCACAAGGGAGAACTAGCATCCAATTACCGGTATGCTCTGCCACGTCAATCAAGACGAGTAACAGTCTATACAAGACTCTGTCCTCAACCCAACCACAAGGGAGAACTAGCATCCAATTACCGGTATGCTCTGCCACGTCAATCAAGACGAGTAACAACACAAACACACATGTACATGTACAACTATTAGGACATACACAAACCAATACAAGACGCATAGATACTCACTCTAGCTGTTGACCAAATCCTAATCACACTAATTATCACCTATTAGTAAACAGCTCTTTACTCCTTGAAATCTTACTCTAAACTGACCCGAAGGGGCCTGTGGCATGAACATAAATAAACAGTTACATTACCTAATACATAGTCATTGTGTCACCTGCTTGTAAAAGGGATTAAGTTAATGAACCTTACGTGACTATGAAGAAATATCGCTAACAAATATTTGTTATTCTTTTTATTATTAATGTCTGAACCCTGTTTCATAATTTTTTTTTGATTTGTTGCTTTTTAACTTTAATATGAAACGTAATTCATACGAAATGTACAACTTAGCGTGGTCAGACTATACATAGAAACAGTCAGCACGACGCGGGGAGACTGTACATTCAATAACCTTCCGATCTGTGAAGTAAACAACAAGATTCTTGGTTTGTTAATTAAATTAGTCGGATCGGTGTCGTCATATTTTATTCATTCGTAGTACAAACGTTTGGCAACTACTGCCTCGATTTCAGTGGACTTATAGCCTTTAGGATTTTGTATTGGTTAACCGAAAAACCATCTCCCTATTTGTATCGATTTTGTTTAAAATAAATAAGTGTTAAACAATCAATTATTTTTTAAACAAATATTATAGGTACGTAATCCACTTAACGTTATTCAAAAATCTGTCAATGGGAACTTTGACATAAAAGTAGGAAATTAAATAAAATAAAAATAGGCGCATATCTTCAATTATTGAATTTTAAATTGAATCATTGCCAACAAAAAAGTTAGAAGTTGTTAAAAATGACATTAGAGAAGCAAGGAGATAGTCTCTAACTATTAAAAATGCATTATTTAATATCCAAATTATTATTGTTTAGTTTCAAATTTCTTACTACTATACAACATTCAGCCTTTTAGGAGAGGACCACCTTAAATTGTATTATACTTATCTTGAGTTCTTTACTGCACTGTAATGTATTGTAATTTCATTCAGCATGTCTGGATAAAGTTCGAGAACCGAGAACCTTCGAAGAAGACTAAACCGAGGCTCCTGCCAGGAGTGGAAGGTTCATTTTTTATGTATGCCACATTTGTTATATTTTCGTGAAATGTGTGACAACGGTACGACGTATGACGCGTAACTTTCTCGAGAAGTGTGTCGTATTATCAAAATATATGTCTGCTTAGTTATACATTTGGGTCGAGTGAGAGTGATATCAAAATTATTGCGACGATCTGAAGCCGTAATATTTTTATTGCCAGAATATTTTATAAACATGTAAAATATTGAAAAATTTAAATCATTCACACAAACATTTTTACTAAATTAAAACTCAGATGTACGATAATAATTCCAACCATAATTCCAAGAATAAAATTTTTGGTAAGCGTCATCTCCAAAGGACTAAATTTCTGAAACGAATTGTTTTCGGTGCTACTAACTTTTACAGAGTGTATCATTACTTCGAACATATTATATTGTATTTCATAACTTCGAAAACCTGCGTTTAGATGGTTTAGGGTTTTTTGTTTTGCTGACTATGAATCAAAAAGAATTTTTCAAGAATTTAAAAAATAAATTTCAACGTGTCTATACAGAACATTTTTCGTGCCTCTGGATTGCCAATTATTATTTTTACTCCATAGCAACAACTTTAAATAAATGTTTATTCACAAGTGAATTAAAACTTTTTAAAATCACTCAACATATTTTTAAATCACTCTGACGTTTTAAACTGTTATTACTACGTCAAAAATGTATAAAAACAAGGAAAACTTGCCACTAACTACTACTTTGATTAGTTTTTTTTTGTTATGTCAAAATAAATTTATAATTTATATATTGGAAATAATTTCGTCAAAATTGAATAAAATATTGTATAAACCAAGTGAGATACGAATGTTTATTCACTCGAAGAAATTATCCCACTCGCCCTTCGGGCTCGGGGGCTAAACTTTCTTCTCTTGAATAAACATTCATGTATCTCACTTGGTGTATAAATATCTATTATTCAATTATGACGTTTTAAAATCCATAGCAACATCTTTAAATAAAACTTTATTCACTTGTATAGGTATTAAATTTTAGTTAAATTTTAAATCACTTTATCGTTTGAAATTGTTATTATTTGTTCAAAAATTCATAAAAACTTATGACGACTACAAGATTAATTTTTTTATGTCAAAATAAATTACTCTTAATTTAGATTTTTGAAATAATTTCATCAAAATTGAATAAAATAATTGTATAGGTATAGGTTTATTCATTCGAAGAAATTATTCCACTCATCCTTCGGGCTCGGGGACTAAACTGACAATAATTTTTGAATTTCTGAAAAAAAATTCTTACTTGCAATACAGTTGATATAATCCTACAATATAGTATACTCGAAGTTATGACACGCCCTGTATTAGTATTTCACAGCTTATAGCAAGTATAGAGTTTAAGAAACAACAGTTTACAATATTAATAATTTAATAATAGGACCCCTTAATATTGATTAAACTTCAATTACCCCTTATTAGTACCTAACTCATTAATTTGCGAAAATATAACTCATATTTTCCGCGCTCACTAATACTAATCTAACTAATGATACTTTATCTCCTACACAAACAAATAACTGGAAACCTTTCCCTTGAACCGCTTCAACCTATCCGGTAATCTTAAACCACAAAGGGCTCTCGCTCTCCCCACGCTCACGCTGATGCAGGAAATCGAGCCCTCGATCCTGCAAGCCTCGGGTTCGAGACAGCGAAACCCTTCATTAGCAACTTTAACTTCCTGTGATGTAGAGTTTGTTTTTACATGTGTATGGCAATTAAAGAGGTGAATTGATGAATTGTGATAAATTAAGGAAATGAAAATAATTGGGATGACAATCAGAGAATGAGTGAAGGTGAACTAAGGTTTGTAGTTTGTCAAGTACAAAAGCAGGGGTTCACAATTTTAACATTTTCAAAATACAGTTATTTATACTACAGTCTAATTTATTACTACAATAGTGAGAAAATGATAAAAAATGTTACTTTACCACGACCATAGACGAAACAAACAGTTTTCATACAGTTACCTAGCTACGAAAATAAATAATATCACACATCCTTTCAATCCGTTCGATATATTATTGAACAGGTATCGAACAGTTTCAATTTTATTTCACTTTTAGTAGGCGTGTGTTGTCTTTATGACATTTGATATTTTTTTCCTGTCATTAAGTATTTCGTGATAAATTGCATTATTCCATTAACATGGGAAATAATCATATTAATAGTTATTTAACTAACTAGTGTGCTGATAAGGGCGATTAATAATGAGATATTTTATCGCGTGAGTGAAGCGAAGTTGGATACAATATTGATATTGTTCCGTTGATCATACCTTTTAAATTAGGAGAAAATCTAATTTTATTCCATGACAAATAAGTTAGGTTAATAACGTTTGGTACTGCTGAGCATCAGTTTTACGTGAAAATTATTTAGCTAGAATTGTCGAAATCATCTCGTTTAATTCTGTTAAGCATTTTTCTACGACTTAATGCTAGCTAATATTGGTACACTATTACGTGTGTTGAACGCATTCAAAAAAATCATTGATTAATAAAAATTTTGCATTAATAAGGGGTCATTTATGTATGATTTTTTTACATTAATGATACTCATTAATAAACGACCAACGGAAAACGTGATTTATCCACATAAATTAAAGTAGTACTATTGCTGTATCAATTTAAAATCAGAACTTGCAGAATGCAGTGCCTCTGTTGAGAAAAATACTGAATCGTAATGCTCATTCAAATTCCCAAATTTAAAGTGAAAGCTAGCAGCTTGTAAACATTGAGTTAAAATGCAATTCGGACTTTAAATTATGACTGTAAATGCAGTAGTTGATTCACGTATGCCAACTTAAAATTGTGCTGGTATAAAATTTGGTTGTAAATGTACCTCTAGGCTTGGAAGTTGCAAAGATTCAGATAAAGCGATCAGATCTAAAACCTAAATATATTTTTACAAGAAATCCCGTAAAATCTATTCGGCAACGCAAAATGTAACATATATATCATTTGCTAATATCAATGTAATATTTCTTGAAATGTTAACAAGTACCTACCAACCATTTTTCAAAGTTTGTCAATAAATAAATTCCTATTGTCTTGATCTTGTTGAGAACCACAGTACAAGAGTACAAGGGAGTAAAGATAAAGTAAAGTATATAAGAGAAAGAGAAGGATTTGGTCTGTCCGTCGAAACTGACCGGACATTAATATCACTGACGGACTAGGGCTAGGGTAACGTGAACGCGAAGGGCGAATGGTCAACCGACCGCGGAAATACCCCAGCGCTTGTCTGGCGATGAGGTTGTCCCCTTGTTCGCAGACTTGCGACTCCTGGGAAATAAAAATATTACCCCCGAAAATGCGACATCATCGCTTCAAATCTGCCTTTTGATTTAGCTGAAATGCTACATTTTTGTGGAAATTCAAAATAATTTTGTAAAAGTTTAATACAGGATGATTGGATCAAATTTGAATGTTAGTTTTTTATTTCCATTGATCGTTTATTAATGAGTATCATTTATGTAAAAAAAATTATACATTAATGACCCCCAATACATGATTTTTATGAATCAACGATTTTTTGTAGAATGCGTTCAATACATGTAATATAGTTATATATGCTAGCCGTAAGTTGTAAAAAATGGTAAAAGAATAAAACTAAATGAATTTGACAGTTCTAGTTAATAACATTTACGTAATATTGATGCTCACCAAATCAATCGTTACTAACCTAACCTATTTGTCATGAAATAAAATTAGTTTTTCGCCAAATTAAAAAGGTATGATCGATGGAAAAATATTATCCTCAATTCTCATTAACACACTAGATATTTAATAGTATATTATTTAACGAGCAAATAATGTAGGCTATAATTCAATAGGATGAAAGTTTATTCACGAGCCGAAGGCGAGTTAATAAATCATCCGAGTGAATTATAGACATTATTTGCGAGTCAAATACGACGTTTTATCTACGACTTTTAAATAAAGCAACATTTCTTATTTACAAAATTGCATTCATATTATCCTAACCTAAAAATTTGGTGTGTTGACAATTGACAATTCATCCGAGTCCGGAAAACAAAACGTATCAAAGTATATTTAATAAGTTAATGAATGATAATAATAATAATAATAATAATAAACACATCTTACGTTAACCACTGGAACTTACTGTTAATGTACCAAAAAAGTCTACCTTACATGCAATCGGTTATATACAGATACATGATATACTAAATGAAATTTATATTGGTGGGTTTTATCAGGGGTTTTATGAATAACACAGAAATATGAACATGAACATCATTATAAGCCCAGCGCGGTACTTGAAAAATTTTATACGCATATAAAAAGTGAAGTCTGACAGTTGATATCTATTAGTAATTCTGGTGTTAAGCTTTATGCCAGATAAAACTTTATTGCCCTTAAAATTTTATCGGCATCATGTCGAATATCAAGTTTGATTTTCCACTAACCAGGATCATTGCAAATTTTCATTGAACCTAGTTTATTATGTCTCTTAAAAGACCAATTCATGTTTTTCTGTCCTTAAACAAAATTTTACTTTTTATGAAGCATTATAAATTTGAAATTGGGTAGACGGGAAACGTATAAAATAATATAGAGCACTTTAGTTTGATTGTGAAGCCAGAAATTTTTATGAATGTAAACAGAATAGAGCTGTACTTACTTGTATATTTTACGGCCTTGTTAATAAATAACGGTCAATATTTTTATTTGTAAATTGGAATATCAACTCTAAACATTAAAAACTATAGTATTAGTAAATTTGTTTAATTTTTGTTTAACTTGCAAAACTTGTTTTAGTGTTGCAATAACTATAGGTTCATAATTACATCTATGAAATAGAACCACTATTTTCTAGTAGCCTGTGCAATATACAGGATGTAACCCAACCTGTGTAACAAAATTTAAGAGTGTATAGTATTGGACGCACTGATCATGAATCAAAAAGAATTTGTGATCGATCTCAACGATCTAATTGATCTGAGCGATCTGATCATTCTGATAGGTCTGATCGATCAAATCGATTAAATTGATTATATCGATCTAAGGATTGATCTACTTGCACAAAATATTGAAGGACTGGTAATGTTATTAATGAATTATTGTAAGAAGCCGTAAATAAAATGTTAATTACAAAAATTAGGGACTTCATATTCATGGTTCAGTGACAGAAAAATTATCGATCAATCAAATCTTATCGATCATCCAAATTTAAACGATCATCAAATCTGATCGATCATCCAAATTCGATCGATCAAAGAAATGAATCCATCTGATTGATTGATCGAGAAAATGATTAGCTGTGATTATATTGATCGATTGATCGATCTTTCGATCAGATCGATGTTTTCTCGCAGCCCTAGTATAATATCTTTCGGTGAAATTTGGGGTCGGCAGAACTACAATTCGGTCAAATTATGCGTTCCCAACCGTACTACCATCTGCACTAAGTTACAACTGCAGTAAGCTTATGGGAATGATATCTACCTACCTACCTAAACGGTTCGCCTAGGTTTTTTCCGATTTCCTTGAATACCTACTCTTGATTTCACTTTTTTCGATTCCACTCTTTTTCCCACTAATGCAATGTCATTTCGAAGTTGAATAATACTGTAAAAGTGTTGTCGTTGCGAGTAAACTGTTAGTTTATTATTGACTTCAAGGTAATATTTTTATAAACACTTTATAGAAAAAAAAATGGATCTACAGATGTGCCTTTCTAAAATTCTAAAAATAAATTTCTATCCGAAGATATAATATATAAATTTTGCATAAATTGAAAATTGTTATACATTTTTCGGAATTTTTATATCCATGTAAACTTTTTTTTTAAATTTTAACAAGTCACAACTGTTAATTGATCCGTGAAGTGTATAATCCTTGTTGAAATACATTTTTACCATTCTTGTACAGGCCATAGACGGACCTCTTTTTCATAGCAATAAGGTTTTATTTGTGTAGTGTTGTTTAGTAGTAGAATTATCAATAACAGCAATAAAGCCAAGTGCCGGAGCGGTGATATTTAATTAAAGTAGCAATTATGAAGCGCAATTTAGGTCACGAGCACGAGCTGGGAGCTTCGTAACTGGAGCACTTTTATCTAAACACAATTTGGAAAACTGCTCTGAGAGAGACTGAAAGTTATTAGTTAACTATTGGCTTTCCGCCGTTATTAACTAAGTCCGTTGTGCTCCAGACAGATACATTTATTTTAACCGCGAAACAATAGAAACGTCTATTTGAAATCTGTGCTCAATTTGCCCATTACAGGATATAAATTACTGCCTTCGGGCGTATTCGATTCGCCATTTTTTATACCTGCTGTTTCAATCGGGCAAATTCGGCCGCTCGGACCAGGAACAAACGAATGAGTGCAACAAACACCACGAGGCGGACAGGAGCCGGTAAACAATTGATAAATTAAATTAAGAGCATCGATTTTTCAATGTAATAGTTGTAGAGCCATGTCTGCACATTTACTTCGCACACACATACGGTCTCCGATGTTCGGGCTGTGATACAAAACGTTTAACCGAATTACTTTTGACATTTTCCTACCCCACGACCAATTGATTTTTTCTGGAGAAATATCAGCTTCAATCTAATCAAATCATTGCAAACAAAACTACAAATTTTTGTTTTCATTCCTTTGAAATAATATCAGTTATGTATTCCTTAGACTTCATATTTCTAGAGAATTTACAGATATCAACACTATTATGGGAGATACCAGTTTGGTTAGAATGGACGTTCGTGCATCTTCTATAAAAAAATTTGGTTGTCCAAATCATAATGGCAGAAAACTAAATATGATCAATTTCTTTCTTATTTATTTCTTCTTCCTGTAGTGACATACGCAGATATTAGCCTTGGGGGTGGATATGAAAATAAAAATATTTTTGATAATGTAAAACAAAATTCGCTCTACGCGCGTTGACTAATATCATTGCAATTCGTTCTGTTGCGGTGATATATTTTTACAATAATTTATAATTCACTTATCAAAAAATGCTTGGCATGCTTAATTTTTTTAAATAATTTGCAAATGATTTAGAAAAAGTATATAAAATCTTCAAGAACTTATTTTTAAAGGCTTGTATGAAATATTAATACAAGTTCTATATGAATTTTTCATCATTTTATCATATAGTTTAAAGCATGCAAAACAAAAATTTAGTGACTTGCTATTAAGAGTCCATGTAAAATGAGTGTAATTTTAATATTCAATTACTCGAAAACCGGATAGACAAAAATTTAAAAAACAAAATTTTAGAATCTCAATAGTGTAATAAAGGAATAAGAAAAATATTTGCTTCTGTTTATTTAACTCTAGGCTATTAACTTTTCTTTTTCATAAAACAAACTTGCTAAAAATTATCCAGATCTTTGTTTATTAATAGTGGAGAAATAAGGCATGAAACTTGTGCACTAGGCTAAAGATGTGTGGTTGAAAATCGCTTGTGATCCGCTATTGAAAGAGGCGGTCCAATCAGTCAAACAAATTCTTGTTGATATTTGTATTATTACCTACTGGTTTTGTTGCACCTAACTTAGTTTGTCGGCTGTCTTCCTACAGCTGATCGCAACCCGCAAACGATTTTC
This sequence comes from Agonum fuliginosum, assembly GCA_947534325.1. Lineage (NCBI taxonomy): Eukaryota > Metazoa > Arthropoda > Insecta > Coleoptera > Carabidae > Agonum > Agonum fuliginosum. The sequence continues at coordinate 964,546 of OX384034.1, read as the reverse complement.
GACCATACATCTTTAGCATGAACGATCTTCATAAACTTGATGCATGTGGCGTATCTCTTCACTATTAATTATCAAAGATCTAGATTACATCAAATTTGTAATAAATGACTGTTTAAGAGACCCGTCTACCTCCTAAAATCCAGCATAAAATATACTAACGTATAGCGAGTGTTTAGAGGCCAGTACGAGAATGGTAATATTTTATTTCAACAAGTATTTAATAGAGAAAGAATGGATCTATAGATGGGCTTTTTTAAAATTTTGATTAAAAAATTGTAACATGATTCTAAAAATTCCGAAAAATTAAAAAAAATTCCAATTTATGCAAACTTTACACGGTTATATCTCATGATAGAACGGAACAACTGTACATCCATTCTTTCTTTATTAATTATTTCTAAAAACATTATCTTGAAGTCAATAATAATCTGACAGTTTACTCGCAACGAAAACACTTTTGCAGTATTTTTCAACTTCAAAATGACATTGCATAGCTAGGATACGGCAAAGTATGAGTTCCGGGCTGGTTTCAGGCAGCCGTAGTAGTGGGGAAAAGAGACAAATAAAAAATATATAATAATATTAATAATAAATCGAGATTATTCTAGGAATTTGGAAAAACGTAGACGGGCCGCTTAATAATTTCATCATAACATTTCCTTCGAAATATTCATAATTGATAATAATTTTTTTTCAAACTAAATAGTAATATTACTCCTGGTTTATTTTCTATCACCACCACAATCTTCAACCTTTTTGTCGTTTTGTCTACCTCACAAATTAATCACGCTAGTTTGGCGTCCTGATTCCGGCAGTTAATATACGTTTAAGTTTGTGACTGACGCAAATTGTTATCACCTCGGTGTCAGGGGTGGCTATGGCGACGTTGAAGGAAGACAATCACGAAGTAGTTGTAATCTAGTAGGCAATGGAAGAGGATAGCTGAGAAGTGGCAACACTGGAGTAGAGTAGAGGAGGGAGGATGCTGGGTCTAGGATCTAGGACTCTGGGGGGAAGTTAAGGAGATGGAGTAGAGTGGACGAGAGAAGAGAATTTCGTCGTTGGTTGATTTAGGGAATTAATGAATTTTGTTGTAGCATCGTTGTATAATTATAAAATAATACATACTTGTCTTGTAACTAATTCATATTGCAATAAAAGTCATTAATTTATCGGTAAATTTACGAATGGTTATTGCAAAGTAACAAACAGATGAGTGCTAAAATAGATGGCGAAACTGGAGTGACTTAAGACGATCTTCTACCGCGCCAGAAAATAGCCAAAAACATGGATTTCGCGCGCCACTCCACACCGTTTATTATTTTGTTAAATATAATAATCTAAAGATATTGTTGAAGATAAAAGTACAATCTACAAAATGGTCAATGCAGAATTTTAAAATTTTGTTTTGTTAATTTGAATTTTTTATTTTTAGAACACAAATATCTTCAATTTCAAAACTAATTAAAAAAATTCGATCGGTTATTTCGCAGAACCAAGCTTTGTTGACAAGGTATTAAAATTTGAAGTTAATTCACAAATAAATAAAAGCTGTACTGTGCCGCGCGAAAACCCTCTTTTGTATACAAATATGGGTGCCAAAATTATTTTTTCGTCTCAAACATAAATAATTTGTTATTTTTATGTTTAACAAAACAATAAACGCTATAGAATAGCGTACGGAATCAATGTATTTGACTGTTTTCTGCCAAGGGTAGAGGATCATCTTAAGGGTCCCACAAAATATAGCGTGTTTAGAAGTGCAGGCAGGGCAGAAGTTTCTGCTTTATTCATTGCATATTATAAATTGCGAGGAAAACATGTACTACAAGTTTGGAAAAGATTTACTCGTAATTTATTTTTATGCCAAGAAAAAAATCTTTTAAATTCATATAAAAAATTAAATAAAAAGTTTATTTTAATCAATTTTTCACATCATATACCTTATGAATTATACCTCATTTCACATGAGACAAAAGTGTTCGGGAAGATAGGACGATGTTACACTGAATCTGATTGCTCGAAATGAGAAAACATTTTCATTTCCGTTGACATTACTCATACCTTCTTAATTTGACAGCTTAGATGACAGCTTTATTCACAAAACATACCTTTTAAGTTCAGGCCAAATTTTTTACTAATAAAATGTATGAGAGTGAACGGACTGCATTCGCAGTGCCATCTGCTTTTTTCTTACGTAAAATGAGGTATTTATTAAAAAATGTAACTCGGCATAAACCTAGTTCCATTCTTTGTCTTCGTTGACAAATTTTTGAAATTTTACTTTATCTATAAAACTTCGAGAGCATTTCAAAAATTGCTAGACTGTTTTAACGAACGCTACAAAACGCGTTACCGCATAGGACAAATTCGGGATTAAGGAAAAACAAGTAAATTTTTTTTAATTATGTACTAACTTTAACATGAAAATTACGTGTGTGTTGTAATTTTACATAGTTAGACAAAATTACATTGTTTATGTAAATTTACTATATTTCACCTGGGCAATTTGGATTCCAGTAATAATTATAATAATTTAACAAAAAAAAATGTTACTGTGTACTTAACCTCCCGACTGTTGGATTACTTATATATTTTATATTATGAACACACCATTATTAATAAACACAAAGATTTAAATATTTTAACACAGAACTTTCGAAACATTGAATGCAAAATATTTATTCTATGTGACTATGTAATCCATTAACAGATTTTCATTATGTTCGTATCAAAGTCTGAAAATGAAACTAGTTATAAATAGTTTGTAACTATCGATTTTTATGTGTCCCAGTTTTAGTAGGACAGTGTAAAGTTTAATTAAAATTTGAAACTAGCAGTATGTGAATTAATTTCGCGATAAAATTTAGATTAATTAGATAGGTTTCAAATGCCGACATAAAGAGAAATCTAATTTTAAATGATGCGGCAATCAGTACTACATTTAGCAGAGTAAATCACAAAAAGTAGAATTGAATTATACGCAAGATGCATGTTACAAAAACAAAATTATCTAAAAAATCAGTGATGGCAGCGATGTTTTGATAGCATTAGATGAATTTCTCCAGTTCTTGATATTGCAAATATTGAAACATCCAATTCCCTTTATTGCGATAGGGAAGACGTTTGTGTACTTTTCATGATTTTGTAAATTGTGATGTTTTCACATAAAACGTTCAACGTTCGATCTTTGCATCACTGGGTGAATACACAAGGAGTTTATGCCCTTGTGCTGTTGACTGAAGACCTAAAAATTTGATGATGCTCATCATTAGGAATATAAACGTATCCTTGCTAGTATTTTACTACAAATTTAATTGTAAACTATTACTATTAAAGGGGTAAATGCCCCTTTCTCCAGACTTGCAAATAACCAATTTGATTCGATTTCTGGGATCTGGAAACTAGGTTTAAAAAGGGAAAACTTAATATCCACCCCTCCATCTACCCAAGCAGCGAAAAACATCATTTTTACAATTTTTTTATTTCTCCCGATGTGTGTTTCAGATAATATTCTGAAAAAAATTATGAATATTTGTGGTAACATGCCTTTTAACGTCAATTTTTGTCTTGTCAGTAAACAGCCTCTTCACTGCTGAAAAAAAATTTATTTAAAAAAAATCGTTATATCTTCTAGCAAAAACAATGTGCAATTTTTCTGCGTTGAATTGTTGGTCTTGGGGTACTTCAATCCTATGATTTTATTAAAAAAAATTAAAGTTTTTTTCTTGCAATTTTTGACGACTTTATTGCAAACTTCTCACTTTGTTAATAATTCAAAAATTTCAGCATTTTTTAAAGTGCATTCTGTCAAATAATTTTATGGTCCCCTTAAATGTAAACATAATAACAATCGTACATTGTTGACGTCTATGTTAGTTGCGATTTTACACATGACCATGAATTTTCCACACTAATGCAGCAAAGAAACCTGATTTTTTTTTACCTTCAAGAGGTTATTTAAAAAAAGTGGCTTTTTAATAGAAAAGAGATTCTACTTTACACAATTTATTGTTCATTAGAGTATGAAATAAGTAAAACAGATTAATTTTAAATGTGACATTTACTGGCGACATCTTTTAGAAGTTGTTTCAAGGATACTTGACACAAGGAAATTTTAGTGCAAATGTCAAATGCATCGCATTGAAGCTTATGGAAAATACGATATTTTAAATAAATAGGTAAGTATGTACATGTTTAGTTTTATTAAAGCACACCGCTTCGCGTCGTACTTTAATGTAGAACCTGGTGTTGATAAATAAAATCTACCGCACTTATAGTTATTTACGAACCAAATGCGGGAAGATTTTGGTCCCACGTGAGCGGTTTTTTGAAACACGAGCGAAGCGGGGATTTCATTTACGCGAATGCTGGAATGGTGTCTTCCCGCAAGAGGTTTGTACAATGTTTTTTGTAACGAATAAAACTATAATCAAATAGATTCAAGTTGTAGTTGTAGTCTGATCATTAAATTTGAGGTTACGATGTTTTTTTTACTCAATACTACCGACAGATGGCACGCTGCACACAAGTTTAATTTTTAAATATTAGCGGTTTTCGGTGGTCTTCACTAATTATAATTCCGGGAAGTAACACTTTATAAACTAAATTTGATTATTTTGAAGATGATTTTACACTGAAATGTCTAGAAAAGATAGTATTCTTTACATTTTTCCTGATTTACTACACTGGGAAATTGACATTTCCGATTGTCAATTGCGTGCTTAATATGTCATTTCCTAGGTGATGAGTACAAAAATAACTATTTAATACTACTGTTACTGTAACTCCTAACAAAAAATTATATCTAGCAAATTAAATTTCAATATTACTTGTAGAAGCTACTCTTCTTATAAGTTCTAGGAAAGGTTTCTCGTTCCCGTATCTTCCTCCGGTTGGGGAGCAACTTGGGTTTGTCATTGTCAAGACCGGCGACGTGCGGTCGAGTGAGCAAACTCCGAACTAACAGCTCAAAACCACCACTTACAATCAACGCGCGGCAATAACACGTCCCTGTGTCCTGCCCGCTCTGCCTAGACTCAGCTTCAGTCTTGCCTTGCCGCATTCACTGAATTTAATTTAATTCTGAGCACTTGCAGGAACGAACAAGTTCAGGTGTTGCGGTGCGAGCGCGAGCCAACAGGACGACAGCTTGACATTGAGGACGGAGGGATGTGTCAGGAGTAGACTAAATTGTTTACTGAACTTTCAACTTGGTAGTTATTGCTTTTATAATTAATTACAATTGGTAGTTACGCCAGGTAACTATTTTGAATGTATGGCCCAGATATGTCGAATTACTGAAAAATTATTCGAAAGAATGCTGTCGCTGAAATATGGTTGCTGAATTTATTTATATTTAAAGTTTGATAAAACCGAGTGATGTGCATACCTATTTATTTAATATCATATTTTCTATGAGGTTAAATGAGATGCATTTGACATTTGCACTAAAATTTCCTTGTGTCAAGTAGCCTTGAAACAACTGCTAAGAGATGTCGCCAGTAAATGTCACATTTAAAATTAATATGTTTGACTTATTTCACACTCTATTGAATAATAAATTGTGTAAAGTAGCGTTTTTGTATTCTCTCTTTTTTATTAAAAAGTCACTTTTTTAAATAACCTCTTAAAGATAAAAAAAATTAGGTTTCTTTGCCGCATTAGTGTGGAAAATTCATGGTCTTGTGTAAAATCCCAACTACCATCGACGTCAACAATGTGCGATTGTTATTATGTTTACATTTCAGGAGACCAAAAAATGATTTTTTCGCATCCTGAACTGTAAACGCAAAAATCACACATCGTTGATGTCTATGGTACTTGCGATTTTACACGTCATAAACCGTTTCCGCATATAGTTCGTTAATACGCACCGAATTTTATTTCTTTAACACGTAGACTGCCGCGTGGCACATATGGTGTGCCACGCCAACTTAGGTCTTCCAGGTCGCGTGGCACAGAAGTAGTGCCACAGTTGATGCAATGCTTTGGCGCTTTGTGGCACTGGGTTAGTGCAACGGATTGTGTGTGTTCGAACGGGAATAGTTAAAGTACGGCCTGAGAGACCTAAAACTGATTTTGGCCCCCGAAAATTTTTTTCGTTGTAAGTTTTACACATGTGTTAAGGTTTTTAGTAATCTTCAGTTTAACAATTGTATATTTGATTGAAAATTATGTTTTATTTTATCCTAAGTATGTTCTACAAATATTTATATACAAAAACTAAACTAGATTCGTTACATTTATATTCATCAGAATCTTCACCAAATAAATTTTCTTGATCATCGGATAAATACTCATCCATAAGTTGTTGCAATTTTTGTCTTTTTTTTTTTTCGTAGTCACCCATATTTGTTATAAAAATACAAACACACATACACTTATTGCCGACTGACCCTACTAAATGTAGTCCGTACTACCACTAAAATTATCTAACATGGGATGTGGCACGACGTTAGTGCCACTCGGCCTAAATGGAAAAAAGAGTTGCTTGAGCCGCGCGGCACAAATGTTGTGCCATAAATTAAAATGGTTGTAAAGGGCACTAATCAACATTATTTTAAAAGCGGTGTTAGATACAACTTAATTTCTATACATTTAGAACTGAAATTTAAAAAAAAACATTCGGCCCCATAGGACCATTTTTTTTCATTCCATTGTGGCAGTCAACGTGTTAATATGCCATTAAATAAAAAGTTGATATGACGTTATAATAAAATTGTCTTTATTTGGTAGCATTGAAGAACTGTAGTACAATTTTAAAAATACATTTATTAAATAAAACGTTGAAATCTTGTAATCCATGATCGATTGATTTTTGTTTTTGCCTAAAAAATATTGACAGGTGATACGGGTGACACGATGGCATACTAACGCCATATAAGTCATAAGTAAGATATTAAATTAGTAATTGAACGGAGGATGGCTTCAACACAGAAAAGTTTTTCTGTGAATTAATCGTTTGATTCAGGTGATACTAATTTCTGTTTTTGAATAGTTTAGATTTTTAGTTGTAAGTCTAGATATGGCGTGAGGTTGTGTGCTGGCCACATCAGATTTTTTTAAGAAATCGTATTTTGGAAATGCCGTAATTTTAATTTACGTACCTACTTATGATATTTTTAAATTAACAAATCAGACATGAAGTATAATTATATACGAGGGGTTAACCACTACTAAAAATTTTGTACACCAAACTTCCTAATTGAAAAAACTTCACGAACTTCCATGGTACTTCACGTACTTCCATGGTACTTCACGAACTTCCATGGAACTTCACGAACTTCCATGGTACTTCACGTACTTCCATGGTACTTCACGTACTTCCATGGTACTTCACGTACTTCCATGGTACTTCACGAATTTCCATGGAACTTCACGAACTTCCATGGTACTTCACGAACTTCCATGAAATTTCCAAGACTATAATTCGGTTTAATTTTAGTGCAAATACGTGAACTCTAGTACTAGTATAATATTGTTCAGATATTTTGCCTCTCGGTCGCCCTAGGTTTATAAAAAAATTGAAATACGTCTGTGCAGCCGTTGAGTGAGAGATATACCTAGCCTCGTACCTATAGCTATATTTTACTTTATAATCTTCTACTTACCTCTTTCACTTTCACTCAAATGTTGCAGACGTATTTTAAATTTTTCATAAGCCAAGGGTAGAAAAGTGGGGACATGGTGCAAAACATCTGTACAATAATACCGTCCTTTAGTACTGTGTACTGTACTTGAGAGACTATTACAATAAATAATGAATTTATTTTAAATATTAGAAAATAAAGTGAATATCTAAGAACCTTAGTGTAAGAAATATTTTTGGAAATAGGGGAAAAAAATAAACAACAATTATTATCTTTCTCAAATGAAACGAACGACTCTTAATTACGAGCGCACATCAACGATTTATAAAATCGCCAACGGTTCGGTAATTTTATTATCACTTATTTGTTATACAATAAATTAATACAATTACTTTAGTAATACAGAATTACAACGATATCAATATCATTATAATAACTCAACAAATTTGACTTCAGTATAATAAAATACAGTTTAGGTGATTTAAGACATTGAAACAAAGAATTTAATTTTATTCCATTTCAGTAGAGGTTTCATTAAAGGAACACAAGTCCACGTGGCTTCTTGCATCGTGATTGGCTATCGTACACGAATTTAATTTTACGATTGGTTATCGAAGTATAAGCACATTTCCGAGAAATAAATTCGACGCACAATACTACGTCAATTTGTCCCTTTAATGAAACCTCTGTGGAACAGAGTAGTAAATAACCCTAATATTTCAAGTTGTGCCGTGGCTATCAAAATATTTTTATTTATTTAGGTACCGGGTTTAGTACGTTATAAGTTGACAAATCACATTAATTTTCATTTTCCTCCTCTTTCCGCTTCATTTCTTTAAATTTTTTCTTAATTAACGTACGGTCATTTTCTGTGATGGTCATTGAACCAATACCTAACATATTAATAGGTCCGAAAAATACATATTTAGAGTCAACTGATTGAATGTCGTCTTTTTTTGGCCACGAGTACACACACAGCGATTCTCTCAAAAATTTTATTCTGTTACTATTATTGTTTAACTTATCCAAAACGCGACCGATGTACCAGTTTTCGGAATAATAAACCGCGTAATATTTTTCTGGCATGATCTCTATGTTGCAATAATCGTTTTTTTTACTGTTAATGTTATCCGCCCTTACTCGTAGTAGCCGGTCTGAACTCAACCTTAAATTTAAAATACATAATTAAATGAATGCAGCAAATTGGAACAAAAGTTAAACAATATTTTACCTGGATGTACGTTCATTAAACAACCAACATAACGATGATTTTCGTAATGTTTTCATATTTTCTCCGATTTTTACATATATAAATGGACTCGTCTCATTTAATACTTCTTTGTTCTGGTCCTTCATCTCAATAAAATCACCAAAATTATTTCCTAATAATTCCATATCACTGGGCAAATCATTCGGCAAATCATCAGGTTTCTCCAACAATATATCATTATTAATAATTTCTTCTGTAGAATCATCTATACGCATAGCAATTTTATCATCCATTAAATTGTAATTTTCACATATTTCATTGTTATCTATGTCGTCAAATTTTTGTTCATTTTCTGGAATTATTTTCTTTCTAGTATCATAAATATTTACTTCACTCCATGAATCATCATCATAAGTCATTTCAAGTCGATCACAATCATTTTTTGCTTCCCGTAAAGCTCGCAAAACAGTTCCTTCAATATTGTCGTCAGTCATTAAATAATCCTTTCTTGTTTCTGTTTGAGTCGATTTTCCCAATCTTGAATTTCGCTGTTCTCTGGGAAAACTAAACTTTTCGGCTAAATCTGTAGTTATTTCATGAATATTTTGAATTTTATTAATTCTGTTTATAATATCTAGCATGCTGAAATTAACAATAGTTGAAAATGTTGACGTCATAGAACGTGTGGCGCGAAATATTTGTTCGCAAGTTTGCGAACTAAATAGCCATGGCGTGAATTGTATTTCTGAAAGTTTGCCATCGTCCCTATATTTTTGTATTAATTTTATTAATGCGTGCGCATTTAATTCTATGCATATGTAACAATTTAAGGAAATAAAATTGTTATTTACTGAAAAGCTGTCGGTTACTTTAATCCAGCATCGCCAAATTCTCAAAAAAAACACACAGTACCACAATGCATAAACTCTCTCGGCCAATGTTACATCTTTTTCTAAGAAAGATTTAATGATGTATTGAATTAACTTTAGGTAAATTTCTGTAGCAGCGCTGTCCTGTACATGTTCCTGTAAAATGTTGCATACTTTTGGTGATGATAATTTTTCAGCTGCTCTATAGTTCATCTTATCATCTGGTTGTAAATCAGAAATAACCAATAAATGTTTATCTTTCGAAAATTTTGATATAATGTACTCAATATGTTTAACCGAAACTGTGAAATTACCCATAGGCAATACTATTCCGGGTTTTAAAAGTCGCGTCCGTAATTTTGTACATATATGTACTGTATCTTGTACGCATATGTCTCCATTTTTAGTATCCATATGATACCAATGCCACAGACTATTACTATCGGATTGAAAATTTGAATTGGATCGCATTGATTTTAAAAGGCGAGTGTCTCCGTCAGAAGAAAATCCTAATATTTCAATTCCGTGATCTTTCATTTGTGCTTTAATTATATTCCATCTTGATTGGACGTCCATTGATGTAAAGCGATTGTCAGTGCCATAAATACATAAACAAAAAGATGGGCTTTTGTCCACTGGTGCTTGAGCCATGATAACGTATGCGTAATTCGCTTTAGTTTCATTCAAAAAATAACTTTGTATATTCTTTGCCGAATTTGCTAAAAAATGATTTTGTTTAGGCATTCCATTTTCATCTAATGGTAACACGAATCCAACAATTTTATTAGTTTTTTTACAATACTGAATTCTGCCTGTAATGGATGTCGCGTCTTCACTTAACCATACTAGGTGAGGAAGATTCCTATTTTGCAAGAATATTTTTAATTCTCTAATACGTAACATTCCTTCCACGATATATTGGCCAGAATTATCTAGAGCTCTTGTTAAAGTAGATATAGAAGGTATAGTGTTTTTTAAATTTGCATGTAACGTTTCATACAATAATCTCCCGCCAACAATAAACAAATATATACAAAAATTTTTAATTTCTGTGCTATACCGGTTGTCATGGCCAGATAGATAAACTTTTTCTTTATTTTTTATAGCTGTGTCCAAAAAGTGTTGCATTAATGTATTAATTTTTTTATCTTCGTCCCCTTCTGACTTTATGTTTAGTATTGTAGACTGCTCAAGCAAAAGTCTTTTTAATTTTGAATTTTCATTTAGCAATTTTACTATGTCATCTACAGGCTTAAAATAATTTGTTATTAGTGGTTGTTTTGATGCTTCTTCAGTGAATTTTTGTCTTGCGCGCCTCGCTCTTGAGGTTCTAGAATATTTTTCCTTTTTCCACTTCTCATTTAATTTATTATTATTATGTGGCAATGCTAGTAATTTCTCATCATATTCTTCATTTTCTGATTCACTTTCCTCTGATATAATCGGGGATAAAATATTTTCTTCAGTTTTTTCTCTTTTTTGCAAACCAGATGAACCTGGTTTATGAATGTCAAAATTGAACTTATCATTGGGTATTACGGAAAATATATCAGGGGTAGTTTTATTTTTTTCCTCGTTTTTTTCGTAATATTTTAGAATACTCGTTTGCGCTCCTTTTTTTCTTTTCATAGTTGTATTATTATCCTCGGTATTATTATTTTGATTGTAACCTTCTATATGTTTCATAAAGTGTTTGTAAAAATTAGTGAGTATCCAACGTCGTCTGATGTTATGTACCTACAATTATTTATTCAGAATAAACCTTACATAAAAATTATGCTGTTTGCAGTTTACGTGTATTTCAAGATCTTATTTTAGTACACAATTTTTTGCTTTAAATATACATAAACAATTAATGCGCGTATTTTGTTTTTAATGAATTTTAAGTAAGTAGGTAATTGCCAAACAAATTGAAAACGCTTTTCCCGGCTTTTCCGTTCGAATTGATTCTAAAATTATATTATTTTACACAAAAAAGTCGAAAGAATGTTTCAAATAAATTCATCGGAAAATAATTTATGTACCAATCAACAACATGCGGTGAAATATTCTGTTCAATAAATATTATTGTTATTGTGGAATAGGCTTCTCCACCATAATCGAAATAAGGAATAATAATGATAAAAACATAAATACCAGTCAAGACTAATAGTGAAGAAAAAAAGTGTATAAATAATTTCATTTAAAAGATATAAATTATTTTAGGTTTCATGACGTATAGATACTGGGCGTGGTTTCTTTCATATGGAACGTTGTTGTTGGCCGTAAAATTTTCGCGAAGATAACATGCTGCGGCAGAAAATGGTACTACCGGGTACTACCATCTGTCATTACTCCATTATTCTTGCTTATTTTATTTGTTTGATTTTATTTTATAATTTTAACTGCTACAAAATATGTTTTTTAACATTGGAAGATTACTTTTTAATATAAAATAATTAAATAATTAATTTTAAGGAAAATGTTAGTGAAACAAACTGTTAGAGTACCACTGGAGATACTTACAACGTCACAAGCAAATACAAGACTTTAAAAAATCATATCTCGAACATTAGTTTTGGTTTTGTATAAAAAAATTACAGTGGAGAAGCCTATTTACTCGCTATTTACCTTAATTTTTTTACAGCATATACAACATTGAATCGAAGATGTCAATATATCATTGTCCAGTGTACATATATATTCCATATCTTGCATTTTTAAGATAATGGAATTACGTTTTTCTATATTTAGATCTTTTACATTGTTTTTTACCCAAGAATTTGCCAATCTTGAAACTACTTTGCTTTGTTCTGTTAAATTTTCTGAAACACAATTTAAATTTTGTTGGGTGCTATCTTCATTCTCGGTATCGGTCGGGGTATCGGTAGATGTCAAAGTGGTCGTATTAGGATGGTGTTTTTTAAACCTTTTTGCACTTTTTTCCTCTGTTTTATGTAATACGTTTTGAAATTTTTGTCTTGTCTTCACATGCTCACTTATTTTTAGAATCAATTTCTTTTGTCCAATTAAAAATTTAAATTTGCTTGGATTTGTCTTATATACACCATAATACTCTTCAAATTGATCTTCCTTAATTATGTGTATTAAATCATTTTGTGCAAATTCTTCAATACTTTGTAAATCGTTATCAGTAATATCAATAAGAGATAAATGATTCGTCATACCACATATCTTAAGAAGATTTTTAATGCACACTGGTATATTTACTTGCAGTTCCTTTTCAATTTCGTTTAAAAATAAATCTTCTGTGTTCTCCATGATAATATTTAAACTAGCACAAATTTCACAATAAACCAACACGAATAAACAAATACAAGTATTAGAACATAACTTTTTATTTCGCTTTTATTTAACCAGTAGATACGCTGGACTACGAAGCTAAAACTACTGAAATGGAACAGTGCACTATATTGGTCTTCTAGATTTCTATAGAAATTCAAAAGCTTCCATGAAACTGTGGACTTCCAGTAACTTAAATTTTGACTTCCATGAACTGCCACGGAAGTTATGCAAATTTTAAAGGACGCAAATTTGTACAATAATGCATGTTAACAATGTTAATCGCCAACGTTACCTACCTAAAAGAAGTTTTATTTTTTATTGTCCTTCATATCGTTACAAATATACCGGAAATATACCTTACACTGTCGACCTACTATTATCGAACTCATAATTATAGTCAGTTGGATTTCAACATGAATAACTTGTTAAAAAATAATAAAAATAAAATTAATCTAAACCTTATACCTATCTACTAAACTATACACATTACTACGTTATGTATTTGTGTAGAAATAACAATTTGCAACAAAAATGAGCTATGATTTATCGATATTTATTAACTGTTAACTTTAATGTCGTATAGTATTTCACAAATTTCCATGGTACTTCACGTACTTCCATGGTACTTCACGTACTTCCATGGTACTTCAAGAACTTCCATGGAACTTCACGAACTTCCATGGTACTTCACGTACTTCCATGGTACTTCACGAACTTCCATGGAACTTCACGAATTTCCATGGTACTTCAATGTGACTTCCTTCATTTGTACACTAAATTTCCAAAGTGGTTAACCCCTCGATTATATATAATGTAACTCGTAAGTAAATTCCTCTTCAAGTTTCTCATCGCATCAATCTCTGTAAGTAGCTCTTCCCTTCCCTCGCCCTGTAATTATCCTTCTCATCCTGGAGCTTTCATGAAGTTTATGACAAACGTAGTGCACGTATTGAAGGACGTGGACGTTCACCAGCATCCAGTGACCAGCGTCCAGTCAAAAACAGTTTTATACGAGTCTCTATATCGGTTAAGCGGCGAGCCACGGATTGGCTGCCGAACCAATGTCCAATCTCCCAGCGATAGCCTCAATTTCAGCGGATTTCGTATAAAGTGACCCTTACTTATGCCAAGCCCCGAGAGACCACTAACGACAGCGGTTCCTAAACTTTCACCGGAGGGAGGGAAACTATGAAGAATGGGATAGAAATATGAAAAGTATAATATTAATCTTTTCGTAAAGAGGTTGGTGATCATATATTAAAATGATGATGAGAGGCTGAAATTTATACAGTGCCTTTATTACACTATTGAGATTATTAAAAAAAATTTATCCTGTTTTGAGTAATTGAATGTTGCTAAAATGATGAAAACATAGAACTTGTATTAATATTTCCTATAAACCTTTAAAAATAAGTTCGTGAAGATTTTGTGTACTTTTTCTAAACCATTTGCAAGTATGCCAAGTATTTTTTGATTAGTGAATTAGTCATTATTGTAAAAATATATCACCGCAACTGAACGATTTGTAATAATAATAAGGGTAACACTGTTGTACCTACCTGAATATTATTTGGAGTCGCGTAACTATTTGGCCAATGATCTCGAATCAATAAAGTTATATTATTATTTATTATAATTTTTTTCCTTGGAAAATTGAAATTATACCTAGTTAATTTTTGTTCCAAACTTGCATAATAATTTCTTTTACAAGCTGGAACACAACATTTGCAAGGCATTATTTAAATTAGTTTCGTAATGTTCATTTGAAATCTACTTACGTCACTCCTCCCTCTATCACACTCCCGCCTGGTAAATAGAGTCCGCCGTAGTACAGAGTAAATGCAGTCATGTACTGCTTTTACGACAAATTATCTTGTAGTAAGGCAGAAAGTAAAAAAATCTGACGTGCCCGCACATGACCTCTCGCCTAATTCTGCTAATCTAATAAATAGTTTTACATACATTTTAATAGTTTCATGTTCATGTAATATATAAACGATAATGTAAACCGTGTAGAAAGTAGAAACAAATTCATGATCATGGACAACAAGATACTGGAATTTAAAAAAAAAATTAATTGTACTTCATTCTATTGTTAAATACTACCAGATTCAGCAAATTGTATTTAAAATTAACCGTACTCATAAATAATTATATTTTCTTTTATTTTTAATTGCAAAAATTGTTATAAATAAATAATGCATGAATTTATTTAAAGAAAACTATATAAAGCTTCAAAAAGTACTACTTCTGGTTTGCGGATTTCTACCAAAATCTTATCCGGTGTTAAGATCCTTAAACCTTAAATATGAAATTTGGTTATTAAAGGTTTGATAGTTTCTAAGATATACGCGCACACATACACAGACATCATCGTGAAAATAGTAAATTCGTATTCTAGAGACTCTGAAACGTGCTTATTCACCAAAAACTGATACTCGAAAATGTTGACAATAATACCTCTGTTATAGAATATGAGCCGAGAGGTAAAAAGAGTTCTACTATTTAAAACTAAACTGTAATTTTTTGACATTTTGGCTAGTAAGCTTAGTTCAGTATGCAATCACATCGGGGCAGCAAAGATCAAATCAGAACGAGGCGATACGGTTAATCATTTATGATCATGATCAATCTGTATAATACAAAATAGGTACACCCTGTGTAATAGAATAAAATTCGAAATTTACAAATTGTAGCTCATTTATCGTTTTATACGTAGTAGGTATTTAATAAAACATAAAATAATTTAATCCATAAAACAATATTATATTTTTTGTTGTATATTGTGTTTATTTTAGTGTCGTAAGAAGTAGCATGTGTCAGTAAATTGTCATCTTTCCTTTTATCACGTTTATGGTCCATAACATGAGTGCGGGAAAAAGTTGTTTCGCACTATTTTATTCTATCAAGAATAGTAAGTGTCAGTTTCTGTTTCTAGGTTTGTTACTTTATATCTGGAGTTTGACTACCACTGTCCACCACGAAGACGTCCGATTGCATTCGAAGTCTCACGAACACAGACTAGAGGTAATCTGCTACGGTTAGCTGATTACCTATTTAAATATCGCTTACCGGTAAATCATTCGCTTTATTGAGGTTTCCTTTCAATTTCCTCAAGTTCAAACGGTCTTCCAGGGCTTTGGGCTACGGCTTTGAAACGCTACATATTGTGAGTTTTTAAGGGTTGTTACCAAACCAACGGATTATGTTCGACTTTCGCGTGGTTCGTAGAAGAGAAATAATCAATGTGCAAATACGAAGGAAATCTTACAACGTATAGAAATACTTGTAATGCGAACTAATCAGATTTTACGCCACGTGCAATGTACCGCAATTATGTTACAACTGATTCTATTTTGCACTATAGATTTTCAGTTCACTTTAATAATTTGACTTAATGCATCTTGCTATATGCATAGAAGCATAGAGGCGCCATATTATAAAGGTTGCCATTGTTCCATACTGTCAAAAAAATAATATGAATTAATTTTTAACTCTCAAAATATGTAATTTAAAAATAT
The DNA here is from genome assembly GCA_947534325.1 of Agonum fuliginosum. Classification (NCBI taxonomy): domain Eukaryota; kingdom Metazoa; phylum Arthropoda; class Insecta; order Coleoptera; family Carabidae; genus Agonum; species Agonum fuliginosum. Next base: position 948,069 of record OX384034.1, on the reverse strand, counting down.
AGATAGGTACTACGATTTTGACAGATAGTAGAAAATCAGACATTGTATGACCACACTAAATAAAGGCTCTCTAATGTGTACCACTTGTTTGATAAATACAATTTTATTTCGGAGGGGTTTGGATGAGTGGTGTATTCCTATTAATATAGTATCGGGGCGCTTCATACAGGGAAAATTACATAATATTTTATTGTCTTTCACGTTTAAAAATTATAATAAATAATAAATTTTATCTACAACAATAGAATAATGTATTCATTATATACATGAAAGTAGTATAATAAACCCCTCCATAAGGACACATTATGAAATAATGAATTCATTATTTCACACTGTTAAATAATGAGTACTTTATTCTCTCGAACTGTCAAACTGCCATCACATCTGTTTTAATATTAGTGTTACATCAAGTTATCATTTTATGACGTTGTAAGCAGAAACAGTAAAAATAATAAAAATTTGTAAAACGCTGTATATGATTAGCCCATAATAGTTCTAAATTACTCGGATAAATTGTCATCACACCAAAGTTTGAGGTTAAGTTAATATCAATACAAATTTGTAGTAAGAAAATGTTGTTTTATTTAAAAAGTTGTAGATAAAACGTCGTATTTGACTCGAAAATAATGGCTATAATTAACTCGGATGATTTATACACTCGCCTTCGGCTCGTGAACAAACTTTCATCCTCATTAATTATAGCCTACATTATTTACTCGTTAAATAATATACTATTAAAGTATTAATGAAATAAATGTTTTATTTTAGCATTTAGATAACAGCTGAGGGGGCTGGGGTCGTAAACCCCCTAAAAGCCCTCCTGGCTATGCTTATGATACTCATTTTGTTATGTGAGTAGTTCATTAGCTTAAACCTGAGTCTGACTGTCAGTTATTTTTCTCTTTTTGTCTGAGATACATACCATTTTTTTTTTAATAATTTAGGACATTCAAATTTAACTAAATAGTTTTATTATAGTATATTATGTATCAAAATTTTATAAACGTCATTTTAATCACGAGTCTTCTTAGGAACGAGCGCAGCGAGTGTATAAAAAACGAGTATCTAGAGAGCTAATAAACGAGTCACTATACTTTTTCTACGACCACAAATTAAACTACATAAATTCATAAATATATACAATTTCATTTATAATAATTTAAGATTAAATCATAATAATATTATAAGCTACAAAATTCTACTTAGACAAGTGTATTTAATTTTTATATGGGGAAAAAATTAACAATGATTGAAAGAAATTAGGTATTGATTTCTCTCAGTTTTTCACAAAAATTAAATATCAAATATAGGAGCCAACTTCACCCCGTGCGTAATACTATGTCAGTTGCTATATTCAGCCCGTGACTACAAACGGCCCTCCACAGCTTGTCGAGGTGTATTAAAATGTTATTTAGCGCCAAGGAAACCAGTTAGTTAAATGATGTTTTTAATAGCAGGAGTAGAAAAATATTACTTTCTATATCAGTACGAAATCCACAATATTATGATTTATTTGTGATTATTAGTCATATTTGTAACTGATTATTGTTACATCTATTTAAATAATAAAATGTCAAGTTTGACACAAGAATACTAGGTAATTTAAACATACTTAGTAATAATTGTAAAAATGGTTTAATTTTAGAATTATTTGAGAAATCCTGTATCCAACGATTCTTCTATTAATACTGCTTCTTTGATTGAGTTACCAACTTCTTATTTCGTTAACTGTGTTTACACCATTATCAGAACTTCTAATTAATTTATGTATGCTAATATGAAAGTAAACTGAAGATTTAATTACAATTATGTAACCAGCTTAAATGCAAAATAATCCAATAAAGTTCCCTACCCGTGAATTGGCAAAAGCATTAGAAGCACAAACAATAATGTGATATAGAATAAATGAACGGGTGAATCATTTATAAAAGTCAAATCTGATATTGATCTCTTTTGGGGGAAATCGACAAATCCTCTGTTAGATTGGTAACTAGACGATGACGACTACAACGGATGCGGTGGCGACGTGCCTTTTCGTCCCGGCGAACTCGGACCAGCACAATAATTGTGCATTCTTGTCCAACATGCCTGTCACCTATACTAAGGGGGCAAACATGAACTAGTTTACTATTTAAGAAAACGGATTAAGACTTGTACAGACACACAACAGGATGCCAAAGTCAATTGAATTTACCAATCCTTTATTTTATCCATGCATATGCACCAGTCACAGTAACAGTGTTGCCAGCAGTGATATTCTCGACAAAACTGCTGCTTCGGGGCCGACTACGTCTGCTACTGTCCTATGATGAGCCAGCCTCCTTGGGGCGACCCTCTAAACGACCCTCTAAACGATTATATGTCAAAAATATTTTGACACAATATTCCGCGTTTTTTAAGAATAGCGTTTCATTGTTCGTCTACGTGTATTTTACTAATGTTAAAGTCGTAATGGCATGAGACGCCAGCTGCAAAAAATGAAAGTTTTGCGCCACCTTATAAAAAAATAAATTTGAAGGGTGTAATATATAAATATTGCTAAAAAAATATAAACCTAAACAATTTTCACTTAGAAACTTTTTAGCGTAAACTACATATTTTTAAAAAAAATGTTAGTTTATTATCTTTACAAGTGCAACAATATATTTTCACAGCAACATAAATATTTTCAATGGATTAATACAAACAAAAATAATTTTTTCCCAAAAATACTGATTTATTTTTTCTTCTACTAATATTCGTCAATATCTGAATCTGCGAAATATGGCTTGGATTTGTCATATTTTTGTCTAATAATATTATAACACAAATGATTGTAACTAATAATATAAAATGGACATATCACACGCATAATTTTTCTCCTAAAATAGGGTATAATTTTTCTCCTAAATAGGGTATTTTTTCAAATTTAAGGACTTTTACACAAAATCTGATGAAAATTATCGAATTATGACATAATGATATTATGCGTTTAGGGGCTCGTTTCTCAAAACCTGTCGTCGCCAATCGATAGTACATGTCATTGTATACTAGATTGCATCAAAATCTCGAAATAGCGAAAATGTCACTTAGGGACTTTTTGCACAACACCCTTTATTTGTAAAATATCATCAGACTGTCCCGAGTCCGAGTTGGCATGGGACGAGAACGCACGCCGCGGCTGCGGTTACATCGAAGGCAGCCATGGTCACGGGGAGCAAAGGGCAAAGGTTGTGTGGTGCGCGGAAAGTCGACGGGATTCGATTATCCCGAAAGTAAATTTGCCGGCGAGAGGATTGCTTAAAATAATGAAAATAAATGACAGAGCTGAGACCGCGGCTCGTATCCGGACCTCTAAATCAATATCAAGCAGGCTTAGAGAATAACACTAACAGTTACTGGAGGATGGCACGAACGTGGAACGAAATTTTTATTTTGGGGGCAAAACCATAATTATTTATTTAAGAACTAATCAAAATGGAATGATCTCCACCTCATCCTTGATTTCTTGTTTAAGAAGTTCTAAAATTTGAAAAAAAATCTTTGGCTGCATAATATTTTCAATTTATATAAATAATTTATATATTTTTTAAATTTTTTAGAATGTTCAGAACACTGGAATTCTTTAACAAGTACAGTAATTTGTTTTTATCCAGAAATAATTATTTAGTAAACCAAATAATAAGTTTAGGGATCCTTTAATACGGTTCAAAAGTCTTAGAAAATCCAGAAATTATGCATGAAGACCAAATACACTTTTTACAGTCCAAGAATAATTTATAAGTAATAGGTAAAACTATCTAGGAATCCTTTAGGATATCTATTCGTTGAAAATGAAAGTTTTTTCAGAACCAAAGTCTTTCAGACATTCGATAATAATAATTTAATAATAATAATTTATTTGGTCACGTATTGAAATATACAATTAATGACAAGTCTTGGGAGTACAATACAAAGTTACAACAAATATAAAATATATAAAAATATAATATAGCACCTGATTCATCAAGCATTGTCAAAGTGGAGTTTCTAAAAATTCTTGCAGAGAGTAGAAGCAGTGTTCTAGCAGTATGTTTTTAATTTTAGACTTGAACTGTTTTGGATCAAGGCTAGAAATTGATGCCGGTATGTGGTTATAAAGATCCAGATTGACAGAATTCTTAGATGACATATTGAGTCTATGATTAGTCTTTCTTAATGAGTCGTTACCGCGAGTATTGTAGTAGTGAACTTCATTATTCCTGAAATGGAATGATTTTTAGATCAAAATACATAGATCAAGATCTTATTTTATCCAGATGTGTCACATCAGGAAAAAAATTAAATGGCAGATACTACAATGACATACGAATCAAAAAGAATTTTATAAAATAAATTGCATTCTAAATGACTTAGGTTCTTATCACAAAGTACAATATATAACAGGAGTGGACACTAGGACGGATGAAGTGTGGCCCTTCTATTTACCTTTTAAAAGTAAGACAGAAAATACGGGCCTGCTCGGAACATGCGTTCAGTGAACTCTATACTACGTACCTGGAAAGAAATGGCGCGGTAGAGTTGCTGAGGCAAGTTTGTATTTAAAAACGAAAGTATTTTGCCCATGTTCTACAAGAGTCTGTTTCTCTCTTAACTTGCCTCACTGCTGCTGTTTTGAAGTGCGCTACGAGCCAAAATTAAAACCGAGCTGGACGACTTCAATATACAAGGTAGCAAAGCGGTTTTTGTCAAAAAATTGCTGATAAAATCTATCGTAAGTCTGCCTGAATCATATTGTATATCAATACTTCTAGAAAAACTAGATTTTTATGGCTTTCGCGGAATACCTCTTAAACTTTGAAATCCTATTTAGTAAACAGATACCAGAGAGTGGAATATAAAGGTAATCTGTCCGGTATAAGGGCGCTAAGGTATGGAGTACCTCAAGGGTCTCATCTTGGCCCAACCCTTTTCCTATTGTATATAAATGATTTGCCCTCAAACGTTGACCAAGCAGAAATAATGTTATACGCGGATGATACCTCCATTTTAGCTATAGATAAGGATATGAACGCAGTGCTCGAGAAAAGGGATTCGTCAGTTTTAATGATGCCTCTGAATGGTTTTTTTTTTACAAATAAACTCACTATAAATGGTTCTAAAAACCAAGATATTATTTTTAGTCTAAAGCAACCTCAAGATACTGTCATTGTTAAAGTATTGGGATTGCATTTTGCAAGTGATCTTACATGGTTTGCTGAAATTGATACTAAGTTAAAACAACTACCTAAGTAAAACTATCTTCGTAATCAAACAACTTATTAACGTAACTGATAACAAACTTTGAGAATAGCGTATTTTAGTTTATTTCATTCAGTAATGAATTATGGTATAATTTTATGGGGTTGTGCTTCATATGCAATACGCATTTTTCTTTTACAAAAAAAAGTTGTAAGACTTATGTTTGAAGCGAATTATCATGAGCACTGCAAACCTCTCTTTATTAAATATAAAATTCTATCAATGCCGTCTTTAGTCATCTATGAGAACTTAATATACGCTATAAGCGTAATGTACATAACCATAAATTGCATAGTGATCAACACTCATACAACACAAGAAATAAAAACAACATAATATTACCATATAAAAGTTTAAACAAATCTCAAAATAGCTCAAATGCATTGTCAATAAAATTATATAACCATCTACCTCAAGAAATTTGAAATTTCTAACACCAGCCATCTCTAATTTCGCGTAGGTACTTATCTCATATAGGAGGTACATATATTTTTTAAAGAAGTACCTAAGTCTATCGCATTCGCAGGTGATTGTTAAGAATAATTTAAAACTGTCTATTTTTCAGTCACAGCTTGCGCCCTTTTGCCCGATTGTTTCCGGAGGCACTGGCTTATGGGTGTTGTCCATCCTTGTCGCGGTACTAATCTGTTGAGTTAATTATGAATGCGCAATCAATAACTGCCGTACCTGTTTCTCCGGGATAAAGTTATTTATGTCTTTGATCCACTTGGATTTTACGTTTTACGACGGGTGGAAAACTTTCATTCGTTTTATTTCTTTCTCGGTGGGGGGGGAGGGGATTCGCACGGCGCACATTGCAAATTTAAGCGGAAAGTTTCACTGGGCAACTTTACTTCTTCGCGCAAACGAAACGAACAAACGCTTTAATCAGACGAAGTTAAGTGGTAGTTGTAAAATATTTATGAAGAAACTATCGCATCCAGCATATAAATTTATGACAATCTCAAGTAACTAGGTCGATAAGCGACTCGACTACAGGAAATTACCTAGTCGAGTGCAGCTAATTTCCAGGGTGTCGTTCAAATTCATCTGTCCGTATTCGCCAAAAAATTCGACATATTCCTCTGAAACTAATTAGAAAATCGCATGACACACATAACAGCCAATGAAAGACTTGATTACAATAATAGTAACCATGGTTACTTATATAAAAATTTATCTCCTGATAGAAATTTATTTTTCAAAGTTTAAAAAGGCACATCGTAGATCCTTCCTTTCTCTATTAAATGTTTATAAAAACATTACCTTGAAGCCAATAATAAACTAACAATTTACTTACTGGCAACGAAAACACTTTAACAGTATTTTTCAACTTCAAAATGACATTGCATTGCTAGGATGCGGTAATGTACGAGATTCGGCCTGGTTTTTGGCAGTCGTAGTAGTGGGGAAAAGAGTGGAATAGAAAAAAAAGTAAAATCGAGGGTATTCTAGGAACTCGAAAAAAACGTAGACGAGTCGCTTAAGTGGCATTTAATTTATTTTTAAATCTTATGAAGCCATAGAACATGTTGCTTGAATTATAGAAATATATAGCTATTAATTTTAGCAGGTGATATGGAGTGCTGCATTAGCCTCGAATGAAACTGCACAAACTTTTATTCGGACGTATAAGAAAGGATGAATCTGTACAAACTTTGCAAAGAATGTGTTTATAACAGTTTAAAAATGTTATATAACATATTAAACAAAATAAACTTAATAATATCGTATATTTCTGCATGAATAAAAGATTTTCATAATTTTCCTGGCTACCTACATAGGTACTTGCCTGTTCTTCTCTGGTTTTATTAGCTCTAAAGGTTAGTGTTATTTAAATGCATAATTTACATGTAAAAATGACGCTTAAATCATAAAATAAATTCTCATCTTGACATAAATTAAGGATGACAACTGAAAAATTACAATTTCAGATTTTGCTACAATACTTAAATAGGTACAACATTCGTACTTAATTATGAATATGTACATGCAGTGGTTCTTTCAGACAATTTGCTTCGGGGGTCCTTTTTGATGTAGTAGATTGTAGATTTATCAAAAATAAGGAAATTTTATGCTTCGCCAGCACCAAAAAATTTTCTTTTCTGCAACTGGCAAAAAATTAGTGTAACAAAAACATAAATTCATAATATTTGCCTCAAATTGGCATCTCTAATTAAGCCAAACAAGCCTTAGTTTTTTTTTAAATTTGTACCCAAACTTTGTGAGCTCATATGCTCATATTAGTAATATACAATAAGTAACCCTTTATTTGTATCTCTGAAATAATGGCAAGTGTGTTAGTTTTTTTTTCGATTTGTGATTAAAAGTTGGTTAATTATCATTAGTAAAAGAAAAATGAAGTAAGGAAACGAATGTTGTTACCTTTATGCGAAATGTGCGGTACAGGCTTAGCCGAGTTCTGTAAACACATAAGTAATGTATCTACCAAAATTCCTTACGTATTGCATACATAATTTTTTATATTTTCGTTCAAATAAGTACAATTTTTTTGAAATTATGAGATTTTGTTAAATTTTGATATAAAACAAAAACATCCAAATTAGATTATCTATAGTTCTATACAAACGACATTTTTATTCGAGGGTTTCCTAATTTAAACTGCATAAAATATGCGATTGCAAGTCAAAACCATTTATATTGAAGCAGCATTACAATGTGGTCTGTAATATTTTTAAATAAATGTAGTTTTTTATGTATATTGTATACATTTTATTAAATAAAAAGAGTGAAATAGAGACCATTGCGTGAAATAATGAAGTTCATAACCTAATGCAAGTTAGTGGAATAAAGTGTCTATTACCTAACGAAAATAGCAAAAAATTATTTTAGTATACGTGCAGTATATTTGATTTGAATTAAATATAGCACTGACTCGCCTACGACTCGAAAGCATAACCTAAATTTAAGTTTAAACAACTTATGTAATAAATATAAAACAATGATTCGTATTGCTTGTACATAGTGTTGAATTTCTTAGTTCTTACCTTATTTCCTACACTCCACATTCTCCAACTTAGGTGAATAGCATGAATGCGGTTTTAATTAAATTTAGTCCGTGGTGCAGTAGATTTTAATCGCGAAATGTTAACGAAGGCCGCACAAGAACAATAAAAATTAGAGGAAGTTTGAGGCCGCGCATAACTCAAATACGAAAAGTCATTACAGGCGCCATTGTTTAACGTAAACAACATTTATATGAGAGAAGTGGAAAAGGAAATGAGTTTGAAAAGAGCGGCGTGTTACTGGCGACGCTTTTCACGACGCTAGGTGTCGCGGCGCCGACGTTGGTGTTGAGGATTAGATGGAGTCCTGTTTTATCCGCATTGTTACAGTAATTTTATATAAACAACCCGAAATAAGTTCTTTCATTCATTTTTAAGTTGATGAAACTTCACTCAATTCACAGACAGTCATTTTAAAAAGATAACATTATTTTTATTCAATAATTATTTTTTATCATTATGAAAACAATTTTTTATAATTGCTATTGTAGCTACAACTTTATTTACTTATTACCTAATTAATCTGATTAAAGCCTCGTTCACATAAGCATTTTGATTTAAGGTTTTTTTTTTTCTTTGGATGGGTTTCGATACTGTGCCGATTAGCCAAGATCTTTGTGCTTAGTGTACTGTTTATATTTTTTTATTTTGTTATTATTAATGAAATTTAGTATGTGTTGCCATATTTTATAATTTTTTGAATCTAATCCTGGAATTTGTAGGTAGATCTATATTGTTGCTGATAAGTTTATTAAAAAGAGTATATTGTGCCAGAGCGTATAGAGGACAATTGAATAATATGTGGTTCAGGGTGGCGTCTGTGTTCTGATCACATGGACATATTATATTGGAGAATCTCATAGTTTCAACTTGAATGCGTGACTCGGTAAAAGAGTGTGATTGAAGCGCATTCGCGCAATAGTAGTAATTGAGGCTCTCTTCTCAAATTTGTGGTTTTAAGGTTAAAGTTTCAATACATCTAACTAAATATGAGCATTCACAGTGCTTGGAAATGAGAAGTGTGAATGTTCGAATTATTTATATGAATTTATATTTACTCAAACGCATAAATGACCTATTAAAGAAATAAAATTCGGTGCGTATTAACGAACCATATGTGGAAACAGTTGACATGTGTAAAATCGCAACTATTATAGACGTCAACGATGTGTGATTGTTATATTTACAGTTCAGGAGGCAAAAAAATAATTAAATGATCATCTAACAAATAAATATAAATATTTAAAATGAATTAATGGTAATTTATGGTAGATGCCAGCATCTCGCCCTTTTCTGGCATTTATATATTATTCCAGTAATCAATTTTTTTAATGCTGATTATAAACTTACTAAAGCCCGTTTTACATTAGGTACACTAAATCTTGAACAAGATTTTTTTGAATTTTTGAAACAATCTAAATTGTTTAGTATCATTAAATTATGTGAAATATTGCATTGCTTCACATAATTTGCTGTATGATACTACACAATTTAATGAAACGGGCTTAAGCCTTAACAAATTTAGTTGGATTTAGTTCTGTGATATTGTTATTTAAAATACGACGATTTGGAAAGTATGTATGTTTATATCATTAGGGAACAAATGAATAATTGTTTACAAAATACAACAAGCAATTATTTTATAATACAAAATTTATCCTACGAGTATAATCTAAAATAGAATAAATTGAAGCCTTCATTCAAAAATTAATAAAGTTATATATTTAAAAAAACTTACATTTAGCATCACCCGCATAGCCTCATTACTGTACCTACCTTCAACCCCTAAACAAAACCAAAGTCCAATATTGTCTCCAGAGCCACCTACTTGCAATCCAGGGTGTCACCATCCCTGTCGCGGACGTTGAACGTTTAGGCCGAATGAAGATATATGTGGTATTATCGGCTACCGACTACAGACGCCGGTAGTTCTTCATTTAGTCCCGTCGCAGGACAGACAAGCAGGAAAGCAGGTCGCCAGATCGATGTCCTGCGGGACGAGGGATCTCAGAGCGTTCAACTTGCAGGATTGCGTTGTTTAAAGAGTGCACTGTACGCTGGAGTGGTAGTTTATATCACTTTTGTAGTGCGTTTGTATTACCAGTTAAAAGAAGTTAGTATCTCGAAGACCAAAAGACTTATAAAACCGAGGTTTGCGGCATTGGATTCCTCGTAATTTACTTTGTATATTCCGCTACTTTTTTTTAAAAAAAATTAATTTTTACCCAAAAAAGAACTAAGTGGCTAACCTTAGTTTTTTTTCGATTTCGGCCCAAAACTTTGCTAGCTCATAATTCAAAAACTAAACGACTTATCTTGGCGCGCATAATTAATAGTTTTAGTCCAAGGGCTAGCGGTCAAATTAGTGTGGACATTTTATTAGTCGTGAAATTGAAGGACTTGGGCCTTGCATATCTACTGAGGATGAAATGTCCAGTCTGCCAGTTCTAAGTGGTCGGGTTATGTTTCCTCAAGTAAAATAATAATAAATGACGTTTTATATTTTCATAACTGTCAAAAATTTGCTTGTTTTCGGATTATCAGCACTTAAGATTTATATATGAAAATTTAAAATGACATTTATTATTTTTTATTTGGTATATTTAAGATTAGGGGAGTAGAATCGTTCTGGCTATATGTTTTATAAATAAGAAACTTTGAGAGCTCATATCTCGAAAACTAAAAGACTTATCAAAGCGCGGTTTGCGACATATATTAATTATTTATTTGTGTGTTCAGGTTTTCGATCCGCGGAGGCGGTTATCTTCTTAGGAGGAGACCCTACTTACCATTCTTCAATTGACCACTGGCCTCCAATGAATAAATGTCTGCTATTTATTGTATTTATTGATAGAACTATGTTTTTATATCATAAAAATTAAATAATCGAGATGAAATAGCTGTATATATTATTAATAAAAATAATTAAGTAATACTTACATCATTGCACTAATTTTATTTCTTACACAACCCTTGGTACACTTCCTAAACACTTACAGGACTTCTACGGTGAGAGTACACGGCCTTAAACCTGAAAATGTACTAGGATACGAAATAATAAACAGTAAGTATAAATTTTATGGTTTACTTAATGAAATACTTCAATACAATACACAATCTTATAAATATATTAATTTAATTAATCATTTTTAACATAAACATCCTTATTTAGGTTCATATATGCTTCAAACGAGATAGGTGCTGCCATCTGTTGATGGCAGTTATTTAAATGTAGAATATATCTTAAAGTAAGGGTTGAACGACTAAATGGGGTTTATATTTGGGTTCAGCGAGTTCGAATTAGGGGGTTCAGTACAAATTACCCGCTTGAAGTGTTTATTTAGCATTAAAACATATTAGGGGTGAAATCGGTCTAAATTGGGTCTGTGGCGTCACAAAAGTTTTTGTTGAGTGGTCCAGAAAATGAAACAAAGTTGCAACTACGCTTGGAAAATTTTAAACTGCAAATAACTCGAAAACTAAGGGTTGCACGGTAAAATGGGGTGCATATTTGGATTCAGCATATCCTAATTAAGGGGATTAACTACCCCTCTTTAGCCTACTACCTTTACTTTATGAGTTATAAGCATTTTAAAATTTTCCTAGCGTAGTTGTAATTTTACTAGCAAAATCGTCCAAAAAATTGACACTACGCTAGGAAAATTTTAAATTGCTTATAACTCGGAAACTAAGGGTTGCAGGACAAAATGGAGTGCATATTTGAATTCAGCGGGTCCTAATTGAGGGGTTAGACTAAGCCTCTTTATCCTGCTACCCTTAGTTTACGAGATATAAGCATTTTAAAATTTTCCTAGCTTAGTTGTAATTTTGCTTCAAAAATCGATGAATATTGTCAAAAAAATTGGCACTACGCTAGGAAAATTTTACATTGCTTATAACTCAGAAAGTAAGGGTTGCACAACAAAATGGGGTGCATATTTGGATTCAGCAGGTCCTAATTAGGGGTATATGATACAAACCACCCTTGAAATCAACGTAATTTTGGTAGTTTTTGGTGAAATTTTGTTGACTTTAAATAATTATTATCTCGTGAACTAAAGGGCTAAGGGCAAAAAGTTAAATATAAACGATGCGTAACTTTTCATTCTCTATCTGCCTGTGTATAGATAAAGCCGTTTTGACCGATTTTTAATTATTTTTTTGATCTCCCACCATTCATGTTCTCCTGATACAATTTTGGTGATTTTTATTCGATTCAAAAACGAAGTCGCGTGAGGGTGAAAATTTAAAAATGCGATTACGTAAAAACTAAGGGTTGGGGAGTAATTTACAGGTCATATTCGTACTCTACGCGTTGAAATACACCAGTATGCATATTGCCACCTCTAAAAGTTAATTAGCACCGGAGATATTCATCCCTTATTTGTATCTCTGATACTAAGGATCGTATCGAAAAAATATACATTGCAGTCGATAGGGGATGAAAAACTGAGCATCTTTTACATTTAACTTTTTCCTCTACGACCCTTAGTTTAAGGGTTAATGGCTATGTTTAGATAACTTTTTCACCACTTTGATTGCTCATAACCCTTACACTAAGGGTCGTAGAAGAAAAAGTTAAATGTAAAAGGTGCTGAGTTTTTCATCCCCTATCGAATGCAATGTAGATTTTTTCGATACGACCCTTAGAATCGGAGATACAAATAAGGGTTGAATATCTCCGGTGCTAATTAATTTTTAGGGGTGGCAATATGCATACAGGTATATTTCAACGCGTAGAGTACGAATATAACCCCTAAATCACTCCCCAACCCTTAGTTTTTTCGTAATCGCGTTTTTAAATTTTCACCCTCACTCGACTTGAGTTTTGAATCGAACAAAAATCACCAAGTTTGTATCAGGAGAACATGAATGGTGGGAGACCAAAAAAATAATTAAAAATCGGCCAAAACGGCCTTATCTATAGACAGGCAGATAGAGTATGAAAAGTTACGCAACCTTTGTATTTAACTTTTGGCCCTTAGCCCTTTAGTTTACGAGATAATAATTATTTAATGTCAGCAAAATTTCACCAAAATCGACTAAAAATACGTTGATTTCATGGATAGTTTATATCGAATTCCCTTAATTAGGACTCGCTGATTCTAAATCTATCCTCAGAATTACATAATTACTTACCCTTTTGATATATTTATATATAAATATAAAATTGCAACTACGCTAGGAAAATTTTAAAACGCATATAACTTGAAAAATAAGGGTTGAACGACAAAACTGAGGGCATATTTGGATTCAGCAGGTCCTAATTGAGGGGGTAAACTACCCCTCTTTATCATACTACCCTTAGTTTACGAGAAATAAGCACTTTCAAATTTTCCTAGCAAATAATTAGAAGAATATTGTGATAGTAAATTTTTAATTAACAGCTTTTCTAGGCCACTGCTCAAAAATATTCTGTGATGTCACACCAAGAGATGGCAGCACTAATCTCGTTTTGAGTGATTTCATCCCTAAAAAGTTAAATTAAATGCTATATAACGGAACGTAGGACAACGATAAGTTGTTTAATAAATATAATAAAACAAATTTTCTATTCTGACTAAATTATTTATTTATTTTAAAAAATTTACATTTCATTTAAATAATTCATGCAACAAAACTGCATATTTACTCATTTTGGAAGGAAACATGAGATAAATAAATAAAAACTGTTAATTTTTCTTTCTTTTTATATACAACACAAATACATAAGAGAAATATATACTTTCATACATAATACATGCAATAATATCACGCCATTTACCAAGTTTGAGTGGCACGAACCTTGTCACACATTTAAACTCAACAAGCAGTCAAACATTCCCATCCTGACACACTTCTTCCGCGTCATCCACATTTATTATCCTTTTCATTCAAGCTCTTTTATTCTTTCCACTCAAATCATTTACATTTCTAATACATGATCAGTCATTCCAATCAACATATTCACCGGACGTCCAAACAAAAGCTCATCTCAACCGCACACATTCTCTTTAAAACACACATAAATGTGTCATTTCCCAAGTTGGGTAGGCACACTTCATTTGCTTCGTTCACTTGAAATCATTTGCACTCGCAATTAACCATCAATCATTTTAATCCACTAATTCGCAGAACGTTCACGCAAACGCACACTAACTATTTCACAAATTCATTCGCTCACAGAATCATTCTCTCAAACATCAACACATTTACAAATAAAATATTCAAATACAATAAAAGTTTTTGTAATTTTATTACAATATAAAATAATTAAATGACTTGCCCTGAAAGAAATACAATTAATGATTAGTTACATTACAATTGAATTTTATTGCCAAATGTAATTACAAGTCAATATTGTAATAAGTCCATTTATATTGATAACTCACAGTATGTGAGGCTGCCACACCCAAGCTGGATGATAGGCGAAATAGGTACGTATGTTTTGCATACAATTGTATCAAAGTCACATATGGCAATGTCTAAAAAATTGAAGGAGTGGAGAAGAGAACCCAACACGCAACCAACCAACATGGTTCTTTTCTCCACATAAATGGTCCTGTACATAATTCATAAAAGGACCATTAAACAAGGAACAAACCGCACATATATTTTACTAGTGACATTTCTGATCTGAGTTCAATATTAACCGCGGGTGATTTGAACTTGATACCCAAGAACAACCGATGTTGCTCTACAAATGCAAATATCGTGAGGTGTCCTGCCGACCTCGCGAGGCTTGTTACCGCTTAGAAACGCGATGCAGAGAACCCGCCACGCCTTGCTCTAACCTCATGCGAAATGCAATCACTGGAAAGCCGCTGAGAGGAGACCTTAGGATTTCCGGAAGCATACACCCGACGCCACCGTCTCTAATCGTATAGAGGGCGTACACCGAGAGTCTGTGCGCACAACGGAGCGCATACAGCCCCTTGTCCTTCAACTTTAAAGGACGACGAACAAAAAAGAAATCATCTACAAATTTAAAATTTTAAGTGCAACCCTAACCTGTGGGTGTTGTTTAGTAAACCAATAGAACATGGAAAACAAACAACTAAAAACAAAGCTATCACCCCAATTATAAAATACTTAAATCGATAATAATGTTACTAATCTCATTAAAATTATGTATAACCCGTAAATCTGTACTATTAAAGTAATAGTACAGTTAAATGAGGACGGTTTATTCCTTGTCAACTTTTTGCTTACTTAAACCTAAGTTTGAAATATGATAGGTGAAATACTAGTAACTTTGACCTAGGTATCCAGCTCCACCCAATATTTAACATTTACCGCGCGCGCTTTTTGATTCTAACCCCAAGAACAACCGATTGTTGTTCTTGTGCAAATGTCGTGGGATTTCTTGCCGATCCCCGGATGAGTGCTTAGAGCGCGGTAGACAGCCAGGGAAAGACTTTCCACGGTCCATCACCACCTGCATGCTCAGGATTGCCGGGATGGATTCAGTTTTGCATTCTAGTGACTCAATTCATCCAAGCTATCGAAGGCTGACTGACCTAAACCCTACGAGCTGCTACATCCCGACTCCCCATGGAGTGCACCGGATCCCTCGTCGATCCTTACACGTGCAAGGACGTACGGTTCGAAGTCATCTGCGACCAAGTACTATACTGCCCGCCAATGACCCACCGACCACAACATAGACTTATTGGTTCCATCTTGTCCCCTGGCGTCTAAGCCATCCGAGGCACGATGACGAAGACGCCAGGAGGTTGGGGTGCCAAAAGCGGTCTATGAAAGGTGTACCGTGCCCTCGTCGGCCCTTCAACGGAAGGACATGCAAACAAATACAAATACTAAAATGCGGTTTAACGGTTCCTATTAGCTCTAAGCCATTCCCATCCCCAACCCACTCTAGTTGAATTTACAGTGTGGCATTGTCCTAAGTACATCATTGTACATAATTTTGAATTACCCGGTCGCTGATTGATTCTAACCCTGAAGAACAAGCCGGCCTAGTGTTGTTCTTATGCTCAAAAGTTTACGTGGGACGTCTTATCCGATTCCCCGTAGTTTACCGCCTAGTTACACGCTATTCCAGTGTTTACCATTACGCCTGGCCCACAACGACGTGCGCACCATGTCCTGGTCGGATTTAGCATATTCGCTAGGCGGACAACGACTGCCTTTGACATACCTAGCGAATGAACCTTCCGACAGCGCGCACCGGCTCGATAGCCGCAGGTAAACATCGACTGGCTTCCCGTCACCACATCCGCTAGTACCATACATACACTAAGGAGTCGTCCATCACTGAAGCAAGGGCGAGGCGTCCGCTTGCAGCTGCGCTTGGATTCGCTTAGATATGCAGAGAGTACGGTAGGGTACCGTATCCAACGTTGCCCCCATACACGAGTATGGGAGGGTATACAAAACTAGACCTGCATGCTGCCGCACACATGTCTAGCAAAGCCAAAAAAGTTCTAACGTCGTCAAGTTAAAAGCAAGCTATATAAGATAACAAGCCCCTAACTATACTATTCCCAATTTTAATTCTAATTCAATTCATTTCAATTCAAATTAATGCCACACCTAATTGCAAAAGAATAATTCGCGAACCGAAATGTCACTGTAAGTTATTTCACCTACCAAAATTTCCTAATTCTAAATGGTCCTGTACATAATTAATTAAAGAAAGAGATGCATGCTGTCTGCTATTTCGAAGCTGCCAGTTACTTCAAATTAATTTATTTGTTATTATTAAAAAGTCTACAACATTCAACTTATAAAAAATTAATTCTGCTCAAATTGTCATCATTATGTTCGCAACTTAATGTTAAGTATCTCGCAACAACGAATTTATTCATCACTTCTTGTTCTTTATTTATTGTATTCTCACATTAATATCTTCAATTTTATTTGCAGTTTTAAATGCATCTCTTTATTTATTTTGTTCGTTGAAAAAGGACCATTGAACAAGGAGTAACCACATTTATTTTTACTAATGACATTTCCTATTTAAGTTTAATATTGACCGCAATTGATTTTAACTTGAAACCCAAGAACATGACAAACAAAACAACCAAAGGCATAGCTATCACCCCAATTAAAACTATTTTAAAAGTAATAATAATGTCACTAGTTTCATCAAAATTCCATTGATCCCTTAATCTGTACTACTAACGTACTAACAAAGTAAAAATGATGTGGATTACTCCTTGCAAACTATAATCTAAGTTAAAATTAATTGTTGAGATCATATTCCACCGTCACGCGAACAAACCTTTGGATGTAGAAGACGTGGCCAAGAAACTGCGAGGATTGGAGGAGTCCGAATCATCAGCCAAAAAGCAAGTCTGAAAACACACAAAGGAAATCAATTATTAGATAAGTATAAAAACTTAAAATTATTAGCTTTATTTTCTGAACTATAAATACATAATATTCAAATCTGATTATAATAAAAGCATTTAAAATATGCAACCAAAATTTGAGATAAAGAGCCGCTATTTCGTTTCAAAATGGCACACTGACATATTATTATGTTCATGTCATAACTTAGATTTCCAAGCTATTACCATACTATAGATTTCTGTAATTTGCTGATGCTAGGTGGCCAATAACGGTATGTATGTATCTCAAATTAAATTAGAAAAATTTCTTAACTTAATAGCCTATTTCTCCTGAACCACAAGAGATAAAAAGTCAAGCAAACCGGAAATAAAATCCTTAAAATGAACCTATTCAAAAATTTGTCGCTCAAAAATGTACGCTTTGACACTCAGTCAGAAATCTAAAATTTATACATTAGGAGCACGATTAAAATAAAGGCCATTAAACTTTAATTACCTAATAAAATAGTCTATTTCTCCTGAACTGTAAGAGATAAAAATTCAAACTAACCGGAAATAAAATCTGTAGACATTTTTCTGTTAAAAATTGTATCATTTAAGGATAAATAAGTTTTGACAGTCAGGGTTGAATGTTGTTATAACATTAAACAGTAAAATATGAATGACTTACATTTTTATTTTTATTCCTGAGCATTTGTTCCAATCCTGAGGAAGGTGTGGGGTTGATGTCCTCTTCTGTCTTGATTTAGTGTAAAGGGTAAACGGATTTGTTTTTAATATCTAACCATGATACAACGAAAGCGAACCAAATAGTCAAGTAATGTTTTTTTTTAAATGACATAAAATTATTTAAATGAAAAATTTGTCAAAATATTATTTAAATAATATAAAACTTATTTTATTTTTTTATAACAAGTGCCTTAGATATCGCTCAGTTAAGTTTAATAGTTTATATTGTTTACAATAATTTTGTGGGTGTATTTATATTTAACATTATTGTAATCATACATTTTCATTGATACGTTATGAAGCTATTTGCTATATTTATTGTTAATATTGTTTAAATATGTCACAATAATGCAATAAAATATTATCAAACAATGCAATAATGGTGGAGTCTAACTCTGACTTTTAAATTATTATATAAATATATGTTAAATTATTAATTCATAAATTGTGTAATTCTTTCTTTATTTTATTTAGTTCTGGAAATTTGTTATAATGTTTATAATTTTAGTAAAATTGAAAAATATGCACCATTATGCGTTGTTGTTTATGTGTTTAACTTTCAAACATAACTGCGCAAATTTAAACAAAAATATCTTAAAAATCAAGTTAATAAAATTTTGAAATTGTTAATTTATTAAGAAACATAATGTATGTGTTAAGAAACAATGCAATATTATAGGTGTCTAACTCTAACTTTAAATAATATTGTTATTAGTTACTTTAAAAAAGTTTATGATTAATTATTAATTAAATATAATTTAAGAATATGCACCACTTTGCATTGTAACTTAGCATGTATTTGAATCTAACTAGTTTTGTTATTGGATATTTATCTAAGACACTTTCTTGACTATTTGGTGTCTTTAATTTATCATTTTTTTACAAAACTAACTTAAATTTTAAGTGTTGTATTCTGAAGACGAGTAAATTCCAAAGATGCTTCGTTCAGATTGAAAACTGTAACGAAAATAAAAAAAAATATTTAATTTTTAAAGTTTTTTACAAATAAAATTTAAAATGTATTGAATGTGCTGAACAAACACAACAACTTAGGTTCGAATCCAGACAGGTACAAATTTTAACCACAGACCCTGCAAATGACTTTGTAGGTTGCTTATAACGAGGACTCGTAATGTCGTAATATCAGGATATAAATTTAGACCTTAAAATGAATTTTTTTAAACTTTATATCCCGATACATATATTTTGTCCAGCTTCCTACGGTTAATATAAATTTTGGGTGGATCACTCTAGGTCACCCTACAGTTTACTTTTATAGAATCTAGACTTGTGATACATCATTGGATTCAGAACCATACGTAGAGTTCAAATATGTAAAAATATATAGGATGTTCTATGTATATGAAATAAGAAAGTTGATGTCATTTCCGGTTTATTAGTAGTATAGTATTAGTATATAATTATTTAATGCCGAAATTAATAATTAACTTTAAAAACTACTAAACTAAAATGAATTTATTTATAACTTTTTTGTTATTATAAGTAATAAACAAATTTTTGTGAATGCAAATTGGGGCAAATTGGGTGCAAATTTTTGGCATATATTTTTTAAATTATGCATTATATTTATATATTGTGCTATTGTGAAGTTGGCATGAAAATAATTTAATTATAAATAACTCTTAAACAAAATAACATAAAGTAATGATTACAAGGGTGCAGATTGGTACGAATTTAGTGCAAATTATCTACCAAGTTTTAGAATTTGCATCTGCACTTCTTATGCCAAATTCACGCACCTGTTATACAGTATAACTTTGACATATAAAATTTCTGAAAATTACTATATTCTGTTTCATTAATATGTTAATTAATAAAATTTACAAAATCTTGTTTAGTTTTCAAGAAATAAATTTATAGTATAAATTAAACTTCACAAAAATCTCTCCTGTGGTATGCTCTCCACCAACAACCATGATCGAGTTGACAGCTGATAACCGCACACACGTTATAAAAATATATCTATACCAATTATTCACACTATGTGAGGCTGTCACACTTTTTCAAGCTGTACGTGATAGATTATGTACTGCATTATAAGTAATAAACAAATTTTTGTGGATGCAAATTGGGTGCAAATTTTTGGCATATATTTTTTTTAAAATTATATATAAAAAATATGTATTGTGATGTTGGCATGAAAATAATTTAATTGTAAATAACTCTTAAACAAAATAACATAAAATAATGATTACAAGGGTGCAAATTGGTACGAATTTGGTGCAAATTATCTACCAAGTTTTAGAATTTGCATCTGCACTTCTTATGCCAAATTAACGCACCTGTCATACAGTATAACTTTGACATATAAAATTTCTGAAAATTGCTATATTCTGTTTCATTAATATGTCTAACAATAAAATAATTCATTATTAAAATTAAGTTGCGAAATTATCTCCAATTTTAATTTCTCTGTTATTAACGGTATAGGAAACCGGCGAAAATTTGTACCCGGGGGTAAAAACACCCAAGGAAACCAATTCTGGTGTCGAAAATTAACTGTCTCGATTACGAGACCTCGTTTTACAAGGGTAAAATACTCGTTATACACTGGCGGAAAAAAATGAAAAACTTGAAATTCGTAAAAATATCGATAGGCCAGAATTGGATTCCTCGGGTTATTTTACCATCGGACATAAATTTGTACTATTCTGGTACGATTATTTAAATAAAAATGATGTATTAATATACTGGCGGAAAAAAATGAAACACTTGAAATTCGTAAAAATATCGACCATTTTCAAACCGCCATAACTAATCGATTCGATGAATCTTCGAGGGCGAGAAAAGTGTCTATACTTTAAAGTCATGCATGCAAACTTAAGCGCAACCCCTTGCGCCCACCTCCAGCATCCATGTGAAAAAGCAAGATTTAATTTTAAAAATGTCCAACTTTGACAATGTGTACGGAGTTTAAACATTTGTTTTGACTAAAAGGGCACTAAAATTTGTTCAATTCCCTGTGCAGGCCTTGAAGAACGAAGTTCCTACGATGATTTGGCACAAAGTTTTAATTTTTTTTCAGAAAGGGCATTTTTTGGTTTTTCGCACATAACTCAGCGACTTTTCAACCAAATTAGACGATTTTTTTGGGGGAAATAACCCATAGTGGCTCTACTTTAAGGGGGTAAACTCAGATTAGGATGATCTCTTTTCGTACCTTTCAAAACCCGAACAAAAAAACACGTTTTTGGGCAAAAGCACGTCCAACTTTGGCCAGGTGTATTAAGTTGGAAAAAAATTGTCGACTCGATCCACAGAAAAAGCATTGAAATTTGCTCAATTACCTGTGCAGGACTCAAATAACGAAGTTCCTACGACGATTTGGCACAAAGTTATGGGCGTTTGAAAGAAGTGCATTTTGTGGTTTTTTGACTCATAAGTCGGAAGTTTTTTGACAAAATTGTTTGTAACATTGTAACTTTTTTAAATTAGTACTTATTAGAATTTATTGATTACCATTACTCGTTAAATTTGAATGGGCTGAATTTTGTATTCGTCATTGATAACAAAGTTAAAAAGTTACAAACGTCAAATAGAAACAACAAATGGAAATGCATTGTTTGTTTTAATAATTCCATGGCCTCAGTGATTTTTGTAAAAATACAATTATTTAAAATGTTGATTATTACGGATCTGGAATTTTAAAATTTGAAAACAATAGTATATTGTACAACAAGAGTGGATGTGATGCCTATATCGCACGAGAACGAGTTTGCAGTCACGACCCCACAGGGGGAGTGTCTGCAAACGTTCGCGTGCGATATAGGCAATCCACTCGAGTTGTACAGCCTATTTTTTCTACGAAATATGGTTTTTGCAATAAAATGCACTCAATGTGATGGCAAAAATTATTTAAAAGTAGGGTTACATCAATTATTTTGCGACATATGACATTTGAATAATTGTTGCCAACGTAAAATCTCAAAATTTTATTTGCTTTTTTAGCAATAAAATAATGCTTTTAAACATAATTAATTATTAAATAACAGTTGATTTAATGTTTTTAGTAATTATTTGTCATAATAAAAACATAATTTGCACGCATTAACAATTTTTTGACGTATTTGACTTTGAATTTCATATCCACACCTGGTGTGGATATGACATCCCTATCCACACATGATAGTATGAAGGTATGTTGCCAATATCCAGTAGGGAGTAGAAAAAAATATATTCGGATTCAGTATTTTTTTCTCTACAAAAAACCTATAAGAACTTTAACTCTAAAATAATTAGGGGAGCAAATAAATGCACATTCAAAAATTAACATTGTAATCGCTATGCTGCGTCGGCCAAGTCACCACCCTGTATATCTTTTTAATTTAATAACTCTAGTAATAATAGTAACAGAATAGTAAAAAAAAAATATGCCGGGCTAAAAAAATTCAAGAAATTTAAACTTGTGCTTTAAAATTGTCCATCTAGACAGCGAGACTCTCGAATAAAGAGATTATTAATTACTTTATTATTAGAGGTAGAAAATATGTGTTTATAAAATGCTTCCTACTAAAAATTTTAAACTAGGCTCCTATGACTTAAACAACCATGAGTATCAGTCAATTGACGGCTGGTAAACGTACACACGTTATAAAGGTATGTGAAAGTGTAGAAAAATTAGGTAATTAATATTGAAACACTTACATTTTTTGATGTCAAGGAGTACTGGGCCTTCTTCAACGGTTATTTTGCACTAGGCCGCACCGTCGCACGTCTCAGGAACTGGATGGGCGGCACCACAGGCTGTGCGGGTCTTAAGCTAGATTCAGACCTACCCAATTATAAGTATAATTTCTAAATTAACCAACCAGCTTTTCCAAAATATTCAAATTTCAATTATAAGTGCGAACATTGAGCGCTTATTGGTTAAATTAGCCACTTACACTTATAATTGGGTAGGTCTGAATCTAGCTTTACAGTCCGATGTAAAGATGCTACAACCGGAACAAGTCTGAAAAATATAACAAAAAATAAATTAGATGTGTATTTTTATAAATTAATAAATAAATATTTTTACCTTGTTCTTTTAGTAGAAAATGGATGGGCGGCACCACAGGCTGTGCGGGTCTTACAGTCCGAGGTAAAGATGCTACAACCGGAACAAGTCTGAAAAATATAACAAAAAATAAATTAGATGTGTATTTTTATAAATTAATTAATAAATATTTTTACCTTGTTCTTTTAGTAGAAAATGGATGGGCGGCACCACAGGCTGTGCGGGTCTTACAGTCCGAGGTAAAGATGCTACAACCGGAACAAGTCTGAAAAATATAACAAAAAATAAATTAGATGTGTATTTTTATAAATTAATTAATAAATATTTTTACCTTGTTCTTTTAGTAGAAAATTTGACTCAGGGCTTCTTAAATTTGTGCTTCTGCTGAAGTGTTGAAATATCTGCAAAGATATAAATGATTTATTATTAATGATTCATAAAAATTTAATTCATAAATGTTACCTAATTATCTTTGGTAGATTACTTTTATTCTGGCTCAACTGAGGCCTTCAAAATGTTGACAAAGGACCTCTGCGTGGGTTCAGTCTGGAATAAATAATAAAATAAATTAATAAACCATGTTTCATAATGAAATATAATAAAACTTACACTTTTTCCTATTACACTGAGCCCCTTCATGGTCGTTCAAATGATGTAATAACAAAACGGACTTGAAAATCTGCATCATAAAAATAATTTGTTAATAACTCCACATTGTTTTTAAATATAAATAAACCTTTAAACAAATAGTAGAAGCATGTAGATTTCGATAGATTTTAAATAAAACTGTAGTAAATTTCCACTATTATAATTACTAAACATCTTTGCCAAACGTTTGTACTACGAATGAATAAAAATGACGACACTGATCCGACTAATTTAATTAACAAACTTGGAATTTTGTTTACTTCACAAATCGGAAGGTTTTTGAATGTACACTGTACAGTCTGCCCGCACTGTACTGGCTGATTCTATGTATAGTCTGACCACGTTAAGTTGTACATTTCGTATGAATTACGTTTCATATTTAAGTTAAAAAACAACAAATCAAAAAAAATTATAAAACAAGGTCCATACATTAATAATAAAAAGAATATTAAATATTACTTACTCATTTAAGCGCTCCTGAGTTGATGGCTGGTAACCGCACACACGGAAAATATGTATATACGATGACCCATTGTATGTGAGGATACCACATCGAAATTGAAGTGATGTTACCTGTAGGTATTTAAAATATTAAAACATTTTAAAATATGAAATATAATAAACTGGTAAATAATTTTATAAAAATATTATTACAAACACTCTAACAAAAATTCCCACACCTAGTATACCCTAAAAAGGGTGTGAAACAACCCTTTTCCCACTAAAATATTAAAAAACTCAATTTCATAAAGATTACTAAATTATTTTGGCAATTAAAATATACCACAATATTCTACATTAATTCCTACATCTTTTGGTAATATTTTCACTTACCAAAAATGGGTATAACCACCCGAAAAAAAATAAAACACTGTATATTTTATCACATTTACACCACTGCATAGAAATACGTCTTTTAATTGCAAGAATCGGAAACTAAATGAATCTCGACAAGTCAAACTTCGCTCGTCGCACGTACACGAGCGGTGTGTGTATGTATTAATGTACAGATGCAGGAACAAAAATCAATAATTTTTAGTTTTTAGTTCGAGTCTGCACTACTAGGAATCTTTGAAAAATGGTAGACACTACCCTAATAGGAATTAAATTAAGAAAATATGGTTGGTTACAAATTAATGCACGAGGAATCCAATGCCGCAATAAAATTTACAAAATCTTGTTTAGTTTTCAAGAAATAAATTTATAGTATAAATTAAACTTCACAAAAATCTCTCCTGTGGTATGCTCTCCACCAACAACCATGATCGAGATGACAGCTGATAACCGCACACACGTTATAAAAATATATCTATACCAATGATTCACACTATATGTGAGGCTGTCACACTTTTTCAAGCTGTACGTGATAGATTATGTACTGCATTATAAGTAATAAACAAATTTTTGTGGATGCAAATTGGGTGCAAATTTTTGGCATATATTTTTTTTAAAATTATATATAAAAAATATGTATTGTGATGTTGGCATGAAAATAATTTAGTTGTAAATAACTCTTAAACAAAATAACATAAAATAATGATTACAAGGGTGCAAATTGGTACGAATTTGGTGGAAATTATCTACCAAGTTTTAGAATTTGCATCTGCCGAGGCATCTGCACTTCTTATGCCAAATTCACGCACCTGTCATACAGTATAACTTTGACATATAAAATTTCTGAAAATTGCTATATTCTGTTTCATTAATATGTCTAATAATAAAATAATTCATTATTAAAATTAAGTTGCGAAATTTTCTCCAATTTTTAATTTCCTTGTTATTAACGGTAGGAAACCGGCGAAAATTTGTACCCGGGGGTAAAAACACCCAAGGAAGCCAATTCTGGTGTCGAAAATTATCTGTCTCGATTACGAGACCTCGTTTTACAAGGGTAAATTACTCGTTATATTAATACATCATTTTTACCTCTCGCCTAGGGAGGTAGGTATAGAGATCGTGAAAAAATTCGATGTCGAGATTTTTGTCAATAAGCACGTGCTAAACATTTAGAACCTATTTTGACTATTTTCACGAGGATGTCTGTGTGTGTGTGTGTATGTATGTGCGCCTACTATGTGCTTTTGTTCTGATTCATTATCTCAAATTACCTGAACATAAAATTCTAATATTTTGAATTATACAGTTATACATGTTAATGAAGAGCTGAATAGATGTTGGTAAAAATCTGCCAACCGGAAATGGTATTTTCTTGAAGAATTCTAACATTTTTTGCAAAAAAATATAGGAAATACTGCGATAGTTACAATTTGGCATACGACATTTGAAAGAACAACTTACCTCTTACAATATTTATATAACATCTTGTCTATATCTCTTATTAGTCCAGGCAACGAATGTTCAAAAAAGGTATAGAGGGAAATGCTTGGAACACAATTTTTGACTTCGTAACTTTGTTTGGACTAGTTAGGAGGTGAACATATCAAAAGTCCCCGCCCGTAGCCCTTAAGCCGAGGTGTGGCGGAGGGTTTGAAAGTCTCATTTTTCGGTTTTTTGCTTATATCTCGGAAGCTATGCGTCCTACCGTCATGACCACTCTATACAATGAAAGCTGATTAAATTTGCAACAATTTAAGTCCAACCGCAGCTTTGTACGTCCTTTACTTTCCGAGATATGACACTTCTAAAATTAGCAATTTTTTCAAAAAAATGAAAGTTGAAAATTTTTAACTTTTTTCGTTATTTTTGTGTTTAATTAACTGTAACTTCTGAATGAATCAAAATATTGTCTTCCGGTTTCTTTTATTAAATTTCACGAACATTTCTCTATAAAATACGTTATTTTAAAAACTTTTTAGGGCGTTCATTAAGCCAAAATATCAATTTTTTTTGACAGAAGTATTCAAATATATTTTGTTTATTGTGTTTAATGAGCTGTAACTTCTGAACGGATAAAGTTATCGACATCCGGTTTCCTGCATTAAATTCTACGAATATTTCTCCATAAGATGCAGTGTCTTTTTTGGGTATTCATTACGAAAAAACACCAAATGATGACCGAGAGAAAATTGAGAAATTTTTTATTTATTATAAAAACATTTGATATTTTGACGCAATGAACACCTAAATTTTTTTAGAATAATGTATCTTATAGAGAAATGGTCGTAGAATTTAATAAAAGCAACCGGAAGTCATTTTTTTATCCGTTGAACACAATAAATATTAAAAATTAAAAAATTTCTCAATTTTCGCTCGGAAAAACATTTGGTGTTTTGCCTTAATAAATACCCAAAAAAGATTTTAAAATACTGCATCTTATGGAGAAATGTTCGTAGAATTTAATGCAGGAAACCGGATGTCGATAACTTTATCCGTTCAGAAGTTACAGCTCATTAAACACAATAAACAAAAAATATTTGAATACTTCTGTCGAAAAAAATTTGATATTTTGGCTTAATGAACGCCCTAAAAAGTTTTTAAAATAACGTATTTTATAGAGAAAAGTTCGTGAAATTTAATAAAAGAAACCGGAAGACAATATTTAAATTCATTCAGAAGTTACAGTTAATTAAACACAAAAATAACGAAAAAAGTTAAAATTTCTCAACTCTCATTTTTTTGAAAAAATTGCTAATTTTAGAAGTGTCATATCTCGGAAAGTAAAGGACGTACAGAGCTGCGGTTGGACTTAAATTGTTGCAAATTTAATCAGCTTTCATTGTATAGAGTGGTCATGACGGTAGGACGCATAGCTTCCGAGATATAAGCAAAAAACCGAAAAATGAGACTTTCAAACCCTCCGCCACACCTCGGCTTAAGGGCTACGGGCGGGGACTTTTGATATGTTCACCTCCTAACTAGTCCAAACAAAGTTACGAAGTCAAAAATTGTGTTCCAAGCATTTCCCTCTATACCTCTTCGTTGACTGGACTATATACCAATAAAGGAACATTATTTTTCATAAACATTTAATTTTACCTACCACGATTTGTAAATCATAATATAGGAAAATATTTTAAAAACAAAAATGAAAATGTCAATGTGACAGATGGACCGACGTTTCTGAAATTTTTGTGGCACTGTTTTTAAAGAAATGTATAAATATTATTAACTGGGGTTGAAACTAGTACAGAAACCGAAATTTAATAAATGAGAAACTGACTGAATTCCAATAATTTTTTATCTTTCCAATTAAACATATCCACTCAAGAAGCATCATCGATTCATTATTAACTGGACATAATGTACCTACTTAATAAGGTAATAATAAATTAAAAATGGTATCTACAAACAGTGAATTTGATTTATTGTCAATCGGAATCGATACTATGCTTGAAGAACTATAAAATCTTTTGCAAAAAGTAGCCTAACTAAAACCAAATTCACATATTATAGTGTCAAGGCGAGAGGTCGTACTAGAATAGTAAAAGATTATGTCCAATGGTAAAATAACCCGAGGAATCCAATTCTGGCCTCGAAAATTACCTGTCTCGATTACGAGACCTCGTTTTTCGAGGGTGAAATATACGTGTTACTTATATTTCCTTTTTATTTAATAACTCTAGTAATAATAGTACCAGAATAGTAAAAAAAAATATGCCGGATTAAATAATTCAAGAAATCTAAACTTGTGCTTAAAAATTGTCCACCTCGACAGCGAGACTCTCGAATAAAGAGATTATTAATTACTTTATTATTAGAGGTAGAAAATATGTGGGTACTTTTATAAAATGCTTCCTACTAAAAATTTTAAACTAGGCGCCTATGACTTAAACAACCATGAGTATCAGTCAATTGACGGCTGGTAAACGTACACACGTTATAAAGGTATGTGAAAGTGTAGAAAAATTAGGTAATTAATATTGAAACACTTACATTTTTTGATGTCAAGGAGTACTGGGCCTTCTTCAACGGTTATTTTATTTTATTACTAGGCCGCACCGTCGCACGTCTCAGGAACTGGATGGGCGGCACCACAGGCTGTGCGGGTCTTAAGCTAGATTCAGACCTACCCAATTATAAGTATAATTTCTAAATTAACCAACCAGCTTTTCCAAAATATTCCAATTTCAATTATAAGTGCGAACATTGAGCGCTTATTGGTTAAATTAGCCACTTACACTTATAATTGGGTAGGTCTGAATCTAGCTTTACAGTCTGAGGTAAAGATGCTACAACCGGAACAAGTCTGAAAAATATAACAAAAAATAAATTAGATGTGTATTTTTATAAATTAATTAATAAATATTTTTACCTTGTTCTTTTAGTAGAAAATTTGACTCAGCAGGGCTTCTTAAATTTGTGCTTCTGCTGAAGTGTTGAAATATCTGCAAAGATATAAGTGATTTTTTAATGATTGATAAAAATTTAATTCATAAATGTTACCTAATTATCTTTGGTAGATAACTTTTATTCTGGCTCAACTGTGGCCTTCAAAATGTTGACAATGGACCTCTGCGTGGGTTCAGTCTGGAATAAATAAGAAAATAAATTAACAAACCATGTTTCATAATGAAATATAATAAAACTTACACTTTTTCCTATTACACTGAGCCCCTTCATGGCCCTTTAAATGATGTAATATCAACGGACTTGAAAATCTGCAACATAAAAATAATTTTATACGAATTAATATTGTTTTAAAATATAAATAAACCTTTAAACAATAGTAGAAGCCTGTAGATTTCAGTAGATTTTAAATAAAACTGTACTAAATTTCCACTATTATAATACTAAACATCTTTGCCAAACGTTCATACTATGAATGAATAAAATATGAAGACACTGATCCGACTAATTTAATTAACAAGCTTGGAATTTTGTTTACTTCACAAATCGGAAGGTTTTTGAATGTACAGTCTGCCCGCACCGTACTGGCTGATTCTATGTATAGTCTGACCACGTTAAGTTGTACATTTCGCATGAATTATGTTTCTTATTTAAGTTGAAAAACAACAAATCAAAAAAAATTATAAAACAAGGTCCAGGCATTAATAATAAAAAGAATATTAAATATTACTTACTCATTTAAGCGCTCCTGAGTTGATGGCTGGTAACCGCACACACGGAAAATATGTATATACGATGACCCATTGTATGTGAGGATACCACATCGAAATTGAAGTGATGTTACCTGTAGGTATTTAAAATATTAAAACATTTTAAAATATGAAATATAATAAACTGGTAAATAATTTTATCAAAATATTATTACAAACACCTAGTATACCCTAAAAAGGGTGTGAAACAACCCTTTTCCCACTAAAATATTAAAAAACTCAATTTCATAAAGATTACTAAATTATTTTGGCAATTAAAATATACCACAATATTCTATATTAATTCCTACACCTTTTGGTAATATTTTCACTTACCCAAAATGGGTATAACCACCCGGAAAAAATTAAAACACTGTATATTTTATCACATTTACACCATCGCATAGAAATACGTCTTTTAATTGCAAGAATCGGAAACTAAATGAATCTCGACAAGTCAAACTTCGCTCGTCACACGTACACGAGCGGTGTGTGGATGTATTAATGTACAGATGCAGAAACAAAAATCAATAATTTTTAGTTTTTAGTTCGACTCTGCACTACTAGGAAACTTTGAAAAATCGTAGAGACTGCGCTAATAGGAATTAAGTTAAGAAAATATGGTTGATTACTAATTAATGCACGAGGAATCGAATGCCGCTATAAAATTTACCTTTTTTTATTTTTCAAGAAATAAATTTATAATCTAAATTTAACTGCACAAAAATCTCTCCTGTGGTATGCTCTTCACCAACAACCATGATCGAGTTGACATCTGATAATCGCACACACATTATAAAAATAAATCTGATAAATAAATGATTCACACTATGTGAGGCTGGCACACTTTTTCAAGGTGTACGTGATAGATTATGTACTGCCCGTGCAGCCAGAGTTGGTCGGAGCGGTAAGGGAGAGAAAGAATGTGCCTATGTTCCGGTAGACAATCAACACCAAAAAATAAAATCTTACAATTTCCATACGCTTGAAATACAAGCACAAGTAGATTCAAATCTGGAAAATATATGCGTAATAAAATATCTACATCAAAATATTCATTTACAGGAAAATTCAATTCTTGAATTTTATATTCGGCATAAATGCAATCACAGGAAGATGCAAACACCGGAAGATTCAAATCCAGAAAACTAGTTTGTCTCTTCAATTCAATACAAACGGATAAATTAGGTTGAACTGAATCAAATGAACAACCCAATACCATTCTTGAGTCCCACATACTCGGTTTTGATTATAACTTGTCTAGATTTGTATCCTGCAATATTTGAATCTTCCTGTGTTTGCATTTACGCCTAATTTAAATTCTAGATTTGAATTTTCCTGTGAATGAATCTTCTGATGAAGGTATTTTATTACGTACCTATAATATATAAGTGATTACATTTCCATTTGTATTGTAAAATTTTATTTTCTGATGTTAAACGGCTATTCGCAAACTAGTTTTCTAGATTTGTATCTTACGGTGTTTGTATCTTCCTATGTTTGCATTTATACCGAATCTAAAATTCTAGATTTGTATTTTCCTGTAAATGAATCTTTTGATGTAGATATTTTATTACGCATTCCTGTGCTTGTATTTTTTTATGATTCTAGAATTTTATTTTCTAGTGTTGAAACCATTCCATGTTCTACACATAACTGAGTCAAAGTTCTACACATAACTGAGTCAAAGTTCGCCAAATTATCACTCGCCTGAACGCAACTGAGTCAAGACAAAAAAACCGAGCTGGACGACTTATATTTCAAGATAGCGAAGCGGTTTCTGTCAAAAAATTACTTGATAATTAATGTCCGCTCGATTATTATTGTATACTAATTTGAAATTTTATCTCCCGCCTTATACCGGATGTTTCCCGAAACAGACGCACCCCCCAAAAATTTTTATTTTTAAGTCAATATTATAGGTTTATAAACTACATTCAAAGGCGCATTAAACTACATAAATAATGAATTTGTATTACTTCCTGTTTAGCCGGAAGTGACATCAACTTTCTTATTTTAAATGGGACACCCTGTATATATTTTTAAGATTTTGATTCTACATAAAATTCTGAACACAACCATGTAGGTATAATGAAGTACTTTTTCTTTGCAATTTTCTAATAAAACAATCACATTATTAGTAACCTGAATTATTATTTATTTTTGTTAATAAACCGACATTTTTACTATCATAAAATCTGTGTTCTATCATTTATTTCATAACTAACAAGGAATGATTTGATTTGTTTCTGTAATATTTTAATTATTATTTTACTTAAAAATCTACAACGCCTAATGTAATATTCATAATAATTAGGTAGGTATATTAAGCATAGAAAATAGGGAAATAGAAATATAGAACTCCAATTTTTTTAAAGTACCTACTGGGAATTTACCTTTTTGTCCATCTGCCTTGTAGGTATGTTGTAAATTCTTCTATATACTGGATGTTAATAAAAGTACTTGAAGAAGCACTTATTTTAATAAAATATAATAATACATCTAAACATTTGATTTTATTTTATTTAATTGTCTACCCCCACAAACTTCCTAACTAAAAACTATGTTCTCTTCTTGTGAAAGTATCTAGACTGCTAGTCGTTGCCAATGTTCATTATTAATAAACAAATAGCTTTCCACGGAGGTTGATTAATTAAATTTAATTGCCTCAGGAGTGACATAAACGACATCACTTAATTCTATAAAGTTTTTGCCTCGTTGGCCGCTACGTTAAGCTCTGAAGAAATTTACAGCTTGTCTCGCACTATTACCAGTCAGTTGCCCCCGCCCTCACAACGGTGCTATTGAACGCAGTATAATTAATATTCAGAAATAGGGGACAGTGAAGAGAAGCGGAGATTCAGGGGAGACTGGGGCAAAGTTGAGTCAAATTATTTCTTACCCAGCCTACTGACTATTTCTACACTAATGAAAAAATAAAAGATTAATACAGATGCTACGGAACTTATTGATTCAAAGTGAATTAAAATCGGAAAACTATCGACAAATTTATAGTTTATTGCTCTCCGAATTTGTTTAGCAAGTTAACTATAAAATAAAATTTTGAAAAACGTAGGCTGAAACAGTGAAAATAAAATGTATACAGCTCATTGTTCAGTTCAGCGCCGTAACTAGGGCGTGGCGAAGGTGGCATTCGCCACGGGTGCAAAATTTCTAGGACCCAAAAGTTTAAAATTAAAAAAAAAACCGTACTATATAAGTAAAGATAATAAACTATTGCGCTGACAATGCAAATATAATACTGTATAAAATGTTACGCATTGCTGTTTCATTTCAAGGAAGATTTCTAAAATATTCCCCCCACCCCATCAATCTTAAATTATTACACTTATAAATCAAAATTGGCATAAATAACAATTTTCAGTACATATGCGAGCGCGAGCTTCAGAGCTATGAACAAAAAAGTTAACTTTCCTTTCCGAGCTTCTATGTGATCAGACAATTTGTTTTTGCAGACATGAAATGGGTGAGAAACATGCAGCTTCTCATTCCATGAAAAAATGTAACTTTTATTACCAGGCATTTGACATTGACTTTTACAAAAATATGCTAAAGTAAATAATGATTGTTCGATTTCAAAAAAATCTATTTAACTATCAATAATATCGATAGTAGTACCTAGGACCTCAGACAACAAAGGATCAAATCCCTTTAGGTACATAATTCCAGTTCAATTTCAAAATGGTAAATGCTCTTTTTGTGGTGTACCTACTCTCCACTAAAAACCAAGTATCTATGAGTAAACGGCTAGAACAGCACACACGATAAATAATATATCAGGTACCGATGATTCACAATAAGGCCCCAGAGGAATTTTAGCATTAAATTAAAAAATAAGGTACTTTCTTTGCAAAATTAATAAGGTGAACAATTCTTCAATAAACTATTTAAAAATTCGTATAAATTCTGCCAAAAGACCTACAAATATGAAACTACGGTAATTTACTAACAAAACTACAATTTTGCCCAATTTGGGTGTCAGCTTTACACACTATGAGTAATGAGTAAACATACTAATTCATATTTTACTATGCACTCATGTGCTCAAGAGGGCTCAACAGCCCTATAAGTGCACATATAACACTTCTTTATACTCCATAATATGTATGTATTACAATTTAAATTGAATAAAACGATTAGTCAAGTCAAGTCACTATGCACAGTTCAAAATTTGAACCTGAGTAGTCAGAATCCAGTGGATCACGTTACGCACTGAGCTATGTTTTAAATGTTCATATCTCTCAAAATATATTTAAAGTATCAGCCTTGAGTATTAAAAATATTATTGCCTGTACAAAGCGAGATTCTAGAACGTACACGTGGGTCTATGTAGTAATGAACAATTCCTCAATAAACAATTTAAAAATTCGTAGAAATTCTGCCAAAACAGCTACAAATATGAAACTACGGTTATTTACCAACAAAACAACGAGAAATCCAATGATGCAATCAGATTTTCGATATTACATTTAGTTCAGTCTGTATATCACTTAGAAAAACTATAAATCGATTTTTACCTTGTATTATTCATCGTAGGGCCTTGAAATTTCTTCCAGGATTCAATGAGGTTCTTAGACACACACTACACATAGTTCTGTAAATGTATATCGCGAAATAACTACAGATTTTTGTAAATAAAGCACTACGAAATCAACGCGTAGGTTGTTATATCATTAATGATGTTCTTACTAGTTTGTTTTGCACATTCTTTATAGAGATGGCGCCAGATTCGATTCATGTTTGAATATTTAAATGTTTTAAATGATATTCTGGTAAATTTATGTTTCTTATTTATTTAGATAATGTAAATTTATTATTGTATTATTAGTAAGTACGTACCTGCTATGAAAGAAAGTCCTGGTCGACCAGTGGCATAAAAATTATTTACTTACCAGAAATGTTACAATATTTGTGAAAAATACTACATTATATGAAAGGAAACAAGGAAAAATATCAAAGGATAAAGTTTTGTTTACATATTATATTTATTATAAAAGATCAACAACACAGTATGGTAAATATATCAATATTTACATATAACTTCATACAAAATTTCAAGCTGTATCAATTTTAATAATAGTTACTTATTATACTTTACATTAAAATATATGACAAAAGTCGTTATTAAATTTTTATTCAGTACAAAAGGCTACATGCGAATATCTTGGCCTTTGTATGTTGTACCGTATAAAATGCACATTTATTATTAATAGTTCTATAAACATTAAAGGGGCCATTTCGTATATTTTCAACAAATATTATTTACTGACAAAATCGAATCAATGTCGTAATATTATTAAGTTAAAAATGGATAAGTATTTGAATTTTAAAATATTTAGTCCTTTATTATTATTAGTATTACTATTAAACAGTAAATCTTGACCAAGAAATGTATTTTACAATATTATGTACCTACTATGAAGATACATGACTAATGTTAGTTTCTGTGCAAATATTACATGTTACAAATATTATTCATAAATATCTTGTATCTATGTATGCATGTTATTTTACTAGATACAAATTATTTAATTATTTCTAATTTGTAGAATTGTAATTTTGTAAAATGTGTACAGAATTCTATCATAATCATGTTATTAAATATTTGTAAAAAATGTACGGAATGCCCCCGATTTATTTACAATAGCAATGGACTTCGGGTTTCAGTTAATTAATTCACAAATCTAATTTATTTCTATCACATTTTTAGCACGTGTGATACTATAATCATTGACCTTTCGTAATTTAAACTATTAAATTTTAATCACAATAAAACCAAACATTCCCTCTTTCAATTATTGGTCTTTAAATAAATTTATAAATATGAATCATAAAGCCTGTTGCAGACGATACATTTTTTCATGAATTTGTCAGTATTTTGTACGTCAAACTAACTTATGTAACGTCACACATTCATCCTAAACGTATAAGTAAATTGACATTCAAAACATGGATAGTTTGATGAAAAAAGTGACCATCTGACAACAAGTCAAATGTTTGAACTAAAAATTCAGTTAATAATTTCTAACTCTTTATTTGCATTTGAGTTATGGCAATAATCATAAACGTACAAAATCACGAAATATTGATTATAATAATGTAAATAATAACGTGATGCAACTTAAATATCAATTGGCAAATAAAATAATATTAATTTAACACTAAAACCATACCCGCTT
Source organism: Agonum fuliginosum (assembly GCA_947534325.1). Classification (NCBI taxonomy): domain Eukaryota; kingdom Metazoa; phylum Arthropoda; class Insecta; order Coleoptera; family Carabidae; genus Agonum; species Agonum fuliginosum. The sequence continues at coordinate 911,898 of OX384034.1, read as the reverse complement.
TAATCAAATTTAACACTAAAATGCTTCATATTACAGATTGTCTTAGAAACTGATCAAAGAGAAATATTTTTATTAGATTACATGGAATAAATTTTGGTTAAAAGTAATACGCCAAAAGAGACATATTAATAAAACCAGGGCAAAAAGTGTTGTTTTCCAAACTATAATCAAAATCCGCAAACAAAATTCCAAGCATCGTCTGGTGCAATTTGCACATTGTGTATTTTCTCAACGTCAACAAAACTGCACTTGAAAAACGTGACAACTTCGAAAATTCAGCTGTACGCAACAGCAACTTTTATTTACAAAACAGAAATATAAAAATCAGTGAGCTACGCTGACGCCGTTGCGATGACAGTCCAAACGAAACAGGAGACAATCTGCCGAATCACCGAAGCAAATATAGACAAACACAGGCGCAGACAAACACACGCACGAACATAAAGACGGTAATATCAGGGCCGTAACTACACAAAAGAGGCCCACGATGTCTGAGACCAGTGACGTTTGATGATAATTATATTTTGTCGCAATAAAGCTTAACAAATTATAGTTAGAAATTAGTTTACCTACTAACAAAAGAAAAGTTTGCGTTATTTTAATTGAATTTATTGTTGTTCCCTTGTACCTATATGAGATATTAAATAATTTATGAAAAAGTACATAAAGAGTTACGTAGTATTAAAATTAATATATTTATGGGGAAAAAACAATGACGGATTCAGATAGTTTGTATGAAATCTATAAAATATAATGGAAACGGAAATAATGTTTAATTTTATTTTAAGAACTTGTAAAATATGACGTCATATTTAATTTAATTTAAAAACTTATTCAACTGTTAAAACAGAAATTCTACGTGTCTGTCCTTCATAACGAAAATATTTTTTCCACCTTCTGTGTAAATGACACTTTACAGGTTAAACCTGTTTTACATTATACTTTTTTCGGCTGAAAACTGGAACTAGATTTTAGAAATTTTTTGTCTAGAATTACATCCAAGTTTAGTATTTTTGATCAGTCGGTAATCAATGTTACCAACGCCAAATTTTTAAACGAAAATTTTTACGTTTTGTTATTAATTAGAAATATGAATGAAAAATGTGAATAACAAAAAATATTTAAATTAATTAAACATTACGAAATACAGGTGCAATATGAAAAAGTCAAGAACCCGAAGTCGCTTCTGGTTGTTAATTGTTGATGTCGATGTATGTACAGAAGGTTGGTAATGCAAAATGCGCGTTTACTGCGCAGGTCTATGGTCTAGTATGAAACTTGGATGGAAATAGGACCGGAGCTACTTTTTAAGTCGGAAAAAGACGTTTCTAGAGCTCATGCCAAATAGAAATGGGAATGTCCATCATTCCTCGCGCATCTACTGTCTCACACCAGCAGCGTACAAAGAAATAGCATTGGTCCGTTCAAGTAAGGAGGGTAGAGCAAACGCAAATGCGTCTTCTGCGCATCGAATCTCATTCCCATTTCTATTTGGCATGAGCTCTAGTATGAAACATGTATGGAGATTTTCGTGTTTTACATTATCATTATTTTGCATTCTAAAATCTAGTATGAACCTTGTCAAAGTTTCTAGCCGAAAAAAGTATAATGTAAAACATACTTTATGGTAACTACGTAAATTAAGTTATTCAAGGTTTAGACCTGTAATATATTACAAGAATCATAATGGAAGTGACTTTTTAGGTCTATTCTCTATCAATTGTTCTACCACCAACAATCTTGGATTAAAAAATGTAATGTATCTTTTTTGTAAATTATAAAAAAATGCTGTGAAGGTGGAAATAAAATTTTGTACGTGGCTCGCTTGTAAATAATCTTTACTGGGCTCACTGGATTACGGAGTCTCGCTCCTTCGTCACTCGCCCTCCAAACTTTCCAGCTCACCTGTAAAATTTAATTTACTACGCTATGTGCATGGAAAATTTGCTTCCTAAATTCAAATTTTCATCGTCAAATGTGCAGTTACGGCCCTGAAGAAGACGGATACAATAAACGCAGTTTAACCAGTGGAAAATGATCGTCTCAAGCACGCAAACAGATTTGCACGAACACAGAAATTTATAGTTCGGGATGGAAAATTGCTACTATGAAACTATTTTATGCCGTAAACATAAAAATTACGATGTTTTACTTGGCCACAATTTTGTTCGCACTTTCAGCGAAAGCAGTTAAAAATGTCGGTGTAATATAAAATGGCAAGACTTTAAATTTGGTTACAATAACTGCTAGATTTCGGAGGGATTCTCTTTTTATTTTTACTCCGAAAATATTATATATCGAATTGTGTAAGAATTTTTTTTTTGCAATATGTACTATTGAAGGGTTATTTTTAGTCTTAAATGTTTTTGCACGACTAAAAGTAAAAGTAATAAAAAGTTAAATATGACATATTTTTATTGTTGTGTGTATAAGAAGAATAAAATATATTTAATATCAATTTGGCCAATAGTTTTTTAAACAAAAGGCATAAATAATGTGATGTACCTACCATAAAATATTATAACACTAAACCCCATACATAAATAATAAGTCTTATTAAAATCAGTGAATTGTAAATAATTCTCGTAATAGCTTTCTAAAGAAACAATTAATTTACGGAATATAACCATTGGTACAAAAACAAACATTTTGAAGACTCAATTGGACACTTTAAAATTGTATTACTACAAATAATTGTCTTTACTGGAAACAAATTTAAATTTAAAACTGCGAAGAAAATATTGGAAACCACATTTAAAATTTCTTTTAGTTCTATATCATGTAGCAGACAGACAATTTTGTCAATAAGCTGTCCATATTTTGAATCTCAATACAAATGTGACGTCACATATTCAGTCTAGTTTACTAAATCTAAGCATATCACATCTGTAAATTTAAAAGTAAACATTGACAACTTGATGACAAAACTATTTGTCACAAGTTTAATTATTGTTTTTGTACCACTGTAAATGAAATACTTTGATTATTAATTGTGGGGAGATATGCCGCATGCATCAAGTTTATGAGAACGATAAGGTGAAGTCGACGGTGTGGTTACCGACATTTGCAGTTTTGCAAATATTTCCGTTGGAAAGCTAAATCAACTCCTGTAACTGATTCATTAGATTTTCTCACTTTCGGAACATCTTTTGAACATGGACAGGTTCACATTTGTAAAGTATTGTGGGCACTGTTAGGGAACGCGTTTGCGAGGTGGCGAAAATGCGAGTTCCCTAGTAGTGCCCACAATACTTTACAAATGTTAACCTGCCCATGTACAAAAGATGCTCCGAAAGTGAGAAAATCTAATGAATCAGTTGCAGTAGTTAATTTGCTTTCCAATTGAAATATTTGCAAAACTGCCAATGTCGGTAACCACACCGTCGACTTCACCTTAATGCTAAAGATGTATGGTCGAAAATCGCTTGCGACAAACAGAACCAATATTTGTTTGACTGATTGGCTCGCCTCTTCCATCAGCTGATAGCTGATCACAAGCGATTTTCAACCATACATCTTTAGCATAGTGCACAAGTTCCATGTCTATCCCACTATTAATAATCAAAGATGAAATAATAGTATTTAATTTAAACAGGAGGATAGAAACAAGAAACAAATTTTGATCTATTGTAACAAACCATTATTTACAAACAACCCATCTTTACAAATCCCCGTCTCTAGTTTCCAGTTTCCAGCTACAAGAACTCAATACGAGACCAGTGTCGAGACAACCGCTGAAGAGGATCCCCAGGTGTCTAGTCGGTCCACACGATGGCCTTCTTGGACTTGTCGCAGCTGCAGAGGTACGAGCCGTAGGGGTGCCACGCCGTCGCCGTCACCGCTGACCTGGAGAATATTCCAGACGACCTTATACAGAGCATGATACACAGCGTGAGTCTACTGCTACAAGCAGGAAGCGGGAGCACATATTGTACAGTCAGAAAGAATAAGAAAAAGAAATTATTTTTGATACCTACTTAAAGTTAATTTATTTTTAAATAGGTTGTGTCTACGTCTAGATAATAATATTTTTGGTTACTAAATTCCTCCTAGACTCCAAAAAATTATCGCACAACAGTGCCACTTCAATAAAAAGGAACTTTAAAAAATTTGGTAATTTAATTTGCAACAAATTTTTACAGTTTTATACCCGTTTTTAGTTTTCCTATATTTATCAGTAGTTGTTCAGAATTTTACAAATTATGTAACTACTTAATTATTGTTTTCAATTATTTATTGTAAAATAAAATAAAGTCGTAATCTATTTTATCATATAATTTCTCTGTTCATTGTAATTTAAATACTATTGTGTTTTTGGGTCACTTGTATTATTGTAAAATAAATTTATTGAAAAATAAAATAACCCTTCGCTCTCATTATCATATAATTACTCTATTTGTTTGTTGTACCTACTAATTAAAATACTAATGTGATTTTTGATAACTTTTATAATCTGAGAGTGTAGAAAAAGTTCTGAAAGCTTAATGAATGCAACCAACACTTCAGAAATGTGGTGCAGATTGTTGATCAACAGTTACCTACATAAAAGTTTGTAATATTATTTTACTATTTATAATATAAATAACTTCTTTCCATTTTGATATTCTGACTGCACACATTAAATTACAATAACAACAATAGGAAACAAAGCATGACTACAATAACAATTTGATATGGTAATGTAATTATTAGTAAATTTATTTTAAAAACTTTTTAATTATCAGACTTTCTTACTATATCACAAAATTTATCATTATTATTACTGAAAACGCTTTTCAGATAAACAATTTTTCAATTATTATTAAACCAAATTTTGTGTTAACTCCTGATTCATCTAAGAACATTGTTGCAATTCTATTCTGATGACGTTTATAAAAAAAATAATTAAAAAGCAACAAAATACCTACACTATAAGTAGTTTGAAGTGAAGTGAAGTAAACGGACGGAGCTAATTTTTGTGTACTACACATATTACATTTGACCTAGTACCGCTTACTATATTACATTTCACACCGTAACAATAAAAGTACTGTTTAAGTAATGACAACGACAAACATAATACTGAATAAAGTACAACTATCAAAACAAGTTGTGCACTAAGAGATGCAAGCATCAGTTCATCAGTATGAGAAAATTCCTGACTGATGTTTCTGAGATAGATTTCTTTCATCTAAACATTTTTCTCTAAGACCAAAATTAGTAGTTCGCGCAACCGACTCTCCATTTTAATAGTACGATAACAATAATAGACATTGAAAATTATTTCATTTAATCCTACGACAAAAATATGTAAATTTGACTACTAATTCATCCTTCATCCTTCGTCACTTCGTGACGTCATCAGATTACATACAGCACTATATAAACGGATAGCTGACTCGTCCGCCATATTGGAGCCCACAGCTGTTTGACACATCATACAACTGATTTGACCAGTCGCTTTTTAAAGGTATATTTATATAAATGACAGGTTGTTCCGCATCCAATTGTTTAACCCACTCCAGAAATGGATTTATATTTGTTAAGTTAGCATTTTCAATGAAACTATAATATAACCTAACATTTTTAATTTTGTCTGAAAGTGTTATCTTCATTAATTTGATAGTTTTCTAAATGTTAAATGGAGTTTAACATTTTTATATGATATTTAGGTTCCCTGCAGATCCAGAAAAAAGAATAAAATAGTTAACAAACTGTATAGGTGACAGAACTAGAATAAAATCTAAAACGGTAACTTATGTACCGTGAGTTTATTATGAATTTACAATCTGGATTAATAATAAATCAACAGTCTTGAAGAATCAGTCATTAGCATCAATTTACTTGACAGTATTGAAACTACGTTGGGCTCCAAGATGGCGGATAGGTCTGCTGTCCTTTTTATATAGTACTATAAGATTACAATGCATTTCTTGCGCAATTTTCGTATTCTCACTTTCGCCATAATAACCTCAAGCTCCTGTACCACGCTTTCATATTACAAGTACATACATCGAATCTAACCTGTAACTAATACGACAATCAGTAAATTAGCTGACACGTGTTCCGTGTACAACCAGGGCCAGGGCAAATAGACAAACAAGTCCCACACACCATGCAACATCAGTCGAGAACACAACATCCCCGTGCAGTGTGGAGTGCACCGGCCTCGCTCAAGGTGGTAATGGATACATGCATTATGCATTTCATACATAGATCAGGAATATGCCAAGAGGGATGGGATAATGGAAATCTGTATTTGTATTTATACTTATTAATTAGTATTAGTATTAACATCGATCTTCTATAATGGGGGCTTACAGGCCAAACTATTCCAGATGGCAGCCGTGTTCCAGTCCCAAAAAATGTGATATATGACACATAGTGTCATATCACGCGTGTATTTGAAATGTCAAATATTGTAAACAAGTATTTTAAACAATGCGGTGTATGGTAGTAAATAGAAATTAATAATGGAATTATTACAATTACAAATTCAAAATACAAACATCTGATATTTAAAACGACAAATATATGGAGGGGGTAAAATTTTAGCTCTTGGATCTGGAACACTAGCGCCACTTTAAGCCCCCATTAAGGAGGTTGGTGAACATATATTGAAATGATGACGAGGGGCTGAAATTTATACAGTGTCTTTATTATGCTATTGAGATTCTAAAAATATATTTTAATTTTCGTCTATCCGGTTTTTGAGTAATTGAATGTTGAAATTACGCTCGTTTTACATGGACTCTTATGACAATTCACTAAATTTTAGTTTTGCATGCTTTAAACTATGTATAGGTAATAAAATGATGAAAAATTCGTAGAATTGTATTAATATTTCCTATAAACATATCAAAATAAGTTCGTGAAGATTTTGTGTACTTTTTCTACACCATTTGCAAGTTATTTAAAAAAATGTAAGTATACCAAGCATTTTTTGAATTAGTAATTATTGTAAAAATATATCACCGCAACTGAACGAATTGCAATGATATCAGCCAACGTGCGTTGAGCGAATTTTGTTTTACATTATCAAAAATATTTTTATTTTCATATCTGCCCCCAAGTCTTATGTATGGGTACGCCAGTGCAGGCGTCCCAACCTCCTTAAGAACGTAATGTAGTTTTATATAAATAGGAAAAACAGTGCTATACAATTTGTAAAATATTGAACCTAATTTTTGTATAAGAAAATTGAATTTTTTATTTTATTTGATCTACTAAAAACTAATTTTGAACCTTCCAGATGAGTGTTCAAAGTTTAATTATTGCAATTTATTAAAAATAAATCCATTATAAAACAAAATTAATATATTTGACACATGGATCAGAACAAATTTTTATTTTTTAATCATTCCCGCTTTGTCAGTTTTTACTCGACTTCTACTAAATATAAGACAAAATTTCAAATTGGCTGTACAATTAACGACCAAATAAAATTTTACTGGTTTATTGTATAATAAATGCTATATTAGTATATTTAATGCCTTCAAAATGAATAAACAATTACCCTCTTGCATCACCCATCATGAATCTTTATGACTAATAATAAATTTCATCCTTTAACCTGGATCTTGAAAAAACAAGGCACGCGATCTGTTCACGAATGAAAATGATCCGACATTGCTTCATAAAGTTCCGGTTCCACTTTAGGTAATTCACTTACGGAGATAAATATCCCGAACAGGCGATGTCGATGTGTGGTTACGGTTACAGTAAAAGCCTACTTATTTTATGTCGGACCACTCTTCTAATTTTATTAACGAGTGGTTGGTTATACGATGCTTGTTTTACGGGAAGACATGAATTAAATCATTAGGGTTTAGGGTTTATTTTATAATCTTCTATACCTACAAGCAATAGTGTTTACAAGGAGCGAGTATTTAATTTTGTAATATTTTTATTGTTATATTATTATGATTACTATAATAAATTAGAAATGTAACTTTTAATTCATTTTGTATTTATACCTAATCTTTCAAACTAGGAGTAGTAAAATAAAAATTTCTATGCTTGTGATTGGCTTGAGCATTGCGGATTTTACACCCAACACGTCAGAATGTCAAACTGAACTGTCATGTTAATCAATTTTACAAGGTGATTATTATTTAAATTTCGCTCTTCTAACTTGATTTCAGTATAATTAAATAATTTGTGATTTACATTTTTTCCGAATTCCTAGAATACTCTCGATTTTACTTTTTTTCTATTAAACTCTTTTCCCCACTACTACGACTGCCTAAAACTAGCCCGAAACATCCTAGCTCCTAGCAATGAAATGTCATTTTGAAGTTGACAAATACTGTAAAAGTGTTTTCGTTGCGAGTAAACCGTTAGTTAATTATTGACTTCAAGGTAATGTTTTTATAAACATGTAATAGAAAAAGAATGGATCTACCGATGTACCTCTTTAAAATTTTAAAAATAAATCAGGAGATAACCGTGTAAAATTTGCATAAATTGGAAATTTTTATGAATATTTCAAAATTTTTATAATCATTTATAGATAATTTTCTTATTAAAATTTTTAAAAAGGCGCAACTGTTAATTGATCTTTTAAGTATATAATCCTTGTTGAAATACAATTTTAGCATCCGTGTACTGGCCACAAAACACTCGCTATGTTAATACGTTTTGTGATGGATTTTAGGGGGTGGACGAGCCTCTTAAGGTGATTTCGCACGCGTTTCCGTGTTTTAAACACGATTATGATGCACGTGTAACAAGAAAATATATACATAAATATTACGACATTTTCCAAATAAGTATGTTTGATACAAACCCCGAAAAAAATTTACTCATTTTCAAGCTTAACCAGCAATCAATTCGTACTCTGGCACAATTTCATTGCCTCGTCTACATTAATTATCCTGTTCATACAAGCTCTTCTATTTCTTTTTCTACCAATCGGAATCATTCGTATACTCGCAACAAACCATTCAATAATTATATTTATTATATGTATAAACCCATTTATAAAAAATTGTAATAGAAAAGGAATGGGTAATTAAATAAAATTTCTAATTAAAATTGGTAAGATTACATAGCAGCCATTTTAATTTCCTTCCATGTGAAACCTTCGTAAAATATTATACACGTATAAAATAAGGGATCACATCTCACATCCCAGAGCTCAGAGCGAACAAATACAAATATCACAAACAAAGCGCGCTTCTCTGAGAAACGAAACGGGAACCTAAAAGGCAACATACATTTAAAAAGGATTATAAAGGATTTGAACACACCTAGTTCAATTAGATCGGATTAACATTTTACTCAATTTCTCCCATGATACATAAAACATAACGCGTTTAATTTCAAGCGTTGAATTAAGAAAAGAATACCTCGGTTTTGTTGTTTGCTCATGTTGGAAATGAAATTAAACGAAGAGTAAAAGACAAATTACACACATCTTTAAAATCGAATAGGTACATAATACCTATTTTATATACAGAATATATCACAACTTCGAGTACTTAGATACATTACAGATAGATATATTTATGCTGTTTATAAATCAAAAATCATCTTTCGAAAATATTAAAAACTAGGAGTAGTACTTACACGGTTTGACTACCACTGAATTTGCACAGTTACTAACACAAATAAATTTAATAAATGCCACGCTAGAATTCTGTTACTTATTATATAAGTTTAATTAAATTATTAGAATCTATGTTATAAACAATTATTAATCCAGCGGGACGGAAAATTTTCTACATTGAACTTGAATTTTTGAAATAGTAGAGGTAGGTAGGTATTAAAGAACAAGTTTTATAAAACATTATTTTTTCGCATGCGTTCAAATTTAGTAAAACGAGCCCTCGGGCGAGTTTACTAAAGGACAAGTGCGAAAAAAGTCTTATAAAATGAGTTCATTATACAATTTTTTTCTATGTGGTGTCTTTTTATTATTAATATTTAAATTATACTGCCACAATATAGACAAGTCGATTTAGAGAAATTTATGTGTGTAACGTTTTAGTTGGTGACATTAATATATTTAACTGTCATTGTCACTGTAAAGGTATACAATTACTGAACTATTCTAGGAGATAAGTGCAATACAAAATAATGAACTTATATATTTTGAATTACTAGATTTATTAATTTTATTGAATTAAAAATAATTAATTCAACAAATCAGATTTAGAGGTTATACTGAAATTTGCCCATTCTGAGGTTTGATGTTTGAAATTGAAGTAATGTCATCTGATCCTGCAAATACCAACATTCTAAAAAATATGTTGCGTGTCACAAAGTGAGCCCTGACGACATTCAGCTGCGTTTCACAAAGTTAACTTTAACTTTTAAATAGAAAAAAATCTTTTTGATCCGTAATCAGTACATAAATCAAACTTGGTAGGTACATATTCTTTTATTGTATGTACTCGATTTTATGATACAGCAATACAGCCTGTATATTTTGATATGCTGATAAAATGTATATTTTAAAACAAACCAAATAAAAAACATCAGTTTTTATTGTGGTTTTCAAAATAAGTTTGTAGTAAATATTTATTATTTTATAGCATTTGCAGGCATGAGAATAGGGTTGGATTAAGCATTTCATACTTTTAAGCTATGTAAATAAACATGTGCAAGCCTGCAAGCAATCCATCTATTAGTAATGCCATCCCAAGCACTACATTCCTCAAGCAAAAATTGATTCTTTACCCTTTTGATAAAGCAATAATAAAATGAAAGCATTTACACTCACCCATGATCCTTGAGAATAACTTCAACTTTGGCTGTAGCAACCCCCCAGATGTACACGCTGCCATCGGAGGACCCGACTGAAACGTACTGACCATCTGGACTGAAGGTGGCACGGGCCCAGTCGCAGCCCACTTTGAAACCGTCGTCACTGCAACAAAGAAAATTTCATTTCATTAGAAAACGAAGAATATTTAAGAATGAATTTCATGTTATGTAACGTTCGTAACACTTAAGTACTGCTGGGTGCGTATTTTATACTTCAATTTATTATGTAGTATTGAATTGAATAAAAGTTTGCTAAATGCTACACAAGAAATATTTATTCATTTGTACAGAGTATCAGTAAATATTATGACAATGTCAATTTATAGTTCATTCAACGAATCAACCAATGTCGTCGCAATGCACAACTAAAACGAATACTAATATATGACAGCATTGGTTGAATCGCTGAATGATCCGCATCCAGCATACTTTCAATCTAAATAAAAATTGTTTTTCAGGAATTCTATAAACTGCACAAAAGTGATAAATACAAGTTCAAAATTTCAGTTAACTAATGCTAGATTTATGAAGCAACTAAATTGTAAAATTAAGAAATTAAATAAGAATTTAAATAGCCAACCTAATGACGATAGTTTAGTTTGTTAATTTATAGTCTCATAAAATATTATACCTACAGGATGTACTTAAGGTACATATTAGTACTTTGTACTAATCACGGAAAATAATTTTTTCAAAATTCAAAAATTAATTTTTGATGTTTGTGAAGGAAACATTTTTGGCCACTGGTTGAGTAGCTAAATATTACGTATTAATTAATTAATAACTAATGTTTGTGTCATAAAAATAACTGAAGAGGCCCGTCTACCTCCTAAAATTTATCATTGAATAGGAAGAAAACAATGATATCTAGCATGGTCGAAAGAATACGTAAGGTCGGACACTGCGCATCTTTAGGCGTAACTACGTGACGTCACTTAGAGCCTAGCCGCCGAGCGTGCACTTGAATTGTACAGAACAGTGACGTCATGTGCGGCTTGGACGAGTTTATGAAGCCAGAGTGTTCGACCTTAAGTTCTGTTCGTACGAGGATTCTTCTACCAAGATTCTGAATCCTGGAAAAGAGGAAGATTTCTTTTATCTAGTGAGAATTATCTGTTAAATTGCGGTACCGTTAAATTGAATCTTCAATGAGTCTTGGAAAAGAATAATTTATAATTTATTGATTTTTTCAAAACCATGCATTTTTTTTTCAAGATTCAAACTTCTTCCTTTTCAGGATTCAGAATCTTTTTAGAATCTTCAAAGAATCCTCGTGCGGACAGGGCTTGGATGTATACTTGCTTAATTTAATAAGTATGTAATTTCTTAATCGAGTTACGCATTTAAAATTAGAAACTAATTTGAAATAATATTTTAAAAGAAAAATAAATTCCCCGTGTACACTTGGGAAAAATGAGGTGTTAAAGCGAAATAAAGAAAAGTAGCCATAACCACATTTCACTGAATATTTAATTTCCATTAGTTCCAATTTATCTCTTCTAAATACCCTAAATACACAAACAAAATAATGCCATTCTTGGCGTTAAGCTTCCTTCTCAGAGCATAATCTTCGCGTTTAATAAAAAATTAACCGGAAGTGAGTAAAGTGGCAACACCAACAGGTTTTCCTTCTTTTCTCGCGAGATGGTGCAGTGCAGTGGCGTGCGGGGTGGGGCAACTGGGGAGACTGATATCGCTATAAAGCCATCGCTTTTATCTCACACCATTAATCTTGTACAAGTCGACATTTACTGGGACTGAATCTGGACCCGACAAGTGTATTCTTGAACTGCTTTACGAGGCCGATGTATAATACTCCTTTGACTTCTACTATATATTTTTTCTCGATTGCCACAAACGTTGAAATTTTGATTAATTGTTAATCGATTTTTTACTCGCGGAAAATGTAACAGAGGATTTTTGGCATGCTTGACACACGCTTTTTACTAAAAAGAGGCTTGAGAATTTTTGTTATGTTTGTTACGTCAGACTAACTGCAATTGGTTCAAGACAATTATTGGTCAAGAAGCAAATTAAGTTATTATTTATCAAAAATGAGTAGGTACCTACTTACTAGTAAGTAATATGAATTGTCGATTAAATAATTTTTTTTATAAAAAAAATTAAATTATTTTTTATATTTCATGTAATTAGTTCAAGCGAACTAACATCTGTCGGAGACAAAATTCAAAGAGAATTTTTTTTCATAGGAATGTTGTAATTGACTTCCCAACTAACATAGGTACTAAAAGTCTCCATCGATCCGTCTTGTGCTAAGTCCACCATCTTGAAAAAATCTCGAAAATGGTTAATTTTAAGCAAAAATGCCAAATACCAAACAGAAAGAGCATAAAATTTCCTTCAATAAATTACACTCATTTTAGTGTAATATGAGAAAAAAAATCATGATTTAATCAAATCGGCTTTGGTTGTTAGAATTATAAAAATATTTATTTACGATTTTTTCTAAACCTGTGTGAATAACGTAAAAACAAAGGGGACTATCATGAAGGAAATTTCATTCTCTTTCTGCTTGCTATTTGGAATTTTTGCTTAAAATTACCCATTTTCGAGATACTTGCAAAAAACCGGAGAAAAGTCGTCTTGTTCCACCATTTTTCAAAGATGGTGGACTTAGCACAAGGCGGATCGATGGGAACTTTTAGTAGGTATGTTAATTAAAAAGTCAATTAAAACATTCTCATGAAAAAAAAATTCTCTTTTAATTTTGTCGCCGAGCCCATATAAAAAAATTCTAGTATGAATGTAAGTAATTAAACATCAAATGAAAATCTCATCATCAATTTGTATTATATTTGTATTTTTCTGCCTAAATTAAAATAGTTTGTTAATTAATAAAGTAGAGTTAATTTAAATTTAATGCAAGACACTATTACTATTTGTATATTACTGAGGAAGGCTACATAGTAATAGTCGAAACGTTGGTATAAATTAAAAAATTATATTAATGACTGCAAAATCCGATTAATTATTACTATTCTACAATTTAAATTTAATACGTTAATTTAAGTGCATAAATATCAAATTTTAATTCTTGTTATGATTTTTCAACAATGTATTTGGAACATTTTTGGTTCCCGGTTTCCCCTTAAGCAGAAATTAACTGAAAACTCCAATTTATATTATCGGTTTGTTCTTTTCGTTATTAATATATCATGGCCGATTCATTATTAAGGTATTAGGTTTATTACAATCGGATCAGTGTCTCATAAAAACCGTTGCATCAATTTACTGAAACCTAATTTGACCCTCATCCTCAATCGCTTCGTGATTTTAAGAGGATTTAACTTGCGGGTTTCTTCATTTCTCCTAGTTCGTCTCGGGAGATGTTACAGTACGTTATCTTACTCTGATTGCGTTGCTTTGGCTCTTATTCTGATGTACGAGCTTGTTGCCTTGTTATTTTCTATGTTCTCATTTAAATATAAATTACTTCACTCTAAAAGTTCTTCCGGAAAATCAAATTTTACATTCGTTACATTACAATGAAACGAGTTGTCTTATTTCAAGTAGGTACCTACATAGTAAAAAATCTGCCAGTATTAAGTTTTCAAATCGTTCAGAATAATATAACCGGAAAATTACAATTTTGATATATAATAATAATAATATTTTATTTATTCCCTTGGAAAATATATAATTTTATGGGAGGGGTCATAAAACATCTTAACATTAATTAGAAAAACAATTGGAATAATCGACTGGTGAGTTTGTCTCCACCATTGGGTTCGCCTTGACCGTTTTGTTCCATGAGACGTGAAAAATTTACATTTTTTTACCCATCTACATGTTTCTGTAGAATTATAAAAATATTATTGTACACATTTTTATGTAAAAGAAATTTTACAACATAATTATCAAATAATTCACGTAGGTTTTTTAGTTAAATAAAAACATACAGACTGCATTCCCGATTATTCTCATCCTTCATTAATTAGAAAGTAATAATTAATACATACAAATTTAATACAGTATTAACTAATAATAGTAATAATAACCATATAGTTAGTTCCGTGGTTCAAGTATTTCAACCACATATGCATTTAAATCGCACTCGAACGCTTCAAGCTGATAACTTGATCATCATAAATGTAGCCTTGGTTGCTTAAGAATCTGTCCGCAGCCACGTTAGGTTTCAAAGATCGTCGCACGGATTGAGATTATGAATGGACCAAGACGAATTGGTCTAAAAATGGTTGGAATCTACTAATAAAATAACATTTTTGTAATGGTTAACAGTAAATAAACAAATATATACAACCATGTGTAGGTACTCGTGAATTGACGGATGGTAACACGCACGGTACCTACAATATTTATCTATAGAGATAGCTTTATGTTTGTAATTTTTAATTATACTTCAGACTAGAGAAATGAAGACCCTCAGATTGTTTATTTGGATAAATTGCAAAATAGCTCCTAATATTAAAGTTCTAAACTACAGAAATACATATAACAAATTCAGTTTTCAGTATTTCAATAAGTACTTCTAAGTTGAAAACAGTTTATGTTTGATTCCAATCATGATTACCTACATTCTATATTTTATCTACGCCAAGTGCTATTCCAGTTTTATGGAAGAACCTCTCTACGTAAAAGTATCGGATAAGATATAATTCGGAATGAAATTCGACAATTTATTGAATTATCGTAACCGTATAAGGTGAATTTCGTTTTTCCGTATCAAATGGCAGATTCGTATCGGCATCAATTTCGAAATTTTACTTTCCACTCACGCACTTCGCTCTATTTGTATTAGCTCACCGGAGAAATAAATTGTTTTTAGAAGAAAAATCTTACTAACGAATTCTACTAACCAACCGGAAAGAAGTTCTTAGAAAAACTGGGTTCTCTGATTTCTATTAATAAGTTGGTATACAATTTATCGATTAGGAATTATTTATAAACAAACTCCGTCTGGTGGTTGCGTTGCGAATAAAAGCATGAAATATGAAACGTTTTTGGCGAATATAAAACTTTATTTAATTTATAGTCTTTACCTTATCAAGTCTTGTAAACCAATGTAAACTACTTTCGTTTGAACTGATAAGTGATTTCTGGTTTCTATTTCAATTAGTTACCTAATTGATTCCATTGGATTGTTTATAATTTCACATTTTTATTATGTCTATGTCGTAACTTTTAGCAGTTACTTATTTATTATTAAATATAAAACAAAATAGGTATTGAATTATTACCGAAGCACTATTATAAAAAAATTTAGACATACTAAATAATAAGTTTTAGATATCGATACAAAATAAGCATAACCACGGCATTTTAAAACTTATAATTTTTGTAAATTAAGGAACAATCCACTATTTTATAATTGAGTAATTTTTTACAAATAGAATTTATTTTTAGTCTCAATGTGTTATTGAAGAAATAGAGAGAGCTATTGTTTTTACCTCCCGCTTACCTGTAAGGGAGTTGTGAGTTTTAAGTGGATAAGCACGAATTAGTGTCCTTACAACTCATTTTTGATAGTTTCTCGATGATGTTTTGTAATGTGTGAGACGGGTGACACGTTGGCATACTAACGCCATATAAGTCATAAGGTCATAAGTAAGATAGTAAATGTAAAAACTGAGCGGAAGATGGCTTCAACACAGAAGAGTTTTCCTGTTAATGAATCTTTTGATTCAAGATTATACTAATTTCTGTGTTAGAATATTTTAGATTTTTATTTGTATAATTTTAAATGAGCACCGGATTGTACGTATACATTTATGTTTATAAGTCTAGATATGGCGGAAGGTTGTGTGATGGCCACGTCAGATTTTTATAATTTCATATAGTTTATGGACAAGCAATGCGCCCACTGGTTATGAAACCAAGCTGACTTGCAAGCAACACCGTCGCTTGGTATTTGGCTGCCCGTGTGCAATAATAGTTTTTTTTATTAAAAAAGCTTATTTAAAGAATACAATTATGTTTTTACACCAAAATTTAAATGCAACTGCAAACATCCATGACTTCTGTTTATTCCTTATGATTTTTGTACACAAAACTAGCTCTAAACAATCATAGATACAAACTTATAATACAAGTGGATAGATGATTCACAACTTTGTGCATACTTTTAATGGCACACGCGCATTAAGTTGTGATTCACCTACAAAATATCATCCAGATCGCAGTATTTTCCCCACTTTCCAACACTCGTTCCTCGTATTTCTATCACACCTATGACTTCTGCAACTTCCACTGATTTCTCCGCATGACTAGCTCTAGGCACTGATACGTACTGCGTAGTTCCCATCAGAGTAACCAGCGGCGCTAGTATCGCGTAAGAATGATCGTTAGCGTCGCCGGCGTCGTTATCAGACCGGCGCGGCGAGGAAGGATAGTGATAAGAGCAGCGCTAACGGGTGCATGATAGGGCTAGTGATTGCTGGCGGGTGGAACGAGTAGTGAGGAATATGCGAGGAATTGTAGTGGGAGGGTTAATGGTGGCAATAGTTGAAAGAGTGCGTAGTGGATATTTAATAGAAAATTCGCAATTTTGATTTTACAATTTATTGCCACTTTGATCTTTCAATTATAGCTATAATTGCAACTTCGATCTTTCAAAATGGTTTTGAAAATAGCATTAAAATTACGGGATGAGGGTGGCCAGGATGTCTGGAGTCTGGGCTAGAGATAGGCGCGTGAGTGATTTTTGATTCACGCTGACGCCCATTCACGAAATTGAAAATATTTTTCACGGCCACGCCCGTTCACAATTTTGAATTTTTATTCGTACAGTCATCGGGTCACGATTTTTAATTTTTTATCACGCCAGTTGGATCACGGTTTTCAATATTTTTCCCTCGTCCATTGAGTCACGATTTTTAGAAAATGGCGTCTCCGCTCCCATATCTTTCGTGGGGAACACCATGTTAATATTCAGAAATTATATTTGATTTTATAACAACTTTAAATAATTTTATTTCTGTATTTTACTAATATTTTATAATTTATATTATTACTTATGAATAAAAAAACTGATGTTGTAATGATTACTGTCTTGATATATATATTGTTATAGGTATTGTAAACTTGAAGCAATTCAAATGGCTCTTTTCAGTACAAATTTCAGCCCTAGGGTCCAATTCGTAATGGAATATGCAAATCTAAAGAAGTAACAGGGGGGCGCAATAAATATGTACAAGGAAAAAAGAGACGCCAATACAAAAAGGCTGAGAAACACTGCCTTAAGTTCTAAAGAAAACTTGTTTCTTAAGCACCTACTCAAATATTTTTTAAATTCATCATATAAAATATATTTTTTAAATTAAAAAACAAAATCTATTATACTTCTGAAAGAAGCAAATTTATTATTGCACGCGGGCAGCCAAATACCAAGCGACGGTGTTGCTTGCAAGTCAGCTTGGTTTCATAACCAGTGGGCGCATTGCTTGTCCATAAACTATATGAAATTATACCTTACGTTGTTATAAGACATACATTTTTATACAAACAACTTTTTCAACCATTTCATTACCTACTATTTTAGAAAAAAAAAATCAACATCTTTTGTCCACTCATATCAAACTTAATTTATATTCAGAGCTACTCAATTATAAATAACAATTAAAAATCAGTTAGAGGTAAGGTGAAGCCGTTGGAAACGAAATCGTTGTTTCTCTGAACCCAGTGTGGAATAAATATAAATTTTTAACTTGTTGACATCAAATACTTAGTTAAAAATTAAAATTAGTCACAAAATTTCAATTTCAATTAAAAATTTTGGTTGCAGACATCCATAATAAATGCAGTTTATAATTCATTGTGTCTCATAAAAATATTTCTATGTGTCAGATTTGAAAATTGCAGTTTCATAAAAATGTCAATGATAATGACAAAGTCACCTTTATAAATCTATAATACGTAGGCATAGGAAAAAGGTAATTAATAAAAAAGTGACTATAACGTGCCCATTGCAAAAACGTAAGTATATTCTACATTCTATGTAATTAAAGTTGATTTTGCTACGTGTAATTTTTTTGATTGTCAATAGTTAAAAATATAAACTTCGCAGAATGTCCTTAAAACGCATGCTATATATTTATGTAGACATATATCAAGTTTCATAACAGCATTTAATTGAAATTAAAAATTCACTTCCCTGTTTCGTTTCACAGTAAATTAATTTCGTAAAACAACTTACATCTAGGATCAAGTTCCCATGTGCATGTATGCACAGCAAACAATATCGCATCGCTACAACATCGCTACAACATCGCTAAATATTCATTGCGAGTTATTGATTTTCCTACATCAGCTATTAATGATATATAACTGTGCATAGACATATCTTAACTCGCTACAAGATACCGTCTTGTAATTATGACTAATATTTATTTCTCTTTGTAAATTCATAGAAGAATATTTTACTTTGTCTTACGAAGCCATAAGTTCCTTATTTATTTACTAAAAGTACTGTATGATTCTATATATTAGAAAACCTGTTATTACTTTTATGATATAAGAAATAAGAAAACAAGTATTTAGAACACAAAATTAAATTTTAAATTATTTAAAGCAGAAAGTACCATAACTGCTCTTGCATAATTTTTGTAGATCCCGGTGACACTTTGATCAACAAATTATATAGGTTGCTTTATAACTTCAGGATAAAAATTATAGCATATACTTACATAACAACTGATAACGATTTTTTCTACGAAAGTGAATTGATAGATTTTTATTGAATTTGAGACATAAGTAACTTTGCTAAACAAAAAATTATGTAGTCACCTGAAGGTCAAAGATGTCAAAATATTTTCACTTCTGAGGCAAAAGTTTAGATTCACAGTTTACGTAAAATGTATTATTATTATTTTAATTCCCATTGTGTTCATCAGTAGTTATTTCGAAGCTATGTTTTTGTTGTATTATGCTGTTGATAATTATTTGCTGACAAGCATTACACTTCACTTTTAGTGGATTGTTTAATGGAAAATACAAACAGGAAGCTGTTAATAAATTTGTAGTGTTAGTAGGTATTAGATTATTTGATAATGGTCGTCCATGTATTTAAACATAATTGACAAATCGATAAATGTTGTTATTATTGTTTCAATTCAATATAGAATAATTTACAACGCAAAAATGATTAACGTATAAACTTTATATGTAGCTTTTTAGTCGGTTTTTATTTATGAATTGTTCTGTATTTTAAGCAAAATTTTAAAAAAGTGTAAAGCTCAAAGCAGATAATCATTTTTTTAACAAAATGTCAAGAAACTCATTTACAATACTTAAGACACTGCTAATTCCAACCTTATTTAAAAAATATAAAGAAAAAAATATATAAGGATAAAGAAACCTAAATGTGGATATTTAGTATTACATGCATCATTAAAATTAAAAATTACGTAGGCAACTGTAAAATTTCAAATGTTTGTAGAGAAATTCGCAATTTAATGAAATGAACAGAACATTCTATTTTTATTTAATTAAAATAAAAAATGTAAGGAACCAAAAGGAAAGAAGGGAGAAACATTTTAAATTGCACGAACCAAGGCTACGATTAATTTTTCATTTTCTGTCAGATTTTCTTTTGAAGATGTCTATTATAATTTCCCGACGGTTAAAAATTATTTTAATTTACAGTGGCTTTAAACCAGCGGTGATTGACTTTTCATTTTGTTGGTTCCAAAGCTGCGTCTGAAGTTCCTTTTGTTAACAAAATCGATTTGAGAACACCTGATGTTGCTGTTAAGTTGAACGTAGTCTCAAAGAAAAAATGAAGATAAGGTCTTTTAATTAAACAGGTCATAATGAACGCCAGAACGCCTGTCTGTTCCGACAAAAATCATTTTTATTCAAACATTTTTTATTGTTAGCGAAGTTTCAACATTAAATATCTTTCATCTTGCTGTACTTTTTTCTCTAAAAATTCATAATCAACAAAAAAATATCCGTCAGTAACGCAGTCATTATTTTTCTCACTACTTTTTTATTAAATAAACATCTAGAGCTGGGCGCGTACAAATTTCATAGAATCGTACAAAAAAGTGCTAAACTTTAATTTTAATTAAGACGAGACGATAATAGATTTTCTTTGAGACGAGAATTGAACAGGCGGAAAGTGAGAATACTTAAATTTCTCGACTCGAAAATTTGAGACGAGACGAGAATTGATTATTTCTCGTCTCACGGCATCACTAGTTTACTGTAACAATGTTATTTTTATTCGTAGATAGGTACTTAAAATTTATCCTTGCTCAATGAAATGAGATGTAGGTAATGTAAAGTTAGCTTATCTATAAAAAAATGTGACTGAATTTAAAGATATTTGACCTTGAAACTTGAATATCTCATAAGTGGTATGTATATTTTGCGTAAATATAGGACATAAGTAGACCTTCACAGAAAAAATACAAGGTCGGGTATTTGCCTCCCTTTTAAAAATCTTTATATGCCTCCGGTCTTCATCGCTAGTTTTCCATATCTCAAAATCCGCCAGAAACTCTTTGTTGCCAGCCTAGGCCGGCAAACAACCGGAAGTTATTGATTGACATCTTGACATTACTACAGTTGTCAAGCAGATGTCAATTTTATGCGTTGCATATTTTTTATACAAGAATTAACAAGATTTTGACAAATTTTAGACGTAAATCGTTAATAGAAACTGAAATAAATATATTTTAAGCTCAAATTCAAGTATTCAGTGCACAATTTTTTAGGTTATGTATAATAAAATACAAATGAATTAAATTCATTTTATATTTTTGTAATGAAATCGGCACATAAAATATTGTGTATTACACGTCCAGAAACTGTTATGCTAGTGCTCGTAATTTGCAAGCCTCGCCTGTGGCTCGGCGTGTCAAAAATACTCGCTCTTGCAAAAGGTCAATTTCTGGCCTTGTGATACAAATAACTATTGTATAGGTATTTGTTACAAAATGTACATTCAAAGCTGTCAATTTTTGCCTGAACTAAAAAACTTATTATAGTTTTATTTAAAAATTACATTTCATGTAGTTGCGCTAATTTTATTAGGTTCCACTAATATTGACAACTGAAATTTAGATTAAGTTATTTGAACCAAACAGGATTATAACAAAATAAACAGAATTACCATAGACAAAACTAACAATTCATAGTCCACTTCTAAAATATGAAATGAAACACCCCGCGAGTAAATAACTGCAAGTAATCCTCATCAAACCTAGAGGTTACTCATAGATGCAAGGATAATTACTTGGTATTTGCATAGCCGCGTGGCAACATTGTCCACTAGTTTGCAGTTTAAACCCTACAGTGTTGCATGTTTGCACATTTGCAGACTGATTTACGAACAAACATTTCGTGAGGCGACGATGCCAAGTTGCTGACAGGTTGGCATTGCGACGTTGCCACCGTGTTATGTTCTTGTGGCCAGTGCAGGGATGTTTTCACAATTGAGGTTATGTTTCAGAGGAGAATTAATCATTGGTGGCTGCGACAATATGTGCGCATTTGACGCGGCAGAATTTCATTAATTAGCAGAGCGACTGTAATAAAGTTTAAATGAATTCTTGTTTTATTGAGAAACTTGTTCTTCTACAACTTAATGCAGAAAATCATACATACACAACCACCTAAAATCGACGTCATTTGACGTATCATTTACGCAGCCTGTATACGACACAATCATAATGTCTTTTTAGACGTAGTCATAAATTTGTCAAAGTTGTATCTCTCATTAATCTTACCCAAAACTTGGGTATGGCACCCTTACATAATGTGAATCATATAAGTTTATATACGGTGTTATAAATACTGGTTTCATTACTGTAAAAGAAACATAATTAAATATGTTCATTACACAATATCAGCGTTATTGGATTAGATAATTACGTGCATTGTTAATATTTGAATAAAACAACACAAACAGCTATGAAACCAGTGGCACTCAACATATTTCCTTTATGTAAAACCACCCTTAATTTTGCGAATTTTAAAAAAAAATTCTTTTTGTTCCGTTATCAGTAGAACGTGTTACATATATAAGTATGATCCATAAGTACAGAAACACCCTGTATATTAAACGTGTGTGCGATTGCAAGGCGTCAACTCACGGGTACTCATGGTTGTTAGTGTAAATTACACTACCTACAGGGTTGTTGCTTACTAAAATCGATGACGACAGAAATAAATGAAATTTATATGGGACATTTATCTGATAATAATACAATTTAAACAAAATTATTAGGAAAGTCGCCAGTTTCGTTTGGTAACTATGGAGATGTAAAGTTGACCTCTTTTACATTGCAAGCATAGAAAAGGAGACTTGAAATCGTGCGTTATTAAATTAGTGTATCTAAACCAGACGACATATTTCAACGAAAAACTAACGCAACATTTTGCATATAGAAGATTGTATTAAATTTTCAAGGGAATCGTCAGTTTTATAAAAATGATATTTAATTTTAAACTCAAGTTATAGAAGAATTGAGAATATGGAGTATAAAAATGCAACGATAATTCCGGATATTTCTATGTATTTACTAGGCATTTCAAACGTAAACTGATTTCCTCACTAATACTAATACTATCTTGAAAAGGAGAAGGGAAGCATATAATGTAAGCTGTGGTTATGAATTATAAGTATCTAAGGTATTATAAGTAACTAATGTATTATGTTGTTTATAATTATCAATAAATCAATATTAAAAGGTAATAACAGTTAATGAGACGATTATAATTAAAATAATTTAAAAGGCATTAATTTTTTTTATTGACGCCCCTTTCTACAAAAAAATTCTGCCGACGCCCATGGGCAGGGTTTGTAAAGAAAAGGATAAAGTATAGTTCTTCACAATCCTGCAACTAACATCACGCTAGTGTGGACGGTTAGCAAGTACATAGGCGTGACACCTGTCCACGAGAGACCGAATGAGCATCGTTGGTACACAGGGTATACACTATACAATACACAGCAGTAATCCTCTTGAAATTACGAGTTACTGAACCAAGAGTAAGCGTAGGCCTCAGTGAACAAGCCTTCGCCCTTCGATTAATAACATTTCAGAGTAAACAATCAATGTACAGAGTTGTTGTTATAGGCAGCCAACTGAGAGAAGTGGTTGCTGCTAATTACGGAGGAATTCGGAAGTCGGAAGGAATTTGAAGTTCATTAAATCATTCGTGCATCAATAAAGTTTAGTAGCCATAAGGTATATGTAAATGGATAGAATAGAAATATATTTTAGGCTATTTTAGTCCTACTCAAGTTAACCGAGTGGAGAATACACTACGGGCGAGATATTTTTTATTATTATTGTAGGAATTGAAGTTAACTAGATTCGAGCCTGAGCTGTTTGAAACACGGTCGATCACATAACGACTAGGCTATCTACGCCATTCAACAATCAACAATAATAAGGGACTATAAACTAAAAATATTACGTTCGTTTTCTATCAGAACGAAAACGGAATATTTCGTTTTTGTTTTTAAACATATTACATTTAATTAATTGGATATTATTCAAATTATGCAGAAGGTAGTAGATTCCAGATTCAAAAAAATTAATGAAAAATTGATTTAAAAGCTTCTAATCATCTTAAATGCAAATAATAAAGCAATTTTTTATTGATGACATAAAATAATATGAATAGTTAGGTAGGTAAGTATGTGTTATTCATTCATATAGGTATAAACAAAAATACATACTACTTTAAAAGTTAAAAACGGGTAAAACCAGTAAACGATATCAATAATTTCGTTTTTGATCTTCAACGAAAAATAAACATTTCGTTTTCATCTCTGTTTTAAATCCGTGATAATAATAATTTTAAAAAATTAAAATTATAATAAATGGGACAAATACTTGAATACGTTATTGTGTTATGTGACCAACTGTGGTTCTGACAGTTTCGGTTCTATTCGAATCAGGGTTGTTCAAATAGTGTAGACAATGTAGACAAAGAACAAATCTCACCGAAAACGAATAAAATTATAGGTTAGATTTTCTGACATTTGAATTATTTACATACTTTACGCAAAGTCTACATTGACTACATTTTACATAGTTTACGCAAACTTTACGTGTAGACGTAGAAAATAATACTTTACGCGTAGATGAACAACCCTGATTCGAATCCGCAGTCTGCACCAAAATCTCCCCTGTAGTGTACTCTACCACTACCCGTAAGTCGAAAGTTGGAAACCGCACACACAATAAAAGTATAGATTTCTTGTAGTATAACAAAATTTAAGAAACCTTACCTACCTACGTGCTCATAAACGGAACGATTTTGTTTTATATTACTAATGATCAGACTATACTACTTCTCACTGCAAGGGAAGCCATTTAATTTGCAACTTAAAATGAAATTTAGTTTTGAAAATTAACTTAATTAAATTTAATGAAAGAATGATGCACTGCTGTCTCATGGTTAAATAAATAAATTTATTAAAATATAACAACATTATTTGAAGAGTTCTAGTAACCTTTTGATAATATTTACTAACATTAAAAATAGCATCTACTGTAGATACTTAATTGCTAAAAAAACCGTATTAATATTAAAAATATAAAATTTAATTAACGAAATGTAGATATTATTATTTCATATTTTGTTGAAATATGCCTTTGAATGTTCATGGAACGTATTTTCAAGGTATGTTTGACATTTTATGTTCATCTAAAAATATGTAAATATTTTGTACGAGTCACATACTGACATTATACTTGGCAATTTGATGCAGGTATGTTTCACATTTTTATAATGTACGAGTAGGTCATCACGTCATCAGCCATCAATATTATACAAATAAAATTAATAAATAAATGTGTAGTGATTTTAACCAACACCAAAAATTTTAATTATACCAATTTGAATTTAATTTTGTCATTCTACTTTTTACGTACCTACCTACGTAAGTGTGTGTTGATAAAAAATTTGTTTGTTATTTATCTGTTAGCGAAACATTTTGTACATACATAATCTTCTTTAAAAAACTATTTCAAATGTTTGGTTCACTTACCAAAACGACAAGACAATTTGGTTCATCCTCAGATCAAGTAACTTCAAGGTATCGTCCCTGACACAGGCCACTAGATAATTGCAGTCTGAAACAAAAACAAACAAAACATCAAACAAGTCCTAGAGATGTAGAAAAATAAAAATAATATTAATTGTATCACCGGATGTGTCGTTCATTAATAAACAATTAACATGATTTCTTTGTCGGCTCACGCCACAAAAACTGGATTTTGGTTTCACTATTTAATCGCGGGACTGGTTTACTTTAATTTCATTCTTAATTTGTTTAATTTTATAGGAGATATAAAGTTTTATTCATAGTTATTAAATTATTTTTATTCATAAGTAGTTATTACTATTTGCTTTTTTGCACATTAAGCAGACTTTTAAAAAGTCTATGAAAAAATTTATTAACATATCTATACTTAAATAAAACAAAATAATTATTGCACTACAAATTTTGATATTATGACTGAATAACTCATATTTGAATTAACAGATTCAGTTTAGATCAAACATCCGTGCAGCCAGAGTTGGTCGATCGGTAAGGGAGAAAAATAGTTTGTTTATATGTTCTACACAGAGCTGAGTCAAAGTTCGCCAACTTATTACTTGCCCGAGCGCAACTGAGTCAAGAGAAAAACCGAGCTGGACGACTTCTTTATACAATATTTCAAGGTATCGAAGCGGTTTCTGCCAAAAAATTTATGATAATCTATGTCCGCTCGATTAATATTGTTTACCAATTTCAAATTCCTAATTTCGGCCATTTCTTATTTCGAGTAGGTACTGTAGGTATATCATGTCACATTGTTGACCCCTATTTCTGATGACAAACTACGCACATTACATCAGTAAGTTTGATATTTGAAAGATTATATAAAATTTAAATAATTACAAGCTAAACAACTGAATAAAATTAACTAATGAGACAGATAGAATATAGTGTTACTAATTTGACAGAAGCGTCTCAGCAAAATAATTATGTCGATACAACATTTTTTGTTTAGGTATTTAACACAATAATGGAGTTGTAATAAAATATAGTTTATAATGACAGCTATTTACACGAGTATGAAATTTACGATACGAACCACGGCAAGTGTCGCAATTTAAACGAGAGTATTAATAGCCATTATACACGAATGTCATACATTATTCTTTGCATTTGCATTTACTTGGGTAATGGGTAAATGAAAATCTGTATCGAAATAAATGCCATTCAAGTAGAGACAATGCATATTTAATAAATAAATAAAAGCATGGAAGTAGAAAATAAACTTGAAACTATTATTTTTTATCAAAACCACTCAATCATTCCTGATTTTCTTCATGCAAAGGAAGTCATCTTTTAGTTCCTCATCTTTGCATTGCTTATTTATCTCGATTCCCTTGACAAGATGTCAATGAAGCTATTACGTTAAGTTTACGATATGAAATGTTACGTTACTACCAGTGGCGTACACAGAAATTTTAAACAATAGATTTCGAGCTTAATCTACTACGTACAGAGTGATTCACAACTTCGTGCAAATATTTAATTGGCATAACAGTATTCTAATTTCTGATCAAGGTCATAGAACAAAGTAGTTTTTTTTTAATTTGTAAATTTAAGGGCAGTATTCGCAAGGAGTACATATTTGGTACTACTAGATTGAACTATTTATTGATTGGCTGACTGACAATTACGTGTAGGTACTGTTAAAAATTAACTCAATTTTATGAAATTCCATGTAAGAACAGTGGCCCAAAACCGTATGATTTAGAAACCTGGAAATTGAAAATGCGAATTTTGAAAACAAAATAAAGTAAATTAAATTGAGTACTATGCAATTTAAATATATGCACATAGTTGTGAATTATAATTATCATGTATTATATTATTTTGTCTACAATCGTTGTACAATACGAACATTGTTATTCAATTTTTAGTTATGATATGTACAAAATTGTCGCACTAGTGCGACAAAAACATAAAACAATTAAATTTATTGCGTCAAATTGGCCTCAAACTACGATTGTGAATCTGTTTTTTGAAAAATGTTAGTTTTGTTTATAAACGTTGTCATGATGATGATCGATAATCACGATTTAATTGAATTGTTATAAGCACGACAAATAATAATAATTTTAAAATTAGCTACATTGACGTTACGATTGTAGACAACATATTGTGTGCATCTCGTTGGATACAGCTTGTTTGTTGCCCTGGGTGAGTCGTCAATCTCGGCTTCGCCTCGATTGAACAAATTTCTCGCCGCGTGCAACAAACAATGCTCTATCCGTACTTGATACACAAATAACTATTGTATTACAGAAATAAACGCGGGATTATACAAAGAAAGAATTTTGTTTCAAAATTTGCACAAACATAAGTGAATCAACAGTGTAAAACACTATGGAAAATATAAAGCCCTGTTCACACAAGTATCATTTGAGGATTCTTTCGTGCATGAGAAAAAGAATCATGGAGAGAATAGCGGCGCCGCTGAATTGAATCATAAATGTGTCTTTGAAAATAATTTCCAAATCATGGTACCTTCAAAACAGTGAATTTTTTTTCAGGATTTAGAAGCATAAAAGAATCCACAAAGAATCCATGTATAAACAGGGCTTATTGAAAAAGATAAGGTTCAATCGTTATAAAAGGTGTTCTAATATATTATGTTCTGTCTCCCTTACTACGTCACTGGTTATAGCAAAGAAGAGTGAGATTGCACTTGCACTGCATACTGCATATGGCTGTACTATGCTTGAAATAATGAATATTTTCCTTCAGACATGAATTATTGATAAAGCGCTTGCTCTTGTGTCTCACGTCGACTTCAACTGACAACAAAATGAGAATCTGCTTTTGGAAAATGTTAATGGATTTAATCAAGATATTAAGCATGATGTAGTTTATTTGTCTTTTGAGTTGATTTATTAATTATGTGAATAACTGTTGCAAGATATGTCAAAAATTGTTATGTAATTTAATTAATTAAATATGATAAACACGTCGAGTAGAATTAAACAGGTACCTACAGTTATGAAATACTGTAAAATTTTATTATTTTTGTAAATTCCATGTTCAAGTTATTTCTGCTCACATAATTGAAAACAAAAGTTAATAATGGAATATGAATAATAATAAGGCTTGGTTTATAATGGATGTAACCGGTTACTTATTCTGTAATCTGTAAAGTTGAGCTATAGGCGTTTCATTGTTACGGTTCATTATGACACGGAGCCGTAACCTTGAAATTTTTTGTTCAACTTTAAAAAATACAGAATAACTAATCGCTTACATCCCATATAAAGCAGCCTTGCCTGAAGACATTTTTAAGAAAGGTGTAATCTTAGCAATTTTTATTTCAAACTATTTTCAAAACATATTAGTTACTAATCTTTATTTTTTAAGAATTCTGTATTTGAAATACTATTTTTACATTTCTTTCTTCACTTCTCAGAGAGATGAAGTTTACTTAGAACAACTAGTGAATAAAATTTTTCCTAGATAAAACATAACAGTGTCTCTGTTACCATATTGTAGGTACTCAATGTAATAAAATATTTGGTGCGATTAAAACCAATGAATCTTTGTACGCCAAAAGTCCGAAGTTTGATTTTGGATTGATTTGAGTTCTATGGGCTCAAAGTTTTTTTTTAGCAATATGAGAAACGAAGACATTTCACCATAATGGTAAGGCTACTTAAATTTTTTTCTTTGGGAAAGAAAAGATCAATTCAGGATCGTTAAGAAAGTATAAAACACTTGCCACTCTTTATTTATATTTATATGGACGTTTCGACCTCGACGCCATGATGGAAATACGCTTTGAACTATTTCCAAATTAAATTATAAAAGAAGTTGTTTCTTCAAATTTTTTGAACATTTAAAAAAATGTAACTAAAGATAATAAGGTACCTAGGTTATTCGTTATATTATTGCTTTCTCGTAATTTTAATTATTGTATTCCTCAGACTAAAAATGCTTTCATAATGCTGCTGGTCACCTCGTAGAGGTCTAAACACCCATATAAATTTTAAAAGTACAGTATTGTTTACTGTCTAAAACAATCCTGAATTGACCATTTCCATTTTAAAATAGAATAAAAAATTCCAAGGTACGAACGTAAAATAATAATATTTTATTTACACTATGTTAATTATCACCGCTTTTGTAAAATAATGTCACTCACCTCTTGTAAGATCCAAGGAGGTGATCTTGCCCTGAAGAATGATGTCGTTGGCAGCAGCTTCAGCACGCGTGTCCCAAAACCGGATGCGTTTGTCGAAGTGGCCGCTGATGATGGTGGATCCGGACCCATCTGTCGTCACCAGGTCGTTGCAGCTTGAACCCGCAAACTTCGTTTCTGTACCTGAAAATAAACAAACAATACATTCATTAAGTATAAAACATTGATATATGTTCTGTTTTAAAAGCAGTACCTAGCAAGTAGGAGGATAATTAATAAATAAACCACTTAGGTATACAAGGTGTTTCATAACTTCGAGTACATACGTTAATAATAATAATACTAAATTTTAAACTATTTGAAAAAAAATATATATACGATAATAATAATAATTAAGATTGTCTACAATCGTTGTACAATATGAATATTATTATTCAATTTTTAGTTAGGATATCAACAACATTGTCGCACTAGTGGACAAAGTACTATGTTGTCGCACTAGTGCGATAACAATATAATACTATTAAATTTATTACGTCAAATTGGCCTCAAACTACGATTGTGAACATTTTATTTGAAAAATGTTTGTTTTGTTTATAAACGTTGTCATTATGATGATCGGTAACCACGATTTAATTGAATTGTTATAACCACGACAAATAATAATAATTTTAAAATGTTCAAATTGTCTCCCTTCTTCGGTCTCGTAATGACTCAAACGCTTTAGATCCCCAAATTTTCAATTTTTTTTCTTCACTCGTTCAAAACTTATAGCTCCGTCCCGGGACTTTTGGGAAACCGTGTATATACCCTAACGTACAATTTTTGTTTGATTCTACCATAAAAATAAATAGTTTAATAAATAACCTTATTTTTCATTATGTATAAATATTGCAGTTAAATTCACCGAAATAGTATGCATGGTAGAGTAGGTGTAGACTGAATAAATAGTGTGGAAAATAATTTTAAATTTAATAAAACAAAAACGTTAAACGGGCGTAATACTGAATTTTATTAAAAATAGACAAAAACTCGAATTAATAAAACGATTTTTTTATTCCAGTTCAACGAAATCATTTTGTTTTATGCAACGAATGACCAAGCAAAAAATTGATTTTAATGTGTCCGTTGTCCGTTTGTCCACTTTGTAGTTGGAATTCATAAACAGTAGTTTTTATTGACATCGGAGATACACCTAATAATTAAATATTCATAAAATCACATTGGTAAATTTATATTCCGATAATATTAGGTTTCAGTACCGGAAATTGATCAATGTTATTAGCGTGGCTCGTAATTATATTAATATTAAATTTGTTCCATCAAACCGTCAATTATGTTTGATGTCTGCATTTGATTTATCTATTTTACATATATCCACGAGCATTGAGGAAATTTTCAACGGCTGTTATATGCGAATGATTTAATTGATTGACTACAAAAACAAAAAGTATTTAATTAATAGATCGATATCAGAAAAGAATACGATCATTTTGGAAAAACATTTTAATGTAGGTAATTATAAATTGCCACATGGTAAAATTTTTTTTACACAATTATATTTATTGCAAAATACGGTAGTTTTAATTAAGGCCTCAAATGTGGTATTTTAAATTTTGTTGATATATTATTGATATCCTAACAACGAACACAATTTTTTTTGTAATGTGTTGCAATTTTGTTTTACTTTTATGGTAACAATTTAATATGATTAACGCCTAATGACAAAATGGTAGATGTTATTATAGTGGAATCCAACCACTCGGACCCAGTGATATTTTAGTCAGTTGCTGGGAACAAACTCGGGATCGCTAGCATGGTAGACTGTTGTGCTAACCTGCTAACCACTGTCCGTAATAATTATCTGAAGTAGTAAAGTCGTAGGATATTAAAGTCATACTGCAAATCTCGGATAAAAAGAAAGATGGCAATTCCAGGACACGTGTCACAGTATTTTGAAAACTACTTGACTACCTACTCATTTTTTCACTGCAGGAAGTTTAATATGACAGGAGTAGGCACTAGGTTGCCTGATGTGTGGCCTTTCTATTTAGCTACATTGTTAGAAAGAGACAGAAAGCACGGGCCAGTTTGGACCATGCATTCTATGACGATACATCGGTTTATGCTCAGATCCAGTAGTAATTTTTTTAACTCGCACAGGGTAAACAGAAATGATACGTATCTACAGTATTGCTAAGATACGGAGTTTCCACTCCTGGTACACTTTTTACTTTTTGTTTCACACCTGACAGTAATGACAGACTTCGCCCAAGCTCATCAACATAATCGAACAAACTGACACAAAAATAGCAACACTTGAATTCCTTTACCAATTAAATTCTTACAATAAACAAGATTACGACACTTTGAATCAACACGATTTCACGATAACAATGTATACAGGGTCATTTACAACTTCGTGCATATACAGGGTGTAACCCAACCTGTGTAAAAAAATTTATAGGTGTACCTATAACATTGGACGCACTGATCATAAATCTAAAAGAATTTTGTTGAAATTCGTAAAATTAACAGTAGTTGCAACAATATCATTTTAGATACCTACCACTGTTGTCACATATAAATACAAAAAGAAAATAATTAAACAATAGTTATGCAGCGTAATAATTACATTAATGTAATAATAATTTTACAGGAACAGGAAAAAATGA
This sequence comes from Agonum fuliginosum, assembly GCA_947534325.1. NCBI lineage: Eukaryota > Metazoa > Arthropoda > Insecta > Coleoptera > Carabidae > Agonum > Agonum fuliginosum. The sequence continues at coordinate 879,305 of OX384034.1, read as the reverse complement.
AATTTGTAGGTAAACAGTTTTCGGCCACTGTTTTCAAATGAAATTTTATAAATTTACTATTTCTATACCATTGCATAAATATTAATCAAACTATAAACAATCCAATGGTTTCTTGCGAAAACTGCCCTTAAATTTACGAATAAAAAAAATTGTTCCATGATCAGTAAGTTGAGTAATACTTATATGCCAGAAAAATATATGCACGAAGTTGTGAATAATCCTGTATACTTAAATATACTAGTAGTACTACGTTTCATCCTCTCTCAACTCTTTCCAAATGAATCCTTTATATTACAACTCGTATCACCTTAGGAAGGTGTGCAGCAATATTGAATTTCTTCTGCAAAAGACAGGGAGTTAATGTTTAGAAACTGCGGAGTTCCTCTCGCGATGAAAGCGAGTAATTTCGCATTTCGTACCTTTATAGTCTTGCTGTGCTGCGCAAAAAGGAAATTCAAACACTCTGCTTACAGCATACTTTCCGAAGTTATTTCATAATGTATTTATCTTGCGTTTAGCCAAATATTTTTAGGAAAGATACAATTATGAAACACAAAGACGTCGTGGGAATTCATCATTCATGTTTTGTTTTTTGGTGAAGAATTGATAAAGTTATTTACTTTTGCTTTGAAACGAGCAGCGGTAAGGGCAGCAGGTTTGTGAAAACATTCCTGAGATGTTCTTAGATCAGCTTGTTTCATAATTAAAAAGTATGTTTGTGTTTTGAGTTTAAGACAAAAATTAATTTGGATGTTTTGAGAATAAGCAACAGAAATCCGTGTAAAAAATTGCAAATTAAAAACCATGACATTTAACTTTCGTAATCCCACAACGGCATATCTACCATAAGCATATTTTTTACTTAACTTAGGTGTCGCAGCCTCACATACTGTGAATATTGGAATGGAGGACATACGACTCAAAATCACTGAGTTCGCCCGTACGTTAAAAAAATTCGTACAAATGTTTAATTAAAAGTCAAAATACAAGTATCTTCGTGGTATAATGTAATGTATCTAATTCATTTTATAAACTCTCAAATAAAATCAGCAATCGAAACTTTATGGAACCGGATGAAAAAAAAATTGGAAAATCGTCTTTCATCAAGGACAATCAAAGAATTGTGCTACAGATGCACGATATTCCGGATTTCTTTCTCCAGAAATGTGTTCAAGACTTGTAGATACAATGCAACAACGAATTGAAGCGGTTGTAAAAATAAAAGTGGAGTTACACAGTGGTAAAGTCGTTTATACTAGAGCAAACAACAAAAAAGTTTACCAGCTGCATACTATATTATCTAAGTTATAGTGAAACTTAAATGAACTTGAAATAAATTTGAGATTTAATAATTTTAAAAAATGAGCAATACAAATTAGTGTGAAGGCGATGTACAGTGCACTCCGTTATTTGAAAAATAATATAGTACCTACTACACTTCTTCGAAACTGTGCAAATAATTTTTTGCACAGTTACAATAGCTTTACGTGCTATTGACAGTTTGTCAACTTTTTATTCGATGTATTGCAAACATTGTATCTTGCATGAGGAAATACAACAGCAAAGAGCTTACGTCCACTTGACATGAATCGTCCATGGGATGTTTAAAAGTCTATCCTAGCCACATCCTGAGTACGATCAAAAATTTAATACTCAACACAAACATCTCAGAGAATTACATGGGATACACAATTGGGATATTATTACCAAATTATTAACATTGGGATGTTACGTAATGTTACTAAGGGCGGACATTAGCAATCGCTAGGATATTAATAGGATGCCAGTGGGCAAAAATAGCAAATAACAAGCCGGGATGTTCACATTCTTGAAATGTTCTGGGGATTTTATTTTGTCAAGTGGGTGAGATAGTTGACAGCTTCTGTATAATTCTCATTCCCACAACAAATTCTAAAGAAAAAATTCTGTTCTCTTTTTGTTCGCTAATGATCGCACTCATTGGGAAGAGAGAGGAGGGTTGAGTTGAGTACTCAATGAGGGCTTAACCGACATTGCAATTAATAACAACGCAATCATTACTGATGGTCAAATAAGCACTAAGCCACTAAGCTAATCTGTTTTAATAAATATTGGGTGTTTATGCCGGACTAAAAGGCATGGATAAATTGTTTAATTCGGGGGAAAATTAGATTATTTCGACTGGGGAGTTTAGTATCCAATTAGGGGTGAAATTACCTACGTAACTATAATGTTAATCAACATAATCATAATCATTATGTGCATTATGGTCTTCATAATTCAGTAAGCTGACACGATGTTAAATTTAATCAAAATGGGGAGCTTTTGTCGTTTCAAATTGGTTGAGCATTTCTTAAATTAGGTGGGGAGTCACTTTTTCCAATGCATTTTTTCCAATCTGGTTTTCCAGTCCGTTTTTCCAATGATATTTTTTCCCGATTTTTTCCAATAATGCATTTTTACAATGGGATATTCTTTTCAATTAAATTATTATTTAATTTAGATTAGATTAGGCTAGAAAAAAGAACTCGCGGAAAATATGCCATTGAAAAAAAGAATTCGCGGAAAAAATGGATATTGAAAAAAAAATGTTTCGGAAAATGTGTCGGTAGGTTAGAAACAATTTTATTAAATATTGGCCGACTTAAATTAAAAGCTTTAAAATTCACTTACAATTAAAAAGTCTTTTTGTGAAATTATAAAAAATAATCGATTCTACAATTTTTTGGTAATACAGTCCTTTTTTAAAAACCAATAACTACATTTGCAAGGCTACGGCTTTTAGAGAATAGTAATTTAGGTTATAAAAATCTTAATTATTAGACGAGGCGAAGCCGGGTTTGATAACACGACGTACCTACTATAATGATTGGTTACGATCCGATTTGTTTTTAAATTTTATCAATCAAAAGAAGAAAAAATTGGTTTTGAACAAAAAAAAATTACTAACCAGGTGCTGCGAAAACGAGTAATTTGTTACATTTTAAGAGCCTCAAGTACTGAGAATATGGACATAGGTGCCATTATTGCAACCATTGTTGCCAGGTTTCATACTGTTGAAAAATATAGTATAATTAATTTAACTGTCAAAATATGTTACTTAAAAATATTATATTTCGCACATAATAAAAAGTGTTAATAAACTCATCCATGTTGTGAACAGTTAGAACAAGCAGAACAACTGAGAATTTGAATTAATTATAATTAGACAGATTATGTCAAATTTTGAATTATTAAAACATTATGTACAAGAAAGTTTCTCAAACAATACTCGACCACGATTTGGTTGCAACACGGGGACACCAATAGAAAATCACACATCGTATGTCCACAATCAGTATGTAGGCTCTCTGATATCAATATTGTACTGAATATTTCTTGAACTATAATGAAACTGGTCCTCAAATTGAGGCACATAATATTGTCATTATGACACGGCAAACGGTCACAGATAACCATCCTCATCATCAGTGAACGATGAGCGCTGAACTTGGCATCAACCAAAATTTTCTATGAATTTAACTAAAAATAGCTCCAGTAAAACAATTTCTCTGTCGTCACAAAATAACCTCTATAAATCTACGTAACACTACCTTTCATTACACGGTATATCTTCCATTCTAGGCACGTAAGTGCTCAGAAAACAAATTGCATATTAGTGCAGAGCGCCGAAGTGCTACCAGCACTATACGTTCACAGCCAGAGTTGACGTTATGGAAGTTAATTCAATTACTAACTGCCGGGGCTGAGATCAAGTGGATTTTGGTTTCTTTGCGATTTTGTTCAAAGTTGAAGGGGTACATGACAGATTTATTAATTGAATATTTGTTGGGAATTTTTAAAACACTGGAATTTAATTATTACAGACGTCTGGTAGTTTCTCAACTAATAATGTTGATTATAAAAGAATTCCGCAGTTAATAGTTTATATTTAACTTCATTCAAATCTCCCCTGTGGTGTACTCTTCAATAACAACATGACTGGTAATCGTATACGATAAAATATACAGGGTGCTTCAAAATTATGGACACAAAATTAAGTGTAGGTACATATTTTTTGATGTACTGACAATATTTTAATTTATGTCTTCCTAGTATGTAATTGTTTATTTATGTCATGCGATACGTGGCACGAAAAATGTATGCTCCAAGTAATGATGAGCAATTATTTTTGTGAATTTCAATTAATTACATAATTTTTAGACAATAATTATTTTGAAGCACTTGTATATTTATTCCGATGACTCCAAAAATGTGAGGATGCCACATCTCAGTTAGGTAAAAGAATCTATTATAATACAAATATTAATTTTTCTATATTTCGTATTTTCAACAGATTATTATTATTATTTAGTTATGTTACATAATTTATGTATTTATTTAAAACTATTTTTCAAGAGCAAACGATGTGAAACTAATAAAATTTGTTTTTGATATTTCTATTTTACATAAATTGTAATTAACTTGTTAAAATTGCTTAACTTCTCGAACATACACGTAGGTATGTATATTTCTCTCGGGACTGTAGTATCGTTTAACTTTATTACAAAATCAAAAATAAAAGTTTTTATTACTTTTCTAGAATATCTCATGTGTACGTTAAACATTAATGTCGAATTCACCGAGATTACAATTTTTTACAATTCTACAAGGGCTACAACTAAATCAAAGTAAATTGATAAAATTATTTTTGTGCTAATTTTTTCAACAGGATTTAATTCCCATCCCAATAATTACAGAATTGTAGATGTAATTAGTGGAATTCCATCCACTTCCAGACCGATTTGTTTTGGTACAGTCAGAACCTCAATCCGTGCGACGACCTTTGAAATTCAAACTGGCATCGGAGAGAATTTCATGCAAACAGGATCATTTAAGACGATCAAGTACATTCACACACTTTCGCCCAAGAGACTTGAACCACAGACCTCAAGGTTCCTACATCATCAGACGCAGAGAGCTGTGCTTAAACCCGCTCTGCTATTTTAAATATTTAAATAACCTCGAAAATTTTAATCATTTCTTTCGATTTTACCATTCTGGAGAAAATTTTCTCTCTTGCCGGTAGTTCTGGAAAGCATGCGTCTGAATTCAGAGTTCATAAATCGATGCCTCCCAGTAAATTTTCTTGTCGTGATCTCGTCACCGGTCCGTGTGAATTGATTTCAAATTAAATTATAAGACATTTTTCAACATTTATCTGCCTTCGCCAACACTTCCTGTGCCGGAAATACATCAGAGATAATGAAATAATGATTTTACGTTATATTAATTTTCTTCAAAATTTACTGGGCATCTGTTTCTCTTATATTACCATTTCGCAATGCAACTAAATACTAAATAGTATTTTCTGTACCTAAGTAAGTACGTACCTAGTGTTTATAATCAAATTGCAATACTTTCTTTGTGACGTCTGTAATAATAATAATAATATTTTTTCAGGAAGGCAGTGTGTGCCGAAATATTAGATATTCTGTAACAAGTGTAGGAAATGTAATTCTGAAATTTCAGAAACACGTTTTCCGCATGTGTTACAAACAATAATTTTTCTGCAATCGTACACAAAACATATAATATTAAAAATAAATTGTTTATCTTTAATTTGTATGCAGTCTCACATAAGACAATAATTAAATAAAACATACAATGAAATTTCCCGCACTAGTGCTAGAATAGGCTATTTGCCGCACTCATTGTAAGTACCTGTCAAAATATCTATTTCTTGCACTGTTGCGAAAAAAATTGATTTATCCTGGCAATCATAAGAAAAAGTAGGTTATTGGCCACTTGTTATCAGGAAAATTTAATTATATGATTACATATTGTTACAGCTTACTTTCCACAACTGGAGTGGACAAGATATACAGGGTGTTTCTATACCTCTGCACCAAACTTTAATAGGTTATAAAATTTAGTATACCTACTGATTATAGAAAGATAAGATTTTTTCAAAATTCGCAAAAATTTGAGTAAGGGCATTGAAAATTTTTGTGCCACTTATTTGGAAATCTATCTACAAATGATCACTTATGTAATAATTAATGAATAAACATTAAAATGGACTATTTAACAAGAGTAACTAAAATTTTCACAAATCTTATTTTTGAGAATTTTGACGAAATCTTTTTTTGTTCTATAATCAGTATATCAAATTATATAACCAATGAAATTTTGGTGCAGAGCTATAGAAACACCCTGTATAAATGCGTAGATATGGAATTAAATGTCATATAAAATATTCGTCAAACATGCGTTTAGGTTTTGTCCGTTGAATCAATTTATCGCTCACCGAGACGGTTCAATTCTATTGTTACTAAGAAAGTTTTTGATCTTTTATTGTTTTTAAACTGAGACCAAGGAACAAGTGAAGTCAATGAAACACATGCAACAAAGTTCAGCAGCAATGTTTCAATTCCAGTGAAGCACACGAAACCGCAATTCGAACGTGCGGTACAAAACAACAAACATCAACAGTAAAAACTTTTAATCCATGGCCATCTTGGGAGATCATCTAATGAACCGTGAAAACGAGAGAATTTCATTAAAAGTAAACGCGTAAAAAATAAACGTCGATGTTGGCTGGAGATGTCACCACTCGGGTTATTAATCAGACGAGGCGAAGCCGTTTCTTAACCATAATGATTGGTTATGGTCCGTAAAATAGTTAAAACATAGAACAAATCATTGGGTATTGAACAACAAATCTAAAATATCAGCTATGTAGGGGAGAGCAGGGCACAGTGGACACTATAGATTAAGCGAATATATGTTTGGTAAGTGTCGAAAAAAAAAAAACATTTGGAGGTGCGACTAAATTTTCTTTTTACTGTAAGTACCATAAGTAATGGTCAGTAAATATAACTTTAAATAAAATAATGTGTTGTCATGCATGATTAAAATAAATGTCTATTACGATTTAGTATTTTTTAAATTTTATGTTGACACGGCGGGTTAGCATAGTGGTAGAATGCTAGGCTCTGGTTACAGAGGTCGTGAGTTCGAATCCCGGTCAGGTCAGGAAATTTTCACGGCCCGATTTGGATCGGTACCTACTCCCGTTATCATTCCAAGTTGGGATCTAATTAACTTGGCAACCTCTAGCCATCGGGCACCGGCTAAAGGCTGTAACAAGGGCTTGCGCCGGGTTGACTGGCAACATACATGGTAGTAAAGTAAACACCGTGGCAAAAAGTATAAGTAAAATTAATACTGTGTGTGTGTGCCATCAAATCACCTTAGGGATATAATAACCCAAATGAGGTTCAAATCCCGAAATCATAACGTACATGTTTCACTATATGCTTGAATTTAGTACAATAATTATTTTCGTTAATTTGGGGGTACAGTGGACACATATCAAATGTGGTACCTACAGTAGACACAAATACCGACATATATATTTTTATTTGTTAAAAAAATGGCAGCTTATAAAAATTCACAAAAATTCTTATAAATTGCTAAGACATGCCTTTAGAGTTTGAAATATTTACGGTTACAAAATAATGAATTTTATCCAAGTTATTGCAATTTTCCTTTAAAAAAATTTGATGTGGACACCACATGGCTTCCTTGTACGCCTATTAAACTGTTCATACTTTTCTTAATAACTAAAATGTAGAATAATTTAAAAATATGATGACCGTATTTGATTTATTCGGAAAATACCAAAAAATACTTTGAGTAAAGTGCTCTTTTGGCACGGACGATCGCAACCAAAAATATGAGGTGATCAACTAAATGCAACATGAGTCTCAAATACAAAATTTCAACTTTCTACGACATACCGTTTTTGATAAATGCGAAAAATACCAAATAGTGCCCCTTTGGCAGGAACGCAACAAAAAATAGGAGGTGCACAACTATAACAGTCCTAAATACAAAATTTCAACTTTCTACGTCTAACCGTATTTGAGTTATGCGAATACATACGTCCGTACGTCCGTCCGTACGTACAGACGTCACGACGAAACTAGTCATAATGGATTCAGAAAAGGTCAAAACGGATATTTCCGTCAAAATCTGAGAACCGAAATTTTTCGCGATTACAATACTTCCTTTTTACTTCGTACAAGGAAGTAAAAAAGTGTTCACTGTGCCCCGCTCTCCTCTATACATAGTCACTCTAATTATGATAGGTATTGAGTACCATGGCCATCTTGGGCGATCACCTAATGACCCGTGAAAACGCCAGAATTTCATTAAAGGTGAGCTTGTAAAAAATGAACGTCGATGTCGGCTGGCAGATGTCAGCACTCGGGTTGTCACATTAAGTAACGACGGAGGAAGTGGTACACGCTACCACGCGTTCTATAATAGACATACGTGTTCGGGCTTCGACAGCGACAGCGACATATTGATTGTCTATTGCGAGTGACGGTGACAGGAAAATAAGAAGAAGAATACTTACAGGCTCGGCTGCGGAGGTCCCAAATCTTCAGCGTTCGGTCGTGGCTGCCGGTGACTACTTTAGATGGCTCTCCGAGAAATTTCGCCGCCAGGACTTTGCCTGAGTGCCCAGTTAACGTATGCTGAAAATAAAAACTAATATTAATCTTGCGCAATACAGTTTGATATGCTGATTATGAATCGAGAAGAATTTTTTTAAATTAAAACAAAATTCAAAATATCTTAAGGGTAAAATTAAGGGTGGTTTACTTTTAAAAACATGTTGAGTGCCACTGGATTCATTACTATGAAAGAAACAGAATATTAATTACACAATATCAGCGTTGGATTAGATAATTACGTGCATTGATAATATTTGAATAAAACAACACAAACAGCTATGAAACCAGTGGCACTCAACATGTTTCCTTTAAGTAAACCACCCTTAAATTTTGTTCCGTTATCAGTAGAACGTGTTACATATACCCTTAAAGTTTGATCCATAAGTACAGAAACACCCTGTATATGACAGGAGTGGACACTAGGGCGAATGAAGTGTGGCCTTTCTGTTTCTGTTTACCTTTTAAAGAGAAACAGAAATTATGGGCCCGCTCGAATCATGCATTCTATGACGATAAACAACGGTAACGTTGGTAACGCACGGGTCCAGTAGTGATCTTTTTCACACAGGGAAAACAGAAATGCTACGAATTTACAGTATTGCTAAGATACGGAGTGTCCACTCCTGTGTTTGTAGGTAGGTAGAAATTATTTTTATTTTATAATAATCTTTTCTTACAAATCGTATAAAGCATACTATTAGTAGGATTCTGTGAAAATCTGTAGTTGCTACAAATCTATAAAACTGTAAATATTAAAGAAAATCGCAATGAAATTTATAAGCATATGAACATTTTTATATTTGTCAACAAATATTGATGTGATTTTGTTCAATATTTAAAGATTTACAAATTTGTAAAACTTACAGATTTGCACAGAATCCCACCATATATTACAAGTAAATAATCAAAAAATCCAACAAAAAATCACCAAGGGATAGTAGGTATATCAGTTTTTTGCGTTTCCAGAGAAATTATTGACAAAGTGGTACATACGATACTTTTTTTAGGGGACGATATTTATACCATTCTAACGTATGTACCTACTCGAAATTATGATACACCTTTTGACGTGTAGGTATGTGACGTAATAAGAGCGTATTATATTTGCAATTGACAATTAAAAACATCTACCCCTACAAACGTCACATTTGTTCAACTTCTAGTGGAGTACAATATAAAATATTTTGAATGCGTTTGTATTCTCGTTTGTATATAAATGAAAATATGTAAAATATGTAATATATTTTTGAATGAAATTTCCGAGAAATAGTCTCATGGCTCACAATTAAAATAAGTACAAAAATGTATCAAATGCCAACATGTACACACATACACATATAGTGTGGCGCGTAATAATGTAGTATAATCTAAATAATTATTTCCTGTTCATCATTTAATACTCAATTATATAAGAAATTATATATGTAATCTAAATTACAATGATGAACGATTTATACAAAGACGTTATAAAAGGAGAGCCTATTTACTATGCAGATTGGCCTTTGCTTAATTATATTAACTTGTAGAGACGCCAGCTTTTGCTATTTTATGATAAGTTGGTTTCTGGTTTAAAGTTAAAATGTGAATTAACGAAAGAAATTTATAGACTATAGACGTTTTCCGAATAATGTAAGTAATCAATTTCATAAGAAAAATTGTGGTGTATTACTAAATGCAAAATTTAATATGCTTAACAGCTCAGTGCTATTACAGGGTTAGATTACTATTGTGTAGTAATAAGTTTTTTTTTATTTTAAAGCAATAACTCATTTTTTTGTTAAACGAAAAGGAAGACTGCACACGTAAAATGCTTGCAAAATTTGAATACCCTAATTCGTTCCAGCTAAAAATTTGCATAAACAAATTTACTCTAAATGAGAACCAACACAATATTGATGACAGTAACTGTCATAATTTAATTCGATTCTTTGTCGTTTCTCAAAACTTCGACGTTTTTATATAAAATCAGGTCAGCGTTTTTTCTTTCACTCTTAACCTAATATAAATGCATACCCTGTTAGAAACTTAAATTAATGTGGCAAAGAAGTTTTATATCTGTCAAAAACGTTACTTTTTACGCGAAGAATTTTAAATTATTAACTGTTAAAAGTATTTCATTTCATTGGAATGCTGTGGCAGAGTCACTGAAGAACTGAACGAAGGCAAAGCGAGTTTCCAGGGGCGGACTTACAGGGTACGTGTCCCTGGGTTTTTAAACATTTCGACCCCTTTCCCATCTTTCACAAGGTAATCATTTTTTAATGTAGAATGACTTACTGACTGTAAATATGATGGTAAATAAAAATATCGATATCAGTCATATAATTTCTATTTTTTACCCATGTCAAATTTTTTTTTTGTTCAATAGGTAGATACCTTCAAATTAAATTTTCAGAGATAAATGCACGTTTAAGAACATGCGAAGGAATATGAAAATTAAACCAAATATTAAAACTATTAAGAAGATGAAATGATTTAATATAGTCTGAACGATTTGAATAAAAAAAGTTTTAAAAAATATAGAAACAATTAAATGCGGTCAAGTCCAAACTAAGACCATAAAGCATAAAATGTTAGTTTTAATTGTTTGTTAAAAAATGAACAGATCACACAAAGCAGAATTTTTTTTCGAAGTTCAAAATTTTATTTTAATCAAACAATTATGCAATCAACAATAATAAATAAAAATATGCTTTATGCGAAAACTGCCCTTAAAAACGAATTTAAAAAAATTTAATCTAGATAATAGATAAAAGATAAGTAATTACTATCTAGATAATTATTAGATAATTTATAGATAATATAAAGAAATATAAAGGGTAAGTTATAAAGTATAAGCGGTACCAGTTGGAAAACCGGCAGCTTTGAAAGCTTGTTCGTTGTATGCTTTCGATTAAAATTACAATTGAAAAAAGTTGGTTATAATTTTAGTATCATTATTATCTAGATTCTAGATTATAATTATAAAATATATAAAAATAATTTGTAATTTTATCTAGATAAGATAATGGATAGGTAGGAACATAAGAAAAAATATCTAGATAAGATAATAGATTAAATTTATCTAGATAATATTATCTAGATAAGTTACAACACTGGTAGTATATGCCGAGTGTGCGGTTACCAGTTGTCAGTTATTATTCATCGTTATTTGTTAGTGAAGAATACACTCTACCTCTACAGGGGAGATTTTTGTCCAGTTAGGTACAGTTAAATATGTATTGGGTTGGATTCGAATCTGAGTTCTGAGATCGACATTCGGTCACATAATTCGCTCGGCTATCCTTAAATAAATATTGATTACATAATTGATTACGACAGTTATTTATAATTATATTCCAGTCTAAGAGTATTTCAAAACTCCAAACAAATATGCAATAAATAAAATTGCTATAGATATAAACCAGTCTACTTTCTAAAGTCTGAATAATACAAAGCCCAAAAAGCCGCCCTTTCTCCCCTTAGTACGCCACTGAGAGCCTCGTCGATACTTTCCTCCGTTTCTTGTCATTTTTTCTGCGTCCGCTGTCAGGCAGGGAAGATGTATTGTCAGCCGTAGACTGTTTAAAATTGGAGTTCGCATTCTGAATCGTAATGATAAAAATCGTTACTGCCCTCCCATTGCCCATTCAGATGATGAGATGATATTTAATCTGAGGTCGAGCTTTGCGGAAGAGATACGAGATGCTTGACAGTTGTGTTTGCTTGTTTTTATCATGGAGTATGGAGTTAAAGACGATGGACTACTAAAGATCATTTAAGAGCATTCTGTACAGGAAGAATATACACGTAAAAAGCACTTTACACGCATACACCTCATCGACACATGGTTGCACATTTTAACAAAAACAAATTTTTATATGGTAGATAAGGGATAAAACTTTGTTCTATTAGTACCATTTTTTCTGTTTTGTACCGAAGTTTTAGTTCATAAAATAAAGAAAATTACAAAAATTCACATTTTTTACCTCTAATTTTCTCGAAATCAGAAAGTTTTTACTAAAAAATAACACTACACCAACGTAGATTAAACTTTAAACTACATGATTCAAGTTTAAAATATCATGTTCTGCGAAATATAAAGAAAAATCTGTGCTTCTAAACGCCTGCAAGCGGTTGAAATTAAGTAATTTCGACCGTTGAACGAGCTGAAAAAAAATTTGCACTAATAGAACGAAGTTTCATCCCTTATCTACCATATAAAAATTTGTTTTTGTTAAAATGTGTAACCATGTGTCGATGAGGTGTATGAGTGTAAAATGCTTTAACGTGTACATTCTTTCCTCTACAGAATGCTCTTAATAGATAATATTAACAGTATATTACAAATTTCAACAGAGAACTTATCATTAAAAGTTTAAATACTGATAAATGTAATTTATTGGGCCGTTAAAAGTTAAATTAACAGTTGTGCTCTTTTAAATTTTAATTAAAAAATGATTATATAAATTCCGAAAAATTGATACAAATTTCCAATTTATGCAAACTTTACACGGCTATATTTCATAAGAAATCTCGAATGGAAAAGAGAGTCAGAGATTTTTTAAGCAATTCACTACCATTACTACATTAAGGCGGCGGTCTCACTGAACGAGTAGCATCAATCGTTTGCTGACGAGTAAATTTCAAACACATGTATTGTAATGACGTACGTCGCACTGAACGATCGTTTTGTGTCGAGTGCGATCGAGCAGTTTGTTTTTCAAGCTGGTTTGATTTTTACTCGACGCTCGATGCTTTCACGCATGCGTATATGCTCATAACCTTAAAATTTTGCTTACTATCTGTCATTCCAAATATATATTTAGTACAAATGCGTAATTATCTATATATTGACAGTAATAACATATAAAAACATTGGTAAATATCCACTTTAGATGTTCCAAAAATGCACAGAGAATAATTTATGTTTACGTAAAATGTTACCAAACGATCTATACAACTCGACCAGTGAGACCAGACCATCGATTTTTAAACGAATCGACGCTACATGACACGATACGACTCGATCAGTGAGACCGCCGCCTAATTCATAGGTATTTGTAAAAAAGTACCTAAATTAATATCAAGATTTTTAAATAAGTACTACCTACTATTTGATAAAAATAAGATCAATACGTCATTGAATTCTTATAAGTATATGTTTCCTTTACAGATATGTAACGACAGGAAAAAACTATCAATGATCTAATATTATTTAAATATAACGTATAATATACCCATTATGATTTGAAATTGATAATAAACTAGCTTCCGCAGAAGGTACAATTTATCTCCGCCAACAAGCCCGACAATTACATATCAACTGCAAGTCTAAAAACAAATTTCAATTTCTTCCATTTCCACACTAGTTGTAGGAAGATTTATGTTTCAGTTTTTCTCCTAGTTTTGTTTACCTGATTTTAAATAAAAACTTCGTTTATATTGTAACCTGTGTGAGAAACCTGATCCCGCAAAAGGAAGACAAAAATAAAACATTCTCGATAATAAGTTAATAGATTTGAAGTACATTAATAACAGGATACTAACCAATCGGCAAAAGAGCAGGAAATTGAAAACTAACTAAACAGATGATGTTAATAGACATCAAATTAGATTTTCCATAAGAAAAAACATCATGTTTTCCTATTAGACTATTGATCAGTGATTATCTGTCAACATTTTTGATCAAAAACTGCTGTAGTTTGACTTGAACGTTTGTTTTTCACAATATAAGACAAGAGAAGGTTGATGATCTAAGCTTGCAATGTACGAAACAACTGAAACAACGAAGCAAGTTTCATGGTACGTGCATCAAATACTTGAATGGGGTGCAGAACAGTTGAACAGCCCCTGGCAACGAATGTTTAGTATTTGTTTTCAATACACCAGTGATGGAGCTTGTTCAAGTACTTTTGTTGATCTATAGTAAATTTAAATATTTTTATTTGGAGTTAAATTAACGTTTAATTTCATTAAAGATACAGAAGCTTACTACATTTTACAGCATATAATTAACAATGTTCTATAGCCTATTTCAATTAAGAAAAGAGCAGATGGCACTGCGAATGCAGTCCGTTTTACACTCACACATTTTTTAGTTCAAAATTTGAACCTAAAGAAGGTTTTTTTTGTGAATAAAGCTGTCATTTATAGAATACAGTATTCGCTCTGTTATATGAATTAGTAAAAACCAGGGCAATTCATAAAATCGAATTGTTCATTTAATGGAAAATGTATTTTAAATATACCATTTAGTATTATTTGAAGAATATTCATGTTTCTAATACATTAAGATAATTAGTTATTTGTTTTTGCACTGTCCTAGCAGTCAAGCATTTTAGTAATGCCATATCGGCCATATATCTACATTTTCACAATACAAGAAAGTAAATAATCAAAGCATAGACTTAAAAATAGAAAATGGAGCTCTGAAGCTAATAATTTTTTTAAAACTTCGTATTTAGGGGAAGTTCCAGTTTATCTACTAAGGTACCAAGGAGATCTATACTTTGTACCTAGCACTGTTGAGCTGTTCACATAATCGAAATTGACCGTCTTCACTCTATACAACCTCAAATGTTAAATTTTGACTGTTCACTATTATAGTGGTTGGTTTATACAATAGAGTATTCACATAACCGAACGCCCACTGTACTATAAAATTAAAAATAAGATAATTGATATATGATTTTCTTGGTTGGAATATTTAATGGAAAATGAAATTACTAGAATTCAGCCACACAGTTTATTCAAATCAATCTCTACCGATTTCTATGCCACATGCATCTTCATCAGGAGGTGATTAAAATTTAATTAAAATTAAAATACCAAAGTTTTTGAATTTTAATCACCTCCTGATGAAGACGCATCTGGCGTAGAAACCCGTAGAGGTTGATTTGAATAAACTGTGTGGCTGAATTCCAGTAGTTTCTTTTGCCATTCAAAATAAGATAAGTATAAGTATGTAAGTAGTTATTATTTTATTATATTGGCTGTGCAAAAATAAAATAAGATTCACGTTTATTATTCATTTTATATGCTAATATCGGCAATAATATCCAATTCAAATTTTATTTCCCTCGAACGGTAATCTGCAGTTACAGCTCTTAGGCTGAAAAACACTTAAAGTGAGTAGTGTGTAACACGAATTATTTTAAATTTGTGTTTTTGTCATAATTTTAAAGTCAGATTCGTGAATCTAATAATAATCAATTCTTGTTAACACTACTTTTGAACAATTTTGTTAAATACGTTTAGTCAGGTGTCATTAAATACAATCTTTAAGTGATAGAAACATCATTTGAATGACAGGCATGCGCAATACAATAATTATTGCAAACAAATACAACAAGAATAAACGTCGAACCCATGGAGCATGAAGGAAATGTAAAATATAATGTTTGGCTATTAGCAACAAGACTATAATCTCAATTCCTCAAGCCATTTGAAATTAGCAGTTGAAATGCAATGAAAGTATTTCCTGTCATGAGCTTCATGACAACTATTTGATTCATCTCGTAAAACTGTCATTTAATGACAAAGATGCCTTCTCTATCATTTGTATGTAAAACTTAAGATGAACATTAGACCCCATTAGCAATTTGCGTGTAAACGGTGTAAAATAAGGTGAGTTTTACGCGAGGTACGGTTTTATCCGATGTGAATAATTTCCATGTTTGCACATTTATTTATTCTGGGAAAATAAAACAGCAGGGCTTCCATTACCGCGGCCGGGGATTTACAGTGTGGGCGTCGTATGTTCCAACTTGTTGCATATTTACTTGCAATTACCAGATGATGTACACAAGAGAAACATCTTAAGGAAGTAGAAGTAGAACACAGGTATTAAATAGGCCAGGACCGGGCCCAAAATCCCGAAAATAAGTTGAAAAATTTGTAATAAGTGACCTCTAATACATAATAGACATGAAAAAACGTAGGATTTGATGTCCCAAATAGTATATTGTAATACAAGTGTGGAAAGGGCTTCATTTAAAAACTAGTATGACACGAGCGTTAGCGAGTTCTCTTATTATACGAGTTTTTCAATTACCCTTTCCGCAAGTGTGTTACATACTATTTTTTCTACGAAAGTGGGTAATATTCAAAATTAATAAAAAAAATCTGACGTGGCCATCACACAACCTTCCGCCATATCTAGACTTTAAACAGAAATGTATACGTACAATCCGATGCCCATTTAAAATATACAAATAAAAATCTAAAATATTCAAACACAGAAATTAGTATCACCTGAATCAAAAGATTCATTCACACGAAAACTCTTCTGTGTTGAAGCAATCCTCCGTTCAGTTACTACATTTAATAGCTTACTTATGACTTATATAGTGCTAGTATGCCAACTTGTCACCCGTCTCATCTGTCAATATTTTTTATGGAGAAACAAAAATCAACCGAACATGGATTACAAGATTTCAACGTTTTATTTGATAAATTTATTTTTTAAATTTCACTGCAGTTCTTTAATGCTACCAGATAAAGACAATTTTTTTATAACGTAAATTGCAAATAACTTTTCCTCTTATTCTTTTTACAAATAAATACTATATTTATCCAAATTTATAGAAATTTTTGACACTTAATCTTTCCAATCTTCAAGAAATATCACTTCCGGTGAAGATATTTGTACCAAAATCTAATGAGCTCTTCCTATTCGTATACAATTGTAAAATACCAAATATCAAAATTTTTGGGTAATTCGTATTTGAGTTATCCGACAGACGGCATCGGCCCGGACCACACACATACACACACACACACACACACGCACACACACACACACACACACACACACACACACATACACACACACACACACACACACACATACACACACACACACACACACACACACACACACACACACACACACACACACACACACACACACACACACACACACACACACACACACACACACACACACACACACACACACACACACACACACACACACACACACACACACACACACACACACACACACACACACACACACACACACACACACACACACACACACACACACACACACACACACACACACACACATACATACAGACATCATCGGGAAACTATCAAAAATGAGTTGTAAGGACTCTAATTCGTGCTCATCCACTAAAAACTCACTACCCGATTTTTTGCATGATTCCAATACCTTCCTTTACAGGTAAGCGGAAGGTTAAAATTGAAATATAATATTTACAAATTCAAGAAAAACAAGTTAGGTAGGCTTGCTGTCAGAGCTAAAAACTTTATTCAATTTTGTAATTTTGCATTTATGGCGTGTTTTGTGATAAAAATAATGACATAAGAATTATAAAGGTCGTTGCATGGATTGAGATTCTGACTGCACCAAGACGAATCGGTCGAAGTGGTTAGATTCATTATAAATAACATAAACCATTCTATAATTATTAGGAGAAAATCCTGTTGAATGGTTACCAACAAAATAAAATAATAGTAGGTACTACAGTGCTTACACGTCATCAGTCAATTGACTTTTATATTCAATTACATAAAAATTTTAGAATTGCGTAGACTACAAAAAAATTGTTCTCTCGGTTGTTACTAGGTATACCTATTTGTATTTTAAATGGATAGATTTCCTTGCATAGTCGTCAACAAGAAATAGCAACGGATCTAAAAAATGAAGGTTAGAGATTAAAATGGGTCGTATATTTTAATTGTTCTGAAACATCCAAAACTGGAAATACAGCTTTTAGTCAGTCAATCCTATGGGAATATAGGAATAAAGTTAGATACACATTTTCCAGATCTAAAATTGGTAGTTCTCCATAAAACGTACTGATATAAGTTTAATTATTGTGAAATAAAAGAAACTGTAGCTTCCATTAAGTGATACTAAACCAGGAAATAAAACTAAATGTTTAGAATCCGAACCTGGCCTAAACGGAAACATCTAAACGTGAGCAAATTTTCTAATTAGACAATAAATCTGCAGACGGTGTGTGAAACCACCATCTCTATTCCAAGCTTAGAAATAAGTATAAAAATCGTTACATCCTTCCAAGTACAACGCTTTATATCACCATAATCACACATCCACACAAATTAATTATTTTTTTATGGCGAATCTCTTGCTATAAGATTCAAAGCAAAAAAGCATTTTAGAGGTTATTATTTTATGACTTTGCTTTCCATAATTTCTTTCAATTGAAATTTCTACAGCCATATGTCTTTCGAATGATGTTAATTTTATTGATTTTATGAGAAAACCTTCATTTTTAATTTGTATGAAGATACACCCAAGTGTGATGTGATAATTAAGAAAATTCTCTTTAATTTGTTTTATGTATTAATAGCTAAATTAATAAGTTAGTACACTAAATAAAAATAAATGTGTATGTTCTAATGCTTTATATTACCTTGTTTTATGACACTGTTTACTGTCCATAAACGGGTGTTTATTGGACTAGTACGATATAATGCAAAATTAAACTGCTATCAATATCATGTCAAAATAAATGTTATATTTCAATTCTTTTATATTCTTTGAATCTTGTTCCATTTCTTGGATTGCGATTGAATTGTATATTTTTAAATTGAGCTACTTGCGAAAAACAAAAAACTAGAACTTTTTTTCAAAAATTTGACAATTTGAAATTATCGAAATATTGTTAAGTAACGAAAAGAACAATACAGTACACTATGAGATGCAAAATTAGGTAGTAATATTATAAAAGATAATCTCATCCGTGTCGAACATAAAGCTTGTATGTTACTCGTGCATAATCGGACTTAATAATCAGCCTCTCTCGCTACGCTCGCTCTGTCATAAACTTCGACTCGTCCAAGAAAGTCCTAAATTATGCATTTGTTACATAAATAGCTATTACTGTGTTTATCGATTTAATAATAATTACAGCTGAGTGCATAACTTGACCGACTGTGGACTGTGGTTCTGACAACTCAGGTTCAATAATTCCAATCAGGTACACAACTGCACAAAAATCACTCCTGTTGTGTACACTCAAATAATATTCGTGAGTTGACAGGTGACAATCTCACTCACGTTATAATTACGATAAATTAATAAATGACTCATAATATGTTGTAAATGTTACACTTATTCTCATTATTAAATCTCAGGATCCTTATTTTTAATAATCCGTGGAGATTGTGGAGCTACTCATGACAAATGTTGCGCCATGAGTTTATTACCCATAATCCATTTCTCTAATAACTAATAAAGTTTTATTCGTGTTTTATCTGTCGACCACACGTACAGTGATTCCCAGACAACCCGGAAACAAAGGCAATATTGATATTAGCAACGTGTGCAGAGAATAAAATACGGTTAAGTAAAAGAAAAAAGTTGTTTACTCCTTTCTTGACTGATAAATGACAGTGGGCGGGCTGGATTAGGACTCTTATGTTTGTTTGTTGCTGGAGATTGTCGGTGTATCGGAAAACAATTGACAGATGAGAGTTGCTGTTCATGCTTTTGTTTTTTATTTCTTTCCACAGATTTTATTAGCTCTCATGCCGTAAATATGAAGTAAAATATAATGACCGTAGATTTTAAGATAATAGCTAAAAAAAAATATTAAAAATATGTTCATTATTTAAGAATAACCCATTATTCAGTAAAAATCGAATTTTAATGAGAATTCCACTCCAGTATAAAGTACGCCATAAACAAAACACAATTATCGCTTTAACAGCTAAAAAGGAAGATAACTTTTTGCAAGTGATAAAACCTAATTTACCTTTTTCTTATCAACCAAACAAAATACTTAAATATCATTTGCATTATATTTCTAATATTAGTCAGCGAAATGATTATTTTCAGAATATATATAAAGAAGAACCAAAAGAGTTGTTAAATAGAAATTGATATACAATCGAGAATTTTATTTCCTTCGAATCAAATTCTGTTTGATATTTGACCTTGTCACCTAACAGCAATTTGACTTGAAAAATTGTTTTATAATAAAATCACTCCACACTCCACCTACGGTGTCGTGATTTTATTAAACAATTTTTCTTTTCAAATTACCTACTAGGCAACAAGGTTTCAATACAAACAGAAATTTATACAGCGAAATAAAAAGATCTTGTGTAATTATAGTTGATAATTCAAAATAAATGTAAAATCAAAAGACAAATATTTAAATATGACAGGAACATTGTTTTGCATTAACTAAATATGTCACTTCACATTTATTTAAAAAATATGATCTGCACTGATCAATATAAAATTAATATTTAAATAATATCAAACCGGTTTCTCAATGGTGAACCACTCAAGCAGTTTTATACGAAATATAAGTAGTACTACAGGTAGTACCTATTAATCAGGGACCTACTTATAATCCTATAAAGTAATTATATCCGTTTCAATAATAAATAATACTTCAAACACAACTAAAATACAACAAACTGATGAAATGATGCCAGCATGCATACGTATAAACTGTACGGAGTACGACTGGTTTCATTAGTATTTGGAATTCGCCAAGATTGAACCAACACAATTAATTTATTTGTTATTCAATAGTAATTATAATTTATTAATTAAACATTTTCGTGTAGACCAGTGTCTCTAAACATATACAGCATGAAAGAGTGACCGTATATTTTTTTAAGATATCAGTACAAAATTTTGCTATAGGTACCCATATATTTTTTGAGTACCTATTTCCTATTATTGAAAAGAGAAAATAAGAAGCAATGTATAAGAAAATGCACCGTAGGCGATTTTTTTTAGAAACATTATACATATTGTACACTTTTATGATGAATTTGAATATTAATAATTGAAAAACAACTTTTACTTAATGCTTTATGGAGATCCTGAAAAGAAAATCAGTACATTCAGTACAGTTTGTATAAAATCAGTAAGACATATTTTTCAAATTGTTTCAGTACAAAGTACTGTACTGACAAAATCAGTACGAATCGTCACTTTACAGTATGTAGGTATGCATTAAAAATAATATCTTTTATTTTGAAGATTTTAAAAAAAATCTATGCACATTTTTATTATTTTTTTATTTTGATGGCAGTCATTCAACGGAATTAGAATTTAGGTACCTACCTACTACTGTCTTAATTAAATGACAGAATGGATAATGTTATTATAGTGGAACATAACCTATTGGATCCATTGCTAGTAATGTCGGTTGCTAGGACGCTAGGCAAAAACGTTAGTAAAAAGAAGAACATTTTGAAATTTATTTCAAAAAAATGTAATATCTCGCATAAAAGTGTCAAGTTTGAAACTACAGCATTAATACCTAAAGGAAAATGTATTTTTCTACAAAGAGATACGATTGTTGTTTAAAAAATTGTTCCCTATGTCCATTGTTAAGAGAAACGGCAAAGCGTGGAAATTTCAAAAGATAAAATGGTATATAAATACAAAAGTGACAGCAGCAGATACATGTGAAAGTACGTAAGTATCCATTTGGTGTCCATCGCAAGCTAAACAAAAAAGAATGCGTAAAAAAGCGTCTGGCTTTGCCATAAAATCCGAAACACAAACACAATCCGATACGGTTTGTTCCTCCTACATTTCACGGCATCTATAAATCAACACGCATTATTTTAAAACGGAGCAAGTCCCAAGACGCGGATTCACATGTATTTACTGCGAATGTCACACAAGTGACTCACTACGGCGCGAACATGCACCGACTTCAATTTCAGGAGTGTTGTTGCTGTCGTTGTCTGAAAATAGTTTATAGAAAAACGAACAACGCCCTGACGTCGAAAGTTATTGGGAGCATGAATGTCTTCAAACGATCTCTGACGGATCTCTTACTTGCCGGGAAAACGACGCGGGAGCAGTTTACTTCGATGTGCTCTCCACTATATATTTTGTCACAAACTTCATGTTATTTTTCTATTTATCGGAACACTGTTTTCCAACTTATTTATCAAATGGGTTGCGTATTTTTCTATCACAATCTATCGAGAAGTTTCAAGTTTCCAAAGTTGATATTATACTTAAATTAGATTTTGTTTTTGCTTTTTGTTACCTGTCACCATCGAATTTGAATACCAAGAAAAAATTTCAAGATTTTAAATCTAATGAGAACTAATATTCTTGTATTCCCGTGCTTTATCGCACAGGGTGTTATGTAATGTAAGTATACAGCCAACGCTTAACTACTGGGCCAAAAGAGCAAAAGAAGCAGTAATTCGCTGTTGTTTCATTTCTGCAATCCTTTGGTGAGGTACAAGAGAAGAGGTCTTTTAATTCGTCCAATTAAAACGCTACATTTACTTAGAAAAAAAATTATTTGACATTAACGCTCAAATATATTATTTTTTGTTCTCATGGGTAGGCAGAAAGATAAATCAAAATTGTAATAAATTTGTAGAATTTTAACTTCATGTAATTTGGAAATAGGTGCTAGATAGAAACAACGTTTTGAATACAAATTGTAAATAGTAACATTTAGTATACATTGTTATTAAAAAAAATATATATTATCCATAAATTTTTAGGATATTCCAGAAAAACTCTTCAAATCTTCAAGAAACTACCACTTCCGGTTGCACGATCAACACCAAAATCTAATCAAATCTAATCAGATCTAATCTGGGTGTCAGAATATTGTATGCAAAATTTAAAAATTTTTTATTCAGTGGTATTTGAGTTATCGTACCTCCAACATCCATCCATCCATCCACACACACAGACACAGACATCATCACGAAATTATCAAAATCGTGTTCTAGGGACCTCAAAACGTGCTTATCCATTGAAAACTCACTATTTAAATTTTAGCATGATTACAATACCTCTTTTACAGATATGAGTGGCGAGAGGTAAAAATTAGAATCAAGTAACGCATGTTTATAGTCAATTGTATTACTTGTCAACTTTGAAGTTTAGGTCAGTGTGGCGTAACATAGATTTATTTAAAAAACAGATGTTGAAATCGATCACCGTTTTGATTCAGACAAACTCTTACACGACGCTCTAATGATCTCTTACTTTTTAAAAGTAAAATTTTAACTAACTGACAGATTATTGAGACGCCACTGCTTAAAAATTTACAATTGACAATAATTGCACTGAAAATAAAACATTCTCTTCTTGATTTAAATTTTTATAATAATATATTAGTTCATTTAATTTAACCTTCGACTATTTATGGTCGAAGAATTTAACTCTTTTGTGGGTTAAAGGAACCACTGACGAGGATACAAAAAATTGTTCGATACTCCTTGAATCCTTCTTATTTATCAAGTAATCGTTGGCGGTATACTTTCATAACACCCTGTATATATTATATTTTGGCTCTTTGTGCAACACATCCTTCCGATCAATGCAGCACACGTCTTGAGAGATTTCCCAAGCAATAATCTTCGAATACGCAATATTGATCATTATAAGAACAAACCATAATTGCAGTTTCTGTAAAATTGAACGCAAATTGCAATAATTGTAGAGCTCTGTGCTCTTGCCCTGTACCGGACCGATAGGAAACATTTTATAAAACGTTTATTTTTCTCATGTGCGTAGCATCAGCATCGTAAAGATTCGTCGTGATCGCTAAGAATTAATAAGTACGGCCCCTAATGCTTCATAGAATTGAACGCCGCACAGGGAGCGATGTGCGCATCATCAGGGGCGGACTAAATTTAAAGAAAACGACTGCTTTGTTCATGATGCAGTCAAAATAATTGCAGGGAAAATAATATTTTTCTTCATAATGCAGAAAATTATTTTTTGGCCTTCCGAATAGTGTAAACATAACAATCACACATCGTTGGTGTCTATTATGCCATGATTTTCCGCATATTGTTCGGTAAAGAGCATCGAATTTTATTGCTTGAGAAGGCAATTAAAAATAAGGTTAGGTACTTAAATATAAAAAAGAGAGTCTACAAAAACGCTACTTTACACAATTTATTGTTCAATAGAGTCTGAAATAAATAAAACTTATTAATTTTAAATGTCACATTTACAAGCAGTTGTTTAAAGGCAACCTAACGTAAGAAAATTTTAGTGCAAATGTCAAATGCATCTCACTTAACCACATAGAAAATATTTTGATTAAATCGATATGTCGGTCAAAAAATATAATACATAATGTGTGCGTTAGGTATTTGTACATCGCTCGGTTTTATTAAAGCACTCCGCTTCGCGTCGTACTTTAATATAGAACCTCGCGTTGTAAAATAAACCTACCGCACTTATAATGTAAATAACTTTTTTGCACGATCAGACATTGATATGATATTAAAGAATATAATTTTAGTACCTAATTCAATTTTTTTTATTTAACTTTACAAAGATTAGGTAGTATTATTATTATTACGGCTAGTGATAAATAGAGTGTCAACCTTGCATGCTAACGGTCTTTAATTCCATCCCACCATAACTGATATTAATACCGCAGTGGATCTGAGTAGTTATACTTATATAGGTAAATGCAATAAAAGATAATTAAATTTAAGTGGCAGATAACCGATTGTGGCAACTAAAGTATTAAGTAAGTTTAATTACAGAAAAATCCGTTTTGTAGTGTATAGGTCCTATTTAGTACTGTCCACTAAGAAGAATAAGTGACGACTGATAAACGCATACACGACATAATATCTATACCAATGGCTGTTACATCCAAGCTGGATAAAATGCGTGATAATATAATCTAGTTTATGAAATCTTCCCTGAATCCGCTTCTGTGTATATTACAGCAGAGATTCACATATGCGATTAAGTGCAGATGCACCACGACTATGATCATGATTTCAACACCAATCCATGCTAAAAATATTACTACCTACTAATTGTGCACTTATTTCTCCACACCGCGCACGAACGTTCTATGCCTAGTGTGCTGTGCCTGATTTCATGCTATTGATCGTAAAGACATGGGTTTCATAGAGCCATATAACGACATGGAGTATAAACAATTTATTGATGGTTGCTAATTAGATACTCCTCAGGAAAATATGGCTGAGACAGTGTAGGTATATTAACAAAATTTCATGCGTATTTCATTTGCTTATAATTATTATTTTATCTAGCTTCCTCTTTTGAATCGGTCTATTTTATTTACGACATTACGGCTATCAAACAATACAGTCAGAGATGGGCGCTGGACATAAAATGTAATGGGTTACGGTGGGTCACGGCGTGAACGTGAACAAAATTTTTAATTTGGGAAGCGAGTGGACGTGAACGTGAACGTTGTTTTTTGTGCTGGGAGTGAATGGGCGTGAGCAAAAAATATTACCCACGGAGACTAAAAATTTTAATTTCAAGACAATAATAATAATTTATTCATTAATAATTCCTTTTATCAAAAGAAATTTAAACACATTTAAAGTCTTAAAACTTATAAGTCATGCATGCGATTCGCACTTCTTTGAATTTCTCCTATTTTCTGTATATTTTCCGTAATATTTTTCGTTTGAATTCAAAGAAGTGGGAAGGGGTTATATGTTGGTCAAAAAGTCTTCCCTTTGGGAATTAGGTTTTCTGGGCCCTGAAGAAGCTACATGCAAAATCTGGAAGCATATGATTGAATTCAAATCCAGTTTTCGATTTTTTTACTTAGCCGCTCGCGCGAATTTTTCAATTTGTTTATTTGGTCAACCCTGAAGCCGGGCCCTACTAAAAAAGTCTTCCACCCGGATTTTCCCGATGTAAAGACCATAACAAAGTAAATGAACACAAAAGTAAGCATATTGAAGACGTCGAATTTTCCAGATGAGCGATTTTGGAGGTCAAAATTTTTGTTTCGACTAGTGCTCCCTGCACAATTCGTCTTCCGCTTTGTCAAATGATTACTAGTCACTTTTTAAACAAAGTTATCATAACGGAAGACGTATTTAAATCTGCAAAAAAGTCGATATGCATTTTCCCTTCGTTCTCGAGTGGGCCCCTTCCGATTTCAAAAATATTTGGAATTTGGGGGGTTTTCAAGGGATAGACTTTCATCTCACCAAACGGAAGACGTATTTCTTCTCGTCGCGGTTTTAGACCCGCGGCTCTCTAGCTAAGGGTTAATATGCTATCCTCCAAAAGGCTTGCTGTATGAAATCGGAGACTATCACCTGTCATGAGTAATTTGTAAAATGATTTATTTCCACACTATTTGTTGTATACGGTAGATAAAGTTTTACAAGAATTCCTTTGGTATTGCAGCACCATTAACAAATCATTATTTTATATTGGCACAATAAATTATCTAATTTCATAACCTGCAAAATTGGCTAAAAACTGACAAAAATGCATTTCAATTTCTTGATAAAACCCCAAAGAATCTCTAATAACAACCCTAAAAACATGATTAAGATGTAAGTAAACCACTAACAAATCACATACCTCATCATGTATAGAATTCAACAAGTTTTTCCCGGGGTAAAGAAACTGAGATTTTTTCCCTGCTGCATCTCCCGGGGTAAATTCCTCCCCCCTTTTCCCCCGTGAACGTCGTGCGACCACAAGTTCACAGCTTGAGCGAATCGTGACGTAGAGATCGGTAACCGCATAATTCTATTAGGAAGACGTGACTTATTACGTTGTAATAAGTTGTCTGCGCGGCTAACCGAAGCGGTTCGGTTGCCAATATTTATATGTGATCGAATAACGCTGTTGTGGTGACCTTGCCCGACGGTCACTGGGTTCCTAACCCCACATCAAAACGGTCGATGATGCCATATTAGACTTAGATAAGTTAGATATGTGGTTTTAATAATAGTACGTATATTATTCAATCATAGTTTTAAAAACATACATACATAAAATCATGCCTTTTTTCTAAAATAGAGTTTGCACGAACCCCTTAAAACAAAAACTCATACATCTTAAGCGGCCCGTCTAGGTTTTGCCCGAATTCCTAGGATATTCTCGATTTTACTTATTTTTCTATTCCACTCTTCCCCGCTTATGCGACTGCCTGGAACCAGCCCGAAACTCGAACTTCGCCACATCCTAGCAATGCATTATCAAATTTGTAAAAATACCATAAAAGTATTTTCGTTGCGAGTAATGCCCATGTCACACCTGTAATCTTGTATTATGTATGATGAAAATTGTCGTGTGTGACGAAAATCTCTCGCCTGGATGTAACACTTGTATAATATAAATAATATGAAAAATTATATAAATTATTTGGAGTAACAAACAGTTTCGTCTGATTCGGTGAAATATTTGACGTGTATGACGGAAATAGCAGCGCTTCTATTTTTCGTCATACACAGGTTTGACCATACATGATACAGTGTATTACAGGTGTGACATGGGCATAAACTGTTAGTTTATTATTGGTTTCAAGATAATGTTTTTATAAACATTTAATAGAGAATGAATGGATTTGCAGATGTGCCTTTTGAAAATTTTAATTAATTAATTTCTATCTTGATGAGATATAGGTAACCGTGTAAAGTTTGCATAAATTGGATTTTTTTTAATGTTTCGGAATGCTTCTGAATCCTGGAAAAAAATAAATTATCTGTTTTGAAGTTATCAATAAATCAGAAATTCTTCTTTTCCAAGACTCATTGAAGATTCTCAACAAGATAATTTTTCTCAAAATTCAGAATCAAGAAAGAATCTTCAAAGAATCCTTGTGTGAACAGGACTTTAGGTTTTCGTCTATTTCTTGTATCATAGACAGAACAAAATGGAGAGTAGTAGTGGTATGTTTGTTTATATCGTTTAGATTTATTTTAAGACAAATATAATTTTGTCTACTTAGCATCTTTTTGGATAAATTTTTTGAAAAGTTCAGTTAGTAGATATAACAAAATATTGTTTTTAAAACGAGAAGTAATAGTTGATTAAACAGAATAAAATAATTATATGCATCAGTGATTACGGATGTGGACGAAGTAAAAGAAGTGCACTATGTCAAGATCAAGATAATTGTATGGTGATAAATAAATCACAGTTAATTTTTTTTTATGCCGTTACTAAAGTGAGTGCTATAAAACTCTATTTGGGTGTTTGACTTGTGTGGTGTGTTTTCATAATCATTTTAGGTTATGACAAAAAAGCTTTGAAAAAAACTACTTGTAAAATGCTGTTAGGTTGCACTTTGTAGTAATTCATTTTGTTGGTAACGCTAACTTGCGTGTAGTAGCACCGTGTCTAATTAATAAGCTTGCAACAAAAACAACACTCAGCTTTTTTAAATTACTTTTAGGTAAATAAAAAATTAATTTCCGTCACACTTCAAGAAGGCTATGAGTTTTGAATTAAAAACTTGCTTAGTTTCACACCGTGATTAGAAGAAAAGCCTACGTCACTACTTGTTATCAAAAAGTTGTTATTTCACCTATGTTGATCAACAATGCATGCCTGGCATTTTTGTGCAACATACAGTTATTTTTTCCTTATTTAGAGATGCTATTTTTATCGATTTTTTATTAGAAGATATTTATACTGTTTTATAATATGAAATTGTTTCACGGCTTTTTATTGGGTAAATTGTATTGTGTAAATTGTCTGGTTATAAATATGGAATATGAAGCCTCATATTTGCCGATATTGAAAGTTAAATAAAATTTAAAAATTCATTCTGGCAAACCTTATAAATTTCCAATTCATCATGCCAATTCAATTTCAATAGCAAATTCAAGAGTGTTAAATTAAAATTCCCATTTGTGAACAAAGTGAAAATCAGTTCTATATCGGTAATATGGGGTGATTCACAACATTGTGCATATATTTTGCATATAGAACTCAACTTACTGATAATGGAACAAAACGATTTTATTTTAAATTTAAGGGCACTTTTTGAAGGAACACAATTTTGGAACCATTGGGTTGAACATTGCATAATGGGTATAGTAGAGGTACCGAATCAGATGAGATGGAGATTCAAAAGAAATGTCCTATAAATGGTTATGACGCTATGACTATGATCTATGGCGTCGTTAAGGAATTTTTTTATGACGACATAGATCATAGTCATAGTGTCTCTACTATATAATGTTTGACCAACTATGTATAAATGGAATCAAATTAAATTTTTATTAATTACACATTGGCTAGACATTTAAAAATTAACAATTTTATGAAATTCCAAATAAAAACAGTGGCTCAATCAGTGGATCACATAAACATAGTTACAATATAAAATTAAAATCATAACAATGTTAAAGTAGATACCTTTCCCGACTATCAAATATTAAGAAAATGTTTGAGTCCCGAACACGGAACCGTGTTCAAAAAATTAAAATCCCGAAGAGGCGTGGCTTAACGAAACGTTTATTACGTTATGTCTCTTAGCATCAACACAAATATCACGAAGCTCGGTAGCTATGAGGCAGTGTTTTTAGGTTATGAAACTAAGGTTCTGCAGTTCAAATCTTGGTCAGATCATGTAAAAACCGAATATACTACACCCAACAATGGTAATTTTTTGTTCATTTAGTGTAATTTATCTTATTTGTGTCAGTTATTGCCAAAACCTAATATGTGGGACTCAAGAATGGTAATGTTTGTTTCATTTTGTTTAGTTTATCCTAAAATAAATTATATCAGAGCTATTGTCAAACCGAGTACATTTGGACTCAAGAATGATATTGTTTAATTTATACGGTGTATAAATACCGTGAGTTTTATTTAACGTGAAACATGGGATCTTTCATATCTATGGTTACGAATCGTGACATCACCTTATAATACACCATAGTTTTTCCTAAGCCACGCCTCTTCAGGACTGTTCTTTTTGAACACGATCCCGCGTTCGGGACACAGCCAAATATTAATAAAAGCTTTGAATTTTTAATTTAAATCGGTGCAAAATATAAAATCCAATCATATTTCTGCTTCTCTATAAACTCATGTTCGTGTTGTGATGAACTGAGATCTACGATAAAAATGCAAATGCCGTTCGCAATCCTAATTGGCGTGTTAGAATATGACGTCGCAGTGTCGCGCTCAAATTGCACCAAATCAGAGCAGCGATGCAAGTGCATTTATGCAAATTCAGTATATCATTTACGCCACTTACAGAACTACTTTTATTGGCGCCATAACAGCGAGTTATTCCTCGAATTAGTGCGTAATACGGGGTTATAAATACGACGAATGAATTTTATATCTCTCTGGGAAGATCGTGAGAAAATCAAGATTTTATTTTGGAAATAACAATCTACAGCGAACAGCGATTAAATTAGGTACATAAAAGGTAAAATCGCTACAGCACCTTGCCAGTTCACGAAGAAGAACTTGAAATTTTATTAGTGTTTTATGAAATGGTCTAAATTTCATTCAAATTAAGGTAGGAAATCCGTGAATAGTCACAATACCAAAATGGGAGTCTAATTTAAATAATAATAATAATAATCATTATTCATAACAATAACAAGTCGTAGAATTTTGATACAGGTAAATTGGAAAACATTGAAATAATGAAGATAAATATTTAATTCAAAGTTGATGGAGGTTTATGGAGGTTAGCATTAGCTGTACTTTTACTAAGAGAGTTGAAATTTTTATAAGTATAATGAAAAATATTATTCTTTAATGTTGGATATTATTATTTATTAAAACAAGAAAAACTATGAGTCACCAAAATAATTGTTGAGGAATCGCACGTAAAAGGTTGCAGTCTTAAGAAAAATTATATTTATGACGTCATATTTTTGCAATTCAGTGACAATTTTAAACTCAATTATCTCAGGGTCTTTCTAACTTACATTCAAATTCATAGATTTGTAAGGAATTATTTTATTCACCTCAGTCCTAACTCACGTACGCCTATGACCAAGGGATTTTCTACCTTAAGGGTATCGATTCCACGTAGCCCAACACCGCGTTTGTCCTATGGTACGCATAGAGACATTCGGTGAAAATCTGAAAATACGTGAAAGCAGTGTAATTTTTAAAATGTTCACGAAGTTTTACAGATAAAGAAAAATTTCAAAAAATTATTTACAGACGAAGAATGTACTACCTAGGTTTATGCCGGGTTACATTTTCCAATAAATTTTATAATCATAAGATAAAGCACGTAAAAAATTGCTTAAAACTCAAAACACACATTTCATTAATTTTTGATGGATTCCAAAAAAATTTTCAGAATTCTAACTGGGCACAAACCTAGATTAATTCTTTCACAAAAATCTAGTACCTATGTACCTGTTGTTCTTTCAAATTTTTAATATGCAATGAATGAAGCAGAAACTGCTACACCTCCAAACACGCAATATTTTGTTACGAAACGCGACCCTTAAATGCATAGTAAATAAATAAAAGACCACTCCAATTCCAAAATTCACTATTTAACTTTTCTTGTATCTTTCATTGAAATCGGTACTATATTTGCATTGGTTTACATACAGAAAGGAATAAGTTGGAACAAACCAGAGCTGACCAACTGGCGAGATATTGAGATTACTAGTTCCCACGATTTGCGGTGACCACATGAAAATTGACTGAGATACTTTCATTTAAATCAGATCTGAACAGTGCGCTACAAGAAAAGAATGATAATAATATTGATTAGTGAATGTATAATAGAAAATGAGAGGAGGAACAATCGTAGATGATAGATTACAAAAAAGAATTTCAAAAAAGTGCAAATAGGTTAGGAAAGTTTAAAAAATCTTCATTTATAAATCACTTATTTAAGTTATAATTTCGACAATATTTTTAATTTGGTTCATTCAAAATATAATTTCTATACATTCGACAAAAGAAAAACCGCACCACTTGATAATCCACCAGAAATACCGAATTTTTAGACCGCCATAACTCGATTAAATGAAATTATATTTTTCAAAAATTCATAACTTCGCGCCAAATCATCAGAAGTACTTAATTTTTGTCTCCCCCCTAAAGGAAAATGAATGAACTTTATCGCCTTGGTAGTGGATTGAGCCCACGATTTTTTTTTGCACCCGGTACAAGTTGTCAAAGTTTTTGACATCAAGAACTTTTTTTCTAAGGGCGGCAGGGATAAAATGAACTTGACGTCAGATTAACTTGCATGACCTTAAAGAGGAAACTTCAATCTTGTCAAAACTCGAAGATTTATTCATTTTCGAGCCAATTCAACCGAGTTATGGCGTTCTAAAAATTTAGAATTTTGGATGCATTGTCAAGTGGTGCGTTTTTGTTGTTGCCCAGTGTAGTTTTACTTTATGATTGCTTCCGTTCCGATAATTTTTATCTTAAAAAACTAAGTACGAGACAAAAATTGTCTGAGAGTGCAATATTTTCCATTTCTCGATAGTTGTCCATCAATAAAATAGTTTTGTGTCTAATTCAGGTCTGATCTGATCTAGTGATCTTTATGGAATAACCTCTGCCCTGATCTTCTGTGTCCTCGTATAGGTAGATGGGAATCAGAGAATCAGAGTCAGTTGTAAGTGGAGTTTGATAACTAGTGCAATGATATACCCGTCCGTGTGGTTAGTAGGTAAACGCATCTATCTGATTTCCAGAAATGGATTTAAGTTACACGTTGAGCTACTGAAATACGAACATGTAATCTCACCAAATACTGTTATTCTTTACCGTAAGCCAACTTTCCCACAGGATTGTTAGCGGTTGCAAAATTGCAAAGAAAATGGTAAATAAGTATTAATATATTTGTGATATTGATAATAAACTTATTTAAATTTGTGTGTTTATGGACGTTTTATGTTATTGGATCTGTGGTTATTTAAGGCTGTCCACCTCGGGTCATTCGGGATTTCTATTAATAAACATTTTATCAAAAATAAACAGAGACTTAAATTATATCCTAATCTTAATTAATAAATACAGTTTTTATGAAATCGTACAAAAATGATTTACTTTAACTCCGCTAAATCGTAATGAAAAGTACAAATTTAGCTTCGCATTTTTCGACCAATTAGAGCGCTACCTGTGTATTCGATCACTGAAGAGAATTGGCCAGAACGTCGGTTATTGTTGTTGCAACCCGTGATCACCATTTTTTGCGTTAACATTATTGCTTTCCAGTTACAAATTAAATAATAATTTTTCGATTTCATAAAAAATATATTATGTACCTGGGGTGTAAAACTTTTGTTATTACTCACGTGGTCTAGCGACTTGAAAAATAATATTACACATTCGTAATAAAAATCCTTCTTTGCAGCCTAGATATATAAATAACTATTTTCTGAACGTTTGAACACAATAAAATCAAATTTAAATTGTATCATTTTTTACCCTAACAAAGAAAAACTGTATCTATTTAGTGTTACTATGAAAATTAATTTGAAAATTGAATTTCCTTAAAATATAATATAATAGATTGCCGAATAGTTTAAGCTGATAGCTGTGCTTCTCTAATGTCATTTTTTTCAATTTTGGTTTTTTGCGGTAAAAAATCACAAAAATTGTAAAAAAAAGTCATGTTTATCTAGGAATATAAAAAAATTAGACCAAATTTTGAAATGTGGCATTAGATAAGGAAAGCAAAACATTCCGAAGTATGCGGTCTAATCACTGCTATTTTATCTTTCGTAATCAATTAATAAAGCATTCAAACATTATTTGCATTTAAATCGTAGCCCTATAGTTCCTTCATAAACAACTGAGTTACCATTAGTAATTTATTCAAAAAAAAATTGGTGTCTTTAAATAAAACTTCCCCTCTTATTTCTTATTGCATCACTTCATTGAACCACAACAGTCTTTATAATGTCAGTCCCCATAAGGGTGACATTTCCATTTCCCGAAAATAGAACTAAATATTCAAGTACACAAAGGTCGAGAGAGCTACTCCTATTGCTGTTGCTACAGCTATTGCTATTACAGAGAAGTGGAGGAATGATTGTAAGCAGTGTTACTACACGCGACCCGCAATAACCATCCAGGGACCCGGATTCAATTTGCAAGTCAGACAAGAACGGAATATTGAAATATTTAATAAATATTTCGAATTACGTTATCCACAATTCACAGAATGGAATAACTCCATTTTGATGAGCGCTTGGATACGTCACTCGCTTTTAAATTATGTCCCAGGGACGGGCCATATTGTGCAAAATAGAGGACGCAACACTTGTATATCAGTTGTATTATTCGTTTCTTAATTATAACCACAATAAAACGGAACAGTAAGTTAGAAAAGGGTTTATTTTACAATGAATTTGGTATAGGTATTATTATTTTTTTAAATACCTAGGTATTTATATTTATAGGGTAAATGTATTCTTCAATAATCATTATTAGTATACCAATGAATTCACTGCTGGTAACTGCACACACGGTGTACTATATACAGGATGATTCATAACT
Organism: Agonum fuliginosum; assembly: GCA_947534325.1. Classification (NCBI taxonomy): domain Eukaryota; kingdom Metazoa; phylum Arthropoda; class Insecta; order Coleoptera; family Carabidae; genus Agonum; species Agonum fuliginosum. The sequence continues at coordinate 844,616 of OX384034.1, read as the reverse complement.
TCGTGCATATATTTTAATGGCATAATAGTACTCGACTTACTGATCATGAAACAAAAATATATTTTTAAATTCGTTAATTTAAGGGTAGTTTGCGCAAGAAGCACATTTTTGAAACCATTGGATTGTTAATATCTGATTAACGAGGAATGAAATACAGTTAAATTTTAATTAATTATGCAATGGCAAAAGTGGTAAAGTTATGAAATTCCACTTGAAAACAGTAGCCTAAAACAGTTTGATTACAAAACATGGAACCTAATTGTAGTTAATTATTTGAAAAATTTGCATTTCATATTTTACGGTGTTGTTGTTTTGTTTAACAATATTTTCATAATTTTTTAACTAACTCAATTTCAAGATATGCAATTCATGAAATGGAACAAGATTCAAAGAAATTCAAATACCTAAATTATATATATTTAATTTAATAAAACGCATTAAATTATAACATTTATTTTGATATGATATAGGCAGCAGTACAATTTTGCATTTATCGTACTAGTCCAATAAAGTACTCGTTAATGGACAGTAAACAGTACCTATTATAAAACAAGGTAATAAGATGCAGTCAAACATAATAGTTATTTGTTTAACTAGGCAAAAAAATTATAAATTTATTGCCGCGGCTAGAGTTTCATGGACGAAGCGCAGCCGAGGCTATGAATGTAGCTTATGCAGTAAATTTATATTTTTTTGCCATGTTAAATACAATATTTTTTCGCTGATTGTTATTAATTAATATCAATTAAGTGATTATTTTTAATATTTTTGATAGGTAACGCCATCAAATTATATTACTCTAGAAGCGTTCGTCGAGCGATTGCTTTGAAGAATGAAATTTTATTGATTCACCATAGCAACAATTACGTTCACTGCGTAGGCATTAAAAATAATTGTATTGTCTAGGCATTAAAAGTGAAATTTCACTGACTGTCAGCTGTCAATAAAATAGTACTTTTAATGCCAATCGGCGAAAAACGTGTTTTTGTAAACACTTCCACGCATTACAGACAAATGTGTGGTTGACCTCAGAGAAGACGGCACTTTAAAAAATGGCAGTCTTTATGACCATAGTTGTTTACATCTTACAAGTATCTTTCTATTCTCATCCCGACATCAAAACAACATAACACCCTCCACAAATCCAATCCTCATCTATAAATCTGAATATTCCCACCCACAACGCACGCCACTGTCTGCTCCATCTCCGTCTCTTTTTCTTTCACAAAGAGCCTCTTCAGTCTTTAGTCGTCGATCGAGAGTTCTCGTGTCTCCAGTGCTTGGGCTACGTAAACATTGGCCCGTGTGGGGTGGGCATCGCCTACACACACCCCACACTCGCCGCCCCTGCGAGCAGCGAGCAGTGGCGTTCGTGAGACGCGCTCTTCAAGCACTTGATGTAAGAGCAGTTGAGATAAGTAGATCGGAGGGCTAAACAAAGGATTGATCTGTTGGAAGATGGAGACTGAATAATACTGTTTATTTTCGGTATTTTTTTGGAATTGTGTGCTAACAAAATAGATTATATTTTTAATGCATCATTTCTGCAATATCGTCACTTCCTTAATTATTAGATTATTACCGACGCAAAAGATCGTAGCGTAATGTTTAAATACTTAGAGTAGAAAATTATAGAGGTAGCATACTCTGATCTTTTGAATAAGGGATGAAGCCATGAGACGGAAGGGGGTATGCTACTAGAGCATACCAATATGGCCGATATATTTATATTTATAGGTACTTAAAATTTTATAAATAGTAAACATACCACGAAAGAACAGAATGCAGAAAATATTATTACTGACCTTATATTTCAAATAAGACATTCATACTTTATACTCTACGTTCAAATAAAATTTCACAACGAAATTTAAATAATTTTCATCTGTCAAATTCTGAGAAATGTCAATGTCAAAATAACCTTACTTAACTGTTATTTTCCCTTTTATTTATTTATCGGTGTCATTCTGTATATAACGACGAAATATTATGGTACAAATTTGTATCACGGCACTAATTTTAAAAAATACTTCGAAAACTTATACATAACTGCCCTGCGTTCAAATGTGCAAATTGAGCATACCAAAATGGCGGATAGCATTATCCAAAATTGCTTCATTGTTTTGTTCATATGCTTCCTCTATAAGCGTTTTATAAAACGCCTAATCTTTTTCTAAATGACTCGTCATATACTAATGTCATATCAATTTATTACATAATATGCCGGGATTTTTTGTAGAAACACTAAACTGAACCCTACTTGATTCCCACAGACTTGATTTTGGTTGACACTCTTGATTGCAATGAATTAAATAAAAAACCCAATACCCTTCTTGAGTCAGTATTAAATATTCAATCTCGACAGTTTTGGTACAAACTCTAACTGAATTGAACTAAATAAACAACAACAGATTCGTGAGTTTTATATTTTATATACGAGTACCAACAGAATCTAAAAAAATATAAATAATTTTCTAAGTTTGCCGTTAGATAAAATAAGAATACTAGCGTATTTTTAATCTTATCGATTTATCTAGCATTGTAAGTTAGTTCTCCTTCAAAACATCAGTTACTGCCAACAACAGTAGCTGTATTAATTATGAATCAAAAAATTGTAATGACTTAAAATCATAAATAATAGGTACGGCAAGTCCCTAGATTGTTTCGCACCAGAAATTATGTATTTTTAATAAATAATATTAAGTTTAAATAGTATACATTGTAATAATATTTGTGACGATTTTGCAAATAAAACTACATATAAACAAATAACAAATATTTGTTTGTTGATTACAAATAGAAATTAATTTCAACACAGTTATTTTAATTCATAAAGCTATGTTGACCAATAATATCGTTTTAAAATTAATACAATTTTATGAAATGATATTCACTTTGATTACAAATTTAAAATTTATTTACTAAGTCAACAGGAATTAATTTCTGTTTGTAATACAATCAATATTTACTTTTTATTAAAATTACTCTATAAACTACGAGTACTCTGCTAGATCAAAGTAGTAGCGTAGCGAGTAAGTACTGCAAATATTAAAATGAGATTTAAAAATTTATATTTTCATGTGATATATTTACAGTTACTTTATTTTATTAAAAAACAAATAAATTATAGTTCATGAATGTTATTTATAATCTGTTTGACAATTTTAGTATTAAATTAAATAAATACATGAAATTTATTTTCATATTGACATTACCTACATTTTCACGAATATTAAATTTCAAATTTGTAAAATTTAATTGTGTGTAGAATAAAATTTCTATCTACGGTATCTAGTTCTATATGCAATATTTTCCACTTCCTTTGTGTAATCATGTATTGATGCAATTTGAATTACCTATATCGAATAAACAATAAAATTGTTATTTTCAATTTAAAAAAATCTGAAGTGGCCTGCACACAACCTTCCGCCATATCTAGACTTATAAACATAAATGTATACGTATACAATCCGGTGTCCCTAAAATATACAAATAAAAATATAAAATATTACAACACAGAAATTTGCATCACCTAGTATGTCAACTTGTCACCCGTCTTACCTGTCAATATTTTTTACGCAGAAACAAAAATCAATCGAACATGGATTACAAGATTTCAACATTTTATCTGATAAATTTATTTTTCAAATTTTACTGCAGTTCTTTAATGCTACCAGATAAAGACAATTTTTTTATAAAGTAAATTGCAAATAACTTTTTCTCTTATTCTTATTACAAATAAATACTATATTTATCTAAATTTATATAAATTTTTGACAATTATCTTTTTCAATCTTCAAAAAATATCACTTCCGGTGAAGATATTTGTACCAAAATCTAATGAGCTCTTCCTATTCGTATACAATTGTAAAATACCAAATATCAAAATTTTTTAGTAATTCTTATTTGAGTTATGCGACATCCGGCATCGGCCCGGATCACACACAAACACACACACACATACATACAGACATCATCGAGAAACTATCAAAAATGAGTTGTAAAGACCCTAATTCGTGGTCATCCACTTAAAACTCACAACCCGATTTTTTGCATGATTCCAATACCTTCCTTTACAGGTAAGCGGAAAGTAAAAAGGAAACTAGTACCTATATTGTTATGGAGAATATAAAATATAAATTTTTACTTAATAAAAATGACGAATTTTTATAAAGCATGTCATGAATAGCTGTAAGTTTAAGACGTTTAGGATAGAAATTTTAGAAACAATAATTTGTAAGGGAAATTCAGGTAATAAATAAGATTTTTTTAAATGAAGTAACAATACTAGGAAATTATATAATAATATTTTTCAACTGATGATTTTTGTTTTTATTAAAAACACTGACTAGAATATACGGTAAAAATTTAACGATACAATCTGTCACTGAAAATACCACTCTGTTTATACAAATTAACTAGATTTAATTATAAATGTAATATTAAATGAGTTAAATAAATAGCACTGTCATTTATTTCCCCATTCAAAGTAACCAACAAACCACTATACCAAATAACGACAGTTTTAGTTCTATCGATAATTCCGCTCCAATAAAACATCATTTATTGCCACTTATATAATCTGAATAGTCGATAAAATCGACATTAATTACGCGAAATTGGCGTGGCATGCCAGCACATCGACACACACATACACACAACCGCACACACGCTGATATCACACACACACACACACCCTCGCGGAGAGGGAATGTGTGTGCGTTGGTGAGTGTAATCTTCAGCCATTTCATATCGATATCTGATTGGTAAATGTTGTAATTACGCTCATCGCGTAATGCATTATGCAGGGTTTATGGCCACCGGATTTCAAATTATGTTCTGTGATATTGTTTCTGACTCCTACGCTGACATATATGCGTTGGGTAATTGGATGGAGACCGGAGATAAAAGGCTGTGAATGTGAACGATGTTTATAGGTTTTAATGGAGGAAACTATTTAGCTATGAATACGAAGTGGCAATAATCATCGATTAGGAAATGTTAAATGGAACTGCATTAAAAGGTACAGGAAGATGTGCCTATTATACTCCAGGAAAAATATTTAAGAGTACCTGAGTGAGCATGGAACAGAAAGAATTTTTGAAAAATTTGAAAAATGGTTTCCAGATAGTTATTTTTATGCACATTATCTGCATAAATTTCTGCAAATAGGCACGCAATAGGCATAAATAATATCAAAAGAACCATTAGAGTTTCTAGATTGACTTATTCTAAATAAAAATACCTGAAAAAAAAAATTGCAATAGAAATGAAAGAAGAGCGAGTAAAAGTCATAAAATTGCAATGAATTTTACGCAAAATGAACTGTTATTAACGACAAATTTTTTAGAGTAAGGCAATTATGAATTATATTTTCATTGTGTAACATAATTTCCATTGTATGTTAAATCGATTATCCGAAATTTATGCAGAAAGCATGTGCAAAATGACGTGTCGCTGACGTGGCACTAGAAGTTGCATAAAAATAAAACATTTTTAAAATCAAATTATGACTTATAATAATATTTCTACTATTACCGAGTTTAAAAAAACCATTAACAGATTAACGGTTATTTCACTTTTAAGAGCGCCCTTAAACCGATACAATAGAAATGAATTAGGTATCAAAAAGACATTTATTAGACGTTGTGTACTTGTGATATTGTAGTAGATTTAAAAACAATAATATTTAGAAAAACCATCTACTCGTGTCTACGAATTTTTCAAAAATTCTTCCTGTTTCATGCTCAGTAGGTACCTACGTCATGTAATACACTCGGCAAAAAAATGCACCACTTTACACCAAAAATTCAGAATTTTTAGACCGCCATAACTCGGTCGAATTTGGTTAAAAATTGATGAATCTGCGAGTTCTGACAATATTGAAGTTTCCTCTTTAAGGCCATGGAAGTTAATCTGAGGCTAAGTTAATTTCACCTAGTGGCACTCGCCTTAGAAAAAAATGTTCTTGATGTCAAAAAATGTCAAAAATTTGACACCTTGTACCGGATGCATAAAATCGTGCACTCAATCCACTATCAAGGCGATAAAAATGTCAAATTTTGACAACATGTATGGTGTACCAAAAAATGTTTCAACCCAATTGGTCAACATGGCGATAAAATGTATTTATTTTTCGGTAAAATTCAAAAATTTCATTTACCTACGATGATTTTATCCGAAGCTGAAGCTATGGGCTTTTCTAAATTAACTCAGCATTTTGTGAGTTTTTCATAACTCTGTTTCAAGTCTAAAGCGATCACGAGAGTATTAAACGATAAAAGCACTTCAATTTAAGGTAAGGTGTATACATTTGTAGACAATTTCGATAAAAGTTAAAAGGTCTAAAAAATGCATATTTTTTTTCAAAAATTCGTAACTTCGCGCCAAATCATTGCACATCCTTTATAATATTCTAGAAGTGCTGAGATACCATTATTGTTATTGTTTATTAAGTTCATAAAAATTCAATAATTTGACTGCCAAATCCTAGTGGAATTAGTAAAACAAATAAAAAAATTACCACTTTCATGGTACTGAAAATGACATTATGATCACTACATACCTAATGTTACGTCGAAAACATAATATTCGAGTAATATTTGTCAGTTTTGTGAGTTAGAAATGGCGATAGATTTTCCTCTGGACTGTACGCTGGCGAATATACATCACTGGCACATTGCAATTAATCGGTAAAATACGAGACTGTTATAACAGCGGAAATAAATTATTCACGACAATTCAAAAATAGGCGGGTAATTTTATTTCACGCCGGGAAAATTGGACTGGTGTATTGACGACGCAATAGAATTATTTCGCTCTCGTGTAGCTATTCATGTTTGTAAATTATATTTGTATTGAAACATTCGCTACCACTACTGACACAATTCTAATTCAGTATTTGCCACAACGCAAAATGTCATCATGAAAAATTACAATATTCTTTCATTGTCACCTACTGTAATTTCTACTCTATACTCTGGATGAAATGTATTTTTTCTTGTGGATAAATAAAATAACGTTGTATTCATAGTTCATTTTTATTACTTCCGAAGTATTATAATAACACTTTACACCTTACTGAACCAAAAAATCATGGTTTTAAATAAAGTCAGTCTGTGGGTCTTTGAGTCTGGATTGGATAACTTAAAAACGCGTTGGAATTTTTGACTGCAATTTTAAATTTAATATCTTGAGCCAAAACTGATTTCAAGTTCGTTAATGAGTTTTTTGTACTCATCACCTAGGAAATGACATATTAAACACGCAATTGACAATCGGAAATGTCAATTTCCCAGTGCAGTCAATCAGGAAAAATGCAGAAAACACTGGCTTTTCTAGACATTTCAGAGTAAAATCATCTTAAAAATAATAAAATTTAGTTTACAAAGTGTTACTTCCGGGAATTCAAATTAGTGAAGATCACCGAAAACCGCCAATATTTAAAAATAAAACTTGTGTGCAGCGCGCCATCTGTCGGTAGTAGTGAGTACAAAAAGCATCGTAACCTCAAATTTAATGACAAGACTCAACTACAACTTGAATGTATTTGATTATAGTTTTATTCGTTACAAAAAACATTGTACAAACCTCTTGCGGGAAGACCCATCCCAGCATTCGAGTAAATGAAACCCTCGCTCCGCTCGTGTTTCAAAAAAACCGCTCATGTGGGATGAAAATCTTCCCACATTTGATTCGTAAATAACTATTATTCAACCAGTGGTACAAAATTTATCAAACAAACTTTCTTATAATAATTAAAATACTGTCGACTGTGTTATAAAATTAAAACTATCGTCAATTGTTTATTTTCAATAAATTTTAATTCAAAACTGTCGGGGAGATAAATTTAGTAATACAGGTAGGTACCAACCTAATGTAAAAATGTCATTAATGCGATTGACAATTGTTTTTCCAAAAATTATTAAAGTTTTGTCAAGTAGTGTATCAAATTAAAGCTCTCTAGGAAATAATTCTAGTCGAAGAATCGAAAACAACATTTAAACGATGGTCAATTGTTTTTTTTTTCAATACCTGCATCGAAAACGCCTCCTTTCGTTCCTATTATTGGGAATGAAAGTGAGGTATTTCTGACCGGTCAGTACTTTTCCTCCCGAGAGAGAAAAATACTTGATTTTTTCGTTGCTAGGGAGCCCGCTTTATACGGGATCTACTTGATTTTTCCTCCCTAATGAGGAAAAGTAGATTATTTTTATTTATTTTATCGCTTTCTTCAACTTTTAATTGCTTTTCGGTGCAGGTATTGAAAAATATCATGTGCATCGCGGGACAAAAGTGTTCTACCGGCTGGTGCGGTTTTTTTAAGGTTTTCACTAGCCGTATCTTTACGTCAATTGACAATTAATGTCTGAATTGGTATAAATAAACTTTAAACTTAAGATTTTTATCAATAAGTAGTCCTAAGCTTTTTACAACCGGGCTACTCTCCATTTCGTTATCATAGTATAGTAAAGGTGAAAACAATCGCATAGTGATGGTAAACACCTCACTCTTTCCCAACGTTTGAACGCATTCGTTCGTTAAATACCTCGTAACGATCATGTTGTGAAACAGCATCGTGCGTAGAGCACAACAAAACAATAACACGTAAATGCATCAGTTCAGAAAGGAATGGAAATTGACATGAATATTAATCACGGCATCGTGAGAACAAAAGCAGCATGATCTATAAATGACGGGTTTCGGAAAACTGACACAACTCTGGCATTTCGCATATGCCACTGGCCAGTGCCACTGGCAAATCAAAGTGACATTAGCGGTTCGAGTGACGTGTGGCTTCATGTGTTTATGCTAATCTGGGGATGTGTTTTGTACCACTGCAATTTGGATTAGATGCATTAGCTTTTGAGCGAATCATATATCTATATCTGTTTCTATGCTTTACATACTCGTGTTTATATTTAGATTAAACGGGTACTACATAATGTAGGGAACATTGTTTGCGTTTTAGAGGCCGTAAATGCAAAATAGATCGCTTTATTCCAATGGTGTATTAACTACAGAGTCATATTCACAAAGCTGATTAACTTAAGATCTATAACGCATCTAATATAATAGATAAACAAACTAGGTCAACAATAGTATATTAAATGACAAGTTTCAAACAAAACATGCGAGTGTTAAATTTGCTCACTATATTTAATGTATGCTTGTTAAACTGGAAGAGCATTTATGCACGTTTCACACCCAACAATCACAATCCTATCAACTAAAATTCCAACAAGTCAATTTCTGTAGCTATACACAAGCCAGATCCCGACATTTCATATTTTTAAAACATAAACCACAAATAAATACAATTTTGAGGGTTGTTTCACAGTGGCGTACCCAGACATTATTCTTGGAGGGGAATATGAAAAAGAAATAATTAAACTAAGGAAGTAGACATCATTGTTTCCTATATAATCGTTTATGCAACTAAACTAACAAACTAAACTATCGTCACTAAACTAAGAAGTTGGATATTTACAACATATTTTAATTTTATGATGTTTGCACATGCGCAATGCCTACATAACCTCGAATTTGACGTTTGAAGCGTGCTGGTTGCTATGATTGGTATTATACGTACCTACGCGCAAATGTGGTTTATTCTTTAGTTTAGTTTTGAGCATATACACTGCATTTATAATTTAATTTTTTAGTTTAGTGGCCTAATTTAGTTAGTAATAATGTAGTTGCTGCATAAACCCACCATTATATATAATAATAAAAACAATTATCGTTCGACGTATAATTATTACAGAGAAAATAACTATGAATAAATTTGCAGGAAAAGCGCTGCAGACGAAATTTTTTTGGTTCAAGGTCAAGTACTCTAAAATTCGATTAAAATTGAAAAATCAGAGATTAATATCAGCACGGTTTTCCATCTTTTGTGAGCAAAATCAATTAAAACTAAGCGATTTTACACATTTCATATTAACCATTTACAAATTATACGTTTTCTAGATGAATACTCATTTTCTTTGTGCTTTGGGGAGATATCCCTGCCGTAAATACGCCACTGTTGCTTCAAAGTAACGTGCATTACAATTCGAGTAAAATTAAATTGAAAAATGTGTTCAGCATAAAGATTTAGAAATTTGCTATGCGACAGGTTATAAAAATTATTGTAACGGGCATTTGAATTAAATAAAATGTAACACCTTTTATAAGAAAATTAATTTGATCGGAATTTTAATGTGTCGAGGCAGTACCTGCGCGGCTTTAAGGGGCTATACTTCTTGAGTGCAATAAGAATCAGAATTCACGATTCTGGCTATATTGCTCAAAATAAAAATCTGAAATTGTTGAATTGAAAAATTCAAACTATATATTGTTCCGACGACAATTAGAGATAAAAAGAAACTAAACACTAAAATTTCGTGAGGATCTCATGAATGAACTATAAAAGTTATCATTGAGTTTCAAGATAAAATGAATAGAACATAGATGTAGAAAGGGCGGAAAAACAATAAAACTATAATTTTATCAACAGAATTGCCATAAATTATTATCTAAACTTGTACAATTTTCGCCGAATTTCGGATAATTATTAAAGCCAAACTAATTACATGAATTAAATATTTTGAAGATTCCGCACTTTTAGTATTCTTCCTTTATCTACATACAAAAATTCAACATCATACGTATAACAGTATTAGATTGAGATCCTCACAAAAATTACTCGTTTTTCAATGCGTATTATTGCCATGCAATAGGCCCTTAAGGACAGATCTTGATGACGTAAAAGCCCGGAGTTCCGTGGTTGAAATCTCTCGGCCAGCAGTGAGCGATTGTCGTTAAATTTTAAAAACATCAATTGATTGATCAAATGTAGTCTGGTTGCATACTAATCTCTTTGATGCCGCCTTGAATTTTAAAAGACGTCGTACGAATTGAGATTCTTATTGCACCAAAACGAATCGGTCTAGAATTGGTTGGATTCCAGTACAATAACATCTATCATAATGTAATTGAGAGTAAATCCTGTTAAATGGTTACCATCAAAATAAAAAATAAAATTTCTAATTTCGAAAGCTAAGTAGTGTCCAGAATATCCACACAATGTAAGGTGTAATCTTATATATTTTTTATTTTCTGTGTTGTTTTATTATTTATTGAGTAAACGTGGTATTATTTTAGTTACAGTAAAGTTTTAAAGGGATTTATTTTGTACTGCGTATTTTGAATCAATCTATACGTATTGTTATTAGTTGATTCAGTTTAAATTAGTACTGTTAAACTACATCGACACTCCAGCTAGATTTGTTGATGCAATAGTAGGACAACTTAATTTTGTTATTCAGGAAATTGGAATAGTAAAACATTACTATAAGATTTAACTTCATTATTATTAAAGTAATCCTAATAGAGACAAAGCTACCGACAAATTTCCTTCCTTGGTTCGGTTATCTTCCTCGAAACACCTCCATAATTCGAAATTTAATCCGGTGATTTGGCAAAAAATTACGCATGTAAACACAACTGTTGCACATGAAATACGGATTACTTTCAGTGCTGAGTCGAGGCTATTCAACGATTCTCCAGCGCGCAAGATGGCAAAATGAAATGAAACCGCAGCCGGGAAAGTTTTAATATCTGCTCGCTTTTGGTTTCGGAGTCAAATACGCCTAATACGCAACAGCGAGAGGTTTCAGCTGAAATAAACACGGGCTATTTACATAAAATTCATATAAAATGTCGACATAATTAGGTCATAACCCAGGATGGTTTATTTGATATGTATGATATCGTGACTTCCAGCTCAAAAATTTAATTATGCTTTTTAAATTTTATCTCAAACTGCACATAATAACGACTTATTAAATTAGGTACTTTAAGTGTCTGTAATCCAAACTGAATTTCATTATGGGGAGTCTACGTGGATTAGATTTCATGCATATACAAAGTTTTCGCAGATTGCGGTTTAACTAATTCGTAATTTAAAACACAGATTTGGCTACATTTATTATTATCGATAGTTTTTGATCATGATTCTTCGATTTTCGAGAATACCTCTCATCTATTAATACGGGATGATTCACAACTTCGTGCATATATGAATTTATAGCATATAGTATCTATTCAACTCACTGATCAGGAGAATTTAAAAAATCATTATTTTAAGGGTATCGACTAGGTACTATGGTAACGCATGGAAACATTCGCCTAAAATACGTAAAAATAGTCTAGCAGTTTTTAAAATGCTCACGAAATTTTACAGAGAAGCAAAAATTCAAAATTTTATTTACAGACGAAGAATGGAAGTAGGTTTACGCAGAGTAAAATTTTCTTATAAATCTCTTAATCATAAGATAAAGCATGTAAAAAAATTCATAAAACACACGTATTCAATAATTTTATATGGATCCCAAAGATTTTGTAATAATTATTCTAACTGGGCATAAACCTAAATTAATTATTTCACAAACATCTAGTACCTACCTGTTTTACCTTAAAATTTTTAATATGCGATGAGTAAAGCAGAAACTGCTACACTTCTAAAAACGCAATATTTTTATTATTTTTTCTGTAATAGAAACAATCTACTTTGAGAATAAATCATGTTACTTCAATTAAGTTTTATGATAGTGCCTACGAATTACGGTCAGTGTAAGTGGTCTTGAAAATAAATAAGTCAATGTCAGCAAACACTTCCGTGAAGGTCTTCGGAAACTGAAAGTGCAAGTGTTCGAACTGCCACCACGACAGTAAAAACTTCAATTCTCTATCACTGTAATAAATGTAAAGTCTGTCTTTAGCTTGTTAAGTCGGCACTAAATATTAGTACCTCATTGTTTCCTAATAACTACGCGGAACCATAAAGCCTTTATTTTCAAATAAGTTTACTCTTCAGGTGCCATGCAGTTCATGCCATATGGCGAGCTATATCCTACAGTGGTAGTCAAACTATGGAGCTATCGCACATCTTGAAATGTTGAAATATTTAATTGAAGAATATGAAATTTGCCTCTATTTATAATTACTACTGCTTTTAATTATTAGTAATTCAAAGTGTGTTTAACAAAATAAGTGATTACCATTTTTAATGTGAGTAAAATATTATGCTTTAACTTTACTTATCTAGGTGGTTAAATAAAAGGTATCTACTTATATAATTTTATATGGTCTGTTCCACATGGTAAAATTGTGGTTGTCAATATATCCGACCAAGTACTGCTGGAAATAAAACCCTATTTCCACATGGATTTTTTATGTTTTTTAATCCTGAAAAAAATAATTATGGTGAGAATTGCTTTGTCAAATTAAAAGTAGTGCTGCTAAATTGAATCTTCACGATGTGTTTGATAAAAATAATTTGTAATCCATTTATAGCTATAATTAAACTAGTGAATTTTTTCCTGGATTCTGAAGTACGGAAATAATTATCAAAGAATCAATGTGTGAACAGGGCAATTTAATCTTGGAAAATATATTTTGTAGTTTAGTGATTTATATTTTTTTTTCTTGATTCAGAAGTATGACAAAATTGTCAAAGAATCCATGTTTGAATATGAGTCTTGGAAAAAAAGAATTTTTAATTAATTGTAGCTTCAAACCCTTCAAACAAGTAAATATCCATTTGCCGGGTTTCAGAACCATGATATAATTCTCAAAGAATCCATGTACCTACCATGTGTAAACAGAGCTTTAAGTAGGAATTATTAATTTCTTTGGATATTGGTAAATATTGCAGAATATTCTAATCGACAAAATCTTTGTTTATTATTTCAGTCCTGAAAGGAATATCGAGCTTGAATCCAACCGATTTTATTGTCGATTTTATATGCATTACTGGAAAGAGTAATCAACTTCCAGTCTACAAAAGATATACCCGATCCACATAGCTTCTAGAGGATTTGAATCACTCAATACATTTTTATTTTCATGGATAATTCAAATTTGATTTTCAATCTTAGTTATGTAATAACTATTATTTATGTAACAAGTAAGGGAAGAAAGTTGTTACCTTACGTATGTGAAACTTGCAGCACGAGGCGTAGCAGAGTTCTGTAAACATATAAGTAAGGTAACTACCGATATTCCTTACGGTTGCATACAATATTTTATCTACTTTTGTGCGAATAAATGCAATTTTTTGAAATTATGAAATTTTGACATTTAATGACACTGAATATAACGCGAATGTATGCGATAAGCCCTCTTGGATGTTCAAAGAGACTCGGTTTCACCTCGTCGCTTCGAAACATCCTCGATATTATAAATCGAATAATATTCTTGCTATAAAATAGTTTGAAGACTACTGATTTAGTCCAACTCACACAGCCTCAAGAAGACGTGGGAACACCACTTACACACTCACGCATTTGAACACGCGAAGTGAAGATAGTTACCGCGTTACCAGTGACTAAGTAATTAGACACGTCCAGGTGTTAATGATTAATATAATATCTGCTAAGATATGTACTTACCAACCAAACATTCTTATACCGCATTGGGTCTATGATTATTTTTTAATGTAATAATTGTTTTGAAGAGTGTACTCTTCTTAACGAGCATAATTATAGCTTTGGTGGAGTATTGTATGATATGTGTAATTAGAATTATTTCTTTTTATGGGAATTTAAAATAGGAGTATTTAGCCGACTACTGATTAAATATGAATAATGAGGAAATAAAAAATATGAATTATTTGGTTTTAAGAGTGCGAGGAACTATTTTTCTTCGTTAATTTTTTAATAAGATCCTCATTACATAACTCTGAACATTAATATTCGGTGTGGACTCTTAAGTTTGACGTCATTATATGCAAATAAATATGTGTTTGGTTTAAATACGATAAAATGATTTATGCCTAATTGAAAAATAAATACAATCTTAGTGAAAAAACAAAAAAAAAACATCAGTGTTCTTCAGAATAAAAAATATCCATTAAAAATAAAAATATATTTGTATACCTAAATTAAATATAAACTTTACATATCAGTTCAGAATAAGAATATTAATTTTTCAGTAGGTAACTACTTATATGACGTCAATAGTCAAAATCATAATCAAAATTGAACTTTCTGATTTTAAAAAACTTACAGGTTATATTAATATAAAAATCTAATTAATTTTGAAATAACATAACAAACAAGTTTTATATTAACAAAGAAAATTTAAACTTAAATAGGTATATTATAAAGGTATATATCTACAAACCAAACCAAATCAAGTTCTGTTGGTAGGTATATCTTGATTAGACAAAAAACTAAAAACAGCCTATGACAAGTATATACTTAGGTAATTTAATCTTTTTGTATAATTTTTTTAAAGGTTTTTAATTAAAACAATACAGTAATAATTGGCAATTCTCAAACGATTTATTAGTAATTTTATTGAGTGTATAGTTTTGTTTATGTATTTTATTTATTTATAACCACTAGAGTTGCAATTTTGATAAAAATAAAAATGAACTATTTGTTACGCGGTAAATTATTGAGCAAAAAAGTAAGTTTCTCTGCATTCAAAGCTGCTTCGTAAGTCCTTGTTATAGTTTGTCATTTAGTCCTGCATAATATTCGTTATTCGGTATTCGGCACATTTACCATTCGTTGCATCTCTAACCACATTTGGACAGTACAACAGTGATGGGCTTTTTATACCAAGTTATCAAGTAAATAAGTTAACAAAGTCAACAAGCAAAAATTTTATAAAAATCTGATTTCATTTCTGTAGGTATAGTCTTTAATTTAACTTTTTCAAAAAGGTATCTACTTATTTATAACATTATAACAAAAATTTCTTATGATATTTAATAATTAAAGTACCTATACTTTATATTTTAATAATCAATTCTAAATAAACAGAACCAAAACAAAATAATAAATTTTTGAACCTGTTTTTCTTTGATTTCCAAATATCAAACATCCCCCATTTATTAAATATAATGACAAAAACCGCCTCAACTCCATTTTAAATCTCGAAAAGCCTATGCATCAGCATCAGCAATCTACAATCCAGTGATACCATCCCTGGGGAGCAAATCACCCCAGAAAACCACTAGATCAATTTCGTGCAGGTACCAACCCACGCATCAACCAAGATTACATCCCCACCAGCGGAAATAAAATACAGATCGATATGGCACGTGACAGAAAAATGTAAAATCCGAGAGAGATGACAGCATAGACGGATGATAAGGTAAAGGGAGATGAAGATAGGGAGCTACGGTAAACGACAACTATCGACATAATGCTATGTCTCCCGATGATTGACTGATGGGCTCGGTAATAGTCAAATGAACCCCGTTTAATACGTACGTTGAAATTGAATTTTCTAGTTGAGTAATCTTCGTCACGCTTTTGTGGCTTGTATGAGCCATTGAACATAAAACCCAAAAGATATATGAAACGAAGTAAGAATTATTAGAATCACGAATAAAAAGATATAATAGGTACGTTGTTATCATACAAGTCATTGCCACGGTTAAGCACGAAGTATATTATGCTTTACCTACGACTATACTATATAATAAATGTGTTTATCCATGACTATTGAGTAATACATTCATTCTAATTACACTATTGTTTACAGTGAATAATATATCCCATTACTCACTAGTGATTTTTGGAAATAAATAAACAATCCAATACTCTTCTTGAGTCCCATATACTCGGTTTTGGTAAAATTTTTGAATGAACTGAACTGAACTGAATAATAGTACATTATATTATAAGTGAGTGAAATAAGTCATTATACATGAGTGAGATGATTAACGCACGAGCGCGTAGCGCGAGTGTGATAATTCTCACTCATGTATAATGACATTTCACTCACGTGTTACATACGACGTTTTATCTTACAATAGCAGCTTATTATATTAAACTAGAAATTGTCGGTTTTTTCAAGAGACAAAATAAATAGATTTCTAGTTAAAACATCGGATACCTTTTTGTTAATAAAAGTATGTACCTAACAACCTAATCTATGCATTATAATAGTATATTATATTAAAATAAATAAAATTAATTTTGGAACTGACAGTACTGTGTATAATGAATCATTTTAGTCACTTGTGAATAAGAGTTATTTTTAGTCACTAAAAACAAATGCATAATGTACATCAATAGCCACTACTGTAAGATAAAGAACCTAATACTACTCTTCTTAGGCTTTTCTAACAGTCAGTCTACGACAAATATAATACGATTACGTTTCATGATATAAAACATGTTTTATATGAGTCAATTTTATTCTTAATTCATAGTCTAGTTAATAATAACTTACGGAGCAACATACAAAAATAACAAAATATCAAAAAAATTATATATTGATAAAATTCCAGGGATTAAATTAAAATTCAAGTATTTTCAACTATAATAACTCAAGTCCATTGATAATTCCGATTTTTTTTTGTCACATGCCGAAAGCACGTTGCTTGGTAACCGTCCGACGCCGCAACCTAAAAGCAACGTGCTTGAGGTAGTTGTGACAAAATTATTTATCAATAATTGTCGAGGATTATTCGGTTAGAAAATTTTTCGCAGTTGTAATTTAATTATTTATTGAAAACATGAAAGTCGTTTTAGAACAATACCTATTACCTATTAAATTTTATTACATAACCGTCATAAATCTGTCATTTGACATTCTGTCATTTTGACATAAGTGATAATGTCCCATGGGTTGCTGTCACTTTAATGTTGATCTCATTGGTCTATTTCGTACACGTGATCAGAAATGAAAGAATTTCATTGGATATTTATTTAACCAAATTTTTTAAAAGGAAGTTAACTGATCAACATGAGTAGTATTAATTTCGGCATAATTAATCTTTGAACCCAGTGGCATTCACACCATTATTCATTTTATTCTCCAACACTGGGAATTCTACCTTATGTAACGTTCGCTCCTTGAGACCACCACCGGGTGTCACCACCGATATTCGCGTTCTCCTGCCGCATCCTGCTGTTCCTGCTCCTGCTAGCAGGACAAGACGCCGACCGAGAGCCGAGATGTTCTTTAATTAAAACTGCGATGGCTCAGAAACAACGTGCGGAATTAAAAAATAATCCAATGTTGCCGACATGTATCGAGATTATTAGAAACTGCACGAGATATAAATCGGTAATCCTAATTGGAAAAGAAATGTCTCGGTTTGTTTTTTACCAGAAGTTGTTTTTCTTTGTTCGAGTGTTGCTTCTAGATTTCATCTTCTTAATTTTTATTTTGTTGGGTTTATAATTTTATTTAACCTAAGAAAATCTGGACACGTTTTATTTTTTAAATTCCAATGCAATTTGGTTACATTAATTTCTTATTTTTAATATATTTAATAACCAACGTATTCTACACTTTTACAAGCATTTGTGGTTACAAGAAACTATTAATTTTGTTCATCAAATTACTCATTTTATGCATGATGCACCACCAATTTTATGTAAAAGAACTATATTATAATTTCCGTTCAAAAACCACAAAATTGCTTCGATCGAATTATTTTATCAGAGATTACCATAATAGGTTTAAGCGTAATTAATTTAGGTCCATTTTTGCAGTTTGTAACCTAAAGATCTACAGCTTTGATTTTTCTATTACCACAAATATTATTTAATTTATCAAAATATTTTTATTTTCCATGTTAATAAAATGAAGTAGATATCAAATACTTGTTTATACAGGAGATTCACAACTTCCTGCATATATTCTAACTTACTGATCGTAGAACAAAATAATTTTCCTAAATTTTGTTAATTTAAAGGCAGTTTTCGAAAGAAATAAATTTTTAAAACCCCTGTATTGTTGATTGTAATAATGGATATCTGTTTAACTATGACTGGAATCAAATTAAATTTAAATTAATTGTGCAATGGCAAGAATAGTAATTTTATGAAATTCCATTTGAAAAACCCAAAACCGTTTGATTAAAAAATGTGGAAATTAAAATTGCGGGTTTCGAAAATTGTTTCAGTTCCGAAATAGGTGAGTTTGAGTTGAGCACTATCTGCCATTAAAATTTATTTTAATTTATTTATTTAAGTTGTGAATTACCCTGTTTACAAAAATTTGGGTCCAAATATTTATTGTTGGTTCATCAGCATTTTGATATTATGACACAAGAGAAGGGCTCGCGATAATGTATCACTGGATAAAAAAAGTTTGACATTCAAAATATTGACAGTTTTATGAAAAACACTGCCCGTTTTTTGATCGGTCATTTTTTAGCGTTTACTGGCTTTGTTTCCAAGACAGTAGGTTTTTGGCGGAAAGTAATTTAGAAGGCGGTAAAGAACTAAACTACAGCAGAAACCAATAAGGCTACAGCAACAAAATCAACATAACCAAAAATTTAAATTTATTTTTATTCTATCGATCGTGCAAAGAATATTTTATAAGCATCACGGGCATTATGTACCGGTAAACTGCACTTACCGCTCTCGATACTAAATAAACTGTCTTAATTTTGAAATTTATCGCATATATGACATCTTTCTTGTAATAAAGTTGTTACCAACACACGAATAATAATTCAACATATAATTTGGAGGAGCAATTTCCTTTAAATAAACCTGTCCCTTCTTACTAAAAATTACTATCTAATTTATAGATTCATAAAGGAGAGGCTACACTACACTCGTAGCTATAAATAAACATCTGAGCAGTAAAAAAATTTAATTCCAATATCACCTATGAAACACAAATATATGCACTAACATTACTCTTATGATTTTACGATAAATTATAATTTCTGAAAAGATTATAAACCTACAACAGATGTACACGGTTGTGGAGAATTTATTGCGGGTAATAATTATTTTCACGATAAAAATATCTCTGCAACATAACTGTAATTAAAGATGAATTTATAGTGCAATAACACGGTAGCTGCTTTCCTTTTCACTTAAGAAATGCGGGGTATGCAGCGAAGTACGTAGAGTTCAATATTAATCCACTTATAAGTTATAAATCAAGCGATTATGAAATCTACACCGAGTGAGAGATCGAACCTGAGCGCAGGTTGCAGGAGCGATGCAGTCTACAGGGCCGCAATCAGGAGGATTCATTCATTTACTCAATTTTGTATATAATGCAGTTAAAACTTGAAATATTGTAACTTACCCTTATAGTTCAAAGTGCAAGAATATATGATAAAAGGATTGTCTCTTACCTGAAACAAAACAAAACAGAATATTAGTAAAAGCATTGAATCATTACCAGTGACATGATATCTTTAGAAATAAAAATGTATTTGTTTAACAAATTTCAATGCTATGAACATTCTAGTAACTCCGATCAAATGAAAACAAAAAAAAGTTTTAGTTTTGTTGTTTTGGGAATTCATACTATCAGCATCGGCACATTATAATATCAATGTTCCGATAGTATATTGTACAAGAAGAGTGGATAATTATGCCTTTATTGCAGGAGAAAGAATATGCAGTCACGTCACGAGCCCATAGGGAGAGTGTCGGCAAAATTCGCGTGCAACCCACTTGAGTTGTACTTACAGTTTATTTTTCTATGATCAAATAACCAAATTTATTTTATCAAAAAAAATCAAACTTTAAACACATTAAATACATACACTGTGAGGAGAGGTTCAGATGAAGTAGATATATATCATAGCATATTATCTAATATACGACGTTTTATCTACTACTTTTTAAATAAAACATTCCTTTATAAATTTTTATACAATAAAATATTAACCTAACCTTACATTTTGGTGTAATGACAGATAACAGTTGTGTTGAATAATTTACTCATAATACAAAATTGTTTAATTATGAATTCATAATACAATAGTATGTCTTATGGAAGCAGTGGCGTAGCCAGACATTAGTCTTGTGGAATGGGGGGATATGAAAATAAAAATGTTTTGTATAATAACTTAAATTTACAATAATTATGAAGTGTATCATAATAAAAAGCGCCACAGCCAAAAATATTTTGTTCAAGATCAAATACTAAAAAAGAACTTTCAAAATTAAATAACAGCACGAATTTCGAATTTCGTTTATGATGCGAAATAAATAAATACTATACGAGTTTACGTATTTTATATTCACAATTTACAATTTGTACATTTTTATGATAAATTTGAATAATAATTACTGAAAAAATGATTTTTTTAGACCTTTCGGGGGGATATTATCCCCCTTATCCCCTACCCATAACTACGCCCCTGTATAGATGGGTTTATCTTACTAGTTTCCCGTATTTACCTACATAATGAATGTATTATTCTCGGTATTATTAAATAGTCATAGATAAATAAAATTAGATTGTTTAAAAAAATATTTATTATTCGTTTTCAGACCTTTTGTCTGTTTCACGTCTTGGTATCAACTGACTTTTACAATTTTGTTTTTTTTTATTTAAACCCTCATTATTTAACAATTAAATACTTGTATAATTAAGTAAATAATATTATAATTAATGTACGAAACATCTCAATCATGTCAATTTACTCTGCCTGTCTCCTAATCGTATTAGGCTCTCAATACATAAATTAAAAATCATGGTGGTATATCTCCAAACTTTGTTAGAACGAACTCCTAAACACATTGTTTGTTTATTTCATATGTCAATTAGGTACATCAACTTGAAACCAAAGTCATCCATATTCCAGACCGAGTTCCATAGACTTTGGGGTGTTTGGTTCAGACCATATTAGTAATAAAGCTAAAGCTAAAAGCAACATATTTCATGGCTGAATCCATCTCTGCGCTAAACTAGCAATGCATATCCGCAAGTTCAGTGTTACAAGTGCACCTACATGCAGTGCGGAAACGAGGAAGGAACTCATATCCAAGCGCAACAACTCATACAATCTCCTTGTTCCACGCTATCCCTTATTCATTCCGTATAATTCACAAATCCACGGTGTAATTAGCCTCCTCACAGGTGAGTTCCAACAAGGACAATGGACTCGTCCGCAAGAATAATGAAACAAGACCGCGGATCTCACGTTCGCCTGGGCATTGGGCATTCATCTTTCAGCGAAAAATTCGCCATGAGAACGATTCTGCAAATGTCAGACTACGATGTAAACATTAAACATAAGTGGGCTTTGGAAGAGAAACAATGGCTAGTGGGTTTTTAGTTGCACACGAAAATGGGGAATGTTTTAATGTTTGGTTAGTTACCTGAAACTCGACTGAAATTGAATGAAACTAGTTAAAGTTATAAAAGAAAGGTTTAAAGATGTATGATTTCCAAATATAGGTAAAAGAAAAAATACAGGGCTCTATGGTTTTTAATATTACTAAAGTTTCTTTAATTTGAGCCTGGCAGTCACACATTTATCAAAATTAAAATGTAAGAAACCAATATGAATTACTTGACTGGTGATAGATATTGAGGATTGGAGAAAAATTACTGGGATGCAGTCAACAGTAAAATATATATTTCTCAATCGACTAGTTTCGACGTCACATTATGTCATCCTCAGGAGATGAGAAATTTAAATTTGTGTAATTTACATGAAAAAATCATTAAAAGGTAATGTAAAACATTAGGAATTATTGTCAAATAATATTATATTTTGAAATCCAAAAGATTTCAAAAATTGTCGTTAAAATATAACTTAAAAACGTTGTCACACCTGCAACGAAAACTACTTAAAATTAAGTAGTTAGATGACGTGTGTGACGTCGAAATTAGTCGATTGAGAAATATATATTTTATTGTTGACTGCATCTCAGTAATTTTTGTCCAATCCTCGTAAGAAACCAACTTTTTGATATTATTGTAATAAAATAAGATAATACAACAAGTTATGATTTTCAATTACTTTCTATGCGCATATGCGTGCACAAAGTAGAAGCGTGCGGGAATGGCGTGTGCAAAAATTCAATTCGCGCACGCCATGCGCAAAGTGAATTTTGGCTGCAATCAGCAATGCCTTAGAGCGTCCTTTTTTAAAACGAAACTAAAATTTTTCTTGTACAGTATAAAATATAATAGTTCCAGAGACTTTTATAATTTCATCTTTTTATTCTTTTGTTCATTGTATTAATTACACGTTAAAAAATTCACGGTTATATGTCAGGATAAAATTATGAATAGAGTGTCATTTTCAGTATTAATATGGCAATTTATATTACTAAGTTTATAATCTTGAATGAACGATAATAATCCCATTTCTCAAACTTCCATCTTTGTTGTAAGTGCCATAGTTGAAGTATTCAAAGTATTTTAGCTAACAGGTGTTTCTCAGCGAACTGCAGCATCAGAAATTTATAGATTTCATTGAATAGATAAAGGTAAAGTGCAGTCGTACGTACATAAGTAATAACCATACAGCAATTTATTACTATAAATCATTTCTCCAATAGAAGAATAAAATGCTTACGATCCTATAATATCGGAGATCAGATATTGCGATTTGTTATGTATCGTCACCATATAATATTTATTAGAAAGAATCTTAGGTTTCAAAGACACAAGAATGTATTTCATATAATAGGTTTATGGACACCTACAGAATACGAGAGAAGATGTGATTACGTCAAGTTTTATAAAACAACTTTACAATATCCGTAATTATGGGTTTTTATATACTTAATTAAGAAATTAAATTTAAAATTAAAATAACTATTACCTGTACAAAATTTTGAAATTTTTTTACCATAAAACAAGATTATATTAGTTTTATTATTTATGTATTTTATTTAGAAATACCAAGTGAAATATTTCAGTGATTTTTAAATAAGATTATAATATTTGTATACTGTCTGAAACTTAGAGTGAATTTATATTTTTTGCATAAAATTAATATTATATAGGTAGTGAGCAAATAGTATAGAACCTACCACAGTATCAGGAAAAGTATCTTTCCTCACTAGGTTCTGACCGGTCAGAAATAACTAACGTTCGTCCGTAAGTAATAGAGACGAAAGGTGGCGTTTTCGGTGCAGGTATTGAAAAAATAATTTAATTGCCTGAGGTACTAAAAGCGACATTTCACAGACTGTCAGCTGTCAAAAAATAGTAGTTTTAATGTCAATCGACGAAAAAAAATGTTGTTCCACAAATAGTCGAGAAATCGAGACGAGATAACAAAAATCGGGATGAGAAATAATCAAGACGAAATCAAATTTTTTCACATTCCAGACATTCTCGTCTTGGCTCGACGCATCACTATTTTGGACAGTTATTGCCACACGACCAGGGAATTGGTGACGAATTTTACATTAAGCCAAAAGCATCGACCGATTATTTGTCAAAAACATTTTGACACAATTATTCCACGTTCTTGAGGAGTATAGCAGTGTTAAAGTTGGGATGACGTTGAGATATCACTCGATAGAGTGATTACTTTTGCGCCACCTAGTATACAATTTTTTTTCTAGTTTATAAAATCGTCGCAAAAAGTCAAGCAATCCGAACAATTTAATCACATTTCTTTACACATTCTTCCTATTTCCACTCTTGTCACAGTGTATCATAAATTCGAGCTCCTCGCATCCCACCAGCAAAGCCCGTTTTAATACAACTAATGAAAAAGGAAACAATGGAGCAAAGAAAAAGCCATCGTGGCTCCGTGTGTGTGATCTTCAGGTTTAATTCCCATTACGAGTGAAGCGCCGCGCGCCGTGCCATTCCCGGCATTAGATTACACATATGCGGTCACGTTCAAGAACATCGTGAAATAAAAACAATTCAGTCGGAACTACATAATGTGCCCCCGGCAAGGTTGCACAAGCGCAACCAGCGGCGCCGACACAGGGAAAGTTTTTGCCGAGAGAGTTCGGGATTATTTTACGGTTGAGATGAAGTTTTTCTAACGGTTATTACACGGAGAATGGTAACACTGGTGAGGTTTTAAATGAGTTTTAAATAATGTGGTTTTGGAACTGGAAATCAATCATCGATTGGTGGATTGAGCTATTAATAATACATTTATATTTGGGAAGAGAAGATAATAACTTTAATGTATGCTATAATATATTTTATGTAAAAAAATATTTGATACTAAATAAAGTACCTAACAAAACAATCATTTAAAATAGTACTGAAAAACAGATTTCATGCAAATCTATTACTTGAGTGTGAGAGCCTTACATATTGTTAGTTATTTCAAATGTTAAAAATTGGTAAACAATAATATTTAAATTTTAAAAATTTATATTTATAAACTATTTTATCCGAATCACTCTCATGGAATTTTAATAACAGGAAAAGTACAACTGGAATAATTTCCGAATTTGGGACGTACTTTAGTTTTGAATTTTCTACAAAAAAATGGAATAGTTATACGGTAGTTAAAAGATACATCAAATAAAAATTACACTTCATTGAATCAGTTCGCATATCGTCGTCAATATCACGAAACGACGTAACTCAATTTTGTTTATTGTGCAGAAGAACGGTTTAAAGAGTTTCATTTAAAAAAGCATGAATATAAAAATAATGAAGTATGTCTTTCGCTTTTTTCGCTATTGGAAGATACATGTACATACTTTCTGGCAACATAAACATTTTTACATAAATTTTTCACTATATATTTAATGAAGTAAGGCATAATCGAGACACGTCCTTTTGTGAAATTTATTCTGTATAATCAAAACTATGAAGAATTTGATATCGACGCTTCGTGGGATTGTAAATTTCGCTATTTTATGTCAATGGGTAACTTATCTCAATTTTCGATACATCGTTTAGTGTTATTAACGACGATATTTCATCATCATCATCCGATAATATTGTTTATTAAATTTAAATACAAAAACAAACTGATTTTCAAAAGTATACCTAACCAATACAGTCCAATGTCGAATGGAATACTTATAAATTGCAGCATAAATAGGTAAACATTGTGATTTCTGATCTCTTATAAAGAAGTGATTTTAATTTTTAATAAAGATTTTGGAACTTTTATTATAATGCGCAAAATATTTACCATAATTTCTTTCTTTCATATGGCACATGTAATATGATGTAACAATTAGGTACAATATTCTGTATATTGTTTTCACAAATTCTAGTAAAAATAAATGGTAGCTATGCTGATCACGAATCAGAAAGAATTTTCTTAAATTCGCAAATATTGCACTTTAAATAATGATGTAGACATTTAAGTGCTACTAGTTTCATAGACTTTTATTGCCACATCACCAAAATTTGAGTGATTTTATTTATACAACGTTATAGCTAGGTAAGTGATTCATGTGGAAAATACAAATTGAAATAGTGTACAATGTGTACTCCATTTAAGTGCAATTAATTTTCCGAATTTATTTTAAACAAATTGATTCGTGGTCTACACATCATAATAGTAGGTATATCCTATTTATTTTTTACTAAAAGTTGTGAAACACCTTTATAATGAATAAAACGCAAAATTGCTGGATTTTCAGTCAAATTATTTTAAATTTATTATTAAGTCGACGTTTCGGTCTTGCTGAGGCCTTCCTCAGGACTCTACATAGCAACAAGAAAATTAGGTTAGTCTTACATATACCGTAACAATAAAAAATAAGCAGTAAACACAAAAATACTTACAATATTGTCAATAATATAAAACATCAACAACAATAAAAAAATGATACAATTGTAAAGTTATAATAATTAAAGAACTTACTTCATAATATTTCATAAAAAAAAAATATTTTACTAGTTTGCACTACCAGATACAGTAATCTATTATAAATATAGACAGCTATAAAAATAATACTAAATTCAATTTATCCTCCAGAAAACCCTTCTTCGCCACCACTGCCTCGAGCAATAACCTAAGAACAATCTAATAAATCAACAATCCCCCAATGCTCCTCAATACATTACCCAATCATTCCTTTATTCACTAACAACGAAACAACTGATTCCCTCAAAAAACCTAACCTCTGTTTACGCTAATTAAATTAAGTTTGCCGCGCGCCATAAGCTCCGAAAGCGAAAGTTCATGCACAGCCGCCGCGATATAAAATTATACGACTGCGTCATCCTGTTATGGTAATAAATGAGAGGCAGAGGAATATTCGATTTTAATGATCCGAAGCACGCGACTTTGCAGGAAGTTAATCATCGGACCCCGGCGATCATTGGGAGATATTAGGCACTTAATAACGAGGGCTACTTAGTTTATATTGTTTTTTGGAGGTTTTTTAGTGGATTTAATTACGAATTCGTTTTTTGGGGCTATCGGTAGGTAATTGAATTTAAGAGAATAACAAGTTTTTTGTTTTACTGGCAAATTTATTATTTATCTTGAAGGAAAATTTATACAAAGATGCCTGAGAATAATTTTCAGAAAATAAAATTTACTTTAATTCAACAGTTACAGCAGTTACAATTTTTTTTTTGAAACAATCAAAAGTTTAAAAATTAGATACCCACGATATTTTGAAAAAATCTGATGTGGCCAGCACAAGACCCCCCCGCCATACTTTTTTCTCTTTTTACTTACTAGATATTCACAAATATATTTTAATCATTTCATGTAATCTGCAGAAGAAGATATAAACGATGTGTCACTATTGTCACTGTCAAAATCAATTAAATGTTACGTACATAGTAAGAAATGTTAAACAATCATGGAGTAGGTACAATACGGGAGTTTCACTCTAAATTATAACAATAATTTAATTTCTAAATAATACCATGTAAGAAAAGTTTCTAAAATACTAATTATGTTAGATGAAAAAATATAATTTTGCATGCACGCATAAATTCATTGTCCCCCCACCCTCATTGAGACTATACTTATTCCAAAATAAAAACCAAATTTTGTAATTTATTTTTATTTAAGAATAAATCTTTGTTGCCATTTTACAAGTCGGCAACACTATTATTTAAATAAATATAGAGTCTCAAATTCGGCAATAGGGCAGTTCATTATATTAGCCTTTAAATTTCCAAGGTTTGAAAAGTAATTCTGTCCAATGTGTTCTGCTAGCTTATTATATAAATAAAAATGCTCACCTTTGGTGTACTCTGACGATGGTGCATCCTATACCTATAGGTTGTGTCCCAGAAAGTCTTTAAATTGTTTATGGCACTACACTTTAAATTTAAAATAGTTGTTATTAATTTTATATCATTTTACGCATTCAAAAGTTCAATTACACGCAATTTATAGACATTTCTACATTTAAATTATATCAAAATATATACATAAAATTTTTCATTTTACCTTATAAACATTGATCATGCACTACGACAATCCACGATATACTGAACATGTAAACATCGGTTCTTAGTTTAGCGCAATTAAAGATTAAGGTTTCAACAGGTTTGGTTTATTCCTCTATATGAATATTGTGCTCAAAATATTATTTGATTTTAGTTTTAGTTTAGTTTTCAAACTGTTTTTTAGGAATATTGTGTTGCTGTTGACAATATGACTTTATTTTTTATATTCTAGATACGCGTTTGGTAAATTCGGAAGTAAGTTTTTTAAACTTCCTAAGTTAAATATGTAGGTAGATATTATATACAAAATATGCTTAACATAACAATATTTGTATCTATAACCTCAATTTTATTAAAAATGTTTTAAACAAAATAATAAATAATAATGAGTCTATCAGACTCTCCGGTATGTCTGAGTTAGTATAATAGCTTGACTGGATAAGGGTTAAATATCAAACAGACATGACAGAAAAGCTTTCACTTAATTTCAGTTAAGTTACAATGGCTACTTTTATTGTAATCATTATTTCATTGGTTGTTATTTGTGTCATGCGATTTTCATTGTAAATTTTGAACCTATTTAATTAATTTATTTTATTTTTGATGGTAACCATTCTACAGGATTAACTCCCAATTACAGAATGGTAGATGTTATTATAGTGGAATCCAACCACTATTATTTAATATTATTGTCTTACAATAATCTATGATCTGAATCAAGCTTGAATGTTGAATGTTTTGTGTAGCCTGATGCATTATGAATGTCTTTCCATTACTTTAATAATTCTAGTGTCACATCAAAGTCGGTGTGATTACAAAAGTACAACATTAATCAATGAGGTAACAATTCCATTCAATTTGCAGGAAATATGTCTTCCGCCGGAATCATGAAAAAGTCTTGGCTTTGTTAGGAATATTCACAATTCAATTAAGACCATGTACGTATAGGAAATCAAGCTAAAAAGAAACTAAAACGACTTTATATCCGTTCTATTTTCTATAAAAATGTTACGGTGTCATTCATTTTTATATGTTGCGTAATTTAATTAGAGAAAGATAATTATTTCTGAACTAAACGTGATTTTTAATCTCTCTACTAACAGCCATGATTAAATAAATACAGGGTTATTCACAACTTCATGAATATATTTTAATGGAATTTAGTAGGTACAGTAGAGTCGCCGAAACAGCCGAGCTACGGCATAAAAAATGTAACTAAATTATGTTGATTTAAAGCTAATATAATTTAATATAATGATAATATAACACGTGGGCACATTTATAAAACTTATAATTTTTGTGTAATATTGTTTTCGTTTCAGTAAAGTATTTATAATATGTAATAATGTTCTTCACAAAATGATGACGTACCTCGGCTGTTTCGGCGATTCTCCTGTAGGTACTAAACTTACTGATCTTTTTTTTTTAATTCTAAAATTTAAGCACAGTTTTCGCACCCAAAACTATTTAATAAAAAATCTGACGTGGCCATCACACAACCTTCCGCCATATCTAGATTTTAAACAGAAATGTATACGTGCAATCCGGTGCCCATTTAAAATATACAAATAAAAATCTCAAATATTCAAACACAGAAATTTGCATCACCTGAATAAAAAGATTCATTCACAGGAAAACTCTGCTGTATTGAAGCCATCCTCCGTTCAATTACTACATTTAATATCTTACTTAGGACTTATATAGCGCTAGTATACCAACTTGTCACCCGTCTCACCTGTCAATATTTTTTACGCAGAAACAAAAATCAACCGATCATGGATTACAAGATATCAACGTTTTATTTGATAAATTTATTTTTTAAATTTTACTGCAGTTCTTTAATGCTACCAGATAAAGACAATTTTTTTATAACGTAAGTTGCAAATAACTTTTCCTCTTATTCTCATTATAAATAAATACTATATTTTTCCAAATTTATATACAATTTTGACAATTAACCTTTTCAATCTTCAAAAAATATCACTTCCGATGAAGATATTTGTACCAAAATCTAGGGAGCTCTTCCAATTTATATACAAATGTTAAATACCAAATATCAAAATTTTCGGGTAATTCGTATTTGAGTTAAGCGACTAACAACCCTTGACCACACACACACACACACACACATACATACACACACACATACACACAGACATCATCGTGAAACTATCAAAAATGAGTTGTAAGGACCCTAATTCGTGCTCATCCACTAAAAATTCACCACCCGATTTTTTGCATGATTCCAATACCTTCCTTTACAGGTAAGCGGAAGGTAAAAACTCGGAAACTAAAATTGCGAATTTTGAAAAAAAATCTTTGAGTTCCGTGATCAGTAAGTTGAGCACTATATGCAATTATTAAAATATATGCACAAAATTGGGATTTACCCTGTATATCGATGACTCACACAGTATGTGAATCTGCCATACCTAAATTGAGCAGATGATGCACGTAACAATAAAAATAATAATTAATAAATTTAAACAAGAATAAATGTTACAGAACAGGGTACCTATTCTAATTCATAGCGATAGTCGCTAGCGAAGTTCAGTAGATAACTTCGTGACGTCATTCCGTTTGTAACTATATCAAGGGTTAGGGATATTTGGCTTCCAGTTGATAACGACTGATATAGATTTTACATTTTACTGTGAAATTTGGCAAGAAAAACTGCTAAACCACCATTTTACCTATCACTTATCATAAACGTATTATTTGTTTTAAAATAAGCCATTTTTTTGATTATTATTTTTTCAAGAAAAATGTCAATTTCTTATTTCTACAATTTGTAATTTGAATTATTTAATGAACTAATCAAAAATATTGAATACACATAATGAACCCAGAATTTATTGGTATTTTATGTTTATACAAATTAACGTACATAAATTGACTTTTAGCTTTCTGTAACAAAAATATTTACAAAAAATAACATAAAAGTACAATACTAAAACAGAATTGTAGACTCTTCTGTATTAATAAAATTAACATATATATATATATATATATATATATATATATATATATATATATATATATATTTTAACCTCACAACGAACAAAAATCAAC
The DNA here is from genome assembly GCA_947534325.1 of Agonum fuliginosum. Classification (NCBI taxonomy): domain Eukaryota; kingdom Metazoa; phylum Arthropoda; class Insecta; order Coleoptera; family Carabidae; genus Agonum; species Agonum fuliginosum. The sequence goes on along the minus strand of OX384034.1, from coordinate 813,455 downwards.
GCAACGCGCAAGTCTACCGTAGCGAGGGTTGGTAAGTCGTAGCGACAGTCGCTTGGCTACTACATCACACATGGTGGGGGGTTATCAAGACAACCCAAGTTATCAACGTTGATAAGTGAAATAGAATACGGGCCCAGGCCAAATTATCAACTTATTGTAATTAAATTGTGTATCAACAATAATAAATCTTGCTTGAATTTAGAGGTAAATGAACAGTGTTTCTAAATTATTTACTGGAGTATAACAGGAAATATAATCAGTGTACAATGTACTATTCTGAGAACGGCGTAATAAAATTTAATTTAAAAGTGCGTACCATAATTGCGTGAAGAAGTAAATATAATAATAATCGTCATAATAAATCTTGTTAATCTTTCGTAACGATACCTCACAGCAAGATTTTTTCTTTTTTCAATTATAAAACGAAATATGTAATTAAATACAACAATTTGATTGCCCACCATATCAAAGTTATTCAATTTGCTCAAAATTCGTGATATTAGGTTTTGAATTGTAAATAATTAAAAGAGCATTAACCACAAACGAATGTAAGAGTACAGTAATCCAATGTTACTGAGTGAAATAGGAATAACACTAGAGTAGATTAATTATACGTAGAGCAGATTTTATCTAAACTAGCCTAGAGAATAGTGTCAGAGTTGAACAACCTAAGTTCTAAGAGATTTACCAGTGCCAAATGTAACATAAAAGGGTTGATGATAAAATCAGAGATAATCCATTGAAATATTGCTGCAAAATTTTTATAAATTGCTTGCATTATTCTCTAACTGTAAAAGAATGAATGACTACAACAGTAAAGGGGTACTTAAGTCCTGATTGTGATAATTTTATAATATATTTAACAAATAATTTATAAGGTAAATTTGAAGTGACAGCAATAAAAATATATTTTATAACAGACTTCAACTAAAATTACGCTGGTTTCTAAATTACTTGTAGATGAATGTTTACTTTTCTTTAAAAAAAATCTTCTGTGGCCACCACAGTACTTCCTCGGCCGTAAGCTGTAATAACTTACTTTCACAAGGGCTTTTATGTTATGGTACATTTAGCATAATTTAAACAAATTTTGAAAAAAGGCATAGTTTAAATTTAAATAGTATGTGAAAAAACAATTAAAAAATAGTTTCAGATATTTAGATTTTTCGACTTGAATTATTTCACTAAGAGATTTAATATGATACCAAACTCGTTGTTCCATCATATCTTACTTAATTTATATTACAGGCGAAAGAAAAAAGAACTTCTTGTTAACAAAACTTTAAATTATATCCCTCTGTTTTCAAAAATTAAAAATTGCTTTTTGTTCACCAGAAAAAAAAATCATAGGTAAAAAAAGAGAGAAATGGCTGATTTCAAAGTAATTTTTTTCCAAAATAATAGGTTAAAAAAGAAAAATAAAAACAGTGAGACCATCTAACATCCTTTGGTAATAGTTCCATATGTTGTAAATAAAGAAAAAACCTCTAATAAATATCAAATGATCATGGGACGAGCACATCTCTGTTTTGCTATAAAAACTACCACTAACTAATGTGAAGATTCCTCAAAATCTCGAACTGTCCAAAAATCACGATTACAATACTTCCCCCTAAAGTATAGGTCGGAGAAGTAATATTGATTGTTTACTTTTTAAAAATTTATAAATGAATTAATAAATCATGAACAAATAAATATCCATACGTAAAAGAACAGTTATTCCAATCCTGCTAACCCATTTCCAATGATTCACTCCCATACTCAAAGTTCAACAAATGATAAATAGCAATACAAACCACACACTTGAAAGAATGACAATATAAATAGGTTCATATACACACATCATCGGCATGTAATAATTCCTAGTTGACTTCACCTACAATTGCAACAGATAAATCCACACGAGTGACCTGTGAGATAACCGATTTATCACCAGGAATATTTCACACGATTCGCAGCAGTTACCGGGTATAGAGCGGTCAAGAAATAAAGAGAAGAATAATACTTGGTGATATGTTTCAGAAGGAAAAGCAATTCGAAATTATTTATGTGGGGTTTATTTCCCGAGTAAGACGACTTTATTAGGAATTGTCAGATGGTTTTTGTTAATTTGCAAATGAATAGTTCATCGTGCAATCTAAAAGGCAAAACAAGTTTTCAAAGACTTCTTGTCTACATTTTCGTATTATTTCGTGTGTTAAATTATAAATAGATTCAATGTATTTACCGCACACGTCTTAACTTCAACTGTACTACTTAAAATCCTATTTACACAAGGATTCTTCGTTGATTCAGTAAGGAATCATTAATGCTTCTGAATTTTGAAAAAAAAATTGGTAAGAATGTACCATTATCAGGAAAAATGAGCCATGTATTGAATTTTTTTTGAAGTAAAAATTATGTGCCGTCTTTCAGGTAAGTTTATAAGCTGTCAGTCTGTCAGCTGACATGGTGAGAGTTTGTAGAAGGTGTTTTAAAATCTGTGATTGTGTTATATGTTTATAAATATGAATTCTAAAAAGATGTAAGTTAAACTACGTCTTTTTACATAATGAAAATCCAAGACACTAAATGACAGCTAACAACATTAACTAGTATGAAGTTAGATATAATGGATTACTCACTAACTTCAACTTCACGATAAACATAGTAAATGTCTCACTCTGATTCAGCAGCACACGCATAATCGACACTGCAAATCGTCCATTAGCTGCAAAAAGTGGCAACTGAATTTTCACTGAGTCTTGGAAAAAAAGTATTTTTGATTCATTGATAGAGTCAAAACTGTGATTTTTTTCAGGATTAAGAGGAATGAAAGAATACATGAGCGACAGGGCTTAAATTGTTAAAATCAGACAAAATAAAGCTTCAAAAAATGTATCCTTACCCTGTGCATATTAAAAGTAGAATTGAACCTTATTTATTTACTGTACCTATCTATATTTATTATTAAACATAAATAATTATAAATTCATTAACCATAGGATTGTCAGTGTTTAACAGAGTTTTTTTAAGTTTGATCTTTTTTATAGAAATTTTATAATAGTCGATTTAGCTGCGCGAACAGGCGGAGCTAATTTTTGTGTGCTACACATATTACACAATTTGAGCTAGTAGCGCTTGCTATATTGCAGTACAACTATCAAAAAAATTATTCACTAAGGGATTTTCTCTGTCTCTTTCAATATAACCTTATTTCTTATACTTAAGTACTAAGTAGACGGTGTGTGTCTGGTCAAATTGAGATTGGTTTGCTGACACATATTCCATCCTGACAAAATAATATCAAAGCAACATACGTTCACCAGGGTATCATTTAAAACATTGACAGCTTGACGCCACGGGCTTATGCGCTGTTTCCCATAATAATTACATCTGCACACACGGCTTCTCTCCATTCCGTGTAGGTTTATAATATTTGCTTCAGCATTTTAAAATTCCTTTCAAAATTCTCCATCTTCTTCAATCCCCGCGGCACACATTGTCCACGATAGTCTCTCGTTCCTGCGGTGATTCTTTACCCTGTCAGCGCTACACCGTTATCCGAACACGACACACGATGATAACAATATGTAACGCATGCTTCCCGCTACATTGTAGACCCCCCCACCCCCCTGTGTCACACTGGCGGGTCGGATGCCCTGGGCCTGCATCCGGGATAGATGGCTCTGATGGGAGAATGCAAGAACATGTGTAACTGTCCAACGTGATCCGAGATGCAGCGGAGATTCGAGGAGTGGATTGCTGAGATTGTGGGCGAATTAATGAGGATGTTTGAGATTAGGGTACAGTGTTGAATGGAAATGTTGTGTGAGAACGATGAAGCCTGCAATGACGGATGTTTTATTGGTTTTATTGAGAAATTGGTCAAATTAACTGTATGATGTATGTGTACTGGGGTTTGCAGGAAAATTTAAAAAATGTAATGTATGCATTTTGGGATTTGAACACGTATAGGTTACGTATATACCCACTTGACATGAATCGTCCATGAAATGTTTAAAAATATCTTGTACTTTAAGGGATATTACGTAAGTCTATCCTAGCCACATCCTGAGTACGATCAAAAATTACATACCTACTCAATACAAACATCTCAGAGAATTACATGGGATATTATTACCAAGTTATTAACATAGGGATGTCACATATCTTTATATCGCTAGGATATTAATGAGATGTTAATAGACAAAAATAGCAACACACCGGGATGTTCACATTCTTGAAATGTTCTGGGGATTTCATTTTGCCAAGTGGGTAGTATTATTTTTACTTTTCTTTTGCCACGAAATTTGTATTGCCAATCAATCCGGTGCAAGCCCTTGTCACAGTCCCTAGCCGGTGCCCGATAGCTATGAGTTGCCAAGTTAACTACACTCCAACTTGGAATGGTAACGGGAGTGGTACGGTTCCAAATCAGGCCGTGAAAATTTCCAGACCTGAGCGAGATTCGAACCCACAACCTGTGTGCCCAGGTCACAGAGGATCCAGTTCTCTTAACCACCTAAGCTCGACCTGAGCTATCCCGTTTTAAAATAAATACAATACAATTTTCATCATTCATCTATCAAAACAAATCAAGTGTGTGCACTTACAATATTGATTGTGTAAATAGAACAATAATTGAAATAGACCTTTGCCTTGTGAAGTGAATCCAATTGTAGTAATAATAATATTTATTTAACCGAGTATAGCAATACAGCACGGTACGTCTTGGATATAATTGATTACAAGATAATATAAAATAAAGAAAAACAAAAAGATTTCAATATTCAAAAATTCTGTAGTAACTTTTATTAGTCAATTTTTCAAATATAACAAATTTAAAGTTTCTAATGTTTAAATTCTGTATAATAGGCATAATTGCTTAAGTTAAAATGTTATCAAATATCCCAGTAATAGATTTACAAAACAAAATTATAATTTTTTCCTAGTTACCATTATACTATTTTGACAAGAATCAACAATTTAGTACTACATAGTTTGTCAGTGATATAATTTAAGTATTATCAGTGCAAAATAAATAAATTGATAAATTGGTGTTCAATAAATACAATAATATCATATTAGAAATGGTATAACTCTAAATTTAAAATTTCAGTTCATATCTTATTTCGAAAACCATAGCTACAAAGTGAAGATAAAATGTCATGTTGTTTGTTGTTCTTTTGTTATCAATTCATTATAATTTTATTCGAACGTTATATAGCTAGATTATTTTAAAGGAGTCAAACACTACCCGACTGGCGATAGCCAGTGAATTAATTTTTGCATACGTTATTGTACACTCCAATCCCAATACTGCAATATTCAATAAGCAATAATATCATAGATCTTTTTGCTTGCCGCATATATGATTTATAATTCAAATTGATGATCCAACAAGTCAAGTCGACCGTGAGAAAATCCCATCCGCGTTGTTTCTAGATCAAATCCATTGTCATTTAAAAATCTCCACTACCTATATCATCAAACTTATTACTTAAAATTGTGAATTACATGTTTTGCATAAGTGTTATTCTCTTTGGATCATAAGCATTTGACCCTTGAACCCACTTGTCGCAACTCGCAAATTCTGGGTTAAACACGGATTGAGGTTACCAAAGTGATACCATAAACCATCCTGAACGGAGTATTATGGAATATGATCTCTGCTTGTTTACACTTGCTGTTTGACTTTAATTGACCGTTTGCGGGAAAAATTGCTTTGTGTTGAAATGTAGGTGAAAAAGAGGACATGAATATAATGGGCTTCAACGTAATTGAAGGCTGGTCGTCGTTTCGTTCATGTTGATGGTAAATACACTTGACACTTTAACGATGATACTGTAATTATTATGTTCTAGTGCGGCGTACATTATTTGCACTTGCGATTTAAAAAGAAAAGAAATAATGAATAACATTGTTTAGATAATATGTTGAACTAATGAAGCATATCTATAACAAGCAATTATTTTCTTTAAATTTATGAAATATAATCAATTTTGAGAATAGTAAAATGTTCTTGTCGTATTTTTACTTTTCTATCATTGTGGCGAGTGGTTAGTTCAATGATAACAGATAGCAGCGAACAGTTCCAAGTTCGATCCCAGTAACCGACAATAATACCACTGGATCTAAGTGGTTGGCTTCCACTACAATAAATAATAACGAAAGTATTAGTTTAGGATAATTGAAAGAATTGTTGATTGAAGTGCAATCAAAATATTTATTGTTGTCTACAATTCCACGTTTCGATACACTCTTGCAACTTCATCAGGGAAAAGAAATTTATAGGTAAGTAGAATTAAAAATATTTACAATTAAGCGGCCCGCCAACGTTTTTTCCGAATTCCTAGAATACCTTCGATTTTACTTTTTCTTCCATTCCACTCCCTTCCCCACAACTGCAGCTGCCCAAAACCAGCCCGAAACTTGTACTTTGTCGCATCCTAACTATGCAAGTCATTTTGAAGTTGAAAAATAATATAAAAGTGTTTTCGTTGCAAGTAAACTGTCAGTTTATTATTGACTTCGAGATAATGCTTTTTTAAATATTTAATAGAGAAAGATTTAATCTACAGAAGTACATTTTAAAATTTTAAAAATAAATTTCTAGCTTGAGATATACCTGTGTAAAGTCTGCATAAATTGGAAACTTTTATGCATTATTCATAATTTTTATAATCATGTGCTTTATTAAAATTTTAAACAGGCACAACTGTTAATTGATACTTTAAGTATATAATATAATAATGTTGGAATGGAATTTTACCGTTCTTGTACTGGCCACAAAACACTCGCTACGTTAGTGTATATTTTATGCTGGATTTTAGGAGGTAGACGGGCCTCTTAATGCAGAGTGCAATGCTACAAAATGAAATAAATTGTTTTAGTAACATAAGTGCTTCTTCTTCAAACAAAATTGCAGAATAATTGTGTGGACGCAATCGCACTGAACAATGACAAATTTGCACATGAAGAGGGAAGCACCTCTGAACGACAGACAAATACAAAATACAAAACAGTATGCAAAACTGGCGTCGCGGAGAAAAGAAGCGTTTCCAGTGTGGCCGTTAAATGTATCTACGATGGCCCAAATGCGGACTTGATGTTTTTAATGCATAAATAAGATTGATGAAATATTCATTGCTTTCTTCGGCGGAGACGTGAATTAGGTACTTTTTAAAAGTGTACAACAAACAAGAAACACTTCATTTGAAATTCAAGAGGTTCTTTTCGCAAGTGGCAACGGCGGGGAAATGGCGAATGGCCGCCTTTATTTTTATTTCAAATCACGACCGATTATTCAATGGCACTCACAATCGTCATTGATTGTATGGGAGATGCGGGAAACTTCCCGAGGGAAAATGGGGCGTTAATGCCACATAACATTCAGTAGATAGGGCGTTCACCTTCACATGCAATACTAATTCCAAACGCCATGTCTTACAATTTATTTTATTTTTGCTAGTAACCGTTCAACAATAGAATGGTAGATGTTATTATAGTGGAATCGAACCACTTCGACCGATTCATCTTGGTGCAGTCAGAAAACCTCAATCGGTGCGACGAGCTTATTGCAACGGAGATATTTCTCAACCAGGGTTACATTTTTTAAGAGGATCAAGTGATCAGCTTGAAGCATTCGAATGTGATTTAATTGCAAGATATTTTATAAATTACGATAATCTCACACTGCTAGCGTAGCGGAGAGATTTGAACAATTAACCTCTGGGTTCATATGTCATCAGTCATCACATATAGAGAGCTGTGCTTAAACCTGCGCAGCTACTGCTTCAACTTTACTTGATTTATTCTACCATGTAAATTACTCATAAACACTTAAAAATCTTATATAATCTTCCGCCCAAATATAAGTCAAAAGTTAACGTCGTTATTTAAATTTAAAGCTGTATCAATACATTGTAAAACGATCAGCACATACAAGATTATTGAGTTTTAAACAAAAACGAACAAACTAAAGGCTTTAATAAATTGTTTAAGAAACATGTATATAGAGAATATGAGCAATATCCAGAACTATAAAAATTGTCATAAATTTATCCAGAAATTTAAGAATTAACAAAATTTGATTTCTACCTTCACAGCGTTTTTTTTTTGATAAATTTACTTTATAATACTTGCAACAAAATAAAAACCGCCACCCTGAAAACAGAAATTTCAAACCGCTGTAACTTTGAGACATTTCATCCAAATCACCTGAAATTTGGAGTCCTTTGAAGCTTAAATTGTCTTTGAAATGCATAACTTCAAGTCGACTGTACTTTCGACCCGTTTACCCCCGTCACGCAAATTGCGTGAAATGTTTTTTTGTGGAAAAAAACGGCACATTCGAAGATGGGGATAAGTAGCCACAAATCGACAAATATTTTTGCACCACAAAAAGATTTGGACAATTCCTTTATCAGAACGCCTATGCACACGAAAATTAGATAATTAGCAACAAAATCTTGACCTTTAAAAAAAACGACATTTGCATGATTTCTTGTAAATGAACAGACAATATATGCAACTTCACATTCCACATCCCCGGATGCTCTTTCGGTCACTCGTTTTTTTCAAGTTTTCAGGGTGGACAGTTTTCATTTTGTTGGTTTTTGGTGGCAGAATTATTGAGCAGAAGAGACCTATAATGTCCCTACCATGAGCCTTGTAATGTATTATAGAGCTAAACTTCAGATTAATATTAGTCTGAGGGCTAAACCTTGTAATAACTAATATACTTTAGTTACCAATACTTGTAAAGTGTTATTTAAACAGAAGGTGCAAATAAATGGCATTTAGATACCATTATTATTTTTGACGTTAGTTGCATGTCCTCTATATTTTTAGTTCTGAATCACGTTTCATGTGTAATTTACATTTTAAACAAAACATCAACACCTTTCAACGTTTCAACAAATCAAATCTGACTTCACGACATGGTATTATGTCACGTGACATAACTTCACAACTAACAGTACCACCTCAACAACTTCGCAATTCATTAATAAATTTATGGCATGAAGATAGCGATCATTGACAAATAATCCTCCGATGGGATGTGTGGAGTCTCGGCTTGTTGCCAACACACTAAAAAGAAAAACAATACAACGCCGTAAGTGGTGCTGGCGCGAGAAAAACTCTGCTTATGTGTTACTTATCGGCCGATCAGCTGTTCTGAAGTCGCCATCGCCACTTGGCACGTAATATCCGCTTACCAATGAATTTATATTCAATAGCCAAGTTAACGCAAACAATGCGGGGAGAATGCTATTTGCACATATTGCACAGGGAATGCTGCGATCGTTATCGAAATATACCACGGCATATCTCACAAATATCGACTAACATGTTTTCTTTATAGTTTTCTAGAAAATCTGTTAGATTTTTTACTTGTCGCACGGATCAGATATTGTAACAGAAATAATCCGGTATCGAGCTTTAGGAACGATTGTCATAATTATCTCAATATTTTTTTGACTTGTAAATATTAATTGTGTTTTATTATTTAATAAAATAAATGATTTGGGCACGCCTCCAATAGTAATTTCGGTTATACTTATTTCCTAATACGATAGGATTTGCCTAGGTAAAAAGCGATTATTTACTAATAATAAAATGGCCGGTGGTAGTATAATTTATTTATTTATTTATTTATTTAAAAATACACTGTCCAAGAGGTAAAAAAACCCAATAAAAGGACAGGAAGAACAAAACAAAGATAACTCATACAAAAAATAGTACAATAATGATCTCCTAGCGAGCTTGTGATTCAGAGTTCGATCCTCGAAACGATAAAAATATGACTTAGTAAGTACCCACTACTTGACATAATAAAATCTCCAGAACATTTCAAGAATGTGAACATTCCGGCTTGGTCGTTGCTATATTTACCTATGAACATCCTATTAATAAGGTTGAAAAATTACTCGAAATATCAGTCATGCAACATATATTATTCTTCTTACATAACCGACGTTTCGGTTTATACTTAAACCTTTTTCAGGGTTAGTAAGATCTTAATAACCCTGAAGATTGTTAGTAAGATCTTACTAATCCTGAAGAAGGTTTAAGTGTAAACCGAAACGTCGGTTATGTAAGGAGAAGAATATTATGTTGTATGACTGATATTTCGAGTAATTTTTCAACCTTACAAATTACCATAGTCGATTGCACATTCACTTTATCTTATTAATATCTTAGGGATTGCTAATGTCCACCCTTAGTAACATTATCTATATAACATCCCAATGTTAGTAATTTGGTAATAATATCCGAATTATGTGTCCCATGTAATGTAATGTTTGTGTTGAGTATGTAATTTTGGATCGTACTCAGGATGTGGCTAGGATAGAATTACGTAATATCACTTAAAGTACAAAAATATAGTATATTAAAGAACAAGTTTTATAAGACATGATTTTTTCGCGCGCGTCCATATTTAGTAAAACGAGCCCTCGGGCGAGTTAACTAAAGGACAAGTGCGAAAAATGTCTTATAAAATGAGTTCTTTATACTATTTTTTCTATTTGGTATCTTTTTAATATTAAAATTTAAATTATACTACCCACAATATACACAAGTCGATTTAGGGAAATTTATGTGTATAACGTTTTAGTTGGTGACATTAATATTGCCATTTATTTAACTGTCACTGTCACTGTAAAAGTATATAATTACTGAACTATTCTAGGTGATAAGTGCAGACATTATAGAAAATATTGAACTATATGATTTCTATTACTAGGTTCATTAATTTTATTGAATAAAAACTAATTAATTAAACAAACCAGATATAGAGGTTATACTGAAATTTGTCCGATCTGAGGTTTGACATTTGACAATTGAAGAAAATTTCATCTGATACTACCAATACCAACCTTCTAAAAAAATATGTTGCGTGTCACAAAGTGAGCCCTGGCGACATTCAGTTGCGTTTCACAAAGTTAACTTTGTGAACGCCAAAAATAGAAAAAGATATTTTTAAACATCCCATGGACGATTCATGTCAAGTGGGTAGATGTACGAATGGTACAATTCCACTCAAATAAGATCAACCATGCTGTAATAATTGTGAAACAAATTGTGTTCTTTATTGGTTGTTCTCTTTTAAAATGTTGTATATATTTATAAATATAATTAATTATGGAATCAACTTTTAATGATTTTAGTATCTGTAAAATTCGACTTTTACTTTGGTTTAAATTTGTTTCAGTTCTCTTTAATTTAGCAGTTTTAATGAATGAAAACTTTTCCTTCAGACACGAAGAGTCATAAGCCATGTGTGGTTTCAGATAAAACGTTTGCGTAGATCACGAACACTCACAAATCACGATAGCTAATGAGTTCTTTAATTTGCTATGAACAGGAAGTGGCAGTTAAAGAAAGTCAATTGTTTAGAAATTAACCACAAACAGCAGGGGGTGCACGCTACAAACGCAAAACGCAACTCACGACCAAGAGGAATTTACGAAATTAGTTTTTTATTTCTGTACACTCCACGGTTACATAAAAAATTAACATGTTTAATTTAATATTTATACTGATGATTCTTTTGAAACTTTTATTAGAAAAATATATTATTCACTAACCGAAAAAAATAAATATGAAACAAATTGTCTCATCTTGCCCTTGATTTTTCCGAAACTATGATGAACAAAAAATTTAAAAAAACAAACAGGAATATAAAGAAAACTGTACTTTAATTAAGTGATAAATTAATATAATTTCAGTAAATTAATAGTAGGTAATAAAAGCAGGGACTCGAACCGAACCGGAACAGAAACGAAAACCGAAACGAACCTATGTTTAACACTATACCATCTCTAATATAAAGTACTAGAAAAAAAATTACCTTACTACTACCATTAACTTTTATGTCGGATTCAAAACATTGACAGTTTGATGAAAAACTGATTACCTATCTAATATTAGTAGGTAGGTACTGCTATTTTTTAGTAGAATTTTTCATCACTTTGCACGTAAATATTATTATTGTAAAATCAACCATTTACTCGTCAAATAAACTGAAAACATAATCAAATTTGTAGAAATAAGAACCAACCAAAAACATAATATCCGAAACATATAGTCAGAATTCACAGCAGAATGTCTCAATCTATTTTCTCATTGGTCGAGTGTATCTCTTAGGATTTTCAATTCTCCGACTGTTTCCGTGTTAGAGTCGCATCTTCTGCCACCGAAACAGAACAGAAACATGAGCAGAACATCGCGAATCGCTAAACCGAGACCTCACCATGGCACATTTCAAAAGTTCAGTGTCCAGTTTCATCTTCCTGTATTCGTCCGAATGAAAAATCGTAAGGATTTATCCGAGGATAACTAGATCATTCCAATCCTTAACTTTCTACGTAGGTACTAGCAGTTCATAGCTATATCTGGCGCTCTAGGAGTCAGGCAAGTGCATGTTTTGTGGTGTCTTACATACTATGGATATTTATGTTTATCTAATTTACGCTTATTATACTGTTGTTTTCAATAAATAATGCTGTATATTACTCACTACTGATTTATCATTTTTGACCAATAGAACTTTTTGTATTACGATATAAACAAACTTAACAGTATTCTAGATAATGTGCCATAAATTTGAAAAAAAAGGTGATATTAGAGTTTCAGTTTTAACATGGCAATTCTCGAATGATTACGATTTTTTCGTTACTAACTAACTTCTTTAAACTAGGTAGCATTGAATAAAAAACTATGTTTGTAAAAATGTGTCCATGAAAAAAAAGATTATTCTTCGCATTTAAATTGCCAAATTATTATGGCAAATAATATGCAGTAAATACAAATAAATTTATTTTTTATGAAAATCTTTTACTAAGCCAAAAGAGTTAATTGAAGGAATATACAATAACATAAACTGGATAGTTAGCCTTTTAAAATGTTTTTATTTTGTAAGACGACGTTTCGGTTATGGGGTATAGCCATCTTCAGGTCTGTTACAAGTTTTTGGAAAACAATCATGAAATTTAATGGTTGTACAATTTTAATTACTTAAATTTTATGTTTGTTTTCCAAAAACGTGTAACAGACCTGACGATGGCTACATCCACAGTTCAAACGTCATCTTATAAAATATAAACATTTAAAAAAATCAACTATCCTTTTTACATTCCTTCAATAAATTTATTTTTGTAATATTGGAAATAAATTTAATTTCGTGGTTGTACGAGTATAATGAAGAACAAATTAGGTATAGTTGATTCCACGTAAGTTTGTGATTGCGCAATAATAAACGAATGATTTTGTACGACAAACGTAAATGTATAGGTTTCTAAAAAGCAAATAATGGACCCACAATTCGTATTTCTGCAAGTAGGGACGTAAATATTTTTAAATAAAATTGAGGTTATGTCACAAATTATACCTGTGTAAACGATATAATGTTCCGCAGTCACAAACTTACGTGGAATCAACTATACCATAGTCTCTACTGAGAGACAGTAGGCATGAATTTCTAAATGGTAATATGAAGAATGCATTAATTAGCTATATTTTTCTCGGGCGAATATGTAAAGATGAATCTAAACGTCGCCTATTTTACCACGGTGTATCGACATCGCGTATCGAACTGGCGTTTGGCGTATCGGTAGCAAAATCCCCAAAGGTATTTTTATGTCCGCATATTCCTGCTCTGCCGTTTCATTTCCGGAGCTGTTTAAAATTTTCAATTTATCTTTTATATCGTATTGAACAATATCGTCATGCTACGCTCCTCTGCCCCGTGGTGTTCGATTGTGGATTGTCCTGATGCCGGAATATTTAAGTTCGGGATGTAAAAACAGGCGACATTTCCGCACTTTGTTAATAAATGCATCATTCCGTCGCTTGACGATTGGAGCTTGACTTTTGTTTTAATATTTGATACTATATTAAGAATGTTTCGTTTCAGGCAAACAATTTTTAATTTGAGAATTTTATAAACTTGGTAAAACTAATTACTTTTTCAATATGACAAAATTTAATAACGCAATCAATTTATATTAAAAACCAGGACTACGTATTGTTCTCTCAGATAATTAAACAAATAAAATCATTAATATCTTTAATTTACATATGTATGTATTATTTTTTTATAATACTTTGTCTTGGTAGGTTTTACTCATACGTGACATGGTTATGCAAAGTCACATATTGTGAGTTACCGGTATAGATAATGGGCCGCATTAAGCATTCTTATCTAAGTTAAAGAAGCTTATATAAATAAATCAAACAAAGAGAACGGCATGCTTCCATCTATAAATAAAAGAAAGATAATAGATGTTTCCATAATTAAAGAAGCATAGCATAAAGAGTGCTGAATTCGGCCCATTATATCGCACTCTCAGTACATTACTGTGTTAACTCAAAATCAAGAGGATTTAAGAGAAAATGATGTTGAATGTTATTGTAGGCTCACACGAGGGCTCACATAAATCATTAGTTTGTCTTGCGACTTTAAAAAATATAGTAAGCAAATTATACTAGTGATGTAGGTATATTTAAGTTTGTTGATAATTTATTTATTAAAGCAAATTTTTTTTTTTTTGACTTACTACTATAATGTTCTGAGAGTGCGATATTCTACCGTTTGTGCGGTTACCAGATTGTCAGTGTAGAGTACATCATAGAAATGATTTTTGTGCAGTTAATATACAAAAAAAAAATTAAACCCAAATATAAGAATAATCCACAGTCCACAGTTTCGATTTGTTATTTCATTTAAAAATTTAACAAATTAAATTATAAAATTGTAATGCATGCGACAAAAGGTCATTTTTTAGCAAATTGCTAATGTTTTTAATGTTAAACTTACAACTGAAATAACACATATCCAATCTACAATTTAAACTTAAAATGTCTCGGCACGTCATGTCAATAAGAATAAATTGACAATTTGATGAAAACAATGGTACAACAAAGACGAAATTTTAAAAATCAATAACAATCTTATCACCGCAGTAGATATCACGCTATCATGTACACGGCAACCGCGACAAAAAGTAAAAACTCTCAAGTCCCGCTAAGGTCATTTCGAGAGCCGGAATGTTACGGAACTTGGTCGCAGTGTCCAGGACGAAATATGAGCCAGTCGCGCTGCCATTCACAGATAATGGTCTACAGCACGGATACCGGTGCGCGGTGCTCTACCAGCCCAGACCACAACCAGTATCAAGGTAGAACGGTGACAACTAGATAATTTAAGTTTAACTATTTTTAAGAGCTTAGCATTAAATCATTTATACACTAATATTTGTAACTAATTTTTCCTGTTTTTTTGCGCTCTAACAACGGTGAATTTTTGGAAATGTTTTTTGACAAAGGTAAGCTGAAATGGATGCGCTTTTCCAGAATTTGCGAACTGATACTAATACCAAATTGTCTGTACTTGAATAATATTCATATTGATATTCATATCGATGTTCATTTCGACACAGATTTTCATTTCGATACAAATTATCATTATAAAACAACCAAATAAATTTAATACAAATGAATATATTTTTTAAAGAAAGCATTGCAGTAGAAAAAATATTTTATGCAACTCGTGTATAATGTCTAATCGTATCGTAAATATCATTATAAACTCATTGCATAATATACTAATAACGAATCCACTCGACCAAAATCGAGTTTCGATGCCAAATATAACTGTGCTGAGTGGTCCGGGGTCCAATATTATCTGTAGATCCCTGCAGGCTGTAATTTGACTGACGCAAGTAAAATTCTCAATAAATCCGGCTTGATTCTTGATGTCAAAAATTTTCCCTTCTAAAATTATACTTTCTCAGCATAAAACATAGTGGCGGATCCAGAAATTTTTAAGGGGGGGGTCAAAGTCCTATAAAAAACAGTACCGGAATGCTGATTTTCGAGATAAAGAAAAAATAGCGCCACAGATTAAATTTCTTGGGTTCAAGATCAACGGCTGTTTCATGAAAAGTTACATTTTTTCATAGCGGGAAAAATTACATATTATATTTTACCCACTTGAACGAGTAGACATGAAAATAAATAACTTTAAATTTTTTTAAAAATGAGAAATTTATTTATCTGTGATTTGTCAGGAAACGATTTCTTAAATTTAAAAAAATGCATGCACCGAGCTGGTCCTTATTTTCTGTCTGTCTCTAAAAGGTATACAGAAAGGCCACACTTCAACCTTCCTAAGTGTCCACTCCTGTCATATAATATTATACACCTCGTGGTACCTATACATTTAAGCGTAGAACAAAAAGAATTTTTGAAAAATTAGCAAAATTCGGAATACTACTAAATTTGTTTAGGTACACTTAAAAGAAAACGCAATGATTAAAAAAAAATGCTTACTATGCATTATAATTACATAACAAATGTTGTGTTCTCCAGATATTTTGTCCTCGGTTTTGCCTCTGTTAAAAATCTTATCTTTCAGGATGCAAAACAGTCATTTCGCAGATATACAGATACAAATAACTATTATTTAAAACTGCATGAATACCTAATGAGTAATGAGGACATTGAGGACTGTATCATTTGAAGTCGATATGTAGTAATTATGTTAACAGCTGACTGACATAAAGAGCAAGTAAATAAGTATGTATATGACGGTAATAAGCAGAATAAGCCTACAAGTATTTAAAGATGATGACACCATCTCACTGGGGTGAGCCCCGCTAACGCAGTGACAACGGCACACGCTGTATATTACGACGCAGTCAGCGACAAGGCGCACGCATTTAAATAATTTCAGGTCTGGGATCTAAAGTTCGCGAAAGTCGCTGGCAAGCAAGTTTCTAAATTGCACTGCGGAGTATCTCAATCGTCGACGAATTAAATATAACCGGGATATTCCGGCAAGATATCCACCCCAGCTAACTTGCATAATCGTTTCTTCAACGTTTTACACGGATTTCGTTCCATTTGCACGAGCGTTTTCACCCCACATACAAATAAGGTGAAATGGCAACGTCGGAAAGTGGCGAGAGCCGGCGAGCGGACAAACTTCAGTTTAGTCTCGTTCCACTACTGCTGGATCCCACTTAATGCCTTCAGATTAAAATTCTGTTAAGTATTATTACCGAACTGTTGACATTTTGGAAGTTTTCATCTGAATTTGTAAATAGCACGGAATTCTTTTACAATTTAACTAAAACAATTTGGACAAGAATTTTTATAGATGGTTTTGTCCATAAAATGTAAATTTATTTGTACAAGGAAAATCTGGTTTTATCATACGACACAAAAGTAAAATTGAATTCATTTTTAAACTTCAGATAAAAATTGTTACAAAATTTTAATTATATCTTATTGAACACATTAGCTTATGCGTCATAAACTATTGTTATAATTTCTTTAATGTTTGAAAGCAATTTTTTTTAAATAATCATTTCAGGCACAAAATTAATTTTGCTAGTCAAACTACTCACTTGGATATGAAAAAAAAATTATATTAAATTCTAAATCAAAATGTCGAAATACAGGTCAAAATGTTTTTTCCTATCTAAATACATAAATTCTTTGAGAACTTTTGTCAAATATCAGTTCTAAAACATTGGTAAAATTATATGATTTCAGTAAATTGAGAAACAAATTTTGCTATGACGTCCTTATTTTACATATGAGATATGGCAGCATTACGTCACAGCACATAAGTATTATTCAATTTTCATTTTATTATTTTTGGGCTTGTTGATAAAAATTTTGTGAAAATAAAAAATACGGATCCCAAGTTTTTATTTCTTAAAAAAAATCATGTAGGGTTGGTTGTTACCCCAAGGCTGGGGTAGATGATGACACCTGCTAAATTTTGAAAAACAACAATTTTCGTATGCATACAATTTATATTAGCTTCCTTCTTAACAATTTCATTTTAATTCTTTTACCTAATAAAACGTTAGAATAAATGGAGGAATAAATTTTCTAAAAACTGTCACAAACAACCCCGATCTCCCCTAATTAGCCCATTGTCTGTCAAATTGTGGCGTTGCTAAGTTGAATCTTCGTTCAGTCTTGGAAAAGAAGAATTTCTGATATACTGATAACATCAAAACAGTGTTTTTTTTCAGGATTCAGAAGCATAGAAGAATTCTCAAAGAAGCCATATCTTTAAACTTAAATCAGTAGCTGGCCCTATTTTCCATGCAAAATTGATACAGCACAGAGTGGGCAAGATGCTTGCCAATATTAAGAGCTAATAACCTATTTAAGAGTAGTAATTATTGGATAAATAACGGTATTTGTAAATATAGTGATAAATTGAATCTATGCAGTCAATAATTTACTTGCGAGAAATAATATTTTATATAAAATATAACTGTTCTCTCTGCAAATATTCTATTAGAACAATATGA
The DNA here is from genome assembly GCA_947534325.1 of Agonum fuliginosum. NCBI lineage: Eukaryota > Metazoa > Arthropoda > Insecta > Coleoptera > Carabidae > Agonum > Agonum fuliginosum. The sequence continues at coordinate 795,132 of OX384034.1, read as the reverse complement.
TTTATAAGGATTTCTTATTTCTCCGTATTCTCTGTGAAATTTGATAGTTGTGTAACGGTAATAAAAAGTCGACTCCTACGACGGAGATAGTCTGCTCATTATCCGCGACTCAGTGTGTAATCATTTTGTTTTTACATGACGTGAGTTTATAGTTTATCACCTGTTAACTCGTCACCTCGTATGTAGTTTATGTGAATGTTTACACAAGATGTAAGAAGAAATTATTTACAATAATTGCTAATGTGGGAAATTTGCGTGGAATGTACAATTGTTTATTTGGTATTCATCGACAATTACACCCTTTTACTTGTAGGAAAAACTTTAATTGTAGTAAAACATATATTACAAGCAAATTACTATAGTTGTACGTTGTACTAATTTACATTAAGGTCAAATAAAGATTTTTAGAAAATTCTGTCATTTTATTGTGTACCACATCCACAACACAATTATTTTATGTCCGTGGCAAAGTTGGTAAGTTTTTCATCAAATTATCATAATATTGTTTTAAATATCAAACATTAAAATGTGACCTACATAGTGTAAAAACATGTCACAATATTGTATGTAAATTAAGTTAAAATTTATGACAATATCATAGTAAGCATTAGTGTTCTTATTATTCAAAACAGTTACTGTTCGGAGTAATTTTATCTGATTTAGATTTTTGTATCAATTAATAGTATATTAAGTATCAAGGGCGGTATATGCAGTTTACCGAGATGTAGTCGAGATTTCCAATATTATCCGAAACCGCTACAAAATGCGTCCGTAATTTTTTGCACGATCGATACAATAAAAATAAATTTAAAAATAATGTTTATTTTAGGTTATGTTGGTTTAGTTCGCATTTTGACACTATTGCCTTGGTTTCTGCTGTTGTTTAGTTCTTATCGCATTCTTCATGAGTTATTACCGCCTTCTAAGATTGCTTACCGCCTTCTAATTTGTAAACAAAACCTACTACCTTGGAAACAGAGCCAGTAAACGCTAAAAATGACCGATTGTGCAAAACTATTTTAAATTAGATAGGTACTTATTGAGCAGTGTTTGGAAGGTACAAAAATGAACCCTATATTAATTTATTATAATGAAACTTTAATCAAACATATTCAATCATGGAACGTACCGTATCGAGTACAAACTATTGCTCGTACGTGAAATAAGAGATGACCGGAATTAGGAATGTTAAATTGGTAATCAATATTAACCGAGCGTACATAGATTATCAGCAATTTTTTTGCAGAAACAGCTTCGCTACCTTGAAATCGTGCATAAAGAAATTTTCCAGCTCGGTTTATCCCTTGACTCAGTTGCGTTCAGGAAAGTAATAAGTTAGAACATAGGCACATTCTTCTCTTCCTTACCGCTCCGTCCAACTCTGGCTTCACGGACAGTACCTATACGCTATACCCATCATCAGCTACAATAAAGTCTAATATGAACTACAAATAAAGAAACCAATTCCTTATAAATTAATTAAGGTTTGCTAAGACCTTTATATTCGTAAAAATATTGCATGTCTTTAAGGAGGTTTGTAAAATTACCAATTTGTTTTTAATTAATAATAAAACCATTTACCATGAATAAGATTCAATTAGTTCATTTTTCAGCGATGAAGATAACAGTTATAATTAATATATTTGTTATATAACGTTTCTATTAAATAATTAACTGCATATATTCAATTTATCACTGCTGTCCGATATTCCGTTAACATAGTATCAAATAATTGTTGGTTAATAGTTAATTAGCTTGTGATATGTATTTAAATATTAACGATAATTCTATGCATAAATAATTTTTCCCGATGTGGGATCTCGTTAACGTTTATGATAATGATAAATAAAATAGAGTGAGACTTAAATATAGGTGATTTTATTATTCATTAATACGTGATTATAGTCATTTGATATCATGATAGCATTATCATAATTTACACTACATGTGAGTAAGTTATATTTACGATAATCACGAAATGCAACAATGTTGTGAACGGCTACTATTGCTATAGTTATAGAGACGAATCATATTATTATTAGCTACAATATAAAGTATTAAGGAAATTAATAATAAATGTGACACTAACGTTAGAAACTAGTTGGGCCACATTTGGTAGTGTTTTTTATTTTGTTTACACATACAGCAAAATGTGGATAATTTTTTTTCAATAAATAAATAATAGCTACGGGTATATTATTAGGTCGCAGCAGTGTGAACTCCATACTACGTACCTGGAAGGGAGTCGTAGCGCACTACAAAACAGCAGCAGTGATGCAAGTTGAGAGAGAAACAGACTTATGGCGTATAGCATTTGAGGAGTATCTCTATCACTGTTTAACTCATGTAGAACATGGACAAAATACTTCCGTTTTTAAATACAAACTTGCCTCAGCGACTCTAACGCGCGCGTCTTTTTCAGGTACGTAGTACAGAGTTCACTGGTAGCAGAATAGTTATAAAGTCATTCGTTTTATAAAACGCCTAGACTTTTTCTAAATGACGGCATATTATGTCACTTCATTTTATTACACAATATGCCGAGGCTTTTGTTAGAAACTATGAACTGAACTAAATAAAAAAAAACAATACCCTACTGAATCCCACAAATTCCGTTTCAGTAGACACTTTGATTGCACTAAATTAAATTAAAAACCCAATAACCTTATTGAATCTTAAATATTTTGCACGAGATTTCTGCATAAATTTCGGATAAACGAGGTAACCTACAATAAAAATTATGTTACACAATGAAAATATATACATTCCTAATTGCCTTATTCTAAAAATTATGTCTGTAATAATAGTTCATTTTGAATAAAATTAATTGCAATTTGATGAATTTTGCTCCCTCTTCTTTCACTTTTACTGCAAACTATATTTATTTTCAGGTATTCTTATTTCGCATAAGGTTATCTAGAAACTCTAATAATTCTATTGATGTATTATTTATGCATATTGCTTGTTCGTATTTACAGAAATTTATGCAGATAAATTGCATAAAAATGACTACCTGAAAACGGTTTCGTACGCGACCTTAATACCATTCTTGATTGAGTTAAATCAAACTATGTGACATTGTATTTTTTTAACAGAAGAACATTCAAAATCTGAATTAAGATGGATCCAAATAATAAGACATTTTGTTTCTTACTAATTAAATAGTACCTAGACAGTTTAGCTTTCAAAACGAGAAAGATATATAAAACTACTATAATATAAATTTGTGACTAAAATGAAGTTAGAATAAGAAGACTGTAATAAATAAATGTAAGAGAATATTTTATAATTTTTATTTACGATCTATGGTTCTATCCTATATTTTTCATGGTTCTAGAAGGTATTAAAATAGTAGACAGGTGCCTACCTACTGCAGATCTTGCTCATGATATGTTTTAACTTTTAACTATAAAGTCCAGTTAACAACGACTATTAAATCATGGCTAACTATGACAGTACGAAGCTACTAGCATACCGAAAAAGTAATTATAAAGCATAACTGAACACACCGTATTTCAAAACGCTAGTTAAACTTATGAATACTGACTTTATAACTAAATTTATTTATAGTTTTTGCGGAGCAATGTTGGTAGTGATGTATTTGACATGATATCAAAATTATATGAGCAAATAAACTGTTTTATGAATGTCATTTATGTATTTGCAAAATTACGTTCATTGAAATCAGCGGTGATAAAATATGCAATAAAATATTGTAAAACATGAATCAGCAATTTATATATTATATTGGTTATTTTCAAGCAATAAAAGGGACAATAAAATTGTAAAATAATTCGGTTCCACCTCCAATTGACGAAATACAACATGTGTAACTCTATCTCGTTGAAATAACAATATGTAACGGGTTGGCAAAAATATTTTATCATAAATTTTGAAATTCATAAAATATTTTCATCTACCACTATTTAATAATAAATTCATCACACTATTAATTTCAGTACCTAGGTAGGTATACTGTGTAATGTTATACCGGGCATTTACTGTTATAGTAAAAAAAATTAAGCCATTTTTACAGGGTGATTCACAACTTCGTACATATATTATATTACCATACTTACAAAAAAAAATTAATTCGTAATCTTATAAGGCCAGTTTATGCAAGATGCACATTTTTGAAACCACTGGATTGTTAATTGCATAATGGATCTGATTAACAATGAATGGAATAAATTATTAACTATGCAATGGCACGACTAGTAAATTTATGAAACTCCCACTAACTAACCCAAAACTGTTTGATTAAAAAGCCTGGAAATTAAAATTGTGAATTTTGAAAAAAATTATTTCGGTTCCGTGAAGTGTGAACTGAGCATTAAAATACATGCACGAAGTTGTGAACTTGTGAATCACTCTGTATAATGAGAGTATGGACATACAATGTGTGATTTTCTATTGGTGCCGCCATGTTGCAACCAAAAGACGGTCGTATGTTGTACAATCATACTTTCTTGGGTATCGGGATAATATACAAAGTAAGGATCTGTCAAAATAGTACCTATCTATCAAATTAAAATTAAATTGAAGTGTCCAGTTGTTCTACTGTTACATTTTAAGAGTTAGATTCAATCTATTTTATATTTGCGAAATATAAATTAAATATTTTTAACCGTATGGAACCATGACAACCTAGTTGCAATCATACTCCCAGTATAAAGACTCTCTAGTAGTTACTTAAGAGGTACCTATTAATTTTTAAAAAAGTTGTAAGTACGTACAAAAATAGTTTGAAATTTAAAACTGCACAATATAGACCAAAGTTGATCGAATTGCTTTGTTACTTCTCGAGAAAAAAGTTATAGCAAATTGCCATTTATAGCATTATAGTACCTTGAAATGAATTTTTTTAACAGATAATTTTGCATATTATACTGAATAATATTGTCGCCACACAAACAATATAACCTACTCGGACATGATAAAAATGTAGCTGAATCCTGATGCAAAAGTGTAAATAGAATCTAATCATGAGCTAATTTCTCTCTCTTTATTTATAGTTCAGTAATTCACTTGAATATATTAAATGCTTATACTACATTCCCTTTCCACAACTAAAAGTCAAGAAACCCAAATAAGGCACATTCATAAACACGAGTCTTAGCTCGGATTTAAACCCAAGTAAACCTAAACAGCACCACCCTACTCGGCTAAAATATTGCTCAGAAAGCTCATTGAAGCGTGTTCGCATACCTTCGTCTCCAGGTCTAATTCAGTGAAATCATTTAACATAAATATGACAGAAATACTCCCTGATAAGTAGAACCTCGTGCGGCTGCCGTCGTATATCAAACCCCGCAGCCCTGCATGCGGAAGCGGCTGCGACAATAATGTGTGATAATCATACAGGATCATACAATACGCATGCATCGGTTATTCACTTTCCGTGGCTAATGCGAGGCTGTCTTGCGCGAGGGATTTTTTGAATTGGAGTAAATTTGCTGTCTATCTGATATTTGTATCGGATTGTTAATGTAGGAGCAGGGGTTTCCAACCTTTTACATTGTTTCGTATATTTGTTTCTAAACAGTGAACTATATACTACGTACCTGGAAGGGAGAGTGCATAACAAAACGACAGCAGTGAGGCAAGTTGAGAGAGATGGACTTATGGCGTATAGCATTTGTGACGTATCTCTATCACTGTCTAACTCATGTAGAACATGGACAAAATACTACTCGTTTTTAAATACAAACTTGCCCCAGCGTCTCTTCACGCGCACGTCCTTTCCAGGTAAAATTTTAAATGATCGTTAAATTGTATGCACTTTATTTAAATTTGTATTTTAAATTCAAAAATATTATCTGGGATCATTTATTTTGAGATTGAAATTATTTTACGAGTTACTGTAATAACTATCTGACACCGTTTTTAAAAACTATAACATTTTGCAAATCACTTAAAATTTTATGGTGGATACCTTTGTTTGTCCCTTTGTAAAATGAAAATACAAGTTCAGTTGTAAATTGTAAAAGGCGTAATAAGTCATGTATGTATGCAGAATGTTGGTAGAAAGGATATTGTAATTATTGATTATTTTATAAGAAACAGAATATTTTTTTCTTTTGGTGTATATCTACAGAAGTTATAACACAAATGGTATTTGTTCTTGTTTTTAAAATTTATTTAATAGAAATAAACGCATTATAAAAATTACTTTGTCAATCAGAAAATTGTCTTATTCGCCAAAGTATCCAACTTTAAAATTAAAAACCTATACTTAATTTCATTTGAATTCTACTCAAAATCTCTGTACAATCACAAATTGATTTTCATTAAAAATTTTACCGTTTGTTATAATTATATAATTATTTACAATTTATAATATAATAAAAAGTCGAATAAAAGTTACAAATTACCTATATGAAAATAACATAGGTACAATACAATTGTGGTAGGTACCAATGGTAAGATTGTATTATAAATATTAATCGTTGCATGTTTTGCTTATTATTTAGCTGAAAAATTTTGCATTTTAAAAATTATCCACGATTTTAATAATAAATCAAATAGAAATAAAACATTTTTTACAGTTCAGTTTAAATCAAAAAAATTATTTTTATGAAAAATGTGTCCTCTCTATTGAAATTATTTATAATTTTAACAAAAAAATAATACACATTACAATAAGTTACAAAATATAGAATGTTCTATTTTTAAAATTGCCCATGTTGTTTTAAGTTTAGTTTTACTCATTTACAGAAACTTTGTCATACCAATTGTAAAATTATTTTCTGTACAAATTCAATCACATGACATCACGTTTTGAGAAATGAAAATTAAACTTACCACCTAGCATGATTGAGTTGCAGTTGCATCAATAATACTGTACTCACCTGAAACAAAAAAGAAAAACTATTAACAAACAGCATTATAAAATATTCAATATTATCCAATTAACATTAAAGTACTAATTATCCCAAAAGCAATAAATTAGAATACACATTTAAACGAAGCACCATCCCCAATTTGTTTGGCAACCCCTGTTCTCATAATTCCAATCATAATTTTCAATAGATCTCAAACATAGCCGCTTGTGATCGTAATTTATCGGTGTTATTTGCGCCATATAGAGCATCGTCTGATCGCCTGGAACTTGAAAACATTGCACATTGTGCTGCGCGCCATTCTCGTCAATAAAACACTCGTAATGGACGGTAATACGCGCTGGACAATAAAATCAGAAGGTGATTGCTGGAAACAAGCGGTGGAGGCGGAAATCCACGGTTATGCAAGCAAGGAGCAGGGGATAATGGACGAGAGATTTATTGAAAGTGAAACAATCAATGGAAATTGTTTACGAGATACTTACATTTATTGTACAATGTACATTAGAGTGGGAATGGGTTCAACACCAGAAATAAAATTCAAGAATTTTCGTACACCGGATAATGCAACACCAGATGATTCAAATCTTGAATTTGAGATTCGGTATAAATGCAAAAAAAGGAAGATGCAAATCTAAAATAGTTATTTTCATTATAAGTGCGGTAGGTTTTGTTTTACAACGCGAAGTTTTATATAGTTGTCCCAAAATAACTGACATTTTAAATTTGCCGTAATTTTTTTCGCGGTCAAACCAGCGTAGAGATATTTATATGCTGTCATAAGTAAACATTGAGGTTAAGTTATGGAAAAGTACACCATCGAACAACGGATAGAAATTTTCAAAACATGGTGAAACAGTTCGAAGATGCCGTACTTTGTTCGGTTATCGTAAAGGTCCTACTTGTAACACCATGATGAATTTAATCAATAAAAATTTGAGTCAACTGGTTATCTTAAGGATAGAGTGTACAGCAATAAACCACAAACAACTGAGAACCTCAAAGATGAAATTCGACACAACATTGCGAATATTGCCCAGCAATTATGTCAAAATGTTGTGAAAATTTTCTTATTAAAAGAATGAATATGTGCTCCAATAGCAAAGGCGGTCATTTGTCAGATGTTTTGTATCACACATAACATCCATGTCTCTACTTTCTAAATCAATAAAAGATTATCAGTTATCAAATAAAAATATGTTTTATTAAAAATTTAAAATGTCAGTTATTTTTGGGACATCCTATATTAAAGTACGATGTGAAGCGGAGTGGAATCCGTGCGACGGCCTTTGAAATTCAAAGCGACAACGGAGGGATTCTTTTACAACCAGGACTACATTTAAGACAAGCAAGTGGTTTGCTTGCAGCATCAGAGTTCGATTTCATTGCAAGTATTTTTTCAATTTAACTGAGAAGTTGAATTTTTGGTACCTAGGTACATTGCTGTGAAACATTTTCTATATGGAAATTTTTAACTTATGGTCTACTGGACATCTTGTTAGTATAGGAAAAACATTGTTATTTTTTAAAATTTAGGTATTTTACTACTATTGATTTGAAATGAAAGTTAATACACAACTTGTTAATAAAAAACTACCGACACTATTTTGAGAACACCAGTCAATCATATTGCTTTCTTAGTTCTCGAGAAAATGCAAAACAGTATTTTTATTATGGATTTAGGGATGTTTGTTTTTCGTATATTACTCGCCTTTGTGTGTCTGGTTACACTTTTGATAATAATTCAAAATTGTTAATACAAAAATAAAATGGTACGTTTTATCAAAAAACCCTAGTTCTTTGGCAATAATCCGGGCTTTTTGTATCTTTAATATTGTATTGGTAAAATAGTGAACATTACACACAGACAAAGTATTTAGCTACAAATCATTTTATTTTCATAAAACAGGTAAAACAATAACAGAGCACATATTTATAATAAATATTTAGGGATATTTTTGTTTGAACAAGCTGTGTTTTTGGCAGTTTTATATAAACATATTAAATATTTTATTTTGTGGACAGCAATATTATTTCTGTGTGAACAAACTGTGTATTTTATTTAAAATTATTGAAGCATTAAAAATAATTAAAATAATTGAACTATGTAATTGTTTGTATATGGCATATGATTTCACGCGCATTTGCACATATTTTAATAGTTTGAATATTTCTATATTTCATTTTAATAACCGCTGTTTTATTGTCTCTCACTAAATAATTTGTTTAAAATCATATGGTACTGTTATTGCTTTCAAATTGTTTTATAATTCAATATTAAATCAATTCCCAGTAATAATTCATCCATTAAATTGTTCTTCAACGATTCCACGTAAAAATATTTTGTGGTGGGATTTCCAATTACTTTCAAATGAAGATGTGCGAGCAGAAGTTTTTATATTGAAGAATACAATTCATCTCAATATCTATTCCAAGAAAACTAAATTTTTTGATCAAAAAAGAATAACAGTTACATTATTAGTGGTCACGGATTATAATGTGGACAAAAAATCCTCACAAATCACAGTACGTGTGAAACATTGCGTATGAGCACCCATGTATACTTGCAAATGTAAAATTAAAATCAACTTGCTTTTGATCCAATTTAAAAAAAAAAATGTTGACAGATAGTTTCTTTAGATTTTTCACATTTTTCAGGTAGAACTGAGCCCGATATAGAACAAACTGTGTTCTACGGCATTGTGACACTTTTATTGACTTATTATAATACGCTAAAAATTTACAGGTTCCCAAAATTTAACACCCTCGTTATGTCAAAAACTGTAAAAATGTTGACTTGATTTTGGCACCATTTCTCGAGTCGAATAAAAGTTTTTAAACACGACTATTGAATAAAACATTTATATACAATTGTTTGCAGTGAGTGCACTGAGTGTTTAAAAAAAATTAATTAAAAACATATTTTCTTTAAATGGGAAGGAGTACTTTTCTTTATGCCTATGTCACACCGACGTGGCATGAAGCACGGTGCTCGATGTGGCATTTTGCTCGATGAAAAACTGTCAAAGGGGTATAGCAAATTGCCGAATATTTGTATATTACTATATTTATTTCGTACTTTGAAGGTTTTTGAAAATTATTTTTGACAGCTGATAATTAAAGTTCGTCAATTCTTTGTGTAAATAAAATCAGTAATTAGTTCATATTTTGACAAAAGCTTAAAGTGTTATATTCTTATTATCTAATTACTTACTGTTATTATTTTAACCTCAAACATTCACCAAATGTAAAAAATTATATTGACGACTCAATGTGAAATCAGTAACAAATTTCCATGTGTCAAAATGCTCGATGCCGAATAGCGGCGATACATTTTTACGTTATTCATTTGTTCCATCGAGCACCGTGCTTCATGTCAATCATGCCATGCCGGTGTGACATAGGCATTACAGTAATGGATAGCCCTAATAATTGCCAAATATTTTACATACATACATCTTCAAATCGCAGTTCAACATCATCGTTAAATACTAAACCTCTTTTATGGACCGTAATAATTTAACAAACATCTATTTCACATAAAATCCCCTCCCAATCATAAACAACCAATTATAAATTTCATCCCATTGCCATCACTTCCTACAAGCCAGTGAACCAAGACACACTGCCTCCCCATTAATACATTTCATACATCCTCACATAACCTCAATCACATCTTACATCACACGCTCTGCACGCACACCGGAAGTGGTCGGCTTCCACTGGCCGGTAATCTCGACCACCCGCGCCCACGCATCGCAGCCATTTGTCATGATGGAGCTACAGACACCACGAGGTCCCGGGTTCGATTCGAGGTTGAGGCTGTGTGAGTCTAGCGCCACGGACGCCAGTCGTGAAGTCGGTGGATCGTGAAGAAAGTGAAGGGGAGGCTGGGGAAAGGTGGAGTGATGGTGATAATGTGGTGCAGGAAGTTAGAAGCAGGGTGGTATAAGGAAGAGTTGAAAACTGTGAAGATTACTAATGAACTAATAATAGTTGTGTTGCAGTAAATCATAGATTATTTTGTATCAAAAAAATGTTGATAATTTAAAATGGGATAGATTCATCATAGGACAAGGGACGGACTGGCCAGGGCGAAGCCCGGTGGGCCGACACAATATTGGGCCGATTGAGAAGCCGAGAGATCAAGCTTTGCCCAAATTCTTGTAAAACTGAATATAAGCTTCCGTATAAATAGTTGGCGTATGGCTTTGAACCCAAAACATTTTTCGCTTGCGACGGTTTTTTGCGGTATCTGGATCTGTATCATTGGGGCTGATTACTTGAAAGCCCGGTAAAAATTTTAAAAGTTCCAGTCCGCCCCTGGATAGGAACATGCTAATAATAGTATATTTGCATATCTATAGAGCCGAATGTGTAAATGCTTACGGATCAAGGTAAATAAACTAGAAAAGGTTATATTTTAAATGAATTTTGAAGACAACTAAATTTTGTCAGCCAATAGGAAAACTGAAATACTACGTTCTCTTTAAAATAAATTTGGACTGCTGGACACTGGACACTAACTGATTTAGAGCACAAGCTAAAAGAAATATTACATCTTTGCCCGAATCACGAAAACTACTAAAATCATGACAAAAAATAAACAAACAAGAAGATGAAAGATAAATACACTACTTATTTATTTGATACGTTGTCAATAATAACATGACAACTTACTATGCAGTTAGGCATTAAACTATAAAAAATGCTACATCCGAATCATGAGAACTATTAAAACCATGGCAGTTAATAAACAAACAAGAACATGGAAGTTCTATGTACTAATTTAATATTTTGTCAATAATGACATTGACATGCCACCTTACTAATGCTGGTTATTGAAAGAAGACATGAAACTTCGCAAAGTTTCTAGAAGAAGCTGTATCGCATTTGACTATTCAAAGGCACAGTGAAATGCAAAGTCAACCGACGTTATAAAACAAAAATTATGAATATAATGAATGAATAAGATTTAGTTCCAGTGGACTTCTTGAATGACTACTTTAAAAAAACACTAATAACACATTGTATTCCATTCATTATTCTTAAGAAATCAGTACCTATTTTACTAATGAAATGGCCAGTTGCACCACTATTTCTTCCGTATCGTCTCCACGTAGTTCACTCCGCGTTTGTCCTATGTTAATTCATAGAAACGCTCGCTAAAAATACGTAAAAGTACTCTATCAGTTTCTAAAATGCTCACGAAGTTTTATAAATAAAATAAAATTTTCAACATTTCTTTATAGACGAAGAATAGAATTAGTTTTATGTCGAATTACATTTTCTAATATCTCTTAATCATAAGTTATATGATGTAAATACTATTTCATTAATTTCTTATGAGTATTCAAAAGCGTTTTCAGAATTCTAACTAGGCATAAACGTAGATTAATTCTTTCACAAACATTTAGTAGGTAGGTACCTGTTTTTTCTCAAAATTAATAATATGCAATGAATAAAGCAGAAACTGCTACTTATACCTCTAAATACGTAATATTTGAGTGGAAGCGGTACCTACAAGTGATCATTAAAGTAATACAGTTTGTATAAAATATAAATTTATTTTTGGTAATTTTAATAATTTACGAAAAGCCTGTAGAAGCATTCCGAATATTTTGGACATAATTTTTTTTAATGATACTCATTGAAATCTTAAAATAAATTAAAATTTTGTGTGTCTGAGCCTTGAAAATGAAAAACATATCTCCCTGCAATTAGTTAGAGTCCAGCCCTGCATCACTTTTACTCTCCTTGCATTGTTAGGCCTTAGTTCCAAGGCTTGAAGTGAAAACAAGGCAATCGCGAGGAGACTGGGCCGTAGACATACACGCATCGCGCACCACACCTTCGCTTTCATTCGCTCTAGTCACTAGTTGCTGTGGCTGCACGTAAACACAACTCCAACTTAGCAAATTACGCTATTACTCAAATAATAGATAGTGTGTGGTGCTGTGCTGGGCTGAGGTTGGTCAGGGCACCGGGTAAACTACGCACATTACCCGGTTGCCCGGCCAGAGGTGAGACTAGACACTTCCTGATCACACGAGAGGCCATAGACGTAGGAGAGATACAGACAGTTGAGGATTTTGCCAATAAATGGATACAAAGAACTCTTGACCTAAGCAAATATTAGTTTATGTTCGAATACATAAACGGGTATGTTTACTGTTCATAAACAGGTACTTTTTTGGACTAGTACGATAAAAATGAAAAATTATACTGCTGTAAATATCATGTCAAAATAAAATTTTTGTGCATTTTATTAAATTAAAAATTAATAAACATATATCTTATACTTTGTTAGAATCTTGTTCCATTTCTTGGATTGCATATTTTGAAATTGAGCTAATCGCGAAGAAAGAAGAACTATAATTTTTTCACAAATTAGACAAATACTGTGAAACAAAAAACAACACCGCACACTATGAAATGTAAATCTTCCAAATACATATATTAACATAAATATAAAAGAAAATCTCATCTTGGCAGTCGAACATAAAGCTTTGTATGCAACTAAGTAGTGCATAATCGGACTTTACAGACTCTCCTTAATTATCGGCTTCGCACGCTGCGCTCGCTCTGCCATAAACTTCTGCTCGTCCAAGAAAGTTTTAAATTATGCACTTGTTACATAAATAGCTATTTTATCACATTATTAATGTGCAGATTGACAAATGTACTACTGACACTTCAAACATTATACCCTAATTTTCTATATACAAAACTACGTTAGTTAGTTGACATTCAACCATTAAAAATTATTTTATAATTTAACTGACCATCTGTCAATAATTTTATAAATCACAAAATCACACTGAAACATAACATAGACGATCAATAATGGTTCAAAATTTAGATTACTATCCGATATAATTTTGAGCATTGAAAACCTATTTGCATCAAGACAAGCAGTTCACAATTTTGAGTGTTTGCAATGTTAAAAGGTTTGTTTATAGAAAGATATTTCAGGAAAATAATGATGGATCCAAACATATTACAAAAAAGTTTTTAGAAATGAACACTATTAAACTGAACTAATTAAGATATAAACGGCCTTAATTGAGATTCACTGCTTTCATTTTAGATTTTGAGGGTTAGTTTCTTTTTAATTTCTTATTACTTATTATGTTTATTAAAATATAATTCAAAACCACACTCACTCTTTTTGAAGAGATTTATTATTCTACGATCTTATTTGAAATCAAGAAGTATTAAATAAAACATTATAGGATAAAACTAAGGTAATAATAAAGGTAATGAGGTAGATTACAAGTTTTTTTTACACAATTAACATTTTGAGATTTTGTGCCATATCATTATAATACATTCAAGAGGATTTGAATGATTGCTAAATGATGGTTTTAAATGAATTTCATGAAGTTCAATATTTATGTGGCAAGCGTAGTAAATTAATCTTTACGAGTTACCTGGAAAGTTTGGGGGCCGAGCGAGACTCCTTAATCCATTGAGCCCAGTAAAGATTATTTGCAAGCGAGCCGCGTACAAAAAAAAGAAACATTATTTTGTAATCAAAGGTTGTTGGTGGTAGGACAATTGAGATAATAGTCATAATGTCACATCTATGACTTGTAATGTATTACAGGTTTAACCTTGTAATAACAAGTTACCACAATACCTGTAAAGTGTCATTTACAAAGAAGGTGGAAATTTTCCTTTTACTGAAAACTCTGCGTGTGCGTCTATGAGCGCTTGGCGTATAAAGTAGCGTACGTCCAGTGTGTGGTATATCGACTTGGGCGCGACGCCTATTAAATTTACCGAGGAACATACTATTCCGCAACCTACACTGAAGCTACACATTTACCATCCATGCCCAGGATTCAGATGATGTGTTGGCGTGGTAAGTGATTTGAATTTTGTTCATGACTGATGATCACAAGGAATTCTCCATTTCAGAGATATATGATTATCTAATGCTCTTCAACCTCCACAACTATTTTATCAGACTGTTCTGCAATCTTACATACATGAGGAAATCTTATAAACTGCTTATCAATTATCGTGAGATGTTTATTATGGCAATAGAGGGAAAATTAAATACAAAGAAACAGTTGAGATTAATTTCCTGATTGAGCTGTTCACCATTACAACTTTAAGTAGAAGTATAGGTTCCGTACGTACGCTGTTCAACTGCGCCAATAGCAGACAAATTGTGAACAAATTGTGTGTCTAGAGTTGACGTATCTTTGTGGACTACAATCTGAAATGGATTATTTAAGACGATCCTCTACCGCGCCAGAAAACAGCCAAAACATGGATTTCACAACGTTTATTGTTTTGTTATAATGATCTAAAGATATTGTTGAAGATAAAAGTATAATCTACAAAATGATCGATGCAAAATTTTAAAATTTTGCATTAAAATCAATATATGTTAATTTGAATTTTGACAATTTTTGTTATTTTTGAACACAAATAGGTATCTTCTATTTTAAAACGAATTAAAAAAATTCGATCGGTTATTCCGCAGATCAAAGCTTTGTTGACAACATATTAAAATTTGAAGTTAATTCACTTCTAAATAAAAACTGTACAGTGGCGCGCGAAAACCCTTTACAAAATTGCAGTTTTTTTACAAATGTGGGTGCCAAAATTATTTTTTCCTCTCAAACATAAATTATTTATAAATTTTTTTGTTTAACAAAACAATAAACGATATAGAATAGCGTGCGGAATCAATGTTTTTAACTATTTTATGCCATGGGTAAAGGATCACGTTTACTCTCAAAATTCTTTCGTATACACCGGCTAGTGGCTGTAACAATGGGCTGGCAGAGAGTTCGTAACACGTAGGTATGCTAGTTAAGTTATTACGTGGCATATGCAAAAAAGGAAATACAAAACTTAGTTTCATTCATTTACTAAATAATAACATTTACCATTCTGTGTACCTTCCAAAATTAGAAGTTAAAGTCAAATTAAAATACATATTATTGTATAAATACCTTTATAAAAGTTTTAAAAATGATTCAGTTTTATTATCTGTTAATCTAATACACTCGTATGTATATAGACTAAAAATAGTTTCACCTGAAATATGATTATAGGTATGACAAATTTTTGTAAATCTAAGGCTAACATAAAACTATGAACACAGTTTGCTACAACGGTATATATTCCAGTTTTCGATATACCTACTGCATGTAAAATTAACACATTCCTTGTAAATTTCTCCTATATCAACGAAGTTCAATAGAGCATAAAATTACGTAGGCCAGACTAGTTCCATTATCAGAACCCAACGACATATTACACCGACCACCCTGTACACAGCTACTGTGCAGATACACAACATATTACGCATAATATTAACTCGTATCTTCACCGGGCAGAACATCTCCTGGTAGTGTCTACGTCACCCTATCTTATCCGCGGACAGCGGCAAAAATACGATTAATTAAATGCGAGCTGAGAATGTAGGATGACATTTTTAATTCTACCGCGACGCCGGAATGCAGGAAGAACTGGATTCAATTTATCTCAAGTCTTCCCCGCAGCTATGGATTATACAAATATTTCCGCAACTTATGTTTTGAAATTGACAGCCATGGGCGTATGCAGTGTTCTCTAAGAGGGGACAAAATTTTATGATATACAATGAGTAAAGAATATATTTATTCCTGGCCTCGTTAAACTATATAAATTTTATCTACACTCATATAAAGGTGGTTGAGATTGAAAATAAAAAATAAGGTTTATAAAAGGCGGATTAACAGTTTTAGGCAATTACAAAAAACTGGCTACATTATTTTAAAGTGCGAATTGTGGATAATTTAGTTCATTATTAATTGTGATCGACTGTGGCTCAGGGTTGAATTCAATTTGATAACTCCTACACATTCTAATTTAACTGCAAAAAATCTCCTCGTAGTAAGGGCGTTCTGTCATGCTTTAAATATGTTGATTTGAAAGAAATTTCTATGATCTCAAATTTATTATAATGTTTTTTTAAATTATTGTTCTCTAAAACGGTTACATACTTTGCGAACTGTTGTGAGTTCGCAAAATATTTCAGGGGATCTAGTCCTTTAAAATAACGTAGCTGGGCAATGTGCTAATATTTACCTTTTATAGGATTATTTTCACTGTGATTTTCATTGTTTCATCGCCTACGTTTGTCAAAATTTTATTTTAAAGTCATATTTTAGAATAATTTCGAGTAGTTACTAAACAAATTTTTGTATAAAACACTACACAAACTGAGTTTTAGAGAACTCGCCTAAATTGAAGACTCGGCTCGCGCAGATTATTTGTTATTTAACAATTTTTTATAGGTATAATAATTTTATTCTTAATTTTGATTTGTTTTTAATTTCTCTAAATTTTCGAAAAAAAAAGGAAAATCTAAAACTGCATTATTTTTTATTTAAAATGAGGGATATTTTTTTAAGAAATAGCGACAATTCGATGTTAAGATAGTAGGTACACACACACACACACACACACACACACACATTTGATAATGTGCGATTTTTTTGAAAAAGATATCTATTCCTACCGACAAAAGAGTTATTGGTAAACTACGATTTTTAATGGTTTTCTAGGCTGCCCTGCTCATTATTCAAATCAAGTGTGGAAAGTTGGAGAAGACTATACCTACATATAGCTAATATACTGTTATAATAATATAATTTAAAAAAGCAACTACACTACTACTACTACACGCTCAGTACTTATACTGGACCCTTAACAAAACCATGAGTACCAGTGAGTTAACGATTGGCAATAACTCACAGTATGTGATGTTGACACATCCAAATTGGTTCAAAAATGTAATAAATATGTATTATTTTTGTGTGTGAGGTTCTATAAATCTAAAAGTTTTCAAATTGATATAATGTACTTATATTTGATTAAAACTTACAATCCTGATGGAAATTTTAAAAGAGCCCACTTACACCTCCCTTTTCTATTCTGATCTGGATAGGGCAAGTGCCCTATTCTTCCCATTGTGTACGCCAATGTTGACAGGTTCCTTAGTTCCGCACTGACGTAATACAGTTCTACAAGGTGTTTTTTGTTTGTGTAACCGAATGAAATTTTGTGATTTTACTGAATTTATTCTAAAAGCATTGACATGTACTGGATTATGCAAATTATTGGGAAGAGATTTCAAGATATTTTAGTTCTTGTTGAGTCTAGACGCCTCTAGGTGTTTATCTAATTTTCTGACACAGCACTTTCAAAGCAAGCAAATTTCTTTCACGTTTCAATAAGGCGATCGAATGTAATTTTTCGAGATGGGAGCGCTACAAATGAAACTTAGACTATAGAAACGAAACAAACTTAATTTTACAAACAAATTTCTCAAAGCAAATCTTATGTGTAAGTAATAGTTTAAGATTTAGCTTATAGACATTTGAATTAAGATCTGTTTGATTGTACTAAACGTTTGATAGGTAGTTAAATTATTATTGTTTGAAGCTATAAAGACGTCAGAAATAAGAATTTTATTTTTTAAATTTGTATATGTCGCACGTTTATAAAAAGCCTAGTCGTTTTCTAAATGACTCGGCAAAATAAAGAACCTCATAGGTACCATTCTAGAGTGTAAAAATATATTGTGACATTATATTTCATGATATGCTCAGACTTTTTATAACTTTGGGTAAACTCTGATTGAACAAGATTTAATTAAGAAAAAACCCAACTCAATAACCTTACTGTAAGATACTCATGCATTTGATACCCAGGCTTTTAAAAACACTTAATATTTTTACAATCATAGCCGACGACATTATTATGTCAGACTATTATGTATGAATATTTTAGTTTGAATATGCGAAAAATGCACAGTTATATTGGTAAAATATTCCTAATAAAAAGTGTCATTGGTCAAAAAGCAAAAACCGCTCAAATTATGAAAATAGTCACACTATTGAGTAATGTACCTACATTACTGATTAAAATGATCGTTTGTTAAGGCGGTTGCGCAGTCAAATTATAGGTTTTGTTGAACGCTGTGTATTACTTTAATAAACAAAGATTTAAATTATATATCTGAATAAATAAAATGAATACTTTTTGAATTTTGTATTCCAGAAAATTAAATTTCAAATGGATCAACACCAGCCGTCAAAATAGCGAAAAACAAAATTCAGTTTTCCCCATAAAATTGGTTTAAACAATAAGATTTTTTAAACAAATAAGACGTTTTCGAAAAGCTTGAAGTTGCCTTCTTTTTGCTCTAATGCCACTTTTTTCAATTTTTATGTAGGATTGTATTAAAATACACATGAAATATTCACAAAATTGGACATGTTTATGTTTAGCCATGCACATAAAAAAATTTAAGAAAAAACTAAAAAAACTGGCATTAGATCAAAGAGGGAGCATCCTTAAACTTTTCAAAAATATCTTAGTTAATTCGAAAATTTCAATTCTTACTTCAATTTTAGTGAGAAAACTAAACATACTTTTCACCATTTTAACGGCTAGAAGCCAACCACCTTAATGTAATGTTACGTAGAAATAAATAATCTAATAAATCAAATAATACTGCCGCCAGTTTTTCTACTATAAGGTACTTCAAACCAGCAAATTTTATCTGAATGTCTTAAGTTGACATCAATATGACAAAATGTTTTGCTCATATTTTAATACAAACAGTTTGTAATGATGCAATGCAACTGAACGATCTCTTGCCAATATCGCCTTATTTCCTAGGAAAATCTGCAGAAAATATACACGATATTTTCATTTGAGCTTTTACATTTTTCCTGCGGCTATCCTTTAATATTTCTTATTGTCCGCGGCCGGGACGTTGCCGGTCTAATGGTAGTTTGATGTACTACTCCCAAATGAACTTCGAAAACCACTTCTTAAATCTCGACAACAAAAGACTGCGATCAATAATTCCACATTAAAGTTTGCTTTATCTGCTCGAGATTCCGGATTCTGCGTCTTTTAAATAAGTGAGGAATAAACTCCTCGATACTTTGATAACGTTATGAAGTAAATTAACATCGTTAGCCGTGGTCTGTGTTTGTGTTGGGAAAATTATACTGACGCTGTTCTAATAAGATTATGAGAACTAACGATATTTAATCATCTTATCACAACTAGTTTACAGCAATTTGTTTTTTATTTCAATTTGAAAACAAAAAGATAATCGTTGACAAGAAGCAATACGCAATCATGAAAGGTGTTTATTTTTAATTAGTATAAATTGTATAAGTTTGTCGGGAAAACTGTTTATGTAACAGTAAGTTAGTAATTTAGACAATAAAAGATCAAAATACATAAAACACATAAATTCGTTTAATTTTCACATGCTGTTTTGAGTCGTGCTTAAGTAGAGATTTTGAGCTTTTAAAAACTCTACTTTTCATCGATATTGGCTCATACCCATCGGAGTTATAACCAAAAACGCTCAAAAAGCACTTTAAATTTCAAATGCTCATAACTTTGAATAGAATCATCGTAGAAACTTGTTCTTTTTTGAACTTTAAAGGAAATTGTGTGAACTTTAATGTCCTTTCCTTGAATATGGTCTACCATTTTTTTTGTACTCCATGCAAGTTGTTAAAATTGGACTTTTTTTTTTCAGTCAAAAACATTTTTTTTCTCTGGTGGTTTACGGAACATGGGATGTATCGAATATTCAAGTAAGTACATAATTCGAAAGAGGAGACTTTGGTCTTTTTAAAACCCATTATTGATTTTGGGTCAAATGCAACCGAGTTATCACGGTTTGAAAATTTGACATTTTGCGTCAAAAATCGAGTTTTCCCCTAATTTTTTCCTTGAGTGTACAAAAAAAGTTAAACAATAGTTATGCAGCGTAATAAATCATAATTACATTAATGTAATAATAATTTTACAAACAGGAAAAAATGAACATTGTAGGTACTTACAGAATGTCTCATTTGCTTCGACCCATTTTTTAATGTGCCAATTTCAACGAAATTCTTTTTGATTCATGATCAATGCGTCCAATACTATACACCATTAAATTTTGTTACA
Source organism: Agonum fuliginosum (assembly GCA_947534325.1). Lineage (NCBI taxonomy): Eukaryota > Metazoa > Arthropoda > Insecta > Coleoptera > Carabidae > Agonum > Agonum fuliginosum. The sequence continues at coordinate 774,298 of OX384034.1, read as the reverse complement.
CAGATTGGGTTACATCCTGTATACATAATCTCTATTAGGTACACCTTTTACCCAACTTGGGTATGGCAACCTAGCATCCTCACACATTTTTAGCCATCTCACAGGTATTCATAGCAGTAAATATTTTTTAAATAATATATAAAATGATAAATTTATTAACGGATTAATCGGCAAGAAAGGGCATGAGATATTAAGCAATACTCATATGTAGTTGTTAATTTTATTTTAATATTATTTATATGTAGTTGTTAATTTATTTTATTATTTTATTTCTTGCCGATTAAGCCGTTAATAAATTTATCATTACGAAGTCGGCGTTACTTTTTGTCAAAATATATAAAATCTTATAACAAATTCTGCATAATATAAATCATTCTAAACAAGGAACTAAAGAGCCATTGTTGGGAATACGTAGGAGTTAAAATTGATTAGAGCACCGAAGGCAACCCCATTATAGTTGTATCTAATATCCGAACCAGATAGATTCGGGCAGTGACCGCAATAGTCCTGGCGCTGGTGGCAGTGGCTACATGTGCACCATTATCTCCTTATCTCGTTCCTTGCAACGCGCTGCATACACCAGGAGTAGAGTTGCATATGCGCACCACCGCTGGCTATGCCACAGACCAACGACGAGTCGTTGGACGAGCTTTGCGAAGTGTAATTCGCCGAATTTTAAATGGATCTATCTACAGTCAGTCTAAGTTTCGTTAATTTCATATTTGAAATTCAGTAGCCATTTCGAATTAATACCGTACTACTATCCATTTTAAAAGATGTAAAATTGAAATGTAGGTACTAGTAAATGTAAAATAAAGTTTAAATATTATAATAAGCCGACGTGTTTTTAATTATTGTGCAGGTTAGGATGTCATTTTATTGAAAAGTGACAACTAGCCGGCAAAATATTTCCAGCTAGCTGGGAAGTACAGTTAACAATGACTCGCTGTCCCAACTGACTCGCTTCCCAAATTCATGCCAATATCATCTACAAATTTATTGAAATAGCAAACCTTAAAATATAATTTAAAAATAAGCTCATTTAATCACAATGATGATGGCTAGTCAACTCTGTTTCGAAGGCAAACTGAGTGTATATAAAAAAATCAAATTTGTGTGGGTGACTAATGTAGGTATACCATTGATCCAATAATATTGCATACTGGATCTAGCGTTGTTTGCCTATATTGTTGAGCAATGATTCTTACATTCGGGAAAGATGGGTTGCTACAAAATTTCATAAGAAAGAGTGAGAAGGCAAATTTTGTACCACGTGACTGTTGGTATTTTACGGCTAAATAGATTTCATTTACACAAAGTCAAATTTTGCAAACAGAAATCGGAAATAGGTAAATTAGAAGGCATGTCAAAATTACAATTTTATTTTAGAACGTAATTTTATACTAGGTAGATTCTGTCATAAATTCTGTTCTACAACTATGCTGAATTTAAGCATTTTTTCTAATTATTAGTCTTAATTAAAAAATATATTAGAAAATGACATTGTCAAATTGACATAATGGTAAACTTACTAGAACGCAAATCACGGTAAAATGCAGACAGTCATGTGACTGTCATGTTGGAATCAAAATGATTTTATGTATCTATGTACGTAATATTATTAGATCAATAAGGTATACACAAAAAACATTAAATTTAGTGGTCTGATAAACAATATAAATAATTGTTTAGTTATAATCGTTATATTTTGTGCCCGATCAAATTCAAAATTCCAAGTATCTACAGTAAAAATAGTAATAATGTTAGTTTTTTAGTGAAGTGAATTATTAGAACCCAAAATACCTTAATGTTCCCCGGTTTTTTTTTAGCAAAGGCCACTAATATAGTCACGCCATAGAAAAAAAGTACCTTATCCTTGCCTTCTTGAAATGAGTAGCGAAAAAGTACAAAGAATTTTTATTTTCTACAAAAAAATGTCATTAAAAAACAAAACAAATTTTAAACTATATTTTAATTTAGTTTCAATACAAAATGTCTTATTAGGATCCCAGACAAAAATAATTTTACATTAGGTAGGTACGCGAATAGATATCAAAATTCCAATAGGAAGTAAAATAAAAATATAAACGTTATTTTTCTTCAACGGTGAAAGAAGCAAAAGTAGGCAAAGAAGCTGCAATAAATCCAAGTCTTATTAAAACCATGAAATCCGCATTTCCATCCGTAAAACTGTTCATGAAGTAAAATACTATTTTCTTCTGACTCTAGCTCATAAATCTCATTTGCTATTGATTAAATGATCTGTACAATAAGATTAACGCAATGTAAAATGCATTCATACAGGAATACTAAAGAGTTTGAAGTTGTAGCACGAGAGTCGGAAGCACCTCTCAAGAAAAGTGTTGCCCAGTGACGCTTGGCAATCAATTAGGATTATTCCTAGATTTATTTTGTGCCACTCTAACTGTTATATACGGGACTATGAACTTGTCGTTGGAGATTACCAGCAAATTTATTAGGAAATTATTCAATTAATATTGAAGCGCGTGTAACAGGACTTTTCCTAAATAACTGATTACCCACATTGTAGTTTTTTGCTGGAGACTAAACTAAGTGTTCAAGGAGACGTTAATGAATTTGATTAATACGAAGTTATTGATTTTGAACGCCTACATGGAATTCTTGTTTACAATGTTACAAGTTCATTGAATTTTCAAGTACCTACAGAATATAATTAAAATACTGAAATGCGTCAATACTTCTTTAACCAAAGCCTAATCACTCGTAAACTCTTTGTATTTTACTTATAATCTCACATGTGCATTAATTCTTTCCGGAATTTTTTTGAGTGGTTTCCAACAACGTCTTAATCAGCTCGAGTGGTACACGAGAGCTAATTACGTTGCTGGAATGCAAATAAAAATTTCCTGGAACTGAATTAATGTATGAGTGCAGATTCGGTACGAAAATCGTAATGACACCACCACGTTTTTTTTAACTCGCTTTCTTGTTTGCCTGTCTGTCTATCTGTTCGGTACAAATTTTGCAATTGATTTTAAATGAACTTTCTGATGAGCTAGAAACATAGCTCAGAACTGGATGACAATGCAATATAGGAGGTCGCGATGTCAATCCGCCATCTTGAAACAAAATGACAGCTAGCTATCTCAAAATGTACTATACCGATTGCGTCCAAATTTGGTAGGTACAGTAATAGCGAAGGATCTAACTCAGGATATAGACATATTAAAATGTAAGTCCGATATCTTAAAAGAAAATGACTGACAGATATCTCAAAGTGTACTACAACGATTGCGTTCTCATTTGGTACATTAATAGGTAAAGATCTGTTTTGAAACATAGCTATATTAAAATGGTAGTCCTCCATCTTAAAACAAAGTGGCGGCTAGCTATCTCAAAATGTACTGCCCCGATCGAAGTTCAAATTTAGTACAGTAACAGCTAAAGATCTAACTTAATGCATAAGCATATAACAATGTCAGTTCACCATCTTGAAACAAAATGGCGACCAGGTATTTCAAAACCTACTTAACTAATTTGCATGATTTAATTAACGTTCAAGTTAAGTTACATACAAATTTCAAACACACGGGATTAAAAAGCAGAAAATAATTATTTGATTGTTTTTTTAATATTCCACGTTTTTAAAACGGACTAAAAAGTATAAAATAAGTAGATTTAAAATGAACAACGTGGGATGCATTCAGTAGATAATATTAAGTTTAAGAAATCGTTGCCTGACAAATTTTAGATAAATAAATTTCCCAATTATCATGTCATTTATTTCTTTTTGATATTTATTTTAATTTCTACTCGTGAAAGAGAGTAAAATATATAAAATTTCCCCTTTATGGAAAAATTTAACTTTTAGTGAAACAGCCGTTGACCTTGAACCCAAAAACTTTTGGCCTGCGGCGCTATTTTTTCTATTTCTTCAGACAACAGCATCGAGATATTAATTTTTATCAGAATTCGCCCCCTCCTTGCAAATTTTCTAGACCCGCTTTTATTCACAAAACATACTTTATTTTAAGTTCGCGCCAAATTTTGGACTAATAAAATATGTGGGTGTAAATCGGACTGCATTCGCAGTGCCATCTGATTTTTTCTTAGCTTAAATGAGGTATAGGAAACCTGTGTCGTAATCATAACAACGAAAAGTTACTTCGTAACTTGTCTTTTCTATAAACCTTGATAGGTACCTGCCAACCTACATTTTTCAGTTATTACAGAGTAAAAATAAAATTCGAGATAAAATTCTTATAAGAACAAACGCCTTCGCGGTTAAATTAAATACCTATCATAAAATTCTAAGAAAAAAGAAGTTTCCAGGTTTGCGAAAAGTCGTCCATTCTTAGCATTTCCTATAGAAAATAATTACTCAAGCTTCAAAGCGTTCAAAGCAGCTCTCAAAGTGGAATATCTACCACCAACGTAGCCGCTGATAATTCTACTTTTGTAATAATCGCGCATTCCAAAAATACCCTGAATACTTATTGTTTCTCTTCATTACTTTGTACAAATGGAAGAATGCTTATCACAGGAATCCGCCGTTACCTAAGATTTCATTTCGCGAAATTTGAATATTTAATACGGGGAATATCCGGCATTCCAGGAAAGGTGGGGGGCACCATCAGAAGCCTTTGTCACGTGATTAATGGTCTGCAAGCTACGGCGATGACGTCTAGGTGCCTTCCTATCGCAATGAGCGCAACTTTGACATTAATTTGCCTCCACGCTTCGGATAAATGCAAGCGTGAAATGCGCAGCTATGCGAAAATGCGATCGTTTTAGCAGTTTTTGCGGAAATTTTATTTGAAAGAGAAATGCATGAATTAGCTATTCCATATTCCGTGTTATACTAACATTATAAACAAGATTTATGATTTTGTTTTTATTTGTGGTGAAGAATTAAATACTTCTTATAAATTTGTTTGCCATGAATTTGTGTTTTCGTCAAACAAAATATTGGAGTCAAGTTAAAAATATTCGTACAATTTTAATACCATCTGGATTTTGTCAACACTTTGTTCATATAAAATCAAATTTAATTGTTTACGTATACAATATACATGCTGTTTCTATAAAACTGCAGGCAACTTTAATAGGTTATATAATTTGATATACTTATTACAGAAAAAAAAAAGATTTTTTTAAAATTCGCTAAAATAAGGATTCCTAATTAAAATATAACTTCCATTGGTTTGAACGTCCATTTAATTGTTTATTTATTATGTTATTTATAAAATAAAATTATAAATATTACCTATCTACAAATAGTCACTTCTTAAGTGATTAATTAATTTATTAGTTAATAAATAAGCAGTTAAATGGACTTTCAAACCAGTGTCACTAAAATTTTGAAACCTGAGCGTTCGACCTAACGTATTCTTTCGGCCATGAGGTTTAATCATATTAAAAATACTAATACTAACAGTGGCTCTAAAATGTGTACATCATACAGTGCAATTTATTTTGCGAATTTTGAAAAATTTCTTTTTAATGCGTGGTATGCTCGGTGATATGTATGTCATGTAGTATTTGCCACTTAATGTTGTACCTGAAGTTGTGAAACACCCTGTATTTGATTTTAATTTGTCTATTGAACTGTAAAAAAGTGTGTTGCTTAAGTTAAAATTGATTGAGAAATTATGTTATAAATGTTTGGTGTATTTAAAAATGTTATTCCAATAAAAAATAAACGATGTTTTTTATTATTGATTTTCACACAGAATAAAAACGTTATAGCAAATACTCAATACATATCAACATTTCGATCGGAACAGCAATGATTTGAAAATTGGAACCTCACAGCATAAATAAACATTCTCAAAAAAGTACGAATATTGAAATTATTTATCGCCATTCACATAATGTATAAAATGTAACTTATATATAAGCACAAATTAATAATTTTATTGTTTATTTCACTAATATATGAATTAAGCAGTCACAAACACATACACAATATTTATAACACATTAAGTTCTTTGAAATTTACTTATTTTAAATAAAAACCGACCCCGAACGTATGTAAAACGTCTATCTTCAACGCAAACAACGAAAAAACTGAATTTTGTACATTTAATTCACGACTAGTGCTTGCACAGAGCGGTTCAATTAGGAAATTTCTCTATTGGAATATAATCAGTATTGCATTTAAAATAATTATTTCAATGTATACTGTGTTCCTCGATATAATTTCAATGTTTTAAATATTATTGTTGATAAAATATAGTACCTATTGTAATTATATGTTGAGTATAAATTATGCTACAAATAATAATTATAAATAATAGTGGCAGTTAAAATACGTGCCCTGAAACACCCTGTACATGAATGAATGTCTTTTTTCTTCAGATTTTAATGGAATTTTACAAAACACAGAAAACCAGTGTTTCCTAGCAATAATTTAAATTACAACCTCCGATTTAAATTAAGTTACCAGCAATTCCGAAAATCCGGACACCCAGTAGCAATCCACTGATTAGGGGCAAGTTTTTCTCACTTACGTGTTAACAGTTTAGTCACAGCAATAAATAACTTTTTCCGTCACCGCTGTGTCAAATTCGTCGCCTTATTCGGCGGACCAATTCCTTCTCTCGCAAGAACAAAATGCAATTTGTGCTTGCAAGGCCGACACCGGCACCGCCAATTAGTAAAAAGTTTACCCACTTACCGGCAAACGGGAACCGTTAACGTTTCGTTCTGGATGCTTGGAATATTTTGCACGGACTTTTTCCTTTCTTCTTTTGTTCGCCTTTTTACGACTTTCTTTTTTCTTTCAATAGCAACGAAAGTTTTTAACTTGTGTTGCAAGTTGTTATGCTGTGGTGCATGTTGATCAGTGGAATTGACTTCAACAAAAACGGGCATTTTTCAGGAAATACTGTGTGGTTGTTATTGTCTGACGTAGGGGGTGTTTTAGGAATTCGTACTCTGAGAGATGCAGGAGCGGTTCTAGAATTTTTTGACGGGAGGAACAAAAATTTAAAAATTCAAATTGTGCTGGTGTTGGTAATAAAATCTAAGGTCAAATAAAAGTTCCCCTGTTCACCCATACATGCCTGAGTTATTCAATTTAGTACCTATAGGTACATATAATAAAGTAAATTATTTTTGTTTTACTTGTTCATGATTTTTAAGCTAAAATTAGAGCATTACGCTAATATTAAGCTTGTCAATAAAATAATTGAGATTTATTTCGGAGTGGCCGAGTCACTCTTCTAAATCCACCACTGCTAAGACGTGAACTGTTTATTTTATATTAACAAATAATAATTATTTACTTTACACGGGAAAAGTAAAGAGTTACCCACGAGAGAAATGTTAACTTAGGCCGAAGGCTGAGTGAGATAATTTTCTCGAGTGGGTCATTCCTTTTTGCCCACGCGTGAAGTATAACGTTTTATCCAACGACTCTTAATAACTGCTTAAATATTTAAAAAATATTAAGTTCCAACCTCAAACATCGTTACTATGGTGACTGCCAACAAGCAAGTAACAATAAATTACCCACTTGTGGCCATAATTTTAATCAAAGCCACTAGTGGGAAATCTTTTACTTTGCTTGTTTAAAATCTCTATAATTATAATGCTTTTATTAAGAGGTGTTGGATAAAATATTAAATAATATTGTTTAAACTCTTTTATTCAGAGATGCTAAATTTTAATATTTTTTAGAGTTCAATATCAAATGCCTTGAAATGAAATTTTGTTTGAGAGTAACACTCTTTTTATTTGTGAAAATAAATTAAAATGTCATTTTTACTAATAGTTCTCGATTTTAAGATCGAAACATTAAGATATTTTTATAAATCATAGCGAAGAAATATTTTGTGGTGGTCTTTATTGTGCGGGGGCCTAAATCCGGCTCTGATATATTAATAATTATTATTGATTTACTTATTTAAACGATATGAATTTAATTAATATTAAGAACCATAAGTATTTGTAAGTTATTTTACTTATTGAATCCCTGAAGAACTCACTAATTTAATTATTTTTTGTGGCATATGGTTCATGAAATATAGCTCATTTATTTATTATTTGTTTGTTTTTGAAATAAGCCGAAGAATTGAATTGTACAGAACCAACAGTAAAATAGCGGTATTGTACGTTATTAATGTGGGAGGGGGGGATCTAACGTTTTTAATATTTAGATCTTTGCTCGATAAATCGTAACGCTAAATCAGGATTACTTATTATCGAACAACCTCCACGATATCGTAAGCCAAACGGTATTATAACACTTGGGTGATGCTTTATAAATGAGAATGAAAGGAATATATAATAATAAAACACACACAGCGGTAATTAACGATTAACTATATTAATAAAAATGTAAACTAATATTTAAATAAAATACTTGAATTTAATAAAACGATACTTTCGACATTTGTCTTAAACGTTTAGGAAAACCACTAATTAATTTGTTAACTAATTAATTAGATGGATAAAACACTAAACAAAAGATCGTGATGAATTTTGGAATAAGATTAACTAGCAACTAATATATTGCTATAAATTACGGAAAACACACAGATAACAAAACACACATAAAACATAAAATATTAACTTACTCAAAATACGTAATTTCACATTCACAAATAAACAAATAAAAACGGAGAGTATTGAGATTCACTTGAGCACAAATAAACAACGATTAAGCCAAGACAAATTATTCAATATTTAAAAGCGTCTTTCTCTTTCAAGATCTTAAAACTATCTACTTTACAAAACGAAAAATGTTACAAACTCTATGGTCAAAGCCATCCCTTAATTCTAAAAATAGTTACTGACCGTTGCTACAGTGAATCTCAAACATTTCCAAATGAAGTTGAAATACTTTTCATTGAACTAAACGGTTTCCGTATCTTACATTTTGACATCTGCCGAAATGCCAAAATGTACATTTTAGAAACTAGGATTTTAACATTAAAACCAGATGTTCTTCTTAGAAGTCGGATAAACACGTGGGAAAAACCGTAGAACTTTTACAAAAATATTTCAACTTACAAAAACAATAATTATTGATATAATACAATAAACTAGCCCTGCTACATTAAAACTTTTTTTCAGATATTACGATAATTCTAAATGCTCCATTAAATTTAGTAATATTAAAGTTACAGCAGCTTAGTGGTTAACCTGTTTGTTTCGTGACTTAAGATTATTCTGAGTTCATAGATATCAATAAATCATAAAATCGTAAATAAACTGAAAAACAGGTAAATTGTCAAATAGTAGCAAATATAATTCAGAGCAGAATACTCCATAGAAAGTTACATAACATTCAAAAAAGTTTTCCAATATTGTGATTATAAATTATAATTGAAAGTGTCCTTAAAACACCTTTTTAATTAGGAACATATTTTACATTTGTCTAATCGTTACACAATTTAAATAAAATGTGGACCAATTCAGCTACCAAATTCTCAATACCAAACCACATTAAAATACTTTCTTCAATAACCGGTAGTTTACCGCAACCGTTTTGGTAAGGAATGCCGATAAAGCCTTTCCACTTCGTGTGCGGCAATCTAGCAATTCTAATTCAAATTCACCAATCACAATCACCGAATTACAGGATGCAACAGGGAAACGTAATTGAATTACACGATAAGACTAAATAGCTCTATGTGTGGTCATAGATGCCTCAAATACTGACCAAGTGACCAGTCACCACTGCGTTAAGATAATATGAGACGTGCCAATCAAAATTTGGAGGTCGTGGTCTAACGTATGAAGAAATTAAGGCTTAGTGATGTGGGAATGCTTCGTTACGCTTTTGTTTTTTGACAGATAAGTATGTTAAATTAGATACGTTAAATTAGCAACTGTCTTTGAAAAGATAATGTTTTATTTTATTTAAATGTGAATGTGGTTCCGTTATATGAGGATATGTATAAATAACTGTCTTAGGAGATTTTATTTTGATAGGTGTTTTTTTTTAGTTTTATTTTATAGAATTGAGAGTTGAAGTATATAAACAAGCGGTTCTCATAATATATTTGTATTAACAAAGGCAGTAGTATAAGCATGTGATGACGTACGAACCCAGAGTTCCGCGGTTCAAATCTCTCAGCAGGCAATGTATGATTGTCGTTAAATTGTAAAACATCTTGCAATAAAGTCGCACTCGGATGCTTCAACTTGAACACTTGATCGTCTTAAATGTTGTCCTGGTTGCATAAGAATCTCTCCGTTACCGCTTTGGATTTCAAATGTCGTCGCACGGATTGAAATTCTGACTGCACCAAGACGAATTGGTCTACAAGTGATTTGTTATTTATATTTTCATGAAATTTTATTGGTTCATCATGGCTATACTTTTACCAACTAGGCATTAAAAATAATTTTTATCCCTAGGCACTAACAGTGACACTTCACAGACTATAATAAAATAGCACTTTTAATGTCAATCGGCGAAATTTTTATTTTATTTATTCATTTACTGTGTTCAAAAGGCTTTATAGTGCTCTGCTCAAAATTAAGTAATTTGGAAAATTATCTATAATTTAATATAATTGCATCTACCTAATGTAATGTACCCGTCGGCAGATTGAAAGGAATCAAATTAATTCAAATTGCCTAATTTTTTGCTTTTGTACGAGCAAAAAATTAATCCAGTTTTGTTCATTGTTTCACTGCCTAATTTATTATGCATATTTACTCGCCTCACAAATTAAATTTTTAATCTTAATACCGTTAATTCCCTACGTATAAAACCCACAAGATGCAAATCAGAAATAATAGAAACAGCAGGCTAGATTTCCACAGTAATTAGAAAAGAATCTCTTCTAAAATCTCTGCATTCTCGGCCATTCTCGGCAGAGATCGCGCATTTCCGTCACCGGAACACGACTGATGGTTAATTAGATCCTGGGTTCTAATTACAGGGAAGATGGCTACTTTTAGAACTTACCGTTAGAACAAGAATTCTGTGGTTAGTAAATAATTACAAATCGTACCGTGTGACAAGTGAACAATTGTAGATTCACTTAACGTGCGATTCCAAGAATTTCAACTGTTAATTGTGGCGAAAAAACAAACGCCGGCTTCGGTGAAAAACAATAGAATTATGCGGGCTTACCACTAGTGAGATATCTTGCAAATTTTACGGTATTTGAACAGTGTATTTGGCGTGATATCTGCGCTGTTGTTATTATTAAATGGTGCATTTTATGACAACTACAATTCAGTTCCCAGTGAGTCAAAGCGAGCCAAGTTTAACGATACCGAAATGTAATTACACTTATTTTTGTTCTTTCAGTAAATTATAGTGTAAATACTGACTGATTACTGTTATTATATTTAATGAAAAATATACCTTACTTATTTTGTTTTTGTCAAATTGTTTCCGGTTCCGAAATGGTAGGCACGTTTTATTTCTTTTGATTCTTTTTCAATTATTGTTTCATTTTATACTAAAATCTGTATTTTTTAGTTAATCCAATATTATGCTTACACTTTTGCCGTAATATGTGGTTACTCTGTTATTTATTGTACCAAAAAAATGGTTACTACTTCTACATTCGACAAAAGAAAAAATGCACCACATGAAACTGCATTAAAATATCCGAATTTTAGATCGCCATATCTCGGTTGAATTTGGTCTAAAATGGATGAATCTTCAAGTTCTGACAAGTTTGAAGTTTCCTGACGCCAAGTTCATTTCTCCCCTGCCACTCCTCAGAGAAAAAAATGTTTTTGATGTCAAAAAATACAAAACTTGTACCAGGTGCAAAAAATCGTGGACTCAATCTAGCAAGCCGATAAAGTTTATTCATTTTCCTTTGAGAAAAAAAAAATTGAGAAGGTACCTGCGATGATTTGGCGAAAAGATGAATTTTTGGAACCATTGAACATTTATCGAAATTGTCTACAAATGTATACCTAACCTTAAAATGAAGTGCTTTTTTCGTTTAATGTTCTTGTGATCGCTTTAGACTTCAGATTTAACAAAATTCAAGCAAAGTTATGGAAAACAAAATTCTTAGTACCTAAATTTCAAAAATCCATCCATAGCTTTGGATAAAATCATCGTAGGTACCTAATTGAAATTTTAAAATTTTACCGAAAAATAAATACATTTTATCGCCATGTTGACCAATTGGGTCGAAAACATTTTTTGGTACACCATACATGCTGTCAAAGTTTGATACTTTTGCTTCAAAAACATTTTACGGGGGTGCCTGGGGGTGAATTGGATTTCGCGTCACATTAATTTGCATACTGATACCATTGAAGAGAAACCTTATATTTTGTCAAAATTAAAAGAATCATCGATATCTGTGCAAAATTAGCCGAGTTATGACCGAAACGGCACAAAATGCTTTTTTTTTCAAAGATACATAACTTCGCGCCAAATCATCGGAAGTACTCATTTTTTTTCCCGAAAAGAAAATGAATGAACTTTATCGCCTTGGTAGTGGATTGAGTGCACGATTATTTTTACACCCGGTACAAGTTGTCAAAGTTTGACATAAAAACATTTCTTTTCTAAAGAGGGTGGCAGGAGGTGAAATGAATTGGGTGTCAGAATAACTTGCATGACCTGAAAGAGGAAACTTCAATCTTGTCACAGTTCAATCTTCTACAACCTTCTACAAAATCTAATACAAATTCTGTAGTATGAACCTAGTCTCCAGTGTAAAACAATGCCGAAATAACAACAATTCCACGGGTACAACCACATGTCGATATGTCGTGATACACCAGGCCATAGCTCATTGCGCTCACTTCCTGTAATGTATACCGGACAGTAGAGAAGGCACGCTACTTGCTTTGCTACCGACACGGGCGCCCCGCGAGCCCGTGACGTACGGCCTTATGAATCCTAGTCCTACAACCTGCGCGTGCTGCAGCGCACGCAGAGATATCGGGAAGTCAGGAGGTGATCAATTGTAGAGGAAGCTTTAGTTTGTTCTATTGTAATCATTTTTGTTTGCTGTCGTATATACGGTAATTTAAAAGTGCAACAGGTGACGCTAAAGTAATCACCAGATTTCCAAAGGCAGTGACTTTGTAAACAAAAAATCTGAGGTGTCCAGCACACAACCTTCCGCCTAATGTCACCTGTAAATATTTTTTACTCAGAAACAAAAATATCAGCCGATCATGGATTACAAGATATTAACGTATTATCCGATAAATTTAATTTTTTAATTTTACAACAATTCTTTAATGCTATCAAATAAAGAATTTTTTATAAACTATGTATATCAAATATTTTCCTTTTATTTTCATTAGATATACAATATTTACCCAAATTTACCGAAATATTTGAAGAATATTTGGTGAATATATTTGTATGTCAAAATCTAATTCGCTCTTTCAGTTTGTATACAAATGTAAAATACCACGTATGAATTTTTTGGATAATTTGAGTTATCTGAACTACGTAACACACACATCCATACATACACACGTATACATACATACAGACATCATCGCAAAACTATCAAAAATTCGTGCTCATCCACTAAAATCTCACTACCCAATTTTTAACATAATTCCAATTCCTTTCTTTACAAACATGACGGAAGGTGAAAACAATTTGTTCTATTTGCTGAATGTTATGTCACTTAAACGTGTAAATTTTTCCCATTAATTCGCGAAGATCATATTGACCATGTGTCCGCTACCACAGTTGATGCACATTCGGGCTTGTTTCACAGCATTTTCCATGACTTACGTTAAAACTTCTGGCGATAAATTATTCACATCTTGTCGGATGGTCTCCTTTACGGACGCTAAGGTCTTAGGCTTGTTCTTGACTTAAAGAAACCCCAAAGAAAGAAGTCTGGAACGGGTCAGTACAAATCGCCAAAACAAGAGATCAAGCGGCCGGAAAACGCTTGCTTCAAAATATCCACTGTCGCTCATGCTATGTGCGGCAGCAAGAATCCGTTGATCGTGGTTCTGTGGCGTTCACCAGTTCTTTATTTTATTTATGCACCAGTCACAGTAACAGTGTTGCCCCCTCAGGGATCTTCTCGACCAAACGGCTGCTCCGGAGTCGACCACGTCTGCTACTGTCCCGTGTTGAGCCAGTCTTCTCGGGACGAGCAGAAGCCGCAGTGTTTGTCCAGTTAATGCCACACGACCAAGGAATCGACCACGAAATTTACGTTGAGCCAAAACCACCAACCGATTTAAATGGAACATGATAATAATGATGAGGAAAAAGTAATCCAAAGAACAGTGTACATTTGAATATATCAATAAAATTATATTGCCTTGATGATTTACAATGAGGTATACCACATCATAATGTTTCTTGTGTCAAAGGCAGACATAAACAATAATATACTGGCAAAAGTTATAAAATACTATAATAATTTATTGAAGCTAGATTCCATTATCAATAGGTACATAAAATCAAAAGTACAAGATTGCAAAAAAGTAAAAAGTAATAAGTTTTCATACACATTTTATTGTTTTAACAAGTTAATACATTGGAAGATGAATGTGAACCTTTTGTTAATTATGTGAAAAAATTCGTCTAATTGTAGGCAATTTGTCAGGTATGTAAATGATACCGTATCATTTCTAATAAACCAACATCAATTTAAATATAAATTAGTGTCAAGTTAACTAGACATAACTACATTATCAACACGGGCAGCAAGTTCAGGTTGCACTAGCTTGCTTTATTCAAATTTTCTAATTATAATTCAAGTAATAATTTAATTGGATACCCATCTGCATACAAAGGGTCTTGAGCATAACAATTATAATATAGATAATATATCATATTTTAACAAAGAGATGGATCGTGATTTGATATAATTTGGTGCACAATAAGACTTTGATAAGATTATGTTCTTGGGAAAATTTTATGCAGAAATATAGACATTGTGTGCTGAGATTACATTCTTGCAACTTCAATAGTAGTTTTACAAGTTTTATTAATATAATATATGAAACGTAGTTTCATTTTATTGTAGGTATTTGCAATTCAAAATTGAAAAGAAGACTGAAATTTAACATAAGAATTATAATTTCTTCAATTTCATTTCAGTGACATTACTAAATTTATTAATGTCAAAAATAAATAACTATAAATGTACTTTTCCTAATTCACAATAATTATACAGGTTGGTGGAGGTGAAATGCGAACATAGGGAACATACATGACAATCGAACTTTCATGCCAGGTATCTTGATATATTTTGTAGTAGTGTCACAAAACGAAGTAATGTGAATTTGTGTGGCAAAAAGAGTAATCAATAACAGAAATAATAATAAAATCTAAAAGTGCATGTAAACTTTCTCGACCTGCACGTACACATACATTATTATGCAAAGAAAATATTTTAATGAAAATAAAAATTTCAATAATATGACAACTATTTTGACATTGACAGTACTTATTCCATGTATATCAAGATGCCTAGCATGATAACTCCATTGTCATGTATGTTCCCTATGTTCGCATTTCACCTCCACCAACCTGTATATTAATGATATATACCTACGTAAAATTATTCATGTATGATTTTACTATTTATATGAAGATTTTTTAAATAAAACCACATTATGGCAAATAGTACCTACAAAATTTGTTATTTCGGATAGTGCAAATTGTTGACACGTATGCAATAATATTGATGAATATAGAGAAGAAGACCAATAAATCATACAAGAGCAGGGAAAAAGGATCAAAAACATTGAGTACCTATCTTGCACAATTTTAAAATTCCTACTGAATTTTTATTTTTCAACTGCATATTTTGTGTCCAGCTGCACGGTAGAATAATCCCTGCACCAGTCAACGCTCTAACGATTCGTCATTATACCTACTGTCACCTTTGAAAATTTATAGTCACTGAATATATTGAGTCACGTAGACTCTTTTGAATAGTATTGTTCTAAGTACCCTTTAAGAGAAAAACCTCGAGAAATTGGAACTTAAACCCTTTAGAAGTTATACTCTTCAAGTAAGTAAGTATACTATAAGACAAAAGTTGAACGATCAAACGATTAAACCCCTGTTTATATTTGGATTCTTTGGAATATTATTTTTTATGCTTTTGTAAAAAAAACTATGGTGAGAATTGTCTGTCAAATAGCAACGTCGCTAAACTGAATCGAGTTTTGAAAAAAAGAAGAATTTCAGTGAATTTTTTTTTCTAAGATTCTGAATCAGAAGTATCAAAAAAATCTCAAATAAACCTCAAAAAATCCACATGTTTAAAGCGGGCATAAACCTTCCTAAGAGTAAATAATATCTTTTATCATACACTATCATTTATGAAATACATTCGTAAACAAACATTCAGTTTAACGTGTTTTGTTTTCACAATTTTAGACCACTGTTCTCTAAATTAAACTTTGCTGCTAGTTTTAGTTCAGTATACATTATAATAATGACGAGCAAACAGTCCAGTTATTTGGTGACCAGTCTATAACCCCACCATTTCAATTACCCCAGTTCCAACTGCAGCTTCAGATTCAAATTCTGATTCAACAACTACACAGCAATGATGACAACACCACCACTACTGAAGCTCTCGACTGCCAACTAATTAAACTGAACTTTTCCCAACTTTAAACCGCACGAATTAAGCGCTTATAACGCCACCATCCACGGAGTTTTCAAATGGAATCACATGTTTTGATATTTGACATTTTGCCGGGGTATTCGCGCTCAGAGCTCGTTACCGGTTTATGCGTCGAATGCCGGGTAAGTGCACGCATCATCTGTTGCCGAGTAATCAAATTTGTGCGGTTGTCGACCCCCGAAACTTGTGTAATTTGCTTCAGCGCATGTGGAATGAATTTTATGGAAGTTTTTATGTGTAATATAATTATTATCAGTTCAGCAGGGCGGGTATTTAATTGGGATTTTCAGCTAATTATTAATTCATGCTGCAGTGTGAATTTTATACAATGTTGGGGAATTTTGCACCTGTGCCATTGGTAACATATTTGTGTAAAGGATCATTTATATAAAACTCATATTGCAGTGGATACATTTTTTATGATAGAAATATAAAAAATTACACGTAAATAAAATGATAATTTTAACAATTGGTTCCGTTTAAAAAATCGTAGATATTTGTCACACCTAAAAATTACTTTAAAATAGTAAAGGCTGTACAGAAGGATTTTTCATTACAAATTTGTACTCGAAAAATAACCACGTTAAGCCCGTTTTACATTACACTAAATCTTGAACAAGATATTGTTCAATTTTTGAAACAATCTAAATTGTGTAGTGTCATACAACAAATTGTGTAAAATATCGCATTGCTTCGCAAATAAGTGCGGTTGCCTAATTAATAAGTATTATATGCAAACTACGTAGAATCACAAACTTAATATTTTAGTTAGGTATATAAAATTGTCTCAGTATAAAACAGAATTCATTAAAAACGAAGAAATTTATTGCTCAAGATATTGTTCAATTTGTTGCGCAATTTCTTGTTCAATATTTAGCGTAGTGTAAAACGGCCATTAGTAATAAAAATATTTTCACAGCCGAGATATACCGGAAGTTTCCTGAAACAGTCGCACACCCCCTCCCAAAATTGTATTTTTAAATTAATTACATTTAGGTTTATAAACTACATTAAACTACATAAAGAATTTTTATTACTGCCTTATTTCCTTATTTTTAATGGAACACCCCGTATATTTTTTAAGATTTAGATTCTACATAAAATTCGGAATAAGTACAATCATGTATAATACGACAAGGTGGAGTTATGAGTCCAGTTCTCTTCACAATATTCATGGATGACATCATCAAGAAATGTAAGCCAGAAATAAAGAAACTAGGAATAGGATATAGATGCCTACAACGAATAGAAATTGGAGAATGTGCATTTGCTGATGACGTAGTACTTTTAGCAAGTAGCGAAACGAATCTCCAACACAACATAAATGTTTGGAACAAAACACTAAAAGAATTTGATATGAAAGTAAACGTGAATAAAACAAATCAAATGAGTACGAAACTATGAACATAAAAATAGAACATGACAGAATTGAACAAGTGTCGAAATTTGAATATCTAGGAGTGTTAATTAACAGTACCGGAGTCCAAGATGAAGATATAAACAAAAGAATAGACAAGACAGCAAAAATATTCTACATGCTGAAAAACAGTCTCATAGGCAAAAAAGAAATATCGCAGAAAACAAAAATTACAGTGTTTAACACAATATATCGTGCGATATTAACCTATGGCTGCGAAACTTGGGTTATGTCCAGAAGAATGAAGAGTAAACTCCAAGCTTTGGAAATGAAATACCTGAGAAGTGTTAAAGGTGTGACAAGGATATGCAAAATAAAAAACAAAGATATTAAGAAAGAATTAGAAACAAAACCGATACCACAGTTTATAGAGGAGAGACAACTCAGCTGGTGGGGACACCTGATAAGGATGAACGACAACAGACCCGTAAAGAAGATATGGACAGCCAAAATAAGAGAGAGAAGAGGACGAGGTAGCCCAAGAGAAGACTGGGATGGAATTGTAAGAAAACTACTATTGAAAAAAGAAATAACAATACAAGAAGCAAAAATGTGCGCAAGAGATAGATTACAATGGAAAAAGTTTGTGTGCGAATAAAGACAAGAAACGGTAAAAGGGTTACATATATATATATATATATATATATATATATATATATATATATATATATATATATATATACAACTTACTATCATTGAAGCGTCCTTATATTGACAATTTTCCATCAACCGAGCGTCCGGCTCCAATGAAGCGTCCATATATGGACGCTCGATTGGTCACTATGTTAAATTGGCTCCTAGTACCATCTAGTAGTCATATTTAAAAATTTTGGTGGACGCCGAATTGATAGTGAATTATCATTTGCCGTATACATGCCGTATACTTTTAGTTCAGCCGAACGCTCACTCGTGGCGTTGCTGCGCTAGGCGTATAAGTATACTTTCATCCAATCTATCGCCTACCGAGCGTCCTCAAACTGGCAACACCGAAACGTATGTTTTCAAATGTTATGTTCGAAGTGTTCGTGTTCTCTTGATATTGGAGGATGAAGCAAAATATCAAAGTACGTTTTTTTTTGTTTCGACTACGTGGTTCTGGTTATCAAGAACATATACTTATAACAAACTTTTTTTCATCACACTTGAACGCAAAGCACGATGTTATACCCTGTTTAAACTAAAGGGAGCAAACCACGCTTTTGCTCCCTAGGAGGCAAAAACGTGTTTTTCTTCTTCTAAACTGGAAGTGTTGGCGTGCTTCGCGTGCATTAAATAAAAAAATATTTTTTTAATCGGGTCATAAATTATGTTCAAATTTGAACTATTAGGGGGGAGAGTTAAACATCAAGATCTACACCGTTTGACCGATCCTTATGAAATTTTGCATGCAGATTTCTTTTTACCAGACTCAGATTTTAAGTTACCTATGTATTAATTTGATTGGACCATTAGGGGGTGGGGGTTAATAATATAGAATCTCGACCATTTGTCCGATTCTCATGAAATTATGCACGCAGGTCTCTTTTAACTGGAGTCAGATTTTAAAGTATGTTTAAATTCGATCATAAGGGGTGCGGATTATAAATCTATAGAATCTAGACTATTTGTCCGATTCTCTAGAAATTTTGCAGTCAGATTTTTAGGTATATTTGAAATTTATTGGGCTATTATTGGGGGTAATCTCTATAGATCTAGACTGTTTGTCCGATTCTCACGAAATTTTGCATGCGCGTCTTTTTTGACTAGAGTCAGATTTCAAAGTAAGTTTCAATTCGATCGAATCATTATAGGGAAAGACGAGGGATTAAACTGAAAAAATCGCTTTAACAGTCGTAATTTGAACGAAACTCGGTAATATGTAGCAATCAACTAAAGTAAGAAAGATAGTTTTTATTTATCGGGTTATAAATTATATTTAAATTGAGGTATGAGGGTTAACCTCTAGATCTAGACCGTTTGTCCGATTTTCACATAATTTTACAAGCAGATATCTTTTGAAAAGAGCCTGATTTTAAGGTATGTGTGGTGTGACTTTGTTCGGGTTCTAAGAGGTGGGGGTTAAATTCAACAATCACTCAAATGAGCGTAATTGTTTTTTTGCAACTATACTCGGTATATACCATTGAAATAAAATAAGAAAGATTATTTTTCTGGTAGTTATATTATACATTCATATACATTATGCGCATTCGTACTATTCATATCCAAGAACAAGGAACATTCGAAATACTACCAGAAAAATTATCGACATAACTACGAGACTACGACTACTTATGGTATTATAAGTGAGAGTCTTTTTTTAATTGGGTCATACATAATGTTTTATTCGTTCGGACTATTATGGAGGTGGGGGTTAAATATCTCAATCTAGAAGTTTTGTCCGATCTTTATGAAATTGAAATAAAATTGTATTGCTTTGACAGCAAATAAAGAAGTAGTTAATTAATAAAACCTTAGTAAATAGATAATAAATATTTATGTTACAAGTAAGGAAACGAAAGTTGTTACCTTACGTATTTGAAATTTGTACCACGAGGCGTGGCCGAGTTCTGTAAACACATAAGTAAGGTAACTACCGAGATTCCTTACTTGTTGCATACAATATTTGTATACTTTCATTTAGAATAAATGGAATTTTTATTTGAAATTATGAAATTTTGTCATTTAATGTCTTACAAATTATGACATAAAACAAAAACACCCAAATCTACAAACCACATTTTTATTCGATTTAAAAAAAATTTAAACAGCATAAAATATGTAAGTTTAAAACATTTTATATTGAAGTTTCTTTACTATGTGGTCTATAATTTTTTAAATAAATGTAGTTTTATATGTGTACATTTTATAAAAAAGAGTAAAATAAAAACCATTGCTTGAAGTAATTAAATTCATTTTCTAGCGCAAATTTGAGTAATAAATTGTCCATAACCAAACGAAAGTAAAAAAATAATATTTGGGTAAGTACCTATTTTTAAGAACCCAATATAGTCCAGTCATTTTAGCAAAAAAATGGGCTCAACCTCGGAATGAGAGATAATAAGCTGGAAACTCGTATATACCTTCATTTTTGCGTTCTAAAAGTTGTCTCAAAAGCCTCATAAAATCTCGTGTCTGCGTCGTAAGTTATTCGAGGTCAAAGGTCACAAAACTCGGTTTTTCGAGATTATCTAGGTTTCTATGGCTCCAATGATGTTAATCTATTATAAAAATTGTAGAAAATAAAATTTCCTACAACTTTGGTATTAAAAAAAAATTTCTCCGATCAATAGTTCAAAAGTTACGGCCGAAAGAAAAAGTAACGCTTTTAAAAAATTTAATTATGGCATTACTTTATGTCATACTGTACAAAAACGACTGTAACTTTTCAACACATTAAAATATTGACTTCCGGTCTGAAGCATTCAATTCTTAAGACTATTTTCAATCTACAATACAATTTTTAAAATTTTGGAGGTCCTAGTTTAGCCAAAATTTAAACAAAAAAATAATTATTTTTTTGTATTTCCTTAAATTATTGTGTTTAATCAGCTCTAATTTCTGAATGAATCAAGATATCAACTTTCGGTTTTCAGCATTGAATTCCTGAGACTTTTTGCTGTAAGGTATATTATTTCAAAAATGGTTAAAAAGACTTTGGTAACCTGAAATTTTAAGATTTTCTCCGAGAGAATATAGTGAAATTTTAAGTTTGTTATAAATTACTTTAAATTTTAGGTCATCACATACCTTTAAAAGATATAAAAAATGTTGTTTCTTATAGAAAAACGTCCCAGAAATCCAATGCTGGAATCCGGAAGTCGATATCTTAATTATTTCAGAAATTAGAGCTGATTAAATACAATAATCTATAACAAAATTAAAATTTCACTATATTCTCTCGGAGAAAAACTTAAAATTTCAGGTCAACAAAGTACTTTAAACCATTTTTGAAAAAATGTACCTTATAGAAAAAAGTCTCAGGAATTCAGTGCTGAAAACCGAAAGTTGATATCTCGATTCATTCAGAAATTAGAGCTGATTAAACACAATAATTTAAGAAAATACAAAAAAATAATTTTTTTTGTTTAAATTTTGGCTAAACTTGTAATCTCCAAAATTTTAAAAATTGTATTGTAGATAGAAAATAGTCTTTAGAATTGAATGCTTCAGACCGGAAATCAATATTTTAATGTGTTGAAAAGTTACAGTCGTTTTTGTAGATTATGACATAAAATAATGCCATAATTAAATTTTTTAAAAGCGTTCCTTTTCTTTCGGCCGTAACTTTTGAACTATTGATCGGATAAATTTTTTTTTAATATCAAAGTTGTAGGAAATTTTATTCTCTACAATTTTTATAATAGGTTAACTTCATTGGAGCTATAGAAACCTAGATAATCTCGAAAAACCGAGTTTTGTGACCTTTGACCTCGAATAACTTATGACGCAGACACGAGATTTTATGAGACTTTTGAGACAACTTTTAGAACGCCAAAATGAAGGTGTATACGAGTTTCCAGCTTATTATCTCTCATTCCGAGGTGAAACTCTAATTTGACTGGACTAATAAACACTGCTTGATATAGATATAGGTACTGTAATTTCCTAATGTCATTTGATTAATTTTCTACTATTTTTCTGTATAATGAGTAGTAGATTTTAAATAGGTAAATTACAGTCGTGTCGAGCATTATTTTTCTTCCAAATAAAATTTCTGTTTCACATTTTTACCTTTAAAGCTTACAGCAATTTTTTATTATTGTTAAACATTTATTTTTTTCAAATTGCTACGTAATAAGATTTCGATAAGAAACAAACAAATTTATTCGGAAAAATAAATAGCTTTTATGTAATTAACGTTACAAACATTAACATTAAAATATTTACTACTTTTCGGTTTGTTCTTTCCATACTAAAATAACTGGGCAAATCACAATTTCCTAACCAGAAGTAATAAATTTTAAACCAAAATTATTTATAAAATGCATTAAGTAGTATTATATTCTAATTTTAAACCTAATCAATAATGTTGTCAACAAATTTGTGAATTTAGTAACTATTGAAATATAATGCATTTGTTGCTAATTTTCATTTAAATAATTAACTATCAGATCACAGACAATTTGACCGATTTTAATTATATTTTTATTATACTTAGTTATAAGCATACAAATCCAACTTAAAATATAGACTGAATAATCAATGAACGTACCATCTGAAAACAAAATGTAAGCGATTTATTCCACATATAACTTTGTCATATTTATTCAACTTGCCGATAATAATTCCGTCTTTTCATTTCAAATCCCCAATATAACGCGCGAAGTAACATGGTTCAGTCGCGGCAACACTGTCGGACGCTTGATAATCGATGAATTGTAATAATCCGTATATTTCGGACGCTTCAAAGATGATAGTTTGAACGGACGCTTCAATGATTATGAATTGGGAATATACACCAACCGGACGCTCTATTCAGGTTTTTTGAACGGACGCTCTGTTGATAGTGAGATGTATATATATATATATATATATATATATATATATATATATATATAATATATGTATAATAAGCTACTTGATTTCTAAGTAAAATAATAATTAAAATATTACAGAAACAAATCGAATCATTCCTAGTTAGCTATTTTAATATAACTCAAATTATGACGTATAATAAGATTTTGACTATTATCGGGTCAAAAACATTACTATTACAGACTTCGTGTTATGGTTTTTTCAATTTTAAGCGCGCCCTTAAACAGAATTAACGGAGCCATTTGCTCTCATTATTGTTCTGAATTTTGATTTAAATTACACAATAATATTTTTACGACTTGAAACAAAACAAAATTATACGACAGTGTCGTACCAAGAGTGATGACATTTTCCTCGTCAGTCGACATTTGCCATTTGCGCTTTAGATAATTACGAATCACATTACGTGGGAGAACTAAATTTTGAGGTTATAAATTATGAAGATGACATCTAAGGAGTTCATGGGACTGAGTAAATTAAATTAATGTTTGTTTATGTGGGAAAATTATGTAATTTTTTTCGTTTGTCTTGAAGCACAAAAACATTTCTGCAGAGACATTAATTAAAGTAATGAAAATATTTAAGAGTATAAAAAGATTTGTGTAGGTATTATAATATAATAAAGATTCTCGTAGGTATATCATGTTTATATTTTATAATATACTAATAAATATTTTGTTAAATTTTGCTAACTATTTTATATTTTTTTATATTGTAAATTATAATAAGTAATTAGAAAAACTGTAGATAAATAATTAATAAATGCGTATCATGACAGACTGTGATTTTGACAATTCAAGTTTAACGACGAAAAAAAATCTCCACTTTGATATTTTACCTATTCGACACACTTATAACCATAAGCACTCGCAAAGTGACGACTGGGTTGGTAACCGTACATACGGTCTAAAGGTTATTTATTTTAACATGAAACATAGGACTTTTCATATCCATGGTTACGAATTTGACAGCAATGTATTAGAGCGTTCTTTTTTAAAAACGAACATAGGGAATTAATTTAACTGTATTATTCTTGACTAATTACAACATATTTGGGCAGCTGTAATAGTTCCAAGAGACGCCTTCAACATAAACTTGTAATTGTTTAAACTATACCTACATCGTATTTCCAGGTAGCAACATTTGAATTTTGTTAATTGGAGTCAAACTGATGCTACCTGGAAATACGATGTAGGTATATAGTTTAAACAATTAAAAGTTTTTGTTGAAAGCGTCTCTTGGAACTATTACAGCTGCCCAAATATGTTATATTGGTCAAGAATAATACAGTTATATTGATTCCCTATGTTCGATTTTAAAAAGAACGCTCGAATACATTGCTGTCAAATTCGTAACCATGGATATGAAAAATCCCATGTTTCACGTTAAAATAAACTCACGGTATATTTTTTCATCTAGATTCATGCTAGATTTCTAGTTCGATTTTCATCCGAGATTCGCTCGAGTTTACTTAATACTATTAAAATATTAAATTTTGACACCTTGAAGATAGGTTAGAATTTGTATTGGGAAGGGTAATTTACATTAAAAGTGCCGTATTTTTGACAGCTGACAGTCTGTGAAGTGTCACTTTTAGTGCCTAGGCAATAACAGTAATTGTTGCTATGGTGAATCAATAAAATGTCTGGCAAATATAAGTATGGAAATTGAACGGAACAACGGAACTAGGACGGGAAGTTTTAATTTAAATAATTTTACAAAAGCTTGATATATATAAAGTATGTATGTAATAAATTATTATTTAAATTGAAATAAGTCTATATTGTACTACTTCTAATTTTCAACTTCACAGGGTAAATAAACATAAACTAAACTAATAATTATTCATTTACACTCAACTTGCATCTAATTATCAACTTGCATATACTCGTAAAATAATTAATATTCAGTAAACAATTTGTTGAATGTGTTCTCCATAAATAATAAAATATCAACAGTGATTTTCCCAGTGGAGTTTTAATAACTTCGTGTTCGTTTATGTGAGTAATGTAAGTGTAACACCAGGGTTACTCAATGTTATTTATGACAGATTTTATGTACTTGTACATGAGAAATCAATTTGCCGTGTACCTACAGGAAGTGGGCTGCGATGGACCAGATATATTGCGATGTTGAACGTTGAATAAACTTGTGTTTGTATTGCTGTGCCCTACGAGTAGTACCAGTGACGTAGATGTTGTAAAATTTATTTTATTTGTTTATTATTTATCTGTGAATTTATCTAATTGAGTGAACACCAAAATATAATATGCGCAGCAAAATATTTGATGAGCAGTCTACAGTCCAAGTAGCCAACTTGATGAAGCATTTATAGTCGTTTTTACAGGAATTCATCATAATGTCACTTGTAATAAATAATTATATGAGATTTACTTCAATTGTCAAACCACAGAATTGACAAATTTCAGTACCTATAACTTCTAAATTTGTTTTGCATATTTTATTACAAAATTAATGAACCTAGTAATAGAGGACATAAAGTTCAATATTTTCTATGTCTGCATTTATCACCTGAAATAGTTCAGTAATTATATACTTTTACAGTAACAGTAAATAAATGTCACCAATACGTTACATACATAAATTTCCCTAAATCGATTTGTGTATATTATGGCATTTTAATATTAAAAAGACACCAAATAGAAAAAATGGTATAAAGAACTCATTTTATAATACTTTTTTTCGTACTTGTCCTTTAGTCAACTCGCCCAAGGGCTCGTACTAAATTTGAACGCGTGCGAAAAAATCATGTCTTATAAAACTTGTTCTTTAATATACTATTAGTTTTCCCATTAAAATTGAAGTAGAATTTAAATTTTCGAAATAACTAACATATTTTTGAAAAAGTTTGCTTTATCGCCAGTTTAAATTTTTTTATAATGAATGGCTAAACGTAGCCGATTTAGTGAATATTTATTATGTGTATTTTAATACAATCCTGTTTAGAAATAAGAGCATCTTCAAACTTTTCGAAAACGTCTTATTTGTTTATAAAAAATATTGTTATTTAAACCAATTTTATGGGGAAAATTACATATTGTTTTTCGCTATTTTGACGACTGGTGTCGACCCATTTGAATTTTAATTTTCTCGGTTACAAAATAGTTTAATTTATTTATTTAGATATATAATTTATATCTGTTATATATAATATATATATATATATATATATATATATATATATATATATATATATATATATATATATATATATATATATATATATATATATATCTGTTCACGCGCTTAATGTTTTTAAAACTCAAAAAATGATATTAAGAGCTATGGTTGGTGCTTGTTCACGAACATCGTGCAGAAGTATTTTTAAAGATCTCCAACTTCTTACGTTACCCTCAATATATATCTACCAGTGTGCCTTGTTTATTAAAAAAAATCCTAACCTGTTCCCTACTAATAAATCTCAGGGTTCTTATAACACTAGAAAAGCAAATGAGATTTACATTCCTAAGCACAGAACACAAAACTTCCACAATAATGTGTCCTACATGCCCATTAAGATTTTCAATCACTTACCTGAGAGAATTAAATCTATAACCAATATTATTTCTTTTTCTCGTGAAGTTAAGATCACCCTGATAAATAATTGTTTTTACTCTATACATGAATTTTTTAATTGCAACACACTATAATGTTTTAGGTTGTATTTTTTTTAATATGTACTTTTCTCTTCTGTATTGTTTTGACGTGCCATGTGTCTTTTTGTACTGTTTTTGGCAATAAATAAATTCAAATTTAATTCTTTATTTATTCAAGTAATACAGACCATTCAGCAAAACCCATAATTTGACTATGCAACCGCCTTAAAACAGTCGCAAAAACCAAAAAGATAAAATGAATAACTTGAACACCGGTAATCATTATTTGTTATTTATGCAAAGACTAAATTCAATTCTTATGGCTTCAAATTATACTTACATTTACATTTAAATAGATGTATTATTATAACCTATAAAATCTTTACTTTAAGTGTACTACTGTATAATTATTTACTTATTGATAATACATCGTAAAACAAATTCTTTTAACTTAACTATTTGTGATCCAATAAGATGTAAATTTTCCGGATGTAATCTAGGATTGTATAGGTCAATTTAGAAAAAACACCTTCAATGATGAAGTATACTAAGTCGTCAGGGAATAAGATAAAGATCAAACTATTAAAAACTAGTTCCTTATAGCTTATACAATGTAGAATAGTTTCCTGTACCAACTACCAACAAAAATAAACTGCAGAGCAAAAATTCCCACTCCCGCCGCCTATGGATGTAAATGGGTCTTGTATGATAAGTTGCAGGTATTAATCTATTTATCTAGTGACTCCGTGTGTTCACAGATACGGTTCCGTAATAGATAGTTTTATTTTTCAGCATTTTGTTGCTCGTATGGGCTGTTGAGAAGGAATTTAAAAAGAACTTGATGTGAGTGCAGTGCTGAAGTGTTTGATACAGTTAGATTTCTCATGCGTCAACAACAATTTAATTGCCAAGTTGTACCCGGCTACAGAAATAGATCAATATCGATAAAGTATATTTACAAGAATTCTGATAAGAAGGAAGACTTTATTTCCAGTGATAAGAACAAGAATATGATAGAAGAGACAACTATTTTATACTAGGAATAGTCTGGATGCAGTAAAAAACTGAAATAAGTGATTTACAAGAAATCAAATTATCATCTTTTAATACTATCAGAAGTTTGGGTCTTCTACTTCATTAAGTATCATTACTCGTATCAACCATATTTTTTATGATTTGGCTATCTTCGTACCTATATCAATTTATTCTGTATTCGACGTTTTTTTATATATACCTACATATTTTTACATATTTCACGCAAAAATTTTGTCTCAACCTCAGAAATTCTTTTGCACGACATAAAGCCCTGTTTACACATGGATTCTTTGAGGATTCTTTCATGATTTTGAATCCTGGAAAAAAGGAATTCACTGTTTTGAAGCTATCAATGAATTAGACGTTCTTCTTTTCGAAAACTTATTGAAGATTCAATTAAGTAGCGCCGCTATTTGACAGGCAATTCTCACCAGGCTTATTTTTCTCAACATTCAGAAGCATGAAAGAATCCTCAAAGTATCCTTGTGTGAATAGGGCTTATGCGGTAATGGTATGTTTTGATTCTTTTCAAAATACTTTTAGCAATATCTAGTGATGTAAAATTTACGGAAATATATTTTTGGGAAATATTGAAAATATTCGGAAATACTGGAAATATTGAAAAAAATGTTTTAATTGAAAAGGAAAAATATTTCAGGAATAAAACCTTAATACTAACACCTGAAAAGTGGTCAGGGTAAAAAGAGGTATAATAAAGCAATAAGCTGACTGTAACCCTTAGTTTTAATTCCTGAAATAAGAAATATTCCAGTCAAGAAAATTCCATAACTAAAAAGAAAAATATTATAACATTGCATTCCCTAACTTTGAAAAGTGTGTCAGTGGTTCTAAATCGGAAGAATTATATCAGCTTAACTTCCTCATCCACTATATTAATTTTTTTTTTTCGTTAGACGCAGAATCATCAACATTTTCTTGTTTTACATCGCAATTAAATTAAATCATTTTATTTTTCTGCCAACGTACGTTTATGCCACAAATTTTTATTGCCATGCCATTGCCATTGCCGTTTATATAGTCATTTTGCCAATAATTTAAGACTTAAGCAAGAATCAAAGTTATCTGTCTGTTTTTAACAAAATATTATTAAGAAATGAATGTCTATTGTTTCCAATTTTCCAAAATTACCACAAGACCTTCAGAAATTTCCAATATTTCCATTTCGGAAGAAATATTTCCATTTATAACACAACCTATCGCTGAATAATCTATTGACTGCATAATCCACGGCGCCAGTAAGACTCTCATACCGCTCTCATTTCTTCCGACTTCATGCGTGGGTGACGGAAGCTATGATTATTCCTTGATCCGAGATCATTTCGTTCGCACGCTTTCTGGTAAAACACAGTCTAATGCACATTCCGCCAACTTCAACTCTAGTTTCTAGTGCAATACCGAGGGCTGGCTCAGCACGATGCAAATGCTAAATATTGTTTGTGTTCGCTACTGAATGCACAGTGTGTTGTTTACTACTAGGAGAAGATGGTTCGCTTGCTCTTGGACTTGTTTGCTGCCCACGAATGTCTAATCGAAAGTTACTAACAAACAAAGAAGAATGGAGCAAGATTGTTCGTTTGAAAGATAGTTCATTTGCGATATCTTAACCCGATATTGGTTTTTGCAACAAAATGGTTAGTTGATTTTTGTTACCATTTCTGATCAAGAGGTGCCACTTCAAATAAAAACCTGACAATATCCATTTGACATGAATTGTCCATGGGATGTTTAAAAATATATTATTCTTGTACTTTAAGTGATATAACGTAGATCTATCCTAGTCACATTCTGAGTACGATATAAAATCACTCAATACAAACGTTTTAAAACATTACATGGGATAGGTGCACAACAGGCAACAGGGTTATTATTACCAAATTATTAAAATTGGGATGTTACATAGATAATGTTACTAAGGGCGGGCATTATCAGTCGCTAGGATATTGATAGGATGTAAATGGGTAAAAATAGCAAGTAACAAGCGTGATGTTCACATTCTTGAAGTGGTCTGGGGCTCTGGGTATTTTATTTTGTCAAGTTGGTAGATGACAGGTTAGAAGTTGAAATGCTATCTTGCTCATATAAAAGAGCTGATATCAAAGAGTTGCATGGAAAGTAACAAATTGAAGAGCACGAGTGAAAAATATTTTCGAAATCACTCAAACCCTATGGTGATAAATAAATATTTTAAATGGGCACCAATTATTAAGTGTTATTAATTCCGTGGTTCAAATTTCTAGATCGGTAAAGTGTGATTGTTGTTAAATTGTAAAACATCCTGCAATTAAGTCGCACTCGGATGCTTCAAGCTGACTTGCTGACTACTTGATCGTCTTAAATGTAGCCCAGGTTTTACCTTGCCCCTTGATTTTCAAAGGTCGTAGCACGGATTGAGATTCTGAATGCACCAAAACGAATCGATCGAAGTTGGTGGATTCTACTATAAAATCTACCATTCTATAATTGGGAGTAAATTCTGTTGAATGGTTACCAGCAAAATAAAATTAACAAGGTTAAGGTAAGGTTAATTTAACAAGTTTAAAAATTCACACTTGTTTAGACATGTTCTACAATCTAGATAAAGTCATCAAAGATTTAAAAACCAGAACCAAGTTTTAAATCTAGCAGCACATTTCCAGCCACACTTCATTTGAAAAACCTCAACAATGTCTTCGTGTATTCTGGTATTACATTGGCGTAAGCGCTCCGTACAGAGAATCTGAAAGTTTTCCTTTTTGTAAAAATTACGAGCGCCGCGAACTACGAAATTTAATAACACGACTGTTTCCGCAGCGAGACTCGAGTCGTGTCCCGCCGTCTCGGAATTCAATTCACAGTTGCGGTTAGTTTCTAAACCGGGGACGCCTGCCGCCCGTTTTAAATATAAATCTTCTCTGTTGTTTTCCTTGCGTTTGTCCGAGAGCTTGCTAATGGCAAGGGGGTTGCTTTCTTACGCAGAATGTCTGATAACAGAAAGTAATTAATTCTTTGTATTTTCATTATTGGTAGGACGTAGGAGAGTAAGAAACATAACATCGTATTCTGCAAACACCGATACCATAATATTCCTTTCATCGTTGTCTAACTGAAGAGTTTAAGTTGTAAAGGATCTAAGTGTCAAAAATTTGGAATCGAGATAATTAAAAAAATGTCTGTGTACTTTGTAAACATGATTTTATAACAGCAATTTTTTAAATGTTTAATAACTTTCTCCAAGAAAAATCTCAAAAGAAAACTAGGAAAATATTGATAGGTAATTATTTTAAAAATAAAATTTGAAAATAGAAAATCGTAAAAAGTTCCAAGTGCCTTAATACATATTTCTGAAAAAGTTACTAAGTACTTATTGGTTTTATTGCAAAATTAACATTATATGAAAAATAAAGTCCAAACTTAAGTAGGTACCTACTTAATGGTAACAAAACTAAATTAGATAATTTAAACAAATTAGGCTTGGTACATAGAACTTTTATAAATGTAATCTCAAAATACCTTTCAAATAATTGGCTTGCTACATAGACCTTATATGTATAACTCAAAATTCCCGATTTTGGCACTTAGATTCTTTAGAACTTACACTCTTCAATTATGCTATTTTCTCCTACTGAAAGTATAGTATAATACATATGTATCAAATTTCGAAAAATAAGCATCTTACTTGCGAGTGTTTTATTTGGGGCACGACCCGAAGGGGAGCTCAGCAAAGAACATAAGCATGTCAAAGATTTCGACAATTGTTGCGCACTATACTTTATCTACAACTCCACAATACTTACATTTTCATTATTTAACTAGCATTGTATGACATTTTACTTTGACACATTGATATTATTTATTTTTTATGAATAACGCGATATCATAGGAACATATATGAAATACGTATACACGATACGTTCATGCTGCGTTTTCGATTAAAATTCCCACACGGCCGTTCTATACCTACTGTTTGTAAGTTAGCATTTTCGAAGAATCTACTGAATGTGGAAAGTGCAAATTTCGGTGGTAGGCCGAGAAAAAATATTTTTCATTCAAATATCTTATTACCGCAAAGGACAATTTATTTTTCTTCCTTTGGTGCTACGTGGGTTTTGACATGTTAGACAGCTTGTCTAGACCAATTCGTCTTGGCGCAGTCAGAATCTCAATCCGTGCGACGACCTTTAAAATTCAATGCAGCATCGGACAGATTATTATGCAATGAGGACTACATTTAAGACGATCAAGTAGTCAGCTTGAAGCATCCGAGTGCGATTTAATTGCAAGATGTTTTTACAATTTAACGACAATCACGAACTGCCGGCCGAGAGACCTGAACCACGGAACTCCGATTCATACGTCATCACATGCAGAGAGCTGTTCTTAAACCCACGAAGCTACAGTCTACAAATCTGGGCCAAGACAATGCCAAATAGTAAACAAACTGTCATATAATTTTTCATTCATAATAACAAATTCGCATTTTATTTGTCATTTTATTAAGGCGACCATGCAAACGAAGCATGAAAGTCTGTAGATTTTATCTTCCATTGTCTAAAATGCTAATTTAGAAAAATTTTACAACAGAGTGTGCATGCGAACGGGTGACATAGCATTATGGTGCATATCTAAACTTCCACAAAACTATAAAAGTATATAGCCCGGTAAAACTGCGCTACAAAAATGCAACAAGATACATAAAATATCGCACAGAAATTTACGATTCATTGCGCAAAACTACTACGTAAAAAATTATATTTTGTCTTGATAACGCTAGTTTGTCAAATCACCTAA
Source organism: Agonum fuliginosum (assembly GCA_947534325.1). Lineage (NCBI taxonomy): Eukaryota > Metazoa > Arthropoda > Insecta > Coleoptera > Carabidae > Agonum > Agonum fuliginosum. The sequence continues at coordinate 741,371 of OX384034.1, read as the reverse complement.
CCTAAAACTATTTTTAACCATAAACATAAAACTCATTTTATATCGATCAGTTACGAGAGAAATTTAAAACAGACATATTACAGTCGTTTAAAATTAAACTGCAAAAGTATCTAGAAAATATAAAGCTAGATTCAGACGTAGGTACCAACCAGCGCTCAACGTTCGCACTTATATAATTGAAATTGAAATTGGATCTTTATGGAAGCGCTGGTTGGATAAATTAGCACTTATTGGGTAAGTCTGAATATAGCTTAACACCACAAGGGCGGATATTGTGTGTCATGTTTTATATTATCAACCAAAACTGAGCATGTGGGACTGAAGAAGGGTATTCAGTTGTTTATTTAGTTTAGTTAAATTAAAGTTTGTACCAAAGCCCAGTATTTAAGACGCGGTCGACGTTGTTTGTATCTTTCTTCAGGATATTATATTTTAATTTAAAATTTGACACGATCTGTCAAAATTGTGCTTATCTTTCAAATTAATTAATTCAAAATTCCACAAATGAATGAGAGTTTAAGAGTTAGATACTGAACTAATATTAACATCATTTTATATGTACCAAATAACTATTTTTACTCGCAATCGGTTAATAATATCGTATAATATGTGCGTTTCCAACCTTCTAAACAGTTGGGAGGCGAGTCATTGTTAACTTCACTTCCCGGCTAGCTGAAAATATTTTTCCGGATAGATGTCATGTCACTTTCCAATAAAATTACCAAAATCAATAAAAAAAATTCGCAAGTTACATAGCAATTCTGTCATAGGTACATCTCTATTTTCAAGTAGGCTAAACAAATTCAATAAATAAATATAAAACTGTCAAAATTATTAGTAAAATTAATGTCTAAAACGCATATATTATTATTATCTAATACAGCGCTCGACTATAATGCAGCATTTCCCTGCTCGGTATGTAATATACTATTAGATGACATATTTGGACATATTCATTCCAGATTTTTTTACATTATGAAACCATGGCAACCTGGCCACAGCTGTAATATAGATGGCCATGCTCTCAGTGTACCCTGTTTGAAATATCGAAAGAATTTTGACAGGCAATTGGGGCGTGGTTTAGGAGTTTGGTTTACACCAAAACATTTTCAGTGTTTAAAAGGAAGTGCTTATAGTTCACAAAACCGTAAAATAAAAATACATAAAAATATCCAGGTAAAATTAAAGAACAACAAAACAACAACAAATAACGAGCAGCACTTACAAAGAATGAAACCATATTAATTGACAATTATTGACATAACATTTGAATTGTGTTTGTGTAACTCACTCTTGACTACAGAACGTAGCAACCAATCACAAGAATCTATCTGTCAAAATTCTTTCGTTATTTCAAACTGGGTATAATGGTTGTAACAAGAATTTGTACGAAAGGGTTAGATGGAAGAACAGCCTTGGCTAAATCTTCCCCATTGTCAGGATGAAATAAATAAATAAAACAAAACAAAATAAATAATCAAGCACCGTATCCCAACCGTGAAACAATGTCCTTCTCCCTTCGATCACGAAAACTAAAAATCCAAGAATGATCAATAACAAAACGACAAAATATTTATATATACGCCTGTTGAACTCTTCGCGAGACAGAGCTATAGCGGGTCTGGCAAGTGTGAGAGAGATGGCTACCGGTGGCAATGTCGTGAGTGAAGAACCGGGAGAGCGGAAATAGGTGTTTGTTTCCGAATCGGAAGTCCACGTCGCGCAACACGCGGCGAACTCTCACGGGTATTATGTGCAGGAATGCGCACAACATGCCATGGAGGTTGCGAGGACGTTGAGACGTCTGATGAAGCTATTGTCCATATTGGAACTGGAACTTTTATGTCACCAGGTGACTAGGTTCACCATATTACTTTTACAAACTCGATGAAGAAAGATACAGGAGTAGTTATTGAAATGAGAACATTTTGCACTGAAGTAAGCAATAATTTGTAAAAGAAATGGGTGTAATTTTTAGGCCCGGCCCAAATCATTATAAGGATTTAAAATTTGGATATTTGTGTTTAATACGTAGGAGTTAAAAATACGTAAATATTCGCACTCAATATTTTAGTACAATTGAAGTACAACTACATATATTAAATTCAAATATAAGGTACTTATATTAATAATTAAAATCTTAGTTTTAAATTCCTAATTCGGTAATGTGTAGTATGAAAATTGGATGAAAAAATTTGCTGTAGTCACCATTGTAATTCCTCGAACATAATTTTAATGAAGGTGGTGTCAAAGCAGAGACCTCTAATAATTATGGACGGGAAAGTCGTATACTTTCAACACATAAGGGGCTGGTTCCTGCGAACTGTCATAGGAGAGAGTTCTTTTTTAACATGCCATCTCTTTCTAATGTAACGCATTTTGCATGCTCTAAAATTTCGCAATTGCAATACTGTCGTTGGTTAGAAAGAGACGACCTCTCTGCCTTGTTGCGGATTGCATACGTTTTTTTTGGCGCCACGGGCAGATGTTTTCTTTCCGGTCCATAATTAATAGAGGTCACTATGTCAAAGTGACAAATTTCGAAGTGAAATCTGTCAATGTCAAAGTGACAGGCAGTCATTGAGTGACGTTTAAAATTGGACATTTTAACTTAATTTATTGTAAGTTATAGAATGCGAGCAATAGGTAAATTAAATTAAGTAATAATATTTTAATATTGAAAGCGCAAAAAATATTTTTACCAATTATAAAAGTACCTACTAACTATACTTGATTTAAAACTAGGAGGAGCGATCTGAAGTTGGAATGCTAAAACTGATCGTTTTACACCACACAAACTTTCAAATGTAAACAAATTGTATCGAGTTTTCACGCTGGAGTCAAATTTAATTTTGTCGCAAAAAATGTGATATTTATCTCGTATTTACATAGTGTAAATATGGCTCAGCGAGACACCTTCAAACCGCTTCTCCTAGTCCTAGTATTGAAATCAAGTATAATTAAAAATAAATTAATTAATAAAGTTGGTACTACTGAATATATAAAGCTCATTAACGAACTTAAAACTAACTTTTTGTAAAAAGTTTAAATATAAAATTTCAGTCAAAAATTCGTACGCGTTCTCAAGTTATTGTGCTTCCGAATAATGTAGGTAATTCAATATCGTCTACTACCTCATATATAATTAGTAGTTACTCGTATAGTAAGTAAGTATAATTAGTACATACAGGTTGGTGGAGGTGAAATGCGAACATAGGGAAATATATGACAATGGAGTTATCATGCTAGGCATCTTGATATACGTGGAATAACGGAATAAGTACTGTCAATGTCAAAGTAGCTAAAATATTTTCTTTGCATAATAATGTATGTGTACGAGCAGAACGAGAAAGTTTACATGCACTTTTAGATTATATTATTATTTCTGTTATTGATTACTCTTTTTGCCACACAAATTCACATAACTTCCTTTTGTGACACTACTACAAAATATATCAAGATACCTGACATCAAAGTTCGATTGTCATGTATGTTCCCTATGTTCGCATTTCACCTCCACCAACCTGTATATTAGTTGATTGGTTAGTTTTGATTACTGTCGTTCACAATTACAAAATTAATGTTGTAGTTAGCCTAGTAAAACAAACTAGTTTTTAAACTAGTGTCAGGAGCGTCAGTTTGTTCGCTTATATACCTATTTTATGTTTGGTATACTTAAACTTGTCTGTCATAATAATCCTTGTCTATAAATGGCTACAGAAGCATTTAAAAATATGGTGCAAAATTGTAAATGTCTCTGACAAAGCTGATCCCGAATTTAAAAATATTTATGTCATATTAGATTCTCAGAAGTTGTTCATAAAATCTTTAACTACTAACTACATGTTTGAACTTTGCAAATCCCTGTGCTAACTGTAATTACTGCAGCACAACGTGAAGCTAATTTCGTTATTGTGAACGCTACAAGTGAAATGCATTATGTCAAATCACTAACGTTAACAATACCAACTTCTAATTCCGTATTGTGGACGAGGCTTATCTGTAATGTTTTTCACTATTTAGTGGTTTTAATAATGAACCTAACCTAATTATATAACTTCGCCGCCGATCAGATTTCCTATTCTCTTTGATTATATCTCACTCACAAAAGCCACAATAAAACTTGAATTCGCCATTATCTGCCCTGTGTGATAACATCACCACCAATACAATAAATAATCAATTATCGTTGATGTGACGAAACGATGCCCATAAAAGCACACCATTATATATGTGTCAGTACTAATAAAGAACATTTCCGCATCGCACAATCGATAACGCACGTAACGACACTAGAGGGCACGTGGCCGCGAAAATAGAACAAATGATAAAACCCATTGTAGGCTTTAATCCCGCGGTACATAGGGGCGAAGTTGGCGCGTTGGTTTTCGTTAAGAGCACATATATGCAAAGGCAGTGATAGTGATCCTCCGATAAGGATTATGCCTATAATGCAGTTCATTATGGCCCGCTTGAAAAACGTCGTAACGGTTCGAACGCCCACGAGCTAGGACTACACTGCGCCGTGCTCTCCAATCAACAGATGCTTATCTCTGCCCCGGGACCCGTGCATGCAAATCAGCTGTAACTTTTACTTATGACTTTTACTGTTTCACTGTGTAGTAATCGCAGAGCCTTGCCAGTGCGTGGCTGTGTCATGTCACTGCGTCAAATTGCCCTTTCGTCAAATTACGCTCACGTAAAACGTTTTATTTACCACCTTTCAAAACTGTAGCGTTAAGTAAATCTCCTATTTTTGTCATGTGTACACTTTATAATGAGAATTGTGACTTATTTAGTATTTTTGAATAAAAATGTTGTATTACTATGTTTTAATCTATTGTTTTTTGTATTCATTTACTTGTTTAGGGTCTAATAAAGATTAAAAATTATTATCATTATTATTAAAAGCCGCTGAGTTAAATTAGATTCAAACCTGTTCAATGGGGGTTTTCAAACCTACGGCTTTTAAAGGAATACTTATTAGATATCAATTTTCAGAATATATTAAGTTATAGGACAGTAATAATAATTGTTAATTTTGATAGATTTATTACCTTTTTATCGAAATGAAAATAAAACTCTTTTGGAACGTGCATTAAAATGCGCCATGTGTGACGTAGACAACATTGAAATCAAACCGTGAGTAAATTTGTTCGTGTATGATCGTTTTTTGTCCTTTCGACTTCGAAATAGACGGACCTGTGTTAAAATAAGATGAGATCTACGTATCGTATTCGGTCCTTGTCAGCGCGGTGAACGTATGTTCTCAGGGCTGGTGACGTCACACCGTAACGCGGCATCGTTTTTCGGGGCACCTACATACTCGTATTTTTTTTAAATTTACATTTTTTTCTGGCTTATTAGCAACTTTTTGACAAAAAGAAAAAAATACGAGTCTACTATTTTAATATACCTATTATGGAACATATAAAAAAAACAAAAAATCGCGGAAACCCACCAGCGCTTGCACAAAATTGTAATTGAAATTGTCATTATAAGTGCAAACGTTTAGCGCTGGTTGGTAAAATTTTACTTATAATTGGGTAGGTTTGAATCTAGCTTTAAACAACCTCTGAGTCAAACGGAATCCGGAGAAAAGGTCCCCAGCAAAACGTCCCCGGCAAAACGTCCCCAGTAAAACGTCTCCAAACACGAATGTTCTCACGCAAAAGGTCCCCTCTCAATTATTAGTCCCCAGAAAAACGTCCCCTGCAAAATGTCTCCAAACATGAATGTTCCCACTCCAAAGGTTTCCCTCGCAATTGGTCTCCCGAAAATCGTTCCCAGAAAAAATCCCCTGCAAAATGTCCCCAAAAACTAATGTTCCCACGCAAAAGTCTCCTATCGAGCACCGGCTAAGGGCTGTACAAACTACAAAGGCTTGCTTGTAAAGAAAACTCCGTAGCAAAATTAAAAAAGAAAAAGTAATACTGTGTGTGCCATTAAGTCCATTAAGGACACATTGGTAATTTGGCTTTACAGGAATTGGACGTAGTGGCGTGATCCATTCGTGTCTTCTCCTACAGCCAACGCTGATATGCTGGTGTAATAGAAAATGAAAGCAAACAAAAGACAGCGATGTGTGATTTTCTCTACTAGTGATTTTGGTACCGTTAAGTTGGTAAATCAAAGCGGGTATTGCTACTTGATATCAGTCTGCGCAGCTGATGATGATGATGAGGTACATTTCTTGCAAATTTCAATCACAAATCTATCATTTATTCCGCCAAAGGCTTATGCGTTCCAGGAAAAATTCAAATTTTAATTTAACGCTTCCGAAGATTTATGTATCAAAGCTACGATTTAATGCATGTAACAAATTAAAACAGAAAAACCTTTGAATCCAAAACCTAAGTGTACAATATATTCAAAATTTCCTTAAAAAAATGTTTAACAAAATTGTAATATGTGTATTAAAAATGGTAACATAGGTCAAACGTATTTTTACCTTCCACTTACCTGTAAAGGAAGGTATTGGAATCATGCTAAAAATCGGCTAGTGAGTTTTTAGTGGATGAGCACGAATTAGGGTCCTTACAATTCATTTTTGATAGTTTCACGATGATGTCTGTATGTATGTGTGTGTATGTGTGTGTATGTGGTCAAGGGTGTTAGTCGCATAACTCAAATACGAGTTAGCCAAAAATTTTGATATTTGGTATTTAACATTTGTATAAAATTGGAAGAACTCATTAGATTTTGGTACAAATATCTTCACCGGAAGTGATATTTTTTGAAGATTGAAAAGATTAATTGTCAAAAATTTATATAAATTTGGATAAATATAGTATTTATATGTAATAAGAATAAGAGACAAAGTTATTTGCAACTTACGTTATAAAAAAATTGTCTTTATCTGGTAGCATTAAAGAACTGCAGTAAAATTAAAAAAATTAATTTATCAAATAAAACGTTGAAATCTTGTAATCCATGTTCGACTGAATTTTGTTTCTGTGTAAAAAAATATTGACAGGTGAGATGGGTGACAAGTTGACATACTAATGCATAAGTAAGATATTAAATGTAGTAACTGAACGTAGGATGGCTTCAACACAGTAGAGTTTTCCTGTGAATGAATCTTTTTATTCAAGTGATGCAAATTTCTGTGTTCCAATATATTAGATTTTTATTTGTATATTTTAAATGGGCATCGGATTGTACGTATACATTTCTGTTTAAAGTCTAGATATGGCGGAAGGTTGTGTGATGGCCACGTCAGATTTTTATTCAAAATAAAAAATTCAATATTTTAGAATTGGGTTACTGAGTAGGTAACTACATTTTTATTTCACCTCAGAATACTATATTATTGAACGAGCACATAATGTAGGTTATAATTCAAGAGGATGAAAGCTGAAGGCGAGTATATAATCATTCGAGTTAATTATAGTCTGCATTTTGTGCGAGTCAAGTACGACTTTTTAAATAAATCATTTCTTTTTGTACTCATTTGTACTCATTAAAATATTACCTAACCTTACATTTTGATTGAATTGTGTTAAATAATGGACTCATAATACGATAGTGTTGAATAATGAATTCATAATACAATAGTGTGTCTTATGGATGGGTTTATCTTAGTATAATTTCCTACATAATGAGTGTATTATTTAATGGTCGTTGAAAAAATAAATTATTTATATTTTCGTCTCGACAAAATGATACGTAATTTAATGATTATTATTACCTATTTCACGATATTTCACTAACATAAATTTATTAATAATCAAATTGAGTTATTATGATTATTTGAAGCTAGAACAATGATCATAATCATAATTTTCAAATCATTATAACTTTAAATTAAACTTTTTAAAAATTGTCAATACTTTTTAAGAGTTACATTAAAGATAGGTATCTAATTGGAATAATTTATATTATTTCCATTGAACTAAAAACAACTTTCGGCTTATTATAAAAATTGATCTAATTAGAAAAGTTTCCAATTCCTCATTTTATAATTCGTCCAATTTTTTATGATTAACATTTACTTGAAAAATATCGTTCAAAAAGTTGTGAAACTTAACACAATTTAACTATTTAATTGGCCAGTTAAGAATCAATTTGCAGAACGAAAGAGTTAAGATAATCATGAGAGACATATCAATTTACGATTAATTTAGCGAGAACTACCAACTACAGCTACAGGCTGTGAGGACTCAAGTATCACTTAATTCTATCTGTACAAACTTCCTGTCGTCAATGAATTGATTTCTCATGTACCTACTCGTACTTACTTAATGAAAATAAAATATGCCGCAAACTGCAGTAAACTCTACAAGATCTATACAGGAAGCTGAAATGACTGTCAAGTAATTTTGATCACCATTTTTGACAAATAACAATTTTTCTGAATTACTAAAGAAATAACCGTACACACTGTAATAGTATTTTATATGCCTCCGGTCGGCATCGCTAGTTTTCCATATCTCAAAATCCGCCAGAAACTCTTTGTTGCCAGCCTAGGCCGGCAAACAACCGGAAGTTATAGGTTGACATCTTGACATTACTACAGTTGTCAAGCAGATGTCAATTTTATGCGTTGAATATTTTTTATACAAGAATTAACAAGATTTTGACAAATTTTAGACGTAAATCGTTAATAGAAACTGAAATAAATATATTTTAAGATCAAATGCAAGTATTCAGTGCACAATTTTTTAGGTTATGTATAATAAAATACAAATTAATTAAATTCATTTTATATTTTTGTAATGAAATCGGCACATAAAATATTGTGTATTACACGTCCAGAAACTGTTATGCTAGTGCTCGTAATTTGCAAGCCTCGCCTATGGCTCGGCCTGTCAAAAATACTCGCTCTTGCAAAAGTTCAGTTTCTGGCCTTGTGATACAAATAACTATTGTGTAGCAAGTGTCGAAATAAGCATCTTACTTGCAAGTGTTGAATTTGCGGACGCCCCGAAGGGGAGATTCACATGAAACATGAACATATAAAGCCTTGTTCGCACGAGGATTCTTTGAAGATTCTACCAAGATTCTTAATCCTAGAAAAGAAGAAGTTTTCTTCTTTCTAGTGAGAATTACCTGTTAAATTACAATGCCAGTTAGATGAATCTTCAATGAGTTTTTGAAAAGAATAATTTATAATTTATTGATTGTTTCAAAATCGTGAATTTATTTTATTTTATTATTTACTCCTGCATGAGCATATCCAGCATTGAGGATGGGGACGGATATGAAAATAAAAAATATTTTTGATAATGTAAAACATAATTCGCTCAACGCGCGTTGGCTGATATTGCAATTCGTTCAGTTTCGGTGATATATTTTTACAATAATTACTAATTCACTAATCAAAAAATGCTTGGCATGTTTACATTTTTATTTAAATAACTTGCAAAGGTTTAGAAAAAGTACACAAAATCTTCACTTAAAGGAAATATAAAATAGGAAATATTAATACAAGTTCTATGAATTTTTCAACATTTTATCATAGAGTTCAAAGCATGAAAACAAAGATTTAGTGAATTACCATTATGAGTCTATGTAACACGAGCGTAATTTGAACATTCATTTAGATAGGTACCTACTCAAAAACCGAATAGACGAAAATTATTTTTTTTTAGAATCTCAATAGTGTAATAAAGGCGCTGTACTCTCATCATCCTTTTAATTATGGTACAAACAATGCATATTTAATAAGCATAGGAGTAGAAAATATATATCTATACCAATTTTATTGACAGTACGTGAGGCTGTCATACCTGAGTTAGATCAAAGGTTTGATTGATATGTATGTAGCAAAGAAATTATTTTTCAGGAACTGAGAGGTTTGTAAGAGAAATAAATTGTAGCGAAATTAACAAATAAAAGAAATAGAAACTATCAAAGAATGCGATTAAAAATAAATATAGTAAAATTTGTGTGAATGCATTTAGCAGAATTGAAAAGCTTATCTCGTATTTTTCCAGTAATTCGTCATTCTCCATGACAGTTGATAATATCGTCGTGGTTAATAGAATGGACGTATAAAAAACGAAGTACGCATGCTGTTGTTTGACATTTCATAATAGAATAACAGTTGAAATAATTCTGAAAAATGACGTGCTAAAATGAATATTATAACGTGTCACGAATGAAATATGGAAATTTCACTTGCAGTTGTCACTGACATGACATACAGAATTCAACATGGAGTAAATGCAAAATATGTAACTAGTAGTGTCACTAAAATAAATATCAAATTCAAAAACACTCGTAAACTGAAATTAAAATGGAAATTTTAACAGTAATTGGTCGCGCGTATATTGTACTTAAATTAATATTTTCATTTTATTTACACTAAAACGCACACGATAATGGAATATACTGTGAAAATTAAATTACGCTCGATATATTTATACGGTTTTTAAATTTTTACTTAGTATAAATTTTATCAAGCACCATTAAATAAAATAGTACATTCTTTAATAATTTTTTGTTTCAAGAATCAAGATCTAGTTATAATGCCATAATACTTACTTGTTCTAATCATATTGATTTTTGGACAATTGAACTTCTTGTAATATAGAATATCTAAAAATAAATTCTTTGAAAAAGTATACTACCATTTACAATACTAACTGAAAGTAAATTTCCAAATTCGCAGTTTTATTTTTAAGTTAGGGTGCCATCTAAACAGACGTTTTATCTATTAGTTATTTCTAAATCAGGAAGTAGTATTGTTTAAAATAAAATTTCTACTTATTTTTTTTGCCAAACCCTAATGTTACTTTCCGTTCTCTTGCTCATACCATAAATGAATAATTCTTAACAACAAATGCAATAAGCACAAGCAGTATAAATTTTTAAAGCAGCCAAGTCTGCTAGGTCTTGGAGCAAAAGGTGACTGCACATTCAGGTAAATCATTCCTGATAACTTCAATCTGCATATCCACATTTCACGGCTAAGCAAATATAAAATTTAGTTTCTAGTTTAGCGTTGCCAGTTCTCACCAACAAATATCTCAACGGTAAATCATAAACGGTACTTAGTAATATGTCAAGATATGCGACGAGTAAGACATTAACCCGCAATGCATACCGAATCCTTTCGTTCTCCATCATTAAAACAAGATATTATTTCTCCAAACAAAAATCCAGATCTAACAAAGCAAATAACGGCATCGGCTGGAGTTGTTGATAAAAGAAATCGTAGATTGATTGCGCTAAGAAATAAATGACTTGTAATAAGAGAATAATTAGCACATACTGTATAATTACCATAATTATGAATTTATTTCAGTGGTATGCGCTAGGAGCCTCCGGCGGTCTGCTATGATATTTAACGTGATGGCTGCTATTCAATTAAAAGGACTGTTGCTACAAAGTATGTGCCATTATCTTTAGAAATAATCTTAAATTATAAAGAGATAATTTTAGATTGTTAATCAAAGGTTGGAAAAAGAAATAGATTAATTACAGAACAAATATTTAAATTGCTGTTTATATGCAAATAAGCATACTGAATTGATATTTATCTTACGAAAATTAATTACATACCAATATTATTTTACCATACCATACCATTTTACGGGCAGTAACAGATTGGTATAATTTTAATTTTTTACTGGTAACCATCCTACAGGATCAACTCCCAATTACAGAATGGTAGATGTTATTATAGTGGAATCCAACCACTCGGACCCAGTGGTATTATTGTTGGTTGCGCTGGGAATCGAACTGGGATAACAGAATATATTTTTTATGTATCACGGGTGAAATGAGGTCAAAGCCTTTAACTTTACTATCTTATAATATAAACCATTATGGAATTTTAAATAATTGATATATCGTGCACTAGCATGATATAAATATCGTACTAGAACGTTATGGTTGTATTGTAATTTATTATGAGACCAAATCAACATAGATAGGGTAGACAATTTTGCTTTATTTGTTGATTGTTTGAATTAGTTCGAAAGAAGTATTGTATTGCTCGTGTCTACACTACACTCGCACGATATTTCTCACTTTCGATACTCGTTATGAAATTATTAACAGTAGTTATGAATTAAATGCTGTACCAACATTCTATACATACAATATCCCAGAACAAGTTGCAATATTTTATATGGTTACCTTTTCTAAACTTAAAAATTTTAAGTTTATACAGTATCTTAGAAATTATTAGATGTGAAATTTTGTAAAAGATAATTTGCCAAGAGAAAATTGGTCTACTGTTCCTCTAATATTCATATTCCACTTTAATTTAATATTTTACATAATAAATTTCAAGTTTATTTATATTACAGATATTTATTTTTTCTATATTTTATTTCTTTAGTTACTAGATAACTAGAACACCGCCGTAAAAGATAGATAATTAATTTACTAGCAATGAACCTGCACAAAAATTTAAAATAGTGCTGTTTTATTAATTTGATTAAACATGTAACATACATTTGTATGTTTAGGACCATCTATGAAGTAGATAATGTAATTTAAACTTTTCAGTGAACCCCATTGAATGAATTTTCCTGTTGTAGAACCCCTTCCACCATAAACTCCTCTTTGCAAGGCAGAGAAACAAATAGCCATTACAACTTCACAAGGTAGAACATTTCATTTCATTCCCACAATTGGCATAACGCATCAAGTCGCAGTAATAAGAAGCAAGTAGTGAACAGCAGCATAACAGCGCAACAGAACACACACCCGCACTTATCACAACTCGTTGCTAGCGGGCACGCACAGACAATGCGAGTAATACTAGAACCCGGCTCCTAGAATATCTTCAGCAGGTTCATAAACAATGGTATCGGGATCCAAAGAGGTAGATGGTGAGCTTAATTCGACTATTGATGAGAATGTTCAAACTTAGGTGATATTCAGTAAGATGTTTACAATATTTTATGTCAATTTTAATTAATATGACGGCCAGTGGTTAGCTCAAGTATCCGCCTAGCATGCTATTGAAATGAAGGGTCGGTTGCGCGAACTACAAATTTTTGTCTTAGAGAAAAGAAAGAGAAAACTTCTCTAATCTCTATCTCACAAACATATGAGTCAGGATTTTTCTCATACTGATTCTTGCATCCTCAGTGAATAATTTGTTTTGATAGTTGTACTGTGTTCAGTGTTCTGAATGTCGTTGTCGTTACTTATACAGTACATATATTGTTATGGTGTGAACGCAATATAGCAAGCGGTACTAGGTCAAATTGTGTAATATGTGTAGTAAACAAAAATTAGCTCCGCTCGTTCGCGCAGCTGAACCGACCCTTCATTTCAAACTACCTTAACATCAACACTATTCTGTCACTGGTACATTTAATCCGATAGAATGATTATTATCAAATATAAAAAAATACGAGTATATTCAACGATGGCAATAAATCGCGAGAATGCATACAAAAATTCCCATGGTACTTAACAAACTATTAGAAATATTTTGTTATTGAGATATTTATGCTTTATCTAAAGCAATAAAATAATCTTTTAGATATACAGGAAGTTTTTAAGTTACTTAATAAAAATACATACAAACATAATCACGCCGCTTACCCAACTTGAATGTGGAAGTTACTTATAGGTACTTATAATAATTGTAAGTAAAGAGAACACAACGAAGAGATTTAGTGCACTAAAACTGAAAGTATCTAACTAGATTAAATAATAAAAAAATTGCTAAATTCATATTAAAAATATAAAAAACAAAGAATCTATTTCATTTTCCTACCTTAAGTACAACCGCAGACAAGAAAGTAGGGATGATTTTTATCTTACCTGAAACAAAAAAATTAATATTAACATAGTGCGTACGAGGGTTTCTTATGTATACTATCAAGATTAGAATACGAGCGAATCGAGTGATATAAGAATAACAATAAGTGTAAATAGGACAAAAATGTACAAAAGTCTGTCAATGTATTGAATTGATATTGAATATCAATTTTGCCAATGTGATGCATGTTGTATTAACATATTACTAATTAGTTTACATTTAAATTTTTGACAGCTAGATGACCAAACTGACCATTTCCCAGTCAAATCTCAACATCAACACCAACTATCCTTGAAAGTGCATCTCCTGTAGATCACCCGCGGATGCATCCTCTAGAACCGCTTCCGTGGTGTCGTCATTACCAACCAATCCAATACAGCAGCGCTGCAAGCATCCAAAACACAAGAACAACACAAAAACAGCACACTGCAATCCGCAGTTCAATGGTCGAAGCTCCAGCCATACAATAAACCAATGACATGGTCAATCGACACAACTACTCAAGAAGGTGTGGGGATTCAGGAATTCACCCCCAGGGGAAGAACGAAGACCTCGATGAAAATCAAGAAGCATTGGGAAGTAGCTCAAGGAGAGGATTTTTATAATGAATGCATGAGTAGGATTTCGGTTTACGGATTACAGGAGTAATATCTCAATAGGAGTGCGAATGGCGAAAGCTGTAGTTTCATGTCGTTACTATTATGTCTTATGTTCCATGAGTGGTGTGTATTAGAAATTTATTTCTTACTTGAATAAGACAACATGGGTGCCGGAGTAATGTGTTCATTTAAATTCAAATGGAAATGTGTTGAAAATGCATGTTTGTATGTAACGAGCAAAATTATAGTCTTCAAAATATAAGACATAAATTTATAACAAATGATAACAGAACTGAAAGATAACGACAATGTTATCTAACGGATAATGAAAATGAAGAATGGGAAAGGTAAAGATATATGATAGTCAAAGATAACAGCTTTTAAGAAGCACTTATAAAATGAAACAACAATTTCAAATACAAATCATATAAATCCATACATATTTTATAATTTTCACGCTTATCCAACTGGTAGGCAGCCTAACGCTGTGAATCATCAATACAGAATTTTTTTGTAGGGGGCAGCATCAATAAAAAAATAATAAAGATCTTTAAATTATTATTATTATTATCTTTTAAAATCTCATTTACCTTTTCTACAATATAACAAAATGTAGGCATAATAATTGATTTCAGCCACCCTTCCCCTTCTCCCTCGCGACGCCCATGAGAAATACATTTAACTGTGTGTGCGATTACCAGTCGTCAACTCACGGGTGCAATTACACTCGAATTTTATCAAATTTGTTTTAACCAGTCGGTCACATAAAACCCTCTTCGCAAATGGATTTTTGAGGACATATGCTTCTGAATCTTGAGAAAAAGAATCATAGCGAGAATAAAATTATCCTGCCGGCGCAGCTAAAATGAGTCTTCAATGAGTCATGGAATTTCTTGTTATTATTCAGAAATAATAATAATGAAATACCTAATCCACAAGGGCTTAATGCAGTCTGCTATCAATTAAGAAATTGCTACATTAAAAGATATAAGAATAATTAAATAATGTGCTCGTAATATTTAAGTCAATGGAAGAAATATCAATGTAAATTGGTTTTATTTACAATACCCTATACCTACTTTGATTATCAACAGTGGAGTATAGTGTTTAGTAGTTTATAAGGAACGTTCATGCCAAAGATGTACGGTCTAAAATCGTTTGCGAGTTGCAATCAGCTCTTGGAGGACAACCGACAAAATAAGTTTTGCGCAAAAAACATATACCTAACAACAATAAAAATATAAAAAAGTATTTATTTGACTGATTGAACCGTCTCCTCCAGCAGCTAATCACAAGCGAGTTTAAACCATACATATTTAGCATAGTGCACAAGTTCCATGACAAATAAATAAATAAATTAATTAATTAAATGACTCCGTCAATGGGCGATATTACCTTCTATTACCTGTTCTGTCATAGCACAGATAAAGCAATTTAAATTTAAACTTCTATCAATTTTCGTCAGCCATTGACCGTTCCACCTTCGATTAAACTTTAAATAGTACCTAATTCAAACTAAAGGGCAACTCCAACGTCCTGGTAATAGTTGACTAGTGCCACTTCCAACTCCAGCATTCAGGCGAGAGTAGAGTAACATATCTTAACTTCCCGGTCAAAGACATAACCTCCCTTTGAGCCACTAACAGGATTAGTTATGTGACGCGGTCTTTTCCAATCGATGAACTTTGATTGTCTCACATCAGAAGGGCCGAACACCTCCCATTACACGACCGAATTTGCACTTAACGTGCCGTGAATGAACTTAATAAGGGAATTTGGCTCAAGTAACAGCGAGGAGCGCTAGTTAACTACAGGAACAACGGGATTGTAAATACCAAGATTTTATTAGACGAGAGGAATATGGAAATTATTTTCTCCCCGCCCTCGACATTTGCTGGAGTTGGAGTTTATGTCTAAAACTTGTTTTTACTATCTTACCTTACAAGATGTTCTCGTCAGAAACTTGATCTAATTTTTAATTGAATCTTTAAAATTGAAAGTGTACAGTCGTAAAATGAGAATACATTAAAGTACAGTTTGTAACATGTTTAGATATCTGGTTTAATTTTCAATTTACTATTTGATAATGTTTTTATAGAGGTATTTTATGCAATGTAAACGGAAGATAGTTGCAAATATTTTAGCTTATTAGTAATTTGTATGAAAATTGAAGAATGCATCAAAACGATTACTCTTTTTTGTGATTTCAGGTAGAATAGATTATTGATAGTGTCTAATAGTCAGTTTTTACAGCAATGTCAAAAATAGCTAGAGTGCGGATTATATGCAAGAAAATGTAGTTGAAATATACATGCAATATGCATTGAAATAAGGCCAAAATATGCTCCATGTATTTGCAAAATATACATGCAATATTTTACAAATATATGCAGATTTTTTAAATTTTAACTAATACTAACTTTATTTATATAAATCAGCAAAATAAACTAGGTACATTTTGTCATCTTGCACAAGAGTATCACATAAAATAACAACGTATAACTTCTGGAAAACGACTTGTGTACCTAGGTACATAAATAATATAATTTATCTCACCTTTAAAATAAGTGTAAATGAATCATTTTTCAAAAGAGAGTTATGCATTTCTTAGGCCATTGTCTTTCGCAATAAAGTATAAAATTTGAGCGAATATTAACGATACATCCTATATAGAAATTTTATAGCATATTTTTTCATATTTAAAAAATTGAAATTTTGGTTTAAAAGGTATAAAATATGCAGTATATGCATTTATAATAAATATATGAAAAAAATATTGATATAATGCAAAATATGCAACAATTTAAAACCATATTTTGTTCTATTTTTGTATAAAATGCAAGCCTTTGTAAAAAATGCGAATATGCACATACAATATATGCAAATGCATATAATACGCACTCTAGCACATGTTGCAGTCATTGCTTCCTACTATTATTGTTTAATATATTATTATTTCAATGCCAAATAATACGGAGCTATATGTAAATTACAGTTGCATATATTTGTTAGCTATTTTAATAGGTACTAGTTAGAGACTAAACTACCAGAAACATTTTATTGTTAAATTTACTATACAAAGACTGTTCCATACACTTTGGATTTGAAATAGGCTTCGCCTATAAAATTATATAATATAGCTATGTGTATTTTATTTTCCAAATAACGTTTTGTATCTACACAAGCAATCTAAACATTTTTATGAGAAAACCTGCTTTTGTATAATAAACTTAATGGAAAAATAATTGAAAATTAAGATTATAAAAAGTAAATAACA
The DNA here is from genome assembly GCA_947534325.1 of Agonum fuliginosum. Taxonomy (NCBI): domain Eukaryota; kingdom Metazoa; phylum Arthropoda; class Insecta; order Coleoptera; family Carabidae; genus Agonum; species Agonum fuliginosum. Next base: position 723,763 of record OX384034.1, on the reverse strand, counting down.
TCGCAATAAATTTAACACCCGTATTATTAAGCCTATTAAAAAACTTCACGACCAAAAAAATGTAGTAAGTAATTTATATTTCTTATTAATATTCCCCGTAACGCATAAAAGTGTTGAAAGTAATTTAAACAATATTTTTAATTACTAGGCACGTAGAAGGTGTAAACAAGTGATAGGATGAGCTTACTACGACAGAAGATCCGCACCTACTTATTAACACTTCTTGTAGAGCTAAACCAGGGGCGGATCGTGAAAATTACAAAAAGGGAACATACAGGTATATTTATTTTGGCCCACTATTGACATCCTCAAATCTATCAGAAATTATTTTTATGTAGTACAAAATTTATGGTGATGGTACAGTATACAGTAGAGAAAATATAAAAAATTTGTTCCTGTTTATTAAATTTAGAGCAGTTTTGTATTTCTTTGGTTTCGCTACACATTTGTTTCAGTAAATAATAAAGAATTTGTCAAACAATGTTAACTTTTAATCCTTAACAACAATGCACCTATCTACCTATAATTTAAAGTTAGTTTCAGACCTGTTGCTTCTGTCAGGAAATTAATGTAATTACAATTATATTTTAAATTTTAAATCAATGCCTTATTTTACATGCTAATGTACGCATACTTTGCATATTATTTCCACTTAAAAAATTGCGAAATTTTTTTACTAAGTAGATACCTACCACTTGAAATATTTTTTATCATCATCAAAAAAGCATGTTCTTATAAAATAAGTCATTTTGTGGCTCTTGTTTTTAATTCTGATCTCAAATTTCTATAATAATGTAAGTTGGATGTATACGTTAAATTTCAGTTTGAAATTTTCCATAAAATATCGATGCAGTAGCTGCCTGGGTTTAGGCACGGCACAGTTCAGAGAACTGTGATGTGATGACGTATGAACCTGGAGTTCCGTGGTTCAAGTCTTCCGGCCGACAGTGTATGAATGTCGTTAAATTGTCTTAATAATAATTAAATCTCTCTCTGGCGTTTCAAGCTGATCACAAGATCGTCTTAAAATAATAATCTCTCCGTTGTTGCTTTCGAAAGGCTATCGCACGGACTGAGATTCTGACTGCAGCAAATCGGTTGTTGGATCCCATATAAAAAAAACTACCCTGCCTGTAAAAACTCTTGCCCTTCCTGGAGTTGAAAAGTTGATTTTTACCCACACTCATCATTTTAATTAATATTATAATGAAATCAGAAATCAGAATTAAATCTTCGAATCAAGACCTGTAGTTCAATAAATGGCATTATTATCACCGTCATATTTTCATTACACCGTCACACCATGTTCGCGCGTCGGCCTTTGATTTGATTAGGTTAAAAAGGAAGCCAACATATAAAAAAAATTGTTTATGTCCTTATGTTATCCCATAAATTATTCATTTTTGCCCCATGAAGTAGGTACAAAAACATGCAGCTTCTAATTCATTGAAAAAATGTACCTTTCATTTATAAGGCATTCGATCTTGAGTAGAAAAAAATTTCGCCTGCAGCGTATTATCTTTCCTCAACCACCCGACTCCCTTTAAATAGGTACAAAATGTAAAAGATCAATGTAGCCTTTTCCACAAAAAATTTGGCCCTTCCTAGAAACATAACCTAGCTACGGCCCTGCGGCTTTGTAAGCATTTTTTGTTGGAATTAGTTATCATGTAAATACAAAATTTACAATATTACATTTGATTCAATGATTAGCAAATTTTTAATATGGAAATTAAACACAATAAACGAATAAACAGTTTTGAAAGCATCTCTTCGTTTTGTTAATACAAATTGTATAAATACTTGTGCAATTTTATGGCCGTGCGTCGCTGGCAGCAGCCCTGTTGGCCACCAGAACGCTAGTAACTTAATTAAATAAATCACTGTCCACTCTGCATCCAATTAACGCAAGCTTCAGACTTTTACAGCTGAGAAACAAGTTTGAATATTCACACGCTCTTCTGCATACATATTACTACAATCTAATCTAGAGACAGCACTCTTTAACTTTAATTATAAATGTAGTGCGTATCTCAAATGTTCGGACTCTTATCGAAACATATTTCACTCCGGGTATTGTAAGGTAAGCACTAAAGCGCGTTGTTTACTTTTATTGAGAGTTTAATATGCATATCGAGGAGAATAAGAAGTAGATTAACCTGAAATGTATGCCGGAAAAGATAGAGAGGAATTTAAAGTAAGCTTACTGTTCCTTCAGCAGTTTTCTACACAAAATATTTATTTTATCCAATGTTGGATAACTAACTGTCAGTACTAAAGTCAAAAAATTAATTTACCAGCAGAAATTTAGACTTGGGTTGCATAAATTTTTAAGATGCAATCAGAACAATCACACAACGTTGTCGTCTATGGTAGTTGCGATTTTCACACATGACATGATTTTACCACATCGCATGCTGTAAAAAATCTGACGTGGCCACCACAAGACCTCCCGCCATACCTACTTTATTCTTTTTACTTATTACCTATGCAAATATATTAATATATAAGTACTTACTATTACTACTGCTACTACCACAAATATATTTTACATTTTATTTACACTGCAGAAGAAGATAAAAACGATATTTTACTATTGTCACTCTGACTGTCATGTCATAATCATTTAAATTTTACGTAGTAACAAATGATACGATCATGGACTACAAGATACCGAAATACTAAATTATAAGTATTATACTTTAATTATTCGTAAATGATATCAGATTCAGAAAAATTTATAAAATACCTACCGATTGTAGGTAATAATCACATAATCTTTCATTTAAAATTAAAAAATTGTCATTAATTAATTATTTATTGAAATATTTTTAAAAAGTACTACTTCCGGTTTGTAGATTGAAACCAAAATTATATTGGGCTTTTAAGAATCGTATTGAAACTTTAAATACAAAATGTTTGATATTTTTGGAGTTATCGTGTCGGAAAAAGTTTAACATACGAACGAACGCACACACACACGCACACACAAACAGACATCATCTCAAAAATGTGTAATTCGTATTCTAGCGACCCTAAAACGTGCTTATCTGCCAAAAACTCATACTCGAAAATTTTGACCCGTCACAATACCTCTCTTAAAGAATATGAGGCGAGAGGTAAAAACATGAAACTTCTTAACTTTTGGAGGTTATTAAAAAAAGTTGCTTTGTAATAAAAAGAGAGCTTACGTAAACACTAGTTTAAATAATTTATTGTTCTATAGTGTCTGAAGTAAACAAAACAGATTAATTTTAAATTTGACATTTGCTGGCGCCATCTCTTCGCAGGAAATTTTAATGCAAATGTCAAAAGAACCTTATAGAAAATACATATTTTAAATAAATTAGGTATGTCGACAAAAAATATAATACATAATGCGTGCGTTCACGCTCGGTTTTATTGAAGCTGTAATCCAACCTGTGTAACAAAATGTAAGTGTGCATTGGACGCACTGATCATGAATCAAAAAGAATTTAGTTCAAACTCGCAAATTAAAAAATGGGTCCAAGCAAATGAGACATTCTTTCCTGTTTGTAACATTATTATTACATTAATGTAATTATGATTAATTACGTTAATAAATACTGCATAAATCCTGTTTTACATTATTATATTTTGAATTCTAAAATCTAGTATGAAAGTTTCTAGCAGAGAAAAGTATAATGTAAAACAGGTTTAACTATTGTTTAACTTTTTTGTATTTAAGTGTGACAACCATTTAGTACCCAAAATGGTATTATTTTGCAAACTACTGTTATTTTACGAATTTCAACAAAATTCTTTTAAATTCATGATCAGGGCGTCCAATATTATACACCTTTAAATTTTGTTACACAGGTTGGGTTGTAAAATAAAACCTACCACACTCATAATGTAAATAACTATTATCAATTTAATGAAATACTTCTTGACTGAATAATGAGAAGGATTTATTTTAACTCTGGCTCAAAATAAACTTAAAACTGACAGAATTCCAGTAAATTTTCTTTTTTTGCGCTTATCTATCCGAAAAATTTATTACATATCTATATAGTTTTCCAGAAATAGTTATCCAATAAAGTTAAGTGCGTTGTTAAAATACAATAAATGAAATAATCACAATAACAGTGTCGTTAAACTCTAATAATAATTAAATAAAAATTAATTATTTTTTTCAAATGTTTATGGAAGCAATGTGTCCGAAGTTAATTACATTTACTTCATGTGTAAAGCATAAAATAAATTTAAATTAATGTTTATATCCAATACACAACTTTTATTAAATAAAAGTATTCAATAAATCATCAATTTAAAATTTAATTAAAATGTTCCATGTTAATTTCTATTTTACATTTTGCGTGTTAAACACAGAAATCTATTAATAATAAAAGTATGACACATTTAATGTCCGCAAAAAATTAAACCTGAGCCTCAATTAAAAAACAAATAAGCATTTAAATTTCAGTCACGCGCCGCCAATTTTAATATAACACAACATGGCGGCGACGGAGGGGGGAGAGGCGGCCTCAGTGCTTTAAATCACTAAATCACGCGAGTTTTTCCCGGGTTCAAATCCCGGGTTTGTCTGTCACGGTGATAGATTTATCTGCTTGTATCCGAAGCACTGTCTTGCATATCATACACTTCTTTCAAACGACATAATTCCCGTTAGACAGAATATCTCTGCGTATTTATGATAAATCATCGACTACGCGATGAGCCAGAGGAGGAGGATTTTCAGATATTATTCGCAAAATTTCGCACTGTGCTGTTCAGGCATTTTGATTATATTATTCAGCAAATATAAACTTGCACCATTCCTTTTCTGGATTATTTGATCATTAAGTAATACATACCTACATAAATATGTCACTTGCACACCTTTTATACAACTTGAATAATATGGCAGCCTGACATTTTGGCATTTCCATTGCAAAATTCGTAAATTGGTAAATGTACCTACGCGTCATGATTGTATAGTAGATACCTATAGTTTAGTTTTCAGTATTCGATGTGGATATGTTAATTCTATGATTTAATTAATGATAATGACATCAAAAATAATTACAATCTTAAGTTAAAACTTGGCTGGAAGCAGTGATATCCAGGAGATATTTCAACTTATAATATCACATATGCAATAATTCTTTCCGGAATTTTTATTTAGTGCTTTTCAACAACGTCTTGATTACGTTGTTGCAATGTACGATAAAAAAATTCCTGGACATGAATGAATGCACGAGTGCATATTAGGTACGAAAATATGAATGACACCGTCGGCCTATTTTTGAATTCTTTTTACAATAGAATCTTCAGGTAAGTTCCTGAAGCTACTAGTAAAAAACTTTCGCTAAATTTTTATATAACCATGGTTACTATTATTGTAATCAATTCTGCCATTGGCTGTTATTTGTGACATGCGATTTACGGGGGTAATATAACATATAACTAGTGCTATGAATATCATCGGCGTTAGCATGAGATAGTCGATGAAAATTGACCGAGTGCGCAGCACGAGTTCAATTTTCTGATGACTTAACGAATGCTATCACCTATGATTAATCATAACCCGAGTTATATTTGGGGCGAATATAATGTGTGAGGTTGGTTATATTTTTTCAATATTGTCGAAAATGTGTTAAATTCTGTTTACCTTCCTTATTTTAAGTCTTATGCTCTCGATTTTTTTTCTATTCCACTCTTTTCTCCAGTACTACGGCTGCCTGAAACCAGCCCGAAACTCGTAGGTACTTTGTCGCATCCTAGCTATGCAACGTCATTTTGAAGTTGAAAAATACTGTAAAAGAGTTTTCGTTGCGAGTAAACTGTCAGATTATTATTGACTTCAGGATAATGTTTTTATAAACATTTATTAGAGAAAGAATGGATCTATAGATGTACCTTTTTAAAATTTTAAAAATTAATTTTTATCATGAAATATAACCCTATAAAGTTTGCATAAATTGTAAATTTTTTAATTTTTCGGAATTTTTATAATAATGTACAATTTTTAATAAATTTTTTTAAAAGGCACAACTATAGATCCATTCTTTCTTTAAATCCTTGTTGATATAAATTTTTACCATTCTTGTACTGGCCACAAAACACTCGCTCGTTAGTACGTTTTATGCTGAATTTTAGGAGGTAGACGGGCCTCTTAATCACAAAATGCATAGTTGATAGAAATTTGTCATATTATATAACCGGCGAACTAGAATACCTACTTCAGAAACTAAAGATTTAAAATTCGAACGCATCCTTTTCGTCGCAGGCAGAAACAGCACGTGGCAAACCAAACTCTCTCGTTCACCAGGAAGAAAGGGCTGATGATACTTTATGGATATGGAGACAGATGACCAGCATCCAACAGGGAGGCCTTGTTCCTTGTTCCCTGTCTATTCTCCTACCGCCTCTGTCTTCAAGACAACTCACCGGTCACGACTTGAGGAGGGAGCCAACGCATTTTACCTGACGTGGACAACCCTCGATCAGGGGTCGCCAAACGCGCACAACAGGAACCGAGCGCAAATGAGACTTTATATCTGTTCATGAAATAGTAAAACGTGTCGTTTATTCTGTGGTTCCGGATGTCTGGACGGCGGGATGGTGATTTACTTAAGTATATGTCTTAATAATGTGCGAATAAAGATTGTTGGGGAGAGAGTAAATAAATAATCGTGTAGAACCTTTTATCTGGTCAAGATTTTTTGCTGAGTGGAGGATAAATTCGTTAGTTGGTTTGTCTTGAAAACTTATTTAGAGTTAACATTTGTATCTGAAATCAGAGAGAAATACGAATCTACTCATCCTTAAACTGTTTTACCTACGAGCCCAGGATCACACTAGTTCGGCAGTTCGTATAAATTTTTCTTTGTACAAAAGTTTAAACAAAAGTCAAAATACAAGTAAAATGTAATGTATCTTATATTTATTAAAAATTGCAATAGTACATTTTATACAATCTGAAATAAAATCAGCAATCTAAACTTTATGGAACCTAATTTAGAATAAAAAATTAGAATAATCGTCCTGCAAGGACAATTAACAAATTGTGAAAATGACTGCAGAATATTTGGGACTTATTTCTCCAGGAATGTATGTTTAGGACTTGTAGACACTATATCACAACGAACTGAAGCAGTTGTATAAATAATTTATTGTTCTATTTCAGTTATTTTCCTGTGATTTAAAAAATTGTTATACGAATAAGTCTATCTGAAAACAATGAAAACTGAATATCTGGTCTTTTTACCTTCCGCCTCATATTCTCCAAAAGAGGTATTGTGATGAGTTAAAATTTTCGACTGTCTGTGAGTTCTTAGTAGATAAGCACTTTTAGGATTCATAAAATACGAATACAGTATTTTCGTGATGATGTCTGTGTGTGTATGTACTCGGTATGTACCTACGTTATAGGTCGTATGTAACATTTTATTCCGCATTCTATAACTCAAGAAATTACAAACATTAAAGAATCAAATTTTATATAATGTTTTAATTTCTGAAGTACCTACTATGACAGAACAACTACCTATTTATAAAATGCTAAAAATTGTGAATAATGTTAATATAATACGAGTGGAGTAAAAAATAAAAATGCAAAAAATTAATTATTTATCAAAATATTTAAGAAAAGTACTACTTTCGGTAAAATGGTTAAAATATAAATTTGTAATAAAAAGAGTAGGGTAGGTATGGCGGGAGATCTTGTGCTGCCCACATCAGATTTTTTTTATTGTTTGGTGAATTTGACTCAGTTGCAAATCTCTCGATTAATAAAAAAATTGACAATTGAGTAAAATTGAAATTTGTGTTGAACATTACCTCATATAAGTAACAGAATGAGAAGAAAGAAGGAAACTGAATTTTTTTCTCCTGAAATATGTTTCTCAATTTTCAGGCAGGTAATTTCATCATCTCTCTTTTAAAATAAGGTAATTCAATTTTCCATCTAAAATTTTTTGACATAGTTAAAATGCACCGCGATCCCATTTAAAAATTTTCAAAGAAAACGTCACCCTTTGTGCTACTTTGTATGATGATTTGGCGCATGTGAGAGAAGATGGAAGAAAACAATTTATGAAGAATATTAGTACAGAGGGCCTGTGATCACGTGGCTTGTAATAACCTGTGCCACCCACCAGAGGCGCTGTAGGCGACCTAGCGACCCACCGCCTGATATCCACGTGAAATTGCCATGAAACCGCGACATTCGTTGCGCTTGCAACATGTGGTGAAGTGCGCCTATCCCTCCACGTACTGGAAAAATGTTCAATGTTCACACACTTTTGCGTTTGAGATCATGACACAATAACTCTGAAGTAGGTGGGTGTGATAAGATTTTATTTTAAGAATCAATGGCTATTACAGTATTTTACTAGAACCTCTACAGCGCAGTGGCGGATTTAGGGGGGAGAGGGCACAGGATCTCCATTCCCCTACACTAAGTGTAATCTTGGCATAATGCTCAAAATTGAAGCTTCAAAATAATGAGCAAGTAAAACAATACTTATTTGTCCAACTAGAGAGGAAAGGGCTTCTTTTTCCCACTCGAGATCAATATTTGTGTCACGAGAAGGGGGAAAAGAGCTTTCCTCTCCTGTTAGACACAACATTTTTTTCACGACATTTAAAAACATTGTAAATGTAGAAGAAACACATAACAAACTAGAAGTTAGATTATAACTGCCATCTGTCAGAAAGACGTTTAAAAACAACGAAATATTTTAAAAGAAAGTATAAAACATAATAATTGTAAAATAATAGTTTATAGTAAGTATATCACTATTTAATTAGAATTTTTCAATAAAATAATAAATTTACTTACAATTTTTTTAATATTTCACCGTAAAATAACACTGGTGATAACACTGCTTACTTTCCTCTCTAGAGAGGGAAAACTTACTTTTCTCACTATTTCGTGAGAAGATATAGGTATTTAATATTGCTTAAGTTGCAGTTTTTCATAAATTACTTAGGTATATAACTGTTAGTAGATACCTAATATTTCTATCTTTGTAACTTTCGACTAAAATAAAAGTATAAAATATGACTAAACCTTCCGGGAGAAAAAAGGCACAGAACAAATTAAGCATGACCTACGGTTGCATTCCTGGGATCCAGTACAACATATTACACTATTTAGAACCACTGTTCTCAGCACCCACAACGTATCCATGTTCACGTGCTCTGCTCATCTGTGGTGCAATTTACAAACAATAGATCAAGTACACTGGCCCCTAACCTGGGAGAAACGCGCAAGGTATGCGGCTGCAGTAGCTACACCGTCGCCACCGCCACTAGGCGATGCTCTCTTGCTACCAGATACGAGATACACAATACCGGAACAGTCAAAATATAGCACAGCGCACGAATTATTTATTTACTATTTATGTACATATTTATTATTTACGTCAGTCTCTTATTGAAGGTTATTTTTTCGTCAAACACGGTTTTATATTATTTTGTTGTCCATTATTTTAAAGAAATATTTGGAAAACACAATCAGAAATAACCGAAACCTGCAAATCAAATTCAAAAGAGCTGTCATACCTTGTCAACAATCTGTCTGTGCGATTTATAAAACCTCCATAACGAAAATACTGTGCTGTGCTATGTTGTGCTAAATTATTTTCTATGCGCTGTGCGCAGTTATAAATCCAGCGTACAGCAAATCAAAATTTAAAAATCAAAATTAAATAAATCAAAATTTGAAATCCAAAATGTATTAACAGTTCAGATAGTATAGATCAGATCTCTAAACCAAAAGGAATATTTAGTTCATAATTCTCAGAGCAAATTTATCGTGATTTAGTTGAATCGGAACAAAATTGCAACGTACTGCTTCACAAAACTTTAATAAAAATTAAACAATTTATTTTCTTGAAGAAATAAGTACGAAACTTACGTTTTATTGACATACCATAATGTGGCAGTGTTAAATACTGTTATATTTTTTGAGTAGGTATTTAGCATTATTGCAAAAAGGAAAAAATAAGTACCTACCAAAAACTAAAATAATTAAAGAAGAAGAAATTTTTTTACAAACATTTTTTATAAATGTAGATTTATGATGAACTTAAATATTAATAATTGAAAAGCAAGATTTTCTTAAAGCTTTAGGGGACCCATAAAAGGAAATCAGTATTCAGTACAGTACAAAATATTTCCAAATTTGTTTATCAGTATTAAGGGTCTGAAAATCAGTACTGTACTGACAAAATCAGTACGAATGATCACTCTAGTTTAATCTGTTAACAAATGGTATATATATTTTTTCCGTTTGGATTATTTTATAGTTTACATAAACACATATTTACAGTATTCGTATTGTGCATAATTTAAAGGAATAATTCGTTCTCATTATTACTTGATTACAACAAGTGTTAAAACCTACACAGAAACAATGACGAAGCTAATTCATATAACCAGCCTTACTTTGTCTATTCATAACTCCTCCGAACAAACAGTGAAGCAAATGGAAGCAAGAGCAAACTACGTTAAAATTGCAATTCCATTGTATGATAACCGACTACATTCATTTACTTTCAATGAATCAACACGGGTAGAGAAACATCCGAATACTTGTAACTTGTAACCACACAATAAAAGTGTTCAATTGTTTCATGTAGCTATTATAATTTCACTTTCAGTGGAAGTGGAAGTGGTAATCTGCTCAGTGCGCACACAAAGACATTTAATAACATGTCGGATTACATAACGTGATGTTGTTGCGAACTCACAATGAACGCATTATTTAATGATGGCCTGGTTGGGTTGCATTGCTATTACTTGCCGTGCACTGCTGTTCCTGCTACAACCGACTTTTAATTCCATACGAGCGATGGGAGTTGGTATTGTTGGTTTACCAGGGTTTGACAACTAAATTCTTTCCTGTGTATCTCTGGATTGTAAGTGCAGTTTTAAAATTTAAAAGGACAATAAAATTTGTACAGGAAATTAGGCTAGATTAGTAAAAACATGAATAATAAAATGGTTTTGTCAAAAAATGGTTGCAATAAATTAATGTTATAAATTAAATGTTGTTTATACTTAGAAAGAAAAGTACGAAATAATGGTTCTGGTTATGTCAGAAAAACTATAGATATATTAGAGACTAAATGGTTTGGTTTTCGTATTTTTCTTAAAATGAATAGGTAACTGGTTTTTAGATAAGTTCCAGTTTCGGTTCAATATAATTTTGACAATTTTGAACTAAAATGGGGAAAAATTACATGATCAAACATAATCATAATATTGAAGGAAAAATCTGCTGTGGCCTCTACAGTACTTTCCGACTATAAGTTTTAATATCATGATTTCATAAAGGATTTAATTTTATGCTTCATTCGGCAAAATTTATACATATTATGAAAAAAGTGACAAGCGTCAATGTCAAAGTGACAGCAGTCATTTAGTGACGTTTGAAATTCAAGTGTTTAATTGCATTTATTATAAGTTATAGACATAATACGAGCAATATCCAATATGTACATTAAATGAAATAATACTAGTGAAAGCGCAAATGTTTAGAACATTTTTATCAATTCAAGTACAAATTGAAAAAATTCAATTAATAAAGTTGGCACTTATTGTATGAAGCTCATTAACGAACTTAAAACAAACATTTTTTGTAAAAACCTGAAATATGTATAAAATATCAGTCGAAAATTCGTACTCCTTCTCAAGTTATCGTGCTTACAGACAGACAGACAGATAGACAGACTTTTTAAAATTATGTTTTTTGTTTTTGTATGTATGTATTATCATTTCGGGATTTGAACCTCATTTGGGTTATATCCCTAGGGTGACTTGATGGCACACACACAGTATTATACTTTTTCTTCAACCGTCTTAAAAGTTGGTTCTTTTAATACTGTTTTTAGTATCAAAAGTTGACGTTTTTGTTATTAATAAAAAAATGTAACTGTTGCTAGGTAACACTTTTAATCCTAGACTTAAAAGTACTTTTAATCCTAAGCTTAAAAGTAGATTCTGTATTTCTACTAGAACCTTGGGAGCGTAATATTTCTTGAGCTTGATTATCACGCACTTCTTCATTTTTTCTACTGGTATTATCATCACGAATGGAGGATATTATACTTTTACTAGTGCTAGGTTCATCGAACCGTAATATTTGTTTAGCTGTCTACCATGTATGTTTACCAGTAAAGCTGATTTGACGTCTTCAATAACATCAATCTTTAAACGTACCAATTCATCGCAACGGCATTCACCCGAAATTTCCAGTATTACAACAATCTATAAAAATTAATAATATTTAGATAGTTATATTCTCATTCCTCATATTTAAACACTTACTTTAATCATCAGGTATGTATTGTCAGGAGCATAATTCCAGAAAAACTCTTGATTTATTTTAGTTTGACAGAACAATAAAATTTGTAAACAAAACAAAAGTTAAAGCAAAGCTACCTTCTTAGTTTCAATCATATTTCAACAAAATATTTCAATAATTTAAAAAGTAATTTTCTTGGTTGAAGAAAAAATAGTATGTGTTATTTGGATTAAAAGTGTCTTTGTTTGATTCGCAATTTTTGCATCCGCTCGGCTTCGCTACGCTTCGCCTCGCAAATGTAAATTAATTGATCATCAAACAAAGTATCACTTTTAATCCTAATAACACAATATACTATTTTGCGCCATTTTCTTGTTTACTTTGCTACCGTGTGTTGCCAGTCAACCCGGCGCAAGTCATTGTTACAGCCTTTAGCCGGTTCCCGATAGCTAGAGGTTGCCAAGTTAATTAGATCCCAACTTGGAATGGTAACGGGAGTAGGTACCGATCCAAATCAGGCCGTGAAAATTTCCTGACCTGACCGGGATTCGAACCCACGACCTCTGTAACCAGAGCCTAGCATCCTAACCACTATGCTATCCCGCCGTGCTATCCCGACTTTTTTAAATTATGTTTTTTGGGTTCAGTAGGGTCTAAAACTTGAAGATCCATCAAAATATCAAACTGTGAAACTGTCAAAAAATCACGAACTGTCAAAAAATACTTCCCCTATTATAAGGCCCCTGCCTTAGGGGAAGTAAAAAAGAAACAAACTAGGTACTATTTATTATCCTAAAAATTCTCGGATTAAAAAAATCAAATTTTAGTAAACCGATATAGGTAGTCTAAAGCTGTTCTTCCATCTACCCCTTTTGTGCAGGTCCTTAATAATTATTTTCCCCTTTTGAATCGCAAACTTGACCAAATTCGAACCATTTTCCTCAGTGTTCAAACCGAGACAAATGTTCTACTGAACTATACCGCAGTTTTTACTTGTCATTCATTACAATAAAATAGTTGTCGTCACTGTCAGTGCTATACATGTTTGATGATATTTTGATAGTATTGCACAGAGCAGAGAAATAGCGTTGAACATTCCTTGACAACTGTAACGCTTCGCTCAACGTAACATAATACGTGATCTTCTGCAGCCACAGAGCACAGATACAATGTTGCGCGTCATTAACTAATTTTGCACGGGTGGTTTATTGTTTCTGGCAGTTTAATAAATATCTTTATCAGCCCTCGTCTAGGAGTCTACATTGCCTATGGTCGCCTCAATTTATTGCTGTAATTCACCTTTTCATTAACTTCACGAGGCAATGAATACATTGTAGAATTTTAAATAGGAATATGCAAAAAAACGTGGTTCTCTAAAACCCTGTTCACATAACGATTCTTTAAGGATTCTTTCATGTTTTGAATCACTGTTTTGAAGCTATCAATGAGTAAGAAATTCTTTTTTCCAAGACTTAGTGAAGAATCAATTTAGCGGCGCCACTATTTGACAGATACTTCTCTCCAAGATTATTTTTCTCAAAATTCAGAAGTATGAAATAATCTCCAAAGAATCCTTGTATGCACAAAGTATAACAATGAATTAATTATTTAATTATTATTGGTAGGTAGTATATCTGTTGCAGACTAGTTAGAAAACCTTCTTGAGTCTAATGCCCTGTTCACACGTTGCTACTTTGAAGACACATTCGTGCTACTGTAGCAAGAAAAATCTGAGTCGCTTGTCAAATAGCAGCGCTGCTAATTTGTAGCATCAAAGTATCAAGAACTACTCGTTGATAATTTCACATCGTTGATCGTTGTATGTGTAGATAGCGATTTTTTGCGGTTATTGTTTCGATTTGAATATTTTTTATTATTTGCGTCTTCAAAAACTTCTTCTTTTCATGCTACATAGTAGCACGTATGCGTCTTCAAAGTAGCAACGTGTGAACAGGGCATTAAATATTCGGTTTTAGTATCTACAAACTTTGATTGAACTGAACTAAATAAACAACCCAATACCCTTCGTGAGTCCCACATCTACATACTCAGTTTTAGTTTTATAATATACCAATACCTCATTTCACGAATACGAATGTAAGTAATGTTATGCGGCCCGTCTACGTTTTTGCCGAAAATCCGAGAATACTCTTGATTTTACTTATTTTTCTTATTCTTTCCCCGGTAATACAGATGCCTGAAATAAGTCCGAAACTTGTACTTTGCCGCATCCTAGCAATGCAATGTCAATTTGAAGTTGTAAAATACTGTAAAATGCACAACAGTTAATAATTATTGATCCTTTAAGTATACGATATAATCCTTGTTGAAATGAAATTTAATCATTCTTGTACTAGCCGCAAAACACTCGCTACGTTAGTACATTTTATGCTGGATTTTAGAAGGTAGACGAGCCTCTTAACAGAAATGAAAATATTTGCTGGTGTAAATCCCTTTCGCATCTGGACCAATCAGATTCAGTATATTATCGCCCTATCTTACCCAACGCTTTTTCTCACGTGAAATGAGGTATAGGTAGGTATACATGTCAAGTTTTTTTTTTATAAAAAGCTTAATTTTACGATCTATCTACGACATATCGATTATTTGAATAATTTACTTTGCCTACTGCACACAAAATGACCAACAAAAATATACTTATTAGTTTATAGATAGAAATGGTGACACGTCGACGTAACGTAATGCCTACTGCACACGGAGAAACATTTTGACATGTTTCCTGAAAAAAGTTTCCGGAAACTTCAAAGTTTTAACGGCGCCTATAAAAATGAGGTCTCAGGAAACGTTGTGAAGTGCAACTAACTTCGTATTTGTCAAATCGTCAAATATGCCATGTGATCATAAACATATTTTTTATTGTTTTTCAAAAAAAATCTCAATTTTCTGGAAACATTTTTCAGGAAACTTGTCAAAATGTTTCTCCGTGTGCACTAAGCATAAGATATAGTAATAAATTTGTCTTGTCAAATCTCTTTACATTAAATTTGGAAAAAACTCTCCACCATTCCCTAAGTAAAAGAAGATTCTAAGACAATAAATTAGTATCATGTATCAAACACAGTGTAGTTGAATATTGAATCTTCAATGTAGGAGTAGGTACCTCTAATATTATATAAGGAATAGTAACAGTATAATGAAAATTTTTAAATATATTAATATAACCAATAGTATCTGAAGTTAATTGCCATTTTCAAAACAATTTTTTTCATAAAAGTATTGAGCAAAATATTATGTATTAATTATTAACTCCGAAAATGGGTAGTATTTTCACATTTAAAATTTTAAGTGAAAACAAATTATTTCTTTCCTGCTATAGTCATTCCTTCTCTACGCTTAGCTACATATTAAAAGTTAAATATTTATCTTCAAAGATATTTTGTTTCGAGCTGAGTTATGGCATAGCTTGTCGCAAGAATGCAATATGCAATATATGCATAGTTGCATCAACTATACCTCCATAGCCGGTAATTTATTGAACAATATCTCGCAGCTAAAAAGGCGCCCTTTTTGTCATTCCTTTCCACTTTTCATTTCAATGCAATGCAGAAATATTAATCATCTACTGCACACAATTCCCAAGTTCGTTATACTGTTATCACCTTTTACTACAAATAATTTGCAACTTATAAATCTTTTCTTATCTACGCGGCATTTCGATTCAAACCTCGCCAGGCATTGTAGTGAGAGTGAAAGGACATTGGCATCTTCTCATATGCACTCGGGGCAAGCGTCAGCTGTGAATAATTAATATTTATCTTTTGCATGTCATCGACAATCCTCGACAAATTGCCGGTTTCACGATCAGATGACAAACAAAGCCACGTGTTCTGGGAAACATGATTCATGGCGAATGGAAAGGTGTAAGTGAATGTGTTTGATTGAACGTGACTGTTTGTAAATTGAGAATATTTGCTCCGACGCGAGAAGAAGATGTTAGAGAAGAATTATGCAAATGAAAGCAATTGCTGCGGTGATGGGACACATGTTAATTTCTTGATCACTGATTGAAAAGTGTTGTGTTATGTGTGTTTGAATTTGCATTACAAGAAGCTCGTTTGGTGTTCATGCATTTTAGATAACAGCTACTTTAAAACTAATAGATTTTTAATTTTTATTAGCAATACAATTACTACTTAAGAGGCCTGTACAAGAATGGTAAAATTGTATTTCAATAAGGATTATATACTTAAAGAATCAAGTATCAGTTATGCCATTTTAAAATTTGAATAAACAAATTGTACATGATTATAAAAATTCCGAAAAAATCATAAAAATTTCCAATTTATGTAAACTTTACATGGTAGAAATTTATTTTTAAAATTTTAAAAAGCCACATCTGTAGATCCTTTATTTCTCTATTAAATTTTTATAATAACATCATCTTGATGTCAATAATAAACTAACAGTTTACTCGCAACGAAAACATTTTTACAGTATTTTTCAACTTCAAAAAAATTACATTGCATTGCTAGGATGCGGTAAAGTACGAGTATCGGGCTGATTTTAGTCAATAGTCAATATTTCGCTCCAAGTTCTTACTATTGATATTAGAGCAAAAGTGAAAATATAAAAGATGTCCAGAATAAAAAAGTGCATCGAATAAGATTAAATATCTTTCACGAAATAAACATGAAATAAAAATTAACAATTTAGACTAGTTTCAGTCTGCCATGTAAAATTAAACAAAACAATAATAATTAATCCGTCACTCTGACAGTTGACATATTTGAAATTTTTGTTCTAATTGATTTATTGGATCATAAGAAGTATTCACTAAGGAAAAAGAAATTTACAATATTTTCATTTCCTTCATTTTTCTTCCTAAGGTACATTTTATCCTAATTAATTGAAGAATTTTTTAAATCTAACTAATTCGTTTTATTTCTCATGGCACTCTGTACACAGCTCAAATATGGCAAATTTAATTTACGTTTATCTCGTGACAGCAACGATTTATATCAATAAATAAGGACTCGTTGGATGCCGTTTTTATTCTGAACATCTTTTGTATTTACAGGTTGGCTCTAAAATCAATAAGTAAATTTTAACATTGCTTTTCCTATAGGTCAGAAAAAAGTATAGGTAGGTACACCCGGTATATTGTCTTATGTATGCTGACAGATTTTTCAAGTAATTTTTCACCCGTACATATCACCACAGTCGATTAAATAGTTACTTTTCAGATCCTAGCGATTTTTAAATTTGTTAAGAATGCGAGTTTGACTTTTGTTTTTATTCTTATTAGTTCCAACATAGAGTAAAGGTATATAAATTAAATTAAATTAGATTTTTCTAAAAATCTGAACAATATGTAGTCTTGGTTTTAATTTGTCTATCTCTTAGATAACAATGCAAAATATTACAGCAGAATTTCACTATCTAAGTTCTTGTTCTTGTCCATTCTGTGGTATCACGTGCTGACATGGCGCTACTTATATGGAAATTGAATGTGGGTGCAGGTTAAGCAGGGTAAGCAACTCGCAACTCGCTTCAAAAAGATAACAAGTAAATGTTGTACTGTTATACAATAAATAATCATGTTTGCACAAGTACAAAGAAGGCTGCGAACTGTGCTGCTATGATTCAGACTTCTGGCGATCATGTTTCTAACACCTTTATTATTAGGTTGCTTTGTTTACACACCGAAGACAAACGAGACGCGCTGCTAACTGTGTAGGGAGGACATAAATTGTGAGAATGTTACCGTAAACTTGTAACTCAATTGTTGAATTATATTTGAATAACTCGTAGTACACACACAATAGTTGTAAAAGTAGAATAGTACCTACACCTCTAGCAGTGATACTCTAACATAGCGGTTTTAAATAAATGAGGGCCTACTAATTTCTTTCTTAAAGCTTATGCAGTTCATTCCTGAAAGTAATATGGTGAAAATGCAAACTGAATGGAAAATGAATTTTTTACATATTTATAAAATACGAAAAAAATATTATATTTGTTTGGTTTATTATTTAATTATCTTTTTATTTACCTATTTAGATATATCCTCAAATAGAAATCCCGAATGACGGAATGTCCTGAAAGTCCAAATTTAACTTAATTGCCATATTTGAAGAAAATAAAAAAGTTATGGCTCTGACAGGAACTAAAAACGAAAACGTAATCACGAAATTTTAGAAGAACAAAGACGGAAACAAAAATGAAATGTTAATTTTTAGTACATGATCGAATACGAAATTAGTAATACCGATTACCGGTTTTAACCGTTCTTAAATTTTAACACTATGATAATAATGAAAAAATCTATTTGATCTATTAGTATAAAGCAAATATTTAAAAAATATAAAGATTCAATAATTTTATCTAGTACCTAAGTACCTTTTATGATTATAGTAGGTATTTGCATAAATTTGGATTAGGTATATCCTATCAATAAAACATAGAAATGTGAAAACAGTTTTTAACCGGTTTTTAATTTCGGTTCACGCAAACGAAAACGAAATTTTTAGGTTAAATACGAAAACGAAATATTCCGTTTTCGTTGCGACAGAAAACGAACGAAAATTTTTTCGTTTTTAGTTCCTGAGTTGTGATTACAATAAATTCCATTATATTACCGGGAGTTTTTTTTATTAGTAAACATAGGGCATGTCATTACCATAGTTACATTGGGTCGAATTCAGCACTCTTATCTAAGCTAATGAAGCTTCACTAAAAATAACAAACAAAGACAAACGCATGTTTCTATCTGTAAATAAAATAGAGATAAAAGATGTTTCCAAGGTAATTAGAGAGCTTCATTAGCTTAAAGAAGAGTGCTGAATTCGACCCAGTGTTACAGAATGACAGCAATGTATTGGAGCGTCTTTTTTATCAGTAAACATAGGGATAATTACATACTAAAATAAATATGAAATATAAATTAAAGAAATGATAAATTATTTATTTATATTTTCTACACTTAAAAACTAGGTAGATACCTACATTAAACTAATGAGAATTTTTTTAATCGAATTAAATGCTCAAAATTGGAACCATGAACTTCTAAACAATATCCTAAACGATTATAAAAATAATTTATAGCATTTTCTGGAGAGTAATATTTTGGGAAGCAGCACTAATTCAATTTTTTAATTGTTCAACATTCATTCTGTCACCATTGTACACATTATTTTTTAAGTGTCTACCTAGTTCTTAAATTCTCATAAGTTTAATGTATCTACCTAGTTCTTAAGTGTAGAAAACATAAATAAATAATTTATCATTTCTTTAATTTATATTTCATATTTATTTTCGTATGTTAATTATCCCTATGTTTACTGATAAAAAAACGCTCTAATGCATTGCTGTCATCCTGTAACACTGTAACTATGGTAATGACATGCCCTATGTTTACTTATTAAAAAAACTCTCTGTATTTAACTAATATCACAATAATTATTTTACGTATTAAATGCACAAAAACTTATTGCCAATAAATTTAATGTTCTTACAATAAAAACCAATTAATTGAAAACTAAACATCTTTTTTTCAAAATTAATTTTCTATTATGGATACCGTCAAAGAAAATACTTATCTTTGTTTATGGATCGATTGTCATCGAATCTTTCATTTAAAAATGAATATCAAGTTTATGATAATGTTACTGATATTGGTAACAGTACCTTCAATAAATTTAGCAACGAATTGTCTAACTGTAAACTGTACTAGACAATATTTTGTGAGACAACGAAGTAGGTAAATCGATAAGGCGACGTAAATATAAATAATCATAAAATCAATTTCTTGATATCTTTATGTACACGAGACTCTCGTTTTGCAAATAACAAATACCTAACCGTTTTTGAACATTCTCTTTTTTGCGTTTGTGTATTTCAAAAGATAGGTTTAATATACTTATTTTATTAACTGCATTTTACCGTTTTTAATTTATTCCTTTACTGTGCTCATCAACATTAAAAAGTGCTTATCGTTGCCAATAGAACATGTCAGTATTTTTTGTTGCATAGGCGTACCTAACTAGAATTTTACAAAAAGGTGCTTCCACTTGTGTGACATCGATAGTACCTAGTCAAAGTCAAATTAAATTACCTTCTAAATATTAAAATCGCCTAGAAAACGGTTTATATTTTATGTAAAAACAAGTCCTTTTAACAAACTTTAGCTATATTTTTCGTGGATACGCCACTGATTTGAAGTATGTTCCATCACCATTCATTTCTTTGACTACTTCGCTAGAACGTATGCAGTTGTCTATTTTCTATTTCTCTGTTTAATTTGCGGCGTTTTTGAAGCCAATACTTCAGTGTAGCAAACATCACACTGCAGAGGCAAATAGCAAATAGCGAATGTGACTTTTATTTTCACGGTAATATATATATTGACACTGCATGGGAACACAAACAAGAAATTGTATTATGGCCTCAAAATTGGATACTTTACTTATTTGTGTTGTAGTTGAAATGTAACCTTACTTAGCAATTACAATTATTACTGTTCTAAGAAGAGATAGCAACACATAAGTAAAATTTATTTTGACGTTAAATTTTTTTTGTGTGAAAAAACCCATGGTTGTTAGAGGGAGATTTTTGTGCGCAGTTACTCAGAATGTATATCTGAATGGATTCGAACCTGTATCGTCTCATAACACGCTCGGCTATCCACTTCATTCTTTAACTAAGGTATCCTGCTATTATATGGTTCGTCATAAATAAATTAAAATATTTTATATCGAATTTTATCAAGGAAGTATAAAATTAAAAGGCAAATAATAATTTTAACAAATCGGAAATGTGGATAGTTTAATTACTGTCATTTTATAAAAGCAATTACTAAATTAACATTTGAGTTAAATAAATAATTTACGATCGATTTAATTTATGTATATGTTTACCGGCGTAATTATCTGATACTTGGATATTTATTACTAAGTCTTAAAGTACGTAGGTATATAATTATGTTGACACACTGCATTATTAATTCTATAAAATGAGTTCGTGTGATGATAAATATAAATATAGACGAAACTGAAAGTTTAAAAAGTCTACCCATATAATAAAATATAATCATATTATGGAATAGGAATACCTACATATTAATTTTTAAGATAATGACAATGATGTTTGTGCTTTATTATTTATAAAAACTTTCATATTATAAGAGTTGTTAAACAAGCTGAATTTCTGTCAAAACTTACGTTTTAGGGAGGAAAAGATTACTTGACTGTGTGTGGATCAATGAATAAATGTAGAAAAGTTCTTGAAGAATTCAGTCAATTTATAAAATGTACCAACTCACAGGTCTTCATTTTTTGAAAATGGACCTTATTATAGTGCAAGAAAAATTTATAATGCTCTGCCTGATAGTATTAAGTACATTTCTAATTTAAACAGTTTTAAAGACTTTTTAAAATTGTTTCTAATTGATAAATGTTTCTACCAATTAAACGAATTTGTTTTGTAACCTAACACTAGTATCTCTTTTGGACTGCGCCTTGTATTTTCTGACTTTATAGACAAAATAAACTATTATTATGTTTATTATTATTATTATTATTATTATTAAATACAATAACACACCAACGTTTCGACTTCAATTAAGTCCTCTTCAGGGTGCTAAGTCAAACATACAAGAAAACACATTATAAACAAGTAAATTTACAATATTTCTGAATATTTATGTATTGTAATCGCTGAAGAAGAACAGCATTTTGGGCCCGAAATTTCTTATTTTTAAATAAATTTAACATTTTTTTGGATTCATACGCCAACCTATTTTCCTGTTAAACCTACAAGTAAATACAATATTCTTGAATATTCCTGTATTGTAATAGCTGAAGAAGAACAGAATTTTGGTCCCGAAACTTCCTATTTTTTAATAAATTTAACATGACTACTTGAAGTCTTCATCTTTTTGGATCCATACGCCTACCTATTTTCCTGTTAAACCTACAAGTAAATTTACAATATTTCTGTATTGTAATCGCTGAAGAAGAACAGCATTTTGGGCCCGAAACGTCCTATTTTTAAATAAATTTAACATGACTACTATATATGTCTTCATCTTTTTGGATCCACGCTAACCTATTTTCCTGTTAAACCTACACATTGTATCAACAATTCAAGAAACACTACTAAGTACATTAACCAATTTAAAACGATAAAATGTTTAATGTTAATGCGAATAAGATTGCACCAGAGCACACTCGTTTTTTTTCTCAGCTAATTCTTCCGCGCTCTCCCACATAGAGTGGCCGTAGCAGCGTCTGGTGGATTCATTCATTTCTGGCGAAATAATCGCAGCAGAAAAGAGAACTCCAACTCATGTAATCGCTTTTTATAAATTACACGTGAACATTGCCGTCTTTTTTCCGCCTTTCGTCATATTTCATCCTGACACGTTGCATTGTGGTTAAATCCCTATTCACGCCGCTCTAGAATAAATCAACTTAAGCATAACAGTTAAATTTTTGTTGATGTGTTTTGTGTAATATATATTACGTGCCTATTAAGTCCCTAGTTTTTCTCAGTGAATTTATTTTTTGCAGTTAAGTCTGGGCAGTCTGCGTAGTGAATAAGTTTTAGAATTCGTATTTTTCATGAGGGATTACAGGTGCCCTGCTGTTGTAGCAGGGCCGGATTTACCATAAAATGGGTGAAACGGCCACTTTAGAAATAAATTATAATTGCAGGTTCATTAAAATTAATTTCTTGATTAAAATCACGTAAAATTAAGAATAATGTAGGTATTTAAGAAATCAATATTTTGGCAGAATGGGGGTTTCCGCGATAAGGACCGAATACGGTACGTAGATCTTACCTTATTTAAACACTGGTCCGTCGTCCATTCCGTACTCAAAATGACAAAAAACGATCTTGCACGAACAAATCTACTCACGGTTTGGTTTCAATGTTGTCTACGTCACACATGGCGCATTTTAATGCACGTTTCAAAAGAGTTACATTTTCATTTCGATAAAAATTAACAATTATTATCACTTTCCTATAACTTATAAATATAATGCTGAAACTTGATATCCAATAAGTATTTCTTTAAATGTCATAGGCTTTGGGCACCCCCATTACGTTGCATTTTTAAGAGATTTTGAGATTTTATATTATTTTATTCAACGGATAGTAAAAGAGATCATTATTATTTTTAGAGAATTTTTAAGCCGTTTTAACAATTTATTCTTTCCACAAACCATCTCAAATTTCACGAAACGAAAGTTAAGAATTTTCGTGTAGAGTGAAACTGCAATAAGTTACCGTGGAATAGACAACAATTCTCTCATTATTATCTCGAATGATATTTAGGAATAATATGATTGGTACGATCTCCAGCTGTAAAAAATATTCAGAACATTTATAACATAAGTTACTCATAAATTAAAATAGCATAAAGTAGAAGGTACCATAAAAATACAGGAATAGTTAGAGTGATAATTTTATGCCCTGTTCACACATGAACACATAATAGAGTTGCCTCTATTTTGTGGCTTCTATGTAAGTAAAGAAAAAATCAATTTTGAGACTACAAACGTTCCACACGTTCTTCATTTTGCTTTTGTTTTCTGTGTGTTGCAGGTGTGTGTCTTCTGAGTGTCCATGTGTGAACAGGGATTTACATATCATGTAACTGCAGACAATTTTACGTTAGGTATACGTTATTATAGAATCAAACTCTTAACCTTCATTTAAAGATAATTGGTCAATGACCAATAAATTCAAAAGTCCATGCATTGGACTTAGAGCCTTAGAGGATTCGATTTTTTTTATTTGTGGCGTTTTACACATTTCTGGCATCAAAGGAAGTAAAGCAACACTAAATCTTTTATCAGAAAATCAAAATAAAATACTCTCAGTACAATCAACTACATGTTCAATCCCCGCTCGGCTATTACAATCACCATACACATGCATTCTTCCTCTTCTTCACTTCCCTATTTAGCATCAGCATGTAGGCAAACAACAAGCTTCACTTGTTCGGTTGCTTAGTTGCATTATAATGCGATATCTGAATAACACCAACCAAACCAAACCGAACTGCACCAGTATGCAGCAATACAGTCCAGAATACAGAGCTGGGATTGTTCGCGGTGACCCTATGTTGGCCTGCTGTCGACAACACTACCGTGTTATAATAAATACACGGATCATTTGCAGTAATGTTGCGATATTCAGGGCCGGAGCTATGGATTTCAGTGTTTTGGGCTTGAAGTGGATATTTATATTTTAAATGTGCTGATCAAAAACATGACAATCATATTCTCAGTCCCAGCATAATAAATTTCATGTTATGAAAAAATTGTTACTTGGATAATGATGAGAAAAGGAATTTAATTGGAATTCAGTCAGTTTAAAAAAAATTATTTAGCGAATTCTATTTCTTATGAATTTCAATGTCAAAAGAAGATGGGGTAGAAATAGGATAAAGTAAAAATATTTCTTCAAAACCTGAATTCCAGTAAATTTTCCTTCCTCATAATAAATATTTATTTCAAAATACCAAAAGTTCATAATATCGCCAATATACCGGGTGGAACACCATACATGTTTACATAGATGATTAGCATTGCATTTCACATTTATGCAGATTCCTGCTCCTCATTAACATTCAGAAATATGGTAAATGTATCAATCGAAAGGTAAAACTATTTCATACCAGATATGACTATTAATTTCGTTCTTAAATACTTTTAAACGTTTAAAACACATAACATCTTTTGACAAATTTTATAGAGAATGGTATGCAGATATCCCGATGTCAATAACTTTATCCAATTAGAAGTCACGGTAAATTAAACACCAAAATGTAAAAAAAACAAATTTTTTGTAAAACTTTTGTAAGAATTTTTTTAAATTGTGACTAAACCCGTGCGTGAGACAATTTGAAAATAATTTTACTCAGAAAAGTATTCAGGAAATTGGATTCTGCAAACCCGAAATCAATAGTTTTATACGGTTTTATTCATAAAAAAATTACAGCTAGTTTTGTATGATGAGACATAAACTATTACTTGATCAAAATGTATTATTTTTTTTCAAATTAAATTTTGATGATTTTCTCGAAAACTGTACTTACCTCTTTCGTAAAAAATATGTAATGTAACATTTTATAGCAAATTTTGTGCTCTACAATTTGTTAGTAACTGTTTTTTCGTAATATTAGTCATTTACGAGATAAAAATTTAAAAGAATAAACGGCGGCCATTTTTTCAAAATGGCGGACGAAGCTCCAGTCCAATCGACTGGTAGGTACTGGGAAGGTGTATACCACAATCCAGATTTCTACTAATTTTTTCCACTAAACGACAAAATATGATCTAATTTGACTGGACTAACATCCAAACCAGTGGATCAAATACTTCAGTTTCATAAAATTGTAGATTTGAATTTTTCTGTGAATAAATCTTTAATATTATTAGCTATTATTAGTCATGAGTTTTGTATATTGCGTTGCGTTTTGCTATGTATGAATATCGTAGATTTGTATTTTCAGGTGTTGAATTCATTCCCGGTCCGGCCCTGGCGATGGCGGCTTGGTACAGCTTACACCCACGCGACCCGCGACGCCACGGCGGGTTGTAATGGGCGCTGAAGAGCGCAGTGGTGTTACAAATTAATTAAGTGACGCTGTTTCGCTTAAGTGTTTCTTGGAATATGCGTGTGGGAGATGGGAGATGTGAGCGTTGGCTGGATTTGCATTTTGGTATGCAATAAGACTATCGTCAACTAAAAATTCTATTCCTAAGATATAAAGCTAAATTTATTTGTATCGATATCTATTATACGAGTAGTATAAATTAATTTTGATGGAGAATAAGCAGATCAAAATTGTCTGTTTTGAATTGCCTTAATACAGTCAAATTAGACTTATTAGTGGAATAAATTAGGTACTAATATGCTAGATTTTATTACACATCTTCCATTGCCTTTATCAACAACATAAAAAAGTCTACATCAATCTGTTGAATTGGAGCTTCGTCCGCCATATTGAAAACAATTAAAGTTGGCGCGGGCATTTTTCAATATGGCGGACGAAGTCCAATCGATGGGGATGTTAATGATCACCAAAATCTAGCTTATTTCTTATTATTTTTTCGACTTAAGTAGGTACCTACAAAATTTAATCTATAGTATCTAGTTTGACTGAACTATAATTTTAAACTAATCAAAATTCGAGC
Source organism: Agonum fuliginosum (assembly GCA_947534325.1). Classification (NCBI taxonomy): domain Eukaryota; kingdom Metazoa; phylum Arthropoda; class Insecta; order Coleoptera; family Carabidae; genus Agonum; species Agonum fuliginosum. The sequence continues at coordinate 697,315 of OX384034.1, read as the reverse complement.
TTCACATTATGTAATAATTTACCTTACGTATTTCATTTCGATAAAGAATCCTCCTACAAATTTCTTAGCACCCTTTTAGCAGTCACAAATATATTTATATCTAGTCATCCTCAGGAGATGAAAAATTTGAATTTATATACTTTACAGGAAAATATTATGAATAAGGGTAAAACATTAGAAATTGTTGTCTAAATATTATAATATTTTTGATATACATACTGATTTAAAAAATTGTCACAATTGTGACCCTTCAACGAAAACTTACTTAAATAAGTTAAATAATTATCTACCACCAGTCAAGTAAATTAATTCGTCTATTATATTTTGCTTAATAAAGGACAGGTATAATTATTATTTATTTATTTATTTCTTCATATGAAAATTGCACCCGATAAAAATATATCAAACTAAACAATTTCCACCTGTGCCGCCTATGTTATCACAATAAATTAATAAAATAATCACTACTCTGGCAAGATGAAATCTGATAATCATTTTAATACTAAACACTCACTAAAACATGCATCTCCTGTTTCATTTTATATTTTCTCAGATTAATAAACAGCATAAGTTTGTAAGTGACATAAAGATGCAATGTATCGTCCAAGTGACTTGTGTGTATCGTTCTTTGCTGGTGTTGCAGCTTAGAACTTTCTTTGCAAACTGGAGTCGTAGAGTCATTCCATTATGAACTCAGCTCATAACTTCACGTCGTTTTGAAACACCTACAGCTAAACAAGAATAAAGATAGAGGCATAAATGGAAATAAAGGGTTTATAAATGACAAAGACAATAGAATAAAAGACATATTGCAATTTTAGCATTGCTTTTAGTTTCAATTGGATTTTAATCGTGAAAAAAGTAACGGATTATTTTACTAAAGTATCGATATATTCTTCTATGAAAAATTTGAGGTATGCTCCATAAAACAACTTTTATTTTCATCTTATCATTCCAATAGAAACCGAAATGATCCTCATAAAAATTCTAATCGATTTTTCTTTTTACACATGTTGATATAATTGGCAATAAAATCTGATTAGTTTGATTAGAATGACAACTATTTAACATATCAAAGACAAAGTCCTGTTAAAAACTTAGAAGTTTAATCACAACACACATAAACTCGTGAAATTCTTGCTAAAATCATCTCGCATGTCAAAATAATCCCCAGAAGAACCAGTTATGTAAATCGATACGTCGTAAATATAGCAATTTGGAATGATAATTATTTTTTAATAGCAATGGATTTATTTATACGCTTATAAATTTCTTGCTCTCAAGTTAGACGTGAGTTAGAGTTAGGTGCTTGAACTGCGCTACTTTCGTCACTAAAACATGGTTATAAAATTTATGTATGGCTGTAAAATATATATTTTATTCGCAATCGTAAATAATAATTTAATTTAGTAGGTTTGCCACTGAAAGAATATAAAACGTAATTGCCCATTCAATAGGAAATATGAGGTTTTTATTAATTTTATTTTACTACTATAGCTACTACTATCATTTAATTGTGGTATATTTTTCTGATTTTAATTAAATTAAAACAATTGAAAGTTGTGTAGCGCAAGATAGAGTAGAAGTACTTATAAGTTCTCCAAACTTTCATACAAAGGTCGTGGGTTCGAATCCGGATCAATTTGGATTTATTTACGGACCGGCCTACAATCGAGTAGTGAAATTGTAAATTGGATGTATCTATAATGAATATTCTTTGTCCGGATATTCCCAACCGGATATTCGGCATTCAAAAACGAATTTGTATTGTTGCGCAGCGAAGGCACATACGTTTAATGTTATCCTACCAATTAATTTCTGGTCAATAATAATTGATCAATTAATTAGGAATTAGAACATGTTCTATTTTTCGACAATTTTTTGAAATAAAAATTTAAAAATAAACTTGATCAATATATTCCTCAATAAATCGAATCGTGTAAAACAGGCATTATAATAATTATTATTTTTATTGTCAATCGACGACAGTGTTGCAAGACCCACATATTAAGGGACATGTCTACCTACTAAAATCCAATATAAAATGTAAGTACTAACGTTGCGAGTGTTTTCTGGCCAGTACAAGAACGGTAAAATTTTATTCCAACAAGGATTATATACTAAAAATATCAATTAACAGTTGTATATTTTTAAAATTTGAATACATGATTATCAAAATTTCGAAAAATTCATAAAAATATCCAATTTATGCAAAATTTACATGGTTATACCTCATGACAGAAATTTATTTTAAAAATTTTAAAAAGGCACATCTGCAGAAGTAAAAAAAAATAACCGTAAAACATTTCATAAGTTTATGTTTTGATAAACTTTTATAAATTCAGTAAACTGATTTATTTGAAATAATTTTGCTAGGTAGGTGCCTACCTACCTACATAAAATTTCATTTGCCTGGTATTTATAATTTATTATCATAAGCTTAGATGTGTTAAAATAATAAAACCAATATTTGAAAATTGGTTAGATATTAATTTAGATACCTTGTTACCACCCTCAAAATAACAATTCCACCATATCGAATAAAATCCCCTAACACCGACAATAATCCCCAAATCACGGCGCAATTTCGGTGGCCAAACACAGCACTCACTGCAGTAAATTTTAATCAACAAGAACAAGTAACCATTCCGTACCCGCAGAATTATATCAAGACTCAAATATGTAATTCAATTACTAAGTACACAGGAAAGTTTGGACAACAAAGAACATTACAAACATCCTGCGCCTGACCGGAAATCGAATCAGAGATGGTAAAAGCAGGGGGGAGGGGGGTTCTTACACAGATGTTTGCACTATTTGCTTGCACCGAAATGCTGGAAATAGCAATGAGAGGCGGGCGTTGGTTCAAGTAAAGTAGCGGAGGATTGAACAGAAATAAAACCGCGTAAATTATTTATGCAATCTTTGATGAAAACTTCGTAAAATCAATACTGACTTACATAAACAATTACGATTACAAGAATTTATAAAAAAAAATTAGTCACAATGATTAGTAATATGTGCATTTCCAACCTTGTAGACAGTTGGGAAGCGAGTCATTGTTAACTTCACTTCTCAGCTATAGCTGGAAATATTTTTCCGGGTAGTTGAATGACACTTTTTAATAAAATTGACAAAATCAATAAAACATGTCTCAAGAAGTTACTTATCATGGATCTCTATTTCCAAGTATGCAAAATAAATTATAATACGAGAATCTGTCAAAAATATTAATAAAATTAATGTTGAAAACGCGTATATTATTAATCGATTGGATTGTGAGTATTATAGAATTCAAATCTCGCGGGAAAGCTTATTCGAGGTCTAATACAGCGCTCGGGTGTAATGCAGCATTTCCCAGCTCGGTATGTAATATACAATATACTATTATTGAAAAGGATGGGTATACTTTTAGCCAGGGACTCAGGGACACAAAATGTACGATTTTGTGCCGGATTTCATAATTTTATTTTATACGAACCGGTAACTGGTTCTAAAAAGGTGTTTAAGGTTCAGTTTTAGTACAATGAATTACTAATAACAATCAATTTATTAAAAATTCCCGTTTCAGTTTCAGATTAAATTGTGAAAAAATTCTAAAATCAGACAAAATTAGACTTAACTACAGAACACATTTTTTCAAAAAATTATACAGAATTCTGATGAAATAATGCTAAAAGTCCATGCTTTAAACTGCTCCGAACCGGTTCGACTCCGATTATGTATTTACCAAAATAAATTTTAACAGTTCAGGTTTGATTTTTTGTTCATTAAAATATCATCGGTTCGTTCCGGTTTTTGTTCCTGTTCCGGTTTGGTTCGAGTCACAGCTTTTGTCTCATTAATTGCAGAAACAAGAATATTTCTTTTTCTGTAGAATATTTTCATAATAATAATCACGTAATAATTATATAAGTTTTTGTATCATGCACAATACTGGCTGAGTAGTAAAATTACTAATTACACTAAAACGAGTTGTGACATGAAAATACAAGGCGTAATTTCAATTCGTTAAGGTTTTGTTTTTAGCAGGAGTGACCTAAAGACGAGTTCCACTAAATACTAGTACAACTGTTTAAGTTATGACCATTTGCCTTTAATTAACTGTTTACTTACTCGTATTTACTTTATTGGTAAACAGTATTTTAATTTATAGGTAGCTTTAATCCAATCATTTGCTGCTGATTTAAATACAAACCCATTAAATTTATGACTGTAAAAAAGTATTTCTTTTGCTTTTAGCATTATAGGAATAATAATAATGAGTTACCTACTTACCCACTTACAATTATTGCAATACTAGCGACAATTATTCAAATTCCAGAATTCAACAATACAAAAAACCTAACGACAATAATATTCCTACGTACGAAACATTCACATTGCTAAAAATCGACTACTCTTTTCTTCTCCTTTTTTATATAATACGCTGTATCCTGGTCACGAAAGCGCACTACCGGCTCTAATATGTAATCTTATTTGCTGTATTGACCCTTAAATAATCTCCAAATCGAATTATAGCTGGCAGTCCTGGGAGTGGAATACCGATACTCCTCGTTCAATTCGAAAAAGAAATAGCCAGGGTTAACGTGGCAAATTACTGTACATTTTTGTCATAGATAGATTATAGATAAATATTAATTTATTGTAACAAAAATATACAAAAGGAATAGGGCTCAGTTAAGATTTAAGAAGACAGAACGATTTTTCTTTAATAATATTTAACGTAAACGTGTACAAAAATTCAGGAAATAATTTTCGAACCTTTTCGAACACTGTATTGCAATTTTAACTTGTTACTGTATGAATTTTATACCTACATTAAATAAATAATGAAAAGGCACTACAAAAGCCAGAATTATTTCTATTGACAGTCAAGTTATAATAAGAATTGTAACACGAAAGTATATTATATTATATTATTATATTATATATATACAAGATCAAGAGGATTCAACTATTATAAAAAATCTAATTTAATATTACACGTCAAATTATTGTTTACTGATCCCATAAAATTAATATTGTGCTCAAAACTAGATTCCACGTATAACCCTCATGTATTTTTGTGGAAAAATTATAAACCATTTGCCGTTTCTTTTACCTATACAGGGTGTAACCCAACCTGTGTAACAAAATTTAAAGATGTAGAGGTAGTATTGGATGCACTGATCATGAATCAAAAAGAATTTTGTTGAAATTCGCAAATTATAAAATGGCTCCAAGCAAATGAGACATTCTGTAAGTACCTACAAATTTTTACTTGTTTGTAAAATTATTATTACATTAATGCAATTACGCTAATAAATACTGCATAACTATTGTTTAACTTTTTTTGTAAGTTTTTAAAAGTGACAACCAGTGGTAGCCAAAATGATATTGTTTTGCAAACTACTGTTAATTTTACGAATTTCAACAAAATTCTTTTAAATTCAAGATCAGAGTGCATCCAATACTATACAGCCTTAAATTTTGTTACACAGGTTGGGTTACAACCTGTATAAAGAACAGTTGATGTATCTGCCATCATCAACTGTCAATTATATATCCGCGCACGATTTCCAACCTTAAAATGAGTATCTTTGAGTCGTCGTAGTAAAGGACATACTTTGTGTCGATAAAATAAATGTAAACATACATGAAAAAATGATTGAATTATTGCAAAAGTGAACACAAATATCAATTATCTTACCTTGCTTAGTGATTAATCGTTCGGTAATGGAAAAGAGATTACTGTTCTTACCTGAAACAAATAAAGAATACATTAATATAAGCAACTGAAGTACTGTAGTATTTTGTAGCTGTTCAAAAGTAATAGTATGATTGAAAACATATATGTACATTGTTGCTACAAAGTTTGTTAATTTACAGAGCCCTGAAGAAGACTATTGTATAGTCGAAACTTCGGCAATTGAGTAATAAATAAAATATATAAGACTGATTCCCGGCCATTTTTTGTCAACCAATAGTATTTTTAGTTTGTTCAAGATCAAATTTTAAAATTTTGTGATGATTATTACAAACACAAATCTTTCTGTAGGCACATCATAAATTTCAAAAATGAAATTTAAGCTATCAAATTTTCGAGAAAAAAGTAAGAAACACATTTTGTGTTCAGTACGTCCAACATTGTAGATGAATTTTTTACTTCTAAATAATAGAAATTTAAAAAAATAAGTGAATATGTTTAAAATTATACTTGATTTAATATTCTCTCATTTGAAGCAAAGCAATGTTAAATGGTTTTCAAATTCATAATATAAAATTAAATATTTATAAGTGCGTTTACTTTCCTCCAGCACAAATAATACGCACAAACCGCACACGATCAACTAAAAGCAAAAGCGAACATAAGATTGCAAACATAAATCATAGAAGAGGGCGGGTCGGCCTAACTACTCTGTTTAGATACACACTTAAATTAATAAATCCAATTAAAACCGTAGTCATTAAGATACTAATGTATCCACGATTTAATTGCATGCGATTCTGTTTACTGCAATAAGCGATATGGCCACTACGAGGAAAACAATAAATCTGCATACATCGAATAGTATAATATAATAGTAATAATTATTATAACTGAAACCAAAACGATATTGTTTGTAAATTGAATTGGCATTTAATAGATAAAACTTGAAAAGATGTTTACAACAAAAAAATTCACCAAAAAATAATTCGTTTAGTAATTTAATCAACTGATGTAATTACACAAGAGCTTTTTATTTGGCCGGATAAATTTCTGTTTGTATTGAAACCTTGTTCCTTAGCAATTTGAAAAGAAAATCGTCTAATAAAATCACGATACCGTAGGTGGAGTGATTTTATATTAAAACAATTTTTCGAGTCAAATTGCTGTCAGGTGACAAGGTTAGATGTCAAACAGATATTTATTCGCAGGAAATAAAATGCTCGAGTGTAATTCAACGAAATAATTTAACGACTCCTTTAGTTATTCTTCAGAAATATTCCCAAAATCTAATCATTTCACTAACAAATATTAGAAATATGAATCAAATGACATTTTAGTGTTTTGTTTATTGTTTGGTTGCTAAGAAAAAGATAAATAAGGTTTTATCACTTGCAAAAAGTTACGTTCTTTTTTATCCGCTGTCAAAGTGATAAAATTGTGTTTTGTTTACGGCTTACTTTATACAGATGTTGAATTATCAACTACGTTATATTTTGCTTATAATATTAAAGACAAAGATAGTCACCTCCTGAACATTTTTAAAAATAGGTAGTTAAATGAAACAAAATAATGAATTTAAGAATGCAGTTATCTCTTTATATGACAATTATTTATAAATCAACAAACAAACTAATAAAAAGTAAAACTTCCAAAAAATTTAATATTCTTCTTTTTGATAATATCAAAATATTTTTTTGTCTTCGTTGAAAACATTTTCTTATTTTGATAATAGATTCATTTCTAAAACAAGAATTATGAGCAGTGGCAGTGCTAGTTTAACAGAAATATACAAAAAAGTTCCTACATGCACTTCTAAGTTTTCAATTAGGTAGCAACAAATTATTTCGAGAAATTGATGGAACAGCTGAGAAATGCTCGATATGAGAATTTTTCGTCTTACTAGCATTAAGCAACTTTGACCAATATAAATTTTCTTGTATTACCTACGTTTTTTGTGACTACCAAATGTTTGAATTATTTAATATTAAAAGTAAAACCTATTTCATTTTTAAGTTTAAAACTTTGCCTTTCAGCTAAAGTAAAGAATGTAAACGACGGCAAATTGTATTTACTTTTAACTCAGTCCAATAACTAATCAAACACGGCAACTATTTATCTATTCGTCAATATTCATTACCTCTTTTTATCTTTACTTAAACAAGTGTACATTAATGAAAAACATTCAAGCAAACACTGCGAATAGAACTCAGAACACAGGTAGTCAATTAGCTCTTGTATTTGTTTATATCTTCAATAACCGTCAGAAGTCAACGCACTCTGAGGTCCAAAAAAATCTCCTTAAAATTCTTAGGGTAAATACCACACATTTCAAATATAACATCACCAAATTCGGATCAAAGCAAACATTGGAAGCAAACAATTAGACAAACTTCTTGGTAACGGACTCGAAATTTCAATTTACATGTCTTTAGCGGTAGAATATCAACGAAATTAAATGGTGTCTGTTTGCTCAAATAGTTAACTAACAATTTCGATGGAATTAAATGGAGTTCTGTATCAAATGAATTAACGGTAGGTATGTCAGGAAATATGAGAGTATGTAAGAGAGTTAAGCACGAAACAATTTTCTGGTTGATGGAGACAAGCTGACAGCGAATGTGTCGTTCTTAATTTGTGGTGTCAGATACAGTAAGAGAAAATTGTTTATATTCACTTATTGCATATGAAGGATTATTACGGCTAAATGCTTTGAATAAGTATTAAATTATTTTTTTTATTTGTTACATTTTATTATTTTCTAAAAATAGGTACCTAGGTACATTTTTACTTTACTCTTGCCAATATACAGAACAAAAACAGTTCCGAGTGATATATTTTAATGCACCTAATGTATATTCAATATAAAATAATAATAATGTAGTAAACAACAATAAACTGTAAGAATCAAGGTATAAAAGTAACAAAAATCAAAATTTATTTTAAACGTCATGACGAATTCATAATAAATAATTATGATTTGGATCCCCTATTTGACGTAAAGATAATAGTACTTTAATTAAGTAGATAATGAATAAAAAATTAACAAATACAAGAATTGAATAAATAATTATTTTATCCAATACCTCTTAATAAAAGCATCATAACTATGGTGATTTTAAACAAGCAAAGTAAAAGATTGCCCACTAGTGGCTTTGATCAAAATTATACCCACTTGTGGGTAAATTGTTATTTTGCTTGTAATGTCAACATAAACGATGTTTTAGGTTGAAACTTAATATTTTTTAAATATTTAAGCAGTTATTAAGAGGTGTTGGATAAAACGTTATACTTCACACGTGGGCAAAAAGGAATGACCCACTCGAGAAAATTATCTCACTCAGCCTTCGGCTTTGTGAGTTAAGATTTCCCTCGTGGGTAATTCCTTACTTTGCCCACTTGTAAAGTAAATAACTATTAAATATGGTTTACAAAATTTAAAACGATAGGAGAAAAACCATTTTAGCTAACTGCACCTTTTCAAAAATTATAATTCCTATTTAGATACAATAAATTTGTCAGGATTACTCTTATGGTTATGTATCCTATTCTAAAACCCAGACAGCCAAGTTCACAAGTTCCAAAAAAAATCTAAACAATATTACTGTCGGCACTGTTGATGCGACATTGAGACTGGACTTCTAGTTTTCTACATCAAATTGACCTTTGACATAGACTAGACGTGCTCGCTTCAGACCGCTTCAAACCTTATATTTCTATTTATACATGAGGTAGGTATTCTTCATGTGTACAAAAACATATTATAGTTACAGAATTGTAATTCTAAGTTTTAATTCCATTTGTATGCATAGGGATTTCAAATTACTTGCACTTTGAAATAAACATAATATTAGTTAAAACTTTTAAGAACAACAATATTGTTATTAACCTCGTTTCTCGTATTGTATCTCAAAAATTTTTGATTTCTCAAAAATTAACTATTTCTTGATATCGCTTAAACTTAAACGGTAAAAGACGGATTTGATATTAGCACCATTACATTCTTCTCGTCGAATTATATAGATAGAAAAGTAAATTTTTCTAAAATCGTTTCTGTTCCATGCTCAGCACGTCATAACCCATATACCTACCAATAAAAAATATAATAATAAGCAGAGCTGGGCAAGTATCGAACCCAAAATACTTAAGTACCTATAAGTACCAGTAAGTACTACCTATGGTCAGTACTTGTTGCCAAGTACATTTTCAAGTGAAACTTCACAGTACCTACTTAGTAAGTAAAGTATAAGTTTTCCTTGTCAAAAGTACCTACTTAAAAATAAGTATTTTTTAAGTAGGTACCAATTTTTTTAATGTTATTTGCATAGTTAATAAGTCTTCGATAAGTCTATTATTAATATCATTGTCTCACAGTAAAGAATCACGTATTCTGTTGCGTTGGTTGCAGTTTGAACAATATAATTAATTAACTTTTGAAAAAACTTACATGATTTCAGTATTATTGAAATACTGGAGTAATGAGTACCTACCTATTTAAAAAGTACTTTAATATTATTTAAGATTATGAAATGAAAATAAGTCTTAAGAACAAGTTTTTATTTTAGTACCTAAAATTTTAAAGTCCCAAAAAATATTTATACTTAAGTACAAGTATTAAGTACTACTTGTTATTAAAATTGTTACTTAAGAACCTAAATACTTAATGCCCAGCCCGATCATAAGGTATGTACAAGTATGTATACATGAGTACGTTCACTCCAATTTTTAACTGAATGTAAGAAAAATGAAAGTGAAATTAAAGAGTAGGTAGGTACTAGTTACGAAACAAAATACTAAGAATTAGTAATTTGAAGCTGAAGTTACTAACATATCTTCACATAGGTAAATAAATATAACACATTTAACTGGAAACCTAAGCAAAATAATTATAAATTTCTTAGAAATAAGAACAAGTAATTCTGGACGCAATTTAAATTTTCCTTTTTTACACATTTTCATAACCTACAGATGCTTAAAACGCCACAATATAATTTAATCCACACTTAATCAAAACAAATGCCCGCATAATAAACCACCTCTCCAGATTACAAATACCCCCAATTAATATCAACTAATTAAGTCATTCCACACACCATTTTGTTTCTTGAAAAACGCAACCGTTCAAAGCATGCTTGATTTATGTGGCACAAATTACCTCGCATACAAAGTGACACGTATGCAAAATTATTTCCTTTATCGATACTCTTCAAATGAATTCTCGCAATAAATACTTCCTTGTAGCTAGCAGCGCCGTCTTCAAAGAAAGAAGAAATACCTACCGCTCGACTTCTTGTCGGCGACAAGAAAGACAGGTTGGAAGTGATGTGAAATATTCTGCGATAGTTATTAATTTGTGGGAATCTAACGGAGTTATTGGAAAAATTGGAATGCCAAATTGTATGGTAATTATGAAATGACATATTGCGGGCTAAAAATCTGTGCGTTAATTAAATAAATTAGTATGTACGCAATGAAATAGCTAAGTATGTAGGTATGCTAATTAAATAAATTAGTGTTGGTAAATAATCATTGTTTTTGTACTGATTATTATACATTGCTCTTATTTTTGTGTTAATTTAAACGCAAATTAATACTTATATGCAGAGCTAACTGAATTAACAAAGTACCTATTACGTATGGTTTTAAAAATCTCGATAATCAAAATCCTAAGAAAAAGACAAAATCCCCCATTGATCATCACGGATAAGAAAATATAATCATAAGAGTCATGAATTGATTGGTATAACATCGAATAGTGTTGTTGCTTAGTAACGGACAAACAAGTGTCAAAATTGACATAAAGCTAAGTTTCCATGCATACGTTTCATCCGTTCCGTTTTATACGTCGCTGCAAATTTGACGTCGTATGAAATTTAGACTGTTCACATGTGTCCGTTGCGTTCCATCCGTTTTGATGTTTTGATTGGTACTTCTATTCACTGCTGTTATGACATAATATTAATTACGATTTTATAAACTTACGAAGCTAATCATGTTGCTTAGGTAAACCAAACAAATACAAATAACCGTATGAAACCACTTGCTAACTGTCAAACTGACATCGAAGCATCCGTTTTCAAGGTCGCGCTGCAACGAGTAGAGAGTAGACGAACTCTGTCCGTCGCTGCATTTACCAACGCGCCAATTTTTCATAATTTGAACTAGCCAATCACAACTTGCGACGGATAGAACGGAACGGATGAAACGCATGCATGGAAACTAGGCTTAAGTCGAGGTAGTAGCTATGCGGGTTTAAGCACAGCTCTCTACATAATGATGGACATTTCAACCCCGAGTTCCGTGGTTCAAGTCTCTCGGCCGGCAGTGTGTGATTGTCATAAAAATTGTAAAACATCTTTTGCAATTAAATCGCACTCGGGTGCTTCAAGCTGAAAATTTTATTGTCTGAAATGTAGTCCATGTTGTAAGAAGAAGCTCTCCGTTGCCGCTTTGAATTTCAAAGGTCGTCGCACAGATTGATATTCTAACTGCACCAAGACGAATCGGTCGAAGTGGTTGGATCCCACTATATTATAATAACATCTGCCATACTATGATTTTATTTAATAAAATATTTGTTTTTTAGTAAATTCTACGTCACATTATTTTTGGACTTGTTGATAAAAAATTTGTAAAAACAAAAAAAAAACATGCAAGAAGCCCATTGTGGTTTTGTCAAACTTAATCGTTCAAAACAATTTATTGTAACAGATTATCAATAAACTTTTCAAATAACTTGAAGTATAGAACCATGCAAAGTCCACTGCCCTTTCATTCCAACAAATAAACACTTTCTTTCATTCAACATTCACTCCCCAATTACCAAACCAGGGTTACAAATCATCCAAAACTTAATATTCCTGCCAATAAAGTTTTCCTGCTAACATAAAACCTAAAACCGATCGTTCGTGCGTCTTATGAACCGTTTCTTTGGACGGGGCGAGGAATTAGGGTGTCGTCGGACAATTTAGCACGTAGGGGCGACAATGGGGAGCAAGGGGGGACAAGGCGTCGGTTGTCGGACATTCCGTGCAAACGACGCCAGTCGAATCTTTCCACTTTCAGGGCAATATCTCACCGGCACGAATAAAGAACGGGTTCAATTCACTTCAATGACGGGAATAAATTTAATTCAAAGTTGGGTATGAGGTGGACACCAGAACTTTACTTTCAGTTTCGGTAATGGATTTCATAAAGGATTATCAATAATTTATTGGTTTTCTTACTAGGGAACTGGATGTAAAAAGAAGTGATATTTTTACTTACTATTTATTATTAATTCATCACAGGCTAATGACACAATTTATTTATCTTTTGGTGTGTACCTATTTTTACTTCCTTGTACGGAAAAATTGTAATCGCGAAAAATTTCGGTTTTCAGATTTTGACGGAAATATTCGTTTTGACCTTTTCTGAATCCATTATGACTAGTTTCGACGTGACGTCTGTACGACGTAGAAAGTTGAAATTTTGTATTTAGGACTGTTATAGCATCTAGTTGTGCATCTCCTATTTTTGGTTTCAATCTATAAACCGGAAGTAGTACTTTTTTCAAATATTTCGATAAATATTTAATTTAAGACAATTTTTTTTATTTTAAATGAAAGATTATGTGATTATGACCTACAATCGGTATTTTATAAATATTTTTGTATCTGGTATCATTTAAGAATAATTAAAGTATATATTTATAATTTAGTATTTCGGTATCTTGTAGTCCATGATCGATTAACATTTGTTACTACGTAAAATTTAAATGATTATGACATGACAGTTACAATAGTAAAATATGCTTTATATCTTCTTCTGCAGGTTAAATAAAATGACTAAAATATATTTGTGAGTATAGTAGCAGTAGTAGTAGTACTTATATATTAATATATTTGTATAATATTATATTATTATTATATTTCTACATTTTAGTTATTAAGAAAAGTATGAACAGTTTAATAGGCGTACAAGGAAGTCATGGGTATCCACGTCAGATTTTTAATAATGAAATCCAGTTTGTGTGTTGAACAAAATGAACCAATAAAATTTGCAGCTACTTAAAATTATGAATTATAGTTTAAAAGCAATCATGAAAAATTATTTTGTAGTATAAATAATAGGTACCTACTCATAATAAACCATTTATTTCCGAAACTTCGTAAAGAAAAAAAACCAAATAAATAACTAATTATAAATTGATTTAAATAAAACAAATAATAATGATTGATAGAAGGGGTTGCACCTTCCAAAAGAACTTAATGTAACCTTGTTAAAGAATCAAAATTTTTGTTTGTAATAATCCAGATCTGGGTTGAAACGTCGTTTCCAAATTAAATTCTACAATTAAAAAACATTGCATCCAACAATCTATAGATTTTTGAAATTTTATTTCCACACTTATCTCCAATTCAAGCTTACCAACTTTTAAATTTTCGCATATTAACATTTAGGTAAGTAATTGAATATTTTATTGTAAAATTATTACTGACAAACTTCTTGTAACTTTCTCTGCATTGCATGAAATGTAGAACCTAACCTCAAACGTCAAACATATCCTATGGTTCCCTTTATTATGTAGTTGACGTTTGACTAAGGGTGTTATTTTGGAAGAACTTTTGTAAGCGATTAACCTCTTAAATCAAGATAAAATTGAACTACGTTTTGTACTCAATAATTGAAGATTAAACGAACTTACCTGTAAGTGAAGTTCAATCGAAATTATATGAGAGCCTCGTTCGAAGTAATTACAACTATGTAGTAACGCTTTGCCGGTACGATTATGTCACAATGTTTAGTAAAAACAAAAACGTAATGTGTTACGTCCCCCTAGATTCCTCTGTCTCCGATCTCCGTGATAATATTTAATCATTTCGTTTAGAGCTGAAAGAAAATTTCTGCTATTTTCCTATGGGGTTGGGAAATGGGTGGGAGGTTGTAATTACTTCGAACGAGGCTCTCATATAATTTCGATTGAACTTCACTTACAGGTAAGTTCGTTTAATCTTCAATTATATTTCGAGCCTCGTTCTCGTAATTACAACTATGTAGATGTTTAGATTTATGAAAAAGCTGAAATGTTATTGCTATATTTTGCCCTAAAACCAACCACATACTTAATAACAAACCAGCATTGTTATAGTTATCCATTTAGGATTGTAACCCCAAAATGTTCCTTATTATAATTAGACACTTGTCTATTATAACACTTTGCAATATCTGGAAATTCCGCGACCAACCAGCTGTGTTTCTTATTACTTACATCCAAACTAATTCCTCTAATGCTAATGTTGACGCATGTCTTGGTACTATGCGCTGAAACCGGCTTTATATTAATTCCACATTCATCTGAAACTGTTTTAATTCATCTAGAAAAAGTTTGTGCACCTACAGCTGTATGTGGTTTATTCCAGCTTCCAGGAAATAAAACCATTTATTGGTATGCCGCACTAATTTGGTTTTCTCTAAATAAAGGTTTAGTACTAGCTACGCCACACCTAAATTAGGTTTTTCTAAGAAAATCTAGAAAAAATTGATTTCGGCTTGGTCCTGAGGTTTCAATGAAAGAATTTATCTCAATTTAAATGCCGGGCTGTGTTTGATGCATATTATTTATCTCAATTTCTGCTAAAATTTGGACTCTATGCACTGAAACTAGTGCAAATAAGGTACTTAATCTTTTTGTTAGATTTTTTAATGATAATTTATCTAAATGACTTTCAGTTGCTAATTTGTCTAATACCTACGATATTAGTATCCCATATTTTACTGAATCTTAGGAAATAATGGTTTCAATCTGAATATTCCCTTAAAAAATCTCTTTATAAAAGTGCTATTTCTTAATAGGCCCCCAGAATATAGGAAATTGCACCGTGCTGAATTGGGGTTGCCGTAACCCGCACCCTGTATAAATTGAAATACTAAAATATCTAAAATATCAAAAAATTTAAACGTGACTCGAGTCACCGGGTATGATAGCTGTAGATTTTCCCTTTCACCGTAACTTTTAATAATAAAAAATATACATTTTTACCCAAGTTTTGGACTTTTGTCCGCCCGCTCCTGTGTAGATGCATGGAGCATGCTCACCGGCATGCAGCGCAGAAGCTCAAAATCCAGGGTGCGCTTGGGCCCGTTTATCTCGGAAAACGGTCAAATTTTAGAGAAATATCATAAGGACCATTTTTTGATCCTGATTTTTCTCTAAACAAAAAATTCTCTAAATGCTATATTTTAGCAGATATTGGCGGAAAAACGATTTTTGGAACCTTTGGGGCTTTTTCTCCCCCGTACAAGAAAATTTTTTACAGAACTTTTTCTTATTTTAAATTACCTGTCAATCCCGACAAATTAATATAAAAATTACATTGGTGAGCGATTTTGTCAAGGTTGGACCCTTCATTTACTGGGCTATAAGTTATAAGCAAAATTTAATTAATTAATTGATTATGCTATAATTTGTAATTATTATGTTATTATTATTATTATGTTAACTTTACGTTTTATTTTATGTTTATCTTATACTACAATATATAATTATACACCCTCTGTAATTGGGACGCTTGTCCTGTTGAGTGGTTACAATAAATATAAAATATATTCTGTCGTCATAAACAACTCATATCCGTGACTATTACAGAAAAAAATATTTTTGTTTATAAAAACCCCCTGATATTGTTTTAGCGTTGCGCCCGATAAAAAAGATATTAAAATATCAACAGTGACTGGCGAATAATTTAAATTTTCGGTTTCGAACGCTTCCCACACAATCTTCCTGCTATTAAGGATAGATTGGTTGCAAATGGGTGAACTTATGTTCTGCAAGGGGATAACAATAATGTATTAGCAGAGTGACAAACTAATGGTTTATCTTTTAAACTAACAAAAAAAAGAAAACCAGGTTGCTTACCAATATACTAAAATTCCCTCTGCTTAATCTTCTATAATTTTATGTAAGACCTTTAAAATCATAGCAAACGGTGAAAACGCATAATTATAGAGGTTTTTCCATGATATAGTGAGTGCATCAACAATTAAACAATAAGGATCTCTATGCCATGAACAGAACTTTTCACATTTAGCATTTATTTTCTTTTGGATTGTATATACGAGGCGTAAAGCCAAATATTTTTCTGTTGGCACAATTTTGCTAAATTATGTAATTTGTTAAGTGGCGCTCCACTCATTTTATTAACATATGAGATCGCTGTTGCATTGTCTATTCTCAACCAGCTTTCGCAATTTACTTTAACTCTAGCAAATCAGCGAAGGTCTATAAAATTGCCAGTAAATACAAATAGTTCATAATATGTTCTTTTCTTTAAGCACGATTCCAAAGACCCTGTGCAGTTTGACCTGCACAAAATATACCCGAACCATGCTTCGAAGTATCAGGAAAAATTATTAAATTCAAATCGAATTTGAAATGTCTTATGGGATTTTTAGAACTTAAATTATTTATCGACCATTTAAATTTGTGTTTAATTTATCGGGTAAAAACATAATTTTATCCAAATCGCCGTTACTTTTAGACAGAGCTATGTTTTTATCTGTCTTCAACTGCTTTTGTATAAAGCCAGCTGTACGAAAGAACTGATTGAAATTAATTTATTTCCCAACAAAGATTTTATTTTGTTAATTAACATAATTTTCTTATGTTCTGGTAATTCCAACAAGTAATTACTAGAGTTTATAATAATTCTAAATATAATATTTAGTACTAGGTGTTGAACTACTTTCTTCAAATATTTAGTACAATCCCTGGTATTGTAAACGATCAATAATCTTTCGCAAATTAGATAAACAATGTTCAAATGAATTGACGAAATACAACAAATCATCTAAATAAAAGTTATAGAACTCCTTGCTATCTTAAGCTCTGTACTACTATCCTCATAATTTTTGTAAAATGAAAAGGACTTGTACAAAGTCTAACGGCAAACCAGTGAACTGATACAATTTGTTATTGTAAGAAAAACTCAATATTTGCTACTACTTTTAGCTACTGGAAATTTAAAAAAATATATACATCCTTTAGATAACAGTGGGCATCTAAATGAATCGGGACTAAGTAATTTAGTCGCTTTTCTGGTGTTCTCCATTTTCAAACAGTTGGTGAAAATAATTTATTGAATTCTGTATAGCAATATGTAACTGTGTTCAGTTATTTTTAGTTACCTTTGGCACAAATTTTTGCTTTAGCTGACTAGCGAAGGGCAACTCGTAACCCTTAATGCAGCTCAACTACAAAGGTATCCTTTGTAAACAATTTCCATATTTGTTAGAAACTTTAAGACAACCAGCACTTACCTCTGGAATTAATATTGCTGTGTTGTCCTCGCTGAGACTGCATGTTTACAGCAGACCTGCGTTAAGTTTTCGCTGAAAACTTGAACCTTGTTTGTATCGCTGCAGCTCGGTTGTGAGCCTGCGAAACTACAACTCGGTTTTTGGGCGTATGCTGTCGCACCTCGAGCGCCCATCTGCGCCTGTGTAGCCCTGAGGTGGTGAGCGTTTCCAGTTATAAAATATTTAACCCATTCCTCTTCTGACAAAATATTGGATAGAGTTTTTCCAATTACAGTTATTGCAGTCCCTAACTGGTTCTGCGAGTCCAGAAAATGACTGTTTCTTTTGAGACTAATCTGGCAAAAGAGCTTTTATTTCGGGTTTCAGTTTTGGTGCGGTAGGAAACTTCGCTAGACGCGTATTTTGTGAAGTTGTAATTTTTTAGTCGCCTTTCCGACCTCTGTCCTGATCCAGTTATTCTATTGTTTTTCAACATCTGGATGCAGATGCGCATTTGTTGCATGAAGAGTGGTTCGATTTCGAATTTGTTAATGGGTAATTATTTCGGAGATACGAGAATCTCCGATGCTAATTAGTCTGACAAGGCTAGTAATTTACTTCTCGAATGACTAATTGCATATTTTTCTTCTTTTAAGAAGTTTGAAAATATTTACTTTTAGGATAAGTAATATACCTTTTGGGATGAGTAATATGCATAATGTTTTAATCTTTATAAAACTGAAATCGATAAGATCCATTATGTAACTGTTTCACTACTTGCGTGATTTTCAGTTATGTAATTGCAGATGTTTCACCTCTTCTGTGAACTCGTACTGCTAACTAAGAAGTCAAATAAAACAGTGCTAAACTAAGACTTCGAAGTATAAGGGTTCTTGCCCCTCTATAAGAGTACTTGCCCCTTTATGCTAACTAAGAAGTCAAATAAAACAGTGCTAAACTAAGACTTCGAAGTATAAGGGTACTTGCCCCTCTATAAGGGTACTTGCCCCTTTATAAGGGTACTTGCCCCTCTATAAGGGTACTTGCCCCTTTATAAGGGTACTTGCCCCTTTATAAGGGTACTTGCCCCTTTATAAGGATACTTGCCCCTTTATAAGGGTACTTGCCCCTTTATAAGGGTACTTGCCCCTTTATAAGGGTACTTGCCCCTTTATAAGGGTACTTGCCCCTTTATGCTAACTAAGAAGTCAAATAAAACAGTGCTAAACTAAGACTTCGAAGTATAAGGGTACTTGCCCCTCTATAAGGGTACTTGCCCCTAGTTATGCTAACTAAGAAGTCAAATAAAACAGTGCTAAACTAAGACTTCGAAGTATAAGGGTTCTTGCCCCTCTAAGAAAAATACCGATTCAATATTATAAAAACAAAAACATATGCAAAACCGCAGCACCCTCAATTTAATTGTTATAGTTATAAGTGTATAACCAACTTTCGGACTTGTAATAAATGCAATAATCTACTTATTGAAAACAAAATTCGAAAATCATGACCACCACCGGTAATAATTTACCTTGTTTATTTTCTAAAATTTCCTCTGAGGAATAAGAATTTGAATTTGCCGAGGACTGCGCTATTTTCCTTTCGAGTTTCCTTTTTTCCTCATCCGCCAGTCTCTATCCTCCCTTCTTTTTCCAATCTTCTTAAATAATTGCAGAACACTGTACACTAACTTTATAACATTTAATTAATCGGAGCCGATGTGACCACAACCGCACAAGAAAGCGTAATGATTAAATATTATCACGGAGATCGGAGACAGAGGAATCTAGGGGGACGTAACACATTACGTTTTTGTTTTTACTAAACATTGTGACATAATCGTACCGGCAAAGCGTTACTACATAGTTGTAATTACGAGAACGAGGCTCGAAATATAATTGTTTTACTAGTTATGAGACGTACCAAAAATCAAAATAAACAAATTATAAACGTAAGAGAAACGATTGCAAGAATAATAGATGACGCCGTGTTTAACATAAAATTCAGGTAAATGAACGAATAGTCCATATAAGTTAATGACAATATTTATCCAGTATAGCTGTCATTTTTGTTTACACGTAACAAATCCAAACATCTCAATTTCCAAATACCGTCAGTTAGTAAACAACAACTGAGTATGATTACCACATACCTTTGTCAATCTCCATCTGTTAATTCCGAATCCGATTACCGGCTTACACGGAGTCACCTCAATATCAATTTAATAAATCCAAATCAATCCTTCAAAATATTCTCACGAACCACAACATTCAGTTCATTCAAAACGCACTAATTTCAGAAAAACAATAGCAGTACGTGATGACGCGAGCGACTACTGTTCAATGACCTTATCGGGAATATTTACAGCTGTGTTAAAAAATCTAAACACGCTCGACCTTGATCGACGCTATAGAGGCCGCCTGGAAGTTTATTGAAAAAGCGCCAAAACCACACTACAAGAATTTTAAGAGAAGCAAGAATCATAAAAACCTAAAAACGTGCAGTGGAAACTGTACTATGTTCTGAATTTAAAAGGATGAATATTATAAGTAGACCAAGTTGATATTGTGTGACCAATTTTTATGTTTAATGTGTATTACATATTTCTAGGTAGGTAATGATCTTTAAACAGATGTCTCAAATGTTTCTTTAAAATATTGAATTGGGATAATACAAATAATAAAGTAAGAAAGTTTTGGTAATTTGTATTTTCAATTGAGTGTTATTGAAACTAATGCCCATGCCACACTATCATATAAAATTATGGCAGAATTGATTACAACAATAGTAACCATGGTTATATACAAATTTAGCGGGAATTTTTGACTGGTAGCTTGAGAAAGTTAACATTAATGAATAAGTGGAAACTTTACTGCCATATGTCAGTTTGACATTAAATTAAAAATTGGTTAAATTGTCATTTTGAGTGAAAATAAGCAATTAATAAGGTAAATATTTCGTATTTTTTATTGTTAAATAAAAATTTAGTATATATTTTAAATTTCTATTGTAAAAAGAATTCAAGAATAGAGCGGCGATATATCATTGCGATTTTCTAACCAAATATGCACTCGTGCATTAATTCATATCCAGGAAATGTTTTATCGTGATTTCCAACAACGTAATTAACTCTCGTGTACCACTCGAACTAATTAAGCCATTGTTGGGAAGCACTCAAAAAAATTTCTGGATATTGCACATGTGATATTGTAAGTGAAAAATCTTTATTATGATTTTGTATGTGAAGTTCAATACATTTTCATCTTATGTATATGACGTAATTAGCGACATCTCTACTTTTCGTCATAAGTACATTATTTTTTATCATATAAAATGTTTGCCATTTTGTGATAATAATTATGATATGATTTGACACTCATAAAACAACGAATTATTTTGCACAAATCTGTACGAAGTAAATACAATAATAATTTATGATACACATTTCACAAATAGGTCTTGAACACTTTCTCCAAAATGTTACTTAAATTTTTTGTATCCTCATATTCCGCCAAGGTTAATGTCTAGGTACGCCACTGTACTTATAATATATTTATTCCAAGTTTGCCTTGCATTTCAAAATATACATTCATACAAAGATAGAAAAACCTATTGCAAATTGTCCCATTTACTCTAGTTTCTCAAACTGAAAACAATTTGAATACCTAAACCTAACCTAACAAAAAACTTTATATAAAAATATTTCGATATAAGAAAATAGTAAGGATAAAAACTGTAAATACTGCATCTGTCAAAGAAATGGTTTTGTTTGAACATCTTTTTGTCGTTTATAAAGCACAATAATTAGATTCTAATTCAGAAAATATTGCAAATAAATAATATACTAATAATAACTACATGATGTGTGCAATTTACGTAAATACCCTCACACTTGTCTTCTCTTACCGTTAACGAAACACAACAACTTTTGATATATTGCTAATGTCTCCTCTTAGCCCATTCTATTTTTCCATCTTATTTCATTCTTTCCAGCCATCAATATAACAGAATGATGATATCGTTGCATGAGAACATTAGCATCATCTCATATTTAAATGATCTCTATACCTTAGGGTCTCTGCATGAAATTTTTTACAAGTTCATAATTTGCAGGTAGGCAGTGATTGTGTAAAAAGACGTAGTATGTATTATGTTGTCAAGTTGACGCACAGAGGTGTTCGTAACACTTATTTAAATGATGGTGCTAATAATTAGTCGCGTAATCATCGCAGAGAACGATGCACGAAGATACGAGATATTATAAAAATTTTGAACGAGCAATCGAGCAAATTGTTTCTTAATGCTGTACTTGTATAAGTACACCACAAATTAATTATTTTGTAGATAATTCCTTACATGTTTTTTGTATAAATTAATTGTCATATCTAAGTGCCAACCGGAGTAAGTATCTACCTAATTGGTTTTTAATAAAATAGTTTTGCCCACAACTGGTAATGAAGCATGATAATAAAGTAACAAAGAACACAATTAGAAAAGAAAATGTACTGATTGTGTATTATTTTCCTCAAAAAATATAATATATTTTTGCGTAGCTGTCAAAACAGTTGACAGTGACGTCCACAACTTAGGCCGCGAAGTAAAACATTTGTGTACGATACATTTCGCGGCCGGTGCTATTAGTAACGGCTGCAAAGTTAAACTTATTGAATTGTGTATGTCAATGTCAAATATTTCTGACACTTGTTACAAAAAATAAAATGTGTTTTTATTATAATGCATTGCAGTTGCACAATAGTTATTTGTGTATCAAGGCTGTAAAAGTGATCTTTTTTTAAGCCGAGGTGCACACAACATTTTTTAGGTGGCCATCACAAAAATATATAATTTTGTCAAAAAAAGTTTCTTAGTATCATAAATAATTTTATTTATATAATTTAGGCTAACTAAGTTGTAGGTAATTACTTCTAAATATATTTACCAATTAAAATTAAATAAATTTGTTATTTAGCGGCCGTAAAGTAAATACGGCCGTGAAGTAAAAGCGGCCGTGAAGTAAATGCGGCCGTAAAGTAGTCATTTTGACAGTTGTCAAAAATTGTGACACTTTACGGCTGTCAATGGATACGTAAAACAACTATTTATGCAATAGCTACCTAAAATATATTGTATATAATTCGTCTGCAAAATGTGATTAGTGTCCTCGAGAATTTTTAAGCCTCGACTTATGCCTGGACCAAAAATTCTCTTCGACGCTAAATGGACATTTCGCAATCTAGGTAACTATTGTGGTCAACATTATTTATTTGTTGACACAACAAGTAAATTTGTACAACGGTTACAAATTTTGTTTAAATATTATTTGATTTCTTGAATTTACGACCATACTTCCTATTTGCAAAAAATAATGTGATAGGAAATACAACAATTTAATTTCCATTTTAATGGAAGTAGGAAATAATTACAAGATAAAAGTAATCTATCATTTTTAGACTCTATGTCAAAATTTATTATGAAGTCGAATTTTAAGTTTTCCTTTTAAAGTCTATGAGAAATAATTTAAAATGTATATTATGTATGATAAACCAGAGGCATTGTATTTTGCGCGTACATGTAGAAAATTAGAATAGACTAAATTCTCGTTTTATCTTTTCATCTTAGCAATTCATCTTCCTCAAGCCGCAAATTAATAAAAGCAGCTACTTGCTCACGGAATCAATTAACGAATACAAAATAATTAATTATCAAACACGTGTACAATCGTTAATTAGATAAGTCCGACTTGAAACAATAGCCTGGTAACCATACCAACAGACAACAGTTCGCATTTTGGACCTGAAGCCATTATAATTTATGAAAGACAACTGGCGTTGACTTCGTACAAACGTAACCGAGTTGTTGCTAGCCTGGCACAGTGCCGTAGCTACGGGGAGATGGAGTATTACGAGGGCTAAAGCCCCTTTTAATTCAATATAGTCGTACATAAAGTGCAGTATTTTATTCAAGTAGAAATGGAAGTTGAATTTAAATATAAGGTATACTTAAATTACCTTGAAATGATCAATGAAACCGGTGGAATTCCGGCCCAATTATCCTTAAAATGAGACTAAATAATCACAGTCACAGAAGACAAAATGAGCACATCTTTTACCCAACTTGGGTGTGGCAGCTTCACATATTACATCGGTGTAGATATATAATATACATTCTTTCAGGGTAGGTACCTATATTACTACCTATAATAATTTATTTAACGTGCACATAATGCGTAGGCTATAATTTCAGAGGATGAAAGTTTATGCACGAGATGAAGGCGAGTGTATAATCATCCGAGTGAATTATAGCCATTATGTGCGAGTAAAATACGACGTTTTATCTACGACATTTTAAATACATTTCTTTACAAATCTGTATTTATTAAAATATTAACCTAACCTCACATTTTGGTGTGATGATAGATGACGGTTGTATTGGATAATGGACTCATAATACAATAGTGTTGAATTAGGAATTCATATAATATAATAGTGTGTCTTATGAAGGGGTTCATCTTTCTAAAGTTACCTGCATAATGAATGTATTATTTAGTGGTCATAGATAACAGTTTTATTATGATGAATTTGTCAGAAATTCAGAAATTCACTGGATTCGCGAAATTACTATTAAAAATAAATTTATTTTTGGAATTTTTGAAAAATTATTTTTGGCCAGCATATCAAACTGTACATATCCTTAACATATGTAGGTACCTACTATACAGCTTGTATTTAATCGTGTATGTGGTACCCTGCTCTTAACTCACGGATACAGTTTTTAAGATGAAAGAACTCTGAAAATGGTCATCGTCAAACAGTACGAAATAAGATTTTAGCTCCACCCGCATTGTCATATTTATATTTAGTAATAATAACTGAACTGACGTTTCAATAACAGTGTTGAGAGGAACGAGCAACGCTTTGCTATGCTTGTCGTAACTTACTCGAAACAATATGAATTTTTGAAAGACAAACGTGTGCAATCTATACCATTAGACATTAGACAATGCAAGTACGACAAAGATAAATATATATGCCGTTTGTTTATTAGTTCACGATACAGTTGAAACTTTTCAGTCTTCTTTCATCTCACAAACTATACTCTTAACTTGTTAGTCAAGAGTGTCAACAGCATAGAAAAGGAGAGATTTTTATGCAGATAAACTGGAACGCGTACCTGACTGGATACGAACCTGAGTTGTTAGCACCACAGTCTGTCACGTTACGCATTCAGTGCACAATTAAATTTTGCCAAGAGCATATTCTTCATTTCATAAAATTTCAATCTTCAAAAATTTCTTCAGCTCGCCCCCCAGTGAAAAATCCTGGCTGCGCCACTGCCCCGATTTAATTATCTATATTAGAGTTAAATTACGTTATTGTTGGATGTGATGCGCACTACGTCAGGGCTGTTTGCGAAGACGAAATGAAGTCGGTAATTAAAAACGGAATAACTAATTCAAGTGTTTGCATAAGACCGCAAGCGAGAGAGCTCACCACGCACCAGGGAGGTATCCAGGGGATTTTAGCAGATGTGATGAGGATCAGGTTTATGAAGGAAATGAAAAAAATATTTGACTTGTCGAGTGGTCAAACAACAGCGCTTGTTGAAATGATCAGCGGTTTTAATTTGTTTTTCTCTTTGTAGACTTGAATTCTTCTTTTGTTCTCTTATTAACAATTATTCTTGTTTAATAAAAGTAAAATAAACATACTTTTTAGTTTTTAATAAATCGCTTTATGTTACTTAAATATTATTAGCGCGATACAATAAAACATCATGAAGAAAATAAAAATATTAGGATCTAAAACTGCAAGTTAATTTCTTAAGCGGCTGGTCTACGTTTTTGCCGAATTTCTAAAATACTCTCGATTTTACTTTTTTCCCATTCCATTCTTTTCCCCACTGCTACGGCTATCTGAAACCAGTCCGAAACTCGTACTTTACCACATCCTAGCTATGCAATGTCATTTTGAAGTTGAAAAATACTGTAAAAATGTTTTTTTGCGAGTAAACTGTCAGATTATTATTGACTTCAGGCTAATGTTTTTTATAAACATTTAATAGATAAAGAATGAATCTACAGATGTGCCTTTTTAAATTTTAAAAATTAATTTGTATCATGAGATATAAACGTCTAAAGTTTGCATAAAATAAGAATTTTTTTGCATTTTTCGGAATTTTTATAATTATGTACAATTTTTGAATCAAAATATTAGAGGTATATCTGTAGATCCATTCTTCCTCTATTAAATCCTTGTTGAAATAAAATTTTATCATTCTTGTAGGTACTGGCTATAAAACGATAAAACACTCGCTACGTTAGTACATTTTATGCTGGATTTTAGGTAGTAGACGGGCCTCTTAACCTAGTATTTATAACAGATTTATTTCAGGCAGTTATATTATCCAAACTTGAGAACTGAATTGGGGCATCTGATACTGATATACCCGGATATACCTAACCTACGCTCCTACTTATGTGCAATCGGATTATCATATTCGTATTCCATAGAGAAATAGAATAATGTTAAATACATGAATTTCCAGAACTGATCATTCACATATCTTCTTCTCTATCCTACGTTTCGGCATGTATGAGAATCAAAAGCAGGAAAATCTAAGTATTACGCATTTAACATAACTAAGAATCAAACTAATATAATATGGGCAATGCGTGAGCAAAAGTACGGTATTTGCGAATGTGTTTTGAAATAATGCGAATCTTCTTCACTATTACGCACAATTCGCAGGCATGGGAACTACAATGATACTGATTTGTATGTAAAGCATGATTGTAACGATATGGATGGACACTGGCCAAACTGATAAATATCAGTTTGAAAGTTCTTTTATGTTTTTTTTATTGACCAATGTTAAATATCAAATATTATGAACATTTTATAAAACTTTTTTAAAGAGTTTACTGATTCTGCAATTACATAAAAATTTCAACGATGAGGACTAGGACTACTTATTGAAAATTATGAATTCCAATTTTATAGAGATGTTACCGTTTAAACCCGAAGCCAGTAAAAACTACGAGTATATTAAACTAGTAAAAACTCAAAAAAAATTAAGGGTATTTGTAGAAATTAACCTAACCTAACTTAGCATATTGACTATTCAAAACTAGGGTTTGGTTAGGTTAGGTTAGTTCCCGGTTTTTATAGTAGTTAAAACTAGTTTTAACTGACTTCGAATTTTGACGGTAACAGAGACAATAAAATAAAGAATTTTCCGCTGTAAAATTGACGTCAAATAAATTAGTGCATCAAAAATAGTGCCACCTCTTTACTTATTAGGAGGCGAGATGTGTTTTAAAAAGATTCCACCATTTTAAATGTAGGGTATAGGTGAGTGCGTAACGTGAACGTGACCGACTGTGGTTCTAATATCTAATTTTTCATTTCTAATGGAATAGCTGTGGCTCATGTAACGAATTTTTCAAATGAGCTGAATATTCGAAACTTGTTAAGTACGGAATAAACTTTTAAAAATTTATTGTATAACCAAGAACATAGAAATAAGGGGCTCATCTACCTATTTTTCGAATTCCTACAGTACTCTCGATATTACTTTTTTTCTAATTCACTCTCTTCCCCACTACTACGAGTGCCCGAGGCCCGAACCCAGCCCGAAACTCGTACTTTGCCGCATCCTAGCTATGCAATGTCATTTTGAAGTTGGAAAATATTATAAACATGGCTCCAGTATTCCCATAATAACTTCTGTATTTTTTAAAGAAATTAAGTAAAACAAAAATTATTCGAAAAGGGAAGGTTAGCTGCAGGCTTTAAATTTTTCTTTCCATTTATATAATGACCGAAAAAAATAATATTAAATCGTATCAAGTAATGACAAAAAACGTCATTTTAAAATATTTTTTACTTCAAATTCCTAGGCCAAAGACAAAAAATAAAAATATAGAAGCATTAAGACATTTTTTGTTAATACACTCATTGTAAAAGCATCATATATTTCAATTATAATTAAAGTAAACATGGGAGGTGTACACCTCTGTAACGCTGTCAAATTTTAGGGTAGACGAACACCTTAAATCTGTACATTTTATTGATATCACATCTGGACTACTTTAATATCCACGCATTCGGACGCATCCAAATAATTAAGTTCTACATGGTGTAAATTGTAAAACATCTAAATTAAATTTGATCTAGCTTCCAACAGGTAAATAGAATACTCATAAAAATCTCTTCTTCTAAGCAATCACTCAATACTCCCTCTCGAGTCACGAGTCTATGCCACTACGTCACAGTTGCTCCAGCTCTGCCTCCACTTCCACGTAATGAATATTATCAATCTTGTGCCGGTGCAACTCCACTCGGTTATTAATAGCGGAGTTAAATGACTTATGCGTTAACGTTTGTCCCGTCCTCGTCTTGTTGCTGATGTTCTCGTTGTCGTGTTGTTATGTGTGTGGTTGGGGATGTTGTGCCACGGGCGGAAGATGACGGCCAACTTCACGGAGGAGGTACATCAACGCAGTTTGCCAACTTTGTTTAAAAATGGGTAGTTAGTGTTGACTGTTTCACTTGGCATACGAAGTAAAAATAAACTGATTTTGAAGTACTTACCTATCCAGTACCTAAATTTCATAATTCAAAATTCAAATGGAGTTTTGTTTGAATTTCTTTTGCGTTCGGATTATAATATTATAACTACCAATATTATTTATTACATAGAATATTACAATATTAAGACCGACAGGTTCGAATTCAGTTGGGTAATCATTATATGAGACTGTAAGTTAGATTTTAGATTTTTAGGTGCTTTCATAATTGCACAAATACATAAATATACACTCTTTTTGCACCCTAGCCATATTCGTATATTTGGTGTATACCATTTCCAATAGTTAACACAAAAATTACCTACCGTTAGAAAATAGTAGGTAGTGCTTTGTCGATGTTTAAGGTGATACTCATGGCATAAAACAGTCAAGAACATTGATTCCGCACGCTTTTCTATAGCGTTTATTGTTTTGTTAAACATAAAAATAACAAATAATTTATGTTTGAGGGGAAAACATTATTTTGGAACCCATATTTGTAAGAAAACTGTAATATTTTTTATAAGAAGGAGGGTTTTCGCGCGCCACTGTACAGCTTTTAATTATAAGTGAATTAACTTTAAATTTTAATATGTTGTCAACAAAGCTTGGATCTGTGAAATAACCCATTGAATTTTTTAAAATTCCTTTTAAAATTTGAAAATATTTGTATTAAAAAAATAACAAAAATTGTCAAAATTCAAATTAACATAAATATTTCGATTTTAAAGCAAAATTTTAAAATTATGCATTGACCATTTTGTAGATTGTACTTTTATCTTCAATAATATTTTTAGATTAATATATTTAACAAAACAATAAACGCTGTGGAGTGGCACCCGAAAACCATGTTTCTGGCTGTTTTCTGGCGTGGCGTGAATATGATTCACAGTAGATACTGGCACATACATCAATTGACAATAATTGTTCACTACCTTATATGAAAGAGAGAAAAAAAGTTTACGTTTACGTTATATTATAAAATATTAATCGTTGTTTCTTTTTATCCTATCCAAATTCGAACAAAATTAGCATTGTCACTTTGTATATTTATTTTTATAAGAATAAAAATATGCAAAATTACAAAATACGAAGCAACTGACACGTTTTACATACTAACATGATCAATAAGTATTCATCTAGGTACAATAATTGAAAAAACCTATAATTCCCCTTACTAATTAAAACTGAAACCCCTTCAGCTCCATTCCCGTGTGGGTATAGACTACAGAGCCTGCACTTGCAGCAAATAAGTACTGCACGTTGCACGTTCCGCAGGTAATTTATCATATAGCTGGGTTCGTGAGCGCGAAATAACTCAGCGAAACGCTGTATTTATTACGTCAACGTCTCCATCAGAGACGTGCAGAAACAAAAGTCACCGACGTCGGACGTTGGGACTTGGACGGACCGACCACACGGTAATAAATGGGCGCATGGGACAGCATGAAGGGGTAAAGGTTACTGCCGAGCTTTCAAACGCCCCGAGAAGAGAATATCATATTTATTATACGTTATTTTATAACTTAATTGAGAGAAAAGGGTATAAAACTGGATGTCGGAATTTAATGATTTTCAGAATGCATAGATTTCTTGTAAAGTCATTCCTCTTTTCACTGTTTATGTCTAAGATGGTATTCGTATAAAATTGTCACTGTTTAGTTTCAACATGTAATTTTTTATGAATTATGAACTCTGGTATAATTTAAATTTGTCGACGAAAACAACAGTTGAGGAGAAATTTAACATGCATTTGTCTGTGTTGCTAATTTCAATGTAATTTAATTAGCTTAAATATGAAAATAGAATATTTGTATCAAGTGTCGAAAAAAGCATTTTACTTGCGAGTATTTAGAAACACGAGCATGTCAGAGCATTTCGACAAGTGATGCAGACTATACTTTTTTTACAACTCTATACCTATTTTCATTGAGGCGGTACACTTGTGACAAAAATATAATGAAAAAGTGACCTCGCTATTTTACAAATTGAGCCCCTGCTATACACTGTTCATATTCTATATGGATATGGTTAGTTAAGAGAAGACTCTACAGTGCTATGAAGCTGTCAGAACACAGCAAAAATACAAAATCTAAAACATTAATAAAAGATCCTAATGAAGCAGAAAATTCAGATCAAACTTCGCAAAGTAAAGCCTCATTCACATCTTATAAGCATTTAGTTCTAAGGTTTAGAATTATGTTTACGTTTAAGAAAGTTTGAATACATCTAACTAAATATGAGCATTCACAGAGTGCTTGAAAGTGGGAAGTGTGAATGCTCGTATTTAGTAAACGTAAACATAAATTTAAGTAAACTAAATTCTTATCTGAATGAAGCTTAACGATGCAAAATTGCCAAGATTTCAAATCATAAAACTCTTGTAAATTATGAAAACAGTGATATAACTTGAAAAATTAAACTACCAAAAAATTGTTTTAAGTTTCCACGAGACTAAATTTCGTTTGGTAAATTGTTAAAGATATGCAGGCCATAAATTAATAATAAAATACAATTTCAAATAAGCCATTCAAAATATATATTTTCATTTTAAATAAGAAAGTTGAAGTTATAGACAGTTAACACGTAAACAAAAGTAAATTGATCAATCCACAATATGTCAAATATTTTTGATTATGGTTTCCGTTAATGTAGCTGTTTGGTATACACTGACTCTCACTTCTAGACCAAGCTGCACTTCGATTAAAACATTAAAACCGTCATGGCTACACGTACTCTGCGGTGTAAAATTTTGTCTTGCACCGAGAACTTAACATCATGAAAGCTGAACATAGTAATTATTGCAAGTGAAGAAGTGAAGTGGTGTAAACGGTTAACGGTATCGTCGCTTCGCTTACCCGACGTCTTGCATAAGTAAACAGGGGTGGAAACTTAAAATTAATTTTGTATTAATTATGATTAAGCAAATTATGCTTCACTCGGAGCCACTTCTTTACCAGAAGAAAGTGATGGAAATAGACTTCCTACCATAGTCGTAGCCAGGGGGTTTGGCGATTAACTTCTCACTCCCAGTGAACTAGTATATTTCCTGACTACGCCAATGGTTCCTACACTTAAGGGGGTTTTATCGCTCAGTGCTGCTACCAATATGCTATGAGTACCTACATGTTGTCTCTATTTATCTAATTGCTATGTTTCATTCCGTTCTTGTTTAGAAAATACTCAATTTGTTTGGCTAGCGCGCATGCAATTTTAAAATTTATTTAACAAATTACGAGACTACTATTTGAAAATTTTATATAATTATGTGATACAAACATTTATTTATAATGCAATCCGAGTTACGAAGAGATTTTCTCAGAATTAATATATTTTAATTGTTTATAAATAAAAATAATAACAATTTAAAAAATTCTTTATTGTGGCTAGTTTTTTACTTCCTTTCTGGTATTTTTTTTAGATTTATAGGTTTAATAGGGTGGAAGTAATTTGTTAAATACTTTACTGTGAGAGAAGCTCCTTAAGTAATGTAGGTAAGGGTATAATATTAGTTTATCACTAATTTATGACATCAAAAACAAAAATATATGTGAACATAATAATATAATCTGTCCAGTAAAATAGAATTAGCAAAAATGTGAAAATTTTAATGCTCCTTGTTTAAAGGCCCATTTAACATGTAATTAAAAAATAATATTATTACAAATAATGCGTTATCTAATAATAAATAAATAAACAGTTTAAATTTAAAATGGACTTTCGAAGCACTGGATTTTTTTATGCGAGGGGCCCAAAGATTTTTAAAATTCAAATTATGCTGATGATGATTTTTTTAAATCCATAGTCAAATGCCCTGTAATTGAAAGTTCCCCATCTTAACCCTGCATATACGTGTCTGAATTGTTCACTTTAGTATACAGAATAATAGAAAAGCTTCAATTTAGAGTATTAAGCTATGATTACGTTTGGTTTTCAATATTAATCATTCAGATTTAGTTCGGGCGTAGAGCGGAGGGAAACTGGACAAAAAAGTATTACAACATTATTATTTATGAATGGATCTTTCATAGAATGAACAGAATAGACACCCGATGTCCGGAACCCGGAACGTATTAGTGCGTAGAGAATAGGTTAAATGCTTTTGCTAATGGAACGGAAAAGTTTCAAATTAGTTTACACTTTTATTTCCTTCATGAATTTTAATTAAATTGTTACATTTATAACGGTACTCGTATTAATGCAATTAAGAGCGGAATTATAATTTTCGACCCTCTAACTCTAATAATATTATAATTATAGCTGATGAAGAATGTAGACCTATTGTAATAGATAATTTAACTTGGTCTGGAAACATTGTTTTAGCTACAAATATCTTAGGTAGGTATAGAAAATTTCTTAGAGCTACAAATAAAATTAAAAAGTTTGTATTTTAAATTTTATATGACTCAGAGATCTAATCTAATGTTATTGGTTTTAAT
Source organism: Agonum fuliginosum (assembly GCA_947534325.1). NCBI lineage: Eukaryota > Metazoa > Arthropoda > Insecta > Coleoptera > Carabidae > Agonum > Agonum fuliginosum. Next base: position 664,344 of record OX384034.1, on the reverse strand, counting down.
GAAAAATATTGATTTCAATGACCTATTTTGTTTATCAATTAAAATACAATTTTTATATGTTTCTATCAAATAAGTTAATAAAATAGATTTCAATTTGATTTTGCCAAGTAGACCGTCTATTTTCTATCCATTTCAGACTCAAAACCTTTTTTAAGAAAACCTATTCCATTCCATTATAAATTATTTTATTTTATGTCAAGGCAGTAGCTGAGCGCGTTTAAGCACGGATGTGATGACGTAGGAACCGTAGGAGTTCCGTGCTTCAAGTCTTTCGGCCGAAAATGTGTGATTGTTGTTAAATTATATAAACATCTTGTAATTAAATCGCACTCGGGCGATTCAAATTGATCGTCTCCAATGGAGTCCTGGTTGAATAAGAAATTCTCTGATGCAATTTGGCTGTCAAAGATCGTCGCACGGATTGAGATTCTGATTGCACCAAGACGAATTGGTCTAGAAGTTGTTGGATTTCACTCTTGTTCAAGCCTCTTGATCTTGAACGTTTAGTCTTGAGTCTTGGTCTTGATCTTTAATCCAAATCTGGTCTCGAGTATTGGTCTACAATTTGTCATGAACAAGAAAAAACCAAGACTACCTAGTTCGGTATTCTCCGAAGCACTAGACATAAATAAAAATTCATGTAGACGATCACTCTAATTAGAAAACATAGAAAAAAATAAAGTAGCCTTCTTCTAAAGAGCATACATTCAACAAGCAACAAAGGCTTGGCAAGGTTGACTACGCAAATAAATAACCTCTCCGGTCGTTGCTTATGCATATTCAGAACTAGGCGAAAACTGCAGGGTTCTGGTCTTGTGCTGAACTCGCTCGCTTACAAGCTATTTATTACGCAAACGAGTTCGTAATGCCCCAAATTAAAGTTAATTATTTCACTTGGTGCGTTCGTTTGTCGGCATGCGGAGCACTTAGTGCAGAAGAGTATTGATGAGCAGGTGATTTCGTCATGAAGAAAAATAAGTGTGTTTAGAAAACGTTTACTTAAAAACGTGAACTAGTTGAGGGGCATGAGAGCGTTTAGCGAGAACAAGTGCTAATTTGGTAAACGCACTATACTTAAACGATGCATATTTAATTATGCTTATCATATTTTAAATAGTTTAGCACGAACAGTGAACTCTACTGCGTACCTGGAAAGGACACGCGCGTGAAGAGTTAGTATTTTGCCCATGTTCTACATGAGTTAGACAGTGATAGAAATACGTCACAAGTGCTATACGCCAAAAGTTTATCTCTGTCTGAACTTGTCTTACTGCTGCCGTTTTGTTGTGTTAAAATGAAGGACGTTTCTTTAAAAAAAATAGCGATGTACCGCTGTTGAGACTCTATAGCAGATAATTTTCTTGAAAAAAAAATTCCAATCGACATAAAAGTTGTTGGTAAACTAAAACTACGAATTTTGATGGGTTTCTAGATTATTCAAAACAAGTCCGGAATATCGAAACAGACAATGAATACAACTAGTACACTGTTACCAAAATTTGGTTGATAAAGCAATAGAAATGAGCGAGTTATGAATTTAATAAGTAACTAGGCTATTATACAACTACACGCTCATTAAAAAGGAGCCTTTTAACCCACAAATTTTATCTTGAAAGCTGGTGGTTGATTCAATTATTAAACTAACTTATATTATACGAACTTAAAAAAAGATCAAAAACGATTATACAGGTTGGTGGAGGTGAAATGCGAACATAGGGAAATATATGACAATGGAGTTATCATGCTAGGCATCTTGATATACGTGGAACAAGTACTGTCAATGTCAAAGTAGCTGTCATATTATTGAAATTTTTATTTTCTTTAAAATATATTTTTGCATAATAATATATGTGTACGAGCAGAACGAGAAAGTTTACATGCACTTTTAGATTTTATTATTATTTCTGTTATTGATTACTCTTTTTGCCACTCAAATTTATATTACTTCGTTTTGTGACACTACTACAAAATATATCAAGATACGTGGCATGAAAATTCGATTGTCATGTATGTTCCCTATGTTCGCATTTCACCTCCACCAACCTGTATATCGAGTCATTAGTCATGAGCATGACTAACAAAAATAAATTAAACAATAAAATTTATTTTTAGTTACAATACTAGTTGGGTTATATTTAAAATATAATTTTACACCTAAAAGCAATATAGAAGATAAGTTGACATGACCTAGCAGTAGAAAATAAATTATTATTAATTAGAGAAATACAAACAGCAACAAATTTAAATAGTTCGTCATTATAATAACTACAGTTTTATTTATGTTCAGGCTCAATAGTAGTTTTATTTCTATATTTCAAAGAAATTATTGTACAGTTTATAGTACTTTTACAAAACATAACTTTTACAATAATAAATTTACAGTTAGGTAGGTAATAATTTATTGATCTATTAAAATTTTTACAACAATATTAAAATTTTTAGTAAGGTACATGGAAATAGATTATCCTGATTGAAGGTAGAATTATTTTTATTTTAGCCGGAGTACCTACTACAAATTTAGTAAAACTACTTTCTCAATTTGAACTTAAACGTGTGTAGTCTATTAATATGTGGAACACTTTGTGTGTAAACAAAAATAGGTATATGATGAGAATACGACATAAAATTTTGAAATAAATAAAAATAATTTCGTCACAGTAATCACAACTACTTATGTCCAATCCAGAGCAAACATTCGTCACTCGTCACACCATCTGTTCAAATCTCTCCGTGTGTTGACATTCAAATCCTCATGATTTCACGATTTCAACGACGTCTGATCTAATTTAAACGTCAACTCGAATACTCCAAAACTACTTATGTATAATAATTAAAATTCTACCACGTCACGCAGGAATGTCTCAAGTATTCGTTTCCGGAAGATGCGGCGAACTTCGTAAAAAAGCAAACAGGAGTTTATGAAAGAGACGGCAAGCAGGATGGAGAGAGTGGCAGAGACAGGACCGGCCATCAGGGGGAGGGTTGAAATTTTTAATTTGTAGTTTTACTTATTTATAAAACAACATATGATATTGATCATTTGGAGCTCAAGTCTTCGGGCATTTACGAAGTTACGCATAGATAATATTATGAGTAAATTTTGTATGAATCTACTGATTTAATTAATTATTATTTATTTGTTTAAATTGAAACATATTTTTACCTTCCGCCATACCTATAAAGGAAAGGTATTGGAATCATGCTAAAAATCGGGTAGTGAGTTTTTAGTGGATGAGTAGGTACGAATTAGAGTCCTTACAACTCATTTTTGATAGTTTCACGATGATGTCTGTATGTATGTATGTATGTATGTATGTATGTATGTATGTATGTATGTATGTATGTATGTATGTATGTATGTATGTATGTATGTATGTATGTATGTGTGTATATGAATGTGGCATGTGGCCATGGCTGCGGTTTAGGTCGGATAACTCAAAAACGAATTGCCCAAAAAAAATTTTAGTCTTCAATATTTGTATAAAAATTGGAAGAGCTCATTAGATTTTGATACAAATATCTTCACCGGAAGTGATATTTTTGAAGATTGAAAAGATTAATTGTCAAAAATGTGTATAAATTGGATATAGTATTTATTTGTAATAAAAATAAGAGGAAAAGTTATTTGCAAAAAATTGTCTTTATCTGGTAGCATTAAAGAACTATAGTAAAATTTTAAAAATAAATTTATCAGATAAAACGTTGAAATCTTGTAATACATGATCGGTTGATTTTTTGACAGATGAGACGGGTGACACGTTGATATACTAACGCCATAAGTCATAAGTTAGATATTAAATGTAGTAATTGAACGGAGGATGGTTTCAACACAGAAGAGTTTTCCTGCGAATGAATCTTTTGATTCAGGTGATGCAAATTTGTGTTTGAATATTTTAGATTTTTATTTGTATATTTTAAATGGGAACCGGATTGAATTGTACATATACATTTATGTTTATAAGTCTAGATATGGCGGAAGGTTGTGTGCTGGTCACATCAGATTTTTATGTTATATGTACCAACGTACTTGTACCTAAATGCTTGGACAAAACATTTAGGTACTTCACTGATTTAAAAATATATACTTATTTTATTTCCTACACGTAAAATGGGTAGGTTAGGTACAATGTATGTAAGGAAAAAACTTAACTTTTAATCAAACAGCCGTTGACCTTGACACCCAAAAAAAAATTGCCTATGACACTGGTACAATATTTTAGAATTTGACCTCTCCTTTAGAGATTTTTTGTATCTGCCCCGTATTGTGTGTGATTTATTTTTGTTAAAAATTTGTGTAAAGCCTATAAATAACCTTCATCTGGGTTTCTTTATGAGTCAATCCGGTCCTGTCCAGGGTAAGGGGAAGAGTTTGAACTTTGAGTGGGAAGGGGAAGCGCTCTTGCTCGGCGGGGAGGGGGATGGAAGGATTTATGCACGAGTCTATCTTGCAGCGACGTCGGCGGCGATGCATCGCAATGTGGAAATGTCATACTCATGGATCTGTCAAATTACTTCTGTCCGAGTGGAACGGCTGGAGGCTGGATGTTCAAATAGGCACGTTTACTGCAGGCTATGTTGACGAGTGGAGCTTGCATAGCATTCATTTTTATATTGTACCCACTAAGTGCAATCCAATTTCTATGAAAAACAATCATACTTACGATATTTTGTTTGTCAATTTGTCATAACGTCATAGAAACAAAAAATCTGGCGTATAAATCAGTGAGTGGAAAGTAATTTTACAGAAGGATCGATTCATTTTATTTTACGAAAGATCTTTTAACATAACTTGTAGAATTGTAGAATATTAAGGTGATGGCAGAAAACAGTATAGCGTTTATTGTTTTGTTAAACATAAAAATGACAAATAATTTATGTTTGAAGGGAAAACGTTTTTTTGGCACCCATATTTGTAAAAAACTGCAATATTTGTAAAAAGATAGTTTTCGCGCGCCACTGTACAGCTTTTATTTATAAGTGAATTAACTTCAAATTTTAATATTTTGTCAAAAAGCTTGGATCTACGATCTACGAAATAAAATAAATAAAATAGAAGATGTGTTCAAAAAATAACAAAAATTGTCAAAATTCAAATGAACATATTTCGATTTTAAAGCAAAATTTTAAAATTCAGCATGAACTATTTTGTATATTGCACTTTTAACTTCAACAATATCTTTATATTTAACAAAACAATAAACGATGTGGAGAGGCGCGCGAAATCCATGTTTTGGCTGTTTTCTGGCGCGGTAGAGTATCGTCTTAAATGTATTAATTTTAGAATCCAACAAGTCGAATCCAGAATAATTTTTATAGGTTCATCAGATTGAACAAAGATGAATTCTGGCCATGATGGCTGGGGTTGCGCGGACTAACGTGCTGAAACTCACTGTAGTCCGATCGGCTACCGAGTTCGTGGGTTCGTATCCCACTGAAGAGCATGAACGTTGTGATTGTCTAAAACATTAATTGACTGAATACTTTGTGCTGACTGATAGGTTCTGATCATGTGGATTTCCCTTTAAAAAAAACTGCTGAACTAGTGTCGCAATTCTTTATTTAAATATTACCTTTCATACCAAAAAATGATTTTTTTAAAAATATGAATTATTTTAAAGATATCACAGCAGTAGAGTGCTTACTCTGGTAATAGGTCACGGATTCGAATCCAGGTCAGGTTTTTAATTTTTATGGTTTTCATTTTTCATCATCGGTATCTACTCTCTTTACCATTACAAGTTGGGATACAATTAATTTGGCAACCATAAGCTATCGGGCACCGGCTGGTGGTTATAACAAGTGTTTGCACGAGAGGGTTAGATGGAAGAACAGCCTTGGCTAAATCTCGCTCTTTGTCAGAAGGTAATTAAAATAAATAATAAATTTAAAAAAATTAAATAGATACAAAAAGTGTCGTATATCTATTGGATCTGTCAGTTTTCTTTTATCTTCTCAATTTATATATTCATACCGAATTAATCGGTAAGAAATTAAACATTACTACTGTATTTATTTGTATTGTAATTTGAGATTGTTTGCATAAATCCGTAGTTTCTAAGTAAAGTTTATTACAATTAAAGTTTTGTAGAAATGTTTAAGACACACTTAGTAAACATAGTGAGTTCAGTGTCTAGGCAATAATAATATGAAATTCATATTTATATCTGCGCCATAAAACGTTGCCAAGAAACCTGTCAGAATAATCAGTACAATTTATGACAATCATCTACAAAAATAATCAGCAAATTATTGTGCGTGGTTATATTATGCAGGTGCAAAAAGAAAATTAGAGTTGGCAACGTGTTAAAATAAATAGGAAACCGTAACGCTACAAACAAATTTATGGTAAAATCTCGTGAAGACATAAGCAGCAAATTAAACAAGCCATTTGACAACACTGTTAAGAAATCCTCGAATAAATTGCGATATAAATAGTTTTTCTCAGTAGCGGCGCTTCAATACTTTTAAAAAACCTCTTCCGTAATGGTCATGCATTTCTCTATCCTCTGTACACATACCAAAACTGGTAATTTCTACGAAGCGTTACATATTTTATAAAATAAACGTAAACGCCAAGCTGCCAGCTTGGTCGCCATGTCGCATCGTATAAATTTCAATGGACGCCAAATAAAGTTGTCGGACACGATAATGCAAAGTGAACCACGCGACGGTCGATGCTAAAGTCATTTCTCGATATCCTGGACGCCAAGAAAACGGAGGTGGCTTCCACCAGCAGGTTCGACACGTGCCACTTCAACCGGAAGGAAAAGAAAATTTGTATGTAGTTTTATTTAGTAGCCGAGGTCTCAAAAAAAAACTACTGATGATCCCAACCACGGCGGACTATATTAACCAGGCGGGAGTGTAACCCCCACTACAACAGCATTCGCATGACGTCAGTGGGCCGGTTTATTTAGAGTTCCATGCGATGTAATGATATTAAATTTCTATCTTGGGACGTTGATTTTTATTCAGAAACGATTATTGACTTACTAACTAAAAATATTTAGGATTACACTGTTGTACCTGAATGTTATTTGGAGTTACGCGTATACCTATTTATTAAATAAATTTTTCTCCTAAAAAATTTAAATGAAATTAGTTTTTGTTCCAAACTTACATAATTGCTTTTACAAACTGAGACACAACATTTGCGAGGCATTATTTAAATAATTTTAGTAGTTATGTTTATTTTAAATATAGTGAAATATACTGCGTGCATATCGAATTCTAGTAACAACAACATACTTTACTTATTTTTCATTTTTATTGTAACTATTCAATAGGATTTGTTCTCAATTACAAAATGGTTGATTGTTTATTATAGTGACATCCAACTACTTCGACCGATTCATCTTGCAGTTAGATTTACAATCCGTGCGACGACCTTTAAAAGCGGCAACGGAGAGATTCTGTATGCAACCAGGACTACATTTAAGATGCTCAAGTGGTCAGCTTGAAACGCCCGAGTGAGATTTAATTGCAAGATGTTTTTACAATTTAACGACATTCACACACTGCCGGCCGGGAGACTTGAACCACGGAACTCCGGGTTCATGCGTCATTACATGTAAAGAGCAGCACCGTGCATAAACCTGCGCAGCTACCGCCTTGTTTTTGTTTATATACCAATTGGCGCCAAGTTTAAATTTAAATATGAAGAGAACCCAGTTAATTTATCCGTAATCTAATATATAAAGCTAAATGTTTGAATGTATGTCTGTCTGGCCGTTTGTTTTGTATCTACATCTAGACCGTTTGTCCGATCCTCATGAAATTTTACATGCATGTCCCTTCTACCAGGGTCAGATTTTAAGGCATATTTGACTTCGATCGGACTATTCGAGGTGGGGGTATATACCATTTAAATAATCCAGAACTATTGTTGTAGGTACCTATACATTTTTGAATTTAGTTTTTAGCAAACTAATGTACTTCAAATTCAATAATGTAGATACCATACAGAATTAATAACTTGAGTAAGAATTCCGTGTATTCCAGCATTCTTATATATAGTTATTATTCTTAATTTGATTTGATTTGATCGACTACAAAAATACTCAAATTATATAATCTTATCTATAAGTTGTAAACTTTAATGTGTCCCTTCCATAAAATGGTAAACAAGTTCTGTCTTGTCTAAGGATGTAAGGATGTTTTAAAGACTTAGATCACAATTTACTGTTTTATGTCTTTTCTGTTTGAAATGGCACGGGGTAAAATGTTATGTCACTGGTCATAACCGACGACCAAACTAGTTTAAATGGCTGACCTGTTTCGGAAAATGGGAGCATTTTATACAACAAAAATAAACTGCATGTGTACTGCAGAGTAGCACAGACTGCTAGAACAAGCAATGCAGAATGTTGTTCTATTATTTACATAATAATCGCTCTTTATATAAATACACAAAACATCAAATTGCACTAGCCTTAAACATTTAACCATATAAAAGAACTTTTATCAAAAATGTACTAAAATAATGGTTCATAGTATCAAAGAACTGGGACTAAATATAAAACCAAAGGGCTTTGAAATAAATCAAAGCAAAATATTACCAGTTATAGTTTATGATGCCACGACGAAAATTTACAAAATTCAATTAATGAATGTATGATGTATGCATCCCGAAATAATGTGCAAAATTAAATTTCCAATGAAATTATTTCACGTGTGATACCACTTCCGTGGATTTATCGCTTCAAAGTCACAAATTCGATTATTTGTTTTGGATTTAATTATCGCGAATAACACGGCCATTATATCATGTTTGAAAGTGAAAGTTCGGTTAACCCTGTAGCAATAAATTAATGATCATCCAGTATCCAGGTTTGTAAAAAGTTCACATTGCGAAGCGAACAATATATCTCGGTACTCCTACATTGCAAGCTGGACAGGGCCGGAGTTACTTATATATTTCGGGGCAGAAATCTGTAAGGCATTATTATATTTAATACTTGCATAATACCCATAATTTTCTATGAGAATTTAAAAAGTTAATTTCGAGAAGAAATCTGCAAATTATTTATGAATTATGACAATTTCATAATGAATTTATTTTAAACAAGATTTAAAAAGTCAATTGTCGAAATTCTATTATTTTTGTAATTTGTGTACAGATATTGATCAAAAACCATAATACCAAAAATGTTAATGGCCAATTGTCATTTAAGTAATAATTTTTAAAAATCGGAATGGTCCATTTACAAAAGCTTGAGTACCTAAGGACTAAGAATAGATATCCGAGTTCTGCAAGTGTTGTATAATTGGGGTTTCCACGATTTTTTTGTTTTTATATGTTAATATATACCTACATTAAAATATCAGACCATTATTTGTTCTTTAAAAATTACAACGACCAATTTTCATTGTAACAAAACAAAGGTAAAATAGGGGTTAGGATGAAAAAAGGAAGGAATTTTATTTAAAGGAAAGGGATAACCAGTCGTGGCTCGAAATAGGAAGGGATGTTTTGGGGAGCGGCACTAATCATGACATACAAAAACTCTATACACTTTACTTAAAAATATATTTAATTAAACACAAAAACTCCGAATATAACACGAATATAAGTAATAAACTTATGACTTATCGTTTCAACTAAAAATATAATACGGATTTATATTAAAAATATTATTTAAAATAACGCTCAAAAGCGTAATGTCCGTAGCAACGGGCTACATCTTGGACTTATCTCGAGGTCTGCTGTCGAAAAACTGACGCAGACGCCCAAAAATCAAGGGAACGTCTGGCCTAAAGGGTACAGGGGGATGCAGATGACCACTGAACTTTTGTATCTAAAAATAACTAAAGATAACAAAAATACAGAGCGTAGCATATGCAAGTCATCTTGCTACATCATTAAATTATAAACTTGTACTATGTAATTCTAAAATTTTGTTTGTAATAATTGAATTGAATGGTCAAAACCAAACCGAAACGTCGCCATTTAATTAAACTCATTTATAACTAAGAATTCAACCATCGTTCTTGAAGCCTACATCCAATATGTATTATCTATAACTCTTTTATTTAAAAAACTTGCAAACTAAAACAGTGAAATTTTGAGAAAATTAATTCATTCGTTGCATCGTCAACACGTCAGCAAAAAAGTGAGATTGAAATTTCAGGCGAAGATTTATTGCTACCTACTTTGAAAATGTTTAAATTTTTAATTGCAGGGTTGATACCAATTCTTTTAGAAAAATGGTGCAAATTTGACGTTAATTTTTACGGATGTGGGTCCACAGTACATTTTAGTTTTGACGATATCGATTTTTAAATATATTAAAAAAATTAAATTGGTTCCCATCGCGGGTGGGCCTTAGTGCTCGCCTACTTTACGTTGGATCCGGTCCTGACTGTGGCTTTCGCCATTGCCGATGTTTACCAGAAGCAGCGCTTTGCAATTATTATTAGTTATTTATCTGAGAGCCCGGCCGCGGCGCGGTTGTTCCTGATAAGCTAATTAATGTCTTTCTGCGCTCTCGACAACGAGAACAACAGGCGACAAAAATACCGAGGTATTGTGCGTAGCTCCGCTTTCGTTTAATTGGTAGCACAATGAGCTTTACTCTTTCTTTCCTGGACAACACTGTTGCCAGGATGTGGATGTGGAACTAATAGCTAATCTTAACTTATTTGTATCTATCTGTATTAGTTAATAGCAGTATTCTACCCATTTATATATAACTACCAATTTTAGGTACCAATACAATTATTGCTTCCCAAATAAATAAAAAAATCATACATTTTTATTCCGGAGAGTTGTAAAAGCGCATTTCTGGTCATCAAAACGTATGAAAAGCGCAGAAATATAATCAGTAAATTTATGTACAATAAGCGCAGATCGTAACGTTCAATAAGCGCAGTTTTCGAAAATGAGATTTCTGACCATAACAAGTTAGTCCAGATCGTCTTCGAGTATGATGGGGTTAAGTTCAGAAAAATGTTAGGCAAGAATATTTTCTAGTTTTAAAAAATTCAAAAAATCTTGTTAAAAATACTCTTCGAGTATGATGGGGTTTAGTTCAGAAAAATGTTAGGCATAAGAATATTTTCTAGTTTTAAAAAATTCAAAAAAATTTGTACCCCTAAACCATGGTACCTTTCAAATGTTCCCTTCTGCGCTTATATATCGTCAATTTTTGCGCTTATAAACGTCAATTTCTGCGCTTTTCGTACGTCGATAAGCAAAAACTGATAAAGGCCAAATGGGCTTATATAACGCACCCTTTTATTCAAATATTTTATTATAAATAAGTGTTAGGTACTTTATCTTCTGAGACAAAAAGCATACCTATTAGTCATATAGTGAAAAAATAAGACTCTAATACATACAATAATTGTATTCTTCTAAACTTCAACTAATTATTTAATTCTTAATTGTAATGTTTTATTTATTTATTTACTTTAAAGAGAGATTTATAGAAAATAGTTTTGTACATAAATCAGTAATTTTTGTTTTTAATTACAAGTACAAGTAGAGCCACAAGTAGGACTAAAAAATAGAAAACACATTTTTATGTAGGTAACCTATTATATTTTTTATAGTCAGTCCCTTTATATATTTTTACATGTTTGTTTAAAAACTAAAATGATAAAATAAACTTATAATTTTTGTTTTTAATGTGTACAGCTGGCAACGCTGTGCAGGAAGAAAGGTTTTTGGTTCTTTATTATCTATCTACTGGTATTGTTTTCCGTGTTACGGTTTTGGTCTCTGCCCCTATTCATATTATAATCATTCCATTGCAGATATACCCAGCATATCGAACTCTTTTAAATCAATTGTTCATCTTATCTTCGTTATATCTTTAAACTAGATTTTACTATTCTCTTTCATAGACAATGGTAGTGCGGTAAGTAGTGCAACCTTTTCCTATGTATATATGTATATTTGATATCATATTCTTAATTATTACTGTTTTTCTATTAAATTTATTTGTAAACCGTGGCGCATTTTAATTTTTTATGATCCACACTTGGCTCATCTAAAAAATCCTAGGGACGTTTCTAGATTTGATTTGATTTCTTATTTCATGATGTACCTATACAGACAAAATTATAACAGGATCTAGGTACCTTAGCATCTATTTTATACCATTATTTAATATTCGTGTACCTACCAAGTCCTGTTTTATATAAACACAAGAAAACTCTTCTGTGTTGAAGCCATCCTCCGTTCAATTACTACATTTAATATCTTACTTATGACTTATATGGCCTTAGTATGCCAACGTGTCGTGGTCTCACCTAGAAATATTTTTTACGCAAAAACAAAAATTAATCGCTCATGGTTTACAAGATTTCAATGTTTTATTTGATATTTATTTGACCAGACAACATACCTACACACATACTACATACACATAGATATACAGACGTCATCGTGAAACTATCAGAAACGTGTTTTAAGGACCATGATTCAAATACCTCCCTTACAGGTAAGCAGGAGGTAAAAAGTAAAATAGATTGCAATTTTATCGTCCATTCATTAAAGCAATCAACGTATAATATAATTACATATCTACATAAATAGCCACAAAAAAGTGTTAAAAAGTACAAATTAATATCAAATATGTAAATTAAAAACTCCTCGCAATAAAACTTTTAAATCAAAGGCGTAGCAACCACATGTTTCAGCTCACGAACAAGTTCTGCAGTTCTCTACCTTATATTTACCTCATGCAAGCGCAAACATCATCGTGTTTCAGCATTGGCGCCACGCAGCAAGGTTTTTGCAGCATGTAAATTAATTATACCTAATATATTAATCATCTAAGCACAGGTTTGTCGGCCACTCGGCCCTCTGCCGGCAAAAACAGAAAGAAGACGAGAGGGCGGTGGCACGTCGCCACGAGATTGAACTATCGGTGGTGATACGAGGATAAATTGAAAAGGTTTATTAATTTTGTTTCTTGCTGGTGTGAAGCGTGATGAGATTGATGTTTATTAATTAGCACGTGCTTTAATTTGTTGTTTGCTGCCGCGAGAGATGATTGAAGTCAAGGATGTATCGTAAAAATTCTTGCAAGACATTATTTTTGTACTTCCAATGAATTACCATTTAAACAAAATTTGAACTAATTACAGGTATATTTTTGTAAAACTTAATTTTATTTAGTAGTAGCAGTAACGCCAAATTATTTTATACTAGTTTGAAAACATTTCTCTCAGATTTTTAAAGAATATTTGTCATTTTATTTCAATGTTAAATGACTCTCACTTTAGTATACAGAACAATAGAAAATTATTTTTGTTTTACTTGTTCATGATTTTAAAGCTTCAATTTTAACGCTTGGTTTTTGCTGAATCAAATAGAAAAAATCTGATGTGGAAAACACATGACCTCTCGCCATACTCTACTATTTTACTAATATAGTAAGTGTGTATGAAGGTACTTACTCACGATTATACCATTGTAGAAGAGAATTCGGGAATTGTATAGTTATTAAAGTTTATCAAGACCTTATAAATAATATCTGACATTTCATATTTTCGATTTCGATTAGTCAAAAAGATAAACATTTATTTGACAATAACACCCAAATATGTTATTTTTGTTTTCATTGGTAGGCAGAGGCAGATAAATCAAAATTGTAACAAATTTGTAGAATTTGTATCTTCTTGTAATTGGAAAATGGTGCTAGATAGAAACAACGTATTGAATACAAATTGTAGATTGCAGAACATGTAGTATACAATGTTATTAAAAAAATTCTATTAGAGCTCATGCCAAATAGAAATGGAAATGAGATTCGATGCGCAGAAGACGCATTTGCGTTTGCTCCACCCTCCTTACTTGAACGGGGCAATGCTATTTCTTTGTACGCTGCTGGTGTGAGACAGTAGATGCGCGAGTAATGATTGGCATTCTCATTTCTATGTGGCATGAGCTCTAATTCATAAATTTTGAGGATATTCCAGAAAAACTCTTCAGATCTTCAAGAAACTACCACTTCCGGTTGCACGATCAACACCAAAATCAAATCAGATCTAATCTAGGGTGTCAGAATATTATGTACAAAATTTCAAATTTTTTTATTCAGTGGTATTTGAATAATTATCGTACCTCCAACATCCATCCATTCACAAACACAAACAGACATCATCGCGAAACTTTCAAAATCGTGTTCTAGGGACCTAAAACGTGCTTATCCAAATAAAACTAACTATCGAAATGTTAGCCTTCTTCGTAAAAATAAAACATTCTAATTGCTCAAAAATAACGTGTATGGAATAATCATATGAAATTGCATGCCACAAGTAAAACTTTTAATCTAGTCTATTTTTATAGGTTAATAAACAGCACTCAACTCGGTTCATATCCTCCCTCCTCCGCAACCCCTTTTGCTCATACTCCCTGGGAACATGGATACTGACGCTTTAATTGTCGGTGTTATTAATATCCGTGTATGGCTTGTTGATCGAGGTGACGCGCTCGATTAATCAACAGAACAACACTGAGATCAGAGCAGGCCAGGCCAGGCAGCCCCGGTCAGGCGAGGCGATTCTCGATAGCTTTAGCTACTACTTGCAAACTTCCCAACCGAACCGACCTAACTTCCCAAAGATTACTTGATACTGAAATTAATTGCAATGGGATATTCTCGAGAGGAAGACGGAAGTGGAGAACGAGAGGGTGAATATACAACCGGATGTGATAAGAAGCTATGGATTGTGGAAGTTGTGGGCAGTGAAGACCATATTTAATAATATTTGATTATCCCTAACCAGTTAAATAATTTGCTGTACAAGCAAGAGAACATTTCCTTCTAGAGCACAATCACTATGAATTTTTTTCTATTTGGCGTTCACAAAGTTAACTTTGTGAAACGCAACTGAATGTAACCAGAGCTCACTTTGTGACACGCAACATATTTTTTTGAAGGTTGGTATTGGTAGATCAGATAATATTTACTGCAATTGTTAAACGTCAAACCTCAGACACGTTTCAGTATAACCGCTAAATCTGATTTGTTGAATTAATTAGTTTCTATTTAATAAAATTAATGAATCCATTTATAATGTCTGCACTTATCACCTAGAATAGTTCAGTAGTTATATACTTTTATAGTGACAGTGACAGTTAAATAAATGGCAAGATTAAACAAGGAATTTAGTATTGAATTAAAAAATTACTTTCTTTGCAAAATTAATAAGGTGAACAATTCTCCAATAAACTATTTAAAAATTCATAGAAATTCTGCCAAAGGAACTACAAATATGAAACTACGGTAATTTACTAACAAAACTACGATTTTGCCCAATTTGGGTGTGTCAGCCTTACATACTTTGAGTAAACATAAATTCATATTTTACTATGCGCAGTTCAAAATTTGAACCTGAGTTGTCAGAACCCAGTCGATCACGTTACGCACTGAGCTATGTTTATATAATGTTCATACCTCTCAAAATATATATTTAAAGTATCAGCCTTGAGTATTAGAAATATTATTGCCTGTATAAGCCGAAGCGACATTATTTAACGTACCTACACGTACACGAGCTGTGTGTCTATGTTGTAGTAGTGAACAATTCCTCAATAAACTATTTAAAAATTCGTAAAATTTTTGTCAACAGAGCTACAAATATGAAACTACGGTTATTTTCTAATAAAACTACGAAGAATCCAATGGTGCAATGGTTTAGCCTTTACATCACTTAGAAAAACTATAAATCGATTTTTACTTTATACTATTCATCCCAGGGCCTTGAAATTCTTCTAGGATTCAACGAGGTCCTTAGATACACACTACACATAGTTTTGTAAATGTACATCGCGAAATAACTACAGATATCAGTAAATAAAGCACTACGAAATCACCACGCGTTTATTGTTATATCACTTATATGTTCTTACTGGTTTATGTTTTGCTTTGCACATTAGCACATTCTTCACAGATATGACACCAGTTCCGATTCATATTTCAATATTTAACTATTTTAAATGATATTCTGGTAAATTTATGCTCCTTATTTATTTAGAATATATAAATTTGCTTTGTATTTCGGGTTGCAAATATTTCATGACTTGTTAATATTATTGGTTGAATATTTTCCTCATTGAGAACATCACCTAAATCTGGCCTTGGGCCTCCGAAATTATTTTGACAAATAATTGTCGACTGCAAAAAGGTACCAGAAACCTTTTGAAATTTAGGTTCACAAAAGAAACTGTCAATTCTATAATCTAAAACGCTAATGTTATGTTTCAGTACAATCCATCAGTGTTACCGGTTTTATCCAACAGATTATGTTGGAATTCTTGCGTTTATTATTATGATAATTGTTAAATATAACTAAGATCTAATTGGGTATATGTGTTCCTTTTGTAACAGTATGTAGCAGATTATTAAAATATGTTTAAAATTTATTACGAATGGCAGTAATGCAATATCAGTTAGCCAAGTTCAAGAGATCACAAAACGCAATAATCATAAAATCAACATGATTTAACATTTAACGAAATAACAAGAATACCACATACAACTAAAATTTAATACCGAACTGAAAAGTTTATCGTAACTTCACATAATAATTTCATCTTATTATCATGTACCAACCACAGTAAAAGTGCAATATTACAAGACAACGACGGTAATAATAATGTAAGTAGGTTTACGAGGTGGTATTCAAATTTGACACGTAATAAGCTATCTAAACAACGTGTAGTCTAGTTTAATGATGATTAAAACAAAATAAAATCATTTACACGAAAATGTAACATGCAGTGCTTCCGTTTTATCTTAAATAATAGCGTAATAACTATAAACATGGAGATTCCAGACTTCATGTTTTACAATTTTCATGAGTTTTGTGAAGTTAACTGGTATGGGAACTTCATCTGGATTAATACCTGATTTTTCAGAAGCACAGTAAGGTAACCTCTGTGGTGTACACTTCACAAATAATCATGAGCACCTGTGTTTTGACGACTGATAATTGGTAATCTTACTCCCGGTAGGTAAGTTATATTCTAAAGTACTTATTTTAAAAGCTGTACGTTGAACCCAGTAGTGATGACTTGAAAAGAGGATTATTTTATATCGATGTGAGAAGTGAGAAGAACTAATGCGTCACAATATTTGAAACTACCACAGCCAAATTAGGTAGAAGGTGTAAAAGATGTTTGTTATTACGTAATTATGCTTATGCATAAATGTAAAATTCAAATATTGAAAATTTAGTTCCTACTTTATTATTGAAATTTTAATTATGATCAAAATAAATCAACACCATAATATAAAAATCTGGAATATTTATACAAATGCAAATCTAGAAAATTTAAAAGTAATATAATACTGCATCACAAGATTTATTTATTGGAAAAGTCAAATTTAGAATTTTAGATTCGGCATAAATGCAAACACAGGAAGATGCAAACATAGACAGATGCAAACTCTAGAAAATTTTATTGTCGAAACCATGTGAAACTCAAGAATGGTACTGGGTTGTTCTGTTGTTCATTTAGTTCAGTTAATTTATGTAGATAAGTATCCTCTTGTGCTATAAAGTCAAACTATTTTTCTAGGTTTTCTAGGTTTACATTTTCCAGTGCTTATTGTACTTCTATCTAATCTAAAATTTTCAATTTTGATTTTCTTGTTAATAAATAATATGTAGGTACCTAATATATATTGTGACATATAAATTTTCTAGATTTTAATTTTCCTGAGTGTGGATATTCTGCATTTTTATTTTATGGTGGTGAAGCCATTTTTATTTCATTTAAATCAAAATTAAATCAATAATTTTCTAGATTTGCGTCTTCTGGTGTTGCATTTTCCTAATATGAATATTCTATATTTTTAGTTTGTATGATTGTTTACCTAAATTAAATGACCTACCTCAGCGTTTCTCAACCTGTGAGGAGCGCGGACTATCTGAAACGGGGACGTGCAAAAAATACAAAAATTGAATCAACAAAAAAAACAAAAATAATACTCTTAAATTAATAAGGATGGTATTCTTCGGTATTGTGATATTGCACTACTAAGAAATGGCGCTGTAATTCACCTAACAAAAGTGCACTTTTGTTTGGTTCTCACTTATTTCTTAGTAATCTTACTGCAATATTATAAAATAGTAGTTTTATTAGGTTTGTATCTTGTTATCTTGAGAACTTGGAGCAGAATCACAAAATAAGCGCTTGGCGTCCATTTAGCAGCATTCAAATCGGTCCCTTGTTTTAGTATAAATTTCGCCCGTAAGTTCACATTCATAATAAAATATGCAAAATTGTTCGTGAAACCTTAAGAAACAACAGTGGGGAGGGGGACACTAAAAATTTATGAGGAAAAGAGAGGCGCTAGTACAAAAAGGATGATCTACCTAATCGTACACAAAGTCGCAAACATCGCAAAGCAAATAAGAAGTTTACTTTAGTGCAATACATATGGAATACGATTATTTGAGGAAGTCCTATCTATTCCAAATACAAATTTGAATCTATAATCAAAATTTATCTCTTATTATTTTATATATTTTATTACGCATATATTTTCTAGATTAGAATCATCTTATGCTTGCATTTTCCTGTGTGGTGTTGAACCCATTCTTCTAAGGATGTGACAAAATAGCCTTACGTAATATCCCTTAAAGCACAAGTACAACATAGTGTGAAACATCCCATGGACGCTTCACGTCAAGTGTCCTCCATCGCCAGCATCTCCTGCGGCTCCACGTATCCCGGTCACGGTGGAGCCGCGGTACGTCGACCCCGTGGCCTGCGACCCCTCGTCACGACCGCACGCCCGCACCACCGCTAGTCGATAAGTAGAGTGCCGAGTGCACCGGCAATGAACAAGTGCAAGAGGAGTCCAGCGCCAATGTGATGTTATTACATGCGAGCGAAACCATGGGTGTGGTGTGGATGGTGGATGTGGTGCGTTGTGGGGTGGGCTACTGGACATGGACAGGGATGGATCTAGAGTTTTTGGGCTTGAATACAGATATAAGTAGAGGGCGGATTGTATGCAGGCAAATATGATCTAAATATGCATGCAATATGAATTGAAATAAGGCCAAATTATGCTCAATACCTATATGCACGAAATTAAACAAATATGCAATATTTTACAAATATATGCATGCATTATGCAGATATGCAACATAATTCTATTCATTTTTACTAATAATTTATTGCACAATGCACAAGAATATCATAATAAAATAAACAAAACAACATATAATTTCTGAAATACGACCTGTGTACCTACCTACCTTTAAAATAAATGTAAAAACTACTGTATGTGGTATCAAATTTGAGCGATATAAATTTTATACATATAAAAAAAATTTAAAAATAAAATTTTATGTTAAAAGGTACAAAAAATTAGACCATATTTTGATCTTTTTTGTTTGAAATGGAAACCTTTATAAAAAAATACTAATATACACAATAATACAATATTTATGCAAATGCATATAATCCGCACTCTAAATATAACACAAATAATGCTTAAAAACTACAGGAATCATATTAAGAGATTAACTGGTTATATGGAACAAATAGCCATTCAACACTAGAAAATATAATTCTAGAATATTCATATAGGTACACAGGAAAATGCATGCACAAGAAGATTCAACTCTAAGAAAATTTATACGTAATAAAATACCTGCATTAAAATATTTATTCCCAAGAAAATGCAAATCTAGAATTTTATATCCGGCATAAATGCAAACATAGGGAGAAGCAAACACAGGAAAATGCAAATCCAGAAAACTAGTTTGTTTCTTCTATATACAAAGGGGATAATTAGGTTGAACTGAATTAAATGAACAACGCAATACCATTCTTGAATCCCACATACTCGATTTGATTTTAACTTTTCTAGATTTGCATCTTTTGTCTTTAAATTAATACCAAATTCGATACAATTAGAATAATTTATAAAAAATACGATCATTTAAATGTTATTTTTATTCTTCTACTAGAATTCTTTTCCTGAAAGCTTTAATTAAAACAAATCAACAATTTTATCTGTCAATTAGTTTACAGTTTGCATATTATAGAAGATTTTGATGTTATTATGGTTGTATCTAACGTATTAAGTTCGTAACTAATGAATTATAATTATCTAAGGTATTATAAGTAACTAATGTATTATGTTGTTTAATTATCAATAAATGTTGCATATTAAAAGGTAATATCAGTTGATGATACGATAAAAATATTAATACAATAAACCTGACTAAGTTTTTTTTATAAGGTTATAAAATATTGGTATTCCTTTTTCTATTTTCCTCACAAATAACAAAACTCTTCCTCGCCGCATCAGGAAATGCGCTAACCACTTCCCTCCTGCAACTGCAGCACCGCGGCTAACTTACATCTCACAGACGGAACAGTATAAACACCCTTATTAAGAGATTGTGAGAGCACGTTACACGATGTGAGTGCGCGAGTGAGGACGCACCAGACACGAACTCCAGCAGAGGTTTGAGGTTTGTAGTCTGTGTTCAGCTGCACGAAAGCTACAGAGAACGAAAGTGGAAGGATGCCTTTCCATTTCGTTGAGGAGAGTTACCTACGGAGCAGAGACGGACGGAGATTTATTGCTACAAGATTATTAATTAAATTACTTCTTTATATCGTATTAATGTTGAAATAGTTATTTGTCTAACTAGAGAAAAACGCGCATCTTTTTCCCCACTTGAGCGAGAGTGTAAAAAGAGTTTCCTCTCGTGTTAGACACAAAAAACGACATATTTGAAAAACTAATGTAAAAGTACAGAACTATAATTTCTTATGACTGTCATCTGTCCAATTGACGTCTAGAAACAATTAAATGTTTCACTGCAGCCAATATGCCAAATTAAATTTTAGTTGTAAAACTGTGAAATATTACAAAAAAAGAAAATGCTTATTTTTCTCTCTAAAGATGGAAAACTTACTTTCCTCATTATTTTGCGTCGTGAAAAAAAGATAGTAATTTATACAAGTGCCTTAATAGTACCTGTCTAGTTTAATTTAAAAAAAATTGTTTTTAAATTTAGTTCCTAATTATATTTAACATCCCTAGTAGTCTACGGCATATTTTTACTTATCTTTAATTTCATAAACCGTCCGCCTCCCACTGGGAAAATATTTTTACTACGCCCATGCTACCATAACAAATTTGAACCCAATCGGTGCATTACATTTTGAGTTAGCTTGCCGCCATTTTGTTTAAAGATGGCGTACTGGCATTTTAGTATGCTTATGTCAAAATTTAGATTTTACCAAATTTGAATCCAATCGGTTCATATCATTATGTTAGATCCTAAGGTATTACCATACCAAATATGAACCCAATCGGTGCAGTAAACTTTGAGTTAAATATCCGCCATTTTGTTCCAAGATGGCGGATTGACATTTTAATATGCTCAATGCTCCTATTATAAGTTAGATCTTAAACTATTATCATACCAAATTTGAACTCAATCGGTTCAGTACATTTTGAGTTAGCTAGTCTCCATTTTGTTCCAAGATGGCGGATTGACATTGTACTAAATCAGAAACCTTCGAAGGCTTGCACACAATAACTCACCAAAGTTTAATCACAATTGAATAAATGGTATAGGAACGCATAGAGGACAAACAGACAGACAGACATTAATTTTTATATTTTTATCTTTCATCTACAATTTACCCATATGCGCATTGCGCATTGCCACCTTAAGTAGAAAGGATGAGTAGGTACTTAGTTTTTTAATTTTTTAACATTAAGTCTTAACTATATTGACTGTTTACTCTTCCTCTTAACCATCACAGTAGCTAGTTTATTTATGCCTAGTAGTTCGCGGCATCTTCAAACATGCGCCAAGTGTAAAAAGTAATACTGGCGCGCGATCCAATAAAGAGGTGATGTCGGCGAGGGCTGGTGCTGCTGCCGTGATGAGCTACTTAAAAACAAGATTGCTGCATTAACACCATCTTCAAGATGCCATGCCGTCGCCCGCCATTGTTTTATTTTCTTCTGCGGCTCTTTGCATGTTCATTTACTTCTGATCGAAGATGAGAAGCAAAAGCTGTTAGGGTTTAGATGTGTTATTTGATGGCAAATAACTATTATTTTAACAGTGCACTAAAGAAAGGAAAATAATTGGTAGGTGTTTCACTAGGCAGAATATAATAGGTTTATTGCCACGGCTGGGCTTTTGACAAGGCGAGGAAAAGAATAAAAATGTCGTAGTCTCGTTCAAATTTCGATTTAGCCCGATTTATTACATTGTCCAAATTATAAATTCAATTTTACATAACTCAGAAACTAATAGTGGGATTCTGTGAAAATCTGTAGGTGCTACAGATCTGTAAAATTGTATATATTAAACAAAATCGCAATGAAATTTATAATCATATGAACATTTATATATTTTTCAATAAACATTGATGTGATTTTGTTCAATATTTAAAGATTTACAAATTTGTGAAACTTATAGATTTGCACAGAATTTTATTTTTCATTTAAATCATACCTAATGAAGTTTAAAAAATTTTGTACATTTTTTATTTCGCAAGCTTCTCACGAATTATCGAAAATAGTGGAAGATAAGTGCATGATCTTTCCACTGCTGTACATTACAAGCCAAAATACGATTGTATTTAAAGTAGGCTATTTAGACCTCAATTGATTATTTGAAAATGAACAATTTGTTGTAGACAATCTTTAAAATTGTTAATTGTGACGGTATTTTCATTTTTGTTTGTTGTATTGTTTTTCTACATTTAAATTTTTGTCTCTCGTAGGTATGATGAAATAGATGAAAAATTACAAAATTTCTTTTGATTGTTAATAAAAACAGTTTTTATAAGCAGTGATCTGAAAATATTTTCAGACCGTCATTATTAGCAACGGTCTGCAAAGAAGCAAATTAATCAGCTATTGTTCATTCTACCAAGTGAAGTTCAGAAAACCTACGTTTAATACCAATCGTAGAAAATAGTTATTTGTTTAACTAGGCAAAAAAAGTTTCATAGACGAGGCGCATCTAACTTAGCCAGCAAATCTGTATTTCTTGCCATGTTAAACGCATTATTTTTTCGGCGATTGTTATTAATTAATATTAATTTAGTGATTATTTTAAATATATTGATATCGCAATCAAATTATGTTGCTATGCGTATGTTGACAGTTGCTATGAAAAAAAAATAGGTTAGGTAGGTACCTATGTTGATGAATTTTATAAATGTCAAATTTGTTGATTCACCATAGTAACAATTACTTTTGCTGCGTAGGCTTTTTTTACTATAAAAGTGACACTGTGCTGACTATCAGCTGTCAAAAAACAGCACTTTTAATGTCAATCGCCGAAAAAAATGTTTTTTTGCTCTCCGTTTTAGTTTTTATTTTTAACCTAGGTAATGGACTCGAAGTGTTTATTTGGTTGAGATTTTTAGGGCAGTAACAGAGAATTGACAATGTTTATAAAATAATGTTGTAGTTTAATTTTTTTCTAAAGAATAGCATTAATTATGTTATTATAAGATGCTCGTTTAATTGTAGAAGTATTGAAGGATATGATTAGATATTTATTAAAGTATAAAGCTACACATTATGCGACGTGTAGTTGTATTTTAGTTTCTCATTTTCTTGTGAGTCCAGCTCGCATTTAATATGTGCTGCAAAACGGGTTAATAATAACAGTAATAGTGCATTCAAGAGAAAATTAAGACTATTTCAGCAAAAGCAAAATGAAATTTAGAAGTTAACTGGTTATGAAATTTTCATAAATGCACATTTTCCTTGCAGTAACATAACAGTTTTCTACACAATCTTAACAAAAGCAACATATGCTGTGAATTTACTATGCAACTACGTTTCACATTTAGATCCTGCAAAAAATCGCTTTATTACACGACTCTATTAGTTTTTTAATGGAATTTAAAGTTCACACAACAACGGAATGAATATAAAAAGGTACGTTCTAAATATTATTATAAAGAAAAGGGATATTCCAACCTAAATTATATATAGCATAACTAAGAATATAAAGTGAATGCCTTTCTTGTCTTTTAACACGTAAGCATTTTTGATCATTTATTCAATTGAAACCTTTTTTCCACAAAAATAATTTCATCTCCAATAATTATTCTACTACTTATGTCAGTGTGAATAATATTATACATTACTCACTGATCTCACCTTATTACCTTATTTCTGCATAAAAAATACTTTTTTGCGCAATTGTCAAAAAAGTTGAAATTCATTTCGTGGGTGCGTTGCTCTTAGTAACGACTGCGAAGAAAATGTATTGATTTGTGCATGTCAATGTCAGATATATTTGACAGTTTGTTGTTACAAAAAATAAAATGTGTGTTTTTAATTATATGCATTGCAGTTACGCATAAAATATTGTGTAGGTATAACTCGTCTACGAAATGTGTTTTAGTGTTCTCGATATTTTTAAACTCAGCAATCGCTTCAGCCAAAAATTCTGTCGGACGCGAAACGCATATTTCGCAGCCTAGATATACAAGTAACTAATTAATTGTATTTTTTCTTTAAATTTTATCTTTGAATTTAAAGGGATTAAATCGAATGTTTTTTCTTCTCCTTTTATAAATGCCTTATTATTACATCTTAGTATGTTTGTGTTTCTGCAACTTTATATCCTGCTTACGGAAAAGGAAGAAATAATTTTCTCAATTTAGATTTCCTATTTTCTATGCATTAAAATAATATTCCATTCCAAGTATTATGCGAGTATTATTATTATTATTATTATTCACATTCGCATTATCACCTACTCTACTTTGCTTCTAATGCCGCCAACCACTATTATTAACACATTACATTATTACATAATTCATGGAATGCAAAAACAAAATTCGAGTTGAGCGCCAACTAGCGGCTACTTCATTATTTCACGGTTTAGCGAACGATTTAAACGACGGAGGTTTATGTGTCGCTGGCCAGGCCCGTATCTAGGAATGAACATTTGTTAAGGGCGCTCCCTACATTATGTGTAATACAGTAATCACTTTATTGAACAATAAAAATTCCAAGTCGAGATAAGGGTTTCGGTGTTGAATCCTGAAACCGTAGAGACAAGAATTTTTTTTTTCAAACTAATTGAGTACGTCACTGCCGATTTTGCTCATTTAAATGATAAATAAGTAGCAACTTCTCTCCCATGGGAGAAAATATGAAACTTCTCTCATGATTTTGGTGTCATAGAAACCTAATTTCTATCCCGGTCGTGAAAAGTAGCTATTTATGTAACAAATAATAAGGAAACGAAAGTTACCTTACATGCTTATGTGAAATTTGCAGCACGAGGCGTAGCCGAGTTCTGTAAACTCGTAAGTAAGGTAATTACCTAGATTCCTTACGTGATGCATATGCATACAATATTTTCTGCAATCGTTCGAATAACTACAATATTTTAGAAATTATAAAATTTTGACATTTATTGACAAACCAAAAACATCCAAATAAAGATATCTACAAACGACATTTTATTCGAGCTATTTTAAAATTTAAACTGTATGTAACATAACAAGCGACTGCTAGTCAAAACCATTTAATGTTGAAATTTCTTTACAATCTGGTTTTTTTTAAAATAAATTTAGTTATATTATGTTCTCTTTTATTAAATAAAAATAGTGAAATAGAAACCATTGCGTGAAATAATGAATTTCATTACCTAACGCAAATTAGTGAAATAAAGAGTTCATTACCATATGAAAGTAGAAAAACATAATTTATTCGTTTTTCTCTTTCTTTACTGGTAAAATCCACTTACTTATAAATATTTTATAAAATTTATAGAAATAATTATCTTTACTAACGTACCCAAACACTCAACAAGTAGTAGTGCCTTCTCTAACAAACAACCTCACAATAAATAGACAGAGAACATTCTAACACCAGAATACATTTATAATAGATTAGCTAACAATAGTATTATTTTATTTATATAAAGGGCGCAACTTCAAGCATTTTGGCCAAAGAGTAAAACCGACTAGTTCCAGCCCTGTGTTTGTGTCGCTGGGCTTCTCGATATTAAGTTTTTGCAGTAAATAACGGCACAATTGGAATCAGCTGTTTTGTTTGTATGTCTAAGTTACGTGGGAATGCGCATATGTTGCACTTGGGCAGTTGCTGTGGCTTTAAATTTGTTTTGCATATCGAAATTGCGCGCCTGAGGCACACGCGAATGCAACCGTTGAGAATTGTGAGTTTGTTAATAAAATTCATAATTTGTTTGTGAATTTATGCGCATATGAGAAGGTCTTAATGAAATAAAAGTTGAATTGGATTTGTTATGTGTGCGAGTTGAAGTGGTTTATTTTCAATCTGATTCTCATTTTTATTCAGCATGTTTTCTTTATTTCTCTGCACACATAAATAGCTAATGCTATTTCTCATGAATTCGTATTTTTAAGGAAGCTCGTTGAGCAGTAATGCTACCTACTGAAAGCTATTAAAATATTGTATTCAATTCTTATACATACTGCAAAGTGTGACCGTAGATTTTTAATAAAAAGTCAGTAGAATTATTTTGATTGCGCTTTTAGTTTGTGCAAAGTAAAAATCGGTAAGAATAATAATTGTTGTGTGACAATTGTATTTCAAGATGTCAGTTCTTTGCACTAACAAGACTTTGTTTTCATTACTAGGAGTAGTAAAAAAAATTCTTGGATATTTCTATGATTGACTGGACCATCGCCGGTTTTTACTCAGAATGTCATTTGCAAATTTATTCGATAAAGTAAATATGATAGAAAATCACATGACACAAATAACAGCCAATGGAAGAATTAATTACAATAATAGTAACGATGGTTATATAAAAATTTAGCGAAAATATTTTCCAAGTGGCTTGAGGAACTTAACTGTAATTAATAAGCGGAAATTTTTCTGTTATACGTCATTTTGAGTGTAAATAAGAAATTAATAAGGTAATAATACATATTTATTAATGTTAAATACTTTAGTAAATATTTCAAATTTATATTGTAAAAATAATTAAAAATTAGAGAGGCGGTGTCATTGCGATTTTCTAACCGAATATGCACTCGTGCATTCATTGATGTCCAGGCAATTTTTTATCGTGTATAATAACAACGTCTTAATTAGCTCGAGTGGTACACTCAAAAAAAATTCCGGAAAAAAATAATGCACATGTGCATGTGATATTAAAAGTGCAAATTTTTCTATCAAAAAATAAAAATAAAATTCAAGAAAAAAACCCATTTTTGAGGAGTGTAATCTAACTTTTGTTTTTACTTTTTCTAGCTTAAAAAACCTAAAAAAAAGTAAAAGTAAGTAGTCTTATAAAAAAAAACTAAAATAGGGGGGAATGGAGGAATAAATGGAAAGCATTCACCTGTAAGTTGTGCCATTAAATAAAAAAGAACCTAATCATGGAACATTCTTCTTTAAACATATAACAATATTCCCAATTTAAAAAACTCTTACACATTGTTTCTATTATTATTTAAATATTTCAAATTCAGTTCTTCCTCAGGGAATCCTAGCATCCCGAGGGGTTTTCCGGCATGTCAGCAGTCAAACCGAGTTACAGGATATAGCACAGGCGACTGGGATCCAAGATCAGGACTTGGGTCAGGATCTAGTCAGGACGTCGTCTTGATGCCCGGTTACCACCCGTGAATGGAAACAATTTATCAATAACGAAATTCCAGGACCGGCAGTGAGCCGGAAGGGGTGAAGTGTAATTTAAATAGATAGGGTAGTGTCCTGAAGAATGCATGGACAGTTACCTGGGTATTCTTGAGTTGAACCGCAAAAGGAATTAGAAAATAATATCAAGTTCTTTAGCATGCGTTGAATAAGGCGCTACACTTGTTGACTGCAATATTGCTGCAATAGAATCAGAATTTACGATTCTGGCTATATTGCTCAAAATAAAAATCTGAAATGTTACATGAGTAATGACAAAGCATTGTTTAATTGAAAAATTCATATTGGTGCGACAACAATTAGAGATTTTTGTTTTTAATATTAATGCATATTAATTAGTTTAGTCGATGCCTTGCATTGGTAGTAAGAGTGGTATGAAAAGATTTTTATCAAAAAAATGTTTAAAAAAATTGCCAAACTATATTGTTTTTACTACTGTATTACGAAAAGACTATTAAGTATTTTTTAAATATAGCTTTATAGCACTCTAGAGTCATCTTTTAACTAACTATATGTATATAAAATATGAACAGTGTAGGTGTTATAGCAAGGGCACAATTTGTAATATAGCCGACGTCACTTTTTCACTATATTTTTATCACAAGTGTACCGCATTAATGAAACACATTTCAGTTTTTTAAGTTTAGTTAATTTAATCATATGTGTGTAAATCCTAATTTTTTACCAATCTAATTAATAGATTTCATTAAATACACTTTAAATTTGTATACGCATACTACTATTGAGTAGATTTGTTATAGTTTTCAGAGAAAATGAAACTCATACGAAATAGAAAAATAAAATATTCCATTCCACTAACCACCTATTTATTAATTTACTAGGTATCTATTGAGTCCAGATTTCCGATAATAAAATTTTACAAGTACCTAACCATGAAATCTTATTGAAAATTATATTCAATTAACTTGAAACTTTTTTTACATTTGACGTCAATTACTTATATCATATTAAAATAATCGCAAATTAACTTCTCATATCATGTTATAAAGTTATAAATTAATTAATATGTGCATAAAACGCATAATTTACGTGTAAAATAAAGGAAGAAAAGTGTTAAGTAAAGTTTAATAACGACCATTCTTCAGAAAATCATTGCATAAGAAATTTAATATCAGTAATTTACTCCTTTTTGCATTATCACCATCTCTGTGCCGTAGGTGTTTATGCGTCTAGATTTACGACAATTTAACCAGATTTTATTTCATTAATTATGCAAATTTATTAGCGTGATTTTTGCCGTTTTCGCGTAATATTATCTAAATGTAATCATGAATTTTAATGTCGATTTATAATGAATCAAATCGTCGTGTCTTTTATACGCCATCTCGATTCACACGCTTCGTCAAAAATTTCAAATAACAAACCAGATTATATGTAATTATTTGTAGCTGGTGTTCAGGCAGGTTCCTGTATTACCGGCCGCTGATTGCTGGCGCTGGGGCACATCACCGCGTGTTTATGGGAAGAGTGCGGTTAATCGCCGAGAACTTATATCCCCGTGGACTTATTGTTTTCTAATAGTTCCTGATTATGGAACATAATTGCGTTGAAATTGATATTTCATTATTGTAGAAGATACTGTCGTCGTGTAACAATTACTTCATTGATTTATGCGTCTCCTATGCAAAATACAAATTACGTAGGTACATACTACTATTATATTCTAAATAGTATATTATATAGTATTTAATCCTGAGGGTGAAGTTTATTTTACGAGCCGAAAGTGAGTGAAATAATCATCTGAGTGTTTAAAGGTACTTTAGTCCTGTGGTATATACGCTATCTTTTGCACTTCATCCTTAAATGAATACAAAATAATTTAAAAGAATACACATTTTGCAATATTGACAGCAAACTTTATGACAAATATTTATATTGTTACCATAGATACTCTGTAACAAATATAACTTTATTTACTTGACACCGGGCTTAATTAATTCAATTCCTTGAAAACGGAATTAAATATGAAAAATAATCCCTAGGGATAAAATTAAGAACATTAGTCCCTAAAAATAAAGTTTTAGTCCCGGAAGTGCAAAAAAAATGTTTTTGGACTCCTAAAGTGCACATGCCATGACGTTACCGCATAAAAGTTAACTTTTAAATAACAAAAAGATCCTACAAAAACGCTATACTTTACACAATGTAATGTTCAATAGAGTCTGAAATAAATAAAACAGATTAATTTTAAATGTCACATTTACTGGCGACATCTCTTAGCAGTTGTTTCAAGGCAACTTGGCAAGGAAAATGTCAAACGCAACTCATTTAACCTCATAGAAAATAAGATATTTTCAAGAAATAGGTATGTCGGCCAAAATATATAATACATAATGTGTGCGTTAGGTATTTGTACATCGCTCGTTTTTATTAAAGCACTCCGCCTCGCGTCGTACTTCAATATAGAACCTCGCGTAGTAAAATAAAACCTATCGCACTTATAAATGCAGGTAAATAACTATTTCAGTTATTTTAAAAGTTTTTAATAAAAATAAAAATATTTATTTGTGATGCAAAATATAGGTACGAGTAGAAGCAGTGATAAGACAAAGTTCTATAAATTTGTTTTATTTCCGAGTGTTTCCGCTGTCGATTATAGAGCACGTGAAATAACTTTAAATGTCATTTTCTTTTTTGCACGAAGCGTACGACTTAATAGGAATACATGAACTTTACTAGACGGTTAAACTTTGTACTTTTTACTCAAAGAAAAGAAAAAAAGTTTGTAGAAATATTATTCCGTGTCAAGAAGACCGGCGTATGTTTGAAATATCTCTAAAATAAGCAGTCCTCTCTGCGATAAATTTTCTACTTTTTTCTGCTCCGAAGTATCCATTATGCATGATGAAATTATTTAGCATTCAACTTGGAGTTTATTAAACCTCAGAAGTGAAATAATGCACCAGTTTTACAGGAATATGTACTTTACTTTAATAACACTTCAACATTCTTTCTTCATTAATATCTGCAGATGACATTTATGTAAGGAAATAGAAATAATTTCATTTGAATTTTGCAGAATTTCATCTTGAGAAATATATGAATAGAAGAAAAACTGCAAGAGCTTTTCAGATTTCATTTAGTGAAATAAAGGAATGACGAATGCTTAATTAACAAACTATCATCTAATCTAAACCATCGTAAACCTAACCAGATATAATATTGACCATAATTTTGACCATTCGGTTTTTACTCTTATTATAAATTACGTACATGATTATAAAATAAAAAACAATTATTTATATGCAGAATATTTTTTTGCACATTTTAGAACATTCTAATTAGGTACGTAAAATGTGTGGTAAGTCTGATCCCATGCTGTGCTTAGTTTATTTCTATAGATTGCTAAATTATAATTATAGATACAAAAGACACGACCAGGTCATCTCCTGCAAAACCATATTTATTATAAAAATAATAATTCTCAAGCATAATTCTTGTAGGTCAATTACGATAAAACATCCTCATGCTCAGAAAAATCCCAAAACCGTTAAAAAGACAGAATAAACATCACAAACACTAACAGTACCTCCGCAACTTTCGATTCGCGATTAAAAGCAAAACCACGCTTCTGCAGACTAAAAACTCGCAAACAGTTATTCATTCATATCGCGAAACTCTGCAAAGCCGAAACGAAACGGTTAAACGTTCTCTTCTCTATCTGCGGTAGGATCCTGGACTATGGAAGGATTAGAGCAGCCTAGAGATTTGAATAAGTCGTGCACTGACGAGAAATTAGCAGAGATCAGAGGAAGCAATGGCAGAGATGGACAGACGTGAACGCGGATGTCTTCCGAGAAGGAATAATCCAGATTTTGTTCTCATGTCCTGATCAAGGTTTCATTCGTGCAGTGTCAGCTAACGCCAGACAAATCTCAAGCAAAACATAATGTCATGCTTAGTAGTTAGAACTACATTTGAGGTTAGAATATTGCAGCGACGTGAACCAAATCGGAACAGGAACGAAAACCAGAAAGATCAACTGATATTTTAGTGAACCCGGAACGAAAAATAATTTGGCAATCCTGTAACAGGAATCAAACCGATGGATGCGAACCGGTTCGGAACAGTTTAAAGCACGAACTAAAATTTAACAATTTCTTTAAGCAAAATGCTATAATATACTGTCTCTGTAAAGGCTGGTTTATAATGGATGAAACCGGTTACGTACTCTGTATTCTGTAAAGTTTAACCAAGGATTTTTTGGGTTACGGCCTCGTGTCCTTTGAACCGTAACAAATACTTCGCAAATACTATACGCCACGGTGTATAAACCAGGGAATCGAACCTTATTGTTTTAAGGTTCGGGTTCAGTTTCAGCTCCACCAAAAATAAGGGTTAAGGGATACCACTCCGAATTTCAGAACCCAAAAAATTTTGCTCCTGTTAACCGTTTAATATAACGGTTAATACAGGTTCGGGTTAAAAAATATTTTTTCGCAGAAAATTTTATGAATTAGGTATATTAATACAAAAATAATAATTATTACATATTAGCAATATGTCTTCCTATTAATATGTTTTCTTTTAAATTACATCGCTAATTCATTAATTTTTAAGTTTCTGAATGTGAACCATTATGGAAAACATATAAAAAATGAAAACCCATATGTATTTCGGGTAACCGGTTAAAAATTATGGTTCGAATTCGGGTTCAACTCTTTTAAAATTTAAAATAACGGTTCGGGTTCGGTTTCAGGTTTTTCAATTTTTTCGGTTAATTTAGGTTTTCGGGTTCGGGTTCAGCTCCGGTTCGCCTCCCTGGTATAAACTATAAGTGAGATCTGGATCTGACGGATTAATGGGCAAGATGGCCGCCAAAGGAGCCTACATTTTGATTGGTCAATGGTGTCAGCCTCGGGAAAAATGAGACAAGTAATAGTAACCCTTGATAAACTATTGAAACAAAAATACAAAATTGACAGATTGACAGTACAAAATATAAGATCTTCTCGTAAAAGTATGAAGTGTTACGTGCCTAATTGTAAGACGGTTTACAATAAATGATTGAATCTCCGCACGGAATGCTGTGTGTGATAAGTATTTTGACAGTTATTTCGAATTAAAAATATAGAAGCCATGAACCGGATCCCGGTAAGGAGGGACATCTAGCGGTCAAATATCTCAACTAGCCCGCTTAAGACGACAACTTCGCGTAATACTTTTATTTAGAATAAGTAACCAGTTACATCCATTAAACTTTATACACATAAAAAATATTTAATGTGTACCTACCATGCTTCTGACAATACTAATTCGTTACAATTATATCTGACATTAAAACATTCGTAATTAAATGTAATTTTAAATAAAAACAATTAAGGTTCTTGTATTTACCCAAATATGGATAAACGGAATAAATTCATTTATTCAGTTTAAATATGTAGGTAATCGTCCTACAATTGTGTTCAATTTTCATTAATACCGGAATGCGCTTCATGTTATTGGTTATTGGAAAACTAATTAAACTCTATAGACATCCATGCATTCTCCAGATCTTTACAGAGCTAAAAGTATTTTGCGAATGCAAATTAGTCTATAAAAGTCTACGCAGTATAATTATAGAAAACTTCCAACGCAAGTTAATTCCAGCAAAAAAACTTAACAATTTAAGAAATGATGTTACGAGTGTACGACTGGAACAGTTGATTCCCAGTAAACGGATAATGAAATAATTTCTTAATCCATTATGGGCAAGTCTCTATATTTGGGCAGAAATTCTCTACCATATCATGTAGACTAAGAAGATAATACTACACTCATAAATTTCCTTCAACAATTAAAAGAAAAACTTAATTATCAGTATTACTACTGATCCAATACTCTAATAGGTCATTGTCTTCTCTTTCTAGCAGATATAGCTCAGCTAATTAGAATGCAGCAAAATAAGAAAAACTAGATAATTATAGGTTAAAAACAAGATTTCACAAATATACTTTACCATTAATAGCATCGGCGTGGAGTAAAACCATAATTACTCAAACCAAATCCATCATAAAGTACTAAGTCAGTTAATTATAAATGAGTAATTAATAAATAAATAAGTCATTCAGTGCGCAACAAAGCGTCGAGATTCAGACGCTGTGATGGTGAGGACCGTCCTCAAGAGAAAAAGATTCAGATTTGTTTGTAAGAGCCGGAAAAAGAAAGTTTCTAAATTTAGCCTACCATTTCAACCAAGAAACATAAAACTTAGAGAACTAATGTTATTCGAAATACATATATTCGCCTACTTATAGTTTCCATTTTTTTTTAAATAGAAAGATTTTGCAGGTCCTAGTCCACCCAGACCCACCCTTAGTTATGTCCTTGATTGTATACAATGCAGTAGACAATATTATATTACATAATAAGCGAGGAAAGTGAACGATATCGTGTGAGTGAGAACTGAGAATGTTGAAGTACGAGGCTTGCCGAGTTCGAAAAACTCACGAACATTCGATATACACTTTCGGCAAGTTTTGTGCGCTATTTTTCCCACGACCTAATATTAAACATTTTATTGACGAATATATTTTGATGATAACTATCACTGACAAAATTTTAATTTTACGAGAAAAAAATTATACCTACCACGATCATGGAATACATGATACAAGATTTTCAATAACAAAAATATAAATTCTATTTAAATTTTAAAATTGTACCAGATATAGCAAAAATATGTACTACTTTAATTTATGTGGATAAATCACTTTTGATGTCGTGTTTGTCCATTTTAATGGAATAATGCAATTTCTCACGAAATACTCAATGACAGGAAAAAATTTATTAAATGTCAGAAAGACAACATACGCCTACTAAAAGATGAAACAAAAATCTAAACTGTGGCCAGTTCGATAACATACCGAACGGGTAAACAGATGTGTGATATTGTTTATTTTCGTAGCTAGGTAACTGTTTGGAAATTGTTTGTTTCGTATATGGTCGTGGGAAAATATTTTTAAGTGTAGATTTTGCAATTATAACACCTAGCAAGCTAGTGGTCTCAAGTTCGATTCCTAGCACGACAATAATACCACTGGGTCCGAGTGGTTGGATTCTACTATAATAACATCTACCATCCTGTAATTGGAAGTTAATCCTGTAGTTTGGCTATCATCAAAAAATAAACAAACGTATCAAATTATTCAAGATTCAAATTTTGTTTTTTTTGTTTTCATCTGTCATCTCCACTGCTTTTCAAGACGGTCCTGACATAGTTGCCAGTTCTCCACGGTGTAGTTTATTGATGATATACAGGTAATTAATTATGCATCATTAATATAGAGCGGGTTGAAGCTGTCGCGACTGGCGATATTACGTAACACTAACAGTTTCGGTACCGCAGGCGAAAACGTGCAGCACCTCATGGTTTATGACATGACGAACACATCCATATCTAGTTGGCTATGGCTGTCATGGGGAAGTCATGTTGAGAACTTCGCAACTTTAAATTTTGCCGGAAGGCGGAAGGATTAGCTTATAGTATGTATCTGTCGCCATGCTAGAGAAGTACTTATAACCAATATGATATTAAAATTGAACGAAGTGATTCTAGTAATTTTAGTCGATAACAAAAAGTAAAAGCTCAAGTGATAGTGTACTGATAAAGGCTGGTTTATAATGAATTCAATTTACGAATATAGATTTACAAATTTAGATTTAAAATTTAAAATTTATAAAAATGAAATTCGTCCAAAAAATCTTTTTATATTTTGTCACGTGGTTTGACGTAAATGAAATAACATATAATTTCCTCTTATCCTTCAACAAATTCATTATTACATTTATATGATATTAATCTTATATTCATATTTCCAGAAACCACTTCACCACCACAAGTCATACTGTCATTCCGTCACCTACTCATTTTCGTTCCCCTACTATAGGATCACTTTAAAATAATGTGACATGATTGGACGCATTTACAAATTTTAATATAGAATATAAAATATGGTCATATTTTAAATGAAAATTCTAAATAATAAATTTTTTAAATTCATTATGAACCAAATATAATTATTTTGTAAATCTAAATTCATAAATTAAATCCATCAAATATTGCAATTACTTCACCACAAATATTTTTATTAAAGTTACAAAGATTGAATAATTTCCTATGCATTTATCAAAATGTAATATGCATTTACAGTAACGATTGTCGTATCTTAATCGTAACTGTGTTCATATATCGTCATTAGTTTGTCGTAATTAACTACCTGTGCCTGTCGTCCTCATAGAACGAACCTACTGCTAACTAATGAATATTTGGTTTCAGAACTTCTCTCTAAATTGGTATTTAGTGTTAATTTATATCGGTTCACATGCGCTTCTGCAGTTGTCTAGTTATTGCTATTTGTGCGAATTCTAATAACAAGGTAGCAATATCAATATTCAAATAATAGGTAGGTACTCATTATCACAAAATTAAATATAGGTATAGAAAATAAAGAAAATAAAAATGAGATAACAAAAGTAATAATTTTGGTCTTTATGATGATGATTTTACATTGTTTTTAAAAATAATCACATTTTCACAATTTTTCAGTGAGTTCGGCAGGTGATTGAAAATTCTTAAACCTAAAACATTAGGAGAATTTTTGGTATTTTTATATTTGACATACGCTACATGAAAATTATCGTGATTACGAGTGCACACGTAGCCAAGAGATGAGTTATAGATAAACTTGCTTTTATTACTAAAATGTAAGTACATATTTCCAAAATAAAGTGAGAGCATAGTGTTAAAATCTTAAATGATTTGAAGAGTTCTTTACAAGAATGAGTTCGAGAAACACCAGCTATATACCGTACAATCCTTTTTTGTCAGAGAAAAATATTATTTGTCGCAGGCGCATTACCCCAAAACCGTATACCGTAACATAGCCTAGAATCAAACATAGCATGATAAAGCATCAGGATCTGATCAAGATTTAGTATACCTTTCAGACATCTTATCTGATAAATTACGGAGTTTAACGTGGATATCAAAATTTCGCAATGTGATTTCCAGTTACCTAATTCATCAATCCCCAAACCTAGAAATTTAGTTTTAGTGCAAGGATGAATAACTTCAGTACCTATAGTTTGATGTTCAATGCATGGAGCTGCCATTTTACTGTTGCGAAATTGTATGAAGTTTGTTTTATCTTTATTTAAAAATAAAAGGTAACGTTGATAACAGAAAACCTGCACCAATACTGTCAATACCGTTCATACGGCGAATGTAGTTATTTTTATTAAATTATTTAAGATCACTAGCTTTAATATATTTTAAAGATATAATTAGTTGCCCTACGGTTTCGCCGTATGATCGGTATTGACAGTTATTTTATGACAGCTCCTAGCACTTGTTTTACTTTCAAGAAACTTTTTAGTAAAAACTTTCCTCGTGTGAACAGGGCATTATGATACTCGCAAGTAAATTTCATGCAAATGTAATGGCTGTTAATACACTTGCGTTTAATAGCTATCGTTATAAACTCGTTTCATAAGAATACTATTATTGTTAGGATTTGTATTCAAAGTATAAAAACTGTAGATCGTATTTCGTTTCCCTGATGCCAACGTTATAATCATTTATTCACATTTGCTATCAGTGCCCCCCGTTAAAACAATTGCTCGTCCTCAGGGGCCTAACAACAAGTCCACAGCCTCCTGCGACGACGCCTTATCTGTCGGACGCACGCCGTCGCCCGCCGCGGTGTCTGACTGCGCGCCGTCAATTACCTTCCCGACGCCGTCGCCGCCAACGTCGATGCTTCAGCAGCGTCGTGACGCTCAGGGCAGGACCTGCCCAGGAGCAGGTGAAGTGGCGGACATGAAGATGAAGATGGGTGGAAATGATTGAAGATTAAGGAGGATGTGGATGTGCAGATATATTTAAATTATTTTATTTTTAATTTTATTGAATATTGGTCAAGTCATCAAGTGTTATTTGTGAACAAAAATAATCTCACAAATGCACCATTTTTGGAATATATTTTAATTAAATCTAATGAAGAGAATTTTTTTGTTTATGATATACAAGTGAGTAGTGAGTATAGTAGAGGAGGCATCATTATCTCAAATTTATTATAATTGGTTTTTATTCACTGCTATCATCAAAATATTGAAATTTACCAGTTTTTTATTTATTTTGATGTTAGCAATTAATAAATTTTTTTAAATAAATTTGAGATCATAGAAATTTTCAGTGAAAATCGACATATTTAAGCTCTTCATAGCGCCCTTAAGTAGGCCACTATGCTACCGCACTATCTATTAATTTCTGTAGAGGTCGTCTAAAAATATATATTTATTCCGATGACCCTACCATGTGAGGTAGGCACACTCAAGTTGAGTAAAAGCGTAAGATATACAGGCTATTCCACAACTTAGGACACAAAATAAAAAAGGTATATACTGTACGACGTGCTAATCAGGAAACAAAAATAATTTTTTGAAATTCGCAAAGTTAAGAGTTAAAATCAGTGGCAAAAAATGTTTGCTTGAAATACGATGCAATTTTTTTGCGAATTTTAGAAAAATTCTTTTTGTTTCATGATAAGCACGTCGTACAGTATATCCTTTAATTTTTTGTCCTAAGATGTGAGACACCATGTATGTAGGCTATATGTTTTTTATGAATCAAATTTTGACAACTGACGATGAATATTCAACTTAAGACTAAATAAACTACGGACAAGTTATAACTTTTTGCGATCATCAACATATTTATATCCTTTTTCTAGACTGAAAATTTGGAGCTTCTAACTTATATTGCTTAGGTATAATGTTAAATAAGTATTTATCTTAAATTATATAGGTAATCATGTAAAACCATGATGGGAAATTATACCGCTAAACGATATAAATTTTTGAACAAACGTTTATCGTGCTCGTTGCACCACAGTACAAAATAGAATCCATTACCAGTCAACAGCCTTCGCAGGGCTTCGTCTAGCACTAGCCTATCCTAGCAGGAATATTACAGATGTAAACTAAATTGAACATGGCCTGATGTTGGCTAGCGACGTGCAGGTCGCAGCGACTCTAGCGTCGGCGATGAATCAATTAGGAAGTCATATCAGCGGCCGCATCAGCCAGTCCAGGCTCCAACGAATTCCGAATTCAACGCAAAAGATAATTGCGCAGATTTCCATACTAATACGTTACAGAAACTTCATTATAAATCCTAATTGAACAAGACACTATTAAACGTGGTTGTATTGGGACGCGTAGTGGTTGAGACGCTAGACGGAATGTCCCTGTGGTGTGCTTCTACCCGATACTGGATGATACTTGGTGATGTTGATATCCAGACACAAAACTCAGATTCAGGTTCAACAGATTTAAGCGCTTGCACATTATTAAAATAATTTTAATTAAGATTATAATTTTTTTGAAGAAAAGTTTCATTTTGAAACGAAAATTAAGTAAATTAATTCGGTGTTATATTATAATAATAATTTAATAATTTATTACTCAAACAGGTATACACCCAAAACAAGTAAAGCACAAAAAATTAATTACAGAAAATCGACAAAAATTAATTACAAAATATATCTAAGTATATCATTACAAATATTATTGTACAGATTGCACATAACAAATATAGGTGATTTAAGCAATACATTAGAATTATAAGCAGGAAGATAAAAAGTTGAGGTACAACGAGAAGAACTCCTTGGCACACGAAACTGCAGTTTAGCTATTAAATCTGGACAATCAACTTTATTATGAATTATCTTAGTTAAAGTATTAAGTGCAATTTGTGTGTGTCTAGACTCAATAGACTCCAAGTTAAAGGTTTCCAAAAGTAACCGATATTCAGTATTTTGTTCTGGAAAAACATGATAACATTTAAACCACATATACTTCAAGAATTTGCGCTGTATCTTTTCAAGTTTCATTATATGAGTGTCATAAGTTGGAAACCATATCAGTATAGCATATTCTAACTTTGATCTTATGTAGCTGAAATAAAGCATATACAGAGCTCCTGTATTAGAAAAAACTTTGCTATTTCTAAGAATAAACCCAAGCAGCTTATTGGCTGAGGTTCATTCCAATTATAAGTGAAAGCCAAGTTAGGATCAAAATATACTCCTAAATCCTTAGTTATTTGATTACGAGATAGGACCTTGTTCTCAATTAAATAGTCATAAACAATTGGACTCTTTTTACGGGTATAAGTCATAATGTGACATTTCCCGATATTTAGAGATAATTTGTTGTGATTACACCAATCTGTTATACTGTTTAAGTCATATTGAAGAGTATTACAATCACGGACATTATTAATTTCCATGAAAATTTTAACATCATCAGCGTAGAGTAACACGTTACATGCTAGATTATCAGTGATGTCATTTATTACAATTAAAAATAAAAGAGGTCCCAAGTTTGAACCCTGGGGTACACCTGATTTGGCAACATAATAACTATTATTACCGTCTAATGAAATCATTATCAAACAAGTAAAAAACCGTTCAAAATGCAATTCATGAAACAAGTTATAAAATATGCAAATTTTGTCTGCAAGTTAGTAACAATTATCAGAATCTGTTATCAAGCACGTAGAATGAAATCACTTCTATCACTTGCATCTAGTTTTATTGAATCAATCTGTTTTACGACTATAATTACAAGCATCGTTGGTGGTACGGAGCAGAGGTGCGAAGCCATCAGAATATGAAACAACAATCGTAAAATTAACCACCAGTAAAAAGAATATAAAGTAGCGGTGGTAGTAGAATTATTACATCTGTTATTTAAAGTAGATTCTGCCTCCTGGGCTTATTACACCACCATCTAAAAACAAATAGACCAGTCGGCTATAAAACATCATTATGCCAGCACCGCAGTCGCAAATTGAAAAGTTTCGCTTTGTGGGCATCCCTCATACGAGAAACGCAAAGAAACGTAAATATGCATCAGTATAAAACCTACGATAAATTTCCTAGACGCGCGGCGATTCATTGCAGAAACTTTAGTATTTAATTTTCATAATGACTTACAAAACACGAAATAAACTCGAGTTTTATGATTAATAACTGGCTGCTGGGCGCATAAAAAGCTCGATTAATTACCTGTTTACACAAGAAGTTCCGACTTCATTGCGCGGCAAATGTGCTTCTTGTGCTACAGCCTTCCAGCGAAGACCGGACCAAAAGTTTCACATCAGTGACAGTGCCATTCATAACACCAGTTTACGCACTAGCGAGGACAATTTTATTATACTTTATTCCCAAATTTGTTTTAAATAATTGTAACTACGTGCATGATAGAGAAGTCACTTAAAATTTGCAGGTTTAAATGAATGCTTATTAAACTTTATTAACTAGATATGGGTAATAGTTATTTATATTATAAGTGCGGTAGGGTTAATTTTACAACACGAGTTTTTATATTAAAGCACTCCGTTTCGCGTCGTATTTTAATAAAACCGTCAGTAGTACAAATACCTAAAGCCCTGTTCACACATGGATACATAGAAAACACACATACGCAAAAGTAAAATATACTGTGTGTGTTGCTTGTGAAATAGAGGCGTCGCTATTTTGTGTGTGGCTTCTATGTAAGTAAAGGAAAAATCAATTTTGTGGCCACAAACGTTCCTCACGTTCTACATTTTGCTTTTGTTGCCTACGTGTCGCATGAGTGTGTCTTCTGTGTGTCCTTGTGTGAACAGTGTTTAACGCACACAATGTTTATTATATTTTTATTTATTTATTACCTATTTATTTATTTATTTATTTAAAATATCGTATTTTCTATATAGTTAAGTGAGATGCGTTTGACATTTGCACTAAAAAAAATTTAAAAATTTAATTTATCTCCTGAACAAGACGCATGTAACGTCGAAATTAGTCGAGAGTAGAGTAATAAATTTTGATTTAATACCAGAAAATTTTATATTACAAATAAAATAATGAAAGCATAATATATTAATTTTAATGTGTACCTATTGAATTATTTGAATTACATTATATGTCTAGGTAATGAAATAAACTGAACTTACTGTCTTAGAAATAGATCTTATATAAAATAAAATTACAGGATGATTTTTTGTATGACCTAAGCATGTGTCATTTCATTATGATGTCAATAATTTGTATTTAGTTTTGCTCAAACTCATTCATGGGACAAATATAAAACTAAACTACTAGATTATAACTGTAAATATTGCGGTAGGTACATCGTTACCAATAAAACCCTAACAAAGCGAAAAACTAAGGAAATTTGAAAAATAATTAAACCATATTACAACGATGCGAAGTTTCGGTCTATATTCAGGCCATATTCAAGCAGACATCTGTTTATTTAAAATATAATCGTTTTAGAAGAAAACATCAACTATCTTCCTTCCTCCTCACTTTCTATCCAAACCGTCCTAAATTATGACAATTGCCACTAATAAACAATAAGCCACTCCATGACAAAAACGTCTGCAAGTCCTTGCAACATCAGTACACCATCAGCTACAGCTCTAGCTGTGTTTGTATCCTAGTTGGCCGTGTTGGAACACATGACG
Organism: Agonum fuliginosum; assembly: GCA_947534325.1. Lineage (NCBI taxonomy): Eukaryota > Metazoa > Arthropoda > Insecta > Coleoptera > Carabidae > Agonum > Agonum fuliginosum. The sequence goes on along the minus strand of OX384034.1, from coordinate 622,182 downwards.
CAGATTAGTTCTTGCAGAGCGCGCCGTCCAGTGGCGATTACCGCGCGATTATCCCACGATTACCCATCGATTACAAGCGGTGCGCGGTTGCTAGAGAACACTACATATCGGGGGGGGGGGGGGGGGTGAGATCATGGAGGTCTGGGTGGTACTGGTAGTCAGGAAAATTAGAGGTAGGTATTTGTAAAAATTACTGGATGTTGTAGTAGAATGGGAATTTCCATCTGATTGTATTCCTATGTGAATGCAGTAGTAATATAAGGGAAAGAATAAAACGCTGACCAGAGCTGATCTGCGAAGAAATGCATAGATGCACGTAAAAAGGAATATAATCACCCAAATCTAGTATGTGAGACTCAAGAAGGGTATAAGATTTCTTTATTTAGTTCAGTTCAATTAGAATTTTAACAAAACTGAGTACGTGGGACAAATCCGAGTATGTGGGGAAGATTATTTGGTTTCTTTATTTAGTTCAGTTCAATCAAAGTTTCTACAAAACCTTATAATTCAGGACTCAAGATGAGATTCTTAATTTAGTTTAGTTAAATGTAGATTAGTAGATTTTTACGTCTCTCTGTGCATTTCTTCGCAGATCAGCGCATTTCACCGGTCAGCGCTGATCAGTGTTCTATTCTTATACCCGTAATGTAATCAGAGACCGAACAGTTTTTAATAATTAAATCTAATCTTAGTAGATTGACATAATTCCTAAAAGCTAGTTTCCACTACTTATCGCAAAGTCATATAAAATTTCATTTATACAGTATTGTAATGGCATGTCAAATGCATAAAAAATCAAATTTCCAACAAAATGTAATAGTGTTCGAACATTTACACTCTAAAAAATGCATGCGTGTAAATTAAACTTATGCCTTTGGTTAAAAATTTAGTGTTAATTTTTACACTAAAAACTCGTTAAAACAACACTACATTTTACACTACGCATGTGGTAAAAGTACACTAAGAATTAGTGTAATATTTTACACTAGATATGGAACTTTTCACAATAATAGTGCGAAAGTAATTATTTCAGTGTGATATTTCTGAAGATAGTGTAATATTACCGTTATAAAACATTAGAGTAACACGTTCAGTGTAAAAATACCCTTCAAAGTTCTGGTCACGTAGTTCATGTACAGAGTTGGTACAGATCAGACGTAGTGGCGTGGGTTAGTATATTGTGTTGTTTGTGTTTAGTTTTTATACGTTTCATTTGGTTTTAGTGTTTGATCTTTTTGCTATACTTTCATATTTTGGAATGGTGCATAAACTAAACCTAATTATTGTGACTATGCACGTGAAGATATTTTAATGTGGATGTGACCATTTTACCCGCGCCCATGTTTGCTTCAGTTGAGATGTTACCAGCTACAACACGAAGATCCAAAATACCTAAAGAATCTATTGGGAAAAGCCGGAAAAATAATTCTTTTTAAACTAGTAAGTTAGAAAATTCATTTTATTTAATTTATTTATTTATTTTTAATACATATTTTACAGAATAATTTATGAAATTTGAAAAGGATATACTAAAAAACAAACAATCAACCATTTCTAATCGCAGAAGGATCGATTCCCGGAGCTATACCTAACAAACTATTTTCTTGCCATCGACGAGTCATCGATAATACAACACCGATCCCATGTGTGAAGCAATGTAATCCAGCAAAAGCGATCATAACCTTATTTCAATCCTATTACGTATTTCAATTATTATACATATTTCTATAAACTATACATAATATGTCTACTGTATATTGTAGGTACCTAACCTAATGTATAATTAATCTGGATGTAATATTAACTTTATAATATATTTTGCATCAAATCCTACTTTTTATTTTACCCTATTTTAACACTATATAGTAACACTAATATTTTACACTAAAATTTTTACACTCTCAACGTGTAACTTTTAACCGTTTGTGCTTTCGTTAAAGTACACTAAAATTAACCATTCTTGGAAAAGTAAAAGTTAACACTAAATATTCTGTCCTCGATGGTACACTATTTTTGGTTAGTTTAGTGTTAAATTTAACACTATATTTTTTAGAGTGTAGAAACCCATAGAACTCAAGCTCCTTTAAAGCTAGAGTTTTTATGCTAAGTACAGTTTTAGGTTCATTTTTACCAATAACGCCACAGAACTTACACAAATTGTAATTTTTATGTTAAGATTTAAACCTCAGTTTTAAGGTTCACATTTATGTATACATATATATATATATATATATATATATATATATATATATATATATATATATATATATATATATATATATATATATATATAACTAAATACGAAAATTCACACTTCCCACTTTCAAGCACTGTGAATGCTCGTATTTAGTTAGATATATTCAAACTTTGTTAAACGTAACCATACATGTAAACCTTAAAACTAAATGCTTATGTGAATGAGGCTTTAGTCAGAAAAAAACTGGGCAAGTATTTTGACACATTAAATCTACATCTAGAAGTTTTAGACATAAGAAAGCAAGACACCGTAGACAAATTTTATAAATATAAGTATAAGTACCTATATTTTTGCTACAATAAACAACATAATTCAATCATGAGAGCCCTCTTAATTTTTTTGTAAAATAATAACAGAAATTAAAAGCCTTTAGTGCAATTCAAATTTTCTCCATTCCATCGATATGCGAGTTCAAAATATTAAAGATGATTTTTTAGTCTTGGTTTAAAAAAACAAAAAATACTACGGCACTACGGCACAAAAATAATATTCAAAAGAATTCATTATCGCTTATATCAGTGATCTTTACCACGACCAATACAAATTTACAGTCTTCGTAAGCACTATTATTAAAGAAAGAATGTAACCGTAAACATATTCAGTTTTTCGTTTCAATTGCTACATATTAAATTCGATAACAACATACTGATGCATCATCTTTGATAAATAATGTGTAAATAAGCGTACGAGCCAGACAAATAAACATCGGAGTGGAAATATGTATAATTAACACGGTTCGTGTATTTTATTCCCATATTAAATTGTATCCCGCGGGTGCGAATTATTCGCTTTCGATACGCAAAAACCAATACGCATAATTTGTGGAGCGCGGCGGATTATAATCGAAACGCATGGACATTTAAATTAAAGAAAAGTATTGGTTTGTGCATAAATTAGTAGCTCTTACCTTTATGCACACCAGACCATAAAGATGACATGGAATTGAAGATTTCTTACCTGAAACAATGAAAACAAATAAATTAATATTTATGTAGAGAAAAGAACATTGCATTTAAAATTTATAAAGCATAATTTCCAGTCGAACTTTTCAAATCGTACTTATTTTTCTTTTAGTTACCAGTACCAGTGATTCAATTGTTTAGTGGATAATTGTTGAATGTCATCCCCGTTTTAAGTTATGTTGTCTTAAGACTGAATTACATTATACTTTTTTCGTCTAAATTCTAATTCGATCATTTTGTTTTGTACGTTCTCGAGAAAAACACAAAAAAAATGTCATTTATAGCATTATTTCTGAGTGCTATGGATTTTTTAAGTTCCGCATATTTTAAGCCATCGGTGTAGATAATAGGTATTTTGATGGGTACCAACCTACAGAATTAACTTCCAATTACAGGATGGTAGATGTTATTATAGTGGAATCCAACCACTCGGACCCAGTGGTATTATTGTCGGTTATGCTGGGAATCGAACTGGGGACCGCTAGCATGCTAGGCGGACCCTCTACCGCTGAGCTAACCACTGGAAAAGAGGTAAATCACCTGATATTTTTGTGAAAATTTTTTGGTTAAATAACGTCCAATGAAATTCTTCCATTTCTGACACGTGTGCGAAATTGACCAATGAGACCTACATTAAACTGACAGCAACCCATGGGACATTATCACTTATGTCAAAATGACAGATTGACATACGACAGAATTATTGAAAGTTATGTAATTTAATAGTATTTTAAAATGACTTTCGTGTTTTCAATGAATAATTAAATTACAGCTGCGAAAAATTTTCAAGCTGAATAACCCTCAACCATTAATATATATTGTTAGAAATTAATTGTTCGAAATTTATTTGATTTAATTAAGATTCGTTTAAATTCGTTTAATTACCACTTTGTTTATGTAAGATTTTGTTTGTTTATTCTGTTATTTGCATTTACGAAGTTGTTTGATTATTATGTTATTTAACCTAATTAAAATGTTCATAATTTGTTTTATAACGTGTAAAGAGCCGCTACTGGCCGACCGATGTCTTGTCATTCTAGTACGAGTACTCGGATCGTTCAGATCAATTGCCGCTCAATCTTGTAGTTGTTTGATTTACTAGTTGTTTGATTTACTTTACTTTTATTAATAAACAGCGTTTCATTTATTAAGTTGAGGATTACTGTGTTTTTTTTGTTCTCTTCCTTCCTGATTTCTAACAATATCTTATAATTTTGTCATAATGGGCTATTTGCATATTTTTTTTTGATTAAATAATTTTGAAGAAGAGATAAAAACTTGGGACCCGTATTTTTTATTTTCACAAAAATTTTATCAACAAGCCCAAAAATAATTAGGCAATGAAAATTGAATAATATGCGATGTGACGTAGAAAGCTACCATATATCTCCTGTACAAAATAAAGACGTCACAGCAAAACTTCTTTCTCAATTTACTGAAAAACATATAATTTTTTAAAATTAAAATTTGTATTTTTACCAATGTTAAATGATAAAAATATAATTTTCAATACCATATACGCAAGTAGCCCATTACTTCAAGAACGTTGCTTTCAGGTTAACAGCCCTGCGGCGTCGGGCGGTTACCAAGCAACGTGCTTTCGGAATGTGGCAAAATTATTTCGTAATTATCAATGAGTTATTACAGTTGATAATTTATGTGAAAAGGGAATCAAAAAAACCGTAGAAAGATTAAAAACTGTAAGAATAGAAATTGTGAGTATTAAATTTGAAACATTGTAGGTTTTTTTCTTCATAAAATTAAAATTCCTGTTATGACTTGAACATCCTTCGTAATTTACATTTAAGAATTCCTGGTGGTCAATTGCAACTAAATCTACGTTATCTTAAGAGTTTCCTTGCACTTTTGAGTACAGAATCATAATGTGGCTGCAAGTATTGCATACAAAAGCACTGCACTCTCTACCTTGCTACTATTTGTATTCGAGTCGCATTCGCCATATGCATAGTAATTTGTAAATGTGTTTCTGTAACGAGTAATCTGGCCCGTATTAAAATGCACACGGAGTGATTCAGTGATTTATAACAGCACTTTGCCGCTGTTGATAAAGTTGCTCCACAAGAAACAGTCGAAATTAACGTCTTAATAACACGGCCAGTAATGTGGAGTGCCGGTAGAGGGTACACTAGTGCGAGAACTAAGAGGAAAAATAAATAATTACATAGATACCGGCCAACTTGATTACTAGACGCTACGCACTAAGATGAAATGGGAAAGTGAATGTAATGCGTGTAAGTGCGGGAGATGCACTTATCAAATTTATTTTATGAGGAGCTGCAAATATTTTACTCTAGTATGTTTTGCAAATTTTAACATTCTTACATTAGAATATTATTTGTTATCTCATATTGGCAATTATTTTTTTGTGATAACAGTTCAACAGGATTACAGGATTAACTCCTAACCTTAATTATTACAGAATGTAGATGTTACTATACTGGAATCCAGACACTCGAAGCCAGTAGTATTTTGTCAGTTGCTAGCTAGCATGTAAAGGCTGGTTTATAATGAATGTAGCTAGTTATTTTTTCTGTGTTCTTTTAACATGAGCTATAGATATTTCTATGTTATGGTTTATAATGACACTGGATTTGACGTTTACCTATACTGTAACAGTAAGGTTTGTCAACTTTTAATAATTCATACTAAGAGTTTTTTTATACTGTCAAAAAATGTGATGTTAATTAATGTTTAATTGTAATAATATGATATTCAAAATTAGTTCAGTATCTAACTTTTAAACTCTTCATGTACTGCCAAGCATCATATTTTATGTAAATACAATTTTACTAAAGGCAGCCGTACGCCAGTATAAAGACACTCCATTACATACTCTACTCTCCACTATATTTACTCCAGTCAAAATACGGGTTTGGTTGTATTATTACTGGCAACTACCAGATTTGGTCTAGTATAGGTTTTTTGGGTCGCTGAACACGAATTTCGGGGTCATCTTGTAAAGAAATGTGCGGAACACCCTTAAATTTGCAAAAACTATCCCCAAAATGGGTTGTTTTTTTATATATTCGCACTTTGAGTGCCCATATTTCGCACAAAGGGGTTTTTTGGGTCGCTGATCAAGAATTTCGGGGATTTTTTTTATAAAAATTAATATTTCACCCTTAAATTAGCTAAAACTACCCCCAAAAAGGGTATTTTTGCTATATTCGCACTTTGAGCGTCCAGATTTAGTCCATATAGGTTTTTTGGATCGCTGATCAAGAATTTCGGGGTTTTTAAAATAAAAATTAATATTTCACCCTTAAATTACCTAAAACTACCCCCAAAAAGGGTGTCTTTGTTATTTTCGCACTTTGTGCTAATTTAAGGGTGAAATATTAATTTTTATAAAATAAATCCCCGAAATTCTTGATCAGCGACCCAAAAAACCCCTATGTGCCAAATCTGGGCGAATATATAAAAAATACCCCATTTTGGGGGTAATTTTTGCAAATTTAAGGGTGTTCCGCACATTTATTTACTAAATGACCCCTAAATTCGTGATCAGCGACCCAAAAAACCTATACTAGACCAAATTTGGTAGTTGCCAGTAATAATACAACCCGCCCCCGTATTTTGACTGGAGTAATTTCCCAACAAATAGCAAGCAAGTCCTATTTGTTCTTTATTGATCTTTGTTTACATTTTGATGAGTATTTTATGTCTCGCTACAATTTTTATTGTCATAAACATTGCAGATCCAATTATGTAACTTTCAGCAATTGGATCAATTTCTGTCAGTTATGTCGTCAAGTTAGCAGATTATCGAAATGATTATGAACTACACAGTTCACACTCACATCATACATCTTACATAATACAGAATAAATAACCGATCACATACATTAAAAACCAGCCTTAAGGCTACACTACCGTTGAGCTAACGACTCAAATATTACTCATGAAATAGTAAAAGATTTATTATAAGCCAAGGCTCTCAATGTCATCCGCCAATTGTGCATACAATTTTATTATTCGAGGTATCGATAAAAAATGTAATTGTGCACTTTTCTCTCATGTTATTATTTATTTAAAAATTAATGCTGGTATCCAGCTCAGCGACAAAATGGAATTTAATTTTTAATATTGACAAAAAACTTGACAGTACATAGTGCATATTATGTTATGTGTACAAAAACATTATATGAATCTGCATAATCTCATAATCATACAAAAATGCAACGTAAACTATTAAAATTTGCATAATGAGCAAAGCAGTGTAGACTCGCCCACTCGCTAGAGTTTATAAAAAGGCTGCAATATCACGGTATTCTAAATATACAGAATACAGTATAGGTACACTGTTGCTCAAATCTTATTGAATATTTTTAATTTTTACGCACTCTACTGGCAAGAAATTTTATATTTATGCCTATCTTTAAGTGAAGTAAATAATAAATAAATTAAATTTTTTATTTTAACTCGTTTAAATTTAAAATATGGATTTTGACCGTTCACAACCTTGAAATTTTTGTAGCAAATCGATCGTGGTACAATCTAGATACAAATTTTTGAAACTCTTCTGAAATAGCTAAGCTGATCATTTTTTAAGATTGTCCACTTGCAAAAGATTTATTTTTAAGACAATGAAATTAATTACACAAAATGCATCAAAATTCAAACAAAACAGCGATAATAAAACGTCAATGTTAATAGTGATATCGCGTCTCATTTTCGAGATAAAACAAGAATTTAAAAATACCTACGAGACGAGATGTAGTAGAAAATGTCAAAATATTTTTATTTTATTTTGTTCGTAGTAGTTTTTGTTTTCTTACATAAATATTTTTATTTCTAAACCTAGAATTGTGTGAAAATTTAACAGAAATGTACAAAATAATTCAAAAATTCACTTTTATGTTTTGAATTAGATGCAACAAAATTTTTGCGAGAAATTGAGATGAGACGAGAATCGAGTTCATTGAGACGAAAATTGAACAGCCAAGAAATGACCGAGACAAGAATATTTAAATTTCTCGTCTCGAAAATTTGAGACGAGACAATAATTGACTATTTCTCGTCTCGTCTCGTTTCGTCTCGTCTCGTCTCGTCTCACGGCATCACTAAATGTCAATAAAATGCGTTCATTCAAACGTCATATTTTCCCAAATTAGTTACTACACACCCTAAATTCCTCGAGAAATTTGCAAACTACAGATTATACAGTATGACAGACTTCACAAATTTCTGGAGGAGATTCTGTGCAGATCTATAAGTTTTATAAATTTGTAAATCTTTAAATATTGAGCAAAATCACATGTTTGTTGACAAATATAAAAATGTTCATATGATTACAAATTTCATTGCGATTTTGTTTAATATATATCTGTACAGATTTTCACAGAATCCCACTAGTCTAAATTTAAATTTCAATGACAGAATGATGGTGGAATCCAATCATTCGGACTGAGTAGTATTTTTGTCTATTTCTGAAATCAAGCTGAAAAACCGCTAGCACGCTAGGCGGCCACTCTACTGTTGAGTTAACCCTAACCAGACTATCTCAAGGAAGAGATCTAAAATAAATCTGTAAAATTTACATACATACAACAGAACTGCTGTAACCTTAAAAATCAGTTTAATCCACTCGCAACAGTAAACTAAAATTACTCGTCCACTTTGCATATAAATCCGCATTCAACGTGCGTGTGAACATCACACCATCTCCATAGAAACAGAAACAAATCCAAACAAATCTCGCATCACATTTGTCCATCCAAGCCACCTTGGCGCGAAATCCATCTTCCTATCAAGTCGTCCGTTAAATCCATCGTGAGGCAACGGCGCATTCATTTCATCCTGCCATAGGTGGCTACGACCACGACCGCAGTTTTATGTTAATGAAAATTAAACCGCCGCCATTGATTGTGCAAATGTGTCTAGATCTGCCGCGCGCCATTGTGAAGCAAATATGGAAGTTTGTTGTTGATAAGCCTGGGTAGAGATACCGACATTACCGGCAGTGCTGGCTAAAAAATGTTCCTCAAAGGGGCATAGATTAGATGATGAAAGTTTGGTGTCTGTTGACAGGTAATCAACGGAGTTTTTAATTGACTTAATTAGTGATTGGATTAAATAATTTTAAGTTGTAAGGATATACCGGAAATTATTTTATGTTGTAACGTTTCAAACAAATGTTACAAAACCATGTTTCGATTTCTGGTTTAATTTTCGATTATGATAAGTATATCACACGTTGCAATTTGCAAAATTAATAATAAGGTTAAATTATTGAAGATTGAACTATAGTTTGCAGCATTTCGTTTCTCACACATTAGTTGATTAATAACCAAACCAAGTTAATGAAATTTCGGAAATTTGGAAAAATTTTGGTTTTTCAATCTCGTAATCTCCAAACCGATAAGAATACGAACTTGATTATGTCATCAATTAATTTCTTGCGTCAAATTATACAGACTATTTTCTTCACATTTTAATAACCAATGAAACAACAAGATTTTGAATATTTCGACGAATCAGAAAAACGTTCGCCGAATATTGTACACTAAGTAAAAAACTTGCGGCCAATATTGCACACTAGCTAAAAGTTTTCAAAATCTGACCGCGTAGGTATGTAAATATAATAATTAAATTGTTCTAATTTTACATGTAAATAATTATTAAGGAATAAGCGAAGTCGGTCAACTTTACCGCCTTATTCTAATTTAATATATACCTATTAGTTCTAAATATTTCGTTACTCCAGAATCCAGGAATAAATGAAATGGCAGATACTACCTAAATGATAATACTGACCACAAATCAAGAATATTTTCAAAATTCGCAAAATAAATTGCACTCTATATATATAACACATATTTGGAACTAGGTACTGTTTTGATTAACTTTTTTTTATGATCAAATGTAAAGAACCGAATGTAATACAAGTAGTTACTATATAAGGTATAATTAAACAAATTTATAAAAGTCCGTTAAAGTAATGGTACTAAAATGTATACTTACGTCATTTTTTTGTCATTTCGAGTGCAATTTATTATGTAGTATCTGCCATTTAAATTTTTTCTTGAAGTTTTGAAACACCCTGTATAGATATACAAATCTTCGATGGGTACATATTTTATATAATAATATAACAATATTTAAAAATCACAAAAATTCGAATGAGTATTATTTAGTACTATTATATCGAAAATTTATCTATCGAATGTTATTTAAAAAATTGTATATCAGTGTTAGTTCGTTATAAAAAATTTAAAAGAAGAAAAATCAAGTGCATATTATACTACTATAAAAAATAAAATAATAAAGATTTATTTTTAGCAAACTACGAATAGTAATTTACATATAAGCATAAAATAATTATTCTTAAAAAGATTGTACTAAAATCATAATATAGTTCGCATTTCTCTATTGGAGTTTATTCCTATTTTAATACATGATAACTATAGTATTTATGACTTATAAGCTAATGCGTAATGTATATCATTACGATATAATGCGCCGGAATATTTTTCGCAGTTTTGAAGTGAAAAATGTTTGTAGAGTCGAGAATGGTGCCATGAGAAAATCCCCAATCTGCGTATATTCCGGGATATTCTCAATCATCCGTTTTAATACGAGCAAAACCTTTCATCCACCTTTAATAACAGGCTAATCCGTTTATTCTCACCGATAACTCACTAATCGAGGAAACCCGCACAACTCCAACTATTAAAAACATAATTTCTTAATCAATTTACTTTACGCAACTACGTGAGAATTGTACAATTTTCAATTATTTGCTTTTCTCATAAAAACAAATATCATGAACGTATAGTTAGCGAATTAGTGATGAGGTACTTTAACCACGGCCAGGAAATTAAAATCTTATGAAGATTGGAGAATAGGTTTCGTATTACTTATGATTTATCCATCCTCTCAAATTAATACTGTTGAATTTTATACCTATGAGAAACAACAACATTTTTTAACAATTTAAATCCAGTTTAAAACTGTAGATTGAAATATGAGATTAAAAGCGTAAATTACTTAACTTAAAGTGATCATCTAGATTCCATTTTAAGGTAGTTGTCTACCGAAACTAGGACGGTAGACTTCATGAAGTGTAGCTTATTTCGGAGAGGGTAAAAAGTAAACAAATTTGACATTACCGTACCACAGAGGCACATGTATGTATTATATAGTATTAGTGAGGAAATAAGTTTTACGTTTGAAATGCCTGGCAAATAGAAAAATCGTTGTCTTTTTGATACTTCATAATCTCAATTCTTGGATAAATTGATTTTAAAGTTAAATATTATTTTTATAAAACTGATGATTTCCTTGACTATTTCCCTCATAAAATTTAAGCCTATCAGAAGTCTAACATTTCTGAATGTCCAATCAACGTAGAATTACACGATAATTTTGCACTAGTGCAAATTATCGATAATTTGCACTATAGTGCAAAATTATCATATTTAAATACGGCGTGGCAATGTGATTCTGCCTTGCTGTCAAATGAAGTTTTTAAATTTTGATTTATTTTTCATGAGAGAAACAGCGTCTGGCTAAATTTTAATCGGGAAATAGTCGCGCACTTGAGAAAATTATCGACAACTTGACATGCACTTGGGATATTATATATGAAAATTTAATCTTCTTCTATATTTTATTCAAATAATATTGTGTGCAATCTGCTTTTTTCTAAGCTGAAATGAGGTATAGATAGTTTCTCAATAGGTCCACTTTAATTATTTCATTGTTTAAATTTACACTACTTATAGTTTTTATAGTGGTTACAACATTAATTGGGTTAAAATAAATCCAAACCAGCAAAGAAAACCATTATTGTTTCATTTTAATTTGAATATTACAGTAATGCTATAGCTTATAAAAAAGAAATTAGAAATTACTTACAAGGGATCTAGACAAAAATATATGATTTATTTTCCTTTTAGATTTCGCAAATGAATAATTTTGATTTGATTTCATCATCTCCAACCTCTTTTGAAATTATACATTTATGTGTAAAACTCAAGCAAGAGCCTTTCAAGACTCTAACTCAATTCCGATTATTGAATTTGTTCCATTTGCTAGAATGGACGGTAATTTAAGTTTTACTCCTTTCAGTGGAATGAAATAAAAAGTTGTGGGGCAGTGTGTCTCAGCTGAATGACACCGCACCATTCACTCGGGTTGATCAGAAAGGACAGCGTATAGGACACAAGGGATTAGGAATGAACGTAGTTTCAAACGTGAATTATAGATGGAGGGGAGGTCAATGGCCTTTTACTTTCAATTGGAATTATCTCTTAATAAATATTTCATTTGATTCAAATTAAATATCAGGATCCTTTTACTTTCATATTAAATTTTACTCTTCAATATTTTTAATTAAAAAAATATTCTATTCCAATCCATTTATAAATAATTGTTTATTTGTTTATACGAACGTCCATTTAAAATCGACTAAATAACGAATGAGGTAAGTACCTTTTACAATAAAGAAAATTTGAAGAACTAACTTGAACATTTTTTTTTTATAAAGGAGATTAAAATGACTTATATTAAGATGAAAAAGTAACAATCTGCTAAAGGCTTAAAATAGTTAAAAGCAGAAGTGAATGATGTACTACATTACATACTGAATAGTGGATATACGTCTAGGTTTTACACATTGATGTAAAATATTATCATTTATCTGGTTAAATCGAATCTTCTAATATCGTAAAAGTACTTATTGAATATCTACCTCATAATAGTTTACAATATGCTACGCTTCAAATTCCTATAGATCTATATCTCTATCACTATAATTTCTCGCACATTAACAGATAAAAACATCTACATAATAGAATCTTAACCCAGAAGTAAACCACAAAGTGTATACTTCATCCGCGACCTGATCTTCCATAATATTAATATTCAAACAAAAATATCCATACAAAATTTAATAAACATATTCCACCGTAAATAGATTACCCAGATAAACCAGTAACAACATACCACATGCACCACAATACATCAAGATGAGGATTCTGCAAGTTGCCACTACTCCACGCTAGCGTCTTTATAAAGGACTAAACGCAAAAGATAGACTATCTTTAGTGTTAGAATATTAGCGAAGCCAATTTATAAGCAAAATATGATTTTGGAGTAGATATTTAATTCTTATTTAAAAAGCAATATTTTTGGCATGTAAAGGATACATTTTTATGCATGGCAAATAAGTTTTTCTTGCCCATAAGTAATTCCAGTATTTGACACTTTGATTATTACAGTGGGAAGATAAGGCATGAAAGATGTATGGTTGAAAATCGTTTATGATCAGCTGTTGGAAGGTCCAATATGTCAAACAAATACTTTTTGATATTTTTATTGTTACTACTGGATTTGTTGCGTAAAGCTTAGTTTGTCGGCTGTCTTCCAACAGCTGATCGCCACTCGCAAGCGATTTTCGACCGTACATCTTTGGCATAAACGTTCTTCATAAACTTGATGCATGTTGCGTATTAATAATCAAAGATTTGACATAAATTTATTTGAAATAAATGTAAATAATAAAATTATACATTTAAATCTGAAAATAACATTCATTTTGAATGCGATATTATGAAGAAATTAAATTTTTAACGATTGTGTGGACATGGTGAGTAAATGATTCTAAATGGAATGAATTAAAAAAACTTTTATGAAAAGAATAATGAACGTGGATGAGGCAAATGAAGTGTATCAAGATATAATTATTTGGTGAAGATTGTTTGCTAATTGAGCATGAGTGAAAAGATGTGATTTTTTGTTTCACGAAGAGAAACATGTGTGTATGTACTCGTATATGTAGTATGGAAAGAATTATGAATGTGGACAAGGCAAAACATTTTGCAGGTACAGATAAAAATGTTTGAAGAAGATTGATTGCTGATTAACTTTGTGATTTAAAATTTGAGTTACGTACTGATTAAACCTTCAAACTAAATGCTTATGTGTATGAGGCTTAACCACAGATCAAATTTTGGTATATTTTTCAACTCGTTTAATAATGGCAATGAAAATTAAAACATACTGGCAAAGACTTACTAAGTCTTCAACATCTGTTCACATCTTTCTGCCAAATGGTGCACCAAAATACAAACGCATTAAAATTCTGCTATTCATAACATACACCTAGACATTCGAAATAACGTTCTAACTTATAAAATGTCTTGGGCACTCTTTGCCATCTCTCGGACAATCACCGCTATCTCCAGGTGTCTGGGACTTGTTACAGAGTCCAGGAATTTATCCCGCAGCCCGTAACGGGACGCAGAGATGAACCGAGATACCAGAGCTTGTGCCCAAGCACAATGCACGAATTTATTCTTTGCAAAAGCGGCGGCGTGCGCGGTTGATGCCGAACGGTAGCAAGAAGTTGTTGGTTGCTTGTTCGTGGCTTCTGGATGGATGAATGCGCATAAATTCGATGATGCATGAGAGGAATTCAATGGGGAAGCACAAGCGGTAATGTTAGTTCAATTGAAGAATTAAAGTGAAAAGTTTTTTGAAGAGAGAAAAAAGTCTGTTTATATTATTCCAATTGACTAAAAGCTAAAGATAATATAAATACAACTACAATGGCCAGTGCTTGTGGTTCCGAATTAAGTCTCTGATTTATAATTGATGTAACCAGTTAATAATTTTGTATTCTGTAAAGTTAAACAAAGGATTTCAAGGTTACGGCTTCGTGTCATTAGTACAACTATACAGAATACAGAATAAGTAACCGGCTACATTCATTATAAACCAAGCCATCTAAAGCCATGATCGACAAAAAAAGCACTAGGTACGAAGAGTGGTAGAGTGTCTATAACTGAGAATGATGACATACTGATCTGGCCACCACATTTGTTCCAAATGAACATTACTGGATTGGCTATTTATCTATGACGTCATAAGTCATACAACTGTCAAAGTGACGTTTTAAACTGTCAAGTTACCCCTGATTCTGGATTACTTATATCTAGAATGAAACAACGAAAAAATTATAAATTAAAAATCAGATTAAAACAACAAAAACAAATAAAAGAGGTATAGCAATAATTAAACTCTGTGTGTTAATCAAAAGTTGAACAGTTTGATATTGCAACAAATATGGCGAACTTTCTTATTAGCCAATCAAATGAAAAACCACTATTGTAGGTACGAGTAGTCAGGTTGACAATATAAAACATTAATTATTCTAGCTTCAAAATTCTATTCTACCAGTACCTATATTGAATCCCATTTACCGAATAATTGATAGTATAGACTATTTAGAGGATTCCTTGCTGAATTTAACTCCTTTAACCCAATAGTATTTTTGTCGATGACTAGAAACAAATTTGCAACCGACAGTATAGGTACCAAACGAACACTAAACTATTTTGCTATCGCTACCCTATTTTGAAAAATAACTTCAAATAAAGGGATAAACAACTTACCTATTTAATTTCACACTAGAATTACTGAATTATAATACTTTTAAACTTGGGAAACTTTAGGAATATTATTTTAAACGTTTATTTTAATATATTAAGTTTGAATATAAGTATGTATATAATATATCAACGTACGTAAAGTATATCAGAGATAGTTGATCATAATATTAAAATAAGCAGAAATTTTAATTGCTATGTTTCATAACTAAAAATAAAACAGGAATTATTTTTATTTAAAACAGTAAATACTGTTGGAGTTTCGTTTATATGAATATTACAAAATTATAACTAAATTCATCCAAAACATTCTAATATAGAACAAGAAATTAGTATGTCACTAAACCTAAGTACCCTAGAAGATTCTAGATTAACAGAGAATGAAGTGATCTTTACTGCGGCGTTTTTTACGTTTTACAAATCCGATGCAAGATCGATGTTGCTGATAAATGCTCCATATAGAAAACAATCAGCCCAATAAATAATTTATAAAACCGCAAGCGCAAGTTATTGTGTGACATTTCCATCAT
This sequence comes from Agonum fuliginosum, assembly GCA_947534325.1. Lineage (NCBI taxonomy): Eukaryota > Metazoa > Arthropoda > Insecta > Coleoptera > Carabidae > Agonum > Agonum fuliginosum. The sequence continues at coordinate 606,020 of OX384034.1, read as the reverse complement.
TGTCGTCATGGCATATCCACTCGTCAAGCGTGGCCCACCCGATAGAGACAACAAATCAACAAGACTAACCTACCGCACATTTTTCTTACTTTTCCAATCAAGTTACATCAATTCTATATAAAGAATAACATAAATAATTGTGCGTGTGTTTGATTGAAAGGAGATGTACGATCTTATCCCAGGAAAAATCGGACCAGGTCTTGAATTTTGTGTAAGTGTTCTAATTCGTTTAGGTTAATTTTTCAGAATTAAGGTGGCAGGTTCCAAACCAGTAGAAATTTTGGCATTAGAATATGGGACAGGTAGACTAACATATATGTTAAAATTCGTAATTTACGTGAATAGCGGCAATTTCTGGTTCTTGTAATTTTTAATCCCAGCCCACTTGCCATGAATCGTCCATGGGATGTTTCTTATCTTATTCTTGTACTTTAAGTGATATTACGTAAGTCTATCCTAGCCATATCAAAAATTACATACTCTATACAAACATCTCAGAGAATTACATAGAATACACAGTTGGGATATTATGACCAAATTATTAACATTGGGATGTTACATAATGTTACTAAGGGCGGACATTAGCTATCGCTAGGATATTAACATAATGTAAATGGACAAAAATAGCAAGTAATAAACAGAGATGTTTACATTTTTCAAATTTTTTTGACATTTTATTTTGTAAAGTGAGAACCATAATGTTTGCAAGATAGGTAACTTATATTAGTGGGACTATTATAGAAGCAAAATATATTTTTAAGTTCTTAGTAAAAACTAAAATTTCCAAATATATTTCTAAGGTTCATATATGGTTGAATTGTTTACTTGTTCCTTATGTTTAAATTATTTATTCTTTATAATCATGTAAAAATGTGATTTTCAATAAACTTTACTTTAATTTTTTTGTTTTATTTAGTAGTAGAGATACCTACGTACTTACTTAAAATTTAAAATTTCACATTATGCATGAATTCTTTCCGGAATTTTTTATAGCGCTCTCCAACAACGTATTAACTAGCTCGAGTGGCACACGAGAGCTGACTACGTTGTTGGAATGCACAATTAAAAAATTCTTGGACATGCATGAGTGCAGATTCGGTACAAAATCGTAATGACACCGCCGCTTTATTTTGTAATTATTTTTGTAATTAAAATTTGAAATATTCACTAAATTATTAATTCCAGTTCAGTTAGGTTATTCAAGCTAGTAGTAAATAATTTCCGAAAAATCTTTGGTATTATTATTGTCATCAAATTATTCCATTAGCTGTTATTTGTGTCATGCGATTTTCTACATAAAATACTCTTTTGTTGTGATTCATAATCGTTTGATATTTATGTGTAAAAAAATATTTGACGGATGACTTGAATGACGTACATTTTAATTGAATTTTTTATATGGCAGAACGGTTGCATGTTATCTACGAGTACATCGCATTACAATTTTTTTTAAATATTTTGATCTAGTCAATTCTACAAATTTAAAAATAAATATCTCATTAGCTACTAGGCATTCTTAATCTATTTTAAAATATTAACTTCGATTGTTTTGTGGCTCGTTGGCACGGCTTTTAGAGGGCTAATTATCCACTTTCCGCTATCCAATCGAGCTGAAACTTAGCACATAGACTCATCGCCGATGACAACGCATTCTATCAAACTTTGAAATGTATCCTATAAGGGTTCAGGTCAAAGTGTGCTGTGTAAAGTAACATAAATACAATATAAAGAATAACATAAATATGCCTGTGTGTGAGTGAAGTATAGAATGTGAAAGAGACAGAGTGGTCTTGGTAATAAAGCACCCGTGCCGTGGTATGTTGTGCGCTTGATGTGCAATAAGAATCGTTTCGGGATCACCGGCGGACTGCACAATCGCCGAGCGGTGACTTATCTCCGTCGCCGGATCACGCTCAAGGGATCGAGGCTTATTGATGGAACTAATACAAAGATGTGCCCTCCGCCTTCCGACAACACGCAGGGAGGGACTCAGGGTACGTCTTCCGGGGGAAATCATATCGCTTACAAATTATTATCCATAAGAAGCTTTACAAAATGCTACATATTTAAATAAAAATGTAAAGATTACGGATAATTAATATAACAATTATACTCAACGCCATCTACCTTAAATAATGCCAAAGGGGTAGTCACTCGAAAATACATATTTAAAAGGATATAACCCTAACCGTACACAATTTATTTTCAAATAGATAAACAAACTGGTTAACATGATCATCATCAACTAAGAACATGTTACTATACTACTTAAGATAGCTTTTGGAAGAATATTATTTTATATTTTATTTTGTTGGATACCATTCAACAGGATTAACGCCCAATGACAGAATGATACATGTTATTATAGTGGAATTGAACCACCCGGATTCAGTTATATTTTTTATAATGTTTGCCGGTTGTTGCTCGAACTGAATACTGACTACTTGATTTCCATGACATTTCTGTATAAATATTGATAAAATTAACCAAAGACACTTGTTACTTGTTACACACATAATATTAAAAGCCATAATGTGTCATTTAAAAAATTGCTGTTTTTCTAAAATAATGTATTCTACAGAAAACGAAACTATAGGTAGGTAGGTAGGTAGGTACTCCTATAGCCAATATCATGTTGAAAGCAGATTTATTTGAAAAATGTATTTAAATTCCTTTTTCGCTTCGTACCTACCCTAATGAGGTAAAAAAAATCAATATTAAATAAATACCTAATAAAGTTCACATAAAAATATCCTTGATATAAATTAAATTGCCAGTTTACGTACAAAATGTCTACAATATTGTAACGTTTACTAAGCAGTAAATTTAGTATCTTTACTCTAGGTACTGGTACTCGAAGTTAAGTATAATTATTTATTTGTATTTGAACATAAATACTATAGGTATATTTTATATCGTAGAGTTTAATTTTTCAATTACCTTATAGATTTTTGAATGATTTGTTTGCAGGGTCCAAAAGATGAATCTGGTGACATCCTTGCTTCATAATATTGTAAATGATGATTATGAGGACAGTCTGATAGTCTTTTGCACATATCACATTACTTGGTACAGATTTTTAAATTCGTAAACACACTACATACACGTATATAAATATATCTAAACATTGTACACTTTTAAAACACCGAGAAATTTGTAATAAGTTTCATTTTATAAAAATATTAAACTCACAGCATTCACAAAACAACGTATCCTATCGATTTCTTCTTAAAGACTGATGTTTACTTCGATTTCTAATGCGCGTAACGCGGGTGTGGTTCTGTTTAGTTAATTCGTGCTCACTCAGGAATTACTACAAATTTATAACAATAAACATTGAGAAGGTATACTATATTAAGCTTTTAAAAATAAATTTAAAGATTGAAATAAAATTATGATGACTTTCAGATTCTATATCAAATATATTCAATAAATTTACTTTATTTCTATTAATATTTAAGAGGGTACTGAAGAATTTCAAATGGCGGAATGCGGAAATTTTAGTTTGCAATATATTATATTTTTTGAATAAACGACTGTTTTTAAACTACAAGTGCCTATATTAAATGATAAGTGAATCATTATAAATTAATTTGAAAATCATGTTTTTAAATTTAAGTTGTCAAGATGGATCCACGATAACATTCACTGAATTAATATAATTTATATTAGAACTTAATTTTAAAAATTGAAAAATAAATTAGCTTTACATAAAATTTTCCAGTCAATTGGTGAATTTCTTAGGGAAAATAAATAATGTAATCGAATAATAATTTAATGAGCTAAATTAAATATTTATATACAATTTTTTGTTTATGGATACCAGAGTTGGCCGGGGCGGTGCGGGAGAGAAGGAATGTTCTACACAGAGCTGAGTCAAAGTTCGCCAACTTATTACTTGCCTGAACGCAACTGACTGTCAAGAGAAAAACCGAGCTGGGCGACTTCTTTATACACTATTTCAAGATAGCGAAGGCGGCTTAGCCAAAAAATTTGCTAATAATATAATGTCCGCTTCATTAATATTGTTTACCAATTTAAATTTAAAATATGTGTTTAATCATTTATAATTGTTTGTCTTTAATTATAGTTTTTAATAAGAATTGTTGAAATTTCAAAGCTACAGAGACAGGTGTTCAATTCAAAATTATGAATTTCTCTGCATTTTCGTGTAAATTTCCCAGTGCCGTCCCTGCACTATTCCTAAGTCAAGCAAGCGTTGGATTGTGTTTTCTTCCACGTTCTGGTCTGGTTGCTGTGACTGTGTACTGTGTGGCCGTTTGTTGTTTTGTCGGCATAGAATACGTAATGGCTACCATGTTTTAGGATGTTATTCGTTATTGGATAACGATGAATTCGCCAAAGATACATGCCACTCTATTTGGATAACAAACATCGTGTTAAGTACAAATAATTGGCATGGGGAGTACATCGTGTTTGACATTTTATCGCCATTTTCGGATGGTTGATATCAGATTAGATAAATGTCACTAGATTTTAGATAATACTGGATTCCAATTTAGTACCTTCTGGAAGATTCATGTATGTATGTATTGAAAAGAATTTAATTTGTTAATGAATAAGGTTTGATATTATATTTCATGAGTTTGAAAATTTTCCAGATCAACTTTATGGCAGCATAATTTGAAAACTACACGAGATATCTAACTGGGGTTTGTGTCATTGTGCTTCTAGCAATTTTATTTTTAGAGAATTTTTAAAATTTTGATATTTTTCGGATCCAAAAATGATTAAATTTAGTAAGAGATACTGCCAACTTGATCTTGCTGCTGTTGAATTTTGAATGTGAAAATCAATTTCAAAGGGAATATTCATAATTTTACAGTGTGCTTCTATAACTTTAATAGAGATTATACAATTTGATACAGATTTTATAGAAAATAATATTTTTAATTCACAAAAATTGCAAAATAATGACGTAGGTTTGTAGTGCCACTGGTTTCATACGCTTTAATTGGCACATAACCGAAATTAAATTAATTTGTTCATTAATACAAGATTAAGTTAGAGATAACTACTTTACTTGTAGGTATTACTTTTAGGTTCATTTAATTTAATCATATTAAAAATACTAGTTGAAACAGTGGCTTCAAAAATGTGTATGTTATTTAGAGTGCAATTTATTTTGCAAATTTAAAAAGTAGTGGGTTTATTTCATAACGAGTATCGAAAGTGAGAAATATCGTGCGAGTGTAAAGTTGCCGAACGTGGTGCAATCGAGCGAGGTAACGCACAAGCAATACGATATTTGATTTCGAACGAGTTATGAACGCAATTTTTTAGACGACCACAAAAAAACACATAATTTTTCACTTTTAAATTCACACAAAACATTCAAATGGCATTTCTACTGTCATTTCAAACAAACAATAAAAAAGGAACCAGTATGGCTCTGTTGATTTGGACTTATATTTATTACGATATAACCATATCTGCTAGCCGCGATATCTATATTATTTTCTGTAGAGGTCGTCTAAAAACTATTTTTAATTTATGATCAGTACATGAAGTTGTGAAACATCCCGTACTCTCACTTTTCTTGAAAAACTTTTGCAGCATTACAATTATTTTAGTTAATTTAATATTCTAGCATAAGAAAGGTAGGTACTAATTTAAATCGTCAATCTGATCGACAGAGGGTAAAAATCTTTTTAAAAAATCGATTTTATCTTCGTTCAGTTCGATTAGCAATTTTTCACTACATGGGAATATATTCCATTAACTGTTAATCATAACCCACCTTACATCTAATTTAATAAGTACACAAAGGTTAGCCATATCTAGATCAACAATCTCTTAACCATTGCACCGGTGTAGTAGTAAGTTCCTGTTTTAAAATTAATCTAGTTTCATTGCAATAAAAACAAATCTCGTTTCCAGTGCAGCACATTGCTATGCAACGCACTTGTTCTCCGCGATAGCAGCGCCACTTAAACCGGTAGTTAATGAACGGCCGCTCGGGGAACTATCACAAAATAATAATTATTGTTTTTCGATCATTCGAGACGCTCGCGTTTATTAAGCTGTAAACCTCCGGATAGTTTCGATGATTTGGAGTTTGGTTAGTGTTGTAACACTGGAATTAATTTCATTTTGATGTTTCGTAAGTCGGCGATGATAGATCAGAGGCTGGATCTTCACGAATTGATTTAAAAACTGGGATGAGTGTTTTCAATTGTAATTGTAGAGCAACTAGATCAGTTGTGCAAGAATTGTATCACTGTGTGTATTGTTTATGCTTTGTTTTTATGAGAATTTAATTGGAGACGATTTTGGATGCACACTTCTCAAAACTAGAGTTATAATTATTTATGAAAACATTTTTGAATGAGAATTACAAATGAAGATCTATTCAGAATAACTAATAGTCTTACCGAGTGTCTACTTAAAATCTGTTATATAGGAAAACAATGTTGCTTTTTTAAATTTTGCTGTTACTTATTCCTTGTAGACGAAAGTTGTAAATATAAAACTTGTTCAAATTTAAAATCTTTAATGAGACCACAGTCGATCATAATATTACTTTTTTAGTTCTTGAGTCTCGAGAAAAACGCAAAATAGCCATTTATAGCAATTAATTCAGAGTGACATGTAACAACCCACTTGAAATGAATAGTCCATGGAATATTTAAAAATATCTTATTCGTGTACTTCAAGTGACATTACGTAAGTCTATCCTAGCCACATCCTGAGTACGATAAAAAATTACATACTCAATACAAACATCTCAGAGAATTACATGGGACACATAACTGGGATATTATTACCAAATTACTTACATTGGGATGTTACATATAGATAATGTTACTAAGGGCGGATATTAGCTATCGCTAGGATATTAAAAGGAAGTTAACAGGCAAATGTAGCAGGTAAATGCATAATGTTCACATTCTTGAAATGTTCTGGGTACTATATTTTGTCAAATGGGAAGGGATGTTTTTGGATAAATCTTACCATTTTATTGTTTCATGCGAATGTTAATAGTTTTGCATATTTGATACAAGTATAACTAAACAGAGAGGAAAGTATTAAGACAATTTCCAAGTTTCCTGGTACCCTGAAATAATGTTCAAAATGCTACAAAGGTTATTTTCACTTGCGTATTTCTCGAGAATTAACAAAGCACTATAACCGATTGTAGTATCATATTGTGTTAAATTAAAATTGATTAGGTAATAAAAATTAATACGCCTGTGTCTGTATATAAATTAATTTGAAAACGTGTCCGTGAGACATTACCCTTATTTTAGCGAATTTTGAAAAAAAATATCTATATAATCAGTATATAAAATTATATAATCTATTAAAGTTTCGTGCAGAGATATAGAAACACCCTGTATAATTATGGAAATTGCAAATAAATTTATAATTTGATAAAAAATGTGCATTGTTTTTTAAACTAAATACTATGTGGTCATTGTTTTCTATAGATTTAAAGTTTTATGATTTTGAGCGAACTACAAACTACAAAAAAAAGAATAGATAAAATAACAGTACGACAGAATTCGCATTGTCGTTCTTGGGTATTTTCTATGATAATATTTGTGAGCGGGTGACCGTGTTTTCACTGCTGAGTATTTAGATTCCTCCGGGTTTTAAACGACTCTTGAATAGCGACTTGAGAATCTGTTGCCATTGTCAACAGCTTGAAGAAGGTTTAGGTTTCGAGGGATTCACAAACAGAATCTGGTCAAGCGGACAAATCCCTTCACTGCTGAACATCACCGAATTTTCTGGTAAACTAACTGCATTGATGTGATACTACGAAATTTACATCTTGTTGGGTTTGGGTTTGATACTAAACAAACAGGAAATAAAGGTGGATGAAGATAAATCAGAAAAGTTTTAAATTATATCCTTTGGTTTAAAGAAATGATTCGCATAAGGCATGGCTTAGAACAGAACATAATTTATGTAACTTTGGATATACCTATTATTTTAGAAAATTTATAAAATTGAAATAATAAGTATTGTGTATTGAGTCTTGAAAATTATATAAATTTAAAATTTCGAAGGGAAGCACTGCTTCCATTGCTTCCATGTACGCGACTGCATGTATATGTTATTCTTGTACACAATAACTTGTAATGGTAGTAAAGCCTGTTTAACATTACACTTTTTTCGTCTAGATTCTGGTTCGAGATTCATTCGAGAAGTTCCTAGTTATTTCTAGTATAATGTAAATCAGAAATTCCCATTCGATTTCCATACTTTTTTTCTAGTATAAAAATATACGCCCGGCTCTATTTTTCTATTCAATACTAGATTTGTCTACGCATGCGCAGTTCAATTTGGAGTCAGTTTAACCAACCTTTAAAAGTTTTGATATTTTGTTTTGATTTGTTCACGTTGATGTTTATGATTTTTGCACATATGTTATTCAAGTTGTGTTAATATTTTTTCTTTTTACCATTATAAATTCTAACCTCTAAATCTTAAGTTGTCACTTGTCAGAATAAGTAAGAATATTATTTATTATTTTGAAGTTGCTTAACTTGGACCATTTCGGCAAAAATCGAAGACTTCCGATTGTATACGAATAGTTTGGGAATAAAGTATGAAAATCGAACGAATCTCGGATGGAATTCAAACGAGAAATCTAGCATGAATCTAGACGAAAAAACTATAAAGTAAAACAGGCTTAAGGTTTTATATAGTATAACTTCAGTAGTTAGCTCAGCGGTAAGGGGTTCGCCTAGCATGTTAGCGATTTCCAGTTCGATTCCCAGCACAACCGACAATAATACCACTGGGTCCGAGTGGTTGGGTTCCACTATAATTACATCTACCATCCTGTAATTGGGAGTGAATCCTGTAGGTTGGTTACCATCAAAATAAAATAAATAACATAGATAGAAATATTCAGTCAAACAGTTTCTATAGGCAAAACGCAAAAATAATCCGTACTACAGCAGTCAAATTTAAATTTAGGTACCTAGCTTATAAAATGTATTTGTTTTATATAAATTGATAAAGTATTACTCGCAATTAATGTGGAAATACTGATATGTCTACTGCGACTCGGTCTTCCGCTAAAAGCTAGTTGATTAATAACAACTATCAGTGTGTAATTTCGGAATAAAAGATTCTGATATTCTGGTAGAATAGGCCACAGAATCACAGATAATTCCACTGCACCATTTCCATTCAAACTCATTCACTCTCGCGTTCTGCGGAGTCAGCGAGAGCGATGGGGGTCATTGACCTTGACATTTTTCACGGATAATTTACAGAATCGTCGGCATTTCATTAGCGATTTGTAATATGGATGAGAATGAGATTTTCCTAGATTTTGTGTTTGAATTATTGAATTAGTTACGGAACATTATATTGAACTTAAGTTTAGTTTTTTTAAGTTAAATGTTGGGTAAAGGTCAAAAATCATTTAAGTACTCACAATAGATTATAATTCTTGTTATTATACGCTGGTTAACAAATGGTGTATCATTAGAGTTAGTTATTAGTTTAAGTGAATTCAGATTCGATGGTTCGTAGTTCTGGATGACGTACGAAATTTAATGTACCAAGTGGAATTTTTAGACAACGAAAAGTTAATATTTAATGAATTTACTTTCAATTTATTTCATTTCAAAAATATTGTAATGACCAATTTAGGATTTAGCATGGTAGAGATGTAAGTACCTACATAATTTATGAATTTAATTATTGTTTATATACAAGATAAATTTGCATTAAACTGTCACATCTTTTTACTCAACTTTCGTGAGACATTACTGGGTTGTTAGGTTTAACGAATTTTATATACTTAGGATGTTTCTATACCTCCGCACGAAACTTTAATAGATTATATAATTTGATATAAGTACTGATTATAGATAAAAAAGATAGTTTTCAAAATTCGCAAAAATAAGGGTAGTGAAAATTTTAGTGCCACTGGTTTGAAAGTCCATTTAACTGTTTATTTATTAGGTAATTATTACGTAAATATTTGTAAATAGTGTGATAGTATCATTTACACTTATAATTTAATTTTATAAATAACAAATAAACAGTCAAATAGACGTTCAAACTAGTGACACTAATATTTTCAATATTCTGATTTTTGCGAATTTTGAAAAAAAATCTTTTTTTCTGTGATCAGTATATCAAAATATATAACCTATAAAAGTTTCGTGCAGAGGTATAGAAACACTCTGTATAGAAATATATTTTACCGTGTGTTCGGTTACCTACCACCAGAGGCGGATTGGTAACGTTTAATTACATACACATAAGTTATATATTCAATTTGGTACATATTAATTTAAGTAAAAATATATGTAAATTATGTGTAGGTATTTAATTGTACATAGTTAAACAAAGTTACATTTTATATATAAATTTTTACATATTTCATCTGTTCTGTAGGTAATTTGGACTCCAGTAACAAATACAGTAATTTTATTTTCAGAGTAACGATTGCTCTAGAATAGAATAAAAGTTAACATTTTTATTCAATTTACATATACATATTTTAATATACCATTTTTCAATGTATTAGGTTTGTGCCCCCCTGTCAAAATTTTCTAAATCCACCACTGTCCGCTCCTGCCTACCAGCCGCCAACTCTTTGGTACTCATGGTTGTTAGTGGATAGTACATTTATATAAATAAATAGGTACCTATGCGTTATTCAATCTGCTGGATGCATACTTGAAATCTTTATAATTGGAAAAATTTAAATTTTACTGTAGGTATAATTACAGTTGTGAATATAAAACTTGTTCAAAATTAAAAACTACGCAGTAGTCTAGTACCAGAGGATTGTATAAAATTTCCTTTACTCTATAAATTCTAATTAATATTTAAAATACTCGCAACTCTGTAAAATTCAAGTCATTCTGTGAAGTTAGAACACCCAGCATAATTCTTTAAAATTTCTATTATTATTTTTAAAAAAATTCAGTAATTTTCTTCAATCTTTAATAATTTTCCAATTTTCATAATTCTTTATAAAATATTCTGTTGCTAACCAGTCACCCTTCTACATAAAAAGACAAGTATGTATTACAAGTATCTTTTATATTATAGTAACTTCATTATCCACAGCAAACAAACAACCTCACAACTTAAATTCAGTTCCCAAGATGCGAAGATATTTATATAAAAACCTCGTTTACCTTCCACGCCTGCATGTCTTCAACCGATCTTCTGATGTTTTATTCCTAAAACGTCCACTCGCCAACTAAACAAATTAATATGCAAGGGGAGAAGCTCTGCTGGTTTAAAAATGGCGCTGAGTGCAGATTCGTTCCACGTGAAATTGCCTCTACGTCCAAGGCGCCACCACACATCAGCGGCGGAGGGGCAATTATCTCACATGGGGGCAAATATCATAGCATTAACCGGCAGCTGTGAAACATTGTAGTGGATTGTTATCATTATGCAGCGCTATTAGTCTTTATTGGTGCACAAATAATATGCTGTGAGGTGGAAATAAACTAAAATGGTTTTAACCCTAACTGGTATGCTGATTTTTAGTATTACCTAATAGACAGTCTCTGCCAATAAAAATGTTACGTTGATTTTTGTAACCGTTATTGTTCAAGGTTCTGAAGATTTTGTATAAACAAAACCACTTCAATAATGTGACAAAGGGTTGCTATCACTCTTCGTTTGGCAACGATGTATCGATAACTCGATATTTGTTGATATTATGTCAATAATTTTCGAAAAATATCGATAATATCGAGTTATCGATACATCGATACCAAACGAAAAGTAATATCGACTGATGTTCATATCGATATTTATCGATATATATATCGACATTTTTCTATCCCTAAATGTGAGAAATGGTATCTCCCTCATTTAACAGAGCTAATATGTTGTATGCGGAATTGAAGAAAATAAACCAATATTTAATTCATTTAATTATCATCTCCTGAAGAAAATACATGTGCTGTCGAAACTAGAAAAGTAGAGAAATAAAAAATATTTTTTCCATTCCTCATAATTTATACACCCCAGTCAAGAAAATCTCATCCTTAGTATGCTCTATGTTAAAACAGATCCAACTTATTCAGTACTGAATACCGGAATTTGATATTTTATTCTTTAGAAAATGACAGTAAGTAAGTAAGATAATAAATTAATAATGCATTGGGCCACGAGGAAAGTTTTTACTAACAAGTTTCTTGAAATTAAAACAAGTGGTCATAAAAAACTTTCAATACCGTTTATACGAGAATGTAATTAATTATTTATATTAAATATATTTTAGATAAATATTTTAAAGAAATAATAAGTTTCCCCCCACGGTATCCCCGTAGGACCGATATTGGCAGTCTCCTATAGCACTTGTTTTACTTTCAAGAAACTTTTTAATAAAAACTTTCCTGGTGTGAACAAGGCATAATATATTAAATTGTTTTAAGCATCCTTACTATTTTATAAAATAGTTTAAAATAAACGTCATTACTTATGTAGATCGTTGTCTTCAATTTTGTAAGTTACACAAAAATATATTCAAAAATATGTGTGGATCCTTAAACGTGCTTACCTACAAAAAATCTACCAAATACTCGAATATATTGACACTGACTCAATACCTACATACTTCTCCTCTACAGAATATGAGACGGGAGAAAAATTATATCAAGTTAAAATAGCTCGCAAGTGTAAGATGGCCGTTATAAGAAAAGTCAACAGTTTTAACGCAAACGGTGAGTTGAGTGTAATTTTGAATCCAGCAAAAACATTATCGTCATATTTTTATTTTTCGTAATGTGCATAAAAATAGCTCCAAAACGACATCAAAATATCATGGTTTTACATTAATTCTTTCAGAATTGAATGTCAAAATATTTACTCATCAAAATTCATTTCTCTTTGGCTACAGGCTGGCTACCTTATTAACCTACAGTCTTACCATAACAAAAAAGAAAATACCTACACACACATTATTTGCTATGGAACATTCAACTATGTTATAGAGGTATCTACTTAATATGTTCCAGTTCAGTGGCTACTCAACAACTGATAGCAAGTTATTATGAAGCGATTAAAAAAGTTGTTTTTACACCTTAGTGCAGCAGATTATCATGAGAAGTTATTTAATAAGGTAACATTAGTAATCATGTATCTTGCCCGATCTTATTAAAATCAACCAGCCTTTATTTTTGATGACGACATAATAATTGCACTCGTGTATAAAAATGCATGTAGAATGTAGAACATATTACGTCTTTTACTCTACTTGGTTGTGGCAACCTCACGTGATGTGAGTAATTAAAAAAAAATTAAAATGAGTAATATATTTTTAAAACTTAATGAAATAAATAGCCATAGGTAGGTATATGTTTTGAAATGACACGTTATTCAAAAAATGAAAACTAGATTCTTAATTAATTTGTTCCTGGTGGGAGGGGGAGGTTTAACACTCAAAAACCTCCTTGGCTACGCCTTTGACTTACTTATCACGATTCTGAAAGAGTTTTTGCCAAATTTGCAATTTTAGTTTCCAGGTTTTCTGGTCGAATAGTTTTGGACTAAGTACTCTTTTCATATGGAGTTTCATAAATTTACAATTCTTGCCATATTATATTATTATTATTAATTAAAATTCTCTTTTAAAAATTATACGAATGATGATCAACTGTGTTTGATTGTTGATTAATAAAGAGACCCATAAGCCAACTCCAGGTTCCTCATAAAATTCTCTTCATAATTAGATATCCATTATACGATCAACAATTCAGTGGTTTCTAAAATGTGCTACTTGCGAAAATTGCCCTTAATTTTACGAATTTTGAAAAAATTATGTTTGTTTCATGAATAGTTAGTACTATATGCACGAAGATGTGAATCATCCTATTTATACCTATCATGGGGTTACCAGCCATCAACTCACGGGTACTCATGGTTGTTAGTAGAAAGTACACCACAAGGGAAATATTTTCACTGGAATGTGTACCACACTGGATTCTAACCTGGGTTGTTAGAACCACAGTTGATCATGTTACGCGCTAAGCTATCCGTCCAAAAAACCTAATACCTAGTAATATTGTTGACAAAAATTTATATTTGAAATAAATTACGAATGTAATTACTGACAGAAACAAAAGACACAAGCTCATATGTCAACACATAACGCATAACTCAAACACGAAATTGAAAAATGTTCGACAATCACAAAGCATGTACAATTAATTATACGCGTCGGAAGCCAAGTGTAGCATAAAATTGCATGAAAATGTTACACGTCAACTTTACGACAATAAATATCGTCAGACGAAACGACAACCATAACGCATGACACCTCACAGAAATTACATGTAGAAAAAGGAAATATATGCTAAACTATATTATATGGCGTTTTAATATCCGTACATTGGTGTTTAACTAACCTTTAGGTGTAATAAATAAATTTATTTGCAATATGTATGGAACACTTGTATCTTAATATACCAACTTTTAATGCTAAGCTTGCTAACGGTCCCTGTTCGATCCCAGCATCCGACAATAATATCACTGGATCCGAGTGGTTAGCACTACAATAACATCTACCATTTTGCCATTAGGAGTTAACCTTCTTGAATGGTTACCATCAAAAATTAAAAAAAATAATAATTAAATAAAATGACAACGTTTGTGTACACAACCACTGTAATAAACTATAAAAATTAGGCTTAGTAAATTCAGAGACTTTTTTGGCTCTGGCTCTCCGTCTATATATTTCCGTCATTTTATTTAAACTGCAGAAGAAGACATAAACGATATTTATCTATTATCACTGTCATGTCATAATCATTTAAATTTTACGTAGTAACAAATGTTACCAGACACAATTTTTTTATAAAATACCGATTTTACGTAATAATCACATAATCTTTCATTTAAAATAAGAAAAATTGTCTTAAATTAATTATTTATCGATATATTTTTTAAAAGTACTACTTCCGGTTTGCAGATTGAAACAAAAAATACGAACGAACGAACGCATACACACACAGACATAATTTCAAAAATATTAAATTTATTACTCTAGGGACCCTAAAACATGCTTATCCACCAAATCTCACATTCGAAAATTTTGACACTTCACAATACCTCCCTTATAGAATATGAGGCGGGAGGTAAAAATTATTTCAATAGATTGGCTTCTTCTCCAAGAAATTTTCCATTTTGTTAACGTTTATGTTTATCGAATTTTAAGTTGGCAGTATCAACAGGACAAGAAAAAAACCCATTAAAATACATATAATCTATTATCAAACTGTTTTTGGAAAAATAAATTTCTAATTCATTGTACATGTGACTATATTTATTTATCTCCAATTTGAATTATTGCAGAATTAAGAAATATATGCCTATTTAGAAAGAGGAAACATAAAACAATAGGTAGGTATAAATATTTAAGTACCTGTTATCTTGACGGTTAAAGTAAGTCAAGCTAAATAATATTTTACAAAATAATATCTTAATTTGTGGCACTGCGGTAGGTACTTAAAGTTAATGGCCAAATAAAGTTTCAAGATATATTCATAGTTCTCAAACAAGGAAGTAATAGAATAGATGATATAGGATAATAATTATGGTTTTTCCAGTATCTAATACGGACTAATACTATAAGATTGATCTTATTTTGAACAGTATCATTAGAACACTTTTGCTGACTTACTTTAGGTAACTATATGATCATTTCGTTTGTAATAATAACTGTATTGTAAACTGAACATACGCACACACGCAATGCTTTATCAGCAAGAATTACATAAAAATCATTGGCGTTCGTTATGTATAAGTATTTTAAATTATACTTTATCTCCTTATACTGTGAGTCGTCGATTTATATATAAATTTCACCGTGTGCGGTAGCGGAAGATTTTTGTGATTCTGACTGGATTCGAACCTGAATTGATAGAACCACACCCTCTACCACCAAACAATATGAAACAAAGCTAAAGTATTATTTATACATAACATAGTATTTCGAATTAAAATTTAATAAAATCAAATCCACAAACATAGATTTAAGTTTAATAAGATTTAAAAAAAAAAAAACGTATGCATGCATGATCTAGACTAGAAGATGGTATATTTTGCAGTGGCATCAGATACATTAGGAAATGACTTTTATCTATTCAAAATGCCTTACTTGTTCTGAAATTTTGAAACAAAAATCAAACTACCTAATTTTTTAACGCTTTCGTGTCCCCTCTTAAACATGTGATGACGTAGGAACCCGGAGTACCGTGGTTCAAGTCTCTCGGTCAGCAATGTGTGATTGTCGTTAAACTGCAAAAATATCTTGCAATTAAATCACATTCGGGTACTTCAAGCTGACCACTTGATCGTTTTAAATATATTCGGGGGAAATATAACTAGTGCTATGATTATCATCGGTGATAGCATGAGTTAGTCGATGAAAATTGACCGAGTGCGCAGCACGAGTTCAATTTTCTGAAGACTAACGAATGCTATCACCTATGATTAATCATAGCCCGAGTTATATTTGGGGAGAATATATAATGATTGAGTCCAAAATGTTTGGTTATATTTTTTCAATAGCTATCAATAACATTTTAAATTCTGTTTACCTTTCTCAATTTTGTCTTCATTGACATTTCCCCCACCGAATACAATCAGGTTTATTCAATTTAAGTCTTATTTTTGACAAACAGCAATATTTAAATATGGAACTGACAGTAGGAAATTAATTGACAGAAACAGTTGACATGTAACAGCGGTGATAAAAATATCATCGATTTGATAGCCTCTTACTGCCCTATTTTAGCCAATCAAATTAGTCAAATATGTGTCACGTGACACATGAATTATATATTCATAGCAATAGACCCGCGATACTTTTTTAACCAAATTATGAATGAAAATTGCAAGCTTTTTAAATAATTTTCACTCCAATACTCGTAAATTGACCAATATATTTTATCTATGCAATAAAATAATTTTTTTAATAACCCGATTGGGAGCAAATCCTATTGAATGATGAAAAGTTACAATCAAAATAAAAAATTATTATTTTGACAATCAAAAAATTATTATCGCCGCCACTGTTCCACAATTGATATCACTGCTCTTGACCTGAGCCAACACATGTATCTCAGAATGAATTCACAACCAGTTACCATAAACCACTTGCCTACTTCCTACACATCCATGGTGTATCAGTATACGCGACTCGCATAATCGCATAGTGATATCTGTTATTAATGCAATAGCAGCACATACTTAACACTAGATATTGAATCTACTGATCCGTGCTCAATGCGAGATGTGATAGATGTAAGTGTTTTCAACAATGCCCGGTAGAGTTTCACAGCGCGGAATTCAATGTCGTTGATTTTATTATGAACTTTATGAACGACGCTGTGTTCTACATATGATATTGCAATTAAAGTTATTGGTAATTTATGTACTATTGTTTGAGTGAAGGATCAACAGTAGTATGTGGTTTCTTGGTTTTTAGGTCGAAAATAAATTAAGTAATAAATGCTACGCTGTTACTTAGGTTTTATGTTACATACATAAAATCTTAAAACAATGGCAATTTTAATTTATGCGTTGAAATTATTGCGCTTTGGACTTTATATTCTTCCGTAAGGCATATGATTTATTTTTTAGTTGACATTATGACATGTACCTAATCATGTTTATTTTATTTACTATTTACTATTTTAAACCTAATTATACTAGATCCCCAAAAAAATTTGTCATATTTGTATTTTATATCTATACTGCGCAATTGGTTTTTTGCAAGAATGTGAAGTACATTTCTTGAATTGTAATAACTTTCAAGTATCTGATGATAAAAAATAATGTCATCATATTATCATTAATGACATATCTCTTGAAAAGATTTTTCACATTATTTTTCTAGTTCTACATCTACACCTATCACCGAAATTCGCATTTCCGACATTCTCTGGACTCTTCGAAACTGTCATGTTTCCTAACTGGTGCTATGACCTACCATGTTATTCATCAAAAATAAATAATTTCAATGGCCTAGTTGCATGATTTTTTTTTATTAATTATTTTGGAAGAAGAGTAAGAACTTTGGACCCGAATTTTATTATTATAAAATTTTTATCCACAAACCCAAAAATAATTAAATGAAAATTGAATAATATATCATGTGACGTAGAATGCTGCCATATCTCCAAAAATCTCATTTTCAGTTTTCAGTACCATGGAAATAGTCCATTTCTCAAATTGAAATGTCATATAGTACATTAAGTAATTAATGAAAATGTAAGCAAATATAAACCTGTAGAAAAAGTATAGTGTGCAACACGTGTCGAAAAGTTCTTACATGCTCATGTTTCATGCGGATCTACCCTTCGGGTAGTACCGTAATTTGAACACACGCAAGTAAAATACTTTTTTCGACACTTTTCGACGATCCTCTAAAGCGCCAGAAAACAGCCAGAAACATGGATTTCGCGCGCCACTCCACAGCATTTAGTGTTTTGTTAAATATAATAATCTAAAGATATTGTTGAAGATCAAAGTACATTCTACAAAATGGTAGATGCAGAATTTTATAATTTTGCTTTAAAATCGAAATATGTTAATTTGAATTTTTGACAATTTTTGTTATTTTTTGAACAAAATATCTTCTATTTTAAAACTAATTTAAAAAATTCGATCGGTTATTTCGCAGATCCAAACTTTGTTGATAGCATATTAAAATTTGAAGTTAATAATTTACTTATAAATAAAAGCTGTACAGTGACACGTGAAACCCCTCTTTTTACAAATATTGCAATTTTTTTACAAATATGGATGTTTGATAATAGGATATTATGTTTTCCTCTCAAACATAAATTATTTGTTATTTTTATGTTTAACAAAATAATAAACGCTATAGAATTGCGTGCGGAAACAATGTATTTTGACTGTTTTATGCCATGGGTAGAAGATCACTTGTAGGTAAAAATTCCAGTATAACTAAATTAAAATAATCCGGTAATATTATATAATATATCTACATCGATGATTCACAGTATGTGATATTACCACACCCAAGTTGGGTAAAGTGAATGAAACCTTTTTGAATTTTCTCATGTGCATCAATCAAGCTGAAGATTTATTCCTCTAACGTTTGTATTTTCGCTCCCAGGTTATCTCAGATAGATTATAGCAACCCCACCCACAACCTCCCGTCAAGCAATGTTACCATTTCTCAAAATCAAGAGCCCATGATATAAACTTTATCGGTTTTTAATACCATAGCACATAATAAAACATATCACTCTCCCATCGCAGCTAGCTCTGCAATATTAACTCTCGCTCTTTTGTTAATTGCATTCGCAAAAACAAAACACGCCGGATGCCCGCAAACCTCTGATGAATCAATACCTGCTCCGGAGTAATTAATAACTGTTCATTAGGTGTAATTATAGTGAAATATGAAAACTCGATTCTCCGTGGCCATCAGTCATCGTCAAGTCGCTGGAAAATTGCTAATGGTTCGTTTTTTAGATGTGTTTGTATTTATGAAAAAAGTTGATGCATTGGTCGGTATTTGAACCGCTTGTAATATAATGGAATTTCGGTTTTTTGCTCTAGCTTCAGTTTAATGACAAATCTATCGGTTTCGGTTGTGCTTGTTTAGAGTCGAAGTAAAACGAGAGTAAGAACTTACTTAATGATTCAATTTTGGTCCACAAAACTCACGCCTATCTTAAGAAGATTTTAATAAGTTTGTATTTTCTTGCCAACTCTATTTTAGAAAAATGGCGTGATTTTATGTATGTCTGTATGAGCTCCGTCTCATTGAAGTAAAAATTGTCGTTTTTTGTTGTACAAAAGTTTATATAAAAATCAAAATACTTACAAGTATAATGTACCTACTGTATCTGATATTTATTGAAAACTGCAATAAATTTTACACAATCTCAAATAAAATCAACAGTCAAAACTTTATGGAACCGAATAATTTTTTTTTAAATCGTCCTATGCAAAGACAATCAAAGAATTGTAACACAGACTGTAGAATATTTGAGAAAAGTAGGTTTAGGACTTGTAGAGACTATACGAATTGAAACAGTTTTAAAAATTAAGGTGGAGTTACACAGGGGTAAAGTCGTTTATAGTAATTAGAGCATACAATAAAAATATTTGCCAGCTGTATACTTTATTATCTACGTTATATTTGAAGTTTAATTTACTTAAAATATATTAAAGATATATTTAAAGTATCTTTAAATATACCTTAGAGAATAATGTACACAGCTGGCATTATTTTATTATATGCTCTAATTACTATAAACGACTTTACCCCTGTGTAACTCTATCTTTATTTTTACAACTGTTTCAATTCATTGTGGCATAGTATCTACAAGAAATCCTAAACATATTTTTCTGGAGAAAAACATCCCAAATATTCTACAGTCTGTGTCACAATTCTTTGATTGTCCTTGCATAGGACGATTTATCAAAAAAATCTTTTGTTCGGTTCCATAAAGTTTCGACTATTTATTTTATTTGAGATTGTGTATTGCAGTTGCAGTTTTGCAGTTTTCAATAAATACATTAGTTCTGAATTATACTTGTTGTATCTTAAATTTTACTTAAACTTTTATAAAACAAAAAACGACTTTTTTACGTCTGGGCCAACTTCAATGAGACGACGGTGCTCGTATATATAAAATAAAAATTGGAAATTACATAGACCTATAATTTGCAACAAGGCAACATTACATCCAAGTAGGTAGCTATAATTTTATAAGAATAATATTACCTAGTTACACTACCAGCTATTAAAATAATTATCCCACACTTATCACCACCACTACAAATAATTTATCAAGTAATAGAATATCGAATAGTTTATAAACGATATCCGGCGATACAGAGCCGTAATTAGTAGCGAATTACGTGGGCCGTAGGTAGTGATAGCTGTCTGTCTCGTCACTCAGGTGAGGCCGTAGTGTTCGTGATGACAGCTTATTAGATTTCAGCAGCTACCAGAGCTACAGAGCTACCTACGAGCGTGGTTCTATTATGTAGCTGGATTTGAAATGGATCTCGACGAGGAATGGAATATTAAATGGATATTGTTTAAGATGATAATGCTCGAAGGTAACTGGAAGTAAGATTGGAGCAGAATATTCAAATCGTATGCAAGATAGTAGCAAGACGTTGGATTTTATGCTTGCATAATTATTTAAAAGTAGGGAAAATAAAATATGCAAGTATCTTTTATTAAAAAGATTTAATTTTTTAACTTGACACTTCTCTCCTTATTATATTGCAATTGGTTAAATTTTACTGGAAACATTTTTAGATTCCTATGATAATTTTTTCAACGACCATATACAAAACCCGTTCGATACGTTATCGAATAGATCATATTGCCACAGTTATAATTTTTGTTTCACGTTTTAGTAGGCGTGTGTTATCTTTCTAACATTTGATAATTTTTTCCTATCATTAAGTATCTACTTCGTAATAAAGTGCATTATTTCATTAAAATGGACAAACACGACAACAAAAATTAAATTAGTACTTTTAGTGTATCTTTTTTTTTATAGAAAATCTTATGTTTTCCATGATCGTGCTAGGTATATTTGTTTCGTCGTAAAATTAATATAACTTTAACAGTTCACATTAAAATATATTTATGAATAAAATGTTTAATATTTATGGTCGTGGAAAAATAGTGTACATGACTCGCTGCAAAGTAGTGTCTATCGAATGCTCGTGAGATTGCCGAATTCTCTATTAAAATGTGCTTATTTACAAAGCAGTTTACAAAATTAAAAGTTAGCAAAATTTCAAATTTATGCTTTTATTGATATATCTAATCAGAGTCCTTCTTTTTGAAAACATGACTGTTTTTAGTTTTATAAAGCAAAGTAGTAGCTTAGGTGCCAAGATCCAAATAGTGCGCATCCTGGCATCCAGTAGAAAATTATCTGTAGATACCTACAGAAGCATTTTCTTGATGTATGAAGTAAATGAATTCATTATTTTACTCTATGCTTACAACCGCCGTAAAACCCGGAACCCATTTTACAAATTATCAACGCTTAACCTCTACCCATTAATCTATTTATCCAACCCAATAAAAACCAAGGCAATTACTCGATATTCACAACTACCGTAAAATTACTTTAATACCTCCTTCCAATGAAATTGTTTTAGATTCTCAATCATTAAGTAAAATTCTGTTAATACCACGTTTAAATGAAAACGAAATCTAATATAAACCATTATATTTCTTCCTCATTCCATGAGCAATATAATTCACGTTTAATTTCTACAAAAAGCAACAAAAACAATTCATTCTGCAGCTGACTATGCTGGTTGGTATAGTCACAAGAACATTACATTACAAGTAGAATATTATTTTTGACTCCACTATTATAATGGTAACCATTCTTGGATGAACTTGCAAATTATTATTTAAATTACTTTTATACATATTATCCTAATTTGAGGTAAAAATTAAATCAATTAATAAACATCGATTATAGGTAAGTAATATAATATATTACTTTTATACATATTATCCTAATTTGAGGTAAAAATTAAATCAATTAATAAACATCGATTATAGGTAAGTAATATAATATATTAAGACGGTTGCAAAGTCAAATTTTGTTTGGGTGAATAGTCTATATTACATTAATAAAAAATTTGCTGTAACCACCTCAGTACTTCCCCGACTATAAGTTTTAATAACTTGCTTTCGTAAAGGCTTTAATTTTATGATTCATTCAGTAAAAAATCGGCTAAATGAAATTTTTTAAAATTTTACTAAACTTATCTCCCCGAGAGCTATAAATTGACACCAAACTCGGTACAATTTGAATAATTTATATTTTAAAAAACGATCGTTTAAATGTAATTTTAATTTTTTACTAGAATTCTTTTCCCGAGAGTTTTAACTTCATAACACACACGATAGTATTTTAATAAAAAAGTTCAGTTTATAAAGTTGGTACCACTGGTTGAATAAAAGCTCATTATCGAACATGAAGTCAGGTTTGGAGCAAGATCTTAAGCGACTCGTCTACGTTTTTACCGAATTCCTAAAATACTCTCGATTTTACTTTTTTTTCCATTCCATTTCTTTCCCCACTACTAGGGCTGCGTGAAACTAGCCCGGAACTCGTATTTTGCCGCATCCTAGCAATGCAATGTCATTTTGAAGTTGAAAAATACTGTAAAAGTGTTTTCATTGCGAGTAAACTGTCAGAATTATTGAATTCAGGATATTGTTTTTATAAACATTTAATAGAGAAAGAATTAATCTACAGATGTGACTTTTTAAAATTTTAAAAATTAATTTGTATCATGAGATATAACCGTGGAAAGTTTCGATAAAATAGGAACTTTTTGATTTTTTTCGGCATTTTTATATTCATGTACAATTTTTTAATCAAAATTTTTAAAAGACACATCTGTAGAT
The DNA here is from genome assembly GCA_947534325.1 of Agonum fuliginosum. Lineage (NCBI taxonomy): Eukaryota > Metazoa > Arthropoda > Insecta > Coleoptera > Carabidae > Agonum > Agonum fuliginosum. The sequence continues at coordinate 582,613 of OX384034.1, read as the reverse complement.
CAATTCTTTCTCTATGCAGGTTGAAATAAAATTTTACCATTCTTGTACTGGCCCAAAACACTCGCAACTTTAGTACATTTTATGCTGGATTTTAGGTAGTAGACGGGCCTCTTAAATATAAAATTTCAATATAAAATGTTTCATAATTTTAAAAAAATCACAACTGAATTTAAATATCGTTACTAAACTGAAAATACTGTATTACTATCATACAGACACAATTATTTTTTAATTTGAATTCCTGTTGAAAAATTTATTTAGTCCTTTTCTCGTAATTTCAATACAAGGCGAGAATAAAACGAGAAATTTCTCGTACTTGATGCCTCATTTTCGTGGATTTACAACTAGCCAAATTGTATTAAAAACCTACATTTTGAGTTCAGTAGGTTCGAATACAGTTAAATTTGGCAACAACAACAATATGCATGTCCCATTACATAACCAGTACGACTGCATATCAAATGTGAGAATACAGTTTCGTTTTCACACCATAAACTATGTAACATTGACATAAAAACATTGAATTAGAATGCGTACACTATGCTATGCTGTTTTAATAACAGGTTGCAACCGAGATTTTAGGTTAATTGTGTAAAGTTACATTTATGCGGTAGTTACATTTGTGTTATCATTATCACGATTGTATGAAAGCTCATGAGTTTTACTGTTATGTTAATGAAGTTTAGTTTGTTTAGATAGTTAACATGTTAGTCGCAATTTGTTAAAAGATATTTTTAACTGTTTTTCATATATTTGTAAAGAATTTTAATGGCACGGTTAGTCTTGAAATGGAACTAATGAAAAATGCAGCACTCCTTTTTAAAGAGCATCTACGATAATAGTTAAATTGAATGTAGGTAATAGATAAAAGATAAACTCAGATTAATAAATAATTATTATAGTTCTCCAAGTTGTTAAGAAAACTAAGTTGAATTACTTATATGTAATGACTGCAAAATAACAGATATAATAAATTCTAAACATACATTTGAATTCATCAATTAGAAATTTTTATAGGACATGATTTTTTCGCACGCGTCCAAATTTAGTACTAAAGACAAATGCGAAGAAAGTCTTATAAAATGAGTTATTTTTACTATTTGGTGTCTTTTTAATATTACAATTTAAATTATACTGCCACAATATACACAAGTCGATTTAGGGAAATTTATGTGTATAACGTTTTAGTTGGTGACATTAATATTGCCATTTTTTACTTTTACTGTCACTGTAAAATTATATAATTACTGAACTATTTTATGTAATAAGTGCAGACATTATAGAAAATATTAAACTTATGTTTTCTATTACTAGATTCATAAATTTTATTGAATCAATACTAATTAATTAAACAAATCAGATTTAGAGGTTATACTGAAATTTGTCTGTTCTGAGGTTTGACGTTTAACAATTGAAGTAAATGTCATCTGATACAACCAATACCAACCTTCTAAAAAAATATGTTGGGTGTCACAAAGTGAGCCCTGGCGACATTCTTTTGCGTTTCACAAAGTTAACTTTGTGAATGTCAAATAGAAAAAAATATTTAAAATTCTTGTTTAAGAGGAATATCAAAGTACATTTAATGAATCAAAGATGCCGTCACAAACAATTGATACCAATTGTGACGACATCGGTTGATTCGCTGAATGAACCATATTATTTAACCACTTTCTACTACAAAAGGGGTTTCGTTGGGGACTTGAAATTGGCACTAATTTGAAATATTTCTAATACGTCCGCTTAGTGTCACTTTTTTAATTATTAGTTACTTATTAAATATTTTATCTTCAAAGATTTTCAAATTTTACTAACTTTGGGGCACAAACATGTAAAATTAAAAAAATTGGCACTAGACAGACCTAGAGATATCTTTTATCTTTAAATTTAAAAAAGAGCAAACAAATCGGACCAAAATTAAAGTCAATTTCATGTCCTCAATGAGAACATATTTTTACTTTATTTGGTAGGGGTGAGCATTCTTCTTAAGTACCAGAGTAAAATATGAACAAAATGAATAGACTAAGATTAGAGTTGGAAGCGGCGCTTGTTTGGGCGTAAAAACAAGTGTAAAACAACGACAACCGACAGTCGCCAGAGTAGAATATATGAAAGTTCTGAATTTACGTCCGTAGGCACACATCATCAATTGCTGAGTGCAGATAGTGTTTATTGGCAATAAATGCCAACGTTAACTGCGGCCAATATTCAATTATTACATGATAAAATTGCGAGCAATGCGTGTTACTGTCATGTAGTGTTTATGCTACATTAATTGCACGCTCCGCGCAGCGAAGTCAAATTCACGCGGCCTCATTGCAAATAAAAAACAAATGCCTCACGCCTGTTTTAGGTTGCTAACACTGACTTTTCGCATATTTCATTTGCCACCGTATGCTGTTTGCTCTGCCCTGCCTGTGCTGTGATTTTATTTGCTTTGATTTTTTTGCTACATCAACGGAATATTTATAACCTGGAAATTCATAACTAAACATTCTTTTAATATCAGAATTTATTGCCCGGTTCAATATAGAGTAGAACGTTCAACGTGCAACTCAAAACAAACTGGTTGAGATGATTTAATGCTACAAAATTGACTGAATACACGAGTTATTGGGTTAAATATTTTAGTAAAGTAGAATTAACAAAAATATACTATTTATAACAGAAGTAACCTTAAAATAAATGCACAATAGCTGAATTATTAAAATATTTTTACTTTTAAAAAATTAATTTATTTTTAAAACAGTTTACATGAATTTTAACGTGAAGTATTTTCCAATGTAAATTTTAATAATAAAAATGGAAAATGATGCTATAATTATGACCGTCAGCGTAAAAAAATATTGCGAAAAATAATTTAAAAAAAATTTAATCAGACCTAACAGAAAAAATATAGGAAATGCTATTCTTCAGTTTATAAAAGTATGTTGTATTTGTATCATTCATTTTCCTACCTTAATATCAATAGAAGTTCAGGGAAGAAGAGCAAGAAAATTTTCAACCTTACCTGAAACAAAAACAAAAATTATTATACAAATTATTAAGACGTGGTCTTAAAAATATTAAGATAAAGTTAAATGCTATTGAAATATCTTAATATCTATAACACTTTAACAACCCAACCCAACTTGGCATGTTAATTCTAAAGTAATTTATAAATGTAACTTTCAATTTAAATGTTAATTTATCTTGAACCAAAAATTACTTAGGCCCTTTTTTCCAAATTTCTAGAATACACTCAATTTCACTTTGTTTCTATTTCACTCCTTTCCTTTCTACTACTGCTGACCGAAAGCAGCCCGAAACTCGTACTTTGCCGCATCCTAGCTATGCAATATCGTCTTGAAGTTGAAAAATACTGCAACTGTCGGTTTATTATTGACTTGAAGATAATGTTTTTGATAAATTTTAAAAGCTAAGTAAAGGATAAATCTACAGATGTGTTTAAAAAAAATTTATCATGTGATATAACCGTGCAAAGTTTGCAAAAATTTGACATTTTTAAGAATTTTTCGGAATGTTTATAATGAAGTTCAATCTTTTAATTCAAATTTTAAAAATGTACAACTTTTATAGAATCTTTAAGTATATAATCCTAGTTGAAATAAAATTTTACAACTCTTGTACTAGCCCTACAATACTCGCTACGTTAGTACTTGTCATGCTGGATTTTAAATGGTAGACCGGTCCTAAAGGAGGAACACAAAAATGAGGCATCTTCTATTTAAATGCCATCAATCAGCGACGTCCAGTACCCACAGAGACCTCGTCATCAAATCCTAATAACTCTGCTCGCCGCCAAAGCGACCAATCTTCACGTTGTAAGCATCCGCATAACACGGTCGTTTTTCCGCACGCTGGCGCTTTGTCGGTGCATCCGGCACTTCCGCCGGTGACAGTGTTGTTCAAGTTGTTGTTGTTAATTGCGCAACGTTGTAAAACCGCCAGCCGAGACCAATCCGTCATCACGTCTGGTTTGCTCGGGGTTGTTAGTGTCACCAGCTAAAAACATTAGACTTCTAGTAGAAAACTCGTAGTAGTTTGCATTTTTAGAATTAGCGGGCGAGCAGGTTGGAGTGAGTCATGCAAGAAATTTGCTGTTATTTTATGACTGCGGCTGTGATATTTAGTTTTTTTTTAACAGTCTATGGGCAACAATGAACTGAAGAGACTTGTAGGTACTTTGTAGCTAGTCGTTTCATTGGAGACAATATTTTCATACAACTCTGTAATAACGCTTCAAAAATGACTTAAACTAACTTTCCTAGTATTCATCGTTTCAAGTAAATTATTATCTTCTATTGGTAATTTACAGGGTTGTTTACGTAATCTACGCGACGTAGATTACGTGTAATTTTACGCGTAGACAAACACGTAAACTACTCATGCAGTATCTGTGGAAACAATATAACCAGTGTACACAATGTAGACAAAGCATAAATCACACTAAATCTAATAAAATTATAAGTAGGTTAGATTTTCTGACAATTGAATTATTTATATACGCACCTACTTTACGCAAAGTCTACATTGTCTAAATTTTACATAGTTTACGCAAACTTCACGTGTAGACGTAGGAAATAATTCTTTATACGTAGATAAACAATCCTGGTGATTACACATCTAAGTTCAGTGTAGGACCTTGCCAATTATCTCTCTTTATTAAACATCTAGTTCGATAGTTATATCTTGCAGATTCAAAGAAGTAAAATATTGCATCCCTGTACTGTGGTATAATAATTGTATCCATTTTATTGATACTTCTTGAAATAGCCAAAATAATATAATAATGTTTATTCAGGTTGAAAAATACAAAGTGGATATATAAATCAAGTCATCGATATTACAGAAAAATAATTAGAGAAAAGAGTTACAGAGACATATTACAAACACTACATATACAAATCAATAATATTACCTACATGTCACCTACATCATCAGTTAGAAATTCCTCTATGCTATAATAAGCTATTTGAAAGATAAGATTTTATTTTATTGCAATACATTACTTTATATATTTTGGACTTAAAAAAACACATATAGAAAACTAATTTTTTGGACTCCTTAGAGACAAAAGGGACAGAATGACTATCTGAATAATTTGTATATAACAGATTCATTGTATCACACCTAAAAAGTACAGAGTATCTATATAGAAAAATATTATAATAAAACCCAAATTCTTTGTGATAATAATAACCCAGTGAAAATTCAAACAGTAAATCACTGTATAAGTAAATCACTATGTAAGGTGAGTGAAAGATCTCGGTTCGGATATTAAAAATATTGCCCATTAAAAAGGGAAAAGCATGAAATTTATAATAATAATTCAAATTTACGCTGAGCAAATATATTGAAGCCTGTGATACATTTTTATGTAAATATTTTTTGCAAATATAAGTATCTCACCCAGTCCACTATAATACGGCCGGTTAACTCAACAGTATAGAATGTCAGGAACTTAAACATAAATATCACTGGGCTTGAGTGGCTGGATTTGCGATTCTGTCATTGGGAGTAAATAGTGTTAAATGGTTACCATTAAAATAAAATTCGACCATAAAGAACTAACCATTAACCAATCTCATTTTAAGAATCACTAATAAACTAATAAAGAGGAACACCATCAACGTCACCTTCACCTCCACCAAGTAAGAACTTCTATATCCGCCGACCGCATTCACAGAAAACACAATAACGGCACCGGTGCACTTCGACCCGCTCCTGCCCTTGAATAAACGACGGCCAAGTACGAGGGAATTCGTTACGGCTAGATTGCAGTCTGTAAAAACTTAAATGCCGTTTATCCACCGAGTTGATTAAACCGATGTTTTGGCGAGGAAGAAAACAATACATTCCTAGGGAATACAAAACGTGCAACAACGAGATGGAGATGACATTTCACTGAAAAGACACGTGAAGCATGGGGAACGATAGGATGTTTTAGATTTTAGATTGTTTGAAATACATTATGAAGTTAGTTTTTGTCTATATAACAATTCGGAGAATCGTACCAAATACAGATGAACACCAAACTTTTAGCAGAAAATTTAGTTAAAATAAAAAAGCTCTAGCAATTTTAGTCTTTACCTCTCATTTCGAATCGCGAAAGCTTTAGCCATTTGGTGCTAGATTGGTAATTTTAATTTGTTCTTATTCTCAAAAGACAGTTCAGTAAGAGGAAATACAGATTTGTTTTAGTTTAAAATGTGCGTAGCAAAAAAATTATAAGGTTAAAAGTATCTTTGCTGCAGATCTCGACTACATAATTGTTTGAACAATTTTTCAATCGTTGCTACCCTTGGTTGGTACATTACATTATGTAATAAATAATTATGTTATTTGCATCTCTTGAAAAATTCGAAGTAAAAAAGCATGTTACAATAAGTCACTTTGTAACACATACATACCTACATGCCGAATACATACATACTGTGCTTGCTGCCAAAGTTGGCAGGTCCGGTAAAAGAAAGAAAGTATGTGTATACGTTCTACACAGAGCTGAGTCAAAGTTCGCCAACTTATTACTCGTCTGAACGCAACTGAGTCAAGAGAAAAACCGAGCTGAACGACTTCTTGATACCCTATTTCAAGCTAGCGAAGCGACTTCTGCTAAAAACTTGCTGATAATCTAACCCCACCGTTAGGTTCGTTTTGACTGTTTTTCTTCAATGAGAATGAGACGTGTGAAATATAATTTATTTGGTGCTGGATTAGCAATTTTAATTTATTCTTATTCTCAAAAGACAAATCAGTAAGAGGAAATGCACATTTGTTTTAGTTTAAATTGAGAGTAGCAAAAAATGACAAATAGGACATAGATAAGGTTAAAAGTATCTTTGCTGCAGATCTCGACTACATAATTGTTTGAACAATATTTTTCAATCGTTGGTACCCTTGGTTGGTGCATTACATAATATAATAAATAATTATGTAATATGCATCTCTTGCAAAATTCGAAGTAAAAAAGCATGTTGTAATAGGTAACTTTGTGACACACACATACATACCGAATACATATTACGTACTGTGCTTGCAGCCAAAGTTAGCCGTTACGGTAAAAGAAATAAAGTATGTGCCTGTTCTACACAGAGCTGGGTCAAAGTTCGCCAACTTATTACTCGTCTGAACGCAACTGAGTCAAGAGAAATACCTAGCTGCACGACTCCTTTATACCATATTTCAAAGTAGCGAAGCAGTTTCTGCTAAAAACTTACTGATAATCTATGTCCGCTCGATTAATATTGTTTACAAATTTGAAATTCCTAACCCCGCTATATCCCTAAATAGAGTTCTCATTCATTATTCTTCAAGATAAATTATTTCAGTTTGAAAATTTTAATCCAGAATCGTTGAAATTGTGAAGTTTCTTAATTCACAAGTGTTATTCCTTAAGGATTTTTTGATGTTTCCTTCATGCTTCAAAATTTTGAGAAAACAATTGTAGTAAGAATTATTTGCTAACTTGCGTTGCCGCTAAATTGAATCTGCAATGAGTCTTGGAAAACAAGAATTTATAATTTATTGATTGCTTCGAAACCGTGATTTTTTTCCAAGATTCAGAATCTTGAACGAATCTTCTAAGAATCCTTTTCTGGACAGGGCTTTAAGTAATCTCTATTTCGGTTCTGCAGCGGATTACTTTTAACCTTTCGTATATAAATATCTACCAATTCGTTTCCGTTTTGAACATGTTACGAGTACGTTCTCTACATCGATGGTGTATAACTAATACGCGTTTAATTCCACCATTCAACCTCATTCCCCCATATTTGTATAATATTAATATTAGCTCCAAATGCTATTTTAATTCTCATTATCACCCCAATAATGTGTAGCATAAATTCAATTCCCAGCAAACAAATAATCGCACAAAATCTCTGATAATTATCAAACTCAAACAACGTGGGTTTGGTTCATTCGCCCCAGTAATTAAATATTAATAACAGCACACATTTACCAGTCTCACGACATCTAGGCCGGATATTAGAGTGATTTGGCTTCCTGCGCAGCAGGAGTAGAACAGGAATAGGGAGGAACCTACACGAGCTAGCAGGAACCTTGTCCTGCCACCAGGGGCGGACTATCCAGTAATCGGCTGAATAGACCGCTTTAGAGCTTTATTTTGGAAGGGGATCTACTTCTAGATTATTTCTTAATATGTGATTAAAAATTTTGCAAAATTCATTTGACATTTTTAAACGATTTATGCCATACACATTATTTAACCAATCATAATAATCTATTAATGGGGGGGGGGGATAACTGAGTGCGCTAAGGCGACTGAACGGTTCTGACGATCCAGGTTCGGGTCCAGCCAAGTATACGCATTCTAGTTTAAAATGCACCAAACTCCTCTCTGTGTTGTACTCCCTACTAACAACCATGAATACCCATGAGTTGACGGCTGGTAACCGCACACACTGTAATTATATGTCTATAGCGAAACCCCACAATGTGAGAATGTAGAAATTGAAAATTTTGAATTTTTTGATATTCGTAAAATGATCAAGCAAATATAATTCAAGCCATAAATTAATTTGGTAAAAATACTCATAATTCCTGCATAGAAACAACTCGGGTGTAAATTGGCTTTTGAATCAATTGTGACATCGAAATTCTACAAATAAATTTATTATATATGATATAATTATACCTACCTATGGAAAAATTCTAAATGCACTTTTCCTTTTGTCTAAAGATATTCCACTACAATTTTTTAAACAAAATGTACCTAGGAGTATAAAAATTAATAGGTATCTTTTTATATTTTTACCTTTGTTATTTGTATCTAAGGCTGATTCAAGTAAATAAGCATTAATTTATTATTACATTAAATGTTAAATAAACAATAAAAAAATATACCTTACAAATATTTTACTTACCTACATTGTATTAAATGCAAACCGATGCAAACGTTAAATATATAGGCTAATTTAATTACAAACATACAGCGAAAATAAAAACAGATTCAATAAACACAATTTTTTATATTGCATTTTGTTTAAAAACAAATCCTATGGTGGTCGCAATTACTAGCATCAAAAGGTGACATTTAGTTTGTTATTCAAACTTTCGATCTAAATAATTTTGAATAACAATATACAGCCATTTGATATTATTATTTTTATTCAATTTTGACGTTTTAAACTGCTATTATTAACTCCATAACAACAACAAATGTTTATTCACAAGTGAATTAAAACTTTTCAAATTATTCAACACATTTTTAAATCACTCTGGTGTCATTATTTCGTCAAAAATGCATAAAAACAATGACAACTTGCCACTGACGACTACTTTGATTTTCTTTTTTGTTACCTATGTCAAAATAAATTTACAATTCATATATTTAAAATAAGTAATAAAACCACGTGAGATACGAATGTTTATTCACTCGAAGAAATTATCCCACTCGCCCTTCGGACTCGGAGGCTAAACTTTCTTCTCTTGAATGTATCTCACTTGGTGTATAAATATCTATTATCCACCTAGTGTATTATTTTAATTTAAAAAGGATTGTTTTTTTCAATTTAAGGCTCATAATTTTGAAGCCATTACATAATATTTCTGATTCAGGCCCGTAAAGATATGTAGAACCAGCCCTGTCTGCAGGAACCAGCAGGAACCAGGTCCTGCAGCCCCGAGCCAAGGAATTAGCATCTAGATGAGAAACGGGTGAATATTATGTGATATCGTTCACGCCTACGTATAAACACTCGCCGACTCAACGAGGATATGAATAACATAAAGAGAATTCATTTTAATAAGAATTTTAGGATAATATATTACGGTTTTGGTATCCGGAAATTCTTTGCACTTTTCAAGGTTATGTTATCAATGTGCAAATTTAATTCCTGTTTATATTTACGTTGAGGAGCAAGAAAATAAAAATGACATTGACATAGATTGTTATTTGCTGTGTAAGCATTTTTGTTCGTTGATATAAAATGCAGTTTCAGCGTTTAGTTTAGAATAATGTGAGCTGCTAACAATAGAGCGTATTCTAACATTACAGTAAAATGGTATAAATCTGTGAATTAAATTGTACACAAACTTGTGTTTCACTCTATAAATTTAAATTCAGTTGTTCAAAAAGATTTGAAATTTAAACTACCTATTCAAAGAGATAAAATTAGTTTATTATATTGTAAAAACCTCGATTATATTTTTAAAGCCAGTTTAAGTTAAGTGTTGATGGTGAAACAGGTCATAAAAGAAGAACAAACATTTTTATTTATTTAAAGGTAATGTTTTGTTATATAAAATTTGTATTTGCTATTGCTAGTAAGTACCTATGTATTCAAATCTGTTTCTACTTAATAATACATTTAAGGGTCTCGTCTCCGTAACAAAATATTTGCGTGTTTAGAGGTGTAGCAGTTTCTGCTTTACTCATTGCATATTAAATATTTGAAGGAAAAACAGGTACTAGATTTTTGTGAAAGAATTAATCTAGGATTATGCCCAGTTTGAATTGTGAAAAAATCTTTGAAATCCATATACAAAATTAATGAAAAAGTGTGTTTTAAGCAATTTTTACATGCTTTTTCTTATTATTAAGAGATTTATTAGAAAATGTAACTCGGCATAATCCTAGTTGCATGTAAATAAATTTATGAAATTTAACTTTAGCTATAAAACTTCGTGAGAATTGTAAAAATTGCTACACTGCTTTTCCGTATTTTTAGCGAGCGTTTCTATGCATTAACATAGGACAAACGCGGTGTTGAGCTACGTGGAGTCGATACCCTCAAGAAACACAAAAAAATATATAAAAAAATAGTATAGACCTGCTAGAACAATAAATGAACACTAACTTTACCCAATAAAAAATGTGAAAACTATACATTTAAAAGTAAAATAGTGTAAATTTAGGAACCAATTAATGTTCTCACAGGTCTAGTACATTATTTGTAGCATATTTAAAAAAATGTGTGTAAGGATTACGTACGTATAATAGTTTTATAAATCAAAAGCAAGTTTGACAATTAAGACAAAATATAGTTAAAAATTTTAACAAATGTTTTTGTTGTGAATTTTCGAGGATGAATAAAAATATAACTGTAGGATTAAAGCTTTAAAGGTTCAATTCAAGATTTAAAAAAGTCATTTCATTCTACACTTTTCGCTTCTGCCATTTTCTTCCATCGTTTATTGGCACCAATTAAATAAACAATTTTAAAATGTTTTTATTTGTTCACAGAATTATCCCAATACCATGTGGTGTAGAGCAGTTACAATAGGCTTGTTAGCATTTAGTATGTTGGTGCAAGCACATGTAGTGCCTCCAGAACAATCAACAGAACAAACATGTGTACAACAATGCAGTTCTGGTATTAGCAGTTCAGGTTATTCATGTTTGATGCAATATGTCTTTTCTTTCGTCCAAGATCTGTTACACAAGTGCAGCTTTGATACTACAACCATGTCAGTAAGTACAATTTTATAGTATTTTTGCTTCACTTTAAACGTAAAATAATTTTTACAAGACTTTTTGAATGTAAATAGACTCTTTTTATTGTTTTATCCAGCATCATAACTATGGTTATTTTAAACAAGCAAAGTAAAAGATTGCCGACTAGTAGCTTTGATCAAAATTATACTCACTTGTGAGTAAATTGTTACTTTGCTTGTTAGAAGTCACCATAGTAAAGATGTTTTAGGTTGGAATTTAATATTTTTAAAATATTTAACCAGTTATTAAGAGGTGTTGGATAAAACGTTATACTTCACACGTGGTCAAAAAGGAATGACCCACTCGAGAAAATTATCTAACTCAGCCTTTGGTCTCGTAAGTTAAGATTTCACTCGTGGGTAATTCATTACTTTGCCCACTTGTAAAGTAAATAACTGTTATTTAGTACCTAATATATTATGTAGTACCTACCTACTCAGGATATGACTTTTTCAAATTAAATGGTACAAAATGATACAGATAACGTCTGAAAACTCTAGTATTATTTTTGCACTACACTTTTACTGATACCTTAAAATCAGTATATACTCGTATTACCAGATTAAAAATAAATAGTAGGTAACTTATTTTTGAACCTAGTACCTAGACTTAGTTAGTTAGTTAAGCATTAAAAAATATACAGTTGTCACAAAAACTTTAATAAAAAATATCTCCTAAAGGACATAAATTCATTGTTTACGATAAAATTTTATCATTTTACATAAATTGGCTTCATTTCAAACAATGTAAAATACCCTATTGTAAAATGTAATGAAATTTTCAGTATGTTGAAATATGTTATATTTTTAGCCGGCGATAACAACAAAATTTACACCAACAACTACAAAAGTAACAATGTGAGTATTAACCATTTTTTACAAACTTAGAAAAAACTATTAAAATTCTATATAAATCATTGGACAAAGATTAAGATGCTTAAGCTTTACGAGTACTTTATTTAATTAAAACAATTGCTACTTCTAGTTCAACAAAGACTGTACCTGAAGCAACTACTTTACCAACTGCAACTAGCACTAGACCAAGTTTCACAAACACTGAAGGTTCTACAACAATTGGAAGTGAAACAACAGAAAATGTTACAGAAGGAGCAGAATCTACCACCAAAGTAATACTAAATGAAGAAACAACTGTGTTCAGTCAAACAACAATAGAACATGAAGACATAAGCAATAATATAGTTTAGTAAAAATCTTTGTTTATTTGTATCTTTTTCATTTTTTCTATATTTTTACGTTTTGTTCCATTTTGTAACTATATTTATATGATAGTTTTTACAGTAGTATGTAATGTATAATTTCAAATTTCAAAAATATATGCTAAAAACAATGAATAGTGTACTACGTACCTGAAAGGGACCTGTAGCGTACTACAAAACAGCAGCAGTGAGGCAAGTTGAGAGAAACAGATTTATGCGTATAGCATTTGGGGAGTATCTCTATCACTGCCTAACTCATGTAGAACATGGGCAAAATACTTCCGTTTTTAAATACCAACTTGTCTTAGCGACTATAACGCGCACGTCCTTTCCAGGTACGTAGTATAGAGTTCACTGGCTATAAAACATTAATATTCAAGTCTTTTTATACATGGGATACTTTGTGACGACCAGAGGTTGGATCTAACAAATCTGTAACCATGGAACAATCCTCAACTTCTGGTGGTTGAATCGAAGCCGTAAGTTCGATCACCTAGTTGACGGTATTGTCTACTGGTGGTTACAAAGTGTTTCATGCGAAAGAACATTTTTTGCCTGTGGCAATAAGTCAATTTTTTTTATGAAACTGTCAATTGAGTATTAAGCTCATTGTGTAAACGTACATTGTTTTGACAATGGTGTTACGTTTTATTGTTGAGTTGATATTCCGTTTGTTAAAAACATTTTGGTAGAGAATAATAAACTGGCCGTCTGACACAGGATTTAAAATAGACTTTCCTTTAAATTTTCATGTTAAAATAATTTTGTTCATTAATATTCATGTTGCAAATACATAAATAGCTTGTTAAAAAATTGCATCTTTTCATTTAAAAAAATTCCGTTATTTTTTTTGCGCCATAACGAGCACAAAGTATTAAAAGTTAACTCCAAATTACCACAACAATGGATTTTTTCAACAGTGGATTTTTTGCGACTTGTCAAGAAGAAGTAATTAGCCAGCCCAGAATACAATTCGTCAGTCAAAATCATTCAAACTCACCCATGAAAAAAATCAATGATCACAACGGGTCAAAACACGTCAATCATATTTGACAAAAGTACAATGGGCGCAAATAATCTCGTTTGTGAGTTTTTTATTCCTTCGTAATTAACATTCTGATATCACCCGTAGGATAAAAAATCAAAACAAAAAACGTAACGGTGAAACTTAAAGCATCGTTAGGAAAGGTATCCTGTGTACGGTAGCCACTTTAAAAATGATTGATTAATAATAATCCGCGTAAAACCATAACCCAATCAAATCAGGGCGGCGTAGGAATCCAAATTACACACCTGTTGGCCCATAAAGCTTACTAATTAATGGTCGGCAGGTAGGAATACGTGGTGGAAGTTGGAAGCGGCCGCTACGACGCCTATACAGTGACGTTCGTCGGGGATATTGTTTTTATGATATTAAACCTGATTAACAAACACATAATTCTCATCAGAGGAAATGTTTTAAACGTTGTTAAATTATAATAACTATATTTTTAAAACATATTTTTCTTGCTTAAATAAAAATTAGTGGGCATATACTACCTACTTGTTTCGTAAAGTAATAGTTATTTGTGTATGAAGGGTTGTAAGGAAGCTTTTATGGCTTGAGACGTGATTTTGAGCCCGAGCGTTAGCCGAGGGCTAAAACACGTCAAGAGCTATAATAGCAAGTTACGCCCGTGGTACATACCCAACTTTATGCACGGTTGAATATTTTCTAATAAATTAATAAATATAATTTACTTGTTCAAATTACAAAATTCTTTGATTGTTGCAAAAATTCCGAATATTAACAAAAATATAAATGTCAAAGTTGTCATTAATTGAATTAAAGATTTATAAGATAATTTATGTTAAATGTAAGTAAAAATAATGTTATTTAAATAAAAAATGGTGCATCTAATTATAGAAAATGGTTATTTATAGGATTATTATATGAGGAAAATTGAAAATCTAATTATTTGCATTAATTTGACGTTTTTTTTATGGCGCACTGCGTTATAAAGTGGTTCGTGGGCTATAAAGTGACGTTTACGTCAAAGATATTCCTGTATAAGTGTAAATTATGATACGAATGTGCATAAAATAAATTATTATGTCCTTTTCAAGAAAAAATGTATATATAGATTGAAAAAACATTAAAAGAAGTGTTTTTTATTAAGCTATATTTTACAATAATTAACAATATGTTCACAGTAATACAATTTTGTGTTGTGTAAATTATTTTGATTATTTGAATGGTGTAAATTTATAATATGTACGTAATCATAGTATTGATTCATTTTTACTATGGTGAATCTAAAGATTAAGAAAATGTGCTGTTTCAAACCACAAGTCTGCATTAAACCAGATTAAGGTAAATTAGAAATAAGTTTTTTTTTACTCTACTGCTGAAAGTTAATAAATTTAATCTTTGTGACTGATCGATGGTCACACTACTTGACTTGACAAAATGGAAAAGGAAAAGCCAATAGTTCATTTTGTGTTAATGTTATAAAATTAATACAATACATAATGTACTACCTGCTAGATGAGAACTGCCTACTACATTTTATTGCTTTCCACATAACCTACACACAATATTACACATAAATGTATTAAACATAACAACAATAATGAATAACAAACATTTCCTAGCAATAAATCTTCAGTTGACACCCAACAAGTTTAAACTTAATACATCACACCACTTCCGTCCATCAGATTACCCATAAAATAAAACTGATAACCACGTTATAGTCCACGCATACATCAAGTACCTGATAATCGTTAAATGCTTATTGCAGTCACACAATGCCCAAAACCGCAATCGTTTAAGATTAGACCGCAGATAAGAAATATAGTCGAACAGTTCAGTATTTGCCATATTTATTAACCCGAGTATATATTTTACCCCCAGTGTTCCACTGGTAGAGTAAGAGTTTTTCGAAGCTTATTACCAGGGTTGTATTGTATGCTCTGGCGCATCTCAGGCTTGTGGTTTTGACCTTTGTGTGACTGCAATACCCCCTAATAAACGCCAATGATTATTAGGTAGATGAAATTTATTTGTACTATACACAATTTAAATGCACACTGACCACGGACCACCACACCGCTCAAAAATCTCCATTCGACGTCCCGTGGTTGTAACAATTTCAATTAGCCGTTTTCGCACAGCCGCAACTTATGAATATTCAAGTATGTTGCGTGCCAACAGCGTTTTAAAAGGATTACTCATACTCTGCTCATCTTGTTGGTAGCCCTGTTTGCAACAATTGAAGATCTCGTTGGAGTGACCTTGCCCTGCGGCGACACACTGCGCATGCGTAGACAAACACTCTGACAGTTGAAAAATTGTACAAGGGTTGAGGACTGAGGAGGTTTTAATTATTTTGTTCTGAATATTTTACCGGAATTTTTAAGTTGGTAATGGATGCTGCAGAGAGGTTTCTTGTTTGTTTATTCTTAGGTTTTACAAACGAAAGAATAGCGATGTTCAGTTCGTGATTTGGAGGAATAAGAATACCTACTTAACTTTTGTTACAGTTGATTATATTTAAACACAAATTAAACACTTGATCAAATATATATTTTGTAATGTTATATAAATGGATAGCCAGTTTTATCACTGCTTACCCTAAAAAATGTAACTATCAATTTATATGAGACCATAATTATTATTCAAATTAAAAAAGAAGTCGCCAGTATGTACTAATAATTTCGAAGTATCTACCTAGAGTCGATAGTGTTTTATAATAAGAAAGAAAACAAAAATGCTTAAAAATAAAGGTGCAGACAATATTTTTTTAAATAACTGAAAAATAGTATCGAAAATAAGACTACACCAAGTAATAACCAATAGAAGAATTGGACGTAATCGGACATTTGTGTTCCACTCGGGTCGATTAATACGTTGTTGGAAAATGTAAGCAATAATTACATTTGCTGTATTTTTTAAAAATATGTATAAATTTAAGAGACACATTTTTAATTTTGACGTAAAATAGAATTTAAAGAGATTATCTATTGGTTTCATAAATATCTAAAAGCTAAGTGATCTTATTATAATAAACAAAAAATAAATAGACCCATATGAATCAATTTGTGTGTGGTACAGTTGAACGTGGTAAATGAAAGAATGGAAAATAAATATATTTTAGTTTTAATAAAGTAAATATGATAGCCTTTTGATGTTCATATTGTAAAGAAACAAGAGAAAACATATTTTACACACAATTCTATCAAAATTGCTTGTTTACAACTTGGTTACCATGGTAGAAACATTTGCTTTACGTCCTTGGGCGGTAAAGTAGAAAAAAAGCGTCCCTGGGCGGTAAAGTGAGGAATTCGTCCAATCAAAATTAATTGATTGAGACATGAAATGTTTTTCTTTGTTATCATACGCCACCTTGTAATTTTCTAGTAAATAATAAGTATTTTTGCGTGTTTATAAAAACTAATTACGAATAATTCACAAGACATTTACTGCTGTGCAGTAAATCAGATTACATCCTTAGACGAATAAAACTTTTTTTTCGGCCCTACGTAAATAACTATTACATAAATATTACTCACATAGAAATTTGGCATATAAATATACTAAACCTACACACTTTTCGTGTTTCTCATAAGTTCACCTACCTTCTACTTGTATTTAAAAAAGAAGGTGGCAGTATCAAATTTACTATTTTAAACAGTTATAACAACAAATCATAAATAAAAATGCATGTAGGTAGGTATAGATAATGCCATAAAATTAAATTTCTGCCAAATATATTCAATAAAACTTTGCTAATAAATAAAAATGAACCATCATACATTCCACATAAATTATGAATAAATAAACACGCAAAACCAGTATAATGAATGAACTTCTGCACATAAAAAAATACATACACTCAATTCAAGATGATTTTGCAAATACAAAAATATTCTGATGAGTCACACTCGTCAGAAAGAAGGTGTTTATTTAAGTTTTGTTCTTATTGCCGCTGCGTCAATGTCCTCTGACAAATCTTCCGAATTTCCGGACCACCTCGCACCGAAATGGGTATTTTTCCACCTAATTTGAATTCACACAATGGTCCATCAGCGGTCGTTCAAACGACATGAGTGATACAAGTGTGAAGTTAAAGGCTCTTTAACAAACAAAAGACGCTTAAATATTCTACTCGCTTTTTAAGGAAAAATACAACTATTGTTTATAGCACTTATGTCACTTTGTGTAGAGAAATATGTGTGATTCTTGAATTCATTTACAAGGTTTAACATCTGATAGAGACTATTCTACCTAAAATTACTTCCGTATTTCAGGAGAATAATACATAGAAAGAAATTTTAATTTTAAGACAACTGTTTACTTAAGCATATAAAATTAAAATCACGTACCGTTAAGAGACAGTAGGTACAATAAATATTAAGAAACAAGTTTTGAAAAAAACCCACAAATGTAGGAAATTTAAAAAATTATATGAGTAACAGGTTATTATAATTTATCATAATAGAATTTTAATTGTGCTGGTGTTGGTAATAAAATGCGCGGCAGGTAATTTTTTTTTCATCCAAGGTCAAATGTCCTGTAATTGGAAGTTTCCCGTTCATCCCTTCATTGCCTGAATTATTCACTTTAGTATACAGAATAATAGAAAATTATTTGTTTCTAAGACAGTGCGAAGAAACATGTTTTCAGATATCTATTAATATATGGTGAATGTAGACTTATAAAACATTGAGTGTTGAAAATAATTTCCACACTCATTTTGTGCACTGTGTGCGAATTTTCGCTATCGCTCGTACTCCAACTGTCATGCTAGTTTTTCACACTTGTATTACAATATTGTTTAACTAGTTCATGATTTTAAAGCTTTAATTTAGAGCATTAAGTTAAGTTTACGCTTGGTTTTTAGTAAGTCAAATAGAAAAAAATAATCTTTTAGATTTATTTCCGAGAGGGTTAAATTGCCATTTTAGTGTAGTTAAATACGCAGTCAATAAGGTAAATAGTACACATTTATACACTGTTACGTACTTCCGACACAAATGCTCACTAGAGCCCAGTTCGAATCCTAAGTTGGACCTGAGCTAAACTCAGTGGAGTCGGCGTGGTTCGAAAACGTGAATATTTCAAGAGTATGTTGTAAAAATAATTCAAAAATAAAATAGCGATGTCATTATGTTTTTTTACCGAATTTTTTATCGTGCATTCCAACAAAGTAATCAGTTCTCGTGTACCACTAACAACCATAAGAACCCATGATTAAAAATACTATATTATAATCTAAATCAATTACTCTTATAGTAACGTAAGACAAAATCAAGTTGGGTATAAAAACGTATAGGTGGGTAGTTATAGCATTATATAGTAAAAATATTATACATCACAATAATTATTTCAATTTTCCTATAAAGAAAAATAATATTAAATTTCATATAAGCATGCATAATGAAAGTTTTATTTGACATTGTTGTAACATGTGTGCTTTTGTTCATGAAATAAACAAAATAATTAAATCCTCCATTTAAAAAACTTTATTTATAGGACCTCACAGTGCGGAAATATAAACTGTCTACCCGCATAGTGAAATATCCCTTTGGCATATTGAAATAGTCTTGTTTACATACTCTTCCATATAGAATACACATAAAAGTAACGAAGCAGTATTAGCCAAGTTATTGGATTAGAATTGACTTTCTGGCACTTACGATCAGACCATCTAGGAGTTTGAAATTTATTATACAATCTGCTATAACCGCGAGCTATTCTAATTCCTAATAACAATTACTAAAACTGACCTAGGTGGGCAGTATTTGAATTAACCTTTGTTTGTTTGTTTATTTGATTAATTCTATGGTTTTAACGAGCTAATAAGAGTTGAAATAAACTTGGTGCTGATTATTGAAGGCTGAGGACAGTAAATCAACAGTTAGAAGTTGCAATTGCCATAATTAAATTTCAGAAATATTGTATTTACAAATAACCACCCACTATACCAAATTATCTGAGTAGGTATATATGTTTTATAAAAAAATAATTTAGGTTTCCCAATTTAAAGATGTTCTTTTCCCAGAAAAAAATGTATGCATGTCACGGTACTGATTTTTTTAAAATTTCTGTAGTTCCCAAAAATGCCTTTGACAAGCTTGATTTGAATTAAAAATTTGTTTTTAAGTCAAAAAAATTGAATTTAGCAATCAACATAATTTAAATGAATTATCAACATCAGACATTTTTATTAGACGTTGTTTACAGAATTACCTACTTATAGTATTTTTCCCTTCCGTCATACCTGTAAAAGAAGGAATCATGCTAAAAATAAGGAATTAGGATCCTTACATCTCATTTTTTATATTTTTGCGATGATGTCTGTATGTATGTGTGTATGGATGTGCCATACCTGCGGATTTACGTAACTCGGATAACTCAAATACGAATTATTTAAAAATTTTATATTTGGTATTTTACATTTTTTTAAACAAATTGAAAGAGCTGATTAGATTTTTGTGCAAATAAAATGGTATTTTTTAAAGAGCGAAAAGTTTTTTCAAACAATTCGGTAAATTTGAGTAAGTACCTATTGTTTTTTTGAAATGAGAATAAGAAAAAAATATTATTTGCTACATACTTTATAAAAAAAATTTCTTTAACTGGTCGCATTAAAGAATTGTAGTAAAATTTCAAAATTAAATTAATCAGATAAAACGCTTTTATCTTGTAATCCATGATCGGCTGATATTTGTTTCTGCGTAAAAAAGTATTGACACGTGACATTAAACGACATACATAAATATGTATATAAGTAATTAAATATTGTAGTGATTGTACATTTATGTTAAAAAATTCTATTTTCTAGATAAGGCGTAAGGTTGTGTGCTGGCCACATTAAATATTTTTGTTGTATATGACAATTTCTTTAAATTTAGAAATATAAAGAATTCTCAGACTGCGTTTTCATACAATGAACTGTAGTATTCCTGTAAAATTTGAAGAAATGAACAATGACCAATGCTTAAAAATTGAAGTACCTACACACAATTATTGTTTAGAAACATTTTATTAAGCCACTATCTTGCATGGTCCAATAATAATATACATAATACATCAAAAGATGTCAGTTAGAATATTATGGCCATATCCAGCACCTTATTACACAAATTTCCTCACAATCCTGAAAGATAGGACGCATTCAGATAAGGTTAAAGTCTTCCTACCGACCTTAAACTAAATAACGTTTCCTGGGTGAAATTCCTCGATGTCAGTGTGTTAGTTTATCGTGTTAGTTTGCGTAGACCGCGGCTGCGGCTAAGCAAGCTGTCGGTACCATTCGTTCACTAAATACCTCTTAGGTTTCCGAAAGCAATAGATATCCGCGATAGCATCGCTCACACTACGCGCTTGCGCACTCTAAAATACGAACGAGAACTACCAACAGAGAACAGGGCGGCGTGCGTTCAAGTCCCGACCAAACTCGGACTGTCTTGTTCAATAATAATAATAATATTTATTTATTCCTGTGGAAATTGATAAAATTTATCGGAAGCGTCATTACATGATATTAAAAGTATATTAATTATGGTTGCTATTAAAATATTCATCCAGATCATAGAAACATTTATCTATAGGGTCTTTCAATAGGAGTGATAGTTTTTTCAATAAAGATTTCTCGGTTTCTGATATATATTTTATTTACTTCTAGGTGTGAAATTATTTAGTATAGTGTGCAGTTTTATGATGCAGCGTTTGACGCCTCTAGACCGGTTGGAAATAATAAAAAATATTACCAAAGTTCGAGCTCATTGTGGGTGCTCAACATTTATTCACCCCATAATTGGGTCGCCCTCACCGTTAATCTGCGCAGGCTATAAGACGCACTGTGATAAAGTTTGAGTTAACATTACTAAGACAATAAGCCACCAAGAAGACAACGAAATGTTTGAAGTGAGGAGAAAGTCACAGTTGTAGCGGCCAGTGTTGCGGATGAGCCAAATTCTTCCAAATTGGAGCGATCTTGTGATCAGTGTCAACAAAGCCATGGTGGACATTTGAACGATATCTTGTTCCGAACATAACTGCATTGTCTAAGCTTCCAAATAAAGCAAAAACTAAATTGATATGTCAAACCGTTGACGTTTTATTTAAAATTAAAATCCTAACACTCTTAATGAAAGACCCTATAAAAGGAATATTTTTAAATTGAGTTTGAAACTATTGGTACTATAGGAATTTCTCACATCAAGAGGTAAATAATTGTAAATATTAACTCCCATCGCATTTGGAGATTTTCTGCCTATTTTTAATTTATTGTGAGGTTCTAAGTTCATCCTTCTCCTGGTATTAAAGAACATATTTGTTGCATAGAAAAGAGTCTTTGTTTTTGTAAATATATAAACAAGTCTCGTAAATAAAAAGACCGCACAACGTTAAAATTAAAATGAGCATATCGTAAGCAGATTGTAAAATTAGGCTTTTTATAAAAAGCCTAGACATGTAGGCATATTATAAAACACAATGTCACATCATTTTATTTCACTCAAGAAGGATATTAGGTTTAGGTAGCTTCTTTATTTAGTTCAGTTCAATGATACAAAACTGAGTATGAAGGACTCACGAAGGATATTGGGTTGTTTATTTAGTTCAGATCAATCATAGTTTGTCCTAAAACGGAGTATTTAAGACTCAAGAAGGGTATTGGATATTTTTATTTATATCAGTGCAATCAAAGTGTCTCCCAATACCGAGTATGTGGAATTCGAGACGGGTATTTGGTTGTTTATGTAGTTCTGTTCAGAGTTTGTAGCAAAAGCTTCGAAGTATTGAGTAATAAAATGATATGGCATCATATGCCGAATCATTTAGAAAAAGACTAATCGTTTTATAAAACGACCGATTTTATAACTAGCCTGCGACATGTAAATTATATAATTGAAAGTTAATGTACTTCATAATATTCCATGGGAAACTGCAAGAGTTGCAGTTTCTTCACGTATTTTTCCATAGAGATAAGATAGAGTATAAAACTCAATGTAATCTAGTTTAGGTGTTCATTCTGTATTATCCTTATCATAAGCAGTCGTGTTTACACGTGTATAATTATGTTATAACATAAAATAAATCTTTTTAAAAACAAATTAATCAACCAATTTCTTTTCGGACGTAAAACACACAACCCTTTAAATAGTTGCATGTGATTGGGGATGATTTGGTGAAGATAATCCTCTACGAATTTACAATTTCATTCATAGATATTGAAAATATTGAGAATTCTTTGAACATTTTCTAATACTGAGTTATGATTCTTTAAAAAGCAATTTTCTCGGTATAACGAAGTCGGAAATTCAAAATGTTATTAGTGCAACTGAAAGTGGAAGAAGCCTTGACGAATAAAATGCAATTTTTATCTTTACAAAATGATGTTCTTTAACAAAGTTATACCACATTCGTTCTGCAGCAGCGAATTTATTACGTCATTCACAATGTAGCGCCAACTGTACAGAAAATTCTC
Organism: Agonum fuliginosum; assembly: GCA_947534325.1. Classification (NCBI taxonomy): domain Eukaryota; kingdom Metazoa; phylum Arthropoda; class Insecta; order Coleoptera; family Carabidae; genus Agonum; species Agonum fuliginosum. The sequence continues at coordinate 559,458 of OX384034.1, read as the reverse complement.
GATTATTAAACGGCTGGTGCCTAAACAGTGCTACTTATGAAAAATTTTCAAAGACCATTTTGATAGAAAATTTCCTCAGCTTTCATCCTGTCAAAACCGTTTTCCAAAATCTTTGATAATTTTCGAGGAAAATGTGTTACAAGAAAATTTTGAGTTTCAACTGAAAAAAATCTGCTGTGGCCAGTACACGACCTCTCGCCTAATTCTGCTTATTCTATTAACCTCGAGACTAATCTAATAAATAGTTTTACTTACATTTTAATAGTTTCATGTTCATGTAATATGTAAACCAAGATGCAAGCAAAAGATGTCAACTGTACTGTCACTGTCATAATCATTCAAATTTTATGTAGAAACAAATTTCATATCATGGACAACAAGATAGAATATTAATTGTACTTTATTTTATTGTTAAATACTACCAGATTCAGCAAATTATATTTATAATTAACTGTACCCATAAATAATTATATTTTCTTTTATTTTTAATTGCAAAAATTGTCATAAATAAATAATGTAACAATATATTAAAGGAAAAGTTTATCAAGCTTCAAAAAGTACTACTTCCGATTTTCGGATTTCTACCAAAATGTTATCCGGTGTTAAGATCCTTATTAAAACCTTAAATATGAAATTTGGTTATTAAAGGTTTGATACTTTTTCAGTTATCGTGGACGAAAAATCGTCAGTCCATACATTCATACAAACACACACACGCACACACATACACACACACAGACATCATCGTGAAAATAGTAAATTCGTATTATAGAGACCCTGAAACGTGCTTATCCACCAAAAACTCATACTCGAAAATTTTGACCCATTACAATACCTCTCTTATAGAATATGAGGCGAGAGGTAAAAAGCGCAGCAAACCGAGGTGGAGCGAATTTTCATTCGCATGCCAAATTTCACTTGGTTATGTATTAGTCTTCAGTCAAAACCTCTCCTACCTGGACTAGTAGAGCGTAGACCCGATGGAATATTATTACTTTATCTTTTTATTGTTTTCTCAACAATTTTTTTTCAATGCTGGTCCGAGTTGGGTTGTGACGATCATGCACAGCGCCATACTACCAACCTTCCTCGCCGACATTCCTCTACTAATAGCACGGGCACAATATTGATAACACCCGATTACAATCGTATGCGAACCAGTTTACCGGTACGAATTCAAAACAGTTGTTTAACACTATCTCGGCTCTCTGACGGCTAACGGAACCGGTGAAAAATTGTGCAACTTTACTGACTTGTTCTGACTGAACTTTTGTTATTAGTTGCACTCCCGGGCTGCAAATGGCTGTGAGAAACGCTCGGTGCAAGAGTTGTTTGTAGCTTGGCATACTGACATCGTAGATGGAAATATTGTTTAGAGTAGACAACGTTTTTATGTCACAACTTACAGTCTGAATGCTCGGTCACTGCAGATGGAGATGCAGATTATTGCGCTCAGATTAGATAAGCCCAACCGTAAATGGGTAATGGATTAATGTGATTCCAGATATACTAGATATGCAAACTAGACATAATAGTTGGGAGAATGTTTGACATGAATGACAAATAAATATGTCGTGAGGATCCTTGATACCTACTTAATTACATTTCTAGGATCCAAACCAATAATATAATTACTAATAACATAGGTAGGTAGGTATATAGATAAGGTTATGACTAAAAATGGCAAATATAAACAAAACACTAATAATGGATTTTTATGGAATAACTTCTAAATGGAAGGTAAATGGAACAACTAAAAAAATAATCTTTGTAAGACGTGAAAGTTCTACAAATACACCGCGCTTCACTCCGCGTCAGTCTATGAAAAAATTAATTTTTTAAATTATATAAAGATCCTTAAAAGTAAGTTTCTTATAATCTCATATCTAATTATTATTTTAGGTGTAGGAGAAGTAAGATTTTTGAAACCTATTTATTTTATCTATAGATAAATCAAATAATATAATATACGAGTTGACTACATTAAAGGAAGACAAAGCCTGTATAGGGACGGAGCTATAAGTTCAAAACTTATAGCTTAACGATACGAGTGAAGAAAAAAATTCGAAAATTTGGGGATCACTAAATAGTCTTAAAAACTACATTCTTAGATAGTTTAGAACTTTCATGCAACGTGGAGTTTTTTGGGGATGACCACTCCAACATTTTTAAGTTTCACCTTATTTTAAAGGTAATAAAAAAAGAAACACATCCCCATAAACCAAAACCCGACCAAAACCCGATATCTTAATTCTTTCAAGAATTTAATTTTACTTAATTTTAATGTTTTTTTGCACGTTTATTACGATTTTATAACAAATATTTAAATTGTCGACCTTCTTCGGTTTCGCAAACGCTTTAGTGATCCCCGCAAAAATTTTTTTTTTCTTCACTCGTTCAAAACTTGTTTTTGTCATTAGTTTGGTGATTTATCTTTAGATAAGTTTGTCAATTTAATCTATCCTACTAAGATTATAGATAAACTAAGATTTAAATTTTACATTACAAAATATGTAAGTTGTAATAATAATGCTCTCATATTAATGAAAATTATGTTTAAGAGTAATCTGTCAGTGTTTTTGTATTAATAAATGTGAAAAATCCCTCTTCTAGAAGTAAAAATGTTATAATTTTTTGAAAAAAGTGCATAAGCAGCAGCAAGGTAAGGACACTCGGCGGTATGAAAGGAAAAACTACTTTAAAATGCAAGATAAATTCCCTAGTATTATTTCCTCGCAAGGAGACCGTCGAGAAATATTTCATCATAATGAACGTCACACAAATAAAGCAGTGCATTAAGTTAAAAAAGTAGAATGAAAAAAGCAAGAATGAAGAGTCCTCGCGACTTAGGGAAAGCTCAAAGCCGCCGGACGAAGCCCGCAGACCAAAACATCAATTCCACAAAACAATGGTTAAGGGTTAGCGCGCCGTTTTAACCTCGGTTCTTCTTCTTTAAGAAAATATATCGCGCGCCATTATGAAGAGCCCTCTCGCTACGCGTGACTTATGACGTGTACTGCCTCGCCCCGTCGAGGACATAATAATAATTTATCTTATTAAGGGATATTTTTAAAACTTTGCTCCGGTACAAAAGACACAACCATATTTTACTCCGTGCAAAATTGTCGATAACATAAACACAATACATAATAGTGACGCTGTACGTCGCAAGATTAACGATGCGGCTGACTGAAGTCATTTTTATTTTCCCTTTTGCCGCCAGTGGTTCATGCACTGCCGTGACATTTTTGACAATTGAATTATTTTTCAATGAGGAGAATAGACTTCCGTTTTTCTCTGTATTCCATTGTTATTGAAAAATTTTAATACTCGAAAGGCTTGGGCTGTGGAACTATTTTTGAATACTTTTGCAATATAAAATCATTATTTCAACTTGGATCTCTAAATTTAGTACATTATTTCGTCACATATTATCGTCGGCGATATGACAATACCTGCTAAGTGAAATTATGTAGTTTTGTAGGAGATTTAAAAAAATATTTTGTGTTTGGAAAACAGAATCCGCCAAATACACCACAAACATAGGTAGGTACATGCAATAGCTGCTATATACGTTACGATAAAAATATTTATATCGAAACATTAAGAAAACTGACTTACTTTTTGCTAATACAAAACTAAATTTAAAAAATTAATAATAGTTCAATAAATTATCATTTATGCCAGAGCACTTCTAAGCATTCATTATGATTTTAAATTTTAACATGAGAACTAACAGATAGCAGATATTGTCACAAGTTATAACAGGTCGAGACGATAGCAGGTATTAATTGTTTTTACTTAATATAGTAAATAAGTTATATTTTTGTTAGCAGGGTTAGCAGATCATTTCATTTGGTGCGCTAGCTACACAAAAACATCATTTTTCATAAAATATCAGTTAGAAAAGGTATTGTCATATCGTCACAAATGTTCAAATTTGGCGGTTTTGAGTTTTATTCGCGAATGGGATGCTCAGTTAGTATATTTTTGTCTGCCAAAGGCACGAAATTGTTTAAAACATGGTTAGTCTTAAAATTGATAAAACTGAAATCACGAATGTATATAAAGTTACAGCATGAATGTACCACATTCGTTGTTTTGGCATAGAATTATCTAGTCAAATAAGTTGCCGTAATGCTAATACATGAGTCGTGCACGAACGTGATGTAGATTCGCGCTTTTAGAAAATTTTTCTTTTCATCGTTTGTGGTAGTTTCGTTACTTTAGTCTAACACTCCATGTAAATGTTCACTGTTTAAATATTAAAACGCATTTATCTCAAAACTACAAATATGCACATTCATGAGTTTGGCATATGTGACGATTTGGGAAATGAAATTGAACTAAACTGCCAAGTTTCAAAACTTTTTTGAACACTTGCTCATTATTATTATTATTATTTAATCAACAAGACCGGTAAGTACAATTTATTTGTTTATTCAACACCTCTTAATAAAAGCATTACAACTATGGTGATTAAACAAGCAAACTAAGAGATTGCCGACTAGTGGCTCAAAATTATATACCCACTTGTGGGTAAATTGATACTTTGCTTGTTGGAACTCACCATAGTAACGATGTTTTAGGTTGGAACTTAATATTATTTAAATATTTAAGCAGATATTAAAAGTTGTTGGATAAAACGTTATACCTACTTCACATGTGGGCAAAAGTAATGATCCACTCCAGAAATTATCTCACTCAGCCTTCCGGCCTTGTGAGTTAAAATTTCCCTCGTGGGTAATTCCTTACTTTTCCCACTTATAAAGTAAAAACTATTGTAATCTTATGAAGAATGAGATTTAGACGAAGTTCTCAAGATTATCCAAAACCGGCATAAAATACACTGAACGTCTGGATTTTAATAATGCTAATTTTAATTTGAAATAAATTTGTTCCTTATAGGTTGTAGACCAGTTTTATTTATCTTATACGTCATGTTTCTCTCAGTAGCTCATAGGAGCAGATATTAAGAGGTGTTGAATAAAACGTTATACTTTTCACACGTGGGAAAAAAGGAATAACCCACTCGAGAAAATTATTTAATTCAGGCTCGGCCTCGTAAGTTAATATTTCTCTCGTGGGTTATGAATGGTTTTAATCATTCTACTCCAATATGTCAATAAGTCTATTAAATAAAGCGAGATACCTATAGGTACATTATGTGACACAATCACAGAATCGACGTAAAAATATGACAAATACCTTATTAAATTTAAAACATTTTCTTCAAAAAATTTATCACCTATATACTTGAAAAGAGATGCCAATCTAAAATAAATACATTTGTACGTTTTATGTATAAAAATAAAAATGTGTAGGACAGTATTGTCATTCAAAAATTCTAATCCGTACTTATATAGTATTAAAAACAAACAACTCATTTATTATTTTAACATATTCTTCATTCATATTATATTATACATTCAAGTGTTCTGCGTATTGAAATAAAAATGTGTAGGACAGTACAGTCATTCACAATTCTAATCCCTACTAACACAATATTAAAAGCGAACGTCATTAAATCAATTCAACTACGAACTAATTCAGACTCCTACACGCTTTATCCTGCACACACTAACGTAGCAATCATGAAACAAAGCCGTTCATCAAGATGCCAGTATCGACACCAGAGCAACACGTAGGCTAACGTGAAGGTAACACAATCTTCACGTGAAATAACGCTCTCAACACGGAAGCGACGGCATCAGGCAGCCGACATCCACACGCAACTCATGAACTGATGAAGAAGTTATAGGGAGAGCGGAGAGATTCAAAGATTGCGACGATAGTGATGCTGGTGCATGGCCATATGAAATATATACCTTTACTTTCATTGTTAGTGATGCAGACGAGACGAGACCTTTTTGAATCTCGTCTCAAAATTTCTCGTCTCGTCAAGACGAGACTGTTCAAAAAAATGTTCGAGACGAGATTCCAATATCAAGATTTCTCGAATATGACAGAATTACTACCAATGCTAGAGTTTCATAGATGAGGCACAGCCCTATTATTAGAGACGAAGGTGAAGTATTTCTGATCGGTCAGTACTTTTCCTCCCTAGTGAAGAAAAGTAACGTTTTCGGTGCAGGTATTGAAAAAAATATTTTAATTGCTGTAACAATGCGCAATATGATTTAGATCTAATTTTGATGAGTAATCAACATCTTCGAAATTTATTATATTTACTTCTCCCACGTGTAGATGACTAAGTTAGTTTTGTATATGGATCCTTTGTCTTCAAGCATAAGTGCATTATACTGTTCGGTTATTATTGTTTATGCTTGAAGATAAATGTGTTATTACAATTGGTGATCCATATACGCAGCTGTATCTAGAAGTATAAGAAAAATTTAAGTAAGTTCAGTCAGTATGTGATCGCCGTTTAGTTCCGACGCTCGAGAAAATGTATTCTCGAGTAAAGTTTAAGTTCGAATAATTACGTAGAGTCAGTGATCGTCTGACTCAAGTCGGTACAGAGACGGGTTTTGCTGAGAGAGCGCCGTTCTCATGAGTTTGGTACAATTACGTAATTAGTAGTAATCTGTTGAGTCACACGACTCTATATGTCGAACAGATTGTAGTTTTGTGTTTTTCGTTTATATAGTAGTGTGTTTTCGTTATATATCGTTGTAGTTAATTTTAGTTCAATACTAATTTAATAAATAAATAGTTTTCGGGAAAGTGTGTGTGTCATAGTGTCATGTATGTTTTGTTAGTTTTGTATAAAACTAACTGGCGCAGTCCTGCAAACCCCGTTATCTATTCTTTCCTTTGATTATTACATTGCCTAGGCACTAAAAGTGACATTTCACAATAACCGAGACGAGAAATAATCGAAACGAGATATAATTTTTCACATTCGAGACGAGACGAAAAGTTAAAAATCTCGTCTTGTCTCGCCTCGACGCTTCACTATTCATTGTCTTCTGTCAATGGACAGGCGAAAGATGTATTTTGCCTAAGGGTTGGTTTATAATGGATGTAATCGGTTACTTCTTCTGTATTCTGTTAGATAATATCTATCACATATTATGTGATGTGAATGAGAAGTGTGTGGTTCATAATCATTTAAATAATCTGCTAACTTTCATATATCTGTCAGAAATGGATTTGTTTAAAAAGGTTGTGACCTTGTGACGATAGTGATGGTGGTACATGGCCATATTTCATTTTACATTTGCTTTCATTGACTTCTGTCAATGAGAAAAATTCACCCGAAAGATGTATTTCATCTAAGGGCTGGTTTATAATGGATGTAATCGGTTACTTCTTCTGTATTCTGTTAGATGTGTCATGCGAATGAGAAGTGTGTGGTTCATAATCATTTAAGTAATCTGCTAAATTTCTTATATCTGTCAGAAATGAATTTATTTGTCTATAAAGTTACATAGTTGGATCTGCAATGTTTATAACAATAAATATTGTAGCGAAATATAAAATACTCATCAAAATGTAAACAAAGAACAAATAGGACTTGCTTGCTATTTGTTGGGAAAGAGTGAAGTATGTAATAGAGTGGCTTTATAATACTGAGTATGCATGACTTCAGTAAAATTGTATTTGAATAAAATAATATGTTTGGATGGTAATATATGAAGAGTTTAATAGTTAGATATACTGAACTAATTTTTGGATATCATATTGTTACAGTTAAACATGGATACTTGTTTGCAATATAGCGCCGGGGCCACACTCTTTATTATAGTATTTATAGTGATACTCTAGGAACATTTCTTAAAAGTTGGCGAACTTTACTGTTACAGTATAGATATAGGTAAACGTCAAATCCAGCGTCATTATGAGGTTACTGACCATATATTAAAACTATGATGAGAGACTGAAATTTAAACAGTGCTTTTATTACACTATTGAGATTCTAAAAGAAATTTCTTTAAATTTTCGTCTATTCGGTTTTTGAGTAATTGACTGTTGAAATTACGCTCGTTTTACATGGACTGTTATGGCAATTCACTAAATTATGGTTTTGCATGCTTTAAACTATGTGACAAAACGATGAAAAATTCATAGAACTAGTATTAATATTTCCTATAAACCTTTAAAAATAAGTTCGTGAAGATTTTGTGTACTTTTTCTAAACCATTTGCAAGTTATTAAAAAAAGATATAAGCATGCCAAGCATTTTTTGATTTGTTAATTAGTAATTATTGTAAAAATATATCAACGCAACTGAACTTATTGCAATGATATCAGTCAACGCGCGTTGAGCGAATTTTATTTTAATTTATCAAAAATAGTTCTATTTTCATATCCGCCCCAAGGCTAATGTCTGGGTACGCCACTGCACTTTTACCATTGAGTGCTATAATAATTTCTGAAATATAGAATAAATTTAAATCCATATTTCAAACAATTCATTCAATAGGGAATCATCTAAAGTAAAAATACAAGAACGCAAATAAAATATTTTCTTCCAAACCGTTAGATGTCGAAATAATCCGAACTGTATCAGCTCTGATTACAAATTCCTTCTCAAGCAGTTTAACATTTCCTGTGCATTGAATATCTTTCATCTTAATTCTGCTTAACAAATTGCTGCTATATAAATAAAACGTATTTTTCTAACAGAAGTGTATGTGTTGAAACCAAGATATTTTAATTGCTAGTGGAACTAAGGATTCACGCTACTTGTAAACGAGTTTATGAATTTAAAGCCGTCACAGATAAAGCGATGTACGGACTTTAGCTGATTGGGCAATGGATTTAAAGTGTAACTTGAATTCAGGAAAACATACTTGAGAGGCGACAAGGTTATTTATGAGTTTACAAATGAAATAGAGTTTAGGTTGATCTCATGATATCGAAGTGTAAGAATTTACGCAGTGTAAAAAAATATTTAACTAAATAGACGCAATATCAGAAATTTCTGGCCAAGATTTTGATCTTGCGTTCACTAAATACTAGTAATACATTTTAGTTACGTGTGTGTGATTACGAAAGTTTTATCAGAAAACATTAATCTCTGTAATAGAAAGAATCAATACCTTTTAAATTAAATTAATGTATAATCTAACAATACTTATACACTTCAGCAAAAAAATTAAACTGGCTTATACCAACCTACATACTGTATATGATATTCTATGATACGAATCAAAAATAATTTTTTCAAAATTCGCAAAAAAATGCACTTTAAATGACGTACTATACGTTCTTAATGCCGTTGGTTTCATTGACTATTTTGTATCATTCTACCTAAATTTAATTTATTTATTTATACAACATTATAATGCTCAGGAAAGTAAGTTTTTCTTCAAAGTTTTTTGAATGTTAAACAACTGTTTGTCAAAAAACTGTCAATACTATTTTATACGAAGAAACTCATTATTTTAATAATAGTTATTTACTTTACAAATGGGCAAAGTAAGGAATTACCCACGAGGAAAATATTAATTCACGAGGCCGAAAGCTGAGTGAAATCATTTTATCAAACACCTTTGATAACTGCTTAAATATTTAAAAAATATTACGTTACAACCCAAAACATCGTTACTATGGTGATTTCCAACAACAAAGTAACATTTTACCCACAAATGGGTATAATTTTGATCAAAGCCACTAGTGGGCAATCTTTTACCTTGCTTCTTTAAAATCGCCATATTTATGATGCTTCTATTAAGCCTTGTTGGAAAAAATATATTTTAGAACTGGTTGACAAACAGTCGATCATCGTTTCATCAAAATATATTTTAGTTAGTTTTCCCGTTTGGACGGTATTGACAGTTTTTTTTTATGACAGCTCCTAGCTCTTGTTTTACTTTCAAGAATATATTAAGAAAAACTTTCCTCGTGTGAGCTTGGCATTAGGTAAATGATTTTCTTTTATTATTTTTAATTTCAATTAATTTAATTATATTAAAAATACTAGATGGTTCAAAAATATGTACGTCATATTAAGTGCAATTTATTTTGTAAATTTTGAAAAATTTCTTTTTAGTTCTTGGTCAGTACAGCATTTTGTGCCAAGTTGTGGAACAGCCTGTATATTATACCTGCATTCATATTCTTGCAAGCATATTTAAATTATTGCAAAATTAAATGCATAAAAAATTAATATTTCATGAAAAAATATATTCATTCCTTTATTACTTCTGTCAGAGCTTCATTTCTCGAATCAAGAAAAAAGGAAAATGGTGTGAAAATCCTCTCATTTATAATCCAAAATTTAATCTTTAAAATCTCTATCGTCGCACACGCACGCATAAAGCAAACAACTAGAAAAGAATTCATAAAATTAACAGTAAATTTAAGTGAGAAGTCTTACAAGTAACAACACACTTAGCACTGCAAGTAGTAAAACAGTAAAAGTGAATCTTCTGCATTTCCGCTAGCGCATGCGCACGAGCTCACTGCGCAGATGCTTGCATTCAATTACTACGATGTGATATGTAAATTTGTAATCGATCATCAATTACTAACAACTATCTGACAAGCCAGAAACGGAGTTTCTGAAGATGAAAGCAAAACAGAGCGATAATTAAAGCGCAAGTCATTATCGCATTTTGGGAGTAACCAAAGGAGAAAATTTACTGACGTGACTTGCAGTTTGCATATGCAGATTTTTGAAGTTGCAATAGTTAATAGTTATAGTGTAGCTAATAGAATTATAGCTCCCTACATAGTAAAGATTTTTATTTTACTTGTAATAACGACTTTGATAAGTATGGACAAATGGAAATTACCTGTTTCAATAATTAAGTGAATAAAATTATTAACAAGTTATGTATGGGGATCAGGTACAATATATTTTTTAAAATGTGATATGACCTGCACATTTTCCGTCCAACTCTACTCTTTGTACTAATACAAATTAATAAGCCAAATATTCTTTCTTCGCTCGATTGCTGGCAAAAATTATTATTTAGTTTGTAACACGAGCGCAGCGAGGGCTGCAACAAGTCGAAGTTTGCAAAAATACTTTCTGCCAGAAGTATACACACATTTTTTTGACGATCAATTGATTTTTGTTAGCAATCAACACAAATTTTGTAATTTTTCATCTATATATCATCTACGAAAGCTAAAATTTTGAATATAGAAAAACAATACAACAAACATAAATTTGATTTAACCCGACGTAGAATATAGAAAAATGAATAAATTCGTATAAATTTAATCAAACATTAATAAATTATTTATGAATACTGAAACAGATTTTTATTAGCACCGATCTGAAAATAACGGTCACCAAAGAAGCATTGTTCATTTTCATGTAACAAAGTGCAGGACTACGTATAGTCATTTAGTAAAGTAGTACTTTACAGCATAGCAACCATTACTGCATAACTACGAAATTAGTTTTTTATTTTTCAAGATTTCAAGTGATGAATACTATGAGAAAGAAAAAGAAAATTGGAAACGAAAATGCTTTGACAATTTTTTATACAATGTATAAACTAAAACAAGTCATGTCTTAATTACTTAACTCGTATACGAGTAATTGTGGTTATTTTTTTAACAATTCTTAGCAAAACGTGAATGAAAAATGTACACAATAGAAACGTTTTAAAAGTGGTTAAACTTCACCCGTGTGTCTCCCTACGTTCGTTACTACCCAAACAGAGAAACCGCCATACTCATTCACTAAAACATCGCTTTCTAAACTTGTTGTATAATAATTTCAAGCTTTTTGGTAGTGGTAGAATTTTAATTTAAAGATTCTTTTTATTTGCGGATCTCAGATTTATTTGCTCAAAACGATTTAGTTTTTGCAAATTCGTTTATAATTTCCGCAAAGTTTTCCTTTAAAGATTTTTTATCATAGTTCTTAATCAACCATTCATGTCTCGTTTTCTTCGTTTAATCAAACTAAAACAGTTTAATGAGAAAACGAATTAAGTGAATATTAATTATAAGCTTTACTTCTGTCTAAATGAAGTGATTAATTTGTACATTTTTAATGCAAAGCTATGCTAATAGGGAAAAAGCTAATTATGCAAGTTTTCGAGACTAACGAACGGAATGCGAGCATACTTGTTTACATTATCGTCATTTGTTTAGTGTGAAGTCTAGAAGTCTAAGAAATATACTTCAACAAGAACTTCTCAGTGTTGATGCTAAGAAGATGGAAATTACTAACCGATGCACTGATTTTAATATTTTCTCAGGCACATTGTACAAGCTTTTGCTTTTATGTGTGAAATATCATCTAGGAGCTAATAACTACTATTAGTGCATTTTTTAAATATTTTACTTCCTATTCTGGTTCAATGAAAGTGAAGTTCATTCTATAACTAAGCTACACATTTTTAAGATTGTATTGATTGAAAGAAACCGGATCATTAATGAATACCACTTTCTAGAGATGGGCACGTGAGCAAATTTTTGTTCACGATCATGAACACTCACGAAGCTAAAAACGAAATCACACACGTCATTTGACGTTTGACTCACGCTCACGAATTTATTTTTATAGTCACGTTCGATCACGCACGATGGGTCACGTAAAAATATTTTTAAGAGATCAAATAATAAGTTACTTTAGCTTCGAGTATTGTCGAACTAGCCAAAAATACAAATTATTATTATGTCGTGACTTGTGATTTTTACTCACACCCGAAAAAATTCAATCACGCCCGATCACTCACGACGTCACTCATGTCAGTTACTCTCACGCCCAATCAAGATTCAAAATAGCTCACGTTCACATGGGTCACGCAGTGACCCATCATGACCCGACAAAATTCACGACCCGCGCTAAGTTCGACCACTTTCATTATTCTTTCGTAGAAACAAGAAATACAGTTACCTATTTTATTTATAATATCAACATCAATTATTTATATTTTTACTCTGAGGCAAGTTTGTATTTAAAAAACGGAAGAATTTTGTACATGTTCTAAATGAGTTAAACAGTGATAGAGATACTCCCCAAATGCTAGACGCCATAAGTCTGTTTCTCTCTCAACTTGCCTTACTGCTGCTGTTTTGTAGTGCGCTACGGCTCGCTTCCAGGTACGTAGTATAGAGTTCACTGTAATAATCACATTGTTTAATGAAACTGAATGTAGTATACCTACAATTTATTATAAACCAATTCTACAGTAGTGTGATAACAAAAGAAGTATACTGATTTATAGTGTGTTAAACTAGAAGAAGGAAAAAAATTCTATGCCTGCGATTGGCTGGAGTACTGCCAGACGTGTAGGGTGAACACGTCCAAATCTCCAAATATCTTATTCAACTGTCATGTTTATTTTTACTGTCAAAATTTCATTTGGAAATTGACTGTACAAGATGATTAGAAATTCGTTCTTCTAATTTATTATTAAATTCATTAATAAAAATTAACGAAAAATAAATTCTAATGATATCCTAGATTTTTTAAGAGTGTAAGTCTGACTTTTGTTTTAAAGCCTTCTACGAGTAGTATAAAAACAGATATATAGTTTTTAAAATTTTAATTAAATAATTTCTTACATTATGTTCCCGTCTGTCATCATCTTCATCGTGACAGAGTTCTTATGCCTCTTTCACATATCTAGAAATTTAAATTATTTAATATTGTTTTCAATTAACATTTATAACAAGTATATTTTGTTTGTACGTACCAATTTTTTTTTCGGACTAACAAATTCTAAAAGAAACGAGTAAAAAATATGCCTACGTTATTATTTATTATTGTTAGAAACAGGTTTCATATTCGGCATAATAAATAAAAATAATTGCCAACTAATCATGACTAGTTTACAACTTATCTAGGAAATCCCAAAGTCTAAATAATTTACTGAGGCTCCCGTTCGTCAATTCGGGTGTCGCTCCGATCAAATCCTATTAAAATACCGCGACACATAACTAGACCCAATTATAAATTATAATTAGCGAACAAAGAGCTCAGCGACTGAGTTAGAAGGTCTAGGCGGCGTCGGATTTCTCGCGTTTGTTCGTTTTTTCCCGAGAAACAAATTACATCGGTTCGAATGTGCCTGATCTGCCTCGTAATGGCTCGTATACATGCAACTTTATGTTCGGTTTTATGGACGGCTGGCTACTTTTCTTCAGGGTTAAAGGGACTTGTGTTTTATTGTACAAGTTGCTGGTGATGAAAAGAGGCTGTGCTATTTGGGATTTTAATGCACTGAGCACTGGATTCAGCTTATTTGTATTCCTAAATGTTGCGGCCTTTACCCGTGTTCTTGGGATGGTACAACTAAAGTTGTTTCGTATTGCAATTTAATGAAAAAGTTGACTTATATCTTGTACTAAAGTACGAAGGCGATGGTAACAAATTGCTTGAACAATTGCATTTACCTACCCTATATGTACATAAGTAAAGTACTCGTAGTAGTAGTAGAAATACCGACAGAAGTACTGCAGAAAAATTTACGGAACTATCAAAAAAAATTAACATTGACGTACGCAATTCAGGCCGCGAAGTATAACATTTTTGTAGGTACAATAGATTTCGCGGCGGTTACTATTAAAACCGGCTGCGAAGTTGAATTTCGTGAACTTGGTTGTCAATGTCAATCATTTTTTATCTACGACTACAATGAAAAGTTTATATTTATGCTTTCAATTGTCATCGTAAAGTTGATTGTTTCCGAGGACCAAGCAAAAAACCACTTTTTTATTAAAATTTTTTTATGTATAACTTACAGGATTAAAAAATACGAAATTCTAATAAATGGGATCTTATAGTCAATCAAATTACGAGAAATCTAATGTTACATGCAAACCATAATTTAGTTAACGAATTATCTCGATTTTTCACATTTTCCAGACATACATTTTGAGAGCCACCCTGCTAATATGGAAGAATTTTATGAGATTCCAAGAGAAAAATGTATGCATTGGAATATTGCCCTAAAAATTTGTATGTCTAATTTGTAATATTGAGAATAGTTTTATCGGGTTTTATTGAAACGTCAAAAATTTTCATTATTTTAAAAATCTATGAATTTTATTTTAAATAAAAGACTAACTGCAGCATAATCTCATGTAATAAACATTTCTAACATAGTTTTGTTTATCAGAGTTCCATTTATCTCAATATCGGCAGACAATTTAGAAAAATATTCACTACCTCGGCAGAGCATTTTTCTAAACATGCATCTAGCGGTGCATAACCTATAAATTGAAAGTAATATTGGCTAGAGTGCGGCATAAAATAAAAAGCCGTCGTTGCGGTCCTGTATACCGAGTTTATTTGTAACTCGCTGTCAGTTGTAAAATTTAGTAGATCCGGGCCTGCGCCGCGTGTGAAAGCAACGGAGAGAATTTGAAATCCCTGACTTCGGAAGTTCCTAAACTTGAGGATTCACGGCTTATGATGTCAGTGTATCTGAGAGAGCCAGAGTAAAGCCCCTTCCTGTTGCTAATAAAATTGGATGTTTTGCATTGAATTCGCTTCGGTTCCTTTTTACGAGTATTTCATATGTAATCGCGGCGGTCGGCCGATCGATGATGTCTTCTACGGTTTCAAACACTTCCGGGTTACGAATATTCCGGGCATAAAAAGCAATTACAGGAAGACAGCTCAGCCGGAAATTAGCTCATATTTCAATAGAAATTAAGTTTTATATGATGTAAGCTCATAATTAAATTTCTTGACAATGTTTTTAGATAAATTTATTCGTACTCTAAAGGATGGATTCCAAAAATTAATCGGGTGTTTTTTAATAGTTACTAATGAGCAATATATAACATACCTAACCTACTAACTGAAACGGTAGATAATATAACATATATAACATTACTTACAGATCGATCTATTTACAAAGAAATTAATGTTGGTTCATAGTTATGTACCTACCTATAGGTACATTTCGTAAATACATAGACACACATTTCATAAACAATGTATTGTAACATATTGAAATTTTTTTATTTTAAATATTCGTATTTTTATAGGTTGTGTCTTGAGTCACATCTGTAATAGATCCATAACAGAAATAAATTTTGGACAAACCTTAATATCAGGTGACACTAGTGTAGAACCGCTGGGCTTATTTCAACAACAATGTACATTCACAACTTTTCAATAAAATTATAAACATATGGAAATCATTTACCACACTAGTAATATAATACCTATACACGTATAAGTACCTGCACTAATACATAAACACTTCACTTATTAATAATTATCGTGGATGGTGTGTTCATTAAGCCATTTTCAATATTTATTACACATGAACTACTCGTACATTATAATTTACTTATTTTAAATAAAAACTGACCCAAAACGCAAGTAAAACGTCTATCTTCGATGTACACAGCGTGAAACTAAAGATTTATTTATCGTTATTCGGCTTGCGCCGGTACAGAACGGATTAATTAAGAAATGTGACGATTGCAATATAATACCTACTGTGTTGCATTTAAAATGAATATTTTATGGTATACCTACTGTATTTCTAAATATTTTATTATGTTTTCTGTATTTTTGTTGTAATTTTGCAACAATATGCTTTTCGGACTGAATATGTCTGTACCTTTATGCCTTAAGGTGATCCTCTACCCCTGGCAGTAAACAGTCAAAAACATTGATTCCGCACGCTATTCTATAGCGTTTATTGTTTTGTTGAACATATTAATAACAAGTAATTTATGTTTGAGGGGAAAAAATTATTTATAGAGCCATACTTGTAAAAAAAAACTGCAATATTTTTAAAAAAGGAGGTATTCGCGCGCCTCTGTACTGCTTTTATTTATACGATATTTAACTTCAAATTTTAATATGTTGTCAACAAAGCTTGGATCTACGAAACAACCGATCAAATTTTTTAAATTCGTTTTTAAATAGAAGATATTTGTGTTCAAAAAATAACAAACATTGTCAAAATTCAAATTAACATATTTCGATTTTAAAGCAAAATTTTAAAATTCTGCATCGACCATTTTGTATATTGTACTTTTATCTTCAACAATATCTTTAGATTATTATATTTAACAAAACAATAAACGCTGTGGAGTGGCGCGCGAAATCGTCTTAAAACAAAAATGTAAACATAAATATTGCAGGTAAGTACATTATTTATAGTATCATTTTATCATGTAAAATATTGACAATAACAATTTTACTTAAACAATATAAAAAATTTAAAAGTAAAGATTAATATTTACATAGAACATTTATATGTTTTGTGTTTTTTGACAACCACACATATAGCACGATTTTATGTAGTTTCCTTTTAATCTACCTACATTTTGCTAAACATTAATAGGACCGTCTACCTCCTAAAATCCAACACAAAACGTACTAATGTAGCGAGGGTATTGTGGCCAGTTCAAAAATGGTAAAATTGTATTTCATAAGGATTATATACTTAAAGGATCAATTTATTAACAGTTGTGCCTTTTTAAAATTTGTACATGATAATTCCGAAAAATTCATAAATTTTAAAAAAATATCTTCTGATAGAAATTTATTTTTATAATTTTAAAAAGCACATCTGTATATCCATTCTTTCTTAAATAAATGTTTATAAAAACATTACCTTGAAATCAATAATAAACTACCAGTTACTGGCAACGAAAACACTTGTACAGTATTTTTCAACTTCAAAAGGGACATTGCATTGCTTGGATGCGGTAAAGTACGAGTTTCGGATATGTTTTAGGCAGTCGTAGTAGTGGGAAAAAGAGTGGAACAGAAAAAAAAAGTAAAATCAAGAGTATTCTAGGAATTCGGAAAAACGTAGACGGCTTAAATCATTTAAAATATGAAAATACATGAAAGTTTATCGTATACTTTTATGCTCGCAGCATAATATAAGATTACATCCAGCGGTTTTGTATGTCATTCTAGTAGTTATTTGCTCCACGACTATAAATCCGCGTTTGGCAATACCGTGCTATCTAAATCTTGGTGAATATAAACAACATTTATTTCCCTGTATCTATTGCAATCGATATGCGATACACATACACGCTAAGTTCTGCAGTGGCACCGCCCGAGTTATTCACTTATAATCCTTTATTACAAATATAAAGTCGCGATAGCATCGTGTGTGAATCCACACCGCGGGCTAATGTTACGTATAAGGAGCGAACTCGTCTGTCAGAGGAGTCAGAACCACGCGAGCTCTGATAAACCATGTGTAATAAATAGGATAGCACGGCGTTGACAGCGCGGTGTTACTTCCTGGTGCACAGGAGGATATAAACAGGTGCTACTGCATTTGTAGAAATATAACGAGAACTAGTTTGCGTAATGCGAGAACCGTTGCTACTTGAATGTTTATAACAAAATGTGGAAGGTTTTCTAAAATATGCTCTATTCAAATGATTTATAATTGCTTCTTTTACACATGTATTATCCTTATTTCTTATTCTTATTTGTTAAATAATAGTTATTTATGTAACAAGTACGCAAAGTAGTTTTATTTATTTTATATTTACGGACGAGGCGCAAGCTGAGTCTTTAAATTATATAAGTCCTCTAAAAATTAGTTAGTGTAGGTACGTGTTACATACAAAAAAATTTAGTGTAGGTATGCTCTCCAATTTTCTATAATGTAACTTAAAATAAAATTTCAAAAAACGTAGGCGATGAAACAATGATAATTAGTGAAAATAATCCTAGGTTACGTTACGGTATATTAAAGATCAGTAATCGCTATACTAAAGTATATTGTATATTTGAAACTAATGAACAATCACATAAGAAATATTTATTTACTTTACTTGTGGACAAAGAAAGGAATTACCCACGATGCCAAAGGCTGAGATAACTTTCTCGAGTGGGTCATTCCTATAGCATACATATCTCCTGGTAGCTATAAGTATACCGCCCACAATACACTTGGAATCACTATAATCGGTCAATGAAACCGGTGAAAAAAGGTAACAAAATTATGAAGCATTTTTTGAAATATAATAAAAATTACAACCAACGATAACAAGAAGCTTGGATGTCAATTTGGCATGGTAGCAGTCCTAGTTCAATACCACCAACCGACAAAAATATTACTGAATCTGAGTGGTTGTTTTAATATCACCACTCACTTTAAAATGAAATGTTAAAAGTATTTAACATATCAACACTCGAGCAAAGACGATCAAATGCTGATATGATTTTACTATACAAAATATTGAATAATAAAATTTGCAATCAACTGATTATTGACAGGTTTGCCTTTAAAGTACCACAAAGAACGACTCGACATTTTAATACTTTCTACATACCATCTTGTAATTCTAATAATAATTATCTAAACTCTCCAATAATCAGACTTATGTTAACAATATAATTAATAATTCATATCAGCATCTTGATTTATTCAATATAAATATTAACGAAAATTAAAAATCTGTAAGCGTAAATTCACAATTTATTTTGTCATTTATTCACTGTCTCAATGTATTATATTATACTGTCTTCTTATACCATATTCTTTGTATTTGAGCAGCATATTTTAAACATAATGTTGTAAAGATACTATAATGTTAAATGTGTAAATTTTTGTAGTGGGAGTCACAATCGAACAACTGCAAGCTTCCTTTATTTCTAAATAAATAAATAAATAAATAAATAAAAAATTATGACGCAATTACTTTGGTACACCGCAGCAAAAAATAAAAATTATCCAATGTTTACACTTTTTTCTTTTAACAAGTCTGCGAATCTCCCTCTAGAGTGCAGGGCATACACTTAATAATAAGTTCACGCAAGAAAGAATTAATTACTTCACCGCCACTCCGCAGAAAAAACCTCGCAATTATCAGAAGCAGAGTGGAATCACAGTCTCATTTTTCCTCGTCGATCGAACACTCGCAGGTTCAAACCGATTGATCTTTCAAGGTGAACCGCACACCGCTTCTTTGTAACTTCCTGTGCTATAATTATCCGTTTTCTAATTAATATAAAAAAGAAGCGTGCCAGAAACACGCGTATCAAATTGAACTCCTCAAATTACAAGAGCTGGCGAATATTAACTCTGTGTCTTCCTGCGATTCACGAGCTCATTTTCATAGGAAAAAACGCGCCATCCTGTTTATGGTTTTTCATGTGATAATGTATAATTAAAAGGTTCATTTATAACAGTCAGCCAAGACAAATGACATAAGCCGCGGCGATAATCAGTGGCTACGATCTTTTATTTACAAGATCGCATCCTTAATTTGTGACTGATTTCACTTTTATGTGGCACCAGAGACGAGGCACTTACTGTGCGGATGTTAGAATTATTCAGACAAATGGGTATTAATCTTTATTCAAACCGAATATAATTGGCTTGGTTATTAGGTATGAAACTATATCATTATCGAACTACTTTTATTACTGTGTATTAAAAACAGGAGATGCTGTAAATTGCGTTTAAAAAAGTTCATGTCAAATCCTGTTTGTTAAATCCTTTTTTGTTTTCTCTAGCCAAAACAAAGTGTCTATCAAAGTAAATGTCATATTTTCAAGTCAATATGACGTCACACTCATTATATTCGCATTCCAATACTCTACCCTTAAACTGCGGTGTACCACAAGGATCTATATTGGGCCCTTTATTTTTCCTCCACTACGTTCCTGACATGTCCCCAGTACTTTGGTCTATGCCATGCGAAGTATAATATAAACACAGGAATAGACGCTTCGTATCTTAGCAATACTGTAGATTTGTGGCATTTGTTTACCTTGTGTAAAAAAAAAAGTTCACTACTGGGTCCGTGTGTTACCACGACCTCTACAGAAAATAATAAATATTGTAGCAGCAGCCTACTTGAAGAAAGTTGAAAATATCGTGAACTAGTACCTATGATAATATGAATATCTTGCTAGCACGATATGAACATATTGTAATTATGAGACCAAATGCACATAGCCAGGCAGCTTTTGCTTTGTTTATTGATTGTTTGCAATGACAGTAGAAATGTCATTTGAATGTTATGTGTGTATTAAAGAGTTAAAAATGATGTGTTTTTTTTTGTAGTCGTCTAAAAACTAGCGCCTATGACTCGTTCGAAAGTAAATAACGTATTACTTGTGCGTTGCCTCACTCGGTTGCACTTGGTTGTTTATCATCACAAAATTCATCCTCCGAGCGGGCCCGTATTTTCTGTCTGTCTATAAAAGCTAAACAGACACAGTATCCACTCCTGCCATATATTATACTTCGTGGTCTATGCATTCATACGCCCACGATACGCAAATTCGGACTTCGTGTAATAAAGACAATATTCCAAACAATTTAAAATCATACTCATTTCATTAGAAACATTTAAAGTTTAATTGTCTTTATTTAACCTGCAATTTAGGTCTAAATTTAATTCAAAATTTTGAATTATATTCAGCATGTTATTGAAATTTGAGCTTTGTTCACAAATTTTTTTCTTGTATTATATATCTACTGATACCGATTAGGTGGAAGCCTATGGAACCTTATTGCCATTGACATGAATCAATAAATTTATTATTATTATTAAATAAAAATTAAGTCACCCTGTATAATTTTAAAATTTTTTGGACAGTGTTTAGGAAATTAATAAAACAAAACAAATGTATATTATTCATACCACCTACAGCAAAATCTATTATGTATTTTGTAAGGAAAAGTTCATTTTTATTTAAATTTAAATAAGTTACGTAACGTTTTTGCCATCTCATATACTTAACATCAACACGTCTTTTCGCTCTGCTATTTAACTTCCAAGTTTTGCAAAACTTAATCTGCGTTCAAAGGTACGTTCCGCCAGAAGATTTGCATATTTTAAATCACAAAAACAAACGAAGAAATATTTCAAACACAATTATTCGCTCGATTCAGCCGGTTAAATCTTCTAAAATATTTCTAATATGAACTTGCGAACGTTTGTTAAATGTTCTGAATTGTTGAATAAGAGATAAACCATTAGATTAATTGCGAAATGTCCACATTCTTCGCCACATTCGCGAGCAACCTGCGACGTCCTAGCATAGCCAACTCTGTGATTGTAAACAAAAGCATAAATAGCAAAATCAGTGGCAGTGGAATATGAGAATACGTTGGTAACTTGATATTAAATGATGACGCTCACAATATATCTAACACCCACGGAGAAATTTTTACTGGTTAATTGTTTTATTGCTCGGATAAATTCTTGTGAGTTACTGATTTTATTACACAATAAAATTATCTGCGTGATTTTATTACGGTAAATGATTATTTAATCTGTTAATGTTATGAACATGGGTGTCAATTTAGAAATAATCGGATACTATAAACTTATGTAATAAAGTTGTATAGTATTGCATTAAAGGAGAGAATAAAATAGAAAATTAATCGTTTATAAGTAAGACATGAATTTGTCTATAAAATAACAAAATATAACTTAGATATAAACTTAAACATTCACGTTCAATAATTAAGTATAATATAAACACAGGAGTGGACAGTCCGTATCTTAGCAATACTGTAAATTTGTGGCATTTTTGTTTACCCTGTGTGACAGAGAAAGATCACTACTGGGCCCGTGCGTTACCATAGTTACCGTTGTTTATCGTCATAGAATGCTTGCTTCGAGCTGGCCCATATTTTCTGTCTTTCTCTAAAAGGTAAACAGAAAGGCCACACTTCATGCACCCTAATGTCCACCCCTGTCATATATTGTATTTCGTGGTATCTACCCATATTTTTAATATTATTTTATTTTGAATGCAAGTTGAATAATATAAATATCTCTATTCCGAAACCACTGAATTATAACTTACAATTAGTAATCAGTAAGATAATAAGAATACAATAATTTTTTCGTTGTAAACATTACCTGTTTTCCATAAACCAAAATACATAAGAGTATTGCCTTCTTGATTTTTGTGATTCACAATTTACTAAAAATATGAACCTTATGAAACAATTAGGTACTTATATTTTTTGAATATTTTTTTAAATCATTACTGAAACAATTTTGAATACTTTTTTCACATACTTAAAAGTACTATAAAAATACAAAAACAAGATGCAAGACTTTTCTAATATAGATAGAGAAGATAATTTCAGATTACTTGAAGATATACGAGTACTATTTAATTCAATCAATCTATTATTTTTAAAGAAAATAGAAATACATACGTCTATTTCTTGTGAAATGTATACGTATGTACTGGGTATAGATTCCAGATAAATTATAATAGCAATAACTATGAGTTATTTCAAAACACGATATTCTTCTCCAGACTTCGTAAAAGATTTTATAAATCCAATAAATTACATAACTCAGTGTAGCCATTAATTTATCCTAGTTTCTCATATAGTTAAAATATTTCATTTCCAGCACGAGGAGCGATAAATCTCAACTCACATAAGAAGAACGCGGAAACAAACAATAACATTCAGCTCACTTTCAATACCAGCAAATAAAACTTTACTTCTCTTCTCGCTGACCGATTACTACAGTTCCATGTTCCACTCTGAAGCTGGCGCCATCTTGGACGATCGCAGCGCCACGCTGCGTGAACAACACTACGAAAAATACAAGAGGAGAAATACTCAAGACCTGGACCAATGATTAGCTAATATAACAATTTCCATTTCTATAGGTATCTTTAGTCGTTTTTTCCTCTCGCCTCATATTCTAAGAGAGGTAGGTATTATTGTAATGGTTCAAAATTTTCGAGCATGAGATTTTGGTGGATAAGCACGTTTCAGGGTCTCTAGAATACGAATTTACTATTTTCACGATGATTTTTCGTCCACGATAACTAAAATTTCATATTTAAAGTTTTAACAAGGATCTTAACCCCGGATCAAATTTTGGTAGAAATCCACAAACCGGAAGTAGTACTTTTTGAAGCTTGGTGTAGTTTTTCTTAAATAAATTAGTAGGTACATTATTTATTTATGACACTTTTTGCAATTAAAAATAAAAGCAAATATAATTATCTATGGGTACAGTTAAATTTAATACAATTTGCTGAATCTAGTAGTATTTAACAATAAAATAAAGTACAATTAATATTCTACTTTTTTTAAATTCCAGTATCTTGTTGTTTCTACACAAAATTTGAATTATGACAGTGACAGTAAAGTTACGACATCTTTTGCTTGCATCTTGGTTTACATTATCGTTTACATAGTTTTACGTACATTTAGTAGATAAGTAGAATAAGCAGAATTAGGCGAAGTCGTGTGTTGACCACATCAGATTTTTTAGTCAAAAATCGATTGTAACTTTGCTGTGGATTCACATTACTGTTGATATAAATCGTGTTATGTAAATTAAGACGTGTCTTGTTTTATTTCATATCAAATTTAACGAAACTAACAAATTTTATTGTTATTCAACGTGTCTTTTTGAATATATTAAATACAATTACTAACTAATACCCTACACGAATTTTGAATAGGTAATAATATTATTTATTATATTTATTATCCAACTGTTTGCATTACTAACTAGTTAATTTTTCAAATTTAGTAAATTGACCGTTTGTTAAGTCTCATTCACATAAGCATTTAGTTTTAAAGTTTAGATTTAAGTTTACATTTAAGAAAGTATGAATACATGTAAGTAAATTTTAGCATTCACAATGCTTGAAAGTGGGACGTGTGAATGCTCGTATTTAGTTATATGAATGTTACACAAATGTAAACTTTAAAACTAAATGCTTATGTGAATGAGACTTAAAAATGGCCATCAGATTTTTACAGATTTCCGTACCTACTCAAAATTTTCAAAAAGTTTTACTTGTAAATGTCATGATTCATCATTAATTTCTGATTTGTATCGTCTCAGTAAATTTTAAATTGAATATCATATTTGCAGTAAAGGTATCACTTGTTTATTAAATTTATGTGAACATTTTGTTTAATACCTGTTGTCTAACTTTCGTACTAAACTATTAAAAGAGGTCACAAGGTTTGTACACCTACATTTTATTTCTCAACACACTATACCATTTCATATAGTTTCATATCCCTTTTATAATCCATCTCACAAAGCACTCACATCTTTATTACAAACTAAAACAGTAAAACTCCTCTATAAACTACACGATCTACATTATCTGATGTTCACACTTCACTATCTTATCCTGCGGAATGACAAAACTCCTGACAGACTCAGCGAGTGTGTGAGTGTGTAATTTAGAAGTCAAATGAAAGTGGCTGTGAATAAATCATTAACAAAGAGAACAGTTGGCTACAGACACAGACTACAGACAGTAGCATGGCACACTACTTGAGTGTTATGTCATTGGAGACGGTTGTGTGTGATATAGTGTCCTGACAAAATGTGAGGGCAAGGATTAATTTATGTTTGAGTGAATGTAGTGCGTCACGTTACAAGAAAATCATAAGTTAATTCAAATTGTTCTGTTATAATAAATTTAATTGAAAATGTCTTATTCAGGGGCGGCGATTTTAATTTTTGCTACGATTATACAGGGTGAGTCATCGAAATGCCCGTCGTCGATATCTCCTTTGTCGTTAAAAATACAGCATAAATTTATTAACAGAATTTTTCGTCTACTCAAGGAGCATAACTTAAAATTATTTTCACATATACAGGGTGTTGCATAACGACTTGGCAATAATTGTTCGTCTTTTTTAAATGAAACACCCTATATAGTTTTATATATTTTGAATTGTATTTTATTTACCTATACGAACATATAAATTTCATTTTAGTTTTTCGCGGCGTTGCCAAGTTATTCAATATTTTCTCTAAAAAAAGTCGAATACACGTATTGTTTTATAAAGGCGTACTGAAGTTATTTTAATAGTAAAAATTATGAATTTTTTTTTCTGTACAACTGTAACTATACTCTTTGTTCTGACATAACTTTTTTTTAATGTTATGATACAGGGTGTTCAATACAGATAATCAAAATTACTCAATTTCAAATGGCTATAACTCGTCATTTTCAAATGGAACACCCTATATTTTATTATTCTGTTGTGTGTATTTTTGCATCTTCTTATGTTATAAAAGGTGTCCTATGCCTAAAAACATTAATTTCGAAATTAATTAAATTAATGTTTTTAGGCATACGACACCCTTTATAACATAAGAAGATGCAAAAATACACACAACAGAATAATAAAATATAGGGCGTTCCATTTGAAAATGACGAGTTATAGCCATTTGAAATTGAGTAATTTTGATTCTCTGTATTGAACACCCTGTATCATAACATTAAAAAAAAGTTATGTCAGAACAAAGAGTATAGTTACTGTTGTACAGAAAAAAAAATTCATAATTTTTACTATTAAAATAACTTCAGTACGCCTTTATAAAACAATACGTGTATTCGGCTTTTTTTAGAGAAAAAATTGAATAACTTGGCAACGCTGCGAAAAACTAAAATGAAATTTATATGTTCGTATAGGTAAATAAAATACAATTCAAAATATATAAAAATATATAGGGTGTTTCATTTAAAAAAAGAGGAACAATTATTGCCAAGTCGTTATGCAACACCCTGTATATATGAAAATAATTTTAAGTTATGCTCCTTGAGTAGACGAAAAATTCTGTTAATAAATTTATGCTGTATTTTTAACGACAACGGAGATATCGAAGACGGGCATTTCGGTGACTCACCCTGTATACGAAACTAATAGATTCCATACAAAATAAACATACATCCATTCAACCCGTGCGATATGTTCACGCAAACCCTGTTATTAAGTATCTCACGATAAATTGCATTATGTCACTAGAAATATCGTACGAACGAGGTGCAACCGAGTGAGGCAACACACAAATAATACGATATTTACTTTCGAACGAGTCATGAACGCTATTTTTTAGACGACTACAAAAAAACACATAATTTTTAACTCTTTAATACATACATAACATTCAAATGACATTTCTATTGTCATTTCAAACAATCAATAAACAAAGCAAAAACTGCCTGGCTATGTGCATTTGGTCTCATAATTACAATATGACCATATCGTGCTAGCACGATATTCATATTATCATAGGTACTAGTTCACGATATTTTCAACTTTCTTCAAGTAGGCTGCTGCTACAATATTTATTATTTTCTGTAGAGGTCGTGTAAAAAAGAGATTTATCCACATAATTGAAATACTTATTACTCGTGCTGTATCTGGTAAAATTTAAAAATTTGAATATAATTTATATTCTTGTTATTGAAAACCTTGTATGATGTATTCCATAATCGTGATATATTTGTTTCTACGTAAACTTTAAATTAAAATATATTTAAGAATAAAATATTTAATATTTATGATGGTTGGAAAAAAGTGTACAAAACTCGCAGACAAGTGATCGAATGATTGTGAGATTTCCGAACTCAGCAAGCCTCGTGCGTCAATATTCTCACTCACACGATATCATTCACTTTCTGCGCTCATTATATGCCTTAGTAATTTTTAATTACTTATTATGTAGGCATTTGTATGTTACGGTTAATGACATGAAGCCATAACATAGAAATGCCTTTGTTTAACTTTACAGAAGATAGAATAAATAACCGGTAACATCCATATGAAGTCTTGGTTGACCTCAGATCTTGTAGAGATAACGAGCTAATAATTTGACTAATTTTGCAAACTGTAGTACCTACTTCCGTATTGTTACATATTCAATGACTCCAGCTTTAAATATTCCCACTAATTATTCGTTCCAGTAATTGTACTTCCACTTGCAGTTCCAGAAGAATAAATAACATTCATCTGAACAAACAGAAAACCAGACTCAACTGACACAAAGTACAGAGTTAAGTTCTAAGATGAAGTGATAGACGCTTAGCTTCTCATTTAAATTTCGCACTTTGTTGTATATCCACTTTCATGGGCGTCCACACGGGAAGGAGTTTTACCTCCTTGATTGATTGATTGATTTTAAATAATTATTTTATATTGTTGCATCAACATCTGGAATAGAATGGTAATTATATAGAAAAAGTGGTAGTAAATGATAACAGCAACAGATGAAATTTTGCATTGAACTAGCTTCACTTTGTTTTAAAACTAGAAGAAGTAAAAACAAATTTTTTATGATACCTGAAGCATCATCGATTTTACACCCAACACTGCAAAATGTCTATGTTAACTGTCAAAATGTCATTTAGAACTAGATTCTACAAGGTGATTTTTGTTTAAAATTCGTTTGTATAATTTGGATTCAGTATGATTTAAGAAATAACGAAAAAGAAAATCCTAGTGATTTTCAGTAAGGTAAAGTGGGTTAAGTGCAATTTTGGGATAATAACCAACAATTGCTCGAAATATAAAACAATATTACTATTTCTCTATACTACTACTACTATAACCGAGACTATAACATAGTTAAATAGGAGAAAAATTCCTATTTAACTATGTAAAAATTCAATATGGCGTCCATTTAAAATAAGAAAGTTTAATTTTATTCTGACATCATTTTTAAGTTTCCCAGGGAAAAAGGTACAAAATGTGCAGTTATATGCATTTTAAATAAATATATGTAAAAAATATTGAAAATATGTAAAAAATTTATACCATATTTTGATCTTTTTTGTATGAAATGCAATCATTTGTAAAAAAAAAAAATACTAATATGCACAATAATACAATATATGCAAATGCATATAATCCGCACTCTGCTATATGATGAGTAAGTTGAGTAAAAGGCATGTAACAGTACTGGATATGGTAAGTCAGTTTGAACATTTTTAGAAGCAATCCACATCTAGGAAATTTAAGAAACGGTTTTTGGTTTCAATCAACGCTAACTGTTAGACCGAATATTACGTATCCAGACTGTTAAATTGCTTAATTTGGTAATCCCCTTACACTCTCGAAACGAGAAGTTTTAGAATTGTAACAAGTCAGTGGAGTATCAGCTATGAACGCGTCAAGATTTCGGTCCGCGCGCTTTTGAGCTTTCATAGTCTGTAAGTTTACTTAAGTTTAAGTTCGTTTATTGCCATTACTTGGTAAATAAGTAGTAAAACATGCACACACATCGCTTTCTTAAAATTATTACCGGCGTAATAGATAGTAGATATGTATGTAGGTAAATGAAAAGAAGACAAAAATGCATTTTCTTCTTGTATTTTTTTTAAATAAAATTGGGATTTGATTCTCAACTAAAAATTTCTTTCTCACCGTTTCGAGGCATTTTTACCTCTCTCCTCTGGATAAAATCCTGTGGACTTTGTTGCTCTCCCAGCAATAAAGAGCATCGTCGTGAAACCTTCCAATACTAATATCATCACGATAACGGCTCACTGCTCTAGAGTGAAAGAGGAAACACGAAGTCACTTCCTAGTGCCCGGGAATAACTCAGCCGAGGCGATGCAAATGACTAATCCGCCAGATAATGGCCGCGGTCAAAGAGAATTGCTAATAAACTAAATAATAATTATGTCAGACGGTTAATATGGGAATCTGTCATATCGTAAATACGTGCGCCGGTGTGAGGCGCTTGCTGCAGTTCTCACGCCCGCGACATACAGGGGGGGATTCCAGCTAATTTATACTCTCATTTTACATTTTTACTTACCGTATTGCTGATGACTCAAAATATCATAATTTGTACTCATAACCTAGGAAATGACATATTAAGCACACAATTGACAATCGGAAATGTCAATTAGGAAAAATGCAAAGAACACTGGCTTTCTTGAGCATTCTACAAAAATATAATCTTCAAAATAACAAAATTTATTTTAATGAATGTTACTTCCCAAGATTTTCATGAATTAAAACCCATAAACACCATCGATATATAGAAATTTTGAAATAAATATCTATTACGAACCAAATGCGGGAGGATTTTTATCCTACATGAGCGGTTTTTTCAAACACGAGCGAAGCGAGGGTTTCATTTAAGCGAATACTGGGATGGTGTCTTCCCGCAAGAGGTTTTGTACAATGTTTTTTGTAACGAATAAAACCATAATTAAATACATTCAATTTGAGGTTACGATGTTTTTTCTACTCGCTACTACCGACAGATGGCGCGCTAGTCGCACATATTTATTTCAAAATTTTATATTAATACATCAAATAGTGGAAAAGTATCATTCATTAAAATAAATTTTGTTATTTTAAAGATGATGAAAATGAAAATGATATATTTGTATTCATAACCTAGGAAATGATATATGAAGCACGCAATAGACAATCGGAAATGTCAATTTCCCAGTGTAGTCAATCAGGAAAAATGAAAAGCAAAGAAGACTGGCTTCCTTGAGCATTCTACAATAAAAACATATTCAAAATAACAAAGTTTATTTTAATAAATGTAAATTCCCACGATTTTCGTGTATTAAAACCCACAAACAACATCGATATTTTGTCTGTATTTTGTTCAGTATAAATAAACTTATTATTATTATTATTATATAATAATTTTGAAATAAATATGTGCGCGTTGCGCGCCATCTATAGGTAGTAGCATTGTATATATAGTCTATATATACAATGGTAGTAGTGAGTATATAAAGTCGTAACCTCAAATGTAATGTTCAGACTACAACTACAATGAAAACGAAAATTACTATTTAGTACTAAACAATTGTACAAATCAACAAATTGCTTGGCAATCATTGGTGATTGGAGTGACACGTACCACTTTTTATAAAATTTATTGTATATTCGTGAATGAATTTGATTATAGTTTTATTCGTTACAAAAAAAAAACATTGTACAAACCTTTTGCGGGAAGGCACCATCCGTTTCGCTCGTGTTTCAAAAATCCGCTCATGTAGGATAAAAATCTTCCCGCATTTAATTCGTAAATAACTATTAAAAATTACTAAATTAAACTGAACTGGAACAGAAACGCAAAATCGGAACAAACCGCAGCTATTTTAGTGAACCCGAAAATGAATAAACACGTAAGTATAAATATTAGGTATTGTAAATGTAAATAAATGTTACGCTAAACACCATCGCAGAAAGTAGATTTATGACATTTGTGCCGCCCGCATGCTGTCATAACACATATAATTAAATGATTAAGAGTCACACCATTCGCGCAGAACCGGCTTTATTTTTACCTCGTGACATCTCGCTCCCTCGGGGCGAACTCTTGGAGAAAATGGATCATCGGCTCTGATGGGCGGTGCCTCCTTAATTTTTATTTCACAGCTGCTATCTCTTGCTTCATTTTTAACCGGTAATTTATATCTTGTTTTAAAGATAAATATAGAATAATTACATCCACTTGCAATCTGTCATCTTGGACTTATAAAGTGTTCAGCCTTATAAGGAGCAAGTTATTTTCGCGATTTAAAACTAGTGTTTCACATTGTTGTGATTGATGTTACGTAGTAATCAAGATAAATTTAGATCATACTTTAAATTCTAAAGGCTATTCTGCAGCCAAATATTTTCCAACATAGATAAGATAAAATCTTTTGAAGAGTAAGCAGTATTTCTTATGGAATTTAATTGTAAATAATTTCTGTACTATTGGCACACCTGTGTTAAGTACAATTTCATTTTGAAATAATCCGATTTTGTATTGTCATATTTAAATGTGATGCTACAGAATATTATGTTGATCTTGTATTTGAAAATTAAAATTATAATTTAGATTGTGCTGTATTTTGAATACTTGATTTCTATAAAACCCTGTTCACACATGGATTCTTTGAAGAATAAGAATTCTTTCATACTTTTGAATGGTGGAAAAGGAAATTGTTGGTCTGAAGGTATCAGTTATTTCTTCTTCTTCTTCTTCAAGATTCGTTGAAAATTAAATATCTAATTTTAAAAATATACAACCATCAATTTATGCGAATGGTAACATGTGAAAAATCGGGATAACACGAATATTAAGCTAGATATCGAAACGCTTTTAAACAAAATTAGACTTTGTAGTATATAACCCTTTACATGTTTTACTTTATATTCAGGAGTTATAAAAAATTCGAAACATTTGATACGTAGTCAAGATCAGGTTCACATTCAATACCAGAAATGAAAAATCTGGAATAATTTATACACAACAGGTAGCTGCAACATCAAAAATTGCAAATCTAAAAAAATTACGAGTAATAAAATACCTGCATCAAAGGATCATTTTCAGGAAGTTCCAAATCAAGAATTTTAGAATCGGTATAAATGCAACCACAAGGTGATGCAAACATAGGAAGATTCAAATCTAGAAAACTAGAAAATCGAACTAAATAAACAAGCCAGTACCATTCGTGAGTCTCATTCTCGGTTCTCCAACTTTTCTAGAATTGCATCTTTCTGTGTTTGTGCATTTATGCCGAAATTAAAATTCTAGATTTAAAATTTCCTGTGAATAAATCTCTTGATGCACGTATTTTATTACTTATGAATTTTCTTGATTTGCTTCATCTGGAGTTTTTCCTGGCATTTTCCTGTACAAATATTCTAATTTTCATTTTATAATGTAGGTACATATCTAAAGTTTTGTTTCACCCAGTATTCAAAATCATATCAGGTCGGTGACGCCCCCCATTGTCTATACACTGAATAAGCCGATTTCGGGTGTTTGTCATAACCCTTTCCAGCATGGCAGCGGGTATGTTGGCAATGTTGGCCTTCAGGTCTTCTAGAGAACTTAGACGGTTGACTAAACGCGCAATTTCAAAAAAAAAATCGCAAGGAGCCCAATCGGGCGAGCGGGCTGGCCACTCCAAGTCGCCCCTTATTGAGATGAGGCGCCTCGGGAAGTGTTCCCTCAAAACATCCATCGATGCTGCTCTGTGCTCCAACGCATGATGGCGACTGATCGGGTGGGGAACAAAACTTTAAAATTGCACCTGTCGAATGAGATCACTCTCTCCCCACTACGATTCCTACAGCCTGAATGGCACGCATTTAAAAAAATCAAGTTATGATGAATCATCCTATGAAGTTTAACTTTCTTAAACGTAAACACAAATGTAAACCTTAAAACTAAATACATATGTGGATGAGGCTTAAGAGAAGGCTCATATGTATGCGAGAAGTGAGGCATTCTTCAGGGATTCTCTTGCTGATGAATAGCATTTCGATCGTATCGCAGCCATGTTTAATCATCTTGTCACTTGGCCTCGTAATTCGCGCCGGATTCGATGAATGTTTAATAATTTAATTAGTATTCATTCGCCCACTTTTGATGTCTTTACGATGACAGCCCTCCCTGTTATTATGAAGAATTACATTAATTTTTCTTATTCGGCTGTGAAGTTTTTTTAGCGCTGAAGAATGTACGGTTATTGTTTTGTTTTGATCCGGTTCTTGCTAAAATAAAAATGTTCCTTGCAACAGTGGATATCATCCGTCATGTTATATGTGTTAGTTTATAATGTAATTAATTAATTATGATAGCATCCGATCAGGGAATTAACATGTAAAAATAATGCTACGTGTAATGGTTTGACAAGTTGCTGTCCAATTAATGGGGTGATTAGTTAATGGAAAATATATCATACTTCTTTAGCAGAGACACTAAATGTAAAACAAGAAAATAAGAATTGTTAATTATGAATGAATGTCCCAGCAGATCCACCAGAGTAAACTAGATTATTGCTCGTTTATAAACATAAATGAATTAATAACAGTTTGACATCTATTTTAGTTATTTATTTATTAGGAGGTAAGGAAGCTTTTATGACGTGGGACGTAATTTTGAGCCCGAGCGTCAGCGGAGAGCTAAAAACACGTCAAGAGCCATAAAAGCAAGTTACGCCCGTGATACATACCCAATTTTATATACGGTTGAAGATTTTTAAATAAATCAATTAACTTAATTTATTTGTTCAAATTGTCAAAAATTACTAAATTCTTGAATTGTTTCTAATAGCTAGAGAGCCGCGGGTCCTGAGACGCGACGAGAAGAAATACGTCTTCCGTTTGATGAGATGAAAGTCTATCCCTTGTAAACCCCCAAATGCCAAATATTTTTGAAATCGGAAGGGGCCCACTCGAGAACGAAGGGAAAATGCATATCGACTTTTTTGCAGATTTAAATACGTCTTTAATACTTTGTTTAAAAAGTGACTAGTAATCATTTGACAAAGCGGAAGACGAATTGGGCAGGGCGCACTAGTTGAAACCAATGTTTGAAAATTTTGACCTCATCTGGAAAATTCGACGTCTTCAATATACTTACTTTTGTGTTCATTTACTTTGTTATGGTCTTTACATCGGGAATTCCGGGTGGAAGACTTTTTTGTATGTCAAAGTTATCATAACGGAAGACATATTTAAATCTGCAAAAAAAGTCGATATGCATTTTCCCTTCGTTCTCGAGTGGGCCCCTTCCGATTTCAAAAATATTTGGAATTTGGGGTTTTCAAGGGATAAACTTTCATCTCACTAAACGGAAGACGTATTTCTTCTCGTCGCGGTTTTAGACCCGCGGCTCTCTAGCTATAAGATAAGAAAAGCTGAAAATAAACCAAAATTGCAAAGTTGTCATTATTGAATTAAACATTTACAAGATAATTTATGTTAAATGTTAATAAAAATGATGTAATTAAAATAAAAAATTATACAACTAATTACAAAAAATAGTTTTTTAATAGGATTATTTAGTAGGTACCTACCTAGTTTACTATATGAGGGAAATTGGAAATATAACGTTTTGCATTAATTTGATATTTCATGATAGCGCACTGCGCTATAAAATGACGTTTATGTCAAAGAAATTAGTGCATAACTGTCAAACTATTATACATATAATATAATATACCGTAGTTTGATTGTAATATATGTCCTTTTATGAAAAGCCTGTTTCATGAAATATCGGCGTAAAATGTATTTCATTTTATTACATATTATGCCGAGGTTGAACTAAATAAACTACCCAATACCCATTTTGAGTCCCACATACTCGGTTTTGGTAAAAATTTATATTCTTCATGATTGAAATAAAATTATGTGACATTCTGACATTGTTGTATTTTGTTGCCTATGCTCTTTCTAAAAATTTACAATCAGACTATGACATTATACATAATTCAAAGCGCATTATAAGAATTGGAAGATGATTTTATTCGTTTAGATAATAAGATTTGTTTTCTGATATTAAGATACGTCGTTTCTGCGACTTCAACTTCTGTCTAATTATAACTTCTAAAATTTACAGTTAAACAGTATATTTTAAAGGATATGCTTATTAACTAATACCTAATTAAATCATCCTTCAATCAAAACCAATTAAATGCATCTAAACAGAAAATTATTGAAAATAATGCCATCATCTCATCATTCGCAGTAAAACATTAGCATGATTGCCTCGCAAATTTATTCAATCAAACAAACCAAGTCTGAGTGCAATCCGCAAATCGCAAATCCATCTTTCCCACAAGCAATATATCATATAAATCGTTCCTCGTGATAAACTCCATTTCTAGCGAATACATTTGCAGTTAACTTTGTATCAAAATATTAATCAAGTTACAATTTATACTTCTCTAGTCCGCGTCACATAAATAATAATAATTATGAAAAAAGCGCGCGAAGATGGCTCTAATGAAAGGAATTCCCGAGTTGCGTGTTGTGAAACCCACTGCGCAGAGCCTTGCGCATGCGCGAAAATATTCACTTGTTTTTGTGTTTTTAGTGTAGTGGGATTGCGCACACTGATTCACAACCCGTTATTATTTTATTTATCATTTCGCATTTTTGTGAAATTCTTTCCAAATTGACGCATTAAAATTTGTCAGTTGGCAGTATGTAATTTCTTGGATGTGTTACTAAGGAAGATTGTTAATCATGGGCGTAGTATTTGGGATTTTCAACTGATACTTAGGCAAATTTGTTATGATATGAGTATTCTACTAATCACAAGAATATAGGGAATGCATATGGCACTGAAAATGAAATTTTTAACACTATGTTAGGTCTAAAATTCCTAGAATACTCTCGATTTTACTTTTTTCTATTCCACTCTTTTCCCCACTACTACGGCTGTCTAATGCCAGCCCGAAATTCGGACTTTGCTGCAAACCTAACCTACATACATACATACAAACATACATCATACATAATATCTAAACAAACATTCAACGTTTGTCCTTAATTAAACTACGCTAAATATTTATATTCTGACACATCTATTTCGCCTCGTCCATAGTAATTATTCTATTCATGCAAGCTTCTTCTTCGCACATCCAACAAACCATCAATAACCGCTCACCAACTATCTCACCCACATTACATTCGCTTTGCTAACGTGACTAAATCATATGGTTTTGAAACCTCGGTTTGAATCTAGTCAAACCAAAACATATTTCAAGATCAAGATCATTGATTTTTTTCTACTGCATTTTTTTTCTTTTTAATGTACTTACCTAATTAGGTAATTTATCCAACACCTCTTAATAAAAGCATCATAACTATGGTGATTTTAAACAAGCAAAGTAAAAAATTACCCACAACTGGCTTTGATCAAAATTAATATACCCACTTGTGGGTAAATTGTTACTTTGCTTGTTGGAAGTCACTATAGAAACGATGTTTTAGGTTGAAACTTAATATTTTTAAAATATTTAAGCAGTTTAAGAGCTGTTAGATAAAGCGTTATACTTCCCACGTGGGCAAAAAGGAATGACCAATTCGAGAAAATTATCTCACTCAGCCATCGGCCTCGTGAGTTAAGATTTCCCTCGTGGGTAATTCCTTACTTTGCCCATTTGTAAAGTAAATATTTATTGTTTAAAATTAGTAGATCTTTTTTATGATAAAAAAGATCCCTAATTTCTGATCTGATCTAAATA
The DNA here is from genome assembly GCA_947534325.1 of Agonum fuliginosum. Classification (NCBI taxonomy): domain Eukaryota; kingdom Metazoa; phylum Arthropoda; class Insecta; order Coleoptera; family Carabidae; genus Agonum; species Agonum fuliginosum. The sequence goes on along the minus strand of OX384034.1, from coordinate 522,872 downwards.
GAAAAATAGAAATCATATTAAATGTGAAGATCTTGATCTCGATCTAGATTTTAAAAAAAATGATCTGTCACAACACTAAAGCAGAAATGGATAAAATTGACAAAATTCGAGCAATATTTAGCAAAATAAATGTTTCTTGAAATCATTAAGCAGATAACGACCCGAAATAGGACGACCGTTTGTTATTTGTTGTACAAAACAAATAACTAGTAATGATAATGATGATATCTTACAACAATTTTGTGTATAATTTTGGCAAAAATCATTAACCGCTCTTAAAGAACAATGTCTTTAATGGCGCCCTTGCCAAATTATCTTTTCCTAAGATTTCTTTAAAATTCTTGTCCGCCAATGGTTCTGAGTCTCCACTTCGTAAAACCGATTACACTTCAACTGCGATTGTGGTCGGTTATTAAAGTGCATTTAAAATTGTAATTCAGTGACGATTTGAAAAATGACTTACTGGCTATGCGCTCTTCGCAAGTCTTCGTTTTTGTTCTCCACTCGAGTCTTATAATAATAAGTTCTAGTGATTGATTAGCTTGTTTTGGGTTTTATATGAAAGTCACAGAGTGGAATCCTGCATGATGCATGCAAGTAACGTACGTAAGAATTATAGATGCTACATTCACATGTGATGTGTTTTGCTTTTTGTGGAAGATGCTCATTATTTGCTGCATATGCGTGCAGAAGTTCTCACAGTCTTTCTCCGAGATTCGTAAAATCATTAGATTTTGGTAATAAATTATTTGAAAGAAAAATTCAAACAATATTTTGTCCATAAATGTTGACCAATGAGACACGATATTTATTTAATGAATGAGACAAAACAAAATCCCCAGAACTTTTGTTACTTTGTTAATTGTTACTTACTATATTTATCCATTAACATGCAATTATTATCCTATACTTTGTCCCAGAATTCGGAGGAGCACCTAGAAAAGTCCCATTTATACAGGGAAAATAAATTGAAGTATAGTTTGGCGGCAAATTTGAATCACTTACAAATCAATGTAATATTTGAATTACAAATCAAATAAAAACGATTACCTTTCATTTTTATTACTTGTTCCTGGTTTATCCATTGTTAACCTTAACACTTTGTTACTTAATACAATTTACACGCAAATATTCTAACCTATAAATGAACTGTCACATTTTGTAAACACTGGAGCTAAATTACTGGGTGTAAATATGGCTCAGAAATGAGCAATCTGATTGGTTGGAAAAACGCGGCAAATTTAATAAGCTCCTCCGAATTATGGGACAAAGTATAGCGATTGTTAATGTCCGCCTTTAGTAACATTATCTTATACAGGGTGTTTATCTATACCTCTGCACAAAACGAAAAATAGGTTATATAATTTGATATACTGAGTGTAGACAGAAAATATTTTTTTCAAAATTCGCAAAAATAAGGGTAGTGAAAATTTTAGTACCACTGGTTAGAAAGTTCCTTTAACTGTTATTTATTAGGTAATTATTACGTAAGTATTTGTAAATAGTATGATAGTATTATTTATAATTATAATTTAATTTTATAAATAACAAATACTTAAACAGACGTTCAAACTAGTGGCACTAATATTTTCACTATTCTAATTTTTGCGAATTTTGAAAAAAACTTTTTTTTTCTGTGGTCAGTATATCAAAATATATATCCTATTAAAGTTTCGTGCAGAGGTATAGAAACACCCTGTATAACATCACAATGTAAATATTTTGGTAACAATATCCATATCACAAATTATACGTCCCAGAAAATTCTCTGAAATATGGCAATAGTAGGTACGTGGAATAAATTTTTACGCAAGTGTCAAAAAAAGTTAACATACACGTAATTCAGGCCGCGAAGTAAAACTATTATACATTGGGTCGAAGAAGAAGAATGTATTTTGTATAACTGATATTTTAAGTAATTTTTCACCCTTATATAGAAAAAGCTATCCTACGTCTGCCACGGAAATTCGTATTTTCGACATTCACTGCACTCCTCGTCAAATTTCAACATCAACACAAGCATGCTCTATTATCTGCTATGATACCACATTTCTCATCAAAAATAAAATATAATTTCAATGTGTCAAAGTGAAATGTCATACAGTGCATGTTAACTAATTAAAATTTAAGTAAGTTTAGGGTTGTAGAAAACATATAATGCGCAATAACACAATGTCGAAAAGCTCTTACATGCTCATGTTACTAATGTAAGATGCTTTTTTGCTTGTTTTACACAACATGGTATTTTTACAACAGAAGTAATATTTTCAGCTTTCGTTTTTCACTTCAGTTTTGAAAATTTATAATTAGAATAATAAAATTTAAAATGATTTAAAAAGGTTTTACATGTATCGAACATCAGAATTTGAACAATATATTTTTGAAAATAAAGAATTATTATATAATTTCAATTCTATAAACTTTAAGTCTTAGTTAAAATGAAAGCACTCATTGACACATCTTATTTCCGATGTTAATCTTTTATGCATTACAGATTTTTAAAGTTATTTCTTAAAATAAAAAGGAATATATTTTTAATCGCATTATAAAATTTTTATGAGCACGTAAAGTTAAGTATATTCGCAACCTATTAATTTAAGAGTGAACCTAATGAGTATTGTAAAAAAACTTATTTTTGTTTGTTAAAGAAGTAATGAATAAGCTCATTAAAAATATCAGCCAAATTTAGTACTGCAGTAATAAAGTGCTATGAGGACTTTAATGATAAAACTGCAGGTGCATAACAACATAAAGATCATGAAAAGGAAATAAATAAAGATCAAATTACACTTGCTAACACTGCACTGAAAGCAAATTCATCGTAATGTTAAATTAATTGTATTACATTTTAAATCACCACTATCAAATTTCATTTACTCAACAGCACTTAGCTACAATGCGGACTAGATAATATACGTTTTGCTGAATAATAATAGCGATATTTTGTAACCACATGCATATTATAGTGGTAATAATACGTGTATAATGCTAAATTACACACTTACATATCCTGAGAAGATGCACCGCCGAATAATGGACAACTGCAGACTCTTACCTGAAAAACGAAAAAGAAATGTGTCAGTAATCACTGGATATTATTAAAATGAAGCAAATGTACACCACTCATAATGAATTTTAAATTACATGGTATGGGGTACCCCCTAGCAAAAACCAAGCCATAGAGCACGAATGGCAAAACATTTTACTTTCGTTATTATTATTCTTGACAGAACTTACAACACATAAAGAATGATGATACACATTTTCCTGGGGTGTTATTATATGTCATTATTAATTTGAATATTTTAAATGGACTTTGTTTGACGTTATAATTAAGTTATTTTCTGTGCAACTGAAAAATAATGGGTAGTTTGTTTAATAGTTTCAACTGCTCATTTGTCCTTATTTGGTTCAGATGATATTATGGAGCACGGTTTCTTGAAAGTATTAGCAGTTTTTATGGGTCGTGATAATATTAAACAAACAGATAATAAGGAACAATTTACAAATGAAGCATATTTGTAATGAAAATAATTTTTAAAACGCTAATTACACATTAAAAAATCTGTTCAGGTGAAACCTTTTTACTATACCACTAAAACCAAATAAATAGGAAAAATAAAAGAAGAGCTAAAACAGTCAGTGTAGATATAAGTCAAAAACAGTATTTTTAAAAAAGAATAAGAAACTTTAAGGTAGGTATATAAAATATAACTATAGGTACTTCTTTTTATTTTAAGAAGACAATAATTGGAATACTAATTTTACATTATGTAAGTGTATAATGAACGATATTTTTAATCAAATGCTCGACAACTTTGACAGTAGTTAATAATTTGTTTATGTTATCTACGATCTACGACTACGAGTATATAAATTTATTTTACAATTGGCCAAATATAGGGTAGCAAAGTTTACAAAGTGCTGTCTTCTTACATAACATGAAGTGTAGTAGGTTCATTTCAATATCTAAAGTTTTTAAAATTCGCAATATTAATGATAAGGTTTTTGAAGTGTACATTAATGTTCAGTGCCATCTTTAATGAAAATAGGTACCTATACCTAATTTATTTGTTATTGCACATTAGTTACGTGATTTTATATAATTAATTACAGTATTTATTAAATATTATAAGTGGCACTAAACATTGCATGTTCACTTGAAAAATATTATTATCCTTAATTTTGCGAATTATCAAAAATTAAGTTTACACTCTGTATAGTGTAAACCTACTCAAATCCTTGATTTGATGTTGTTAGAAACTATAAACAAATTTTCGTTTTAAGTAAACATTGAATAAAGTTTTAAATAAATTAGTTAGGTGCAAACTTTATTTTAGTCTAACTACTTTTAACTTAGAAAATCTAGTTACGAATTAGTATGCGTTACCGCATGATTTGAACTTTTATACATTTAAGTTATAAACCAGACTTTTATTGAACTTTTCTAGTTTAGCACTATTTTAGTTTCGGTGTTTATTCAAAGCGTGCGAAATTTGCCATAGATACCTAGTACTTAAAATACAAATACACGATCTTTATGTATCTAGCCCGTTTTAAAAATTACTTATGGTTTTAAAACGAGCGTATAAAATATTTGGGCTGAAGTAGCAGTAGACTCATGACTTGTCATGATATTTTTAATCTAATATCACATAAATGAAACGTTTATTTAGTAATTGTTTTTTAATACAATATTTCAAAGTGCTGTGTTTGATATAAAAAGTAAATAGTACTTCATTCTGTATAAAGGTAAGTCAGATACATAAAACGAGTACATTTATCAATAATTTAATACCAGTGATACAAGTAAACAGCAATCACACTTTCAATATAATACTTAACATAATTTATTTTCATTTATAGCAATTGAAGGTGTATAAACTGATAGTTCACACTAGTAAAGAGTATTGAGAACACTAATGTAGCACGTGTTGAACGGCAAATTTACATAAAATAATTCTCTTCGGCAGTTATCAACGTTCATGTATCACTTATGACCTTCTGTCTCTGCACTGAACCTCACGTTCCACCAATGCATAAGAACATTACAACACTGAACGCTCAACCGTGTCATTCCGTTTATGCAACGGTCATCGATGTTGTTGCTGTGGTTTACCTACTTACAGAAATATTCAAGATTCAAAGGATAATGTTTTGCATGGAGGAACTCTGACATATTGGGAAAAAGATTCGGATATTCTACTTAACTTACTCATGTGATATTAAAAATTATAGGTTATACCCATACTCATACCGACGACTTCTGTCAAAGATCTAATTTTCGGCACTTACTTTTACTTCTAATTAACATAAATTGTTATTATCTGTCACACCCCCTAACTAAATTGTGTACGGTTACCAGCCATCAACTCACGGATATTCCTTAGTGGAGAATATACACACATTTGCAGTTTTAAAGACAATTAAACCCTGGTTATAATGGATGTAAGCGGTTACTTATTCTGTATTCTGTAAATTTGTAATTATGAACTGTAACATAGAAACAATTTTCAATCAAGGAGCATGAAAAATGCTCCCTTAAGATACTATAAATCCAAGGCTGTTGATAATAACAAAAAAAAAATTGTCACATTCCGAAAGCACGTTGCTTGGTAACTACCCGATGCCGCAGGCGGAGGGCTGTTAACCTAAAAGCAACGTGCTTGAGGTAGTAGACAAAATTATAATTTATTTATTAATGGCCGAGGGTTATTCAGGTAGAAAAATTTTCGCTGTTGTAATTTAATTATTTATTTAAAACACGAAAGTCATTTTAAAACAATACTATTAAATTACATAACCGTCAATAATTCTGTCATCTGTCATTTTGACATAAGTGATAATGTCCCATGGTTTGCTGTCAATTTAATGTTGGTCTCATTGGTCAATTTGGCGCACGTGATCAGAAATGGAAGAATTCTATTGAATATTTATTTTACCAAACAATTTTCATTTTTATTTTTGGAAAAATTATTTTTTGACTTGTAATCTGCATAATTAAACTGTAGGTATATATACTTAACATGGAACCCGAAACCAAACCGAACCCGAACCGAAAGCCCCTCAGATTCCGTCTTTTTCATGAATCTGAACCTAAACTCCGATATTTTTGTTGACTTGAACCCACAGTGAAATGAACCCACTTTCAGTATTTTATAAATTTATTAATAATCTTCTTTAAACATTTTCACTTTACATAATTCTGGTGAGTTTGTGTTTTTTTGTGATTACCAATATCAACTAATAAATGATACATAATATAAGAAAAAAAATTATTACATTTTTAACATGAATCGAAATTGAACTCGAATTGAAACTTATAACCACTTAAAATTTTGTTCAGTTGAACCCGAACTGAACCTGAACCAACTTTTTGCAACCTTTAAACCCGAACCGAATTCATTTTTGGAGGTTTTCGATCTCTGCCCTTAACGAAATGTATACAAGCTTTATTGTGAATCATCGGTATAAATATACATTATATGTGCGGTTACCAGTCATCAATAGTAGTAGTGGAGAGTACCACAAAGGAGATTTTTGTACATTTAAATTTAAATGTGAACCGGACTGGATTCGAACCTTAATAATAACGATTTTAGCATAAAGCAGAAATACTAATCTTGATCTGAACATTCTTGCAGTTTTTCTGACTAATTAACTTCACATATTTACTGATAGTTCCCCGTCTCTCCTATGTGATTAAACTATGAAAAATAAATTAGCAGCGATACAATGTGTATGGTTAAATCAGTAAACAACACATTTTTAATAATCAGCGTACAATGAACTATGCTTATACTTAGGTTTAAATTACATGCATAACTTCACGCCATGATACCAGCCTACTATGTGATGCTAGATTCTTTCATTCATGACATAATGGTCTTGCACTACACTTTTGTATATCATTAACGTAGAACAATGACTGATGCGGCGCTGAAAATTTGCTACCTGTTGTCTAATCAAACAAGATGGAGAAGAAGAAGAACTAGATATTATCACTGACACTAAATAAATTAGATGGAATTAATATCTAAGAAAAATTCTTTTTGTTACAAATAATTCTAACACGAAATCTAATCAAAGGAATAATAGCCATAATATAGGTAGGTACTATCCGATACTATCGTATAGTCTGTTTTTACTCCTCCTAGTAAAAGTCTAGTGATATATTCATGCAACAAGCATCATGCTTATGGTTGACTGGAACACCGCTGGTTTTACACCCAAGTCATCTAAATGTCAGATTGTTGTGTTTTATTTCTATTGTCCAATGTCCAAACGTCAATTAAAAATTCATTTTAATAGGTGAATATTATTTGAAATTGTTTTTCTAATTTAATTTGAACATAATAAATATTACGTGAATTACAGTTTAGGTAATTTGAGACACTGAAATTTGAAATGAAAAAAAAAACTTTTGGTTTAAGAGGTCCGTCTACTACCTAAAATCCAGCATAAATGTACTAACGTAGCGAGTGTTTTGTGACCAGTACAAGGATGGTAAAATTTTATTTCAATCAGGATTTAATAGAGAAACAATGGATCTACAGATGTGCCTTTCTAAAATTCTCATTAAAAAACACTTTTACAGTATTTTTCAACTTCAAAATGACATTGCATTGCTACGATGCGGCAAAGTACGAGTTTCGGGCTTGTTTCAGACAGCCCTGGTATTGGGGAAAAAAGTGGAATGAAAAAAAAGTAAAATTGAGAGTATTCTAGGAATTCGGTAAAAACGTAGACGAGCCGCTTAAAGCCCTGTTCGCACATGGACACATAGTGGATACATAAAAGACACACATGTGATTTTGTGACATATAGCAGGTTTAATTTTGTTTTAACATTAAAAAAAAAAATTCGTGTAGTTTGTGTGTTTATTGTTTGTGGTGAAATACAATGTCGTGGACATGAGAGCAGATGACAATACTATTGGAATGCTAACATATCAATGACCAGAATTATGTCTCAAATTATGCGTCGTGGCCTCGTGGCATAATAGTCCAGTCAGGAGAGGTTTTGACTGAAGACTAATACATAACCAAATAAGATTTGGCATGTGAGTAGATAAGAACATACAGAAAAAAAATCGCTCCACCTCGGTATGCTCCGCTTCCCACAAAAATTTTCAGTTGAAATGCCAAATTTCATTTGGTTATGTATTAGTCTTGGGTTTCAATCAATTTTTGACTCTCCTGACTGGACTATAAGTACAGAAAATTTGTGTACATATAATTTTGTCCACAAATTTATTCATAAAAATTATGTCCACAATTTATTATGTACATCATTCTGTCCAGAATTATAAATCGTGACAAAACGGGCTTTATATTCTACTTTTTAAATAAACAAAAAATAATGTGTTTTCAATCTGTAATTATTTTAGTAACTATTTCTCTACCAACTCGAAGTGTTAGTAAATACAGAATAGTGATGATTATTCTAACGCCAGATGGCAGTAATAGTTTTCCATGCCATTGGTTTATATTGCATTCCATTGCAGTGTGCACTTACTTTTATATATTGATTACAAATGTAGTTCAGTATGTGTAACCCATAGCAAACCGCGATCTGCGAAAATTGACTTTGTGCTGCACGGAGTTGTTCTGTGATAACTTACGAATTCGACTGTGAATACCAAACATTGCACATTTGCATTTAATCAAAGCATTTCTTAACCGACAAACTAAAAAAAGAGAAATGATATATTACAAGGCAGGAGAAGACCTATTTTTATTTTGTCCTCGTAGACCATACAACACATTGCTCAACTGAACTGTCTTTCTTTAATAAGATAAACACAAGAATCATATTTAATATTTAATGTTAATTTAGTTTACACTTGTCTATACAGGAGAACATTTCATTTCAAAGAACATTTCTCTTACCACTGGATTGATATTAACAGATGGGCGTCTACACGTCAATTTTAATTGTCTACGTCTATGTAGCCACAATACGTAGACTATAAATATAATAAGTAGACAATGTAGGCTGTGTCGACAATGTAGATAATATACATAAATATAAGGTAATGTTTATGTTTGTCTAGTTGAAAGTGATTCGAAAACTGAAGATTTTTTGCTTGTCTGCATTGATTACATTATCGACATGGTTTGTCCTTATACATATGTATACGTATATGTCATTGTCTACACGTAAACAATTGCATTGTCTACCTGGAATACTCTACACGCCTATCCCTATGAGTATATTTCATAACGAGTATCGAAAGTGAGAAATATCGTGCGAGTGTAAAATTTGACGGATGAGGTGCAACTGAGTCAGGCAACACACGATATTACTTAAACATAAACGCTATTTTTAGACGACCACAAAAACACATTTTTAAATGACAGTTCTACTGTCATTTCAAACAATTAATTAAAAAAGTAAAAGCTGCCTGGCTGCTAGGACGATAGTCATATCATACTAGTTCATAAAATTTTCAACTTTCTTAAGTAGGTTGCTGCCGCGATATTTATCAATTTCTGTAGAAGTTGTCTAAACATTTTTATATCGTATATTATATTATTTTAACAAAAATTGTGTATGGGTTAATGAATATAATTTTATTTCGGTGTTAATATGTTAAACAATTTTAATCTTAATTGGGAACTGAAAGTTATATGGTATTGTAATATCTTTGAATTATTTGCTCATAAAATTTTTACGTAGATATTCAAATTTCAAAGCTTGTGCAAAATGTTTTCAACATCAAACAAATAGATATCAGATATCCATGATTTATAAATATTAGAATGATGAAGCGTGTTCAATATTTCAAAACTCGCTCGCGATACTTTTAATAACAACAAAAACATTGTAAAGTTGTTCCCCATTAATCATAGAAACACTCCATCATGTCTAAGGTACTTGAAGTGGCGTGAATACAAATATAAAATAATACAAACGAGTACAGTTACACTGTAAATGTTCATAATCGAGTTGGAAGTGCATAAAGAGAAATATTCCACAATCCACTCGTGCTACACTGCTACACTTATTCTCTATTGCCTACTGTGAAATCACAGATAGAATTAGTGACGCATTCTTCACGGAATGACTTGGAAATAGTTGGATTCAAAGGCGTTTTCATCCGCACATATGTCAGAAAAATCATTTACAGTTCAAGATACGAGAATTGTGTTCTTTTTTGCCAGCGTTTAATTTGGTTTTTTCAATGAGCGATTCACGAGGCTTTTAACCACTTCAAGATGAACAGATTCTGTTTGATTTACAAGAAGTTAAGTCATTTGCTAGGTGCTCGAGAGCGGACTCTGTCTAGGTCATTTGTCAGGCCGAGAGGAATCTAGCAAATTTTATTCTTTTATTTTAGGTTTAATGCGTTTCATACCGCCGTACCGCAAATTTATTACATCTGCACAGAAGAAAATTCTTGATAGGACTAATCATTTTTGCAGGAGAATGCAGAAAATTTTCACTTTGTTAAATGGTTTTTATGAAATCGTACAATAATAAGTTACTTTAGCTCCGCTAAGGCTAGGCGCGCATTTGTGATTTTCGGTTGTTGCGATCGAAAAATCGCAATCGCCAGAAAATTTTATGATTCACGCACTTGCGATTAAACTATTGCAACCCATGATTACCATTTGTTTTGTGTTCACATTGTGTGATTGTCGTTAAATTGTCAAACATCTTATTGCTATTAAATCTGACCACTTGATAATCTTAAACATAGTCCTGGTTGCATAAGAATCTCTCCGTTGCCGCTTTGAATTTCAAAGGACGTCGGACGAATTAAGATTCTGACTGCTCCAAACCGAATCGATTAAAGTGGTTGAATTCCACTAGAAGAACAAGTACCATTTTATAATTAGGAGTAGGTATTCTGTCAAATAATAATAATAACAATAAAAGAAAAATAAACGGCCAAATATTATAATTTATAAGTTTTTGATTACAAAACTATAGACAATTTTTTTCTGTCATGAAGTAAAAAATTATAGTCAACTCTTGTTCTAGTACGGAAATAATTCAATTCTTGAACAAAATGTGGGTCAGTAAGCAAATTTAGTGCGCTCCACCTGTATTGTTTTTTTTTCAATTGCACCAAATTATGAGTTATTATTATTGTTATACTTTTATTTAACAATATGATAACAAAGTTGTTGTGATTTTAATGATATTGTGAAAAGAAACCGATATTTAAATCTACAACTTTGCGTAGGTATCCTTGATTATAAAATTATAATGTGCCTCACACATAAGCAAAAATGTTTAACAATTTACCCAACAAAACTTAAAATGATTATAATTAAAGCTACTACAAAAATTTCTTATAAAATACGCACAAAAATGATGATACGGTTAAATTTGTTGGTGTTGCGTGAAGGCATTTAATAGCAACCAATATAATAATTGGCTTGTTTCATATTCATATAATCGGCATTAAACGTCAATATCAATCTGCCAAAGTCACGTTTCTTATGTTGTACACGCTGTCAAACATGATCTGAATGCTGCCACAATCAAAATGTAATTCTATAGCGAAATTAATGCGCAAAATTGGTATTTTTCTGCTACTGGTTCTGGTAAATTATAACTTGAGAAGGGTTTTTTTCCTACTTTCATTAATTTTAAAACTACTTATATGGAATTTAAATACAGGCAAAATTATGTTTTCTTTTAAAAAATATACGCTGTTGCATGTGCAAGTCATGATATTGTTCACATGAAATTGAAATTAATTTCGTTTTATTTTGGAAAAATTTGCACGCAGGTGAATGGTGTAAGGTATATCTGAAAAAATTAATACGGAGGCAATTACTAAATTAGTTTGCATTATAATTTTAATGGCCATGAACAGATGAACACGCATTTACTGTTGAGTATTTAATAGCTCCAAATGTCTACGATTCTTAAATATAAACCAGGGACGTAACTAAGGGTGAGCCCGGGTGGTTCAGGACCCACCCAGTGGCCCATCCCATTTTACATTAATTTACGGAAGAGATACCTATATTACAAATATTTAATAAAGGGGAATAAGGGAAGAGATATAGATTTATATTTAATTGAGGCAAAAGAAATGTTTATGAATATGCATAGCGGATAGATATATAGGTAAATTTTTGAATAGATATATAATGTATTAACATGTTTGTCTGAGTGCTCGTGCAATCTTTATTTATGCATACATATTTTATATCATATTATTAACGGTACTGTTCTTCTACGAAATTAATTTCAGGAGGAAATCAAATTCCTTCTGCAATGAAAAAATTTTTCGCCTCGCTTTGCTCGGCACATTTCAAAACAAAAATTTTACTATAAAAAGTGTGGCCCACTTTAATATTTTACTGATCCACCTTTGACCCACCTAAAATAAAATCCTAGTTACGTGCCTGATATAAACAATGCTTATAGTATCTATAATAACGGCGAGCACAGTGGTTCTACCATTCCGAGTTGTATTACAATTAACTTGGCAACTACAAAGCTATCGGGCACCGGCTAGTGGTTGCAACAAGGGATTGCACGAGAGAGATAAATGGAAGAACAGCTTTAGCTGAATCTCGCCCATTGTCAGGAGGCAATTAAAGCAAAGATAATTTTGGCAGGGAGGTAATTATTTGCCTTATTTTCTTTCACGATTAGAATTATAAACAACAGCAATTCTGTATACAAACACAAAATGTTATCAATTTTCAATAAAATTCAGATTGGTGTGACATAGTACCTATAATTGACAGGTGAAAATGACATTTCTATAAAAAGTGAATTTATGGGTTTATATGATTACAATAATTTAGCAACACTATAACTACAGGTTAGCGCTAAACCGAAGTGGTGCAAATGGTCATAAAAAGAGTTGAACCAATCTACCTACCTGTTCAAAAACCGAGGTTAAAAAACTATTGCATAATTTAGTTTAAATTCCGAAGACAATGCTATGTATATTAATAGACATAACCAGCATTTTACAAAGTTTACACCGTATCCTAGTTCACTACAGTCTTTTTATTTCACAGAAATTCCATTTTCAATTCCATTCCTCCTTTATCGCTCGCGAAGAAACTTCACGAACTTCTTTGGCCGACTGTACATGGCGTTCTTTAAGGATTTCTGAAATGAAGGTGTTTTTGCTAGCAATCGTGCTTGGACTACATAGACGTCGTAGTGTGCCTTGCATATACCACTTGATTAGGAGGGCCGCAGGTTGGTAGGTTTTGCATTGTTGCGGTGTAGTTAGTTGGGTAGTCAAGAAATAAGAAATGTAATTCTGTCGTGTGGTAGAATATTGTGTTAAAGTAGAAAAAGATGTGTTAAAAGAGTGAAAAATATGAGAGTAGTATGCAAGGAATCTATAACGACGTGTAAAGTTGGAATTTTTTGCCTAGTTATTGTAGGTACTTTGTTTTTTAACTTCATATCAACAATGGTTGAATTACTTCTTAGTTTGTTCGATTTGAGCAACTGAGAAAAACTACAGGGTCCAAGTAAAAGTGACAGGATTCTTCATTAATTTTCTTCTTCTCGTTCTTACTTCTCCGATCTATGTAATAGAGGGTAGTATTGTAATCATGATTTTTTGACGGGTCGAGATTTTGATGAATCTTCACGATTTAGGATTTGGACCGTACTGAAAAAAGTCGGTATGTGGGTCCGTGGATCTGTCTGGATGTTGGATAACTTAAAAAATGCGTTGGAATTTTGGACTGAAATTTTAAAAGATCTTGAGCCAAAAACTGACTTCAAGTTCGTTAATGCGCTATATTCAAACAGTGGTACCAACTTTATAAACTGAACTTTCTTTATTTTTTATTAAAATAATAATAGTGTGGTACCAAATTAAAGCTTTCGGGAAAAAAATATAGAAGAATAAAAAAAGTCGGTATGTGAGTCTGTGAACCTATTAGTCTGTCTGGATGTTGGATAATTTAAAAATGCGTTGGAATTTTGGACTGAAATTTTATATTTACGATTTTTGTCCATGAACTGACTTTCAACTACATTGATGAGCTATATTCGACCAGTGATACCAACTGCATAAATTAAACTTTACTATTTTTATTAAAATACTATCTAGTGTGGTATCAAATTAAAGCTCTCGGGAAAATAATTCTAGTAGAAGAATAGAAATAACATTTAAATGACCGTCAATTGTTTTTTAAGAAAAATAATTCAAATAGATAAGTTTAGTAGAAATGTTTAAAATGACATACCTATTTAAGTGTTATCAAATTAAAGTTCTCTGGGAAAGAATTCTAGTCGAAGAATAAAAAACAATATTTAAACGATGATCAATTTTTTTCACATGTATAGTATTAAAGCCTTTACGAAAGTAAGTTATTAAAACTTACGAGTAAAGTTCAGAAAGTAATGTGGTGGCCACAGCAGACTTTTTTAAATATTATGATCTCTTCTTATTGCTTAAAAGGCCGTTGAATGTCACGGTATCGTGCATGAACTCTTAGCAGTAGTTATTTACTGCTGCATATGTTCTCTGGTATTCTTATCCTCTGTGTTGTACTAATGTGTTGTAATTAAATCGCAATTAGCATATTTGTTTCAGTTTCGCTGTGCATTCTTTCTTCTCGTGTTATTCACTTTTCCTTATTTGCGGCAGAGTGTGAGCAGTACCTACAATTTTTTTTCAAGACTGATTATTAGTTATATTTTACTATAAAAACCACGTGTTATTTTTTTAGTGATGAACGAGAATCCACCTTTGATACTGTATAGGTACTAAGTCTCATCATCTGCAATCTTAAAGAAAACGGTCCGAACCCAAAATTATTACGATTTTTACCGAAAACTATCCAACGAAAGTTCGAGTCACCGGAATTCCTGCAATCCAGCTAAATTAGAAGCCGGAATTCAGTAATCCGGCCAAATAGCAATCCGTTCCATCACTCTTTTTTTATTCCGATTGGTTCTACACAAAAAAATCTGGACCAAATTAATATTTTTAGTATTGAAATTTACTCTTTGAAAAAACTACCCATTTGAAAAAATAAAATCTTCAGAACATTATTTAAATAACTTGTTACTTGGTATTTTTGCCCATACATCCTATTAATATCCTAGCTATTGCTAATGTCCGCCCTTAGTAACATATTACCTTGTAACATCCTTATGTAATAATATCCCAATTGTGTGTGTATCCCATGTAATTCTCTGAGATGTTTGTATTGAGTATGTAATTTTTGATCGTACTCAGGATGTGGCTAAGAAAGACTTACGTAATATCACTTCAACTACAAGAATAAGATACGTTTTAAACATCCCATGGACGATTCATGTCAACTGGGTATGAATGTAAATTTACTTTAAAAGAACACAAAAAAGAAAATAAATTATAAACTAAAACATTAGAAGTGTGGACTGCTTATAACACTATAGCTAGTATTAAAATTTTGTTTTTAAGTCTATTGCTGTATCTATACTCGTATATCTATAGGGTTTACTTGTACGTTCAATCTTCATCATTAAAAAACAAATTTTATAGTTTATACTACAAAGTTGCTTCCTCATGTAAGTAACTCCCAGTTATTATAATGAAGTTTAAATGTTTAGATCAACTTGCAAAGGTATTTCCTGGCAATAAAACTAAACGAATTCTTTCTGCCCATCTGAATACATTGTGATACATGTATGAATAAAAATAATATACCACTAGACATAGTATTTTAATCATAATTGTAGTCACCTGTAATCTTGAGTACTATGTTCGCACCGCTATTTGCTCGTAGCGGTCGTAACAACTCGTTGTGTTGCATATTTGAAGATGTAAATGTTGTTTAGTTCGACTTTAAAATTTGTAATCAGTGCCTGAGCTATGATAAGTATCAAGAATTATGTACTAAATGTTCTACATTCTACTAGATACTGAATAAAATTTTATTATTTAAAAGCTGTATTTTGTTTAATGCTTACTAAAGTTGTTTTATTCGTTCAAGTTACGCAATTATTTGTAGTGAAGAGTGGTGTCTTCCTACTTTGAACATTCCCACTTTGGTCACTAACAATATTGTATGTGTGTAACATTTGAGAAAAAAAGTTAAGGTACGACCCAAAAAAGAGTTCTGCAAAACATATAAGGATTTGTCATATTTAAAGTATTGCACACTATATTTTTTTGCAACTCTAAAAAAATTAGCTTAGATTTTCATAATAAACATGAAGACTGCATAACAATATTGTACGATAACTGTACAGTTTTGCACTTTACATGCATAGACACATCTACATTTAATATTTTACATTTACATGATGTTTTCTTGTGACTTGTAAAAAGAAGACAAGATGGAAGTGCTAAAAAGCTTTTTGTGGTAGAAAGAATAATAGTTACTCGCCAAGGACAACAAACAAGCTCTATCCAACGAGGTGCACATAATATTTTGTCTACAATCGTATTACATAAATATAGCTAATTTTAAAATTATTATTATTTGCCGTGCTTATAACAATTCAATGAAATCGTGGTTATCGACCATCATCACGACAACGTTTATAAACAAAACAAAAAAAATTCAAACAAAATGTTCACAATTGTAGTTTGAGGCCAATTTGATGCAATAAATTTAATAGTGTGGCACTAGTGTGACAAAACAGTACTTTTGTATATATCCAAATTAAAAATTGAATAACAATGTTCATTTTCTATAACTATTGTAGACAAAATATGTTTTCTAACTTCTGACAATGAGATCATCAGATCATCACTAATAAAACGTCAAAAATGAGATTGCCCGAACTGGGACTTAGCGAAATAGTTAAGACTGTTGATAATTTTACAATTATGTGAACATGTATGGTATTAGTGTTCAAGCACAGGTAGTACGGTTATATTAAAGTTAGCAAATAGATCTATAAATAATAAATAATACCTGGTAATAATAGTGCATTTCTGTTAATTACGTATGCATAAATATTTTTTCATTTTGTAACACCACATTACATGAGGTAATTAACATGTATCTATTTTCTTAATCTGCCGTGTGTATTACAAAACCAAATAAGTTAAAGTTTAAATACCTAGATGCATTTTAATACTATCCGTATATTCTACTCTACTTCTAATCCGTTAAAAGTAGGTATTTCTTTCAATTAATAAACTGTTTATTTGCAGACCTAAATTTAATAAATGTTTCTAACTCAGTACCTAATATTAATTTAGAATTAAAAATGCCCTGTCTATTTAGGTATAAATTAAATAAAATTCTTTGTTTAACACAACTTTAAACAGTACCTCCGATTGTCGTCGTTAGTCGTTAGCGAACAGAATCTTGTTCGACACAGTCTTTACTTCACAAAAACAACTGTAAAATATCGGCAAAGATGATTTGTTAATAGCCATTGTAATTGTCACAAGCAGAGCTCGAAACAAAAACTTCTACTGTTATTGTTGAGTTTTTTCTTGTTTCACTTGAAGACAGATTCTTTGTATTTAGTTTTTTTAAAGTAAATGATACAGAATTGTAGAATAACAAGCTGTTGAGCGGAAAAAAGTTGATTTAGTTTTCTGTTTTATATTGTTTTATTATGAGTTAGCTACTTTAAATTGTTTTTAGTTAGTTGTAAACGAAGTAAATAGAAATACAACAGTATTTGATTGTTTCAAATTACGTTCGAATAAAAGATTTTATTGTATTCATAATAATAATATGAATAACTAATGCTCACTGATCCAAAAACTTTTGAATCAAAACAACGTAAATAGATAAATAAATTCTATTTAGTATCAATTGTGATTTAGATTAGATGAAAGAGTAAACAGATAAAAATGCTTAAATCTTTTTATTTAAAGTGGCTTATGCCCTAAAAACAAATTCAGGTTTCATAGTATTGTTTAGTTTTGAAGTTATCCTGATTCAAATTTTCTAATTAACAGCTTTGAAGCTGTAAATTTCAAAAACTAAGCGAGATAATGAACTAGAACCAAATTTTATATTTCATAAAATATAATTTCAATATAACTTTAAAATATGACCATCATCTTACTCTAATTGAAACGAAATAGTTCCATTTAATGTAACTACCTACTTATAATTTAAATGGAATCAGGTTTAAAAAAGATTCAAACTCAAAGTACTGGTCACAAGGTTATGGTTGCAATGTATGGCAAAGTTCAGCAAACAAGTTCTCAAGACCTTAAAATTCGAATTTGGTTCTTGTTAACTGCATAATGGAAAAACGGGACTAACATTTCGCTGTTAAATAATAACAAAGACAGTAATAATGTCCATTCTCGGTAATTTTCAATTAGGCATTTTGGAACCTCACGCAATGGATACGCACAACAATTTTAAACAGCAAAAAATTTTGGAACCGCTAGCAAAATTGTTTAATAGATATTTATTTCAATTACAACTGAGTAGAATTGAGATTTATTAGCTGTAATAACATATTATCTAGTTGTGAAAATAATAATTATGTAGTGAATGATACAAAAAGCGTTTTCTCTCACGATATATTAAGCGTCTATAAATAAATCAGTTTCGTTGTATTTATGTTTACATTTTTTACATAAACATAAAAACTAATATTGTTCAGATAAAAAAATTTAAAAACTACTTTACAATACCGACTGAAATATGCTAAAGAAGATGCTATGAGTTAAAACTTTAATTCTAACAATGTATGTACATAAGTAATAACAACAGAGAGAATCTTGTTTTTATCGATATGCACATATTTTTAAATCTATAACGATATCATAAAAAAATCTGACGTGGACACTACATGACTTCCTTGTACGCCTACTAAACTGTTCATACTTTTCTTAATAACTAAAATGTAGAATAATATAAAAAAAAATCTGACGTGGCCACCACAAGACCTCCCGCTATATACCTACTTTATTCTTTTAACGTATTATACAAATATATTAATATATAAGTACTACTACTACTACTGCTATTATACTCACAAATATATTTTAGTCATTTTATTTAAACTGCAGAAGAAGATATAAGGCAAATTTTACAATTGTAACTGTCATGTCATAATCATTTAAATTTTACGTAGTAACAAATGTTAATCGATCATGGACTACAAGATACCGAAATACTAAATTATAAATATATACTTTAATTATTCTTAAATGATACCAGATACAAAAATATTTATAAAATACCGATTGTAGGTAATAATCACAATCTTTCATTTAAAATAAAAAAATTTGTCTGAAATTAAATATTTATCGAAATATTTGAAAAAATACTACTTCCGGTTTGTAGATTGAAACCAAAAATAGGAGGTACACAACTAGATGCTATAACAGTCTTAAATACAAAATTTAAACTTTCTACGTCTAACCGTATTTGAGTTATCGATATACATACGTCCGTCCGTCCGTACGTACAGACGTCACGACGAAACTAGTCATAATTGATTCAGAAAAGGTCAAAACGGATATTTCCGTAAAAATCTGATAACCGAAATTTTTCGCGATTACAATACTTTCTTTTACTCCGTACAAGGAAGTAAAAATCTAAGAGGTTTAACAAGGTTTAAACGTAAATTATTTTGAACCAATTTACTAAACAATAATAAGTTAAATACGATACTTAGTTATAATCTGTTTTATTGCATTTCCAGGCCTTGACTAATAACGTAGGCGATGATATGACGTATGTAGAGTCTGCCAACTATAGAATATTTCTGAACAGTAAGCACTAAGCAAGTCTGTCTTCAAATTAGCAACTCTTGCAATCCCAAATCCATAATCGTCCCAATTTCTTGCACATTAGCAGTGTTGTCTTCACATCGAATACATCGCGCAATTAGCGTTCTGGCGTATGCAATGACGGTTTTAAGTTTAGTGAAATATTGGCCTGGCAATGCAGCGATCCCTGGGGCTGGTATTAGGCATTATAACGCGCTACACTGCTCTCCAAACGCAAATTGTGCTAAATGTACATACGTAATAAGCAGAGAAGCACGTCGTTAGAAGCGGCTGCATTAAATCCATGGTCTATGCCATGCGTAGAGTTCTACGCTCCAGAGTAATCAATGTAACACATTAGTGAGCAAGCTGTGATTAAGTTTCACTTTAAGGTAAGGGGTAATGTATTGTTGTCACGTGACCTAATACTACACTCATTCATTATGATTCTTTACAACTATTCGTAATGAAACTGCAAAATGATTACTTGTGTAAACTAATATTCCTTACAAATGAAATGAAAATGCATACCTATACCTATATATCTAACGCCTTTTAGCAGTGTAGCACTTTTACAAACAGTGTGTGCATTTGCGTAGTTACGGGGGGCATAAGGCCTAAGAAATACTTTTTTCAG
Source organism: Agonum fuliginosum (assembly GCA_947534325.1). Classification (NCBI taxonomy): domain Eukaryota; kingdom Metazoa; phylum Arthropoda; class Insecta; order Coleoptera; family Carabidae; genus Agonum; species Agonum fuliginosum. Next base: position 502,596 of record OX384034.1, on the reverse strand, counting down.
TAATTATTATTCAAATTCATCATAAAAATGTACGAATTGTAAATAGTAAATATAAAATACGTAAATTAGCATAGTTTTTATTTATGTCGCACCATAACGAGGGAATTTTTTTTGCCTGCGCCGTTTTTTGTTCAATACACATCATAATAATTGTAAATAATTAAAAAGGAAGCAATTTTTTTTAGTTATAATACAAAATACTGCGTATGTGCGGTTACCAGCCGTCATTTTACAGGTAGCTAAATTAAAATGCGTACTGAACCCATAATATAAGCTTAAATTATTAGAACCACAGGCGATCACAAAACGCAATCGGATACACAGTTATATTTTTGGAATGAAATTTAAGAAACTGATTACAGTATTTTAATAATACGTACTTTTCTGAATAGGTGAATAATTATATAATGTAGTACTTTTCTAATCAATTTCATAAGAAACATTTAGTTTTCGTAAGATATATTTCTAAACGTACAATATGGTAAAAATTAGCTCCAAGTTTGTTTATATCACAGCAATGCATGCTCTATATTTCGATTGATTAAACTTTCACTTATAATATCACATGTGCATTAATTTTTTCCGGAAATTTTTTGAGTGCTTTCCAATAACGTCTTAATTAGCTCAAGTGGTGAGCTAATTACGTTGTTAGAATGCACGATAAAAAATTTCCTGGAAATGATTTAATGCAGGAGTGCATATTCGGTAAGAAAATCGCAATGACACCGCCCCTTTATATTTGAATTCCTTTTACAATAGAAAATTGAAATATTTACTAAATTTGTATTAAACATTAATATAAGTATGTATTATTTACCTTATTATTTGCTTATGACAATTTAACCAATTTTTAATTCAATGTCAAAGTGACAGATGATGAAAAATTTCCGCTTATTAATTGCAATTAAGTTACTCAAGCTACTAGTGAAAAATTTCCGAGAAAATTTTTATATAACCATGGCTACTATTATTGTAATCAATTCATCCATAGACTGTTATTTTTTGTGTCATGGGATTTTCAAATCTACTTCTCCATGAAAAAGGATTTCTTTTAAGAGCACTACCGATTCATCATTCTTTTAGTTTAATTTTATTTTTTGTCAATAATATAGCTAGAATCTCTGAAATTGAAGCTCTCTCAAAAGCGTTTCTTCTTCATTCTCTCTCTCTCCCTGCAGTAGTGATTTTTCTCTCGCATGTCACCCCGTCCGTACATCACATGAGCTGAGCCCACGGCTCTTGTGTAATTATATGCTGCTGGGTGCACAGCTGCATCAAGCATCGCTATCACGATCAAATGATAATGAACGTTTAGTTTAACCAGTATCTGCCAGACGACCTTGCTCATTCTTAACACATTTTTAGATCAGCGATCACTATTTCGTGACATAATTACATGACACTACCATGGAGACTTGTTTAAGTTGTGTGAAACAGAACGTCACTTTATCAGGGGCGTAGGAAGCGCACGGAAAATTTTGAATTGTTGAATGTACATGAATTCAATTCTTTTATTTCATTGACTTATATTAATGAGCGAGATTCATCCTTTTATCTTATCCTCTGGTGCAAGACCGTAGCACAACCACTAGCCGGTGCCCGATAGCTTTGTGGTTGCAAGTTAATGTCACGGATTTAAACCAACTTAAGCCTCATTCCATAAGCATTTAGTTTTAAGATTTACATTTATGTTACGTTTAAGAAAGATTAAATACGAGCATTCACACTTCCTACTTTCAAGCATTGTGAATGCTCGTATCTAGTTAGATGTATTCAAACTTTCTTAACCGTAAACATTAATCTTAACTTCAAAACTAAATGTTTATGTGAATGAGGCTTATTAAATTTTATGTTTTATTATAGATAATATATTATTGAGAGGAGTACAATTGAGTTCACATTACCACAAGTGTTTTAAGTATCACGAGCGGTAAGTATAGTTTACCTGTTGAGTATAATGTTTGGAGGCCGAGACGTAGCCGAGGTTTCCAATATTATCCAAAACTATTGAATAACCAATGGCCATTCTATAGTTTTGCATTATCTTGTTTTAATAAACACATTTTGTTTCACAAAGCATAGTCTTCGATAAATCAGACATGAAAGAATGGAATGTACATCGCGAATTTTTTATTATTACGTTTGTTTGTTGTTAAATAAATCACAAACTTGTGCGAAGCATGTTTTGGTCATTTAGGTAAACGAGATGCTTTCTGCCTTGGTTTCTGTTATTGCGTTTAGTTCTTACCGCCTTCTCAATTACTTACCGCCTTTTAATTTGTAAACAAAACCTACTGCCTTGGACACAGAGCCAGTAAACGATCGTGCAAAATAATTATTTAATATAGTGTTTGATTCAAATAGTATTTTCCACTTGGGCTGATGAAATGAGAACATTTTATTAAATGTACTTATACACGAAAGCAAGTAAATTTTCTCTTATTTTTCTGAATTTCCGAAAAATATCGTCATTTCTCGAATATCCCAATAACGGCGTAACTCTTTCATGGTAGTCGATAAGCTATGGCTACGCCACTGACTTTAACCCAGGCTACTTGATAAGAGCGGATTAAATCGCTAAGATAGGAAAAATAATTTAAGGCCTCCCCTTTCAGTCTTTAGTGCTGTATGTTGTTACAACCTAAGTTGTGTTTAATATTTTATCATACTGTAATCTCTTGTCTTGTAAGATAATAAAGATTCTTTTTACTAAACTATTTTTGCGATATTTCAAGCACCTTGTGAATATGTTCAAGATCAGCAAACAATATTGTAGCTGTTTTATGTTTAAAGTTGCAAACAACTTATTCAAGTGTCTTCTTGTAGTATGTATGGAATGATTCAAAGAAATTATGCTTTACATTTGACGATAAATATAACTGCGAACCGACATGTGTTAAACCAATAGATTGCATAGATTATCTTAACCTGTTATTTCATCGCATATGGTCAAGAGTACCAAAATAAATGCGTTACCGTTACAGGGAATTTTTAATTTGAGAATTATTTTGATCGCAATCAAATATCAGGTAACATAACCTATATTTTATTAATCAGTATTTAATTACCAGTCTTAATAATTAATATTATCATAATTTATAGATCGTGTATCTCATGCATAGATGCTGTGCAAGATATTGTAAGTAGATGAAGTATAATGATAATGTGAAAATTAGCATAATTAATTAGATTGCGATCATAAATCAAGTAATAAATAATTTTGCTATACATGTGTGACACATATAGATTATATTTCCTTACGCACTGCGTATTCTGATAATAGATAAGCCGATAAGCGATATATAAGTTACTAAGTAAATATCTGAGCTTAAGTATATGTGTAACGATCCAGATTTATTATCGATAATTATATGCTAACGAAGCAAGGCATTTACTTGGTGGCGATATAAATATTTTTGCGATCTTAATGTGGGATAATTTGCTATACTTTTTAAATTTTGATTGATGTTATGATCAATATTTGTAGCCATCAATAGACGAATCTATAACACGTGATTTATCAGGGAGCAACTGTCTGTTTTTATCCCGTTTTATAGGTAGGTATTTTGTATCATGAAAATATTATTTAAATTACGTTTTGACAGAAATTGTTCCAAATTTAATTAAACTTATGCAAAAGTGAGGTTGGAATAGTAGGTTGCCCTCTGGCTATGACGTCATTCTGGATTTCTCTATAGTACCTTTTAATGAGCAATTAATTTATAGCTTCTTGGTGGTCGAACACATTGCGGTATCGTATTGATATGTATTTGAATTTTGAATGACAGTGTACAAATTTTACAACACTGGTGCGATCGTCCACCACGGGTACCCAAAGTAGTGAGTGTTTTATGGCCAGCACAAGAATGGCAAAATTTTATTTCAACAAGGAGTAAATATTTAGAGGATCAATATACAATAAATTGTGCCCTTTTAAAATTTCAATAAAAACATTGTATAGTAAATTTTAAAAAATCCCAAAAATGTCCAATTTATGCAAACCTTACACGGTTAAATCTCATGCTGTGGATGCTGTAAAATTTTTATCCCTTATTTATTTATTAAATGTTAATTAAAACATTAGAGGTCAATAATAACTGACAGATTACGCGGAACGAAAACACTTTTGCAGTATTCAGTATACAGGTTGGTTTGAGCTGCCGTGTGGAAAAGTGTAGAAAAGAAAAAATGTAAAATCGAGTGTGTTGTAGGAATTTGGAAAATAGGAAGACGGGCTACTTAACTGAACACTGGTCCACTAATACGTGTGTAAAAGGTCTTAAAAAACTAGTCATGGTAATGAACAATTTTTGATCAATTTTTTTCTTGGTTTTCAAGGTAGCAACATAACAAAAAAAACTTCGCGCTTTGTTAACGATTTAAAAATGTCAACGTATTTTGACAGTTGTAGTAAATAGTTATTTGTATACCTAGGCTGCGAAATGTCTCTTTAGCGTTCGACAGAATTTTTGGCCGAGGCAAAAGCCGATGCTTAAAAATTCTCGAGGACACTAAACACATTTCGCAGACGAGTTACACGCGATAACTGAAATGCATATAATTAAAAACACACATTTTATTTTTTGTAACAACTGTCAAAACTCTGATATTGACATGCAGAACTCAATTATTATTAAATGCAACGCAGCCGCGAAATGTATCGTACTTCGTACACAAATGTTTTACTTCGCGGCCTAAATTGCAGACGTCAATGTCAACTTTTTTGACAGTTACGCAAAAAGAATTTATTGTTCATAATAAAAATATGTGAAAAAGTTTCCGGACTCCCGCTGGCCCAGTCCGCCACTGTTTTAACCCGTAAGTACTACGGACGGGTCAGAGTAACCCACCTGATATTTGTTTTCTTGCTCATTCTATTGTTATTTGATTGTGGGGCTTGTCCTTCTAGCTATTCCAGTATTTTCTAAGGCACTATTCAGTAGGAACAAATCAGTCGTGGTGAGACGTACAGTTTATTTTTCTTGTGGTAGGCTTCACGTCATTATTTTCCGAACTAAGAATTAACGAACATCATATCTCCTGTCTTCGTCCTACACATGCCTACCCCACTTATCTTAAAATTCAACGTTTGTCTAATGACTGCTTCTCTTTCTCACTAAAGACATAAAATGCGATAGAGCAACATCGCTTCATCTGTATGGCCGAACAGAAACGTGACGCCCAAATGTTCTCCCACTACTGTTGATTTGATTCGTACGAATGTGAATGATGACGTGAAGCCTACCACAAAAAAAATAAACTGTACTTATTTTATTGTAGAGTGCTGTATTTCGGGTCAAATTGACCCATCTATAGCAAATAGATTCTTGAAAAACCTGGTAAGTTGTTTTTAAATTATATAGTTATGTTAGGCTGGTTAAAATAAAATAAAATTCTTTAAAAACTGTGTTAATTACATTAAATGATAAGAATTAATCTATATTTATTGTAAAAATCTATATTTTGTTCCATTTCTTAAATTTTTAATAAGTGTGTTTTATTTATGTGTCCGTAGTAGTTGCGGGTTAATGGTACTTGTCGTGACTATAATGTGGGAAGTAAAACACAATTCAAATATTAGACCACCCAACTAAATATACATCAATATAACTTCCTTACATGCTCATAAAATCATAACCAATTTACAAATCAATCAAGAAACATAGTTCCTCCTTTCATCTTCCATTTCCAGCAACCAATTCAAATCAACGCTACGAATATTCGCTAACAATTTCTCGTATCCGCCTTGCAAAACAAACTATAAACCAGCGAGCCAGCCTGCTAGATCTACAACCGCGCAGGGATGCTAGATCTGCGATCCGCTCGTTCTGTTAGTTTCCATGAAATCGACAGCGACTTGTCAAGAGAAAATACACACGAAAGGTGTTATGTTTTACCGTTGGCATTGTCGAGACGCCTCCTTGATTGATGAAAGCCTTTTCAGATGTTCGGATGATTTCAGATTTTTTGTTTGGATTGTTTGACAAAGAATGTGCGTGTATGTTTTGACTTTTGGATATTGTTTTGTGTTCGATGGATTGATGATGTGTAATGTAAATAGTTTTAACGATTGACATTGCTATTAGGTGTAATTACGAGAAATGTATACAAGAATTATTTGAACAATTAGAATTGACTATCGGCGGAGTAACTGTAAAAGTTACTGTACTTATTGAGAGAATCTTTTGGCTTTTTTAGAAGCGCCAGCAAAAAATATGATATATTGTTTCATTATTATTTCAATAATTTCTTACAGTTTTTATCTGCGAATGTACGAGTAGATAAGGTAAAATAATGTGTAAAAGAAAATATTTGAAATTGACTAATTGCTGTCTAAATGTCGTTTAAAAATTCTAGTTTGCATTCTTAACACAGGCTGTTACTTTATGGCGATTCACAACTTCGTTCATATATTTTAAAGGCATTATAGTGCTCAACTTACTTATCACGGAACTGAAAGAATTTTAACAAAATTCTCAATTTTAGTTTCCAGGTCTTTAAATCAAACAGTTTTGAGCTGTTTTCAAATGTATGTATGTATTAGGATTTCGGGATTTGAACTCCATTTGAGTTATATAACCCTAGGGTGACTTGATGGCACACACACAGTATTAATTTTTTACTTATACTTTTGCCACGGCGTTTACTTTACTACCATATGTGTTGCCAATGAACCCGGCGCAAGACCTTGTTACAGCATTTAGCCGGCGCCCGATAGCTAGAGGTTGGCCAAGTTAATTATATCCCAACTTGGAATGGTAACGGGAGTAGGTACCGATCCAAATCAGGCCATGAAAATTTCCTGACCTGACCGGGATTCGAACCCACGACCTCTGTAACCAGAGCCTAGCATTCTACTACTATGCTATCCCGCCATGTATTGTTTTCAAATGGAATTTCATAAATTTACCATTCTTGCCATTGCACAATTAATTAAAAATTGATTTTATTTCATTTATTTCATTCTTGCAAAAACTACTCTTAAACAGGTCAAGAATCGGATTTGTTTAACCGGTTAGAAAAACGGTTAATCGTTATTTTTTGTGTCAGAAGGTGATTTTTAACCGAAAGCGTTATTTAAATTTACTAAAATACCGGTAACCATTAACTGCAACAAATTTAAAGCGGTTATTCAAACCGTTTCTAGAGCAAAATAACTGATTCATTAGTAAATAAAAAATCGAAATAAGCAATACCTACACATACATCTTTCATGCATCGACATGTCAAATTTAGTTCAGTATTTTTGCCCGGGTTAATATTAGTTTTCTTTAGTTGATAATCATATTGCACACTGATCGCAGATAACACCAAATACACTAACGTACTTTATAATGCTTTATTACTGACTCGTACGACAACACCAGATACTTATACTGACTACTCAACACTACAACCCCAGTTAATATAGTAGTTCTAACAACAACACTTTACATAGGTACTCGTAAACATAACTTATTTATAATATTATTAGAACTTTGAATAAAATTAAAGACTGTGATATTTTCACCTGTACCTTCATCTCATTTTGCAATGCATTCACCAATTTAAATTGTTAGTATCACTTTGTTAGTGTAGTAGGCATTATTTTTATTCTTATTTTAATTTGTATATTCTTTATTAGTTAATTTTATTAGTATAGTATTATTTAATCGTGTAATAATATGATATATTTTAGTTTGTACCATTGTAATATTTCCTGTGTATAATGTTTAGTACCATTTGGGTTCGCCCGTAGAGTACATGATACAATAAATAAATAAATACATAATAAATAAATAATACATTCCTTAAATATCTTACATACGGCCATCCTGAAAACTCGGTATGTCCTCATACCGTTTCCAATAAAATACAATCAATACAACATCATGATCTTAACCCCTACCTACATCAAACCAAATATAAATCAGTTCACCAAATAACATACAAATCAATTCTAAAAACCAAATATAATATTAACTCTTACAATATATTAAGCGGTTTAAGAGCAAAAACCGAATTAAAAATAATATTCTCGATTTCGGTTAACCTTTAATCGATTGCATACCCTGCCCTTAAATTTAGAAATTAAAAAAAAATTGTTCCATGACCAGTAAGTTGAGTACTATGTCATTAAAATATATGCACGAAGTTATTAATAACCCTGTATTTGTTAAATGACAGTTGACAAAAATAATGTTAGGTGTACTCTTTACTTTACTTTAGGTATAAAATAATAAATATAATAATAATATATAGGTATAAATATAATATAACGATCCATATTCCAAGATTTTTCACTTGAATTTAATTATTTACATTGTATTGTTGGGAGTTCCAAAGGACAACATTTTCTTTCTCCCCGTTCATCATTTACTGGACAACAGCAAAGCCGGGTCGGATTCCGAATCGAAACACGTACGCGGTCGATTAATTCTTTGCGAGATTAATTGCCTCTCGGCTTATCCAGTGTTGCTGTCGACTGTCGACCGACAAGATCACCATCAGAAACAAACGAATGTCAAGTGTTTGTGGTCTGCTCTCTCATTCGATGTAAAGTGCGACCGTTTCTTTAATCTTTTTGTTTCAATTGACACTTTGATGTTCCATGTTACTGTTTTATTGTTTCTCTTTTCGTTTTTCTGTGCCGAACAACCACTGGAGGACTGGGAAAAGAGTTTATCTTTTACAGCAAAACGTTTTTACATAAAATCCGGATGTTTTAAATTAAAAGGGCCAATAATAGATTGCTTTCAGAAACTTATTTCATACTATACTATATACCAGAAATATATATTATAATAATTTTGTTTATCCCAACACCTCTTAATAAAAAAATCGTTATTATGGAGATTTTAAACAAGCAAAGTAACAAATTACTCAAAACGATAGCCAATGATAGGTAATTTATTACTTTGCTTATTAAAAATTGCCATATAGTAACGGTATTTTTGATGGGTACAAAATATATTTTTACAATTTTACATTTATCACTCGGCTTTTGATTTCTCTCGTAGGTAACTGTTTACTTTGCTCACTAGTAAGGTAAATTGGTAAATAATTATCTACACAATAGGTAAATTATTATTTATTAATACCTTCAATACGAGGTGCATTATACCCTAGGGCCAGAGACGTAACTAGGATTATTTTTTAGGTGGGCCAGTAAAAAATTAAAGTGATCCACACTTTTAATAGTAAAATTTGTTTTGAAAAATATAGTATTATGTCGAGCGAAGCGAGGCGAATTTTTTTTTTCACTGTTGAAGGAATTTGGCTTGGTTCCTCCTGAAATTAATTTCGTAGAAAAACAGTACCCAGTTGAATATGATCATGCATAGATAAAGATTCCACGAGCACTCAGACTGACAAGTTAATATCTATTCAAAAATACAACATTTACCAGCAATTAATCTATAGCTATCCGCTATTCATATTCATAAACATTTCTTTTGTCTCAATTAAGTATAAAAAAATCTTTATCTCTTCCTTAGTATTATGTTAGGTATTATAAAATATTTTAAATATAGGTTCCTCTTCTGTAAACTAATGTAAATATATAGTAACATTTTTGGGTGGGCCACTGGGTGGGCCAAGACTTTTCAGGGTGGGCCCTGGAAAACCAAGGTCCACCCTTAGTTACGTCCCTGCCTAGGGCATTAATAAATTATTATGATATATTAACACATTGCTGTCAATTTTACAAGTTAGTAACTTGGATAACTTGTAAAGATTCATTTTCAAAGGTAATATAATGTAGGGTTTGATTAAATGACGTTTCAAGTGAGTAACAAGTACAATTTTTTTCTATCTGTTGCTTACAGTATTAAAATTGTAATAACATTAACTTTGCTCAATAGTTCAAATAACACATAGTTTAAAAAGTGTTAAGTTAAATACTAAAAATAGTGTGGACCAACTGGAACACTTGCTAGTGTTAAAAAAAATTGTATGTGGGATAACACAAATTTCAAAACACAATTTAAATTGTCATTTTCTAGTTGTTAGTTACGTAAAATGGTTGTATGTAAGATATTATAAGGTGTTGTTTATACGCCGGGCATTACATGATGTTTAAAGCCCTCGGACCATTTATGAATTATCAGGTCTCGCTCATAGATTGTTTAAAAAATCAAACTATTTTTCCAGTTTCAATAAAAATAATACCTTGTAAGTATCATTTTTGAAATGAAGTCACTGAAGCTACTGATTTTATTAATAATGAAGTAATTCACATTGCAGTCTTATTATAAAATAAATGAACTGTTACGTATTTTCAAAGTGACAAATGGAATAAAGATAATGACATGTGATCAGTGCTGTACACTTTTCTATTGCCTCTGATATCAGATGTAAATGAATCTCACCTGTACTACTTAATAAAGCCAGAAGATTTATTGTTATTGGAAAGATAAGAAACAAGGAAGACAAACATCGAAGATCTGCGATCTTCACACCTTGAAATTACATTCATTTGTCACTGAACGTGTAGGAAGTAGTTCTAGTGTTATCGCACTAATTTCAGACTAAACATCTCAATTGCAACTTCAGTAAAAATATCTCAGAACCATCCTCGTGCTTTATTACCGGAAGTGGATTAAATATGGTAAGTTTGCGGCGTGCAACAACGCTATAATATGTAATTTGATTAGAAGGAACTGCCTTCTCATTTGTTGCATTTCTCATCGTGTTAAATTATACGCCAGGTAAGAATGCGGTTTGTCGTGCAGATTCATTTACATATTACGTGATTTTTCACCACAAAAATACGAAATTATTCAAAAATGCGGTGTTTAGCCGCAAAGAACACACACAGCATGAATTATTGCTCGCTGGAACTATGAATGAAGTCGACCTACGCTTAAGATTGCATACGTTTCCAGATTATAAGATTAAATTAATTCATTTACTTGCTTCAAAGGCGATGTGTACCTACATACCAGCATTATGTTAATTTAAATATTCTCTTAATTTATTCGTAAAATCTATCTTACATATATGAAGCAGCTTAATTATTTTGTCAAAAAATTTCAATTGAATTATTACAAACAATAGTTATTTGTTCAACTAGAGAGGAAAGTGATTCTTTTTCCTACTCGAGATCGAAGTTTGTGTCACGAGCGAAGCGAGTGGGGCAATCGAGCGATTTTCACGATAGCGAAGCGGTTTCTGCCAAAAATTTTGCTGATAATCTATGTTCACTCGACCATCCCTTATTTCGCGAACTGTAATAAAGGTAATCATTCATAAGAATGAAAATGGGTAATTGCTACAATAATATCCAGGTAGAATAGTAATGTTTATATCTACAAATATATTGAATAATTTATCGTTTCATTTTAGAAGGTAAATTAGAAATGACAATGACAGCATTCGAAAATCTTTCAATTTTTAAAATTTATATCATTTGGGACAACACTATACACTATACAATTGTTACTTTGTTTGGGTATGCTATAGGTATAGTAGTTTTATTGGTCAAAATATCAAAAACGAAATAATGCATTATTTAAAAGTCGTAGATAAATTAATTATTTTTTAAGTAAAATTATAATAGAGAAACGAGCATAATAATTCAGTTTAAAAGGTAATATTATTGAACAAACTTTGCTGTTATATTTTTCACTATAAATACTGCAGAACTAAATTAATTTTAGTTTGCTAATAAAATAATGTACTACTTCATACAAACTGTTAATCTGTAACTAAATGCATGTGAAACTTGCAACAAATACCGCTCAACAAACACCTTGTCTCTCTGCAAACAAAATATAGGTATATCATTTTATTAGTTCACGTACACGTGTAGCGAAATCAAATTATAAAATGAAAATTCAAAGTCAGCAAATAGAACAGAAATCCACAATCCACGTGTCAACTCCGCTGAGACTACCTACACGTGGATATGAATCACATCAAACAGAACAAAAACAGGAATAATTTTCCTGGAACTAGCAATCAAAACTGCAATGAATATAAACTCGAAAGTAAAGAACATATTAATGTTGTTACTGAAATACTATTTGATTTATCTAAAGTCTAAACCGGTCAACTGAGATGACAAGGCAAATAAAAAAGAAGGAAATTTCGAAATAATATACTCGTACTTATAAAAATGATGACTACCTTAGCATTAAAGTAAAATAATGCCTTGAATACAAGCAACTATTTTTCCCTTAGTTTTTTCAGTAAAACAAAACAAAAAAACTTCAATTGTCTTGAAGTGATAGCTAATGTACACTTTGGGTAGGGTGACCATTTGTACTTATTTTAATAAGATAGTAGGTACTTACTTTTTGAATACTGTCCTATGTACTTGAAAGGTTCATTAAGTACACCTAAATGTATTTTTATACAAAACAAAAATAATTTACATAAAACTTCTCCTGTGGCAAATTTTTCGTTATATTTTCCGATATTTTCGAACTAAAAGAGACACGCAATTGTTTTTTTCAAAAGTTCCATTTTAAGAAACTTCATTGAACAGAAAAATAATTATTTATTTTATAAGGGATAGAAGTAACATATAATGTGTGATGTTTGTCTCCCGACGCGCAGCGGAGAGTTACAATCACATCGAGCGCAAAAATCTGTTATCTATCCCGTGTAGGTATAAACAATATTTTTTCTATAATCAGTAAAATATTTTAAAAATCAAGTTAAATAAGTAAAGCATGATGTATTTTTCAAATGAATTTTAAAATAGTAGGTCGTTACTTGTTCTAATGTCATAGCATTTGTCAAGCGTTGATTGGTGACAAAAGTAACAGAACAATAACTGTTAATTTCTATCCCTGGAGATAAAATATGACGTTTCAGCAACTAATAACAGCTATGAAATGTCATCATTTTATATAAGTTATACAAAAAAATATTTTTGTGAATGAACGAGGCAAAAACATGAAAGTTGACATTCCTGAATAGAATGTAACTTTAAATTATAAGGCATTGGACCTTGAATGAAACATTTTTTCGCCGATATCGATATTGCCACCTAAATAAAATTGCTGAAATCCCGCCACTGCTATTTTTGGGCTGAAACGATGTTAATTTTTCACTTTTCCTATCAATTCTGCCTCTAGCATTTTTGTACCTTTTTTCAAACTCTAACTGTAAGTAGGTAGGTACTGTAAATTGATGATATTAAATATTTAATAGCATGATTATAAAATGTAACAAAAAAAATCACTCGATAGATTTGTTACTGATGAGTCTTTGCTAATTTAACAATAATTACCATGCCAGAGTATATTAGTATCATAAAAAAGTGTATTGTTAACGGATGCTCCAATTTTTATTTTTAAAATTTTGTAATCTCAAGAAAATTACAATTTCCGCACATGTGTCCATCGTAGCTCTATTCCGGGCAATTCAACCCCAAGAACAAATTAAAAATTACACAAAATACAACAATTTGACTTAGTAGTTGAACGCACATCCTGACAATGTTAATTTCCTCGCAAATAACATGTTATGGCGGCGGATTTTTGTGCTTTGCATTCATTACAAATGCGATTTTGAAGTAAAATGCTATCTTTACCGCCTGCAATGACACTGCGGCGCGGAGTTTTTCTCTTTTTTATTAGGAAACAGCGCATCCGGCGCCAGGAACGCCAGGATGTTCTCCTGTGGCGAAACCAACGTCGAGAATATGAAGCAAGCGAAGAAGCTTCAATAGTCAAATCACTGGTGGTATGACTGTTTGGATTTGAATATAACGAATTAATGTATCTGTGTGTTTTATAATTATAGTGAAATAGAAATTGGACCTTTCTTTTAGATGACATGTTAAAAGAATTGTGAACATTTTGTTTTGTATAGGGGTAGTTTGTAAACAATAAATATGTTTTTATTATCTACGAGTACACGAATGTACACCATTGAAGATTTTTTGAAAAATTTCATGAGCAATATAAGGATTTAAACAAACCTTCCTTATGCTTTTATACCTCTCACTTCATATTCTATAAAAGAGGTATTGTAATGGATCAAAAAAATAGTGAAAAAGCACGTTATACGTGTATTATTTTTGCGATGATGTCTGTGTGTGTGCGTATGGATTTATAGACGGTTACAATCTTTCGTCAATAATAACTTTAAAAATATCAAACCTTTAATAATCAAATTTCATATTTTAGATTTTAATAAGGATCTTAACATCGGATAACATTTTGGTAGAAATCCGCCAACCGGAAGTAGCTTTTAAAGCTTGATATAGTTTTCCTTAAATATATTGGTACATTATTTATTTATGACAAATTTTTGCAATTAAAAAGAAAAGAAAATATAATTATCTTTGGGTAACGTATAATTTTAAAATCTGGTATAATTTAAAAATCTGGTTGTCTATGATCATATGAAATTTGTTTCTACACAAAATTTGAATAATTATGACAGTACAGTTGACATCTTTTGCATCTTGGTTTACATTCACATTATCGTTTACATATTATTACATGAACATGAAATTATTAAAACGGAAGTATAATTATTTATTAGACTAGTAGAATGAGCAGAATTAAGCGAGAGGTCATGTGCTGACCATATCAGATTTTTTATACCTAAATGAAACTGATTCTGATTACTGTATATTATTATTATAAACGAAAAACATCGCCACTAAAATATTATTTGGAAAATAAACCTGTAAAAAATATTTTAAAAACGATATTGTCATGTGTCTTGTCCTTCCTTATTAAGTTTAATTATCTTCTTTGTAAAAAGTTTGCCAACAAAGTTCATTTTTAACACTTCACAAAATGCTTTCAACTTTAAAAATTAAATATAATAAGGAAAATATCTTAATAAACACATTTCCACAAATAAAACGTCATTGGTTTTTTTTCACGTATTTGCAAGCACAAATCTGCTTCCATTGCGCCTATACATAGTTCTACAGCAACAAATACTTATTTAACGTTAAATGTTACCCGTCTCTGTTTTGTTTCTGGACCGAGGTGAGCGCTGTAGTCACTTCTAATGCTTGACTTTGGGTTGGGTTGGTATAGAAGTTATCTAAGTATATGATAGATTGCCCCCTATTAGACAAATTCCACAACGTCGTACTTTATCTCAGAAACAAACCAAACAAAATTATAACCCCTGGGATAAAAATCGCGCGCAATTAGAAATTGCTGTATTATGTTATAATCATGCAGTACAGACAAATTTTAATTCACCCAAAAACTATAAACATATTCTTATTTACTAATTAACATTGTAACAAAATAACAAAGCGTTAATTTTGGTAGTAGGGTTTATTTCAACACTACAAAATTATTATTTTGATCAACCAGTTTTATTAAAATGATATAATTGGGCACATAGTAAATAATATTACATATTACAGTTAACAATAAATTATTATTCATTTTTGCATGAAACAAACATGAAATAAAACTATACCACGCAACAATTATAATAGTGAATAAATCTGGCAAGAGCTCATAAAAACACTAAACCATAGAAATTCAAATTTTTATTTATTAAATTAAACATTTAAAAATGCAGTGTTATTCGCTGAGTCTAAAGAAGTCGCGCAACATAATAATTATAAACTGCAGTCAATGGAAATCAAATTTGAAATATTGGATGCACAACAATTCTCGATCCAGCAGTGTATAGATTATTGTCCGAATGTCTGCCAACCACACGCAGCTTTTGGTCATATTGAATATCTTGTTTCAAAATTTAAATCAATATTTTCAGCAAGTTTTCCCTGGTCTTCAGATTATACTAAAATATAGTTAATTGTTAGCTTCTATATTATTTTTCAACTGGGTACTCACCTGCCCAGTTGATATTATCTTTGTGTTGGTGCAGGATTTGTACAAATTGAAACCAAGTTCCTCCTACAAAAATTGAACTATCAAACTGAATACATAAATTTAATTGTTCGGTAATTGTATATTATACCTCTTTATGAAATTCCAAATAACCCAGTGGATTTACTTTGCATTCCATGGTTCTCTAAACTCCTTGATGCAGATATGACCTGAGCGATGTCAACAATTCTATGCCCCGTCAAGGATGAAATGTAAGGATCATTTGACCTGTATTATTTCTCAATCAGAAGAGGTGGAGATGACTCTTGTACAGAGTAATATTTTGCAATGACTATTAGTCATGTCTACTGTGACAAGGGGTTGTTGGAAATTAAATCGTAAGTCAAGATCTGATTTTGGCAATGTAGAATGTTGCAATTCAACTCAGTTTTATTCTTTAATTTTTACTCACACACTACTACACGATGGTTCTTCGGAAAATGCAGTAGTCGAGAATGTTGATGTTGGAACACTAAAAATAAAATTAATATTATAGTAGTAACATTAAATTATAGGTACTGTATACACACATACTTACTCGTCAGAATAATTACTGCTAGAGTTATAAACCCGATGTCGTTACTTTTTCTCGTTAGTGTAGGTATTTGTTGAAAAGAAATTAGTATTTTTGATATTGCAACTGATTTGTAAATATATTATTTATGTATGTGCAATAAAGTGTTTCTCTTGTGTGTGATACGGTTCCAATTTGGCATTTTTGGCTTCCCTTGTTACCAAAAAATAATGTGAAAGTTTGGCAAAATTATCACACGAAATAGAAATGATATGTTTACTTTTTTCGTTGCTATGATGTCTCACGACAATTTATTTTTAATTTGTATAAATACTGGCACCAACAGAGTACAATAATATAATATTCATCACAGAATAAAAATAGTATTTATTAGCATTCATGACATTCACGATTAACATAACCTGCAAATTGCGCGCTTCTGTTCAAAACGAAAACATAACAAAAATTCAAAAATGCAGGCAACGCAAGAGGCAAGGTCAATCGGCTTGCAATCCCTCCGCCCTTGCCCCTGTACATTCCACCATCCCCATCATAACATTCTCGCGCGCGCTCTACTCCGTCTATATTATTTATTATATTATATCATTTTTACCTCTCGTCACTCATATCTGGTAAGAGAGGTATTGTAATCATGCTAAAATTTCGATAATGAGTTTTCAATGGATAAGCACGTTTTGAGGTCCCTAGAACACGATTTTGATAATTTCGCGATGATGTCTGTGTGTGTGTATCTGTGCGTGGATGGATGTTGGAGGTACGATAACTCAAATACCACTGAGTAAAAAAATTTGAAATTTTGTATATAATATTCTGACACTCTAGATTAGATCTGATTAGATTTTGGTGTTGATCGTGCAACCGGAAGTTATAGTTTCTTGAAGATCTGAAGAGTTTTTTTTGTAATATCCTCAAAATTTATGAATGAATAGGAATTTTTTAAATAACATTGTATACTAAATGTTACTGTCTACAATATGCATTGAAAACGTTGTTTCTATCTAGCACCATTTTCCAATTACAAGAAGTTAAAAATTCTACAAATTTGTTACAATTTTGGTTTATCTGCCTACCTATGAAAACAAAAAATAAAATATTTGAGTGTTAATGTCATATGAATTTTTGACTTTTTGGCAAATAATTGAAATGGAAAATATGAAATATCATTTATTATTTATAAGGTCATTATAAACTTTAATAATATTATAAAAACTACAATTCTCGAATTCCCTTCTACAATGGTATATTTGTGAGTAAGTACCTTCATACACACTTAGTAAAATAGTAGAGTATATGGCGAGAGCGAGAGGTCATGTGTTGGCCACATCGGATTTTTGTAATATGTGCACGCAAAATGAACTGAAACTTGCTTGTTTAGAGGGAGCAAAACGCGTTTTTGCTTCCTCTAAACAAGCATGTTTCAGCACTTCGGGAGGAACGCTTTTGCTCTCTCGGGTGAATTGACAGCACTCGACTGATCCTCGGGCTGCCTGCGGGAGCAAAATCGAGTTTTCCTCCCTTGGTGCATAATGTACTATAAACCTACAAAATATCACAAAAATAACAGGGCTTTTAGCCTTACATAATTATGAATTATGAGTATGAAATAGTTAATTGTTTTACCAGGCAAAAAAATTACACATTTACTGCCGGGGCTAGTAAATATGTTTGTTTACCATGTTAAATATGATTTTTTCGCTGATTGTTATACAAATTAATATTAATTTAGTGATTATTATCAATATTTTGACAGATATCGCGCCATCAAATTATTGCTATGCGCGTTTTTGAACCATTGGTGTCACCTGTCAATAAAATAGCAATCGCTCAACGAAGGCATAGTAACAATCTGCAAAAAATAATGTGTTTAACATGGCAAAAATATAGATTTACTGCCTAAGCTCGACTGCGCCTCGTCTATGAAACTCTAGCTACGACAGTAAAACAATTATTTTTTTAACTAGTTAAACAAGTAACTACTTTTCAAAACAATCGATCAACAAACGCATAGCAACCGTTCAATAAACGCGCATATAATAACATAATTGACCTATCCTGTCAGAAGGAGTGAGTGCGATAGATACAAAGTAACATTGTGTTGAGTGAGACAGCAAGCTGGTGCGCAGTACGCTGTGCGCATGCTTGTGGCAAAAGGAAGTGACGTCAATAGACCAGTCCTGGTGATGCGGTCGTATTTTGACAGATTTGTACAAATATCAAAATTTAATTTCAATTTTTTTTAACGATTTTATTAATTTGTTTCATGCCTGTTGCGTAATAAATTGTTCAAATTGCATAATGTCATTAAATTGAATTAAACTTTTCCCCTACATTTAAATAATTTAAAATAAGAAATGTCAATCTTCAACTAACCGCACTTTCTATTATCATAGCTTACTGCGCATCAGTTTTGCTGTCTCAATCAACACAAGTTACTTTATGTACGACTTCATTATAATCAATTGTTTATGACGTTGTTTAGCGTGCATAAACTACCAGTTTATGCACTAGTGCATAATGATAAAGTAAAACAACAATTAAAATTAATACATTTTTTTACTTCCCCGATCTATGTAATAGAGGTATTGTAATCGTGATTTTTTGACAGTTCGAGATTTTGGTGAATCTTCACGTTTTAGACCCTACTGAACCCAAAAAACATAATTTTAAAAAAAGTCGGTCTGTCGGTCTGTCGGTCTGTCGGTCTGGATGTTGCATAACTTAAAAACGCGTTGGAATTTTGGACTGAAATTTTATATTTAAGATCTTGACCCAAATTCTGACTTCAAGTTCGTTAATGAGCTTTATTCAACCAGTGGTACCAACTTTATAAACATAACTTTTTTTATTTTTATCAAAATACTATCGTGTGTGGCATCAAATTAAAGCTCTCGAGAAAAGAATTCTAGTAGAAAAACAAAAATAACATATAAACGATCGTCAATTTTTTTAAAAATAAATTATTCAAATTATACCGAGTTTGGTGTCAATTTAAAGCGCTCGGGGAGATAAGTTTAGTAAATATGTAAAAAATGATGTTTATGTGTCTCAAAAAATTATTCAATTTTTTTTATTTAACCAGTGGTATCTACCAACTTTATAAACATAACTTTTTTTATTTTTATCAAAATACTATCGTGTGTGGTATCAAATTAAAGCTATCGGGAAAATAATTCTAGTACAAAAATAAAAATAACATTTAACCGATCATCAATTGTTTTTTTTTATAAATTATTCAAATTATACCGAGTTTGGTGTCAATTTAAAGCGCTCGGGGAGATAAGTTTAGTAAAAATGACATTTATGTGATTTTCAATTGTTTCTCGAAAAATTATTCAATTTTTTTTATTCGACCAGTGGTACCAACTTTATAAACATAACTTATTTTATTTTTATTAAAATACTATCGTGTGTGATATCAAATTAAAGCTTTTTATGTAGGGGAGATAAGTTTAGTAAAAATGTAAAAAATGACATTTATGCGATATTCAATTTTTTCTCAAACAATTATTCAAATTTCTTCAAGTGTATTATCAAAAGTTCTTTGAAGAAAAAATTTAGTCGGAGAATTAATAACATTTAAACTATGGTCAGTTGTTTTTACCTTCCGCATTATATTTTATATAAGGGGAAGTTTTGAGAGGAGTTTTTCGAGTGTGAGTTTTTAGTGAATAAGTACGTTTTACAATCCATAGAAAGAATACGAATAAAGTATTTTCGAGATGAAGTCTGTGCGCGGTTGTGTGTGTGTTACAATATTTTGTGGACGATAACTCAAATAATATCAAACATTTAACAACCAAATTTTAATACAAATCTTAAGAATCCAGTTATTTTTGTAGCAACCCTCAAACCGGACGTAGTAGATACTTTGCGTAAATATTTCGATAAATAATTAATTTATCACAATATTTTCTATTTCAAATGATGGATTATATTTTTGTCATCTACAAATCGTATTTAAAATTTTTATCTGTACATGATACTATTTAGAAAATAAATTATTGTTAATAATTCAGAGTATGAAACATAAAATTAAAGGCGTTACGAAAGTAAGTTATTAAAACTTATAATCGGGGAAGTACTGTGCTGGCCACAGCAGATTTTTTTATTTATGAACAAGAATTCAATTAAATGAAAATTTTATAAATTACAATAAGGAATACATTTTACAGGCTCCTGACAAACTGACACTAAATTACCAACAAAATAATATAAATAATATTAATCAATTTCATGTAAAATAAACTAAGTACAAACCTTATTTAATTGTTTAGGGATAAACTAGCTAATTTGGTTATCTATTCCTTCGTTTATATTAATATTGTAGCACAAAACATCAAATACTTGGCCCATCTGGATATCTTATACGACGAGATCAGTATTGAAGTACTTACAATATTGTATTTTCGGTATTTTCCTTTATTTGGCATAATCAGGAGAAGTGTTTCTTTTGCATTTAATACAATTTCAATAATTTCTTTCATTTCTAGACCAAAAATAAGAATGTTTTTAATAAATGTCAGTTTGTGAGTTTCAATATTTTTCACAAACAAATAAGAAATAATCAATAAACAACTTTGTAACCATAACAATAGAAAAAATACACTAATACTATCAAAATTTTTTTGTCAACCCGATTATGTCAAATACAAATGTCATTCTAGGCAATATAAAAATTGATTATAATGAAGTCGTACATAAAATATTGTATGTAACTCGTACATAATCGGACTTTATAGACTCGCCTTATTTATTAGCCTCGTTCGCTGCGCTCACTCTGCCATAAACAACGGCTCTTCAATAAAGTCCTAGATTATGCACTTGTTACATAAATATCTATTATCGTACTCACTTGCTCTAAACCGGATGCCCAATACCCAAGCATTCGCGCGCAACCGAAGTTCAACAGAGGATAGGTCAATTTGATGGCGATACCTGTTAAAATATTGGAAATAATAACAAATAGTATATTATATACTAAAGTGCATGATTTAATCCTGAGGGTGAAAGATTATTTCACGAGCCGAAGGTGAGGGAAATAATCACCTGAGGGATTAAAGATACTTTAGTCCTGTGGTATATACGCTATTTTTTGCACTTCATCCTCAAACGAATGCAAAATAGTTTAAAAGAATACACATTTTGCAATTTTGACAGTAAATTTTATGACTAATATTTATATTGTTACCATAGATACTCTGTAACAAATAGCACGTATTTACTTGACAACGGGAATAATTAATTCAATTCCTTGACAACGGGATTAAATATGAAAAATAATCCCTTGGGATCAAATTAAGAACTTAAGTCCCTAAAAATAAGGACTAAAGAAGAGTTTTAGTCCCGGAAGTGCAAAAATTAATATTAATTAATAACAATGAGCGAAAAAATAATAATAAGTAATAAGTACATTTCAATAATCGAAGACTATAAAATCAGAAGGGTCTAAGTGCCAAAATTAAACTTCTGAGGAAAACAGCTTTTTCTTAGGAGTAAGCAATTAATTTGAAAATTATGTATTTTTAATTTAAATTAACATACCTAGACATAATAACGCTGTAAAGCTTAAATGTAATTTTTATAAATATATGTTTATAATAACAAAAGTAAAGGCCTATAATGAGGGCTAAACTGCAAAACATTTAAAACGGACTTATAAGGTAAAATCCAAAAAGGCTATCTTTGCGTATGTATAAGTATAAAGTTCAATTTAAAACTTCAGGCACATGGAACCTTTATGGTATTAGGCAAGACACTTAGAACCTTTTTGGCGAAAAAAAATAACTCAATTTTGGGCACTTAGACTCTTTTGATTTTATAGTTTTCAATCATAGTTCAGTTTTTATTGAATACAAACAATAAGCTAAGTCACTTATTATGTTAAATATGTTGTGTCAAGTGCAATAATTATACATGCATACATACGTAGGTATTGTATGTCATCAAGTCTGTATACCCAACTTGACTATATTATTTAAATTCACGACATTACATTGTACCTCAAGCACAATAAATAATACGCTATAAAATTTGTTAACCTTAAACGAAATAATCAACTTCGTAACATGATACATACAATATCTACAAAAAATTTATATTGTCATATACATTTTTACATTATAATTTCTCTTTCTTCTTTATATTTCCGATAACAAATTGAATATAGCATGGCACGGGTGAAAACATGATTTAGCGACAAAATGTAACACAGGTCCCCCTCCCCCCACATATTACTAGAAATTACGAGTTGCGAAACTAGTGCCAACAGTTGTTTTAAATAATTACTAAGTAGTTAATCTTTCTCCCGCTGCACCCAGCGAACAGCACCTCCTTGACTGCAAGTAATTGCCGTAAGAATATTGACCAAAATTGTTGTAAATATTAATATCTCGTGTATAAGGTAATAAATCTTCTTCAAAATTTTACCAAACATGAATAAATGTGTAAAGTAGAGTTTGCAAACCGAATCTTGGAAAATAAATCTAACACTATTGAGAAAAAAAATAAAATAACATATTTTATGGTTTTTCTATAGGAGCCTGAAGTTCCTTTTTAAATTCCGATTTACTATCTTATGTACAGTACTAAGCTACACAACATATTTAAATATGATCAATATCTTACATCTGGTATAGCAGGAAAAAAAATAAATGTATGAAAAAAGTAGGTTTTTTGTATTTTAAATATTGTTTTTGAAGGTCGTTTTTAATCATTTTGATACATATTGTAAATAATATTACTAGTAATGTTTCCTATAAATAAGAACAATAAGTTACATCTAGCATTGGAGTTATTTAAAAAATAAGATATGAAATGCTTTTTTAGATGGGTAAATTAACACAAATCGTTATAAAACATTTTTATTTACATTAAGTAATAATTTCTTATTGACTATGCATACAAAGAATACTTGTAAACATTGCACAATTTTAGTAAAAAAATAAATAGACATAAATACGTCTTTCGTCTATTTTGAAATGCGCGCGCAGGGGTAACATTTAACCTTAACTCGAATTTAAATACATATTTCAACAAATTATAAAAAATAGTGCAACCGAAAGATATGATAATGTGTTCTATAGAATAATGCTCCTCTACAAGCTTGCAAAATAATGAAAACAATTTTAGTACAATTTCCAGGATTCATATTAAGAGATATACTCAAAATATACTGGAAATAACAGCTTCTTCAGTATTTATATGAGCAACAGGTTTAGATTTCTATATTTTTATTACTTCGGTTAGTATAGTATCGGCTAAACCAAGTTCAATGTATGTATCTATAGTCTGGTTGGTAGCGTGCTCAATGCAGATCAAGCCTAGCCATGTCATTTGCATTTCGCATGGACATTGTTTAGTGATAATTACATTCGTAATATCGCCACATGAGATGTTAATGCGCATTGTTTTTCAGTGAGCGCGATTCGCATCTCAGAAGAATCGTTATCTCTATTTTCAAGTGTAAATGAAATTCCTACGGGTATTGTTAAAACGCACATAAATTACACCTGATACTGTCTTGTTCATTCTATTCTGTTCTGGTTTGTTCACTGTTCACCGGCCACTTACGGTTACTGATGCTATAATGGTTGTACCAACATTACATTTTACATGTCACTGCTAACTACATGGAGATTATTTACCAAATTACAAAAATAACCTACAAAAGCAAACATCAAATTAATTTCTTCAAATTTTTTATAAGTTATAGCGTTATAGCCATTTATAGGCCATTTCTTTTGATGACGTACCTCGTTTGATTCCGTACCTCTACTATACCGATTCAAATTAAGTCATGAAAATTTCACACTTGAGCCGCGATCACAGCTCGAAATTTGGTGTATTTCGTATCACTGAAATTTGAAGAAAATAATATGACTGTTCATTTATAAGCCATTTATTTCGATGACGTACCTCGTCAATTTACTTGGCAACCACAAAGCTACCGGGCACCGGCTGGTAGTTGTAATAGTGGCTTGCGTGAGAGGGTTGGCTGAATCTCGCCCATTGTCAGGAGGCAATTAAAGTCAACAAAAAAATTGGATAGAAATAAGAAGTCAACCATTATGCTCACTAAGATTTTTCCAAAAGTTCTTCAAATATATCACCTTCTATTCTCACTGAACGTATGTTCACAAATTCAAGTCATCCTAGATACCAGATTTTCAATAACAATAAAACTAAATAAAATGATAGAACCTTTCTTTATTTACGTTCCTTTCATATTTTGAAAATTTCATATCATACCGCAACTGCACCTTGCATCAGGTGATCAGGTGTTTGTAAAACTTCATTAGATTGCTATTAATTGCAAATAACCATAAAATTTTATGTGCACACGTTTATCGGAACTACTACTTTACAAACCCATAGCCAGTTTAAAAAATATGAATCTGAATTACCGGCCTTTAGTAAATTGGAACATTAGAACCGCTATTTGCAATAATCATTAATATGGAAATACATTTTTTACGAAAAGTGCTCTGGAATTTGAAACCGCTTGAATGAATTCTTCAACATAAACATCAAAAACAGAAAATTTTACCGTAATGGTACTAAATAAATGTAGTTCTCAACATAGGTATAGGTTCGCCAATTATTGTTATGTTCTTAATATTGTCACCTCTCATAAGTCAATTAATTAAGCGGCCTGTCTACGTTTTTTTTCTTCGAATTCCTAGAATACTCTCGATTTTACTTTTTTTCTATTCTACTTTTTTCCTCACTACTACAACTGCCTAAAACCGGCCCGAAACTCTACCCTGTGTCTGTTTTTCATGTTTCAATTAACAACATAAATAAAATAAAGTTGAATGTAAGTTTCATAATCTATAAATTTGTGTTAAAAGTGTTTGGGTGTAAAAAATTGAAAATTCTTCAAAGTAGTATTATAAATTGCTGAACATATATTTCTACTGGATGAGAAAATTGTAAGGACCAACCAAGCTCATTCCCTTCCAATATTGAATTTTATTAAATTTGACAGATGATTAGGTTATTAACTCATTTTGTATCTAAGTACTTGTGTTCCTAATATTGCCATATGGATTTTCTTGTCAATATTGCCTGGCAATATGTATAAATGAAATTAACATGATAAGAACATTTTTCATGTATCTAGAATAAGCCTAAAATAAAAATTAAAAATAACTTACCTATTTAACTATTATTTAACTTTTTCATTAAAGTATATTTATTGCCAGATTGGTCTATTCGTATTTGTATTATTATACATAAAATTAAAGTCTTGATCAATTCCTTTGATATTAGTCTATTTTATACTTCTTTGACAATATTTGGTACATATTGTCAGTTTCTGATCTTTTGAAAAAGCGAAATAACTATTTTTTCATTATTTATGGTTCGAAAATTATCTTTAATTTAGAGAGTAGATATATGTTATCGCCTATGTACACGAAGTTGCAAAACATTACAATATTATTTGGTTGCTAAAAAAATCAATGTTTTAGCATGGCAATAATTGGCGAACCTACCTTACGTGAAGTATGTATCGGTTGGCAATTATAATTAATATGTAAATACATTTCAATAAAAATTCCGTTTAACCATAACCTTCAAAGTAATGCAGACACGCGTTAAGTTGAATTTTATCGCGCAGGCACTAAATAAAGTAATTGAAAAAAAACGTAAGCTCTAACTTGCTAATTTTATGTTGCTCTAAAATGATCCCTATCAAGATTTCAGCATATCCTTGGCTATAACAATGCCAGGACAAAATATAACGTGTTACGCACATCAGCCGATTAACCACACTCATGTAAATAAGCTAAGGAAAAAGTCGCGCATGCGTACAGCACAAGCGAGATGATGAGATGAAGATGATGTGTGCTGAAGAGAGAAAGAATTGGAGTGATGTAGTGTGAGTGGACAGCGGTTATGCGAGGAGTTCATTACTCTGGGGATTCGTCCTTGCAGCCCTACTCGGCCTTGTCTTGCCTTGACTTTACAACGCAGGACCGTCCTGATTCATATTATCAAAATATTATTAATGACTATGATTTTTCAGGTAATTTTTGCCTAGATTGCGACAAGAAGAAAACGTGCATAAACTAAAAATAACCTAGTTCATACGAGGAAAGTTTATCCTTAAAAATAAAAAAAATTTAATGTAGTGCTGGAAACTATCAAAATTTTTAAATGCCGTTCATACTGGGAAAAAAATTATTTCTATGAAATATATTCAAACTATACGAGTAGATTCTTAACTAGGCATATTTTATAGAAATAATAAAATTTCCTCATATGAACGGTATTGATAACTTTTTGATGACATTTACATTTTAGGAAACTTTTAAGGAAAACTTTCCTCGTGTGAACTGGGAATAGCAGAAAACGATTTCAAATAGTGTATTCGACAAGAAAACAATTATTTTATCTACGCCTTACAGCGAAATTGGCTTTTCCGGCATTCACTGCAATGTTCGAACGTGTTAAATTACTAACAGCAAAGGGACCGTGTGGTAATGTTATTCGAAAACACAATATAAAACAAAATTTAAAATAAAGTCTTACAATCAAAGCAATATCGTCCTATTTCAGTTTTCAGAATATACAAACACTGAGCACACATGTCAACTAGTCCAGCTATACCTCACAACGTCACAATTATTGAGATAATACAGTCTTACCATAAACATAAATTTCAAAAAGGTATGACACAAGAATGACATTTATGCTCTTTTTTTGGTGAGTTTCTGAGTTATAGATATGACGTTCCTGCAGTTAAGAGATAATAGGTACAAAGTGCAATTTTATTTATGCAAATAACTCAAAATTTTAAAATTATTTACGTTTAAATTTTTTTATCGTCCTATGTCCACCATGAGCTACCGTGCTTCTTGCCTTTTGTTGGCCAATGTGAACAGTGCATAAAAGTTACGCAAAAGAGACTTCTTGACTTATTTTTTCTCGTCCGTACTCATTATCCTTTTCATACAAGTTCTTTTAATTTTTCATCCTGGAATCATTCGCACAAAATTAAAATATGAAATCAATTGTTTTTCGTAGTTCCTTCCCAATCAAAAAATGTCTCACAGCTCGTAGCAAATGTGCACCACTCCTGCCGACAGCACTGCTGATAGGGCAACGAACAACTACTTGCATGACGCGGTAGTGTTGAGCCGTATCTATCAAGTATCAAGCACTTGAGCAACTTGAGCAGTTTGAGCGTCGAGCCACAAATATGCGCGACATTTCTCCTGTGGGTGGATTATCAGCACATAGGGTCTGTTGTGAGCAGTGCACATGACCAGCAAAACTTCAACACACTTGACGATGTGCATGTGCATATCTTCCTTGTAAAGTGGACATTCTACCCTTAGTTCTGGTATAGCAAGGCACTTTTCATGTTTTAATAGTGTGGTTATAGGAATTAACAAAGTGGTGTAGTGCAAATTTGAAACTGCTTTCAATTTTTAAAACTTTATAACTATTTAGACCTACTCAATTTATTATAAGTGTAAGTGGCTAATTGAAACCAGCGCTCAACGTCGCCCTTATAATTGCAATTTTGCGGAAGCGCTGGTTGGTTAAATTAGCACTTATAATTATAGTTTGGTAGGTTTGAATCTAGCTTTAGTATTTACAAATATCTTATGAAATTACTTTCAAAAGAATCATCATGGCAAAGAATATGTCAAATAAGTAGTTTTTCGGGTAGGTATTAATGTAATAAACAACTGCATCTATTGTTTATGTGTAAAATCCTGTACAATTTATTAACTACATACACCCTATGAAATATTATTCCGACGTGTATAATACTGCATTTTTCATGCATAGGTGCATGAATATTCTATATTTTATATACATGCATCTAGTTAAATTTTAATTATCAATTTACTCAGCAAAATTCGATCCGAATTGATCCACATTTCGAGCATTAAATGTCTACTTAATTGCGATTTTTGGAATAATGCGTAAAATAATAATTGTCTAATTGACTTCCAATTTGCGCATATTTTTAGGTACCTAAATTATTGTAACAATTTCTTTTATGTAGTTGCACAATACAATAATAATATGTACCTATGTATGTACTGTACATATATTATATTGAACTTTATATGAGATAAAATATGTGTAAATGTATTTAGAACATTTATCACAAAATCAATGTATTATGAATTACTTCCGTGCTGATTAGTATTATTATAATGAGTACCTATTTCTATAAACAATAAGAAACACATTTTATATTAATTAAATCATGAAAAAAATAATAAAATCTAAATTTTAATAAAAAATCTGTAGTAATAAAATAAATATAAATATAACCATGGGCGCCGTCAGAAATAAAATCCATTTTTATTTAACTTTTATGAAATTTAGACTATATTATTTTAATTCAATTAAATTCAAGGTACATCGCACCGCTGAAGGAACGAGGCCGTCTTCGGTGGTATATTATTTAACGAGCACATAATGTAGGCTTTAACTCAAGAGGATGGAAGTTTATGCACGAGATAAAGGCGAATGTCTAATCATCCGAGTAAAGTATAGCTATTATGTGCGAGTTAAATACGACGTTTTATCTACGACTTTTTATATAAAACATTTCTTTACAAATTTTTATTCATTCAAATATTAATCTAAAAACTCACATTTTGGTCTGATAATAGTTCATCATTATACCATAGTGTTGAATATTGGACTCATTATAAATTCATAATACATATAGTAGTAAATAATAGTGTGTGTCTTACGGAGGGGTCTATCTTACTACAGTTATCTAATGAATGTATTATTCAATGTTCGAAGATAAAATATCATAAGGGGAATTGTAGTCAAATTAATATTATTTTATACTTTAGCTAAGAAAGCTATTAAGAAATAAATAAAAACATAAATACGTTTATGCAAAATTTCTAAGAAATCTAAGTTTTTCAATTATTTCAAAATATCTTCCAGATCTTTGATACTTTCAGTCATTTTCCAAGGGGAGGGCAACTGCCCCTTCTTGCCCTCCCTTGGCGGCGCCCATGAATATAATATTTGAGCAGTACATAGAACAATGTTCCAACTCACGATTTAGATCTAAACCTTATTCAGTGCGCCGAGTATGCGCAGAAGATCCCCTCCGCCTCCTCCGCCCCCGCAACCTTTTCTACATTGTCGGCACCGTCTATGATGCAGAGCTCGTTCCTACTCTATCACGTACTGTAAACAATACGAGCATGGCTAGCGGTGAACTCTGAACCCGTGTGTTATATTTGATTTTATTTACAGTTTCCGCATAAATGTATAATAATACGCTGCTAAATGTGAGTGCTTTATATGCCCTGCCGGCCAACACTGCCCTCTTTGCATTGCTAAGATTGCGACGATTTTGAGGATGATAACAAATTGATTTCATTTGAATTAAACAGCAGGGGATATAAGCCATACATTGTCCTTTTGATGCTTAAGAGCATTCTGTACAGGAAGAATATACACGTAAAAAGCACTTTACACGCATACACCTCATCGACACATGGTTGCACATTTTAACAAAAACAAATTTTTATATGGTAGATAAGGGATAAAACTTCGTTCTATTAGTGCCATTTTTTCTGTTTTGTACCGAAGTTTTAGTTTATAAAATAAAGAAAACTACAAAAATTCACATTCTTTACCTCTAATTTTCTCAAAATCAGAAAGTTTTTTTTATAAAAAAAATAACACTACCCCAACGTAGATTAAACTTTAAACTACATGATTCAAGTTTAAAATATCATGTTCTGCGAAATATAAAGAAAAATCTGTAGGTGCTTCTAAACGCCTGCAAGCGGTTGAAAGTAAGTAATTTCGACTTTGTACTAATAAAACGAAGTTTTAACCCTTATCTACCATATAAAAATTTGTTTTTGTTAAAATGTGCAACCATGTGTCGATGAGGTGTATGAATGTAAAATGATTTAACGTGTACATTCTTCCTGCACAGAATGCTCTTAAGCGGCCCATCTTCCTTTTTCCGAATTCCTGGAATACTCTCGATTTCACTTTTTTTCTATTCCACTCCCGTCCCCACTACTACGGCTCGAATCAGCCCGAAACTGTACTTTGTCGCATCCTAGCTTTGAAAAATTTATAACTTAGCGCCAAATCATCGCAGTTCTCGAAATTTTCAGGAATTTACAGGAAAATGAATGAACTTTCTCGCTCTGCTGGTTAATTGTGTCCACAATTTTTTAACACACCGTACGAGCTGTCAAAGTTGGACATTTTTTGACATCTGGAACTTTTTTTCTTAGGGGCATTGACTTGCATCACATTAAAGAGAAAACATCAAACTTTTTAGAACTCAAAGATTAATCCCATTTCGACTAAATGCAACCGAGTTATGGCACTCTGAATATTTGTCATTTTCAAGTAGTGCGTTTTTTTCCTCAAGTTTATATATCCTAGTAGAAATAAAATTTTACCAATCTTGAACTGGCCACAAAACACTCGCTACGTTAGTACATTTTATGTTGGATTGTAGAAGGTAAACGGACTCCTTAATATAATTAATTTATAGAATGGAAAGGCTATTTCGAATAAAAATATGAATATTGTACGTTTCATATTAAAAGATTTAATCTTCTTTCAGAAGTGTTCAACGATTCTGGCTCTCGTATATAGTATTACGAATTTCAAACTGAAATTTAACATGCAGAATCATAAATTATTAATTAAAAATATGAATATTGCAGTGCTAGTTAAACTCAACATTTAGTTTTTCACGTCATACTCAAAAAAGTAATTAACAAGCGAATATAATACGAAATAGTTGATAAGTCTTATTACCACTTGACGCATAATGAATGCACAGTAAAAACCTAAACCAGTTGCTTTGAAGTCGAGCAAAACAATAAACAATTCAAAGGTATCCCATGGAAACTAAACAGGAGAATTTTTACCGGGAATAATAGGGTGCTGTGCTACGCGATTTTTAAAATTCCGGTATTATGTGCGTTGCAATTTGCAAGGGCCGTATTAGATATGAAAGCAAAATAAATCGGCGCATATTTGCGGCACAATTTTTAAAAACATTAGTTTCGAGATTTTATTTGACCAATGACCAGGTTTTGGCTCTATTAGGGTGACATGTCACACACTAATATTTCCCTTTACAAATACCACTTTGTGTACGCCAATTTTGTTACAGCCACTAGCCGGTGCTCGATATCATTGAGGTATCCAAATTTTTAAAAATCTAATGGTGACGAGCGTAGGTACCGATCAAAACCAAGCAGTGAGACTTTTCAACCTGACCCTGATTCGAATCTACGACCCTGTATCACTGAAATATAGTAATACTGGAACGTGCACTCGCGACGCCAGCCCGAGCCGACAGAGACAGCGAGTCACAGGTGATTGCGTCTTTGTCGTACAGTCCTGATTGGTGCCCGAGCCGACAGAGACAGCGACTCACACAGTCCTGATTGGTTGATGGCCTGTACGCCGCGTGACTTTTGTTGTAATGCGCATGTGCAGGAGTGTAAGACAACGATAGAATCACCTGCGAGTAGCTGTCTCTCTCGGCTCGCTTTTCGTACTTACACAGCGAGCATAGGGAGTGCACGTTTCAGTATTACTATATTTCAGTGCCCTGTATCCGAAGGTTGGAGACCTTACCACTTCTCTATCTCGTTGGTTTGAGTTACTTGGCAACAGGCGTGTGTGTATGAATGTGGACAAAGCCGGGCAGAGGTCGGATATCTCAAAAACGATTTATCCAAAAAATTTAATATTTTGTATTTTACATTTGTAGACAAAGTGGAAGAGGTCATTAGATTTTGGTACAAATACGAGTATCTTCACCGGAAGTAATATATTTTGAAGAATGAAAAGCTTAATTGTCAAAAATTTCTATAAATTTGGATAAATATAGTAGGTATTTATTTGTACTTGCGTTATAAAAAAATTGTCTTTATCTGGTAGCATTAAAGAACTGTAGTAAAATTGAAAAATAAAATTTATCAGATAAACGATAAAATTTAATAATCCATGATCGGTTGATTATTGTTTCTGCGTAAAAAATATTGACAGGCGAGACGAGTGACACGTTGACACTAACACTAAGTCATAAGTAAGATATTAAATGTTGTAGTAATTGAAGGGAGAAAGGCTTCAACACAGAAGAGTAAAAATCTAGACTATTCAAACAGCAAATAAAACAGTAGAAAATGAAAATCTAGAAAATTAATAAGTCATCAAAAATCTACACCAAAGGGATATCAAAAGATTCATTTACCGGATTGTATGTAGGTATACCTTTATGTTTATACGTCAGTTTTCTAAATACGGCGGGAAGTTGTGTGCAGGCCACATCAAATTTTTATTTAATAAAAATAGTGAAAAAAGCGTTCTCTTTACCTCCTCAGTAAAATAATGAAATAAAGATATTTGTTAGGTAACTAAAATTGGTGAAACAAAGTGTCTATTACTAAAGAAGAAGAAAAATTGCTTTCTAAAAGAGTGTTGAATTATCTAAAGATAAAAAATACAATTAATTGGAAATGAAATAGGGGCGGCAAATTTTAAGTTTTAGGGCCAGTTACCTTAATAGTTAATCCGGCTCTGCAAGGGCTGCAGAAAGGCAAAATAGAGTTATTTGTATTCAAAGACAGTAATTGTCCTGACAGCGAGCAGAATTCCGTGGAGTGGTCATTGTTCGGACGGAATAATAACCAGAGATGCTGGGCGCAATAATAACATATGGTCCATGCTAGTGAGATAGGCGGAACGGATAATTATAAGCAGATCCATCAATCTTAAACGGGAGATGGAAAATGCCTTCTCAAATTGAATAAATGCTATTTTCATCATTGCACTATCGTCTAACCGACCGCTCTATCGCATACTATAGCTAACGATGCCTTTTTACATCATGCCATTTTTAAAGATTCGCTTTCAAATACCTTTACTTCGGAGAACAAGTGGAGAAGAGTAAATTGGTAATAATTTGCTAAAGTGAAGAAATATTTCAATGGAAATAATCATAGAAAAAGAACAAGACTTGTAAGTAGAACCAGCTAAGAAAAATTATCTGAGTTAAAATTAGAAAAAGTATTTTAAAGCTTTATAAGAACGTTTACTTGTATAGAAATGTTATCTAAAAATATCTTGTTTATTGTGCATCTAAAATTTTATGTTTTAATATACCTACCTAAATTTTTATGGTACCTACTAATGTATTATGATGAATATTAGTCACGCAATTGCTCCCTACAGAGTGAATCAATAATTAATTTTTATATTGTAATGCGAGCTTCTTAAGTTTAGTCTGTCTATGGTAGATGAGTTTATTATACTCGTATATGGTATTTTGGCCAATAAAACTAGTTATTTTTGGATTTGGCGTTCAAATAGTTAACTTTTTGAAACGCAACTAAAGGTCGCCAGGGCTCACTTTCTGACACGCAACAATTTTCTTTTAAGGTCGGTATAGGCAATATCAGATGACATTTATTTCAATTGGCAAACGTCAAACCTGAGAACGTACAAATTTCAGTATAACCCCTAAATATGTTTTGCCTAAAATGAATTAGTTTTTATTCTGAATATAGTATTGGAAAACATATAATTTCAATATGTTCTATAAAGTCTTCACTTATCACCTAGAATAGTTCAGTAAGTAATTATATACTATTACAGTGACAGTGACAGTTAAATAAATGGCAATATTAATGCCACCTATCAAAACGTTACACCCACATAAACTTCCCTAAATCGATTTGCTGTATGTTATGGCAGTTTAATTTAAATTTTAATATTAAAAAGACGCCAAATACAAGGGATTTAGTAAACTCGTCCTAGGGCTAGTTTTAGTAAATTTAAACTCGATACAACTTTAAAATGAAATTTTGAAAATCAAACAATGAAATCAGTGAAAATAATCCTATAAAATGTAAATAACAGCTCATTGGTTAGGTCTAGGCCACGTCTTATTAAAGGAAAGAATCTGCTAAAATATTATTTTGCGGACATTGACATTGACAATTTATTATCAATTACCTACCGCTATTCATTTAGATCCATATTTATCAAGCTATAATAAATGTGATCTGTAAATTTAATTCAGAACTAAAATAATGGAGCTTATTGAAAGGTAAAATGAAATCATGGCAGCATTATTTGGTCAATATATTAATTATTGAGTATTAAATGAAATATGTTTTCATTACGTTTGATTTAACTATATTTTGTTTATTTAGTAGTATTCTAGTTTATAATTATTTACTGAAGTAGGTAATAATTATTATTTGTGGTTATTTAGATATATGTGTATATTAATTATATGAATTTAATAGATTTGGTACATTAATCAGTTGCAATATTAATAACTCTATTAGTAAATTTGTTTCCATGAATAATTATTATACCATATACTACTCGTAATAGCAATGAGCTGATGTTTCGAATTTTATTGGACATTTCTTACAGTCTGGTTTCTACATCTTTAAAATTCTATAGGCCTTTATATTTCTTAAGCGGCCCGTCTACGTTTTTTCAGAATAGTTAGAATACTCTCGATTTTACTTTATTTTCTATTCCACTCTTTTCCCCACTACGACTGGCTAAAACCAGCCCTAAACTCGTACTTTACCGCATCGTAGCAGTGTAGTCATTTTAAATTTGAAAAATATTGTAAACTGTTAGTTTATTATTGACTTCAATAAGGTAATGTTTTTATAAACATTTAATAGAGAAAGAATGGATCTACAGATGTGCCTTTTAAAAATTTTAAAAATAAATTTCTATCAGGAGATATAAACGTGTACAGTTTGCATAAATTGGAAACTTTTATAAATTTTTCTGAATTTGTATAACCATATACAATTTTTTAATTGAAAAAGCACAACTGTTAATTATCGGTTAACAAGTATATAATTCTTGTTGAAATACAATTTTACCATTCTTGTACTGGACATAAAACACTCGCTACGTCAGTACGTTTTGTGCTGGATTTTAGGAGGTAGACGGATCTTTTAAGCCATTTTCTAACAAAACTGAAGTAGGTTTGTGTCAAATAAATACTTTAATTTAAAAATTAAATTACAATTTTTACTCCATATAAGAAGAGATTTGTGTTTAAAACAAATAACTTTCATTTAACTGTCTCCCTATATGGGTATGGGTATACATTATGGAATAATGTAATAGAAACATAAAATATTTTTATTAAATACTGAACATAATAAAGACCACAGGTTAAACTAGATCATTTTTCATAAATAATCGATAAATATAATAAACCCGCAGCAAGGATACAGGCTGTATCCTTTATAAAAGTACCAATAAATAATAAAATAATGCCCCAATTTAAAAAATCCATCCAGATTCTAATTACCCATCCACATGGTACTCCCCGCATTGTTCATAATTTACAAATAAATAACACAAATTAAACTAAGTAGTTTTCGTTCTTCGGGGCAGTTTGAAGTCCGCAGAAGACAATTTAATAAATCTGTGGGCATCCTACACAGGTTAACCTTGGTGCGTAGTGGTTCTGCATTATTTGTTATATTCATTAATGCTGATCGCTTCTAATTAATTCCTGGGAGAGACCTGCAGCAGTTCTCCGGTAGTAAATATAGTAATATGGGTAGCGTGCGTTCTCGTCCCGGACGAATTCGGACTATAGTCTGATTAAAATAACGAAAGTATTTTGACAGTTAATTGGGGCGTAGTTTAGGAGTTTGGTTTACACCATAAAATTTTCGATGTTTAAACAGAAGTGCTAATAGTTCACAAAACCGTAATAGAAAAGTACATAAAATAGACAGGTAAAATTAAAAAATGAGAAAACAATAACAAATAACGAGCAGCACTTGAAAAAACAAACAAAAAATGAAATCAGATTAATTGAAAATTATTGACATAATATTTGAATTATGTTTGTGTAAACCGCTTTTGACAACAGCACGTAGCAACCAATAGAATCACAAGAATCTATCTGTCAAAATTCTTTCGTTCTTTCAAATTAATGCAAAAAAATACCAAAAAGTACGGACGATCGCAACCAAAAATAGGAGGTGCACAACTAGATGTTATAACAGTCCTAATTACAAAATTTCAACTTTCTACGTCTAACCGAATTTGAGTTATGCGACACACATACCTACGTATGTCCGTCCGAACGTCCGTATATCCGTACGTACAGACGTCACGACGAAACTAGTTATAATTAATTCAGGAAAAGTCAAAGGATGTTTCCGTCAAAATCTGATAACCGAAATTTTTCTCGATTACAATACCTACATCCTTTTTACTCCGTATAAGAAAGTAAAAATCAATTATTTTTTGGGTATCCGAACTATAATTTGAATTTAGATAATATTATTATTATTACTCGTAAATTAATATATTTTAAATGTACTATAAATACATTGATGGTTGTTTTGCTAAATGGTAAAATTCCATTTTTCTTTGTAACAAAACATACAGCCCTGTTTGCACATAGATTTTTTGAGGATTCTTTTCTGCTTTTTAATCCTGGAAAAAAAGAAATTCACACAAATTATTAATTCTTCTTTTCCAAAACTCATTCAATTTATCGGCGCCATGCACTATTTGACAGATAATTCTCACAAGGATTATTTTTCTCAAGATTTACGAGTAGAAGCATGAAATAATCCTCGAAGAATCCTTGTATGAACAGGGCTTACAGTGCAACCAGGTCCAAGAGTCTGAATCCTCAAAAAGAGACCAGTTCTGAATACGCATTTAGTGTACGTGCCAGTAACTTGGAACAAGATAAAATGATTAAGAAGTTGGTCCGAGTTCGCACGGGAGGAAAAGCACGTCGCCAGTAATATGACGTTTATCCCACGCATGCTTATTTCATCTGAGTCGCGTTTCCGTTCAACAAATAATTCGATGTAACATCTTGCTACACAACTTACCAGTGGAATGGATTCGTTCGTTTATGGTGATTGCTTCCTTTAGTTATTTTAAGTGAAAATAAAAGCCATGCTTCTCGAATTAACATCCAAACTGAAATTAGTTCGCATGTTTTTTGTTTTGACGCCGTGAAATTATTTCCGATACCGTAAAATTGCAAAATTTACTTTTAGTAGCGTGTAAGTGATGTAAGTGCTTTGTACTGTGACAAAATGTTAATTTATTTCTACTTACTAACCAGTACTTGAAAATACCTACTGTTCATTTACTTAAATCAACTAGCTAGGTCGTATTATAATGAATTATAACTGAGTGCGTAACGTAACTAATTCTGAGTACCTATTCTGTAACTTAGAACCTAAAGCTAGCCTGTGGCTATGTCTAAGTCAGGAATAAATACATAAAATAAGATAAATTAGACATAAAACTACAAGAAAACAAAAGATACAAGCAATATAAAACTTGCCCGTAAAACTAAAATTATAAACTTAATTAAATATACTAAAAACCAAAAAATTTAACGTAAAAACAAGTCAAATTAATAGTATTTACTTTACTAGTGGGCAAAGTAAGGAATTACCCACCAGATAAATCTGAAAGATATTTTTTTCGAGTAGATCATTCCTTTCTGCCTACGTGTAAGTATATAACGTTTTATCCAAAACCTCTTAATAACCGCTTAAACATTTTAAAAATATTATGTTCCAACCAAAAACATCGTTACTTTGGTGACTTCCAACAAGCAATGTAACAATTTACTGTCTAGTAGGTATAATTTTTTGCAAAACCACTAGTGGGCAATCTTTTACTTCGCTTCATGAAAAATCTTTTTTAGATGACCTCTAAAATAATAGATATCGCCTACTGAAGAAAGCTGAAAATATCATGAAACTAGCATAATTTGAATATCGTGCTAGCACGGTGTGGTTATATCGTAATTATTATGAGACCAAATCAACAAACCAGGCGGATTTTGTTTTGTTTGTTGATTGTTTGAAATGACAGTAGAAATGGCATTTAAATATTGTGTGTGTATTAAAAACTAATAATTATGTGTTTTTTGTCGTCGTCTAAAAAATAGCGTTCATGACTCGTTCGAAAGTAAATATCGCATTGCTTGTATGTTGCCTCACTCGGTTGCACCTCATCAAACTTTACACTCGCACGATATTTCTCACTTACGATTCTCGTTAAAAATAAATACAATGTCATGATCAACCGGTAGCGAAATAAATTTCTTTAAAGTAAAGCTATATTCAAAAGCAAATTATAACGTGCTAGTAAAATAATATTAAAAATAAATTCAAATTTTTGAAAGAAGAAACATGAAGTCGTGACGAAGACACATGAGCGTGTAAGAGCATTTCGACAAGAAGTGTTGTACACTATACTTTATCTACAATTCTATATTTACTTACATTTTCATTAATTGACATGCACTATATGACAATTCACTTTGACTCGTTGACATTATTTATTTTTGATGAATAACGCGGTATCATAGCAACAAATAGGATACATGTATTATAAAATCATTACGATACGCTCATGGTGCGTCTTCGATTAACATTCCCACACGGCCGTTCTACTGTTTGTTAGTTGACATTTTCGAAGAGTACAGTGAATGTCGAAAGTGCGTATTTCGGTGGCAGGCATAGAAAAGTAATATTTACCTTTATAAATAAGTAGGTAGCTTAATTATAATTTATAATAAATAAAACAAGCCACAGAAAAACATTTCTTTTCCTCCTGAATAAAATATCAACGCTTTACTGAACAATCTAATTAAATATTTAAAACTCCAATCATCATTCTTCCGTCCGTCTTTTGTCTCAGTAACAATATTATTCCATCTACAGACAATTAAATCACACATTGTCAACAATGCTATTGATTACAGAACACGTTACCTCAACTCTTTGAAGAGATACGGAGCTACAAACAACAAAGTAGAAAAGTGCGAAGTGAGCCACATTCTAACGGAAGTCTACCGTGTAAAAAGCGACGCAACAATACCAGCGCCACCAATGCATACGACGTGATAATAATCGTAATAAGGAGTAATTGACTTCCCTATATGGACCGATGCTGCGATCTGGGATTATTAACAATAAGACGAATGAGATGAGAAGCCAAGCAGAAGGAACGTAGGAAGACTTAGAAGAGGAACAATTTAGATTTGATGAAAAATGTCTTAATATTTGATAGACGATAATTTAGCCAGCCCGTTTGAATATAACTGATTGAAATAAGTTATATAAAATTCAGAATCAAAATTAATGGCAAAGTACTTAAATAATGTTAGTTGGTTTATTTAACTAAGGACGGGCTTAGTTGTCCGTCAGTTCTCTTTAAAATAGCTATATGAATCCGAATCCTGGATACGCCAGGCCCACCCAGTCAGAGAATAAGGATTATTTGCTACCTCATGGGAAAAGGGAAAATACTTGAATAGTTTTGAAAATCGTACTTGTTTAAAATTTTAAATGGACAGGAAATAAGTATAATTTATAATTTTGTATTTGTTCAATATGATTTTATTTTGTATGTTAAGTTTGAATTTAACTAACAGTACCTACCTAGTGTAAATTCATAGATTCTATCTCAAATTCAGTAATCCTGATAGAATACAGATTTCATTTACATTTATCTCGAGATATCACATCTTTTTTACAGGCAAATATTAAAATATGCGTCAACACTTACTTGGAAATGCAGATCACTGTCACAGTACCACAGCTACCGAAAGAAAGATCCAGGAGAAATTCTTACCTGTAACAAAAAAATAAAAATTATTATAACTTTTTATTGGTCTTTCTTTATAATATCTATTGATCCCTTATTTCTAATGCATTATACTCTCGTATTCTTTAGTTTTGTAGCTTCACAGGCAATAACAATTTTTAAGAAATTAAGAATCTAATTCAATTTTATTTAAATGGTATCATTTTATTTAAACGAGTATTTTACCTTGTTGTCATCAACAACTCAGCATTGCTAGCGATTAAACAGATTGATACTTCTTCATTCAATTCTCCCACATTTTATTGCAATCAACATTATAATATTATAATCAACTGTAAATAAGATTTTACCTTAACATACAAAACAAGCAGAAAAATATTTTATAAAATACATCTTCCCCAGGTCGGAATCGAACGTACGACCTTTGGTTCCGTTGACCGGTGATATATACACATGGCTACGAATTGGAAGCTCTAATTGTACGAATGTAGCAATAAAAACTAAAGTTTAAAATTTTCAAATTACTTTCATTAATTTCTTGAAATTACATTATGAAACTGAAGTAATGTGTATTAAATAAGATGTAGGAATGGATGTAGTATTGTCCTGTGCAATATGGTATCTTAGTTGTTAGCCGGATAGTTTTTATTTATAAAAAACTATTTTCACATGTTAAATGCCTATGCCACACTTTCGCTGGGACACACGGTATAGAAACACCCTGTATATATAGTCGCATTTATAATATTGAAGTGGTTTTGTCTTAAGCACCTTCTCTAATAACCGTAACAAAAATCAACCTAACCATTTGGTTTGCAAGAACCAAGAAAGGGATTTATTGTATATATTTTTTATAGATTCTGATATGTTTAATTTTGTGTACTTTCTTCATTAATATAAATTTAGTGACGAAACGGTTTTTGAATTAAAATCTTTAAAGATTTGTACAGAACTATATAATAATATTAAAGTCTAGTATGTATTGCCCAAATGGGTAAAAATTCCCTATGTTGATGTAGGTCGCGCAGCGTACGTCGGTGATAACTCATACACGAAGCGGCGTATGTCGGTTATTACTTCTAAAATACATTACACTTTTAAATGCATATGTGAAGAATGATGGAGCCAATATATCTTGTGCAAAGGCAACGATGCGTGCACTTCTCATACACCAGAATAGA
This sequence comes from Agonum fuliginosum, assembly GCA_947534325.1. Classification (NCBI taxonomy): domain Eukaryota; kingdom Metazoa; phylum Arthropoda; class Insecta; order Coleoptera; family Carabidae; genus Agonum; species Agonum fuliginosum. The sequence goes on along the minus strand of OX384034.1, from coordinate 461,440 downwards.
GAATACTGTACAGTATGCATGAGAACGCTTGATTCATCCTTACTGTCCTTGTCGTTAGTTCTATGACACCGATCAAAATGGAGTAGTTTTATCGGTTATGGGAAAGATTGGATGACCTGGATAGTAACAAGTTTATACAAGTAATTGTTATTATTTTGCGAAGATTATACATTGTTCTTTTATGCGAAAAGTAAACAATTTGTAAAATAATACAAGGGGGATTGTAGTACAAATTACTGGAATACGGTTATGAATAAATAATTGAGATTCTAAGTGCTGGTTTTAATGTAATTGTTGTTGTAAAATAATGATGCTATGCATTAAGTATAAGTAGTGCTCTTAACCAGTTAACCTTAATGTCTGAAAAATCACTTAATTCAGTTGAGTTGATTAATTAGAAAACAGGTATTGGTGCCATATTACCAACAAGTAAACAGAAACTGAAGGTACCTGTATATCCTCAAGGAAATTATAAAATCAGTAATTTTATGTAAATCAAAGTAAAAAGAGTATTCTACAAAATTTATTCTCATATTATTCTGTATTTTTGTATACTCATTCTCAATTTAATTTTAATTTAATTTATTTGCTGGTAACCATCTAAAAGGATTTACTTCCAATTACAGAATAGTATAGTGGAATCCAACCACTTTGACCGATTCATCTTATGTGTTTTGACAATTTCAATTTAAATATTTTTTTCATTGAACAGATAAAAATACTTTTGCGCATGAAAGAGGGCAAAATATGGAGCTTCACATTCCAAAATAAATTTAATTATAAGACAATTGACCTTGAAAGGAAAAAATTATCGCGCTGACTGGCTGACTCCTATAGTTGATAAAAAGACTCGGATATTGCCAATCCAATAAAATTGTTGAAAACCCGCCACTGCATCTAAGTACCCACCCACCCAACAATTTATACGGCTATATCGTGTCCACCCTGGCGCCGTCCCTGTGGTACAGTCAGAACCTCAATCCGTGCGACGACCTTTGAAATTCAAAGGGGCAACGGAGAGATTTTTTTTTTGCAACCAGGACTACATTTATGACGATCAAACAAACAACAACCACACACTGCCGGCCGGGAGACTCGAACTACGGAACTTCGGATTCATACGTCATCACATGCAGAGAGCTTAGCGCTGTGCCTAAACACGCGCAGCTACTGCCTCGATCATTTATCATTAAAATTTAATTGAAGTCCAAGTTCTCCAACTTATTACTTGCTTAAACGCAACAGAGTCAAAAGAAAACCGAGCTGGACGACTTCTTTATACAATATTTCAAGGTAGCGAAACGGTTTCTGCCAAAAAATTGCTGATAATCTATCCGCTCGATTAATATTATTTACCAATCTAAAATTCCGCGAATCTACTCTAGGTACTTGCCTATAAGACATAGGTTTGAATCCGGGTTAGGTGTGAAAATTTCACGGAAAGACTTGGACCGATATCCACACTCGTCACCATTCCAAGTTTAAATACAATTAACCTGGTAACCACCAATATATCTGACACCGGCTTGAAATTATTGTAACAATGAATTGCACCAGAGGGTTTGATGGAATTCACATTAGGCTGAATCTCGCCTATTGTTAGGAGGCAATGAAATAAATAAAGTAAAAATAAATAAACTTGGCAATCCACAAAGCTATCGGGTAATAGAAGTAAGAATAAATAAACATAGCTACGATTATGAATAAAAAAAACTAAAATAATATTATTGAAGATTTCGACACTATTAGCTACATACAAACTACGAAGTGGCTGTTCTACATGTTTGAATAGGTATCTCTATTTTATGAATATTCATCACTCGTTTTCATTTTCTATTTCAGTAGAAGTTCGCGCATATTACGTTAGCACTCGAAGTAGCAATGATGTATATCTTTAGAGGACGTGAAGACGTGAAGAAATGTAACGTTTTAACATTTTTCTCGTTGGTGAGCACGTGCTGGATAATAGCTTAAGCAAATGTTAGTTCTTCAAGAAGCTAGGGAGGACGCACGTGTGTTTCATTTTAGAATTTTTAGTTAGTTTGAGTGCACGGAGTTGCACCAGTAGCGTCACTACCACACTAGATAGATCACGGGTAGTGAATATATAGTATATTACTTGATATTTATATTATATTACCTACTAGTGTTTTGTATAAATAGTATATTGTGCATCTATGGACGAAAGTGGCGAGAAAACACTTTTGTTCCGAGATGCACACGATATTTTTTCTATACCTATTATACCGAAAAGCCATCTTAAGTTCTTATCAGCTATCTTGCATACATAACCTCACTTAGAACATAAAATGTTATGTCTTCTGATTGTGCCTTGTATATACTTTGAAAAATATCAAAAGGTAGTTTAACCGAGGATTTAACAGATGATGAATTGTGAAAAAAAAATTAGCCCCACGTGGGTCATCTTCAGAAGCTAACAAAAGTATTACAAATGTAATAATATAATAATATAAGTATGTCGTCATTAATTATTTATTATTATTATTATTATTACAACCAGGTACACTATTTTAAAAATACTGAAAATGAGTAAAAATGTAGGTATCAACCTCTGTAATCAAAACCACATTTATTTATAAAATGTAAAATAATACGTCATTTAAAATTATAAATGTTACTATACAATATTAAACTTTTAAGATATTTGTAATGAAATACTAGAATAAGACGGTAAAGATTATTTATTTGTTTTCTTAATTTGTCACAGACCTCTACTTGTAAAATTTTTGTTTTAGTCGAAACCTCATCTGAGAATTTTTCAGCAACTTACTATAAACTTAAACTAACTATTCGTATCACAATCTTATATGTAAATTTTTTAAATAATTCATACTATCAACGATATACATAATTACTATTTTGTTATCAATTTGTGCCGTCACTGGCTGTCGCCATCGCCATTGCTCTTCTCTTTTCTCATCTCATAACTTGTGTGAATATTCAAGCAGAGTAATGCAATTCTGAGAAATAGGTCACGCAGGCTAATTTGTTTTATTTTGAGTCCTTCACGAGATTCTATGCTCAAGGACAAAAGAGCTATTCAAATTGTTTGTTAGTTGAAATGCAAAATGCATTTAATTTTAAAATGCATCAATGGATTGTGCAACGGTCTGCGGAAGTTAAGAAAATTAAATTAATCAAATCAAGTTCTATTCTATTTTATAGAGGAAATTTTTCACGGAAGGCAAATGTTGTTTACCACATGAAGATAAAAATATTAGGAAATAATGTAACTTGCACTTATATAGTAAACAATAAACAAAACGGTGGTTGCATTCCACTTATTAATAAGATCTACCGTTCTGTCAGTGAAATTGAATACTGTCGATCGGTAACAATTAAAATAATATCAAAAAAATTAGGTACAAGGACAACAGAAACCAGACACCAAAGTATATAATTGTTTAAAAATGTATTTAATGAAATAGGTACTCGTATGTACCTAGCTTTTTTCTATAACTATTAAATTAACAATATTTTAACTAAGATTTAATAAAATAATACAATATAATGTAAAAATAATAGTTTAAGATCGATGATACATGTTCGTAAAGTTAGTTTTATTTACACATGTTGCACATGATTTAGAATACCAGCGAAGTGAGTGTTCTAAGAGTAACAAGTGTAAAAAAGACACTACGTACAAGATTCATACACTATTTTTTGAAATAATTATGTCAAGTTATTTCCTTATTAGCTAACTGTCAATTAAGGATTTAATAAATTTTCAAAGAAAATATAAGCAATGGTATAAATGGATGTGAAGGCGATGTACAGTGTACTCAGTTACTTGAAAAATTATATAATACTACCCTTCTTCTAAATTGCAAACACATTTTTTTTGCACATAAATTTTTTGAACAATTTACAAAAAACAATAGCTTTACGTGATCTTGACAGTTTTAAATTGTCACCTTTTTATATGACATAACAAAAAAGTGTTTTATCATACTTACAATTGCACAATGCACATGTAATTGAAATCAGTACTTTCAGTGCAAATTAATTCCAATTACCGTTATTAAATTACAAAATAAAATACAAGTTTGATTGTAGAACCACTCAAGCTCAATTTATTGTGCCACTTGTTACTTAGGTAAGTATAGATTAAGATCCTGAACCAATGTCCCAATTCACTACATAATGAACTTAAGCATGAAATACGTGAACACGTTTTACGAATGAACAGCCCAAATTTACATTACTAAGTATGGCATAGGTAATAGTTTATTATGTAACAAGTGCGCAAAATAGAGTGTTAAAAGACGAATCTATTTACGGACGAGGCGCAAATCGCACTTAAATTATATGATTCCTCCAATACTCAGTTTGTGTACGTATTATATACAAAATTGTTTAGTATTTATGCTTTCCAAATTTGTTTAGTAACTATGAAATTATTTTGAAATATAATTTCAAATAAAAATTTGTTGGCACAAATTCTTGGAAGAAGACTTGGGAATAGCAGGATATTATTAAGTGTTTAACATGCTTTATTGTTTTTGTAGACATTTCGCGAATTGATTTTTCCCATTACCAATACACTAAAAAATACAATTGAAAACAATTACTTAAAATACAATAATTTTTACACAGTAATTAGAGAATAATGACAAAAAATAAACAAACTTGTAGGTACAAATTAAGGAATCCAGTCTTAAATTTGTTTAAATTTTGTCATTATACTCTTATTACTACGTAAAAATTATTGGGCTTAATAATATCTCCAATTTGACAATAAAATTTTAAAAAACTTACGCGAAATCATCTAATGTAAATAATAGCTCATTGCTTAAGTAACAAAATTTTAAAGGACAGGATCCGCTAATTATTTTGCGGAATCAAACAACTCTTAAAGTAACGATTTTGGAGAGCATTATACTAAAAAGTAATATAATTGCCAAAAGCAGCACTGCTTAAAAACAAAGATATCTAAACCGTTATGGTCATCAAAATCACGAATATCCAATCACGTCGAAAGTTAAACAATTCCGCAAGACTTTTAACGTTTATCAATTCCCAAGCTAAATAACTTCCCAGCGATCAATACCGTACCATTTCTCAATTACCACAATAGCCATAGCACTTCCAGCGCTATCTACCGTGGTTCCGACTCCTAGAGATAACCAAGTGCATCTGCATCCTCGTGGCTTATCGCAGCGGGGGATATATGGCTAACCTTTAACTTCCAGACTGAGCACGTGATAGTGACCCAATTATAACCTGTAACTGTATTAACAACTCGATGCAGAAGTGAGTTATGGGGTTAGTTACGGCCCCAGCGTGACCCGCCGGTTGGGGGCCACTGGCGGTTTTAATTGTGGAGGGTATTTAAATTGTATTGTGATTTATTGGGAGGTGATGGCGAGGAACTGATGCAGAGAGGATGACTTGCTGCACTAGGTTAACGGAGTATGGAATTAGTGGATTTAGAAGTAGAACAGAAGCATCGTTTTTAATTAGAGGTAAATTCAGTTAAGGAGAACCCTGCGTGAAATACGAATTCTCGTCTTAGAAAGAGAGGCATAAATGATAAACTACGCTATTGTCAGTTCTACAGAACATCAGCTTCAATATCTGTTATTCTCATGTTGACGTTCGTAGTGTTTTGCTTCGTGTAACGCTGTGAATTTTGTAATTGATTGTAATTGAGTTATATTTTAGTTTTCTTTGAAAATTAAGTGAAGCGCAACATAGCATATACTCGCTAGCTCCATTTTTGTAAAACGGGCAGTACATGACAAGCTCCGCCTTCTCGTGCAGCTAAAGGTCCTAGATACCTGAATTTTACTCTAGCTTTCATGGTTTTTATGGAAAAGCTAGAATACATTCGGCTTTATTGATTGACTCGATGACTTGAGAACGGGTGAAGATAAATAATTTTTGTCAATATCAATGTCTTAGTTGATGCCCTATGACGAGACGAGACGAGAAATAGTCAATTCTATCTCGTTTCCAATTTTTGGGACGAGTAATTTAAGTATTCTCGTCCCGGTCAATTCTCGGCTGTTCAGAATTCGATTCTCGTCTCGTTTCAAATTATTAAAAAAAAATTTGCCATTTATTTGAAAAGCTAGAAGTGAATTAAGAAACATTTTTGTACATTTCCGTAAAATTTGCACACAATTATTATTGTTTTAGAAATGAAAATATTTATATCAAAACAAAAAATGCTACGAACAAATTTTTTTTTTCACATTTTCGAAAAGAATAATTTTAAAAAATTTCAAAGTTTGAATTTAAAGAATTAAAGTGAATTATGAAACATTTTTGTACATTTCCGTAAAATTTGCACACAATTATTATTGTTTTAGAAATGAAAATATTTATATCAAAACAAAAAATGCTACGAACAAAAATTTTTTTTCACATTTTCGAAAAGAATAATTTTAAAAAATTTCAAAGTTTGAATTTAAAGAATTTTCGATTTCTTGAGAACAATTTCTCGTCTCGCAGTTTTGAATTCTCGTCTCATCTTGGAAATCCGAGACGAGAAATTAATTGGTTCTCGTCTCATAATTTCGAGACGAGACGAGAATAAATTCTCGTCTCGGCAGCATCACTAGTCGTTGTTTGACTCTTGAATTTATTTATTTTGCTGGTAACCAATCTACAGGATTAACTCCCAATTACAGAATGGTAGATGTTATTATAGTGGAATCCAACCACTCGGACCCAGTGGTATTATTGTCGGTTGCACTAGGAATCGAACTGGGGACCGCTAGCATGCTAGGCGGGCCCTCTACCGCTAAGCTAACCACTGGCCGTAAATATAAAATCGTGCCTGATTTTACCAATTGCCAGAAATGACTTTTTATATTAATTCAAGTCTTACCTTCAAGAAAATGTAAATATAAAATTAATACATGTTAAAACACTGAAGCAAAGTTTATATTTCCATTTTCTTGAAGACAAGACTTGAATTAATACAAAAAGTCATTTCTGCAAGTGGTAAAATCTGGCACGATTTTATATTATATACGGTTCTCTAGCTATAAATTTAGGTATGTATATTAAAATTATTATTCTATAAGGATCAAGTATCCTGAATTAGACTCTTTAAGCAAGTATTTGTATTGTGAATACAAATCTGTTTGATAAAGGATAAAGTAGTACCTAGCACATTTATGCTATTTCTACCTAAGAAATAATCTTTTTAAAATTGTAAATAACTCCACTTTGTGTAAATTCCTTGCTGTAGCTATCAAACATCAAAGCAAAAATTCGTTTACAAATAAGTATCAAAGCCTTGATCTTGAGTCTGCAGAGAGCAGTCGTGAAGCTAGCAACAGAGCAACACATTCGTAAGTAAATTTATTGTCATTCTAACACTGATCTGAAGCCTGAAGTCTGCAGCAGTAGGTACTGCACGAAGTGTGCAAGCGAGCGCACAATGGCACAGAACGAATGCCGTGAAATAAGTCGCGCATTCAAAGTTAGTAAATCTGGCCTTTATGAGCGCGCTGAAAGCAAAATTTAAAATACGCGAACGCCTGAACGCCGAAAGAGGAAGTCTCTGATTTCAATCTAAGGCTTTGTGCGAGACAGTATTTATGTTTCGGTTGTACTGTTACATTGTAATGCGTCGTTCATTTTGCACGAATAGTTATCACTGTTTTCAGACCATTCCGACACTGATAGAATAAAGTTCTAGGTTTTATTGCGTACCGAGACTGTTTGTTGCACGTGAGAATGATAGATGGGCGGCAGATTGCTATCCTATGCTGAGAATAAGATCAGATTGGACTGACGCTTACGTGCAAATCACATAGATATACGAGTGAATTTTGAACTAGCGGTCCAATATCCAACTTTACAACTGCTGCAAAATGTAAATAAATATAAACAAAATTGCATTCAAATATTTAATCTCATGAACATCTACCTACTTCCTAAATATTTATAAACGTTTAGTGATTTACCTTCAACTTAAGCCCTTTCACATATGGACACAGCAGACACACATGCAATAGAAGCACAATGAAGTAGGTACGTGTGGAACGTTTGTGGTCTCAAAATTGATTTTTTCTTTACTTAAATAGAAGCACAAGCAACACACACAGTATTCCTTACTGTTGCGCGTGTCTGTGTGTGATTTCTATGTGTCCGTTGTGTGTCCATGTGTGAGCAGGGCTTTAAACTTCATTTTAAAATCATACGTAACGAATATACCGACAATATTCTAATTTTTAAAATATCAAAAATAAAAAATTCTTGGATTTTCATAAAATACTCAACTCTTATAATTTTCGAGTTGTCCTCATTTTCACATTTTTCAATTATTCCAACATGGAAGCAGCATTTATATTCAGAGTTAAATGACATATCGAATTGCGATTTTCAATTCTTGTATTAACCCATTTGAGAAAATAAAATCCCCATTTGAGAAAATAAATCCGCAGAACATTTCAAGAATGTGAACATATCGCTTTGTAACTTGCTTCTTTTGCCCATTAACATCCTAGCTGCCCTTAGTAACATCCCAATGTTAATAATTTGGTAATAATATCTCAATTATGTATCCCATGTAATTCTCTGAGATATCTGTATTGAGTATGTAATTTTTGATTGTAGGTACTTAGAATGTGACTGGATAAAACTTACGTAATATACCTTTAATTACAAGAATAAGATATTTTTAAAAACTCCATGACGGTTCATGTTAAGTGGGAATAGACTTATAATCAATTTTATAGAATTTTGAATATTTTCGACTTCAAAAATTTGCGGCGTTAGATTTTTCGAAATTAAGTTGAACTTAAATATTATAAAAATGTTGTATTTTTAACCTCGTTGAATAAAATACCAAATGAACTTGAATATATTATCTCATTTTAAAGAATTGAACTTTTGAGAACTCATTTTCAAATGTAAATAAAATGGTAATTTAAATATGCCTTTCTATGCTAGATTGAATTTTTCAACTATCATCTGTCTTCTATCATTTGATTAATATCAAGGTACAAATTACACATCCTGTGTGCAAAAATAAGCACCAACAGATGTTTCATACCATGCAGAATCAGGTTTCCTTGTGAGCAAAATTACTTAATAATTAATTAACACCGTTAATGGTTAATGCACAGGAAGTTAATAAAATATTTTAAAATATTTTCGTCTCAGTCAAATATACATAACGGTGGTTCTTATCAGATGAAGAATAAAACACATCATACATTTATGTTGCTCGGATTCACGTACTTAGATTTCGACATTGGTTTCGGATGTCAGAACCGGACTGTATACAAAAAAGAAACATCTCAACGCACTTTTTTACTTAGGTTACTTACTATGTATCTTATCTTTATCGATTACGACTTAAATAATGTCCAAACTATACTTTCAAATAGAATGCCACTGCAAAGTGACATTGTCATATTCCTGTAACGTTCAATAATTACCTACACATCACTGAGTAGTTAATCGTGGAATATTGCACTAATACAACATTATAAAGTAGATAATAGAGTGGTTTTTATAACCAACTGTGGTTTTCAAAACTATTAAATAGTTTATTACAATATTTATTAAAGATTTTTTGTCGACAAGTGGCACTAAATATCCTTTATTTGAAAATCCTTTTCCAATATTTTGAGAATTTGAAAAAAATTCTTTTTATACTTTCCGACGGTAACAAGGTCATTACCGTTCTGCTAGGAGTACGGTAAAAGTATATTTCCGCAGTGTAACATGTAACTTTTATGTTTATAATATTGGTACTACTGTGTCTACATTAAATGTATATTATATACTTCAAACTAATAACCTCAAATTTGGAGTCCCTAGATTGTAGTCTAATTTTTACCTTCCGCTTACCTGTAAAGGAAGGTATTGGAATCATGCAAAAAATCGGGTAGTGAGTTTTTAGTGGATGAGCACGAATTAGGGTCCTTACAACTCATTTTTGATAGTTTCCCGATGATGTCTGTATGTATGTGTGTGTGTGTGTGCGCGTGTGTGTGTGTGTCTGTGTATGTGTGTGGTCCGGGCCGATGCCGTCTGTTGGATAACTCAAATACGAATTACCCAAAAATTTTGATATTTGGTATTTTACAATTGTATACGAATAGGAAGAGCTCATTAGATTTTGGTACAAATATCTTCACCGGAAGTGATATTTTTTGAAGATTGAAAAGATTAAGTGTAAAAAATTTCTATAAATTTTGATAAATATAGTATTTATTTGTAATAAGAATAAGAGGAAAAGTTATTTGCAATCCACGTTATAAAAAAATTGTCTTTATCTGGTAGCATTAAATAACTGCAGTAAAATTTAAAAAATAAATTTATCAAATAAAACATTGAAATCTTGTAATCCATGTTCGGTTGATTTTTGTTTTTGTATAAAAAATATTGACAGATGTGACGGGTGACAAGTTGGCATACTAGCGCTATATAAGTCATAATTAAGCTATTAAATGTAGTTCCTAACTGAACGTAGGATTGCTTCAACACAGAAGAGTTTTCGTGTGAATGAATCTTTTGATTCAGGTGATACTAATTTCTGTGTTTGAATATTTTAGATTTTTATTTGTATATTTTAAATAGGCACCAGATTGTACGTATACATTTCTGTTTAAAGTCTAGATATGGCGGAAGGTTGTGTGATGGCCACGTCAGATTTTTTTATAATAATTGGCATTTCAAAATTTCTATAAAATATATGTGGTGTATAAAAATAGTATATTACACTCGTTTTATAAGACGTACTGATACACTCGTTCATTGGAATACGCGAGCGACAAAATACTGTCTTATAAAACTTGGATAATCATATATTATTTTAATTGAGAATCAGGACATCGAAATGTACACACCATCAAAGTTTTTGCCCCTTTTTTAACATCCAGTATGAGGTCCTGAATTTAATTCTTAAATACCGCTTATACCTACGTGGATGCAGTATATATACCCAATCCAACTAAATACCTACTATCACACATGTTATTTAAGAAATAATCATTTCAGCTACAAAATTTCTAAGTATTCCAACCTCGATTCCAACGGTATTTCGATCTTTAGATTATGACTTGTATGAGAAAACTAAAAGTACTTCACTTGTCAGTAGTTAAAAAGTAAAAAACAGCATTGTTTCATAATTCCTAACAATTAACAATGTCCATCTTCCTCATCAAATAATTCTATAAAATTACCACAAAACCAACAATTATTCGTTACGGTGCTGCATTATATTAATTCTAACTTTTCACTACTCCATTCCATAATCTTCATTCACATCACAAGATCAACAATACACATTTTTGTGTAAAAAACGTATTACAAAAATCTCCCACGAATAAAAATACTCTCACGTTCATCTGATGGAAATTGAAATGATACAGTTCGCAGTTGGCGCTGGCGACAAACAGTTGAGCGTCGTTTGCGTGCAGAGCTGCCAGGCGATGACACGGCGCGCAGAAACAATATCGCAGCTGTAAATTAGACAGGGGGGCAAACAATAGCATGCGAAATATTACTTTTTCTCGCGTGTCACCTGTGGCTCTGAAAGCAAAGGCGGCAGACGTCTGCTAAGGGAAAATGGGACGTGATGTATTTGCTGAAAATGGATGATAAGGTTATTTCATAAAACATGAATTTACTCAACTCGGTACTTATTGAATTGTAACATGGATTTAAATAATTATTTATTAAACTAATTAGATAGTCAAGGCAGTAGTTGTGCGGGTTAAATAACAACCGATGTAGGAACCCGGAGTTACGTGATACAAGTCTTGAAGTCTCTCAACTTGTACTGTGTGATTGCTGTTAAATTGTAAAAACATATCTTGCAATTTAATCATTCGCTTCAAATTGACCACTTGATCGTCTTATAATGCAGTCTTGGTTGCATATGAATCCCTCTGATGCCGCTTTGACTTTCAAAGATCATCGTCCGGATTGAGATTCTGACTTCACCAAGAAGAATCGGTTTAAGGGTGACTGGATTTCCCATAACATCTACCATTATTTAATTCGGAGCTAAAACCTGTTGAATGGTACGCTAAAGGCTAAATTACATTATACTTTTTTAGTTTAGATTCATGCTATAAATTTCTAGTTTAATTTTCATTCGAGATTCGTTCGAGTTTCATACTTTATTTTCGAACTATTCATATTCAATCGGACAACTTTAATTTTTTCCAAACCAAAACTTTTAAAGGTTGGTCAATCTAACTGCACGCTAAACTGAGCAGGCCTAGACAAATCTAGTACGAATCTCGAATACAAAAATAGAGCCAGGCGTAGAAACACTAGAAAAAAAAATCTGACGTGGACACCACATGACTTCCTTGTACGCCTTGTGTGTTCATACTTTTCTTAATAACTAAAATGTAAAATAATATTAAAAATTCTTTTAACTTATTATACTAGTATACTCACAAATATATTTTAGTCATTTGATTTAAACTGCAGAAGAAGATATAAAGCATATTTTACTATTGTCACTGTCATGTCATAATCATTTAAATTTTACGTAGTAACAAATGTTAATCGATCATGGACTACAAGATACCGAAATACTATAAATTATAAATATATACTTTAATTATTTTTAAATGATAGCAGATACAAAAATATTTATAAAATACCGATTGTAGGTAATAATCACATAATCTTTCATTTAAAATAAAAAAAATTGTCTAAAATTAAATATTTATCGAAATATTTTTAAAAAGTACTACTTCCGGTTTGTAGACTGAAACCAAAAATAGGAGGTGCACAACTAGATGCTATAACAGTCCTAAATACAAAATTTCAACTTTCTACGTCTAACCGTATTTGAGTTATGCGACACACATACGTCCGTACGTACGTACGTACGTACAGACGTCACGTCGAAACTAGTCATAATGGATTCAGAAAAGGTCAAAACGGATATTTCCGTCAAAATCTGAGAACCGAAATTTTTCGCGATTACAATACTTCCTTACTTCGTACAAGGAAGTAAAAATGGAAATCGCACAGAATTCTGTTGGGAATTTCTGATTTATATTATACTAGAAATGACTACGCACTTCTCGGATGAATCTCGAACTAAAATCAAGAAAAAAGTATAATGTAATTCCGCTCCTTGGTTTGTGCCGAAAATTAAAACTCGCATGTAAGAAGCAATTTTCGGCACTTGGTATACAATACTAACTGCATTTTTTAGTTTCTGCACATGACTAAAAATATAACACTTAATTTATAATAAATCAATAAGTTCAATCAAGGAAGAGGTAATTTAATAACTATTAGTGTAAAAATTTAGCAAGGTGTTAATACTACTATAGAAATTTATTGATTTCCTAAGGTATAAAGTAGGTACTAAATAATGTATCTCGCTGCAAAAATAAACTATAATAATGTTCTAGTAATGCATAAAAGATGTATCAAGATACAGTCTAGTAGGTACCTATTTATAGATCATTTTATAACAAATGTTTTTGTGAAGTTAATAAGTTTAGTAATAAATTATTAAACTATCAAACCTTGCTCTGTTGTTATAGTTTTCTTATTGTGTTCATGTTGTGTATTAGTTACAAAGTGCAAAATGATTGCAACCGATTAAGTCACTAACACGCTTACAAGTCTTGCTCTATTTATTAGTGCTGATAATTAATTATGGCTAAGTTTGTGTGGTCGAATACCTCAACATAACGTACTACAACATGTTTAACAACAGTTGACATGGGTTCAAACTTCGCAAGATTTTGATAAGAAAAACGCATCTTACCATATCATGACACGACGCACTATTAATGAACGTGTGTTAACTGTGGAAAGTTTGAAAATTAATAACATATCTATAAATGTACTGTACTGCTGTACATCATCGTTTTAAACATTGCCAAAGAGATTTTATTAAATTTTATCTGTATTTACCTATCAATAATTTATTCATTGACTATATCTTGTTCAAATCAAAATTTCAAAATCTAATAACTTAATACATATTTAACGCACTCTTTAGTTCTAGCTCTAGCGAATAGACTGTATTTTCATTTGTAATATCCCTAGTGCATGTATTAAATCCGAAAAAAATTTCGAGTGCATTGCTGTCAAATTCAAATTCACGAGTCGGAACAATGAACGACAATCAATTTTCGGGATATTAATTCATGCCGAGGGGTATTCGAAAAAAAATCGCATTATTACTTTCATTTAAAAAAAAAACATAAATATCTACATACAGAAGTATTTCTACTACACAATATTTCCAGGAACAAATGCGATTTTCGAATATATAATTCAAGTGTCACGTGGTACATATTTTACTAATTTGATTGGCTGAAATAGGGTAGTAAGGTGCTATCAAATCGAAAATATTTTTGTCGCCGTTGTACGCTGTTACATGTCAACTGCTTTTGTTTGTTAATTTCCTATTGTCAGTTTCTTAATCAAATATTGTTGTTTGTCAAAAATAAGACTTAAAATGAATGAACTTAGTTGTAGTTGGTGGAGATATGCCAGTGAATATTAAATTGAGAAAGATAAACATAATTTAAAACGTTTCTGACAGTTATTGAAAAAATATAACCAAACATTTTAACATCCTATTAATATCCTTAGTAACTTTATCTATACAACATCCCAATGTTAGTAATTATGTGTCCCATGTAATTCTCAGAGATGTTTGTATTGAGTTTGTAATTTTTGATCGTACTCAGGACAGACTTACGCAATATCACTCAAAGTACAAAGATATTTTTAAACATCCCATGTACGATTCATGTCAAGTTGATTAGTTTAGAAAAGATATAACGTAAGTTTGAAAATAAAAACATTAACCATAATAAACAAACGCTGAGTATTTTTTCGTCACTCTTCTCCAGAAGCAACAGTGTCGCGTGCTTCTAGCTCGGCGATAACCCTACATACACAGTACGCGGATCTGATAACAGCTCAAACAGTCGCACGTGTGCTGTGGTGTGCGCGGTATCACGTCCCATGTCCCGTGCCCTGACAACGAGCAAAACACCAGCATTATCACGATGTGTGATGTGCGATGTGACGTCACGTGACACTCTGTCAACGCCCTCTTATCACAAGGACGAAGTATTTGTCAAGTGGAGTGGTAACACTTCCTTGTTGCAAGAGATGAAACGATTATGAAAAGAATTTTGAAAGGGAAAATTTGCAGATAGTACAACTGATTTAGTTACATTATTCGCATTTTAAATACGACTTCACTCTAGTAAGAGTAAAACAATTCAAAACCTTGTAGAATTAAATTCCAATTGATATTTTGACAATGACGAACATAAATATGACACTTCAATCTATCATTTCGAACTGTTGGTGTGGTTAGCACAGCGGTAAGGGGTCCGCCTAGTATTCTAGCGGTCCCTAGTTCGATTCCCAGTACAACCGACAATAATACCACTGGGTCCGATTGGTTGGATTCCGCTATAATAACATCTACCAGCCTTATTGGGAGTTAAAATCCTGTAGGTTGGTTACCATCAAAAAATAAATAAATAAAAATAAAAACGACGGAGCTTCAGCTAATCACAAGCATAGGAATCACACTAGAATTTTGATTATATCGCTCCTAGTTTAAAAACAGACCATTATTAGTTAGATATCAAAGCAGTAAATCTGAAAAGCAAATATAGTTTGCAAATGGTCCGGCTGCTGTTCTTATTTAATGTTTTTCTTTAGTCTAGGATGTTTATACAATTCTGTAATTTCTGTTAATTTTGTTATTGTCAACTTGAAAAAAAGTTACATTTTTTAAAATGTCTGTACTATAAAAATATATAAAGATGATCTAACTGCCCAAAACCTGTACAATAAAAAATCATTTTACACTTGAACAAATCAGTCGATTTAAATTTTGACAAAAATAATGCAAAATTAAAATTCAAAAGTAAATTGTTCTTGTTTAATCTAACAATAGCTTGTAGTTGTGACTTAGTGACTGCGAACTTGCCTTTGGTTTGGAGCAAGATTTCTAGAAATCGAATCCAGCTTGACTCCAGTTTGGATGTGACAAGAAAATACAACTGTGCTGAATGATTCGGAATCCACTATTGTAGATTCCTTAAAGATAGAGATACTCCCCAAATAAGTCTGTTTCTTTCTCAACTTGCCTCAACTACTGTTGTTTTGTAGTGCGCTACGGTTCCCTTCCAGGTAGTGATGCCGCGAGATCTCGTCAAAACGAGATCTCGACTCGAGATTCTCGAAATTTCGAGACGAGAGTAGCTTTATTCTCGTCTCGATTTTTCGAGACGAGACGAGAGTAGCATCATTCTCGTCTCGATTTTTCGAGACGAGACGAGAATATAATTCGAGATCTCGATAAATCTCGATTTTTTTTACGTAACGTAAGATCTACTTAGTTACAAAATATATACGAGTACATACGAAATTAAAGATTTACCTACACAAAATGTTTTTTTTAAATATAAATAAAATATGCTTAAATCTGATTTAAATTAACAAGTTTTAACATAATTTTTGCGTTTATTATTCTATTTTATTTGGCAATAAATAAAATTTCAAAATAAATTAAAATAACTTCAATTCTAAATAATATAAAAAATCTGACGTGGCCATCACACAACCTTCCGTCATATCTAGACTTTAAACAGAAATGTATACGTACAATCCGGTGCCCATTTAAAATATACAAATAAAAATCTAAAATATTGAAACACAGAAATTTGCATCACTTGAATAAAAAGATTATTCACAGGAAAACTCTTCTGTGCTGAAGCCATCCTCCGTTCAATTACTTCATTTAATATCTTACTTATGACATATAGCACTAGTATGTCAACTTGTCACCCATCTCACCTGTCAATATTTTTTACACAGAAACAAAATTCAGTCGAACATGGATTACAAGATTTCAATGTTTTATTTGATAAATTTATTTTTTAATTTTACTGCAGTTCTTTAATGCTACCAGATAAAGACAATTTTTTTATAACGTAAGTTGCAAATAACTTTGCCTCTTATTCTTATTTCAAATAAATACTATATTAATCCAAATTTATATAAATTTTTGACAATTAATCTTTTCAATCTTCAAAAAATATCACTTCCGGTGAAGATATTTGTACCAAAATCTAATGAGTTCTTCGAATTTATATACAAATGTTAAATACCAAATATCAAAATTTTTGGGTAATTCGTATTTGAGTTATCCGACTGACAGAAATCCGGTCCTGACCACATACACACACACACACACACACACACACACACACACACACACACACACACACACACACACACACACACACACACACACACACACACACACACACACACACACACACATACATACATACAGACATCATCGTGAAACCAAGGTAAGGACACTAATTCGTGCTCATCCACTAAAAACTCACTACCCGATTTTTAGCATGATTCCAATACCTTCCTTTACAGGTAAGCGGAAGGTAAAAATGGTTGATTCTTAAACAATGAACATAGGTAATAGGTAATGCATTTTTTAAACATATAAGTACCTACTTGAAAAACCAGAAATGCAAGCATTTTGATGAGCTGGAAGAATAATGGCTTTTCCGAGGGCTTTTCCATCTAGGAGGTGCATGTTCTTACCTCCCACCTTATAGAATCTAATATTCCATGCAACTATTTTCACAAGGATGTCTCGCTGTGTATGTCAGCGGCGTATTTAGGTGCATACATACTTAATATCTGATTTAGAATTAGAACTTTAAAAAGTTTAATTCATTTTGAATTACGTTATTTATAATCATCCCTTTTGTCAATTATATTAACTATTTGATACTTACGTATAATTAAGTCATACCAATAATTGCGCTAGAGTAGAATAAAGCTAATATTTTACATAACAGATGACGTAATTAAATTTTCGAGACTCTCGCCTCGAGATCGAGACGAGATCGAGAGTAACCGTGTCGAGACGAGAGTTGTATCAATCTCGTCTCGAAAATTCGAGACGAGACGAGAGTACACTAATTCTCGTCTCGTCTCGTCTCGCGGCATCACTACTTCCAGGTACGTAGTATAGAGTTCACTGACTAGAACGAACTCAATAGAGTTACAAAACATTGCAAACCTGGACTAATATAATATAACAGAAGCATATTTCAGTATTTCTGGTTTGGCAGGCTATTTTAAGCAAAGAACAATTTTAGCTCAGGTCATTATGCACTTAATATTCATTTTTGAACTATCACACCTATGTATAGCATCAGTCATACCTTATACCTATAATTATCACCATTCCCCAAACCTAAGATCTTGCGTTTCCTGAGGCACAAATCCATAATCCGCGCTAAGAAAGCCAACTGAGAGCAGCCTGCATTTTTCTGCATTTGAACAAATTCCTCTCTCACGAAAAGCGTTCACGATCACGAAGCCCTGAGTTACGTCCTTGCTGTTGCTCTGTTGCGCCTCACACGCTACGAGGCGTTTGTGATGTCTGTAGTGTGCTGTGAATGTTTGTGTATTGTGTATGAGTACGAATGCTAAAATAACACAAGAACAACGACAATTATTGCGTCTGGGACGTCAACGAAAAAAGTAGCGTGTCGATAATGACGAACTCGTGAGAGATATATGAATCGCGCTGAGGAAGAGAAGGAACAATGAAGCGTATGGTGCAGTTTTGTTCTGGCAGAAAGAAGTTAAATGTATCTTCTTGGTTTCTTTACTATAGTCTGTTTTCATACTAGGGAAGAGTAAATACAAAAGTCAAATTTGAACTTCATATTTTTATAAACCACTAGAAATTTCTATAAGTCACTATTAATTTCAAAGTGTTAAATCACCTAAACTGAAATTCACAAGTTCTTAGGTTATACTAAAATCAAATTACAGCAACGAATTTAAAAGGATAATCGCCTTGTAGAATGGATTTACAAATGACACAGAAACAGTTAACATGAATAACACCTCAATCAGACATTTCGAAGTGTTGGGTGTTAAGGTAGGAAGCCAATGCAGTCAAATAATGAGAAATATTTCAATAATAATCGTAGATTTGAATGTAAATTACAAATCATAGGTATCCATTCAATTAAAAAGATTATTGAATTTAAAATTTACACTGAAACATATTTTCTTTGTAACGGAAACTTTTTACGTACGATTTCTCAATAATTATTGTAGTGACACATTTTTTTTAATACCTCAGATATTAAAGAATAACATATTCGTTTTCCAAACATGTATTGGGTTGGGTTGTTATGATAATAGTATATTGTAATCGTTCAGTAAAATTTAAAATTACCTACTGCTAACCTTCATATACGCAATGTATTTTAACGCGTTTTAGTGTTAACTTTAAACTCAATTATCTTCGTTATTTCAATGGCTACCTTTGAATTTTAATTTTTATCCAAATTTTACGACTTGTAATGAATTTTGAATATAAATTTGAGTCATATTTTGGGTTGTGATCGCCCATGGAATTACTACCTTAAACCAGCTGTGTTCCAGCCAATCACAGGATGTTTTATATTTCAGGGAAAAAAGTTTAAGAGTAGGACATGCCGACTCGGAGTGGAGCAGAAATAATTTAAAAATACAATACCTAATCAATAGAAGATTACTCAAAGCCAACATTTAAATATCAATGAAGTAGCGTAATATAATTGAAATTAATTCTCAATATCCGAAATTTATTAGACCTTGTGTAAACAATAACTTGTAATATTCTTTTCTTCGTTTTTGATCTGAAAAAATATAGAAGCGTTTGAAGAAAACAGGTATAACTTAGTGGTACTAAAATGTTCATTTTAACTAGACTACCGTGAATATTGCTACCCTAAATTTTTTCTGTTCAAAATACAAGTCTCACTATTATAGCCTGCCGCAGTTTATTTTAGGTTGGTATTACCCATTTTTCTCAATGTATCAAGTTGCATTAGTCGGTATAAAATGTTTTAATTGTACCTACAGTTTATAAAATATGATTACAAATACGACTTAAAAAATCAAACGTGGCCTTAATGTGTAATATAATAATTGCAGGTTATTCAAAACCTTTTCACTTAAACACAGCAAATTATTTCTGTCAACTTTTTACTTTTATTCCACTTTGTAATACCTACAATGTTCACCTGTTCATCGTCTTTAATCCAGGTTTAATTAAACACATCCCCTGAAGCAATAATTACATCCCAACATTTGTATCACAACGTCTCACGCACTGTTCCACCATCTTCTTTATTCTTCATCATCATCTCCATCTCCAATGTGGCGATGTGATTTTTATTGGCGATTTCCATGAAATTGTCGTGAAATTAACCATGGAAGTGCGAAGCGATCCAGTGATTGATGGCTGTCAGTTAAATGTTCGATCGTTTTGTTAGGTATATTATGGATCTTTTATTTTATTGGTAATTTGAGTGCTTGGTCAAGTGTGCAAGAACTGCTGCAGGCCACGTCGTTTATTTTGTTCTTTAATTTTTTTCTGATTTGGTTTTAATGGCGTGGAGAATCATTCATGTACCGGAGTTTAGTTTTTTTTGTGAAATTAGTGCTTATTACTTCGTTTTGTTTGAAGAGCAAGAGCTAAGAGTTGGGTGATGGGAGTTATTGATAAGTAATGGAAAATTAGTGGGCGAGGGATATTAGTATAATTTACTGGTAATATGTAATTTGTATTTATTATGCATACAAAAAGATATTCATCACGTCAAGTAACTTGAGGTTTTTGTGAATTATTTAACTTAACTTAAAAATTAAGTTTTTTAAAAATTCATCACTTGACTGGACTTGATATCCTATTGTTACTACTTGACTTGACAACAAGTAATTTCAAGCTACTTATATTACTTGATAAGGTAAAATGCGCAATTTAGTAGAATAAATAATTTTAAAAAGATGCGGAATTCTCCTACCAAATTGAAACTATTTTTATCACCAACAGCGCTGTATTTATATTATTTTCTTGTGTAAGTCGGTATTAGCGTATTTTGTAAAAAAAATTGGCAGTTTTAATTTGGTTTTGTAAATGATAGTCTTATTGCTAGATCTATTGTTAAATATTTGTATCTAATATTATGATATATGCAATGCAATTTTGAAGAAATTAATTTTTCACCTTCTTGAAGTTTAAATGCTTCATTTTCAAGTATCAAGCAGTTGAGATTTTACTAAGTACCTATTTTTTTATATTTTGAAATTTAACTATTACTTGACTTGACTTGACTTTCGGATTCTATTACTTGAGTTGAATTTGACTTGATTTCAAGTTAAGTCAAGTCAAGTGTAGCTTGAAAATCAAGTCAAGTAGTGAAACCCTACATAAAAAGATAACGGCTGTAAATTGTCATATCCAAGATGGGTAAGGTAAGAAGCGTGGTTGGTGTATTGTATGATAAGATATCGCAGTGACTAGAGTGCTGGCTTCTAAACACAATGGTATTGCGTCATCATTCCAAATTCAAGTTGGGATACAATTAGCTTCTCAATCACAACATTATCAATAACCCGCTTGCACCAGAGGATTAGATGAAAGAACAGCCTTGGGCTCGCTCGTTGACAAGAGTCAGTCAAAGTAAAAATAAATAAATGTAAAAACCTTTATACAAGGGTTTAACATAAAACATAAGATTTATGTTAGAAAAACGAGTCCGGTGTAAGTATAAGAAGATTATTGTGCACGGTTTTACACACTTTATAAGCGTTAACCATAACCATAAGTCATCGAATTTACTACGTAATATCGTATTATTATACTACCTGCAAATTAAACAAACTATAAAATTTTAAGAGGTTTAACAGAAGTAACGTTAGCACTTATATTAAACATCTATTTTAACTTTTTTTCCTAGGCCATAGCATTTAAAACATTAGTACACAAGTATCGTATTCACATATTAATATTAAATTTTTAAAAATTGTATTACCTATAATTTGAATTTTCAGATTTAAGGTTGACATAGATATAACCATAATTTTTCTACGCTCAGCACATTCCACAACTTTTTATCCTACTCTTCTAACATAAATTTGTCATAATTTTCATCAAGATTACAAATACACAGTTGACAGCCACACTTTCGATTTTAAAACGTTAACTCGTTAAACATTTAAAAATTATTATTATTATCTTTTTTAATCTTTTTTACCGTTTCGGATGTAGAGAAAAATGATTAACTTTTAAGTTGTTTTTATACATATATGGTCTGATAATATGAATATTAGCTGAATTTTTACTCCCACATGTGCTTAAAAATATCCTTGACTAAAAAATATTTCCTTACCGATTTCGATAAAAATAGTATATTGTACAACAAGAGTGGATATGATGCCTATATTGCACGAGAACTAATTTGCAGTCATATGACCCCATTCTGGTAGTGTCTGCAAACGTTCCACTCGAATTGTACAGCCCATTTTTTCTACGATTAAATAAACAAATGATTTTTTTGCAATAAAATACACTTCGTATGATGCAAAAATGACTAAAAGTAAGGAATTATTTTTTGACATTATTTACCTATGACATTTCTTTAATTATGGCCAAAACAAAATAATACTTTTAAACCTTTTTAAGATTTAATTATAGTTAATTTTATGTTTTTAGTTATTATTTGTTGTAATAAATACATAATTTACACGCATTAATAGTTTTATTGACATAGTTGTCCTTGAATTTCATATTCACACCTGGTGTAAATATGACATCCATATCCACACATGATAGTATGAAGAAATGTTGCCAATATCTGGTAGGGAGTAGAAAAATAATATTTCTTTGCATAGTATCCACAATAATTATTATATTATTAAAGAGTAAAAAATGTAGATACTGTTTTAAATAGTAAATAAGGGGTTACACGAAAAGAATTCTATTTATGTTATTACTTATTTACAGTTGAAAAGCAATAAAAATTACCACTATACCTACATAATTCTTTGATTTGCAGCGAAACCGTTAAACCACAGGAAATGCAGCTTCGTATTGACTATAATTTGTGGTATTCTATTGTCACTAAATATTTTAATATTGCACATTTTAATTTGTACAGCTTTTTCTTTCTTTATCTTAGTATAAAACTAATTATGCCTATTTCATATTCTTAGTTTAAACGTCTAATATGAAAATTTCTTCCTCTAAACGTATGCCATTATTAAAACACTTTTCACTATGTAATTTCGTATCAAATAGGTAAGCATTTGCAATGATCTTTCATGTCTCATAAAATTTTATTGAATTGTTTGTTGCGTTTTGATGGTTTTAAATTACATCTTTCTGTTTACAGTTAGTCCATAACCGTTCATTCAATATTTAACAGACCTTACTTGAATTTGGTCATAATATATTTACAATGGCAAATGCCCAAACACGAATATATATCCTATAATCTTCTGAAAGTGGGATATAAAATCCAGATAAATTTCATATGTATTATTCATGATTGAAAAGGACTAAACAAATAAAAATTTACGGACGTTTGAAATTGTATAACGATATTTTAAAATGTGTTCACTCGTTCAGACGATATAATAGAGAACTGTACATTAATCAACGAGCGCGTAAGAATATTAATTACTCATTGGAATAAGTAATTATCACATTGCACTATAGTAAAATAGGTACTTTACTTTCGCTATGATTACACGACCACAATGAATTACTAATTTGTACGTACGTTACCTTACATCAAACTACGTTTGAAGAATGTTATAGTACGAGATCTTTGGGCAAATTATCGAAATAAAAAAAATTAATTGCCAAAAAGCCAGCTGAGTAATTTTAAAAAATCTGATGTGGTCTGCACATGACCTCTCGCCACAACCCTCCTACCCCTTATTTCTATGTACATAGTCTTTTTATGAAAATTTCAGAAGGAACAAGATGTAACTATATGTAACCCATGTCATATTTGCTGTCACTGAAAACCATTTAAATTTTTCGTAAAACAAGTTTAACGATCATGTACTACAAGATATCGATATTTAAAACACAAAATTATAAATTGTAATATAATTTGTAAATTGTGTCAGCTACAGAAAAAAATATATTAAACCAATTATACGAGTAGATAATAATATAATAAAATAGTCAGTATATTTCGTGGAAATATTGAAAGAAAATTGTGTGGTCTTTAAGTAAAGTACTACTGCCTTTTAATGGATTACTACCAAAATTCAATGGGATCTTAAGATTCTTTTAAAACCCTCAATATAAAATTTGCTAATTTTAACTTTGACATACACACAGACATCATCTCAAAAATAGTAAATCCGTATTCTAGAGACCCTGAAACGTGCTATCCATCAAAAAATGATACTCGAAAATTTTAACCCATTACAATACGTCTCTTATAGAATATAAGGCGAGAAGTAAAAATACAGAGTGTCTGAAAGAGAAAAAATAATAGATTTCAAGTAGACACCCACTAGGAAGTATTTTGTGACATCTTAAGATGTTTTTAATAGTCCTAAATTTAAAAAATTATTAAGTTGTGATCTTTTATTTAATTTTTATCTCGATTTTTACTTATTTCTTATTAAAAACTTCCGCTGAAACTAAGTAATTATAATTACGAAACTATTTTTAACATCTTTAACAATGTTTGAGTTCAAAAGTTTGATTGAACAAGAAGCCGTGTCTCTAAACAGAATGAAATCCCAGCGTCGCATGATTCTGTTACAGCGTACAACAAAATAGAACAGAAGTCTTTACAATCGCAACGCAACAGGTTTAAAGTTATATGAGTAAAGAAACTCTTTCTGCGTTTCATGTTCTTTACAGCGCGGAGCGGATTTCTACTTCTTGTGAACTACAACAAAGACGGAATCTAATTTATTACTTGCTTTACACCAAATATCTAATACTGTAAAATGTCGCGCTCAGGTTTCAAGCATTTTATTCAACATGACCTTTTAAGTTTGTAATGGTGTTTTATTAATAACAAACTAGAAACTAGCGACAGAAGGATTATTGTTCATAAAAATAAAACGGGTATCAAGGAAGTATTTAATATACGAGTGAAAAAATGTACTTGAAACAATTTTTGTAATAAGATCAAACATGCTTAAATAATTCAAAGTAACAATAATGAATAGCAATATATAATAGGCAAATTTAATTTACTTAGCCCAATCTTTGTAGCTCAAAAATAGAAAAAATGTAAAAAATTCGAACACTGGACTTTGTAAGTAGTTATAGTAGAGGCACGGAATCAGACGAGATACCTACGCCATGACTATGATCTATGCCGTCATAAGAAAAACTTTTATATGTAAACATATTCGTTAATGACGACATAGATCATAGTCATAGCATCATAGCCATTCATAGGCCTTTTTTTTTTGATGACGTACCTCGCTTGATTCCATGCCTCTACTATAATGTATAAAAACATAGGTAGGTATAGGTATTGTCTTAAGTTAGATGAGTATACTTCCCATGGGCTGCTTCATGAAACTATTCCAAAATTAATTTATTTTTATGTAAGAATAAATCATTTTTGCAATTCTAAAAGTTGGCAACACCAATGATTTTTTAAATACCTATATAAAAGAGCCTTAAATTCGGCAAAAGGACAGTTAAATTTCCATATGGTTTGAAGTGATTCAGTCCAGTAGATCCTGTTAACTTAAGGTGTGTCAAAATTTTATAATATAAATAAAAACGCTAACCTTTGGTGTACTCTGACAATGGTGCATCCTACATAGGTGTCTCAGAAAGTCTTTAAATTGCTCATGGCACTAGACTTTGAATTTAAAACAGTCGTTATTAATTTTCGTTACTTTTATATCATTTTACGCATTAACAAGCTCAATTACACGAATTTAAAAACATTTCTACATTTAAATACATCAAAATATATACACAAAATTATTAATTTGATCTTATAAACATTGATACATGCACTACAACAATCCGCGTTAAACTAAACTTGCAAACATAAGTTTAAGTTCCAAATTAGCGCAAACAAGGTTTCAACAGGTTCAGTTTATTTCTCTATAAGAATATTGCCTTCAAAATATTATTTGATTTTAGTTTAGTAAATCATTGACACCAAAACTGTTTTTGTATGCATATTGTGTTATGTTGATAATATACCCATATCTCCACATTTTAAATTGGTAACCTCAGACTAGTTTTCCCTCAATATTTTGAAATAATTACGTCATAACAAAAAAAAATTCAACAAGATTTACTAACCACAATATTCTCTGTAACTTTATTGTATTATTCTCAGTTTTTGATTGATTATATAGGTAAATATTATGGACAGAAAACCAAAACCTGCTTCAGTTTTGTTAGAAAATGACTTAAGAGGCCCGTCTACCTCCTAAAATCCAGCATAAAATGTACAAACGTAACAAGTGTTTTATGGTCAGTACAAAGAATGGTAAAATTTCTTTCCAACAAGGATTATATACTTAACGGATGATTTAACAGTTCTGCCTTGTTAAAATTTTAATAAAAGAATTGTATTTTATTATACAAATAACGAAAAATTCATAAAAATTTCCAATTTATGTAAACTTTACACGGTTATATCTTCTGGATAATTTTAAAAAGGCATATTCTTTCTCTAATATATATATTTTTTTAAAGCATTATAAGTTTTTACGAACAAAATTACTACTGAATTGTTAGTAGGTACTAATTGCATAAAGAAACGATGCAATAATTTATAATAAACTGGGAAAAGGTGTAAATAAATAACATAAATCTACAACAATTATTTAATTTCTCCCATTCTCATACCTGAGTCCAGTTCCAGTACCAGCTTATCCTCATACTCCATGTGCATAACTAGAAATGCAAATGTGTTTCCTTGCACATTGGACACTGCACGCTACACAATTCCCAACACAAGTACAGAGTACTAAGTATAGTGAATAGCACGGTAGGCAAGCCGAGTAAGTTTAAGTTTACAGCCCCGGGCGCTTTGTATTACAATACGTCAGAGGAAGAGTGACGTGTGTTGTGTCGTCCCTCCCAACCCCCGGGCGACCGAAGATCCGAGATGTCGACAGATGACAGGTGTGATAGATAATCAAGGTTAGTGAGGGCATATTGCCGGTGATCGGTGATGAGATTGGGGAAATTAAATGATAAAAAATGACGGAAATATAAATATACCTACTTCTCTTTTTTGTTTTTGTCATAAGGTATTAGTACCAATAGAATAGCCATGGATTTATTGATAAACGCACGAAAAATTATTGTATAACGGACAAATAGGTTAAATTTAATTTATGTATTTAAATTTTTATTTTATTTTATTTCATAAACTAAATTTATGATTTGAAATACCTACTTAATATTTAAAAAAATCCACAATTTTAACTCTTAGCCCCAACCCCCCAACGAACAGGTTCAGTAATAATTATATTTTAAGTAAGAGTTTTACTGCTACCAACATCACATCACCATTACCACAACAGAATTTCAGCAGTCCTAAAATATATAGATCATAGGTATATTTTAAAATTTAGCTACGCAAAATATGCTTAACAATAGCAATATTTTATTTAAATTTAGCATTTATGACAAAGACTCTTATTGAACATGTTAATTAAACGTACAACAACTAAAATTAATAAGTGGTATAATATTTTGACATGTCAGTTTGATATTTAAAATAATATAACATAATTAATTTTAAACGTACAATTTGAATGATTTATAATTCAATTTTTAAAAGAAATTAATTTTTTATCGATTCTGTATTCCCAATTCCCACATAATTTTTTTATTGTGCACTCCAAGAACGCAATCGGCCTCTCGTGTTCCACTCAAGCTCTTATTAATACGGTATTGGGAAAAGCACGAAAAAAACTGAGTTATTATTATATTATGTGAGATGTAAATTTCAAATTCCAATTTAACCAACCACCGGTTTATCTACTGTGATTTAATAAATTTTATCATAAGTGATATAATAACCTACTGAATTTATTGTTAAAATTACGCAATTATTGGTATTGCGTTAGAATGTTATAAGGTACTTCACCTTATATGCCGTCCAAATTTAAAATGCTGAGAACATTATTTTTATTTTCATTTATAAATTAAAATGCATACGCTCCTTTAATTGTTTGCAATAAATTTTAAAAATGTTAAATTAAAATGAATTATTTCTGTCATGTACAATTATTATTAAACAGTAGGTAAAGTGCATAAATTTATATGAATGATGTCTTTATCTGTGCACTATGTAGAAAATGATATTCATTTTTATAAAGGAAACATCTCAGACTGCATAAATTCAATTTTTCTTGCTTGACCAACAACTTGACTTACATTTTACACTTGAAGTATTTCGGCAACGTAATAATAGATCACAATAAATAATTCCGCAATCTAAAACTATCATCTTTTGATTATCATTATTAATATAAAGAGGAAGCATTAGTATGAAACCAGACTTTTCAATGGTTAAAATGAATACCTCTGTTTTAACATTACCTACTTATTTTAAAATTGATCTAAATATAATAAAGGGTAAATGAAATAAATTATATTGACAACAAAATTACTACTATATTACGGCTAAGTCACCTTTGCTGCATATAAGATGAAAAATTACTCAAAATTTCAGTCATCACTTACTCTTTCGACGTTTCGGTTTACACTTAAAACTTAATCCTTTTTCTTCACTCAAGGTTAAGATCTTTCAAACAATATTAATTCGTGAAACAAATATTCAGTTAAAAAAACATTATACTTTATACAAGCATAAAATATAATACACACATTTAATTATTCTTACAATTAAATAGCCTTACTAATCACTACGTATACCATTTTCAATGCTTCCTGTAATATTAAAAATTTGGTTATAGGTAATATTGTAAATCGTATAAGTCAGATGTCAGTTTAAATCAACATGCTACAAACGTATACAGGATACCACAAAAACGATAGAAATTTGCATAAATTAGTAAAATTTGTTTTGAAGTGATAACGAAAATTTATGCGAAATATCCTGTTGCCATCAATTTGTTTTACTAATGAATGAAACAAATTTTTTGATATCTTATTCGCGTTGTAATATTTTATGACACCAGATTCTTATCTCGTAACGTAAACATTTTAAAATGTTTTCTATAAATATTCATTTCTACAACACTTTAAAAGCACAACATTTAAATTCGACAGACTCTATAATGCATTCTTCCAACAGCTTCTTAACATAACATTACGTAGTATAAAATGTAACTTCCTTTATTCATCGACAGGCCGAGATTAAGAAATAAGTTAACAAATTTTTCTTAAACGGTGCATTGAATGTAAAAGTGATTTATTAAATTATCATATAATTTGCATTTAAATGCTTTGAAGTCGTCATGAGACATTTACGTGGAAAAACTTGAATAAATGACTGCTGTCAATGCATAGCCAACTATCCATGAAAGACTTGCTGTCAGTAGAAATTATTTTGAATCAATTATGCGTACATATCTGTCATGCCTTTTCCCCGTAACTTAAGTGTGGCAGCCTCACATATTGTAAGTCATTATAGATATCAATCAGTATAGATATAGAGTACCTACGCACCTAATCTCTCTCCTTAACCTATGACCATTTTTTCTTGTTTAATTTTAGTTTGAATATCTCTGTATCAAAATAAACACTTAGAAAACAGCAACTATGAACCACACAGATACACAAATAATGGTATAAAGAACAAATTATTCTCTAGCACAAACTACTTACATTGACTTAAGGCTGGGTTTATAATGGATGTAATCGGTTACTTCTTCTGTATTCTGTAAGATGTGTGATGTGAATGAGATGTATGTGGTTCATAATCATTTCAATAATCTGCTAATTTCACGACGTAACCTTTCTTATAACTGTCAAAAATGGATTCGTTTGTTAAAAGTTACATAGTTGGATCTGCAATGTTTATAACAATAAATATTGTAGCAAAATATAAAATACTCATCATAATGTAAACAAAGATCAACGAAGAACAAATAGGACTTGCTTGCTTTTTTTGGGAACGAGTGAAAAGTGAAGTATGTAATAGAGTGGCTTTATACTGAGTATGGCTGACTTCAGTAAAATTGTATTTGAATAAAATAATATCTTTGGTAATACATGAAGAGTTTAAAAGTTAGATACGGGACTAATTTTTAGATATCATATTGTTACAGTTAAACATTAATTAATTCCACTTTTTTTAAACATTAAAATATCATAAACTATTGTTGCTAACTGTAAAACGGTTTTTTCAAATATAAATTTTATTGACATGACTGTGTAGCATTATTCAAGAGCTATCATTTTATATGCCACAAAGGATATGTTGCCATTTAAGATTTTAAAATAGAGAGTGGTGGAGGTGAGATGAGT
Source organism: Agonum fuliginosum (assembly GCA_947534325.1). Lineage (NCBI taxonomy): Eukaryota > Metazoa > Arthropoda > Insecta > Coleoptera > Carabidae > Agonum > Agonum fuliginosum. The sequence continues at coordinate 431,148 of OX384034.1, read as the reverse complement.
GATTAAAAAATGAACCCGTAAAAACAAAGTTTTTGACTATAAATCCTTTATTTATGAAACTCGATCGATATTTATTTATATTTTTGTTTTCATTGTAACTCTTTCTTACATAGTGTGTTTCAAGAAAGATTTAAAAAGAGTAGGGTATGGCGGGAGGTCTTGTGCTGGCCAAATCAGATTTTTTCTTGTGCCAAAGTAAATGTTTGGCCACAACGAGCCTATGTACCAAATTTCAGAGTTAAAAAGCGTAGGGTATCATCAGACTTTTTCTTGTGCCAAAGTGCATTGTTAGGTGACAAAAGTCCATTTCCAAAATTTCAGCTCGATAGGATCCCGGGAAGTGGGTCATTATTGACTTTTGTTTTTTTGTCGTACGTATGACGGTGAAGTTAATATAAAGGATTAAAAAAAACAAAAAAATTAGTAAAATGTGGCCCCCTAGATGTTAAAACATATAGCGCAAGCCGGGTATGTCTATCACAATCCGTTGCCAAAGGTGGATCGTCTTAAGCGCGCCACCTGTATATTCGCTTTAATATGAATTATATTAAAACGTGCGTGCAGTTACCAGCCGTCAACTCAATGGTACTCATGGTAATTAGTGGACAGTGCACCACATGGAAGATTTTTGAAAAAATTTAAATGTATAGTTATCTGGATCGAACCTCAGTTGTTCGAATTACATTTGGTCGCGTTTGGCACTCAGCTCAAAGTCAGCTATTATAGTTTTGAATGATTAAACATTTCATCCTGCTTGTCACATTCACTTGCACCGGCGAGTTTTATTGGTTGACACGCCGAGTGTTATATAATTCGAGCCAATGACAGCGATTTATTCTCGGCGCTGATAGACGGATCGTTAGACCGAGCTTTCGCTCTCCGGTTGAATTTATGTTTATTACTTTTTCAACTGCCCTGTATTTGGGAAAACATTGCTGTTTTTTATTTGATATTCTCTCATGGGACAGTTTAATGCGCGAATTCAAATTTTAAATAGCTATTTTGTAAATTGTGAAATCATTGCAACAATAACCGTTAAAAACAATTTTATTCCCGGAGTTCATTTTGCTACATTGTTAATCATCAAATTGCTATTTATATTAGCACCATGCAACAGTGGCAATGGAAATTGCGAAATGCACAATTTCGAATACATTTTTAAACCAACATTTTAAATTATTCGGTAAAAACTTTGGGTTTTTACTGTTAATACACTATAAAAGTAGTACGTAAATTCTTATGAGGTCTTTGAGCTAAAATTTTTGCTACTGAAATTACTTCTCAAGTGATAATTGGCAAATTGCTCTAATTTTCCTCAATTTTGAAATAATAACGAGTAAAATGGGACCACCGCTGTGAATGACTAATTTGCTGTCATTTATTCTTGTTTTTTGAATTCGTGTAATGGGTAATTGGTAAATTATGCAGAAACGAAAAAATATATCCTTTACAAATAATAATAAATGAAAAGGAACAAGGAAAACAATTTTGTACAATAGTTATTTCTCCAACTAGAGAGGAAAGCGCTTTTTTTTCACTCGAGCCCGAAGTTTGTGTCACGAGCGAAGCGAGTGAGGCAAGCGAACAAGAGTGGAAAAAGAGCTTTCCTCTCGTGTTAGACACATCATTTATTTCACGACACTTTAAAACATTGTAAATGTAGAAGAAACACATAACTAGAAATTAGGTTATAACTGCCATCTGTCAGAATGACGTTTAAAATCAACGAAATGTTTCACTGCAGCCAATATACCAAATTAAATTTTAGTTGTAAAATCGTGAAATTGTAGAAAATGAATGTATAAAACATAATAATTGTAAAATAATAGTTTGTAATATATCACTATAAAATCAAACTTTTAAATAAAATAATAAATTTACTTACAAACAACAACAAACACTGATGGTACCACTCCTTATTTTCCCCTCTAAAGAGGGAAAACTTACTTTCCTCACTATTTCACAAGGAAATAGTGTTTTCTTCGCATGTCGTGAAAAAAGTATATTGTATACACTCGTTTTCAAATGAGATAAAATATCTCGTCACATAAGTAATTAGGTATGTAGTTTTTATACAAATAATACGTTAGTGTTATTTATTTCGTATTATGCCCAACTTGGGTATGAGAGCCTTACATAAGGTACTGTAAGTCATTAGCACCTATACAGACATATTTTATCATATGTGCTGTTATCACCACCAATTATGGTTATCATGATTGTTTGTGGAAGGTATTATATAATGGTTATTTGCAAACCTAGGCTGCGAAATATCTGTTTAGCGTCATTTTTGACCGAGGTGAAGGCCGTAGCTTAATAACACAATGCATATAATTAAAAAAACACATTTTATTTTTTGTAACTGTCAAGAATATTGACATGCACAACTCAATAAGGTTACTTCGCAGCCGTTACTAATAGCAACGCGGCCGCGAAATGTATCGCACACAAATAATGTTTTGCTTCGCGGCCTGAATTGCGGACGTCAATGTCAACTTTTTTTGACAGTTGCACAAAAATCTTTTGTGAAACTAAAATACCAAGAGTGCTTTTTAATAGTTTATACTTTAAAAGTTGATCTCGCGTAAAACAATATAGTATTAATAATAATCTGCAGTCTCAATAATATAGTACAATCAAAAAGATAAATATTTAATTATTCCCTCACACTTGACTAACCGCCTCATTTTGATAAACTTGACTGTATTATTTGTGAAACAAATAATCAATGTCATAAACAGTATAAATAAACAAACAGCATCATCCCTCATGTAACAAACGAACGTACTCCACACAAAGCAAACATAAGATTAACGTAAACGTAACTACAGCAAATTATGCATTATTCATATCGGCTTTATGTTGTCAGATTTCATTGCTGTATTTGTGTACTATGTACATAAGTGGCATTAAATGCTTGAATTCATTTCATATTAACTATAAATTATAATATATCTAATCTTGTTGCTTTAATACGTTTATAACTAACTTGGTACTTCGGTTAATAAATAAACCTACTCTTGCATATCAATACGCATGATGCAGTTAGGTTTGACTAATATGGAAACTACATGCAAGTGAATTAGTTTCAATGTGGGATGCGTTAATGCTATCAGAAATAATTACTAATCTACGCAGAATTATTCAACCTTAAATGGCTCATATGGGAATTAGGAATGCTTATTACTGCATGATAAATTTATTTCTGATCATATTAAGTGCAATAACAAGATAGGAATCCGCAAATTAGATATTTTTCTTTGCTGAATTCAATTTACAGCATATGTTATAGGAACATTATATCTTATAATTAATTTTTTGAACTAGTAATGAAACGTATCCGCGACGACTTCTATTTCTGTCAATTTCAAGACTCAAAAACATCCACAAAATAAATACATAAATTTACTCTTATACAAAAATTCAATCAGAAAATTATTAGAGGCCCGTCTACCTCCTAAAATCCAGCAAAAAATGTATTAACGTAGCCAGTATTTTCTGGCCAGTACAAGAATGGTTTTTTTTTTATTTCGACAATAATTATACACTCGAGGAAAATAAAAACGCACCACTTGAAAATGCACCAAAAATGACACAATTTCAAAGTGCGATATCTCGGCTGCATTTTGACGAAATTGGATGAATCTGCGAGGTCTGAAAACGTTGAAGTCTTATCTTTAATGTGATTATAGTCAATGTGACAAAAAATCCACTCCACCACCTCGCACCCCTCTAAGAAAAACAACTGTACCTGATGTCCAAAAAACTTTGGCAACTCATGCGCAGTGCCAAAAAAATCGTGAACCTTATTGGCCAACAGAGTAATAAAGATCTGACTTTTTTTTCAAGGTCCGCAAAATTTCAAATACCTACGATGATTTGGCGCGAAGTTATGAATTTATGGAAAAAAAGTGCCTTTTTGAGGTTTTTGGCCATTACTTGACGAATTTTGCACGAAAATCAATAAATTTTGGATTTCAGAGAACGTTGAAGGTTTCTCTATTCGGCCCTGTAAGTTAATCTGCCACCAAACCCGATCCACTCCCTGCCACCCCCGGATAAAAAAACATGTTTTTGACTGAAAAATGTTCAATTGTAGCAATTTGTAGCGTGAGCAAAAACAAATCGAGGACCTTATTGCCCAACAGGACAATAAAGTTCAATCTTTTTCCTTCAATTTTCTCAAAATTTCAAGTACGTGCGATAATTTAGCACGAAATTATGAATTTTTGAAAAAAATTGGTATTTTTGTGCTTTTTGCCCATAATTTGTCCGATTTCGCACCAAATTCGTTTATTTCTTAAAACATCTAAAAAATAAAGGTGTTTAAAGAAATAAAAATTTTAGAGTCACTTTTAGATAATTGTTAATGAAATTCAGAAACCTCAAAAAGACACTTTTTTTCAAAAATTCATAACTTCGCGCCAAATCATCGTAGGTCCTTGAAATTTTGCGGACCTTGAAGGAAAATGTTTTTTACCTACTTCAAAACAAAATGAATTGTTGGGATATTTTATTGTTTGACATGTTTTATTTGTAATTGATTTTTATTAGTAAATATTTTGAAGAAAATTCGCCGGCAATTGAAATGGTTGGAGTAAACTATGATATTATGGTATCGTTGTAAAGCTTATTTTATTTACATTCTAAAAAAATATATGGCATTATCGATTCTCTATGCTAGATTAACCCGGAAATGATACAAAGTTTTTATTGTGACCATCTTACGAGCCCCTTTATCTAGTTTAACTTTGCTTATAAACATTTTCTGTATCTCTTGATATTAACGAAATATTTCTAGTGCCGGACCCTGTATACCTTACCACAGGACTAAGTAATGTAATAAGGAAACTAATTAAGGATTATATTCCTGACATCAAAAAACTGATTTGCAATTTCAGTTGGTATTTACTTTCTTCAAAGTTCAAACTCACTTTTCCAACCTACGTGCCTTCTCCATTCCTATTCTCATTCCGCTTAGTGCAAGTAATACCCCTTTAGCAAGCACTTACCACGTACAGTTACGCGTGTATTAACAAGGCTCTTATTAGCACACGTCTACCATCGATAATTATTTATATGTGCGCACTTAGTCGCCATTGTTTCCTCCATCAGCCGGAGTAACTGTACCGGCGCGACAATGCGACCGCGGGGTTTTTACCCGCGGGTAATTATGGTACTTTCGGGTATTGTGTCCGTAAATGGCTGTTAGTGAAACTGTTGCCATGAGAAGCCTCTTCTCTTCCTGCTAAAGGAATCTCTGATGAATGGAGCGCTAATACCAAGAATTAACAAGAAGCAGTTATGAAGAAGAGACGAAAAAATCAACTATTATGTTCGACATAACCGGCTGTTAGAGAGTCAATTTCATTTTCACCGGAAAATTGCATTGTGTTAAATCCTATGACAACGGTATGTAAGAGGATTTATGCTTCGTTATGAACTGTGTGATGTTTACTAATAAAATAACTTGACGCTTCAGCAGAGATTATTCCGGGATTACTGCACAAAGGATCAATTACATAAAAATTATCAATAGTTATATCACAAGTGCATGGTGCATGGCAAATACCTGAATATTTTGTAATTGTATCGGGACGCAAATAAGACAAAGGCAATAGTAAGTTTATTATATTGTGTACCAATATTAATGCTGATACAGAATAAATTAATATTTGCACCATCCATTTTTATATTTATTTTATATATCGTGTAGAAAATATTAAATCCACAGTAAGTTTACCATAATAATATTATGTACCTACCAATATTAATGCTGATACTGAGTAAATTAACATTTTTCATGATATGCGGAGAAAATACAATTTTCTTCTCGCGAAATAGTGAGGAAAGTAAGTGTTCCCTCTGTAGAGAGGAAAGTAAGCAGTGTTATCACCAGTGTTATTTTATGAAGCAATATTTTAAAAATTGTAAGTAAATTTTCGGTAAATTTATTATTTCATGAAAATTCTGATGTTTTATTATAATTTATTTTTCTACAATATCACGATTTTACAATTTAAATTTAATTTGGCATATTGGCTGCAGTGAAACATCATTCTGATAGATGGGAGTTATAACCAAACTTTTTATTATGTGTTGCTTCTACATTTACAATGTTTTAAATATGTTATGAAAAAAATGTTGTGTCTAACACGAGAGGAAAGCACTTTTTCCATACTGTCGCTTCGCTCGTGACACAAACTTCGACCTCGAGTGGGAAAAAGAGCGCTTTTCTCTCTAGTTGGACAAGTAACTATTGCACCATTCTTTTTTATATTTATTTTAATTTGTATAAAGGTAAATGGATTAAATTTGATAGTTCGAATACCACAAATAAAAGAAGTACATGGTATTAGGCTCTATGAAGAATTAGAGTAGAACAATTTAAATTTTGTTAAAGAAAAGACGATAGAAGAAAAATAAAAGGAAAATCTATATATTTCTCGTAGTACTTTTACAGACTGCTCTATGCTTCACTTAAGAAATAGTCTATTAAATTTAATAACAGTGCCCGTAGCTCAAGTCACCCTAAAGAGTGGTCTGGCTTTTCGATTAAATAAATCGCGCTATCAAGCCACACTACTAATTTTCCATGTCTTTTTCTTACATCCAGCACAAAACACTCAATTTCTACATCAAACATATTAAATCATTCCGATCAACATGATTTTTTTACCTTCTATCGATCTGGTCAACGCAAAAGCAAATAATAATTATCATCAACGTCCTGACTGTGGTATTCCGAGTGAAAAAAATATAATTACGCTTTTTTAATCGTCCGCTGAATGTAGCGAGTTTATAATCAGTTTCAGAAAACTCTTTAAAAACTCCAATTTACTTTACCGCTTTTGAAATCGCTTGAGATAATCGTCAATGGATGCGTAAGAGATTACACGGGCTCGCCAAATGAGAAACTGATACATCATCGATTGTTTTCATATGAGACTAAGGCTACGCATTCTGCTTATGCTTAGAAATATCACGAAAAGGTAATTGCTTTTTCCTTCTTATTGTAAACACGGGTAATTTATTACTTCCTTTTACAGATTTAGATAACGGTAACTTCAAAATATTTATTTACCTAATTTAATTTTCTAAATGTCTATGAGTTATTACCTTTTGCTGTATGGTTGAATTTCAATTTAGATAAGTATAAGTCGTAGTTTTGTCAGTTTAAAATTCAATTTCGGTTATGAATATAAATTATGTGAAGAAAATATATGTTGTCAAATCTTATTACTTGCATTGATGGAATCATGGATGAATAATTTTTTGTACAACATATAATTTAATCTGAATTTCAGTTGCTACATGTTATTGATAAAATTTAACTTCTCTCTTTCTTGTTCGTCTTTATGTAGTTTTGAATCATCAGCATGTGACTGATTTCATTTATTAAAATTAAAAGGTTTTTAGTATGGTAGTGTAGAACCCGGTTTCACAATAATACCTACGTATTACGTAATAAATTCGTATTGCTAATCTTCGCCCACTTCAAATTTTTTAGTATATGCTCTTCAAAATCGTTACTTTGCTGTTTTGAGCCCGCAAAATAATATTTAATCCCGTTCTCTGAAATGACGTTACCTAATAATTTCGTATATTTACTAAACAAATTTAAAGAGGATATATTTATTTACTAACAATTTTGTTTGGGTAACGATTCCCTGTGCCCAAATTTAAAAATGTTCATATCTAATCCAATATTTTCCTTTTAAATCACAGAACAGTCTTTGAAACTCGAATGAATATGCCGCAAAAATTCTTATTTTTCATATTTTAAGTCACCTGATTTCGTTGAAAAGTTAATTAAAATAGAACTTTGGACTCGCTAAGACAATCGATGTAAAAAGTTCATTTTTATATCAAATGAGACACAATATTACCATTAGCATTAACTACAGCTTTCAATGAATAACTCAATAGAATTGTTTCATTAAATTCAATTCAGTAAATATGTCGCAGGCTATTTATAAAATCAGTCGTTTTATAAAACGCATAGTCGTTCTCTTAATGACCTGCCATTATAATGCCATATCATTTTATTACACAATACTCTGAACTAAACTAAATAAATAATCTAATACCCTACTTGAATCCCATAGACTCGGTTTTGATAGACACTCTAATTGCACTAAATTAAATAAAAATCCCAATGTCCTTCTTAAGTCTTAAATACTCGGTTTTGGTACAAATTTTGATTAAACTGAACTTAATAAACAACCCAATACCCTTCGTCAGTCCCACATACTCAGTATTGGTTTATTGAACTAAACTAAAAAAGAACCTATTACCCATCTTGAGTGAAATAAAACGATGTTACATTGTATTTTATAATATGTCTACATGCCCAGGCATTTTATAAAAAGCCTAATTTTACAATCTGCCTACGACAAGTGTCTTCATTCACGGCCTCTCATTTTCCGGAAATATACCTCCTCTGTTTCCGTTATCATAATCACATCTTTGTCTCCGGCAAGCCCTTTTAACCGTAGTTAACAAGCACTTAGAGATCACCGTAATATTTAGTTTGTGTACACACAAACAAGAATCATCACTGCATCACATAACTAAGCGCAAGTCGAAGTACTCACAGTTTCACTACCACGCACACACATCTACCAACTGTTATGTCAACAGAAACAGAGAACAGATGAAATAGGTAGAATTTGGACTGAGTGGGTTTGTCCAGAGAGAAAAATGGAGAGGTTTTGTCCGTCAGTTGGTTACTGAAGCTACTGAAGTTACTTTGGCAAATAGTTAAGTAAGAATATGTTTTGAGAATTGAGATAACGCAGAGGTTCAAGTGCTTACTTCTGAATCTGAATGAACACAGTTGTCGTGAGTTCGGATTCTGATCAAATGTAAAAATTTTACGGCTTAACTTAGATCGGTATTCATACCGGTCACTATTCTTAGGACTATGATTCCTAGTTAGGATACAATTAACTTGGAAAAAATATAGCTACCGAGCCCAGTTTGGTGGTTGTCACGAGGGCTTCCAGCAGAGGATTAGATGGAAGAACAGCCGTAGACTGAATCTCACCCATTGAGAAGAGTCAATAAAATAAATTGATTAAATAAAACTGAGGATAACGTGGAGACCGAGACGTAGTCGAGGTTTCCAATATTGTAACCGGTACAAAATGCACATAACGTCCGTGATGCTTATAATATTTTTTGCCCAATCAATACAATAAAAATATTTTTTTTATATAGTGTTTATTTTTGGTTAAGTAGATTTAGTTTGCATTTTGATGCTGCTGCCTTGGTTTCTGTTGTTGTATAGTGCTTACCGCCATCTTCATGAGTTCTTATCGCCTTCTAAGATTTCTTACCGCCTTCGCCTTCTAATTTGTAAACAAAACCTACTACGTGGAAACAGAGTCATGAAACGCTAAAAAATCGTGCAAAAATTATTTTTAACAGTTTCCATCGTAGTTTTGGTATTTGGAAATTTGGCAGAATCTACTTTATTCCTCTTAAACAAAATATTAGTAATTACAAATGTATAAAAATTGACTATATTTCAAATTTTAATGATTTTACACGTCACGCCTACCAATGAGAATTACGTTTTTAAATTTTGTAACTAAGTATACTTTATTTCACATTTTACATGCATTAGTATAAACATTATGCTGTCGAATATATAATTCATGTATCACGTGGTACTATTTGATTGGATGAAATAGTGTAGTAGGAGGCTATCTAATCGATGATATTTCGATCACCGCATGTTACATGTCAATAGTTTTTGTTTGTTAGTTACGTACTGTCAAATTCTCAATCAGACATTGCTGTTTGTCTAAAATAAGACTTAAAATGTATCAATATAGAGATAAAAGAGAAGAAAACACCAAATTGAGAAAAGTAAACGTTTTTGACAGCTATTGAAGAAACATAATCCAACATTTGAACTCATTCATTACATATTCCCCCCAAATATAACTCGAGCTATGATTAATCATAGGTGATAGCAAACGTTAAGTCTTCAGATGATAATCTAGTTATAAATTAGCCCCGACAATAATTGACAGCAGTTAATAAAGTTTATGCTCATCAATTTGTTTTAGCCAATTCTGCAATTATTATTATCATATAATCTTGTCGAATGGTTTCCAGCAAAATAATACAAATTTTTGGTCAAATACGAATGGGACAAATTTCCGTAATCTCATCATGAGGAAGCCTACTGCGATCTGGAATTTCGTATTTGTCTGATGGAGAGTAAACAGTCCTCAGTTTTCACTGTTCCGTAGTACGTGGTCTTCACGGTCTCTGGACGTCTACGTCTACGTCGATATAAGTGAGGGATCATAACGTGTCTTATGAGAATGTTTTAATGGTTAATGGAAATACGTGCCGTGCATCTGAGAGTTTGTTCTTTTGATTCCAAACTGTGAGTGGAATATTAATTGTTTACACTTTCCTATGAAATTACAGCATTCCATGTTAAATGAATGCACGATGATTGCTCTTTTAGGTAAATTATGGAGTGTTAGCGAGGAATGCATGTGCCGTGGAATAATCAACTTCACTTTTCATCAGAGAAGAATATGAGTACTCATCAAAATCAAATAATATGTTTATTTATACTTATTCCGTTGAACAATACATATTACTTCAGTGCAATTAACATACAACACTGATCCCTAGTTTTAAACTTGTAAGTTGTAAAGGTTGGTTTATGCTCACAAAATTTAATAATAGTTTTAAAGTTAAACATGAATCAGTTATTGCTGCAGAAATGATAATAAAGAACAAGGATTACCTATATCTGCAGCATAAACCGACCCATATTAACTGTTTAAACTTTAAAACTACACATATTCTTAATTCTTATTCTTAAATTTTGTGAGCCTAAAGAGTCTCGTCTCCGTAACAAAATATTGCATGTTTAGAAGTGTAGCAGTTTCTGCTTTACTCATTGCATATTAAAATTTTTAAAGAAAAACAAGTAGGTACTAGACGTTTGTGAAAGAATTAATCTAGGTTTAATTCTGACAAAATCTTTGGAATCCATATAAAAATTAATGAAAAAGTGTGTTAAGCAATTTTTTACATGCTTTATCTTATGATTAAGAGATTTATTAGAAAATGTAACCCGGCGTAAACCTAGTTTTCATTCTTCGTCTGTAAATAAATTTATGAAATTTTTCTTTATCTATAAAAGTTCGTGAGCATTTTCAAAAGTGCTAGACTCCTTTTACGTATTTTAAGCGAACGTTTCCATGCGTTAAGCGTTATCATGGGGGCGTGGAGTCGATACCCTTAAACCCACCGTTATTAAAAGCTACTACCAGTTGTCAATCTGTTGTCATGAATTTGTCAACAGATTTAATTCGATATTCGATAGACATAATGCCGGGCATAATGCTTTTGTCAGAACAACTAACTTTAGATTAGGCAAATCAAAATTTTAGTCTATGGATGGCATTCATACAAACAAACTTGTTTGAAAAGTTATTGTTCTACTATAACAGTGTTATTATTCGATGAAAGTTTAACTCAAGTAAAATATTAAACTTTATCCACGACTAAACTAAATAATAAATTAACACATTTTACAAGCTAATTTTGCAATTATTATTACAGCTGCAAAAAATATTTTACTTTTGAAAATATGTGTACGAACCTACCAACGGAATATGTTTATTCTTTTATAGAAGGTCTATTGGTCAAAAGACCTAATACAAGAAGTTTTATTGGTCAACTAGTGAGTAATGACAATGAGCTACATTATTTACTGCAAACAATTGTATAATAAATAACTAATCAATTTAATAGTCATGGATAAAATAAAAAATACATTATGAATATGGCGTTATATTGAATGAAAATTATAGACTTGTTTTGCTAACAAACTCAAACCATTTCATTGGTTTCAAATATTAAATTTCAATGTCAAATTTGCCAAATTGTGTTATTAAGTAATAGTTAACATAATATGTTAACGTCAAAACCCGATGTCGAAACTAACCTAACTAAACCCAATTTTGTATAGTCGATGCGCAAAGTTAAGTAAAGTTAGGTTAGGTTAATTTGTACAAATAGCCTTATTTTTTTCGAGTTTTTACTACTTAAAACTAGTTTTAACTGGCTCCGGGTTAAAAGATAATATATACACAAATTATAAGAATGTAGGATTTAATTCATATGCAATGTGAAATGCAAGTCGAATGAATAAGATAATTTTAACTTAATTAGGTCTAGGTGTAAATTCAATGCATATCTACGAATTGAATGTTAAAATATGTACAAGATAACTAACTACATAAAATAATTAATACAGGGAGTATGCTTCTCGTCAACTGTCGGATGTAAAAGCTTATGTAAAAACAAAAAACGGAAACAGTATCATTTACGAAGATCGCGTAGGAACAGAAAAACTTTTAAAAAGGAAGTTCCAATTAATGATCTCACAACGTTTAAGGCAGAATTTTTATAAACGAAGTAAGAACCAATTTGCGTCACTTTATAATATGTAGCTATAAAAAAATATCGAAAAAAAAAATACAAACAAGACAACATACATATAATTGGTAAATTAAATTTATTTACATAGGAAGACTGACAAAAAATAAATTTTACCTTGCATTAATTTTCTAGCGTTGAACAATATAAGATAAATACTAGTCAGAATATTAAATTTGAGAGTTATACTCAGTTTTAATAATTTGATGTGTTATGACTTATGATTTATGAATTTATTTAAATTACTGCGCGGGTGCTACGGTAACCTCTCTCTAATGAAAACTTTTGATAGGTGACTGTACTTCCTCGCGCTTTGTGTCATAATGTGTGTGCACTCACACCGTTACAATCGGAAAACTGTCATGTTATTTTGAATTTGAACCACATTTTGACGATATACCAAGACCAAGCTCCTGCTGGTGCTATTTTAACCCCTCCCCGCAATGTAAACAAAAAACGATGTCGTTGCCTGTCTCTCGAATTTTTTCGTCGTCAAATACATTGTCACAGTTTATTTTACTCTACGATTACTCGGAAACTGTACGTTGGATCGCTTTAGTCGTTTGACATAACATTCGAAACATACTAAACTACATTTAGTACAGTAAAATTAGACTTAAATTTGCTCGAAATGAGAACTAATTTCAATAAATCTGAAAATTAGTATATAGCAGTACATTACCTCTCTTATTAACATACCTACTAAAATTTCCCTACAAACCGAGTGGTGCGTCAGCCGTCATATTCGGACGTTTTCAGTTTTTTGCATTTTACTAGTTATGTAGGAGGTCACTTTACAGCAAAATTTCAAATTAATAAATAGTAGAACAGAAAATTCTCTACAAAAAACATTTTTATAGTTTTTACGTACCTTGAACGGTAAGCGATAAATATGCGAAAATACATCTTCTAAATTCGCAGTTATTGTAATTTTTGTTGAATAAATGGATGGATGTTGAATGGATGATTTGCAGTGTCGATTATGCGCATGCTTGCTGAATCAGAGTGAGACATTTACTATGTTTATTTTGAAGTTGAAATTAGTGAATAAAATCCATCAGATCTAACTTCATAGTAGTTAATGTTGTTAGCTGTCATTTATCGCCTTGGATTTACATTATGTAAAAAGACGTAGTTTAACTGAGTTTAACTTACAGCTTTTTAAAATTTATATTTTTTTTATAAACATATAACACAATCACAGTTAAATATCTTCTATACTTACTCGCACCATGTCAACTGACAGACTGACAGCTATGAACTTAGCTGAAAGACGGAACATAATTTTTACTTCATGGCTCATTTTTCTTGATAATGGTCCATTAAAACATTAGTTTTGATAGCCTTATGCTGCACATGCTAAAATGCCAGAATTCGCCGGCGAATATCTTATTTTCTGTAAGTCAGAAGTTTCTAAAAATTTAACAGTGCATGTATTAGGTCATTCTTAACACACAGTAAAAATTGTATGAACTTCTCAAGAAAACCAATTTACTGGTGAACGTCGTTAATATTCATTATCAAGATCCTGATTGCTCGAAATTTCGTCGTCGACAATTTAACTATTGAGCTTATTGGTCGGTATTTTGCTTATCAGGATTATGATAATGATGATTTTGATCAGCAATCTTTTCGAACATTATAATAAATTTGATGTGTTAATTAAATTAATGCATCAACGAAAATACATTACAAAATAAAAACCACAGCTTCCGCTGCAGAACACCAAAGAGTTTCCTGTGTGTGAAAAATAAAAAACTTTATCTTTCACTCGCGCAGAATAGCGAAGGCTGCTGGCGCTAAAGTAACATTAATAATTTAGTTAAAAGTTTAAAATCAGGAGCGGCTGTCGGCGCGTTGATAAAAAGGTTTGATAATAGGCTTGGTAATTTTGTTAGTGATTTAGGAGGACGTAATTAGACACAGCCATTTCATTAAAAACAGTTTCATGATCTGGCTTGCAGCTTAATGCGCCCGAAGTTTGATCCCATTGGCACCGAGGGCCAAGCGAACGAGAACTCCCACACGAGTGGATTACCACCAGATTGCGACGGTGCGATTTGTGCCCCGCCATTTCTTAACGTTAAATTATATCCAGTGGACAGGACAGATCTAAAATTAAATTAAAATCCAGCATAAAATGTACTAACGTAGCCAGTGTTTTGTGGCCAGCACAATAATGATAAAATTTCATTTTAATTTATGCAAACTTACACGATTATAGCTCCTGATAGAAATTTATTTTTAAAATTAAAATCCATTCTTTCTCTATTAAATGTTTATACAAACATTATCTTGAAGTCAATAATAAACTATCAGTTTACGCGCAACGAAAACACTTTTATTTCATACTGTGTTGCATTTGCTTCTTTATGAGATTGATTTCAGTCCGGAAAATGAAACATTACGGCATTGTTCTACTTTACAGGATTGTAAAGTAGAACAATACCGTAATGTTTCATTTTCCGGACTGAAATTTAATTTTTGTTTTAATTTTTGTATTGAGACCAAGACGACCTGATTGTATTTAGAAAAGATATATAAAGAATGGGTGCAAACTTTGGTCCAAAAATGCAACACAGGTATGAAATAAAACGTTGTACGTCATTCGTCCGGTAGAGGATTTTCACGGTAATCGTTTCGAAATTCCTTATCTTACATCTTACTCGTACCGTAAAAACTTATCTACCGGACTTATAACGTAAATAACTATTACAGTATTTTTAACTTTAAAATTATTATACTGGGTGGGGCAAAACAACCTTCCTAGTTTCAATAGAGAATTGTGAAGCGAGCAGAGGTCGTAAAAGGATGGGAATAGCATGTATTCGTGTATAGCGGCCGGTAGATATGCCGTTTGCGTTATAAAAGGTTTCAGTCGTAAACATAATGTGGACGAACGAGCAACGCGTTTGTGCCGTGGAAGCATACATACGCGGAAACGAGTCTGTAATCGTGGTACACGAGAACTAGCAAAAATATTGATTAGAATGGTGCAAAATTAAAATTCCTGAATTTTTAAGTATACCTACCTACTCTTTTTCAGTTTGCCAATCCAAATATTAAAGTGCACGATTACATTTTTTCAACAATGGCAGGAAGACGTCAGACAAAAAAGTCCTACAAAGAAAATAATTTAAATATCTCAAATAATTTCCCCTGCGTTCCAAATCAGCACTTCTCCAATAATACCTCCCCCCACCCCCCCAATTCCAGGCTCCCGAGATTACTCTGGAAGTCTATCAGCGCGGATAATAGGGCGGTTTAATTAAGATCAACGCCAGCCGACAAATACCATTCATAACAATAACCGATGCCGTACGACGGGCGGTGGCTCTCGGATTACGCCGCACCGGCTTATCGAGATGCGAGATGGAATTCAAAGTGCGCAAGACAAGGCTACCATTAGCTTCTGGTGTTCTGATACTTTGAAGTTCTGGTCTAGTCACTGCCGCTTAAGAGGAATGCCCACCCCTACAAAATTAAGCAAAAATATGTTCTCGTTGGGCCCATGAAATTGACTTTAATTTTGGTCCGATTTGTTTGCTTTTTTTTAAAATTTAAAGATAAAAGATGTCTCTAGGTCTGTCTAGTGCCATTTTTTAAAATTTAAATTTTTACATGTATTTTTTAAGCTCCAAAATTAGTAAAATTTTGAGAACTTTGAAGATAAAATATTAAAAAACTAAAGTAAAAATTAAAAAAGTGACACTAAGCGGACATAGCCTAGACTTTAATCTTTCATTAAAAAAAAAATTGTTTAAAAATATTTAAAATTAGTGGTGATTTCATGTGCCCAACGAAACCCCTTTTGTAGTAGAAAATGGCTAAATACGGTTCATTCATCGAATCAACCGATGTCGTCACAATGGGTAACAATGGTTTGTGACGGCATCGCTTCATTCGTTAAATGGATCTTCAAAACTAGTGGGGATTCCTCTTAAGGCTGAATTACATTATACTTCAAATATCTAAATTTTTACCTGCCGCCTTATATTCTATAAAGGGAGGTATTGCGACGGGTCAAAATTTTCCAGTGTGTTTTTAGTGAATAAGCACGCTTTAGGATCCCTAGAATACGAATTTAACTTTTTGTAAATGTTGTCTGTACCCGTGTGTGTGTCGATCACTCAAAAAATATCAAAAAATAACAACCGAATTTTATACTTCAGATTTTATGATTTTAATACAAATCTTAAGAGATCATTAAATTTTGGTACCAATCCACAAACCGGAAGTTGTACTTTGCTTAAATATTTGGATAAATAATTAATTGATCACAATATATTCTATTTTAAATGAAAGATTATATTTTTTTCATCTACAATAATAAGTATTTGAAAAATTTTTCTGCACATGGTACTATATAGAAATTAAATTGTTTATAATTTACCTGTACAATACCCATACAATTTCAGTATTCAGTATCTTGTAGTCCATGATTGTTTAACATTTTTTTGTTACTACGTAAAATTTAATTGATTATGGCAGTGACAATAACACAGCGGTTATATCTTCTGCAGTTTACATAAAATGACTAAAATATATTTGTGAGTACCTACCTAAGTAGGTATAGTGAAAAGAGTAGGTAGAGTAAGAGTATGGCGGGAGGTCTTGTGCTGGCCACATCAGATTTTTTCGTCTAGATTCATGCTAGATTTCTAATTTAATTTCCATCCGAGATTCATTCGAGTTTCCGGTAAAATTGTACTTATACATTCTTATTTTAAATTTCATAATTACATTGAAGTTTGAAGTACTAGATTATTTTATAGCTGACAGCTTTATTCACAAAACATAACTTATTTAAGTTCGCGCCAAATTTTGAACTAATAAAATGAATGTAAAACGGATTGCATTCGCAGTGCCATCTGCTTTTTTCTTAGCTGAAATGAGGTATAGAAAAAAGAATGGAAATCGAACGGAACTCAGATGGGAATTTCTGAATTAAGGCGTAACACGTGCTTTCACGTACCATCTATGGTTTTGTAAGTGTAAAGGGCGAGGTAGCGATAAGCGAGCAAAGAGGCTGGCACAACTCCTACTCCCTAAATTCCAATCAGCCAATCAGGAGGAAGCAGAAAATAACAGCTCATTCGTTTGTAGATATTTAAAATTTTGCATTTGTATTTGAAACATATCTTGTAATATTAATATATTAGAAGTATTCAGTTAAAATTTTAAGTACAGATAGATTTATTTATCTAGTATGATACTGTTTGATTGAAAATTGAAATATTAATAGTTATTTAACAAACTAGTGTGTTAATGAGGGCGATTAATATTGAGACATTTTAACGCGTGAGAGAAGCAAACGCGTTAATTGTTGAGATTATTAATCGCCTATTAACAAATGAGTTAGTTACAATATTTTTCCGTTGGTCATACCTTCTTAATTTGAAATTTATTAAATTTTATTCCATAATAAATTAGGCTAGTACCGCTTTAAATGTTCACCACAATTGTATCGACAACAATGGACAACTCAACAACAACAATCGAACTGTTTTCAGGGAGAAGCGGGTGCAGTCAGTTCACTTAATATTGATTAGCACTACTAAATCCCAAGGTTTTTTACTTCCCCGACCTATGTAATAGAGGGAAGTATTGTAATCGTGATTTTTTGACAGTTCGAGATTTTGGTGAATCTTCACGTTTTAGACCCTACTGAACCCAAAAAACATAATTTTAAAAAAAGTCGGTCTGTGGGTCTGTGTGTCTGTCGGTCTGTGGGTCTGTCTGGATGTTGCATAACTTAAAAACGCGTTGGAATTTTCGACTGAAATTTTATATTTAAGATCTTGAGCCAAAATCTGACTTCAAGTTCGTTAATGAGCTTTATTCAACCAGTGGTACCAACTTTATAAACATAACTTTTTACATCCTTGTACGGAGTAATAAGGAAGTATTGTAATCCCGAAAAATTTCGGTTTTCAGATTTTGATGGAAATATCCGTTTTGACCTTTTCTGAATCCATTATGACTAGTTTAGTCGTGACGTCTGTACGTACGTATGTACGTATGTACGGACGTATGTATGTCGCATAACTCAAATACGGTTAGACGTAAAAAGCTGAAATTTTGTATTTAGGACTGTTATAGCATCTAGTTGTGCACCTCCTATTTTTGGTTTCAATCTATAAACCGGAAGTAGTACTTTTTACAAATATTTTGATAAATAATAAATTTTAGACAATTTTTTTTATTTTAAATGAAAGATTATGTGATTATTATCTACAATCGGTATTTTATAAATTTTTCTGTATCTTCTAACATTTAAGAATAATTAAAGTATATACTTATAATTTAGTATTTCGGTATCTTGTACTCCATGATCGTTTAACATTTGTTACTACGTAAAATTTAAATGATTATGACATGACAGTGACAATAGTAAAATAAGCTTTATATCTTCTTCTGCAGTTTAAATAAAATGACTAAAATATATTTGTGAGTATACTAGTATAATAAGTTAAAAGAATTTTTTATATTATTCTACATTTTAGTTATTAAGAAAAGTATGAACACACAAGGCGTACAAGGAAGTCATGTGGTGCCCACGTCAGATTTTTTTATTTTTATCAAAATACTATCGTGTGTGGTATCTAATTAAAGCTCTCGGGAAAAGAATTCTAGTAGAAAAACAAAAATAACATTAAACGATCTTCAATCGCATTGTCATCTTTATTTAATATTTTGTTCTTTTGAGAACGCCTAAGTTTTAATTTTAACGATCTTCGTTGTTTTGACAACCGTGGTTTACGTCTTAAATTTCGGTCACTTTTCGCCATAATAAATAAATTTCGTGAAATTTAGAAAACCTTTAACTACTCAGATACTCAGAAAGCCAAAGTAAGAAGCCACAACATAATTTCGCTTCACTATCCTCCCCTCGATCCCCCCTCCGCGACATGCCGTAGGCGGGACTTGATGTCTGGCGAACATCGACGCACTACTAGCGACACCACTGAATATAAAAATGAAGTAAATTGCCAAATTTAATATTACAAAATACACGTGTTTATATTAAGATAGTATCTTCGTCTTTGTTCTAAAACGTTACTTATATGATTGTGAAGAGTGCTATGGAGCTATTTTGTTAATTTTAAAAACAGAAATAAAGAAAAAATAAGAATAAATATGAGTGAAATTGGTCATGTTCCTTAATTTTTAATAATAAAACTCTAAGCAATAAGAAGATTTCGACTTCATAGCACTCTAGAGACATCTACTATCTAGCCATATATAAAAAATAAATAGTGTAGGTTTAAAAGCAAGGGCTCAGTTTATAATATGCCGAGGTCACTTTTCCGCTATATTTTTGGTACAAGTGAACCGCCTTAAGTACATTATACTAGAAAAGGTTAGGAACTTCTCGGATGAATCTCGAACTAGACTCTGAACGAAAAAAGTATTATTCAGCCTTTATACAACGTTAGTGGAAGTGGAAGGAACTAGGAAGTTATGGGAATTGTATTTTTATGGATGTTACAGAGATGTTTATTGTGCAATGTGCATGTTGATATTACGAGGAACTGCCTACACTTCTTGTGAAGAATGAAGTAACGATTCAAGTTCTTATTAAATATTTTACAAGCGTTTTACAAGCATCAATCCTTCAATGATTTTTCTTAAATAACTAACTACATTTTTTATAAATATATCTTATGGAACCTGTTTGCTAAAACCCGAGCTAAAACCTCTTACTCGAATACCTAATAAAGAATCGATCTTAATTCCGGGAACTTACTAAAGTTAAGTTTGAGTAGGTAATAAGAATCTCTTTAATTTTTTTCTAACGTCAATATAACTTAGTACATTATTTTTTTGTAACATCAATTTCATTTCTTTGAAAATAGTAGTTTATGATACATGTTCGTAAAGTTACATTTTTACACATGTTTCTTAAAATTAGAGAACAAGTGTAAAAAAGACACTTTACGTAGGTACAAGTTTCATACACTGTATTTTGCCATTATGTCAACGTCAAGTTATTTCCATAATAAAAATAATACAAATTTATTCTGACGAGATTTGTTTTCATTAAATAATCGAAATAGGTACATTTTTATGACAAAACACAAAAATATCGATAAATTTCATATTTCTGCGTGTCAAACTAATTGTCAATTTGAGATTTAATAATTTTTTTTAAAATATAATCAATACAAATCCTACAATGTACTCCGTTACTTATAAATAATATAGTAGGTACTATACTTTTTCTAAACTGTACAAATAAAAATTATTTTGCACAGTTCTTGTAAACTCTTCAAATTTTGGACCCAATAGCTTTTTAAAATGTTAACTTTTATATGACATATTGCAAAAAAGAAATTTTTTATAATAGTAAAAGAGCATACCTATATCCGCATAAAAATATGACATTTTTTTATCAAACATACAAAAATCACCATGTCTATTCCCAAACTGAGTTAGCACGAACCATTTTAAAACAAAAATAACTTACTTCCTAGCTGTTACAATTTGTTAAGTTTTCAATAGCAAAATATCGCATTAGATGTTTATATCGAATTTGTTTTCTTTTTTCATTATATGCAATAACAACATGCATACAAAGAAATTATTGTCTTATTTATGTTTGACTTTGTCTAGATAATTAATATTACATCCATAACTATACATATTAAAATACAATATTACTTATGCAAAAGTGTATTTTATTCTTATTTTAATCTCGATACTCTTCTAGTTTTAATTACTAAAAATTATATAGAAAACGTGTTTTCTAGATAAAATAAGTTAAGGAAACAGTCACTGTACATAATTCTTCCGCAATTATGCCTTATTACATACGTTGGAAAGAGTTTTTATTAAATTATTTAATTATATATGGTATAAATTTTCTTAGTAAAAATATGAAATATCTGTACATGTTTCATTATAATATTCTCCTTCTCATATTAATATTAAAAAATTCATTGTTACTTTCTGGTTCGTTAAAATTATAAATCCACAAACAACTTAAATGATAAAATTATACACAAAATCTGTTCTTTGAGTAAATATTCGTTTACCACATGTTAACCTAAAATTAAAAACTTCAGGTAGGTAATTAAAGTCGCACTCACATTGCAGCTCATTCTCACATTAACGCAATTGTTGTCTCGCCGATTCTTTATGTTTTCATTCATAATGTCATAATTTATATTTATGTAATTATCATTAGGATGCACTGTGTCAATGTTTGCGACTGTTTATTAACTTATTTACCAAGGAATGGAAGCATTATTTACACTGCACAATTTCACACTATAAACACAAAAATTTAAATGAACTGTTAGTAAATAAATTGATTAATATTTATAATTGCAAATAAATCACTCAAAATTTCTCTTAAAGCATAGGATCAAAAAGAAACATTAAACTTTCTCACACATTAGCAAGCAATAAATTTAAATGGAGCCATATCAACAGAATACAATGTAAGTTTATCGGTGATTGATCGCACCACTTTGGTAGTGTACATAAATGGTGACACAAGGAAACACCCACGCAATAGGGTGGTTGAGTTCTATTACCAAGAAGTTGGAGTTTGTTTCGTAAATTACTTAGGTATTAACTAATAAAAAGACCAATTTTAATTTTTAATTTAATTTTAATTTTGCTGGTAACATTCAATAGAATTTTCTCCCAATTACAGAATGATTATTATAGTGGAATCCAACCACTGAGACCGATTCATCTTGGTGCAGTCAGAATTTGAAATTCAAAGCGACAACGAAGAGATTCTTTTTGCAACCAGAACTACATTTAAGGAGATCCAGTGATCAGCTTGACTGTCCGAGTGCGATTTAATTGTAAGCTGTTTTTTTATAATTTAACAACAATCACACTATCACACACTGCCGGTAGGGAGACTCGAACCACGAAACTCCGGGTTCATACGCCAAAAAGGCCATCGTAGGTACTCGAACTTAAAGGAAAATGAATGAACTTTCTCGCTGTATTGGTCAATTGTGTCCAATTTTTTTGGCACAACGTACGAAATGTCAAAGTTGGACATTTTTTGACATCAGGAAAATTTTTCTTAGGGGAAAAAACATTGACTTGCATCACATTAAAGAGAAAACTTCAAACTTATTAGAACTCAAAGATTTTTCCAATTTCGACAAAATGCAACCAAATTATGGCACTGAATATTTGCCATTTTTGGTGCATTTTCAAGTGGTGCGTTTTTTTCCTCGAGTGTATTAGGTAGGTACCTTTATTTAAATAAACAACGTTCTACAAATTTGTTTTAAAAATATAATAAATAGATAAGCTTCGTATAGTTAATAAGATACTAGCAAAAGTTGCATAGTGTAAACGGTGTTTTATAACTTAATAAAACTTCAAACCGTGTGGGTGTAATCCCGAACAAAGCAAGCGGTCGCTTATTAACTTGTGAGAATAAAGATGTTTTCAGCGAGAACAAGACTGTTGTTTTTACTTAGAATGTACTCACCCTATTGTTAGGATTGCAGAATGAAGAATGTACAATGTACACTGTTGGTTGAAATTCTTACCTGTAACAAAAAGAGTACTACGTTATTTATATTTTAATGAATATACTTTAGGAGTAATTAAGACTGTTGCAATTAAATATTGCAATACTTTTATTGTTATTCAACAAGAAAAATTAATGATGTATTTAAAGTTTGTAGTATGCAGTTCTTATACAATACGCAACATACCTGAAACGATAATAAAAAGTGAAAAGCAAAGAGAAAAGTTAAAAGTTTTAATGATTTTAAAATTTGACTTTAGTTACAGTCACTACCAACTTATTTTGTTAATTAAGTAATTCTTGTATAACTGCTAATAAAAAACGAGTCGGCTGTTTAGATTACTATCTGGAATGGAATAATAACTTTTTTTTTATGACAATGTCCATTAAAACAATATACACTGCAAATATGTTTAATATTTGATACTGTGCAAAAAATTAATCAAATCAAGTGTGCGATTTTATTGGTACTAAAACTGATATTCTGTGTTGCTTTGAGGAGGTGCGTAGGTCCAAAATTCCACCGGTCTCATTGACTGCAAAGAATGGCAGATTTTGAACCACTAAACTAGAGAAGAGTAGAATAAGATTTTTAGATGTACTAAAAAAATTTGCCGGAACTAAACCACACATACTTTTACAAAAACATATAGGTACTATTTTATAAATGATCAAACAAATTACTTTAAAATAATACTGTTGTATATTTATTAGACTATCGAACCGTGATATTCTTCGTATAGTATCCATTGTGCACTATTGTATTCATGAAAATAACGACATTATTCCAATGTATTCCAACCTCAGTTAACTGTACGCAGTGGATGTACAATATTTCACTGCATTCTAGTATTTCACAATTGATACAGCGGCGTAGTTTTATAGACAAAAATACTGCCAAGAAATTAAAAGAGGGACGTTCAGAGACGTCTTACTTGTATTTAATAATTCAAGAATATAAATCTACAATATATTATTATACCTCCAATGCTTCAATATAGGTATACGTATTTCAGAACACTCAGTTAAATGGTTTTTAATAATTATTTAATTCTTGTTTTCCCTTTTCAAAAATATAATATAGTACACTGAAACACTGCTAAGTTTTGTATTTATATCCATTGCCTACTCTGGAATAAAAAAGTGCCACTCTAATAAAATCTAAATGGTAGACCAAAATTAATAAATGTTACCTATATTATTCTACTTCTAAAACCTTACAATTTATTTGTGCACATTGTCCAGAAAATAATATTTATTTGAATTCTACCGTATGGTAGAGTATGGGTAAAGTTCAGAAAAATGTTAGGCAAAATATTTTCTAGTATTAAAAAATTAGATTAGTTTAGGTTAATGATGATTACAAGGATGGAGGAAGACAGGGGAAAATTGGGCAGGGGAAAAATGAACTAAGGGAAAAATGTCGCAGGGGAAAAATGGGTCAGGGGAAAAATGGCAGGGGAAAAATTACCAGGGGAAAAACGGCAGGAGAAAAGTGTACCCCAATCTAGAATAGTAGATGTTATAGTGAAATCTAACCAATTCGAACGATTCGTCTCGGTACAGTCAGAATCTCATTCCGTGCGACAATCTTAGAAATTCAACACATGTAGAGAGCTGTGCTGAACTGCCTCGACGTATAAATTAAAACAATATCGGATCATTCGTATATTTTATGAATTTTTTTATCTTCCTTTGGATAAAATCTGGCGCACGCCACTGACTTTACAGTCCATTGCGCATCTTTCGCGATATAAATCCTCGTATTAAATATTTGAATACATTTATAGAACAGTTTTCTGGCTCATTGCCTTCTCACGAAACACCTCTAAAGACAAGACTTTGTGATGGCTTCATACTCCAGGTGCCTATGGGGAAAATTGCACCATAGATTGATAGTAATTGAGGATTATCTATTTCTATGCCGTGGATGAGTAATTTAATAGCAAGTAATCTGGTATCTAGTCGACTATGAGATGCAGTGAAAGTGAAGAAGATGATATTGTTCAGTGAATAAATGGTAATTAATGATTTTCTCTGGTTCTTATGGAGCTGTAATTTTCTTATTAAATTCTGTGTTATTAGAAAATTAGTACTGAAACTCGTCAAACTTTATTGCTTTGAGAAGGTGTTTTTCAGAAAAATAGATTTAATAAGAAATTATTACTAGGAAACGTAGATAGGTTCGTCAAAGTTAAGTATCATAAGGTAGAGATTTAATATTTTTAGGAAACTTGAAAAAAAATCTCTTTACCTACTCAACAAATTAGTATTGAAAAATTATTCAGAATTCAGATCATCTTTTAATTATTTTATATACGAGTAGGTACGTATCAACAATAAAGTAGGTATATTATATGAAGTCTTGTTTAGTTCAATTTTAAATACTTAAAACATTTTAAAATTTGGTTCTTAATCAATCAATATCACTAACATCGTTAGCTACATTTAATTTTTAGCATAATAATTGACTAATAACTTAATTTATCTGATGCCGTGTCATAATGTAAACATTATGAGCCTCAATTTTAGAACCATAATAGCGTTCATTATAGGCCAATATCGTATACCAATACCATAATGTAATAACAAGCAACTCGGTACTAAGGAAGTTTAAAAAATAGCATAGGTAAATCTGATTTTTAGATTTAAATTCTTTGTTCAATAACAAATAATTGATTTTACTTTTTGACTTTACCCTAAGATTTTGTATGCAATACGGATCGTAACGTCAATCATACCATAATGTAATAACAAGCAACTCGGTACTAAGGAAGTTTAAAAAATAGCATAGGTAAATCTGATTTTTAGATTTAAATTCTTTGTTCAATAACAAATAATTGATTTTACTTTTTGACTTTACCCTAAGATTTTGTATGCAATACGGATCGTAACGTCAATCATTATGGTGCTAATCGTGAAGATTATTAAACGAGGCGAAGCCGATCCTTATAATATAAATAACTATTATAGAATTAAAAGAATGTTTAAAAAACTAAACTACCTTTGACATCTACAAAACGGTAAGATGTATAATTTTATTTTTACACCGTTGAATTTTCCTCGTTCCAAATTAGCAAGAAATTCTGATGCTAAATATCACTTAGTTCTTTCCAAATTATAAATTATTACCGTTTCCAACTCTTCACATAGGTATAACAATTTTTGCTGACAAGTAAGTAAATTTGATAGCAGAGCGTAGTTATTTTAATGAATTAATGTGACTGAAAAAATTATATCGACTTTATTTGTTATTTATAATAAAATACAATCAATCAGGTGTCTTTTATTTTTGTCATGGTTACTATTTAAATGTCATCATGTGACAGCAATGTCATATTTCTAACACCTCCCCTCATTGCGTACACTAGATGACAATTGGCAAATAATACAAACTTTACAATTCAATGAAATAATACATAATTACAAACAGAAACATTTAAACATTAAGTCCCATCCTTTTAGCACACCAATTAAATTTTGAGTAAGGCAGCGGTTTTGTAAATGTATCTGCTATATTTTCTTCGGTTTTGACCTTCTTCACTTCTATTTTACCATCTCTAACCGTTTCACGAACGAAATGATGTTGTATTTCAATTTGTTTAGTGCGAGCGTGGAAAACTTCATTTTTAGACAGGTCAATATGACAGCAATGTCATATTTCTAACAAAATTTATATTAGTAGGTATTAATTAATTGGTAAAGGTAATTACAGTAGGTATGTAATGTAGAAATATATCTTCTAAATAAAATTTTCATAAATTGACAGTTTCAGGTTATGACAACGACTATGTTCTGAAATCTTTTTGTTTACGCGCAATGACAAAACCTATGACAATGTTTAAAACAGTAGGTGAAAACGATCAGCCGCATTTACGTATGTCAAACATCTACGTTTATTATGTTTTAAAACTAAAACAGTGTTTATGTTTGGAGGTCGAAATGTAGGTTAAGTAATTTAAAGTGCGAGAAACAATACAGCACGCCGCTTTCCAATATCTCTCTTTATTTTTGAGATATGCAGCCTCAAATTGCGAATTGAAAAAATAGTTATTATTCTACGATATGAATTATTATCGGTGAACCCACTTAAGTGTCAAGTATCAAACCAATGAACTGTCAGCAACATTTGAATTCAACAAAGTCATGCATCTTAACAGTGCTACATTATAATGGCTTCACGCATGTGGCCACCATGTACATATAATTAAAAGTAAAAAACACAATTATCAATTCGTTATACTATAAATTACTGATTTAATAGCTCAGTAATTCAGCTAAATTTCTAGTAACTCGATCATCATTTTAATTCCTTTGACATGTAACTCGGACTATTATCACAATTACACTTGCCGGAGTGTTGCGTATTTAGAATAGGTATTATAATTAAATTGTGGAGGCTAGTGTTAGTGCTTAGTGTTAGTGCGTTCTACTATGCGACATTACTATAAAAATATAAATTGCATATTATGGAGCAAGGAATTTACATAAGGATTAATCATCGCTTTATTAAAGATTTTTAAGGAGTAGTATTATAGGTAGGTACTGTTTACTGTTAAATTAACTGTAAAATACATGTTTACTTTGTTCTATAAAACAAATTTCTTCAACGTTAATAATTGTGCATTATGCTAATATCCAAGTATCCACATTACACAACTTTTACTCATAATGCCTGATGCAGATGTTAATAATTTCTTTAAGGAATACAAAAATAAAGTATCTTCATAAATGAGAAAAAAATGTTTGACGGAATAGCTGCGATACCATTTTTATGTCATAAAACTTTATTTATTTATTTCATCGAGTACCGTACTTCATGCCATGCCGGTATGACTTTTTCAATAGTAATGTTTTTTTACAATTTAACGACAATCATGTTTCATACGTTATCACATTCAGAGAGTTGAAAGAGTTAGGACCTCAAAGAATTTTACTATTCGTAGAAATTTTTTTAGAGAAATAACATATTTTACTTAAATGTATGGGCACTATAATTCAGGATTATTACTATAACTTATTTAACTTACTTTATACTGTAAAGTAGAAAATATATTCTGTATATTATAAATAATTAAATAAAATTATATTTTAATTAATCCAGAAACAAGTGCATATCTTGAGCAAAACTCTACTCGTTGTGAATTTAAATGAATTTAACTTTTTTAAATAAGTTCCCTCAATTCTGATAAAGTTAACAGATACATAAATTAAATACTAATTTCTGTCTACGAAATTCCATACACCGTTATTTTACTCAGTAAGATGCGTAAGTCATTGTTTCAGCAACTTATAATTATAAATAAATTCAAGCGTATAATCTTTGTAATTTCATACATCTATTTTCCATTTGCAACAGGAAATGATATACTAATTTAATAAAACTAAATTAAAAATGGATGAATCAACATAATTTTTAATAGGAAAATTAATTTCAATAAGATATAATATATTTCCGTGTGCCTTAATGGGTCACATACCAAAGAAATATCTCTATATTATTTTTAAAAAGGTATTAAAATATATTTTTAACTATCTATATTTTTATTTTATTTCTGTTAGTAAAAAAATATAAGTAGTACCTACATTGGGTTATAATGCAATTTATTTAACGGTACCTTCAAAAATGTATGTAAAAAATATATTTAAAATACATTTATTATATTTTGACGTTCCAATTGTATCTATCTCGTCTCTCTGTCTAAAAATCAAGTACCTAGGTACCTAGGTATTAGATTTTAAATATTGAAACATGATTTAAACAGATTTTTTGCAAAACTGCCAAAAAAGCTGACATTGCCGTACGCAATTCAGTCCGCGAAGTATAACATGTGTACAATATATTTCGCGGACTGAATTATCAATGTCAAATATTTTTGACAGTTGGAAAAATAATAAAATGTAAAATGGTTGTTTTTTATTATATGCATTGCAGTTGCAGAAAAATATTGTGTATATGTTACCGTCAAAATCCGAAGTCAGTTAAAACTATAGTTTTAACTAATAAAATCTGGAAACTAACCTAACCAAACCCTATTTTTGAATAGTTTATACACGAAGTTAGGTAAGGTTTGATTAGGTCAATAGCCTTAATTTTTTGGGGTTTTTACTATAGTTTTAACTGGCTTCGGGTTTAAACGGTAACATAAATGTTAATAACTATTTTTAAATTTTATTATTATAAGAATTTCAATTCAAATTGTATACCTTACTATACCTTGCTGTTTACAATAATTTGTCTTTGTTTTGTTAATTTCAGATTCAGAGATGCATTTTTAACAGTGAAAAATAACATAATTATAAAAGAAAATGAATAATAAATAGCATATAAAACTAAAATTTTCTTTCTGACTTGAAAAGGGTTGAACAAAATAAACCATTCATCAGTTTTTCACATTTACTTGAAACGAAATTATAAACACATTCACGTAATAACACAACATTTAATATAATAACAGCATCCATCCATAAATGAATATATTAAAACTCGCAATAATGCATAATAAGCACGCTTCAATCTAATTAATACCCATCCGTCATTTTTGTTTCCCGGTCGATAATTTAACACTAACAACCTGTGTCTGTTCTGTTACATTTTAGTGTGATTTTTTTCTCTGTGTACCACTAGGCTCTAGTTTGTAATTGATGGCCGTGTTCGTGAACTAAAATTGACTTTGAAGAACATCATTAAAAAGCATTTAGCATGACTATGACTCTAAGCTGAGTCTGAAAGGAGTTATTGTTCACTATTCACTCGAGTTGCAATGAACGTTGGATGCTGTGTGATTTATACGACTGGAGATTCGACGCCACACGCGTTGCGTCATCGACAAGAAATAGTTCACGTTCTATACGAATATTTAACTGTTTCCCAAGATGTCGTCTTAAAAATCTGTTGTTTAATTAAATCAACAAAATGTCTACGAGTATGTATAATGTTTTTCGGAGAATATCTCATTTCAGCTTAACCAAAACTTACAATAGTTATTTACACTAAAAGTGCGATAGAGTTAATTTTACAACGCGAGGCTCTATATCACGGTACAAGACACTGAAGGTAACCCAACTTGGCTTGCAAAAGTGACTGCTGAACTGGTCCAGTTTCGTGATACTGAGGGGTAAAGGGAGTACTCAATATGGCAGCCAACATAGGCCATCAAAAACCCGCGAGAATCGCTGATTAACGTGTAAAGTATAATTTCTATGTATATTCTGTAATTTATTATAATATATACAATATTCTATAAGTTATTGAGGATTTTAAGTGAAATTGCTATATAATTCCTAATAAAATGTGGCCTATGCGATATGACACCGCCTAGCGGCGACAGGGCGAACTGTAACCTCTTGAGCAGTCATAAAACTAGTGGGAGGGGTATGCAAGTTACCGGGGCCTGCTCTATATTAAAGTACCACGCGAAGCAGAGTGCTTAAAAAAACGAGCGTTGTACAAATACCTAACGCACACATTATGTATTATATTTTTTGGCCGGCATACCTATGTATTTAAAATATCGTATTTTCTATGGGGTTTAGTGGGATGCATTTTACATTTGCACTAAATTTTCCTTTTGTCAAATAGCCTTGAAACAACTGCTCTGATTTAAAATTAATATGTTTCATTTTATTTCAAACCTCGTATATTGAACAATGAATTGTGTAAAGTAGCGTTTATGTAGGTGCTCTTTTTTATTTTAAAGTTACCTTCTTATTTAATAGCATACTAAAGAAATAAAAATCGGTGCGTAATAACGAACAATATGCGGAAACCATGTAAAATCGCAACTACCATAAATGTCAACGATGTGTGATTGTTATGATTACAGTTCAGGAGGTCAAAAATTAATTTTGCATAAAGCATTCAATAAAAAAAGTTTAATAAATCCATTACTGAAAACCAGACGTCGATATTTTATTTCGTCCAGGAATTACATTTAATTAAACATAAATGTTAAAAAAATAAATTATTTTTTATTTGTGGGTTCTTAAAACAGTATATTCAAACTAGAGCACCTAGAATGTTGTAAATTTAGCTACCTACATTTATAGAAAATTATCGAAAGTGCCAAAAACCGGCAGTCGATATTTCTACCCGTTTAAAAATTACTGCAATTTTTGTGTGATGAAACAACATGGTAATTTGATTTAAATAGATTAAAAACTTACAGAACATATTTAGCAAAAGCAAGATACTTACATGATTTATATGTTTACTTATAATCTATATCTTTAAACTTGCCGTATTATTCATTTCAAGCAAATTTACTTAAGTAGAATAAGTAAAAAAAATAACAATCGATTTGCTATCGCTACAATTTTTACGTATAACAACAAAATTTGTCACATGTCAGATATCAGATGGATGTCACACACACACATTACACATAAATCTTTGAATTCATGAAATAATCTTGACATATACCCCTCGTGCTAGAGAATTTAATCGATAAAATTTGACGTCTGGCTTATTTAAATAATTTTGCTTTTAAAAAAGTGTTATCATACATAATAATTTCAGATAAAATCCCTCGACCTACGGTCTCGGGTTTAAAAAAAATTATTATGTACTGAAACACTTATTAAGCAAATTTTTTTCATAAGCCAGACATGTCCAATTTTATAGATTAAATTCATTGCACTATTAACTATTGATTAATATCTTGTGTAAAACTTTGTTAAGTTCCATTGTTCCATTGAAAAATATAGTACTATTAAGTCAGAAACATCACAGTAATATAAATTTTGCAATATTGCGTCCATTTATCATAGTGACCGAGTATTGAAATGCTAAATGTAGTCTCGTTGCATTGATAATGGCAATACTGCAGCGCGAATCAGGTTACCTAACTAAGCTATGACAAATTCAACGGAAACTTCTTGACGGAAATAACGTAAGTCTGTGATTTATGTGTGAATTTTCATAGCATTTGAATATGTTCCAATAACATACTACCATTACATTAATAACTTACTGCTTGTATTATGACTATGAGTGCATGTACTGCAATTCCCATATCAGTTTCATCGCGTTACTTGAGTGCTTTATTAGCTATAAACTTGATAAACGTTTTTGTCATGACAAAGAAATTAATTTTATAAGCTGTTAAAGATTATGAGTTTTTAGAAATGCTATTTTAATATTTGTCTAGCCAAGTGTTTTCCAAAATGGAATTCTAATTAGGTACTAAATAAATCAAAACAAATTTTATTTCATACATAAAGGCCTAGGCTTGTAACAAGGTTATTGCTAGGTAACCTAATTTATAAAATAAAAATATTCCTGCCATTTGACATTTATGGAAGCACAACACTCGAAAAGTAAGAGTATGAAATAAAATTTCGTATGTTTCTCAGACGAAAAGTGTCAAATAATTCCGCCTAGAGGTGGCACGGATCGTGAAATATTCGGGTCACGTCGTGTCACAGCGTGACCCGCGTGAGTGTGAGAGATTTTGAAAATTTGGATCGTGAACGGGCGTGTATGTAAAAATCACAAGTCACGTCAAATAAATAATTTGTAAAATATCAACACAAATGATAATTACGGGTTGTTGCTAGTTATACTCCTTAGCGCTCCAGTATACAGGCAGCGCACAGATTTGTCGAAAAAATTGAAGTAAAAGTTGTTCATCTATTTATGTTTTTGCGGAGCTAAAGTAAATTATAATAATTGTAAAATATTTTAACGTGACCCAAACGTGGCTCGTACGTGACATGTCGTGCGTGATCGGACGTGCCTATAAAAATATCGTGAGTCAAACGTAAAAAATGACCTGCGTGATTGGGCGTGATTCCGTTTTCAATTTCGTGAGCATGTTACTCATGCGCCCAGCTCTAATTCCGACCTCAGCTACGCCTCGGCCGTAAAAAACTTCCTTGTACCTTAATGTTTCTCTTTTTATCCTAGATACATATACATAACTATTAGTGCTCATAATAATAGTAGATTGTTTTACAAGTTAACGAAAGTTGCAGTTTTCTAGTGAGTAGAAAAATTTGGATTCACGAGCGCAGCGAGTGGATTAAATTTCCACGAGCTAGAAAACCACTTTTCTTACGTGTAGAACATGCTATTTTTTGTGTATTTAATGGAAAATAAGAATTAAATTGATATTTCTTAAAATGTGTTTAATTAAATTCATCAGTCACAGTGTTATCTGTGAAAACAAAAACAAAACGTCAGATCTCAGAGCATCAGCATCTACAGCAGTCATCATCAATTTCGACCTTCGATGTTTCATTTAATTACATTCATTCTACATCCACTTCACGTGGAATAACTTTTCAAAATTTAACAAATTGTACAATTAATATTTTGGAAAATAAACAAACTAAGTAATTATTGTATTAATTTGATCAAAGTTGTTTAATTGGTTGCTAATGAGTAAAGTGTTGCAAATGAGTTCCATTAAGTACATAAAAATAATTAGGTATTTATTTAAGTAGGTACCTATAGTTCTGTTTATATTTATTACAGCTTTTAAGAATTGATAATTGGCAATCAAGACTGATTAATAAGTAACAATGGATTTGAGAAACGTGCTTTTAAAAAGTGGGAGATAAGATAGTTTAATTTGTATGAAAAAACTACGATTTTACTGTTTACTGCAATATATGTTTAAAGTCAAATATTGTAACAATAAACTCATTCAAGTAACAGTTGTAGCAACGTTATATAAAGTGCAATTTCATCCACACTTTTAATAATTTAAAATTTTTAATTTCAGATAATTCAGCCTACAAAGCACAGCGTACAGCACACAGGAAGCCAAAGCTGGACAAAACTCATATAAACATAAGACGAATTACTACCATTATAACTGTTCCAACAATCTGAGTAATCATATTCCCAATTTACAAGCCCAATTAATTCCTCCAAACAAAGCCAAAAACCCGTTTTCGCTAATTCCCATTAATTCCATTTATTCCCCTTATAAGTCATCCTAGAAACTCGCACACGGGCGGCGCAAGGATCTTTCCCAGGGAACGAGAACACAATCATAAAAGTCAAAGTTTTAAAGAATAAATAATGTCAAGTTTACGTTAATATATATAGTTAATATTAATTATATTATTATGCATTAATTAAAATAGTATTTGAAGAAGTATACTGTCATTTAAGATAATAGTTCTGCATATTTTGTAACAATAAGGATTAAATACTTACAGGATCAATTAACAGTTGTGCCTTTTTAAAATTTCAATAAGAAAATTGTACATTATTATAAATATTCCGATGCAAACTTTACACGATTATATCTCATGACAGAAATTTATTTTTAGAATTCTAAAACGGCACATCTGTAGATCCAATCTTCCTCTATTAAATGTGTATAAAAACATGATCTTTTACAGTATTTTTCAACTTCAAAATGACATTGCATTGCTAGGATGCGGCAAAGCACGAATTTCAGACTGGTTTCAGGCAGTCGTAGTAGTAGGAAAAAGAGTGGAATAGAAAAAATGTAAAATCGAAAGGATTCTAGGAGTTCGGAGAAAACGTAGACGGGCCGCTTAAACGTCAATAGAATATACCTATACATTATATACAAAAAAATCTGACGTGGACACCACATGACTTCCTTGTACGCCTTGTGTGTTCATACTTTTCTTAATAACTAAAATGTAAAATAATATTAAAAATTCTTTTAACTTATTATACTAGTATACTCACAAATATATTTTAGTCATTTGATTTAAACTGCAGAAGAAGATATAAAGCATATTTTACTATTGTCACTGTCATGTCATAATCATTTAAATTTTACGTAGTAACAAATGTTAATCGATCATGGACTACAAGATACCGAAATACTATAAATTATAAATATATACTTTAATTATTTTTAAATGATAGCAGATACAAAAATATTTATAAAATACCGATTGTAGGTAATAATCACATAATCTTTCATTTAAAATAAAAAAAATTGTCTAAAATTAAATATTTATCGAAATATTTTTAAAAAGTACTACTTCCGGTTTGTAGACTGAAACCAAAAATAGGAGGTGCACAACTAGATGCTATAACAGTCCTAAATACAAAATTTCAACTTTCTACGTCTAACCGTATTTGAGTTATGCGACACACATACGTCCGTACGTACGTACGTACAGACGTCACGTCGAAACTAGTCATAATGGATTCAGAAAAGGTCAAAACGGATATTTCCGTCAAAATCTGAGAACCGAAATTTTTCGCGATTACAATACTTCCTTACTTCGTACAAGGAAGTAAAAAGACTACACCTTTAACTTTAGAGCGCTCCGGAGAGCTTCAAACGAGATTTTCACTGAAATTTTCTGTGATTTATAATTTATAATTATTTTTTTAAATTGCTACCATGAAAATATTGAATTTCTAATGAAAATCTATGTATTTGAAGCTTGATATTTCATCTCAAATTTATTGATTTTTTACTTCCTTGTACGAAGTAAGGAAGTATTGTAATCGCGAAAAATTTCGGTTCTCAGATTTTGACGGAAATATCCGTTTTGACCTTTTCTGAATCCATTATGACTAGTTTCGACGTGACGTCTGTACGTACGGACGTACGTACGTACGTACGTACGGACGTATGTGTGTCGCATAACTCAAATACGGTTAGACGTAGAAAGTTGAAATTTTGTATTTAGGACTGTTATAGCATCTAGTTGTGCACCTCCTATTTTTGGTTTCAGTCTACAAACCGGAAGTAGTACTTTTTAAAAATATTTCGATAAATATTTAATTTTAGACAATTTTTTTTATTTTAAATGAAAGATTATGTGATTATTACCTACAATCGGTATTTTATAAATATTTTTGTATCTGCTATCATTTAAAAATAATTAAAGTATATATTTATAATTTATAGTATTTTGGTATCTTGTAGTCCATGATCGATTAACATTTGTTACTACGTAAAATTTAAATGATTATGACATGACAGTGACAATAGTAAAATATGCTTTATATCTTCTTCTGCAGTTTAAATCAAATGACTAAAATATATTTGTGAGTATTAGTATAATAAGTTAAAAGAATTTTTAATATTATTTTACATTTTAGTTATTAAGAAAAGTATGAACACACAAGGCGTACAAGGAAGTCATGTGGTGTCCACGTCAGATTTTTTTATTAATTGCTAATATCAAAATAAAAAAAATTAGCAGAAATAATCAAGATAATAACATTTTTATTGACGTTCAAAAATTTGATGTTTGCAATAAATTTTAATAAATTTGAGATCATAGAAATTTCCAGTGAAAATCGACGTATGTAAAGCTTTCCAGAGCAACTGCAGTTCAATTATTTTAAAGAATGTAAGTTATTTCTTCTGCAGCTTATACGGCAAATATAAAAATGGCAATCTTACTGATGTAACGAGTAACGTATGTAGGTAGTATTGAAATTTTGTAAAAATGATATTTAAAACATTTACAGTTTGATATTAAAAATGATCATATATCTGTCAATGCTAGCAAACTTGAAGAGTCAAAAACCTTGAGTATAATTTATGGGCATTAACAATTTAAAGTTAAAAATTCAGTAGGTACGTATTATTTGACAATTCGTTCTTAATAGATAGAAAATTGCACATTCACAGTGTATTTAAATACCAAGGGCTGAACACTCTCTGAGGCAAATAAATGAAGTTAGTTGATTCTTATCTGAACAATAGGAAAACACCCCCAAATTAACCCTTCTTCTCCGTCCATGTCCCTAGCATACGCACAGTGTGCACAGATGCTATCTTCGCGTTATTTTACGATATTACGGGGTGTGCTACAGAAACACAGAACACGGATTTTGCGGTGCTGCATTGGCCGAGAAGATTAATTAGACCGGGGTTAGTCACCAGATAGAAACGGGTTAAATGTGGAGTGACCCAGACATGACCTTGATGTTGGTGGCAGGAGGAAAGATGTTAGCTGTTGAGGTAGGTCTGATGGATCGGTGAGAAGAATTGGCGTGGTTTAAGGGGAAATTGGATTGAATTACTTTGGATGCAAATCACTAAATTTTCGACATAAAAACAACGATTACAGCGGGCGCTCAGTTATGTGAATACTTTATTATATGAACCATCCACTACGAGTATAGTGAACAGTCAAAATTTAACACATGAGGTTCTATAGAGTGATCACGGTCAATTTAGATTATGTGAACGGGCTTCTACGTTTTTTCCGAATTCCTAGAAAACTCTCAATTTTAGTTTTTTCTATTCCACTCTTTTCCTCATTACTACGGCTGCCAAAAACCAGCCAGCAAATCGTACTTTACCGCATCCTACAATACATAATCACATGTATGTAACTACTAGATAAAATAAAAGGAAAGTTCACTAGGTATTTGAGTAAACAAAAAAAGTAGATTTGAATTAAAAACGAAATGCATCAATTTAAATTGATAGATTATGACATTTTGTATAGGTACACTAATTAATTTTTAGTAATTTTTTCCATGCCCACATCAAATTGCTGATTATTAAAATTTTAAAATAATTTTAAAAAATAACATTTTTACGATTTTTTTCTTAAATGCTTTGCTTCTTGTGCGTTGATGAATGGTTAATTCATACTAGGTTAAAATCCTCATC
Source organism: Agonum fuliginosum (assembly GCA_947534325.1). NCBI lineage: Eukaryota > Metazoa > Arthropoda > Insecta > Coleoptera > Carabidae > Agonum > Agonum fuliginosum. Next base: position 393,576 of record OX384034.1, on the reverse strand, counting down.
TATTTGAATGGAAGAAAAATAGCACCAAATTATGAAGTGCCTGAGAACAATTACAATCATATTAAAGAAATATTTATATTTCGGTTCCAATTAAAATCAAGTCACTCGAATTAACAAAGAGTCATTCTAAATAATTTGTACATCCTAAATTATATTAATTAACACCACTTTCAAAAATTATCATCTTAACCTTGAAGACATGAAATCTACAGTAAATTTATTAAGATTTTAGTAGGTTCAGTTTTGTCAGAAAACTTATAATGGGATATTTTCCTAATAGTTATTAATTATTATCACTATTGTAGGTATTAAGTGCGCAAAGATGATATTTTTGTGCACAAAAATGACGAGGCTTGCCGACTACAGCATCTCGCGCTCGAAATACAAACAACATTTTTTTCAACACTGCATTTTAATTCTAAATTGTAATTAAAATTCATTAGTACCTATATAATTTTCAACAACCGTGAAAAACTTTTATTAATATCATGAAAAAATGGTTTTGAATGGTTATCAAGGTAACAAAAGAATATGGTGAAAAAATCTGCTGTGGCCACCACACGACCTCTCGCCTAATTCTGCTTATTCTACTAATCTAATAAATAGTTTTACTTACATTTTAATAGTTTCATGTTCATGTAATATGTAAACGATAATGTAAACCAATATGCAAGCAAAAGATGTCAACTGTACTGTCACTGTCATAATAATTCAAATTTTATGTAGAAACAAATTTCATATCATGGACAACAAGATACTGGATTTTCAAAAAAATAGAATATTAATTGTACTTTATTTTATTGTTATATACTTCCAGATTCAGCAATTTGTATTTATAATTAATTGTACACATAGATAATCACAATTTCTTTTATTTTTAATTGCAAAAATTGTCATAAATAAATAATGTACCAATATATTTAAGGAAAACTTTTCCAAACTTCTAAAAGTACTACTTCCGGTTTGCGGATTTCTACCAAAATCTTATCCGGTGTTAAGATACTTATTAAAACCTTAAATATGAAATTTGGTTATAAACGGTTTGATACTTTTTAAGTTATCGTGGACGAAAAATCGTCGGTTCATACAAACGCACACACACACACACGCACACACAGACATCATCGTGAAAATAGTAAATTCGTATTCTAGAGACCCTGAAACGTGCTTATCCACCAAAAACTCATACTCGAAAATTTTGACCCATTACAATACCTTTCTTATAGAATATGAGGCGAGAGGTAAAAACACCAACTTATGACAGTTGTAAATTTTTTGGTCAAGATAGTTAAACTGAGGCGCCTCTCTCACATATGAACCAACTGTAAAATATATATTTACCGTGTGTGCGGTTATATTAGTAGAAAGTACCTACCTATACATTATAAGGGAGATTACTGTGAAATTTAACTGTATAGTATTGGCACTTGACTGGATTCGAACCTGAATTCTCAAAATCACACTCGATCACGTAGCGAACGCGGTTAAAAACTATAGTTGATTTCTTAACAAAACGGAGCAATCTGAAGTTGTCTTGCTGAGCCGTATTTACACATGTAAATACGAGAAAAATATCACTAGATTTTTTGGCAGCAAAATTAAATTTGACCTATCAGTGGGCAAACTCGATACAGTCCATGGGCGTCCGCAGGAATTTTTGCAAGGGGGGGCAAAATTTATTTAAAAAAGAAAATCATAATAAACATTTTATTAACAGAAATTTTTTTATTTTGAAATAATTTCTAATATCCAATAATATTTTTTGAAGAAGATACTTGGGACCCGTATTTTTTATTTTTACAAAATTTTTATTAACAAGCCCAAAAATAATTAATGAAAATGTGGTGTGACGTAGAAAGTTGCCATAAATATGTTCATTGAAAAATAGTGACGTCACAGTAAAATTTCTTTCTCAATTTACTGAAAAACATATAATTTATAACATTATGTTCATAGTGTTAAAAATCTAATTTTCAGTACCATGCAAGTACCCCATCCCATTGAGGTAATTATATAGATAAAGATTCGTGAATCGCCAGACTTTTATGTTTTCTGGTATGCTCTCCAACTTACAACCGCTCGCCTCACTACAGTTGCGCGGACGGACGGAACTTTGTGTACTAGTGTACTACGTATCCTACATAAGTTGTATCACTACTTACTACTCATAATGCATAAAGCAAACTATGAGCACAAGAAAAATACAATACATAGCTCACTAATTACAAATTTTAGATTTATATTTTGAAACATGTAATGAGTAATGTAGGTAAGTATTGAAATAATTGAAAAAAAAGAAATTATCCAGGGGGGGGCAAGCGCCCCTCCTTGCCCCCCTCTGTGGACGCCCATGATACAGTCACTGACAACAGCTGACGAGACAAGATGGAGAACATTCGTTTGTTTACATTACAAAGTTTGTGTGGTGTAAAACTGGTGTCAGCTTTAGTATTCCAACTTCAGATTGCTCCGTTTAGTTAAGAAATCAACTATAAATAATATTAAACTCCACGTTTGTTTTTTTGAAAGTTTTGAATGATGTGATAAAACTACACCTAGTATTAAATTAGACAGTTAATTTTGATGTAAGTACACAAAAACTATTAAAATTACACATAATTAATCTAGAGTAAAAGTGGGTAAAGTAGACTCATATGAATATTACCATACCAAAGTCTATTTTCTTATAATATTATGGAAGTATTAAACTGCACCATTCGATTATTCCTTTTCGCTGCGCTAAATAACTGAGCAATGACGACATAAACATAATGCATAAACCTGTAATTCGGAAAATATGTAATGTTCTTACTGCGAGACAAACTGACAAACAAGAACATACATTGTAATTTACATTCTGTTTACCAGGTAAGCGCAATGCTGATCATATTAGAAGAAATGGCAGCACAACAAATGGATGGCGGGATTGAACAGACAATGAAATAAAACGGCGGACAACGTAGTGCATGAATACAAATGGAGTGCAGAAATATGTCAACAGTACATCGGAAACAAATAATACAGTTACATGTGCTGATGTACGTGAATTATTGCAATGTGACAATCAGCAAATCACGAGAATTTGTCTTTTGACTTTTTTGTTATAGTTGTTACTGTCAAAACCCGGAGTCAGTTAAAACTAGTTTTAACTACTAAAAACTGGAAACTAACCTAACCAAACCATAGTTTTGAATAGGCAATACGCGAAGTTAGGTTAGGTTAATTTGTACAAATTAACCTAACCTAACTTCGCGTATCGTCATCATTTTTTCGAGTTTTTATTAGTGTAAACTAGTTTTAACTGAGTTCGGGTTTAAGCAGTAACATAGATATAGCTAATGCGAGACGATAATAATGGTACATTCGTGTATTTGTAGAAAATAAATTTGATATTTCTAATGTAGAAAAATATATTTACACCAATTGATCAATGATTCACAATATAATATCACAGTTGGGTAAAAGATGTGAAAAAAAATTAAAAATAGATAATGTTCTCATTCTTCTATAAATTGATCAAAAAACGAAATGTATTTGAATTACAAACAACAATAAACTGAAAATAAAATTGACAATTTAATGATCAATAAATTAAGTTATGTAACCTAAGTATGTAAGACTAATAATATACTAAAGTAGATATCTTTACTATTATTGCAAGAGAAAATTCTAATTTTATGGTAGCATTCACCTCTAAAATTGTAAATATTTATATACTAAAGAGTTCAGTTAGATAACAATTATTTTTGTTTGCATTGAATTTATAATTAAATGTATAACACGTGGACCATGTAATAAAGTTAAAATTTCATTTTCATGCTACGTAGTTTTTATAATTACAACACTGCCAAAAACTACAAACCAAATAAATACAAATAATTAACTATTTGGTTACTTTTACTTTATGGATTGTAAAACTACAGTCTACAATAAATTAAATAATGAAGTACTAATAACATAGGTAACTAAATTAGTCCCTATATTTTTAATCCAATTTAAGATTAAAAATCACAACATTTAAATTTAGAAAACATAAACAAAAAAGCTTGGAGTGTTAGGTGTGTTTTAAGGTGAATTTGTTTGTTAAAAGTGTGAGCATACCTTATTAATTTTGTCGATTAAAGTTTCATTTTGATTGTAATTAGCTTCAAGAAATAAAAAAAATTCAATAAAGCTAATTCGTCATTCGAATATCTATAATTTTGAATGCTTGGTTGTTCTAAAATTAAACGTTTGAATTAACCATTGATTTGGATTATAACCTTTAAACATAAATTAATCCAAATGAAACAAAAAAGAACCCGTAAAAACAAAGTTTTTGACTATAAATCCTTTATATATGAGACTCGATCGATATTTATTTATATTTTTGTTTTCATTGTAACTCTTTCTTAGATAGTGTGTTTCAAGGAAGAGTTAAAAAGAGTAGGGTATGGCGGGAGGTCTTGTGCTGGCCAAATCAGATTTTTTCTTGTGCCAAAGTAAATGTTTGATCACAACGAGCCTATGTACCAAATTTCAGAGTTAAAAAGCGTAGGGTATGGCGGAAGGTCTTGTGGTGGCCACATCAGATTTTTTCTTGTGCCAAAGTAAATGTTTCGTCACAACGAGTCTATGTACCAAATTTCAGATTGATTGGATATGTGGAAATGGGTTTGGGGTATGGCGGGAGGTCTTGTGCTGGCCACATCAGATTTTTTCTTGTGCCAAAGTGCATTGTTAGGTGACAAAAGTCTATTTGCAAAATTTCAGCTCGATAGGATCCCGGGAAGTGGGTCATTTTTTACTTTTGTTTTTTTTTTGCCGTACGTACGTAAGCACGACGATGAAGTTAATATAAGGATTTAAAAAATGGTAGAAGTGATTATAATGAAATGCAAGCCTCTTAGACCCAGGACCCAGCAACTTTAAAATGAATTGAACTTATTCTATACTTAACATAGTATGGCCAAATCTTGTACCTTAATTATTGTTACGTTCTAAGTATTAATACAGTAAAATGTTACTGAATTCTAAGATTGTATTGCTTTGCCCATTCCACGCAATTTACATCTTAATTACAACTGACAATCGTCCTGCCTCTTCTGAACAAAATCACATAACCGCGTTTGTTACGTCAGTCAAACAAACGAAAGTGAAATCCTTAGCCTACTGCGAGCCAACTGGGAAGAAGGAAAAAATAACAGGCTGACAAGTTGGACTTGAATGCGGACAGAACATTAATAATCCGAGTGAGCGTCGGAGGTCTGCACTAGGTTCACTCCCAGCACCAGATGCGCTGGGACATCTTCGCAGATCAGGGTAGCCATGATTTATGATCCCGCGGCCAGGATTCTCCGCCAACCAGCTACGAGATTATTATCATAATGAATACTTAGATGTTGTTGTGTATGCAGTACTTTACGATGTAGCCGGGGATGATTTTCATTGAGGTATTAGATGCCTGTGCCACTAAGATTTAAAAAAATCTATATTATCTATATTGACGAGATATTGGATTTAGGACTTGGATAAAAAATTAATTAACCATTAATTTTTTAATTTTATTGAGTAGACTGTGACGTTTCGACCAGTGTTTTGGTCATTATCAAACAAGATTATGGTAAAGAACAACAAAAAGTATGATGGTAGTCAAAAATTAACAAAATCACAAAGGTGGAGTCGATAAAAATAAATAAAACCATCCAAGAATAAAAACCGCTTGGTAACGAATTTTATACAAAAAACGTGTGAGTTAAGGGACAACCCTAAACATATATTCCTACGTTCGGGCTAATATTCCGTTGATTTTCAATGATATTAACTATAGGTACAAAATCATTTTTATAGTTCGAGTGAGTTTAATATTTATTCAAGAAAAGATAGTTCAGCCCCGGGGCTCAATATGCGACTGAATTAATTCTGATTTGATGGTAACCATTCAACAGGATTAACTTCCAATTATAAAATGAAACAGACTTATGGCGTATAGCGTTTGGGGAGTATCTCTATCTCTGTCTAACTCATGTAGAACATGGGCAAAACACGTTTTTAAATACAAACTTGCCTCAGTGACTCTAACGCGCGCTTCCAGGTACGCAGTAAGGAGTTCACTGTTTATTGGTTAGGTTTAAAATGGATTTTTGTAACCGTTATTGGTCAAGGTGCTTATGACTTTATAGAAAAGAAAACCACTTCAAATAAAATTGTGACTAGATGGCAGGTTAAAAGTTGTAATGGTATCTCCCTAATTTAACAGACATGATACCATACGGTAGCATTGTCTAAGACGCTACAAATTGAAGAATACGGGTGACAATGCTTTTAAAATCATTGTAACCTTATGGTTACAGGCTAAAACAAACGATAAAAAATATTTTAAAAGAAGACCAATAAAGTGGGTCCCAATTATTCGCCGAGACAGTGCTGAGATCAAACTGAGGACCGTTAGATTGCAAGGCGGACACACTGGCTACTAGCTGTTAATTATTGAAATTCTGAATGTTTCCGGTCGATATTATCAACTACTCTTTCCTCTTTGGTAAATGGAACAGAATCCGAGTGGGACAATTTCTTGAAAATAAAAATTCCGAAGGCTTTTGGTCGCCATTTTCAACAATTTTTTTGCTAAATTGGATTGAGTGGTCTAGTCTCTAATAAGAACAACTAACCATGAGTTGACTCACTATATGTGAGGCTACCATACCAAAGTTTGGAACAAAGCATGGTAGATGTATGTATGCATTAATCCGCAATTTTTTAAAAACAAGCAAGAAAGAAGGTAGGTATTCGTGTATTTGGATAATCTCATCTTAACCAAGAGAATAATGTGTGCATGGTACAAGAATACAGAAGGTAACCAAACTATATAAGAGTAAGCTTAAGAAGATGACTGCTGAACAGGTCAAGTTTGTTGTACTGAGAGGTTGAAGGTAATAGTAATAAAATCTGTTCCAACACATCACTTTGCACTTTTAATTTTTCCTTTGTGGATTATATTAATTTATAAAGTTCTTTGGAATGCATAAAGAAACTAATTTTGCAATAATTGGCAAAATAGTATTTCAAACCAATTTGAAATATTAAGATAAGTGAAATATGCTTTGGAAAAAATATTCAAGTTCTAAGTCAATCCTTTATATCTCTGGCAACCGTGCAATATCTGCTCCTCTGTGCAGTTGGACGTATTTCCTTCGCTTATTAATTAAATGCATGCACGGTTCATTAGATCGGTGATGAATTACGCAGAGTATTTGCGCTGCATAATTATCGGCAATAGCCGGCTTTTTTAACTATTCCTACACCAACACACTGGATCAGCAATATCCAAGCCATAGACTACTTGATGATGATGACTAGATAATTATCAGATATTTGAGACTGCGAAGTAGAACGATTTGCATGTCTGTGGTTATTGGAACGAAACCAGCAAAACACTCATTATGAATATGGCTATTAGGATAGAGGTTGGCTTTAGAGGAATATTATGCCATGTTTATTTTACAATTAATTTTGTCTTTAAAGTGACAAGTAGGTTAATAAAAGACCAGTGTTGTTTAATATGATAATTTAGATTCTTGCAGCGAATAGGTTTAAACATAAAATGGCTATGTGGATGAAATAGGTATTTATGTCAACACAGATTATAATGCATAGTGCAGTCATGGTGCCAAGCAAATTGACAAATACCACTATAATTAGTGACTAATAAAATAAACGTTCAAGTAATTACTGAGTTGGCGAAATTCGGTAGAACGTACTAAATAAATAATCAGTCAACTAGTAAGTGCCATTAATAATACTGAACTAAACTTAAATTTTGAAGTGAAGCAAAAACGGTAATGCCTGCTTTAGCAACAAAGAAAAATACCACTGGTTTAGAATGATAATTCCACGATAAAATAACATCTACTATTCAATTATACAGTGAGTTTATTTTAACGTGAAACATGGCATTTATCATATCCATGGTTACGAATTTGACAGCAATGAATTAGAACTTAGAGCGTTCTTTTTAAAATGAAACCTAGGGAATAAATTAGAATTTTTTAATTGGCGTCACACTGCTGTTACCAGGAAATACGATTTATAATACATCCCATGTTTCACGTTAAAATAAACTCTCTGTAGGTACTTGCGATAGTGAATTCTGTTGAATGGTTGTTTGGCTTTATAAATGAATGAACATTGTTGTCATTATTTCTATCAAATAGGTATTATTTATGTGACACTGTGGATCAATAATTGGTTACACCAATAAAACTTACCTAGCTACAACCAACAATCATTTTACACAGAACTGATCCTACATAAAACAATATTCAAAAGCGAATATTAATCTCAATCTTATTATTATTAAAGTAATATCAATATCAATTCAAAAGTGATTTATGATTAGAGATGGGAATTTAGGATTTAAAATTTGCGAAAATAGGTTCCTAAAAAGGTTAATAAAATTCTCGTTTTAGGAACAAAATATCTAAAATTAGGATCCAAAAAAAGTATTTTAGGTTATAAATTTTTTTAAATATTTTATTATATTGATATAAATAAACATTAATTCATTCAAATCTTCAACTTGAAAATTCAGTACTACCTTAAAATTATAAAACCATTTATGTAACATGAAATTTAGTAAGTAATTTTAAAATAAACACCTGCTCTTTGTAGCATTCTTCGTACAGTTTTAGTTTATGTGAGGTTCTTGGCATGATTTTTTTTTAAATATTCAACCACATTAACACTTGTACAGCACAAGCACAATCTACACTACAGCCAGTGTGGTGCGACTCGTACACGAACAAGTACACGAACTGCTGTAACCATCACGTGACTAAAATTTTAGTTTTCGCACCGACCGCTAAATGACAGCTGTATTTAATTTCAAATACTTTTTAAAATGCGCGAAGAAAATAAGTGCAGAAGTACAAAAATCAAAATTGCCAACCTAAAAAATACAAATATCTGGGAATGTTAGATTTAAAAAAAGAAAAATATTTAAAACACGATTTAGGAACATAAAAATATGATTTAGGTACAAAGATAGTAAAATAGGTCCAAATTTTAAAAAACCACGATTTTAGGAAAAATAGGTAAAATCATATTGGGTTCAAATGAAAGCATTTTCTTCAAAACGGATTTTGTATTATGACACATAAAAATAGTACTCACGTAGAAAAAAAGGAAAAATCACTAAATTCCCATCTCTATTTATGATTATTTGAGTTCAATTTTAATTTTTAATTTAATTTTTTTTATAAGTACCTACCTATATTAATACTATTCCATCAAAAAACATATTCAGTTGTTATTATTGTTAAAATTAAAGTCTTTTGAGTTACTTATGTTTAAATGTACGTAAATAATAAACTGAATGTTGCTGTTTCAAGAATTCATTACCAAAAATCTACCGTTTATCCTGCATACTACCTTACAAAACTTACAAAAGTTAACTTAAGTTAAGAATCCAAGTTTAAAATGACTTCGAAGGTAGAATATTATTAGCTACGCATGCAAGATGCAATATTGTTAATTAATATTGTAATGAGCTTAATCACAATTAGCCGAGTCGGTGATGTATGCCTTGCTGCTTGGTGTTGCACATTTGACCGGATCCATCAGAACAGCTTTGAATTATCAGCTTTGGGAATAATTTCAGCGTATTGAGTTCAGCTCCTGATGTCCGGTTTCTGTGCTCCTATAAGCTACTTGTTGTTCAATTACGATAATGGAACCAGAGTTACAGAGGAATAGGGATTTAATTTAACCTAATTGTACTTTGAAATATAATAAACCACATAAAATATTATAATAATTGCATTGTGTGTATGTCATGATGTATGAACAGAAAATAGTATAACTAAAGGTTGGTTTATAACGGATGTAACCGGTTGCTTATTCTGTTTTCTGTAATGTTAAACTATGGGCATTTCTATGTTATGCATTATACTCGTAATGACTATGAGCCGTTTCAAACAGAAAAATTCAACTTTGCAGAATACTTAAGTAGTAATCGGTTATTTAAATTATGAATCAGCCATAATACAAGAGGCAAGATATTTTAAAACTAGTCCACTTAACTGAAAATAGACATTTATTATTTATGTCCATAGATTGTTACAAAAGCGAAGTTGGTGTTTTTTTCACAATCTTCTTTTTGTTATGTTACCTTTACAACCATTCAAAACCATGAAAAAAATTTAATTTTGCACGTTTTTTACGGTAATTAAAATGATTTAATTATTAATGAATTAAACAATTTTAAATTAGAATTTGGAATTAAAATATGTTGTTTCTGTTTGTATTTCTAGCGCGAAATGTTTTAGAGCGTTCGAATAACTTATTTATCTCGCGCCCAAAAAACATCAACTTCGCGCACTTAATAAAAAAATAACTATTTTCTACAACTATCAAAAAACTTTTTGAATTGAATTAAACAAAGCGCGAAGTTAGTGTTTTTTCATTATCATCTTTTGACAACCATGAAAAAGAAATATTTTTTCACGGTTTTGGTAAGAGTTTTTTCACCTTTATTGAAAATGATTTTTAAAAAATTTAATAAAAATTAAAGAATTAAAATACACTTGTAAAAAATGTTACAGTGCGTTCGAATAAATTATCGTAAAATAAGTGACATTTTCACGGACAAAAAACATCTACATTGTGCACTTAATACAAAAGTAATTATTTTTGCTGCTGTATTCATTCAACGCCTTAATTTGACAACCAATTGTGTTCATTACAGACCAAGGACCATAATGAATCCATAAAAATCTATAAAACCAATTTTTAGTATAATGCTCCCTAAAATCGTTACTTTGCGAACTGCAAAATAATATTTTAGGAGATCAAATCCTTTAATAACGTAACCTAGACCTACATTGTATAAGATTATTTTGATTGATTTACATTGTTTCATCGCCTACGTTTTTTAAAATTTTATTTTAAATGTTATATTTTAGAATCATTTCAAATAGTTACTAAACAAATTTGAGAGCACAAATGCTAAAAAAAATTGTAGGTAACACGTACACAAACTGAGTATTAGAGGACTCACCTAATTTAAAGACTCGGCTGACGCCTCGTCCGTAAATAAATTCATCCTCTAAAACTCTATTTTACGTACTTGTTACATAAATAACTATTACATCGCAACCCAATCGTTATCAGAAATCCTCCCCAATCTCGGAAACAGGAAGCGATGTTTTGCTTCTGAAAAACCTTTTTCGGGTCATGTAAGTGGGCCAGTCCGGTACTGCACATCCGGCACGGTGTATCGGCAGCCTGCATTCATTACTTCGTGCCCATTATCATACTTCGTCGACTCAATATCGTTCAATCGTCGTTTGCATACTGCACGTAGCACTGATTATTTACGATAATCGTAAATGTTTTATAACAGCTACATGAGCTTCTATGAACTCAGGAGTGAGGAGTACGCCCATGAAAGAACTACGAGCTACTAACTGGTAGAAGTAGATGAATTTATAGTAGGAAGGTGCGTGAATGGGATGAGAGTTTAATAGACTATTAAATTAAATGGGCAAATTGCATTTTTGTACACCTTCTTGACTTCTTAACTACTGAACGTTTATTCATTTAGACTTGAATTTTTAGTTAGTTTTTTGTTCTGAGAGCTGTACCAATAAAGCCAATACCTATACGTCACACAATCAAATATTTAACTATAATTCTAATCATTAAAAAAAATATATATACTCAAATAAATGAAACTGAGTTTCAGCGAGTTTAGAAACAATTAGAATATGGTTTTAACATCCAAGATACAATGCCAGCTTAATAATTATTTTAGTAGATGATAGATTTTTTTCTCTCTGATATCGGTCATATTTTTAATAAATTAATGCCTTCATCAGGGCAAAATTAGGTATATGATTTTAACATCACATTTTATCAATTAATAATTAACTATTTTATGCACAGAGATTCAAAACTTCGTGCTAATATTTTAGTGACATGTAGTATCTACCTACACATCTTATATATCATGGAACAATTTTTTTTTTAATTCGTAAATTTCAAAACAGTTTTCACAAGAAGCAAATTTTTGAAACCACTGGATTGTTGATTGTATAATGGATATCTGATTATGAATGGAATAAAATAAAATTTTAATTTATTGTGCAATTGCAAGAATAGTTACTTATTAAATTCCATTAAAACACCTGAAAATAAAAATTGAAAATCTTTAACAAATTATTCTTTCAGTTCGGTGATAATTGAGTAGAATACTATGTCATTGAAATATATGCAAGAAGTTATGAATCGCCTTATTAATATGTAATTTATTTCGAAATTAGTTTGAAATAATTTACCGCACAAAGTTTGCAATTTGTATTTAATTAAATTATTTTATAAAAAAATGTATGTTTTAATTTTTACAATAATTCGTGATTAATGTCTGTAATACGTAAAGATAAGTAAAACCAGATTCACCTGATTCCATTTTGTTGACGTTCATAAATAAAGTAATAAATGAAGCAATAAATAATAAAATAATAATTGCTAAAAAGTTTATAAATTTGTCTACAAATATCAGATATCGATCAGACCGGCATCTGACATTTTAGTTTTTAATAGTGAAACTACTTACTACTATATCAGGTTAGAATGATTTTCTAAGATTAATTTTAGTTTCCAGAAAAAAAATAAAAAGTGCATCATCTTTAATTTTACAATAAAGAATATTGATGTACGTATAAATAAGTAGTATAAACAAATAAAGATAAATAATATTTTAAATATTATACACAACCGAAAGTACCTAGGTATTGTTAAAAATGGAGTCTCCATGTTGTTCAAACTATTAATAATATTTATTTAGTTCTTAGTAAACGTATACGATACTTAATCGCTAAATATTTACGTGAAATCAAGAAACAGTACTTAACTATACCTTAACATTCAATGCTTGCATCAATGGAACTGTATGAAGAAGCACGGGAAGATTTTCATTTGTGATGTCCTCGTTTTCAGTCATTTATAAAGTACAATTTTTTATCACTTGTACAATTTAATAATCATTCTTTATCTCTTTAACACAAAGTATATAAAAAACTACACGCCGTATAACCGATATTACCACAAAAATATACAATAAATTCAGTAAAAGTACACATTTTAACACTCACAAAATGTAAAATCACATATTCTACCGAAATATCATCGACTACTAAACGACGAACTTACACCCCCGCGCTGCGTTCCAACAAGCTTGTACCAACCTTGGCCAAATCATGCACTAAATAAATATAATTAAAATATAAATTATTGATATATAGTTGACGCAACGAACCAATGCAGGACGTCACAATACAATACTATCGTATTGTGATGCCTGTTAGACTCGTTGCGTTAACTATATATCTATAATTTTAAACCAGTATATTATTTAATAATAAATTTTTTATTTGGATATTAGTTCTGTATATTATATCGTCGTATTTTTAATAAAATATGTACATAACATACTCAAATAAATAATTTATTATTATTATAGATTTTAAAAATTTATTGTAATCCACAATACCTACATATTTATTATTATATTTGCGTTATATGATTATTATAGTAATTTTGTGTTTGTTTTGTATTTAAATTAAAAAATGTTATTACACAATAAAACTGAACACCAGTAGGCGATAACAATAGTAAAGGTGTTTCTGTTTCCGTAAACATATGAAACTACTTATGCGATATACAGGTGTAAATCTTTTACACCTAGAATGTTATTGTGTGAAACAATGTACTTTGCTACTGAACTATAATTCTTATGTAGTTATATTTGTTAAACTTTATTATCTGCATAATACAAAATAAATCGTAAAATTTCTTCTCACTCTTAAAAGTTTATGAGGAAAATAAAAATATTCTGACTTTGACTTACTTACTCATTACACATTATTTCGCATTATTCTTTGCATATGTTTAACAAATTTATACATTGTTACTGTAGTAATAATAAGTTATTTGCATAGTATACAACATGTCTCACATAAGTTGTTAACATTGGGATTTTAATTTCGAGAATTGTAAAAGATACGATGCATTTTTTTTCCCTAAAAAACATAGGTATAGGTAGCCTACAAGATTCAGGCGAAAATTTTATCAAGGCATTTTTCAGGAAAAATTACCAGAAGTATTCAATATCTTTTTTTCTTGCACTATTTTCGACTTATTGGTAAGAAAATGTACAGTAGCAGACATTAGTTTTTAGAATACTTTCCCACTACAAATACTACTACAAATACACTCTAAAAATAAGATTCAAATTTTCCCAAATGAAACGAAGGTATACAGAGGTTTATCCAAGACACAAGTTATAGTATCATGCTGTACGTCGATTTTTAAAGCAGAAATATTTGTAATTGGAAAGTATTTTACTACTTACTACTATGTTCCATTTAGAAAATTAAGTTTAAATTAATAACTCGAAAATATATCATATTTCTGCTGAATTTTAAATTTTTTCTTGTTTCTACTTTCTAAGTATACGTACATACAAAAAACTAAACGAGATCTCTGAATCAGGATTGGCACGAAACATAAAACAAAAATATCAATTTCAACGACTAATATTATATTAGTTGACACACATGGGCTAACTTATAAGTTGCCAAATTTAGGGAACATTAAAAATGGAAATATTGCCCAAAATTAAGAAATATTGCCGGATATATTATCAGCAATGTTACCACTGCGCATAATCTGTATTTTTAAACCTAGGCCATGCGCACAGAGCACAGCCTACTGCATATGTATGTAGCTGCAACATGCAAGTAGCAAGTGCCATCGGCAATATTTAGAATGGGTATTGCAATTTTGGGAATACTCCTGGAAACTTGTAAATAGTCTTATACCGGGTGCTTCAGACCACCCGTACCCCCAAATATCTCGCGAAAAACAAAACGGATTGAGAAACAAATTTTTTTTTTAAAGTTCTACCAAACGAAAGTTCCCCCTGACCCTCTGGACGGGGGAAAATTTGTTTCTTGCGAATTGTCAATTTTCGCGAACCGAAAAATTTTTCAGACAAAACCTTCATTTTTATATCACGGAATCCGAATCTGCAATAAAAACTGGGGTTACCATTTAAGACAACGAAGTGACACCCTAACCCCCCCCCCCAACGGGTGACGGAGAAATTTTTATTTGGTGCCATTCGATAAAACTATCAAAAAATATTTTGGACGAATTTTTTTGTTTCTCAATCCGTTTTGTTTTTCACAAGATATTCGGAGGGTACGGGTGGTCTGAAGCATCCTATATATTGCCAAATATCGGTAACACTACAAATAGAAATATTACCGGGAATATTCCCAGCAATGTTGCCAAATGTTTAAATATTGTAGCATTTTAAGTTTTTCGGTGGGTTTTCCTTACTTTTATAAAAACTAATCGGTGATCTTTAAACTTAAGAATTAGTATGCATAAATTGCCCTATATTCCCATTTTTGGCAATTTTGCCGTCAATATTGCCAGCTATGTTACCATATGATTCTCAATTGCCGGTAACGTCACATTCCTAGTCATAGTCATTTATAGGCCATTTCTTTTGAATCCCCACCTCGTCTAATTCGGTGCCTCCATCATATACAATAACTTTTTGTGACCTCTCTGTTTACCTTTTATAAAGAGAAAATACGGGCCAGATCGGAGCATGCATTCTATGACGATAAACAACGGCAAGGATATAAAGGATATATCCTGGCCAATCTTTGTCTTTCACACAGGGAAATCCAGCAAATATTAATATCGAGGAACCAGGAAATAATAAATAATGGCATGATCCGTAATAATCCTCACTCTCTTATTTCATTTATTGGAAATATCCTTCATTATTCTTCACCCTTTTGTCACTTCGCTATCACCACTCTTACACTTCAGCTCCAGTGTTAATACGCTAGTATAAATGTATCAGATAAGTACGGTCAGCACATACACACAACAACTCAACAGCGGAGCGAGCCAGAGCTGATGCCATGTGCCCCATGCGTGCCAAGTACTTGCTGCTGTTGCTGGTGTCACCAACACGCACGTGATGTGTATTTGCATAGCGCTGAAAGCCACACGCAATTATCAAAGTGCTTTATGAGGTTGTTAGAGGCTAGGGATCAGAAATCGGGATCATTATATCTGTACACTCGAGTCTTGGCCATAGAAACGTTATGGGTTTTTGTAATTGAAATAAAAAGAGTTCATTTTCGGTACCTTTGCTCTAAGTAAATAACATTTAAAAGTTTTGAAAGAACGAAATTTATCCAATAAGTTGGGGATTAAGGAGTTTGGAGACTCCTGCAGTAGTGGCATACCCTGACATTAGCTCATAAAAATATTTGTAATAATATAAAACAAAATTCGCTCAACGCGCGTTGGCTGATATCATTGCAATTCGTTCAGTTGCGGTGATACACTTATTTTTACAATAATTACTAATTCACTAATCAAAAACTGCTTGCATGCTTACATTTTTTTAAATAACTTGCAAAACTTAGAAAAAGTGCACAAAATCTTCACGAACTTATTTTTAAAGGTTTATAAGAAAAGTTCTATGAATTTTTCGTCATTTTATTAAAAAAGCATGTAAAACTAATATTTAGTGAATTTCCATAAGAATCCATATAAAACGAGCTTAATTTCAACATTAAATTACTCAAAAACCAGATAGACGAAAAATTTAAAAAATATATTTTAGAATCTCAATACTGTAATAAAGACACTGTAAATTTAAGCCTTTCATCAATAGTTTAATATAATGGTCACCATCTCCAACCTCCTTAGGTTGAATAATAATAAAAATAACACTTGGTTTTGTTGTAGTTATTTCTTCTTATGCTTCTTCTTTACGTTTTATTTAATAGATGTCATCCACGAAGTATAATATAATATGACAGGAGTGGATGAAATGTGGAGCAAGTAAAATTAGTCATGAAACCGAATGAATTTGACTTGACTCAGAAGATTCACATACAATTAATTATACTGATACGATATAATAGTGCACATATGAAATATTTTATTATAAATTAAATCACTACAAATTGGGACAGATCGCTGAGTGTGTTATGTGATTCACTGTGGTTCTGGTTACTCAAGTTCGAATCCAGTCAGGTACACATTTCAGTTAAATGTACAAAAATCTATACCCTTCCCGCACACACGCTGTATGATATAATATATATCCAAACTAATGACACAATATTATGAGATTGCCAAAAATTTGTTTTCTTGAAATTGTGTCATACGCAAAAGGCTATTGTCTAGAAAAATTACTTTTGCCTAAGCAAACAACATCAAACCCACTAAAGTTAATCTTGTACGTTTGTAAGCCATCACAAAATCATATAAAGTTTCCAGTCTGATATAAATTCCATGATTTATTTACTTCAAAACCATAATATTATTGTAAATTGCAACACAAATCAAAATCTCATTCATAAAGAGTACCTATTCCAGGAACCTAATGATCCGTAATCCAAACACCTAACCGCTAAATGGTAGCAAACGTTGTATAATATAAATATCTCCTAAGCTTAAAAACATGCTTTGTTCAACCACATGGAATACTTGATGTCCGCAAATATTTTAAGAGTTATTTTTTGTTACTGCACTTATAACTGGTGACAAGTGACATTGTTCATAAACCGTTGTGTTCTTGTACCTCATTTCCACATTTACCATAGGTTAGATAAGTCATTACGGCATTGTTGTCAATTTTCGCGAACCAAAATATTTTTTAGACAAAACCTTCATTTTTACCTCCGGCCTAAAAGGGAGGTAGGTATAGGGATCGTGAAAAAATCGATGTCGAGATTTTTGTCAATAAGAACGTTTTAGTATCTTTAAAACCTATTTTGACTATTTTCACGAGGATGTTTGTGTGTGTATGTATGGATTTATGTATGTGCGCCTACTATGCGCTTTCGTTCTAATTCTTTATCTCAAATTCTACTTAACATAAAATTCTAATATTTTGCATAATACATTTGTACATGTTAATAAAGAGCTGAAAAGATTTTTGTAAAAATATGCCAACCGGAAATGGTATTTTCTTGAACAGACGTGTGGTATTGCGATTCGTAACTCATAATTATTTATTTATTACAATTGTTATTCTATTTTTACCTTCCGCTTACCTGTAAAGGAAGGTATTGGAATCATGCAAAAAATCGGGTAGTGAGTTTTTAGTGGATGAGCACGAATTAGGGTCCTTACAACTCATTTTTGATAGTTTCACGATGATGTCTGTATGTATGTGTGTGTATGTGTGTATGTGTGTGTGTGTGTGTGTATGTGGTCAAGGGTGTTAGTCGCATAACTCAAATACGAATTACCCAAAAATTTTGATATTTGGTATTTAAAATTTGTATATAAATTGGTAGAGCTCATTAGATTTTGGTACAAATATCTTCATCGGAAGTGATATATTTTGAAGATTGAAAAGGTTAATAGTCAAAATTGTATATAATTTTGGATAAATATAGTATTTATTAAAACGTATTCATAGTCAAGAAGCATCATCGATTCATTATTAACCGGATGATATAATAGTAATAAGGTAATAATAAAGTAAAATTTTTATCTACAATTACAATCTACAAAGAGCTAATTTGATTTCAATGCCAATAGGAATCGGTACTTTGCTTGAAGAACTATAAAAAAAGTACAAAAAGTAGCCTAACTAAAACCAAATTCACATATTACAGTGTCAAGACGGGATGTTATGTGCTGGCCACATCAGATATTTTATATCACTGGGGGTTACCATTTAAGATAACGAAGTGACTCCCTCCCTCCAAGGGAGTGTACGAGGGAACTTTCATTTTGTGCCATTCGACAGAACTTTCAGAAATATTTAGGACGTATTTTTTGTGCGAGATATTCGGGAGGTACGGGTGCTCTGAAGCACCCTATATGTATACAAACAATTTTAATAAACAAGATCCTTACGCCAACCTATCAACCTCATCAAAATAATTAAAAATTTATTTTAACTTCCATTGTTCAATCGTCCAGAAAATGTAATCCTTGCGAAAACTGTTCAGTTAAAAAATCCGCATTCCTAGCCAATTAATTACCAGCACATATTTGTCTAATTGCTCTTCAGATAATAAAACCTTACAACCACAAACCACATCTGTTTTGTGATCATTGATCAATGTACAACACAGTAACTGTCGATTAAATCATCTTTGTTCACCATCACCGCTGGCTTCGGTGAGAGGAAACAAATAAATAAAACACTTTTTTTCTGGTGTGACTGTGTAAAAAGGTCAGAGACATCCGTACGTCAATCACTGGCGGCCAGCGGCAATCGGCAGAAGTTCTCAGTTCTCTGATTCTCAATTAAAACTTTATATGCACGCGCCCATTCAGTGTCGACTCGCGATTTTTTTCTTCATTACCGCGCGAATTTTACCGTTAACGCATGCTGGGTAATGAATCTCTAGATACATGGGAATCAGAGATGAAACTGTGAAGGAGTCGATTGAGATAACGTTGAAGAGTTAATTGGGGAATTTTTAGTCCCAGAAACTGGACATTGTATGATAAAAATCTGACGTGGTCAGCACATATCCTTTCCTTGGACGGACAGGATATACTATGTAGAGGATACGGTACTATATTACCATAAAGGGAACGTGGCCCAGTTCAAAAGATCGACTATCTTACTTTTTAGTCAACTTAGGTGTAGCAGCTTCGCAAATTGTGAATCAGTTGTATTAATTTATTTTACTTTGATTGATTTCTTCTAAATCAACGAGATTAAATCTCAAGCTAGATTCAGATGTACCCACTTATAATAATAATAATATTAAATTTCATTATTGACCTCCAAATACTCAAGAACGAGCTTCAGCTATTACTAACCCAACTTAAGGTAGAGGTAAATTCAGTTAAGTAGAACCCTGCGCGAAGTACGAATTCTCGTCTTAGAAAGAGAGGCACATATGATAAACAAGAGAAAACTACGCTACTGTCTGTTCTACAGAACATCAGCTTCAATATCTGTTATTCTCATGCAATAATACGGCGCCAAAAATTTTTTTTTTGAGAATTTCTCAATAATTATTGCGCTTACACATAGTTTCTATTTTATAAATACGTACATACCTGAGATATTAAAGAATAACATATTCGTTTTCCAAACTTGTGTTGGGTTGTTATGATATAATATTTTCTAATCGTTTAATAAAACTACTAGTAACATTTTAGCGCGTTTTCGTGTCAATTATCTTCCTTATTTCAACGATTACCTATGAATTTTAACTTTTATCCAAATTCTACGACTTGTAATGAATGTATATTAATTTGAGTTAGGTATATTTTAAGTTAGACCACTCATATGGATTTCTTCTTCTTCTTCCAATGGCTCTACAGCCCAAATCGGGCCCTCGCCTCCCCTTAATGCACCGGTATCACCGAGCCGCAGCATTAACACTGCCGTACTCTGCCGGTACGGGGTTTCGTAGCCATTTGCTACATATTTATGGATTTAATATTTTTAAATATTTAAGCAGTTATTAAGAGGTGTGTATAAAACGTTATACTTCCTACGTGGGCAAAAGAATGACTCACTCGGAAAATTATCTCACTCGGCCTTCGTCCTCGTAAGTTAAAATTTCTCTCATGGGTAATACCTTACTTTGCCCACGAGTAAAGTATATAATAATTACATGCCCCTATTTTGGGGGGGGGGGATTCCCGTATGAGTCGTGTCACAAATAATACACTCGCAAGTAAAATGCTATTTTCGACACTTGATGACTTGATACACATAGTGTTGCCGCGAGACGAGACTTGGCGAGACTTAAGGTCAGTCTCGTCTCGGTCTCGAAAAAGTCTCGAATACCTTGGTCTCGTCTCGGTCTCGAGTTGGTCTCGAGTTCTTTAGTCTCGTCTCGGTCTCGAGTCTCGACGAGAGTCTCGACATTTTAATTTCTTAGAAGTACGTGTTAATAAAATATATTACCTGTCATTGCATTAAAGAAGACCACCGTAAGAAACTAGTACAGTAAGCATTAGGAAAATGGAAGCTTGAGTTTTGAATGAAACACCAAAATATTATAATTCTCAATATACATGGAACTGGAAATTTTACACGACATACTCACTACCCACTATCCCCGCACGTCTGTATTGTACAGCGTATTTATTTTAGACAAAAAAAATTCAAATTTATTATATTAGGAGACAAGCACGGAGATTTTAACTACAGTTAACAAACATGTTCATTCAATACATTTAAATATTTTTGATTAATATTCCACATACGTCACTTTTGACCAATTAGAATGCTCTATTTGTTCGAAGAAGGTAGTTTTTTAGCGAATATTCCATACACGTCATTTTTAACCAATTTGTTCGTAGAAGGCATTTTTTAAGCAATGAAATTAGAAAAAACCACAGTAGATATGTCCCATGGTTACCCTTTGTTCATATATAAATATAATTCAAGCCATAAATTAATTAGGAAAAATTACTTATAATTATAATATAATATATAAACGACAAGTCGGGTCAAAATTTACAAAGCATTCTAAAATGTCACAATACAAAATATCAACTGAAATAGCAACGAGTTGCCGTAGAATGACAACAAATTATTAACAAAAAATCATTGCATAAAGCAGTCTGCTTTGTTCAAAATTACGTGTGTGGAGTGTGGAATAATCACTATTCATATGAAATTATAAATTTAGAATACAATTTTTTTTTAAATAAATAAATGATCTAACTTTTATTAAAAAATTTCTACTTTTAAATGAATATTACAAATTAATTATTTAAAATGAGACTCGAGAGTCTCGACGAGACTCTCGGCGAGACTCGATACTGGTCTCGTCTCGGTCTCGAGTCTGTTTTCGAGACTTAACTGATGGTCTCGTCTTGACTTTTCGAGACGAGACGAGACGAGACCGAGACTAGTCTCGAGTCTCGCGGCAACACTAGATACACAATAAACTATATATTTCAAAAATTAAGTAATATACACATCAAAAATTCTCTTTTTAAAATTATTGGAAGATCTCAGGTGAAAAAGAAAAAAAGGAATTTAATAGACTGGACTACATAACATTATTTTGTATTCAGACAAAAATAGAAAATGAGAAAAACGGTAAATAATTGCAGTTAAAACATCTTATTTATGTCTTAATTTAGCGAAAGATAAGATCAAAGTAAAGATTGGATGGGTTTGTAATTTGATTGTGTGAATGCGTGTCACTAGGAACGCATCATTGCCAGTAATTCTTAGCAATTTAATCAGCGTTTAATTAGTAAATTTAGAACTAAAGTACACCGTTATGTGACGATCTGCGCCGTGAAATATAGGCTGATTGTCTGCGAAAAGAGCTGTTAGTTCTGTAACAACATTCGATTAAAATGTTGATGCAAATTTAATGACTTGTTAAAGCCCATTTTACGATAAACAGGACCAATTTACTCAAAATTCACCTTGTTAGAAAATAAATAAATTAATCTAATGGCAACTTAAAGTCAATTTGAACAACAGTCGCCATGGAAATAGAACTTCCTATGCCGAACAAATCAATTCTAACTGTTAATGGAAAATCACTTTTTGTCAGATTTAAATGTAATATCTATTATTAGCTGTCATTATTAATGCATCGAAATTCAGCGAATAATTTATAACGCTAATTATTTTCAGTTATGAGTTTCGGTCCATTTAACTTTCAGATTTGACGTAATGAGAGAATTTAAATTTGTTTACCAAATTATTACAGAAATGCAATCATACATAAAATGTTGCATTATTATTACAGTAATTACAATTTTCCAGTGCTTTTTAAAGCATGAATAATTTTATGCATAAATATTATATTGTCATTAACTAATACACCTATACATTATTCACAAATTCTATATTTTAGTTTTCAAATAATAATACAATATGCCCATTTAAGGAGGTTCCCTAGACATTTTAAAAAATGTTCTAATGCAACCAAACTTTGAATTTATGATGTCTGTGTCATAAAAATGATACCTGAATTTCTTGGAAATTTTTGACCACGTAGTTTGAACGAAATTAATTGTTAAATTTTAATATTTTACATGGACTCTTATGGCTTTCCATTAATTGATTAAATAAAAAGATGTTAGAAATGTTCTATTTACTTAATTTTTGGTATATAAACGTATGCAAGCACGGACATCAATTTCCCAAAATTTGAAGAAGGTTGACCACATACCCAGCAAACACAGTGTTGACATATACGTAACTATTATGTAATATTTAGAGAACATCGTTGACGAACCTAAATATTGCATAAATGATGCATAAAATTGCCATATGGATGACACATTTTGAAACCATATCTCCATGACATAACACTATAGACAAAAAACCAATATATATGTGGCAGGTACGTAACAGATACGGGTCAGTTATCGCATGGCATATTTTACATACTCGACACATGGCACTGCCATATGAATGTAACATTTTGTAACCATATCTCCATGACATAACTTTACAGACATGAAACCAACATTTATATGGCAGGCACGTAATAGTTAATGGATCAGAAGTCACATGGCATTAGAACTTATATCTTACATACTTGCCACATGGCACTGCCATCTGATTATAACTTTTTGTAGCCATATCTCCATGACATCACTTTACAGACATTAATAATAATAATCTCATATTTACTGACAGTTCATAGTAAGATGAAAATGGAAACGAATCACCTGTTCAATGTACATCCAATCCAACATTCAATGAATACTTTCATCTCATTGGTCAACATACTAAGATTTATTTAGATTTATTTTTGCCTTCATTTAAACAAATTTTATTTTGAAGCAAATTATTTACAAACCACAAATAACAACTGACACCTGAAAAAATATACCATTTTACAAAATTTTAAAATAATAATTTGTATTGAAATAAAATAAGCTCAAATGGTCTGTTCACACTAGGAAAGATTTACGTAAAAAGTTTCATGCAAGTAAAACAAAGTGCTAGGAGCATTATAAAAGAAACTGTTAATACCGGTTATATTTTATAGAAACTAATTATTTCTATAAAATATATTAAAGGTAGTGATCTTTAATATAATAAATAGAAAAAAGAAACATATTAAGAAAAACTTTCCTCGTGTGAACTAGGCTTAAGAATTCTATCTTATCGATCAAGAGATAACCTCACTTTGTCACTTTCATTTTGACAGAAGCTTCCAAGCTCCAGCTTGGCATGTCTGAGTATTTCGTACTTAAAGCATTCGATTTTAGTTTATTTGTTTTACTGGATGCACTAAATTACCCATTAATATTATGCAAGCTGAGAAATGTAGATTTCTTTAAATGGATTGTAGTACTTATGTTAATATTTGTGTATTCAGATTCGTTATAAAATGATATATTACTCCGCCTAATTGTTCATTATTATTTTTTTTAGGTATGAATCACATTTTAAGAGATAACTAGTTTATTGAAAATATAATCAACTTTAATTCAGTAGCTGTGAATATGAAACTAGATTATTATATACACATCCAAAATATGTATGAGTTTGACACCAACAAACAACTAAGTAATTCGATTCTATGAAATATCAAAATACCTTCACATCCATAGCCATTAGCCACTACAACAAAAAAGAATGTATTTACATAGAAGTTTTTGTTCGCATAAGCATTTGTCTTTTTGAAATGTATACTTCTTGTGCTATGGATTTTGTTCCACCACTCTGGGCTCGTTAAAATCATATTATTCACAATATTATTAAAAGTATTAGTTTTAAATTATTAAGTATTATTTACACTACTATACTGTACACTTTAAATTGATATTTCATATAAACTATAAGATATGTCAGATTAGCCGAGCGGTTTGAAGCGATAGGAACATCGTCCCGAAGGTCTAGGTCCATGGTTCAAATCCAGCACGATCCAGCAAAAAAATATCAAATTAATATTTGTATCTCTCTCCGGTTCTATGGATTCTCGATGGATTCAACTTTTAGTTATAAAATGTTGCTTAAACATGTGTTTTTTAATATAAATAAAATAATTATTGCTACATTTTATACAGTACGTAATACAGAAATATATCTGCCATTTCTATATGCCATATGGCGGTAACCTGCCGTGGCCATATAGCAGTACCGTTGTCTTTTAAACGTAACTCCCATGTGGCATACATGGTGAGAATGGCTGACATAGGAAAGCGCATGCAAGCTCCATGTATGTTGCATGCCATATGGCAGTAGACATGAATGGTGTACGTGTTTTATGTATGCCATATCATAGTTATCTAACTGTGTTTGCTGGGTAGTTGTAACAATATTGTTGTTGTTGTAAAAAAATCTTCAAACATTTTTTGATTAATGAATTAGAAATTATTGTAAAAATATATCACCGCAACTGAACGAATTGCAATATCAACTAATACCCGTTGACCGAATTTTGTTTTACATTAATAAAAATATTTTTATTAATTAAAGGCTGATATCTGAGTACGCCACTGCATGTGTAGGGAACCTCCTTAATACAAAAAATTTAAAATATTCATACACAGGAAAATGCACGCAGAAGTAGAAACAAATTTATATGTAATAAATAATAATATAATTGCATTAAAAGATTCATTTAAAAGGAAATACAAATCTAGAATTTTAAATTCGGCATAAAGAAAAACAGAAAGACGCAAATCTAGAAAACTAGTTTGTCCCTTCAAAACAAGGGCTCCAACCCATTTGATGTTGTTTTCTAAATATCACAACGTCATGAGAACAGTTTGAAAATCTTTTTGACAATAATTTATAATAACCAACCATGACCTTTGTACAAATGTTTGAAAACGTTTTCCATAAATGGGGCGTTATATTTTGTTTATGAAAACGTTGCTGTCTTATTTATTATCCATTTCACAAATTATTATTATAATATTACCAAGAAACATAAAGCTACAATTAAGTAAAACTGATATAGTAGTGACTATTACATTATTATTTGCCTAAATATCAAATTAATTGATGTAAAAATTGTATATGCCCAATCATATTTATTGCAGAACTTATAAAGATACTTTGAAAAATTATGTGCGCCGGTCCTATTTGCTTTACTTACATGGTTT
This sequence comes from Agonum fuliginosum, assembly GCA_947534325.1. NCBI lineage: Eukaryota > Metazoa > Arthropoda > Insecta > Coleoptera > Carabidae > Agonum > Agonum fuliginosum. The sequence continues at coordinate 367,470 of OX384034.1, read as the reverse complement.
AATTTATCATTTAAATAATATTGTAAAAATATATTTTAAAAAAAATACTACCAGGTTGTATAAATGCTAAAAAAGAATATGAGGAATGTTTAAATATTGATTAAATAAAATATAAAAACGTTTTAATCTTCATTTTGTATTATTTGTAAAACAATGGATGCCTTTATGAACAGAAATTAGTTGAACTGAATTAAATGAACAATTCAATACCATTCTTGAGTTCCACATACTCGGCTTTCAACTACTTATTACTTTTCTAGATCTTCCTGTGTTTGCATTTATGCCAAATCTAAAATTCCAGATTTAAATTTTCCTGTGCAGGTACTTATTTTATTATTGCTAATGATTTTTTAAAGATTTGCATCTTCTAGTAATAATAAAAATAATTTTTATTCTAGAATTTCATTCCCTCGAATGAAAATGCCGCAAGATTCATTTAAACAGTGGTCGTATATAATGCGCAATATTAAATCTATTACACAATAATTTCCCGCAAATTCCAATAACTAACATGTTTCACATTATAAGACCCGCATTCTCACAGTTTCATATGTTGAATTTAATCTTCGAAACGTAGCTCTCATCACTTCATAACTTAGATCTAGCAACATACGTGCGCACTTATTTCTAGTGCATTATGTGGAGTACAGACACAAATTACAAGTGTTTTACTTAACCCAAGCGAGGGTAGCTCTTGCCTGCTCCCCAGGTTGTTATTATAAAGATTGCCTTGGAACTTAATTTGTTACGTCTAACAAGTGAATGCGGTGCGCGGATATGAACCTACGTGACAATTTGAGGACTGGAGTTAAACAGATAAATTAGGATGGGAATAATATGGATGGGAGCCGTGAGAAAATATCGTGAAAAATAAGCAAATTACTTTTTTATTCTCTTAATACAATTTTTTGCTAATATTAGCAGATGGCGGAATAATGGAAAAATTGCTGATTGTGGGAATTTACTGGTGTGGATGACTTATGATGTTTATTAGAGTTTTATACAATAATTATTATTCATAATAAGTAACTAAAGAAATGGTACCCATACTATGTATTATTTATTTATTTATTTATTTAATTTTCTGGTAATCATTCAACAGGATTTACTCCCGATAATAGAGTATGGTACATGTTATTACAGTGTAACCCAACCACTTCGACTTCGGCCGAAATTCAAAGGGACAACGGAGATATTCTAGCCAATGCCCAATAACGGGAATGGATTCAACACCAGAAAATAAAATTCTAGACTATTCATACACAGGAAAATGCATGCACAAGAAGATTCAAATCTAGAAAATTCATAAGCAGGGACGTACTTAGGATTTTTTTAGGTGGGCCAAGAGTGGGCCACTAAAAAATTAAAGTGGGCAACACTTTTTGTAGTAAATTTTTTGTTTTGAAAAATATAGTGATTTTTCACTGCTGAAGGAATTTAACTTAGTTCATCCAGAAATTAATTTCGTAGAAATACAGTACCTAGTTAAGAATATGATATCAAATATGTATGCATAGATAAAGATTGCACGAGCAATCAGACGTTAATATCTATTCAAAAATACAACATTTACCAGCATTTATACGTTATTGATATACTTATTATTCATAAACATTTCTTTTGCCTCAATTAAATATAAATCTATATCTCTTCCCTAGTATTATGTAAGGCATTATTAAATATTTTATTTCCGTAAACTAATGTAAAAATGATTTAAAATTTTTGGGTGGGCCAAGACTTTGCCGTAGACCACCCAGACCTACCCTTAGTTACGTCAAATTCAAATCTAGAATTTTAGATTTGGCATAAATGCAAACACAGGAAGATGCAAATCTAGAAAAGTAATGATCAGAACTGAGTACGTAGGATTCAAGAATGGTATTGAGTTCAACCTAATTTATCCCCCTTGAGCGTTGAAAAGATATAGTATTCTGGATTTGCATCTTCCTGTGTTCGCACTTCTTATGTTTGCAGTTATGCCGAATCTAAAAAAAATGAATATTTTAATGCAGGTATTTTATAACGTATAAATTTTCTCGATTTGAATCTCCTTGTGCATGCATTTTCCTGTATGAATATTCTAGAATTTTATTTTCTGGTATTGAATAGCCAACCCCCAATAGCTAGAAGTTGTCAAGTTAATTAGATCCCAACTTGGAATGGTAACGGAAGTGGGTATACTGATGCAAATGAGGCCGTAAAAATTTCCTGGTCTGATCGGGATTCGAACCCTCGACCTCTGTTCCCATTCCACAGAACCGAGCTCTCTACCCACCTGAACTATCCTGCCTTTTTATTACAATATTAAAATAAGCAAAAAAATATTTTAATTTCAGTTGTTTATATGTGAAATAGGCACAACAATCTGAACGTAGAATTAAAAAGCTTAATTTAGATTGTATCGCTTTATTTAGCCTGGTGTCTGAACATTATTCAACTCTTGTTATTCTATCGTCTGGCAAAAACAACATGAATGATGATATCAATCGCTTAATATCTTCTTTCCCCGCTGTTGACCACTGTATCTAATTAAGTCTTTATGATAAACTGTAATTACATTTGTAAATTATGGCGCAAAAATTTTTATCTGTCACCTGGGAGGAGCGCGAAATAAAGAATTTTTAATTTCAACCCACGGAGGACGGAACAAATTTGTTTTTTAAATTTTTTTTATAGGTACTAAGAGTGTAATTACTTCAGCTACAAGTTGCTGACCAATGACATAAAGTCTTGTCATTTTAACCACGCTCAAATTTTTGAGAAACACGTTTGTTTATCGTCTCACAATTTTTACTTCCTTGTACGGAGTAAAAAGGAAGTATTGTAATCGCGAAAAATGTCGGTTCACAGATTTTGACGGAAATATCCGTTTTGACCTTTTATGAATATATTATGACTAGTTTCGTCGTGACGTCTGTACGTACGGACGTACGTACGGACGTATGTGTGTTGCATAATTCAAATACGGTTAGACGTAGAAAGTTGAAATTTTGTATTTAGGACTGTTATAGCATCTAGTTGTGCACCTCCTATTTTTTGTTTCAATCTACAAACCGGAAGTAGTACTTTTTTAAAATATTTCGATAAATATTGAATTTAAGACAATTTTTTTATTTTAAAAGAAAGATTATGTACAATCGGTATTTTATAAATATTTTTGTATCTGGGTATCATTTAAGAATAATTAAAGTATATATATATATATATATATATATATATATATATTTATAATTTAGTATTTCCGTATCTTGTAGTCCATGATCGATTAACATTACGTAAAATTTAAATGATTATGACATGACAGTGACAATAGTAAAATATGCTTTATATCTTCTTCCGCAGTTTAAATAAAATGACTAAAATATATTTGTGAGTATAGTAGCAGTAGAAGTCGTACTTATATATTTATATATTTGTATAATAAGTTAAAAGAATTTTTTATATTATTCTACATTTTAGTTATTAAGAAAAGTATGAACAGTTTAATAGGCGTACAAGAAAGTCATGTGGTGTCCACGTCAGATTTTTTTGTAATTAACATAGTAGCCAGTTTATAAAAAATGAATACATTTTTAATTTTGAATTTAAACCTTGTCAATATATTACGAAAATAAAATATATATTTTCGTCATTCGAATCGGATTATTAATAAAATTTATATTAAAGGTAACATTGAACGTCACAACCTACAAATTTTTAATCACAAATTTAGAAACATCCAGGAAAGAAAATTAGAATGCTATAATAAGTAATATTAAATTTTTAAAATCTTGAATCAAATTAGGTACAAATGAAAAATCAACGAATAATAATTTATAATAATAATACAAATGTATAAGTTTGAACAAATAAAAAAATAAACCTAGGTATTTACGTTATTTTGTATAACAAGTTAAAAATTATTATTCTACATTTTAGTTATTAAGAAAAGTATAAACAGTTTAATAGACGTACAAGGAAGTAATGTGGTGTCCACATCAGATTTTTTACAGGACTATACCTCTGGTCACCGGTGACCTATTCTAAGACGGCAAAGGATAAATAGCAAATATGGCCCGATTGAACTATCCTTCTCTAACAGGGTAGACAGAAAGACAATCTATAGCTCACTAGTTTCCTTCTTGTTTTGTCTTTGTATTTTACTTCGCAATATCTCTACTGACAAGGCCGTCAAATAGTGTGATTGTACTAATTATAATTTTAGCTAGAAATATTTTAAATAAAAAAATAAAAATTGGTATGACACAGGCTAAACCTCCGGGTATTATGACCGATGCTCTTATATTTTTCGATGTTTTGTGTAAGTTTTTGTTTTGCTATGTGGGGGGCCTGTTAAGGTATACTAAATTTTGTAGGTAAGGTGATGATAGAATAATTTGACAAATAAATGTAATTTGTTAATGCAGTGTCATTATATTTATAATGCACTTTTTTCAAATGGAAAAAATCTAATTTAACATCACTTGACCACTTAAACATACAAGTATTTTTCCTTTTCTTTTAATATTTCTATAATTTTATTATAAACGTAAATTGCAATTCATACATCCATTAGATATAATTTTAAATATAAGTGTATTCTTCAAAAAATGCTTTTTAATGCTGTTGATAACCACGTGGAGTTTGAAACGTCTAAATAAATTTAATAAAAGATCCAGAATTAGCCTTTCCTTCTACATTTTAATATGGAGTTTATATCAATTTGTATTTACCTACTGCAAAAATATCAATTATTTTAAGAGTCTAATATCACTAAAAATTGGAGAAACAGGTATGTATATGTTAATTTTATGGCTACAATTTATACAGACTAGAGTGCAAATACAATAATTAAAAATAAAACTGTCACTAAACATTTGTCACGCCTTTAGCAAATTAACTAAGTTCCGGTTTCCAGTTACTGCATCCGAAAGATGTTTGCAGAATTTGTAGACATTTCATGCTTAGTGTACCTATTTACAAAGTTTTTTTTTTGTTTTAGTAAAATTAAATACAAACAAATAACAGTTCTTTATGGTTTTCAACACGTATTAATTTGTTTTTCATATTTCAACAATTTTTTTATATTAATAAATTCATGTGAACAACATGGCCATTCTTGAATTTAAACCTGTAAATAAGCAGGTTTATAAATCATTTTATGAATTTTAAAGTAGACATATAAATTAAAAGTAAACAGTGACAAAAAATAAAACCAAAAAAAATAAAAACTATATCTATCTACGACTACATTGAATAATTATTTGATTTTCTTTAATTAATTACTACTCCTTGGTATTAATATAAAGAAAACAACAATAATAATAATCAATATCAAACTAAGGAAAAAAAACTAATAAACTCATAATATATTAGGATTGTAACGTCAATTATTATGGTATTAGTCGAGAAGATTATCAGACGAGGCGAAGCCGAGTTTGATAACACGGCATAAATTAGTCAAGAAGTTAAATAAATTATTTGGTATTGAACAAAAAAATTTAAATCTAAAAAAAATCAGGTACCTATGCTATTTTTGAAACTTTCTAACTCGCTTCCTTAGTAACGAGTTATATGGTCCTAGGCCTATAATGAACGCTAATGGTCCTCAAATTGAGGCTTATAATGTTATCATTATGACACGTTAGGAGCCGTTCACATAATACGTCACACGATTTTTGGCCATTTTTGTTTTATTTTCATATTAACTGAAAATTCATAAGTAAAATTTTTATTACGTCACATGGTAATGAACTCACACCCTGCCCCCATGATACATTTCGTCACAAATCCTGAACCACCTTTCCTCCCCCAAGTGCGTGACGTATTATGTGAACGGCCCCTTATCAGATAAATAATATTAGAATATAAAATGAACATATACTTCATATGCAACGATATTATTTCTGTAGGCAAAGGTAAATTCACACATCACAGTAATTAAAACAAATGACATGTTCTGCTCTCCGTGAGAGAAAAAGTTACTCTCCTCTCTCCTCTGGCCTGTGCACATTCCGAGACATTTACTCGCATTTTCCAAGTAAAATTTGAAGATATTACGTCATTACACTTTTAAATGAAGCCACCATTCCACGGCCAATGACTCTAGAATAAAGATATTCCAGTGGCCGTCTGTCCGTAAAGAAACAGCAATTAAAGCATTTTAATTTCGATTTCAATTAAGCTTGGAGCATACTATAAATATCATCTCGTATTGAAATGACGGACAATGGCGTAACTAACTAACCACGCTTACTTTGATTCGGAAATATGGTTTTAATAAGTGTAAAGTATTTATGAGCAATCGCAGAGATTTATTGTTGTTGTTTGCCATTTCAACTACATTTTTCTATTGCCGACATAGGGAAGCATATTATTACACATCCTAATAAATAGAGGCAAATAATAACGGGGCTTTCCAAGCCTACGGCTTTTAAAGAAATATTTAGTGGATATCAATTTTCAGCATATATAAATTATACGAAAGTGATAATAATTATTGTTAGTTTTAATAGATTTATTACCTTTTTATCGAAATGAAAATGTAACTCTTTTGAAACGTGCATTAAAATGCGCCATGTGTGACGTAGACAACATTGAAACCAAACCGTGATTAGATTTGTTCGTGAAAGTTCGTTTTTTGTCGTTTTGATTACGAAATGGACAAGGACCTGTGTTGAAATAAGGTAAGACCTACGTATCATATTCGGTCCTATATAGTTAGCGCGGTGAACGTATGTTTTCCGTGCCGATGACGCCACACCGTCACACACAGTATCGTTCTTCGCGGCACCTATTTTTTAAACGTTCTTCTGACTTATTAGCAACTTTTTGTCAAAAAGAAAAAATACGGGTCTAATATTTAAATGTGTAGATTAACATATAAAAAAAAATCGTGGAAACCACCATTGATATACCTTTACCAGTGATTATGAGTTTCGTATTATGAAAGCGCTACGATATTATAAGAAGCAAAATTTAGTTGTTAAGTAAGTTGTGCCCGCTTTCAAAAAGTTAAATTACATTTAACATTTTAGTACAGTAACTAGCACTTATCCAATCGTGTGATATGTTAAGTGTTACGATGAAATTTATGATTGTTGTTAGGTAAATCGTTGTAGGTTTACGTCTGTGAACGAATGCTCACAATAACACTTATCATTATTCACACATAGTTAACAACAAACTTATCTAAATACACAAACTAATTGAATCTAAAAGCCATGTTTAACACGCAACATTAACACAAATACGTCACGATCAAATAAATACGTTAACTTTAAATCTGTCGTTAATTACAATCGTTCATAAATATATTTAACGATCGGTCAAACCCATTTCTTTCAATAACCTCTATCAATAATGTCAATCAGATTCATTTGTTGGTGTAATCGGAAGATTATCCATTGTTACGCTTTTGAAAGGATTTATCGAGTGATGGAATTTACATTTACCGTTTTAATTCGACAAAATGATGAGAGCTCTTTATCGGCAACTCCTACGAACACTTTTGCTTTCAGCGATGAAGAGGCAGTGAAAGTGTCCTTTATATTCGGGTTATTATCGAAAGTGCAACAACTGAACTGAACACCGGAAGGGCCCAAGGACACTTTCAGTTTTTAAGGGACACGAAGAGATTCGGTTTCGTTTCATTAACATATTTTTAATAACGAAGGTACACATCATAAATTTAGAGAGTATGACAATATGGTAATTATGGCAATATAATTAATTACGAGTATAACAAGTTTGAACTGCATTTACGACAAAATCATGCAGAGACAAAATCTATTACAGGTACAGCATTCGTTTCCTCTGATTATTTTTATCTTCAAGATATATTTATTGACTAAGCTGCAGATCAATTTATACGTAGGTAAAAAAGGCCGATTGTAGATTGTACAAATATTTTTGTTTAAAGTAAGTTATTATTTATTGTTTTCTCTGTTTTTATTATTATCGTATATTTTCACTTTTCAGGTATATTATTATTTGTATTTTCTCTTTTCAGGTATACATTATTTATTTGTATTATTATTATTATTATTAAGTACAAGACATGTTCTTATCAGGAATTAGAACCGATTCACAACCATTGGTTCGGTTCCGGTTATGGGTCAGTCAAAATATTTTTTAACGGTTCAGGTTTTGTCCGGGTTCACTAAAATAGCAGTGGTTCGTTCCGGATTTCATTCCTGTTCCGGTTCGGTTAGAGTACCTGATTCTTATGGTTGAGGTTTTTATTAAAACGCTTTATAATAATAATAAATGTTGTTATAAAATAAATTATAGGTCAGTGTTAAATAATAGTAAATTATTTAATGAGCACATAATGTAGGATATAATTCAAGAAGATGAAATACGACGTTTTATGCGATTCACATATTGGTGTGATAACAGTTCATCTCATCATTATACAATAGTGCTGAATAATGAAAGGGTGGGTTTATGATCAAAAATTTAGGAATAAGGAATGAGAATAATTTTAAGAATATTTTTAAAATAAGTGAAAAGTGATTAAGTATACGTATTTGTTAATCTGATGTTACTGCATCTTTGATAATTGATATTTATGTTTTGTATATGGATACATGTATCCATACCCATACTCGCAAAAAACGATAACAGTTCAGGTTATTGTAGGTTATTTTTGACATAATCTGTCACCACCCTTACCTATATAATAAATGTAGATAAAATTTGATTTCAAACTGACCATTACCTAATGTGCATATCGACTATAAAATTAACCCTCTGTACGGACTGTTACACACGAGATACTTTGTAATCGTCAGTGGTCAGTTTAAGTGACCAATAGATTTGATTGAAGTTATTTAATGAAATGCAGCGTCAGTTTATCGGAGATTGAACACACCACTCACGTTCGATTACCACGAAGTTGACGGTGGTTTTCATGAGTAGTTTTTTATAATTATTTGTTTTTATGTCGAACTACCTTATATTATACACCTACACTTTTACAGTCACGAATATTCGGCAAACAAATTCAAATACCAATTAATCGATTGATATCTCAATCTTATCATCTCATCTACTTCAAGCATCATCATTTGAATAAAAATATAATAATATACCCATGTATCTCTTCTGAATCTTGCACTGTAAAAATCCTGGTGAAGAGTAAGTCGAATGAATTATGAAACCATAATTACCAGCATATTTGATTAGCCCGTCACGGCGAGAAACCTACACCAGACGATAAATAATCGTCACAGAATGGAGAGTGGACTTTTAACGGAGGTGTAGGTTCTATATTCTAGAGACTGTAGAGTCTAGACTGCAGACTCTAGAGTAGAGGAGGGAGGACCAACGTCGCTCTATCACTGTAGCAAATGACGAATAACTCCGACGAAATTTATCGCTTGCAAATTGTAATGACAGGCTTGTGGTGTTAGCAAGGCGATATCTTTATACAGAGTGTTCCAGCATTGATAGCCTCACATGCAAATACGTCTCAGCCAATTCCATTTGAACAGTTTTTTGTAATATTCAAAATTGGGACATAAAAAAGAAGCCCGAGTTTATACATTGCAGTTTGTTATTTATTTTTATTGATGTGTATGAAATGTGAAATGAATGTGTAAAGCCCTGTTCACACAAGGATTCTTTGAGGATTCTTTCTTGCTTCAGAATCCAGATAAATTGCCTGTCAAATAGCGGAGCCTCTGAATTGAATCTTTTTAGTGAGTCTAGGAGAAAAAGAATTTCAAATTCATTTGATAACTTCAAGACAGTGAATTTATTTTTTCACATGATTCAGAAACATGAAAGAATCCTCAAAGAATCTTTGCGGTGCTATATTTTGCTATCGAAAACTGAACCAATTATAACATCCAGATGATAGAATGTATGATACTTGTTATTTTATTTCATGTAAGTATGTGACGTTTGAAATGAATGAATGTGATCAAAGGGTTCATGCAAATCCTTTTAAAAGATATAGCATGATATAGCATAATAAAAATATGCTATTACAGACTATGTCCATGGGATGTTTAAAAATTTCTTATTCTTGTACTTTAAGTGATATTACGTAAGTCATACTGAGTATGATCAAAAATTACATACTTGATACAGACATCTTAGAGAATTACAAAGGATGCATAATTGGGATATTATTACCAAATTACTAACATTGGGATGTTACATAGATAATGTTACTAAGGGCGAACATTCGCAATCGCTAAGATATTAATAGGATGTTAATAGGCAAAAATTGTAACAAGTTCATATTCTTCAAATGTTCTGGAGATTTTATTTTGTCAAGTGGGTATATAGAAGTAACAAAAAAGGTATGTCTCTGCGACCTGCGAAATCACATTTGCGATGTCTCGGCGACGTTACAATCTAAATCGTTTAAGGCGGACATTCGATGTACCTGTCTGGTACATTGCAGGTCTGTAATTTTCTAATTTTGGTTACTAGGGTTGCTCAAATGTAACCAAGATTCGACTTCTAATATAAAAGAAACTATTAAAAACAAACATTTCTAGACTGCAGTATATGGCTAGGACGAAGAAAAGTTTCCATATGTTGCAGTAAAGTGAGTTTTCTTCTCTTCTCTATATATAGGAACTAAATTAAATACTAGCTTTACTAGATTTATCAAATTATAAACAAATAAAAAAATTAATATACTCATTATGTATGGACGATAGTCTTTAAATTTAATTTGTAAGAAACAGCATGATTTTGGAACGTCAAAAATAGTTTTTTTAAGCTGACACTCAGCAAATTACTAACCAACCTCACTCCTTGATTAACCAACAACCCAGCAACCTTCCACTACCTTGTCTTACATAACCTCTTAATTAAAAACGTGTCATAAATCCCTCGTAAATTCCTCCTAACAAGTGTCGACTTCCACGTGACGTGACGCCACACCCTGTATACAACACACAACACCACACACTTGCACTGCGGTGTTGCGCGTCATGTCACGCATGTCCAGGGGTGAGTTCAAGGGCGCAAGGTGAGTGTGAGTGTTCTTTTCAGCTTCATCACATCGTCAAGGTCGAGTGAGAGTGAGCAGAGCACGCGTGCTCCAACCTGGTGCAAGGGTGATCTAGATGCTGGTGGAGGGAGTGGGTGGAAGAATCAGATTGAAATTATGTTAAAAATTGCAAATATTAATTTAGTCAATATCCTTACTTACTTGATACTTTATCTTAAGAAGATAAGGAGAAGAAATTAGTGGAACGTCGTTTCAAAATTATCTTAAGAAGCTGTTTATTTAGATCAGGTCGCTAAATTAGTGGCTTAACAAAATATAAAACAATTTCATATATACCTTATTTTGATGGTAAATCTAAAGGATTAATTCTCAATTACAGAATGGTAGATATTATTACAGTGGAATCGAGCCACTCGGACTCAGTGGTATTGGTCTGTTGTGGTGAGAATAAAACTTGAGGTTGTTGCCTACCAAAATCGATGACAAGAGAAATAAATAATTTTAAAATAACAAATTGCGCCGCATGAAAAATTTTTCCATTCAAGGTCAAATGTCTTATAATTAAAAGTTACATTTTATGGAGAGATGTGAAGCTTCATGTTTTTCCCCCTGTCATGCTCAATAGTAATTTTTTTCTATTCAATGAAAAGTTTCTTAAATTGAAACTTGAAAAAACTGGCATGTCTCTTTTAGTTAGAAAATATACTGAAAAATGCGTCACAGGCGAAATTTTATGTTAGTTTAAGGTCAAATACACATATAAAGACATATTTTTTATTGTAAAAAAAGTACTTAATTGAGTTAAGTCATGCAAAAACAATACATAAACAAAACAAAACAAATGTCCAACCCGAAACCCACCACTGCCTAGAATGGGGCACAACATATTTTTTTTAGGTGAGCAAGTGCCCACCCGGGCCTAGCCCTGGCGCCGTCCCTGCTTATGGTGACATGACAAAACTAAATTTTGATAGTCAATATACCACACAATGCATTCATAATCTATTGAATTTCATCAATTGATCTGAACTAATTTATCCTATTTATGCAGTGACGATTTTGTGCCGGATATTCTAAATATATTACAATTTTTTTTGGTTTTGCCTTTTGCGATTATGATGTCCAAGTTTTTCAACACCTTATCATGAAATCATGTAAGTATGGCTTGAGGAAGAAATAAATTATGATACACAAATATTTCAGTGGAATTTTTAACGATAACATTAGAAAAAACAAATATTTAATATTTTTTTGCAGACAATTAATAAGACATGCCGTCTGTGATATATTAATTTAATATTTATGTCTGACATGGATATCCGAAACTATCCCAGACATCTGTACAATTTAATCGCAGATTTTTTGCCAAAGACAAACATCAAAAACGTTTTTATATCTATCAAAATATTGTATTAAATGTCAGTATAATTAATGTTAAATACCAACAAAAACGATATTCAATTCAATTATTTCTCATTGTAAAAAATGCTAAATAAATATCAATAAACAATGCATAATAAAAACTGACATGTATTTTGTAACATAAAAACTAAAATAAATAAAAACAAAACTAATTCTATATATCAATATGAAACCATTACAAATTTCATAATCGGATATTTCGTGTAGAAGATGACAGACGATTATTAATAACTCAATAAAAATACCGAACGTCCAGTCTGATTATAATAAATGCTAAATGATGAATGGGATGACTATTCAACGGCCAATTACATTGCATTTAGATTTATTCTTTTCTTTTGTGAGATATAAAACGAGGTAATAAAAATATCACTATTTAATAAAACTAAGAATATTGTTTCTCAATATCAAAATCAAATTTAATTATCATATTTATCTTTCTAATACAGCAAATTGTCACGGGGGCAGTAGCGAGGTTATATTTCTAGGTAGGGTTGAATATTTTGTAGAAAGGGCAACATTGATCTTGTACATAATATGTATTAAAAGGGAGCTGGGTGGTTGAGGAAAGAAAATGCGCCGGAGGCGAAAAACTTTTCCGTTCAAGGTCAAATGACTTATAATTGAAAGTTATATTTTTTCAATGGATGAGAAGCTGCATGTTTTTCACCTACTTCATGGAGCAAAATAGAATAATAATTGTCGAATAACAGAAGCACATAAACTTCTAGAAAACAAAATTTATTTTTTCAATTTTTTTTTAACTAAAACCAAATCAAACGCCGACGCGCAAAGCCTGGCGCGACGATGTAATGAAATATTATGGTGATACTTAATTCCAGTTATTGAACCACAGTTTCCAATTCGAAGATTTAATTCGGATTTCATTGATATTATTTTGTAAATAAATATTAAAATAACAATTTGGAAGATTTTAACTTCTAAAATGATAAAACTTTTCAGCTCCGGGAAGAACAACAGTTTTTAAAGGCAGGGTATAGTCCTGGCTCCTCCTGGCTACGGCCCAGAATTGTCAGCAGTGTTGGACTCCCTCAAATGAATTTCTGAAATTTTAACAGTAAAGCTGTTCTTTCATGTAACTCTCTGGTGGTCTTATGCAAGCCTTAGCCGGTGTCCGATAGCTTTGTGTTTTGTAGTTGCCAACTTAATTGTATGGTGACGAGAGTAGATACCGATCCAAATTAAGACATGCAAACACTTGACCTGGACTGGAACCCACGACCTCTGTAACCCAAGCCAAGCACTCTACCACTGTGCTATCTCGCCGTCATTGTACATAAAAATATATTTCATGATCTACATTAACCTGAATTTAATTGCTCATTCTCATTCTATTCACTCTAGCCATCATGAAAACAGAAATCACTTACCACACCTGAATGTAAACATACTCCGTAGCACCTATCCTAACACCCCCCCCCCCCCCCCCTATTTCCTCCTGCTATGTTTTCTATGTCAAAACGAACAGACGGGCGCTTAATATATTTTTTTGTTTGCAGATCCACATCCAGCCTCACGCAAGCGGGGGATTGACATGGGCACTTCACTGCTCCACGCTAGCGCCGAGTGAAGTGTGTGAAGTCATGTGTCTAATTGCTAACAGCGTGCAGTCTCTGTGCAGGAATAAGAAGAACAAGGCGATGAGTTTAATAGGTCTGTGAGACTGGACGCCGCTGAGAAATCGGGAATTGAAGAAGAGAGTAAAAAGGTGGCGATGAAGAAAGTGGCCAGGGACTAGAGAGGAATTTGAGACTCCAACTGATCCTTAAACACCTGTTACCACATGGATTCTTTATATGATTAAATGAAAAGCAATTAGAAGTTGAAGAAAGGGATGAATCGGATGATATAATAAATAAATATATAATAAATATAATTAATATCAATTTTGGAATTTCACATAAAGCCGGAAGAAAAGTATTTTTACTCTCTAGAGAGGAAAAAATCAAGTGGATTTCCGAATAAAGCGAGAGAAAACGTAATTTTCTTCCCTAGGGAGAAAAAAATCAAGTGGATTCCCGCATAAAGCGGGAGGAAATGTAGTAATAATTAGAGAATAATTAGAGACAGGATTTATAGACAATATGCCTTTGCTTAAAATTGATGGCATTATTTTTCCAAAAAAATAGAAAACACAAATATTTCTATAATTAGTTGTTTTCGGGATTAGCAGTTTTTCATGTTCAGAATATCTAGTGTTTTGTTTTATGTAGTACACGTATGTAGGTTTGATCAAAATAAAATATTATGTTACTAATGTTTGGACTAATATAGTTTTTATCCCTTTAACGACATTTTTCTTCATTTGATATATGATGCTTTTTTATCAAAATGATATACCTACCTGTTTAAGTGCCGTTTTCGTGCCTTTTATTGAATTTTTATGCATTTTGTTTAATTTATAATGTCATTTTAATGCTTTTTTTCCAAATTTTATGCCCTTCAAAGTGCCCTTTTCTGTTTTTTGTGCCTTTTAGTCCTGTCTCTAGTAGGAAATAATAAGTAACAGTTTAACAAATACAATACAGCAAACTACAGTTTGATATTGAACTTAGTTTCAGAGATAATAATTATAAATCATGTAACTGTAAACTTTTAAAGTTATTGATTATCGAGGAATTACAATAGATAAATTAATAATAATTTATACTCGTATTTGCCTCTCGCATTGATGTATGTATTATGTAATTTGCATTGTTATAAGTGGATTTGTTTTAGGAAAAGCAATAAATAAATCCAACTATTGAGTCATTCCATTCTCAATGACCATCTATTACATTATTGTATCTAATAATTTATGGCCAAGTGGATGCGATAGAAAATGAAAGGAAACATTTTAACTATATGCATACAAAATATACGATCGGAAGCGAATAAATTAAAAATAGCAATAAAAAAATTCAAAATCAAGTTTATTACAGGTATCCTAGCTTATTCATGACACTTTTAATTAATGGCTTGTGAATATTTATTGCCGATATATAATTTGAAAATTATTAACGTCGGCAATAATTTGTAGGCATTTGTTTATAACTCTTCCTAGAAACAAGGAACAAATTGTTGCGACCGAATGCCACGATAGAAATTTTCAAAGTTTTAAATTTGATATTAACAGTTACCTATTCAAATTACTACAGAGAGTGAAATTTATGAGCAATATGTAAATTATATGCTTGGCATTCGACATTTTCACTAATTAAGTTGTATCTTGATTTGGCATTTGCAATAAATAAACTATGAAAATTATGATTCTCAAATAAAAAAAATTTTCGGCAAATCTTAGCAGTAACAATTTTAAAATGTTAACACCACTGTAATTAATTATTTTAATTGTAAAATTTAGTTTTAAGAAACTGGTGATTTAAAAAATATATAGTTTCAAGTATTGTATAGCTCCTGAAGATGGTCCTGGTAATCTAAATGTTGGCGGTTGATGTTGAAATAAATTGGCTGAATCCCAGTACTTAAATGTTTTTATCTGATGCTGTATAATGACAACATTATTATCCTCGATTTGAGGACCATAGTTGCGTTCTTTATAGGCCAAGGACAATAATGAATCCAGTATAGTACTCAGTACCATAACAAATTGAAGAGTGATTTTCCAAAACGCTCTAAGTCATTTTTTTCATTTTTGCTAAAGTTGGTATCATTGTGTTCAGTTTTCAAAACTCTACAATAATAAATATATTATAGTT
This sequence comes from Agonum fuliginosum, assembly GCA_947534325.1. Taxonomy (NCBI): domain Eukaryota; kingdom Metazoa; phylum Arthropoda; class Insecta; order Coleoptera; family Carabidae; genus Agonum; species Agonum fuliginosum. The sequence goes on along the minus strand of OX384034.1, from coordinate 351,375 downwards.
CCCAAAACGATCTTAGTCATACGATTTTTGTATCTAGAATTCAGGTTTTTTTTCATATAGGCACTAAGTCAGTTTCGGTTCTTTTCCAATTCGCGGTTTTTGTAGCTAAGATTGTAAAGTTATACATTTATGTTTATTATACAGTGTTTTTTGTAATAATAAATTAATTAAAAACATAAAAATACCATTTTACTGATTATTAAAATGCTCATTATATAGCATATAAATATTCCAAAACGACCTAAGTCATGACTTAACCCATTTAGGAAGAACAATACAATATCAAACATTTTTTAATCTGCATTATGTGAAATAATCAATGTTTATTTTTTTGTTTTAAATTGATATATACATATCTGATTCAATGTACCATTTCGCCTGATAATAATTTGCAAAATATGTGAGCAGATACAAGAACTTCAATAGCTCGAATTCATCATTTTTGACTTAGTGCATTTTGGAAAACCACTCTTCAATTTTACTACGAAAGTTTCAAAAATAGCATACCAGATTTTTTCAAATTTAAATTTTTTTTGTTCAATATAAAATATTTTTTTAACTTTTTGCTTAATTTACGCCAGAAGAAGCAGATAAAATTTTGTATGCAATACGGATCGTAACCAGTCATTATGCTACATATCGTGCTCTCAAACTCGGCTTCACCTCGTCTGATAATCTTACGATCCTTACAACATAAATAACTATTTTATAAATCTTAGCATAAATTGCCTAATCCTTTGTATATATTTTTTCTCGAATTTATTTCTCATAAATTAATTTAGCTTAAAAGTAAGAATAAATCTATTACATAATAGTCTGTCAAATGTTTACATATGGAACTAGTACTAGCATTTGTCATAGATTAAGTAACAATTTCCATAAGACATGCACCATTTTATAAGAGTATAGCATAAGCTAAGCATGACATAAGCTATAGCAGTTTTAAAACAAAATTAGTAAGTATAGACCTGTTATTGTAATACGTATTAAAGAATATAAATAATAAGAAAGCTCTCGTTTCATTTTCTGAAAAGAAGCGTATCAAACTTCATCAAGAGCTTCTTTGTTAAACAACAATTAATTTCATATTCCCCAGTAAGAATATTCCACACTATCATTCTTCTGAGAAATCTCACTATAAATTTAACAAACGAGCCATTTAATTGATAAAATATCATTACGCTTTTTGTTATTGCTACCGATAGTGTTGCAAAAAGTTGCGAATTTGTTTCCACCGGTTATTATAAAACTGTTGCTGATTTGTTCTCGGAATAGAGGGTGCGAGACACTAAGGAATTTTTCCTATTTGTGTTTTTTTAAGCTCCATATTGTATCACGATTATGCGTAGCTATTTTTGTATTGTAATGTTTAATAGAATAAGCCGAGAAAAATTAGATTTATAAATGAATTCTTCAGACTTTATGCAATGCGTGCGTTGTGAAAATATTTTGAATATAGTAGAATAGTTATGAGAACCAAAAACTAAATTTCTACTGTGTTCTTTTAAGGTTGGCATGTAGCTGTCGAAAAACAATGCTCTACGGTTTGTAAAATATTAAATCTAATACTAAAGTAAGAACATTGGAATTTTTTACGACAATATTTAATATTCATTCTACTTTGCGACGCATCGATTTTACCAAATTTTGCCATAGTAGTGTATATATAAAATGCCGAATATAGAGAAAAATACTACTTTTACATGTTTAATTTAGGGCATTTTAAATACAAAATGTATTAAAATTCATGCGTCGCACTGTAGATATATTGTTATACAGTATATAAATAATGCGTTTGATTGTTTCTCTTGTCTTACTTATAAATACAATTTACAAATACGATGTCACTTTTTGAGCGCGTTCGCTATTGCTGTCTTTGGTCGACACACTAAATCTGTATATGTATATATCTCCTTTTTCTCGACGAAATCGTAGACAGCTACATTCCGGTCTTAAGAAAAAAATTTAAGAAACTTACATTGTCGAGTAAAGTTAACTAAAAGACTTGGAAAAGTGGATAATCTTTAACACTCACCTGAAACAAAAAACAATTATTATTTTTTATTCTGTGTTTAAATAGATTTTTTCAACTGTCAATGGATTACACAAATTTAGAAAATGGGTTGCCGTGGTTAAAGTTATAATAAGTATAAAACATTTTTGGCTATAGAGTATGGAGTCAATCAGAACAATTAAATACTTTTTGGCTTCCTGAAGTGTAAACATAACAATCACACATAATCTTGTTAGAGTTTTTACACGACCATGATTTTACCACACGTATGCGGAAAAGAAATTTTTTACCATTAAGAGCTTATTAAAAAAGGTGCTTTGTAATAAAAAAGACAACGCACAAAAATGCTATTTTACAAAATTTATTGTTTAATAGAGTCGAAATTAATAAAACAGATTAATGTTAAATGTGACATTTGCTGGCGCCATCTCTAAGCAGTTGTTCCTATTTGTTACACAAAGAAATTTTATAGTACGGAAAATAAGAGATGACCAGGTTTAGGTATTTTAATTGGTAAAGATAATTAATCGAGCGGACATAAATTATCTGCAAATTTTTTGGCAGAATTTACGAATTCGTATAACTATAAACTATAAAGCCTCATTTCCACCGACTGTTTTAATGCTTAAGAACGATGTTTAATGCATAAGTACTAAGAGCAACACATAAGAACACAACTTTGCAAACTCCAAACATAAGGCGTAATGCACAAGCATAATGATTGACATGTGTCATATTTATTATTTGTTTCAATTTCTGTCTGTTTCTAAATATGGAAATGAATACTTTACTTACGAAATTAACAGTTCCTTAATATCGCAAAAATGCCGGCAATGATTAAATTACAAAATTTGACAACAAATGTCATCTCTATCGAATTAGTCCTTAAACAAAATAAGTGGAAATGGCCATCTAATAAATAATCATTATGCATTACGCCTTACGCTCAAATCATTATGCATTAAGCACTAAAACAGTCGATGGAAATGAGGCTTAAGGCATCCAACTGCTAATAATTACTTATTTGAATTTATAATTCAGTAGTTCGAAGTACAGCTATACTAAGTGTGCCTACACAATAGAAACGAAAATAAGTGAAATGAAAAATCATTCGTTTGTTTCCCTTTCAAGTTCAAATAAAAATGAATCAATCATCGAACGAGAACACTTTCGATGTATGAGTTCAATCGTAACTCGTAGCAGTAAAAGCAAAACGAAATTCCCTTTTTTACACACCATGTATCTTGATTCCGTTAGTATTATTGACACCACAATAAAAACTATTAACTTCTCGCGTTGGTATATTGAATTAATTCATTTATTATTTTGATAGACCTGACTTAACATTATGATAAGACTTCCATTTGAGCTTCGAGTTTGGAACATTGAGATATTCGATGATATCACATACGCAGAATGGACTGAAAAAATGTTTGCGAATTCGCCGAATGGCGTAGTACTTTTCGCTGTCACGAATCACGACCGATGTATAAAGATTTGAGATAAGGAAATTGATTATAAACGGCGGTGTGACTGACCTTTTTTGTTGTTAAGTCACCCATGTTATTTCAAGATCCATAATATACGATTTTCATCACTTGGTCGAGAGTTTCAATAAATAATTTTTCCATTACCAACTTCTATTGACTATGCATTGTTATACATTGAGATTAAAGAAATTATCAGGACCGGATCAACCATAAAGAATGAAACAATTCTTTTAAAATGAGGTAATATAATAGATTTTTAGTCACGTATACCTCTAGAATTAAATGTTACCATTTTTACGAGGATACCATGCATGAATGGATGTATGTGAGAAATTTTCGTAGCAACTTATTATTTATATTCGTACTAAACATAATTTTTTTACGTTTGTAATCCTTAAAAAGAGTCAAGTTGATTTTGGTGAAAACGCATGACTCAAATAGTTTCCCTAAAGTCTCGGGACGAAGCTATAAGTTTTAAACGAGTGAAGAAAAAAATGAAAATTTGGGGATCACTAAAACGTTTGGGTCATTGCGAAACCGAAGAAGGTCGACAATTCGAACATTTGTTATAAACATCGTAATAAATGTCAAAAAAACATTAAAATTAAGTTCTTGAAAGAACTAAGATATCGGAAATTGGTTTATGGGGATGTGTTCCTTTTTTCCTTACCTTTAAAATAAGGTGAAACTCGACAGGGGTTGCTATTTAAAAATGTTGTGATGGTCATCTTCTAAAAAAACTCCACGTTGCATGGAAGTTCTAAACTATCCAAGAATGTAGTTTTTATGATTCTTTAATGATTCCCAAATTTTTTTCTTCACTCTCGTTCAAAACTTATAGCTCCATTCCGTGACTTTTGAGAAACCCTGCATAACAGCAAATGGAAAATTTAACTACAATATACATACATGGTAACATACGAGTATTCATTTTTTCCGGAAATTATTACTACTAGCCTGAGTAACTTCTGAAATGAATAAAAGGAAATTTTTCTATCACATGTCAGTTTGACATTTGAATAAATATTTGTTAAATTGTCATTTCGAGTGTAGATACGCGTTAGTAAGGTAAAAAATACACATTTATTAATGTTAAATACATTAGTCAACATTTCAAGTTTTTATTATTAAAAGAATTCAAAAATAGAGCGGCGGTGCCATAACGATTTTCTTACCGAATTTGCACTCGTGCATTAATTAATTTCCAAGATATTTTTTAACGTGCATTCCAATAACAGATTAATAAGTTCAAATGGTACCTACACAAGAGTTGATTACAAAATTTTCGGAAAGTATTAATAACATGTTAGATTATAAGTGAAAATCTGCCAACCGGAAATGGTAGTACTTTCCTACTTTCCTTGATAAAATATTGCAACAATTTATTGTAATCCATGTAAAAATAATAACATTTTTTTATAGTGCTTTTCTTCCAAACATGTTTTTTTTTAAATACTTACCTATATACAGGATGTAGCCCAACCTATGTTAAACAAAATTTAAGGGTGTATAGTATTGGACGCACTGATCATGTATCAAAAAGAATTTTGTTGAAATTCGCAAATTAAAAAATGGATTCAAGCAAATTGACATTCAGTAAGTACCTACCTACAAATTTAATTTTTTCCTGTTCGTAAAATTATTATTACATTAATATAATTATGATTAATTATGCTGCATAACTATTGATTAACTTTTTTTGTTGAAATGTGGAAACCAGTGATACCCAAAATGATTTTGTTTTGCAAACAACTGTTAATTTTAAGTTAAGTTACATCCTGTATATTATGTGATCTTACCTACGATGGTTTCAAATACAGTTTTTTGATGCCAAAGTTATAAAAATAAATAAAAATTGTACTGGATAGATAATGGGTATAGCTGGGTACCTATTTATTAAATTAAAATTATCATTTATATAAGTGACTCAGATTTCAATAAAAAAATGCATATTACATTTAATAAAAACGAAAGTAACTTAATCTATTTTTCTAATGTTGATTTTCCATTGCTGCTCCAAATTACGAAACAAAATACTGCCTCGTTTTTTTCTCATTATAATTCCTCCGAAAATGCTTCATTAAACATCGTAATTCAAGCTGCGCGGCATCTTCAGTTGAACTAAGCCATAAACAGACAATTATTCCCTACTAAAACTTAAAATGTCATTGTCACTTTCAATTTCTCCGCGTCGGAGCGGCACGGGCATGGGCAGGACAGACTCGTCTCAGCGCGGCAGCTTCAGATAACCGTCATTAGCTGCATTCGGAATCATCGGCAGGAAAAATGCGATCATCCAGCCCCAGAACAATGTAATTACACAAGCAATAAAACATTACACAACCGGACCAAGCCCAGCGGTCACTCTCACTGAAAATTGAGAAGTACCGCCGGTAATTTGATGGAGACCAATTCGTTTTACTTCCACAAATTATTAACAAAGGCGGTCATCATGCTAGTAATTGTTATTGAGAGCTAAGACGCTAAGAGCAACGTTTTAATGCTCAGAAATCATGTATCTATCTGTGTGTAGGTACGAATAATATTGTTGTACGTTGTTGTAGAAAAGAATTTCGCACATTAAATGAGTTTTTATTTCTTCATAGCTTGTATTTATGCAAGTACGAAATTATTTAAACATAACATTATGCCCAGTTTTTCTTAAAAAATTATTGAAAGTAAAACAAGTGCTAAATAATAGCTGTCCTAGCACTTATTTAGTCATGGCAGCCTCATAGTATATGTGTTTGTGTGCGGTTACCAGCCGTGAACTCACGGGTACTCATTAGGGATGTTGAAATAAATCGATTTAAAATTAATTTATTATTTCTAAAAAAATAATGGTTTCAAAAATATCGATTTTAAAATAAAAAATACTATACTAAAGTTACCAAGATTCCTAATAAAAAATCCGATGTGGCCAACACATGATCTCTCGCCATAATACTCTTTTATTTTACTAAGTGTGTATGAAAGTACTTACTCACAAATATACCATTGTACTAGAAAGGAATTCGAGAATTGTAGTTTTTATAATATTATTAAAGTTTATTATGACCTTATAAATACTAAATGACATTTCATATTTTCCATTTCAATTTGCCAAAAAGTCAAAAATTCATGTGACATTAACACTCAAATATTTTATTTTTTGTTTCCATAGGTAGGCAGATAAATCAAAATTGTAACAAATTTGTAGAATTTTTAACTTCTTGTAATTGGAAAATGGTGCTAGATAGAAACAACGTTTTGAACATAGATGGTAACATTTAGTATACAATGTTATTAAAAAAATTCCTATTAATTCATAAATTTTGAGAATATTCCAGAAAAACTCTTCAGATCTTCAAGAAACTACCACTTCCGGTTGCACGATCAACACCAAAATCTAATCAGATCTAATCTAGGGTGTCAGAATATTGTATACCAAATTTCAAATTTTTTTATTCAGTGGTATTTGAGTTATCGTACCTCCAACATCCATCCTGACACACTGACACACACACTGATACACACACACTGATACACACACACACAGACATCATCGCGAAATTATCAAAATCGTGTTCTAGGGACCTCAAAACGTGCTTATCCATTGAAAACTCACTATCGAAATTTTTGCATGATTACAATACCTCTCTTACAGATATGAGTGGCGAGAGGTAAAAAGCACAAGTCGAATGATGCAACATTTGCAGTTAGATATCAAATAAATTAAATTGATTATTTTTAAATCGTATAAACACGATTTAAAAAATCTGCTGTGTCCACCACAGTACTTCCCCGACTATAAGTTTTAATAACTTATTTCGTAACGCCTTTAATTTTATGCTTTATTCAGCAAAATTTAAATAAATTTATCTTTCTTCAGAAACTATTTAAGTTGATACCAACTTGATTAAATATCGCATAAATGTCATTTTTTACATTTTACTAAACTCGTCTCCCCGAGAGCTTTAAATTGACACTAAACTCGGTATAATTTGAATAATGTAGGTATTAAAAAAAATTGACGATCTGTTAAATGTTATTTTTATCTTTCTAATAGAATTATTTTCCCGAGAGCTTTAATTTGATACCACACACGATAATATTTTAATAAAAATAAAATAAGTTGTATTTATAAAGTTGGTACCACTGGATGAATAAAAAAAATGTTATAATTTTTTTAGAAACAATTGACAATCGCATAAATGTTATTTTTTACATTTTTACTAAACTTATCTCCCCAAGCGCTTTAAATTGACACAAAACTCGATATAATTTGAATAATTTATAATAAAAAAACAATTGACGATCGTTTAATGTTATTTTTGATTTTCTACTAGAATTCTTTTCCCGAGAGCTTTAATTTGATACCACACACGATAGTATTATGATAAAAATAAAAAAGTTATGTTTATAAAGTTGGTACCACTGGTTGAATAAAGCTCATTAACGAACTTGAAGTCAGATTTTGGCTCAAGATCTTAAATATAAAATTTCAGTCCAAAATTCCAACGCGTTTTTAAGTTATCCAACATCCAGACAGACTAACAGACTAACAGACTAACAGACCGACAGACCGACAGACCGACTTTTTTTAAAATTATGTTTTTTGGGTTCAGTAGGGTCTAAAACGTGAAGATTCACCAAAATCTCGAACTGTCAAAAAATCACGATTACAATACTTCCCTCTATTACATAGGTCGGGGAAGTAAAAAATTAATTTAAAAAAATTATAATTGTTGATTTACTCTGTAAAACGATTTTGAAATAAAAACAACCGAATTTTTTTAAATATATAATTTCTTTTTTTGGCATTCGACATCCCTGGTATTCATACATGTTAGTTAAAAGTACACAACGAAGGAAATTTTTGTGGAACTAAACTGACCTGTGTTGCCAGAACTATACTTAACTTAGCTATTACTAGTATTTTTATTACAAAGTTACAATAGAAAAAATGAAAAAATGACATGACAGTTGGACAGTTAGATTATGCGTTTCTGTTAATCCGTTGATATTATGTTTTACTCTACTACCTAAGGTTCATAAATTTTTATTATTTCCTTAATTATAAACATCATTTCCTTATTTTAAAATTATACTTTAAGTCATTTTAAGCTCAATTTCACTACCAATGAGTAAAATATCAGTTTTTGCTTTCATTAATACCTTATTAAATATTAAATTATTGATGATTACATAATTTCATATTAAGTTAATTAATACCTAAGTACTAATAAAAGTATTCTATAGGAGGAAATATTTACTAAGTCAATTATTTGAACAATTAGGTAAGTTTATTTACATTTAATAAAACCACGAGCCTTATGGTAGAATTCCGCATTAACCATTAGAGTAAATTTTTAAATAATAAACTTAATTGTATAACTTTTTGTTAGCATGCAAAATGGTCATATACGAATAGGTTTCATATTAATATTTTGTTCAATGTTTTGACAATTCAGGTTTAAATCCAGTCAGGTATACATTGCACAAAAATCTTCTAGGTTAGGTTAGGTATGTAGTAATAAGTTAAAAATCGTATACACGGGTAAATATATATTTTTACCGATGACCTCCAGGATATGGGGCTGTCACACTCAATATGTATTAGTACACACAAATTATAATCATTTACAGATTTTTAAAGAATTACACTAATAATGGAACATCTTTCCATGTTGAGATAAAACTTCATTGAAAGAACAATGTAGTCATTTCACTTACAAAGTTGAAAAATCTCATATGATATAATTCGAGATAAACTTTCTTTGGACGTTTAGAGGTTATGTCATGACCATTGCACAATAGATCTTCTCCATCTTCAGAGAATTGCTACTTGTGACCACTTGTCTGCGTGTTGGTGACCTTCATGCGGAACTAACCGGAAAGGAAACACGCATTCACGCATCAGAAGTCGCAGACACCGAATGTTCAAGAGGAAGAGTGTAGTACCTGCACTACAGACTTTCAGACTTTCGTTCTCTTGTAGCTATTGCAGAGACAGAGACGGATTATGGAGCCCTGGGCAGAAATGATTTTCGGGCCCATTAGTTTAAAGTATAAATTCATACATACATATAAATCACGCTGTATCCCCAAACAGGGTTACGACGAACCTCAATACATATTTTCTATTCAATTCATTTATTAATTACATTAAAACCAAAGTAAAGAATATTACATTCTAGTCTTCCTGCTGTTAAAATTGCTTCAATTTTTCGATATAGGTACCTACTTAACGCTGGCGATATTTTCTGGAGATGTTACACAATGAAGAAGTGATTTTTTTAAAAATCGAATCAAACAGTGATTTAAATGACTCAAAAAGTGTACATAGAAAAATGAGACGGATTTAAAAAAGAGAGGTTTTGATTCTAACCATGACCAAGAAATGTCATGGAAGCGGTGAAGAGAAGTCACAAGAAGAACCATCAGATGAAAAATCTGAAAATGGAGTGGGACCACAAAATTTAAAATGACTGAAATTATTTTGATGAGTGAAGTCGATATATTTTTACGGAAAAAAATCCTTCAAAAATACATCTAAAATATTCTAGTCAGTTTTTTGTGTGATACGAAACTGAAATGTTTTTTTTAGATGGATTATAAGTAGGTACCCGTACCATGCATATTCGTTATCCACAAGAAAACCAAGAAAAATCATAAATATTTTGTTGTTATTAGGTACCTAGGCATTTTTTTTTTTTTGAAAATGAATTTCTACAAAATAACAAATAATATTACATATTTTTTAAAAGTTGAATAAAAGTTCATTTTTACAATCGCAAAAGCAGTAGTTCCCTAATAAACACCATAATAGATAAAATAAAAAAATATTATTTGTAAAAATATATTTATAATGGATCGATACACTCCCACCATAATATATTTGTTGCAAAAACACGACAGTACAACGGTTAATCATAATGTTCTTACGATAATGCCCATACGTAATATTTCTTCCAATTATATATTTCGATACCAGTTTGAAAATCGAGTACCACACGAAAAAACACTGCCCCCTGTCCACAATGCGTTCTGAGTTGACTACTCGCCGAAGAAAGCGGTCAATGAAACCGGTGAAGTGACTTAACAAAATCTCGGAACTAAAAGACAATGAAAATTGAAAATCCGCATATGTTAATCCAACTCTGGGCTACTGTGGTTGAACTTGACTTTGCTGAGTCATTTCTCTATATTTTCGCTAGTACAATACAATACTGACTTCCTTTGACTTTTACCGTTCTGTTAAATTGTTAATTGTAGTTTGTGAGGGAACAGTTACATGTGAATGTGATTCGCAACGCCATCAAGAAGATTGAAAGTTTGTTGGTATCGATAGCTTTAATTAAGACTCAATTAATTGTGCTTAACTAATCAAAAATTGATAGAAGTGTTAATTAAAATATATTGTATCTTATCATTATGCGAAATAGCGTAATAATTATTTTTAAGGAGCTACTAGCAACACATTCCTAGATTTAGTAGGATTTAAAAAAAATTGTGATATGGTAACTCAAGAAAAAATCTGATATTCCCATCACAGAACACAGATCTTCTTCAACTTCAAGTTACTATACTTATTGTTATTTTCAGATAATTAAGAATAAGATTTCTTAACTATTTTTCTAAATACCTATGTATTTTTGTCATTTTTCAAACTTCTGCAATTCTATTACTAATTTTTTTTTAAATTTTCAAACTATACGAACTTAACTAACCAAAGCCCAAAAAATACATAAGGCCCAAAACCTTTTGCAAAATAACAAGAAATAAAAATATTGACTTGGTTTCCGACATACGATTCCTCGAATTGGCGAATATAAAAAATAAAACTTATATATTCTCAACATGCATATCCTAACACACTTCTTGACACACTTCTTTTGCCTCGTCTGCATTCATCATTCCTTACAAGCTACCTATACAGGGTGTAAATCAAAATGCGGGCCATAGGCGTTTAACATAGGAAATCAGTTTTTCCTTGCTCAAAAGTGACTCTGTATATACATTATTTTCATATGGAATCATTCGATCTCACAACAAATCCTCACAACAAATCCTCACAACAAATCCTCACTATCGTATAATAAACTATCGATAATTCGATAGCAGCTAGAACAAACTATTGATAGCCAAAATTAATCGGTACTATAGATAATTAACCGATAGTTTTTGTTAAACGATAGTTTGTGTATTGATAGTTATTATCAAATCATTATCGATATCATTTGACATGTAATTTTAAAAAACGCTTAAAAATATGTGTCGAAATTCGAAAATACAAATGAAATTATCTTTTTATGAACGATAAACCGTCGTTTTGTTAATCGATAAATTATCTTAGTTTACGTGATGATAAAGTATCGTTTAAAATTTCTAAAAACTATCGTTTAACTACCAATAAACTATTGTTTGACTATCGATGAACTATCGTTTAACTATCGACAAAATATCCTTCAGGAAACTATCGATAGTACTATCTAGACAATCTTTTATTCTTTAAAACTCGAAATTATTCGCAGTCGCAACAAACCATTAGTCAATCAATCAATCAATTTCCTCAGACAACATTCACCGACTATAAAAAAATCATTTGTCAACAAATCTTTAATCACCATCAATCCACTTTCTCGTTGGACAATATTTTATTCTTCCATATCGGAATCATTCGCACTCGAAATAAACCATCAATCCATTTACTCACAGGTCGTCTACTCAAAATTATAACGATAAGCTTCATCAATTTTTATGTACCTACTGTAGTTTATAAAAACATAGTTATTTTCCATTTCATTCATAAAATTCCACGAGAATGCAATGAGTCAATTTCTGGGAAAAAAGTAAACAAACATAATTTAATTATAAGTTCCTCCCTACACTGTAGTAAAGACATAACCACAACTTCATCAGCTTCGCTTCTTTGGGAACCTCCTTCGGTGAATAGAATACCAGGCAACAAACCTTGTACTACACTGTACAGACTTACCTCGCAGACAGTCATTTCATCTTGTTAGATCCCGGAATTAACTCGCGCATTATAATTAATTATGAATATAATTGCATAAGGAAACGTTACTGTAACACGCAAATTATATTCTTTCATATTCCGAATCATTTAAATACATAGCATTCTTTCGCCGAGCTCACAACTGCAATTATTCTTTACCGCGCGGACGATACAACCAACGGTTTGATGTTGGCTACTCTCACTAGATGTTTTGAATAGTTTGAGAGGTTACCAGTTGCCTAATATGTACCGCGAGAAAATCGATTATTGATTCAAGAGTTATGAATTTATTAATGATGAGCGAAGTTGATGTTAGTCTAGTTTAGAGGTTGCGTCATATCAGTTACTATTAAATAATACTTTTTTTGTTCTATCTGTAAAAATACCTACCTATTTAGTTTAAAATACTATAAATTATTATTTAATATGGTTTTTGACCAATAGGACTTTCTGAAATAATTCAATAGAATGGGGTCGTTTACCAATGTATTTTTTAATTTTTTAATTTATTTTCAGGTATAAATATTTCCAATTATATATTTTTCACCTTTTAAAAGTGCTATATATAAGTGAATATTTTTTTACAGATGGTTTAACCAATCATATTGCGTAATGATGACGTCAAATGACGTAATGCAACCAATAGAATTGAAAATGTAAAATGATGTATCTGACAACATAATTTTGTAGATTAGGTTTTATTTTGTTACGTTAGTTACAAAAAATAAATAAATTTGTCACATGAAACGTCAAAAATGTTTAGCAAAATGAGTCGTATCGGTAGTATTTTTAAGAAGAAAAATATTCTTCCTAAATACCATTCGAGATAATAATTTTTTGAGAGAATTGTTTTGTCGTTTCCACGGCAACTTATTTCTAACAATTTCACTCCACAAAACATCATCTGACAATTCCCCTCAACTTCGTTTCGGGAAATTGATAGATGATGTTTTGTGTCGTGAAATTGTTAGAAATAAGTTGCCGTGGAAACGACAAAACAATTCTCAAAAAATTATCATCTCTTATGGTATTACCCCTGAAAACATATATATTTTTATGTCGCTCAGTTTAAAACACCTCAAACTCGTGACGACAAACATTTCGGTGAAGTCACCGAACAAAACGGCGTGGCCCTGCGAGCGTTCGAAAAAACGCCTATTTTAAAGCTTAAATACGCGTATCATTGAATTTTCAAGAACTTTAATTTTACTAATAGTAAAATTATGTTCTTATTTTCAATATTTGATAAAAATTATTTTAAAAAATACCGGAGTAAACGACCCCATTACCTCCAAATGACAAAATGGTAGCGGGAATCCAACCACTCGGTGGTGGGATCGAATTATACTCTACCGTTGATCTCTAACCACTGACCGTAAATATAGTGTAGGTATATAAGAAATAAAACCCGAATACTCATTTAAAAATTTACCTATCTTATAAAATATATTATGTATGTCGGAGGCTGAGGCTATAGTTATAATAATTATTATAAAATAATTCGATTTCTAAAACGTCTAGACTTTTTCTAAATAACTCGGCGTAAGATATCATATCATTTTATTACACAACATGTTGATGCTTTTGATAGAAACTCTAAACTGAATTAAGTAAACAACTCAATACACTACTTGAATCCCACAGACTTGGTTTCGATGGACACTCTGATTGCACTGAATTAAATAAAAAACTCAATACCCTTCTTGAATCTTAAATACTTGGTTTTTGTAAAATGTCTGATTGAACTGAATTAAATCAACAACCCAATATCCTTCGTAAGTGTCACATACTCAGTTTTGGTTGATTGAACTGAACCAACTGAACTAAATAAAGAACCTAATACCATTCTTGAGTGAAATAAAATGATGTGACATTGTGTTTTATAAAAAAAAACCTAATTTACAATTTGCCTACGCCATGTGTCAAATATTTCACATTATCATTTGTAATATTATCATCCTAAAACTCATGTTAAATATAATATTATAGTATTTAATTTAATATAAGTATTTATTTTAAAATTTGTAACTTTAAAAGTAAACGTGACATAAATATATGTATTTCACAAATAATATTGTTTATTAATGTAATGTGTAATAAATAATGATTAATATGAATTATTAATTAATAAATACGTTATTAAATATTTGATCAGATTATCCCTGAAAATGAATGTGAGTAAATTTATTATTATTTAGATTACAATCAAATTTGACAAATTTATTATGCTTGGTACAAAGTACAGATCTACTTGGTACCTTTGTAGATAAACTGGGATCTCCCCTAAATAACTTTTATAACATTTACTGGCTTTAGAGCTCCATTTTCTTTTTTTAAGCCTATGCGAAAGTAATTTTTTTTATCTTGATTATTTACTTTTACTGAGAAAATTTAGAGATATGGCCGATATGGCATTACTAAAATGCTTGAGTGCTAAGACCCTAAAAAAACAAATAATTAATTATCTTAATATATTATAAACATGAATATGATTCGAGTAACATTAAATAGACATTTCAAAACATACATTTTCGATTGAATGAACAATTCGATTTTATGAATTAGCTCGGTTTTTATTAGTCCTGGTTGCACAAAGAATATCTCCGCTGCCGCTGTGGTTGAAACCACAGATCGCCGCACGGATTGAGATTCTGACTGCACCAAGATGAATGGGTAAATAGAGCAAGAGAATATGGAGAATATGGAGACTGATCCCCTTCGATAAAAGGATCTAGAAAGCTTCGTGAGAAGCGGCGCTACTCCCACGGGAGTGTTAAACCACTATATATATATATACCTATATTATAAACATGAATATGATTCGAGTAACATTAAATAGACATTTCAAAACATACATTTTCGATTGAATGAACAATTCGATTTTATGAATTAGCTCGGTTTTTATTAGTTCACATAACCGAGCGCCTACTTTATATATAAATATATTCATTTTAAGTTTGTTGGACGGGCATTTAGTGTATCTATAGTAAAGATTCTTCAAGAGTATGTTTATTTGCTATTTAAATTTTTTTTAATTATGAAGACATGATTAATATAAAACAGCAAACTTTAAACAAATTTCCAATACAAATGTATAAGTTTTTGGTAAACGGAATAGAGAAAAAAAGTTTGGAATGAAAACAACGATGAGATTATTGAAAAAATCAAGATTATAAAATAGGTCAAAACGAAAGTGTAGATAACTAAATAATTTCAATTAAACAATTAAGATTAATACTCAAACAATTAAAAATAATAGTTATTTCTCCACACTTACAATAATTAAAAACCTTACTTTCCATTTTATAGACAACCATCCAGATAATGCGACAAAATTAGATAAATTAACACTATACAACACTTCATTGCACACTTTCAACTAGAAAATAAAAAACCAATCCATTATTTAATATCTTTCTGTCCATCCACTTTCAGCTAATAACTCAATATCATAACAATAAAAATATCACTAGAGCGATAACGCTCTACAGTTATTCCTTACAGAAACATCCTTTAATCATTAATAACTGCCTGTGTGGAATATCAGATCTATTGCCAACCTATGACATTCCAATATCCCCAACTCAATAGCAGCTGATTCGCTTGCGTGGGTGCTCTAGGCCATTGGGACATCGAACTCAAGCCCTAGGCAATCCAGAGACGGATTTGGGCCGAGTGGGCGATGAAAAATTAGCGGGATGAGTTGTGGATGGGAAATGTGCGGTAGTCATAAAAACTAAACTAACTGTTGAAGTATTATTGTAGGAGTTAAATTCGTTGTTGTGTTATTGGAATTTATCACGCAATGCCACCCAGTGAGTTGTAAAAATATTGGGCTTTAAATCAAGATGTTTTAAATTTTATGTACCCGTATAAATATAAAATTTGCTATGGCTATAAATTGCAATTAAAATCAGTTGGATAGTAGACTAGAATAATGAATGTCTTAATTTTGACGAGAGTTGTTTCTCATTTTTGACTACTAATCGTTAAAATGCTGAAAATATGTTTTTCCCTTTATTGAATAAAAATTGTATTTTTCGAAACAACTAAGTTATTTTTGAATAGGTACTTCAAATGGTGCTCTAATGCCAGTTTGTAAGGTATTAAAAAAGTGGTATTAGAGCAAAAAGAAGCCAGCTTCAAGCAATATTCTACAACGTGTAATTTGTTTTAAAAAATCCTGTTATTTAAATCAGTTTTAGGGACAAAACTGAAAATTGTTTTTCGCCATTTTGGCGAATGGTATTAATTTATTTTAATTTTTTGGGTTACAAAATGCAAAACTAGATTTATTTATTTACGCAAATACCTATATAATTTAATTATTTAAAAAAAATTAAATTGTAGCAAAACCATTGATATGGCATAAAATAAAAAAAACTAAATTTCTTATGAGTAAAAAATACATATACATTGAAATAAATATTTAATTATAGTTTAATAATGCTATAAATTACTCACGTGTGAGTAATTATAAACTCAACTTGCTTTTTTGTTTTCGCCGGTAATAAAATCCCATTTTTTAACATAGATAAGTAGGTATATAAAGTTTCCTGTTAAATATTTTTTATATGAATTCACAAATTTTAAATTATTTAAATACTTAGACACCTATAAATTTATTAAATTTGATCTCAAATAATGTATTGCTAATTTTACTGGTCATTCAACTATTGATTTACTTTTCATTCATGTGGGAAGCTGAATAATAAATTTCCAAGAATTAATCTTACGTAATTATGGTTAAAAATAGTACAACATGTGATCCGGATTTTTGGTTATCTTCGAGGCATATTTATTTTTATCTTGGCATTTATCTATACTATAATATTCAATTATAGGAAGAGATAGTATAAGATTATTAGCGATTTAAAAGACATTTGAATTTTAAATGATGTTTTGATTTCCAAATTAATGACAGTAATTTAGAGTAATTGATTCAGTATTGTTTATTTTAAATTGTATTAAAATTTATTACTGCATTTTAAAATAATATGGCGAATGAATAAAAGCATAAAACATAAAACGAGTAGGTAACGTATCTCTCTGAACGTAAAACCAGTTTATATTTTGACGACTATTAAAGTTGACGATTACAATAAAAATAAGAAGTAGTGTCAAATTTGAAACCTGCTGTACACCCTACTTAAAAAAACTTGTAAAGATTCTCACATTCCATTTATTTTTACTCAATTCTTGTACTAATTTTAGAACTTGTTGGTTGTTGACTACTAAGAATTTTTAATTTCTTTTTATATGGCTTACCTAAGAAGAAACAGTTCTTTTTTTAAATAATAATAATTATATTTGCGGAAAAATATTCAACATTTTGTTAAGTTGCACCTACTATTATAATTCCGAAATTTATACATTCTCTATTTCTCACAATTTTCTTGTTGCCAATTTTAACAGAACTGCATTTATCTCTAAATCTAGCCAAAATATTGAACTACGATTTAAAAGGCGTTGTACATAACATATTTCCTGCCTTCGAGCATATACTGACTAGAGGCCGCCTTACGGCGTTTGTTGTGATCGGAAGATATGCGATAGGGGAGATTTGCGGGGTCGGAAGCCGTGATGTATTGAGGGATGCGTAATTTCTTAGTATTATTCCACAAAGTAAAATAATACTCACAAAACCTCATAAAACTTTTCACAAAGTAAACGCAGAACTTAGTGTTATAGTAAAATGACATGTGTGACAAGAAGTAACAAAGAATAACAGCAAAACGCTGCCCGCAATACACCATGACTTCCAGCCCCGCAAGTCCCCCCTACTGCATATCTTCCGATCACAACAAGCTATGCATTGGTATAGGGAATTACTTCTCTAGTCAGTATATGCTCGAAGTTTCCTGCACTTTACTTGACTTGACGCGAGTATCAATATAAATCAAGAGTAGGTATAATATAATATGAATATTTATGAATATAATAGTATATTGTGCAACTAGGGACGAAAGTGGCGTTTTTCCGACGAGTGCGGAGTTGACAACACGAGCGAAGCGAGGACTGCCACCGCACGAATCGGGAGAACACTTTTATTCCTAGATGCACAAGATATTTTTTTCATTACCTGCACCGAAGAGCAATTAGAAGTTGAAGAAAGGGATAAAACGAATAATGATAACGTTGGAAAAATGTATAATAATTCCATAAAACAGATAAAAATAATATAAATAATCAATTTTGTAATCCCGCATAAAGCGTGTGGAAAAGTACTTTTCTTCCCTAGAGAGGAATAAATCAAGCGGATTCCCGCATATAGCGAGAGGAAAATTACGGACTGGGCAGAAATACCTTATTTTCGTTCCTAATAATAGGTACGAAAGGTGGCGTTTTCGGTCAGGTATTGAAAAAATGTTTATTTATATCATGTTACCTACCTAAAATATTTTAAAAAATTATCTAAAATTTATAACCAAAAATACTTTTTTCGAACCTAATTTAAGATATTTTGTTCATAAAACGAGAATTTTATTAAACTTTTTAGGAACCTATTTTCGCAAATTTTAAATCCTAAATTTCCATCTCCAATTTTACTAATGAAATCGATAGTTTTGTAAATACTTATACCTTTTATCATCTGTAATCTCTAAAGCCCTGTTCGCACGGCGATCTTTGGAGATTCAACGGAGATTCAGA
This sequence comes from Agonum fuliginosum, assembly GCA_947534325.1. Lineage (NCBI taxonomy): Eukaryota > Metazoa > Arthropoda > Insecta > Coleoptera > Carabidae > Agonum > Agonum fuliginosum. The sequence goes on along the minus strand of OX384034.1, from coordinate 332,219 downwards.
ATCCTGGAAAAGAAGTTTTTTCTTTCTAGTGATAATTACGTGGTTTTGAAGCAATCAATAAATTATAAATTCTTCTTATCCAAGACTCATTGAAGATTCAATTTAGCGACACCGCAATTTAACAAATAATTCTCACTAAAAAGAAAAAAACTTCTTCTTTTCCAGGATTCTGAATCTCCGTAGAATCTCAAAAGATCGTCGTGCGAACAGAGCTTAACTGACATTGTGAAGATGCCAATACACGCATCTTATTAAATCCATCGCTACCCAATCTTTGACCCGTCTTATCCGTGCTAAACTTCGCCTGCTACTTCCTGTGTAGGAGGTGGTCCAGTTTCGCGACATTGTCCCTGGCGGCGGCGACGGCGGCGCGGGCGCGGATAGCGAGTGGCCAGCGCGCGGTCGCTGACCCCCGCGACCCACAAGACTCAACTCGCCGTGACTCACACGCGCACGCTCAAGCCGAGCGGCCTTGCGACCAACAGACGAACGCTTGGCACTGAGATGATAAGAAGAATTGCAATGAGGGGTTATGCAAGTAGGGTGTTTTAAAGTTTATCATTCAGACCTACCTAATTATAAGTGCTAAATTAACCAACCGACGGTTCCACAAAATTCTGATTTCAATTGTAAGTGCGAACGTAGAGCGCTGGTTGGATAATTTAGCCGCTTGTATTTATAAATGAGTAGGTCTGAATCTAGATTTTTACCTCTCGCCTCATATTCTATAAGAGAGGTATTGTCACGGGTCAAAATTTTCGATTGTGAGTTTTTGGCAGATAAGCACTTTTAGGGTCTCTGGAATACGAATTACACATTTTTAAGATGATATCTGTTTGTGTGCGTTCGTTCGTGCGTTCGTTCGTTCGTTCGTACGTTCGTACGTTCCAATTTTTTCGGAAACGATGACTCCAAAAATATCAAACATTTAAATACCAAAATTTATATTTAAGATTTAACTACAATTTTCAATAGACCAATTGTATTTGGTACCAATTAATAAACCGGAAGTAGATCTTTTTTAAAATATTTCGACAAATAATTAATTTTTTAATTTTAGATGAAAGATTATGTGATTATTATCTACAATCGGTATTTTATAAATTTTTCTGTGTCTACTTATAATTTAGTATTTCGGTATCATGTAGTCCATGATCGTTTAACATTTGTTTGTAAAATTTTGCCATGACAATGACAATAGTAAAATATCGTTTATATCTTCTTCTGGAGTTTTAATACAATAACTAAAACATATTTTATACGTGCCTATAGTATCTATATATTAATATAATTGTATAATAAATAAAAAGAATAAAGTACGTATAGCGAGAGGTCTTGTGCTGACCACATCAGATTTTTTCTGATTTTCAATAAGTCTTATATCGTGGACGCAATAGTTTCATATACTCGTACATAACGTATAGGTAGCCGAATATTATTTCTGTACTAAAGATAATTGAAATGAGATGTTTAAAAATATATATATATGTGGGATTTATCTTGTATGTACAAATTGCAGCAGATCTTGACCCGATAGCAGCATTACCTATGTTCTTTTCTGAAAAATAGATGCATCTACTGCATTGAAGAGAGTTACACAAGTAGGAATTTTAAAAGTCTTATACTGATTTTCGATTGGTCTTATAACATCGATGCATGTTTGAGATAAATGTTTATCTTACTATTCATATGTATTGACAAGAAAGGAAATAAGGTTCAGAAATTTACCTTCATATACAATACACAGATAGTCGAATATAATATTTCCGTACAGATCACTGAAGAGGTCTTAAATTACATGCTTTAATAAAGAATTCATTTTTATGCACAAATTTTCGCAAGATATCTTGAACCGATATCGGCATTGTTTTTTATTTTATTTTTTTGTAAAAAGTAGAGATTCCTACTGCTCTGAAATCTCTTGGCAGGAATAAAGATTCAAAATTCATTAATAAAAAAAAGTAAGATATGAAACCAAAACACAAAAATTTTATACAAAAGTAGTACCCACCGAAAATAATAAAAACTTGTATTACGTAAGTATACGTTAGCATCATAGTATGATCTCCTTTACATATTGGTAGATGTGAAATAAGTAGTTAAGCTACAAAGATTATGCAGTGTTTGTTTTCGCAAAACAAAAGTATATGAAGTTGACAATACGTTATATTTAATAGAAATTCAAAGAATATTGAACTTGAACTTATAGCTACTCAGCAGGCGTAGAGGAGTTTTTTAATTTACATGAGTTTGAATAAAAATATATTCACTCAATAAAGGTATAGGTAGGTAGGTACACATGAGGATCTATTCAAATTATAAAAGTACCTACTACTATATTTTATATTTCAAATCCTCTTTATGTAGGTACTGAAATTTCAAGTTCACTTTTATTTTAAAACATAAACGATTTACAAAAAATATTGATTTCGCTGTTTGTTATAAAATCTCCTTATCAATATATTCGCCAATTTTCTTTTAAAAAAACGATCCAAAAAGTAACTTATTTTTATATGTGAGTAATAATTTAATACTTATAATAAATTCTTCAATGTTTGCGAAGAGAAACTTAAACTATAAATATGTTGCATACAAAAGTGCAAGTAGGTATACTATATTAAATTATCATCATCACTATGTAGGTAATATCATTTTATAAGATATATTATTGACACTGAAAATATTTATTATTTAAATATTATTTTATCAATGCATTGGATTTGGAATTAAATACTTTAAATTTTAAGCCGTACCTACGCACAACGCACAGTTCACTTATTGGAAATGATAAGCAAAGCTTGATGCATATATTTAGTTCAGCAGCATCTTTGGATATATCGATGAGAATCGAACTCTTCTTCGATAAAGTGTAAAATTAAAAAAAAATTAAAATCACTGAAAATATTTATTATTTAAATATTATTTTATCAATGCATCGAATTTGGAATTAAATACTTTAAATTTTAAGTCGTACCTACGCACAGTTACTTATTGCAAATAATGATAAGCAAAGCATGGATTATAATATGGTATGAAATGCATATTTAGCTCAACAGCATCTTTGGATATGTCGATGAGATTCGAACTCGTCTTCAATAAAGTGTAAAATTTAAAAAAAATATAATATTTTTTAAAAATTTAAAAATCACATTGCACATTTTTTGCAAAATATCACTATTTCACTAAACAATTATGCCGAGAAACAGACTTAACAATTTAGACAATTTGCTACGTGAACACTGTAACACGACTTGGCGCACTGCGTTTTCGTGAAGTTGGTGTCTTCACCGGGCGTTGAAGTCCCCGAGAGATTTGAGCGCTCCGAGTTCCCGGGCGCAAATGCCGGCCGGAAGGGCCTCAGCAGTGACATTGGCGGGGGGTACAAATCATCGCCGAACAATAAGACCAGTACAGAATCCACGAGCAAAAATCCCGGCCATCGACCAATGGCAACTCTCAGCACTTGTGAATCCACCTGCCGGAGCAGCGCACCCCACCACCATAGCGCCCGAGAAGCAGGAAAAGTGGCCGTCCGGAGCTTCGCAAACCATTTCTGTTGTGCTTGTGGCCGTGAACGCACGAAGAAGCCAAGGCCAAGGACAGCGAACCTCCGTCCAGTGTCAGTGTCACGTTAGTTGAGTTGAGTGCGCGAACTTTACTACAGTGCAACAAATACTACACTTGTCCGTCTTGCAACCAGGTAGGTGCATTGAACGCTTTGCCACTGCAGGCCCGGCTCAACCTGCCATTTTAGTGATCAGGAAAATTTGTGTTTTCAACATGTGAACTCATCTTTAAAAACATTCACTGAGCTAGGTTTTTAACTGACGGTAGAAATTACTCCTGCAGTCTCAAAATCATTTTTTAATAAATATCCGACGTTTCGCAAACACTTGTGGCTTCTTCAGCGCAGACTAGAGAACGCATTAGTCCGGTGTAAATGGAAACAGTAGGTATTTACTAACTATTTTTAGTCAGTATACGTACTAACTATTTTTAGTCAGTAAATGCGTAGGTTTCCCTTGACTGTACACCGGACAAATTTTGTGTTCCCTAGTTTGGCCTGAAGAAGTACAAAGTGTTGGCGAAACGTGGGCTATTTGAGTAATAAAAACATTTTGAGACTGCAGTGCTGAATTAATTCTACCATTTAATTTAATGCCCAGTTCGCAAGAGAAATGTGCTAAAAACTGATATAAAAAACTAGCAAAACCGTTTGTTAGGGAAAACTAAATATTTCTAAAAAATGTATTTAAGAATCTATAGCTTTAATATATTTTATAGAAATAATTAGTTTCCTCGTATAAACGGCATTTTACAATTCTGATGATAATTTCTAGCACTTGCTTTATTTTAAGAAAACTTTTAAGAAAAAACTTTCCTCGTGTGATCTGGGTATAAAATTTAAACAAGATTGCAGTCTCAACATATTTTTATTAATCAAATAGGTAACCAAAGTTTTGCCAACACTTTTGGCTTCTTCAGGGCAAACTGGGGAACACAAAATTATAGTCTGGTTACAGTTAATGAAAACTGTAGTATATTTACTGACTAAAATTAGGTAGGTAGTAAATACTGTCTCCAACATCGGACTAATTTTGTGTTCCCTAGTTTGGTCTAAAAAGCAAAATTAGTCCGATGTGGGAAACAGTACTTACTAACTAACATTTAGTCAGTAAGTACTACTGTTTTCATTGACTATAATTTTGTGTCCCCTAGTTTGCCATAAAGAACCTAAAAGTGTTGAGGAAACGTCGGCTATTTGATTAAAAAAATCATCTTGAGACTCCAGTCCTGAGTACCTTTTAATTTATTGCCCAGTTTATACGAAGGAAGATTTCCTTCAAAGTTTCCTGAAATAAAAGTGCTACAAACTGCCATTAAAGGACTATCAATACCGTTTTTAAGGCAAAACTAAATATTATTAAAAAATATATTTAAGAATCTATAGCTTTAATATATTTTATAGAAATAATTAGTTTCCCTGTATAAACGGTATTTTAAAATTTTTATGACTATTTCTAGCACTTTATTTTGGAAAAAAAAAATTAAAGAAAAACTTGCCTCATGTATACTGGACAAAAAGGTTCCTGAGTTTTAATGTTAGAAATTTTTCGCCTGCGGTGCATATTTTGGAAAATTATGAAAAGTTCTAAAAATATTTTCTAAGATTGCAGTAGATCAAGTACAGACAATTTTATTTCTTATAGCTGATATTCAAAGTAAAACCAAGGAATAATAATTATTGTACAGTTAGTAACGAATAACTTTGATTTTGAATTCGAAATTTGATTTCATTTGCGTATTTTTGTACCTACCTACTCAATTTTATAAAATCATTAGATATATTTTTAAATAATTATTATTACCTACGTCATAATTCATAAAGGAAAAACAGAAAAAAAAATAGTTTGGCGTTCAGTATCAAAAAATTGCAAAGGTGTATTTATAAAATACTGAATTCGTTTAAAAATCGTGATGGCATCAGGGCTTTGCAGCCCTCGAGCCGACCCTGCACTCGCTTCTCCGCGGAAGTCCGTCAGCTGTGCTACACATTTACAAGTCGTGAATCAATCTCCTCTTCTGTGATCGGCCGCCGCCTCGCGCTCAACTTTAACTCCGCAAGGACATGTCGTAAATCCGCCTCGGCACCAAGTAGCTCCGTCTTGTAACGCACCGCACTTAACGGCTATATAAATATCCTGATAACAATTTTATGTGAAAATGCCTATTACGATATTCAAATTAAAAGAGCGAAAATCACCAACCCTTAGAAAATTGCTAAAGACTTGTCGTTAATTCGAGAATAAAATTCTGTGGAATTAATCCTTTAGTAAAGTTTATTGCTATTTTAGTGTGGATGCAACTTCCGTAAAATTAAACGCCTAAAAGAATAGGATTCCTCGTTAGTCACATAAATTTTGTATAGGTAAATTACAATTCAAATATATTTTATATCCAGAAACTTCAAAGAACCAGAAACTCCATAAATCTGATACAAACTAAAGAAACTGCGAATGATGTTGAGAACGATGTGGTAGATAAAATTAAATCTAATTTATACATCAAATTGTGTATAAAGTATATATACTTTGCACAAATTTTTGAAATGTATTTTATCTATTATATTTTTGCATAATTTTAAATATGAACAAAAATGTTTATGCAATTTTGTTAGATGTCTACATAAAATTTAAATTCCCATACATAAGTGATTGCAAAAAATTAAAAAATATTTCAAACTTAAAAAAGATCAATAATTTAAAAAATATATTTATGTAATCTTCATTGGCATTTACCTACTACCCATACTTAGGTATAACATTTTGCTTTTTGCAAGAAGAAATTCACTTTCAAATAAAAATTGTACATAATTTTATAATCTAAGACTAGAAAAATTATACTTAGTGCATACACTTTTACGTATTTTATAAAAATTTCATAATAGCTTTCTGATATTATTAGTAGTAATTTATTCTTTAAATGAAATCGATATTAAATTTTATACGTGTAGATAAACTTAAATCATTACGAAATAAATCAGGATTGGTTCCAATAATTTTAAATTAAAATAGTTTTTATCAACATCATAAACAGTACTATATCCAGGGACGTAACTTGGATTTTTATAGGTGGGCCAAGGGTAGGCCAGTAAAAAAATAAAGTGGGCTACATTTTTATAGTAAAATTTTTGTTTTGACAAATACAGGAGTATGCCTCGCTTCGCTCGGCGAAAATTTTTTTTACTGCTAAATAAATTTGATTTAGTTCCTCCTGAAATTAATATTGTAGAAAAACAGTAAATATACCCAGTTAAGAATATGATATCAAATATGTAGATCGCACGAACATTCAGACTGACAAGCTAATACATAAATCTATTCAAAAATACAACATTTACTAGCAATAAATCTATACCTATACCTATCAGCTATCATATTCATAAACATTTTTTTTGCCTCAATTAATTAAAACAATAATCTGTTTCTCCTAGTATTATGTGAACTGTGTGCGATTATTAAATATTTTAAATAAGTACATCTCTTCCGTAAACATTAGTAACACATTGTAAAATTTTTGGGTGGGCCAATGGGTGGGCCATGGCCCACCCGGACCCAATTTTAGTTACGTCGTGGAGTAAACCACAAGTACTGTACATTTAAAATGTAATTAATGTACTGTAATTAATTAATAGAAATTTATTCTTTACATTTTATATTTAAACTAAAACTACTACAAAATAAATTACGATTGCTTGCAATAAATTTAAATTCAAATATTACTTATTAATAGTTAACATAGTAAAACATGCTGCACATTTGCATTTCTATATGTAATTATAATTATGACCGCAAACATAGTCTCTAAATTAAATAAATTGTTAATCTTCCTGAAACTTAGCCACAATTCTCTCGAACTTCCTATTCGATATCTTGTAGGGTCACTTCTCCGGAACCGGTAAAAACCGGTGTAAATCAAAGGGCCGAGCGTTAACGGAAATTAACACCCGAACACGGCGGATACTCGCGCACATTAGTCCCGAAATTATGCCCGTTTTTTTGTGAGATTCTTCGTCTGGACCGTCCGGTGCTTCTCGTTAATGTCACCGGAAAAAATTGTCTCCGTTCGAGTTGTGATGTTCTTTAGGATTGAGGACTTCCTTTAGGAAGAGTTAAATTTACTTATGAAGCTGTTTGCGGATTTGGAAGGATTTCAGTTGAATTATAAAAGAGATTTAATCTTTTGGAGTTAAACGAATTTAAAATGATTTAGGATAATGAATACATATAAAACTCTGGTAATTTTTGCTCTTTTAGTTCGTTTTTGAATCAACTTTTGATGAGTGTTCATGTATACCTACTGAACTTTTGTATGAATTTAAAATATTAAATTACGAGTATATGTTTGGGATCGAGTATTCTAAGGATTAGACGATGAAAAATAAATTCTCATAAAAGCATAAAATACAAAATTATTTATATATAATACAGAATTAAAAAGATTTTTTCCATCACAAATGATAACATACACAAATAAATTTGACTTAGATAAAAAAATATTTGACAGCTTTCTTACATTTCTTTTTCAATTTAAGTACCTAATAAAAACTATTTTAAGCAAACAAAATACTTCTAGGTAAAATGCAAACTCAATTTGAAAATGTTTAAAAATTTGTTAGCAATATCTCCAAAGCGCTGTTTTTGAAAAATAAATTTTGTCTAAGCTTTCGATATTTTTACAGTTCTGTAATCGAAGCATAAGCATACGTATGCGCATTATAAATTTAATTGAAAAAGTAAATCTATAAACCATGAATTATTATAGATAAATGTACTTTTATAGGATCTATTTAACTGGTTATCTATAATGTTCAATAATAAGGGGTTCATGCCAGTCGATCTTTTAGTTTTTATTTTGACCATAGTAGTGTCTTAGGAAGCAATTTCATTATAAATGCAAAAAAGAAAATTAATAAATATATTTTTATACATTTTTTCCAAATTAAAATGAATACATTAACAGAATATTTAAATATGTCTCATTAAAATGCATACCGAAAAAATTTAATTTAAAAAAGTAAAAATTGGTTTAGGTTAAAAACCTTCTTCAAGCTCAAATAATTAAAGTTGAAGCAACATCCGCCACAAACTTTAAGTGACAGTGTGCATCCCATAAATATTTTCACAGCGCTAATTAACTTCATTTAGAATATAATTTTTATGCAATCCGATTTAAATTTTAAAATTTCTCAATAAACCATACAGTAATCCCGAATGATACCGCACTACAGGACAGTCAAAGGGCATCAAAGTTTTCCAACCTACTTTTAGTTATATTTAATTATATTTTAAACAATGAGTTATGAGAATGTGGCTAACAATAAAATATAATATAAAATGAAGGTACTAGACCTTATGTTTAAAATTATTTTCAATTTTATTGGAATTGAGTATTCCAGTAGTAGCATAATGGTTGAAGTCCACTTATAATGATAGCAGTTCTATGCTAGTAAGTCACAAAATACCACTGGTTCAACTGGTTTTGTAATTAAAACTTAATTGTTAAATACAACAAAATATATATTAATAGATAGTTTGCATGAGGATCTTATTAAAAATGTATAAGTTTTAGGTTGTCCTATATAAAGCATGTGCAGCTTACGTCACAATCACAAACAAGAATAGTTTCATAGGCAAGCAGGACAGGGAGGTGTAATTTCAATTTTGTAAACAAGAGTTTATTTTAAAATTGATTTATTTTTATGAAAATATGAAATAAAATGGTATTATAACTCATTTAACAGCATATAGATCGTACGTCAATACTTTGTATTTTGCATTTTCGTATCATGCTTGCCTATCAAACAGCTGATGTTGTGACGTAGGTGCACATGCCTTATTATTTTCTATCAAAAATTGGATCTACCACCTACAACATTTTTTATATTTGACAGTTATATTAATTCAGATTATCGTTTAAATGCAGCTATCAAATCAGGAACTCGAACCGAACCGAAACAGGAACAAAAACCGGAATGAGCCGCAGCTATTTTAGCGAACCGCTAACCAATCCGAACCGTAAAGTAATTTGACAAATCCATAACCGATGGATATGAACCGGTTCAGAATGGTTTCTTTTATTGAAATTTAAACGTTTTTTCGTCAAAATGCTATTGAATTGTTACGAATATTGTTTTATTTTCCGCTATTATATGAATTTTTTAATTTGTATTAGAAATTTATTATATTTTAGTCCAAAACTGGAACGTTGCTAAACCGGTAACCGGTTAATTTAAAGAAGAAACCGAATCCTATAAGCACAGTGAACCGCGAATAGAACCTGAACCGTTCGAGTCCCTGTTTCAAATATTCGTGTATTTGAAACATTTCGTAGTAGGCCTCTACCTCAGCTATAATTTTCGCGACAAATTCAAGCCCACGTCCTCTCGCCACATGCACATTCCAGGCACTTGTGAATGCAACGTAACAACGTAACACGCACGTCGTCCACAGACGATGTACTTGTATGTGTGTACTCGGTGTACGACGGGTCAAACTTCGAGTCCCGTTACGATACTTTGCAAGACGCGCAGACCATCACATATGCACATGGCGATGTGGAACTTATGTACCGGGCACCAGACGAGTTGCCAAGATGAAGTGTTTGCTGATGAAATTAGACGGATTCAGTGATAAAGAGATGTGCTAACGTTGGCGGGTTGTATAAGTATCGGAACTTTTATTATAACACTGTGTATTGATACTTTGTATACACAGTGATTCACAACTTATTATTGTAATGATCACGGAACTGGAAGAATGTTTTCAAAATTCACCATTTTAATTTCTATTGTTAATCAGTTCCGGACCAGTATTTTGAACTAAAACATTATTATTCTATAATAGGCTATTTGCATATTTTTTAAAATTAAATATTTATGAAGAGGTAAAAACTTAGGACTTGTATTTTTTATTTTGACAAAATTTTTATTAAAAGACCAAAATAATGAAAATTTAATAGGTACCTATTAAATATGTGACGTAGAATGCTTCCATCTCTCCTATACAAAATAATGACGTCATAGCAAAATTTCTTTCTTAATTTTCTAAAAAAAACATGTTCTAAGATAAAATTTATATTTTTACCTGTTTTCGACCTAAATTACATACATTTTAGTACCATGCAAGACCTATTGGAATGGAAAATTCTTTTAATGGTTCTCATTTATAAATAAGCAAGCTAAAAAATTATCCTTGTCTATTATATTTAAAAATTAGCAAAATAACTGTTAAAATACGAGATAAATGCAAACTAGCAAATTAGTTACAAATTTGAATACGGAGATAAAATTAACACTTTAATTAAGAATAACGGATGCAGCCTATTAAAAAATGTAAAATAAGTTTTTATCTTTTATTTGCTATTTCTTTAATATTTTTAATTAAATTACAAAATATCAAGCTTTGATAATAAACTAGAATCCAACCACTCGGAGTAGGACTCAATACTTAATAAGAGCTAATAGAATTAAAGTCAGAATCTGAATCTTTATCATGGTAGCATTTTTTATTGACAAAACATACATGCAAACATAATTTATCACGCCTTGTACTCAATTTAGATTAGATTAGATCACTTAATACACAAGCAATAATTGCATTTATCTTTAGCAAATAATAGCGAATTTAATTTTGACAATAATAAAATATCAAGTATTAGTCCCATTATAGTCGTTAAATAAAAGTTTATTAAGTTCTTGGTTTATTTCTTGTAAATGGTCATCGATAATTTGATTATGTTACGCCGTTAACCATTTTTTGACTCGAACTTGTCGTTTTTTCCGAAGGCTGAAAAAGGTTAAAACGTAGCCGAAACGGACTTTATGAATAAATAACAAAATCTACAAACTTTTGTGATTGACGACCCATTATTTTGACCTTCCAACATCCAAATTTCGACAGTTAAGATTCAATTTATATTAATAATATACTACCATACTGGTTTATATTAAAAGTATTTTATAAAATGGACTATATTCTGTATTTTTCTGTTTATCAATAACTTATTAACTGTTGGCAATTTTGATCGTTCGCGTTATTAATAAATAAATAATTCAAATAATTTATTCAGTAGTGGCCGAGCGTGCTTAGTACATCTCCTAGCTCGCTATGACGTCACGCGAACCACGCATCAGTGGTTCGAGTCCCAGCGCTGCCGATCGACAATGTGTGATTTGTCGTTAAATAAAAAGAATACGGCTACATGTATTCATCACACTCGGATGCCACAAAGCCAGCCACTTGTGCATCTTATATATGTAGCAAATGGCTACGAAACCCCGTACCGGCAGTACGGCAGTGTTAAAGCTGCGGCTCGGTGATACCGGTGCATTAAGGGGAGGCCAGGGCCCGATTTGGGCTGTAGAGCCATTGGAATGAATATTCAGTAGATTCGTTTCGCTCTTAATAATAATATTAAACAACATCATTTTATGTACAACGAAGTTAACTTAAAATACTCTAGAAATGATCTCTTCTATTCTGATATAACGATGCAGATTGCATAATTTTACTTTTAAATAAACTTCCTAATAGGGAATACTCCAATTCAACCTTGCTCTTGCACGTTACAATAGTTATTTATCTCTAATCTCTTCATCCATCAATCACTCAAAACAAAATCGAAGGTGAACCTCCCATATTTTCACTCTTTCACCGTGTGAAAGTCTCAATCCATTATATAATACCCATCCACATTACCATCAACAACTTCTCACATTCTCTCGACGGTCTTCGGTGTTAAGTAGCCTTCACCTCTTAAATTCCCTTGTCAAGAAGCGAAAGAGCAGCGTTTACCGCTACTCCGTGACAGTTTCGTTAATCGTTAATCCTCCTATAGGAAATCACAGATTCAGAACATCGGAACAACTGAACAGTTAAGTTAAGCTTCGTGGGCGAGAAGCCGCAGCCGAATTTTAACACACGTGGGAGGTTGGGTTACATGTTACGGTAACACAGATCGGCCAGACATGATGTCATTGAGGATTGAGATAACTAAGACACAGTTATGTCAAGATCATTGGTCTCCGAGATTTGTTTGGCTGGAATCGCATTTTTAAAAACATTGAGTAAATTTTGCTAAATCAATTTAATTTTTGGTCTCCTGATGTATAAACATGCCCACCTGACAAAAATATATTATTCTTGTACTTTAAGTGATATTACGTTAGTCTATCCAAGCCACATCCTGAGTACGATCAAAATTTACGTACTCAATATAAACATCTCAGAGAATTACATGCGACACATAATTGGGATATTATTACCAAATTACTAACATTGGAACGTTACATTATAGATAATGTTACTAAAGGTTCTGGGAATTTTATTTTGTTAATTTTAAATTTGACATTTGCTAGCGCCATCTCTTAGCAGTTGTTGCAAGGCTAATTGGCAAAAGGCAATTTTAGTGCAAATGTCAAATGCGTCTCAGTTAACCTTATTGGAAAAAGAAATATTTTTAATAAGTAGGTATGTCGGTCAAAAATGTAATATATAAGTGTCTTAAAACTTTAAAGCTAATGTGAAATTAGCTATTTCTATTTTAAGAAAAGATCAATTTCTTGGTCTGGTAACATAAGAAGATGCTACCTTGTAAGTCATTAAAATGATTGTTTTCTAAGCAAGCAGCAAATGATTGTTTGCGGGTAGTAAATTAAAATAAACTTTGTCAGTAAAATAACTAATGAGCAAATAAAAACGCATAACTCAAGCCTTTATAGGTACTTGCTTTAAATGCAACTTGTCTGAAGGTCATTACTTAATAACAAATGTAAGAAACTCGTGCATTTGAACACCAAATACTGACTGCTCAACATTACAACCCCAGTTAATATAGCAGTTCTAACAACATCTTACATAAACATAACTTATTCATAATACATTCTTTCAATTTCAATATCTTACATAAATCCTTAACACAATTTAGAATTTAGAATTTACGTTGGACATTGTAGAAAACTTTAGTTTTCGATTAATCGTTAGTAATTTTATTGCTCGTTTAATAATTTACTCCACAAAATGCATACATCAGTTATTGTTATTACTCATTTTACACAATGGTAGCTTCATATACAGAATGTACCATAACTTGAGGTACCTACATATAAGAATGACATATATAACTTGATGTACTAATCACGGAATATAAAGAATTTTTTTTAATTCGAAAATTAATTTTTGAGGTTTGTGAAGGAAACATATTAAATATTACTTTGTAACTAATTAATGACTATGTTTGCATAATACAATAATTTTTTTAAGGGGAAACCCCCATGGCTTTAGGATCTGTGCCTATCAGCCAGTAACAATGTATTAGATTCGACCAGATTAACGTATTATACGATTTAAGTGGGATTCGAACCCACGACCTCGCCAGCCGCCATCGTGGCCGGCTAATACAATAATTGAATTTAGTTTCAAGTTGCTGGCCACATAATTCTGCCTTTATTCAAAATAAATTAAAAATAAATAAATGTTATTCAGAAGTAAACTACCCTTATTAATAGGAATTTCGAAAAAAATATTTTTGTTCCAGAATGAGTACATTGAATACTAATGCCATTACAATATGTACCTCAAGTTATGGTATAGCCTGTATTGTGAATCATCGGTATACCTAGATATATAATATTACACCGACTGCGCTGTATCATCTCACGAGTACTAATGACTGTTAGTAGATGGATGATTTTTTTGAAGTAGAAACTGATTTTTAAATTTTTTGTCGGTAATGATGAACCAATACTCGAAGCTTCCTTATAAAATGTTACTCTTTTCTACAATGAGAGCATTCTTCCGCTAAAAATAAAAATGTTCCTGAACAACAGCCTTGGGTGCAGTTGTCCGTTGACGGCGTAGCGCTGCAATCCAGCTGCATAAAGAAATCAGCTGCATAGAGAATTCAGCTGCAGCCGATTCAGCGATATCTAGCGCTGGCGTTGTGCACATTGTTAAAATGCAAGTTGCAGTGGCGCGTCAACACCAGCCAGCGAAGGAGATTCTCATTAGCGGGATTTTTGCACGTGGTTAATGCAGCCACTTGTTATTTATTTATTGGCCGTTATTATCAACTCGTAAATCAGATATCTATCATCTGACGTGTTTTCAGAGCCACGACAAGCGTGTTAAATTATAGCCGTACTTAAATTAAATGTAACGTTAATATACTTCGCTGCAAAAATTCTTGGTTATTGTGCGCTTTGCGGCAAAGTGGGCTTTTGATGCGAGCTTTAGAATTAATTATTAATTTTCTGTTTTTATACGGATTTATAGGACGTTGTAAACTAGGAGGAAATTATTATTTAATGATCGTATTTACTAGATACTCAGATACTAGAGCATTAAACAGGAGTTCATTTTCATACAAAGTTTAAATCAAGGTTATTCAACGAAAGTTATTTCATAACCCCATTTTTGAGCTATAAATTTATCAACTGTAATAATTACACAAGAGCTTTTTATTTCGCCGGATAAATTTCTGTTTGTATTGAAACCTTGTTGCCTAGCAATTTGAAAAGAAATATTGTTTAATTATTTTAAAACAATTTTTCGAGTCAAGTTGCTGTCAGGTGACAAGGTTGAGATGTCAAACAGAAATTTATTCGGAGGAAATAAAATGCTCGAACGTAATTTAACGACTTCTTTGGTTCTTCACAAACATTCCCAAATTCTAATCATTTCACTAACAAATATTAGAAATATGAAGCAAATATCATTTTAGTGTTTTGTTTATTTTTTGGTTGCTAAGAAAAGGCAAATAAAATTTTATCACTTGCAAAAAGTTACCTTCCTTTTTATCCGCTGTCAAAGCGATAAAATTGTGTTTTGTTTATGGCTTACTTTATACAGGAGTGGAATTATTGTGGAAAAAATTATGTAGTTTCTTATTGAAGGGAGAAAAAATATTCTTAAAATTTTTAAATCTCCAGCAACGATAATAAAAAGAGACTGTTACTATCCGCGTTATATTTATTTACCGCTCCTTCTCGGGAAAAGCTGATGTAATTTCCCACAAATAATTTGCGAGAATTGAATTGAGTGAATCCTGCGGTGTGAGTTGGAGAGTCTCGGCGCAGCGGAAGACCTAATCCTGCGCTAGCTGGAAGACAGATGAGCGATGCAGTCACAGATAATCCCATCAGGAAGTATCACGGATATTGCATCCACGCCGCCTTGGCCATGAGAATCACAAGTCGAAAGGGAAAACAACCAACTTGGCAAAACAAACAAGGACGACGCTATCGGGATGCGATGACAGCAATCCATCCTGCTGAAACAATCACTCTCCACTTGAGTTGTGGTGAGCTTTGCTCGCGTGTGAAAAGAATGATGATCGCGGTACGGGCACCACAGCTAACTACAGATCTTAATTAATGCCAACCGTTAGTCTTGCCATTGTGAGATAAACCCCGCGTCCCGCTGCTGCGACCAGGGAGTGGCGCCATGGGAATCCTTCCAAAAGATACGAACTAAGGACTCCAACACTGGATTTCACTAGCTACCTACATAGTTACATGAATACTGATGATCGAGGACAGCTTGCGTAAAAAATCCTGAATCACTTTTTCGCCCTGTTAGCACAAGGATTCTTTGACGATTCTACCAAAATTCAGAATCCTGGAAAAGAAGTTTTTTCTTTCTAGTGAGGATTATCTGTTAAATTGCGGTGTCGATAAATTAAATCTTCAATAAGTCTTGAAAAAGAAGAATTTATATTTTTTTATCGCTTCAAAACCACGTACACTAGAAAGAAGAAAACTTCTTCTTTTCCAGGATTCTGAATCTCCGTAGAATCTTCAAAGAATCCCCGTCCGAACAGGGCTTTACCCAACTAAGGTGTGACAACCTCACAGTCATATGATGATTCATCGGTATAGATATTATAATATACCTAGCGTGTGTACGACACCTAACCGTCATCTCAGGGGTAGGTACTCATAGATGTTATTGAAGAGTACACCACTAAAGAGACTTTTGTGCCATTAAACTATGTACCTACTAGACTGAATTCGAACCAGTTCAATACTGAATTGTTTCATTTTTCAAGTTATAACTTTGTTTTCATTTAATTTTGAATTAATAGTGTGAATCTGCTCCTGCTGTGGCACTAGCTAATGCTGTGTAGATGTTTTTAAAAACTAGCTATTAACAAAAATGATGTAACTGATATAGAAGGTTACTAATGAAATTTATCAGCTTGGTTCAAATGTGGACTCTTTTAAATTAAAACAATTATTATTTTAAATCTAATTTCAGTGTAAAATTTTGTGGATTTGTAATGTCACTATACAGGATGTCCTATGAAACTGTTTAAGCATGGGGACATTTTTGCGTATATCTAGTAATCTATGCATTTTTGTGGGTAAACAAAATTTCTAAATTGGCCCCCTAAAGAAGCAACTTTAGTCTAATTTAACCAACTGCGTATCTCTTCTGGTTCTCGAGATCCCCATGCTTAAACAGTAAACCATAGGACAACCTGTGTATTCCATTAATTCAAAAAAATCGCTTCACTTCATCCAAACTAGTTTAAAATGAATTCGAGCAAAACAAATCTTCCTAATAACCACCTAGCTTTTTTGGTGTGTAAGAAGTAAGATTAGTTTCGCTTAGCAACATCTCCGTCTGCATCCTCGAAAATGGAACAAACTGTACATAATGACACTATCAAGTATCTGACACCCATCCCTACGAGGAGTGGGTGGGTCTAGGGCACACAGGCACTCCACAGAGGTCGTAGGTCATGTGACGTAGTCGTGGGTCGTGGTGTTTGCGTTACGGGACTCGCAACAGCTGAATGTCTGATCACTATGGGAACGCGGAAGTCAGGAAGTTGACCGTGTTGTTGAATTGAGGACGAGTCGGTGTCAAGTTGAGTGCGAGGTGACGGGGACTGTGCCCTTGGAGGGATTGTTTAACTATAGTAGTCCGGGAGCCAGTGTCGAAAATGACTAAACATTTGATCCCGCACAAATGTACTTTTAAATGATTGTTAAGACGCCAGTGAATAAGGAATCTACCGGCAGCTGCGCCAGATCGGGGGCGTTTGGTTAAGAGGAGACTATGAACATGACTGAAAAAGCACTGAAAAAAGTCATGTGATCCCGGCTGAAATTAATATTATATAATAGTAAATGTTTAGTAATATCTAGATCAACTAGGCAGCTGCGTCGCATTGGGGGCGTTGTGCGGCAGCTGATTGTGCAAAGTGGCAAAAAAAACAACTCGATTAAGTGATCTGATACCGAATCAAACCTTCACAGAATTAAACTATGTTTAATTATGTTCAAGAAAATAATCGGCAGCTGTCTGTATCTGGGGGCTAACACCGGCAGCTACGACATTGAAAATAAAGCGCGGCGTCGCGTTTTCTCGGCTCGATGGACAGCTAAATGCATGTTTGGCGATACCTGAACCTACGAATAGGCAATTTACTTTTTTTATATAATTTTGAATACAATCACTGATATGTATTTACATTTTAACACTATTGATGTCGTCATAAAATGATAAATACACTTTCTTTATTGTTGTACCTTTCAATACAAAACGAGTGAATGTTGAAATTAATAATAAATCAATGTAACAAGAATATCCCTTTTTATGTTCTCTTTCACATTAATTAATTGAATGCTTCAGACCGGAAGTCAATATTTTAATGTGTTGAAAAGTTACAGTCATTTTTGTATATTATGACATAAAGTAATGCCATACTTAAATTTTTTAAAAGCGTTCCTTTTTCTTTCGGTCGTAACTTTTAAATTGTTCATCGTAGAAAATTTTGTATACAAGCAATGTTGTAGTAAATTTTATTCTCTACAACTTCTTTTCAAAAAATTTTACTCTACGTAGCACGGTTTAAACAATTTAAAGTTTAAATTGAAAACGTGTCTTAGAACTATAACGGCTGTTCAAATTTCTTATGTTATTCAAGAATAATTAAATGAAATTTATTTCCTATATTTTAAATGCATATTTATTTACCTTGATGATGTTGATGGTGAAGGGTCAGATAC
The DNA here is from genome assembly GCA_947534325.1 of Agonum fuliginosum. NCBI lineage: Eukaryota > Metazoa > Arthropoda > Insecta > Coleoptera > Carabidae > Agonum > Agonum fuliginosum. The sequence goes on along the minus strand of OX384034.1, from coordinate 313,642 downwards.
CGAAGTAGCTGTATTCGTTGGTCTGTGTTTTTTCGGTAAAGCCGCAAATAATTTGTAACACTGAGTGTGATACTTTTCGTTATCATTTATTTTATCCGGCAATTTCACATCATTGAATTTTAAGTCATTGTTTATGCGTATTTGTAATATAGCACCACACTTTTTAATAATTATATCTGAAAATGGTAACAGTTTACCACTTCTCTTTGAGCAAAAAACACAAGACGCTTGCATTCTTGTAATTTTTGCTTGTTTTGAATAGTACACAATCAGAGCTATTCTTTCACAATAGTTTGGTAATTAACCACTAGTACACAAAGCCCAAACTGATCGAATGAACACTTGAACTTAAATGAATGGTTATTGTACTCAGAAATACGTACAAATATTCCATAATTGGTAATACCTGCACCAAAGGGATGGGTAGGAGAAAATAATAGATTTTCTTAGAAATATGGCTATCTTTGTTCTATATTTCTTAATGTTTACCTGTTGACACTCGACCTAGGATCGTGTACCTAATTAGAAGTCGCCTTTTGTCTTAGGATAAACGAATTCAAAGAATCTGCACCGCTACAGTAACAGTTAAAAGTAACAACATGCTTTATTAAGAAAAAACAACAATGCGATTATACAAGTTATATTGATTCTTCTTCAAAACACAAAACATATTATATTGTGTAGAAAATAGCGATCGCCAAGTATCGACCCTGCAACAATATTTTGGCCGAAAGTGAACATTTGTAACTTAAAATCATGACATCAATAGTGTTAAAATGTAAATACATATCAGTGATTGTATTCAAAATTATATAAAAAAAAGTAAATTGCCTATTCGTAGGTTCAGGTATCGCCAAACATGCTTTTAGCTGTCCATCGAGCCGAGAAAACGCGACGCCGCGCTTTATTTTCAATGTCGTAGCTGCCGGTGTTAGCCCCCAGATACAGACAGCTGCCGATTATTTTCTTGAACATAATTAAACATAGTTTAATTCTGTGAAGGTTTGATTCGGTATCAGATCACTTAATCGAGTTGTTTTTTTTGCCACTTTGCACAATCAGCTGCCGCACAACGCCCCCAATGCGACGCAGCTGCCTAGTTGATCTAGATATTACTAAACATTTACTATTATATAATATTAATTTCAGCCGGGATCACATGACTTTTTTCAGTGCTTTTTCAGTCATGTTCATAGTCTCCTCTTAACCAAACGCCCCCGATCTGGCGCAGCTGCCGGTAGATTCCTTATTCACTGGCGTCTTAACAATCATTTAAAAGTACATTTGTGCGGGATCAAATGTTTAGTCATTTTCGACACTGGCTCCCGGACTATAGGTTTTATATATAAGTATTATCAGCTAGTTCTAATACTAACAATTTCACTCGGATAGATTTTTCAGTATCTTCATCAAGTTGTCATTTTAAAAACTTACATTACCGGTATTCAGCAGGACAAAATAAAAATTATTGCAAACAATTTTTTAAGTCAAAACGAAATAGCCTCCGTTAGCCAAGTAGACATTCAAAACATAAACAGTTAAAGAATTATTTGTTAGTCGCAAGCTAAAATATCCATAGAATAAAGTAAGCAATAATTTGCGATTTCCTATTTCATGCAGCCAGAGTTGGCCGGGCCGGTAAAGAAGAGAAAGAGTGTACCTATGTTCTACACAGAGCTGAGTCACAATTCGCCAACTTATTACTCGCTTGAACGCAACTGAGCCAAGAGAAAAACCGAGCTGGACGACTTCCATATACACTATAATATCAAGGTAGCGAAGCAGTTTCTGCCAAAAATTTCATGATAATCTATGTCCGCTCGATTAATATTGTATACCATTTTGAATTTTTTTTTATCACGGCCATCTCATATCGCGTACTATACATAGTGATATACATTATATCATGCTTTTTACCCAACTATGAGTTATTGATATAGATAATAAATTATGTCATGTGTGCATGCAGTTACCAGCCGTCCACTGACGGGTACTAATGGTTGTTAGTGGAGAGTACGTAACGGGATAGATTTTTATGCGGTTTCTCTGGAATATGTATACCTACCGGCCTGGATCGATCTATCGATCATGTTGGCAACTAAAACTCTTAAGCCCTGTTCGCACGAGGATTCTTTGAAGATTCTACCAAGATCTGAATCCTGGAAAAGAAGAATTTTCAAGATTCTAAATCTTGACAAAAAAGTTCAAGATTTTGAAGCTACCAATAAATTATAAATTCTTCTGTTTCAAGACTCATTGAAGATTCATATTAGGGGCACCGTAATTCAACAGGTAATTCTCACTAAAACTTCTTTTCCAGGATTAAAAATCTTGGTAGAGTCTTCCAAAAATCCTCGTGCGAATAAGGCTTTAAATATAAAAAAAACTTAGTACTTGTGACAGCTCCATTATAAAACATAATAATCTATTATTAAACTGGACTTGGACTTTTATACGCTTGTACTTTTTATGTTTACTGTTTCCTCTTTCTAAAGTTTTTAGCGTACATCGTAGGCGTATGTTTAGCAATTCAGAGCATCATTTGGGGCCGTAGGGTCAGACGGAAGGCCGCGTGACATCCAAGTGACCTCGCGTGTCTTTGATACGCGTGCAGCGTGCAACTCGTGCTCACTGCCGCACATTTACATATGTGATCTATAACAGGAGCTTTACTACAAGTAGCAGAAATAGAATATGCTTAGAAAGGATTCCAGCGCAGAGATTTAAATACGAGATTATATTAGATTTGGGAGAGAATAGATTCTATTGTTTGAATTTAAAACTTGAGTACTAGATGCTAGAAGTGCAGTACATTATTTCCAGTAAAAATTTTATAAGGAATTGTTGAGAATGTTGTTGAAAGAGTTGATGTGCAATTGAATTTGACGTGTGGAACTAATCAGGAATGTGGAATGAAAATAATATCGCTAAGAATGAAGAAGCGTTCAGTTAAGAAGCTGTAAATTGTAATTGGAGTAAAATAAAATAATTTCACGAAATTTGTACTACCTATTGTACTGATTTAAAATCCAACTTGTTCTTATACAATCCTATAGGTAGGTATTTTATTCTTTGCATCACAGTTTAGTTTATTACAATTGTCAAATATAGTAGTATAATTATCTTTTTATAATGGATGAAATTAAAATAGAAACTGTAATTCTTATTCTCTCATTAAGTCTTCATACTTTACAATTATTTTTTGCTCAAGAGTAAGAGTACTACATGTAGATTATTACTGTAAGTACTGTTACATAAAGGAATCTTTAATTACTACTGTAGTACCATTAAAATACATATTAGTATTTGGTTGACAATATGACATAAACATTACGGTAGTTTGCGCGCGGTATTGTATTTCTGATCCATTTTTGTCAACTAGGACACGAATATTCTGCGAATCCTACTTGAAAATAACAATACGCACAACGAATAGCGGTCAACGAAACTCAATTTGCGTTTTGATATAACTCCAGTTTATAAAAAATGTTCAAATTTAACCCACACCACAAGTTCAAGCTGTACCTTATAGACAGATAGTTAAATTTTGTCTTTACTTTGATATAACTTATTCAAATAAGTAATAAAATTAAATTAATTACGTAACTAATTCTGAAAAAAAGAGTAAGTAGTAAATTAATTTTACAACCTTTTAAAATTAAACTTACAAGCAACCAAATGACAATTAATATTAAAAACCACAGGACTAGGTCTCAGTGCTTGTTTAAGCGCCCATAAAATTATAATAAATTATGACATCTACTTTGATCAAAAATTATCAGATCTCAACCAGCCACATTAATAAATTAAAATAATAAAAGTGAAGATTCCAACCAGCAACCAGCATTCTGCTTGCAGATCTAAAATTAGACCACACTGACGTCCTTCAGACTCAAGAATATTTAATGTCGTTCATTATAATTAAAAAGACATTTCATAGGCTGCATTGCGAGAAATGAGTGTTTTTCTCTTGCTAGATGTCACTAGCATCGGCATGAGCCCCTGCAGTGAAACCTGCGCCACAGGAATGTGGCTGGCAGAGCCTCGGTCTATCTAGATCCTACGCTGTGCTCTGGAGTTGTTTGTTCAACTTCCAAGTAATTACTGCATCATTTAGGTTCAGTTCTGCAATCAAATCCTGACAAGCATTATTTTCTGACAATAAAATCGTCACAATCACAATTCCGAGAAAAAATAATATTGAAAAATTAGAAATTTTTTGTGCAAATAAAACAAAATTATGTGTCGTAATTGTTTGAATAAGTAATTGGCATATTAACCCTTTATTGGTTCTTGCAGCCATATGGTTACTTTGATTTTTGTAACCGTTATAACCGTTAAGGTTTTTATGATTTTATAGAAAACAAAACCACTTCAAATAAAATTGTAACTACATGGCAGGTTAAAAGTTGTAATGGTATCTCTCTCATTTAATAGAACTGATACCATACGGTAGCATTGCCTGGGAAGTTACAAATTGAAAAAGCTTTTAAAATTATTGTAACCATATGGTTACAGGATCCAATAAACGATATTTTCCTACAGGTTATTATGATCGGATATACTAGGAAGTTCTATTGGTCAAAAACCAAGTCAAACTGGCCAAAAGCAAGTTCAATAATACAAAATTACTCACTACAATGAAATTTATAGCATTACAAAAACGAAACCAAACAGATAACGATTATTTTATTTAGTTACCAAAGATAAAGGTACTTTGAGATTCAGATACTTGCTTTGACGTGTTAGGAATTCTGAAGGAATCAGAATTAGTAGAAATAAACACAATAAATGTATTTAGCACAAAAATAAGTTACAAATTTTCTTTGGAGAGGCATGAATTTAGGGACCCTAGCAAATAATTAGTAGAAATGATCCGAAAAATGCAAATTGGTGGCTTCATTTTGAAGTTTTTAATGGAAATAAATTTCCATACATATGACAAAATAAATCTTGTCAGGATTTTGTTATGTCGAAATTTTGAAATGTCACAATTTCGATTTGTCATTAGTACGCTCAGAAACGAAATACTAGGTGTACTTATTGAATCTTCTTTCAAAAATTGTAACAATCCACGTCTTTTTATTCGACAAATTGAATTTGATGACCTTCTACTTTTGATTTTCATGTGGAATCCAGCAGGACTTTCACTCGCCGATGACGCTGCAGTTTTGAGGAATAACAATAATAAAGTCATTCACTTGAATGCTTTAAATGCTTGTTGAGATACAATTTGCATGGTTCGTTGCACAAGATAAGATCAAATTATCGTAAAATGTTTTTGTAATTAAATTTATCGCAACGTATACAACAGACGCATAAACGTAACAAATGAAATTGTAATATCATTGAATTCAATCTGGTTCTGCCACCGAGAAATGGAAAATTTATTTCTTCCTCATCACATATGGACATGTACATATGCTCATTAATTATAGATAAATACAATCTGATATACGTAATTCAACTTTAGCACCTAAACCTCATTAAATAGCTATATTAATAACAAATCTGGATTTTATTTGCTGCATACATCAGCTGCCTTGTTAGGAATTAGAGATCAAATCGATAATAGATTTTACTCGTTTCTGAGTAATTGACACAACATATTATTAATATACAATACTTTTAACGTTAAATGTCATGTCACTGTCATGGACTATATTACTAAATACAAAATCGTTTGGTAAAGTAACTTTACAGCATACTACGAAGTTTTATTCTTCTTGAATGAATGATATCTACGAAAAAAAGATAAATGTTTTGACAATTTTGTGCCCATTTATAAATTTACGAGTTATTAATGAAAAACTAATTAAATTTGACATTTTACTAAAATGTCCTCTGTACAATTTACTAAATTTCCGAGTTGTTACCAAGATAAAAAATAATTTATTTAATGTTAAAATTGTCAATATTAAATTTGACGAAACTGTCAAGTTTATTTTTGTAACATTTCTTAGCAAAATGCAAAAAATAGTGTACCTACACAATACGTTTAGAAAAGTGGTTTTACTTCACTCGTATGACTTTAAGTTCTCGTTACGCTCGTTACTCAAACAGCCAGCAAAACATCACTTTTCTAACCTTGTGTAATACAAGTTGACAAATTAAGAGTGTTCTGTTTTTACTTAATAAAAAAAGAAGTAATGACTTATTTGCCATAATTTTAACTGTCAAATCTTCATTCAACCCTCAAGTTTTTTGAAAATGGAGCGGTGGCCGATTGAACAAAGAATTACTTGTATAGAGCATTTTATTCACACTCATGCATCGAATCAAACGGAGGTCATTTGATCGATGTAATTTTAAAGTATTAATTGTTAATTTAGGATTTAGATAGTTATTAAACTATAGATTTCACTCTACAATGTTCAACAAAAAATTTGATGTCCACCTTATTTCGTTTTTTGATAATTGCAGTTTAAGATCAGGATACTCTTAATTGGTCACCTTTATATACTATAAAAACAAAATTATAAATGTTATTGCGAAATGGCATCTGAAATTTATACTTTAAAGTAAATTAAAATAATAGTTTATTCCCTTGAGAAAATCTCTCCCCATATATTCTTCCGCCGTTTCGAGGTATCGAATGTGACGCTGTAACCGATTGACCTGCTATTGGGTTCTCGCTACCGTTGGCCGAAACATCGCACTGAATACCAAATCGCCGGCAATAAATCTAGGGTCATGAATTGCTTTTCGTGGTATGACTTAAATCGAAGATAGTGTTGCTGCTGCTTGCTGCTTGTATCGCATATTTCACATAGCCTGGATTGTGCGAGTGCCGTGTGCGACTTGCTGGGCGAAAACAAATTGTACCAGATATTTCTATGTCGCGAACACTACGGTCGGCTCTAAATCGAAATGCTGGGTTTGTGACCACTAGAAAAATAAACGTAATTGTCCATAAGGACTTATTTAATTAATGACATGTACACAAAGAAATTTCAAACCAATAATGCATATGCATAATAGTATTACAGTATCACTCAGTTAAAAGCAATTATTTTAGGTATATATTCTTGTACCAATTGTTCACTATGAACATATTTATGTTTTTGTTATTGAAGTTTACACTTTTATACTCTGTTTTCTTACCGGCGTCCTGATGCTGGTTTAAAAATTATATAAAATAGCTAAAGGTTTAATTGATAACGTGACATAAGAAATTATATTCAGTCGCTTTTCTAGGAGATGCATTGAGAAGGAATTCCACCGGTTTCATTGACCACATTTACTTTCGTTTAGACAAGAATATGAGTGATCAATTTACAGCCTGAGCTTAAAATATGTTTTGAACCACTCAGCAGTGTGGAATCCAAACTAGCGTTCCATACTAGTGCGTTGAGTAAAATAAATTTTATATTTTTTGTATAGCCAATTCTACTCATAGTTTTATATGAATATGAATATGAAATAGTAACATTATTTTTTTCGATAAGACGATTTTCGATTTTATAATGACACAAATTATTAAATCGTTAGTATTTATTATCAGGGGTAATATCATAAGAGATGATAATTTTTTGAGAATTGTTTTGTCGTTTTCACGACACAAAACATGAGCTGACAATTTTCCGTTATGTTTTGTGGAGTGAAAATTGCAATAAATTACCGTGGAATAGATAAAAATTATTATATTGAATTGTATTTAGGAAGAATATTTTTCTTGTTAAAAACACTACCAAAACGACTCATTTTGCTAAACATTTTTATATGTAAATTATGTATCGGAGATATTTAATTAGGTTTTTTAAAACACTTTATTTCTCGTAGATACAGTTTTATTATATTGATAGATAATATTACAATTTGATATATACAAGCGTAAGCAAGCAGAATGACTGACGCCGTCTCTGTAGAAGCGAGCGTATTTATATCTTTACTTATTGTATGGAAAATTACCAAGGACAAGGATGCTGATGAAACATATATAGGGTGTGATGAAATATGGTGAAATACAGTGTGTGGAGATATATAATTCCTCCCCTTTTAGTTTTCGCCATATTTTTTTTCAAAGTTTTTTCTCTATTTAAAGTACATTGTTTTTCTCTACATTTCCTTATTTTAGGTATTATAAACCTTCTTATAATATAATAACTTATTATTATAATTACAATTAAGTATAATATATAAGAGTGATGATTGATTTTGTGTTATTTAATTTTTTAAATAATTGAATTTTTTTTTTTTTTTTGAAATTTTTAAATTCTATTTCTTTATATTTCTGTGTAAATATGAAATTATTTACTTGGCAATCTTTATTAATTTAACAGTATTTTTTTTTCTATATTATGGTACTTACAATTATTATTTCTTTGATTTATTACAATATTATTTAGATATTCACTTATTTTCTAAAAATGTGTGATACATAAATATTTATTATTAATATAAGTACATTGATTAATATAATAATATTTCTTTGTAAATAGTATAATTTTTGAAGTTTATTTACAATTAGGAATCTTTGATTTTGAATCATTATTTATTAGTAACGGTTTGAATTGGTATAATTTATAATTTTTCTTGGGAAAATGTGGGAATAGTAAGGATAAAGTGTATTTGTCCTTCATGATACAGTGTGATTGGTTAGTTTATTTAGATTCCAAATATGTGTGTCTTGTGTTATTTGCTTTAGATTCTTATAATTAATTATACTAGTGTTTAATTTGTGTAATGAACAAAATGTGAGACTATTTTCAATTTGTTTCATTATTTAATTTTTAATTGATTGATTTTAATATTTTTGTTTTTATTTTTCTTATTTAATATTTGAATTTTTCCTAATAAAGGATTATAGTTCTTTACTGAATATTTCCTAAATAAGGGTTTTTTAATTTTGTGAATAATTCGTGGGTTTTGTTTTACGTAAACTTTATTTTTAATTTTTAATGGGTTGTTATTTTTGATATATTTTTTAATTTTTTCTTTTTCAATTTTGTTCGATATTTGTTGTCTAATTTCGGTTTGTTTTGTTATGTGGTTATCTATTATGTTATTTGTTTTTTTTTTATTAAAAATGTTTTTATTTGAGATGCTGAAAAGTATTTTGTTTGGGCTTAATTGTGTTATGCTATGTTTTGTGTTATTATAGGCTAGTATAGCCATTTGAACTTTTTTTGATATAGACTTGTTTTTAATATGTTGTTTTGAATGTAATATTCTAATTTGTTCGATTATTGTAGAATGAAATCTTTCTACAGCGTTGCTTTTAGGATTATTTACGCATATGATATGAATTTTTATTTTATTTCTAATTAATAAGTTTTTAATTAAATTATTATTGAATTCCGTTCCGTTGTCCATTATTATTTCTTTTGGAATTTTATAAGTTTCAAAATAAGTTTGTAATTTCTTTACTACAGTTTTTGCGCTTTTATCTTCTACTTTTAATATTTGTCCGTGTTTAGAGAATTGGTCGAAAATAGTTAAGTACGGTTCTTTATCTAATGATAATAAGTCTATGTTTATGATTTCGAACGGAGTCTTTGGTGTGGGTGTAAGATTGTCGGTGGTCTTAATCGGTTTTTTTTTATACTTGTTACATCTGCATATTTCGCAGTTGTTTATATAATCTTGAATGTCCTTGTTTATTCGAGGCCAGTAATATTTTTTTTTTAACTTTTTGATAGTGGCTAGAATTTCTCTATGATTTGTTATACCCGTATGAAAATCATAAATTATTTCTAATTGTTCTTCTTCGTTTTCTATGTTTTTTACTAATTTTGTACAGGCTATAATATTTATAGAATTTGCTTGAAATTTATTTTGTAAGATCTTTGAAACTTTTTTATTTAGAGATTTTTGAAAGAGTGCTAAATATCTGATTTTTGGTATCAAATAGGTTTTTATAAATTCAGTAACGTCTTGTTCAAAAGTGTTTTCGTTAAATTTGCAAATAAATCTTTGTTTTTTGTTATTAAAGTATTTTTCAATTTTGATGTTTGTGTCATTGGGTACTTTATAAAATATGATTTGATTATTTGCAATGTTTATTCTGTCGTCTGAGTATTTTATGCCTGCGACTGGGTTTTTATCAGAGCTATGAATTGTTTGTTGATCTTTGCTTTCATCAACATTATTTTGTTCGCTATCATTAGTGATTTCGTGTTTGTTTACACAAGGCAATGAATAAACGTTTATATTTATATTAGTGTTTTCAAATATCTTATTTAATTTTGCTTTTACTTTTTCCCATTCTAAGTTGTCTAAGCCACAACCTAATTTTGGAATATTAATAATTTCTAAATCATTTTTTATTATGTAATTTTTTAATTCTTTTAAAGGTTTGTCTAAATTTTTGTATGAAGGAGTATCATAATGGTTTATTTTTGTAATTAAATGGAATATGAGTTTTTCATTTGAATTTTGAATAATTAAACTTTTGTTATTTTGTGTTTTACAGTAATTTTTACTTTGATATTTTTCATTGACTATTTTAGCTAATCCTTTAGACATTTTACAGTCTTGTGATATACAATGACCAAAAGGGTTTTGTTTTAATACATCTTCAATTTTTTTAATTAATTTATACTTAGGTTTTTGTCTTGATAAAAGGTTTGCGATTACGTTATTTTTTCCTTTTAGATAATTTATATCGAAATTATATTCGCTAAGTTCAATTTTCCATCTTATGAGTTTCTGATTGGGATTTTTCATATTAAATAGCCAAATAAGTGGTTTGTGATTAGTTTTTATAATAAATTTTCTACCGTAAATGTAGGGTTTGAAATTTCTTACTGCCCAGACTATAGCTTTTAATTTTTTCTCAATTGTACTGTAATTTTGTTTTGCTTTGTTTAATGTTTTTGAAGCATAGCAGATAGGTAATTCTTTATTATCATGTTCTTGTGTTAAAACAGCTTCAATCGCAAAATCGCTTGCGTCAGAAGTGATAATAAAATTTTTGTCAAAATTGGGATTTTGTAATATTGGTGATTTAGTTAGTATGTTTCTACATTTGGTAAATGCTTTTTTATATTCGTCATTGTCTATGTCGATTTTAGTATTTTTCCTTAAACAGTTTGTGAAAGGTTTTGTTAGTTTTGCGTAATTGGGTATGAATCGTCTGTACCATTCTAATGTTCCTAACAATTGTTTTATTTCCTTTTTTGTTTTTGGTAAATTTAAATTTTGTATTATTTCTACTTTATTTTTGTTTGTTGTTAACCCGTGTTCATTTATTACGTAACCTAAATATTTTACTTCTTTTTGAAAAAATTCCGATTTGTCTAATTGAATTTTTAGTCCTGCTTGTCTTAATTTTTCGAATACTAATTTTAGATTTTGAGTGTGTTCATCAAATGTTTTGCCGAAAATAATTATGTCATCCATATAGACTAGACATATTTTATTAATTAGGTCACCTAAGACATTATTAATCATTCGTTGGAATGTGGCAGGTGCATTTTTTAAGCCAAAGGGCATTCGAGTAAATTCGAAATGTCCTAAGTTTGTAGAGAATGCAGTTTTTTCTCTATCTTCTTTACGCATTTTAATTTGGTGGAAACCAGAGTGCAAATCTAGGGTTGTAAAATATTGAGATGGTCCTATGTGATCAAAAAGTGTATCTATATTCGGGATGGGAAATTTATCATCTTTTGTTACAGCGTTCAATTTTCTAAAATCTATAACCATTCTAGTTTTTTGTTTTCCGGATGAATCGAGTTTCTTTGGAACAATCCATATTGGGGAAGACCAGGGTGAAAAAGATTTTTGAATAATTTTATTTTTTAAAAGTGATTTTACATGTTTTTTTACCTCCTTTTCATATATTTGAGGTAATCTGTAGTTTTTAGTATAGACGGGTGTTTCGTTGTTAAGAATTATTTTATGTTTTATTGTACTAGTACACGTTAGATTTTCATTATCTTTGGGAAACAGATCTTCATATTGTTTTATTAATTTATTTAATTTTCCTTTTTCAAATTCGTTCAAATGAGTATCTCTAATTTGGATGAATAAAGTTAATTGAGGAACCGGTGTCAAAAAGTATTACGTATGGTCTAATTTTTAAAGTAGGTAGATTTTTCGTGATAGAAGACATTACGTAGTTTCCTCGTCCGTCGTCGGTTCTAATTCTAAAAAATCATTCTCGGTATTTTGATTTTCTACTAATTGTTCGTTGTTTTCGTCAATATAATTTTCAGTCTCTGTGTTTGATTCATTACAAAGATAATTTTGTCTTATTGATTGTGTTGACATTGGTTGTGTTAATCTAGTTGTCTGTGACATAGGTGTGTTGTATTGTCTTGTATTTTCTGTGGCATTTCTAACATTTTGTTTTGGAGCGAATTGTTTGTAAGTGGCTCCTTGTTGAGGATTAAATGGTTTTTGAGGGAACATTTGTCTAGGGAATTTTTTAGGTGGAATATTTATTCTTTGGTTAAAATTCTCTTGTGGTTTAGATAAATTTGGAAGATGTGGATTATTAATAAAACTAAATTCATTTTTGAGTAGTTTTTCACACTGTTCCAAAGTTGTAGGATCTTTGACAATAAATGAACCTCTAATTGAAGTTGGTAGTAGTGAAATAAATCGTTTTACAATGAATTTCTGATTTTCGGTTGTAATTGCATTTTTTTGTAATTGAGTATAATTCATTAATAATATTTTTGATTTATAGAGTGAAAATTTTTCCATAATTTTCTTCAATGTGATTTCAGCATTTTTCTGAAATTTAATTTCCATAATCTCTATTATTAACGTTTCTGGAGTACTTTTGTCCATGAAATTTTCTTGTAAAAATGTTTTTAATTCTTCCCAATCGGCAAATTCATTGTTACTTATTATTTCCATTGCTTGATCATTTAATTTTAGTTTTATCATACTAAAAATGAATAATCTTTGATTGTTTGTTAATGCAAACGTATTTAGTAAATTTAAAATTATGTCTGTTTGTTTTATGAAACTTGGTAAAACTTTAATGTTACCATCATAATTTGGAATTGTTTTGAGAAATTGGTCAATTTCTCCAATTGTTGTAAGAGCCATTTTTCTGACTGTTAAGTTACTTGGTTTAAGTTTAAAATTTAAATTGAAATTTGACACTGGGTCTAATTCTGTATCAGAATTTTCACTTATAGTACTTAGTGTACTGTCACTATCGTACATAAATTTTAAAATATTTTGTGTGTTCGGTACTGTGCCGGTACCACGATAGCTTTATTACTAGATCGTGTCTAGAGCTACCCCTTTGTGTAATAATTATTATAAGTACAATTTTTATATTTTAAAAATGTAACTTACAAAGTAAATATGAATACTAGGAAAGTTGTCCACAGTTTTAGGAGCATTCCTAGGGTAGTACTGCTTGGCTTGATATCGTCGTTGTGAAGAACAGCAAGTCTGCTTTAAAGATGATTTCTCAGGTACAGCAAGTCCTCGTTTTCCGGAGACGTGAACCAGGTGAGACAGCAACAGGAGACGTGATCTTCTTTTAAAGATGGGTCGTGGTTAGACCCTGATGGGCTACAGGTAGAAGCCGTTTATCTTCTTTTGTAGGTGTGTAGGTATGCGGTAAAGAATTTAAAAATTCACCACAATATTGTATTTATTGTGTCGGCACTGTTATCTATTAATCCTACCGACTGCGCCAATTATGTATCGGAGATATTTAATTAGGTTTTTTAAAACACTTTATTTCTCGTAGATACAGTTTTATTATATTGATAGATAATATTACAATTTGATATATACAAGCGTAAGCAAGCAGAATGACTGACGCCGTCTCTGTAGAAGCGAGCGTATTTATATCTTTACTTATTGTATGGAAAATTACCAAGGACAAGGATGCTGATGAAACATATATAGGGTGTGATGAAATATGGTGAAATACAGTGTGTGGAGATATATAATTTGTACCTAATCATATACATCATTTTACATTTTCAATTCTGTTGGTTGCATTACGTCATCATTACGCAATGTGGTTGGTCAAACCATCTGTCAAAAAATATTCTATTTAAGTAAAGACAACATAGAATTGATTATTTGTACTCATTTAGAACGGCAAACAACGACAGACATGCCATTCGTTCCATAACCATATTTTCAATTACAAAACAACAACAAATACCACAAGTACTAAGTAGTTCCTATATTCCACATGTCGCCTAATCGATTAGCTATGAAACCTGCCACAGATTCCTCACTACAAAACCACACATGCAAATCAGTAAAAACAAATCGCTCTCCATCACCCAGATCACAACTATGTTAATGTCCCTCCCACGTCAGCAATTACCTCTGGATGTCCTCAAGCTGACCCGATTCCTCCTTCGCACTGCCTCCGGGGGCGGCTGTGACTTTGTAACGGAGCGGACCACCGCTGCGAGCGGGCGCAACAACCTCGCGGATTAATAAAGCACAACAATGAGTCATTAGTGCCCCGTGCCAGACCAGAGTGAGGATGAGTGATTGACTCCAAACAGGAAGATGAGGCGGATAATGAAGATGCTTGTGCGGAAAAATAAGGATATTGACAGGAATGCAGAATAAAACCGCGTTTACAGTTTTTGGTGTAATTCGTATCACGGAAATTTGAAGAAATTAATCTAACTGTTCACAGTTCGAGTATGTTGGCTGTTTGACTTGGCAGTCTCAGTTTATTTTTGTTGATTAAAACGTGATAAAGAAAAATGAAAACAGAAGAAGATTTTGTAGATATAATTGCCAAATTTCCATGTTTGTCCGATAAATTGAATATATTTTTTCTCAATTAATAGAACTAACCCTAAATTTATTAGAGAAATTTGGGGCTTGGATACATTTCTACGAATTCAAATTCGAGTGCACCGAATTTCAGTTTGATGAACGCAAGTACACATTGCCATTATGACAAGCTTCACAAATTCTTACACCGAATTTTTCTATTCATATCCGCCCCAAGGTTGATGTGTCATGGGTCACCAACCTCCTTAACGGCTAAAAATTACTTAACTCTTTTTCCTATAAACCGACGTAAATGGAGCGTATAACATGATCGACTGTGTTTCTGACATCTCAGGTTCGAATCCAGTATGGTACACATTCCAATAATTTAACTGCACATTAATCCGCTCGAAAATATACTTTCGACTTTAAAAAATTTGTTGACGGTTGATAACCGTACGTATATGAGATATATCGATTCCGATGACTCACAGTAAGTGAGCCAATGCACCTCATAATAACTCATCACAAAAATAAAATCAATACGTCAAGGTGAAATGTCATCACAAATGCATGTTAATAAATAAAATTGTATGTGATTATTGATTAAATGGATTGATGGATGGATTGAGTTTGTCTAATAGACGCGACCATTTTAATGACAAGGCAAAACATGATAATTTGATAAAGATTTTGGTCTCCAAAGCTGCAAATAAAAATTCAATTTAATCATAAAACCTAAACCAATAAATGCTAATCAGGATCACTGGTCGTTGCCTCGGAATCAAACAACTAATTCATCATTCCAAACTTAATTTCACCTCCGTAGAACACACACACATCTCGGCGATCGGTTCCCTGTCAGCATGGTGCACTTTACGAGCGATCTAGAGCGCTACGCTTGCTGACATGTGATTGCTACCGCACATATACGAGTACCAACACCAACGCTTCGACTTTGCCTTCGCAGCACGGGCATCAAGCTATTGATATTGTCTGTTTGACTCTGTTTGGAGACTGTCCCACTGACCCATTTACTCCCAAGGATACTAAGTAGGGATATTTGAATTCGGAATCCACAATGTTTTTATTGGCAGATAGTTTACTGCAGTTTGAAACTAATCTAGGAAAATAAAAATCTTCATGTAGGAAGCGGAAAGGAATTTGTCTAGTTTTCTACAAATATCACTGAATTATCTCATGATAGAAATTTATTTTTAAAATTTTAAAAGATTCATTCTTTCCCTATTAAATGTTTAAAAAAGTATTATCTTGAAGTCAAAAATAAACTGGCAGTTTACTTCCAACGAAAACACTTCTATTATTTTTCAACTTCAAAATGACATTACATAGCTAGGATGCGTCAAAGTACGAGTTTCGGTTTCGAGCAGCTGCAGCAGTGGGGAAGAGAATGTAATAGAAGAAAAAGTAAAATCGAGAGTATTCTATGAATTAGTAAAAAACGTAGACGGGCTTAAGATCTGATTAAATTTATATTAATATTACAATAACAATTATCGATCAAAATTCTGCCCGGTTCACATTATGGTTGTTGCATTTTTGTACAATCTAAATTTTTGCTTTCATAGATATGATGATGAAAAACTATGAAATTTCTGGTGATTGCTAATAAAAATCAGTTAATCGTAGAAATAATTTGGAGTATATTTCAGGGTGAAATAATTATCTTTGGAAATTTCGATTGGTTACAGCCTTCGCTACGTTCGTGCTGAAATGTCTAGCCTCAACCTGCAAAAGGCTATTTTCAGCCCATAGCATACAAATAACTATTAACTATGACTATCAAATAATACATAATGTTTGATGTCAATTTATTTTAGAAGAATTATTGTAATTATTAATCTTATTGAAACCAAAGATCCTAGATGTTCATATCTTCCAATTGGTTCCCAAAATATTCACGTAGACCATGCGGAATGCACTTCTCCATTTTCATAATAAACTGTGATAATTCTAACGCGATTTCCGTCGGGTGTTGCTCTATGATTAATTTTGTACAAGATTCTAGTCTACAAAAGTCACTTTAACACTGACAACTACCGTAGTGTTTGAGAAATATTCGCTACTACCAATAAAGAAGCTGATCTTGAATCACCCTGCGTATTTCTGATTGCTGTAATTTCATTTTAAATAGTCGTAGATAAAGAAAGATATTCAACTCAAGTTAAACATGATCATTAATTTATTGCAATGATTACTATTACTACATTCGTTGGAGCTAATCTAGTTACTGTTAGTCGTAAAATAAAATATTATTTCACAGGTTTACAAATTTATATTTCAAACTATTTCAAATGAAGCAAAAGCACTTTTTCCTTCCATGCACTGTAACATTGTTACATCTCGTCCCTATTTAAATTCCTTCGCATCAAAATGCAGTTCCATTCTTCTTCCATAAAAATGGTTCTCGTCATCATTTGTTGTTGATAAAAAATTGCATTCTAGTTGCAGTAAGAAGCGAACGGTGGCTTCCTGCATAATACTATATAATTACGCGAGCGCGCTAAAGAAATTAACAACAAGAAGCAAATGCCCTGCGTCGCGGGTTTTGTTGTATCAAGTCCTTGACATTGGAGGTTATTAATAGCCGTGTAATGGCCGCAGATTGTGCCATTGAAATTTAGAAACCGCGGTTATTAATTATGAGACTTTTCTTCCTTGGCGATAAGAGCAAAATTGATATAATTGACTTCAAGTTAAAACTACAATGCCTATGGCTTCGTCAAGAACAACAACTTGTAATTTGAAATTATAGAAACAAGCAACAAATTTATTCCATGCATGAAATGGTGCTTGTTGCTGTAATGAATGCATTTAAAAGCAAGCGATACCACGCAATGTGTCACAATTGCCACCATGGTACGCACAATGATCGTGTAGAATGATTTGATAAGCTCTTTTATAGTTAGACTTTTGTTTGGATCACTTTACGGATATGCGGAAGTAAATTAGCTGAAAATTAAACTAGTTATGCGCCCTTTTAAAAATCGTACCGATAGCTTTCTGCAACTTTTTAAAAGTCTTTAATCTACTTTGAATATCTAGTTCCCATGCCGTTTTATAAATTTCGATGCGTAAAACTTTTAAAATTCCTTTTCGATCTAAAGAGTTTAATTTCAAAATAGGTTACCAATATCTTAAGGAATTATTTTATACTCTAAAAGCCAACACGTATGCATTTCTGCATAGTGCAGTACTGCACGGAAAATATAAAATACCTACATTATTTTTACGATGCGAGTACAGCTCTCAGCTCACACTTCTAGGTGTCGTAAGTGCGCGCTGTCCTTTAATCTTTCTTTAAAGCATACTAAAATCTTGAATTCATATCTTTCAGAAGTGTTTTTATTATTTACTTAGTAAACTGTTATCGATTCTTAAATAATCGATTTTATTTTTATATGGTTCAAAAATTTGTCCCACGAAGTATAATCTACAAACTAGATCGAATGAAATGTGATCTTTCGGTTTACCTTTAGAGAGAGACAAAAATACGGGCCAACTCGGATCATGCATTCTATGACGATAAATAACCAATAATGATCTTTCTCTCTCACCCAGGATAAACAGAAAAGCCACGAATTTACAGTATTGCTAAGGTACGGAGTGTCCACTCCTTATTTTATATTTCGTGGTTAGTACTTAACCCTTCAGTCTTAAAATATTTTGATGTCAATTCGTACGTATTAATATCTATCGGGTGGTACTCTAAAATCAATAGAAAACGATCGCTATATGCAAAAATAATATTATATTATGTCTATATTGCATAAATTAATTCACCATCCTGTATGCTTGATGGAAAATATATTTATTTATAGGTTATTCGATATGTTTGATCTAATTTTATGTTTCTTTTGTTTCAGGTTAGTACCAACATTCTATCTTCTATCTGTTCATGTTTCCAAAAATTAATTTGGTAAGTTGATACACATTCACTACAAACTCTATTACTTTGTTGCAAATTATCGGATTTTCGTGCATGTGCTTATGGTTGTTGTCCAAATATTTTTGGGCTGTAAACCTCTTTGTCGATTTATTGCTACTAATGCTCGTAGTAATCCTCTAATGAGAAGTTTTTTCGCGTGTCGAGGGAAAAGGTGGCAAAAATGCAGTCAACTTGAAGTTATGCATTTCAAAGACAACACTTTAAGCTTCAAAGGACTCTTAATTTCAATTGACTTTGATAAAATGTCTCAATGTTACAGCTGTTTGCAATTTTACGTTTTTTTTAAAGTTTTCTTTTCGTTGCAGTGTATCGTCGTTGTTCGGAAAAAACCTGCTATGTGAAACATTAAGTTTGGCAGTAGACAAAAAAACAAACTATTTTTTTCGAAGCTTTGTACTGTTTAAAGACACATAGAAGATTTTAAAATATATATTTTGAAATCTTACGATTCAGAAAAGTACAATAGGAATATTTAAAAAGCGATAGAGCATACTTTATTTAGTATTATTATACATAAAGTCGAGTTTGGCATAAAATGTCACATAGGAGGTTTTTTCCGAACAACGACGGTATATTAATTTGTATAAACATATATTATTACTGGATAGTATTCAAATAGTATATTATGGAGAAGTTAATTACTTAGTTTAATGAGTCATTGGCATGAAGTTAGAACTTTATCTTCGACTATATTGCATAATTAGTAATTCATATTAAATGATGAATTGAAAATGACAGCTCTTATAAATTTCTGAAATAGAGATTACTTAACAATATACTATAATGTAAGGCTTTGTAAAAAAATTCTATTTTTCAAAAAAAACTTAATTCAAGAAAATTGGTTGGTTAAAAATACAAGTAAGAAGTCTACAATATTCACTTTAATGAGTATTTTTTAGCATCAGGAACTAATGGGTAATCAAGCCAAACTTGCTGAAACTAACAAATTAGTCCTCATCCATTGTGCGTTTAAAAAATCCTTTCTTAATTACCTCGCATTCCTGGCAATCATCACGTCTGGGTAAAATTACCGGTTCGAAGCGGTAACTCCGGCGAACCCTTCAGCGAGAGCCGAGAACACGAGAACCGGTCATCTCGGGTTCGAACTCGAAGCTAACAAAGTTAATTTTCAATTATGCGTTTATTTATAATGCTGGATAATAACAGAGTGCGTCGTGTCAAGATGAGATGAGAACACTTGAACGCTGCACTGCTGCGTGTCAAGAAGAAGAAGAAATAGAAAAGATCGCGAAGTGTGGAATGAATCAAATGAGGACAGGATGATGGGGATTGTTGTTTTGTTGGTAATTAGTATGTGAAGGATTGAAAACTTGAATTAATTGTTGTATCGTGAAACACATTTGTCAGCAATTATTCTTTCATCATTAACTAGCAGATTTAGTTACTTTTCCGTAAATTTACAATAAAATGATTGAAACCTCTGACATGGCATTTGTCTGCAGTTTAATAGAAACCTACCCGAAAACAAACAGTTTCTATTATATTGTTTCTTTAGATTATTATAGATCGCAATTGTGTTAAACAGTTTTTTTTTGTAAACTATTATCAGTTGTTACCTGATCGTTTCCGAAACGTTTAAACATTTATTAAAACGATTATTTTACAAATTGCACTAACTATAATCAAGGTTATAAACCTGCTGACATCAACACAAAATTTTCCAAACCTCTAATTATGTGTTTTATGAATTTTTGATAATCCTTTAAGGTGATTTTTAAAACATGTCTGCTTAATTTCAATTTTGATATTAGAGGATATTATACTACTTAGTAACTTAAACAATGTTTGAAAAAACAATAACTATAACAGTTAATGTATACCTAAGCTGCGAAATGTCTGTTTAACGTTCGATAGAATTTTTGGCCGAGGCGAAAGCAGAGGCTTAAAAATTCTCGAGGACACTAAACACATTTCGCAGACGAGTTATATACACAACATTTTTTGTGCAACTGCAATGCATATAAATAAAACACACTGTAATAACTGTCAAATATATTTGACATTCACGTGCACAACACAATGAATTTACTTCGCAGCCGTTACTAGTAGCAACGCGGCCGCGAAATGTTTTACTTCGCGGCCTGAATTGTGGACGTTAATGTCAACTTTTTTTGACAATAGCGCAAAAAAGATATCTTTTCGCATGTCTTAAATGTACAGTTTCGTCAGTGAGAAATCTCATAGAAACTAATATTAGAAAAGTAAAACAATTATTATAAAATTTATGCCTAGTGCACACGGAGAAACTTTTTGACATGTTTCCTGGAAAAAGTTTCCGGAAACTTCAAAGTTTTAACGGCGCCTATAAAAATGAGGCGTTTTCAGGAAACATTGTGAAGTGCAACTAACTTCTTATTTGTCAAATTGTCAAATGTGACATGTGATTATAAACATATTTATAGTTTTTCAAAGAAAATCTCCATTTTCTGGAAACTTTTTTCAGGAAACTTTGTGAAAAGTTTCCCCGTGTGCACTAGGCATTATGAGAATATATCATACTCGCTTTACAACTGAAATAATTTTTTGTTATTAATTTTGTAATCAAAATTTTTTATCATGAATAACTAACTACTAACTACTACATCCGATGCGAAGAATAAGAATTTCAAATTATATTACAATAACTGTTCTGCTCTTTAGGTATTCGTACAAAACACGCAACCGAATGATATAATAATATACGCATAGAAATTCAAAGGCTTATCAGAAAAATCTTTGAAAGTCTGAATAGTGAATAGCAAAATTGTCGCATCCACAAGTAACAGAATATCCCTCGATTAAAATTCAGGCCAAGTAAGAGTCGGCACGCAAACATTCTAACCAAACCAGTAAACAGTACACCAACAACAGTTACAAAAAACAAACATATGTTTACATCAATACGTAAACAAGTTCAAAATTTTGATAAACTGGAAAAACATGCTCTACGCTCTTATATGCTCATTGCACTACTTACCTCAAATTCCGAATATGCAAACTAGTCATGCATGCGATCATTACTGAAGTGGTACAATTACTTTGGCACAAGTTAGCGACATTACATCTGCATACGTTCGATAAATCCCGACCAGCCTGGCACATACAAGAGCATTATGAGGCGATTTGTTCACATTAACATATTAAACGTAATTAGCAAGTAGTTGTGATGTGTGTTATACTTGGTTCAAGCCGGTGGCAAGATGTTTAAGTCCATCTACATTACCGGCCGGTCATTTTTGATACATTGACACTGTGACTTTGAATTTAATTTGTTTATGTTAATATGAGATTAATGTTGAGGTTATTATCACTGATGCTGGATTTGTAATGTTCGAAGATTATGATCTCTTGGTCAGTGTAATGTTTTTGCTTTTTATAATTTTAGTTTAATGTATTCAGTAAAAAATTTAAAAAAATTGACGAATATAAAATATTACTTTTTTTTGATATAAAAAGTTCAAAGCACGAAAACATTATGACAGGAGCGGACTGTAGGGCGAATGAAGTATGGCCTATATATTTACCTTTTAGAGAGAGCCAGAAAATATGGGCCAGCTCGAACCATGCATTCTAAACGATAAACAACGGTAACGAAGGTAGCGCACGGGCCCAATAGTGATATTTCTCTCTTGCACTGAGTAAACAAAAATGCCACAAATCTACAGTATTGCTAAGATACGTAGTGTGTTTATCTTATACATTATACTTCGTGATTATAATTCGTATGTAATCATTCTCTTTATCACTACACTCACAGAAAACTAAAATAAAGTATTCGTTATTTATGTATTTAGGGTTTAAAGTTTTTATTTTCGTGATTTTGAATCCGAGCGTCAGCCGAGGGCTAAAAACACGTCAAGAGCCATAAAAGCAAGTTACGCCCGTGGTACATACCCAATTTTATGTACGGTTGAATATTTTCTAATAAATTCATATAATTTACTTGTTCAAATCACTAAAAATTTCTGAATTCTCTGATTGTTGCTAAGATACAAAAAAAAATTCCGAAAATAAACAAAAATAATCATTGAATTAAACATTTACAAGATAGTTTATGTTACATATAAGTAAAAATGATGTTATTTAAATTACAAATGGTGCAACTAATTATAGAAATTTAAGGATTATTAGTAGTTTATATAAGGAAAATTGAAAACCTAAATTGTTTGCATTAAATTGACGTTTTTTTATGGCGCACTGCGCTATAAAGTGGTTCGTGGGCTATAAAGTGACGTTTTTGTCAAAGAAATTCCTGTATAAGTGTCAAATTATGATATGACTGTACATAAAGACAGTTAAACTGATTAACATTTCTGTGGTCTCTGTTACTTAAAAGTTAACAAAAGCAACAAAAACATTTAAAAAATATATAATATTTAATATTAGTACAAACGGATCAAACAATAAAATAAACAAAAAAGTGGTAGTAGAGGTATAAACATGGTTCGAGTTTCTCACTTTTTATATAAGTTTAAAGATGTTCTCCTTCTCCTCTTTATTAAGTAAAACAAAAAGAAAACATGCGCTCCTGCTGATGCAGTAGCAATTTCATTTTTCTGAAAAGTTCATAATAATACCATTTGTGTGACCTAACGCAAGGCATCAAACAAAAACAGCGTAAAACGGTTACATCCTTGCATCTATCGCCATGAACATGACATATCAACATAATAGCGAACGAAGCAACTTTGAATGAATAATTCCAAATTACAACGTAGAAAATTCAAATTATCCTCAGTAAAAGCCAATGACTCGTATTACGGCGTTACATAATTTTATCACAAGATGGCCTGGAAATAAAAGAAGTGCTACAGAAATTACACTACGTAACTATAAGTTGTACGGAATAATCAAACCGGTTTGCGAACGAAATTTTATCTGCTTTTGTAAGAAAATTCCCTTCAACAAATGTCGCAATATTAACTACATATTTTGTTTATTTTAATATCTACGTTTCCCGCTATGTGGCTTTCTAGTGTCTTAAGATCAGATTAAATTCCTGGAATGCAAAATGCGTAGCAAATAATAATAACATTATTTGTTTCTTCAATAATTTCTGCATAACTGCATTGTGGTAAAATGAAAAACTTAATAGTATAATGTACAAGAGATGATCTTATAAGAAAATTATCTAATTATGGTCTTCATTCGAATTCCAATTGTATTTATAAACCTTTAAACGATCTTCTACTGACCAAAAAATAAACACAACGAAAATTGGCAATGTGTCATTTGTGACATTTGCTGACACCATCTTTTAGCAGTTGTTTCAAGGCTAATTGACAGAAAGAATTTTTAGTGCAAATGTCTAATGCTCATATACAATACGATATTTTTAATAAATAGGTATGTCGGCTAAAATATATAATACTATACCTAATTATAATTTGTGCGTTACGTATTTGTACATCGCTCAGATGTAAAATAAAACTTATCGACTACCGCACTTATAATGCAAATAACTATTTTTTCATATTTTACCTAATCAGTTAACAGGATTTATTCGGAATTTATATTTCTATATAAATTACATTAGCAAATTAAAATATATAAAATATACAATAGTAAGTAAATTATTTATAATACTTTCACTTAAGGGAATTTTCTCAAAATAAAAAAATATATAAAAAATTACTCCGTACTTATTAAACCTATAAGTCTACAATAAAAATACCACATAAAGACAAAGGCAGTAAAAAACTAACTACAATGTCGAATTTTTTAAACATGTACTCATAGCACAGGCTGTCAGCACGGGAACTTGAAATGGCGGGAATTTGTGAGCTAGCAGCGCTTAGCGATAAAACTCCCTTTAAACGTCCAAAAACTGATAGCAGTTTATGACATTTATGTCATCAATTTATGAAGTTTGCTTTTTGAACTATGAACTTGATTTATAATTGACCAATTGCATACCAATTCTAACTCAGATAAATCATAAAATATTGAATTTTAAACAAGGATCCAACCTCTTGTGCCCATTGGTATTTCTATAGGTTTTTAGGATTAAACTAGGTATAGGGAACGGGATCACTATCAAGCATGCGGAGCTAAAATAGTGACCATTAGGAATTTTTTCAAGTCTTTTAGTTTTAATTTTCCTGTTCAGTAATTACCAACTCCTACATTAAAGGCAAATTTGTTCTAATATCTCGTGCATTTTTGCGACAAATCTAATTAAACTACCGAACGGTAAAGTCGTACACCTACATCAGTTACCTACTGCAAAGTCGAGTGTAAAGCAACACTTTCCGTGCGTGTCTAATGAAAGATTTATTAGTGTCAGGGCAGTGCGTACCTCCTCCTCAAGATAGAATTAATACAAAGAAGAATGTTAATTTATCCGTTTATAATTACATTCATTAACTCATTGACAAAATATTTTATGTGAGAAGACCCGCACGCGCAATATTTTCCCCTTATCGTGTATCATACATTATTGAATCGAGCGTTTACAGTTACCATGCAACTAGGAAGTGCCAGGGAATCATGTCCGTACAGCAAATTATTAATCGACTAGGGAATTTTGAATTTACCCCGCGGAAAAATAGAAATTGCTTGATATCGTGTGTGAGTTATTTCAGAGATGGAGTTGTAATTAATGTTTTAATTGAGATGTTTTGATTAATTTGCGCGGATAGTTCCATTGGATGTTTGCACAGAGATACACGGTATTAAAACGACTTTTTGGTTTTGTTTTACCTAAAATGTCGGAAAATAACATCATAAAATTGAATGTTTCCGGTAAAGGTCTGCGTTTCAAAAGTTGGAAGCGTTATAACGTTATAACTGTTCATATTTTTTATTTTACATAAAATATTTTCTATCTGGAATTTACAGTGTTTCCTTATTGTGAAACATTTATTTTCAAGTCGCCTAAAAATTCTATTATTGACTATAAAATAGATATAAGTATTAATTGTTATGAGAAAAAAAGCACAGCACAGGAAATCTGACGAAACCTTTTTTTAAAGGGTAATAATTATCACTTCTAATGCAGGCCATGCAATATTTTATCTAACAACTATTTATAATGTAGTAACTAAGGAATTTAAAAACTTTTTTTACACACATATAAATATGATGTTCTTAATAAAGTTATATTATAAGAATTTTAAACTCACAAGTGAGGTAAAAATTACTTGATTTATTAAAAACCGTCATTTTTATATAATTTTTACTGTAAATTATGCATAGGTAGGTACGTAGACATGGAAATAGTATTTGTGTTTACAATAAAAAAATAATTGTCAAATATAATACCTAGTACAATATGACGCTCCTAATATTAAAATCAAAACGGTCTTATTTAGTACTGATTTATAATTACCACTGCAAGTTCAATAATAGTTATTTACTTTACAAGTGGGCAAAGTAAGGAATTACCCACGAGGGAAATCTTAACTCACGAGGCCGAAGTTTGGGTGAGATAATTTTCCGATTGGGCCATTCCTTTTTGCCCTCGTGTGAAGTATAACGTTTTATCAAACACCTCTTAATAACTGCTTAAAGATTTAAAAAATATTAAGTTCCAGCCTAAAGCGTCGTTACTATGGTGACTTCCAACAAGCAAAGTAATAATTTGATCAAAGCCACTAGTATAGGCAACCTTTTACTTTGCTTGTTTAAAATCACCATAGTTGATGCATTTATTAAGAAGTGCTGGATAACATACTTACCTAATCTAATTGTACCAATCTTAAGGAGGTGGCTGATAACTAGAGACATAAATGCGGGTCACATAATGTATAATATTTTGAAATAGAAGGAACGTGACAAATAAAACAGGAAATAACAAAACATTAAATCTAATTAATTCAGTTTTAATGTAAATATGTAAATTGGTTTTACGTTAATGAATTTGATATTAATATACATTTAATTTTGGTTAAATCATTCATTAATTTGTTGATATCCTGTACCGAATGATTCCAAATTGATTAACCAAAAATCAAATGAATGCAGAAATGAATCTGAACATAATACATCCGGCTCAAAATTCAAATCACAAAAATCCTAAAAATTAACATAACAGTTATACCAATAAATTTGCTGCCTAAAACTGACTCAATTAAAATTGAGTCTAAGCTCTTGAAAACAATAGAAATGCAAATATTACGAGTGTCTTCCAATGCCAAAGAGGACAGCAAAAAAAGTAAGTTTACCGTTTGCTGCAATAAATTAACAATTCATTCAAGTAGGTCTTTCCTCAGTTTACGTAAGATAACCTGCATAAAAAATGATTATTAATAACGCAAAATCGTGTAGGTAAGTCACAATATGGTTAATTCATAGGCGGTCGGCTCATTTCCTCTCGTTAAGGTGAATAAAACAGCAGCGTCCGCGGTAATTGCACATCCCACTGTGCGGTTCTCACAGACATTTCAATTAGTGGATATTTGATTAATATTTGCACCAGATCGAGTGATTTACTACGGAGCCCATGCTGTACGGAAATTACTGCACTATGACTGGATTACATTCTGGAATATTAATATTGTTGTTATGGTGATAGCTTATATAGATTGTAAACAATGTTGTTTTATTAACCCTTTATTTTAAATGGTTATACGTTGATTTTTGTTATCGTTATTGGTCAAGGTGCTTAAGACTTTATATAAAACAAAAAACAAAACCACTTCCAATAAAATTGTGACTAGATAGAAGTTTGGAAGTTGAAATGGTATTTCCCTTATTTAACAGAGCTGATGACATACTTTGCATTACCTGGGAAGCTACAAATTAAAGAGTTGTCCAATAAACGATACATAAATATTTTAGAAGAAAACCAATAAAGGGTTAAAATTAACCAGTAAAACACTTGGGTTTTTCAAAATTTATGAATTTTATTCACTTATGATACGTTACACTATAGCTACCATCAAAAGTGTATAAATGGCAGAATACGTAAGTGAATAAAATTCTTAATTTTTGAAACAACCAAGTGTTTTATTGTTTAATTTTATCAAATTTAATTTATGTTTTAACAAGAGTCAAAAGGTTACGTAATTAATTAAAAGCGAATGATAAAATGTTGTGTGGTCTTACGAATACGAATACTTTGAAATAAGTTTACTGCTTAGCTCAAAGTGTACAAAATGAATATTATACTTATTAATGTATGCAATGTTTATAGCATGTTGAATATCAAGTAACATAAACATAAACCATATTTGGCATAATTCTAATGGACCAGCATTGAATTTATCGAAAATGTTATCATATTACAAGCGTGTTAACGTTTATTTCTTGTGGCATGTCTGTAAATGTTATTTTATCATTTCATGCTTTTAACAAAACACTCGACAAAACATATAATTTATTGCAATATGAATGATAATATTTATTTTATAATGATTTTTACATTTTGTATTTGCTCAGGATTAAGTAGGTAGCTAAAGTAAAACCGATTTTTTAATTTTTCAATTTACAAGTTTGAGGTTATTTTATTTTAAAAACTAAGCCTGATATCAAACTGCAAGTTATGGACTTGTATGTCTTGCATTTTAATTGACGTACCTACAACAATTTGTTGAATTTCCAAGTACTATACTACAACCTAGGTTGGTATCTACTCTCATCTCAATACTTCCAAATAAGTTTTCTTATAGATTTTTCCTCCGGATTTTCAAATATCACAAAAAAATAGGAGTAGGTACCTTTTAGTATTTTTGATATTCAAAAATCCGGCGTAAATTTTCTTACTTAAATTATGCGAAAGTGTCCAATTAATTCTCACCGTTATTAATACAGGCTGATTCAAAATTATTGACAAAAAAATTAAGGGTACTAACGCAAAAAGAATTTTAACAACATTTATAAAATTAATTGGACATTACCTGGAGCAAACATTTTTGTTTCACTGATCTGACAAGTTTTAGTAATAAATAAAAATTTGTAAACTTTAAACTGTAACCTCTATCAGACCAGTGGCTCGAAAAATGTTTGCCCAAAGTAATGTGCAATTATTTTGTGAACTTCGGAAAAATTATTTTTGTATTGTAATCTGTACATCAAACAATATGTACCCTTAGTATTTTTGTCAATAATTTTGAAGAACCCTGTACATTGAGGGTAGTTCATATTTAGGAAGTTTAGAGCTTACCAAAATTTGGTTTTGGTCAAGTCAATAAAACTCCAAGAAAGACAATGCCGCAAACCGCAGTTTGTTGTCTGGCTTATGCAGCCTCAAACTTGCAAAATTGAAAATCAGTATTGCACGAATCCCACCTCAAATTATGTCAATAATAAAACGATAAATTGTTGCACCATTTGAAGTAAAAGTCAGTGCTCAACAGTTAAAAGTAACTCCACATTCTCTTTCACCAATCGCAAGAACAGTTGATTCAAATTTCCTGATCTAGTACGAAACCCGTTACCACTATGCAAATTTCAATTCCATTGCGCGTTGAACAAGCATCGCGAAAAATCCGACAACCGTTTAGCGGTGTGTATTAGTTTGTGATGAGCTTGAAGCATGACGACGCTGCCCGAGCCTCGATTTGTGCCAGTGGTTCAGGCCTCGGCAGGCCGAGAAGCCTCGGCAGACAAGAATGCCGCAGCAACGGTACATCGCATGTGGCTGTGGTTGCATTTGTCGCAGAGATGCGGCAGTGGAGGAATTATTGGCTGGAACCGTTTGCCAATTACAATCGATGTTGTTTATAAGATGTTTTGTTAAAGGTTGAGTTAGGAGCGGCTGATGATGTTGATGGGAAATTGATTTTGAGACGTGACTTTCCAATACACAATACAGGGTGATTCATAATTTTCTGATATATTTGAATGGCATAAGTGCTCAACACGCTTATCACTTACATATGTTTAATCAAATAATTTCGGGTCACTATTTTGAAATAAAATTTCATAAATGACTATTGTGGCCATGGCACAATTAATTAAAATTTTATTTTATTCCACTTATAGTTAATCATTCATTTTATGTTACCTACCGTTTAAAACCGAAGCCAGTTAAACTATAGTTGTAACTAGTAAAAACTCGAAAAAACTAAGGCTATTTGTACAAATTAACCTTACCTAACTTCTCGTATTGACTATATTCAAAACTAGTGTTAGGTTAGGTTAGTTTCCAGTTTTACTGATTTCGGGTTTTGACGGGAACATATACAATCAAATCAACAAATTGTGAATTATCCTGTATATTGAACAAAATTATAAAAAAAACGACTAGTAGTTAGGTTAACTTGCTATCGGTCCCCAGTTCGATCCCAGTAACCGACAATAATATATCACTGGGTCCGAGTGGTTGGATTCCACTATTATAACATCTACCATTCTTGTAATTAGTAGTTAACCTTGTTGAATGGTTACTATTAAAATAAATTAATACCGACTACCTAAGATATAATATTTTATTGGAAAAATGTTTGGATTGTTACGAAAGTTGTATACCTAGCAATAATATATCCAGTGAAAATGTCTTGTAAAACAATTTGGAATTCAGGATTCTATACTGAAAGATATAATTTTTATGATGACCAATAAATTTTCAAACTAGGTAGATTGTTACAAATATTCAATATTGAAAAATGAATTTTAACTTGAAATAGCTGTACAGTAATATTTTATTAAACTTTAATGGTATAAAAATCTATTACCGACTATATAAATTATTGCCATCGTGCCGTCTCAATCATTGTAGTGATTTTTATATTGATTTGTGAGCAATTAAAATTCTATTCTCACAACAACCTTCACAGTTATCCAGCCAGCTCTGCAAAAAACTCTTCTAATGACACATTTATTTCCAGCGTGCTGAGACAAAGAAACAATAAAAAAATAATGTCCTAATACGTTCAATCACGATTAATTCCTACGTCAAAAATCCTGTTATTCCATTACCGTAATGGCACAATAAATATCAAATTAGCAATCTGACAGGCGGGCAGTGAAAACCTCACACAAACAACGACCGGCATAGGCGTCGCCATGGAAATTACAAACGCAGTAGGAAATACTTTAGGATAAAAACGCTTAAATTACAGTGATATCATAATAATTTTTGTTTAAACTAACTTCAATTGTTTGTAAATAACAACGAACTAGTATTAACCTCACATGTCACATGTCGAATACAAAATTAAATTCTTAAAAGGTGTAGCATAAATTTTTCCTCATTAAACAGGCCTTATAAATACTTAAATGATATTTAGAGCAACACAGATTTTCAGCTATTTGCTTCAAAATGTTGACTAATAACAAATTGAAATGACAATACAAAAATATTAACATGCAATAAATTAAAAAAGCAAAGAAACAAATGCGACATTTCACTTTCATGCAGGTACCTACATATGTAATGAATTTGCCATGTATATATTTTTATACTTACTTATTTTAATGTTGTAAATTTGTTTTGACTGAAATATAATCCTGAAATTCTCGAAAACTTAAATTTACTATTATGTAAGTGCTAATAGATAGATACTACCCTGAATAGTTAATTCTGTATCGAAAATAGCTTCTTACATGAGCGTGCGTTAAGAGAATTTCCGCATACGTGTTATACAACATACTTCAATTTACAATTCCAAATTTACTTGCATTTTTAATGATATTTTTTATTTATGATGAATAGCGCGACATATTATGAAACATTTATTAGTAAGTGTACATTTATGTACATGGCAGTCATATATGTATATTTTTTTATTAACATTTAGAATGGCCAATTTTTTTGTTGAAATTAGTACAAGATTTATGTTTTATAATTTATAAAGTATTATTGACATGTCATATGTCAAGGGAAATTATAACAAAATATAGCAATACCTACTTATATATTTTTTGAGTACTTATACTACTATAATTGAAAACAGAATAGGTACCTACAAGAAATAACAAAATTATAAGAAAAATAAAAATAAAATGCGCAGCAAGCAATTTTTTTAGAAATGTGTCACATATTGATTATTTTTATGATCAATTTTATTAATAATCTTTGAAAAACTAATTTTTTTAATAATAATAAAGCATTAGGGGGGTTTCAGAAAAGGGTATCGTACATTCACTACAGTATGTAAGAAATCAGTACAAAATATCTTTTAAATTGTTTATCGGTACAAAGAGTCTGAAAATCAGTACTGTACTGATAAAATCAGTACTAATTGTCACTCTATTCATATCACAGCGACGTTTAAATTTAAAATATTAGAAATATCCGCTCGTATTCTAAGGGAAAAGTTCCATCCTTAAAAATAGTATCCTATCCAGTATTTTCCTGCGTCATCTCATGAGTTCATCCATTCAACCACAAGCAAAGGCAAAGCGCATCCTCTATGAATAATTCATCTGATAATATCTGTAGCGGTTGTGTAGTGGGTAATTTCGTGGCGCGAGGCGCTAGTCGTTTAGTGTGACCACTCATTCCCTCATTCGCTTATTGCTCGTCCGCGGGTCAGAGATCATTGGCACATTTCTCCTCGGCGTGAGTTATGTAACCTGAACCTTTACAATCTGCACCGTGAAGCGCATGCGCGCAGACCTCAACCTCTCTGTGCTAGACAATGCGGAATCCTCTGCGATTAATTGTTGTGTTTTTGTAAGGTGTTTCGACCATGGACGCCGACGGTTACGGGTTTCAAGGGGGCAAGCTTATACGAGACTTAATGGTGTAATGTCAAAATTTGTTTCTTCAATTCAAAAAGCAATTAAATAAAAAGCAGCAAATTACTAATTGTTATTACAAATGACCGAATTCCACTAAAAACAAATCATAAACTTATTGACTAATTTTGGTACTCCACTTTATTAATATCTATAGTAGGTGACTGTATTTTAAATAATGATTTGTTACTTGCATAAATACGAATACATATATTTTTTATTTGATTCACTGTATACTTTCAGAACATATTGTATAAAATTTATATGAAGTAAAATGAACACAATATTGCAAGCAAAATACTATATAATCACAAATCAGGGGCCCAACATTGGAAAAATTCGTAACTTCGGAAATCACAAATCAGGGGCCCAACCATAGATCTCTGTGGCGCTTGCACCATTAAAGTAAAATGTACCTAGTATCGATCTTTACAAAATACATTATCAAATTTAATCCAGATATTAAAATGGACTACTAATTAATGTTTTATATCGAATTCATGTTTAACGCATTTAATTTTAATCTGCCAACTTAAGCCTTATTCACATAAGCATTAAATTTGAAATTTACATTTATGTTTACGTTTAAGAAAGTTTATATTCATATAGGTAACTAAATACGAGCATTCACACTTCCCACATTCAAGTACTGTGAATGCTCAGATTTGGTTAGATGTATTCAAACTTTCTTAAACATAAACATAAATCTAAACCTTAAAACTAAATGCTTCTGTGAATGAGGCTTTACATGATCTAAGCACTTAGCATATTCATTAAGTAAATAAATCTACATCACAAAAAATATAATTTATATATGCTTGCAGTAAACAATAATAATTATCGTACAAATAAGACAAAATCGTGTCATCTTGAATATCAAATTGAGTCCAAACGAACTATTCAAATGAAGAATAAACCATAATTCCGGCACAGAATAGGAATTAAACCAAGTAACACGACACATAAAATCACGTTATACGTCCTCAAGTCATAAAGCACGATTAAACAATACCAACTGTACTTGAAACTTGAAATCATGTTCTGAATAAAACCACATAATTAAATTTTTGTCTTCTAACGTTACATGCTATTATTCTTTCATTAAATGGACAGTAAAATTCTATTTATAAACCTCAGTTTAAAACTCAATTAGAACCCAAAAATAATCTCGTTTCGCACAACGGTACCAGTGCCACTTTAATTTTAATATAACTATCTCGTAACTATCCTAATATAAATTTGAGATAACACATAAGACTATAATTAATTCATTTACAACAGAGTTGACATTTTTTTGTCGTCATTAGTTTATTGCAACTTTGTTTCAAAACCTATAATTTTTTAACTTACGAAACTCTACTACAATTAATAGAAAAGGTCAATTACAAATTAATAAAAAATAAAAAACGAATCATTTCACCTGTCAAACATAGCATTATGTAGTAAGTAATTTAATTTAATTATGTTTTACACGCGCAATACAATAATTTTGAACTTTTTTTTATTCAAAAACTCACACTTTTGGTATTTTCAGGGCAATAACTAAAGTAGTAAATTGTTGAAGATTTTGCCAAGCAGGTATACCTATAATTGTGTTATTGCCAAAGATTATAGTGTGTTCTAATTTATAATTATTTATCTGATGCCGTGTCATAATGGCAACATTATAAGCCTTAATTTGAGGACCATAATAGCGTTCATTATAGGCCAAGGACCAAATTAATCCAGTATGGTACTCGATACCATAATGAAATAACAAACAACTCGTTACGAAGGTTCAAGAATAGCACACCTGATTTTTTTAGATTTAAATTTTTTTGTTCAATATCAAATTTATCTTACTGTTTTACTAATTTACGCCAGCAGATAAAATATTGTATGCAATACAGATCGTAACCAATCATAGTACTCTTCGTGTTATCAAACTCGGTTCGCCTCGTCTGATAATCTTCACGACTAGTACCATAATTATTGACGTTACTATGACATATAGAAATATTAATTCTTAAGAAACTAACATTCATTATTATGTAAATAGTAGTAGTAGTAATTATTTATTTTGTTATATTACGTTACTAACTACTTTAGTCATTGTCCTGAAGAAGCCAAAAGTGTGGAGAAACGTCAGCTTTTTGATTAAATAAAAACAACTTAAGACTGCAGTCCTGAGCAATTTCTACCCTTCATTATATCCAATTCAAACCAGTCGATCAAAACTTTCTTTTTCATTATATTTAATCTTGAATAATCCGTTATAAATTATATTTATAAAGCGAGTCCAATTTGGCTTAAATCGACTACAATGGTGAGTAAATCATTCCGAAAGAGAAAATGAAAGGTAGACAATTTGTTCAATCAAAATTTACTGTCAGTTCCAATCACGATTAAGAAATATGCAGATCTGTTAAGTTGGCAGTTATTTTCGAGTTTTAAAGGTCAATAAACCATCCTCGACCACCAGTAACCGCTGGTTACCGCTGATGAGACTTAAGTATATTTTTAACCAGCAAATATTTAAGATAAGGATAACGAGCACCGTCAAAAACCTGCCCTGACAGCTGCAGTAACCAATGAGTTACCGGACAATTTTATTACCATTTTTGTTCGACCGCGGACCACCAATTTGAGCAACGGTTAACTATAGTCTTCTGGTTTTATTTTTAATTTATTTCGGCGAAGAAGATTAAAAATTAATCTATTCTGAGTAAGTGCATCGAGGTCTTTCCCAAAAAAGATCACTTTTCTTTCCTTAAAATTAAGTTCGTGTATGCAATCTTCCTTTTTGGGAAGGTATTTTTAGAACTGCTGCATTGTAATTTAAACCAATTTATGGAATATTTTGTACCACACATGGGTGGCTACATATTTTCGAAAATATGAAAAAGAAACACTTTGTATTGCTTATCGGCAGTTTGCAGGTTCGTTGACTCTTGTAAGATGTAAGAGTATAAATTTTAATGGAAAAAATTACCACATCCTTACATTTTTGTAATGGGCGGTTGCACCAACTAAACTGAAATTTGATGAGAAACAAAAAAAAAAAACGTGTCATATAAATGACATTCTAGATCAATGTTTTTTTACAACAAAATTTAAATACCTAAAAATGTGTTGGTCTAACTATAGCTATAGTAAAAATAATAATTAATAAGTGTTACTATAGTACTCATTTTATCATTTTGCTATTTTACAATAATTATAATATATGTCTAATGTATATTTTTTTGTTTCAGGTCAGTACAGAGTTTATTCTTTTCGATTACGAGCAAATACTTGCATCATTGGTAAGTTAAGCTATTATAAAAAAATCTGTCACAGAAAAATTAAGCTAAAATTTTAAAGTCTAAATAGGTAGGTCGAATGTTAGGATATCTACCCAATTTAATAATAATTTTTAATTTGCAAACATTTTGATTTAAGTAAAAATTTTGTTCGGTGAGATGCACAGTGGTAGAGCGTTTGGCTCTAATTACCGAAGTCGTGGGTTTGAATTTTCATGGCTTGAGTAGAGACAGTTAGGTACTTTCGCCACCATTTCAAGTTGGGATACAATTAACTTGGCAACTATGAAGCAATCGGGCACCCAGCTTTAATAAATGTTAATTTTAAATTTGCATCTCCAATGTTACATAATTCAAAAGATTGCCAAACAACCAGACAAGTTCATCTATTCAAAGCAAACAGTAACAGTCGATTTTAGTAAAAACAACTTATTGCAAATACCATTTTTTTATTCTTTCACAATGACGTTTCCTACCACTTATACAAATTATAATAATCACCCCTATCTCGTAATAATACCAATCACCCACCATCATAAACGATAAAAAAACCTAACATCAAAACTAAATAAACTGCGTTCATCCTTCGTGTGAAGTACATAATGTTGGCATTGTGTACCTAACACAATAATTACAAAATAGCAAAGTTGCTCCGGCGGGTGATTAGTTGCTTTGTCGTAGCACCGTGTCAGGGCACACTAGATTGTACAGAGATTTAT
The DNA here is from genome assembly GCA_947534325.1 of Agonum fuliginosum. NCBI lineage: Eukaryota > Metazoa > Arthropoda > Insecta > Coleoptera > Carabidae > Agonum > Agonum fuliginosum. The sequence continues at coordinate 277,385 of OX384034.1, read as the reverse complement.
GTAGCCGGTGTGAATGGATCTGTGGATGTGTTCAGTTCTTCGCAGGTGAAACGCCATTGTGTTCATTCTGCTACGGAATATCGCTGCTGTAAATGTGGATATGTGTAAGCATATGGGGAATTGCTTTTGCGTCTGGTGTTTTGAATACTTTTATGACACATTCCAGAAGTTGATTGTTGAAAGAAGGCCTTTCCTATTGTTTTAAACAAACATTTGCTGGCTGTGACGGTAGTTTTCTATAGCCATATGTGTGGTCGCATAAAATATTTTGAATGAAAGAAACAATAATAGAAAACTCACCAATTCTTGACCGTTCTGATTTGAAAAAGTTGTACGAACTTACCTGAAACAGAAAAATTAAATTAGAACTAAATTTTTATTGGACTCAATAACTAATAACATCAGTGACGAAATATCAATAAATTTGTGTTCAGAGCCATTAAATTATAAAATACGATTAGCAATTTGTTGAAGAATACAGAATAATAAACGTCTCAATTTGTTCATTGTGTTGTTTTCCATAAGTCAAAGTAAGTGTTTTAATTGTTGTAAATGATAATTAAAATTAATTACATCTAATCCAGTGAACTCTATACTACGTACCTGGAAGGGAGCAGTAGCGCACTACAAAACAGCAGCAATAATGCTAGTTGAGAGAGAAAGACTTATGGCGTATAGCATTTGGGGAGTATCTCTATCACTGTTTAACTCATGTAGGACATGGGCAAAATACTTCCGTTTTTAAATACAAACTTGCCTCAGCGACCCTAACGCGCGCGTCCTTTCCAGGTACGTAGTATAAAGTTCAGATTTAGCAGCATGGGTTTATGCCGTACGAGTTAATTTTGGTCGAAAATATAGAATTTTGTCAAAATATATCACAAAAATTCTTTTAACACATTTGGAAGATGTAATTTGTGTACGGTATTGATTTCAGCTTAAAATTTTAAAATGCGAATAATTAATAATTCAAATTTTGCATCTTCTAGTTAGAGCACAATGGTTCTGTTCTTAACAAAATCTACGTGAAAATGCATTAATTTCTACCTCAGTTCATAAAAGCATCTCATGTTTATTAATATTGCAACATTAATATTCCTGCTAGTTAACCTCAATTTCCGCTAATAAAAATACAGTAATTAGCAAAGCCTGCTTAAGAAAATAACTACCCTCATAACAAGTAAATAACAACTTATATGGGCATAAGTTTTCTGTTCTCTCATTAAGTCTCATCCCATTGTAAGACCAATCCGAATCCGACAATCCGTTGTCTGTCGTATTACTCGTGAACCACTTTGTTACGAAATAATAGGCTCGCTAATTATTATAGCGTAATTAAGATACACGACTGAGACCACCTATTACGAGGGATAAATATCAACTAGAGGGAATTCTTCAAATACCGCGCAATATTCATTAATTAGACGGCCAAAGAAAGCTTAAAAACTTGTCGACAAGGCTCGTTGTCTCGCGTTACATTTTCACTTCTGCTTGCCAGGGGACATTCCAAGCTCTACATGAGACTAACTGTGTAAGAGAATTGGTATCAATTACTAAGCAAAGCGATACAATTAGCGAAATATATGCCTTTAAGGAAAGATCTTTTCAAATAAGAGTAAAGAAAGTTTTACATAAAAAGACGTCTAGACATATTCATATTAGTATCGTATGTAATATAGATTGCAAGAAATTCAATGACAATTATATACTTACCTATCAATAAATATTGAAGCATTGTGCTTTTCAATATATAACTTAAATCATCACCTAAACAATTTATTTATTTAAAATTATACAGTTTTCAAATTTTGCAAATCAAAATGAATTCTATGGTTTTAATAAACATTCTAAATCGGAATAATTTATAAAGAACTATTTTTAACGAACAAAAAAATAATCAAACGTTCTCTAAAATGTACTCAATCAATGACCTAAACCATGATGATAATAACTATGTTTAAAACTAGGAGTAAAACCAAAGTTCGTATGTATGTATGTCATAGGCAGATCGTAAAATTAAGCTTTTTCTGTATTTAGCGCAGTTAAATGTGGTTCAGTCAATCAAAACTGAGTATGTGGAATTCACAAAGAGTATTGGGTTGTTTATTTTGTTCAGTTTAATCAGACTTTATACGAAAGCCGAGTATTTAAGACTCAAAAATGGTATTGGGTTTTTTAATTAATTCAGTGCAATCCGAGTGACATCGAAACCTAGTCTGTGGTTGGGTTGTTTATTTAGTTCTGTTTAGAGTTTTTAGGAAAAAACTCGGCATATTGTGTAAAAAAAATTATATGACATACCGAGTCATTTAGAAAAAGACTAGGCGTTTTATCAAACGACTTTTTATAACTAGCATGCGAACTCTTTAAGACAAAGAGTCCCGAAGATTTCAATTTTCATATCTATTCATTCAATCAATTACTATGTTGTAATATTGCTCTTCTTAAGATTGATAAAATGAATCGGAACATGTTGAAGGAACTAGCTCCTCAAATTCATTATTTTGTAAACATGTTACATCTTTCTTAATATGAAGCGTGTCGATAAAAATCTTATTAAGCTACTAGAACATAAAACAAAACTGAGACTTTTTAACATATGTCATGTCTAAGCTAACGAGCTCATTTATCAAGCTCTGATAAAGTAAAGAATATCCGATAGAACAACACGAAATTTACATCTACCAATATCGATGACATTGTATAATAAGCTCATAACAATTTGTTATACGCAATACGTTGAGGTTGAAGAGACAAACAAGTTTAATATTTGCCAAGACGTTTAGTAAGATAGATGCCGGTAAATAAATAAGAATATTGAAAATGAAATTGCAAATACCGTAGGAGGAATTACTCCATCGAAACTTAAATTTAAAACAGAGAACCGCTCTCGGGATCTTGCTCGAAAACACGGCACAAAACGAAATGAGAAAGAATTTATTAAAACCTTTCGGAGAAGCTCGTCTTCATAACGACCAAATGATCGAGAATATGAGAAAACACTTTGCTAAATTGAAAATGGTAATTCTGATGAAGCAGTGCTTATAAATCTAAAGAATATCGCTACGAAAAGAATATGAAATATCTATAAAAAGAGCAGGCTTGTAATAAGGTCAAGGGATACATTACCCGCCCGAAAAATGTCCCCGTCATGCTAATATCGATACATAAATTAACATGAAAAATAATATCATATTGAGGGCTTCGGCATCAGCGAGATATTTAATATTCGGAGTTTATCTTCCGTGCTTTTAATATCGGCATTGTTTTTCGAACGACACAATATATCAAACTCAAAATTATTTTTCTACACCGTTCACAGCTTCGTTACACAATACATGCTTTAAAAATTGGTATGTATTAATTTACATGATAATTGATTATATTTTGTATTTTAATCAAAGTATGATCTATAACCATGCTTGCTGTTTCATTTGGTACGACAATTTTACGAATTTTCCAGAGAAATATTACAAATGAAGTAGAAATTGTAAAATGCACTAAATTAATATTTTGTAGGATAGGTACCTTTTGTTTTTGATGTAACAAACCTACGCAATTGTTGATTGGTTGACACATAAATGCAAATTCTGAAATCGTATAGCACCAGTGACTGAAAAGACATCCACATGTCGTTTTTACATTCACACACATCTTAAATATCGAGTAGAAACTTCATAGATTAGAATTTTGATTCAGTATACCATTTTTTGCTAAGAATATAAGAAAAACCGAAATTTTACTCTAAAAGTGTCCAGTATTATTTCCAGTAGTGTATAACTAACAAAAAATTCAAAAAACATGCTTTATTTTAAAACATGTTTGACCATCTATTCACCACCTCCAGTTTTGTTTTTCTTAGGATACATATTAACCTCGACATTACCTAATAAAATCAAATATATTGTACAAAAAAATTTATGTTTCACAATTCGTACGGTAAACTAACACTTAACTTCCTAGGTAGATAAGTAAAAATGAAATAGAAAATTCATTCAGGACACAACACGAACATTAACCCTGTGCACATATGGATTTTTTGATGAGTCTTTCATGATTCGGAGTTAGGAGTCCTGTAAAAAAGACATTCACTGATTTCAAGCTATCAATTAATTAGGAATTCTTCTTTTTCAAAACTCAGTGAAGATTCCATTTATTTTATTTTATTTACCTATTCGAAGTATTTAAGCCAAGTAACCGTCAAAGGCTCTCAATCTACAAAACTTAATACGTCTATAGTCTATATAGACATTATAATATCTAGTACTTATTTTTGATCCACATTTTTTCTGAAATCTGTGCTTTAAAAATAGAATTCAAAATGAATATAATAAGATAATACAATACCATAAACTTTTATTATAAAAGGCTACAGTAATATTTTGCTGTATTTTAAGGTATTTCTCAAAAATGAACGGTGTTTCTGGGCGACTGTTTAGTTAATTTTTGAAGTCTGGATGAAAACATACAACACGGTTTGATTATCCTGCAGTAGCCATTGAAGAGGATAAAATTCAATTAGCGTAAGTGAGCAGACACGAATGAACACTAATTGTAATGTGAATGCACCTTGAGCTTGAACGTCAGTGAACCTGTGAAGCAGAACAACGCGTTGCTGCTGTTGTTCGTTAACGCTCACACACATTACAACAACAAATGCTTGTTTAACGCCGAGCTATACTCACAATTACGACTTTATATCATCGTTATATCATTAAACACATTGATTCACTTCATTAGTAGGCCAAATGGCGCATTTTCTAAGAGGAACAGGTCTAGATTTAAGAGGAATCCCCCAGTTTCTGCAATAGCATACTATTCTGATAGTTGAAGTATTTTTGCAGAAAGATAAACTATCATTATCTTATTCAAAAGGAAAACAAGACTTTAATTAAAACGTTTTTTAAGTAAAGGAAATAGCCTTATTGGCCAGAAACAATATATAAATGTAGGAATCAAATTTGAGAAAGTCAAAACGTCTTTATGTGATCGAACCTACGATCTTGCTAGCCGTTCGGACTACAATGAATTTTAGCACGTTGGTCAAAAATTTATAGAAAATTCTAAATTCTTTTTATTGTAACCATTCAACAAGATTTACTCTTAATTATAGTAGATGTTGTTATACTGGAATTCAACCACTTTCAGATCGATTCATCTTGGTGCTGTCAGTATCTCAATTCGTGCGACGACCTTTAAATTCAAATAATAATAGAAACTTATTTTTGTTTTACTTGTTCATGATTCAAAGCTTCAATTTAGAGCATTACGAGACGCTTGGTTTGTACTGAGTCAAATAGAAAAAATAATCATTCTGATTTACTTCGAGGGGAGCCTGCGGTCCTGTGCCTCTCCCCTAAATCCGTCACTGAGTACACCACAAGGGTTTTGCGTATTGCATGCAAATGACAATTACAAATCAGAGAACCAGAGATGCTAATTAATTTTTCTTTTTATCCAATAATGCTTAATATAACTCAATATAATGTCATTAAGTTTACAATTTTTCTGAGTGATATTATTCTAATTTGATTTGTTAAAAATGTACAATTACCTACAAATTATTGTTTTAAATCGAATGTGTAAAAATATATTTAAAATCCTTTGCTCGCCAAAAAATCGACGCTGTTTTTAGAAAATAAAAAAAATTGCTCTAGTACCACTCTTTTAGTGCCTTCTTATCCCGAAACTAAAAAAACAATATCATAATTTACTACTGGACGTTTACGGCAAACTTATTGCAGATAAGTTAGCGCTGACATTAATATGACAAGTTATATTTGACAGTCGCAGTTCACCTGTCGCAGGAGAATTATGCGACTGTGTCATGCAATGGATACGGGGGATTTGGAAGATAAGCCGAGCTCTTTCATATTCATACTTTCATCACGTTGTTATCGCAAAGAGAATCTCGCGGTGAATGGATCTTGTTTATTCATTGTTGACGCGTTTCTACAGCTACAGCAGAGAACGGTGGAACGGAAACACATTTAAATATCTGGAGATAAAAATGCAATGATGATCAAAAGGTAGAACTAAATTTTTTGTGTGAATCAACTAGAATGTTGAAAATAGTGTTTTGTTATTCATCGAAGAATTATAACAATTTTCAAAAGAATATTGTCAGAATCGATCGTCAATGCACATAATTGGACTGGAAATTGTTTTTGATTTGTATGTTCTTCCAAATTTCACATGGTTATGTATTAGTCTTCAGTCAAAACCTCTCCTAACTGGACTACTGGGCAATTTAATTTTTTTCCTAAATATTGATTCAAATTATACCGTATGAGCCACAAAAATCTATACATACACGATTCATATAAGATATCAGTTTATTCACTGTTATCTACTCACTATTGGTTTTTTAAAATACTAGGTACCTACTTAAAGGGCGTTCGGTCATGCTTTAAATACGTAGATTTTAAAGAAATTTCTACGATATAACAGTTTTATTGGCGTCATTAAAAAAAGCCTGAAAATTTCAAAATTTTTATGTTAGTAATTAATAAAAAAAACAATATTATAATAAATTTGAGATCATAGAAATTTATTTACAGTCGACGTATTTAAAGCATGATCGAACGCCCTTAACTAACTGAGATATGCTGGCTATCAAGATATCAATAAAACTTGTTGACTAGGTAATAGAACTATAACTATATCCAAACATAATACTCTATTGCTCGGTAACGTACCTACATAAATTTGGAAAGAACGTGGCTAGAGTTCCGAACGCGAGACCGTGTTCAAAAAATTAAAATCTCGAAGAGGTCTGGCTTTACGTTCCCGACTATGTTTTTCTCAGCAAGTTACCTTTTGAGTTCCACCTTTATTTATTAATTTTGGGATAAACTAAACTAAATAAACAATTTTGAGTCCCGCATAACTGTGATAAAGATTAGCTTTGAATATAACACTTTTGAACTTGTACCTTATCCTAAGATATTTGTTCGGGATTTTATAATTTCAACAACAATCCCAAACGTTAAACCACCTTTTTTCAGAATTTTAATGTTTTGAACACGGTTCCTCGTTCGGGACTTTAAAGTCACTTTCTTTACCAAATAATTGATTTGACATCTTCCATTTAAAATTAATTTTTCAATGTTACATAAAACTAGAATATAAATTTCATACAGGAATTCATTCAAAAATATACTATTTCAGTACCATAAGAACTTCAATGCTTCAAATACAGAATGGCAATTAAAAATTATGAATTGGTAATTTTAAATAGTTAAGTACCATCTTGCAGAAATGACTTATCCATAAACGGATAGTAAAATTACCTGCCTAATTAGCAACATTCTTTGCACAAACAACATTTCCCCATAAGCTGCTGCAGATACAATCAAATAAAGCACTACCTCCCATTCCATTTGGCCTAATTCCATGACTTTAAGATGCGATTCCACGCATAAACAAGCATTTTACAGCAGCGGTGTCGTACGACAGTTATCATGAACTTGTAACGCTTGAACACTCCATATGGGTTGCGAGGTATATGGATCAACCGTAAACACTCCCGATACTGTTACGTGTCATCAGACTTGGAGTTTTAACAAGGCCAACATGTTGCATGTTTATATGGAAAACGTAAATGGCTAAACGTATGAATGGATATTGGTTTGTGTAGTGCAGAGGAAGAGAGAGGTATTTTAACGCAGGAAGAGCACTGATATGTGTGAAGATTATATATCTTCTAGTCTAGTTAAGGACTGTGGTTGATGTTTTGAATGATACATTTTTAATATAACACAATTTGTTCATCTGGCGTCTGTCAAAAGAAGACCAAAAATGCAGGATTCTTAATTGTATAACGATTAAAAAATGAACCGCAGTGAATATTTGCACTATAGGTACTTCATTTTATACAGAATTCCGTGTTTTGTTAACTTTTCTACAGTATTATTTGTCAATCATCGTAAACCAAACTCACACAACAAAAAAGAATTCTGGTAAATATCCAGAAGTGCTGTCACTTGTTGGTTGTTTGAGTAAAATTGTCATGATTTAAAAATTTTAAACTAGTATTTCAAATACATCATTTTTATAAAAATGATACTAATATACCATTAGTGCTGTACCTACATTATCGAGTATACCGCTCCGCTAATAGTGTACATTATCTAGAATATCACGAATGGTCTAAGTAAATATTTAAAAAAAGCGAATTATTACCAATATTTTATACACAATTTTTGTCTCTGAGTTTTATCCAAAATTTGTAGCACATTTTTCACTTTAAATTCGATTTTAATAAAAACATGCTTAAAACACATTAATATTTAAGTTTCATAAAAAAATTTTAAGTATGCTTATTTGAGCAATTTTAATTTAAAAACTGGATATTATTCAATGAACACCATTCGCAGTCAAAGTAATGACGAATATTTTTATGGTACCTACTTAGGTATTACTATTATTAATGTTTCTTGTACAAACTTCACTCGTGCTGCACTCTCGTAATAAATTCAGACATACCCAATTATAAGTACTCGTATAAGTGCCTAATTTAACGTCCGCACTTATAATTGGAATAGGCATTTTGTGGAAGCTTTTGTTGATTAATTTAGCACTTACACTTACAATTGGGTAGGTCTGAATCTAGCTATATTCATAACTGCACAAGGAACAATAGTAATATACTTACTACAAGAAAATATTGTATAACTTTGACTAATCATGGTATTATAAATAAAAATTAAAGGATGTAACGAATTGTTTATGTTCATTATAGTCTTCCAAAATAAAAAATATGGTAAATAAAATGAATCCAGAGCTTAGGAAATCAAATCGAACATTATACATTTATTGACACTATTTTTAAATTCCTTCAAATTATAATACACATTTTTGTGACAATTCTACGAAAAATATCCACGTGCATTTCCACTAACCAGAAGGTCATTTCCGAATGAAACACCGCAACTTGTTTTAGTTTTAATTTTTATCAATTCTACATGTCATTGTAATCACGTTGCATTCTCTAAAAACGCTAAATAAAAAGTAATGATGCAATCTAAAAATTCCCTTAATGTATATAAGTCAATTGTGGAGGGGATCTTCACCACGTACATAAAGTTGGCATCCCACTTGTAGCACCCAGCAAAAAAAATTGTCTGGTATTTTGTTACTTTTTTGTTGCTATTTTGTTACATCAGAATCAATTTTGTACCTTGAGCCGTTTTCTTATAACGCGCATGGGTGCTAGCTTCAAATTTAAGTTAGCACCCACCGCTGTTACTCAGCTCCTAATACACATACAGTAATGAAACTGGTATCAGAATTTGTTACTTCTCAAGTACTTTATGAAACCAAGGTCAAATTTTAACAAAGGGTTATAATCAACCCCTCAATTGTAATTATTTGAAAATGACTTAGCGCTACCAAGTAAAATGCATAGGTTTGCGCATATAAAAGCTCACAAATATTTATTTATGCAAAAAATAATTTGTTACATAAAATTCTATAAAGCAGATAAAAAAAATTGCTGTGACATTCATAGAATACCGCTTCTTAATCTTATCTTTGCCCTTACAAGTTGTTCTCCATTTAATATGATAAAAAACTAGTAACAATATCAAATTCTATAACAATATAATATAATTAAAGAAGATCTAAATAAACTATTTACTGTATGCTGGGTGCTTGGATTAACAAATTATAAACATGGTTAAAATATGGAATACGCGATTTTTAAATACTTATAAGATTTAAACTTGTTTTATTGCAAAAATAAATAAGCAACAAATTCTCTAATTGTTCAAAATATTTAAATAATAGTATAACAAACTTATTACTGTAATATCAATGATGGGTGCTAGGGGTAACAAATTTAAAACAGGGTTTAGGTTTTCAGCTATATCTTTTTAGTTTGAATTAGTACAAGTTCCAAATTTGTACATTCTACATGCAGTTTTTAACAGCAGTCCTCAAAATTAGTTATCTTCTACAGATTTTGAGAAATTCACAGTATATGGAGCTCATAGGTGGCTATGACCCGTCTTATTAGAGCAAATTAGAAACTTTCTGAAATGGTCCCCTAAAGGGGCAACTTTTGTCTAATTTAACCAACTTCGTATATCTTATGAATACGATTTTTTCGGTTATCGATTTTGAATGTCATATCCCTGATGAAAAGATGTATTATAATTTCTTTTGAAATATACAACAACGAGACATGCAATAATATAAAAATTAAATTAGATGACATTCCAAAAAAATTAGAAAACACCATATTACAAACTAAGCTCTTATTAGTACACCTACACAGTTCATATTTTATATATAGATAGTTAGAAGATGACTCTAGAGGGCGACGAAGTTATATTTTTGAAATACTTAATGATATTTTAGTAATAAATTAGTAATTAGTATAGCCAGAAACGTGAATTCTGATTCTATTGCAGCAATATTGCTTGCAACCAGGGTAGAACCTTAAAAAAGGTCCAATTTTTGTCTACGTTATGTAAGTTAACTTGTTCGTTGTAAATTGAACATTAAAAAAGGGGAAGTAGTTATTGCCATTTTTAAATTTATTAAATTTTTTAAAACATGTCTTATTTTTTAATGTCCGATTTGTAAGAATAACACATTTAATAAGTTTGGATATTTTTAAAATTAATGGCCGGCGCACCTGCAATTTTAAATTCTGCAAGTCCAATTGAATAATAAATTGTAAGAAGATATAATATTTATATTTGTATTATAATGAATTTCTTTGATTTACATTAATATGTTCATTTCTCTGAACTACAGATTGCACCGTACCTCTACATTCAATAAAATATAAATACTTACCTACCTAATATTGTACTAAAGTTGATGGCAGGTAAGTAACTATTTAAATAAAATAGTAAGTGTTCAACTATTAACAGAATTTAAGTACCCTTTCACTTTCCCATAAAGGCGGTAATTTATATTGAATTTTAAAATTTACTGTTTGAATTGGTTCGTGTTTCCCACCAAAAGTTTATTTTTAAAAATACGGTAAACGAAACCAGCACATTGTATATAACATACAGCACATTGCAGCATATTGCAAGCACATTCATTTTCAGTAAAAAAAACTTTAAAATTACTAGTTGGGGGGGCTAGCTTAATGGCTTCTCATAAAAAATGTTTAAAAATACGGAAAACCAAACCAGCACATTTAATATAACATACAGCACATTGCAGCATATTTCAAGCACATTCATTTTCAGTCAACAAAATTTTAAAATTACTAGTTGGGGGGGCTGTCGTTAAGTTGGCCACTCATTTGAAATTCTTAAAATAATGGAAAACGGAGCCTGCACATTTTAAATAATATACAGCATATTTCAGCACATTGCAAGCACATTGTCCCAGCATACTTATTTTTAATAAATTGTAATATTGGGGGGCCAAGTTAATTGATCTTAAAATTAACACTGTTCAAAGTGTCATTATTTAAAAAATTCAAATCAAAAAGAAATTAGCAACAAATTCTCTAATTGTTCAAAATAATTTAATAATAGTTTAACAAACTTATTACTGTAGTATAAATGATGGGTACTAGGGGTAACAAATTATAAACAGAGTTAATGTATGGAAAACACGGTTTTTGAATATAAGCTTTATACTTGTTTTATTGCAAAAAAAGCGACAAAGTCTCTAATTTTTCAAAATACATAAATAATAGTTTAACAAATTATTTACTCTGCTAGGGGTAACAAATTAAATTAGGGGTAACAAATTAAAAACAGGGTTAAAGTATGGAAAATGCAATTTTTAACATGCTTTATTGCAAATTAAAATCAGCAATAAATTCGCTAATTATTCAAAATATTTAATTTATAGTATAAAATTTATTTACTATAATATCAATGATGGGTGCTAGGGGTAACAGATTATAAACTGAGTAAAATTATCAAAATACGTGATTTATGGCTTTATTAATGTAATAAAATAAAAATATTACATATTTATTATTATAATAAAATTTATAAAAACATAATTATTATTTATTAGTATACCAGTATCAGAAAAAATCGTATTCATAAGATATACGAAGTTGGTTAAATTAGACAAAAGTTGCCCCTTTAGGAGACCATTTCAGAAAGTTTCTAATTTGCTCTAATAAGACGGGTCATAGCCACCTATGAGCTCCATATACTGTGAATTTCTCAAAATCTGTAGAAGATAACTAATTTTGAGGACTGCTGTTAAAAACTGCATGTAGAATGTACAAATTTGGAACTTGTACTAATTCAAACTAAAAAGATATAGCTGAAAACCTAAACCCTATTTTAAATTTGTTACCCCTAGCACCCATCATTTATATTACAGTAATAAGTTTGTTATACTATTATTTAAATATTTTGAACAATTAGAGAATTTGTTGCTAATTTCTTTTTGCAATAAAACAACTTTAAAGCTTAGAAATATTAAAAAACTGCGTTTTCCATTCTTCAACCCTGTTTTTAATTTGTTACCCCTAGCACCCATCATTGATATTATAATACATAGTTTGTTATACTATTATTTAAGTATTATGAACAATTAGAGAATTTGTTGCTAATTTCTTTTTGTAGTAAAACAAGTTTAAATTTTATAAGTATTTAAAAATCGCGTATTCCATACTTTAACCCTGTTTTTCATTTGTTACCCCTAGCGCCCATCATTTATATTACAATAATAAGTTTTTTATACCATTATTTAAATATTTTGAACAATTAGAGAATTTGTTGCTAATTTCTTTTTGCAATAAAACAAGTTTAAAGCTTAGAAGTATTAAAAAACTGCGTTTTCCATTCTTCAACCCTGTTTTTAATTTGTTACCCCTAGCACCCATCATTGATATTACAGTAATAAGTTTGTTATACTATTATTTAAATATTTTGAACAATTAGAGATTTTGTTGCTAATTTCGTTTTGCAATAAAACAAGTTTAAAGCTTAGAAGTATTAAAAAACTGCGTTTTCCATTCTTCAACCCTGTTTTTAATTTGTTACCCCTAGCACCCATCATTGATATTACAGTAATAAGTTTGTTATACTATTATTTAAATATTTTGAACAATTAGAGAATTTGTTGCTAATTTCTTTTTGCAATAAAACAACTTTAAAGCTTAGAAGTATTAAAAAAATGCGTTTTCCATTCTTCAACCCTGTTTTAAATTTGTTACCCCTAGCACCCATCATTGATATTACAGTAATAAGTTTGTTATACTATTATTTAAATATTTTGAACAATTAGAGAATTTGTTGCTAATTTCTTTTTGCAATAAAACAAGTTTAAATCTTATAAGTATTTTAAAATCGCGTATTCCATATACCTACTTTTTAACCCTGTTTTAAATTTGTTACCCCAAGCACCCATCATTTATATTACAGTAATAAGTTTGTTATACTATTATTTAAATATTTTGAACAATTAGATAATATGTTGCTTATTTCTTTTTGCAATAAAACAAGTTTAAAGCTTAGAAGTATTAAAAAACTGCGTTTTCCATTCTTTAACCCTGTTTTTAATTTGTTACCCCTAGCACCCATGATTGATATTATAGTAAATAGTTTGTTATACTATAATTTAAGTAATTTGAATAATTAGGGAATTTGTTGCTAATTTATTTTTGTAGTAATACAAGTTAAAATCTTATGAGTATTTAAAAATCGCGTATTCCATACTTTAACCCTGTCTTTGATTTGTTACCCCTAGCACCCATCATTGATATTACAGGAAATAGTTTGTTATACTATTATTTAAGTATAATGAGCAATTAGAGAATTTGTTGCTAATTTCTTTTTGTAGTATAACAAGTTTAAATCTTAGAAGTATTAAAAAACTGCGTTTTCCATTCTTTAACCCTGTTTTTAATTTGTTACCCCTAGCACCCATCATTGATATTATAGTAAATAGTTTGTTATACTATTATTTAAGTATTTTGAATAATTAGGGAATTTGTTGCTAATTTATTTTTGTAGTAATACAAGTTAAAATCTTATGAGTATTTAAAAATCGCGTATTCCATATACTTTAACCCTGTTTTAAATTTGTTACCCCTAGCACCCATCATTTATATTACAGTAATAAGTTTGTTATACTATTATTTAAATATTTTAAACAATTAGAGAATTTGTTGCTAATTTCTTTTTGCAATAAAACAACTTTAAAGCTTAGAAGTATTAAAATAATGCGTTTTCCATTCTTCAACCCTGATTTTAATTTGTTACCCCTAGCACCCATCTTTGATATTATAATACATAGTTTGTTATACTATTATTTAAGTATTATGAACAATTAGAGAATTTGTTGCTAATTTCTTTTTGTAGTAAAGCAAGAGTTTAAATCTTATAAGTATTTAAAAATCGCGTATTCCATATACTTTAACCCTGTTTATAAATTGTTACCCCTAGCACCCATCATTGATATTACAGGAAATAGTTTGTTAAACTATTATTTAAGTATTATGAGCAATTAGAGAATTTGTTGCTAATTTCTTTTTGCAATAAAACAAGTTTAAAGCTTAGAAGTATTAAAAAACTGCGTTTTACATTCTTCAACCCTGTTTTTAATTTGTTACCCCTAGCACCCATCATTGATATTATAGTAAATAGTTTGTTATACTATTATTTAAGTATTTTGAATAATTAGAGAATTTGTTTCTAATTTATTTTTGTAGTAAACAAGTTAAAATCTTATAAGTATTTAAAAATCGCGTATTCCGTACTTTCACCCTGTTTCAAATTTGTTATCTCTAGCACCCATCATTGATATTACAGTAATAAGTTTGTTATACTATTATTTAAATATTTTGAACAATTAGAGAATTTGTTGCTAATTTCTTTTTGCAATAAAACAAGTTTAAATCTTATAAGTATTTAAAAATCGCGTATTCCATATACCTACTTTTTAACCCTGTTTTAAATTTTTTACCCCAAGCACCCATCATTTATATTAGAGTAATATGTTTGTTATACTATTATTTAAATATTTTGAACAATTAGATAATATGTTGCTTATTTCTTTTTGCAATAAAACAAGTTTAAAGCTTAGAAGTATTAAAAAACTGCGTTTTCCATTCTTTAACCCTGTTTTTAATTTGTTATCCCTAGCACCCATGATTGATATTATAGTAAATAGTTTGTTATACTATTATTTAAGTAATTTGAATAATTAGGGAATTTGTTGCTAATTTATTTTTGTAGTAATACAAGTTAAAATCTTATGAGTATTTAAAAATCGCGTATTCCATATTTTAACCCTGTTTTTAATTTGTTACCCCTAGCACCCATCATTGATATTACAGGAAATAGTTTGTTATACTATTATTTAAGTATTATGAGCAATTAGAGAATTTGTTGCTAATTTCTTTTTGTAGTACTTATAACAAGTTTAAATCTTATAAGTATTTAAAAATCGCGTATTCCATATACTTTAACCCTGTTTTAAATTTGTTACCCCTAGCACCCATCATTTATATTACAGTAATAAGTTTGTTATAGTATTATTTAAATATTTTGAACAATTAGAGAACTTGTTGCTAATTTCTTTTTGCAATAAAACAACTTTAAAGCTTAGATGTATTAAAAAACTGCGTTTTCCATTCTTCAACCCTGATTTTAATTTGTTACCCCTAGCACTTATCATTGATATTATAATGCATAGTTTGTTATACTATTATTTAAGTATTATGAACAATTAGATAATTTGTTGCTAATTTATTTTTGCAATAAAACAATTTTAAAGCTTAGAAGTATTAAAAAACTGCGTTTTCCATTCTTCAACCCTGATTTTAATTTATTACCCCTAGCACCCATCATTGATATTATAATACATAGTTTGTTATACTATTATCTAAGTATTATGAACAATTAAAGAATTTGTTGCTAATTTCTTTTTGTAGTAAAGCAAGAGTTTAAATCTTATAAGTATTTAAAAATCGCGTATTCCATATACTTTAACCCTGTTTATAATTTGTTACCCCTAGCACCCATCATTGATATTACAGGAAATAGTTGTTATACTATTATTTAAGTATTATGAGAAATTAGAGAACTTGTTGCTAATTTCTTTTTGCAATAAAACAAGTTTAAATCTTATAAGTATTTAAAAATCGCGTATTCCATATTTTAACCCTGTTTATAATTTGTTAATCCTAGCACCCAGCATACAGTAAATAGTTTATTTAGATTATATTATATTGTTATAGAATTTGATATTGTTACTAGTTTTTTATCATATTAAATGGAGAACAACTTGTAAGGGCAAAGATAAGATTAAGAAGCGGTATTCTATGAATGTCACAGCAATTTTTTTTATCTGCTTTATAGAATTTTATGTAACAAATTATTTTTTGCATAAATAAATATTTCTGAGCTTTTATATGCGCAAAACTATGCATTTTACTTGGTAGCGCTAAGTCATTTTCAAATAATTACAATTGAGGGGTTGATAATAACCCTTTGTTAAAGTTTGACCTTGGTTTCGTAAAGTACTTGAGAAGTAACAAATTCTGATACCAGTTTCATTACTGTACGTGTATTAGGAGCTGAGTAACAGCGGTGGGTGCTAACTTAAATTTGAAGCTAGCACCCATGCGCGTTATAAGAAAACGGCTCAAGGTACAAAATTGATTCTCATGTAACAAAATAGCAACAAAAAAGTAACAAAATACCAGACAATTTTTTTTGCTGGGTGCTACAAGTGGGATGCCAACTTTATGTACGTATCTTCACCGGTGCTTCAGTCTTAAGCTTACTGTCTTAAAGTACGGTTGAGTTTAAGTTGAATAAAACGTTAGTGAGTTGGTTTAGCGATAGTTAAGTGTGCATTTGGTTGAAAATTATTCAATGAGTGAGTACATTTTTTCGATAACTTTGTTTTCTTAAAAGGATTTTATTCTACAGGTAATATATTAGTGATATTTTTAAATTTCTTGTACAATTAAGTGGTATATTTGCTACTTATTAGAACTACACACACCTACAAAGGGATGATGTTGAAATAAAAGCCATTAATTTTGAGAATTTGTATTTGTATTTGAAAATTTTATTTGATTTATTGCCTAAATTTTTCTGCTACTGTCAATGCTAAAACTACGTGTTCGGTTAAATTGTTATTTTGTGCACATACGCAAAGATTATGTTTTTATTTAATTTATTTATTTACTTCAATTGTCCTCTGACAATTGGCGAAATTTATCCAAGGCTGTTCTTCCATCTAATCCTCTCGCGCAAGTTCTTGTTACAACCACTAGCCGGTGCCCGATAGCTGTGTGGTAATTCGAGTATGTTTCTATGAGAGATGACGAAACACTAATTTGAATCAAAATATCCTTTCTCAAATAACAAATAATTGAGTGTCTTATTTCTATCCTTATTAAATTTGCATTATAATGTTTAGCATCATGTCATTACTAGACTGCGGCTTATATGCATTTGCGTAATGTATTATTGTGCATATTAATATTTTTTTACAAATGTTGCATACAAAAATAGATCAAAATGTGGTATAACATTTTTAATCTTGAATTGTAAATATCACTAAATGACAACTGTCGAACTAGTTAATTGTTCTATAAAACTATTCGCTTTTCAAAAGTGCCTTGATTACAAAAATTTTAAAAATTCAACCTCTTGTACCTATTTTGTTAACCAGAAGGAATGGGACAATGTTCAACGACATTTTTTGCTTAAAATTACCTCAATAATAAGCTAAGTTTGTTACATTCGACTTGATACACTCTGTATACCTATGTAAATTATGTAGCTACCAGGTACTCATATATTATATTTAAATAGGTAGGTACTTTCTCAAAGAGAAGAAATATGTCTATTATTTTTATGAAGGACGAAATAAAATATTACTGTGATATTAAATATTACTCATTAGTCATTTGTATAGATGTCATAAATTTAAGTGGAGAGTACGCCAATGAGAAGATTCCTTTGTGCAGATAAACTGAAATACCAGACTGAATTGTCAAAATCATAGTCAGTTACATAACAAACTCATTTTATAAGAGCATAGAAATTACGCAATAATTTAATATCTTCATTAAAATGAGACAAATCCTCAACTACAAATGATTTACACTGAAGTGAAGTGACGTCATAAATTGATGAACACTTCTTGTGATTACATAACGCAACGCAGGTTAGCGGTGGCAAAGCCGGTGTCGACATGGCTCATTGGATTGTCATTGGAAAATAACAGAACAATCATTAAAGAGAATTAATAGAATTAAAACTGGTCGCGTTTCCAGTAGATAAATTCAATTATATCCAGAGCGTGCCATTTAAATCACAATGCAGTGGATTGCTGGATGTTGTGGACGGATTTAATCGCTCGAATGTTTCTCTTGCGTTTTAGATTTAAATAAAACACATTTGTTTATTTTACCAACGGGTGGCTTGATCACGGGCACAAATAAACTAATTATACAGCCATTATTTTATATAGTCACTAAAGAAAACTGCATCATTTTACTAGAAATAATAAAACTTCAAATTTGATTTGATTCGTATTATTATTTTACTAACTTTATCATGCTTTAATAGTTATTTATGTAACAAGTACGCAAAATAGAGATTTAGAGGACGAATCTATTTACGGGCGAGGCGCAAGCCGAGTTTTTAATTTAGGTGATTCCTCTAGAACTCAGTTTGTGTACGTGTTATACAAAAAAATTTAGTATATGCTCTCCAAATTTGTTTAGTAACTATTCGAAATTATTCTAAAATATATCTTTAAAATAAAATTTTGAAAAATGTAGGCGATGAAACAATGAAAAAATGTGAAAATAGTCATATAAAATGTAAAAAAACAGATCATTGCCTAAGATACTGGACTGGATCCCCTAAAATATTATTTTAAGAATTCAAGTCAAGAAATTCATTCTATTTAGATATTATCATTTTTATTTTATCACCCACCAAACATAGGTGCATTGCGCAAAAGGTGAAATATACCTACCTACTTAAGAAAAAAAATATGCATTTTCCAATGATAATTTTTTCCAATATCTACCTAACGCATTTTTCCAATGGAACATTTTTTCAATAAATTTATTATTTAATTTAGGTTAGGTTAAGTTAAATTGGAATAAATGGATATTATAATAAAGAACTCGCGAAAAGATTGATATTTAAAAATAAAAATTGGAAAAAATCATTAAAAATAATAGTTTGGAAAATGTGTCGTACAATCGTCATCATTACACTCTTGTTTAACCCAAAAAATTGCTATCAACCAGGCAAAAATGTCCAGTTAAGTCAAACCTCTTGTGACATTACTTACGATAATACGATTTAATACAATACAAGTTTATTATGCCATTATTTACTGTAAATAGTTCCTTATTGTCCAGCACAATACAATTTAGGTGAAAAAAATCATGTAATAAAATAAGTTCTGGACGACTTAATCTATTGTAGTTTTTAATGCAAATCATCTTGTAATAACTGTAACAAACCATAGCTCAGGGGGGAACAATACTAAAAATATGTACAACTTTAACCTTTGGTCTTCAGCTAAATCGTTAAATGCATTCCCTATAAACAACTACCTAACCTGAAACCTCAGCAACCTTTGCATCTCGCTTAGGGCCTTTAACGTTCCTGTCAAATGATTCGCGAACATTCCTAGCGACATCGAAGTATTGTCGACATCGATGGCTGGGAAGTGGCGCAGGTAAACAATGCGTGGGCGAGAAGTAGGCGACAGAGTATAAACCTAACTGTAACTAATTTGATTCGTGAGTAATAATGAGATATAACCCGATGACGACTGCACCTGATAGCGATTTCTGAGCTTCGGGGTTCTCATATATGCTAACCTACTGATGAAGAATATTGTAATTGTGTGGAACTAATCATTCTATTGTAATACTTCATCAGTTTTTTGCTTTGAATCAATTTTCTTTGTAATGGTTTAACGGGAATTTTAGTTCATTTTTCAATTATAGTTTGGAATTATGTGATTTATGAGAATCTAATTTGTAATTTGGTTTCTAGTTTTGTGAGCTGAAATGGGACACAATGCTTAGAATTACGCGAAACTATTAAACGCAATTTTGTGATTGTTGAATAGCGGTAAATAAATTAACTATTTATAGAAAACTCTAATTATTTACCTAATTTGTGAGATACTGTAACCTCATATTGTGATAACTGCTGGTATGAATATCTTTTCCTGTGCTGATATGAATTTCCGGTTATCAGCTGTTTGCAATATCAAGGCTAAGGTCAAGGATATCAAAGTGAAACATTTACTTTAACAATCAAATTTGAATTACCTACTATTTCTCTCGTTGGTTTATTATTATTTTCTTACCTTCTTCAAAATTATCATGTTTGATTACGACAAAACTGAATTAGAAAACACCCTCGGACAATATTTTTCGAACCTTTCTAAGAGCCAATAGGTCGCCTACTCTATTTTTGAACAAACTAAGTTTTGATATGACAGTATCTTACATATTTATGTAGGTATTTAATTATTAACTTTAACATAATGCAACTGATCATAAAAAATACATATTAGTTATATAAAATATTGTCCTGCGAAACTTTTTACATTGTCTATAACGAGAACTTGTTGCCAATTTACCTTATCAATCAGAATTGGATATATGTTATCAATATTTGAATTTTTTGTTTACTCATGGCTATGGAAAAACTTTTATTTATTTGCAAATTGGATCTGTGTCAGATTTTTAATCAAATTACAGTGGGTGCTTCGATATATGAATACTCCATTATATGAACCATCCACTATAGTGAACAGGCAAAATTTAACTCATGTGGTTCTATAGAGTGAATACCCTCAATTTCGATTATGTAAACAGCTCAACAGCGCGTGGTACAAAGTACAAATCTACTTGGTACCTTAGTAGATAATTTGGGACTTCACCTAAATACGAAATTTTGAAACATGAATTAGCTTTTAAGCTTCATTTTCTATTTTTAAGCTTATGCGAAAGTAATATTTTCAATCTTGATTTTTTTAGTAATGAAAAGATGTGGCCGATATGGCATTATTATAAAATTCTTTAGTGCTAAGAGCTAAGACAATGCTAAAACAAATAACTAATTATCTTAATGTAGTATTATAAACATAGTATAACAATAGTATACTTAAAATAAATTTTCGATTAAATGAACAATTCGATTTTATGAATTTTTGTTAGTTCATATAACGAGCGCCTACATTAGGTAATATTTTAAATAACAAACATACGTATTAATATGGCGTATTTATATTAATGTGTCATTATTGAATTTTTCATACAAAAATGTTTTTTAAAATAATATGACCGTCTCACACAGACTATAAGCTATATCTATACCTACTTACAAACATTAACATTTTAGTTTTGTAACTAAACGGACCATTATACTCAGTTTAATAGTTCCACGGAATTTTAAACAATAATTTTATTATTGCTCAAAAATGTGTATTATTTTAGTTACATCTATTCAATGTGATTGTAGATTAATTATTGTTTGTTTTGTTTCAGGTCAGTAGAACCAATAGCCAATCTTCCTCTTAGTCGCGAGCAAAAATTGGTGAGTTCCTCAATAGTCAATAGCATGAATTTGCTCATGCCTCGTTTAGCATACGATTAACCCAGAACAATAGCTCTCCGTGCATGACCCGGGCAGCGGGCACGGAGCATAAGATTTTTTGAGCCACTGCACTACCAGTTCCAACCATAAACGTAACGTCGCGACTACAATTACACCGAGACATGATCGGCAAGAAAAGAAATAAGAAAACGCCAGTAAAACTTTATTTGAATACATTAAAAAGTACAGTTAGGTAACAATAGTTAACATCAACGAGGCAATCCCTTTTATCGGAAGTATTGCATCGCTTGGAACTCTAACAATGACGGGGACTGGGCTGATGAGACGCTCAGCAGCTACATTGTATGTTTCTAATTACGGATGGTTGTAAATCAGGGGATAAAAAGTTCTCACTTCCGCACGGCAACGGGTGCATTCTTCCCGAGGTTGTTTGTACTCCAGTCATACGTCAACGAAGACATTCTTACGAGTTCAACTCACATTTTCAAACGAAACTATTGCTCCCATGATTTTTTTTATTTAATATTTTTGAAGAAAAGATCAAAACTGGGACACATATTTATTTTGACAAATTTTTATTAACAAGCTTTCCAGAAAAAAAGAAAATTTAATATTAATGTGACGTAGAATAACGCGCAACCGGGAATGATGGTTTCAACACCAGAAAATAAAATTCTAGAATTTTCATATACAGGAAAATTCAACACCAGAAGATGCAAATCTAAAAAGTTCATTAAGTAAAAAATATCTGCATCAAAAGATTCATTCGCAGGAAAATTCAAATCTAGAATTTTATATTCGAAACACAGCAAGATTCAAATCTAGAAAACCTGGTCTATCGGACTCAAGAATGGTATTGAATTGTTCATTTAGTTCAGTTCAACCTCTAATTTGTGTATCCCCTAGTTTTCTAGATATAGATTTGCATCTTCCTGTATTTACATCTTCCTATGTTTGCATTTATTCCGAATTTAAAATTATAGATTTGCATTTTCTTATTAATAAATCTTTTACTGCAGAATTTTGTTACATAACAAATTTTCTAGATTTGAATTTTCTTGTGCGTATGCATTTTTTCTAGAATTTTATTTTCTGATGTAAGCCATAGCAACGTCTCAACTAGTGAACCCCATAATAACAGATTGCGCTGGAAGCTAAAACGGCCAACCACAGGTTACATTCTTGGTATACTTCAGTCCTCCTGTTCAAGATATTGACGTCACAGAATATTTCTCAAAGTACTAAAAAAACAATTCTTTTTCAATAAAATGTATATTTTTACATATGTTTTGACCTATAGTTATATAAAACATAACTATCTTAGGTATTTCTACAACGCTCAAGTTTTATTAAAGCACTCCGCTTCGCGTCGTACTTTAATGCAGAATCTCGCGTTTTTTAAATTAACCTAACAGCATTTATATAGTAAATAACTATTTCAACAACAAGCGCATTGGAATTTTCTATATTCACCAAAGAAAATTTTCCCACCTTATTGAACTAAAATGCTCTTAGCTTAACTTCATTAGCCCAAAAAAGGGTGCTGAATTTCGGTATTGGACAAATAATTAAAACATTTCTGTAAACAGGATCAAGGTTGTTATTTCCCTCCGCCACCCACCCAACCCTCACGAAGACGGGCGGCATTTCGTGTGTGTTCTCGGTTTCCACAACCCTTGTATAATCAATTACTGAAGCCATTCGCCGATTCGCATAACCCGAATGCATCGATGTAGAATGCAAATGGCCTCGCGGTTCGTCTGGATTTATTACTATACGACTATTAATTTTTGTATGGAAAATCGATTGCGTTTATGTGTACCATGACGCATGGAACGCTTTCATTAGTGTTTGCTTTCATTCACTCTGGATTATACATTGCAGAACGGCCGGAAATAAAAGCTTTCATGGAACATAGTTTAACTATGAACAGTTTGTTTTACAGGAAAAATTTCTCAGTTAGAAGGATTAAAATAATTGATTAATTTAAACATGTTATTGTTTTATTGTTGATTTATTTATAAGAATTAAAATGAAATAATAGCTTGGGTTTTAACTTTAGTTTGTTGTTGTTTGTTTGGATAGTGCTCGATTATTAAGACGGTTGCATAGTCAAATTATAAGTGTAGCTGAACAGTCTGTATTACTTTAATAAACAAGGAATTAAATTATATATCTGAACAAATTGTACTCTTTTTGCGTTTTGTAACCCAAAAATTAAATTAAAATTGGAACAGCACAAGTCGTCAAAATGGCAAAATACCTAATACAGTTTTCCCCACAAAATTGGTTTAAATAATAAGATTTTTTAAACAAATAACACGTTTTCGAATATCTTAAAGTTGCCCTCTTGTTGTTTTTTTTAATAGTATTGTATTAAAGTACACATAACATAGTAACAAAATATTTAGACATGCACATAAAAAAATTGAAGATAAACACTGAGGTCGTGGGTTCAAATATGAAATTTCCACTGCTAGATTCGGATATAGTAATTATCCTATCTGGTCACCATTTAAAGTTAGGATACTTTTAACTTGGCAATCACAAAGCTATCGGCTTCTTAATGGTGATGTAGTAAAGGCTAGCACGTT
The DNA here is from genome assembly GCA_947534325.1 of Agonum fuliginosum. NCBI lineage: Eukaryota > Metazoa > Arthropoda > Insecta > Coleoptera > Carabidae > Agonum > Agonum fuliginosum. Next base: position 253,231 of record OX384034.1, on the reverse strand, counting down.
GTAGATTTGATGGAAGAACAGCCTTGGGCAGAATCTCACCCATTAACAGGAGCCAATCAATTTAATATAAAAAATAAATAAACAAGACTAAACTATAAAACTTCATCGATAATATAAAACTACTAAAATAATATTTAATTGCATGTCAGCAATATATTTAATATGATTTCCCTTTCCGCCATTGCCTCATATTATTATAATAAATCACCAGGCTTTTGCGAGTCAAAACAACAATAAATTAATAACATAATCCGCCATTGACCGTGAACTTGACTTCGAGGTGATCTAAACGGTCGCTAAACTGAGCTAAGCAGTCGTTACTGATCAGACACACTGTCAAGCAAGTATAAATCATACACTTACACTTTCACTTGCCAAGACACTGACTCAAACATAAATCTTCACGTAATCGAGAGAAGATTTCAATAATAGTGCAGGAATGATGGCCAAGATTATAGACAAGCAGAAGATGTTGCTTTCACGGGAATGCAGACAGTTTTAGATATGATTTACTTTATCAAATTCATCAAAATTACATGCATTTCAAGAAATCTTTATTCAAGACTGAAATCGTGTCTCAAGAAATGGCCACGACAAGAAGCTTTTTATTTCTGGACTTGAAATTCAAGACAAGACATGTCATTAAATTAATTGTCAAGACAAGATTTCTTGTCTTTCACGGGAATGCAGACAGTTTTAGATATGATTTACTTTATAAAATTCATCAAAATTACATGCATTTCAAGAAATGCTGAAACCGTGTCTCAAGAAATGACCACGACAAGAAGCTTTTTATTTCTTGACTTGAAATTCAATACAAGACAAGAATTAAATGTAAAGACAAGATTTCTTGTCTTTCACGGGAATGTAGACTGTTTTAGATATGATTTACTTTATAAAATTCATCAAAATTACATGCATTTCAAGAAATCTTTATTCAAGATTGAAATCGTGTCTCAAGAAATGGCCAGGACAAGAAGCTTTTTATTTCTGGACTTGAAATTCAAGACAGGACAAGAATTGGTTAAGACAAGATTTCTTGTCTTGATGAAACATTTGTGCGGTAATCAATTAACTTATGGGCAGGTATTCAGGTTGTTAGTTGAGAAGAGTACACTACAAGGACTTTTTTTATATAAGTTGAGTCGACGGCTAAAGATATTACCGCCGTTACCAACATATAGAGCAATTTTGATAAAACTTTAATAAACTAATACAAATGTAGTTTTTTATAACCTTTTTAACTATTTGAGAGGTAATTTAATAGTATCAATGAGCGAAACTCAAAACGATAGCAAAGGAAGATTATTTGAATAGTTTGTTAAACTAGATACCAGATTGGATGAAACCTAAGTTGTGAAAACTACGGCCGGTCACATAATACACTCGGCTATTTGCCTCCATCAATGGAGAAACTTATCATAAATCGCGGATGTTTTGTAATTTGTTTAAAGTTTACTTAGTTGAAGCATCTATCTGAAACACTGTTCCTCAAGCTATAGTAGGAAGTCCAGACTAATAATGAATCTTTTGAAATCAATTTCATCTACCGTAACCAGAGCTACAAATCTGCGGTTATAGTTTCCTGGCGTATAACTGTTCCTAACCTAGAATAATAATTTTCGTTATCATCCTTGTAAACACTATACACACATTGTTGGGTAACAATCACAAGTGGGATATGAATCAATGAAACATTCGTAAAGCGCACGGAGCAGAGCTGGCTGCGGTAGCCAGAGGACAAACCAATGCTGCAGTCGTATCACCAGGAAATGCACAATACAACTATGATAAATAACCACCCGACGACGATGGTTTGTATCTTCGCCCATAGGCTTGTGCAGCAGGGTGAGGGGTGATGCAAAGATGAAAACGTAAACTCAATCTGAAGCAATACTAACTAATAGTAGAATTCTGTGCAAATTTGTACTTGCTACAGATCTATAAAATTGTAAGTAACAAAGAAAATCGCAATGAAATTTTCATAATTGTCAACAAACATTGATGTGATTTTGTTCAATATTTAAAGATTTACAAATTTGTAAAACTTATAGATTTGCACAGAATCCCATCGTAATATACAATGGTGTAATTACCTACTCAAAAATGAAGTATGAGTAGATTCGTACTCATCACATTTAATACAAATTAAATTGTCAATGAAACCAATATGGTATTTCGGCTAATGTTCCTCTGTTACTGTTTGAACAAAATTATTGTGGTAGGGATTTGTCGTTTTTACATCTAACAAGTCGAAATTTATAATTGAAATGTCATGTAGGGAATTGTTAACTGTCAAAATGTCATTTGGAAATTATTACTAATTTTAAATGCATTCTTCTAATTTGATTTGAATATACTACAAGACATGTCATTAAAATAATTTACAATAAAATATATTAGTATACAGTTTTTATGATCAGTGCTTAGTCCAACAACGTGGTGAAGGTATTCTTCACAGGAGTAATAACAATTTTCCAGTAGATAATTTTTAATATGTAACTTGAAATGTTTGAAATCCAAACATTTCACCGACTCTAACAAGACATTATATAAATTTAAATTAATTGAATTTTTAGATGATTTATTAAGTATATACTTAGAAATATGCAAAAGATTTGACGATCTAGTATAGTGATATTAATATGTATATATCAAATTTTGAGTATTTTTCAGTCGTTATTTAGTCCAGAAGTAGATGAAAATTCGCGTGACAGCTCTGAAAAAAATCTGCACAGCTTTCCGAGCAGAATTTATTTTCTATACAGCGTACAGAATTTAATATTTTTTAGTTTATAATAATTATACGATACACCGTTTGATATAGTTGGCCAATATGTAAATCTAAGGATCTGTGGGTTTGAAACTGGACGAAACAATGCATAAAAGTGCATCCTCCACGTTTTCGTAGTCACGGAAGATCGATCAAACGCTTAAATTTTTCTACACTTTCTTGTCGAACCTATTATCATCCTCATTGGAGCATTTCAAGCGCAAGTGAAGAAAATTTCTACAGCAAAAATGATGTTCGAATATGGAACGTGGGAGAGCACAAGTGGTGATTATGATAATCGCGTCGTCATTTTCATTAACATAATGCAGAATCTGCGAGTGCGACTTCCACGTGGTGTGGTGGACTAATAAAATCACTGATACTGTTATGTGGGAATTACAACGGCGGATAATGCACACAATGTGTAATTAACTCGTTTTACATGCACTTGTACGGTAAACTTCTACGATTATAAACACTACTAATAATTTCTCGTAGACGTGATGCAGAGTATTATCGGATTATTTACACTAATTTATATTGCATTGTTATTGTTTATGTTTATCTTCATAATAAATTGTTCATGCCCACACCGTTTTTATATGAACCATTTTGTACAGCAGTACCATACACTGCTACACTTAAAATTATTGTAATTTGTTTGCATATCATATCAGATCAATTAATAATTGTAAAGATAGTTAGTACACGATGAAAATTTTTTTTGAATTTTTTTTACTTCTCCGGTCTATATAATAGAGGAAGTATTGTAATCGTGATTTTTGAGAGTTTTAAATTTTGATGAATTTGTTCAATTTTGCCTTTACGAAAGTAAGTTATTAAAACTTATGGTCGGGATAGTACTGTGGTGGCCACAACAGATTTTTAATTTTAAATATAATGAATGTTATACTAACAAACCCACTTGACAATATAAAATCCCCAGAACATTTCAAGAATGTGAACATCCCGACTAGTTACTTGCTATATTTGCCCATTAACATCCTAATAATATCTTTGCGATTGCTAATGTCCGCCCTTGGTAACATTATCTACGTTACATCCCAATGTTGTAATTTGGTAATAATATCACAATTATACATCCCATGTAATTCTCAGAGATGTTTGTATTGAATATGTAATTTTTGATCGTACTCAGGATGTGGCTAGGAAAGACTTACGTAACATCACTTAAAGTACAAGAATAAGATATTTTTAAACATCCCATGGACGATTCATGTCAAGTGGGAATATACATGCATACTTACATTCACAATATCTCGCTATTTCCCTAAAAAGGGTTAGCAAGAATATAATTTTACAAATTCGAATTTATGTACAAAATGTCAACACTATGAACCTTGTATTAAAGAATTTAGCATAAACATGAAACATTGTCACAGAATATAGAATTAAAAATATTCGTATATAAAAGCTTATTAACATAATATACATACAATATTAACAAAAAAATTAAAACTGAATAATAAACCTGAGGAACTGGTAATTTTTAACAAAATTGACTATGATCATCAATATATCTGGTTACAAGATGTGAAAGAAATATTTACATAATTCAACTCTAATTGAACATTATTGAACGTTTACATTATCTCGTTAGATGCAAATAAAAAAGAGTGTTTGATTAATACAAATTCAACATCGCAATGTACACTTCCTGGTAGTAGTTTGAAAAATAATTGGAATGCAAAACCTTTCCATTACAATAGCACGAACATAAAAATTCCATAGAAATTAATTTACATATTCAGGCAAGAGAAGATTAAAATTAAAGTGTACTTAAATGTAGTGGGTGTAATGAACGGTATTCAAAGCGAATAGCGTCTAATTATTATCCAGACAGACCGTCTAGTTCAGCAAGTGACGCTGCCAAGTTGCTGAAGCTAATATTAACCGCTCTCTGTGCGCTCCGTGCTTCGATCATTTACTCCGGTACATCACTTTTCAGTCGCGGCAAAACATAATGTTCAGCAAGAAACAAATGCTTCTCTAAGTGGTTACTTATTGTTTTGTTTTTGTTTATCTAATTGCTGCATTTGTTACACACTCAGGAAGTAGGTAATTACCAGAATTGCATAATTTTCCAACATGTTACCATTTCATTGTTGGTGTTACCTTTTTGGACAACTCTCAGTCTAGCTGTTTCTGTTTCCGAAAAATTATCACAACTGCAGTGTCCAACTTGAATGTTTAGAAATTTTGTCAACACTACCTACGTTCCTAGGTATCAGTGTTGTGACTGATCACTGATCAGTTGATCTAGATCACCTACCTAAATCAATTTGTATGATTTTTGATCTGATTTAGATCATCTTACCCTTAAGGATTTTGATCTAAATCATATAAAGAAAAAGAAATATCAACGAGATTAAATATGAAAAATAATCCCTTCGGGTCAAATTAAGAAACTTAGTCTGGTTAGTCCCTATAAAAATAAAGACTAAAGAAGAGTTTTAGTCCTGGAAGTTCAAAAAGCTATATTTTAGAATAATTTTGTACCTAAACAAATTTGAAGAGCATATACCAAAAAAAAAAATTTGTATGTAGCAAACTGAGTTTTAGAGGATTCACCTAATTTAGATAAATAAATTCGTCCTCTAAAACTTTATTTTGCGTACTTGTTACATTGTTACTATTGTCTAATATTGATATTTTTATTATTTAAAAAAATGTCAAAAGCCCGTTTTACATTACACTAAATGTTGAACAAGGTATTGTTCAATTTTTGAAACAATCTAAATTGTGTAGTATTAGTATCATACAGCAAATTGTGTGAAATATCGAATTGCTTCGTAAATTGTCTGAAAAAATAGATAAGCGCGGCTGTCAAATTATTATTATATGCGAACTGCACAGAATCACAAAACTAAATATTTTAGGTAGGTATGTATATAAAATTGTCTTGTCTCAGGATAAAACAGAGTTCATTAAAAACAAAGCAATTTTTGCTCAAGATATTGTTCAATTTGTTGCGCAATTTCTTGCTGAATATTTAAAAATATTAATATTAATTTTAATATCTAAAAATAAAGATCCAATCATAAAAATTTATCTGTGGTCTAAATCATATTAAACGTAAAGACCTTGATGTCTATCTAGGTCCTTTTTAAAATCACAACATTGCTACTAATCAAAATTTGAATAAATTCAATTAAACAATATTACGTATATAAAGTTTAACAAAGTAGTGGCAAAACAAGTAAAGCTCTCTGCCTTTCCGATTGCGAAGTCTTGTCATTCTTGCTGTGCGTGTTCATGGCGATGTCGGTCGTGTAGCGTTGCTTGTAAGCTGTCGTGCTCCACCAAGATCAATGGTTATTTTTGCATTTCACGGTGGATAATGTCGTTGTTTTTCGACCGTCCGAAATCAGTTGTCCTGTTAAATGCTAACGGGATTGGTTTAACGCCCAAGCCATGTTTCTATTTGTATCGAAATAGAAGAATCGAGAAGAATGTTTGTCTGATTTGACATCGCTGCAAACAACGAAACACGACGGATTTTCCAGACAGAGGCGGTGACAAATTACTTAATACGAAAAACGAGAAATAACTTTTATACTTGAATTGAATCAGCTAGGTATTTTAATCGAAGCGAAGATAAATTTGGATACAATTTTTTTTAGCTTAAACCAAACAAATGTTACAAGTCAACAATAGATTCTTGAAAAATCAAATGAATCGAATATATCTTAAGAGACCCGTCTACCTACTGAAATCCAGCATAAAATGTACTAACGTAGCGAGTGTTTTGTGACCAGTACAAGAATGGTAAAATTAGATTTCAACAAAGATTTAATAGAGAAAGAATTAATTTCATGTGATAAGGCAAACAAATTACCGGATATTATGAGTGTAACAATCGATTCAAATTGTGTTGACAAAAACGAACTTCTTCCTGGTAGCTAAGAAGTCTGTTCGCTCAACTACACATACTTAAGCTGATGATCAATGCTATTCTGATACATAGACATACACTTAAGTGTCTTAATAAATATTCATAAACTATTCATGAAACACATCAAGTTCATTTACACCTATTTTATATCAGTACTTAGCGACATAAATCAACATAACTAGTTTTGTTGTAGCAGCACAACAGCAATTTATTTTACTAAATACTAACGACATAGAATCAAATTAGTAAATTCAACTGTAGAAAGGAAACAGTGTAAATTAGAGAAATTTAATCAATATTTGAGAATGGTTTAAAATTACTCCTTTCATTGACAATTGACAGAAGTTGGCATCTTTATCACTTTTCGCAACACTAAATATTAATCATAATATAGAATCAAATTAGTAAACTCAAGTGTAGAAAGAAATTATAGAATAATCTTTTGGGAATTGTTTATTTTCGAATGATATAAGTTGGCATGTTTACTACTTTTCCAACTGCGAATTCTAACATTTAAATATTCTCGTCTTCGGAACGTCTAATGACAGGGCAGATAAATAATAGTCGGCCATATTCTAATATGGCTATTGACCTTTCGACACTGCACATGCTCGTAAACATCACTTCTGTTCGGTTCTCACTAGCGAAGTTTTCCGATGTTCGATGCTCTGGGCTGATAATGCATTTCACGCCTTCATTAAAGCTGCATTCATTCAATTCATGCACATTTTAATACTTTATATGTGATATACGACCCTGTGAAGATGCCTAGTCAACAATCAGGGGCGTAGGAAGATACTTCATCTGTTCTCACTGGGAAAAATTATATCATGCTGTTTAAATTTACATCCAATTTATAAAAACATTTCACTTAGTTAAGGTGAAGAAACACGAAAACTGCTAATTATTCAGGTTTATGTTTACAAAACGTGCTTACTATTTTTAAGGTTTTTAATCTGAATCTCAAACCAGTTGTAAAAAAATGTTATTGATAGTATTGTGCAATGTGACCGTGACCGACTATGATCCTGACAATTCATGAATTATAAAAATATCCAGTTAGTAACATAATTCAGTTTAATGATTTAAAAGTTTTCTCTGAAAAGCTGACACACCAAAATTGGGTAAAAATAAAAAAAGCCGTTATAGGTAGATATGTATACGCAAAAATTATGTAGAATTTTATTTTATTTTTGGTAGTAACTATTCAACAGGGTAACTCCCAAGAACAAAATGATGTTATAGTGGAATACAACCACTCGGACTTTATTATTGTCAGATACTGGGGTCGATTTAGATATGGGTATGGCATTATAAAAATTGATAATGGTAACATTACCGTGTCAGCAATTTCATGCAGACCAACTTCTGGAAAAAAATCCCATTCGAGCTCGTGTAAACATTGAAGCGCATGTGCGTTATTTGATTACAGTATAATCCAACCACTCGGATCTAGTAATATTATTTACCTAAACAGCCAGGAAAAATAAAGTCAATGGACAGCTTGCATGATTTTTTAAATTTAATATTTTTGAAGAAGAGATAAAATCTTGAGACTTGTATTATTTATTTTCACAAAATTTTTGGCAATAAGCCCAAAAATTATTAAATAAAAATTTAATAATATGTGATGTGACATAGAATGCTGCCATAACTCCTATACAAAATAATGACGTCACAGCAAAATTTCTTTCTCAATTTACTAAAAAACATAAACCAATTAGTTTGTAAATAAAATTTGTATTTTTACCATTGAGTTACACCTAAGATCTAACATAAGAATCTAATTTTCCGTAGCCCATTATTATTCACAGATACGGGGTTCGAACTAGAGACCACTAGCTGCTGAAGTAACCACTAATTTAAATAGATAAAGTAAAAACTAGCGAGCCAGTAATTGTATGCATGCCACCCCCTGGGAAAAATCCTGTGTACGCTGATGTCAACAACGGAGCGCATGCGCGTTATTTATGCGCAGTACGTGCTCGGCGGGCACCACACCACCCTGAGAACTGAGATCGTAGTTGGCGTTCCCCAAGGCTCGGCTCTCGGCTCTCAGTCGACTCGGTCCGAGAAATTAACGGCTGTAAATCTTGCGCCGGTCGCGCACCGATTTCATTTCGGCGATTATCGGACGTTTATGGCGAAAGTTTCGCCTGCCGCCGGAACGGTTCGGCGCCGAAATTGTAAACAAATATACAATGTGTTAGGGAAAAAGTTTAAATGTGCTAGGCGACCCTGCCTCACACTACATCCAACAAAACTTCCCTAACAAATGGATTTTTTGCCGAAATGAATTTAACTTTTAAATGTTTTATTTACAAACGTTGTTTTTGCAGTCATTAACTACAAATCGCAAATTAGATCAAAACATTTTAATACGATGTGATTTGCCTACAACCTTCAATCAAACTCGGCAATAATTAAACGCCGTTACTGGTAATTTCGATACATAAATATAACAGGATTATGATATTTAAAAGTCAAATTAGATAAACAAGTACCTATACCTACTAATCATAAAAATGCAAAATTCTAGTAATTTCTAGGTCAAAATTGCTCCGATTATGTCACAAACCGTGATTTTTACTTCCTGAGTTATCCTGTTTCACATTTTTCAGATCTCAACTTTGAAGACGTATCTATCTCAAACATAAAATCAGACATTAAACTGTGGCTTGCTTTATTGATTTATCTTTCAACTTTTCACCAAAATTTTTAGTTTCCCAGAAAATAAGTACCTACCTTCGTATCAAACTTTAAGGTCGAAACTAAATGTAATATTTTTCTTCTTATTTTAAGATAAGTTGGCATTCACTTTTTGAATGCAAATCAGAATCATATGAATAACGATAAAAGATAATATGAGCTTAATAAATCTTTTCACCGTTAAAATCCGTATTTCATCCTATTTTTCATTTTCAACATATCGAGAAAGCCTTCAAACTTCAAAAAATTTAAAACTATAAATTTGGGTATAAATTATGTAGGTCATGTGTGAGAAACACAATTTCTCAAACTGCATTTATTTCACTTTGTTTTTGCGATATGCAGCTTTAAGGGTGCCGTCCCCATAATCAAATTTTGCGTGCTTATAGAGGTGTAGCAGTTTCTTCTTTACTCATTGCATATTAAAAATTTCAAGAAAAAACAGGTACCTACTAGATGTTTGTGAATCAGTTAATCTAGGTTTATGCACAGTTAGAATTCTGAAAAATCTTTGGAATCCATAAAAAAATTAATGAAAAACTGTGTTTTAAGAAATTTTTACATGCTTTATCTTACGATTAAGGGATTTATTAGAAACAAATATAACTCGGTATAAACCTAATTTAATTCTTCGTCTAAGTAAATTTATGAAATATTGCTTTATCTATAAAACTTCATGAGCATTTTAATAATAGGACAAACGCGGTGTTGAGCTACGTGGAGTCGATATCCTTAAAGTTGAGAATTGAAGAGAAACATCAGGATAACTCTAAAATAAACAGAAACGCAGTTTGCAGCATAAGAAAACTCAGCCACGTAAAACCAAGATACAAGATAAATCTAGAAATCTCAGACCTGATCTAGACAGTAATACAGTAATAGAATATCGAATACCACTTAGTAAGTTAGAGAAGAGCACATAACTACACCGTTGACAACAATGTTAGTAAGACAAAGCGGTACTGGCAATAACCACTCGACTTGAGCTGTTCAGGTCTTGTTCATATAAGCTCATCCTACTCGAAATGCAACAGTAGCAGATAACTGTAGCCTCACAGCTGCAACAATGCAGTTATTCCCACTACACACAACGAGTATGAGCTGATCAACTTACAGATATACCTATCGAGAATCGGAGAATCGCGCAGGGCATAAATCCCACAAACACTAACAACATAATTATTGAGAGAACTTAATAATTGCATTGCAAGTGTAAATACTCGAAGATGTAATTATTTTAGTCTTCTGGCGGTGGGTTTTAAAAACACATGAACAGTTAAATTTATTGCATAGTTGGTATTCCTCGAATCGGGAGATGAATCACCAACTTGCCGATATTTATGTTTTCTTTGCATAAACCGTAGGTAACCTCTTCTATAAAATAACATTCTTGTATTGTGTTAGTGACATTAAATAAACAATAAACATGACTTAAAATAACAGTTACTAATCAAATATTTTAATGGCTAACTCCTTTCGAAAGATTAATGAAACTTTAATGCAGGCAAGTTGGTGAACTAATAATGTTGTCATATAAGTTATGGTCGCACTATGACAGAACTCATGGTTCAATTCGCTTGAACTGGTCAAACTGGATGTAATTCTACAACTGGTTGGTGATTAGTTTTTGCAAAACCAGAGATTCAGATAGAGAATCTCAACAAGACTATGCTTCTTCCTGCAATTACTTTAGCATTGAATCTTAAAACTTGATTAAGATAACACAACCTCTGCAAAATACGCTAAATTTGAAACTATTGTCAGTTTCAGTTTCAAATATAAGAACATAATCAGTTTTTTGTACAACTATCAATGTTTGAGTGTAAAACTTATTAGTTACTACCTAATGTAATCAGCAAAATGTAATAAATACATTTCAAAACCATGTTTCACGTTTCATATTCAAAACATGGCAATTTTATGAAAAAACTTGTCGTCTGTCAGAGGCTTCTAAAATTAAGCAAGTAACTTAGTAGGTAGTGCAATATTCAAATTAGAGAACAAAAGTAGTTATTCGCATGAAAGTAATTTTTTGTCATTCTGTAGGCAAAGTAACCTTTTTCGTGGCTGTTTTGCGTGCACAAAGTGGCTCATTTCTTAACTATGCCGATATGCGTGCGCAAAGTAGAAGGGTCAGGAAATGGCGTGCAGAAAAATTTACTTTGCGCACGCCGCAAATATACTTAGTCAGAAGTATGCACAACATTTTTTCTACGATTAATTGATTTTTATTAGCAATCAACAGAAATTTTGTAATTTTTCATCAATCTATATTATCATATCTACGAAAGCCAAAATTTTAAATATAGAAAAACAATACAACAAACACATGTAAATAAACTTTACAATCAGAAAGAATTTTGATTGTAAATTTAAATATTAATAATATAAATTTAATCAAATAATTTAATATATTTTTATAAGCAGCGGCCTCAAAATATTTTCGGACCGTCACTATTAGCAACAATTTTCAAACAAGCAATACTCTGCAACTGTTCATTTTCAACAACTAACAAAGTGAAGTCCAAAATACCGTTCGTAGAAAAATATATTTTGATTCCTACGATAATGTTCTTTAAATAAGTTCTTGCTTTCTACAAGACCTTTCAAATTTAAATTAAAAACTGTTTCATAACGGAAAGATGTCGGTATTTTTTCGTGATTTAGTTGTAGGGAAGGAACTGTGAATGTAAATGTGAGGTAGGTGGGCAGAGGCAGCGTAAGATTCATGATAAAGTTGTCTTCGTCCTGGGATGGGCGCAACACGAGTTTGCGTTGCAGTTCTGCAGGGAATGCATTATAACATTATAAGATTATTAATACTGTTGATGGCTTTATAATTAGTGAGAGGAGTTCTTGGTAATTATTTTAAGTTTTGGTTTCTTTTTGGATGAGATCTACCACGGTTATTCAAATGAACTTAATGCATTACGGTTAGATAAATTCGTTTTATACTTGGCAGTAGTTGTCATACAATGAAAAACTTAAATCTAGAGTGTTATTATAGAAGATCTATGTTTAGACAAATATTTGTACAGTATTTATCAACCATAAAACCTCAAACATTCTTCAATGCTAAGTATGTTTGGCAAGTAACTGTATAATAAGCAAACAACTATCAAGTATCAAGGAATATTTTAAACTAGTTTTTCTTCATCTATGCCATAGAAACATTAATCTGCTAAGTATTCTGTTTTAATTCGTATTCTTAAAGTAAGTAAATAGGAAAATAATTTCAAATAAAAATAGTGCGGTTAAGGTTACTAGGAGACAAGGGGGCTTTAGTAGAACAAGTGTATAACTAGAGGCGTAATACTGTTAGTGTCCCGATGGCGAAGAACTGAACTGTCCATTAATTAAGATATTGGTTTCACTTTTAAGTATAATGTAGAAAAAAAAATTATAAAATTAACAAAAATATTGAGCAAGAGTATAAGTACCTAACAAAATTTATTTTATATTACAAACAGGGTCTATTCCCAATTACAGAACAGTACGTGTGATTATAGTGGAATCCAACTACTTCGACTGATTCGTCTTGGTGCAGTTAGAATCTCAATCCGTGCAACGACCTTTGAAGTTTAAAGCGTCAATGGAGATAATTTTGTGCAACTAGACTACATTTTAAAACGATCAAGTGGTTAGTTTGAAGCGTCTGAGTGCGATTTAATAAACATATTAATAAATAAATATATTTTTCTACTTTCGTTTTGGTAATAGACATTATATTTCACGCATTATTTAATAAAATGTACACAATATAAACTAAATTTATTTTAAAAATTACAGTCCACGTTGTAAAGAAACTTCAGTATGAAATTGTTTTGACTTGCAATCGCATATTTTATTGCAGTTTAAATTTTAAAAAACTCGAAAAAAGTCGATTTGTTGATAACCAATTTGGGTGCGTTTGGATGTTTTTGTTTTATGTCAAAATTTCAAAAAAATTGCACTTAATCGAACGAAAGTAGAAAAAATATTATATACAACACGTAAGAAATCTCGGCAGCTACCTTACATATATGTTTACAGAACTCAACTACGCTTCGTGCTGCAAATTTCACATACATAAGGTAACAACCTTAGTTTCCATATTTGTTACATAAATAGCTATTTTTTCATGTTACATGTTCATTAAAATTTAACTCCGGGTTCGTACGTCATTCAAGCAGGGATGTGTGCTTAAACCTTAAACCCGCGCAGCTACTGCCTCGACTATTAAATGCAGACAAATCCGTTAATAAATAAACAATTGGATTTTTATTATTATTTCGAATTACAATACAAGATCAGCTTTCGTAGTACAATTAGCATAAAACATCTTTCATTTACTATTCAATCGAGCTTCTATTGTAATCAAATTCTCGTTCTGTACCGAATTAGAATTTCTATCGTCGCATGCAGGCGCTATCCAGATATCGTGTACCGCTCTTAGCAGACACATAGCTTACACACCAGTACATCCGCACAAGCACGCCAGCGACACGGAGCTCTAATGTTGTAACGGTGCGTCTACACTAGTACAGGACACAGGTACAGGTCCCACTGGTTCCAGACACACGCACATGCATGAACTTGCATGCAATGTTTGCATAATCGATGATAGTGAGCAGTGGAATTGAGCCAATGATGCTAATAGATTCTACACTTGATAGCAGATAGCGAGGAATCTATTGGATGCGCAACAATGTATTCTCAGAGGTAAAGAATAAAGGAACCATTTTCGATAGATGATTGGTATCAGTGTAAGGTAATCCTAAACTTCTGCTGATTGCAGAAAAAAAATTAAGTAAGCATACTTCAAATTTTTGTATAAAGCTACGTTTCGACCTCTTTACATAAACACTGTTTTGTTTTAAGACATAACCTTAAGATGTTTCCATCTACTGTTTTAAACATTGTCATAGTTTATGTCGAATGTGGAAACGATCAGCCGGATTTACGTATGTCAAACATCTTAAGTTATGTCTTGAAACTAAAACAGTGTTTATGTTAAGAGGTTCAAACGTAACTTAATGTAACGAAATGTTGCAATATAAGTAAATTTCCGTCATAATTTGTTTTTGTGTTCCTTGCGAAATTGCAGTCTGTATTTGAAAGATGTTATCCAGAATTTTGGATGAAGTTTCTACTAAAATATGGTTTATACCATTTTATGATACTTTAGTGAACTCACCTAAAGTGAAATATAATGTTTCAATTAGCACTTTAAGAATATAATTTTATAGGCAGCTATTTAAAAATTTAAACTTGTCCATACAATATTTTACTTCAAAACGCCGAATCGTCAAATGTTCCTGCTTACCCATCTTATAGAAACTGAAGAAGTTTTTCTAAACTTTTAAAGGCATGTTCAGCTCTACTGTCAATAAAATAAGAAATAAATTTTTCCATAAAGTTATTAAAGAAACTTCCAAAGCAGAGTGTTAAATTTCAAATTGAAGACCACAAGGGAAAAATGGTCGAGTATAGTTTTAAGTAAAACGGAAAGTTCATAGTCATATTTCTGTACAAAAAATCTGACGTGGACACCACATGACTTCCTTGTACGCCTTGTGTGTTCATACTTTTCTTAATAACTAAAATGTAAAATAATATTAAAAATTCTGTTAACTTATTATACTAGTATACTCACAAATATATTTTAGTCATTTTATTTAAACTGCAGAAGAAGATATAAAGCATATTTTACTATTGTCACTGTCATGTCATAATCATTTAAATTTTACGTAGTAACAAATGTTAATCGATCATGGACTACAAGATACCGTAATACTATAAATTATAAATATATACTTTAATTATTTTTAAATGATAGCAGATACAAAAATATTTATAAAATACCGATTGTAGGTAATAATCACATAATCTTTCATTTAAAATTAAAAAAATTGTCTAAAATTAAATATTTATCGAAATATTTTTAAAAAGTACTACTTCCGGTTTGTAGACTGAAACCAATAATAGGAGGTGCACAACTAGATGCTATAACAGTCCTAAATACAAAATTTCAACTTTCTACGTCTAACCGTATTTGAGTTATGCGACACACAACTAGTCATAATGGATTCAGAAAAGGTCAAAACGGATATTTTCGTCAAAATCTGAGAACCGAAATTTTTCGGGATTACAATACTTCCTTACTTCGTACAAGGAAGTAAAAAGAATAAATTTTATTTAATAACAACGACTAGGATCGTTTTTTCAAAAAAACACATCAATAGAAAGCACCGTCCAAAATCTGTAAGATAGTGTTCCCGCGTGGTCTTAAATTTTATTAATATCAAAATTATCAAATGTTTTGTGCTCTGGTTTGAGTAGATTGTAGAAAAAAATATTACATCTATTTCCTTGGTAAAATTCCTCTTGATATCGCACAGATTTATTCTCGTTGCGTGCTGTTTCATAAATACCATCACCACTATCTCCGTATAAAAAAGTGTTAGATACAATTATGGTAAAAGAGATAAACATCCCGGCGTTTTTCCGTTGTTTATTCTGTTACGCGTAACAAAAACGAATCGAGGAACGAGCAACTGACTGACCAGAGACCCAACTCATATATCCGAGCGTATTTCTCATGAATGGGTCGCAGAGTCGCAGACCGTTATATTGGTATTCGAGTTGTGTGCCTTGACGTGTCGGAGATATTGTGTATGTCCTAGTACTTTGTATTCCAACCTCGGGAGATGGAAAGCCGAACGAAATACACTAATTTATATACTTGATGTTTTAACTTTGAGGGAAATTTGTTCATTGGTTCTAAATTATTGATTTGATGGATTTTAATCGGATAATACTTTGTATCATTGTAATTTTATATATTGACGATAATTTTAATTGAATTTAATTGAAGCTGCAATACATATATTTATCCAACATCTTTTTAAAAAACATTATTATTTCGATTTTAAACAAGCAAATTAAAAGATTGCTGTCTACCAACTAGTGGGTAAATTGTTACTTTGCTGGTTAGAAGTCGCCATAGTAACGTTGTTTGTGGTTGGAACATAATATTTTTATAGTATATTACATTGCTAGCAAAGTAAGAAAGTTTTTACTGAGGAAATGACCAGCAAGCCGATTAGGCGAGCCTGTCACCTCCTTGAAGCAGTATAACAGTTACCTTGCGTGTATTGTACAACATTTTACTTGTTACTCATTTGTAAATCAAAATAAAAATTTACAAATTATAACCAAATTCTGTCATTCACACACAACTGTACTCAAAATTGTCTGATATGCTTTCTCATAAGCCTTGGAAGTATTACTGTGGCAACGTGAACTGTTTATTATTAACATTTGACTAGCTACTCATTTGTTAAATATTAACAAGTCAGCTGTCAATTTTACAAGTTAGTAACTTGGGTAACTTGTAAAGATACATTTTCAAAATATGATATAGCGATTGATTCTCAATCCGTGCGACGACTTTTCAAATTCAATGTGGCAATTTTATTATGCAATTAGAACTACATTTAAAACGATCAAATGGTCAGCTTGAAGCAACTTATCGACAATCACACACTGCCGGCCGAGACTTGAACCACGGAACTCTGCGGGTTCGTACGTCATCACATGCAGAGAGTTGTGCTTAAACCCGCGCAGCTACTGCTTATAATTATCGTTGTTACTGACAGTACACTAAAGGAGAGATTTTTGAGCAGTTGTTCCTGATTGGATTAGTCACTCAGCTGTGCCTCATAAACGCTGTCAGATGTCAGAATACCCATTTAAACTTAAACAAAATGATACTTGTCTCAAACTAATAGACCTTTTGTATCGAGACAGTGACATCTATTGCAAATTTTTGAAACTTCATATTGTATTCTCTCAAAAGCAACCACTACATGTTACGACAATATATCCCAACCAACAAAACAAAGCTATAACAAATTGCACAAGACAATTTTGTTGAAGTTAGATTTCTCAAGAAATAAAACCACCAGTATTAATTTTGGCAGCTGTCATAAACTACTACTAAGTAATCCGAGTGAACACATGATTCACTAGATACAAATAACTTCATACCTTCACAGGTAAAATCGGACCTCTCTCTGACAGCATTGAAAAAGGTCTATTGACAGACTTGTATCGATTAATTTAATTACCTTCGTGTAATTGTAAACGACTTAGTAACTTTCGTTGACAAAAACGAATCTCTCGCGTGATATGCATTTTTGTGCAGCATGATGCAACTCCGTGATTGGTGAATCACATGCAAAAAATGTAACGGGACTTCGTAACCTGGGGCGAAACTCGATCGAAGTAAGCTAAAAATAAACGTTTTTGTTTTGGAGAATCTGATACCGGTTTGCTTGCAACAAGTAAACTCCAGGTATTTTTCGAATCGTTATCATTATAGAGTTGATATAAGGGTACGGATTAAAAATGCATAATTCTCGTTGCGGTCTGTTATTTGTTAATGTTTAATTTGCATAATTATGATTGGCGTTTTTGGTTCATACGTGGTATTTACCAAAGTTTCTTCGTAAGTACATACTATGGAGGATGAAGTTGTTATGCAATGATATAATTGTATGAAACTAGTGCATTCAAATATGTTAATCTAGTAAGGAATTATAATGTGGGGTTATGTATTCCATCTAATGATAGGAGATGGGTTGTAATTTTGATACATTTGAACACAAAGTTTTTGTTTTGGGTTTAAAACTAGTTCAATATCAATTATTCTTCCGGTAATTTGATAGCACCTTGCATCATTTTACGTTCAAATGATACGGGAAATAGTAATTTACAGTGCACTTTTAATGCTGGCTAATTTGAGAAAAATTATAAGCAATAACATTTGTTCTATTACGAAACATCCTCGAAAACATTAACAATAATTTGCTTATACTCAATAATTTTCACAGATTTTTAAAATGCTTTGTAAAAAATGTTTTGTTCCAAGAATCTGTATACCCATGAAATTCGATGTGAAGAACTCATTTATTCAAAAACTTAAATAGCATAACTCAGTTTATATGCAATAAATTGTCTCTAAATTAATGAAAGGCCTAAAAATTAAAAGACATTTATGGCAATTGCATCGCTTCCACTTAAATTTTAAATGTCAAAATATCAAATCGAACTTATGACAGCAATGTTATTTCTACGTTTGCCAATTTGATTTTGATTCAATATTGTTCATATAAGGAATACAACTGGCCATTAGTTCTTAATAGTTTCATAAATTGATTCCAAATATTGTTTTACTACGCCTATTACCGAAACTCGCACTTCCAACAGTCACTACACTCTTCGAAAATGTCATCTTACAAGCAGTGGAACGACCGTGCGAGAATATTAATCGAAGACGCAGCACAGTGAAATATCATATAGTGCCTTCGGGTCGTGCCGCAAATGCAACACACAAGTAAGATGCTTATTTCGTCACTTGATACACAATATACTATTTTCCCTCCTTTTCCAAATTAATTTCAAAAGCATGTTGATCATCATATCAATATTCGAATAAATTTCAAATTACTGCGTTCTAATGATCGAATCTAATAGTCTTTTCATGGCCACTACATTCGCAAATACTGTTAATTTGAAAAGTAGAAATTACTAAGGAATCCTAATATTTTTATACAGGTTTTATAAGACGCTGTTGTATCATTCGAGTATGGACGACGAGCATAGCTTTTAAATTATAAATCGGACTGGCTATCTTATAAAAATTTTAAACAATTAATTGTTAATAATCTGCAAACAATTTTACTCACCAAACTCCATTTCATCTACAGCACCTTATCGTCTCCATTCTCTTACCTGAAACAAAACAACATAATTAAAAACAGAGCAACCCGACTATGAAAACAAGCACAAGTCGACAGCAAGGTGACGTTTGACGCGAAGTTATGTATCAAGTTGTCCGGGAATGGCCAACAGTGTGAAAGAAATGGATGATGTTTGCGGATAGGGTCAACTGAAGCGTATGATACGCGCGTTGTGTAACTGTGACTGGCAAGAAGAAAAAACACGCAGTGCAATAACAGATTGCAAGGAGAAGAAGAAGGTTCCAGTGGTTTTATTTTGTAATTCGATGAGAAAATAACATACGAGATTGTAGATGTGAATTAGGATGATTAATGATGGGAATGGTAGTATAAATAGTGTTGGGGAATGAATTGATTTAAGATTGATTTTGGTGAAATAAAATATTGGAATTGATTTTAAAATGTTTTATTTTAGTCTTTTACTTGTATTTGCAAGTAATAATGCCAATGAAGCATTGACAGTTCTTACAAGTTCACCAAAATTGCGAATTATACTTTGCTACCATTTTTATTATCCGAAATATATCGCGCTAATTCCCGTACTATTTTATATAAGTTTTAGTTTAGCTCAATTTGAAATGAGACTTATTAACAAAATTTTGTTTTAAAGAATTAAAAAAAATTATACTACCTATCTACCTACAGTTTTAGATACATTTCTAAAATTTTCCCAAAAGTTAACTACCCTTTATAGCCAATTGTATTTTAAATTTTCCTGAAATAAACAGTATCGAATCAAAATAAAATTGTCAAAAGTAGAAATAACATTGCTGTCATGAGTTCGATTCGATATTTTTCATTTAAGTGACACTTAAAATTTAAGTGGAAGCGGTGTAAATGGCCATTTATAGTTCGAAAAAATATAATACAAATTTGATCGTTTCAAAATATTTTCAAATTACATGGGTATACAAATTTTTGCTAAAATTTTCGACGAGTAGGTGCCTTTTTTATAAAGGATATTTAAAATTTGAGAAAACACTCAAGAGTAGGTAGGTACCTCTTAGGGTCTTAGCGAATTTGTATTGAATTTATTTGACACCTGAATCTAATATAACTAACAGAATCTAGTTTTTTCAAAGATAAACAACATGTCTACTTTTAAACAAGTTTAACCATATATAAATCAAAGATACCTGATAAAATAATTGATTAATCAATATTGTGACATCTTAATTTATTACGACTGTATCATTATCCTTTCAAATAATCAAAACATCTGAATGAAAGTTAAAAAGAAACAAAAACCTAATAAAACTATCAATAAAACCTCAACGTAGCTATTAATTCAACATCTAATCGAATACCAGTACCGTCTTATCATCTCTAATTATATTGCTTCACCAAATTATTGTTTATATTCCTTTCCACATACCGCTCGCCATGTGTGGTATACCAAAGCTTTAGACGTTCATCTGTTTCAACATGATTTCACCGAAACAAACATGGTTTTGATTTATTGACTCAGGATCCAAGGAACCGTTGAAATTCACGAACAAATTCGGCCAGTAATGAGTTAGAGGTTAGACCCTAGGTTGTGTATGATATTTGACTGGAGAAGGTTATTGGTTATTGGTAAATAGGCTTCGAATTTGATGTGATTAATGGAACTCTATGTGGAAATTATATTAGAACGGTAAACAGTATTGCAATATCGGGAACCGTTAGGAGTATATGAATATAATTGATTTTAAAAATTCCAACACATAAGTAAATTTTTCAATAATTATCACAAAAAATGACAATGCAAATAATAAAATCAAAATATTACACATTATCTATGACACCTTTTCCCCAACTTGGGTGTGGCAGCCTAACATACTGTGAATTATTGGTACCGTGGCTCGTCAACGTCAATTCACAGGTACTTGAAACTTGAGGTTATAAGTAGAGAGTACACCACAGGAGATATTTTACTGCAGTCAAACTAAAATCTGTAGGAACATGTTTAGATTCGATCCGGAGTCACCAGAACCATAGTCAGTTACATAATGCAACTCGGCTATCCACTCCATAATAACGATTTCTGTAAACTATAATACCACGAATATTATACTATACACAGGAGTGGAAATTCCGTGCGATACAGAGATATCATTACTGGGCCTGCGCGTAACCATCGTTACCCTTGTTTATCGTCATAGAATGCATGGTCTAAACTGGCCCGTATTTCCTGTCTCTCTCTAAAACGGTAAACAGAAAGGCCACACTTCATTCACCCTATTGTCCACTCCTGTCATATATTATAAATTTTGATATATTTATATTGATAAAGAGGTATTTAATCAAAATAATAAATTAATGTATAAATAAATGCATGGTTAACAGTTTTTTAAAAGGTTGTACTTTTATTGAAACGAGCATTATTAAAATTGAACTGTAATTAAAATTATTATTATACATATCTAATGTTTATAAATTGAAACCATTACTATATTTGTTTCAGTGCAAATTAGTAAATTGTCTATGAAAGTACCCATATATCATTCTCATTTAGTAAATAGTGAGGTTTTAAACTGCTCATTTTCAATTTGGATATTATTCTCTAAATTTCAAGTAGGTATACCGTTATTTAAAAGTAAACCTACAGATGCTTAGTGCAAATATTCTTTCTTCTCAATACAAAATAGTATAGCCTATTATGGTAGTCGGCTAGTCTTGAACAATTAAGAAAGAAAAATAGCCAGACAAACAGAAGTTTTTCTCCATCATGCCGCATGCTTTCTGCTCTGTCGAGCCAATCAGTCTAATGACAGCCTCAAACCCAATCCTGTATAGTTATTTCCGAGTTGAAAGAACGAATCCCATCTTAACGGCTTCCTGTATTATGCAATCTGCATAAGCTAGCATAATACACAACGCAAACACGGCGGTACACTCAAAGACATAATTACCTGTTGCTGTTTCGGTTATTATTTACTTAAAATAGCTTTGTTCATTACGAACACTTAGCCGAGGTATGCAAAAATGTCAACCGATTTACCTGCAGTGGCATTCGCCATGATAAATGAAAGGAGGCGTAGAAGAAGCATTAGATGAGTATTGATGATAATTATTTAACACCGAGAAAGCTTCCTTGAACAATTATGAATTATTTACAGCCAGTTCGGCGACATAATTGAGGAAACAAACGCTTTCAAATATAATTGCTGACATGATGAGACTGTTTAAATTAGATCTAGAATTACTACTAGCTATAAGGTCCTTTCAACTTCTTTTCCTTTTCTAGTATAAGTAGTAAGAGTGCAAGTTCAAGAAGTCAACGTTCTTACTTGTAAACATAACCATTTGAACATCAGGATCAGTGAATTTTATTATACTTTGATTGCAAATAGATCAATTTTGCTTAATTTTAAATTACGAATATTATCTGAAAGTCTACGCACCCTAAAAATTTCGCAGTTTAGAAAATAACCTAGGTTAGTCCAACAAACAAACCTATCCTGAAATTCTACTCTGTTCATTGCCATCTGCATAAATAACAGCAAATAAATGCAAAGAAAAACAATTCCAAGCGATAAATCAACAGCACGTTAATTGAATTCTCATCTCAATTCTCAGATTCTCAGTTGTATATTCATAACTTCCTACTCATCATTAAAAACCAACATAACAGTAGTTCTGGTTGTACTTTACAATTCAACGTAGGAGACAGAACATAAAAATCAATTTCTCCATTTCTTGCAATGTTAATAAACTGGTAGGTGTAAACATGCAAGTGTAGCATACCTCTGTATCTTGTGTTTAAGTATTTCAGTATTTCACACTTCGTACAACGCATGAATGGCTGTGGTTAACCGGGCGCAACAGACGGAATTTTTGTTACGTGCCGTGTGGTTTTAAGTTCTCACTGGTAACGTGTTTATATTGGAGTAAATTGTTCGGAAGATACAGAAGTGTGAAAAACTGCACTTTTTGTTGCATTCCACAAAGAAAGGTGTAATTTTCTGTAATAAATTTGTTTTCAAATCTTGAGAATTGTCTCAACAGAAAGACCATTTTTATAGTGTTTTAACTAGTTTGCATTCACATAAAACAATTTGGCGTGATCTCTATCCTGACACAGTTTTTGACAAACAGATTTTCTGATTGAGAAATTGACAGTTTGTGACTAATAAACAAAACAGTTGACATAGAAATAGCGAAGATAGAAATATCATCGATTTGGAAGCTTCTTACTACCCTACTTCAGCCAATCAAATTTGTCAAATATGTACTACTTGATGCATGAATTATTAATATAAAATACTTATGGTGTAACACTAAATCCTAAATTAACTTGTCAAAACCACAGTCGGCAACAAAACGTAAACAAAATGATGCAAACTGACTTTATCACTCATATTATTTTGTAGTTAATTCTGCTTTATCAATAACCATAATACAAATCAATACTACCAATAATTTGCTTGCTCGCCCAGTGATCCTAACTGATTGAAATTCAATTTATCTTGGAAATGTTAGGTTAAAAAACGTAGCCATAATGACGCAACCGCACCGCAGTCCGCAGACATTTTTAATGAACAATTTCCTAATGCACAGTACGATCTTCAGCTGTTCTCTGGTTCCCATGATCACCGCAGGAAAATTGAAATGGGAAACGAGTCGATTCTTTTAATTGTAATTGAGAGTATCGGGTATCGGTTACTTGCATTTGGGTCACAGGAGCGCTGTTAACGCGAGAATTATTGCTTATTATGAAAATTTTTGCCGATTAAAGGAAACTTGGTTCCGTTACACATTTTGCAAAATTAATTCAATACGCGAGACGACGATAACGTGATAAATAATTGATAATAACACAATTTGGAGCAAATACGGATGCTACATTGTGTTGCTAAGCGATTACTGACTATGAATTTGTTTTGTTTTCATATCCATTAGCTTCTGTAGTACATAACTTAGGTCTTTCGTTATTGAATGAGCGAGCGCAGCGAGTAAAACTGATATAATAAATAGCGTGAGTTGATCAAACTCGCATATGCACGAGTTTTAAATAATGTTTGTATCTTAATCTGTGCGTTTTTTTGTTTTTGTATAGCAATATTTTTATAATGTTCCAATTTTGTGTTCCTGTTGTTGTTCGAAAGTCTCAATCTCAAGATAATCTTTGCTAGAAATTAAAAAAAGTCTTAAAATTGAAAAGACACATTAATTTAATATTAGATAAATATTTTTACTTTAGTTTTTACCGAGGTTTTTACATTGCATTGACAGGAGTTCAGCTTTGCTGTTTTATATTTTCTATGTACAATAAAGTGCTACTTTATGGACTGTAAACTATGTCATGATCAGGAAGATGTCTTCATTAAACTGCTAAACATAAATAATTTTATAAAATGTGAACTAAGCCCTCTAATTTAAGTATTTATTTTTACGATTTGCTCAATACCACAATAGGGACCGTCCAAGAAGATGGTGGCACTTACGGCGGTAAAATTTCGCACATTTGGTAGGAAAATTTTGGTTGTATCTAGCTATAACAGTACAATGTTGTACTATGTAAATGATAGTTGCTACATGACATTTATTCAACAATGGTAACCATGGTTATCTATCATACCATTTAATCGTATTTTTACGACTAAAAGCACAGCGATCGCAAATTCGGTTGATTGTCAGAAAATTGTCACATTGTAAACCAATTTCGTCGCTTCAATGAACTCTGAAATAAAAGTCATGATGTAAAACAGTAAGAGTACAATGTACTTTATAAATATGAGTCAAGTTTTAATTTACTTTCGGACATCAAGACACTTTTTATAGTCCTAAACGTACATAAATTCGTTTTCTAATATCGCACAATTCCACAAAAACGATTCACTTTCGTGCCATCAACTTTCGTTGTTCACGGACAAAAATCCGAAAGTATAATCTCCTTTTTCTTCAACGTTCTCACTACTTCATATATCACAAAAATAGTCAAAATAAAGCAAATCTGGCCACAAAATTGCTTAATAATAATAACATCACGTCTCAGTTCATCGCCGGCCAAAACACCGGTATCCGTTACCCAACCGCAGAAAAATGAAATTATACTTAAACCCTGTTTTTATTTGTTACAGGTGAGTGCTTCCGAACGATCCTCTATCTGCCCACTAAACACTCAGACCGCACCGAGGTGAGTGACCCTCAAATATTTGACAAGGACATAGCTGAGATGATCGCGAATGCGAATAAGTTATTTAAATTCGGATACGCGTTATTATCGAATTTTTTAGATGGATAATTTTGATTCTTGTACCAGTAATGGTTGTTAGATTAAGAATGGAAGTAAAAAGTTGATATAGACTTCAAGTTTAATTATTGGGGACAAAAAGGTTGTCACTTTTAACTGCGTATACGAGTGGAAAAATTAAAAATTATATTTGCTTGTTTTTCGTTGTTAAATACAAATTTAATACACTTTTTCTAACTAAAACTGTAAAAATAAAATTGGCGGCACGATACAGTAGATTTTTTATATTATGTAAGTACTTATAAGAAACGGAAATTGAAAATAATAACACGTCGTACAAATTATATTTAGATAAGTTAGAACTAGAACTAATTACATAAATAGGTTATATCCCTTTATTATTATTTAAAATAATTGCACTGAATTCAAAATCTTCGTAGTAATATCTCAATAATTTTTTAAACAGTATATACGTTACATATCAGTAGACCTTGTATCCTATTACTTAATCGAATAAATTGAAATAAAACGTTTATTACTGGAAATTATTTTAATGCCACATTATTCAAAATTAAAATCACGATAAGATCTAAATCACATATATTCATAATTATTTAGTATAGCATAACATTAAAATAAAATAAAAAGGGATTTTGACAGTTAGTCCCGGCATGGCTTAATTTAAAAAGAAGCGCCAATAGTCCACAAAACCAAAAGAGAATAATACAGACAAATAGCCAGGTAAAATGTAAAAAACGACAAAACAACAATAAATAACGCACAGCACCTACAAAGAATGAAATCAGAAATGACAATTTATTATTGACATAAAATTTGAATTGTATTTTTGTGAAAACTGCTCTTGAAAATAGCACATAGCAACCAATAGAATTAAAAACATCTATATCTGTACAAATTCTTCCACATATTTAGTCTGGTTTTAAAGTTATGAATGAGGTATAAATAATGACAAATCCAACATAAATTATTCCATTAAATAGGTACTAATATAAATTTTAAATCAATTTCAATAGGAACATCTTTGAATTATAGGTAGTTTGAAGTGAAGAGTCAGTTCAGCTGCGCGAACTACACATATTACACAATTTGACCTAGTACCGCTTGCTATATTATATTGCACACCATAACAATATAAGTACAGAACACTGAACACAATACAACTATCATAACAAATTATTCACTAAGGAATAAGCAGTATCAGTTTGAGAAAATTCATGACTGATGTTTCTGAGATAGAAAATAGAGCAATTTTCTGTCATCTATAGGTACATCTTTCTCTAAGACCAAAATTAGTAATTCGCGTAACCGACTCATCATTTCAATAGTACTATCCCACTTGACATGAGTCGTCGATGGGATATTTAAAAACATTTTATTCTTGTAATTTAAGTGAGATTACGTTAGTCTGTCCTAGCCACATCCTGAGTACGATTAAAATTACATACTCAATACAAACAGAGAATTACCATGGGATACACAATTGGGATATATTATTATAAAATTATTAACATTGGGATGTTACATGTCATACATAATATTACTAAGGGCGGACATTAGCAATCGCTAGGATATTCATAAAATATGGGCGAAAACAACTAGTAACAAGTTGGGAATGTTCTGGGGATTTATTTTGTCAAGTGGTATAGCAAAATCAGTTATACAAGAAAAATTTAAATTTTCAATACACTGTGTGTAATTATAATTTGCACATGAAATGAGTACCTACACAATAATTTAGTAATTTTCTGTACTGCAAACAGCGTGTCTAACCAGAACAATAATAATTATCCGCGATCTATATAATAATCATAATAAAAATCGTCTCGTTTACATGAATAATCTTCGTTGAACACGGAAGCTGCGTCCCGATGATAAACTAGGTTCCCAGGTAATCTTGCCATAATTACACAAGGCCGGTCAGGGCTCGTCTCAACCGCGGTTTACGTTTAATTGATGAACATCAATAACCAGTACGTACCCCATTTAATTGCCGTATAATTATGATACATTTCGAGATAGTGTATCGCGATCCAATTTCTTGAGGGGAGTCTTATGTGTTTTGTTTGACCTCACTAATTATACGCTAGTGGAAGTGTTCACAGCTTCCTGAATTCAGCGATGGGATGGTTTTGTTGCTGAGCTTTTAGTGATTAAACTATTATTAAATTATATACTTAATCCCGACTGTTTTGTTTTTAATGCTTGTCGTTTAATGTAAATTGCTGCAGTTAAAAGGTGTTTATTTTCATTGCGAAATCATTTTGTACAACGCCAAGTTCCATGTGATTATACACTCGGTATACATGGGAACATGTTGATACTTTGAGTATACCATACGTACACGTACATATTTACTATATTAAAATACTTATTTATTTTTTATAGTTATAGCCAGGAATTTTACAAAACAGGGTAATTGAAATCAAACTTTTATCTTGCTCTGAAGATCAGAAATAACAGTTATTGGCAATAAACTACTTAATAAAACATTCAAAAAATTAAACGGGTTCGTCAATAATGATTGACTGAATACAACCCAGCACTATATAATAGTTATTTATGTATTAAGGGTGTAAAGAAGCTTTTATGTCGAGCGACGTAGGTTTGAACCCGAGCAGCAGCCGAGGGCCAAAAATATGTCCAGATCCATAAAGCATGTTACGCCCGTGATACATATGCACGGTTGAAGATTTTGTAATGGATTAATTAATTTTATTTATTTATTCGAAATGTACAAATTTACAAAAATTACTCAATTGACTGTTGCTAAGATACCAAAAAAATTCCGAAAAAAACTAAAATTATGTCAAAGTTGTCATTATTAAATTAAACATTTACAAAAGTGACGTTAATGTCAAATGTATAACTGTTAAATTATGATACAACCGTGCATAAAATTTAAAATTGTAACTCTTTTATAATAAGCAAAATATTTGTCAAAGAACTATTTAAACAGTAATTTATTACACCATGCCACGAAAAGACTATTTAGCGTTCAGAGAATTTTAAGTCGAGGATAAAAAATTATCATTTCGCAGACGAACTACTTACACAATAATTTTTGTGCAACTTACAGCTATAAAATAAGAAACACTCATTTCAATTTCTTTCAACTGTCAAAATTTTGGACATTTAAGTAAGTACACAATTCAATTCTGATCCTACTTCGCAACCGTTACTAATCGCTAATAGAAACGGCCGCAAAATCTATTGTACACAAATGTTTTTTTCGCGGCCTGAACGATGCAACATCAATGTCAAGTTGCGTAAAAATACTATTTCTGAGTTGTTCTCTTGCATATCTTGACAAATGCAGAAATAATTTACTCGCAAAGTAAGTAACATCGTGTCATTGCAGTAACTGTACGTCGCAGATAAATCTAAATTATAATTTCATTTCTACTTGTCTCGATTCTCAAATGGTCAAACCGTAGTATACTTCAGTTAAAATCTTATTACAGTATTCTGAAAAGGAGAATACTTGCATTTGTTAAATAAATTTGCTTCGCGAAAGATAACATGCATTCATGGGCGCCCACCAGGGGCCAAAAAGAGGCAGTTCCCTCCCTTTTCTGGAATATAGTGAATTACTAGAAATTTTTATTACTACCTTAGAAATTTTGATTTGATAATTCGTTTTTAATTATTACTTCATTACTTGTGGAGGCAGTGAGTGAACGGGTTTAAGCACAGCTGTCTGCATGTGATGACGTAAAAACCTCAGTGGTTCAAGTCTCTCGGCCAGCACAGAGCAGTGTGTGATTGTCGTTAAATTGTAAAAAGTCTTGTAATTAAATCACACTCGGACGCTACAAGCTGACTACTGATCGTCTTAAATGCACTCCTGGTTGCATCAGAATCTCTCTGATGCCGCTTTGGATGTCAAAGACCATCGTACGGATTGAGATCTAACTGCACCAAGACGAAATTGGTCTAGCAATGGTTGGATTAAATTATAGTAACTTTTACCATTCTATAATAATTATTTATCTGGTAACCACTCAACAGGATTACTCCCAATTTATAGAATGGTAAATGTTAATATAGCCTTTATAATTCAAAGCGGCAACGGAGAGATTATTTTTTGCAACCAGGGCTACATATACATTTAAGACGATCAAGTGGTCACCTTGAAGCGCCTGAGTGCGACTTAATTGCAAGATGTTTACAATTTAGTGACAATCACACACTGCCGGTCGAGAGACTTGATCCACAGAACTCCAGGATTGTACGTCATCACAATCATGCAGAGAGCTGTGCACCCGCGCAGCTACTGCCTCAACTGGGAATAAATCTTGTTATGAATGGTTACCTCAAAATAAAAATCTTTTGATGTTTTCTAAAAATTTTAATAAAAGTTAAATACAAAATACATGTAGGTAGACTAATTTTGTCCCGCTTGAAAATTTTCTGACGGCGTCCATGCAGGCATGCTAATCAGATCGTAGTAGGTGACACGAACACTACAGCACTGTAATTTAATCAGAGGAATAAAACAAACAGTTCTATGTTATTCAAAACAAATTTTGATTGCACGATATCACATTTAAATAAGTCAACAGTGAACAATTCTCGTGTAGTTGTATTCCAGCCCCATTAGAATTGCAAAGAGCAACACTTTTCTCATCGTGCAATAAATTCCAAAACAAGTAACTCACAGCGAGTGCAGCATTTCGACAACATCTTGAGAATGGCGGAATCTGATGAGATCTCGCGTGTGTTTAGAGTTTCTGTAGGTGTACACTGGCCTTTACATGCACTTGGAATGACCGCGTGGGCGACGGGGAAGAAAATAACGCCGTTCTCCCCCGCAACAAGAAATGCGGAGGAGGTTCAAACATTTAGATAGTGCGGTCATATTACCACGTTAAATAATGATCAAACAATTAACGCATATATCTTATTATAACTACAGCCTTTCTGTCTTTGATTATCAATAAATATAGCGTATATTAAATTTCTTACTTGCCTTGATATCTAGCAGAAGTCGTCTATATGCAGTCCTATTTCAACACTCATGCTAAATAATCCATTCACAAATATTTATATTGTTTTATTTTAAAACTACCCGAAATAGTTATGAATTATTTTAACCCCAGAATCTTTATTTTTAATGACGATTAAACACATAACCCCAAATATATCGTATCATTTCACTATACACAATAAAAATCGATACCCAGCATACGATACGGCACAGCTAGTTTCGAAGACGAACGCGCACAAACTAATATTTATTATTAAAATCTGAATTTTGGCAAGATTGAACAAATGTCCACTCCAGTGCTAGTGTTTGCTATAAGGGAAAAAAGTATTGATTTTATGAATTTTACGAACGTTGCGAAAGATATTGAAATAAAAATATATATTTTTTTTTAAAAGATCGCACTTTTTATTCCTTTTAAATAATTTTTGTGTTTATAAATAAATAATACAATTAAAGTAAATAATTTTGAATTATTTGGTCTAAAGATATTGAACATGTCTCAATAATTTATGGTCGATATAGGGAAATTAATTGTGAAGAATTTTATAATAAGTTTAAATTTAATTATGTAGCTGATTTGAAAAAAATATTTATCTCTGAAGATTAAACAATAAAATTGAGTAAATATTTTATCTACGACCGTTTAATAATACCTTCATTATGTAGGTTACTTTAGTAAGATAAACCCCTCTATAAGAGACACTATTGTATTAGGATCTGTCATCACACCAAAATGTGAAGTTAGGTACGTTAATATTTTAATGAATAAAAATTTGTTAAGAAATATTTTATTTAAAATGTTGATAAAACATCGTATTTTACTCGTATATAATGGCTATAATTCACTCGGATGATTATACACTCGCCTTCAGCTGGTGAAAAATCTTTCATCCTCTTGAATTATAGCCTACATTATGTGCTCGTAATAAAGGTACTATTATGTTAGTAAAAATATAAATTTCGTAATATTATTATTACTAATTGAATTTTGCATGCACTGACGATAAAACATTTTTGTAATACCTGCATGTTGCTTGAATTTATTTTCTAGAATACATAAATAAAGCTAAGTTCAAAACAACTAAAAATATTAAATTGAGATTAGATATTAATGAAATGAAGGAAACGTCAAGCACTTTGACTTATGGAAAACAATGCTAACATTTCCATCAAAAAAATTAAGACGTCTATTTTTTTAAGTTGTCAGCATCTCTGACTATTGCGACAAAGCGCTTATTAATTAATTTATTGTTTTTCCAACTGACTATTTAAAGTAGTTCTGAACGCACAATGGCGTTTAACTGCAGGCACAGTATTCAAACAATTTGAGATTCCCTGGTCACTCCCCCTTACTGCAACCCTGGCGCCGCGTACCACTGCACTTGCAAGCCGCCTGCTTATGCAAATATTACCCACATCTCGATCGTGATCTTGTTCTCCTCTCTGGGCAATTCTCTCGGAATACTTTGTAATAATAATGCTCTCTGCTCTCCACTGTTCGATTCCCGTGAGAGTCGCAGTCGCGAGCCTCGCTGCGCGCTGTTGATTTGTTTTCTGATCATCGCATTTCACAATCCGCTCTTATCAAACCAATTACCAATTCCGGAATTAAGATTACACAAAAATATTTATTCATCACGGAAATTGAACACGTTTGGCGCAAGAATGTCGACGGTTTGGATTCAGTGAACTGGAATTTAAGTTTTGTTAAACAATTTTGACTTTTTAAACTACTATTTTTAACTCCATAGCAACAACGCTAAACAACTGTTTATTCGCAAGTGAATTTTTTTTAAATCACTCAACACACGTTTTAAACTGTCATTATTTCCTCAAAAATGTATAAAAACAATGACGACTTGTCACTGACGACTACTTTGATTAGTTTTTTTTTGTTATGTCAATATAAATTAATAATTCATATGTCAGAGTACGAGCGGAGAGGACTATAAATGATCAGTTACGTGAACAATAAAACTACTAAAAGGCGCAATTATTGGAATAGTTAACTAATCGAATCACCAAATAAATCACACATTCACCACTCATGTCATGGACCAGTTAAACGTGATATACAAACAGTGACGATAAGGAAAGATGGCAATTTCCGGGCAAGTGCTACTCGTATCAGAGCATCTTCAAGTCTGCTGATATCCGACTCACATCTAGCCCGTAATCCCAGACTTCGCCCAAGTGTACTAAAGTAATCGAACAAACAAACACGATCATAAGTTCATTAGCACACTTGTATTCCTATATCATTAATTATTATTATAAGCAACATGATTGCTAACTCCGACTCATATATTTGAAATAATTTCGTCAAAATCGAATAAAATATTGTATATACCACGTGAGATACGAATGTTTATTCACTCGAAGAAATAATAATCTCACTTGCCCTTCGGGCTCGGGGGCTAAACTTTCTTTGCTCAGAAATTGTTTCACGAAATCATAGAGACTTGTTTTTATCTTTTTATTTTGGATGGTAAACAGGCACTTTACGCCCTAGATACATAAATAACTATTAACTAGCAGCAGTTTTGCGGTAGTATTTTCATTGTTTTAGTTTTGTTTTAAAGTTACGCTGCGAGGAAAAATGTGGCACTCGGGAGAAGATAAAGCTTCTACAACAATATGTTCAATTCCTGCATGACTATTTTGAAACTGAAAAATTAATCGCCTGGCTTCTAGCCAGATGCTAAAAAAACACAGTCCATATTTATAAACCTCTACTGCAGTTATTAATCACAAAAAATGTTTTAAATCGAAATGATAGTAAAGAAATATCGAAACGGAATATCCATCAACGTCATCCTAGGCAAAGCGAGATAATCCCACAACAGTGGCGTAGAAAGGGGTTCTAGTTTTAACACCAACCCCTTTAAGAAAAATCATACCCACTTCTATTTAATTTAAAAAAATAAGTTATAGAATAACTATTGTCGAAAATAGCTCCTTATAATGTGACATGACCCGAAGGGAAAGTTCGACTTTTTAACAACTCTAAATATACCTACTTGCATGTCATAATATCGTATGACATTTCATTTTGACATATTGACACTATTCATGTGATAAATAGCGCATACTATACAACAGAAAAGAAAATTATAGCTAGATACTGAAAATCCATTCCTGTAAAAGGTAAATCATTTTTGAGATATTTTTGTTGATTTTGTGTTGTGACCTTTACTTAAGTTTATTTATAATATTGTTCTCCTTTTAGGTCCTAAAAAACTTAACTGAAGTTGAAATTGGTCAGAAAAAAATTACATAAAAACGCACTAATTGAATTCGAGATATTTTACTAATGGCCAGTTGCACCGCTTCCACTTAAAATTTAAGTTTCCCTTAAATGAACAATATAGAATCAACATCAAAGTGTCAAACGTAGAAATATCATTGCTGTCATAAGTTCGATTCTATATGTTTCATTTGAGTGACACTTAAAATTTAAGTAGCAGCGGTGCAAATGGCCATAAGTATGTATCCTTTATTCAATTTAAAGGGATTTGCTCATTTTCTTTTAAAAATTGACAAATACTATCTACGCCTCTGTGAAGTTGGCTGTGGCGGGTCGTGCCCGACTGTTTTCGATCTCGTTTCTCCGGCAGATAAATCGTAATTCCTGAAACTAATCTGACACTTCGGAAACGCTAATTCAAGCTATTTAGCTTCGTTCTCAGGACTTATATGGTCAAAAGGGGAGACTAGCAGATCACTTATCTGCCTAGTGTCTAGCTCTAATTCATCTTGTTTTACTTTCGGTTCAGACACGATCCGGAGAGACATCCATAAAATTTCACCGTGCTGTGCTTCGCAAAGTCCTATTTTTAACTTCACTTTTGCTTTTACTGTTGCAATATAAACTATTCCGAGCCAATAGTAGATCACGAAGAGGAAAGTTTTATTTACTTCTACTTAACACAAAAACTGAATTTTTAAATTTTAGATTAAAATAATGAAGTCTATTCATTTTAAAAATTCTACTAGGTACTAATTTAGTTTGTTTTTAAACTACGAGGAGTAAATACTAAAGTGTCTAGAATAATAACTCTGTCAAAATGTCATCTGAAAATTGATGTTCCAAGGTAAACATTATTTAAAATACACAGACTCCTTTAAACAATAAATTGTGTGAATTAGCATTTATCAAGCCTCTCTATTTTATTATAAAGCCATTATTTTAAATATCAAATATCCTCTGAAAGCTAAAAAAAATTTCAGGTTTCTTTGCCGCATTAGTGTTTCTATGTCTAAAATCGGAACGAGGGCTGCAACTAGTCGAAGTCTGCAAAAATACTTTCAGTCAGAAGTCTACACAATATTTTTTCTACGATTAATTTTGTAAATTTAAATCATTATCAGCATATCTACGAAAGCAAAATTTTTGAATGCAGAACAAACAAACTTGACATTTAGAAATAATTTTGAATGGAAATAGTTGTAATATTTAATATAAATTTAACCAAATCCTAATAACTTATTTCTGATTACTGGAACACATTTTTATAAGCTGCGGGCTGAAAATATTTTCAGACTGTCACTATTAACAACGGTATACAAAGAAGCGTTAGTCTGCAAAGCCTACTAAAAAGCCTACTCTTAAATCCGATCGTAGAAAAATTAATTTGTGAATTCTAAAATTAAAAGTACCGAATAAAATTTTTTAATGATTTTCTGGAATTTTATATGAGTTTAAATCTGACATTTATTTTAACTCCTCCTAGTTTAAACACAGAGTAAACCTTTGAAATAGATAATTTCCCTTAATTTGCATATTTGTGTCTTGATCTCTTGATATAGGTATAGGACTAAACTACTTTCAAGAAAAAAAAAACCCTGAAAATCTAAATTGCTGCATAATAATTCTCATTTCTTATAATTCAAAACACAGCAATATTTTCGTACTTAAGAGTATTATATCAAATTTATAATACGATTTTGAATAAGAAGGCAAAATATTTTCTACAACTTGACCTTGCATCTGTGTGTTCTGAAAGGAAAGTAAAATTTATTAGTCTGGTAACTGCATTTGGCATTAGGCATCACATTCTCCACTCACTGTCCGCCATGTAAGGGCGTCTCGTTATTAAAAGATTGAAAACCACTGCCCCAGATCTTCGCACTAACGATTTGACTCGGAATTGCATGGCACTCTGCACTGCAATGTGCAGTGAACAGCGACGCTATTTGAATACAATAATGTCTGCTGTGTTCTAAGCGGTTGTAACTTGTGTTTGTTAAGTTGACAGTTCTCGGAAGCACAATGCGGTGCATACAATTAAAGAGATTGATGGTTATCTGGATTGCACCTTTAGTAATCGCGGGTAGGATAAGGGGCCAATGTCGAGGCGCTACGAAAGTATGTTTTATAAGGAATCAAATGTTATTTTCTCTATTTGGCGTTCACAAAGTTAACGCAACTGAATATCGCCA
Organism: Agonum fuliginosum; assembly: GCA_947534325.1. Taxonomy (NCBI): domain Eukaryota; kingdom Metazoa; phylum Arthropoda; class Insecta; order Coleoptera; family Carabidae; genus Agonum; species Agonum fuliginosum. Next base: position 217,420 of record OX384034.1, on the reverse strand, counting down.
GAGCTCACTTTGTGACACGCAAAATTTTTTTAGGTTAGTATCGGTAGTTTCTAATGACATTTACTTCAATAATTGTCAAACGTCAAAACTCAGAATTAACAAATTTCAGTATAACCTCTAAATATTAATACTTTTTAGTCAACAAAATTAATGAATCTAGTAATACAAAATATATAAGTTCAATATTTTCTATAATGACTGCACGCACCTAGAATAGTACATTTATTATATATTTTTACAGTGACAGTGACAGTTAAATGTCAATATTAATGTCACCAACAAAAATGTTACACACTTCCTAAATCGACTTGTGTATAATGTGGCAGTTTAATTTAAATTTTAATATTAAAAACACACCAAATAAAAAAAATTGTATAAAGAACTCTCGTTTTACTAAATTTGGACGCATGCGAAAAAATCATGTCTTATAAAACTTGTTCTTTAATATACTATTATTCAGTAGGATAGCATGGTATATGATATTATTAAATTCCATTTATATCCTGTGGCATTTTTGTCTATCAAGCTTAGCATCGTTAGCACGCTAGGCGTACACTTAACCATGGTGCTACCACTGGCCTTATGTTGATACAGGTAGTTTACCTTATTTCCATAATTCCATACCATGATATTTAACAACCACACAACCGCATCAAAATGGAAACTAACGCTTCCTAAATTTTCATCACGCTATCGGTAAATTGCAAACATGCCAGTTATTGTTTCGAAAGCAGTAAAAACAAGAAAATTACTTAAACAATCCTAAAAGTCTCTTATAGATTATTGAAATTTAAAATCAATATACCACATAAAATTTATACCTACCACAAAATGTACAGATACTTAATGTAAATCATAATGCCAGAGCACTAATAGTCTAGCTACTGAAGTGCTCTATAATATACCTATACTAAATTTTAAAAAAATGAAAAACTGTTAATTGAAGCAGTAGTATTGGGCCATATCTATTTTTTTGGAAACACAAATTCGTCATTAAATTATTATGGTCAGTGGTTAGTCGAACAGTAGAGTGTCCACCTAGCAAGGTCCTCAGTTCAATCCCAGCAACCGACAATAAAACCATTGGATCCGGGTGGTTGGATTCCACTATGGTTACTATCAAAATAAATAAATAGTCGAGGCAGTAACTGCGCGGGTTTAAGCAAGTGATGACGTACGAACCCGGTTTCGTGGTTCAATTCTCTCGGCCGGCAGTGAGTGATCGTCGTAAAATTAATTCGCACACGGATGGTCGGATGCTTCAAGCTGATCACTTAGTCGTCTTAAATGTCGCCCTGGTTGCAAAAGATTATCTCCGCTGCCGCTTTAAATTTCAAAGGTCGTCGCACGGGTTGCACCAAGACGAATCGGTCGAAGTGGTTGAATTCCATAACATTACCATTCTATGGGAGTAAATCCCGTCGAATGGTTAGCAAAATAATAATAATCGATTAAATGTAACATCGCTCCTGCTTATTTCTCCCACTTTCTCCCTGTCACTTATCTCTTCAAAGATCGTCGCCCGGATTGCACCAAGACGAATCGGTCGAAATGGTTAAATCCATAATATCTACCATTCTATAACTGGGAGTAAATGGTTACCAGGAAAAAAAAATAATCGATTAAAAGTAACAGCTCCTGCTATTTCTTCCACTCTCCCCGTGTCTCTATCTCTCTCCGTGAACATATTGCAGCAGGCGGCGCTGATCACACGACGCACCTGGTCTTGTGGACGACCACAGATCAGCGGACATAGCTACAGACTTACAGACAGTGACACTGACGAAGGCTACGTGCTTCGTGCTGGAGCTTCCAGGAATCGAACTCATTTCCATTCTGGTGGATGTGAATGCCACCTCGGGTGCTGCTTTTTACTGTGGACGAGGTTGAGGAGGAATGATTGGATGCTGGCTGGAATGAAATGTGTCGGGTGAATTTGTTTCTGCTTACTTTTCATACGTTCCAAACTTTAACTTTGGCTTTTAGACTGTCTCATTTTATTTGTTCCATATTGTGAATCTAAAAATTTATCAGATAAGGAGAATTACTGTTGAACCGACTGATTTCCAGTTATTTTTTTCATCGACATTATTTAATCAAAAAGTTTTTATTACTACTACATCTAAAAACTAACATTTCAAATTATCCTTATCTACAGGAGATGTTTTCAAATTTCTACAAAGATACGTTACAAAGCATATATACATATCTATCATCACTTCTTTTATAAAACTATAGTACCGTATAAAATTACGAATCGAGCAAAAAATTATAATTTGATTTATTCTCAAGTTGTTTTATATTATAAATAATAGTAGTACCCGAAAAAAACTAGTAAAAGAAAAAGAAACTTTTATGCATAAAAAGCAAATTCCAACGAAAACTTGTATCTTAAGGTCAATAACATATTACACAATTCATTATAAAATATACAATGCAGATTTTTAACAAATTCCGCTATAATTAATTTAAATCTACATGTATAGCATATACAGTTAAATAATTCCCATCTTATTATATACATAAAACAGTGTGAAATTCTTTAATTATACACCAGCAACACAATCTTTAGAAGCTAAGAGTTATTTCTCATTATGAGATACAATATCACGTCACCAGTCATAAATTATACACAGAAACTAATTAATATAACTAACATAACAGAAGATTGAATTAAATGCTTCGCAACTAAAACATCTAATAACTTTTTTCTTACTCTACTCTGCCTAAACTAAACCAGACTAAACTAAACATATACGTAATATTAAAAAGACACCTAATAGAAAAAATAGTATAAAGAACTCATTTTATAAGACTTTTTCGCACTTGTCCTTTTGTAAATTCGCCCGAGGGCTTGTTTGACTAAATTTGGACGCGTGCGAAAAAATCTTGTCTTATATAACTTGTTCTTTAATATACTATGACTTATGTTTTACAGGCGTATAACTATTTTGAAACTGCACTTAAATCGTAGCAGAGATCAAGAGCGCTATCGTGTTTGATCGACAGTTTGTTGTTCGACATGGTTAGTGACGAGCTACGCATTGTTGCAATCCGAGCGACTAGCGTCTCACGCAAACAATGCAGGTGTAATTTATCTGCAACGGCGCGGGGAATAAATTGACTGTAGTTGATCAGTGTTGCTGCATTCTGTGCTACACTTCTGCAACCTCTTGTTTGCTGATACGTTCATGCGGTTAGCGCTGCAGTTAATTATACTTTGTTTTGTATTGTGCAATCACGTACGTTGTAGACTAAATATGTACCTGTAGATCTACGGATCATGCAAAAATGTGGGCATAAATTCTACGAAAATATAGACTGTGCACGACCACAATGGATGAGTGTTTGCTAGTTTGATCAAAAATCCAAGTTTAGTATAAACGGATATCAACATAATAGCCAATGAAGGAAAATGTTAAGCGACTGTGCGTGTTGTAGTAGAAAGAGAGTACACAGGAATGCAGTCAAATTGAATCTTTATTGATCTAATAGCCAATGTATCGTAGATAATATGTAAAAACATATTTTACTAAACTAAGTAGATTCCACACTCTAAGATCAGTTGACCTCTTGGAGTACAGGGATGCAATATCATACTTCGTTGAATCTGTAAGAGGGAAAGAGCGAACTAGATGTCTTAAGAGAGATAATTGGCAACACGGTACGCAAAACGTCCATAAAAATAGCATTGCCTATCCTTCCTACACTGAACTTAAGACGATCCTTTACCGCGCCAGAAAACAGCCAAAAACATGGCTTTCTCGCGCCACTCCGCAGCATTTATTGTTTTGTTACATATAATAATCTAAAGATATTGTTGAAGATACAAGTAGAATCAATAAAATGGTCGATGCAGAATTTTAAAATTTTGCTTTAAAATCGGAATATGTTGAATTTTGACAATTTTTGTTATTTTTTAACACAAATATCTTCTATTTTAAAACGAATTTTAAAATTCGATCGGTTATTTCGCATTGTTGACAACAAATATTGCAGTTTTTTTTACAAATATGGGTGTCGAAAATATTTTTTCCCCTCAAACATAAATTATTTGTTATTTTTATGTTTAACTAAACAATAAACGCTATAGAATAGCGTGCGCAATCAATGTTTTTGACTGTTTTCTGCCATGGGTAGAGAATCACCTTAAAGTATGGAAGTAAGTACCAGTAATCAGCTAGTGATCCCAAATTTAATTCCTGTAACAATACAAAAAAAAAAAACAAGTAGTAAGTAAGTCTAAAAAATTGTTTTAAGAGCGAGTACCAAGGTACTTGCAGAAAAGGTTCATCAAGGACTGTACCAAGAAAGAAAGAAATCAAAAGTTTCATTTCGTACTCTTTGATGTATACCATCATTATGACATAAAATTCCTCAGGTTAATCTTTCCATAATGTTTGCTCAATAAACCTATAAATACAGCATTGCTCCATTTACTCGCTGCCTACTAATCACTCGAAAAGCCACAATCAATCAACTATAAAAACTCCTTGCGCAGACATTAAAACAAGTCCACATACACAGAATCTCTTGCCTCTTATGACATAGACATAGCATCAGAGTTGGCGTAATGAAATTCAAGCCGTTTTTACGTCCGCATCCCGGCATAGCTCACACGATTCATAACTCAAGATCCAAGGACCTAGATAGAGATCTGCCCATCATAAAACTACTATAATTAATTGCCTGTCTCGGCTACGTAATTAGAAACGTTATACGAGAGCAACTTGCAACTTGCAACAAGATGCTTCTGGTGGCGCCATTGCTGTTACGTTACGTTGTTGCAAGAATGACGATGAGTGTGCGTTATCGAGACTTCGATCTGTGATTAGAAGCCATGTTAGCTAATTGTTGCTGAGAGGGTAATTTGTTATTCCAGGAATTTTGGAGCGAGATATTTTTGTTGTTGTGGTGTAATTAACGACAAATTGGATGTTTAACGTTTTTATAGTTTATTCATTAATATCCTCATCTACAAGAATATAGTCATCCAGCAGTAGTGATGACGCCGAGACGAGAAATTTTTCGTCTCATTCTCGACTCGTCTCGAAATTACGAGACGAGAACCAATAAATATCTCGTCTCGAAATTACGAGACGAGAACCAATAAATTTCTCGGCTCGGCTCGGATTTTCGAGAAGAGACGAGAATTAAAAATTACAAGACGAGAAATCGAGAATTCTCGAAAGTAAAATATAGAAAATAATAAATAGGTAATTTAATATTATTTATGTTCAAAAAAAATTATATTTATTTCTAGCATTATTCATGTTTTGATATAAATATTTTTATTTCTAGAACAAGAATTGTATGCAAATATAACAGTAATGTACACAAAAATTATAAATTAACTTCTAGTTATTCAAAAAGATCGCAACAAATATTTTTGAGAAATTGAGACGAGACGAGACGAGAATCGAGTTCCTTGCGACGATAATTGAATAGCCGAGAAATGGCCGAGACGAGAATACTAAAATTTTTCGTCTCGAAAATTTGAGACAAGACCTAGCATCTCGAATAAAAATAATCCAAATTTGTAATAACAGCATACTTAGGTATGCATTTACACAGAATTAGGCTTGTTCATAACGGATGAAACCGGTTACTTATTCTATATTCTGTAAAGTTGAACTATAGGCGTTTCTATGTTACTGTCCATAATGACACGGAGCCGTAACCTTAAAAATTATTTGTACAAATTTACAGAAAATAGAATAAGTAACTGGTTAAATCTGCATCTACACGATTAATATAAATTCCTGGAAGGACCCGCTACCTTATTTAATAGGTTCTGATGAATGTTCGCGCAATTCGAATCGCATTAAAACGATTCCGCTGTTCACATCAGTTTAACAAATGATCTGACATTTGTATGAAGATTTCCGCCATTAAACAAATGCAACTACTGATAATAACAGTGTGGTGGTAGTAATTTGATTTGAGCGTTCAAGTGTTCTCCACGACCCCTCAATTACCACCTATTAGCGCATCAAGGAAGAAAGAATTCTCACATTCATCATCCTTGTCGTTGCGTCGTTACCTTCTTACAGTTTAACACCATATTTATACGGTTCGTTTCCGTATCTGGTGGAGAATAGAGCAATGGGCAATTACCATATGGCACGATGGAGTGCGAGAGCGAATGTAAGTTCATTAGTGTTTTCATACTTATCTCCTAACTCATTTATCACTGGTTTCTTTCCCACTGAAAGGAAAATCACATTAGTAGGATAGAAATTCCTGCTGGTAATTGTTTGCGTGTGCAGGACCGGAATACCACAAAATGGCGACCTCCAAACAAAGAAAAAACATCAATTTTTAGTCAAAATCTTATTGTGTAGTTCTTTGGAAAAGCATCGATTAAAATTTCATTGATTTCATTGACCGAACTCAATTGTATTCAGAGGAACAGTGGTCAACAAAGAGAAAACTTCAATATATCAATTTTCAGTCAAAATCTTATTGTGTCGTTCTTTGGAAAAGCATCGATTCAAATTTCATTGATTTCCTTGACCGGCCTCAATTGTATTCAGAGGTACAGTGGTCAAGTTACGGTCTGCAAGATATCTACATTCTACAGTTTGTTCAAAGTGGGTTATTTCTAACAACTTACGGTTTGTACCGTACCACAAAATCTCTAGAAAAGACAACTGGATGAGAAGTTTATTAACGTCTGATTTTTAAGTAGGTACTTTTAATAGTCAATGCAAAATGTTTTTTAGACCAAATACTAAATAAAAAGATTTGTGGCTGTCCATTTTTTATGTTCGACTTATTATTATCATAAAAGAGGACATAATTGAAATTGAGTCATTGTGTGTAAGAACACCAAGAAGTCATTTAATATTGCAGTGAATATACGACGCCACGTTAAGTGTGCCATGTTGTTGCTATGTAAATATACAGGTTGGTGGAGGTGAAATGCGAACATAGGAAAATATATGACAATGGAGTTATCATGCTAGGCATCTTGATATACGTGAAATAAGTACTGTCAATGTCAAAGTAGCTGTCATATTATTGAAATTTTTATTTTCATTAAAATATTTTCTTTGCATAATAATGTATGTGTACGAGCAGAACAAGAAAGTTTACATGCACTTTTAGATTTTATTATTATATCTGTTATTGATTACTCTTTTTGCCACACAAATTCACATTACTTCGTTTTGTGACACTACTACAAAATATATCAAGATACCTGGCATGAAAGTTCGATTGTCATGTATGTTCCCTATGTTCGCATTTCACCTCCACCAACCTGTATATTATTATTAATTGTAAAGCATAATTCTGTCGATAAATCATTTTGATATAATTTAATATCCTTTACAATAAGTCATAAGTGGGATACACATCCAAATAATAATCTACAAGTGAATTGTGTGTGAAGTTAAGTTTTAAAAATAATAACGTCACAAATTGTGTCACCTATCGTCTGAAAAATAATCCGTTCTAGCCGATCAGTGCCATTCTTTGCGAAGGATCCACAGACATCATTATTATTTAGACCAAGGGACCGTGAAGACTAAAAACTATTATCTTAAAACGAATACCTACCTATCAGAAAATGTCAAAAAGAAATAGAAAAACTATAAAATCAAAATCAGAGTCCAACATAGAATCTTCAAACGAAATTTTAGTAGTTTTGGAGCAATTAAAAAGTCAAATGACTCTCTTGTCAGAAGCAGTAGGAAATAACGCAAATGAACTTAGTCGATTAAAATCCGACAGCAACAGCAACTCTTTACCTATTTCAAATAATATTACTGGCACTAATGACAAACATCATTTCACTAGTAACATACAAGACATTGTTGAAGATGTTCATGACTATAATCCAGAAGAAGAAGGATCACTAAATCATTTTGATATTATCAATAAATTGATTATTTCTCCAGCAAATATTTTTCTTATAAATGTGCTGATTGCGGCTCTGTCGGCTATCTTTTGGCGGAGGTGCCACTGCACGAGTGTAGTAATTACTGCAATGAACTCTGTACTCTGTTGAGAGTATAGAAGAGCACAGCTTATGGTAGTTGTAGCCACTGGACGTCTCCGTTGCACGTAAATGAAGATAGATGTAATTAATTACCCTTAATTTTCACTGCAGCGGGTATTATTTAGTTATTTATTGAACAATGAGCTCCAACTTTGTTAGTTAACGAAAACTGTGTTTGTTTACCAGTAATTATGTTTCGCTGAGGGAATACGCTCATCAATAATTGCAGTGTCAACAGGGATTTTTCTTTGTTTGCACGGTAAACGGAGTTTATTAGGCCATGTTTTTCTCAGGTTATTTATCATTAACTACAGGGTTTATCATAATTTCGAGTACACACTTTAAGAGTATATACACTTTGATATGCTGATTTGGAATTAAAGCCAATTTAGCTGATATTCGAAAAATTAAGGGTGTGATTTAATTATACAGTCCATTGTAAGTACCACCAGATTCGTATAATTAGTATTAAAAACAAATTTATTGAACACCGTTATCAGATTATCCAACTGTAGGTATATAAATAGTAATCTTAACGTAGGTATGTACTTGTGATTATGATACACCCTGTATTTAAATTAAATATCATTAAGTTTTTTAATTATTCTTAAATTGGTACCTATTTTCTATTTGGCGTTCACAAAGTTAACTTTGTGAAACGCAACTGAATGTCGTCAAGGTTCACTTTGTGACACGCAACATATTTTTTTAGGAGGTTGGTATTGGCAGTATCAGATGACATTTACTTCAATTTTCAAACGTCAAACCTCAGAACTGAGAAATTTCAATATAACCTCTAAATTTGTTTTGCTTAATTAATTACTTTATATTTAATAAAATTAATAAATCTAGTAATAGAAAACATATTCAATATTTTCTATAATGTCTGCACTTATCACTTAAAAAAGTTCATTAGTTATATACTTTTACAGTGACAGTGACAGTTAAATAAATTTTAATATTGAAAAGACACCAAATAGACAAAATTGTATAAAGAATTCATTTTATAAGACTTTTTCGCACTTGTCCTTTAGTAAACTCACCCGTAGACTCGTTTTACTAAATTTTTACGAAAAAAAAATCTAATAAAACTTGTTAATATACTATTTTATATACCAACTGAAAATAATTATCTGATTTGAAGTTATTAATACTGAATCAAGTCTCTGCATCAAAATCCAATATTCCAATTTCAATCACACTTCATAACCAAACACTTTTTGCTTTAAAAATCAATCACCCCGTTCAACTAGATTCCTCTTTCCTCATTTGCGACTGCAGTGAAAAACATTTGAAATTTGCAAACCGGTGTTTTTACTTCTGCAAAACAAGCGCACGCTCGGTAGTCACAAATCGCGGCAAGATCACAGTAGCAATGAAAACAAAATTATATCGTGTAATAACATTGAAAGAAATGTCGCGGTCCGTTGACAAGTCCGACAAAGCGAAAGTCGTTGGACTTGTGCGCTCGCTCTAATCAAAGACGTGCAATCTCGTCCAGAGCGAACTCGGACCAGATCTAAATAATTGTGCATACTCGCCAAAGTTCTTTTTTGAAGAGTTTAACTACACCGTTGGTTTGGTTTTATCGGTTTTTTTCTGAGACATGAAAATTTATATTTTTTGAGAAATCTACACTGTGTTCTGTAGATCTATATAATTTTTGTGTAATACTCTTATGTAATTTCAATTACATCATATTTAATTATTAAGTTATCCTGAAGATGACACAAGGGTGTGTCGAAACGTCGGTCTTTTAATAATAAAATTCGTTTGACTGCATTCCGGATTAATTCAATTCTCATAAAAATATATGACTGAATTTAGAATGAAGGATTTAGAAGATTATAAACCAAACATGATTCAATTATTCATAAACTAAATGCGTCGACTTCGACTCGGTCTCCAAACATTAAGCCTGATTTATAAACTTGACGTTGACGTTGCAGTTTGCCGTTGACGTTGACGTTCAAAGCTAAATGTAAGAAAAGCACATGCCTCGTTTATAAACTTCGAATAGTAGCGTCAACGAAGTTTATAAACGAGGCATATGTTTTTCTAGTAATTAACTTTGATCGTCAACGTCAGTGGCAAACTGGAACGACAACGTCAAGTTTATAAATCAGGCTTTATTTTAAACCGATAAACTGCACATACCGCCCTTGATACTTAATATAATATTTTATCATTTCCAAAGGCCGACAATATGTGAGACTGCCACTCCCAAGTTGGGTAAAAAGGCACAATTCAGGACTTGGTTCGAGTTCGAATGGGACAAGCTAGCACGTCGTAGCTCTATTTATCTACCTGTCCTTGTTTGTTTCTTGCTCTGAATTTCAGAAATAAATTTAAAGTAAACAGAAGTCTTGATTACGAAGATTTCGCAATGGAAGTAAATTAACGGTGACACTCTTCATGTGTGATAAAATCGCAGCAATCGCGGGGATGGTTCAATTAACAGCTACAATTAAAACAGAATTTCTAGCAAGAGAGGTATACACGTTCCAGGAATGTTTTTACCTTGCAAGGAGCTGATATTAAGATTACGCACTTCTTCTGCCATTGAACTTGAAAACGTTGAGTATTCATTGCAAATTTAATAAAAGAGGTTTAATGGTTTAGAGGTTAACCTCATAAATGCACGTTTCTCCTGCCGTAAATTCAAATAAACGACCTCACAGGTTGTGCGCTAACAAAGGAAAAAACTCCAGCAAGTACTCACACATCAAGGGCGGTAAACGTAGTTTACCGTCTGTGGCTTGATTAGTAGATTTGTTTTGGTAAAAAACTTGTTTTGTTTGTATGCTATTTCAATTGTTTTCACATTATTTATTGCTCATGTCGTACAAGCATGTACTATCTAAGAAACAATAAACAACACAAGCTTGAAATTACTCTTATTCAAATTATTCTACAAAGTCTTAAAATCAAAGTAAATATCTAAAAATGATTGCAAAGTAAATAATTCTTCTCATACTTTAAATCCATTATCAGATATTTGAGATAATTTTATACAATTTAGATCCATTATACTTCTCGTGGTAAATATTATAAGAATCTTAAATTGTATGCTCATTACTGATTGCGACTTTTTAAAGAGATCTCGTAAAGACTCGGCAAATGACGGTGCTTTTAAAGTTAGTTACGCATCAATTTTATTAGACTGCATAAAAGAAAAATTGTGCCTTTTAAAGAAATACTTTTTGTAGTTCAAGTTAGAAAACAAAACTCCACGTTCTTTTCTATAGCTAGTCGTAAATTCAAAAACAGAAGTCAATTTACTAACAGCTATAATCTAAGAGGTAGTTAGCAGTTAAAAACGAAATTGGAGAACAACTTCGAGTAGGTAATGCAAAAGGAAATTGAATTTGCTAGTTTTATTCCTGAGAGAACAATTTTATCGTTTCCATTTCTTTTGAATTCGCATTAAGAAAATAATTTTATAATTTGCATTTCTTCAACTGCAGTCAAACGAGTAGTGTAGAATCGGACACTTGCATTTCATTTTCATTTTATTTTATTCAGTCGCAAAGTCAACATGTACGAAGTCCTGGTTTATTGAACTCGGATAAACCGTGGTAGGTACCGTACTTATTTGATAGATAAATGGAAAACAGAGAAAATCCTAACCACCAGCAGAAAATTTTTAGTTTGGCAGTAACGATAACATGTGTATACGACTATTAAATAATGCATTCATTATAGTACTGTTTTCAGAGAGTAATATGTCACATATGAGTTTATAATAATTTTACTCAACTAACTTTTAGATCAATAAAACTTCCTGTACTATCTGAACATAATAGTCTGATAAAATTTTGAAATTTTATGGCAGGTGTTGTGGTAATATTTACCTTATTCAATGAATTCATGATTTAATAGTCATAAATAAAGTATAGTATTATACTTGAGTTTTACAATTCTAGTGAGCTCAACTGAAGAGTTATCCATCTAGCTTCCCACTTGACAAAATAAAGTCACCAGTACATTTCAAGAATGTGAACATCCCGCTTTGTTACTTACTATATTTGCCTATTAATATCCTAGCGATTGCTAATGTCCGCCCTTGTAACATTATCTATGTAACATTCCAATAAAGTAGTTCATAATATCCCAATTTTGTATTCCAATTATTTCTCTGAGTTGTTTGTATTGACAATATTTGATCGTACTCAGGATGTAATATCACTTAAAGTACAAGAAAAAGATATTTTTAAACATCCCAAGGACGATTCACGTAAAGTGGGTTACTAGCTAACCCTAGTTCGATCTCACAGAAATCGTCAATACTACCACTGGTTCCGAGTGGTTGAAATCCACTTAAATAACATCTACCATTTTGTCATTGGGTCATATGGAGGTAATCATGTTGAATGGTTATCATAAAACTAAATGATAAATTAAATAAATTTATCATTACGAAGTCGGCGTTACTTTTGTCAACATAAAACTAAATGTTCACTCGAATGAATATTGAGTACGGCACTCGCCGACGGCTCGTGTGATAAACTTTCATCCTCGTGAATAATTTCCATGGTTAAACTCTCATTGAATATGAAGTTATGTAGAATTAAAAAAAAAAAACTCTCGAAGTTAAAACCGAAGAAAGTACTACTAGAATATTTTTCCTTCATATTTATCTTCCCTTGCGTTATCTAGAATTTTGAAAATCTTATTGAATAATAATTTACTATTTATTACGTCTATGAGAAATCTGTTGTAAAAAAACACAAAACCGACAATAAGGTAGATTTATTTTATATCTAAAGTATAAAAATGTAGAAGCATCAACGTATATTTCCTAGTCTATTCCAATAATAACCATGCAAACATAAGTAATTTAAAACAAAACCATCTCCCACAACGTGAGATTCTCTGATTCACTCTCGACGCGTTTCGTTGTTTCATCGTTTCCACGGTATCAAATAATTTGTAACATTGAAGACGTTCTTCTCATATCTCGCAAATGATTTCCGTGGCTTATTGTCCATTTCCGCGATGGTACGATTGGTCACGAAGGCGATCCGCGATCTTTATTAAAACATAACAGTATCGCACGCGGCCGGGATACGCCAGTGCAGCGTGGCAAGGAAGTCAAGGATGATGTGATGGCGCGAAGTGCGTTAAATTCTTAGGTTATGGACGCTCAAGAGCGTGGAATATAGGGTTGTGGCCGCTCTACCGTGTAGAGGAAGCCAAGTGAGACCGACTAATTGAGATGTAAACAGAAGGATAGGCCAGGTAGACTGCAAGATATGAGGAGAGATCTTTGTGGAACAACACCATAATAATTTTAATTTTAGTTTGTAATATTATTACTCTATAAATGAGTGCGCAAAAGCCTATTCTTGTACTAGTGCAGAAAATGTCGAGGCAGTAGCTGCGCGGGTTTGGGCACGGCAAAGCTCTCTGTATGTGATGACGTATGAACTCGGATTTCCGTGGTACAAGTCTCCCGGCCGGCAGTGTGTGTCGTTAAAAAATTGTAAAAACATCTTACAATTAAATATCTTTCGGGCGTTTCAAGCTGACCATTTGAGCGTTTTAAATATAGCCCTGATTGCATAAAGAATCTCTCCGTTGCCGCTTTCAAAAGTCGACGCACGGATTGAGATTCTGACTGCAGCAAGATTAATCGGTCGAAGTAGTTGGATTCCACTATAATAAAACGCATCCCCACCACTTACATACTTGTAATAACGTATGTCGAGAGACTACTGCAAATTTATTTCGACACAGAGGCAATTTGATCCAGTGGCAATTTGACTCAGCGGCAATCCAACACAACAGCAATATTTAGACATACTGGCAATCGGGCATAGCGCCCAAAACCGAGTTTGTGGGGCTCTAGTACGGTTTTTTTTAGCTTTGTTAGTGTAGTAAATACCAAAACCGAGTTTGTGGGGCTCTAGTACGGTTTTTTAGCTTTGTTAGTGTATGTCAAAATGCTCCTGTTATGTCCAATTGTCGCTATGTCCGATTGCCAGTATGTCTAAATATTGCTGTTGTGTTGGATTGCCGCTGAGTCAAATTGCCACTGGGCCAAATTGCCTCTGTATCGAAATAAATTTGCAGTAGTCTCTCGACATACGTTATTACAAGTATGTAAGTGGTGGGGATGCATTTTGGCACAGTGGCAATTTGACATTGCGGCAATTGGACACAGCGGGTATTTGGCACAGTGGCAATTTGGTGCAGTGACATGCACCCGTGCGCAGGAACTAAAGAATAGTTAATCAGTCAGTCATAATGTTTAAAATTAAACTTCACATAACTACCAAAGTAGGTATAAACAATAGAAAGATCTAAATCACCAATCATCAACAAAAAATTTGCATAAATTGTCAAAAACTTTAATTCATTTTTAATATTACATTTTTCTGCCACAGACATTAAGGAGATATTCTACGATTTTTCATAGACAACATAACCTACTGTAGAAGTCAATTAAAGAGCAATTCACAATCGCCCTCGTTATATTAAGTACAGATTAAATTTGCTGATCAGTTTATGATAGAAATAAAGCAATGTGTTGAATAACATCATAGACGATACCCATCAAAAAACTTCCTGCTAAACGACAGCTCATGCGCTATAAACAACGATTACACCTCCAAAAAATTCTGAATCGCAAATGGCTCGCATAGACTGTCAAATAAATCTCTAACTAAATCTAGCTTCCCAGCTGCAACGCGGTATTAACTCTGGTCTCTATAGAGTGTAGTACATAATTAGAGCTCTTTAAACTAAGTATGGAACATTCCAGCCATGATTTCATAGGCCAGCAATCACCGTCATAACCACAACGCACTCGACGACTCGCTGATCTGTTACTACGTTACTACTAGACAAGTAGTAAAGCTACTACACTATGATGTAATCGACCGGCAGAAAATGTTATCGACAATGAGAATGGCTATGTTAATCAGCAGGAAGTGCTGATATTTTTGTTGTGGATTATTTAATAAATACAGGGTAATTCACAACTCAACTAACTGATGATGGAACAAAAAGAATGTTTTTCAAAATTCGAAGATTTAAGGCAGTTTTCGCAAGAAGTACATTTTGGAACAATTAGATTAGTTTATATTAGATAATGGATATCTGATTAACTATGAATGGAGTAAAAAATTTAATAGCAAGAATAGTAAATTTATAAAATTCCATTTACCACCTACCTACCTCAAATACTAAAATCCAGCACAAAACGTACTAACGTAGCGAGCGAGTGTTTTGTGGCCAGTACAGGAATGGTAAAATTGTATTTCAACCAGGATTATTAATTAACGGATAATTATTAACAGTTGTACTATTTTAAAATTTCAATAAAAAAATTCCGAAAAATTTATAAATATTTCCAATTCATGCAAACTTTACACGGTACTTCTGATAGAAATTTATTTTTAATTTATTTTTTAAACATTACCTTGAATTCAATAATAAACTAACAGTTTACTCGCAACGAAGACACTTTTACAGTATATTATTCATTGCATTGCTAGGATGCGGTAATATACGAGTTTCAGGCTGGTTTAAGGCAGTCGTTGTAGTGAGAAAAAGAGTGGAATAGAAAAAAAGTAAAATCGAGAGTATGTAGGAATTCGGTAAAAACGTAGACGGTTCGCTTAAAGTCGTAGATAAACTAAACGTGTATATAATTCCAGCTTTATGTTTTTTCATCTTTTCTACAAATCTATTATTTATTGTTTAAATCAACTATTAATAATAGAAGTAGGAAAGGTTCGCTTATGGATCCCAAAATAAATTTATTTAAATTGACGTGTCGTATTTATTATTGTGGACGTTAAATACGACACGTCAATTTAAATAAATTTATTTTGGGATCCATAAGCCAACCTTTCCTACTTCTAAACCTTATTTTTGGATCAACATTTCAAGATTTACAACTATTAATAATAATAATTTATATAGTATGTGAATCAATCTAAAGAAAAAGTATTTAATTTAAAAATTAATTAAATTGTTATTATAGTGGGTTTATGGATGCAAAAGATTTATTTTACCACGCCAATAAATTATCAAATTAAATCTTCATAATACTATTTCTCATTTGTAATAAAATTTACAATTTACGGGTTTATTGACCCAACCAACTTATTCTCTCCGACAAACATTTCGAATAAATTACACCTTGTCTACCTTTGCGATTTGCAAATAAAGAGATAAACCCACAGCCACTGTATTACCAAACCAAACATAATTAAACACATTATACAACATCAAACACCCGAACGCCATTGTTTGCAAAACAAAAATAAACGAAAAACCCGCAAGGTTGCGCGGAAAAAGAAAACAAACGCTTATCGTTATGATATCCGTAAACAGAGCATTAACCGGCGCGCGCGGTGAAAGTGACCTTGACGTAATTACGCGTAGTGCACGGCAGCGCCGCTAGAGCGGTCACGTGACACTGGATGTATGCTAACGGCCGCGTAAAGTGACAATTAAATTGGATGGCGTTTGTTTGTTGGAACAAGTTTTTTTTGGGGTGAAACATAAAAGTTTCCAAATAAAAGTTTCGCAAACTGCACCTACTAGTTTTTAACGATGATATTAAATGGCGGACGCGGGAAATATAAATATTGACGGAGTTTTTTTAAAATTAATTTTAGATTGTGATCTGAAAAGTTTGCACTTTTGGACTGACGGCATGACAGTCAAACAGTCAATAAACTGAAATATATAAGTAGTTTATTTTTTTATGGTCGTGTCTAATGTCTAGTTAACTTTTTTAGGTTTTTAACGAGTAAAATAAATTGGTCTTTTGTTTCCACTGTTATTAGTTTTTTTTTAATAAGATAAAATGATATTTATGAACAGTTAAAATTACTTCAGGCAATATTATATGAAACGTTTTCTAAGTCTCGTTTAGATTTTTATCAAATTTTTTATTTTACCAACATAAAGCACTGTTCACACATGGATTCTTCGAAGGTGTTTTTATGCTCCTGAATTCTGAAAAAAAACACATTATTTTGAAGCTGTCAATAAATAAGGATTTCTTATTATTAGGTATGAAAGGATTTTCTAAGAATCCTTGTGTGATTAAGTCTTAAGATAAACATACTAACAAGAAGTGACTATTTGTAATTTGACTTACTTTATATTTTTACCAATAAAACTTTGTTTATTAATGTTTTACCGTATTATCAACTTATTGATAATTATAAACAACATAATGCGTTAGTTACTTATAATTCATTAGTTATGGACTTAATACGTTAGATACAAACATAATAACATCGAAAGCTTACGTAATTATGCAAATTGTCAAATACCTAATTGACAGATAAAATTGTTGATTTGATTTAACATTGCCGTCATCGATGATACGATCAAGCTTTGAATATAATTATGCGCTTTAACATCTCTCGTATGTTTAGACTCGGTTTCACCTCGTTGCTTACAAACATCCTCGATATTATTATATTAATAGTTATAACAAATTAATCTTCCTGCACTATAGCATATTCAAACATACATACTAATTATTGTTTGTTGCAACAAAAAACAATAAATGAATTAATTTATTACATACAGTCGTAGATTTTTACTCGAGATTCCTATATAGTAATTAATTCTTTAAATGATTATGGGACTTGCCTGCGACTCGTAATAAACTTCCATTATTGGGAGTAACTCAGTAATTCCCATAGTTAAATTCTTGCTGAAAAATATGCGTACTATTTTACCTTAATGAGCACAAAATTTGGCAAACAAATATATCTTTTCACCAACAAGATGTAACAATTTGTAAGTAAGAAAAGACGCCACTTAATTAGACTCAGCCAACTAAAAATGTTTATCATACATCAAAAAAATCCTGAGTGTCGCATGCAAAAAGAGCTAGAGTTTTCACTAACCTGCAAGATATATTAGCAATTAACACTGAAGATGGATCGCGTTACACTGTATATTTAATTAATATTTCGCTCCTGGGTCTAGTTGTGTGGAAAAGTTCGTTAGAAGCTTTTTTCACTTTAATCTAACAAGCTCGTTCTAAATGTCAAGCCGCTAGCGAGAGAAAAAATGTTAGATGTGAGGATATGACCGCGCGTACGCACTCTTTATAATGGCATATTAGCAGGTGTGTGTTAAAATTATTGCACAACAAGTGAGTCGTTAGCTAGGAGGTTATTGTATTAATATAAATTATATATCCAGCAGATAATAGTTATTTTTGTATTAAGAGCAATGGGCAGAAAACTGTTTATTTCCGCACACACATCAACAAATGAACATTGAGAATTGACGTACGATTAGGGCCTGCAATCATGCGAGATTAGCAAGGACTAATTTTGGAGGAAATACAGATTCTGTAATTGTAGTTTTTCTACAATTGACTAAACAGGTATATTAAAATGTCCTCAAATTCCCACACTATTTTGTCGAGTAGTAAATTTACTCTTGCGAAGAAACGACAACTCTGGTCAAAATTCACGTTTCGTTGTTATTTTGACACTTGATTGTTCATTACTGCAACTTCACAATTTTAACAATTATAGGTATTACTTATGATTTAAGAACAGAAACGACTAAAAAATTTCCTCGGACAGATTTTTTCTGTGTATTAATGGTTCCATTCTATAATCTCTAAATATATCCATGTTACATGTTAATGTGGGTTCGAATACGAGCCAGGTTGTAAATTTTCACAGTCTGACTTGGATCGGTATCAACTCTCATCATCCTTCTAAATTGGGATACAATTAACTGGGTCTTGGTATCCAATATGCTAACAGGCATTGGATAGTGACTGCAATAATACAATGCTAGTAATTTAATTAAAGTTGCATTTGTAAAGGAAACGAAAATTTACGAGTAATGTGTATGTCAAGTCATCCTGAGATAACTAGTCGGTTGTTAGTTCAAATGTCTAAACAAATAGGTACTACTACTTCTACTACTACATCATGTCAACATGTCCATGCCAATGTTAATTTTTTGAATCGACGTGTAAATCTTGTTCTGGTACAACATAGGTCGTGATGATTGGTTTGAACTGATTTTATGGAACTATACACGGTTTCCCAAAAATGCCGGTACGGATCTATAAGTTATGAACGAGCGAAGAAAAAAAAATTGAAAATTTGGGGATCACTAAAGCGTTTGGGTCATTGCGAGTCCGAAGAAGGTCGACAATTTGAACATTTGTTATAAAAATCGTAATAAACGGGCAAAAAACATTAAAATTCATTAAAATTAAAAAGAATTGAAAGAATAAAGATATCAGGTTTTATTTTATGGGGATGTGTTTCTTTTTTCATTACCTTTAAAATAAGGTGCATGGAAGTTCTAAGCTAGCTAAGAGTGTAGTTTTTATGACTCTTTAGTGATCCCTAAATTTTAATTTCTTTTCTTCACTCTTTCATAACTTATAGCCCGTTCCGGGACTTTTGAGAAATGCTTTATAAGTAACCAACTTATAAATCAAATGGGAATCATTTGTGGAACCACATCATCATTACACGCTCATCTCCTAATCTGAACCATAACCAATCGCACACTTTCATCGTTTGAACCATAGAATCTCCCATCAGGAAGAGTTCTCAGTTCTTCCACTTCTCGAGATCTCATCTACCATCTACCACTGACCCCGTCAATCACGCACCGCACACACTTGAACCTTCCTCACTGAGATTAACGCCGAGGCACGCGTGTCTACGCACACTTCCCCGGGGCCTGAGTTGAAGTATTAAAATCAGCGTGCCAGGAAGCGCATTGATGAAATTTAACAGTTAGTCGTTAGTCGTGGTAAACTGTAATGTCCCCTAGAGGGATGAGATCTGTGATGTGATGATGAGATTTGATCGGAGTGAAGGATGTGAAGGATGGAAATTTCCGTGAGGATGGATTATTGTTTGTTTCCTGGTACGAGATAAAAAATGCTGTCGTTTGGTTTTGGTAGAGTTAATTGTATTTTTACTGATTTATAGCTTAGTTTGGCCAATTATTTGTGTGACTCATCTACCTTTTTGCTTGCAAAGTAGAAAACCTGCTTACTAGAGTAAAAGAGTACAACTTTGTACATTGCTACTAAACAATGCAGACTGGTACCTAATTATTCAAAGATTTTTGATTCTTTTTCAAATTTTTATTTATTACTACTAATAAGTAATCTGCATTTAGTTTCCAACAACGTTTAATCGGCTCGGAGAAACACTAATGACTGATTGAGTTGTTTTTCACGACATACGAAGAAAACACAATTCTCTTCTCGTAAAATAGGACAGTAAGTTTTCCCTCTCTAGAGAGGAAAGTACACTGTGTTACCATCAGTGATATTTTCCGATGAAATATTTTAAAAATTGTAAGTAAATTTATTATTTTATTGAAAATTCTGTTTTTATAGTATTACTATTATTTTACAGTTATTACGTTTTCTACAATTTTACAACTTAAATTTAATTTGGCATATTGGCTGCAGTCAAACATATCATTGTTTTTAAACGTCAGTCTGACAGATGGCACTTATAACCTAACTTCTAGTTATGTGTTCCTTCTACATTTACAATATGTTTAAATGCCGTATCTAACACGAGAGGAAAGCTCTTTTTCCACTGTCGCTCGATTGCATCACTCGCTTCGCTCGTAACACAAACTTCGAGCTGGAGTAGGAAAAAGAAGCACTTTCCTCTCTAGTTGGACAAATAACTATTTATAAATGTAACTCGTTATAATATCTCAAGGTACTAGTGGCCAAAATCCAGAAGTTTTCGCATTTGCAATGTGGCAGTATATGGCGTTTCTTTTGAATGTAGTAATATTTTACCGTAATGTAAATAAATTGATCAAAAACAAATTTCCAGAATGTGTTCGGTTTCCAAGTCTTTACATTGAAATGTTTGTCGTATAACTGTTTACTGTGTATGTAAAAAGTGCCGGTATGATTGAATATTGATTGATACCTGCATGCCGTCAAAAGTATCCGGTTTTTTTCGCGCGGCGCAACAGGATTTAATTGAAAAACTGCGTATTTGCAAAGCGCAAAAACGTGCAATTTGCACAACAGAAAGGAAGAACACTGGCCTCCTTCCGGTTCACGCGAGTGCTGCAAGCTTTTCCGGCAGAACTTTAATTTGAACCGCTGTTTGTGCACGCATGTATTGTGATCACTATCGCTCGCAGAAGACTCGTCTGCGGACAAACGAGCGTCGCTGCTTTTTTAGTTTTTGTCAAAGATCAAAACGGCTTCTAATGTAATTCCGGGAACGCTTCGTTCTCAAATGGCAGTGAGAGGTTTTTGTCGCTTGAACCGGTCGTCATGGTTACTACAAATGCACACAGCAAAGGAGATCGCTGTTCGCTCGCTTTGCACGGGGATGTCTTTGACGTATTTTTACACAGGACAGGACATCAGTTAATAGCTCTGCTTTTCCAGGAAATGTATTGTCGTCACTGCATCTCCTACGGGTGCTTCAAAACCTTAATGCTACAGATCTCGCGCTACCATAATACTGACCGTGTCACATCGTTCTTATTTTGTTTTTGGCACCTCGATGGCTCGACTACTAAACTATGCTCACCATCCTAACTTTAAATGTAGAACATTAATTAATAATTATGTTCTCACTTGCTTTCTACCTTACTTTAAATGTCAAGGAACAAACTTATCGTAATTTCGTAAAAGCACTACATGACGTTCGTTTGATAGTAAGAAAAGAGTACTAACTTTTTTCCGCGGAACAATGTTTTGATAAAAAACAGACTTCTTCAAGTCACGTAACGGTCAATAATTTATGATCACTCTGTATACAATTTAACGAGCACAATGTAGGCATAATTCAAGAGGATAAAGTTTATGCACGAGCTGAAGGCGAGTGAATACTTAAACTTAAATACGACGTTATATCTACGACTTTTTAAATAAAACATTTCTTTACAAATTTATATTTATCAAAATATTAACCTAATCTTACATTTTGGTGTGACGATAGTAAGTTGTGCTGACTCTAAATACAATAGTGTTGTATTATGAATTCATAATACAATAGTGTGTCTTATGGAGGTGTTTATCTTACTAAAGTTACCTTCATAATGAATTCAAGAAAAGTCCACTGTCAAATACTTTTTAAATAAATTTATTTAAATGACCACCAAATACTATTTAATTATAGTGTACAAGTAAAAGTGTAGAGTGGTTTGAATTTCTGAGCTCAGTACATTTAGGATTTGTTTACTAGAATAGCTTAAATACTATAATGGTCATTAGCATCATTGTATACTACCTATACTGAAATTTGTCCTATTTAAAATTGAATTTGTTGGTACAATTAATAGCCATAAGAAAACGAGTTCCTAACAAATAATATATAATTTCATGTTATTGTCTATTATCCTGGTAATAAAAAAGCTATTCTTTATAAGTACTTTACCACACACAATATAAAATTAGTATTCATAGCAAAAACATCGTCTAAACAATACCCCAACAAAAAACTTGTTATTATTAATAGCAAAATCGTATCAATAGCATCTAATTTGCAGCATCTAATACACCTCAATAATTCTGTACAAAATTATTTTTCTCATACGGTGTAGGGTTTTTTGCCTTGCCGGGCAAAACACCCGGAACAACCCATTTAACAAAAAATCCCTATGAAGAAACCCATCGCTGGTCGAAGTCAGTGAGGCGTGGTAGTCATTGAACAGCGAGCGCTCAAATATAATGGCCTGTAATTAATTAATTGTTACATGCTTGCTTCTTGTTACTCCATACACTAGTATTTATTACATACAAAAGACCTGCTATTACAATCGTATTTTTTATGTATGGCGTATTATCATGATTCCGGCAAAAACTATAGAAGATAACTCGATTTCTTTGACGATTGACGTATTTTATCGATCATCAGACTCTTCCCACTTCGGCCTTTCCTACTATGTAACAATATTCAGTATTGTGACTGTTTTTAAAGAGTTATTTGTCCAACTAGAGGGGAAAGCGCGTCTTTACCCACTCGAGCTCGAAGTTTATGTCACGAGCGAAGTGAATGAGGCAATCGAGCGAGAGTGGAAAGCCTTTCTCTCTTAAATTGTAAAATTGTAGAAAAATAAAGTATAACACGTAATAATATTGTAAAATATCAGTTTACAGTAGGTATATCACTACAAAAACAGAATTTTCAATAAAATAATAAATTTACTTACAATTTTTTAAAGATTTCATCGTAAAATAACACTGGTGGTACCACTGTTTACTTTCCTCTCTAGAGAGGGAAAACTTACTTTCCTCACTATTTCGCGAGAAGAAAATTGTGTTTCTTCGCATTTCGTGAAAAAATTATTTCTTCTACTCCCTACCGGATATTGACAACATATATAGGAAGGTACATAATATCAGTGTTGATATAGATGTCATATCCGCACCAGGTTTACTAATAAAAGTGCGAATGATTTGTTTACCTACTTGTCGAAGTGAGAGTATAAGGATGACAGAAAATTTTAAGTATCTACCGTGACAAGATTTGCTTTTTTGATTTCCGGAGTTATTTTTTATTTTCTGATTGTTGGAGCATTATATTGGGTTTTTGTTTTAACTCCTAAAGATTTTTTTACTTTAAATTAAAAATACACGGTAATTATAGTAGTTATATAAAATAATTTACAAAATTTTATTGCAAGGCGGGTATCAATTTATATTTTAATAACATGTTTCTGGAAATTACGCTGGTCTGACGTTTTCTTTATTGAGGAAGTTCTAAAAAAGAAAAGTCAACGTTCAATAATTGCCATTTATCCTTCACATTTTTCTATTAATTATACTAAAAAATCAAGAATTATGAAAAAATATATTGATATCAATTGGATTTGGGAATATTTACTACTCTAATTATTATACTGTATTCTACACCTGATTGTAAAAAAAACATTATTGTTTCAACTAAATCTTTAAATACAAAATCTTCTTAAAACTGAAACATCAAAAATTTCAACACGTTGCATTATATACGTGCAAATCCATTTTTCTATCCAGCTTTTGGAAATGAAAATCAACAATCACGCAAATCTAGTTCTACGCATACACTTGTTTACACAAAAAATTTAAATGTTCCAGTTTTCGTTTTAGCAATCAGTTATTATCTGGCTGGCGTATAACAAAAAGCTCATTTGCTTTTCATACACTTGAGTCAGTATACAAAGCCTACTGAAACCAATATGCCGCCTGAGGCCACTGCCTGATACAAACGACAACAAAACTGTAAACTGATGTTGCCAGGATCGGTCTTCATTTTTACTTAAATTTGACGGGTCCATCTAGTAGGACTTTATTTTGGAGCTAACAACCAATCATTTTGACGACTAACGACTGTGATAGAGAGTCAGTTTTGCCGTCAAAATGCCAATGTCAAATAATGTAACATGATAAATTTTGTAAAATATAAACAAAGTGTAATGTAATGTAAAATCCATTTTTGACAATTCATATTTGAGCTATCAGTGGTCATCAAAAACAAAAACACATACCTAGTATAGGTACTTCTTGATTGCTCTATTTGTTGAAAATTAAGTTTGTCTATGCAATTGTTGAAAATTTAGAGCTAGTAAATTCAACTACAAGAAAATTTTTGCGTAGAATAATAAAACACCCGAAATTTCAGAGACAAGAAAATTCAAACCTAGAATCCGATGGATGCAGAAAATGCATGTAAAGGAATATTCAAATCTAGAAAAAAAATAACTCGAAGTAGCCTTTTTAACCTAGAACTGACCCTAACATATTGAACATACCGCTGCGCGCAGCTTGTTGGACTGTCACACGGGGGGCATCTGACAGGGGAGCACTATACTTGTCATGTTGGACTGCTGATACTCGAGCAACGCATGCGTTATGAAGGCGGATAAGATTTTTCTAGATTTCTGTGTCCACTTGATTCTTGATATGAATTTCCGTTTTTGTTCATTTTTGTGAATAAGTTTATTAAGCATAGAAGTTTCCCTCATTTTATAATTCTATCTTCGAATTTTCTTCTCATTGAATTTTCTAGTTGTAAATATTCTAGTGTTGAAGACGTTCCCAAAATTAATAACGTGGAATATGAAAATTAATATTTTACTACAGCATAATATGCTTAGCTTATTTATACGTATTGTTATGTTCACGTAGGTAAATTTTAGAACCAAGAGCAAATTCGGGAAAAAATTTCATTTTTAAAAGTACGGCTCTGTGCTGCGCTAACTGAACAAACGCCCGCGGGCAGTGGCGTTAAAAACTTCGCCATCATATAACGCAATTTTAAATTTTCCACTATGCGTTATGTGTACACAGATTATTCGATATTTTGTTTTGGTTTTAGCTTCTAGAATTCAAAGCATCTGTATACTCGTATACATACAACGCAATTTTTGTTGTTCGTTTCTCAGAAATATTTATAGGTTGTTAAGGTAAACGGAAGTATGTAGTTGAGGAGGAATTTCTGTTATTGATATTTCGTTTTTACGATAAAAGTAGCGGATTTATAAGTATTTTGCTAAATAGATTATTATACATTAGATGACACGGAAGCAATTTGTGTTGGATAATTATTTGCTTTACGCGTGTTAGTTTTTCTCAAAATATTTGCCGACTGTTACACAGATGATGTTTGTTTTATATCACTATACCTATAATTTTCCTTATTTGCGTTTTATACCACAACTTCAGGTAGGTACATATTGAAATGGCATATATAATTTAACGTACTGCTTTTAAAACAAAAAGTATTTTTCTAAATTCGTATAAATAATAGTAGATTTCATAAAAAGAACATTTTAGTACCACTGGATACTATTTATCTTGACTAAAGAGTGAGTTATGTAGTCGGCTTCAATACATTAAATGCAATTATTTTATTGCGCAACAATTTATAGCAATAGACATTTATGTGACCTGACCTAGTGAAAACACAAATAAAGCGGCATTTGTTTACGCGGTTTCCGAGACGGTGAGAAGGAACCGCGGTCTATATCTTCCTGTTTACCAACTGAAAAGATCTGAAGAATCCTGGGCGGCCTCGGAACAGAACAGACGCTTCTAAGTTGCAGCAACTTCAAACAGCCAACACATAACACGGGGGATATAAAAATGCGTTATAAATCCTCACTATCTTGCCAAAGTTGGCCGGGAAACTTTTCAATTGTCTTTTTCCCCTCATACAATTCAATCAACTTGCTCTTTATTCTCTCGGCTCTCAACAAGAGAAGGAAGACTCATTTTTTGAATTAGAACGCGCCTGAGTTTTGGAGTTAATACCTTTTGAAAGGCTTTACGTCTTACATGAAACCTTTAATGGAATGGAAATTGTGATGTTACTATTTTTGTCCATACCTCGATACCTACTAACCTACTACATACCTACTGCATTTATTCGTTTGTTTCAAATCTTGCAGTTGCGGAAAAATATACAGGCGTATCATAACTATACCTATACAGTTTCGTGCTGGTTAGGAATGAAAAAGATTTTTTTAGAAATTAGTAAAATTAAGGACAGTTTACTTATTTGGATCCATTTTTAGTTTTCGCTTAATAATTTATTTTAATTTGTTTATTTTATTGGCATTAATAATTATTGCCTCCTGACAATGAGCGAGATTTAGTCAAGATTGTTCTTCCCTTGTTACAACCACTAGCCAGTGCCCGATATCTTTGTGATTGCCAAGTTAATTGTATCCTAACTGTGAATGGTGGCGAGAGTAGATTTCGATCCTAATCAAACAATGAAAATTTCACACCTGATGACCCGAATTCGGAGCCACTATTACTATTACAAAGAAACTTATTATTACCTAAATAAAATCAGATTCATACTCATTATGGTAACGCTAAAAATTAAAAGTAATAAATATAACAAAACTATACCCAAATAAATCATAATTTTTTATTAATAAACAATTTGTTTCGAGGTAGTTTTTAAGGTCATTTTAAATTTTTTAAACTAGAAAACTTCTCAATACTTAAAAAAAGTACTTATAACGATTTGAAAAAAGTTTCATTTGAGGATAGTTCAAAACTAAACGATCTTTCGAAATACAGTGTTCCCATTTTAATCTTTCAACTCGTTCTCATGATATACAATTTTTCAGATGTGAAACTATTCTGACAATTTATTAACGTTTAAATAATATCGTGAATCGTGGTAATAGTACTAACCAACAGCAATGCGTTTGGCGTATGGTATGTAAAACTTGTGGAATGGTGATTGCGTTTTGAACAACGAACAGCGTGATTCAATTTCACGGGCGGTTGTTTGGTCATCATCAATATGAATAATGATTGATGCTCGCGGCTTCCGCAGATTATTTCAATATTCGTCCAAATTAGTTTCGTGTTGCTATGAGTGAGTGAGAGAGCTGAACATATGCGGTGGTAAACCGTAGCTACAACCAGTAATACGAAAACAAATTGTTATTGTTGACAGTATTTAGCACTGTCATTGCCAATTTTTGTTTTACTAATAACATTTTTTGGGATCTTTAGCAGGGATGGGCGTATACACGTCAACTTTCATTGTCTACGTTTTCGTGTCCACAATACGTAGACTATAAATAAATAAGTAGATAATGTAGACTATGTCGACAACGTAGATAATATACATAAATGTAAGGTTATGTTTATGTTCGACTAGTTGAATCTAAAGCGAAAACTGAAGATTTTTTGCTTGTCTGCATTATTTACATTATCGACCGGGCTTACCTTTATAAATATGTCTGTACACGTCATTATTTACACGTAAACAATTGCATTGTCTACCTCACATAGTCTACACTTCCATCTCTGGTCTTTAGTTTCTTTCAGGGACTCAAAGCGAAACCGGAACAAACCGCAGCTATTTTATTGAACCGGGAACCAAACCTGAACCGTTTAAAATATTTTATTTCCACCTTCTGTGTAAATGACACTTTACAGGTATTTTGGTAACTAAGTAAATAAGTTATTAAAGGTTTAGACCTATAACCAAATTGTTAACAACAAAGTACAAACTACACATATTTTTTAAACAGTTGCAGCAATTGAAATAAATATTTTATTATGTCGAAAAATATTCTATCTTACTGTAAAATATTTCATTAAAATTTGTATTGGTACTGACGACTCAATTTCGAATCAAGTACGGTACGCATTCTAGTTTAATCTCCCCTGTGGTGTGCTCTCAACTGAGTATGACGGCTGTTACCGCATACACGATTAATATATATTTATATCACTGAAAATTCAATTGAGTTTACTACACTCATTTTTGCTTATTTCTGAAATATGACATGAGCTCCTAATATTTTTGATCAGGACATGATTTGCAATATAGCGCATTTTACATTATTTAAATGAACAAATGAACGAGCAAAATGTACAGCCTTAATATTAAACTAGAAGTAATGCTACTAGTCTTATTCTAAATCAGAGTTATGGTTCATTACTATAAATATTTCCAGGAATACTGGCATGTAAATAATTAATAGGTCGTTTATGTTGCACAAGAAATAGTTACACTTTATAAAGTAATGCCTAAGATGCTTCCAATTTTTATAGTCCCGTAGAGAAACTCTAATGTTCAGTTGTAAAGTTACTAATCTCAAAAAATGCTTTCAATGACCATCGTAAACACAACATTTACGAGTAATATCAAACTACAATGTTAAGCAATCTTTGAAAACGAGTAAAACATAACCAAAAAAAACTTAAAATTACGGCGGTATCACAAGCTTTCTAATAGAAATTAAATGACCGGTTTAAGGAGATCCATAAATTCACTTTTATCGATAAAGTTAACAGTTGCCATAAATGAGTAATCAAATAGATACATTTATATCCAACGAACCCAGTTTACTGTTCACAAGGAAGCATAAATCACGCACAATTACGAATGTAATTATCATCCGAAAATGACGAAACATTCAACCATAACGGTAACAGACCTCCAGTACAAAAGAAAATTACAACATAATTGTTCTTTTTCAATTTGCCATATGCTCGCTTGGTGTCTAACCGCTCCTAATTTCAAAGCAATGTTTTTTCACCTGGGCCAACTCTGGAATTTATCTCACGAGCATTTTTTGCAAAGATAAACACTCGTAATTATCCAGGAGGCTACGGATGACATGTGACAATCATAGAGAACATTAACTGTTCATGGATAATACGACTCATTTCAGATTTAATAAAACAGTAGAGTCCACGACACTAGTGGAACAAACTACAAGATAATTAGTCTGACTGCTGTCATTAGTTTTCTATGCAAATTGAAACTAAATCATAACAGTAGATGGCAAATTGTCATTAAAGTAAATATAGGAACAGATGGAAGATGCAGATACATTCGTCAAAGGTTTCCAAACAGAATTTACGGCATACAAAAAATTTCTATGGCCACCACAATACTTTCCCGACTACAAATTTTAATAACTTGTTTTCGTAAAGGCTTTAATTTTATGCTTTATCTGAATAAATAATATTTAATTACATATATCTTTTTCCCGAACTTTTTAAGTTGATACCAACTTTGGCATAATTTGAATAACGTGTGAAAAAACAACTAACCATCGTTATATTGTTTTTGATTCTTCGGCTAGATTTTTTCCCAAAGAGCTTTAATTTGATAATACTTACCTACACTTGAAAAAAAAATTTGGAGACACAATTATTGAAAATCACATATTTTTATTTTTCTACTAGAATTATTTTTCCGAGAGCTTTATTATGCTTTAATTTGCTACCACACAGCACATTTTAATAAAAATAAAAAAGTTCAGTTTATAAAGTTGGTATCACTGGTTGAAAAAAGCTATATATAAAATTTCAGTTCAAAATTCCAACGCGTTTTTAAGTTATCCAACATCCAGACAGACTGACAGACACACAGACACTTTTTAAATGATTTTCGGGTTTAGTAGTGTCTAAATCGTGAAGATTCATCAAAATCTCGAGCTGTCAAAAAATCACGATTATAATACTCCCCCCTATTATATAGGTCGGAAAAGTAAAAACAGTTTGATATGGGCTAAGTAGGAATGCAAAAATACAGCGAATAGTTGAGTGCGTATTGTACTAGACTTAGGTTCTGACAAATCAGGTTTCAATCCAGTTGGGTACACATTTCAGCTTAAACTACCCATAAAATCGCCACTGTGGTATACTCCAGCACTAACATCCATAATTTATCTTGTAATACTTTGCTATGCAGATAACTGCAGATAAATCATTCCAAGTGCTACTTGAAAGCCACTACAAAATTAAATAAATGTTCCAACCGAGTACTCGGTTCATAATTTACATATTCATGCTTTCTTTCTTCCGGTTAGTGTAAAAAATCTGAAATTACATATTTAGCATAATAAGGAAGTTGGCATATGTGAACACTTAAAATAGCAAGGCATGTGTGGTACATAGCGTAAGCAGCGGGCAGCAGCTAGGTAAAATATAGCGTGCCACGCAACATAAAGAACGTAATTAAACGCTAATATGCCACGCAAACAACATGTGCTTGTGTCTTTCTAGAGACTAACTGTTCACTACGCGAAAAAAAATGCACTGCCCATTTGTAGACACAGGGCGGATAAAAAACACTTTCTTCCATACTTACTTACATTTGGTATGGTATATTATGTGTAACAAAAGAATGGAAACTTTATTATCCGTACAAAATTTACCTTATTTCCAGCAATTCTGATAAACAGTTTCTGTCCAATAAAATTTTACCTTTTAAGATTTCTGATGTCGTACTGTTTCTACTTATAAATACTTTTGATTGAAATGATCGCGCCCTTTTTCCAACTTGATGTGACAGCCTGACACACTGTAAGTCATCGATATTTATTTTATTTACTTTACTTTAATTGGCTCCTAACAATGGGTGAGATTTAGCCAAGGCTGTTCTTCCATCTAACCCTTTCGCACAAGCCCTTGTTACAACCACTAGCCTGAGCTCGATAGCTTTCTGGTTTCCAAGTTAATTGTATCACAACTTGCAATGATTACGAGAGTAGATACCAAGTCAAGCCATGAAAATTTCATACATGACCCGGATTCGAACTCACGACCTCTGTGATCGAAGCCAAGCGCTTTACCACCTTTCAAGATAAATATATTTAACCATATGTGCGGTTTACAATCGTCAACTTACGGGTACATATAGTTCTTGTTATTGAAGATAATACTGCAGGAAAAATTTGTGTAGGTACTTGACTGAATTCAAACGTTTCATTGTCAGAATCAAGTTTCTAATTTTCGACACTTAATTTTTATTTCTTTTTATAAGTATACCTACACCCTGTTTGAAATAACGACAGAATTTTGACAGATAGATTCTCGTGATTCTATTGGTTGCTACGTGCTGTTGCCAAGAGCGGTTTACACAAACACAATACTAATTTTTGTTATTAATTGTCAATTCTTATTTCATTCTTTGTAAGTGCTGTGAGTTATTTCGAGTTGATTTTAAAATTTTACCTGGCTATTTTTATATATTATTCTCTTACGGTTTTGTGGACTATTGGTGCTTCTTTTTAAACATCGATAATGTTTTGGTGTAAACCAAACTTCTAATTAACTGTCAAAATTCTTTTGTTATTTCAAACAGGGTATAGTATAGAATGGAACTCATAAACTTCAAACACCATTCAAACGATATATTCCATTGGAAAAATATGCATACAAAGTAATGTTACGTGTTGCTTTGTGCAACCATAAACAACATTTTCCGCCAACCAATTATTTTGCACAGTAGTGTCCAGATCTCCACTCTGACATTATCCCATTTTGCGTAAGCACATACACATAACAGCACTTGACGCCTACACTAATAAATCCCATTGGTAAACAGGCATATCCAATAAAATACGTAATCTGATGCTGAAGTAAGTTATTAGTTTCCATGGCCACCCAGATGGTCTGGCTTATAAAACTTATCCACTTGGATATGGTGCCAATGTTCCGAGATCTCACAGTGGGAAATGGTTGCCACGAGCAAGAACTGTTGCTATGTAGTAGTCTTTTCTTTATAACATTATGACTGCTCATAAGTTGAAGGGTTATGAAATGATACAACAAATTCAAAAAGTTAAGGAAATTGTTTTTAAGTATATGACTAAATCGATTCAAATATTCAAATAGGGCGCCACGGAGAAAAAATAATTATGAATAAAAAAAATGGAATATTGGTTTCTCAGCTGGGTGTTAAATAATAAAAAAGTTTTTGGAAAAGCAGTTAATTTAATAAAATTCAATAAAACATAAACTTTTTGACTGCAAATCAGTCTTCATCAGGGTGATAATTATTGGTTATTAAAAATCAAACAACACAATGTAAATTATTTTACTGGTTACTCACTTGTAAACGTGATTTAATCAATCTCTACATTACCTTTGAAAATAAATCTTTACAAGTTATTAACATGTGAATAATATGTCAGATGATTGTAAAATTGTATCAATGTAAAATGGTCGTGTTTTAACGAAATATTTCTGTAAAATAATTTACATGATAATAATCTTTAATAACCAATTATCACCCTGAGGAAGAATGATTTTCTCCAAAAACCGTTTTTTGTTAGAAATGATACCTAATATTTTCTCAAGATAAAAACAAAACACTAACGTGGAATATTCTTTTTAAGAGACTTATTCCTTGTTCATTTATTCATAATCACGTCTTTTACTCAACTTGAGTATGGCAGTCTCACATATTGTAAATTAGTGATGTAGATATTATATCTTGTGTGCGGTAACCATCACAAAGATACTCATGGTTGTTAGTGGATTTTTGTGGAATTAAACTGAAATGTGTAATTGACTGGATTCGAACCTGACTTATCCGACTCACAGTCAGTCACGTTATGCACTCAGTTATTCACCGCATTATTTCTTATTCATAATTTTTTTTTAAATCTGAGAAACCATTCAAATTCTGACTATAGTATCGTATAGCAAATTAATTTTCAAATTTATCAAGAAAAATGTAAAACCATTAGTTGTTAATCATTATGGGCTGAAAATATGTACCCATCGAATTTTTTGCGAGAGTTATAAATCGCATAATGTCGCATCGCTTTAAAAAACAACTGTTCGCAATTTCCCTTGTCTATATGATCGATATCCGTATAAAAAACCTCCCAGAATCACAAATCAACCTCCACCGATATCAAAATAATAAAGAACCCTTCACTGGCGACATTTTTCACCGCACACAACAACTACATGCATATCGGTCGTCCCGTTCGACACATTGACGAATGGCAGCATGATGTCGGCGGAAGATCGGCGATTGTCACTTTCGCACACTCATTACGTCAGTGTCATGGCGCCTGACACTGACATCGATACATCAGCCGTGACACGGGCTACGTCACAGTGACGTAAGACACTCGGGAGCTTGGTGAAAGCTGATGTGAGGCTGGAAAGGTTCTAGGTCATTGTGCTGAAAGCGAAAGTGAAATCAAGGAAAGTGGTACGTGGTAATGAAATTGGAATTGTTATGGCTGGGTCAAGGTTGCGGGAAAGAGATCACCGAAATTAAAAACTTTAATATCTACAAAGCCTATATATTTGCCACTTGCCCTATACTAATTTGTTTTACAATGTGAAACAAAATCATTTTATTCAGCAAATTTCTTCAATGATAGTTGCTGAATTATCATTTCATAAGACCTTAATGTTTTAAAAAACCATCAACATATGAACCCGACTTGAATCTGGCAGTATATGTATATTTGTACTTTATTATATGCGACTAGGGTTGCCAACTCTGACTTTTCTGAAAAGCGTACATATCAACGGATCAAAAAATTGTTAAAAGAAAATGCGCCGCAGGCGATTTTTTGAAAATTTTCAAGGTCAAACCTATTCTAATGCAAAGTTAGATAATATAACGTTCTTTACAAGGAAGCAAATATATCAAATTGTTAAAAAATTTAAATTAATGCAATAATAGAACACACGCTATTTGTTGTGCTCTTAGACAAGCAAAGCTATGCTAATTCTTTTCACGCCAGTTAGCTAAACAACTGGACGAAGATTGACGTTGACTCACAGTCGCTACTGAGCAAGATTCGAAACTATTATATTCAACTGTTGGAATATGTCAAATACCGGATTACAAGAAGAACGTGCATTTCTATAATTTCTTAAAAGCGTGCGTATAGCGTACACATTAATATTTTATTACGAAAATGCGTATGTACGCTCGAAAAGCGTACATTTGGCAACCCTATTATGTCACATTAGGTTACTCATGGTTGTTAATGGAGAGTTAACTACTGGATATATTTTTGTTAAACTGAAATATGAACCTGACTGGACTCGAACCTAAGTGGTACGAACCACAATCGGTTACATTAATGCATATACTTCATTATGCATTTCTCAATCAAAAAGCAAAAACAACTAGGGTATTTTATTTTGTGAAAAGTGTTTTGATTTTCTTATATTCATTATGTTCCACCAAGTACCGAGTACTAATTCCCTTTCAATTATTAAAAGTGTTTTAGTTTCAGAAATCTAAAATCTAAGTACTGGTCCATTATACAATTGTCCAATAATATCACATCATTTATTTTTTATATGCTTTTTGTGTACATGTTACGAATTAAGCACATTTTCTCAAAATATCACTATATATCAAACTTAGCACAACTATAAATTCTTTCATATCATATGTAATATTTTCTAGTTTTTTCAAACTTCTTCTAATCTCACAAACACGTGTGCTATAAATCTCTGTGACTGTTACACCGTGTCAAAGACCTACCATACCATACCATACGTACTTCTTAACACTTTCCTCTTCCTCGGCGTTTGTGAGTTGTTCTGTGCACAGGTGTAATTTGTGTGTTTACTGATGTTTTGACATTTGAACTTGCGTGCTGCTACGCTCCAATGTGAATGTGAACTGCTGCATTGCATTGTGGTTACGCCAGTCGTGTGGTTTTGTTTCTCCAGTTTGCAAGATTTAAAGGAAGTATTTGCTTTCGCCGCTTGCCGTATATGGAGGTGATTAGAATCACTAAATAACGCTAAATTCTTCATGTGCAAAAACTTTTACAGAGATAATCATTTTCGAGGAGGGAATTTCTTCCTTATTTGGACTTGTGATGTAAAAAGTAAATACAATTTTGATACAAACATCATGCATGAATACTTACGAGTAAATGCAAAGATTTTATTTAGTTTTTTTAGTAAATCGGTTTACTAAATTTAGTTTCCATTCAAATGCAAACTAATGGCAAGTGTAACAGACTAACTAACTAACTCACAAGATACGTGCAATGAAGCTAGCAAATCTATCAAAGTTTGTTTATGCTGATTGGTGTAACAGTGTAAATTTGATAATGTAACCATGGTTATTTAACATTTTAATACCGCTAGCACAGCAGAAGCATCACTGATGACATAATTTGCTAGTAAAACTGTCAAATATACACTTATGCACCAATCAATGTACAGAAACTTCGATAGATTTGCTAAGTTCATTGAACTCCCAATACCACTGGACCCGAATTATTAGATTTGACTAATGCCGGCTACACATTACATGGCAAACTAGGCCAATGGCAAACGTTGGTGATTTGTACATTTTTTCATGTCGAATGACATTTACCGAGTACTCCTTACACATTACGTGTCGAATCATCCCATACATATGACAAAACTAAATGCTAGATCGCGTTTCGTATAGACAAGTGGCCAACATTTCTTTGATTCGGGTCTCATTTACCGACTTCAATCCGAACGTAGACGAATGCAAACGTTGGAAGGAGTTTGTCATTTGTGGTACCGTACACACTATTCGGCAAACTTCACATATCACAAACGTTTGCCTAGTTTGCCATGTAATGTGTAGCCGGCATAAAATAATATTCAGTTTGTCCAATTGGGATATCAATTCCGTTTAATGATATTAACTGAATAACTTTTACTGTGTGGCATAATTGAAAAAGTTAAAATGACATTTAAAAATAGGTGTAATGCTTGTGACAAATGAGAAACTGCAACTGCATTAAGTGTAATTAACAAAATAAAACGTTGGTTAAGAAACAATACCTCTTAAGTCCAAAATCTCCCCTTGGGTTAATCAATAAAAACTATTTTAATTGATGACGTCTAAACATAATAATATTACGTTTTTACAAATAAAGTTTAAACCTTTGTGTACAAGAATTCTGTTATACGAATTATGTTTTTTGGTCTAGGGTAATTTAAATTTGAAATAGGTGTTATTGGGCATTGCACAAGTTTTTTAACCATCGAAAAGCTAATTTTTTTTGCAGAATCGATACGGTTTGCTACTGCAAACAGTTGATCCTAAATTAATAATATGGAAGCATTATCCCAACTGTTTAGCTATTATTATTACATTTTCCAAATAGTGATTTTCCACTGTTTATATTTACGCGGTATGAGTCGCGTGAAAGCGCAATAATTTTTGCTTCCTCTTTGGCTGAGTAATTGCCGAATGGAAACAAACACTCTGGCGATGGACATAAATTATGAACACGTTTGAGTTGTACAGAGGACATAGGGTGTTCGCTCTCGCTGCTCGTGTCGTGATGACTACATCAACTGATTTGCGAATCGCGCTCTGAAATGATTTGTGGCGCATTTGCATATATGGAAATGGGCGAGCGATGTACGCGTGTTGGTTTAAATGGGACAAGGTGGTGTCGACGCATTTCCTCTTCCTGTTCCCCTCCCCGCCCGCAAAATGTCGCAGTCCAAAGGGATTCGCCAACCGGAAGTTTGTTTTTGATTGGTGACTTCATTAACGCTGAGGAATTTTACCACCAACGCACAAAAACGAGATATTTTTGATAATTTATTTGAGTTTCTAACGAAATTGTGCACATTTAATAATTTTTCAACAAGCATCATAATCGTTTAAAACACGCAAATGCGTGCAAAATCTTAAGACTAAAACACGCTGGACCGAACTCAGCACCCTCTTTAAACTAATGAAGCTTCTCTAATTACCATGGAAACATTTTTATTTTATTTGTTATTGCTAAAGAAGCAATTCAGCCCATTGTGTTTTAAAAGTTTCTAAGCAACAACAATGAAAATTGAAACCAATCTCCTAGGTAACGATATTTTCACACATCACATTGACTACCTACTATATAAAATGAATGAAAAGTAAAATACTGTATTTCAGCTCTATTTTTTCAAAAAGGGGTGCAGGTGTAATAAAAAGCGTATGACATACACATGTATAAGTGCTTGTAAAGCACTACCGACATCGTATGTGCTTTAAAATCTTATTTATACACTTGTATCATAATATACTATATTGTACGTATGTTTTACTAATTGCATACGTCATAAAGGTCATAAAAGCCATGCGGCAATATGCAATATATGATCCGAAAACAGTAAATCGATGTCAGGATTATGTAAATGCTTTACCCCTATGTGCCGTAATACAAATAAAATAATAAAACACGAAGCTATTTTCGGAACTTGATTGATTAGATCTGTTTGGTCATCTCCGGAAATTAATAATGTGCTGAATTAAATTTAATTATCAAAGCAAAAACAAAAACAAATGGCTGTATCAATAAATATAAGAATTAGACATATTTATATTTAATGGCAACCATTCAATAGCAATAACTCCCACAGAATGATAAATGTTAATATAGTAAAATCCAACCACTCGAATCCAGTGGTCTTATTGTCGGTTGCTGTAATCAAATTTGGTTATTAGAAAAGCTTCATAAGCTTAAGGAAGAGTGCAGAATTCGGCATATTATCACTAAACTACATAGTTTTCATTATGACATCGATATATACTATAATTTAATTTAAATAAATGAAAGCTAATGCTGTATCAAACAGTTTTTGGCTGTGGTTCTCAAGAGCATCTAATAGATAAGTACAAAAAAACCTGCATAGGAATCTCAAAAATGTTTATATGAGTTTAACTTTTAACTTAATGACATTTAAACTTTTTAAAATTCCTAATGAATACTCTCCAGCTAATTATTGGTTCTGAATTTATTGAAAAATCAATAAAATTTTATAGCCGTATTTTCTTTCACATTCTTGTTCATCAAACATAACAGTTTCTTTCATTTCAAGGTACAGTTGTGTTTCCA
Organism: Agonum fuliginosum; assembly: GCA_947534325.1. NCBI lineage: Eukaryota > Metazoa > Arthropoda > Insecta > Coleoptera > Carabidae > Agonum > Agonum fuliginosum. The sequence goes on along the minus strand of OX384034.1, from coordinate 179,334 downwards.
TAATTACTATTTCAAAAAATCGTAGCATAAAAACAGTTGATTTGAATAGTGTATTCATGTAATTAATACCTCAACCATATGTCCTTTACTTAAGTTTCCAAACAAACCGTTATGGTAATAATACCATAACAAGAGAAAAATAAACCGATTGAATAGTAGCAACCTTCAAAACGAGCCGTCATAACGTACGACAATAATCGAAAATAAAGCAAGAAATTCCACTGACATCTGGAAACCGAGAAGAAGAAACGTATGAGCCTCGAGTGATCAACGCCAGGAACGGACTGGCATCATTTGGTCACGTAGGGAACAATTATTATTGTAATTTGGCCCCCAAATACTATTCTCCCTTAAAACAAGCACTTATACATACATATTAAGAGCCTATTGCATGGCAATAATACGCATTGAAAAACGAGTAATTTTTGTGAGGATCTCAATCTGTTATACGTATGATGTTGAATTTTTGTGTGTAGATTAAGGAAGAATACTAAAAGTGCGGAATCTTCAAAATCTTTAATTAATGTAATTAGTTTGGCTTTAATAATTAAGCGAAATTCGGCGAAAATTGTACAAGTTTAGGTATAATTTATGGCAACTCTGTTGATAAAATTATAGTTTTATTGTTTTTCCGCCCTTTTTACATCTATGTTCTACTCATTTAATCTTTAAACTCAATGATAACTTTTATAGTTCATGTGAGAGATCCTCACGAAATTCTAGTGTTTAATTTCTTTTTATCTCTAATTGTTGTCGGAACAATATATAGTTTGAATTTTTCAATTCAACAATGCTTTGTCGTTACTAATGTAAAATTTCAGATTTTTATTTTGAGCAATATAGCCAGAATCGTGAATTCTGATTCTTATTGCACTCAAGAAGCATAGCCCCTTAATTAAAAATCAAGGCAACATTGATGGCAATGGCAATATTGCAAAAAATGGAAATATGGAGCAGTTTATGCTTATTATTCAATAACATTAGTTTCTTGATTTTTAAATTCAGAGATCACCGATTAGTTTTTATATAGGTAATAAAAGTCAAAAGTCCCACTGAAAACTTATAATGACACAATATTTTAACTTCTATCAACATTGCTGGGACTATAGTCGGCAATATTTCTAAATTTTGGGCAATATTTCCATTTTTAATTCTTTACAATTTTTACAACTTTCCGCGAATATTCCTAAAGTGTCAATACTGCCATTTGAAAATATTGCCGATGGCACTTTGCTAGGTATAGTTATCTACATGAAAAAATATAAATGTACCTACTCCAATTTACAAATAAATACAATAATTATTAAAATCAGTAGGTACTTTCTATGGCTCGTTTTTGTTAAATTTATCAATTAACATTAAAAAAGTGACAGGGCGGTAGGTACCTAGGCTCTAAAAGAAGTAATAGGGCGGCGCCCTGATTCAACTACACCCCTTGCTTATACAACTTAGAATTACGGTAGAGATAAATATGTTATTGTATAGGCCGAACAAAAGTATACAAAAATACGCCACAGGCGAAATTTTTCTCATTCAAGGTGAAATGTCTTATAAGTAAAAGTTACTCCCTATAAATCCCATTGTGTGCGTGCCTGCCTTAAGATACAAATAATTTTTTTACATCATTTGGTAAAAACACCAAAAAAGTTTCAGTTTGCAATTTGGCCCCGCCGGCAATTGTCGACTTGCCGACCTGGCCAGTCCGACCCTGATCAACGCGGAAGAAGTGAAGAGCACGCAGATGAGATAATAATGAGGGAAGAGTAACTCACTAAAATCCCTGTCTCGCGTCATTACGATTATCATTACATACACATTTATTCATAATGGTGATGGCAGACCCACGGCTACGCCATACACCCATCCAGAGAAGCTTGTGTTCATCTCTGCATATTTAATTTCCCAATCTCTGTTCTAAACGCTGGATAATTGATATGATGAGAGTTTCCGCGATTCTTCCAAACAACACATGTTTATCATGTTTATTGTTGCCTGTGTAATTTACCAGACCAAATATGTAAGCGAATGAAAATGAACGCGACAGTAGATTATAATAAACACTTGTGTTATGCTAATTTACAGGTTTGTTGACACTTCTGATGCCGCGAGGTGTGTGGTCGGATGTCAGACATAACATGTTACAATTATAAATTACGAATAAGTGTACTGTTTTAGTAGACTTATTTCCTGGAATATACAACTATTATTTTTGGATTAACTAGTTTTTTAACCGTTTTCTTAAACGGTGCGATGAACTATGCTTTAGAAGTTCTATATATAGATTGCGTACTTTACTTCAATTTACTTAAAATAATAGTTATTTATGTTTCAATGGGATAAGAGCATTACTACAGCAGTCGAATGTGAAGAATTGCACGACGAGGTCATAGACCGAAACTGCGCAAAATATATGAAAATTGATATTTTTGTTTAAACTTCAGATTTGAAAATTTAAAAATTGTTTGTTCGAAAGCATCCTGTCAATTTTATTTTCAAACAAATTTTTTACGTGATATTTATTTACTATTCGTTTATGAATTGTATGTATTATGGGACAGTATTTAAAATCTAATTTATAAAGATGTAGACAAGTATATTATAACCTTAATACTACTGTCAAATATTGACAAAAATATTATTTTTATTCGTATTATCCATGGCTACGAACGATTGAAGTATAGAGTATGTAAATACGAGAGGTAATAGACAAAAGCACATCATATTACTTCACTTCACAAATGACTTCAGGTTTAAAGTACACCTTATATTATAAAACCTTATTTACTCTTTTCTTAGCAACAAAACACTAAAATGTCATTAGCTTCATATTTCTAATATTTGTCAGCAAAATGATAAAATTTTGGGAATAGTATTTGTGAAAAAGAACCAAAAGAATCGTAAAATTATCTCGTCGAATTACGCTCGAGCATTTTATTTATTCCGAATCAATTTCTGTTTTACATTAAAAATAAAATAATTGAAACTAATTTTGGTATAAAGAAATATAGTAATATGATAGGTAATCATTAAATTAATATTACTATCTTGCTGCATACCAAAATTAGAAAAATATTTAATTTGCATTAAAACTTTGCGTTGGCATTTAATCAGTTGCCAAAATGGCATAATGAGACTAATTAATTTCGATCGTCTTGTTTCACCGTCGTGTAGGCGTCATCACTTTTTCAGTTTATTAATAAACAAAACATCACTGATTACCAGCCGATCAAGAAACTAGTAGACCAACAAAAAAGTCAGAAACAGTTTTCAAAATTTATTTCCAGTTTAATGTATAATGGGTATAATGTAAAACTAACAGACCTAAGCTAGTTCCAGTAAAAAAATGTCATTCACCTCTGATATTTCTAAGATAAAAAACAAACATTACGCAACAAACAATAATCTAATAAGATAACTAACTAATCTTCTATTTCAGATACCACGATGCGAGCCTTCCGTGTATTATTCCTGCTGTCCCTGCTGCTGGCCGTTTGGGCGCAGGAAGACTCGTCCCAGGACGTGTCCAACGAGTCCTCCGAGTCGCCCGACTCTTCCGAGGACTCCGAGGCCGAGGTGGTCTCGGCTCCCGACCACCTGCCGCCCTCGGCCGCCGGCCCACTCGACGACTGCGACCCGGAGATGGTCGGGTTCGAACTCGTCACCGGCTACGTGTTCTCCGCGCCCGGCAACGTGCTCGACTCTATCCCCGGGACGCTCATGTTGACGGACTGTCTCGAGACTTGCCAGGGGAATGATTCCTGCCAGTCGGTTAATTATGAGACGGGGCTGTGTGTGCTGTTTAGCTCCAATGCTGATACGATGCCTGGTAAGTCTTTTTTTTTATCTAGACTACGTCAATCGTTAACCAAGTTTACATAGCAAAGATACATTCTTGTAAATGTCGAGAACTGCTGTCAATAATTATTATAAAAAATTCTGATGTGATAATAATTGTTAGTTTTGATAGATTTATTACCTCTTAATCGAAAAGAAAATGTAACTCTTTTGAAACGTGCAATAAAATGCGCCATGTGTGACGTAGACAACATTGAAACCAAACCGTGAGTAAATTTGTTCGTGTAAGATCGGTTTTTGTCGTTTTGACTACGGAATGGACGACGGACCTGTGTTGAAATAAGGTTTATGAATTTTTCTAGCTTATTAGCATCTTTTTGGCAAAAAAGAAAAAATACCGGCCTAATATTTTAATGTATAGATTAACATATAAAAAAATCAGAAAATCGTGGAAACCCCCATTTTTAAAAATATATCTAGTCTTTTTTGGCAGAAAAGCAGAGCAGATGGAGACCTTTTTTAGTAATATTAGAAACAAAATTCCTATTTTAGCTATATAACTATCGGAACACGACATAAGCTTATCGGTGATCGAACGCACCACTGTGTCGATTGTATGCTCGGTGACAAAACAGAAAGCTCATGTAAAACAGTGGCGCGTTTGATCACCAAAGATAAAGATCCAATTAAATCCACTGATTATTAAAACCGTCCAGTGGTTTAAGATCTCGTGAATAAAAGTCCTAAAGGTAACGAATACCTATGTCAAATATCATTTAAATGTTGACATGCATTTCTGGCACATTACTCAAATAATAATTCAAATAATTAAATATAAAATTCCATTAGCTATCTCTAATCAGAATGCATGTTTTTTACAGTTGTTAATATGTTAATTTTTTTAATTTGTACTGTTTTATGTAAATGTATAAGTATCTACAGAATCTCTAATTCCGTTGTTTAACAGTTAATTACATATAATAATAAGAAGAAATTAAACACACAATACATGCAAATTATCTTGTTGATTAAGATAAATCCAAGATATACCGTGAAAAATATTAAAATTCCTAGAAATTAATTAAAAACAAACTAAAAATATGAAGAAATATCTCCACTGTGGTTATAGAATTTAAATTGAATCCTATTTGAATAATATTACATTTCAATTACCAGTAATACCGCTTACTAATGTACGTTTTATATCATGCAAGTAGCAAACAAGTTTTATTTTTCTATTTAACTATTGCAATTTATTTTATCGTAGAATTTTTATTTTAAAATTCACAACGTGTATGTTTGATTATAAAAAATTCTATTAAAACACATTGAGTGAATATAAACGCCCAGGTAAAAACGTAAATTAAATAATTTTTTAAAATATTTATACGCAATAAAAAATAATATTACTCCGTCGATATGCGATATATAAATAACGAATAGCAAAACCGTGATAAAGCAAAATATTATAACCAGAGGTGACCGTACACAAAGCAATCAAATTTTTTAGCTATAAACTTATTCAAAAATTTTAATGCGTTTTTTTTAGGAGAACTGTTTTAATGTTTTTGTATGCGTCAACTGTGATTTAATAACTATTTAATAACTTAATTCACTACGATATTCTCGAAACCTATTATTACTTTGTTTTTTCTTAAATTTTATATGCGATAACTAGAAATTGTAATTACTCGCTAGATTTTATATAAATACGGACAAGATTTTTTAGAGAAAACTATTTAAACTTTAATTTATGTATTAGTTCCGAAATTAAATTATATTTAATATGATACACATTCAGCACGTAGGCGGAACAACAAATTGATGATATAAATTTGTAAAATGCAAGCTCGAAATTTAATTATTTTATTGTGATTATTTTACACACGTCATTTCTGGCCAATAAGAATGCATAACTTTTTCGAACAGGGCAGTTTTTCAGCGATAAAATTTGATAAAACTACAGTAGCTAACCATGGTTACATTTTGTTCATTAAATGTTTTTAATGTTGCAAACGTCAGAAATAAAATAATATACAGAGAAGATATTCATTAAAAATGAGATTTGGAGATATTTAATATCAATATTAATAAAAGTATTCCGGAGAATACTAAGAGAACAAGAATGTCCATTTGGAATCAATTTAATTATAATTATCGTTCGTGAAATAATCAAGCAAATATAATTCGAGTCATAAATTTAATTGGTAAAATTTATGGCTCTTATGATATTACTTATGATTATACATTATTTGATAAAATATCATCTTTTTTAAAAAAGCAAAATTTTGCTCTTTTTCTTGTCAATAAATCCAACATCTTTTAATAGGTACCTGTAATGCCCTATTCATAATAGAAATCTTTAGACAGCTTCAAAACAGCGAATTCTTTTCCAGGATTTAACAGTATGAAAGAATCCTCAAAGTATCCTTGTGTGAACAGGGCCTTATAGAGAAAATGAACGTACAGAGATATATTTTTGCTTGATAATCAGTAAATCGGATATATCATTTCAGAAATTAGTTGTAGGTTGATTTCTAACCTTATCCTTGGAGGCAAATAAATGAAATTAAAGGATATTGACATTTTTACCATTTATACTTTCTACTTTACGTAGATATCGAGTATAAAGTAAGTTATTTATATATTAAATATATTTTATATCCACTAAGTAAACTATAAATTTCGGAGTAACACAATTTCTAAAACACATTATACTTTTCGCTTCAAAATTAATTGAACATCACCGTGTGAATGTCTCGTTGAGGTGAGACTATTACCTCTTTTCCTCGATCAGATTGGCGGCAAATGGAGTGAAACTTGGACATTTCTACACCATCTGAGGCTCTCGTAGTGTCGAGGTGAGGATTGCGTGCAATGTAGCGATGTTCGCTGGACATTTACAGCCTGTTCCCGCCAAATGTCCCAGATAAGACGCTATTCAAATGAAATTCACTGCCAGGATTTGCAAATTGAGTTGCTTAAACAAGTTATTCACAAGAGTGAATCAGATTACAGAGATTTTCTATGTTTTTCTATAGCATTTTTGTTGTTGTAAATCAATAATCCGAATATAATTCGAGCAAATTGTTTAAGTTAAATAAATACGACGGTATAATGCATTTGGAATGCACTTTTTTATCCATTATGACACTAGAAATTAATGCGAGAAATAGCTAATTCTAGCACTAGTGCGAGAAATTATTTATCAGTACCCGTCATGTGGTAGAGTGTTGGCCCTGATTACAGAGGTGACAGAGATCGTAGGTTCAAATCCTGATCAAGTGTGAAATTTTCGTTGTTCATTTGGACCGGTATGCAATCTCGTCACCATTTCAAGATGGGATACAATTAACTTGGCAACTATAAAGGTATCGGGTACCGGCTAGAGGTAGTAACAAGGGCTTGTACGGCAGGGTTAGATGAAAGAACAACTTAAGACACCCGTCTACCTCCAGCATAAAATTTAGGTACTAACATAGCGAGTATTTTGTGGCCAGTACAAGAATGATAACATTACATTCCAACAATGATAAATATACTTAAAGGATGAATTAACAGTTGTGCCTTTTTAAAATTTTAATAAAAATATTGTACATGATTATATAAATACACATCTGTAGATCCATTCTTTCTCTACTAAATGTTTAAAAAAGCATTATCTTGAAGTCAATAATAAACTTTAAAATGACATTGCATAGCTAGGATGCGGCAAAGTATGAGTTTCGGGCTGGTTTCAGACAGTTTCAGTAGTGGGGAAGGGAGTGGAATAAAAGAAAAAGTAAAATCGATATTATTCTAGGAATTCGGAAAACCTAGACGGGCTGCTTAAGCTGAATTTCGTCCATTGTCAAGAAGTAATTAAAATCATTAAAAAGGTGATATTTAATTTTCACAGCAACAGTTTCCGCACAATTAATTAACAGATATACCGATAGCACTTTATTGACACGAACCTCACATCTGTTGCAATAAATCATATCAATATCTAGTAAAATTGATTCCATCGAACCTGCACCGATCTCCTTCTCATCTACGTTCGAACGCTCGGTCCATCGTAATGAGATTCGCTCGAATTGCAATTAACATTTAATCAGCACAGCTATCTGTCAGCGCCGCGGCCGATAATCAGTGCATAGAGTCTGTGTACGTGTGTGCACGTGTTTGTGTTGCTTGTACTGATATCTAATCAACACTATGTGCTCTGGAATGTCTGTTTGTTGATCTTAATGCCGAGGTTATAAATGGATAACGATTTGTTGATTTGCTGATTGAGTGATAACTAAACGATTAAGAAATAATTCGTTTTAATCTGAAACAAATTGGGTTCGTTGCTGTTTTTAATCCGTAGCAGACGGTCAGATTTTACGTAACTGCCTAGCCAATCATAGCCTAGCTGCGAATACGATATTTGTTCTAGTATGATGTATGCTAGAATCCTGTGACGTAAGCATCCCTCTTGACAAGAATCGTCCATGGGATGTTCAAAAATATCTTATTCTTGTAGGTACTTTAAGTGATATTACGTAAGACTATCCTAGCCACATCCTGAGTACGATCAAAAATTACATACTCAATACAAACATCTCAGGGAATTACATGGGATGCATAATTGGGATATGATTACCAAATTATTTACATTGGGATATTACATAGATAATGTTACTAAGGGCGGACATTAGCAATCGCTAGGATATTAATAGGATGTTAATGGGCAAATATATAGCGAGTAACAAAGCGCGATGTTCACATTTTTGAAATGTTATGGGGATTTTATTTTGTCAAGTGGGATCAGTATGTTTTCCTTAATAACGAAAACGTACGACACAATCTGTAATAGTTGTTCTTCAAACTTTAAACAAATTGTTTTATATAACTTATAAAATTTAGTAAGTAATGTATTTTATGTTTCAATTTTTTATAAATAAGTTTGGAGCCTGTGTCGTTACATTATTATTCAAAACAGTTTCATGTCATATTGTCTCTTGGTCTAGGTCAATTCAGAAAATAAATAAACCTGGAAGGCTAAAATCGCAATAATTCGTAATTCCGACAGATTCATTTCTCTATATCATTACTGGATTACTTCTATTAATTAATCCAAGAGCCCTGTTCACACATATGGATTCTTTGAGAATTCTTTCATGCTTCTGAAACCTGGAACAAAAATTTCCTGGTTCAACAATTTTTTTTCCAAGATCATTGAAGATTCAATTTAGAGTCGCCATTATTTGACTGGCGATTTTTGCCATGATTCAGAAGAATAAAACTATCTTCAAAGAATGAATGAAGTCCTTAAGGGCACATAACTTACGCCCCGAAAAAAAGCCTGGTATTAGTTATTTTTTACTTAATTCATTTTTATCAACTTCAAGTTTTCAATGTCAGGATTCTGATTAGGCAGAATGTTGTTATTTCGGATGTCTGGTTTATAAACAGTATTCATAAGTTACTTTTTGCATGAATCCATCAACGCTGCAGTTACAAAATGTATCGTGTTTGTTTACAAAATCAGTTTTCATCTGTAACTGTATCGCCGTGAAGTTGCACGCACAATTTAATTCCACTTGTCCATCAAATAAAGAAACCCGTCATTGAGCGCAGATAACACAATACTCCGATTAAGTAATAAGCAAACAACAGTGTAACCAGGTTGTTGTCTAGCGGTAACCGATCCACAACCAGTGTTTATCCGATAGCAACAACCAAACCCTTGCATTTGTCTGGTAGGTAGAGTGACATGGAAACAGAAGAATGCCGCGCGTGGAACTGTCGGGCCCCAGGATGTTGTGATACAGTTCGCGCCACCGTTACTACGTCTACTTCTAGCCTAGAGACGCGATACGTGATCAAAGGTTCTGGGGCACTGGAAATGAATTGGAATTACTGTTGCCGAGAGTGCCAGTTGGCAAATGGATTCATATTTACGAGCCAAATAGAAATACTTTTTTTATTTAGAAAAGAAGAAAATAGTTTGATGGTCTTGTATGCTAGGGAACCTAGTTCAATCCCAGCAACCGATAGTAATACCACTGGGTCTGAGTGGTTAGATTCCACTATTATAGCATGAATATTCTGGCCAGTAGTAGAAACACTTTTTATATTTTTTTCTACTCTTCCTCTACGAACTGGTTTCCATGGCGCTAAATAATATTTAAATACACCTCGACAAGCCGTGGCTTTAGCCGTTTTTAGTCACGGGCTGAACATAGCAACTGACATATTAAATACGGGGTGAAGTTAGCTCCTATATTTGACTTTTTTAAATTTTTGTGTAAAACTGACGACGGAAATTAAAAATTTATTTCAATCATTGTCAAATTTTTCCCCATAAGTAGATTTTTGTAGCTCTGTATAATATCGTTATGATTTAACCTAAAATTATTATAAAAGAAATATTACATTATTTATGAATGAATGAACAAAATCGCAATGAAATCTATAATCTATAATTTTTGTATATGTCAACAAACATTGATGTGATTTTGTTCAATATTTACAGATTTACAAATCTGTAAATCTTATAGATCTGCACAGAATCGCAGCATTAGTTGTGTAATTTGTGGTCGTAGAAAAAGTATAGTATAGACTCGTTTATATCATAAACTCTCTAGATACTCGTTTTTTATACACTCGTTGCGCTTGTTCCTAAAAAAAACTTGTGGCTAAAATGATGTTTACAAAACTTGATACTATACTATTATATACAATCATGTTCATAATTCAAATTTAAAAATTGCAACGTTCTAATATTTCAGTAGTTTCCCTGATTTGTAAATGTTCTAAATTGTAAGACTCGAACGCAGACGTCAATTTGAAGTAAATTATGTTTTATGTTGAAATGCTAAATACTACTGTTGATTGCATGGAACTGCCGTGGTTCAAACACATGACCGCGGTTTGCTTTGATGTTAGATTGAGTCACAAACCGAGTAATTCTTGTAAATAACTAATTTGTTTCTCATATCCATGAACACAAGAGGATAGAGTACCATATGTGTGACGAAACCATAAAATCTAAATCTACTCTCGACATTTACACTAATTACAAAACGCAAAAACAAGGAAGACTCGGGGGAATTTTATGAGTAAATCACAATATTCTTTTATAGGCGTCACGTTTATCATCCCGAATGGCGCCACCGCCGTTTCCGGTCAAATCAAACACCTTGCGCGTTCACACGGAAATTTACACTGACACTAATGCGCGTGAACTTGGAGATGTAAATACTTATGTCATTCGAAATGACCACTTACCGTTACCAAGACCGCAAAGAACCAAACTAGGATTTGTTGACACTGACCTGCAACAAATAAATCACATTAATACATATACCGTAACCATATAAACACAAAGTTTACTTGTAGTTCAACCATTCAACAGAATTAACTCTCAATTACAGAATGGTTGGTATTATTACAGTGGAATCGAACAATAAAAATGCTAAGCTGACGATGGTGCATCCTATACAGAGTGTTTCATAACTTTGGGTACATACGTTAAGGGTATGTGTTGTTTGATACGCTGATTACGAATAAAAAAGTTTTTTTTTAATCGCAAAATTTATTTCCTTGTTTCATAGTCAAAAATTTTCGTTGCCATCCACGGTTTGGTTAAAGTTAATAATTAAATAAAATGACCATTATAAATAACTGCTAAAAATGTAAATAATTATGTAAATTAAGTTGTTGATTACCTTCTTCTACTGTAATCCAGTGCAGTACCACAAAAATGCTGCAGATAAAAAACCCTTAAATTTTCGAATTTTCAAAAAATTATTTTTAATTAGTAATCAGCATATCAAACATAATACCTTTAACGAATATACTCGAAGATATGAAACACCCTGTATAGGTGTTTCAGGAAATTTATAAATTGTTTATGGCATTACACAAAATTAATAATTTTATCTTGATACATGAACTATGACAAACCGCGGTAAATTGAACTTGCAAAAAATATCGGTTCCTAGTTCAACGCAAACAAGGTTTGAACAGACAAATATTATTTAATTTAAGTTTAGTAAAACATTGATACCTCAACTCTTTTTTATTAATATTGTGTTGATCTTGATAATATGAATGTGCCTCTGCATACATCACAAAAAACATAAATGTAATGTATTGAATATGCAGCAAACCCAGTATGCAAAGTACAGAAATACACATTAACTTATTTGCTACATATAATTTTCGAAACGTTATAAATAAATAAAAATGTTACTAAAGATCTAAACCTAAATAATAATTTATTATTTGTTACTGTTTGAAAGTACCTAATAATATTAAAATTTCATACGGAAAAAATGTCATACGGTTTTAAACTAAATTTTTAGTTAAAATGATTATTTTCATTTCTATTTGATTTATACCTAACCGTTTTAATGTACTGGTACTGTTTAAATGTAGTATTAACTTAAAACGAGTTCTAAAATTGCTTGTAAACAAAGTAATTGCAACATTTGCTGTATGTCGCTAAGATGTAACCACATTTAATGATTTAGTCAGAGAACTAGTTCAGAGATAAAAGTGGTAAATTTATTCTGTAACTGTAAGGGGAATAAATATTCTACAGGAAGGAGGTGACAGTTGACACAGTTTTCACTTAATTTATTATTAATTTGCTGAGAATATTTACTATTGCGTGGTAATTTGTTAAACCGTTGCACTTAACAACATTCCACTTTGAAAGAAAAACAATAATGGAAATTATGTTACGGTGCATTCAGGCCACAGATTACAAAATCGTTTTGTTTCTTATTAGTTAATAGGCTAACCTGAAAATTATTCGCAAATGAAGCTGAGTTCGAAGCTTTTGCATTACAACAGATAAATAACCTTTTCCGTCAATAAATTTAACAAAGATTGAACGATTAAAGCATTCTAGGCTGTCAATAATAAGATAGACTTGCTTCGCTCGCACAATCTCTAAGTCGAATAAGCTCACGCCTGACCAACTCAAGCCGTTATACCTACTTTTTAATAATAGATATTCGTCTATAATTTTGGTACCTACCTACAATACCTACAGATCTGAACACAAAAAATTCCAACACTAGAACAGTATGGACTTGCTGAGACACTAGCTAGTGTTGAAATAGTGTTATTAGTACACTAAAAAGTATAATTAATTACAGTTAATTAGTGTCCCAATAGGTATACTCTATATTTAGTTTATGTGCATCTAGCAACCCTAAATTAAAAACGATATGGTATATAAAAGTAAAATTATTACTTACAAGTTCGTTTTAAAAAATAAATAAGTCCATCTGTAAGGCAATAAATATCGGTTATATTACTGAATGCCTTGCAATAAATTAATTATTATTAGCTTGTTAATTATAGTGTAACTCAAGTTACATATGTCCAAAGCAAATAAAAGACTCGAATCCGCAATATACGTACTATGATTAATTAATTTTCATTAATAAAACAAACTGTACATCTAATTATAAAACTATTACATAATTCGTAATAACCTAACAGTATTTAAAATGCCAGTTCGTTTACGCATTTCTCTTGAATTCTCCTTCGTTTTCTTTTCAAACAAAATTACTTTTTTACTAAATATCTGATGTTAATCAGCTGTCACTGTTAATTCCTTCTGTCCTGCTTCTTGTGCTGTAAAAAATTGCAATACGATATTCTATTTTTAACATCAGCCCGAGGTAATGACAAAAACGAAAAGGCCGAATATTTCTTGCCAGCTCAAGGTCAGATCATTAATTTATCCTGGAGATGATTTTTTGCAGTCGCTCACCGCAAAAAATGTAGCATTTCACTCTTAATTAAAGTTAACACGGGATTCCAAGTCATTGAGCGCAAGAAAGTCAGTCTGCCAATTCTTTAAATATCTATTAATGTAAATGTTTTGCTTTTCGTTTATAACTGTCAATAATTTTCTTTATAATAAAGCAACGTTTTTTAATTATTTCTGCGGTTGGTTTAACAGTTTTGAAATGCAAATGTGGAAATAAGTACGAGTTATTACTTTGACTAATAAAAATATTTATAGTTATGTTTCTCTGCACGTGAAATTACTTGTAAAATGTAAAACAAAATGAAACATCATTATACCACTTATATACTACTGGGTGCGGTGTTCTACGAGAGCAGATGTTCATAATATTCATAATAATTCTTAATAGTATAGCATACTAATGGCAGGATAGCTCACGTGCTTGCAGGGACGTAACTAAGGATAGGCCTGGATGGTCCAGGGCCCACCCTGTCTTGGTCCACCCTGTGGCCCACCCAAAAATGTTACAATATTTTACATTAGTTTACAGAAGAGATACCTATAATTAAAATATTTAATAATACCTTGCATAATACTATGGAAGAGATATCGATTTATACTTAATTGAGACAAAAGAAATGTTAATGAATATGATATAGCGGATAGATATAGGTTTATTGTTGGTAAATGTTGTATTTTTGAATAGATATAATGTATGTCAGTCTGAGTGCTCGTGCAATCTTTATTTATGCATACCTATTTGATGTCATATTCAACTGGGTATTGTTTTTCTATACGAAATTAATTTCAGAAGGAGCTAAGTCAAATTTCTTCTGCTATATTTTTCAAAAATAAATTTTTTACTATAAATAGTATAGCCCATTCTAATTTTTTACTGGCCCATCTAAAAAAAATCCTAGTTACGTCCCTGTGTGCTTGACAAAAAACTTTGACATATTTAAAATTATTTTCTATGCACTACGCGTCTTATAAAAGGATGCACAAATTTCCATATGACCAATTCATATGTTATGTTGTGCTAAATTATTTTCTATGCGCTGTGCGTGTTATAAATCCTCCTTAACTCTTCATTATACATAATCATTTTTATCAATGTAATTCGCGTGAAATTATACTTCACAAAAATAACGCAATATGAAAATTAATTTTGAATTTACCATGATAAATATTATGTTAATATCCGCGTAATTATGTTGATTTGCGTAAAATTATATAGCATTTGATGAGGCGTTGATATTTCCGTATATACATTGATAAATACGTCTAGTTTGCTGTAACGTATTCATCCTAGTTGCGGACAAACACGTTCCACAAGATTTATCTTTTTAGAGTTTGTGTAAAAAGACATACCTATGATAATTGAATACATGTAGTTATACATTTAAATACGTACTCGACAACTTTATTCTTTCATTTGAAGAATATTTAATTTTGTAATCAGTCTGTAAATTTCCATATTATCGTACATATGGTTAAATTTATCATCAAGCAAGATGCATTTTTTACATTGCTACAAATATACAAGGTGGCGCAAAAATAAACACCCGATTTCCTTAGGCAGTAACTACTTTTGTAAATTTTAAAAATAGTTCTGTTTACTGATTATGTTAGCTTGAACATGTAATTTTTTCTCATTCCGTCGCGAAGATCATATCAGTCAAGTGGCCGCCGCCACAGTTGATGCACGTTCGGGCTCGTTTCACAGCAGGGACGTAACTAGGATTTTTTAGGTGGGCCACGGGTGGGCCAGTAGAAAATTAAAGTGGGCCACACTCTTTATAGTAAAAATTTTGTTTTAAAAAATATAGTAGTATGTCGAGCGAAACGAGGCGATTTTTTTTCCACTGCTGAAGGAATTTGACTTCGTTCCTCCTGAAATTAATTTCGTAGGAAAACAGTACCCAGTTGAATATGATCATTCATAGATAAAGATTGCACGAGCACTAAAGACTTTTCAGGGTGGTCCCTGGTCCACCCTTAGTTACATCCCTGTTTCACAGTATTTTCCATGACTTGTGTCAAATTGGTCTCCTTTTGGGACGCCAAGGTCTGTGGGTTGTCCTAAACCCCAAAAAATCTCAAGAAAGAAATCTGAAACGGTGAAATTGGGAGATCTCGCGGGTCAATAAAAAACGTCAAACGAGAGTGTAACGTAACTTTAAATTTAATAATAGTTTACCTTGAATGAGAGAAAATTTCATCGTTTCTTAATTATTAATAGTAAGTTTACTACGATCCTCTAATCCACAAAAAATGTCAATATAATAATTCGATTCTATCCATCTTTTGGCAAAAGCACTTTGAATTGCAATCAATAACCAACAACAAATCCAAAAGCTCATCATAACCTAAAATATGTTCAATAGAACTGTCGTAGATGTATCAATAATATCTTTCAATCATTAATCAATCCGAATCCTCGTGCATTACAATCCAAATCACATTATCTGTCCATCTACGTAGCGGAACGGAATATAGCAACCGTTGGTCGGTGTTTAATTCCATGCGATGTGAAGTGATTTCATGTGGTTCTCTAATGGGTTGGAAATCGCTTGATATTTGGTTTCGGTGTTGGTGTTGGTGTTGGACCTCTGAACATCTGAACACTGGATGTCGGGATGCTGGACACTGTCCAGTACCCGTGTAATGATGGCCCGGGATTGAGATGGACCAATGCAGCTGTTACGGGATGCAGAGAAGGCAGGACCGGACCAGGAAATTCACAAGGAATGTGGAAATTTCACACAATATTGTCTTTTATCTAATTTGGATGAGGCAATCTGACATATTGAGATCATTGGTATAGATTCATATAATATATCGCGATTACTTGTCAACTCACGGGTAATCATGGTTGTTAGTGGAAAGTAAACTACATGGAACCATGAGAGATTTTTGTACAGCTAAATTTAAATGTAGGTATTCCTATATTAATTCGAACATGAGTTGTCAGAACACTCAATTTGAGAAATTTAAATATAAATATCTCGTGTATGTTGGGTGATGTAACGGATAGTGAAGTGGCCGGATATTCGGTATATTCTTCAGCCTGATAGCCGGATATTCGGCAACCGGATATTCAGCTTCCAAGGACAAATTGTTTGGGTGTGATGCGCAAATTTATAAACTACAGATACATCGTAAGACAATTTTTTAGGTACCTACCTACTTACATTTTTAAAATTTATTTTATATTTTATGGTTTTTCTGAGAATAAACTTAAATATTTGAAATGCTGATATAAATTTTCATGTAACTTCACACTTATTTCTTTTTTTTTACTATCAGGTACAGGCCGGATATCAGATCATTATCCGGTATTCGGCCGCATAGTAAAAATGTGGCCGGATAAGCGGATAACGGATATTAACCGGATGTCACTAGTGTATATTATAAAAAAAATTCAGACCATGTTTTAACTAATAATCCTAGTTCGGCATACTATCAAGTAAAGAAATACTATTTTATTTATAAATAGTGGGACCATAATTTTTTTTATTCCAATCTTGCCAATACAAACCAGTAGGTAGATCATCGGCAGCTAATATAAAGCTTTTTCTACCTTGCATGTCAAATCAAGAAAAACAAGTATAGGTATGTTAGGTAGGTATTGCTGTCGACATAACACAGCACACGAATTTTCATAAATAATATTTGACAAAATAATTATTATTATGGAGTGAGTTATATGATTGACTCGAAGCCAGTCTGTTACACATTCCAGATCCCAGTTTAACAACACATAAGTTACCCTTATGGTGTACTCTCCACTAGGTGATGACTGGGAACCACTTGTTAAAATATGAATCTATTTTTATACCGATGACTGACAATATGTCAAGCTGCCACAGTCAAGTTGTGAAGTAGGCACTAATGTAAAATTGTTGCAACTATTTCCCAAGAAATGCATCTTCGTATTTTTCAAAGAGCAAATAATTGAAATTTATACGACCAGATAGAAGCAAGCAACATAATCATCTTCCGATTCCTCGGGGCCATAAACTCTTCAGAAAGTTGTTAAGCCTCTTCGTTTGCAGCATGTTAAATAATTCCGCTACCACTCTGGCTGCACCGGCAAATCAAGGTCATTCGGATACCACATCAGGACATTTATAGTTGTCTCTCCTAATGTGTTACTAGTAGTTCCCATCCGTTAGGCTAGGCCGAGCCAAGCCAGGCTGGCTAGATCCACCGTGTGGTGTTTCGATGCATGGCCTAAGATATTGTAATGGGTTCCCGGCGAACGTACTCGATATGTGGCCAGCCGAGGCTTATGGCTTAGTTTGCCGAGTAAATGCCGATCGTAACGTTCTATCACTGGCTATGGATATGGAAGGATACTACGGCACGGTTTTTATGCGGAAAGTTTACAGGAGAGGAGATAAAATTGTGAAAACTATATACGCTTTTGGTCGGAAATACATTGACAATTTAGTTTTTTGTAGAAAAATTCAAATTGTGGTGATCAAACTATGATTCAAGCTATATACTGAGTATTTGGTTAAAATTAAAATATAATATAAGTAGGTAATAAAATAATTTTTCCAAAAATCCAGCTATAAATGTCAAAGTTTCTTGAAAGAACATTTTTCATGCTACTGGATTGGTAATTCTAATCATTCGAATTCTAAATGATACGTATTCTATTTTGGTGGTCATTACATTAATTTTTTATGGTAATTATGGATCGTGTAAGTAAACTATACACTCAATTTTTAGCTGAAAAATTGTTTTAATTCGTAATCAGGATATCAAACTTAATGTATGTATAGTCTAGCAAGAGCTCAAAAATTATTTTATGGTTGTGGTTTCCTTTTATAAGTTTTGAAGGTTTCTTGCAGGTACCTAGTTAAGTACTAGATTTGGAAATCCCAAAGTAACCTTAGCATGACTAGCTTAAGATAGATGGACCACTGCGTGAAATGAGAATAACAGAACACTCCTGTCTGTTATTCTCTTGTCACACAGTGATCCATCTATTTTAAGCTAGGCATGCTAATGTTACTTTGGGATTTTCAAATTCAGTTCTTAGCTTAGAAAATTTAGGATATCTTACAAATCTGTACCCTATAGCAGAATACTCATAAAGGTGACATTTCTTTTTCATTTATTTCATAGCAGAAACTTATGAAAGGGAACCACGACCATAACATAATTTTAATGTCAACTTTTGAGCTCTTGCTAGGCTACTTAAAAATTATGTACATCCTGTATCGTGTGTCGGATACCAGCCTCAATTCACAGGTGCTCGTGGTGTCATGGTTGTTAGTGAAAAGTATATCACAGGATAGGTTTTTATGCAGTTAAACTGTATTCGATAACGCCTTTTACTCAACTTGGGTATGGCAGCCTCACATTGTGAGTCATCGGCATAGAACCAAAAATAAATAAAATACAACTCAAAATTGCAACTAATAGATCTTCTTTATCTAAAACATGGTTCTAACATTAATCTAATTGGACAAAATATTCTCAAGACGTGTTACATTTTAAATTCTAGTCATAATAAAAAATCTAACCAGGAATCTATTCTCAAGTCGCTGTACTGAATGTGAACGACCGACAATTCTAGAATATATAATTCCATTACTTCACAATGCGATAAACTTTATATTAAAACAATTTTTTTCTTGAAACTGTCATTAAAACAAATGACTTATCTCCAGTCCCGTTATAAGAACAATAACACACTCATTAACAACACTCGTATCTTATATCACACCCTAAAGCCTCGTTCACACCGCATAAAAAGCGATTTGCCGGCCCACTAGATCAAACAATAGCTCGATGGCGTCTTAGGCACACGGAGTGTCATTCGTGTGTGTGTGTAACGCCGCGGGTTACATGCGTAATCAGCTGGTGTTCGAGATATCGCAGATCACGCACGAGTTACTGAGGGGTGAGATAGGGTAGTGACAAACCGACATGAACTGTTTACGACATGTCATGAATAAACTGATGGATCTGATCGAAGGTGGCTGAGGTAAACACTGGAGATTTGTTTCCAAACACATCAATTTGGAAGTCGATTATAGAACATGCTAAACGTACCCTTTGGAAAGAGTTTTGTTATTTAATACTTAATATATAAGACTATTAAACAATACATTTGTAGCATAATTATCTTTAGCCCAAAGGCTGGTTTATAATGGATGTTACTGATTCTGCTTTCTGTAAAGTTGAACAATAGCATATCAATGTTACGGCTCAGTGTCATTTGAACCGTAACATAGAAATGCCTATAGTTAAATTTTACAGAACATAGTATAAGGTACCTTTAATTCTGCCTTTAGCTGCAAACCGTGTTTCAAAATCCTATTTTGTTTGTTTTTCCAGTTCCAACCTAAAAGTTTAAAACAAAATTTTGAACTTCATTTTGCGACCATTAGGTGTCTTTTAAAAATTTTGGCGTGTCAAAAATTTGGTAATTATACTCGAAAACAGTGGTAAAAGATACGGGTTTTTTTCACCATTGAATTCCAGTCGAATTTCATAGATTTGTATATAGGGCAAAATTCCTACCAATACATTTTTTGTACGTAGTAGTTTCAAAAACTCAAAAAATCTTAATCTTATCTTCGGTTATTAAAATTTTCAATTCAAGTCGATTCAAGTGCGAAAAAATAATGCCATAAGCTGCACTTCGATATCGAAGCGTAGTTTTTGAAATACATAAATCCCAGAAATTTGCAATATGAAAAATGTTAAATAATTCGATAATTAATCGACTTCGATTTCTCGAGCTCTAGATTTGGTTGACGTAGAATTAGTAGAATCAAAGTATGTGAATTTTATATTTTTTAATTCTTTTATTACTTGTCGTGCATCCAGAATTGACCGGAACGGAGCTGAGTCAAAGTTCGTAAACTTATTACTTGCCTCAACGCATTTGAGTCAAGAGAAAAACCTAGCTGAACAACTTCTTTATACACTATTTCAAAGTAGCGAAGCGGTTTGTGCCAAAAAAATTTGCTGAAAATCTATGCCCGCTCGATAAATATAGTTTATCAATTTAAATTTTCTAAGCCCGGCCATCTCTTATTTCGTGTACTGTACCTTGTCATTTAAATGGAATAAGAATTTCACAAATCGAGCTAAGCTAATCTCCTAACTGTTAACCTTCATCAACTCTTCCATCTCGAAAAGTCTTCCCTGCGGCGTGTCATCTCACATCGTCACCACTTCCACATGTCGCGCGATAAATATTTATTTATTTTTCTATCTGCGCGTAAATCCAGAGTTTACGCGTTTAGCGCGGATTAAAAACGCCAACTTCAAAGCTGCACTACGTAGTCCCAGTCGGAGTTATCGTCGCTCGTCGGCGTAAAACGTAACGGAAAAACTGTAATGCCGAGACGCGATTATTTATGCAGAGAGAACTCGTACGTTGTGCGTTTCAAGTTTGATGTGTGCGGATAGATGGTGTGTTGGCTCGAGCACCTGGTTGCATGTGGGAATCGCTCGTGGCGCTAGTTTTATTTATGCTGGGTGATGTGTGCTAAGACGAGATGCAGTATAATAGCAAACGCATTAGATAGAATTTAGATTCAGCAGAATATCATGCAAATGTCAGATAGTATCATTTTTTTCTATATTTGATTATTACAACCAAAGTATTGATTAGTATGTCAACCAAAACCCGCAGCAATCACATTTGTTTGTTTGAGTCTTATTCTTAAAGACAGGATAAATAAAGTAGCAAAACGACTATAGACATGAATAAAAAAAATAAAATCGCCGGATTATCAGTCAATAACTTTATTGAATTACTTCGAAACAACACGTTTCGACCTTACTCAGGTCTTTATCAGGATAGCTAATAATAAGATGTATCTAAATTTTAAAGCAAAACATAATCATAATTATGCCGGAAGAGTCATACCAAACAATTCGTCATTTTCTATTAGTTCTACTAAAACGATCCAAAACTTTTTTATACTTCTATTACTTAGATTTCTGCTTAATCATATTTTTGATTCATCCAGTTCGTCAAGTAGCATCAGATGGTTATTTTTAAATTCTGGTCTGTTGTATTGTTTTAACATAAGTAAATTAATCGAAGATAAATTTCTCGATTAGATGTTAAAGGGCTCGGCTACCTTTTTTTCGAATTCCTAGAATATTCTCGATATTACTTTTCACAATCTTCCCCACTACTACGGCTGTCCGAAACCAGCCCGAAACACGTACATTGCCGCATCATAGCTATGCAACGTTATTTTGAAGTTGAAAAATGCTGTAAACATGGCTCCTGTATTTCCATAATACCTTCTGTATTTTTTAAAGAAACTAAGTAAAACAAAAATTATTCGAAAAAGGAAAATTAGCTGCTGGCTTCTTGCTTTTTAAAATCTTCTTTCCATTTGTAGTGACCGAAAAAAATCATATCAAATAATGACAAAAGAAGAAAACTTCTTTTCCATTATTCTGAATCTCCGTAGAAATCTTCAAAGAATCTCCGTGCGAACAGGGCTTAAGTGATAATGACCATGAACTTTCCTTTTTCATTGCGTACTTAATTCTCTATAATTACTCCTGGGCCAAATTTCTGTTTAATTTCTAGAACCGATTTCATAACACCGTAATCCATATTTTAATTTAAAAATCCCCCGTGATGTTATTCATTTCAGTTGATTCTTTCTCCATTCACACGCATAGAAATTAAACCTTCCACGTCTTGCGCGTCAGATGAGATCTCATTGCACACAAAAGCAAAATAATTTACCTGCCCAATGGCTTCCTGCAAGAATGTCTCACTTGTGAAGATTAATAATAGCCAGCCGATAATTTAACGGCATTCACAGACATTAACATATGTTCCCCGCGACAGGTGTAACATTATATAACGCCTGGTGAGATCTCATGCAAATGAGCGACTCGCAGAGGTTAGTTTTCGTCTGTGGACAGAATGTTAACGTATTGGTTTGTGTCACGATACACAACGACCGATGTTGAGGAGATAACTGAAAGGATTAGCATAATTTACTTTCTCAGAGTCTTAGAGTTGAGTGTTAAGCCTTTGTCGTTTCTTCTTCTGTAAATGTACAGATTTGCAATGGTTTGCAGGAAGTTAAATCGTGTAAATGATTTGAATTATTTATGATGAGTTTATGTTTGGTTAGGTTATTTGACTAATGGTGTTCAGCTTTGACTGAAAGACTACGAAATTGTTCTTCATTGCGCGTAATGGCGACATTGTTAAATCTATTTTGTTATGCAATGTACAATAATGATAATAGAAAATAATCTTCATGTAGAATGCTTAATCTAACAAAAGACCTAAAATCTACGGAAATAGTTTTATAAATTTAATTTACTAAAAATGAAGAGTTGTCAGGCGAAAGTAAAGAGAGGATTCAATATTTGATCTCTATCTACAAACATTTCACACATTTTACCCAACTTGGGTGGAGCAGTCTCCTACAGTACGCGAACTTAGAGAAGACCGGGCTTAGGAATTTCAAATCGGTATGCAATATTAATCGAGCGGACATAGATTACCAGAAAAAATTTTGGCAGAAACCGCTTCGCTACCTAGAAGTCCTCCAGCTTGGTTTTCCTCTTGGCTCCGTTGTGTTGGCGAACTGTGACTCAGCTCTGTGCCAAACACAAATTTTTTTTTCCCTTACTGCTCCAGTCAACTTTCGATTCGCGGACAGTACTCGTACAATGATACCGTGTGTGCAGTTACCAGTAGTTAATTTACGGGTACCTACTCATGGTTGTTAGTGGAGAGAACACCACAGGGAAGACTTTTTGTACAGGTAAACTGGAATGTGTACCTAACTGGATCAACCCTGATCCTTTTATCTTGGGTGTAGCAGCCTCACATATTGTGAGTCATGGTATAGCTAGGAGTTAGGTAGATATAATGTGGTTCTCAGGTGTCAACTCACTGGTATACTCAAGGCTGTTAGTAAAAATAAAAATAAAGATAATTACTCGTACAATTAAAATGGGTTTATGCTCACAAAATTTAAGAATAAGAATGGTCTTAAAGTTAGAACAGTTATAACATAAGATGAGTTGGTTTATGCTGCAGAAATAAGAATAAGGAACAAAAGGAATAATCTACTAATAAAACTAGGTTTTCCAATGAAAGCAATGGCGTTGTTTTGTAAGATAATGAACGGAATCTGCCTGCTTATCGTGTTCTGGTATTTAGGTATAGAATGTAGAAGTTTCACGGCCTTAGCTGAGCAGAAGTTATTGCAGAGTTAATGAATTGTCGCGTGTATGGTTTCCTCAACTTCAAAAGGGATTATTAATAATTTTAGTTGTGTATACGTTGTTCAAGTCACTAATCTGCATTTGTGAAGTTTCTACTGGATAATTATAATTTAGTGGCTTTGAGAATGGAAACAGCAGAGATTCAAAATTTAATTGGAATCCAGTTGGAAACTTAGATACAGATTTAATACCGTAATACGTTAAACATACAAAAAAATCGATCTGCACAGGACAAATGTTTTAAATCGATTAGTTAATCGAAGTAATCTGTTACAATTTTTTACAAAGCTGTCTATTAACTTTGAAATAATTTATAATTGGTTTTAGGAATGTGTTAAGTATCCTAACATCTAATTATGCCTAGCAGTCACTATTTATTTTATATTTCATCGTTTAACTTTTTTCTATCGCTCGCGAATATCTTTTAGCGTAATTATACGTTTTAAAATCTTTATGTCATAAACAAACCATAAGACATTTTATTCATAATATTGCTTATGGTAAATTAAATTAAGTAATTATTTATACTAAATAATAGGTTGTAAAAATAATTATTTCTTATAATATGTTATAATCACTATACTTAGATGGGATAATAAATATATTAGCACGCATTATTTTTGCCGAGAGCTATAAATTTTTTGTATAAATGATTGGTGGTCTTTATATTGGATCGTAGATCTTACTACTGTCAAAAATAAATAATTCATATCGGGAACCCAGGGCATATTTTTTATCCAGATATATGTAGGAGTATAACTTTACTACAATAAACTTTAAATAATTCAACAAAAAGAAAAGTTAATTATATAGGCTATAAGAAGGATTACTTTTCCAGGCGTAAACGGATGAAATTAATCACATAAATAATAAAAAATATCTTTAGAGGCGAGATATTATATTATATGTAAGAAGCTCAGACACACTGATCTCAGATAACACCAAATACACTAACTTACTTTATAATGCTTTATTACTGACTCGTGCGACAACACCAGACATACTGACTACTAAACACTACAACCCCAGTTAACATAGTAGTTCTAACAACATCTTACATAAACATAACTTATTTATAATACATTCCTTAAATGTCTTACATTATAGTTGTTATAAAATCGCAAAATAACTACTATATTAATTTGTAATAGTAAAGCAAAATGTTAACACAAAACAAATCTGGGTTTGCTAATTATAGTAGCCTGACATATTCGGCCCAATGCGATAATACTTATCAACGATCAAAAATATACAGATTCATTGAAAAAATCGAATCTAAAATTGTACTTTTAACTAATACTTTGCGGAGCTAAATTAAATAATTTTTTTTTTAAATAGTCATGTGATAAACGGCGAGATAGCACAGTTCAGTGGTAGAGTAGTTGGCTCTAATAACAGAGGTCGTGGGTTCGAATCCGTCTAAAGTCTCAGGTGTTAAATTTCGTGGCTTGATTTGGATGGGTATCAATTTTCGTCATCATTGCAAGTTGGGATACAATTAGCCATAAAGCGGGCACTGGGAGTGGTTGTAGGGCTTGCGCAGGGGATTAGATGAAAGAATAGTCTTGACTGAATCTCGTTCATTGTCCAGAGGCAATAAAAATAAATGCTTTTATAGACAGGGGATAAGGAATTTTGATTCTAGGTTGCGAAATGATACTTTTGCATTCGAGGATGAAAGTTTTTAATGCAAAAGCATTTCGCAATCGAGTATCAAACAACGTTTTTTCGAAAAATATGTGCAAATATTAGTAAAAATGTAAAGAAATAATGTTGACACATGATCATAATCAAATTAATCAATGTAACAAGTAAATGTTTTCGTGACAAAACAAACATTCTAATATTTTCTATAAATGTTTTGTCATTTTTGCATTATGAAGTGAGATATTTCAATACTACTAGAATGATATCAGAAAACATCGAAGACAATCTGCCTCCTGATGTATTAGAAGCATAGTGTGAAAAGTAATTTTATTAAATTGTGGCTCTATCTCCTGTCTAAAAATTGCTGGATGTAAAAGTTCTGTAGACAAAAAACTATCATTTCACGTTTTGATAGTTGACATGTAAATCTTAACATTTTTCGAAAAAATACATTTTCTAGTTGAAGCAATACAGTGTTTTATAATAACTTATATTACACAAATCGTATTTATAAAACGATGAAGCAATCTAAATCAGAGCAAATAAGTGCTTCATAATGAAAAGGTACATAAATGCCTCTCGTTCCAGTTACTGCAATAAATACTCCGTAACAACCAATATCAGCAATATCTAATCACCCATCGAACCGCCGGCAACAATGCATTGCGTCACGTAGCAAACACAGTTACCTTTTACTTACAAAAGTGCATCGTGCCATTTTTACTTGGAAAACAACTTTAACGTTTCCAAGATGTTCATGTCACCGGTGTTACTGTTCAGTAGCGCGGATTATAGGGCTGTATCAAGGACAAAAGGGACCGAAAGAGCGTAAATGGGGAAAGTTTATGACTGGATTGCAAATTTTATGTTTTAGGGAATGGAAGCAGGGTAGTTAAAGTAAAAATGCTGACTCAGGGGCAGAGTTTATTGGATTTGAATAGTGGTGATAGCGATTGGGTTGCCGAACAATTTGTTTAATACAATAGTGAGCGAGACAACAATTTTTTATGCTTTTGTACTTTAATGTACTTCTAAATTATACAATTGATTTTGTATCTCAACAATCAGTTTGTTGCTTCTTGTAATTAAGGCTTTTAACCACTAGAAGTTTTTGTATCAAAGCATGTTCGGTAGTAGGTAATATAACTAATGCTGTGATTATCGTTTGGTCTTCAGAAAATTGACTCATGCTATCACCAACGAATAATCATAGCCCGAGTTATATTTGAGGGAAATATATAATGAAAATGTCCAAAATGTTTGGTTATATTTGTTCAATAGCTGTCAAAAACGTTTTAAATTCTGTTTACTTTTCTGAATTTCGTCTTCACTGGCATTTCCCCACCGACTACAACCTGGTTTATTCATTTTAAGTCTTATTTTTGACAAACAGCAATATTTGATTAAGAAACTGACAGTAGGAAAATAATAAACAAAAACAAATGACATGTAATGCGCTGATAGAAATATCATCAATTTGATAGCACCTTACTACCCTATTTCAGCCAACCAAATTAATTAAATATGTACCACATGATACATAAATAATAGTCCGTTGCTAGATTCCAATAATAATTTTTTTTAATTTGACAGCTTTTATTGCTTCGGCTCGTGCAGTATAACTTTCATTCTCGTTAGTCACGATCATCGTTAAAAGCACATTAAATGATCTATTATTATTATATTTGGACTTGAAGAAGAACGCTTAAGTAAACCCCTGTCAAAAATTTTGTGCGCATATTTTAAAATTTAGAAATATCCAAGCTTTAAATTTTACATTTCTTGCAGTCAATATAAAATTGCCAAATACACTACAAACACAAATCCAGAGTGTTCCTCAATAGTTAATTCTTAAGCAATACCTACTTAAGCAGTGTAAAAAGCAACAATGGCAAAAATTTTCTCTCCGTTCGAACGGTTTTGTAGAACCGGTGCAACAAAAACAGTTGCAATTTCAACTGCATCGATTTTCATTCTATCACGACAATGATTTTGTTGTCAAAACAAATTAAGAATCAGAGCAACTGTAGTGCGAACGTGCAAGATCGAAGAAAGCGTGAAAAAATGCACCATTCACGGTTGCTGGATTTTTTCCAAAGTATTTTAATGTAATGGTGACTAACTTCTGATTTAATACGAGTAATTTGTTTGGATTCTTTGGAATGGAACTGGAATTCGGAGATTGCAGAAAAATGGCGCCAGGATCAGGTTTTTCACTGCAAGAATGGAAAAAGTTTTGAATTATAAAATGTGTTTATACACTCTTAGAATTAAAATAAGGAACAGTAACAGTTGATTCAGATTTGTACACAAGAAAATAGGTAGCCATATGAATCAATTATAATAAAGGACGAGCAAAGACTAAAAGTTAAACGAGAGGTTAAAGTTCTAGGTTTTATGGTGTAGGTATTACAGGGCAAATTTTATGAGTTATTTCATAAATTCTTTTAGGATTTAAAAGATATTTTTTAAAAATAATACAATCAGAGTTGTTATGTCTTTTAATGTTAATATGATTTTGATCAATTTGTTAAAGATGATTTACAAGAAATTTCGAGAAAAAATAATTTACAAACAATTCGAGTAATGTAATAGTAATTACTAAAATGTAGAGGAATGTTCGAAGTTGTTTGAAAATCTGAACTTGAAATGTGTTGAATTAATTGTAAATTCAAAAGGCTTTTTATAGGCAACTCATAATTTATAAAGGATTCACAGGATATATCCTTTAAAAAAAATTTCTTAGTGGTAAGAGTAAGGTAAGACCACAGTGCGAAAAGGGAAAATGTTACATTTTTTTATAAAATGAGTTAAGGGATGCGTCATGTACTTACATCAAAAAATACGGTAGAATTTTATACACAAACTTCCAATACGCCAAGAATCATGTTATTTAGCTTTGAAATATACCAATGAACCAAAAAAAAAAAACGGGGAACGTTTATACTATCCGTGCAGCCAGAGTTGGCCGGAGCGATAAGGGAGAGAAATATTATGTCTATGTTATACACAGAGCTGTCTGCTCGATTAATATTGTTTACAAATTTAAAATTCCTAAGCCCTTATCTCGCGTACTGTATAAAATGTTCCATCTGTTCACTGTGCAATATTTGACGTAAAATTTTTGAAAAATATTTGTTTTAAGTGGGTTTCACAGTGTTTTCTTGCCGTTTTATTATATTTTCAATCGTCACATTTTGTTTTCGAATGTGCTAAAAATGTTTTTTTTTTTAATTTCCGAAAACCATCAGTGTGGTCTTTATGCTTGGATTCAATGTAATATCATTTTGACAACTGACAGTCATTTAAATTAAAATGAATTAACTATTTCATACATTATAATATCTGTACAAAAAATAATGTGTACAATTATTCTAATAGACAATCGACTTAAACATGGCTTTAACTTTCATTTTCATGAGTAACTGCACATTAAATTAACACCTACTTCTAATTTCGCCTAATCAGCATACAATTTTTCCACAATTATAATTCCTCCGATATCTTCAACCACGTGTCAATTAGCTTTATTGCATTTCTTGAACCATTACCTGGGCTGTAAGATAGCGCCATGCACTAAGTACCATTTACCGCAGTAATCTAATGTTAAAAATATGTATTAGCTTATCTCCCATCTCGTGCTCTGTTTTATCCCCCGGTATAGCACGGCGCGCCGCGACCAGCCTCTTACATATGGAACAGTTGAAGGAATTTGTGGATCAAGATTGCTGCTGGAGGTGTTGCGAGGATTAATTAAATTTAATTATGGTTTATATTTTCCCAGTAATTTATTTTCCTCGATTTGCATTTGTTCCTGTGTGGGCTGGTTATAATTGCACTGTGTTTGCTTAATTGGATTTATTATTTTTGCATTTATCTTCCAATGAAAGCAATTTAATTTTATTATGGACGGCTGATTGATTGGCAGTAATCAGTGTTTTATATCTGTGATGATAAGTCATTACCATATTTATAGGCGATTGAATTTATGACGTTTTGCGCCTATTAAATATTAATATTATTACCTTATTATATGGTCTTTAATTTGCATTAACAACTGCCATTAATAATTGCAAATAAACAGTTTTAGTTCATCAAATAAATAAATACATTTTATCATATTTACATACTTACTTACAAGATAGCTACGTTGGGCTGTAATAACAAACCCAATCAAAGTCAGATAGACATGAAATTTAACAGAAAATTAAAAAACACCGTTGTCAAGACAATTATTTGATTGACGTTTTAACATAAACGTCAGTTTTAATGTCAATAAAATAGGCGAAAATTATTGTTTGTGATCCAAAATTCCTATATATATTTTAATGGAAAATAGTAAATTTACTGATCATGTACCAACATTTTTTTCAATTTTCGTTATTTAAAATAAGAGCAAAATTCAATCTTAATTAATTACGCAATGCAAAGAATAACTTTAATAATTCCACTCCTGTATAAAGTAAGCCATAAACAAAACACAATTTTATCACTTTGAAGCGGATAAAAATGAAGGTAACTTTTTACAAGTGATACAACCATATTTACCTTTTTTCTTAGTAACCAAACAAAACACTAAAATGTCATTTGCTTCATATTTCTAATATTTGTCAGCGAAATGATTTGATTTTGGGAATATTTGTGAAGAAGAACCAAAAGAGTCGTTAAATTATGTTGTTGAATTACACTCGAGCAATAAATTTCTGTTTGACATTTCAACCTGACAGTAATTTTCAAAAAAAAAATTAAACAAACAGACATTTATCCGGCGAAATATAAAGTTTTTGTCTAATTACAGTTCATAATAGTTAAAAATCAAGTTCATGTAGGTAGGTAGGTACCTACGCAGTTGTGAATCACCCTGCATACTTTTTTTTTCCAAGTATCATCTGGCAAAAAAATTTGAAATAGTACTAAAAAAATTTTGTTTGTGTTTTTGTTGTTAACATTTTAGATAATTCGAATTTAATTTTTGAACAATCCTTTGAGAAAGAATCAGATAATCTACTTGTATTGAACCCGGGACCTCTTAGTCGCCGATTCAATCAATCATCAATTATTATAACTAGCTATTACCCGCATTTCACTTTTATGATGGAAACAGCATGTTTTAAAATATCTGGGAATGTTTATGGTAACAGATGTGGCATGCGCTTAACTATACCGTAATAAATTAATTGCGCGTGTAATAATCGCAAATGTAATTATTTCTTTCAATGGCTATTTTATCAATTTACGCAAAATAAAACTGGTTGTTTGATAATTCGCAGCGATTAAAGATCGATTTATGAAACCGTGCCCCGTCGTATGTAATTGTTCCTCCCACGTAATTTGTTGGCCTCGTGATTTCTATTCTATCCTAACATCTGTTTTCCGTTTTTACATAAAATCCGTTATAAATTATAAACCTCACCCTGCAAAAACACGCCATTCTCATTCGGTATGGGAATCTTTTTGCCCCTTATTTCAATTGTTTTGCCAAATTCGTTTAGTTTTTGCTTCTGCCGCAACGCGCCGCTGTCAGCGCCGTCTTTTCGCGACCGGAAACAACTATTTGCTGCTAAATTAATGCGCTACTAGTGTTTAAATTACGAAATTATCGCTCATGATGCCAGGCAATTGTCTGGAAAATTATTGTCTCGGTTTTTGTCGCAGACGAGAGACAAACCGGCGTTGGACATTTCTCCTCTGATTTCTATCACATTTTTTGTGACATGTTTTTAGCGACTCAAAAAATGTTTGAGCAATTACTGTCATATTATTTAACAGGCAACTTAGTTTTTGTCACTTTACGTTCTAAAGTGCATATCCACGTTTTAAAATTCCTTCACATAATCTCTAAAGCCTAGATCCCACGACTGAAATTATGGACAATTTGACAATGCGAATTTGTTTAACTGTATATATCAAAACGTATCAAAACCACGGTTAAAGAATAATTATTGATTATCTTTTCTAGCGGACAGAATGTGTAATGGATCTAGGTGTTTCTGGCTGGTCAGGTGATACTATATTGACACTGATTTAAATGTAAAAATTCATTTTAATAATATAAATAGTAACTACAATTATTGTAATTTAGATATAACTAAGCGGCTGTTTTATAATCTACCTTTAGATCAAAAATATTATGACAAACGTGTTTGAAAATCCTCGATCGTCGATATAAATAAATAATTTCACAATATATGAACACAGTACCGTAGTGCATCTATTCAGCTAAATTATTCAATTTATAAAACATGTCATTTTTACTCATTTCTCTTAAAATTAAAATAACCTGTATCTACATTGAAAGTTTTTCTGAAACACATTTCTTTATTTGACAACAATATTTACCTGTTACTTTATAATGTAATAATAAGCTTACGTGAACTAATTACAACTTCTGACCGGGGTTTTCCAATAAAAAACGTGCCCAGTCGGTAAACCTAACTATTCTTTACCCGTGATCAAAATTAATGCCACTTAAATAATTTCTAAACGATGCTTATATCAAAGTTTGTTGCAATTTCTAACAATTTGTTGTCGATAATTTCAGTCGTAGGATCCAAGCACAACAACACACCTTTATAATTAAAGCATATTTTAAATAACAATTCTTTGACATGATAATATAAAAATTATACGAATTTTAAATAATAAACGCCGTATAGAATCAATTTCGAAATTATTACATTTTGACATAAACATGACAGTTCTATCTGCAATCAGACATTTTTTGGACGACGGGTGTAAAACTGGTAGTACTCCAGCCAATCACAAACATATAAATCACCCTCGAATTTTGTTTTTACTCATAATAGCTTAAAAACAGACTGTTTATAAGAATATATAGAAAACAGGACTGCAACAATTATAGTGTAGTTATGTTCGCATTTCAGGTTGTTCCTTATTTCATACATCGTAAAACTTTTAAGGGATAATATTCCTCATAAAAATTCTAAGCCATCCGTGTAAAATTCTGTTCTATGGGCGGATGGCAGCAGAGAACGTAGTTATTCTGGATGAATGAAATGTTAGGAGAAATGTGTGAATATATTTTATATTTTTACAACGCTGAATTTCTTTAGAGACGTAATCAGATTTTCTGAATTTTGTTTCGCATTTGGAAGAGAAAATTTATAAAGTTTTGCAAAATGAAAGCGATGAAAAGATTGGATCTAAAACTCGGCTACATACCTGAGCTTGGTTGAAAACTTTTATGCTCGGTATTTCTCATTTATGGCCCCGGTTTACGAAAGTGAAATAAATTTTATTTGGAAATAAAACGCGGATAAATAAAGTAATAAAATTTATGTGATGATATTGGTGTTTTTCTGTTTTTTGGTTGCTTTATCAGACAGTTTTATTTCTTTACATATCAGCTGTTGCTAAACCCTTTCTTTTCTAATTTATAGAAAAAGACACCAAAATCAACAATATTTAAATTTTACATTTAATACAAGTTGTATTCATAGCTACTGATTTATAAATTTTTTTGTTGTTGCTAGATTTGTAATTTTTTAAAAACCTATTTATGAAAACGAGTGTGTCGCGTAGTGTAGTTGACCGATATTCTGATGATTCAGGTTAAAATCCAGTCTGTAACACATTACATTATAACATCCATCATTTTATAATTGGGAGTAAATCCTGTTGAATCCAGTAAAATTTAAATAACTAAAATATTTACCTAACGATGAGGGTATAACATCAAAGTTGAGTAAACAACGTAATGTACAATTTTGTTGCTTGTATTTGAATTTGTCATATTTTTTAATTTTGATTAAAATTCTACGAAAAAGTTGTTACATAAAATTAATTACTGAATTTAAACGAGACCTTCTAAAAAATTTACCATGTTTCGTATTTCAACTTTTAACATATTTTAATTAAATTAAAACTTTGCAATTCCCGTATTGACAAGCAATTTTAAATTGCATGAGCCTATACGAACCAAAATCAACCCCTCATGCATGTTTTCACTTTCAGTCAAACGTTTCTGGGGTTTCTGGTGTACCCTCGATTAAAATACGTGCATGTAGAACGAACTGCGTGCGCGTGTGTGTGCGTATGTGTGAGCCAATACCCCACGACCCTTCGGTTAGTGATGCGGTGGCGTGAAATTATGTCAAAAATGTTTCAGGGATGATAAGTGGCCTCACGTTAGGAAATTGACAAAACCGCACGCTTAAATTCTGTTAGAAATATTTGCAAGCAAATTGAGAAGTTAGCTACTGAAATTTGCAGCGGAAAAAATGCTTCGGGCGTACAGCCCCCTCGGTAATTTTCAAATAAATATGAACGTAAATAAAAATAATATATTCAATTTATCCTTTCAGTAAATTTTGTAAACATACAGAAAATATGAATATGTACAGATATTTGAAACATTCGAAATAAAGTTCTTGTTTATTTTGAATACAATAACAGATTTTTCATTTTTAAAAAAATCCATTTAACCCTCTGGTCTCTGGCGCAAGCCAGTACCCGATAATTATCTCCTCGAAATGGTTACAACCGATCCGAGTCAAGTCATGAATATTTTACACCTGACCCGGATTCGAACCCACTACCTTTGTGTTCAGAGACAAGCACTCTTACCATTGCACTATCTCGCTGTTGTATTAATTATGATTTAAGTCACAGTCACATTCCTGATAATATATTTTTAGTTAGAGCTGTAACTGTGATAAGTACCTATTGATACTGTAGTGTTCGTTGTCGTAGGTTTATTTAATAAGACACGTACTCGTACCTATTTGTACTGCTAACTTTTTTGTTTTGTGAACGTCTACACAGATTAACAATCTGCTGAACTCAAATTATTTCTCATTAAACATAAATACACTTCTTTAATATAATTTGTTTATCAATACAATTATCTAATACATTACAGCATCATAACAATTATTCAATACACTACAGATACGAAAAGAGCATTAGTGCTATTTGAATTTTTAGAGACCTGATCAATTTTACAAGAATTGTTTGCAAATGTTCATAAAAATTGCTGATTAAAACCAAAATTCCAAGACTTTATTACTGTTCTTCATGTTATTGGTACACTGACCCGTGTGCTATGTGCAAATTTATAGAAGATACAAATAAATTCCAATACGAAATTTTACATAAATAGGAGTTTTTGACCACTCAATACCAGTTTACAGCCTGTGTCAGACGTCAATGTTTTGAATTTGATACGTACGAAATTTGACATTTTATTGTAGATACTAATATGTCAGCTTTATGTATGGGAGTGATAACTATTATATGTTTGTGTGTGTATAATTTCATCAAAGGTCTACCCCCATAAAGGTCTAGAGTTTTATTGTTTTATGCCCATGTCAAAGAAAAACGACCACAATGATTAGTTCGCTCGTTGGCCGAGAGCAATGAACAAACACTGAATAATTTATTAGTAAAATCAGCAACATCGCTGTCACCTTGACATGACCTTCACCAATCACCAATCACGCCCCCGCATGCATTGCAGTCTCGCGCTTGGACGTGAACATTCAAAATAGAACAAAAATCTAATGCAAATTCCAGCACACCACTGTTCTGTTCCCATTAACGCCCCGTGAGTTAGCTTCGCGCAGCCTTCTAGATCGTCGCTGTCACTGTCGCAACTCGCATCTGCATATAAAACGCTCTCGTGCCAAACACGTGCAAACGCCACGTTCCATTACGTTGTTCGTCGATGTTGTTGTTTCTGCTTGTGTTCATGTCCATGTCGATGAGGCCATAACAAATAAATACTGCACTATTAACTTGTCATATCGCAGAAAAAATGTATCAGGTTGATTTGATTGCTAGAGCCTTCCACGATTGGAAGAAAGTGCATCTTGGATCATGTCAGCAGAATGAGTCGAATCCAACAGTCTTCTCTGAATTAAAACAAAAGCTTAGCTCAAATTAACAAAGCCAAACGCATTTTCCATCTAGATAAAAAAGAAATGAAAGATGTTTGCATTAAAGAAGCTTCATTAGTTGGAAGAAAACAAGAAGAGTGCAGCATTTAGCTCACTGTTTCTCAATTTTTGTCATAATTATTTATAATATAACGTGACCAACAATTCAGGTTCAAATCCTGTCAGGTACATATTCCAATATAACTACACAAAAAATCTTCCTTGTCGTCTGTAGTGTACTCTCCACAAAAACAATGTGAGTACCCCTAATCGCACATACGGTATTAATTAGTATCTACCTTCTTGACATGAATCGTTCATGGGATGTTTAAAAATATCTTATTCTTGTACTTTAAGTGATATTACATAAATGTATCCTAGATCCTAGCCACATCTTTACATACTCATACAAACATTTCAGAGACTTATCTGAGACACATAATTGAGATATTATTACCAAATTCTAACATGGGAATGTTACATAGAAAATGTTACTAAGGGCGGAAATTAGAAATCGCTAGGATATTAATAGGACGTTAATAGGCAAGTAACAAGCCGAGATGTTCACATTCTTGAAATGTTCTGGGGATTTTATTTTGCCAAGTGGATATATCGAGGATTCACGTAAAATAGTTCTTTTCGACCAGACTGTTTCTCAATTTATGCCAAAATGCCACACATTTTGTATGTATGTACGGAAGAAAATCTTAAAATCCTTTTGTCGGTTTTGTAGAAAAATTTGCAAAATGAGAATATATGACTTCATAGTCTAGAATCTAGCAATCTAGGCGTTGAGCAATCGCGATCTCCTTCTCATCTTCCATTTTCACTTTTACACTCTCTAGATAGCACGTCATCGTCTGCGCGTCAAACGTCAGCAGTTGATCGAATTTAAATTTATTATCCACGATGCGTGTCTGAACGCCCGCGTTAACTTATTCCATCACTACAACACTTGAGCTTTTATTTGTTCCTTTGCAAGGTAGATTTTATTGACTGATGCAATTCAATAAGTAATGTTACTGCACTTCGTTACTGGAGCACATAAAAGGGAGGGATTTTTACTGCGGCAAATGCAAATTTAAATTAAAAGCTAATTGAAAATCGACCAAGTAATAGAGTGAAGTATGTTGCTTTACTCTCAAGGCTGGGAATGAAATTTTATTTCGTTTTATCTCCTTTAAACACGAATTCATTTCATCAGCCTATTACCTGTCAGCACCCAGCCACTTTATTTATTTAACTGTAGTTTTTTGTAAGGTATTATTAAAAATAACTGGATTAACTGAATTCCTTTACAAACAAAAGATGTTTTCATGCCATATCTACTTATCTATCCTTTTTACCAAACTTGCGTGTGAAAGCAAGCAGGTATAGATATATATTATTATACCATGTATGTGGTAACCAGCCGTGAACCCCCGGGTACTTATGGTTCTTAGTGGACAGTACACCTCATTTAAAATGGAATGTGTACCTCACTGGTTTTGAACCTGAGTTGTTAGAACCACAGTCGTTCAAGTTTTGCACTCAGTTATCTGCTCCACTTGTTCTAATGTTTTGTAAACACACAGTACCTAACCCTCCCGTAAAAATCTAAATATTAGCTTCGCATTGTGCAAATTTAAATTGAAAACAATTTCATTCCGCTTAGCAAAACAGTCTCCATGACAATTAATTAAGTACTAGAGAGCAGTCGTGATTGTCAACGCGCAAACCAAATTCATTACTCCAAAGTTAAACAAAATCTGACAACAGGGCCGGATCTACCTTGAAGACGATGAAACGGTCGCTTCAAGGTTCCTAAAGCTTTAAGAAACAAAAAAGCAAATTTACTAGAACTTTTTTTTTGCATCGATGTTTCGATAACTCAATATTATCGATATTTTCCGATAATTATCGATATTATATCAACAAATATCGAGTTATCGATACATCGATACCAAACGAAAAGTGTTCATATCGATATTTATCGATCAGAAAATGAGAAATTTAAATTTATGTAATTTACATGAAAATATCATTGATAGAAAATGTAAAACATTAGGAATTATTGTCGGGGTAATATAACAAGTGCTATGATTATCATCGGTGATAGCATGAGTTGGTCGATGAAAATTGACCGAGTGCGCAGCACGAGTTCAATTTTCTGAAGACTAACGAATGCTATCACCTATGATTAATAATAGCCCGTGTTATATTTGGGGAGAATATATTAAGGTATAATGAATGAGTCCAATATGTTTGGTTATATTTTTTCAATAGCTCTCAAAAACGTTTTAAATTCTTTTTACCTTTCTTAATTTGGCGTGTTCTTCTCTATTATCTCTATCCTGGCACATTTTAAGTCTGATTTTTGACAAACAGCAATTTCAAATTGAGAAACTGACAGTTTATAATTAATAAACAAAACAGTTGACATGTAACAGCGGTGATAAAAAACATCATCGATTTGATAGCCTCTTACTGCCCTCTTTCAGCCAATCAAATTAGTCAAATATGTACCACGTGATTATATTCATGTAAATTACACAAATTTAAATTTCTCATCTCCTGATGATGACGTATGTGACGTCGAAACTAGTCGATTGAGAATTATATTTTATTGTCGACTGCATCCCAGTAATTTCTCTCCATTCCTCATATACCTACGTAATATTATAGGATACGGCCCTGTTTTGCAACTCTTTGGCGCTGTTTTCAGCAGAAGAATTGAATTAAGACATCGTCGGATGGACGCGCGCCCATGCATATTCATACCTTGTTACGTGTCATTTGTTCGTAACGAGGCGAGATGGGAGCGAGAGCTGTTTGTTTCAAAATCAAAAATTAATTTCGCTTTTATCTTCACAGGCTATTAATACTTGACCAATTAAATTTTAACGAGTATTTATTATACGAGATATATCTTCAGGGTAATTCAAGATGAATCGGTTTTTAAAGGACGCTGAGTTATAGAGTAGCGTTGAGCTGATTCAGATTTATTGCTTAACGAGGAGAAAATGAAATCATTTTAGTTGCACTAACAAGATTTATCACAATATATCAACGAAATACTTAATTCCTAATATGTAAATCAAAAGATTGTATGAAAGATTGCGATTTATGTTTTAAATATTATAAAATATTACGCGTATCACCGTTTAGCTATATCATATCTTAGCAAGAATTAAAAACGAGCTGTACCATTTATTTTTAAAATTTTAGCTTCTATGATTTTTTTTATCTTGTTTTAATTTGTCGTAAATATTGGTGGTAATTATGAAATAAGAAAAGAGTTAAAAAAGTAAAATTAAAAATATGGAACACCGTACGTTCCCATTCCCAAGCTATTTCTAGTTGTAAATTACGGTAACTAAAAAGCTATCCAGAAGAAACTAAGAAAATATAGCAACTCTGTATCAATTCTGATATAAGTCTGCCGACAAATAACTTCATTTCTTGGATTTATTTGACAAATATAATCATATCATCTCCAAATACGGATTCAATTAAGTTGTTCCAGTATTAAGTACCTGAGTTACGCAAAATGTTA
The DNA here is from genome assembly GCA_947534325.1 of Agonum fuliginosum. Classification (NCBI taxonomy): domain Eukaryota; kingdom Metazoa; phylum Arthropoda; class Insecta; order Coleoptera; family Carabidae; genus Agonum; species Agonum fuliginosum. The sequence continues at coordinate 140,471 of OX384034.1, read as the reverse complement.
CATGTCATAAAAATTTTCTATTACAAAATACAAATAGTAGTAGCAGTAAAATATAACATTAAAGTCAAAATATAATTTAGAGCTATCCGCTTTAATAGTCAAATGAAAACTTTTATGAGGTGGTGTGGAAACGGTGCAAGGAAATCATAAAATTTCTTTTCATATAGAATAATTATATCTACATGATCATCTTCTGTAACACATGCCGAAGTTGCAAATGTAATATTTTAAAAATCAGTTTTGTTGGAACAGGTTTGGAAGAACACAATTTATAAATTATTAAACGACCATCTCATTAAGAAAACATGGCTTTTATTTATTTTTGATTGCATACAAGAGAACGGCTACCAAAATTCATTAGCAGCTATTAAATTTTCAACGATTTAAACAGTCATAAATAAAAAACTGAATTTAAATAAGTTTTGCTTTTTGTTGCAATGTGAATGAACTGCAATGGGTTATTAAATCAACTTGAATTGAAAATTATAATTACATAAATAAGCAAGCACTGAATTTTGGAGCAAATTAAATTTACCAGCAAAATTATTTTTAACCGCACATACTTAGTGGTATAACTCATGTACTCTCTACTAACAACCATAAGTGAGTTGATGATCATAATAAACTACTTGCATGACTTTTTTATTAAATATTTTTAAAGAAGAGATTAAAACTTGACACGTTTTTTTTCTTTTGACAAAATATGTACTAGCAAGCCCAAAAAAAAAATAATGAAAATAAAATATTAATAGTGACGTAGAGGCAGCCGGAACTGGTCGTAAGCGATAGTACCGAAACAACTAGAAAAAACAGGTACTAGATGTTTGTGAAAGAATGATTCTAGATTTCTAGATGTCCAGTTAAAATTCTGAAAAAAAATTTGTAATCCATATAAAAAATTAATGAAAAAGTGTATTTTAAGCAATTGGCTTTATCTTATGATTAAGAGATTTATTAGAAAATGTAACTCGGCATAAACCTAGTTCCATTTTTCGTCTGTAAATAATTTTATGAAATTTTGCTATAATATCTGTAGAACTTTTTGAGCATTTGCTAGACTGCTTTTACGTATTTTTGATGATTGATTAGTAATTTCTCAAATATTGTACCTTACTATAAATATAAATTTGAATCAAATACTATTTCATTTTAGTATAAAAACATGTGACATTAAGATTTGACATCCTTTTTGAATTTGTGCCCACTATATTTATCAATTTAATAGTGGTTTCGTAAAAATATCACTATAAACATTTTCCAGTTCAAATATATTGTATGCATCATTCAGGTTTCATATATCTGGCAGTTTGTAACTGTCTCTTTACTGCAAGATAAGATGTCAATAACTAAATCTAAATCTAGCGATACCTAGCTGAAAGAGAGTTCATCAAATTCCCCGCTTTGAGAGCGATTAATAATTATTACAAGCAATGTTAAAGTATCGATTTGAAGTCTTCGCAGCAATCTATCATTTTGCTTGCATTGTATATTGTATTACTTGCCGATACATCAATGCCAAAATGCAGAGAACTTCACAGCGTAGTTGTAGACGTATGTACCTATATTCATACGTCAATGAGGTCTTGTTGCTCTTGTGCAAATTATGAATAAAATTACATCGATCGAAACGTCGCGTTTTTATGCACAGCAAAATCTATTAACTGGCAGAGACATATTTGAATTTGAAATAAAACCGTTGAATGAAGATTTTTTTATTGGGACACTATTACAAATTGAAGAGCTTTATAATGCTTTCGTATAGATATATTTAAAATACTTGCAGTGGTACATATTTGACTAATTTGATTGGCTGAAATAGGATAGTAAGAGGCTGTCAAATCAATGATGTTTCTATCACCGCAGGTTATATGTCAACTATTTCTCAATCAGAAATTGCTGTTTGTCAAAAGTAAGACTTACTTAACCTTTATAAAGATAGAGATAATAGAGAAGAAAACTTTAAATAGAGTTAAAACATAACCAAACTCATTCATTATAATATTATCTCAAAATATAACTCGGGCTATGATTAATCATAAGTGATAGCATTCGTTAAGTCTTCAGAAAATTGAACTCCTGCTTCGCACTCATGTCATCACCGATGAGAATCATAGCACTAGTTATATTACCCCAGAAAATAGTTTTTTCATTGATGTAAGTAGCTATTCTGCACAATTCATTTATTTCAATCTTCTCAAATTGGAAATAATAAAAACTATACATTCGGCTCAATTTTGTGACAGCTATCTTATAATAACTTACTAGAAGTTTAATCACAAGTAGATAATATAATAAGAGTTGACTGGTAACATTGCGAATAGTGTTGCACAGTAACAGACAAATAAGTGTCAAAATTGACATATTTAAACCATGACAGCGAAGCTGGAACATTTTAAAAGTTAGTTTTGGTCCGATCTGTCGTTTTGTACGCAGAAATTAAGAGTAATTTAACCATTACATTTTAGTTAATTATTTTATGATTTAATAAAATAAAACGTACTAAATGAGTTTCTACAGAATTGGGGCAACTTATTGTCAATGGTTCGTAGCATTCTTTTGAATAAAAACTGTGAGAAATTGTCAAGACACTCTCCAATCGAAGTTCATTTAAATGTTGATCACATCATAGTAACAATTCCTGGTGTATCAATTCTAATCTAACATCGTCTACCTATTTGTATTCACTGTTGGCAGGTGAATTTAAGTATTTTTGTGCATTTCTAGAATAACGGTATTAGGAATCAGTGGTAAAGAAAGACGTTAAAAATAGCAGCAGTATCGTATTTTCTAATTCACGACTTGTCTAACAATCATTGTAGTGCAATGGCAGTTTGCTGGCAGTGTTTATATACAGCAGTGCGTCTGTTCAGACGAACCGTGAGATATCGAATCGCGCTCGGAATAAATTGTGATGCGGACACGAATTCCTTGGCTATTGGCAATGCGATGGGAATATTTAATGTTTACTTGATATTCATTTACTGCGAGGAGTACTAAATCTAGCTGATTGCTTGATTTGCTTACAAGAACATTTGTAACGAAACCTTTTGCTGTTTACGTTATTGCTAACAGTAAAAATATTATTGCGCATTGTGTACAAAAGTACGAACAATTTCCAATACTCGAAAAAGAATGTATCTGATAATCAGAAATATATTCAATATTTTGTAATTCAAGTACCATCTCCATCTTCCACAGGTCTAACTCTCTGTTGTTGTTCTAGGCGCTCTGACGAAGTCCCAGTTCCCGGTGTTCACGATCTACGCTCAGAAGAGCTGCCTGGGGGTGAAGCCGTGCGAGAAGGCGTGGTGCATCGACCGAGTGCAGGGCTACCGACTCCAGGGCTTCTCCAAGTCGCACCAGGTCGTCGCCTCCCGCCAGGAGTGCTTCGAGATGTGTCTAGGCGAAACCGAGTTCACGTGCAGGTAGGAGACTTTCATTGTCAATGCTTGATGGCTTGTTCCCTAACAGTGCCCACAATACTTTACCTGCCCATGTTCAAAAGATGCTCCGAAAGTGAGAAAATCTAATGAATCAGTTGCAGTAGTTGATTTAGCTTTCCAACTGAAATATTTGCAAAACTGCAAATGTCGGTAACCACACCGTCGACTTTACCTTAAGACGATTCTCTACCCTCTACCGCGCCAGAAAACAGCCAAAAACATGGATTTCGTGCGCCACTCCACAGCGTTTATTGTTTTGTTAAATATAATAATCTAAAGATATTTTGAAGATAAAAGTACAATCTACAAAATGATTGATGCAGAATTTTATAATTTTGCTTTCAAATCGAAATATGTTAATTTGAATTCTGACAATTTTTGTTATTTTTTGAACACAAATAACTTCTATTTTAAAACGACTTTTAAAAAATCGATTGGATATTTCGCAAATCCAAGCTTTGTTTACAACATATTAAAATTTAAAGTTAATTCACTTATGAATAAAAGCTGTACAGTAGCGTGCGAAAACCCTCTTTTACAAATATTGTAGTTATTTTACAAATATGGGTGGCAAAACTATTTTGTCCCCTTAAACATGATTAATTATTTGTTCTTTTTTATGTTCAACAAAACAATAAACGCTATAAGAATAGCGTGCGGAATCAATGTTTTTGACTGTTTTCTGCCATGGATAGAGGATCACCTTAATCGGTGTTAGGTTGTTGGAGGTTCTATTGTAATAGATAGGTACGCAAAAGTCCACCATACGTTATCGTATGTTTTCTTTGAATTTCATTCCATAGTCCGCATTCTCAGTTCAGTGTAGGCTCTTATGGAGTACTGGCATACAATATCTCACTACTTTGAAACTGTAAGATAGAAAGAGCGAAATATACCCTGTTTTAAACTTGGAGGAGTAACAACACTCTTAAAATATACATAAACACACTAGTATATTCTTTTTCGTCAAATTTTAATTTCAATGTTTTCATCTGTTAATTGTCTGAATTGAAATTCACAAATTATTATTTTACTGAAATCAAATTAAAAGAACTAATTTTAAATAATAATCACTTTTGTAGAATTAATTTGCAAATTTTAATTTGGGAGTTAACAAGAACATGACACTTCAATCAGACAACTCGACGTGTTACAATATTTGTACTTACTTCTTCTAGTTTCTAGTTTAAAAAAGAGTAATTCTATTGGAATCGGTTGTTACAATTGCATCAAATTTTTGATAATTCGAATTGATTTCTGCTGACTACATTATTATAAATACTCTTATTATATAGACCGGGAAAGTAAAAATTATGCGAAATTTTGCAGGAACAATAAATGAAATCAATAATTTAAAAAAATCTTTACCATGTTTCGTATGGTGCCAAGTAAATTAATTTTGATAAACTTGAATTACTTATTGTTAATGTACGTTGGCCATTTTATGCATTCGGTGACGTTAGTGTATAGTTTGCACAAAATATTAAGTTGGAAATGCTTCGGAGTTGAGTTCTGGAAGTATCTGGCTTTGATGATTGATTTCTGATAGTGCGGTTATGGCTTGTTGAAGTGTCATCATAATTCAATTCAGTTGCAATGTAGCAATCATCCAATCTTTGTTCTCGTATATCGGAAAAATGTAAACCATAATTGAAATCGTGAGTAATGTACTCCGCGGCGAATAAAGCTATCAAAAACAATTACACTGTTCTATACCGTTCGGGATAAACACTTAAACATCCAAATTACTCATCTGGCAACAGCTATACATTATAATCTTTCCACACAGAAAAATCTAGAGCCCCTTGCGATAGGAAATATATCGGCAACTATTCATTATCAATTCTTTTCAATCTCTCTTCGCATGATGAGCAAATATTACTATCCAATGTGTTCTTTGAAATCCTTCATCGGACGATCGAACGCAAAAAGAAGACGCAGAAGAAAATAAAGCAAAATTGCATCGGGAGTAAACCATATGCTAACGGCAGTCATATTGCTTCGAATAATAGACACTGAAATTTTAACTTCAAAGCAGTCTCTATGCATTTGCCCCATACGTTTTCAGATCGATATCTACAATACCTTTGTATACGTGTGGATTATTTATTTTAAAGATGCACAAAAAATAACTCTAACTATAATGTGCACCAGCTGGAACACTATACCTAGTGCTTATTTTTTTTACACTTATTTTACTTTTTAGTGTATCTGTTACCGTTTAAAGCCGTAGTCAGTTAAAACTAGTTGTAACTAGTAAAAACTCGAAAAACTAAAGCTATTTGTACAAATTAACCTAACCTTACTACGTAACTTCGTGTATTGACTATTCAAAACTAGAGTTTGGTTAGGTTAGGTTAGCTTCCAGTTTTTACTAGTTGAAACTTGTTATAACTGATTTCGAGTTTTGGCGGTAACATCTACTAAATAAATATACGAGTGCCCAAATAGGTCCACGCTACTGTTGATATTACTTATACCTTCAAGCTTATCAAAAGCACTTACAAATTTCATAGAACTCGAACCAATTAAACGAAACTTTTAATCCAAATTTTAGGTTAAATACTAGGTTCTCTCGTTATTTCTATCAATAAATTACCTTTATGCTAGATTCAGACCCATCCAATTATAAGTATAAGTGCTAAATTAACCAACCAGCGCGTCCACAAAATTCCAATTTCAATTATAAGTGCATATGTTGAGCGCTGGTTGCTTAAATTAGCCACTTATACTTATAATTGGTAGGTCTAAATCTAGCTTAAATCTGCAGAATTCTACGGTCATGAGTGAGTTTAGTACACTCGAATTTAACAACATTATAATTGTCATATGACAATCAAGTATAATCTAACTGTTTTTATAAACATGTATTTTCAATTTGAGAGACTTGATTTTTTAGTTTATAAATTTCATAGATCACATCAGCTTAACGGTTTAAGCTAAATAGTAAACATACGTAGGTATCTGATCATTAGATTTAAATCTGAAACCGCACAGGACGTATAAGTTGTACGTCGCCATTTGTACTTATCAAATCCAGAGACATCAACGCAGAGGAATGAAACAAAACTATGTTAATTAAGTGGATAAACTACTACGTCAACTCAAAGACTTCTGTCGCCATTCATTTTAATTATAAATTAATTAATAAACAACGAAGGTTGAAATACATGATCCTCCAGGCTGTACGGTATTCAAAGTATGGTTTATTGATATTTTTATTTCTTTTGTATGATTCAAGCTGTTTTATTTTCCTGTCATCGATGTACTTAGCGAAGGATAACAAAAATAAATTATTCACATGCAAGACAGAATAAACCATTTCCAATAGAATTTGCTAAAATTTCTGTCTATTATTAATTCTTACCAAAAATACTAAAACCAAAATTAAATTTGCAAAGAGAAATACCTTGTTCGTCATTAAGATATAAAGCAGTATTGTATGCACCTTGGGCATTATAAACTTGTCGTCTTTTTGGGTGTGGCAGCCTCACATACAGTGTAGATATATATTTTACCGTGTGCGCTGTTACCAGTCGTCAATTCACGGATACTCATGGTTGATAATTAGTATACCACAGATGAATTTTTTGTAGTTCAACTGGAATGTGTACTTGACTGGAGAAGAACCTGAATTGTTATCCACTGTCGGTCACATAACGAACTGGTTATCCATTCCATTATAACATACTAGCGGTCCAGACATCTACCATTATACCATTGGTAGTTAATCATGTTGAATGGTTACCATCAAAACAAATTTAATATTTCACACTTTTTAGTGATTTTTCACTAGTTCCGGAGACAGGTGGCCGCCATTTTGATTTCAAGATGGCGGATTAAGATTTAAATAGCCTAAAACCTACGAGGGAAGATACTTAATTATATATTAAAAAATGCATTTCAATCGGTTCAGTAGTTTTCGAGTTACAAACTTATAATCTCCTTCTTTTTGGAAGTCGGTTAAAAATCTGCAGCCACTTGTCAAAATCAAAAACAAAATTTGAAGAAGAATGTAAAATAACAGTGTTTCTTTGTTTTCTTGCCACTAGCAAATGCGAACAAAGAAATGTGGTAGTTGTTTATGTGGGGTGCCGTAGCAACGAAGCAAATTCTCATTGTGTGCGCCCTGACGATGTTTGCGCAGCTCATTTGCATGTGGCGAACTTGTAACTCTTATTCTTATTTCCCGTGCACTTATCGGCCGTTGTGCAGTGGTTCAAACCCTGCACCGTTCTGTTTTCAACGCGCGCTCAATTACAGCAGTAAATTCAGAAGTTGGTTCTGTCGGGATACAAAGTGCACATTTGTTCCCAAGTGCCAACGACGAGGACAGCACTATAGACCGGGGAACGTGTCGGAGAGAGATGGAGGCGTAATGAGTGTGTTTACTTGGTGCGCTGGTCGCGATGTGTCGCCAACGCCTCTACCGTCTCTATTTTTCACTTGTTGACGAATGAAGACTAAGTTATATGTTACCGGAACTTGGAGTTGCAACGTAAGCGCAGTTTGGAAAGAATGGACTAGTTGTTTGTAATGACTGAACGGTCTGGAGCTAATTTATAACCGCCTTATGGATTTTCTTTCTTTATTCGCAGAAATTGTTTTTCATTTTCCAATACCTACAGACACACACGTATGTATACTTATGCAATGCATGCACTGTACACACAATTAATCATTTCTTTACTTATTATTTATTCTGTAAAGATGAACAAAGGATTTCAAAGTTATGGCTCCGTGTCATTATGAACCGTAACATGGTAACGTCTATAGTTCAACTTTACAGAATACGAATTACTAATAAGTAACCAGTTACATTCATTATAAACCAAGCCTTACCCAACTTGGATATGGCTACTTCACATCGTGTACGGTTACCAGCCATTTCAAAGATAATCATGGTTTAGTGGAGAGCACACTACAAAACTAATAACAAAAATTACGGGCTTTCACATTACAGGAACAGTTCAGATCTATTCCGAAACTGGAATTGTTTAATAGAATCTTCAAGTTCTTAAAATAAGCATAGTAGGATTGGGAATACTAACTGATAAAAATCTCGATACAGAAAAATCCCGTCTAATCTGAATTTCGACACAGTAATTGAGTCTTCATGACAAAAAAGAGTCAAAGACTTGCTTTAAAGGACATAAGTTCTCTGTTCTATGAACTATGTGATTTTTTAATAAAATTGCTTTAGCACCAAAACGATTTGGAGTGATACTCATCTCTTAACAAAGTATTTATTGTTGGGATTATGATTCAAGTTTTTGACATAAATTCCTAAGCTTAAATTAAAATGTGTACTAAAAATTAGCGGAATGCTTGTGTATGTTAAATTACTTTATTTATTCACTGAACTTAACGATGGGAACGAATAAACGATTTTAAATAAACTAAACTTACAGACTATGAACGCTCAAAAGCGCGCGGACCAAAATTATTACATCTTATTACAAGTCAGATACCAAAGCTTACCCTTTTCGAGGGTGTACAAAATTTAGCAATTTAACAGCCTGGATACGTAGCATCAGGTCTAACAGTCAGTCAGAACCTTTCCGTAACTAAAATACCTAGAAGTGGACTTCTAAAAATGTTCTAACTGACTTATCCAGTATTGTTACAACTGCCATCTTATTCTCATTTTTAGATTGTATTTCTAAATTAAATAAATAAATAAACAATACTGTATTTCTGGAAATTAAATAATTATTAATTAAAAAGAGAACTTTTAAACTCTCCTGACGCAAATCATAATTGTCCGTCAACACCGAGTACTACTTATTCCGGCGCGTTGATGTGTTTACTCCACTTGATCACTTTCACCTAAGTGAAGTGATATTTTCTCTATTTGCGTTCCTATCTGCCTACACTTAGCACTCACGGCTCAAGTGTGCGATGATCAGTCAGTCTTGGTGTAATTGCACTTGACTTGCATATATCTACCCGTTCAATCAGTCAATCACAACTGCTGCTGCTGGTGATGCTAATGCTACATGTCAATTATAACTTGGATATGAGCCCAGTTTAATTACTGCAGGGATTTTTCACAAGGGAATTGTGCTGTTATTATAACTGTGTTCATATCTGGGTTGCGTTATTTGAATCTGTTCATTTGTTCTTTAATTTTAGTGGATCCCTTTATTGTATCCACATCATTTTGCAGTACCATGTATTCTATCTTGCAGCTAAGACAGTAGATCACTTTTATAACGAATATTTCGTTCAATAATTCAAGTAGTAGTTTTCATTCAAGAATAACTCCTGTCAAAATCAAGTGCTTGCTTTTAAAACATGAGGTCTAAAGCTACTCGTAGATTCAGGCCTACCCAGTTATAAGTATAAGTTCTAAATTAACCAACCAGCGCTTCCAAAAAATTCCAATTTCAATTATAAATGCAAACGTTGAGCGCTGTTTCGCTAAATTAGCCACTTAAACTTATAATCTAGCTTAAGTTTAAAGATTGAATTGTACTCAATCATTGAATTCCATACGAAAAACAACTGTGCTGAGTGGTTCGGAATCCACGATAAGTTCAAAGTCCTTTACGAGCTGCACAAGCACCACTCTACACAAATATAAATTCGGTCAATAAATCAGATGAAATTTTGGCTCGATAATCCATTTATTAGAAGTGTCTTGATAGATTTAGATCTACCCAAATATAAGCATAAGTGCAGCTATAACTGTAATTGAAATTTTCTAGAAGCGCTGGTTGGCTCATTTAGCACTTATACTTATAATTGGGTAGGTGTGAATCTAGCTTTATATTTTAATATGAAAATTAAATTGTTGCCAACGTACTTCATATGGATGGTCGAGGTTTTTATAAAGTTATTATTTATATCAATATCACTATAATTTAAATTTGATCTAAGACAGTAAAAGAAATGTATCTTATGTGTCCAACTGAAACTGTTGTTGAAATCTTGCATTGTGACCATATTGATATTTCGTCAATGCAAAGTAAGATGTACAGTTAACAGTTTATTGTTCTTGTCGCAGTCGATCATTAAGGCGGTTGCACAGTCCAATTATAGGTTTTGCCGAACGTTCTGTAGCGAAAAACAACATGCAGTTTTCCCCATAGAATTGGTTTAAACAATAAGATTTTTTAAACAAATAAGATGTTTTCGAAAAGCTTGGAGTTGCCCTCTTTTTGCTCTAATGCCACTTTTTATAATTTTTATGTAGGATTGTATTAAAATACACATGAAATATTCACAAAATTGGACATGTTTAGCCATGCACATAAAAAAATTGAAGAAAAACTAAAAAAAACTGGCATTATAGAGCAAAGAGGAAGCATCCTTAAACTTTTCAAAAATATCTTAGTTAATTCGAAAATTGTAATTCTTCCTTTAATTTTACTGGGAAAACTAAACATACTTTTCACCATTTTAACGGCTAGAAGCCAACCGCCTTAACATAGAAATATGTCATGGTAAATTCTACCTTACTTTAAACACAAAATATTTTATTTATTTCATAGCCATACACATTTTATTATTTCATTTTCGCACTTTTTCATCTCGCTATCTCTTGAATAACTTTCCGCGTTTGCTCATCTCGCTTTACGGCCTCATTACATCGTTAATTAAACCGAAACAGCGTCCTGGGGAACCACAACCACTCACCAACTAACAAGTAACACATAATGTTTACATTTCATAACCACTATATCCACGAATACAAGGAAAATGTATTCGATAACTAACAAAGTTAATTAAAATTACAAGCGGGGTCGTTCGCTGTGTAAACAAAAAATCTAAACTAATTTCAGCGAAAACCTCGATAGAGCACATAAAAAGGTGATCATTAACTCGGGTGGTGCAACGCTATGTTTACATGGTACTTCTACCGCGACCTCGGGCGATTGGAAATTATTTTTAGGTTGTAAACGCAGTTTATTACTACTAAAGTTGTGTTTAACTAGCACTTTTTACTAATAGCTTGTTATCTGTAAATTCATGAGATATATTATGCATACACATAAATTTTATTAATTTAGGCTATAAATAGGTGTAATTATAAGTGTACATACTTGACTTCAAAAGGTAAACGCTGAAGATACAACGAAATTATGTTTATGTCAAAAATAAAACATTTTGATAAAATTAGTATAAAGTAATAAAATGAAATATGTTGAAATGTTTAGGTACTGTTAATATTTTAATTAAGGCGATAAATCTACGAGTTAATGTGAATACCACGACAAAAATAAACAATAAATTTGAGAATCTAATGCAGAATTTAGTTTATTAGTACACTTGCGTTTAATCGCGCTATTTATCCAATTTGCATTAGAAACGCCGCAGTAACTTGCATTATCTTTTATAGGTTATGTTTTAACATAGCATTACAAATAGTCCACAAACCGCGGAAATATAAATGTAAGTGTTCAGTTTGTCAATATGAAAAATATACAAAATAGTTTTTCAACACTATATTCGTCAGCACTGTTTGACGTATTTTTGCGGAGGTAATATAACAGGTACTATGATCATCGGTGATAGCATGAGTTAGTCAATGAAAATCGACCGAGTGCGCAGCACGAGTTCAATTTTCTGAAGACACAACAAATAATATCACTTATTATTAATAATATTTGGAGAGAATATTATAATGGATGAGTCCAAAATGTTTCGTTATATTTTTTCAATAGCTGTAAAAAACGTTTAATTTCTGTTTACCTTTCTCAATTTCGTCTTCACTGGCATTTCCCCACCGAATACAACCAGGTTCATTCATTTTTAGTCTTATTTTTGACAAACAACAATATTTGTAAAGACACTGACAACAAGTAATTAATAAACAAAAACAGTTGACATGTAACAGCGGTTATAAAAATATCATCGATTTGATAGCAACTTACTACCCTATTTCAGCCAATCAAATAAATGTACCACGTGATACATGAATTATATATTCAGTAGGTACTATATTATTATTTTTGAACACCTTGATACATGTTTTAATTTAAATGTTCCCAAACGTACAATGGAAACATGGAAATCAAATCAAATATGCATGTGAAAATCCAAAGCAACAAAGTACGTTATAAACAAAACTTGCATTATTCGTGTAAATTTGAAATCAGTCAAATCGAGCAGAATAATTATATTTGCTAGCGTCGACCGTAGAGACCTGAACATTGCACAACCCATGCAACTTTAATGAAACCGCATGAAAAACAAAGAATTGAGCAGTCGTAATAGTACATACTAATGTAGCCCACGGTGCGCTTCTCGGTGTAGTGGAAAACTAAATTAAAGAGAACTGCAAAGAATCAAAAGTTAAATTTTGTTTCATTGCTTCCTAATTTATTTTCCAATCTGTTTTGTTAACCAATAGAACAAATTATTTAAATTTGAGCAGTTAGTAAAAGCTTTGTATGTTCTAGTTAGCTGGAAACTTGCAAAAACGAACTAACAATCAAAAAGTATATTTTAATTTTTTTAAATGTTTTTAAGAGGCCCGTATACCTATCCAGCATAAAATGTACTAACGTAGCGAGTGTTTTGCGGCTAATACAAGAATAGTATAATTTCGTTTCAACGATTAATTAACGGATTAATTAACAGTAGTACTTTTTTAAATTTTAATAAAAAAATTATACATAAAAAATTCATAAAAATTTCCAATTTATGCAACATGGTTAAATCTCATGATAGGAACTTATTTTTAAAATTATAAAAAGGCACATGTAGATCAATTATTTTTCCTAAATGTTTATAAAAACATTACATTGCTAGGATGCGGCAAAATACGAGTTTCGGGCTGGTTTCAGACAACCGTAATATCAGGGAAAAGAGTGGAATAGAAAAATAAGAAAAATCGAGAGTATTCTAGGAATTCAGAAAAAACGTAGGCGGGCTGCTTAATTACTATGTATTGATTTATGAATGTGATTCATTAACAAACCAAAATTTTTTCTTGGAATCTTATAATATATTAATCGGCCCAAGTGGAACATACGGGCCCGATTATGTGGATTTTTAATTATGAATCAAAGTAGTAGGTACGTCAACAGTATTTTATATTATAAAATAATGTATACATTGATACAAAAGTTAAAGTTACAGAGAAATAAAATGACTGGATATTCAATCAAAAATATAAAATTTATTTTATTTAATCACGGAAACAGTAAGAACAATATAAATATAGATATAGGGGTTATATCTTACATCTGCTATCTGTTTCAAATTAAATAAACAACTATATTTTAACATCAATTTGCCTTTAAATTCTAAAGATCATTTCTACGATATATCATTTTCGAGGAGAAATTAATAACTGTTTTAAGATGTGTAAAAATGACCAATTAAACAGAACTAATCTCTGTATTACATTAAATATCATAAAATATGTGATGATGTACAACGAAGCTTATTCAGAAGCAGTAAATTTAACTTCTTTACTTGGAGCGAGTATGTTGATAGGTTAATTAATTATTCCTAATAGCTACATTACAAAATCACAATAAAAACCTCAGAATGACATTAATAAATTAGACGCTTCCCCCCCTGTTAATTATTTGTGAATGAAATTCGCATTCCTGCGCATGTTTGTGGCACTGCTAGTAGTAATGACGAACATTCCAGCACGCAAATCTCAAGTTAATGGTGTGACACAGAAATATACAATTATAATGTTAGTTTTGCATGTTGCAACCAAGTTCATATGCAGGGATATTATATTGTAATATCGTCTATTGATACTACGTTCTACTCGTTATTATCTGGGAGTTATTACTTGCTATGTAAACAAAATATCGTCCAAATTGCAGTTTATAATAAAGAATACTTTGCAGGAAAATGCACAAATTTAAGTCTTTCGTGCGAATACGTAATAAGAAAGTGCATTATCGTTGTGATTAGGTACATCTATAACGTCGAGAAAACATGATTAAATTTTGTTGTTTTGATTTTATTTTAAACATGCCTTTTGCCCAACTTGGGTATGGATGCCGTCAACTAAATTTTATGGTTATTGTAGAAATTTCTGTGCAGTCAATCTGGAATATGTTCCTGACTGGATATGAACCTGAGTTGTTAGAAGAAAACAGCGAGATAGCGCATTGGTTAGAGTGCTTGCTTCCATAAATTGACTCAGATTAGTATCCACTCTCGGAACCATTAACTTTGTGAAACGCAACTGAATGTTACCAGAGCTCACTTTGTGACACGCAACATTTTTTTAGAAGGTTGGTATAGGTAGTATCAGATGACATTTACTTACTAAGAACGGACAAATTTCAGTATAACCTCTAAATCTTTTTTGCTTAATTAATTAGTTTTTATTCAATAAAATTAATGAACCTAGAACCTAGTAATAGAAAACATATAAGTTCAATATTCTCTATAATATCTGCACTAATCACCTAGAATAGTTCAGTAATTATATATTTTTACAGTGACAGTGACAGTTAAATAAATGGCAATATTAATATGACCAACTAAAATGTTACACACATAAATTTCCCTAAATCGACTCATGTATATTGCGGCAGTATAATTTAAATTTGAATATTAAAAAGACACCAAATACAAATACAAATAGTATAAAGAACTCATTTTATAAGACTTTTTTCGCACTCGCCCGAGGGCTCGTTTTATTAAAAATTTGGACGCGTGCGAAAAATTCGTGTCTTATAAAAACTTGTTCTTTAATATACTACTATTTAATTCAGTTTTAATTTTTTAATTATGTTACGTTGATTACTTTACTACTATGTGTGTTGTCAGCCCGATGCAAGCGAATGTGCAAGTCCATTGTTACAGGGTTACAACTAGAGATGGGAAAATATCGATATATCGATATAAACATCAGTCGATATTACTTTCCGTTTTGTATCGATGTATCGATAACTCGATATTATCGATATTTTCCGATAATTATCGACATATATCAACAAATATCGAGTTATCGATGCATCAATAACAAACTAAAAGTGATATTTATCCCATCCCAGTTACAACCACTAGCCGATGCCTGATAGCATTGTGGTTGCCAAGTTAATTATATTCCAACTTGGAATGGTGATGAGCTTAGGTACTGATCCAAGCCAGGTTGTGGAAATTTCCAACCTGACCCGGATTCGAACCTACGACCTCTGCAATCAGAGCTTAGCACTCTACCACTCCGCTATTTGTTGATAATATTGTTTCTGTTTAATGACTAGTTTACTGCGTTTCACTCGCATATTTATTTTGGGTGCTAACCTGTATCCACTGGCCCATTTTTCTTGTCTCCTTTGCTCACTTCAAAAGAGTAACAAATTCGCGGGTATCAATCAAGCAGAATGTGCGTGAAAGACACAGCGGAGTCAGTGAAGTTAATGGCGACACCCGCCGCCGCCAGCGCCTCTGTCTTCGTCTCAGGTATAATTAAAACAGGCTAAAGTCGAAGCGCGAACGCGTGTACGAGATGAGATATGGAATCGTTCAAAGTGTCGACGAGCGACGAACGACGAGTGAGTTCATAAATAAATCATGCGTGATGCGGCGTGGGCTCTTTGACATTCTGCTAAATTAACAATTTACTTCTACAAATATGTCATGAATAAATTGCTGCCGGGGTTCACGGCACTGTTCTACTTTTCTTCTCCCCTAACGAGAAGGAGAGAAACTTGTTATGGATGCTTTGAGTTATATGCAAGTGTGATGTGGTAATTACAAGACTTATTTGTGATTTTATTGTATAGTCGACTACCGAATAGGTACACTCGAAGTTTGATTTTGTTGGACCAAATTAAGTTGGTAGTTGGTGTTAATCTATCTTCAACAAAATTTTCAACAAAAAAAAACGTATATGCTGCAGTGTTTAGCTCATTAGACATACAAGCAGTCCTTAGTTCGATCCCAGCAACCGATATTAATAACTCTGGATCCGAGTAAGTAGTTGGATTCCACTATAATAATATCTACCACCTAAAAGTGGCATTAGACGCATTTGGACACAACCTTTATCTATTCAAAAATTTATTAGTTATTCTAAAAATGTGAATTTTTACTTCAATTTTAAGGAATCAACTACTTTTTCCATTTTAACGCCTGCAATTAATAATTACCTATAACTATAATATAAAGGAACAAGTCTTTGTGATTCTGATTTTAATACTTTTCATGCTTTTTGGCCAGTATTTTTCTTTAACGCCTTAATAGTACCTATATATCATGATATTATGAAAGATGAAGTCAAACCTTAATAAAATTACTTTTTCATTCCTATTTGTGGAACATAATGGATTGATAAACTATAAAACTTACGCTTGGCGAAATCCAGAACGTAACAAGAAGCCAAGAACATAACAATTATCCTCTTATTGCGCACTGAACGACTATCGATGAAGTAGAAAATAAAAATGACAAGATCTTTAACTTCCAATATTGTCGCAATAAAATATAATTTACTGTCTTCCACAGGTTTCCTGCGGAATTGAGAAAGAAAATCTGTATCATTATTGTCCACAAAATCTTTGAAAATATATAGGAAATAAAAAATGATTACAAAGATTAATTTTTCATCAACTGCCAATGTTTTGAATGTCAAACTCACATTTCAACGTAAATGTCACATTAGTAAGCTTGAGAAACAGAACATAGGCAGTTTAAGAAAAAAATTAATATCTACCACGGGCATAAGACAAAGAAATCTCTCATTTATTAAGAAATTTTAAAATTTGTCCTAAGAGAAGTAAATTGTATGTAAATGCATTGCATTAAAGATAAAACGTATTCTATTTGAAAGATAAATGATCCTAGTTCATAGTATAAATGCTTTCGCTAGATATGACACTTAAATAATAAATACATAATATGTCAAACATTGCCGACAGGTGATACATAATAAACTGCATCCATTATTGCAATCAGTAGTTACAAACGACTGCAGCGTGCAATTGTATAATCTTATCAGCGCTTTTAGCACTGCGAAATGTAACAAATAAATAAACAATTCATGAAGCAACACGCCCAACGTTCTAAACAAACATAAATACGAAGATGAAAAGCATCATCGTAAACAAGATTCATACATGTGTTTGTAGATCACCCGAGTCAGAGGAGAATCTCATAAACTCTCGTATTATTTTATCACGTCGGTCGACCATAACACTAAAAGCTGATTCAATCGAAGCCGACATTACCGACTCGCGTACTTTAAACCGATTTAAAATAATGCACTCGAGAACTTTACCAATCGATGTGAAAAAGGAGAAAGAGAAACTTATGGAATAAATTGAAAACTTTCAAAGGAATATCAGGTTGGTATAAAGTTTACTTATGGAACCTGTTAGACTTCGAGTTCTCTAGTCCAGTGTTTTACTTATGATGCCAGTCGAGTCATATTCAATTTAAACACGGGCATTGGTTTTAAAATGTGAAATGTTATACTTGTATGCTGGATCATAAAATAATAGGCATTCTTTCGCCATATATCTGCATTCCAAACTAGATATCTCAAGTGGTTTACTCTTCGTACAACATTACTCTAACTCAACGAAAAAAGAACTGAAATTCCACCTATTGGAAATGGTATTGGAAGCAGAACTAGTCTGTTGGTAATACCTAGAAAATGTTGACAGTTCATTTTACTTTTAATTTCGGTATAAAGAAGAAGTTTAAATCATTGACTTCCATCCAGAAATTTTTATTTCAAGCCAAAAATTTCTTCTCATCATAATAGACAAAAAGTTTTTAAAATAAAACTCATTTGATTTAATTTCTTTTATTCCTCTTTATTTATTTTTAATAAACACACTAGATATTTTTTCCATATGGATGCACTTTAGAATGAGCTCATAGTTACTTTTATCATTCAGATTTTTTGATTAAGTGCAAATTGTATTGTTTCTATAATTATCGCACCGTTCTATGAACTTCGAATGAATCTATCGAAGTTTCTTTACGTTGTTTCGTGTACAAGGGAAAATTTGACAGTTTTATGTATGTCAACAGTGCTAGCAAGAAATATACTACTGCTTCGGCTGTGCTAGCGATTTAAAAAAAATAGACAAACCATGGTAACATTATCAAATATATACTGTAGCACCAATCAGCATAAAGAAACTTCGATAAATTTGCTAGCTTCATTGAATGCAGCTAATAATTCATATCAATTACAAGTTTCAAAAACTGAATTGTAAATTAAGCAACTAGATATTTCATTTAATTTGAGTAATCTCAATAAAAATGATATCTATATAATTTTATCATCGAATTAAACTAAAATGCCAT
The DNA here is from genome assembly GCA_947534325.1 of Agonum fuliginosum. Classification (NCBI taxonomy): domain Eukaryota; kingdom Metazoa; phylum Arthropoda; class Insecta; order Coleoptera; family Carabidae; genus Agonum; species Agonum fuliginosum. The sequence goes on along the minus strand of OX384034.1, from coordinate 121,782 downwards.
CGTTAATAATCAGTTTAAAATATATTTGAACAAGTATGTGTATTTGACAACTCTATTTCCAAATGAATGCATGAATACATATGAATACTGATATTGTATCAGTGGTCGGTTTATTTGAATTTAATGATGCAATTCCCAACAACCAAGAAATAATTTGTACAAAATATGGAGCAAAACATTACAGTCCCAAAGACGTTAACAGAGCCCTCTGTCCACTATAATGATTCTGGTTAAATGCCTTCAAATAATTTCCTAAATTTACTACCAACCCAAAAATCTTTAACAAGAACATAAACTAACAAAATTCCCTACAGAAATACTAACTGTTCAACTGAGTAAATTTTCTTCGGTGATAAATACGAGGGTTTTCATTGGTACAGGAGGAGGGGGTATTATTTGAGGGGAGGGTTGAACGGCAACTGAAACCATAACCAAACTTTAGTAATTATCGCGACAGTCTGTCTTTGCTAGGTTGACCAGCATTGGGACCTTCCCGAGTATTTAATGCTATATGTGGTTGGTCGATAATACGACTGACCGTTTTGCACATGTGCTGCTGTTCCGGGGAAGATTTTATAGATTATTTATGTTAACAATTAATTACGATCCGACAATTTATTAAAACAGGCTTTCGGAATTTTGCGAAAAAAGAAAATACTTGGTTTTGACAGTTTTTAATTTTGAACAGTTCGGTTATTCTTGTATTTCATCAGGTATGAATTAGAACTGGATTTTGAAATTTTGAAACTGAAATTTTATTATTTTCCTAAATATTTTAACTATCAGGTATTCTATTCTAATGTATAAATAGCCATAACTCCACTTTGATTAAATCAATACATAAAACGTTGTTATGAATGTGTAGAGTGTAGAAAGGAAAAGTAGAAAAGTACGTGGAGAAATGTTCTCTTCTCCGTGGGCGTAAACAGTCGTTACAGAATTTAAATCACTGCTAAAGGAAATGCAAAGACACTAGGAATGCAGCTGTAAGTCATATCGATAAAGGATTGATGAGTTAGTGTATGTTCGCTCAACCATTTCATAGATTTTAAACTATGGGAAGTTGTAGCAAAATTATTCAAAATGAAATATCGGAGCATTGATATTTCAGCTGATATTCACGAAGGAATTTCTAAGTAGATCATAAACTATGAGAAGACTTTCGCTTTAAGCTCTATTAGAACAAAATCGTGCAAGCCTAGGTCATAGTTTAATCGTTTTATGGTACTGCAATCTAATCAAATACATTAAACTTGAGAGCGACATTAATCAACACTCATTTTTAACACTTCTATCTTACTGATTATTAAAAATAACTTAAATTGCTATTTATTATGTTTATTTTCTATTTTGAATTTCATACATAGTATATTACCAGGACGCAAATTTATTTCAATAAATATTATGTTATGTTAACGTCCTCACTTTTGGCAATGAAAATACAGTGGGCGCTCGGTTATGTGAATACTCCATTATATGAACCATCCAGTTTAGTGAATAATTAAAATCTAACACATGAGGTTCTATTAGAGTGAACACGGTCAATTTCGATTATGTGAACAGCTCAACAGTGCAATTGATCTACTTGGTATCTTAGTAGATCACCCTAAATACGAAATTTTAAAACATTTATTACATTTAGAGCTCCATTTTCTATTTTTAAGCCAATGCAAAAGTAATATTTTTGATCTTGATTATTTACTTGTATTGCGAAAATGTAGAGATAGGGCCGATATGGCATTACTAAAATGTTTGAGTACTAGGACAGTGCAAAAACTAATTATCTTATTGTATTATAAACATGAATATCCTTCGAATAATATTAAATGGTACCTATGTATTTAAAATACATTTTCAATTTAATGCACAAATCGATTTTATGAATTGCCTCGGTTTTATTAGTTCATATAACCGAGCGCTTATTACATTTTTTTGCTTATGGTACCTTTAATGCGGTCAATAGTAGTAGTAGGTATTATACTCCACGAGATTGAAAAATTGAAATTACTCACGAGAATGAAGAATTACTGCACAAGTGTCGTAATCATAAAAAAATTGTAATTCAGTAATATTATTAAATTTGAATAGGTATTTAGAATATTAGGTATGGCTACCTCTTCCACGGTCTTATATCTATACTATACAATAAATACTTAATTTATTTCGTTAATTTATCTGAAACTTTTGGACGTACCTAACTTTAGCAACAGATTATTTATTTTGCATACGGCATAGGAAGTACAGAAAGTTTTGTTGGCTAAAAACCAAATATATTTATTTTTAATTTATAGCATTACTGAGAAAGTCTACGTATATTATGTGGAGATGGAACCTTATATAATTTTATAAATCATAAAAGATAAAAGCGTAACTGTCCTCGTAGAATTCTTTTAAATCATGGAAATATATTCATAGACGCCATTCATATTAAAAACAAAATTAAATTTTCTCGCGAGTAAAAAATCTATTTGATGGTGCGCATTTGTCGCTGCTGCCATCTTCGTCAGATGTCGTTAACGCCAGCTTCCGCTGCACAAGGTATTCATTATTAATTCCAGAATTCCGAGACAAAACCTCCATGCACGCAGCAGCTACTAATTTAACCCCTACCCACTGCACACCACTGTTCTATATCTTCTTAGAGCTTTCTATTCATTTACATATCGTTACGCTTTGCATTTGCAAATTGGACGGGTGTTTTTCACTTCACCGTTTGCACAATGCTTTTTATAAGTTTAATTAATGGAATCTTCGTATTATTTCTGCAGTGTTTAGTTCTTAGAACGGAGTAAATGAATAAATGCGAGTAATTCTCTGTATGCTGATGTTTTACACGTTGTTTTAATTACTAATGCATAAGAAATCATACGCTAGTCATATGAAAACATAAGCTAATTTTTATTTATTGTTTTGCTGCTTTTTGTGTAAGGCACATTTTCTTTGAATGAATGCATATTATTAAACTTACTTGTTTTTAGATATTTTACAAAGAAAACATTGAAACAAAAGTTTGTTTTTATATTATTTTACAAAATCTTTTCTTTGAAACCATTTTATTATACCTTACATGAAATAAAAGTTTGCACTGCTAATGTTTTACACGTTTTACAAACTTTTTATGTGCTCGCATTATGTTCAAACTGGTTTACAAATAGTGCATCAAATTAAATACTCAAAATAAAACTTAACCATTCAACAAGATTTACTCCCAATTATAGAATGGTAGATGTAATTATAGTGGAATCCAATCACTTCGACCAATTGGTGCAGTTAGAATCCCAATCCATGCGACGTCCTTCAAAATTCAAAGCGGAAACGAAGAGATTCATTTTGCAATCAGGACTACTTTAACCCCAATGAAGTGGTCAGCTTGAAGCATCCGAATGTAATTTAATTACAAGATGTTTACAATTTAACAACAATCACACACTGTTGGCCGAGGGACTTGAACCACGGAACTCCGGATTTGCACGTCACCACATAAACCCGCGCAGCTACTGCCTCCATAAATGCGCGAAATATAACTGTTAGTTAAAAATGTCTTTGTCTTCATTTAAACGTTGTAAGATAACAAAAATAGTCCAGTCAGGAGAGGTTTTGACTGAAGACTAATACATAACCAAATGAAATTTGGCATGTGAGTAGTTAAGAACATACAGAAACAAAAAAAAAATTCGCTCCACCTCGGTATGCTCCGCTTCCCACAAAAATTTTCAGTTGAAACTCAACATTTTCTTGTAACGCATTTTCCTCGAAAACTATCAAAGATTTTGGAAAACTGTTTTGACAGGATGAAAGCTGAGGAAATTTGCTACCAAAATGGTCTTTGAAAATTTTTTATAAGTAGCACCGTGTAGGCTTCAGCCGTTTAATATTCGAATGACTTGAGAATTTTCTGTATAGTAGGCGCTACATTGCGAATGACGTAATAAATTCGCTGCTACAGAATAAATGTGGTATAACTTCGTTAAAGAACATCATTTTGTAAAGATAAAAATTGCATTTTATTCGTCGAGGCTTCCACTTTCAATTGCACTAATAACATTTGAATTTACGACCCCGTTTATACCGAGAAACTTGCTTTTTAAAGAACCATAACTCAGTATTAGAAGACGTTCAAAGAATTCTCAATATTTTCAATATCTATGAATGAAATTGTAAACTGGTAGAGGATTATCTTCATCAAACCATCCCCAATCACATGCAACTATTTGGAGGGTTGTGTGTTGTACGTCCGAAAAAAAAACTGGTTTTCGCTATCTCATAGATTTCTTTATTTATTGCGGGCACGAGCATTTTTGAAAATAGGCCACTTTTTGGCCCCGTAAATTGATTTTTAATGAGCTTATCGTTAAGTACAAATCCTAATCAACAAGATTCTGTAATTTGTTTCATCAATTGTACTACTACGTACATGTAACAGATGTTTTCCTAAAAAAAGATCATAACCTATAAATAAAGAAGGTAGCGAAAACCAGTTTTTTTTTTCGGACGTACAACACACAACGCTCCAAATAGTTGCATGTGATTGGGGATGATTTGGTGAATATAATCCTCTACGAGTTTACAATTTCATTCATAGATATTGAAAATATTGAGAATTCTTTGAACGTCTGCTAATACTGAGTTATGATTCTTTAAAAAGCAAGTTTCTCGGTATAAACGGGGTCGGAAATTCAAATGTTATTAGTGCAATTGAAAGTGGAAGCCTCGACGAATAAAATGCAATTTTTATCTTTACAAAATTATGTTCTTTAACGAAGTTATACCATATTCATTCTGTAGCGGCGAATGTTTTACGTCATTCTCAATGTAGCGCCTACTATACAGAAAATTCTCAAGTCATTCGAATATTAAACGGCTGAAGCCTACACGGTGCTACTTATGAAAAATTTTCAAAGACCATTTTGATAGCAAATTTCCTCAGCTTTCATCCTGTCAAAACAGTTTTCCAAAATCTTTGATAGTTTTCGAGGAAAATGCGTTACAAGAAAATTTTGATTTTCAACTGAAAATTTTTGTGGGAAGCGGAGCATAGCGAGGTGGAGCGAATTTTTTTTTTGTTTCTGTATGTTCTTAACTACTCACATGCCAAATTTCATTTGGTTATGTATTAGTCTTGGGTTTCAGTTAATTTTTGACTCTCCTGACTGGACTAAAACAAAATCTCTTTCAATCAATATCTACAGACTTAGCTAAAATTCCGGTGTTCGGAAAACTTTGCGTTACATTACCTGAACGCCGCATTTTTCACTAACAACGACCGCCAACTTAAAAACTTTTATCAACAAGTTGGGAAAGGAATTTAATTTAACATCAGTTCGAACCGGAAAGACAAAGTAATGAAATATACCATTTCCGCCACAAAGGGAATTTTGACATTTTATTATTAATCCGACGTGTTTGCGTGCTCATTCTACCGGAATTTTTACCAGTTACCGGTTCGTAAATCGGGAATATTAAAATGAACTAAAGTGAGAAATTTTCACGGATTTAACGGAAGCCTGGCTTGTCAGAGGCATGAAAATTAATTTTCAATTTTTGTTAATAGAAAATTTTATTTGACAAACCCGTCTAAACTCTGTTCAACTTAGTTTAATCTATCACTCCTTTTTTACTCCACTTGGGTATGAAAGCTTCACATACTTTGTGTCATTGATGTAGATATACATTTGATCGTGTGCGGTTTGCGAGATAAACAAAGAAAACAAAAGATAGCTGTCATTTTTTTCAATATGGCGGACGAAGCTCCAGTCCAATCGAACTTTTAATATGTTGTTGATAAAGGTATTATTAAAAAGTGTGTACCAAAATTCAGCTTATTACAATTTTTTTTTCACTAAACCACAAAAAGATGGTAATCTAACTTGAGTGGACTAGAATGTATGACTGAATGTAAATAGGACGGGAGCAATTTTTTTAAGTCGGAAAAAGACGTTTCTAGTATGAAACTTGGATGGAGATTTTCGTGTTTTATATTATCATATTTTGAATTCTAAAATCTAGTATGAAAGTTGACAAAGTTTCTACTCGAAAAAAGTATAATGTAAAACAAGCTTCAGAAATGTAATACTTCAACATAGCATTAGAATAGCAAAATTTAAACGATGTAATCCGGCCATTAATATTGTCTAGAGTTGGGCGAGAGGTCATGTGCTGGCCATATAAGATTTTTTTAGATCACGTTAACGCTGAAAGAGATATTGTTTTGCTATAATTAATCAGCAGAAGCAAAAAGTCGGTAAGTGAGTTTAATTCAGTTTGCAAAAATGCTAGTGAAATAAGCACAGCATCAGACAACTACCAACAACAAAAAACTAAAATTTACTGCCTCTGATCGTATGTGCAAGCCACTACCACATAAATAACAAACAGTCGTATTGAATTTGAACTTCCAGATAAAAATCCAAGTATAGTGAATTTAGAAAACAAACAAAATGTTTATTCCCTGAAAAATTAATTGCCACGGTGGACACAATAATTTATATCTTCATGCAATTATTCAGATAAAGGCAAGCGCTGTTTACATGCAACAAATACAATATCCTTCAAGGTTACAAGAACAGTTTTATTTTCACTTAACCTTGAAGTATTACCATATCCCGGTTAATATAACAAGAAGACATTTCATTCTCGGATTGCAATGCTCTAATTTGTGTTTCAAGAGCAGTGGTAGTGACATCTATGAGCGAGTGGCTTCAATTAAGCCCAACTTGTCTTTTTACATCCGGTGGAACGTGTTATTACCATTTTTGTTTGTTTTTCTGTGGGGTGGTTAAGAAATTGTTATACGATGGTTTTAATGCACTTTTGTGGTAGTATTAATGTGGCGGATTGCTCTTAATGACTTAAATAACGTTTTGATTAGTTGTAATGATGGCTCGTGATCAGATTTATTATGGGCGTTAGATGCGAACCAATGAGATTTTTTGTCGATGATTGACTAACAAGATGTGGATGCAGCAAAAACTTGAAAGTATGAAATACAAATTATAGGAGAAGATACATTTATTGGTAAACATTACATTAAGATATATGCGTTTACATCTCCACTTATTAGACTGTAAAAATATTTTTTCATGGAATGTAGGCTTTTGATTTTACTATAACTGCTAGTCCCCACGGTGTAACTATAGGTGAAGTCACGAGGGACTCAAATCTGACGGATTAAGGTGGTTCTAGCCGTTAAAATGGTGAAAAGTATGTTTAGTTTTCCCAATAAAATTGAAGTAAGAATTGAAATTTTCGAATTAACTAAGATGTTTTTGAAAAGTTTAAGGATGCTCCCTCTTTGCTCTAATGCCAGTTTTTTTAGTTTTTTCTTCAATTTTTGTATGTGCATGGCTAAACATGTCCAATTCTGTGAATATTTCATGTGTATTTTAATACAATCCTACATACAAATTCAAAAAAGTGGCATTAGAGCAAAGAGAGGGCAACTTCAAGCTTTTCGAAAACGTCTTATTTGTTTAAAAAATCTTATTGTTTAAACCAATTTTATTTTCGCTATTTTGACGGCTGTTGTTGATCCATTTTAAATTTAATTTTCTGGAATACAAAATTCAAAAAATGTTCAATTTATTTATTCAGATATATAATTTAAATCTTTGTTTATTAAAGTAATACAGAGCGTTCAGCAAAACCTTTAATTTGACTGCGCAACCGCCTTAAGTGGGCAAGATGGCAACTAGTAGTAACCCTTGATAAACGCAATTGAAACAAAAATACAAAATTGGCAGATTAACAGCACAAAATACAAGATCTCCTCGTGTAAATAGGAAATGTTACGTGCCTAATTGTAGGACGGTTTACAAATAATTGAAATTAACCTCCACGGGATGCTGTGTTTGAAAAGTATTTTGACAGTTCTTTCGAATTAAATATATAGAAGTCATGACCCATATTCCGGTAAGGAGAGGCATCTAGCGGTCAAATATCTGAACTAACCCACATACTCGTAAGACATCAACTTCGCGCAATGCTTTTATATGGTCGTGACATCACCTATATTTATAATACACCGTGTGCCAGGCTCAAAACCAATTTTATAATTGCATGACTCTTTTACAAAAGCAACCGTAATAACAAACTTATTTTGTATTGAAATATTTAAAAGAATAGCGTGTAGGTCATCTCTATTTTTAATTTTGATCTAATTGGTAATTGCTGTGAAAAAACGTCGGAAACATTTAACTGCCGAAGGTGGTGAGCTGTTTGGCGCCAAACAAGTTTTTCATTTTCGTGATAATTGAACGAAAATGTACAAATTGCGCCCATTTAGTAAGAATTTAAATTGTTCACCATAAATCACATCCTTGCATGCGTTGAGCAATAGTTGGCTTCACCTGTAATAAACTCAAATTGAACTTTAATATTTCTAAATCACGAAATGCGAACGCGCTAAAAGGCGGATACATTAATCAAAACAAACGAAAATTACAGTAATTAATACTTACAAATTAGAAACAAACACCACACTTAAATCAATTAACGACATTAGTTACCTTAACTTTATGAATAGTTGAGCATCCAAACAAAACAAGAGATAAAAAATCGCATATCTAATCCGAAACAAACGTGCGGTCAGGAAAAAGCAAAACAACGAACGATCTGATAGCGAGGGGAACAGCCTCCAACGTACTTGGAAGGAAAACGAGTTGCCATTCAGTGACGCCAAACATTTTACAACAATTTTTCATAATTTAATAGCAACCAGTGCGAAACTTAAAAACCCGAATTCCTCTGACATCTCAAAAGAAGACAAACTTGTTTCAATTTATAAATAACAAAAAAAAGCTTCATTAGTTTAGTGTCAGAAAAGTGCTGAATTTTAAACGTTAGGCTTCTTCTTCATAAGGTCCTTTCTGATGTGACTTTACCAGTGGTCGATTTTATTAAACCATTTAAATTTTAAATGAAGCTTTACTCACAAAACATATTTAATTTTTTGTTGGTCAAACGTGCCACTCGAGAGCATATCAATGTAGGTACTTTTTTGCTGCCGCTTCAACATTCAACTGACACAGTGGTGACTTTACTTTAAGACAGATTATCTGCTCAAGACTTTTTACAACAACGTATACCTAAATGATGTAATTCATTTGGGTGAATAATGACCATACATAGGTATAGGTATTTATTTATTCTTTCATTTGATAAATCTTTATGCATCCAATCAAATAACATTTAAAGAAAAATAATTGTGATATGGGAACCATGTTACTTTAGCAGAAAATTTTACAAATTTTTTTATCAAAACAAGAGGTTGGAATACTGAACTATATTAACCGATCTGAATTTAGCATTTTGTATTAGATCTACGTAAACTAATGTTCGGAATATGCTAATTTTAAAATGATTATTTTAAACTGTTCTTCTTTTATTTGGACTACGTTTTTGAGAAAATAAGACAGAATAGGCAAAATACGAATAAGGATCACTGATAATTTTACGATGCACGTCAAGTATACCAGTAGAATACGTATTTGTGTAGTCACGATCACTCGAATAGAATTTTCGTATAGAATTTGTAGAATTTGGCGACTGCAAAGTGGTTGGGATTTTCTTATTCCAAACGAATTAAATTCTTTTCTTTTTAGTTACAAAATAGAGGCCCAGGTTGCATAAAATAAACTGCTTTTTATTGTTTTTGTTGATTATTTGCGGAAAAAAAATTAAACAATAAATTTGATGACATGTCGTTTGTTCCTATTTCCACAATAAATCACCGGGTCTCTTTCTGATAAGCTTAATCCACTATCTGTCCACCAGCGTGTGATTGTTTGACAAGCTCTGGGTCGGTTATGCCCATGACATTGTCAGTTCTTCCGCTATGAGTATCCGCGACCTTCGCGTTCAGCGCTGGCCTTGATCCCTGCGGCTGCTGCATCCGTCCACAGCCGCCTTCAACTCAGTGCACATTGCACTTGCACTCGTTACGTGCGCAACGTTCACATCTCATTGTAACTATGTGTAACAACGTGCAACTGCGGTCAGAAAGAATTGACAGAGCTGCCCCTATCAGTAGGAATAGAACGTAGAATGTAACCATTGTAGGGCGTTGCTGTGAAGATGTGTGTTCATAAAATGAGGTGGAAGGGATTCAGAAGATATTGAACGAGGAATATCACACACTTTCTGTTTCAATATCAAATATACTGACATTCAATTAATGGTGGAATTCTGTACAATTTCCTTTAAATAATGACCGCAAATTACATTAATGATTGATGATAAAAAATACACAAATGTTTGTGATGATAGATTTTTTTCATAATTTTAGTTTTATATAGGTACGAGTATCTTTAGCTATAGGGTTGTTTACTATTTTTTTATGAATCTTCAGGTATTAATGTTGCTAAAAATATATTTTTTACCTTTTAAAAGTGCGAAATATAACTTTTTAAATCGCTCTGTTTAAAACACATCAAATTTGTAGGTTTAATTCAGTTCCAATTTGTTATTCTCATTTTTTCTAAACATAATTTATTATTGTGATCTTATACAGCGTGTCCTATGAAACTGGTTAATCATGGGGATCTCGAGAACCATAAGAGATACGAAGTTGGTTAAATTAGACAAAAGTTGCCCCATTAGGGGGCCAATTTAGAAATGTTTTTGTTTTCCCACAAAAATACATAGGTGACTTATTATCTTAAAATGGTTTCAACTTTGAAACAAGATTCTTGTCTGGTTATTTGATGACACTTTTAATAAATTGTTTTTCTCTATCCTCTTGCAAAAATCACATTTTCGAAACTTGCTTAAAAAATTTATAATTAAATAGGCCACAAGATTAATAAGATTATACATTATATAAAATAAAAAATATCGTACACGAAAAATGCAAATATGCACGCTCATACTGAAGCCATACCTATCATCTATTTCTTACATGCTACCCGTGCTATTAATAGTAAATTTTAAAATCGAAACATACATAAATAACAATCACTCATCGTTATAAATATGTATATAAATTATACCGTGTGTGCGGTTATTAGCAATATTCTGTTGTTTTTTTAAATGTATCTTCATATTTTTATTTAAACACATTAATTTTTTACACTGTACCGCATTTGTTTAATATTGCAATCTATTTCGGTATCAAGTATTGTTAATTACTATTGTAAAACTACTTACTGCATGGTATAATTTATATACCAATTTTAGTAATTTTTATTTACCTTCAAAGTTAACTTGCAGTAATTACACCCATACGCATCATAAAAACTTCATAAAGCATCTTTAACGATTTTGTGAACCAGTTCTTAATCACCAGTAAAAACCAAATGACTAAATTAAGAACTCAGCCAAGCCACCGTTGAAGTGCTCCTTGTTCAACAATAAGACGATTGAATTATACTCACATAACTCGAATGTTCACTATTTTAATGGTAAGTTTAAACGCAATATTACAGTTTTTATCCCCTTAATTGGACAACGTAATCAACTCGATGGTTAATCAGATTTGCGTTTCTTTTATTGCCGCATTTATAGTAGGCTGAAGTTGAGCAAAGAAAAACGCGATGTGCTAAATTGAGAGAGAATATATAGGTGGTTATGTGGTTTAGATATTCTTATTAAGTAATTAACAACAGTAATAACTAGCTTGTTAGATGCTGCTTTTGTATTTTGAGTTAGGGTAGAAGTAATGTGATAAATATACATATCCGGTGGCCTTCAGGAACGATTGTAAATACATTTATTAAATTTTCTTTTGTTTGTATTAGATATAACTAATTTACAGTTGAGAAATTAGTATTAGTGGCCTTAAAAAATCGAAGTCACCTACAATATTCCATTTGCATTTCCAAAATAATTATTTTTATGTTCAGTTTAATTTAGTTTTCTGCATATAACGACACTTGTGACAAAAATAATAAAAAAGTGATCTCGCTATATTACAAATTGTGCTCCTACTATAACACCTACATTGTTCATATTTTATATATGGTTAGTTAAGAGATGACTTAGAGTGTTTGGAAATACTCAATAATCTTTTGGTAATAAATTAGTAAAAACAGTATATTTTGATAATTTTTTACAATTTTTTGAACCAGTTGTGTAATTTTTTCACAAAATTTTTTTTTATAGCACTGTTACGTACAACCAATGCAAGGAATCTACTATTTAAAACAAAATATGCATTAATAAAGTCACTTCACTACTTATGTGTAATACTAAAAAGCAAAAATTAATTCTTATTTTCTCTAAATTGTAGTCGCAACAATATATTGTATGACATTGTATGAACAATCTGGAGCAAGCATCATCTCTCGTTTTGGCGATTTGCACTGACCCGTGATAGCGCCCGATTTGACCGCTCCAGTATTCTTTCTTTGAGGTTTTTTTAAATCAGGAGTTTATACGAACAAGCCACAAATCTTAGCGTTTCTAAACGAGAACATCCGTGAAGTGAAGAATTTATCGCCGGAAGTTTTGACACAAGTCACGAAAATGCTGTGAAACGAGCCCGAAGGTGCATCAACTGTGGCAGCGGCCACTTGACCGATATGATTTTCGCGACTAAATAGGAAAAAAATGACATGTTTAAATAAAGATAATCAACAAACAAAAGCATTTTTTATTTACAAAGTTATTGCAGAAGTAAATCGAGTGATTAATTTTGAGCCATCTTGTATTAGATAGTCCACAAAGTATGAAGTAAATTATTATTAGTAGTACAAAATAACAATGATAGTAACAAGCTAGTATTATAATATTTAATATAAAGTTCTGTGATGTCCTCTGGTATAGAAATGCAACAAATTATAGAGATAATCAACATATTCAGGTTCACGCTTCAGAAATTCAGTTCAAAAACACTAATTTCCCCACCAAACATCTACATAACATAGTACACAATAACATTATAGGTATGTAGGTAAGTGAGGTTAGAATAATAAAACAACACAACTAGGCAGACTGCGCCATTTTATAGCTAGCAATAACGCCACCATAAACAAATAATTAGCTCCATGTTCTCATCACATGAATAAACAAACTGAAACAGAAATACACAACACTCTTTGATAAGCATTTACCGTTGGTAGAGTGTAGTTATCACATTATCTGTTCATCGGATATGCCCCCTCGCGGCGAACGACCTGATTTCGACGGGGATTTTTTCAGCTACCCTGAGATCAAGTTATTGAGATGCTATCAGTGATGTAAACCACGCTGACTGATTACAGAAGTTGAGTGATCGTAAATATTTATGATCAGTAATGTGACGATAGGCTTCAGTTGGATCACTTGGTTGTAAAAGTACCCAACGCGTTCAACCGTGAGATAGTTGCTAACCAGGCAGGCGTTAACACAGTCAGGCAAGGTAGTTAGTGATTGCTAAGATTATGCGAGATTTTAATCAAGACAAATATGACAAATTAACGACTAATTGTTCATCTTGTCGACGTCTTGCATAGTAACTTCTATAGAATTCCTTAATTGTCGTGTAAAAGTTGTTACCTCATTATTTAAGTCTCTTGTAATATTGTGCTTACTTTTTATTAAGACAAAATGTAATGTACAATCTTTGTGAATATTATTATAATTATTTAATTAAACATTTTGTATTTGCATGATGCGTTCTGCGTTCGGTAAATCGTATGGAGTTAAAGTAATGATGGAGTGTTGTCGAACGCACAACCCGGCAACGTTTTTTTTTAAAATAAGTTACCTCCTAAATTATTGAACAATTTTGAAGTGCGCAGATTAAAATAATAGTTATTTACATTATAACCGGTTAAAAAAACCGGATAACCGCAATTTTTGGTGCCAGAAGAAGATTTTTAAGGGAAACCGAAACCGTTATTTAAATTTACTAAAATATCTGTAACCATTAACCAAAACAAATTTAAACAGGTTATTCAAACCGTTTCTAAGGAGAGCAAAATAACTGTTTCATTAGTAAATTTAAAAAATTAAATAAGAAATACTATTTAATTCATAAATTTAAATACATCTTTCATGTTTCGATATTAATTTATTCCGGCTTGTTATTTGCTATATTTGCCTATTAACATCCTATTAATATCCTAGCGATTGCAATGTCCGCCCTTAGTAACATTATCTTTGTAACATTCCAATGCTAGTAATTTGGTAATAATATCCCAATTATGTGTCCCATGTAATTCTCTGAGATGTTTGTATTGAGTATGTAATTTTTGATCGTACTCAGGATGTGGCTAGGATAGACAAATTAAAGTACAAGAATAAGATATTTTGAAACATCCCATGGACGATTATGTCAAGCGGGACGCAGGTACTGAAGACAAAAATAGTGCTATGATATCCTGGTATGTGGTATTAAGCAATTTAGACTAGACATCCGCAACACAACACTCCTAATTTTCATTTTTCTCGGCTGAATTTTTTCATTTATTTATCAGGAGCATTAGAGCGCCGCCATTAGTTGGCGAGTGCGTAATAGGCCGGTTGCCAGCCGAGATAAAATCGCGCTATTCTCTATCCCGCTCCTGAGTTAAATAGGCACGATCTGGCAACGTAGCCGGAACAGTGCCCGCTGGAATTTTAAGTGAAGCCATTCCACCAAACGATGTTTTGTTCTTTATACAGATGTAGAACATGTGCAAGAGTGGGTGGAGTAATAGCAAATTTTATGCATTTTTAGGGCTTTTATTTTAATGTTTTGTGGAGTGAACTATTTGCTAAAATGAGGCTTGCCTTTTGGAAACAAAGAAGTAAATATTAGAATGGGTTTCGAACTTCAGCGGCAAAAGCAGATCAAAAACACAAAAACCTAAACATTCAAACCAAACCTATGTTATTTAAAGGCGGTTAGCGGGTTAGCATAATGTGATCGACTGTGTTTCTCAGATTCTAATCCAATCTAGTACATCGTACACAAAAGGCAAAACAAGTTTAACAATAATTCTAGGGTCAGCGGATATAAGCGCACATGTCGAAAACGTTAAATTTACAGAAAACGCATAAACTTATAGGACACTAAGTAATTTATATTCATTTACTTTCTATTTATATAAGTACATATTAAATTAGATCACATTTAGCAAAATAAAAAAGAAATATTAAAAATATACCGCCATAGCTTTTTGGTGACTTATATTATTTGTACCAGACAATTTGCATTGACTAATGTTCTAAGGAACACATGTGTTATGTTACTAATAACATAAGTCAACTGTTTGAAATGTTTGGAAACCAAACATAAATCAAAGTAGGTATGTAATATAATTGAGGTTGAAAAGGAACGCCTGTCCGTTTCGCCAGTCTAAAGACAAAGTTGACTTTTGTGCTTTAGTCTGGTTGTGATTTGATGAAAAAGAAACTTATTGCAACTCATAACTAAAAAATGAAATTTTTTGACTTATTTGCTTAGGTCTGCCGATCCTAGAATTATCATGTTTACATTTGCAAAAGTTTAAATTCATCTATATTAATACAAACATTCACACTTTCCACTTTCAAGCACTGTGAACGCTCGTATATTTAGAAGTATTCAAACTTTTTAAATAATAATGTAAACCTTAAAACTAAATGCTTATGTGAATGAAGCTTTATGATGATCAAATATGCTGTTTGTTGATGCAACAGTTTTCCGGTATCTCATTTTTCAATTTATCCGTTTAAAGTCGTTGTTATAACTAACTAGACTACGAAAGTAAAAAGGCCCTTATAGTGAAATATTGTTACGCTAGCAGCAGTCTGATTATGAGCAAAGTAAGTTTAAGTAGAAACATTTACAGAAACGAGAAACAGGTTCTGACATTAGATGTCGTGCACCTGCACCGAGAAAATGAATTCCCTGGAAATATTATCATGCATTACTTCGTTTAAACTGCACACAAGTCTCCCCATGAGTCGTCTGAGGTTCAACGGAGTTTCTACGTCAGCGACTCCACCAAAACTTGCACTTAATTAAACGAATATATTAAATAACGAGTTTTTCAATTTAATATTGAAATCTCTGTAAAGTATTTTGAATCTAAATCAATTGGCTGTTTTTGTTTCTTGTGGAATAAATTGTTAACTGAAATTGAAATTTATAATTCCTATAATCATTGGATTATAAATAGCAATTACTTATCATTCAATTTACTCTTTGGTAATCATGATTAATTTCATTCATTGGCTTCGAGTTAAAATTACAATTATAAATTTAATCCCATCACACGATTTATGAGGAAATTCAATTTATTGTTTCGGTTATTAATTGTTTTCAAATGTCAAAGCAATTTTTTACAAAATCTACACATACACGACTGTTTAAATTTATATGTTAGTTAAAATATTATTCACTACAGCGAAGAAAACGATTTATGCACAGGCGAAAAGTTTGACGAAGTGAGTGGGCTAATAATACCATTAGTTATTACTTTTATTACTTACTACTTTGTTGAAATTTAGTTTTCCAAGAAAGCTCATATGCTCCTACCTGAAACAAAAAAATATATAGTTAGTTTATTATTCCTTTAGTTTAGCATATTGAAAAAAAATAATCCTGATGTAAGTATTACAAGAACTTTATCCAACAAGTCTGCAAAAAAATTTATATTTCAAAAGAAACTGGAACTTTGCTGCAGCCTATTTTTGTATTATTTTAAATTTTTGTATTATTTTAAATTTTTGTCTTATATATTATGCCCTATTCACACGAGGAAAGTTTTCACTAAAAAGTTTTTTGAAAGTAAAACAAGTGCTAAATAGGAGCTGTCACAAAAAAACAGTCAATGCCGTTCATACGGAGAATGTAATTATATTTATGAAATATATTTAAGAACACTAGTTTTAATATATTTTAAAGAGATAATTAGTTTCCCCACGGTTTCTCCGTATGACCGATATTGACAGTTTTTTTAAGACAGCTCCTAGCATTTGTTTTACTTTCAAAGAAACTTTTTAGTAAAAACTTTCCTCGTGTGAATAGGGCATTACAATGAAAAATGGGTAGGTATTAAAAATTCAGAAAGAATACACCATTCCTTGTTATAATCATTACAAAGTCTATCAGTAAACAACCAATTTCAAATGATATTACCATCTATACTTCATTCTGATCACGTCTTAGTCATTATGATTTGCTCATCTTCTTTCAATGGCTATTTCTAAGACTCAAGCATCATTATCATTACGCTTCGACTTCTCGATATGTTCAGGTTATTATTTTTACTACTTCTGGACAAACTCAGACACAAATGTGTTATTTCTTACGTTACAAATTATTCAGGTGACGCCAAAGATGAAAAAGAGCTTATAAATAATTATTGTTACTTATTTTTGTTATTAACATATAAATGCACTGCACTCAATTACAATTACAGGAAACTGAATTAAAAATATAAAATGTTCTATTTTTACTTTGATAATGCAGATACTTTGATAATGGATAGTTTTGGTAACAATTTAAAAATTGTGTGCCACTGATGTTAGAAATAATGAATTGTAAAATAAAGAGTAAAGTTACGACTTATTTGAAAATCAAATTACATATTTAAAATATACGTACCTACAATATTATTATATACTAAGTATATTATTAATTGGGAACCTGCGACAGTCAATTAAATGATTCCTTCTAACAAGAATAAGTGAATACGTGTTTATCTTTCTGTGAAATCGTATGAAACGCGAAAGAAACAAAATGCAGATGCAAAATCGAAAAAACTGTTTACTTCTCATTGCAATGTCATTGTTCTATCTGCAATCGCCTGCGTAAATGGGAAGGAAAATAGCTGCACAACGGTAAAAAAATCAAAAGATCACAATAGGATGTGACCAAGAAAAACTCTCAATTCGTGGAAAAAATAATAGAAGAAAGAGACAAACAAATTGATATCGTAAAACGAACAGCGAAATGTTAAAAGAAACAAATTCAAAGAAATACATCGAACGTGACGAAAATAATTGACGTTTGGAAGGAGAAGGAAGTTTTCTTTGCCTTTTTCTTTAATTTTAAAAGATGAAAACGCAGCTGTTTAGCAATAGCATCGGCACTGATAATATGACAGATTTTTAATTATTAAAATAAATTTAATGAGGCGCTAAATTAGTACCTACTAATTATATTACTTATCAAGCATTAAAACGAATATAGTCATAGTAGTTTGAATTTGTTAGTTTTGAGTTCAATAGGTTAAGGTGTGAAATTTTACGAATGGTTCGGATTTAATATCACTGTTACGACCAATGCAAGGAATCGACTATTTCAGACAAAACTAATTAATATGCATTAATAAAGCCAATGAAAAGTAAAAATTTATTCTTATTTTCTCTAATTGTTGTCGCACAATTATATTGCATGAATTTTTCAAATAAACAATGTAAAATTTCAGATTTTGATTTTGAGCAATATAGCCAGAATCGTACATTCTTATTCTATTGCTGGAATATTGCAGTCAACAAGTGTAGCGCCTTAAGGTTAATCTCGACCATTGACAGGAAAAGTAAATGAATTAATATTTGAAATTGACATGTAAATACATGTACAACGATTTAAGTAAAATAATTTTGCCAATAAACTATACTTTAATATGCAGCTAAAACCCAATAATACTTAATTGGTCTCTAAAATAAATACTAATATAAAAGTTAATATAAATTTGCAATGGTATAAAGCAGAATATTAAATGCATTGATGATTAACTCGTATGTTTGTTTTAAAGCGCTTCGAACTTGATGGTAATCGAGTTAATTTTATTAACCAGTAAAATATTTATAGCAATTTAATGTATTTCTGGAAATATTGTAAGGAATCTTGCGCAAATAGCTTTTTAAACAAGCAAAACAGCAAAAGAAGTCTCCGGCAATGTTGAAGGCAATAATATCTTATAAAAAACTGCTGGCATCTTCTCCAGATGTTCTGAATTTAAAGCACGCGTTGCAACCCGTCCCGCGCGATCGGCAGTCGCGCAATCCTTTACAATTATAATCAAGAGTGCGTTGCGCGAGGTAATTTACGTTTGCCAGGGAAAAAATCCGAATATCTGAGGTGCGATCCAAGGTGGCGCCGTAGAAAAAAAAAATCGCGCATCGCACACGCGGACTTATAAAGCCATTACAATATAATTGCCTGGTTGGCAAGTCCATTTAAAACAGTGCATTAAAGTCTTTATATATAATCCGTTAATTATAGTCGCGGAAAGTCATCATTCATAGCGGGCGAAAAACACCAACATTAACATATATAATTTATCAAAGGAAGTAAAAATGGCGCTCACGTGTCAAAGTCGGCAAGGAAATTGCTTTATTACCGACGTTCATATACGAAACACCGCGGGAGCAAAGCTTATCAAATGACTCGTCACTCGTGCTTCAAACTCATTGCAAATTCAACAGCTCCTTCTCGGGATTCCATTGTCCTCTTAAGGCAATCATCTCAAATAAGACGACACGTATGTTAATCATTTATCAATTTAAATAATCATTCCCCAGGCGAAATGCATCACCCGCAAAAACTCTCATTAAGGCGATCTTCTGCTAAATGCATACAAAATGGAATACCTATCTAAAATCTGATATTTTAAAGATACATCGAATTTATGCATGTATATTTTCATGAAAAGTACACAAAAATGCATATATTAGGATGTTCATTCATTGCGGCATACGGGATTACTATAATAGACCACCAAATTTTAGTTGACAATACACAATGGTTCACAAAGTGGACCACTTACAAATTGGTGAATAATGTAGCTGCACATCGACACAAATTTTAAACCACGTATTTTTTTAAATGACTGTTTTTTAATTTTTATTTCTCGTCCAGGGTATAGATTCTAGAAAAAAAGTCCAAAAACTTTAAGTGTATTATACATTTTGATATGCTGATGTATACAAAAAAAAATTTGAAAATTCTAAAAATTATGGATAAGATTTTTTTAAGTGAACGTGATGTTTAGTGTCACGTTATTTGGTTATGCTTTCACACCGACACAATTTAACATCTTAACTATGTTCTGTGAGTGTCACTAAAGTGTGTTACAAAAGTAACATTTTTAGGACATTTTAATAACACGTGAGCTACATACACTTACGACGAGGTTGACTTGTAACGTGCCTGGGACGTAACAGTGTAAAAGTTTAAAAAACGAACTTCTTGGCAATAATTATAAGAGATTTAAAAAAATGTTTTAAAAGTTTAATTGATTCAATTTAATTTCGTAGAGATGTTTTTTGTTACGTTGGTTATTCTTTAACACCGCCACAATTTAACATCTTAAATACTTATGTTCTGTGAATGTCACTAAAGTATATCATAAAAGTAACATTTTTGGCACATTTTGCAACATCCCAGAAAAGTTCGTTACTTAGAGGGTTGTCAACAAAAATATTTAATTCAATTACCTAATTTCTTTGTTAGTTTATTACAATATTTATTAAAGATACTAAACATCATGTTCACGTAAAAAAACCTTATCCTTAATTTCAATTTTTTTTTTCTGATTGACAATCAAAGTTTTGGTTCCTTACACCCTGTGTATCTGTTACATTACACACTGTTCCATAAAAATCACGAATATTAATATGTCAGAATAAAATGCTATACGTTTCATGTGAATTAATAAAAATGTAAGTAATAGAAAACTATACTCATGTTTTGCGTTATCACTCACGCATGTAAGAAGCTATTTTCAACACTTATGTTTGAAGAACTAAAGTCATGATTGACATGATTAACTATCGCGGAATAGAATGTATGCTTGTTAGGTTACATTTAAAATATTCTAACAACACTCCATTATATTCATTTTATTTCTTTACGACTATTACTACCAATAAGATTTGCATTCTTTTGAAATTGTAATGATTGCTATTCGCTACATTCTTGCACAGATTACAAAATGTAACCCTTCTTCAATTACACAGCTATTTGAATTTAAATTGAACATATTTTAGTACTGACTTAAGTAATTTCAAGCAACTAAACTTACAACTCATGTATCTTAGATTTGAAATTGTTAATAGTCAAATAAGAATTGCAAATTTTAATAATGACTCAGCATTCAACAACTACAGGTTTGTCACATCACCTTTTTACAGTTTTACATTTTTTATATGATTCATCGGTCTTATTTTTGGCTGTCATAACAGTTTATAACTACAAGAGTACAATATATTTGCATCTCATTTAAATAACACATTATAAACGTCAAAAGTAATGGAGTATTTTTTAAAAGGTATTAATATTTGATGAGAATACAAATAAATTATTTTATCTACGACTAATGTATAACATTAACATTACTTGTGTGATGTATGCTACATAATATATCATATATATTAATCCCGCTGGAAATAATACTAGGGAATAATACTGACAATTCAACTCATGTGTCATCTGTCAAAAATGGACCAATCAATTTTGAGGATTTATAAATTTTCCACCAATTGAAACGAATTTTTTCGACAATTTATCACTAGTGTTCGCAGCGACATAATTTTTCGACAATTTTCACTAGTGATCCAATCGACAATTGAATATATCTTTATTAATCAAAATCCTATTGTTATAACTATTGTAATGGAAGTGAAGCTATTTATAAATCATTTTCATAAAGAAAGAATACATTTTTATTCGGTGAATTGTCCTCCGAATACCATTCGTGTTCCAAGTTATGTAGACAATTTTTGTGGCTGCATCACTCATGATTATTACGCTTGGGAAAATAGCGTAATAACCATTCGTGATACAGCAACAAAAATTGTCGACATAACTTGGAACACTAGTGATATTATATATGAGTATTCCCACCTCTGCACCAATCAGAAAATTGCTAGGCCTGAATCAATTTCTCCGTGCACATTATTAAAAAAAAAAACATTGCAATGTTTAATGATGTAACTATGGTGATAGAGAATTGACATTTGGAAATGTCAAAATTTGTGTTTATTGAAATTTATTAAAATCTTCTAAGTTATAATTTAGTCGTAGATATAGTACAGTATACAACTCGCTATAATGGCTATTATTCCCTCAGATGATTAAAACCCTCGCTTGCTTAGCTCGCTCGTGTTGTAAACTTCATCTTCAGGAATAATACCATCCATTATAGCAAAACAAATAGTCCAAAAATAATTAATGAAAATTGTATAAAATATGTGATGTGACGTAGAATTCTGCTATGTCTCCAATACAAAATAATAAAGTCACAGCAAAATTTCGTTCTCAATTTATTAAAAAAACATTTTTATAAATAAAATTTGTATTTTACCAATGTTTTAGAGCTAACATTAGGTTCATGGTGATAAAAATCTCATTACCATGCAAGTAACGCATTGAATAATAAAGCAGAACATTCTCTATTAAATTAAGAATTCTTTCTGAATTCGTCTACAAAGGTACTGTTTGCTCGCAAGCCTTTTAAAATTTTATTTCTTGTTCTGTCAAATCAAGTGACAAAATTCCTCATGATTGTGTTGTTCTCACAATTGACAGCCGGAAGCCAAGTAAAATTGCGTCTGTTTTCGTTGTTTAGTTTCGTGTGATCGCACACGACATCCCCGTGTTCTGTGCAACAAGGCGACGACAATCGACGGATCTAGAGTTTGATTGTTGTCTGTAAATGCCTTTGACTGATTTCCTTCACGGTGATGTCTGCTGATTTGTTTCTGATGTTTACGAGCTGAATTTGTAAATTGATTTGTGAGATGTAAATCGTAAAATAAGTTTCAGGTTTGTTGTAGTCAATAAGTATTTTTCGCTGGGATAGAGACCTTTGATTTAAACTTTATTCGGAACATAACTTCTCCATTGTATGTAGGTAATTTACAAATACTTTTTACAGTTCTGCCCTCCTTAGGAAGAATGTCCTATCTGCAAATTTTGAGATTTTTGTAATCTGCAAAAATTATTACAAATATACCAAAATAGAATGTCCAGCTGCCCTAAGAAAATGTAGAATTTATTATCTCATGGTTATTATATTTATATAAAGCAATTTTAATAGTAAAAATCAGCATAGATGTTTCCACAAAAAAATTTATATAAAATAATAGCTAAAATAAAATGTTTGCAGATAGGACATTTTTCCTAAGGACGGCAGTGTTCCTATTGTCGTTCCGATAGGAAATCAATGAAAACTATTTTTGTAGACACATTTGAAACTAATTTAACATCTAATGTTTATTAGTTAAGTACAAGGTTGGCACGAACTCTGCAATACAAAAACTTGCATATTCAAATATTCCATCTCAACCTGCAATCAATATTTGCCAAACATTAATATTATTTTCCTCTTCTACATTCATTATCCTTTGACGCGAGATCTTTTAAACTTCCCATTTAGAAACCTTTGGCATTTATTTCCATTTTATTGACTCATTTACTACATTTTGTGGTTGTCTTTCTCACTTGAGATATTTTGTAACCACCAGTGATCAGTTTTAGAAAATATCCTATGGATTAAAATAAAGCTGTACCCAGGGAACGAATGTCAGCTTCTTATTGGACAAAAAGCCATTGTTTTAATGATTATTCCTCTAATTATTCCATTTTTTCATCGTTCAAATACAAATCCATAACAGTAATGCATTCGATCACCGACAAACTAATGCTATGTTTTGTTGATGTAGTAAATCCAGCGAATCAACCAATTTCGTCACAATGCACAATCATTCATTGTGACGAAATGTACTCGACTCTATTAAAATCCATTGTTTAATTTAGCGACTATTATGGTAAAGTGGTAATAACAATGTGTCTCGTATGGTAGAGCCGAATCATGCTTTTGTAACTATTCTCTTAATTTCAAATGTTTCTACCCTCAAAAAGACCATCGTACAGTACGCGAAATAGGAGATTAATTTCAAATTAGTGTAGGTACAATATTAATAGAGTGGACAAAGATTATCATGAATTTTTTTGTAGAAACTGCTTCGCTACCTTGAAATAGTGTAGCTCGGTTTTTCTCTTGGCTCAGTTGTATTTTGGCGAGTAATAAGTTGGCGTATTGTGACTCAGCTCTGTGTAAAACATAAACACATTATTTTATATAACTGGCTGCATGAACAGTACCCGTTTTGAGACCTTTTATCGAATTAACCTAAAAATTCTGGTTGACGATTCTTCCTTTTGTGTGTCGCACGTAACCGAATTGGATTGCCATTCGATAAATGGCAATTACGTTATTAAAAATATTCATCTTATCTCATGGATAGCCGTGCAGGAGTCAGTTGCGCAATCATCCGGATAATCTTCGTCGTAAATCTCAATATTGTCAGTTTAGTTGAAACTCTCCCGCTAGGTCCCAGAGATTAGACGCACAAACAAGCTCACACTACACCTAGAGTAAAGTTTTACGCGCGCGTTTAAATGCGCGGACGAAATTGGAAGTTGATAAAGCGATTTCGTTTTTATGTCGCGATTTCTTTGTGTCGGTTATGTGTGCGGTGACTGCTGTGTAGGCTCGTCGATGCGGCAATAAAGATTACGAGATTAAAGGAGTGTTTGTAAATATCTCGTGCTTCAACTCCACACAATAAAATGTCCGATTACATTGTGGTTGTTCTTTAATTGACTTGGAGCAGTGCCAGTCAAAATGTGCGCAAAGAAATCCGAGAAAGCGCACTGTTTTACTGCTTCCCAACAAACAGATCAAAAGATATTTTTTCATTTGGCCTCAAATGTTTCATTCTATATTACGAAGCATAACTGCTATCACTCAGTGTAAATAAATAATTTTTTAAAGAATGGACCAAATTTTGGAAACTTGTGGATCACTCTTGATTTATCCTTTAATCCAGGGTTACTAGCAATAAACTCATGGATGCTATTGGTTGTTCAATTAATTCTAGATTCGAATTCCAATTGTCTGGAGTCTATAAACTATTATTTATTGTTACAGCATCAGCATCACTTAGTTTAGGTGTTTTACCCAATCTTGAGAGTGCATAGTACATTAGTAGTTTACTATACCTTTTCATTACTTGATAAAGCAAATTCTGTAACAATGTACTTGCTGTACATAATAATTATTTCTGATTTGATGATGGGATAGGAAACCATACAAAATAATGATTCCCTATAATAACTTATTTAAATTAGAAAAAAATTAGTACATAATCCAATGTTACCTCAACATCATATCAGTTTTATTTAAAAAAAACGGAGAGTTGTAAAAGCGCATTTCAGGTCATCAAAGCGTATGAAAAGCGCAGAAATATAATCAGTAAATTTATGTACAATAAGCGCAGATCGTAACGTTCAATAAGCGCATTTTTCGAAAATGAGATTTCTGACCATAACAAGTTAGTCCAGATCGTCTTCGAGTATGATTGGGTTAAGTTCAGAAAAATATTAGGTTAGGTTAGGTTTTTCTAGTTTTAAAAAATTCAAAAAATATTGTAGAAAAACTGTCGTACAATCCCTAAAACCATTGTACTTTTCAAATGTTCCCTTCTGCGCAAAAACTGATAAGGGCCAAATGCGCTTATATAACGCACCCAAAAAAAAAAACTTACAATACTAAGTAGAAAAATACGAAAAGTAAACGGCTCTCTTAAGATTATGTACGTTTCCGTTTAAAACGTAATGTAAATGAATAGTATGCTCTACTGATAAATTTAATTGATAACTGACCTTTCTTACTACGGTTCATATTACAAATGAAATAATACAGTTTCTCGGAGTTAATTTCTCGTTGCGTAACGCAAGCTCTTAGCAAATTATTGTGATTTCATTCAACGTGAGTATTATTCCTAGCTGTAGGTATGTTTTACTGCAACTGTTTATTGTGCACGGTTGGTACAAAACGCTTGTACGTCCGTTACATGACCGGAATTTTGTTTGGGATATAAGAAATATTGCCCTTGTATATCACATATACCTTCCTAAGTGGATTAGGTTGTGACAACCATGAAATATTGTCGTTCTACACACGCAAACATGCTGCAATTCTAAATATTCCTCGCAGGGATACCTATCAAATAGGTATATTTAATCGACTTTGTTACTCAATGAGTCAAACATTTATACAATTCCAACAGGTTAATAATCTGTACTTAACTACTGCAAATTGAATAACATTTATTTTTTGCCTTTTTGCTATGAAGGTACTAATTCACATACTTCTACAGAAAAATAATAACACTATGTAAAAAAACTCATGCATCTGATCCCAGATAACATCAAATACACGTACTTTATAACGCTCTATTACTAACTAGGGATGGGAAAATATCGATATAATGATAAATATCGATATGAACATCAGTCAATATTACTTTTCGTTTGGCATCGATGTATCGATAACTCGATATTATCGATATTTTCCGATAATTATTGACATATTTCAACAAATATCGAGTTATCGATACATCGATACCAAAAGAAAAGTGATAGCAACTGATATTCATATCGATATTTATCGATATGTCGATATTTTCCCATCCCTATTACTGACTAGGGCGACAACACCAGATATACTGACTTAATATAATAGTTATAACAACATCTTACATAAACATAACTTATTCATAATAAATTCTTTAAATATCTTACAACTAGCTTATGTCTTAACAACGGGACCACACTATTTTTACTTTGATGTGTTGTTAGTTAGTGTTACCATTTTTATCAATAATCACAAAATTCTCTCTCTCGGATTTTCTATCACTTTAGGAAATACTACTACTGTATTTTGTACTATGCTATGCAATGGCTGGTTGTATCATTGCCATTTGTTTCCCAAGACATACTAAAAATTAGTAGCAATTGATTGTAATCAAGTAGGTACATTATTTGCATCTTGATTTATGCGAAAGCTAGACGGTTTCTCTGAAGCTCTTTGATGTAAGACCACGACCATTCATATTGTCAAACTCCTGTCAGGCAACCAATGTCAACAAGCAGAAACACGATTCAGCATAACCTAACCTAAGTTACCCATCCTCAATAGAAAAGTAACGCATCACATTTGCGTTGTGTTGCATTATGTTTACGTGCGGCTTGGCGTCGCGCTGACAGCGCCGGAATGCAATTCGCGATTGTTTATTGGCAGGCGGATTGTAACATTTGACTGTGACATCAATTACACTGAAGCGGCCATTAATCGTAGCGTGCCATGGCTGTAGATCGCGCCACACGTTTTATATTTAAATTACAAATTGTTGTTTATTTTACCATTGATACGTGTCGCTGTCCGCCGATTGATCGGTTTTCGCCAACGACGGAAACGACGACTTGAATTGAAATCAAATGAAGATTTGCATAAACGGGAAATTAAAGAATTAAAAATGCTGACAGCCGTCCTATTCAAACATTCACAGCGAGATCTCCTATCTCTCCATACAGAAAAACAAACATTCTATGTTTATATTTGGACATTTTAAAATATTTTCAAATGCTGCATTCTTCATGAAATGCAATGCAATACAGCTGATGGTTCATTGCTAGCTCCTTATTTATTACTATCTAAATTAATTGGAATAATTTTTATGAGGAAAAGGGGGATTTCCAAATAAAAATAAAAATATTTGTTTCGTCTTGCTTCACGTTCTTTATTTTAAATTTTTTGGTCTACCGGTTTCAACTATTTAATAGTCATCTTCAGGACCGGTTAGTAGAACTGTCAGTTGCATTGCGTCTAGCAACCAATT
Organism: Agonum fuliginosum; assembly: GCA_947534325.1. Taxonomy (NCBI): domain Eukaryota; kingdom Metazoa; phylum Arthropoda; class Insecta; order Coleoptera; family Carabidae; genus Agonum; species Agonum fuliginosum. The sequence goes on along the minus strand of OX384034.1, from coordinate 94,200 downwards.
TGGTTGTGTTGTTGTGATTTTGATAACCTAACTTTCTGTTACTATGCGTCAACAATTAACTTCGCTCTACACTTTACATAGCTACATACTTTAAGTTCTACTAACCGGTCCTGAAGATGACTATTAAATAGTTGAAACCGGTAGACCAAAAAATTTAAAATAAAGAACGTGAAGCAAGACGAAACAAATATTTTTATTTTTATTTGGAAATCCCCCTTTTCCTCATAAAATTATTCCAATTACTACCACTTCACGCTGGGTTCTTCACAATTTTTACACAATATCTAAATTAAAATTAGCACACTGCATCAATTTCTCACTACCATAAAAATAAATTTATTTATTATAAATCGTACATAATTTTATCAGTTTAAGTTCCAATGTATGCTGCTCCGGCTCGAAGGACCAAAATTTGTTTTTTAAGTACCTACTCGAACAACTGAATTACGCGATACGCAATAATTATAACTTTAGTGGCTAGAAGTGCTAGTTTTTTATGGTAACCATTCTACAGAATGGTAAATGTTATTATAGTGGCATCCAACCACTCGAACTAGTGATACGATTGCTGGTTGCTTGAATCGAACTGGGAACCAACTAGCATGCTAGGCGGGCTATTTTAAACAAACTTAAGTAAAATTGAACACTCGATGATTGTTTCAAAATGTTTATTCATAAAACCTAATGCACATTTCGGCTGTTAAGCCATCTTTTGAAATAACCGCCGAGTGTATAATTTAACTTAATATTTAAATGTTTCTACGAGTGGCAACAGCCACCTCTATTAATTTTTTTTAAACTTCTTATAAATTCTTCTCTAATAAAATAAGCATACAAATTATTGCAGCACTAAATTCAATAAAGTATCGTGTGTATCCATCTTCCAATCGAGTAAAACAGTCTCTCCGTTTCCTAACCTAACTTAACCTCCTCTACTTTTCACACTTCGCTCACTTCTCGGGAGAAATGAACCGTAAACATTCGCATCTGTTTGTTCACGTGTCGCGATTTTTCCTTGTAAACCGTCGAGTCTCGCACTCCACTCCACACCCGGCAACGCTGACATAACACAACGTAAACGCATCGCCGCCGCTAAATATGATTCAGCGTGATTGAACGCGCGATTATGTTGAGTTAATGCCTAATGCGGTGATTTGGTCACTGGATAATGCAGAGTGATGCTGATGCTGGTAATGAGACTGAGTGATGGTTATTACAGCAGGAATAAATTGGTTCGTTCCTGAATTTTTGATGCTGATAAGCGATTATTTGATTTCTGGTTGCTGGAGGGTTTATCTTGCATGGCGTGGTTGGATTAACACTGATCCATTTGAATCTGCAGCTAAAGCTACTGTAACAATTATTGTGTTTATTTAGACTCGCAAAATCCCGAAGGATCCATTTTGTTCTTTTATTGTTATTTTATTTGACTGGTCTAAACCTCCTACGGAAAAAAGTGTCTGGATTCAACACTAATAGTATATTACACAACAAGTTTAAAAAAGTAATGTTTTGCTGTAAATGCCATACGAGTAAAGTAATAGGCGATCTCGATTAGATTGCAGTGCTATAGCGGTGACTTCAGAAGCTGGAAACTTTGCAATACGTACACTGACAAGCTGTGGTTTTTGACAAACTTTTTGTATTTTTTAATACTTAGATAATATTGATAAATATAACTATACACAAAACGTAGTTCTTCAAGATTTAATGTCTATTTGACATTATCCAATAACTGTCACCAGATGGAGATCTCTTAGGACGAGTTACCTATTTCTAAACGTAACGTAGTATATTATGGTGCATTTCATTTTTAGTTCTATTTGTCTATCTTGCTGTAAATTACTTAAGGTGGGTTTATGCTCAAAAATTTAAGAATAAGAATAGTTTTATTGTTAAAATAGTTATCACATATGAGTTGGTTTATGCTGGAAAAATAATTCTTAATCCTTATTCCTTATTATTACTTCTGCAGCATTTTCTTAGTTCTTATTCTTAAACTTTATGAGCATAAACCCACCTTTATTTAGTAAACAATTTTGTGTTTGCTAATATGGGCCATCACCATTACTGTACAAAATGCGAAAACGACCTTTTTATGCATTAAAAATTTTGGTTGTAATTGTAATTATCTACGTGCTTATATCAAATAGAATAGTTTTGTAATGTCGATCAATACCTACTGCCAAAGTTCATAAGTCTTTGTTCCCTCTTCGTATGTGGTCCCTGCGTAAAAATAGCATCCAGCACGTGAAAGTTCAACATCTCTGTGGCCTGGTGCAAATTACTCTGATACTATTCGCTATTCTAGTGCTAGTGCTAGAGCTGGCTGCCAGTGCCTTGTGCTACTAGTGTATATGCGTTCCATGTCCGTGCTTTACATTCTGCCTTTGGCCTGAAGTCTCGAGAATGCAATGAAACCGCGGTTACAAATTGCTACATGCTTTTCCCATTTTATCTCCGGATCGAACGTACACTACTGACGATAAATACAGAAGTTACTTTAGGAGATGGACGAATTCTAATATTGAAGCAGTGTTTCTCTTAACTACAGTAAATGCTTGAAATTTGAAGACTATATTAGAAAACCGATTAACTTCACTAAGATTGTAATGGAACTGTTACTGTTTATCTATTGCTATCAATTATAAGTTAGATGGATATTTTTATCCAGTAGACTGCACTGAAAAAAACATACCCAGGTATCTGATTATTTGACAAGAAAATCGGATATTAGATATGCATATATTAGCTCGGTGTAATAGAAATTTCGTTTGTCCTGAAATCCTAATAAAGGTTTATATCTAGGTACACAGAAACGTTGATTTGTTGTAAAATACAAAAGAATAGGTAGTATCTTGTAACATTTGTTTTCATTTATTTTTCAAAAGTTTAATGGTCACTTCAATTTTAAGTTTTCCTTAAATGAATGAATCGAGATAAAAATGTCAAATGTAAACATAACATTGCTGTCATGATTCCATTCCAAGTTCGGATAGGTACCTACTATTGACTTTGCAACCACAATGCTATCGGGCACCGGCTTGTGGCTGTAACAAATGACAACACGCAAGCTAATAAAGTAATCAACGTGGCATATGTAAAAGGAAAATAAAAACTAGTGTGTCTGGCAAATCACCCTAGGGACATAATCGAGTTGGTTCAAATTCCGAAATCAATACATTAAAGCGACACTTTAAAGAATACCGGTGCAACTGGCCATTAATGTTATAAAAAAATGTAACTACTGGGTCATAGGTAAATATTGCATCATAAAAAGTATCGATCTTAAAACTGAATCCATAAGTAATCTTAATTTAACTCGAGCATTCATCCAATCACTAAACTAAAGCAGAAATCAATTTTGTTTGCAGATCCAAACTTGTTTGCTTTTCGTAGTTTTTGTTCGCTTATATTTTTATCAACTGTTACTATATCTTCCTAGAATGCATAAATTCGGTAAAAACGAAACAAGTAGATTCTAAATTAACGGATGGTTGTGTAACTAGTTCATCAAACGGCCGCGTCCGCCAAAAAACTAGCATAGATTAAAATTATTGACACATGGAAGTGATCAACCGAAGTGCAGAACAACGTTTGAAAGTCATAACACTATAAAGGGCAGCAATTCCTTCACTGCGCTTCATTATCATTCATATTCTTTCCGATCACGTGATATGTCTCCAAGTTTAGAACCGCGCAGAATAAAAACCTCCGTGATTGATCAAGGCGGTCGTGACGCGATGTTCAACTGGTTTCCAGCTCCGCGAAAACCGCAAATGGAAGCCATAATGAAGAGGCTGTCAGATATAAGACGGATTTGCTAAATGCAGCGAGATGACAATGGAGTGATGCATAGAAATCGCAGACACAATAGGTTTTATTATTAATTAATTAGCGTTCCAAGGATACCTACCTGTTCCATATTTGAAACTTTTCCACAAATCCGAAGACAAACAGAGAGAACAACGTAAAGAATTTGATTTCTTTATGGAAGAACTTAGTGTACAAGTGTTTCACGATTATTTACTAAATAGGGAAACCAGGTTTTGGAATCACATATATAAATGTCATGTTATATCAAATAGACGTGATACCCAAAATAGGCAAATAAGCAGAAAATACAGCCTTTTTACAAAATTGGCATTTTAAAAGATGTACGAACGGAATATGTCAATAATTGGAATTGTATATGAATAGTTCAACGAACATGCTAATGGTCGTCCGTTCGATCTCAGCAGTCCACAATAATACCACTGGGCCCGAGCGATTGGATTCCACTATAATAACATCTACCATTCTGTAATTATTATTGAGAGTTAATCCTGTTAAATGGTTACAATAAAAAATATATTAAATAGAATATGTGGTTAGGTACTTTTACATATTGGTACCTATTAAAAGTTCAGTACAAATTAATACCAAAATAGTGAAAGATGATGACATAAGAATATAATGAAATGAATAGAATGAGTTGTTAACACTTAATTACTGCAATAAAAAATAGCAAACAACTGGAATTGATAAGAATACCAAACGGAAATTGGATAAAAGAAAGATAAATGTTTCTTATTTCATTTCTTCAAAAAAATGCAATCTGATTAAACACTGATCACTGAAATGATTTAAATAGCACTTGATTACTTTCCTTGGCTAAATGTAGCACTTGCGAATCAACGGCGTAATCTAAAAATCCTGAATAGTAACTAAAATAAAACACAAATAACTTGTATCTGTAACGGATACCAGACCACGGTTGTATGGTGTATTTATGCCTTGGGAAATTGCAAGTTTGCAGTAGCAGCGTAGAATTTTTGCTTCATTCCCCAGGAATTTGATAATATACACTGGCTGTAATACAATGCACCTTGGCTAGCTACACGAGTAAGTAAATCTAGTAGCTATTGATACAAGATAATAGACTTACACCACTAGAGACAACATTCAACATCGTGTTAGATTCCTCAACAATGATACAAGTGTTAGAGAGTGGTTAGCGTCTTGCATGAATAATGCACGACACAGGTAGCCAGTGCACGACACGCACAAAAATATTATCTAAAATCTCCTAAACGCGAGCGCTTGTGAACTAACCAACAACATAACAACAACCGAAGCTATCGCAGTACCACTGATATCGATATTGGAAATAAACATTCCTTTCACGCTTACACAAGTACGAAGAAAATAATCTTGGCGGTGTGAAAAGAAAACCAGAATTTATATTGCACCTTAAAGTATTTTTTAACTAAAGCTTCTTCTTCTTCATAAATTGCACATTGAAGCATAAGCAAAAAAAATTATGTCAAAATAAGAATAACAGAAATTGAAATTAAAGATTAGAATGGGTTGCACTGTGCCATTGGTCGGCGACATATGATTGCAAATTACAAATGTATGTTATCATCTCCCAAAAGTAGAAGTAATAGTATATTATATATTGAGGGACTAAAGTGCATGATTTAATCCTGAGGGTGAAGTTTATTTCACGAGCCGAAGGTGAGGGAAATAATCACCTGAGGGATTAAAGGACTTTAGTCCTGTGGTATATACGCTATTTTTTGCACTTCATCCTCAAACGAATGCAAAATAGTTTAAAAGAATACACATTTTGTAATTTTGACAGTAAATTTTAAGATAAATATTTATATTGTTACCATAGATACTCTGTAACAAATAGCACGTATTTACTTGACAATGGGATTAATTAATTCAATTCCTTGACAACGGGATTAAATATGAAAAATAATCCCTTGGGATCAAATTTAGAACCTTAGTCTCTAAAAAAAAGACTAAAGAAGAGTTTTAGTCCCGGAAGTGCAAAAAAGCTTTTAAATTATTGATCCCGGCATTCACTGTACTCTTCGAAAATGTCAAGTTACAAACAGTAGAACGGCCGTGTGGGAATCTTGAACGAAAACACAGTATGAGCGTATCGTAATATTTTAAAATGCACATTTCCTATCTGTTGGTATGACACCATGTTCATAACAAATAAATAATGTCAATGTGTCAAAGTGTCAATAAATGTCAATAAATGAAAAAGCTCATGTTTCTTGCGGAACTTCCCTTCGGGTCGTGCCACAAATGAAACACTAGCAAGTAAGATACTTTTCTCGACACTTGATATAGACGTTTCAAATCCATATAGGAGTGAGGTCATATCAGATAAATTCTATCCACCACGTTCACAAAATAAGCTATCTCTTTCTTACACATTTTACTCGTATAAATCTATACGCATATCGTATGTCATAAAATCTGAATTCATACAAATAATTTCCTTGTTTTTTTATGACGTCACTCCTTTATAGATTTAAAACGTCTATACAAAATAATATATTATTTTAACATATTCATACAGATTCTTGAAATGTCGCCTGATTTTAAGAAACTGAACGATTTATAAAATTATTCAGATACGAAAAAAAGTTTCCTTATTACATTTAGAGTACGCGGAATACTGGTAAACAATATTAATCGAGCGGACATAGATTATCAGCAAATTTTTTGACAGAAACCGCTTCGCTACCTTGAAATGTATTTTTTTAAATCGTCAAGCTCGATTTTTCTCTTTCTCAGTTGCGTTTAAGCGAGTAATAAGTTGGCGAATTGTTACTCAGCTCTGTGTAGAACATAGGCACTTTTTTCTCCCTTACCGCTCCGGGCTAACTCTGGCGCACGGACAGTATTGATCTCTAATTATTCATTTCAAATGTTTTTTCATTATAATATTAGTTTAAAATTGATCATCTAATTAGTGTTTTGTGCTATTAATTATTGTGTTTCTTTTCTGATAACGACCATAAGCTTTGTAAGGTATTGAGTATCGTCGTCGTTGAGTGAAAAAATCGTCCTTTGTTTTGTGCTTCCGCCGCAAGTCGTCGCCAATGATGGAAATCCTCGCAACGTGCGTAAAGTTTGATCGTGCGATCAGGATCTAGAGTGCGGAGATCGGTGTTTTTTCTGTAAACAGGAACGTGGAACGTGCCGCGTTCGATCGTTCTTGCCGCACTTCCTGGTAATTTGGGAGATTATCTCCCCTAATATCTGGTATTATGCCGGCGCGAACACCGGCGACAGAGATGCCAACGCAGATAAAACTAAAGAGGAAATGTGTACACTTAATGTTTCAATCTTTTCAAGGCAGACCTGATTGACAATCAAAATAAAATAACCAATAACATGATGTATACACGAAAATTATACACCACCACCTTTGATGCTGAATTAGATTACTCTCGTAAATTCACAGCAACGTTTTTGTTTTGCTTGTTTTGTCAACTGTTAAACTGTTGTATAAACAATTCTGCTCTATGATTATTCGAGTGCGAATTCGATAAATAAGTTTACAAATCTAATAACAATTCTAAACTTTTTACAAATGTTTTTTTGGTTAAGTAAACACAGTTAAAAACTGCGTCCAGAATTCGGGTGACCTGAAAAAATTAATTAAATATTGAATCCTGTTCGATATTTTAAAATTAGATAATCAAATTCCAATTTATCATTTACTCTTTTGCAACTTGAATAATACTTTAATAAAACGCACAAATTTAACAAGCTATAGGTACTTCAAGTTGTAATTAATAAAAGGGGTTACTGTAGTACATTTATAATTAATATTTCATTCACAAGAGCAATTTTTAACTTCAAGCTGCACTTGAAGAAAGTAAAGTATCCACAGGGCCGGCTCTAGAAAAAATGTAAGATAATGTCTAAATCTAAAGTATTCATTCAAAGCAACAAACATTTAAATTTTCGTTTTTCTTAAAAGTAAAATATAAAATTTATTTCAATCGTAATATTATAGTCGGATTACTAATCATATTATGAAGAATATAAAATAGTTATTTGTATAGGTATAGGTACTTCTTTTTCTTATAGAGCTAGACTATATAAGATTCTTTCAACCCTTCACAACTATTTTGCATTTTTTATGTGTTCATATTTATATTTATCATTTCCGTACAACATGTTTTATGAATAAGTAATAGTATTATGATACAAGTGTATAAATATAAGTCAGCTTTTATAGCACGTACGACGGATTTAAGAACACGACGAGAAGCGGTGTGATTTTAACGTCGCTATTAACATCCTAATTTGAACATTTTTAATTTTGATTCATTTTATGAAGTAGTCGATGTGATGTGCCAAATATCGTTACCTATGAGATTGGTTACAATTTTCATTGTTGTTGCTTAGCAACCTTAAAAGCTACGTGCAGACCTTCCCGCAATTACGAGTATAAGTATAAATGCTAAATTAACCAACCAGGACTTCCACAAAATTCGATTGTAATGCATGTGTAATAAAAAATAATGTATGGAGTGCACAAAGAATTCTACGAATCACTTAGCGACCATGTTTCGCTTACGGTCCTGAGTATTGCGAATTTGAGAAGCGCTGGGGAAGTTAAAATGAGTACACATAATCGTAACCACGGCAAATTTAAAATTTAGCTAAAGATATTTCCGGAATCGAAAATTCCGTGGCGCAAGCATTTAGCCTCTTAAATATGCTGCTCAGCCCTGGGTTTCAAGATAAAAATTTAAAATCCTCGAGCACGTAACGAAGGCACGTAGGACGGTAAAACGTAAAACCGAAACCGAAGCAAAGGCGGAAGGGCCGTGAGTGTTACGACACACACGAGTGGCCACGCAAATTATTAAATTGTCTCAAAGTCTCCCTGATTAAAGACGAGAAATTGGCTTAATTATCTTCGCAAAGAACGATTTCAATCAGCAAGAGGAGGAATAAGATTAGGGGATACAATTAAAGTCTACAAAATTTACATTTAATTAATGTGACGGGAAGCGGCCGCTATTAAAATTGTACTGGAATCAATTGGGAGGTTGCGAGCGGGTTTTTCAGTCACGTGGTGACCATTACTGCCTGCTGATTAAGCTAATTGCTGAATTATTTCATATAATAAAATAAGACTATTACACGGAAACTCACTTTCAACGAAAATTTTCCACTCGCAGACATCCTCGTAATTGACTTTCTTTAAGGAGATTTGGGATTCTGTCTGCTAGCTCAATATTTACGAGTGCTTTAATTTTAATGGATTAATATCACGAATCAACAATCTCGTATACCAGTTTGTAGCACACTATAAAATATCTACCCTTTAAATTAATTCATTCAACTGAGCTAATAAAACGTTTTTAAACCATAGAAAAATATCTTTTATTTAAAAATTGAACCATAACTACGGTCGCCATTGTTATTTAAAATTATATGGCAGTTTATTTTTCTTGGATACAATTTTACTTTTACCGAACACTCGGGCATTAGACAAGTCAATTGTGTACAATTACTTATTTATTATAACCAGATATATTATGACAAAAAGTAGACTAGAATAACATAACAACCGTACCTATTATTTGTTTTGTTAATTTTTTGGAAGTTTCATTCGATTAAAAAAACGTTGAACATGTGTAATTTCGATTCAATTTTAACGTTTCTGACACTACCGGGCGTTAAACAACTATCTACAATAATTTATTATAGTAAGCTAGATTTATGACACATTGTGAACTAGAATATCAAAACAACAATATCTGTTTTGTTAATTTTATGACAGTTTCTTTTACCTATATTAGAAAAGGATTAAAATTTAACTGTAAAATTTTGGTACAATTGTTACTGAACACTATCGGACATTAGACAAGTAAACTGTCCACAATATTTTATTATAACCAACCAGATTATGACACAAGGCAGAAAAAAATTAGAAAGAAATATAAATGAAATTTTCTTGATTATGAAAAATGGTAAATGGTTACAGTCAAATTCTTTATTGCTCTACTCTCGACTAATTTCGACGCCACATGCGTCTTCAGGAGTTTAGATTAAATTGAATTACATTTTTCCATTTCCTCATAAAGAATTACAAAAAATGCGTAATATTTATTAAATCTAAAATATCTTTAGTATAGGGATAGGTGGTAGAATAGTTGTTAAAATGATGAATAGTAGGTACGTTTAGTTTTTCCCTAAAAATTAAAAAAAAATTGAATATTTTAAGGATGCTCCCTTTCGACAACTAGTGTTTAAGACCATTTACCGAAATTCATTAATTTGAGTATGCAACCGCCTTAAAGAATAATAAATTTAAATATAAAAATATGAAAGTATATTTTTGTTATGTTCCATACATAAATAATATAGAAGATTGGTTTCTCGACTGGATGTTGAATAAAAAGAAGATTATTTGGAATCCAATAAAACACCGACGTTTCGACTGTAATTCAGTCTTCCTCAGGGTGATAATAGGTTAAGGCAGTTGGTTGATGACTGTTAAGTAACATGTACGTGTGTATTGAGATTTATCTTCTTTTGACGAAAGATTTCTGTAAAATAATTTACATGATATTCTTAAATTTTTAATAGCCAATTTATCACCCTTTATTGGATTTTATTAAATTGACTGCTTCTCCAAAAAATCTTATTATAAATAATATAGTTTCTAAAATACATAATTCAACTAACGTATTCTTTCTCTTTCAGATCTGTGAACTACAACAACAAGACCGGCGAATGCGAGCTCTCGAACATGGACCGCATGACAGTGGCAGGATCCACCGCTTTCGCAGCAGCAGAGGGCTTCGACTACATGGAGAACAACTGCGTGGAGGAGCCCACCAAGCTGTGCGAGTTCAAGAAGCTCAACGGCCGCATCCTCAAGACCGTGGACTCCGTGTACCAAGACGTCGGCTCCGTGGACGAGTGCAGAGAGCTCTGCTTGAACAGCCCCTACAGGTGTCATTCCTACGACTTCGGCGATACTGGCGATATGGTCTGCAGGCTGAGCCACCATTCCAGAGCCACTTTGTCCGATATCCAGGTAAGTCGAAGTATAACTTTAGCCATAAATCACTAATCAATGTTTATTCCTTGGCTGTTTGGGTGATTAATAGGAACGATTCAGCCAATTGAAAATTGAAAAATTATTTGCTTCTTTTAACATATTAAAATTTGTATTATTTATTTATTTGTAATCAATTATTTATAAGATCGAAACGTTGAGTGTTTTTTTTTATAAATTGGCTGAATCCCAGTACTGCCTTTTCTATAAATCATTAAGTTACAATCCTTTCATCTGATTCCTACGCATGGAATATGCCATTTTACGATCATTTATATTTGTTCGATTGTTGCCTTGGAAAATTACTTTGTTTTTCAATGCATTTGTATTTTATTCATAGTTTAAAATCTGCACACTAAATAATGTACCTATGCATTTATAAGTTATTCTCTTCATAATCAGGGCTCAATATGGAATTAAACGCTGTTCGGGTTCGTGAAATTAACCACCTATACTGTTCTGTATCGTGATATGAACCAGTTTTGTCCCATAAATTGAAGTAAAATACCATTTCTGGTTAAAAAAATTTAAGAATATATGCTTAGTCCAGTTTATAATGAGATTATTTGAAATTAACCAAATATCTGTTATTATAAGAACAGAGAAAATAAATTGATTAAAACATTTTAACTTGATTCATGTATCAAAAATATAATATATCTAAGTCGGACCATCCATAAAACTAAATGTAATTATATGCAAGTGCTGTCATAAAGTAAAATATATGCACATTTCTGAACCCGTCACCCAATCTATGTCAAATGTTTCTGCAATTTCTAAATTAACATAGCATAAGAATTTGATATAATGAACTGTGTGCCCAGTTACATGAGAAATGTATCTACCTTTATGTTTATTCTAAGAAATTAGTAAGCCTAACATAATATGCTCAGTATTTCAATGTTCTAGTACAGTATCTGCCAATATATTTTTTTCGATCGAATCGAAAAATTTAAATAATACATTATGCATACTTTGCATAAATGTTAATCATTTGCTTATTAAATTTAACAAATCATTTGAAATTTAAATTGTTGGAAATTCGCCTTCAGGTAATGTGCCGGTTCAAATAGTTCTGTTTGTATTTACTATTATGCAAAATGAAAATAAAAGCAACAATGTTTCGCTTTTTAAGCACTTGCTGTTAGCTCAGTAAACAAAGTAAATCTGTTATTATTCCATGCATCCAGCAATCATTCCTCCAAGTTCTTCTCAAACCCCTGCAAAAACATCTAGCACAAGCTAGTTCCTTTCCGCATTCCGCATCTGTGTTCGTTTTCTCGCATTTTCCACACGCGAGGCAAATTAAAAGGCACGTAGCGCTAACGCGTGACATTGACTTGCAGGACCCGTACCTCGAAGTGCCCGAAGCCGCCACTTACGAACTCAGCTCCTGCTACAACGTCAGCATCGACTGCCGCAGCGGAGACATGGTCGCGCGAATCCAGACGAGCAAACTCTTCAACGGCAAGATCTACGCCAAGGGCAGCCCCAACTCCTGCGTGCAGGACGTTCAGAACAGTCTCGAGTTCGAGCTCCATATGCCGTACGACAATCTCGAATGCAATGTCCGCAAGAATGGCCTAGGACGTTATGTCAACGACGTAGTTATCCAACATCACGACAAAATCGTAACCAGTAGTGATTTAGGACTTGCAGTTACCTGTCAGTACGATTTAACAAACAAGAGTGTGACAAACGAAGTTGATCTTGGAGTACATGGAGATATTCAACCTGCTCTGTCCGAAGAAGTAACTGTAGACTCTCCCAACGTAGCAATGAAGATCACAGACCGTAATGGAGGAGATGTTATGCCATCTGCTGAAGTTGGAGATCCGCTGGCTCTTCGTTTCGAAATCTTGGACCCCAACAGCCCGTACGAAATCTTCGTCCGCGAATTGGTTGCTATGGATGGAGTCGATTCTTCTGAAATTGTTCTCATCGATTCTGATGGCTGCCCCACCGATCACTTCATCATGGGACCGCTCTACAAGTCCGCTAACTCTGGCAAGGTGAGTTGACAATGAAATCACGTACGTAACGAAGTCATTATTGTGAAGTTTATGAGCCCAATGCCGTATACGTCGGGATAGTTGGTTTAAATTCGCGATCGTAATTGTGGTGTACTGTTAACCGCTACACGGAACTGATTTCGGTTCTTTCTGTGTGGCAAATGAAATAATCAAAGCAGGTCGTAAATTATTTTAATGAAGTTAATGGGCTTTGTTTATACAGCTTTTATGTTCCAAGCATTGATGTATTTGTAGTTTGCTTTGTTGTGTATTGTTTGCAATTCAATTACTTCAACAACGGAGGTTTTATATTTTCATTTCAAATGTACGAATAGTGAACAGCCATAATTATTTTTATGCTTTACAAACGTCTCCTATATCAACATTAGGTAGTTACTGCCATCCATTAAATTTTTTTATAAAAAATACAAACTGCATTCCGTCTTTGTAACCTAAAGTTATCACGGTCACGAAAAATATAATTTAAAATTTAAGCTTTTAATCGATTTAATGGAAAGACAAAATGTTATTTTTTGTTTATTATCGTTATGTGACTTGATCTATCTAGTAGGTATCTATAGCTATATGCATATAATATTGCTATACCTACATTATTGTTGATTCCAACAAAAACATGTAAATTTCATATTTTCATTATCATACTTAATTAATTGGTAAACAGTCATTTTTTCAATTTTTTAATCATTAGCAGAAACGTTTTCTCCGCGAAATTGTCGTTTCTCTAACTTCAATATATAGGGTAATATTTATGACCATGTATGTCTTTGTAGAAATTAGTCACTTTGGAATTTTATTGTTTTCATTAAAAATACTTAATCTTAAATGCACTTCTCATAAGAATATTTACTCATGTTCACTTTATTTTCCAGATTCTGCTGTCTCACTTCGACGCCTTCAAATTCCCGTCCTCCGAAGTTGTGCAATTCCGCGCTCTGGTCACTCCCTGCATGCCCACCTGCGAACCTGTCCAATGCGACCAAGAAGAATCCACCGGCGAGTTGCGCTCCGTCATCTCGTACGGCAAGCGTCGCCGTCGTCGTGCCACCAGCTCCAAGTCCCCCCAAGAAGACCTCCTGCTGGTGCAGTCCATCCAGATCACCGACAAGTTCGGCTTCGAACACTCCAAGGCCAACAAGACTTCCCTCGCCACCGAAACTGTCTTCCTGCAGAACGAAGCCACTAGTGGATTATGCCTGAACTTGTCGCAAATGGTCGTCGTGTTCCTAGTCAATGTTATCTTACTTGTTGTCGTGGCGGCACTCACTGCCCTGTGTCTCAGAAGCAGAAGTATGAAACATCACCAAGATGAAAGACCTGTGAGCATCAGTATGCCCCCTAGTATGAGCAGCAGCCGCTCGGATAGTCTTTGCAAGTTGTACGATGCTACATATGGACGTAGGTTCTAGGTTATGTTAGGTTAGGTAGGAATATATCACAAACAGTGCCTCTTCTCATCTCTCAAAAATATCTCGATTCAAGTATTGTGATATATAGATGGTATACAGACCACTAGCTTGAACACAGTTGCTTAATGCACTCCTTACTGAGTGTTCCACGGGTAACCGAATGTGCAAATGCCGCAAGAACATGCGGTAGACTCTCAGTTTATTCTTTAGTTGAATTCACCGCCACGAGAAGGCGTTTGACGGTTGGTAGACAAGATATTCACAATTCCAGCGCCTAATCATTCGAACAAAGACATTCTTTTTATTAAATGTAGTTTAAACTAATCACTATTTTGTACTACTTCGAAACTAACTTGCATTGAGTGCGCTTTCTGGTGTTAGGGTAGCCCAGACAGTATTTAAATTTGTATTGCGCGTGCGCAGCGCATTAGGTAGGTAACAGAGGATTCGAGGACGACCCAGCGAATATGCGGAATGGATGACATTAACAAATAATTGTGTGTTTGATTCAACATAATATAGTCTGCGTGAATGTTTTTATATTTAAAGAGCTTGTCCTCGTTTCCTTTGGATATGGGGACGATTTTGCTGAACCGACAACACTGAGGCAATAAATACTTACTATAAATAATACTCTTTTACGATAGCAATGACAATAGTCAGGCGTTTTATACTGCCATAAAGTACTATGTACTGTAATGTACTCTAAACAAGTGTTGTGAACTGTCATACATTCGTATCATTGTAGAATTTGTGACATTCCTTCGGCAGAAAAGTCTCAATTGTATTATTATTTTAGTAATTCAAGAATACCATAATATTCATACATTGAACCTATTAATAATAATTATTATAATAATCTAATTAAGTTAATGATATGTTAAGTGTATTTAGCAATATTAGTACTTCAGAATAAATACTTTTGTATCGATTATTAGACTTTTATTTACTAAGAATGAACCTTCACCCTTTGCAATACATTTATAGCAAGTTCCTAATTTAACGACACATTCAAAATAATCAAGGTAAGTGGATCATGCAATTTATAGTGTATACGTATGTAAATAAATAAGTAAATTGTTATTTAATTTTAAAATATACTTTATACTAATTCATTTAATTTTTAACAAACCCCTACAAAGTACAAAAACATCTAGCACAAGTTAGTTTCATGTCAAATTCCTCATCTGTAGAAGTCAATAATCAGAACTTACTATCTTGGAAATAACACTTAACACCCGATTGTGCAAATTTAATTGTCCGTAAAAAAATTATGACATAAGCAAGAAGCAACATTCGTAAATGCAAAATAAAGAACAGAAGTTAATACCATCAAAGTAGTAATAAGGAAATTAAATAAGGAATACTTTATTCTCATAAAACTTTTATTCCTAATTAATAGACTAAACACATAAGCGGAGTACATTCTTATCCTTCATAATTACCATCAACAATCTGCGTTTAAATCCTGAGCGTTTCACTTTCCTATTTCGCATTAAACTTACATTCTCATGTTCCATGTTCCATACATATTTACAAACGCAGAGCAAACATCCAAGTGTAAGTCCCCGCTTCGTCCGAGTTTATTGCACACTCGGTATCTGGTATGTTAAACACATTTAATACACATTCCCGTCAAGAGCAAACACAAGAACACGTGTTAATTGAATCAGATTATTTTTAAGG
The DNA here is from genome assembly GCA_947534325.1 of Agonum fuliginosum. Taxonomy (NCBI): domain Eukaryota; kingdom Metazoa; phylum Arthropoda; class Insecta; order Coleoptera; family Carabidae; genus Agonum; species Agonum fuliginosum. The sequence continues at coordinate 78,196 of OX384034.1, read as the reverse complement.
GCGATTCGCATGAAACATTCGTATTTCGTAAGCAAAGGAGTCACGGAGTGTAGTTCTGATCTGTTTGAATGTGGGAATGCTAATGAGATTATGTGATTGCTGTGAACAACTTGGTTGAAATGTGATGTTATGCTGATGATGGTTATTATTTGGAACTTATTTTTGATTGAGAAAATTTAAAATGACGAAATACTTATTTCAATTATTATTAGCAAAAGTAACTTTTATATTAACTTGTATATATTATGTTCGCATTTTTTACCTCTTTTCATAAGTAGTTTTAGTTTAAGTGGAAAGGATAAAATAAAATTGCTTTTAGGTGTCCTCAAAATCCAGTCTCACAATCCACAAACTGCGCCGCAATTTCTCATTTAATTTTAAATCCGATTTTTTAAATTTACCATTTTGCAGTTTACGTTTTTGAATTTCTCACACTATGCACTTTGAAAATTTTTGGATTTTCAAAATTTAACTACCCTCGATATTTCGAAAATTTTAGCAGAAAATTCATGGATACATTTTTCAAAATCTCAAAGTACATAGGTACCTATTGAAATTTTATTCCTTTACAAAAAATGTGCCCATCCGAAAAAAATGTAAGTGCGATAAATTCAGTGGTATACAAGTCGATAGGTAGGTACTGAACATCTTAGGAATAAGGTCCTATCTGCAAATTTTGAAATTTTTGTTTTCTGCATAAATATATGAAGATAAAATGTCCAACTGTCCCAAGGAAAGATATAATATATTATTATATTTATATAAAGCAGTTTTAATAGTAAAAAGCCGCATAAACGTTTCCACAAAATTTGTATATGAATTTATATAAAATAATAGCTAAAACAGATTTATTGCAGATAAAACCCATTTCCAAAGGACAACAGTATAAATATCTCTTATAGTTTTCGAGATATCAAGGTCAGTAATTTTTTTTACATAATTACATAAATACCTATACCTATATCTAAAATAAAACTGCAATTTTCTATATAATGCACTGGCATTAAAATAAAAACAAATACATATTTTACATTTCTCGTGCACTAAAATATTCCTCTTAATAATTCTGTAAGTTTTTGAAGCATATTTTCCTGAAACTGATAAAACTCTGTGACATAAGCAAATCTGGCCTGCGGGTCATTGTGCGTCCACATCGAAAATTAAAATTTATTCCAGAGAGTCGAGCGAAGCACTCAACAGTTCAGCACGTCGTAGTGGGTAGGGCAGGAGTTAGCCAGTGAGGGTAAGGGAATGTGGTGAAAAGTTGGCGAGATTTAAGTGCCAGGCGCAGCCAACTGCGTTTTGATGCGCCAGCGAAGAGATGACACAGTGCATTTTGCAGGGAACTAGAGATAGAGCATTTTGTACAATCGAATTTATAATATTTGAGATCTCAATCACTTAACTTGTATCTCGATATTGCTCACATAAATGCAGTATACAACATCAGAAAATACAGACAAAAACCGTTTGTTTGGTTTCAATGTTCAATGACTTTACCCAGTCCCATTTTTTGTTATTATTTTTTATCGTGAATAAGCGAGCCTTGTTCTACTAGATACAAAACTTAACTCTTTTTCAAGAATTTTGTAATAATATAAAAGAAATAAAAAACGAAGTTACTAAGCGAAAAGTGATTGTAGTTGATCAGAATTTAAATAACAAACTTAAATAGACGTACAGTAGTACACAATATTTTCTGATATTTGCATCTTCTGTTTCAACAAATAGACACTACCTACGCATGAAAATTGAAATTAATCATATTTATATATTTTCTTTTCTTTCGACTTAAAATTTACAAATAATTTTTCTATGACAATGCTATTGCAAAAAAAGTCTTTTTTGTCATACCTGCACAAAAAGTAACCTTTTTCGTGCCTGTTTTGCGTGCGCAAAGTGGCTTATTTTTTAACTAGACAAAAATGCGTGCGCAAAGTACAAGCGTGCGGGAATAGCGTGCGCAAAATTTCACTTTGCGCACGCAAATTTAACACACACAGTTTTCTGTAGTTACCGACACGAAATGTGCGCGTAGCACTAGCGCCACACACGTGATAATCTAATACTACAAGCACGTGAACAGCTGTAGTACCTACTTCTCTATGCATAGTTTCTACTGTCGACTATTGTGCAGATTGTGCATTGGATATAATATCTAATGGACCATAATATTTTATTTTTATATTTTAATGTTCTTTTCTTTACTGTTAATAATTAGTTTCTTATGCTTTTACATGTAGATAAATATTAGTTACTTTTTTTATTTTATACATATTAATTTTAAAAGTATTCATTTTATCTTTTGATAAGTAAGGTCACTCAAAAGGTTACTTTTTGTGCAATAATGACAAAAAATATCGTGTGCATCTCGTGAGCAAAGGCGCAATTGCGCTTGGCTTCGTTGCAGCAGGGATCATTTATATATCAGATTACCCAAGCGCTGTATATAACATGGCAGTCGCTGAAAGGTGTGCGGCCAACAGATGGCAGCACATACGGGGATGCCAACACTAGGCGGCCCCACCGTTCCTTGTATTTCATTCGTACTATCTTGTTCCTTCTCAATTTAGATGACAGTTGGAAAATTCCGCGTGTTCAAACTAACTAACAAATAGTAGAGTTATCAGCCTACTATTTTATTAACAGCACTGAATTAAATAATATAAGTTGGTTCGTTTTAGATTGAATTTTTTAAAATTTATAATCCGTGAACTACATTGAAATATTAATTACATGTAATGTAGGTATTTATGTACTATCGCAAATTTATAGCTAATAAAAATATGTTGCAAGAAATGTATTTATGAATTCCACAACTCTGTAATTGAGAGGCAAATGGCAAATCTGTGGTTACAATAAATAACAGCAATAAGGTTTAAAGATTTGTGAATATTGTGTCTTTATTTGCCTCTTTTTAATTTATTCCAAGCATATTGTCTAAATGTGAAATCTGAAATAAAAGCGAAAGCCGTAGCAAAATTTTTTTGAATTGAAAATAATACGTCGCAGGCAAATTTTTTAAAGTCAAGGACAAGGGGAAGTAATTATCCCCATTACCATTAACGTGTATACTAGACAAAATTTTAAAAAAATGTAACATACAATGAAGTACAAGTGCACCGAATTGTAAAAGTTCAGAGTTCTTTAATGAATGTCCTTCCATCGGAAATCAAATTGTCAAAATCATTGCTGATTAATTCAAAAATAAGACTTTTTAAGCAATACTTTTGTATTCAGAGTTGGAGTTTTTTAACTATTGTAAAAAATACTTACATTTCAATATCTTATAATGACTAATGAACATCTGACAAAAACCATAAATTGTTGTAATTTGCATGGAAAGAAAATAATTAATAAATAAATAAATAAAAATAAATATTACCAAATATTAAATCTTCAAGCATACGTAACAAAATATTTATCTCATATGTTAATTAATTTTAAAATATTCTATAAATTAAATTCTAGCAAAATTTTTTTCGCGATTACAATATATTTGAAATAATTCCGTCAAAATGGAATGAAATATTGTATAAAATAAACCACGTGAGATACGAATGTTTATTCACTCGAAGAAATTATCCCACTCGCCCTTCGGGCTCGGAGGCTAAACTTTCTTCTCTTAAACATTCATGTATCTCACTTGGTGTATAAATATCTATTACTTCAATTATCTTTATTATCATAGGTATTTATAAACTTTATTTTCATGGTTTATATTATATTTTATTTAATTTTGACATAGGTACTTAATATCTTAACATGTTAAGTATGAATTTATTTTTGCGAGTCTGAAACGTCAAAATAATTTTAAAACTGTGTACTAGTTCACAAGTAATTAAAAGTTTATTTAAAATAAATTCATGTTGGTGTTAAAAATAATAGTTTGAAACGTCAATATTGAGTAAAGAAACTTATTATAAAAAACGAGTTTAATTTAATTTTCATTCATTCGCTTTTAACTTCAGACTATTGTGGCCTCCTCCCCCCTCTAACTTAATTGCTCGCCGTATCTTTATTATACATCGTGGTCTAGATCTAAAACCATACGGAGTAGCGTAGACGTGATTTTTGTGACTTTGTTTAATATAATTATTTCTGACTAAATATTATATTTAATTTGACTAATTTTTTTTTAAATTAAAAAAAAACGGATATGCCTGGAATTGCTTGCCAATATTTTAATTGTAATAAAACTAAACCAAATTCACCAGGTCTTGGAATGTACCGGTTTCCTGTAAAAGACAAAGACCGACTTCATAAATGGATTATAAATTGCTTTGAACATAAATTATTTATAATCGACAAATTACTGGAATGTAAAATTCATAAGGAATGCAAAGTTTTATGTGAAAAGATTAAAAAACCTATATCTAGAAATAAACCTAATCCCAAGTTAAGAATTTTACAACACACGTAGAAATTATTTCCTTCCCTGTAAACACTGTAAAATACTCTCTTCAAGAATGTAAAAAAGTTTTATTCTACATATTATTATAATGTTTGTATGTGCAAACAACTTATTTTTCTTATTCGATTATAATAAAATGTTAAAAATTGCTCTGCATTATTTTTAGATTTTCCTACTGATAAAAGCTAATCTACTTTTTCAGGCAGTTTTCAGGTTGATTTTTGTTATTCGGATTAACTTTCGTACCATTTTGAAATATTATAAATATAATATAAAATAATTTTAGAATAGGATATTTCAGTAATTTTTGATATTTTAATGTTATTTTGCATAAAAAATTTATAAACACATATTTTTTTGTTTTACGATACAATTACAATGCCTCATTTTGCTAGAAATTATTTAAAGTTAATTTGCCTTATTTCATAACGTGTGCAGAGACTAATGGTTTGCTAATCTAATTCAAAAAGTTTAAAAATACAGAAATACTACCCTGAGTAAAAAATAATCATAAATTTTTTCTTTAATAAAATTCATAATTTTAAAATATCTTCAAGCAAAAATAAGTATTATATTTTGTCTTTCATTAACTACCACACGGGCATATACAAGTAACTCATACGGGCTAAAAACGGTAGATGCTAGACGGTATTTTCATTTCAATGCAAGTTACTAGTTCAGAGCAGACATTCGAGTTCTAGCAAGTGAGTCAGAACCGCGTTGCGCTAAGCAAAATCCCTGCGCGCTCTTCATTCCCCTGCTCATAATTATCATCGTTTCGCGATGTTAGTGACATCTAGTGAAGTAAATGAAACTATTCTCTGAACTGCCAATGGCGCCATATAACCGGCCAATCTGATATATAAATGATCCCTGGTTGCAGCCCTCGCCGTAGCGACCCTCGGCCTCCTCGGCTCGCCTCGGTAGGCCTCGAGCCGCTACTGCTCGGGCTGCAACTCGCCTCGCGCAATTGCTTACTTTGCGCACTAGATACACAATATACTATTCCAACTAGTATACGTAGGTACCTACCTGCAAGGAACATTATAATAATTTGCAAAGTAGCAAAATCGAGGAGAAAAATCCTTGCCGCTCTTCCATGATTGCTAGTCTCCTCTGCGTCTAAGTTATCAATATTCATGCGTGAGCGGCAACTATTTATTCTCGAATTTTATTTTAGGTAGGTATTTTTTATTTTGATGGTAGCCATTTACAGGATTTACTCCAAATTACAGAATGGTAGATGTTGTTATAGTGAAATCCAATCATTTCTATAGATCGATTCGTCTTTATGCAGTCAGAATCTCAATTCGTGCGACGATCTGTGAAAGCCAAAGAGGCATCGAAGAGATTCTTATGTAACCATGACTACATTTTATCAATTCTGGCTTTATTGTTCAAAATAAAAATCTGAAATTTAACTTGCGTAATGACGAAACATTATTTAATCGAAAAAATCATACAATACATTGTTGCGACAACAATTAGAGAAAATAAGAGTTAATTTTTGCATTTTAACATTCAAGATTCTTACTTTCTTAATGCATACAATTGAATTTTGTTTGATATAACCGATTCCTTACGATGTTCTGAAGAGTGCCACAAGAAGTTTTTTTTTTAAATTTCAAACAATAAGTTAAAAAATATTTTAAAATTGACAAAATTGATGATTTCACCGGTTTTCACTAATTAGTAGGTATTTCAAGAAAATCGTCATGTGGCACCCTAGGGACAGTCTTTATAAACTTACATTTCAAATATGAGTTCATAGATTTCAAAAACAAAGTCACAATCTTGAATATTGTAGCACCTTATTTTGTTCTAATTTCATAGCAAGCCTTAAACACAGCTACTGCCTCGACTATTTTTTCGACCTCTGACCTAATTTTGTGAATAATATATTCCGCTATTTAATTTGCGTATTCCTTTACAGTTTTGTAGGATCTATTGGGTGCGGACGATTTCTATCCGCAGAATTAGAAGTCCGAGGGCGGCGCCCAACGTCAGAGTTTTAATGCGCAGAGCCAACGCTCTCCGCTGAGCGCTCAGCGCACTGCATTTTAACCTGACTTTGTAATTAAATTAAACACGGCTGCATTTTCACCAGCACCGTGTCGCCGCCTCCGCTGCCAGAGCACACTATAATTTTAATTTCGTTAACACTGAACTAATTTACTTCACTTGGATTCGCGATTATTATGTAACGGCCAACTTGGTTAATTAACTGATACTAGAAAAACTCATGATGGAAAAAAGGGAAACTTGGGATGAGAAATACTGTTCTGTTCTGTTAGATATACATGGAAGACAGTTGCACTCGATCCAGAATTATTTATAGTATAGGTACTTACCATCCATACCAAATAATATCCTTTCAAGTATTGAATAATGGTTACGTATTTAAAAAGATTTCGGAGTAGGAAATTGTTTCTTATTCTAGATTCAGCCCAATTTCAAGCAGAAACTGATCAGTTTCTGGATCAATTTATTCAAAGCATTCAAAGACAAATGTACTTAATGCCAAGTGTTGCCAACGCAACTAAACATAAATTATGTCATTTGATAATGTGCAAAGTGAACTGTTTTAACAAAATTAGAAACTTCTAGTTAGGCAAGTGTATTTAACTGTTATATTGGAAAAAAATGACAATGATTGAAAGAAATCATTAATATTACTCAGTTTTTTACAAAAATTAAATGTCAAATAGGACTCAACTTCACCCCTTGCTTAATATGTCAGTTGCTATTTTCAGCCAAAGCCACGGTTTGTCGAGGTGTGTTTAAAATGATAAAATGTTATTTAGCGCCATGGAAACCTGTTCGTAAAATGACATTTTTGCACTTCCGGGACTAAAACTCTTCTTTAGTCTTTATTTTTAGGGACTAAGGTTCTTAATTTGATCCCAAGGGATTATTTCTCATATTTAATCCCGTTGTCAAGGAATTGAATTAATTAATCCCGTTGTTAAGTAAATACGTGCTATTTGTTACAGAGTATCTATGGTAACAATATAAATATTTGTCATTAAATTTACTGTCAAAATTACAAAATGTGTATTCTTTTAAACTATTTTGCATTCGTTTGAGGATGAAGTGCAAAAAATAGCGTATATACCACAGGACTAAAGTACCTTTAATCTCTCAGGTGATTATTTCCCTCACCTTCGGCTCTTGAAATAAACTTCATCCTCAGGATTAAATCATGCACTTTAGTCCCTCAATATATGATATACTATTTAATACTAGAAGAAAAAATTATTTTATTTTAATTTTGATGGTCATTCAACAGTATTTACTCCCAATTATAGTGGGATCTAATAAAACCACTTCGATTCGTCTTGGTGCAGTCTGGATCTCAATCCGTGAGACGATCTTTGAAATCCAAAGTGACATTCTCATGCAACCAAGACTACATTTAAGACGATCGAGTGGTCAGCTTGAAGCGCCCGAGTGCGATTTAATTGCAAAATGTTTTTTCAATTCAACGACAATCACACACTGCCGGCCGAGAGACTTGAACCACGGAACTCCGGGTTCCTGTTCCTACGACATTACATGCAGAGAACTTACAGCCTCAACCTATATCTTAAAAGGTAGGTATGATATTTGAGTTATGTAATTATACTGAAATAAAACCTTCAATTTCGACATATTTGAACATCAAATTCCAGTTACCTATTTTATAATTTTTCAAAATTTAAATGAGCAATATAAGGTAACATATTTAATATCTTTAAAAATGTAAAAATGAATACAATAAATATCTTTGATTTTTCTTCTTTATTACTTTGGTCAAGTAATTTTTAAACAAACAGTTTTTGTGTATAAATATAAAAACATTTTTTCTACCCACCTGCGCATTTAACAATACCATCAATCAAGGTTTTTTGTAAAACACACTAATTTGTATCATGTTCTATATTCCAATAAAATTTGTGTTCCATCAATAAAAACAAAATTTTCCACATCGATTCTGCTCTTTCCATTCAACATTACTGAACAAAATTCAACTACAAAAAACCTCAATAATAAAATCTGAAATTTATTGTATAAATGTAAAGAAATAAAAGCTTAAACAGCAGAAAAAGACCATCAGTACAAAAAACAAAAACGCTAATGTAGCTTCAAGTTTTCAGCATCGAAGCTTGGGGGAGGGGCGACGGAGGACGAAACAGAAGGGAAAAAAGACTTTCACAAGCAGGAGCAGAAGAAAACGCTTCTTTAACTCGGACGGAATAGAGAACATCGGGTCGCGGGTCGGAACTTCAACTTGCGTTAATTCCAGTTAATTAACAACGATAAAGGATTTCAAAGAGCCGCCGATGTAATATCGAAAATGTCATCCTTTTGTAGTGCACTGGCTCGTGCAGCCCGGCACAGGGCTGGATTCAGGAAAAATCTACACTTAACATAAGTAGATTTTTTCAAAATTATGTCAGCTAATCAAAAATTCTTCAACAAAAACTTTCGTAACCTCAAGTAGGTATTTGTTCTTGTTTGAAAAAAAATTAACAGCCCATCTTTGATTTAATTTGGTAACACTTTCAATGTGATTGAAACAAGTTTTGAGGAAAAAAATTACAATATTGGTTTAATAATGATTTACGTTAAGAATAAAAGAAGGAAAATGTTCTCTTGCAAAACGAGTAGGTATACTGGAAACTGTGAGATATTTTTCGAACGTGTTACGTAAACTATTATACCAGTACCAGTACCTAACCCGTATTTATTTAATAGGTATTTTCATTAGAATTTTGCAATATTATTTTGAAAAAATACCTAAATATTATTTCTCATCTACATAGGAACATAATTATAAAGAAAACCCTTATAATAGTTATTTTTTATATCTAGGCTGTAATAGTACATTATGCACCAAGGGAGGAAAACTCGATTTTGCTCCCGCCCAAGAATCAGTCGAGTGTTGTCAATTCACCCGAGAGAGCAAAAGCGTTCCTCCCGAAGTGCATACGGTAATTTTTGTCACGAGTGCACAGAAAAATGAGTTGAAACGTGCTTGTTTACAGGGAGCTAAAACGCGTTTTGCTCCCTCTAAACAAGCACGTTTCATCTCATTTTGCGTGCACATGTGATAAAAAGGAGGATTTATTATTACGAATATGCAGTATCATTTTACGAGGTGCAAGCTGAGAAAAATAACCACGTAAATAATATAATAGGTATTAAATATTTACAGTCGAGATAATAGGTACCTATATATTTTTATGAAATGGTAAAATCATATTAAATTTGCAACATATTTTGCAAAATATCATCACAAAACATCAAAACAAATGGTGTTAACTAGTTGCTACAACAGTAGCTTCTCATTCAGGTCAATACAGCAATACTCATCAACGATCAAGTGCCCAAGGCAACGCTCTAATTAGTCGAAAAATGCGGAGTTAAAGTTATGCTTTTCACTACGATCTTGCTGAGCTAAAGTAACACATTATTGTACGATTGTCAACATTCTCGTATTTAGCTCTTAGCGTTGCTCTTAGTCTCTTATCAGCATAGTCCAATAATTATGAGCAAATACTTTATAATTTTTTTTCAACGAACCTTTCAACTGGGAATAAGCTTCACATTATGGTGAATGATACAATAATAAAATGCGTTTCGGTTGCTGCGATCAACTTCAGAACATAAAACCATCATTAGCCGGTTAATATAGCTATAATATGAACCTTCATTTTTTCTAGCGAAGTCTATTTCTTGAAAACTATAAAGCCAGCCCTGGTCAGTCGTGGCGCTAATGGAACACGCGTATAATTCACAAGAACATCGTGAAGTAATTTGCTTTTATGACAGAATCGATGACATATTTTTATGCGTTTCTTTACATTTTCTCAGCGCGAGACACTAAACTCTGAAAATATTCAGAGTTGGAGTCTGATGTTCAGATGTTCGACGTTCAGTATTTTATGTAAAGCGAAGTGAACACGAATTGCGACTTTATGAGCTCAAGTCGAACGGTGTTATGGAAAAACAGTAGGGGTAGTTTTATTTCTCATGAATTTCACATTGGCAGTATTGGTTATTTAGAGATCATATTTTATTGAATTGGAACTATTAAAAGTTAGATTCAGTCCTACTCAATTGTAAATGTAAGTGACTAATTTAACCAACCAACGCTCCACGTTCGCACTTATAATATTGAAATTGGAATTTTGTGGAATTGCTGGTTAGTTCATTTAGCACTTATAATTATAATAATCGCTTAGGTCCAGCGACTCGAACCGGACCGGAACAGGAACGAAAATCGACACGAACCGCAGATATTTTAGTGAACCGATAACCAAACCTGAACCGAAAATATTTTGTCAAACCCATAATTGGCACTGTGAACTGGTTCAAAGCATTAATTAAAATTTTACGTTCATTCGTTAAAATTCTATTAATTTTTTATGAAAATTATTATATTTTCTTAGGTTTAATCAAATTTTATTTTATTTTAAAAATTTATAATATTTTAGTTCAAAACTTTAAAAATATTTTTAATTAGTTGAATGCTAATTAAGCACGCCGTTTCTCCGTTTAGGAGCAAAGCATCCCCTATGAAGCAAAAACGTATTTTTCTCCCTCTAAACAAGATGTGATGACGTGTTTCGCTTGCACTTGTGACGAAAATATAGTATGCATCAAGCATCAAAGGAGGGACGCGACTATTGGTAAAGTTGCAGCACTCGGCTCCACCTCTGCAGCCCTCAGTTCGTCTCGTGCTGCAACTTCACCAGCGAGAATAATCGCATGGTTCCCGCCCTTGGTGCATAATATACTAATTATATCCATACACTTATAAAAAGCTAGTTAGAAATAGTAAAATAAGCTGCAGAAATATAAATATAAAATATTTAACAATAATTAACAAACCCGTTAAACATAAAAAATAATGAAAGAAATTTTTGAAAAATCTCTGCCCGAGCAGAGATTTGAACCCGGAACCTTTGAATCTTCGGAGCTTTGGACCAAAGATACACAGGTTCCGGGTTCAAATCCGGGTTCAATCAGAGATTTTTCAAAAATTTCTTTCAATACTACTGCAGGGTTATTACTCGCTATTCACGTTTACATTAAAAATAATACTTTATAAAATATTATTCGTTCTATAATTAGAAAATCTATAAATTTATTTTATCGCAAATAGGTACTTGCATTGAAATTTATAGTAAATTAAAGCAATAAAAATTTATATGCATTGAAAAATTAATTTTAAATATATACCTGTAATCAGAAAATAAATTCAATTTATTTTACTAGTTATAGGCCATATAGCGTAGAATATGAGTAGATAACTAATACTTAAATATATTTATAGGTATGCAAAGATTACAGGACATAACATCCATATCGAGATACTTTCAATTTATAAGTAATAAAATTTTATATCGACCTTTAAGATCAATTTGCAATACTACATTGGCAATAAATATAAATATTTTCGAATTAAAATCAAACAACTACAAATAATTTTGAACCATATATTTTATGTATTATTTACTTCAATTTTAAATGTTATTTACTTACATAATCCACATTATTAAAAAGATAAATAATATTTCTATGAAATCCGAAAATGGCTAATCCATAAATACAATGTTGAATGATACTAACAATCTGATTTCTTATTCGTTAGAGATACCTGTAAGTATGGTTAAACCTATAAAATATCATCTGGCTATCACAACAACGAATTATTAAAAGTAATCGGTCGTTTTCGCATTCGCATTCCATCCGTTTGCTGTTGGCTGTGCAAATTAGCATTCTGTCTGGCGCCAACCAGCAATTTCAGACGTGTAAATTAGACTGTTTCATATCCAATTTACTTTGTACAATATTATTATGTATTTATGGATAAAATGACGATCTGAAAACAGCACTTAATATTGTCGAAGTTTTAGATGAGTTTGCAAACGTTCTAATACAAACTATTGATTCAAGTAGAATAAACATTTATTGAATTATTGTTATTTCTGGCAAATATTAACTATGTATTTTAATTATAATTATTTTTACAACATCGATTGAAAATCAATATGCTTTAAACAAAAATCACTTTAATTAAATTAGGTAGGTATCTCTGAAATCGGAATTAGCTATTCCATTTAATATTAATTAAAATATTTTAACTGCTACAGCAAATTCAATTAGAATCAGATATTCCCTATTATCTTTTACATTGTAATCATTGATTAGAATAGATTAAATATTTTAAAATGCTAAACCACGTCACTATAATATTAATACACATTCATTATAAATGTCGTCAATGTTTTGGTACTTTACAAAACAATAGACCGAAAATGAAAAATGTCAATACGAAAATTTAGGTAGAGCTTATTATACAGGTACTTTTTCTACAAAACTAAAAGAGATACGCATTAAAACTCAAAAGTTATTCTAAGCAGAACAAACAAAATTATTTCAGGATATTGAAACCTAGATTTCATCTATGTGAATACCTACTTCATTTTTTTATTTTGTAGATATTTTCATACAACGTATGGTCAGAACTGGCCCGTATTTTCTATCTCTCTCTAAACAGAAAGGCCGCACTTCATCCGACCTAGTGTCCAATCCTGTCATATATTATGCTTCGTGCCTTCATGGTCGTAGATAAAGTATAGTATAAAACTCGTTATAGAAGATGTTTCAGGTCGAGTGTAACAAACTTTAACAGCTTATTCCTGAAGTTATTAGTTTGACAGCTGTCATTTAATAACATTTACAATTCGAGATTAAAATGCATTTATTATAAGTTATAGAATTAATATTTAATATAAATTCTTAAGATAATTTAAATATTGCTCGTATTATAAAAATGCATTTTTAAACTCGGTTTGTAAATGTCACTAAATGACAGCTGTCAAACAAATTAATATTTCTATAAAACTGTTTGCTTTTCAAAAGTGTCTTGATTACAAAAATTTTCAAAATTCATCCTATTTATAAAACTTCAATCTCTTGTAATTTGTTAACCAGAAGGAATTGGACATGTTCAAATAACCTCAGGAATACTTGAAACACCCTGTATATTTAGCTAGTATCCCCTCTACCCCTCCGATGATTAAAACCCTCGCTCGCTTTGCTCGCTAATGATATCGACTTTAGGGTCGTGAATAAATGCATCCATTATAGCGTCGTTGTAATATACTACTTATGAATATTATACATAATAAAGTATTATAGTACCTATTCTGTACGAGTTTCAGACATTCATTTTCATTACTCCTTCGAAGGGTTATGTAACTCGCCTGCAGCTCGTGTAGTACCTACGTGTATTTTAAATCCCATGAATAAATATTCCTTAACCAACGTTCAATAGCCTAATTTCTTTGTGTTCGAACTTTAATACTAGTTATATTAAATTAAAACCGAAACAACTATAAAAGAAAAACAACAAGCTTAATATAAACTAATAATAAGTCTTAAACTAATAAACTTAATACCAATAATCAACACCACAAGATCATCCTTATTCCATTAATATTAATTCCTCATCAATTTAAGTGATTACTCTCATCCTCCCACAAGGTCTCTCGCTCTATAATCCCCAGTTATTAACCCATGAATTATCATATCAATTTCTTATTTTCCATTTTACACTTTGAAGCGAAGCCACCTAGTATATCTTCCTCCGAGACCGAGTTCTCGCGTATCTCGAGAACTTATCAGCTGGTTACCGGCACAGAACCTGTTATTTATTAATCGTAGGTGTGGCGAACTGAACGATTCAAATTGGAAAATGATGAAGATGGGAAAAATGTGAGTTACAACATAATATGCAAGGTCGGGATGGAGTGATTGATTGTGGCAAATGCTCAGATGGTGTGGGATAACATTGCAGGGACGTTCGTTAGCATAGGGTGTAATACAGTTTATTGTAGAATATTATATTTTTAGAACTGGGTGCAAGGTGCAATATAGTATATTGTAGAATATTATACTTTATAAGTACTTGGCTAGATACCCAAATTTGAAATGACAGCAACAGACTATTATGATTGGATATGCTATGAGTACGTACTACAAACTGTAGACCAAACGGCATAATAAAAGAAATTGAATTAGTTAAATGTCAGCTCAATTTATTTAAAATATTCACTAGTAAGTGATCTGTAACGTTATTGACTAAACCAATCGTATAATGCATCCATTATTAACGAGGCGTAAAAAATTATTTCAAAATTTTAACCTCAAATCACGTACAGTATTTGAAAAAATTGTTCAACAAAATGTAGTAAATTACCTCTAGTTATGTACATACAATAGTTATTTGTATGTCAAGAGCTGAAAGTAGCCTTTTACAGATTGAGGCTAAAGGTCTAGAGATTTTTGCACGAGCGCAGCAAGTGCTGCAACTACTCGAAGTCTGTAAAAATACTTTCAGCATTTTTTCTACGATTAATTGATTTTTATCAACAGAAATTTTATAATTTATTATCTGTTTGGTCATATCTACGAAAGCTAAAATTTTTAATGTAAACAGATTTTATAAGCATAAAATAATTAAGTACAATAAAATGTACATTTATACGGAATATTTTAATCAATAATTTGTTTAAAAAATCAGGGGCTCGAGTATAGAAGTATAAATTTATTTCTTAAGTGACATTTATTTTCTTAAGATTCTCATTTAAATAGGTTATGTTATTTATTAATTTGTTGATAAATAATTGCTGCGATTTTGAGCGTTTTTTCGGCTTTTCTCGGCGAAAAATGATCGGACCGGAATTTTCCAAAAACCATTTTGTAGGTTTTTGCATTCTCCACAAACGGTCTTTTATGAGTAACGCGATTTATCCAGTACTTTTTATTATATTTGCAAAAAACGAAAAATGGGCCTATTTTTAAAATAATTATTGTACAAACAGATTTCACAAGTAAGAAATTTGGCTGCATTTTGGATTTTAGTAATCTACAGGTTATCCCCGAAGTCATGGTGCAAGTATAGTTTTCTGTTAAATTTTATATCAAAAACACCCTTGATTTTTGCTATAATGACTGGTCTATATGTAAATAACGTGAATAATAATTACAATTAGCAACAAATTTTCTGTATCTATTATTCATAAATAAACAAAAGATGTCAACAAAATCAATTTTGTTTTTGAAACCGTAATTAGTCAATTTAAATATAGACCAAAGTACATATTTTTATTTAAAACAACAATCTAATGCAACAAAACTCAATTTTACTAATAATAAATAGAAATTATATTAAGATATTATGTAACTTAACCTACCTACCTGTTATATTCTCTTAAATTGGTGCATACTTTTCGCCTGGAACACAAATTTAAACGAGCTATTTTACCTTTACGTTTGCCCATTTTGCAAGTGAATATAGCTTTTTCTCAACTCGGTATTCTATGAATATATTTATTTTACAAATACTGTACTAGGCGGGGCTTATCGTTGGTACAAGTGAAATGCCACTTGTGGCGCTAGTTGCTGGCTGCAACTTTAGCATACAAAAGAGGTTTTGTTTAACCCATGAAATTGCCACTAATTTTAAATATTTTTCAACAATCTTTTTTTTCAATGAAAGATAAAAGTCCACACTAGGTTTGATTAGTAATGAATTTTAATTTTTTGTTTTTTGTTTCGTAATATTTGATCATCAAAGTGTAGTATCTTTGAAGCTCCATCAAACGAGTACAAAAAATAAAATTTAAAAATTGTCACTAAGCAAACCTAGACGTATTCGTTACCTTCAAATTAAAAAAAAAATAGTCAAATCGGACTAACATTAAAGTCGATTTCGTGGTCCTAACTATAACATGTTTTTGCCTTATTTTATACGGGTGGTGATTCCTCTTAAGTACAATAAAATTGAATAAAATGTACACTCATACGGAATATTCAGGGGTTCAGGCATAGAAAATTATACAAAATGAACTGCAAATATAATATACGGAATTATTTTTTAGAATTTAATTCTAGTAATTTTTTCTTAATTTATATCTGCTTATTTACCATTATGTACAATTTCTTATTTTTGTAGTATATATTACCTAATTTCTGTAATGTAATAGCTCAAGCTAATTAAATAAATATTATTATTATTAAAATAAAATAACTCTACAGTCAATAACCGAGTTATGATTCGCAATTAAAACGCAATGAATAATTTTCCCCTAGTCAATATCAATTCATCAATTCGTCTCCAATGAAGCAGACACTACATTGCACACATTTGCTCTCTCATCTCTCAATGATAATATGATGGCAATTCGAGAGCAATCAGATTTTTTGCAGTTCATGATCACCGCCAACAGCCAGTGCTTTCATGTTGCAGAAATGCTGGAGCGAACTCAAATAAATTTGTGTGCGTCAGGGTTGGCCTTTAGTCCTAACTAAATATATAGAAATAAAAAACACGTTCCCCTTGATACTTAAAAGAATAAAAGGTAGCTTAATATCCAGAATAATTATTAAATGTAGAAAATCACACTACACTATATTTAAATAACAGCTTATACTGCGAGTAATTTAAATATGATTCATTTCGACGGCTACCATTGTATAATATAAAAATCTGACGTGGACACCACATGACTTCCTTGTACGCCTTGTGTGTTCATACTTTTCTTAATAACTAAAATGTAGAATAATATAAAAAATTCTTTTAACTTATTATACTAGTAGTATACTCACAAATATATTTTAGTCATTTTATTTAAACTGCAGAAGAAGATATAAAGCATATTTTACTATTGTCACTGTCATGTCATCAAGGCATGTCATAATCATTTAAATTTTACGTAGTAACAAATGTTAATCGATCATGGACTACAAGATAAAGAAATACTAAATTAAAAATATATACTTTAATTATTCCTAAATGATACCAGATACAAAAATATTTATAAAATACCGACTTTAGGTAATAATCACATAATCTTTCATTTAAAATAAAAAAATTTGTGTTAAATTAAATATTTATCGAAATATTTTTAAAAAGTACTACTTCCGGTTTATAGATTGAAACCAAAAATAGGAGGTGCACAACTAGATGCTATAACAGTCCTAAATACAAAATTTCAACTTTCTACGTCTAACCGTATTTGAGTTATGCGACACACATACGTCCGTACGTACGCACGTACGTACAGACGTCACGACGAAACTAGTCATAATGGATTCAGAAAAGGTCAAAACGGATATTTCCATCAAAATCTGAAAACCGAAATTTTTCGCGATTACAATACTTCCTTATTACTCCGTACAAGGAAGTAAAAATGCTGAATTTTTTTACTGGTGCCTAGATCAATCTAACTAATATTAAGTGGCAATTTGTTGACACATTCACGCTCTAACATTAAAATGAGTGTAAAAACGCAATAAGTAAGGTAAATAATACATATTTATGTTGCTAAGGAATATGCAAATTATGCATTCATTCATATCCAGAAAAAATTCCAAGCACAAAATCGGGCTCTCGTGTTCCACTCGACTCAGACGCAATAATTAATGCCCTTATGAAATTGTAATATTAGTGATAATAATAATTATTATTCTATGGTCAGTGGTAGCGATTTTCAGTTTGATCCCAGCAACTAATAATATTGCCACTAGATCCGAGTGGTTGGATTCCATTAGCATAACATCTACCATTCATGGGCGTCGCGAGAGGATGCAGGAGAGGGGGCGCCTGCTCCCCCCCAGAAATCAATAATGATCTCTAAAGTTTGTTATATTTTAGAATTAGTTATAAAATTATAATAATTTTAAAGGCCATAATTATTTTTTTATTGCTGTCCCTCCCTACCATTCTGCCATTAGGAGTTAATCCTGTTAATGGTTATCATGGAAATAAAATAAGAAAAAATCTGACGTGGACACCACATGACTTCCTTGTACGCCTTGTTTGTTCATACTTTTCTTAATAACTAAAATGTAGAATAATATAAAAAATTCTTTTAACTTATTATACTAGTATACTCACAAATATATTTTAGTCATTTTATTTAAACTGCAGAAGAAGATATAAACGATATTTTACTATTGTCACTGCTACTGTCACTGTCATGTCATAATCATTTAAATTTTACGTAGTAACAAATGTTAATCGATCATGGACTACAAGATACCGAAATATTAAATTATAAGTATATACTTTAATTATTCTTAAATGATAGAAGATACAGAAAAATTTATAAAATACCGATTGTAGATAATAATCACATAATCTTTCATTTAAAATAAAAAAAATTGCCTAAAATTAATTATTTATCAATTTTTTTTTTAAATTTACTACTTCCGGTTTGTAGAATGAAACCAAAAATAGGAGGTGCACAACTAGATGCTATAACAGTCCTAAATACAAAATTTCAACCTTCTACGTCTAACCGTATTTGAGTTATGCGACACACATACGTCCGTACGTACGTACGTACGTACGTACGTACGTACGTACGTACGTACAGACGTCACGTCGAAACTAGTCATAATGGATTCAGAAAAGGTCAAAACGGATATTTCCGTCAAAATCTGAGAACCGAAATTTTTCGCGATTACAATACTTCCTTACTTCGTACAAGGAAGTAAAAAGTAGTAATATAAATTTTATCAGTTAAATTTTAAATTTCGTCGGTTGGGATTGTGAACCACTCATTTAAGGCTTATCTTTTATGAAAATGAGTCAAATTTTAAATTTTGTTCTTGGGCCGGTACTGATGCATGTTCGCTGTGAATGGCCAACTTGATATTAATTACAGGGCTGATTTGGGTCAGTACTGAAACGATTGTTTTTTTGCTGTTTTGTTTGTTGGTTTGTTTAGATTGAAGAGTGCTTTGACAAAAAAATGCACCAGTGAGTGCGTATGCATACGGTTATAAAGGGAAAATAGTTGACGAAATGGTTTTAATGTGTATTGATTGTTTTAAAAAAAAATTTCAAACGCGAAACTGTATTTCTTTATTCAATTTTGTATTTAATTAACAGGAACATCCAAATTACAGTGAAATCCAAAGAGTAATATTTTATCGGTTAGTACCTAGATGTTATTATAGTGGAGTCCTGGAGTCCAACCACTCGGATCCAGTGGTATTTTGTCGCTTTGCTGATATCGAACTCGAAACAAAAAAATTTCACCCGCGGCGCATTTTTTTCTTTTTCCCATTAAAGTACAAGCACCAAAACAAAAATCCTGGTTACGCCTATAAAAATATTACAATAAAAAGTAGGAGGTACGTTTTTTTTAAATGTTGGTACTTTACTACGCGGCAACACTGATACGCCTCTGACTCGAAATCGCTAACATGCAAGTCGCGGTCCTTATAAGTGGCGTTACACAGTGCCAGTAATTCGTTCAGTCACTAAAATCCAGCACTTGATTTTAGTACTTGCTTAGTGTAGTGTATTTTAATGCTAAAATATCCGTCTACACCAAGCAAATAGGTACTAAATATAAAATATCGTTTGTTTATAAAGTCTTATTTGCTTGAGCAGATGATTCCCCAACTACGATGCAACCGACAAATATTTCCATAAAGCCCGTTCGCACGAGCATTCTTTGAAGATTCTACCAAGATTCTGAATCCTGGAAAAGAAGAAGTTTTCTTCTTTCTAGTGAGAATTACCTACCTTGCGGTGCCGGTAAATTGAATTTTCAATGACTCTTGGAAGAGTAGAATTTATAATTTATTGATTGCTTCAAAACCAAGAATTTTTTTCAAGATTCAAAAACTTGAAACTTCTTCTTTTCCAAGATTCAGAATCTTGGTAGAATCCTCGTGTGAATAGAGCTTAAGGCTGACTATCTGAATATAGAATGTAGAACTATGGATCAAATTTTTCATATCACATAAAACTAAAACTACATCACGCAAAACAAATTCAGCAATTTGATATGAAGCGAAAAGCTTGAAGCGGCTTTTGTTCATTGAACTGATACAAGTGGTAGGTATACGCGTATATTCATACGTGAACGACTAGAGTACATGTTATATTTAGGTTGAAGTGAGCAGATATTCAAATGTTTATTCCACTGGGGGTTAAAGCATAATAACTTCCGGAACATGAAGCGCTCGGCCCTCGCTCTATTAGAGGTTTGTATTAAAGGCCGAAGGCGATGATCCAATTGTAACTCGCGCGTGAATTTATCTACCAAAAATATCTACATGCCCGCAAATTTACAGCAATTTGTAGCTTGCTATTGTAGCACCAGAAGATATGTTTTTATAAACTAACACAGTAATAGTATAATATATTATGCAATGAGTTTATAATTTACGATACGAGCCATGGCGAGTGGCGTAATTCATACGAGTGTATTAATAGCCATTATACACGAGTTGCATACACAATATTTTCTACTCTCATACTTTTATTATTTATTTCTATGAAATTTGTACCGAAATGAATTTAATTAAGTACAGATAATGCATACTTAATAAGCAAATTAAAGCATGGGAGTAGAAAAAGTACTTTATAAATAAATGTTAATAGGCCCGTCTACTACCTAAAATCCAGCATAAAATGTACTAACGTAGCGAGTGTTTTGTGGTCAGTACAAGTATGGTAATATTTTATTTCAACTAGGATTTAATAGAGAAAAAATGGATCTACAAATGTACCTTTTTAAAATTTTTAAAAAATTGTACATGAATATGAATACCTATAAAAATTCCGAAAAATTAAAAAAAATTCCTATTTTATGCAAATCTTACACAGTTCTCATGATACAAATTTATTTTTAAAATTTTAAAAAGGCTCATCTGTAGATCCATTCTTTCTCTATTAAATGTTTATAAAAACATTATCCTGAATTCAATAATAATCTGACAGTTTACTCGCAACGAAAACACTTTTACAGTATTTTTCAACTTCAAAATGACATTGCGATGCGGCAAAGTACGAGTTTCGGCTGGTTTCATATAGCCCTAGTAGTGGAGAAAAAAGTGGAATGGAAAAAAAGTAAAATCGAGAGTATTTAGGAATTCGGTAAAAACGTAGAAAGGCCGCTTAATATGAAGTAACATTTTAAAAAATTTATACAGAAATAACGTAGGTACCTATTACTACTCGTATATTGTAATTTTTTATCATAGTTTTTAAATGGCTAGTTCCCTAGTTACACCAGCAAAACTATATTAACTCTAAATTCTAATTAAAATTCGTTTTCAATAACCGTGAAAAAAATATTTTTTTCATGGTTTTGATTGGTTACCAAGGTAACATATAAAAAATAAGAGTGAAAAAAAGACCAACTACGCGCTTTGTTTACAATTCAAATTGTCAATATATTTTGACAGTTATATTTGACAAATATCACTGAAAAACCCATTGGGAAAGGCATGTTCAGGCATGTTACCGTATGTCAATTAGATCAAACATTTTTGTACATAAGTTTCACTTAGACCTACCTAATGCAGATATTTTTGATACTTCTAACATTGTCGTTGTATATTAAAAAATAAAGCTAAACACATACCAGTTTTAAATAAAATTCTATTGTTTAACCCAACCTCTAGTCCACAACTCGTGCTCAAGTGCATTACACGCAAACTTACGACTTATACGTGCGCTAAAAGATAAGCCACTTTACTTCGTCGGCAGAATAACCGTCCAGCGGAGCAGCAGCCTCTAAACGAATTATTCGTTTGTTCTTGCCACGGCCACCCGAATAAAGCATGGAAATACAATTACCCACCTCGCCTACCAACGCTTTTTATTGTGAGGTAGGACGAGGGTCTAGTCCGCGGCTAATGGACGCTGTATTAGGAAATATGGCCGCTGTAGATCTGGATTATTTCTACTGGAAGAGATATTTACACCTGTACGAAGAGATGATAACGTCCTTTTAGTGTCGGGGTGCTTAGTTTATTTGTTATATATTGTTGATCTGCAGATAGTATTTGTTTCTGCGGAATGCGGGAAAGGTGGCTGGACTTATTGCATTTATTTGCATTTGGTTTTGTTCTCACTCACTAGGGAGTGTTTTAAAATTGTTCCACTTGCTACTTGCTTGTTGACCAATAATTTATTGTTTAGAATATATCTCTCTGTACTGTATTACTGTAGTATACAGAGCGCTTCAAAATTATTGACAAAAAAATTAAGGGTAGGTACATATTATTTAATATACTGATTACAACGCAAAAATAATTTTTCCACAATAATAGTGAATTTTAGCAATAGTGCGGGAAATTAATATTCTTGTTTTATTTAATTATTGTGTCATGTAAACAACAGTCATGCTTAAAAATTAAAGAAAAACTATGCAAAGTCGCCTAAGTAATTACATACAAACTGTTAAAAATTTGAATATATTTTTAATGCAATGTTTTTGAAGAACGGCCGAGCGCGCCTGTTACCATAGATACGCCGCTGTTCCTTCCTCACAACTCGACTGCGAGCGCGCGCGCGGCGTTTTTCGCGAACTTTACGAGTGTTTTTAGCATGCTTCCAGGCATCTGATCGAAAAACTGAAATATACGTTTTGTAGTGCACGATGTCAACTTTTCAAAACTTTTTTGGAAATTATTATCGGACTTACGGTAACGCATACAGGCCTGTCGGAAAAAAGCGCACTGCAAACTTTGAATCGCGATTTCGCGAAAACTAATAATCCGAGAGCACCTACATTTGGCACATATAAAGAACATTATATTCCCTACTTTCTCTCAAAATTTTAGCGCTCCAGCTCAAAAAATGACGGAGCTATGAATTTTCGAAAAAACGCCTAATTTTCCGGTTTTTCCTAAATTTTTCAAGACCTAATTATCCGATTGAGACGTTCGACCTCTCATTTTGTAGATATTTTAATTCTCTACAAATCATTTCATTGGGGAATTCCGATTGCTCCATTAGTTTCAAAGTTACAAGCAAAAATAGACAAGAATCGCGTTTTTTTGCAATAAATTGTTAATAACTAACAAATGGACCGGAAACTCGAGTGAAGAACACATACCTATACATCTGCTTATTATCTTTTATAACATCGCACACTCGGTTTGCTACTAGTATTTCTGTCACGATAACGCTGCTTTAAATCCCTATAGCTTGGCCTAAATCTAGAAAAGTTATGGTCGCCTAATATTTTATTTTTGTAGGACTCAAGAATGTTATTGTATTGTTCATTTAGTACAGGTCAACCTAATTTGTGTATCCCCCTCGCGGTTAAGAGACAGTTTTCTAGATTTGCACCTTCCTGTGTTTGAATCTTTCCAAAATTCTAGATTTTCATTTTCCTATGAATGCATCTTTTGATGAAGGTATTTAATTACATATAAACTTTCTAGAAGATTTGAATCTTCTTATGCTTGCATTTTCCTGGGTATATTAATATTCTAGAATTCTTTTTTGCTGTTGAGTAGCCATAATAATTGTCTGTGCTAAGCTATTGCACACAAATTTCATAAATAAATATTTTGGCAGCTTGCTGTTAATCTGTAGTAGTTAGATTTAAACTACACATAAAAATAATTATTAGTTTCAGTATTGCTTAATATTTGATTAAAATAGGAACAATAAATCTACCACAATTATTATAAATTATTTTAGGGAGAATTGAATTTAATAATTTCTGCACAAAAAATGCAGTAGGTATACCTACTCTCCAACACAAATATAACTTTAAAAACAGAAAAACTAAATCCGATCCATATCCTTGAGACCTCAATTTTTTCCTTTTAACTCTTAGCGATTAATAAATCTGGGGTCAGTTATAAAGAATTGAAAGTTGTAATGTGAATTCTAGTGGTACGTTTTGTTAGATAAGCTGGAAAACTGTAGCCAAGCCAATAAACGATTAAACGATTATTGTCCAGTAGCCAGAGTAACGTTAACGTGGCTGTCGATGGCTCGTTACGTTGGGATATTACGACGGACAAGAAAATATGACTTGGAGCTCGCCTGACCTCACGCTAAATCATAAACGAACTGATCCGGATAATTACGTTTTTTGTCACTTAATGTGTTAGAAGTGATTTATCTCGGAAATTCATTTTATGAGAATTTCTCAAGTGCCGACGCCAAGATCTAGATGTCTTATTGGAAAATTAACTTACTGTAAGAGGTTTTTATGTGGTGTGCGACAAGTTGTTCGCGCGATATTTTATGAGATATTTCATTCTTTTCACGTGAAAATCACGCCCGTTCTGTTCTCCGAAAGCACAAAATATTAAGTGAATTTAAGTGGTTGAAAATTCAGAATTAGAGCAAATTTTGTGGGCTAGCCATAGCCATTGTGTTTCATAAATGGCGTAAATATAATTTATTAAGAAAATGCAGATTGGTTTTTATTTTTGTGTGGAAGATCTAATACCTTATTTAATTTTCACTTTATTTAGCGCAGTTACATTTTTGTGAGTCATTTTTGCCGGAATCCGTAATGCCGTGTTCACACTAAAATTCTTTGATGCTTCTTTCATATGCTTCTAAAAATAAGCCTATTTTCAAATAGTGCCGTCGCCAAACTGAATCTTCAATGAGTCTTGGAAAAGAAGAATTTCTAATTCATTGATAGGTTGAATTTATTTTTTTCTAGGATTTAGAACCACGAAAAAATCCTCAAACAATGCTTGTGAAGAATGGTTACTTATAAAATATAATTTTTTAACTGTAGATAAAAACTATAGCTGTATTCCATTTCAGAAATGAAGTTTTGTTCATATTTTCGTAGTTTATTGGAATTTTGTTATTTATTATAAAGCTTCAAAAATATAACAAAGTGCCTCTCTGCATGGGATACCTTAGGAACCCGGAGTTCCGGGTCGGTAGTGTGTGATTGCCGTTAAATTGTAAAAATATCTTGCCATTAAATCGCACTAGGACGCTTTATGCTGACCACTTGATCGTCTTAAATGTTCTCCTAATTACAAAAGAATCCTTCCGCTGCCGCTTTGAATTTCAAAGGTCGTCGCACGGCCTACGTATTGAGATTCTGACTGCACCAAGAGATGAATCGGTCTAAAGGTGGTTGGACGCCACTATAATAATATCTACCATTATATAAATCCTGTTAATCCTGTTGAATGATTACCAAGAAAATAGAAAATAAAACAATTTTTTGGGACAATTTATAGGCCGCAAAATATACAAGGCTATTGCTAGATAACCTCATTTATAAAATAAAAATATTCCTGTCATTTGACATAATATTGAATACAATGAGCACAGTACGACAGAGGTCCGTGAAGGTGGAGTCCCGACATCAAAATTACAATATAATAATAATTCTATAATTTTTTGCTAATTTTGTGCTATTTTTTGCTATATGCCACAAATTTTGTGCTATGCTCGTTTTTGTTATATTCTCATTTTTTTATTTGGGACTCCAGGTTCACGCCTAGTCCCGAATGAAAATATATACTTTTTTGGTATGTCTATAATTTTTTGCTAATTTTGTGCTATTTTTTGCTATATTCCACAAATTTTGTGCTATGCTCGTTTTTGTTATATTCTCTATTTTTTACTTGGGACTCCAGGTTCACGCCTAGTCCCGAATGTAAAATATTAAATATTTTATTATGCTATAATTTTGTGCTCATTTTGTGCTATTTTTTGCTGCAGTAAACAAATTTTGTGCTTATCAAGTTTACTTGTTTCTTACGGATAATAAAATGGGACTCCAAGTTCCTGGCTAAATGTTTAATGTTTTGTTGCACTATAATTTTGTGCTAATTTTGAGCTATTTTTGCAATAAGAAATAAATTTGGTGCTCATCAACTTACCTTGTTTTTACGACAATTTCAATGGGACTCACAAGTTTACGTTGAATAGCGAAAATAGGTGACTGCACTGGATGTAAAATGTATAGTAGTTATGCTATAATTATTTTTATCTCATTTTGTGCTATTATGTTTATGTTGCTAAATGATACACATTAAATAATGTGTGTAGATAGTTATTAACTAGTTTACAATAAGTACCTATATAAAAAAATTATTTTGCAAAAAATAGTTATAAACAAACTAGGTATAGGAGTATTATGAAAAAATATTGAAACTATAAAAAGAATTGTTTATTAAAAAAGTCAAAAATAAACCTATATTCTAGCATTCATAACAAGAACGGTATAACACATTAAAAAACCTGTTTGTCGTAAGTAAAGGAAAAAAATATAAGTACTTAAGGTATACAACATAAAAAAATCTGACGTGGACACCACATGACTTCCTTGTACGCCTTGTGTGTTCATACTTTTCTTAATAACTAAAATGTAAAATAATATTAAAAATTCTTTTAACTTATTATACTAATACTCACAAATATATTTTAGTCATTTGATTTAAACTGCAGAAGAAGATATAAAGCATATTTTACTATTGTCACTGTCATGTCATAATCATTTAAATTTTACGTAGTAACAAATGTTAATCGATCATGGACTACAAGATACCGAAATACTATAAATTATAAATATATACTTTAATTATTTTTAAATGATAGCAGATACAAAAATATTTATAAAATACCGATTGTAGGTAATAATCACATAATCTTTCATTTAAAATAAAAAAAATTGTCTAAAATTAAATATTTATCGAAATATTTTTAAAAAGTACTACTTCCGGTTTGTAGACTGAAACCAAAAATAGGAGGTGCACAACTAGATGCTATAACAGTCCTAAATACAAAATTTCAACTTTCTACGTCTAACCGTATTTGAGTTATGCGACACACATACGTCCGTACGTACGTACGTACAGACGTCACGTCGAAACTAGTCATAATGGATTCAGAAAAGGTCAAAACGGATATTTCCGTCAAAATCTGAGAACCGAAATTTTTCGCGATTACAATACTTCCTTACTTCGTACAAGGAAGTAAAAATCTGACGTGGCCATCACACAACCTTCCGCCATATCTAGATTTTAAACAGAAATGTATACGTGCAATCCGGTGCCCATTTAAAATATACAAATAAAAATCTCAAATATTCAAACACAGAAATTTGCATCACCTGAATAAAAAGATTCATTCACAGGAAAACTCTGCTGTATTGAAGCCATCCTCCGTTCAATTACTACATTTAATATCTTACTTAGGACTTATATAGCGCTAGTATGCCAACTTGTCACCCGTCTCACCTGTCAATATTTTTTACGCAGAAACAAAAATCAACCGATCATGGATTACAAGATATCAACGTTTTATTTGATAAATTTATTTTTTAAATTTTACTGCAGTTCTTTAATGCTACCAGATAAAGACAATTTTTTTATAACGTAAGTTGCAAATAACTTTTCCTCTTATTCTCATTACAAATAAATACTATATTTTTCCAAATTTATATACAATTTTGACAATTAACCTTTTCAATCTTCAAAAAATATCACTTCCGATGAAGATATTTGTACCAAAATCTAGGGAGCTCTTCCAATTTATATACAAATGTTAAATACCAAATATCAAAATTTTCGGGTAATTCGTATTTGAGTTATGCGACTAACAACCCTTGACCACACACACACACACACACACACACACACATACATACACACACATACACACAGACATCATCGTGAAACTATCAAAAATGAGTTGTAAGGACCCTAATTCGTGCTCATCCAATAAAAATTCACCACCCGATTTTTTGCATGATTCCAATACCTTCCTTTACAGGTAAGCGGAAGGTAAAAATTATACACTATAAATTAATAAAAAAGTGTTAACAGTTGCTTCAGGGGAAACATGTACAATTCTTTTACACAAATCGTTATATATCGCCCAAGTCCAATCTGATCTTTTGCAAATGACTACAAAATGGCCCATTGCACCAATTAGAGCGAGATTTTTGTACTCGACGAGAGAGCGGAAAAAGTAATTTTGATTATATAATCATTATATTTTCAATATTCTTTTCATAATACTCCTATAGTTTGTTTATAACCATTTTTTGCACAAAATAAAATTTGTATATAGGTACTTATGTACTATACTAGTTAACAACTACCTACACACATTATTTAATGTGTATCATTTAGCAACATAACATAAACATAATAGCACAAAATGAGATGAAAATAATTATAGCATAATTACTATTAGTGTTGCCACAAGACTCGACCAGTCTTGGCCTTGTTTCGTCTCGTCTCGATTATTCGAGACTAGTCTTGTCTAAAAAATTCGAGACTAGTACAGAGTCTTGACAAGACTCTTGACTATTATTTCATCAATAATTTTTTTAAAATTTTATTTAATAGTTTATAAACGCTATGAGCATAAGTATAAATGCAGTGCGAAAATTATTTATAGTATGCGAGATATTAATTTTTCAAAATCTTTAAATTATCCTAGTTCTTAAAGCGCAAACAATGGATTTTTAGGAGGATTATAATTATAATTTGTTTCATTAATACAAAAAATGCATGATTTTGAGACAAGTAAGACGATGTAACAAGTCCCAAACAAACATTTTATGTATGAATGAAAATTATTTTCTGTATTAGTCCGAGAAATGATTTACTTTTTCTACAATTCCTATATGACCTGATTTTAACAAAAAAACAATGACATAATTACATCAAATGCGTGGGTACTCGTACTAATACACAATTACACAAGTAGTACAGGTGTATTATTGTAAATCTAAAATAAACTTGAATCAATTCGTTACGTATGATAATAACTGTGCAATATATTTAAAAAAATCGCTTTTGTAGTATAAAGTAATACATCAACTTTTTGCCAATAATTCACACTTTGATTTCATATTTCTCGTTTCTGTCATTCCGAATAATTTTACTTTTATTAAAGAAGATGCTTAATTTTGTAATACATTTTTATGTTCCTCCTAATTTTCTACCTGTAGTTATAACATAACATAACATAAAGATATTTACAACGTTCGGTCCTTAAAAGTGTTAATCTGTTTATGAAGAAAATAGAGATTATAGTTTCAAAGGAATATACCTACAATGTTCTAATCCTACTAGAAACAGTTACATTAAATATAGAGCTCTTTTAAAGTGTTATGAACATAAGTTCATTCGCTTTTGTCTTTCGTTTCGAACGAATTACATGTACTAGCGTTTGTGTTTTGTATACTGTGATGCTAATAAAAATCAGTTAAACTGTTAACTTCCAGAATAAAAAATCTGACGTGGACACCACATGACTTCCTTGTACGCCTATTAAACTGTTCATACTTTTCTTAATAACTAAAATATAGAATAATATAAAAAAATCTGACGTGGCCACCACAAGACCTGCCGCCATACCTACTTTATTATTTTAACTTATTATACAAATATATTAATATATAACTACTACTACTACTGCTACTATACTCACAAATATATTTTAGTCATTTTATTTAAACTGCAGAAGAAGATATAAAGCATATTTTACTATTGTCACTGCCATGTCATAATCATTTAAATTTTACGTTGTAACAAATGTTAATCGATCATGGACTACAAGATACCGAAATACTAAATTATAAATATATACCTACTTTAATTATTCTTAAATGATACCAGATACAAAAATATTTATAAAATACCGATTGTAGGTAATAATCACATAATCTTTCATTTAAAATAAAAAAATTTGTCTGAAATTAAATATTTATCGAATTATTTGAAAAAAGTACTAGGTACTTCCGGTTTGTAGATTGAAACAAAAAATAAGAGGTGCACAACTAGATGGTATAACAGTCCTAAATACAAAATTTCAACTTTCTACGTCTAACCGTATTTGAGTTATGCGACATACATACGTCTGTCCGTACGTACGTACGTACAGACGTCACGACGAAACTAGTCATAATGGATTCAGAAAAGGTCAAAACGAATATTTCCGTAAAAATCTGAGAACCGAAATTTTTACAATACTTCCTTTTATTCTGTACAAGGAAGTAAAAACGAAAATGAAAAGATCAATCAATGTTAATCTGCGGCAATTCACAATTTTCTCTATGCCGAAACAGGAAAAATGTAAGATTATTATCTTCTGTGTATGTTAATAAAATTAGTAGTGTGTTGTATGGAATTAATAGTTACTGTTTTTGTAGTTAAAAGTAGATGCCCACAAACGTGACGTGTAATTTATATTAAGGGATGAAATCCAAGGAAGGTTTTCAAGTAAAAGCGTCTTTCTTCACTTTCTTTATTTATATAATAGGTCCTATTATATAAATAAAGAAAGTGAAGAAAGACGCTTTTACTTGAAAACCTTCCTTGGATTTCATCCCTTAAAAGTTACTGTTTTTGTTTGGTCCACAAAATTAAACAATATATTACCTAGTTATGCTATATTACTATGTGAAATGTACGTAAGTACTTATGATTTATTCCTGTTCCGAATAAAGAAGCATAATAGACTATAAATTTCAAGCTCAATTCACAAATAATGAAAACATAATAAATAAATATACCTATTTAAAATGAATTTTTACCATTTTGTTTACCATTGATGAATTTTATTGTTTTTAAATTACATTATAGGTATTTTGCGCAGTACAAATTGTACAATTATCTACAAGTAGGTACTTGTAATTATTATTTAACGCAGAAAAAACTAACTAAAGTGTGAGCTTTGTAAATTAAGTGACATTTTAAATTATTTAAAATTAATATCTCTTTTCCTGTAATAAAAAAATGCAATCGCAGTTTCACTGATATGGATTCAAAAATACATAAATTTAATAATTAATTAGGGGCCTATTACCAAGAGTCTTGTCGATACTCAAGATCAAGACGAGACTTACATAAAGTCTTGTCTTATCAAGACCAAGATGAAATACAAGTTGTCGCGAACAACTTAAGACCAATATCAAGTCTCGTCTTGTCCCGCCTTGTGGTAACACTAACAATTTTACATCCATCAGTACAGTCACCTATTTTCGCTATTCAATATTCAACGTAAGTAAATATAAGAGTCCCATAGAAATTGTCGTAAAAACAAGATAAGCTGATGAGCACCAAATATATTTCTTATTGCAAAAATAGCACAAAATTATAGTGCAACAAAACATTAAACATTTAGCCAGGAACTTGGAGTCCCAATTTATTACCCGTAAGAAACAAGTAAACTTGATGAGCACAAAATTTGTTTACTACAGCAAAAAATAGCACAAAATGAGCACAAAATTATAGCATAATAAAATATTTAGTATTTTACATTCGGGACTAGGCGTGAACCTGGAGTCCCAAGTGAAAAATAGAGAATATAACAAAAACGAGCATAGCACAAAATTTGTGGAATATAGCAAAAAATAGCACAAAATTAGCAAAAAATTATAGACGTACCAAAAATGTATATATTTTCATTCGGGACTAGGCGTGAACATGGAGTCCCAAGTGAAAAATTGAGAATATAAACAAAAACGAGCATAGCACAAAATTTGTGGAATATAGCAAAAAATAGCACAAAATTAGCAAAAAATTATAGAATTATTATTATATTATAATTTTGATGTCGGGACTCCACCTTCACGGACCTGTACGACAGTAGGTACTCGAAAAGAAAGAATATAAAATAAAATTTAGTATGCATCTCAGACAAAAAGTGCTATTAAGGTGCTCACAAGTAATTTCGTCTCTAGCTAGACGCCTCGGCCATAAACAACTTGCTTTGTACCTAATTGTTTCACTTTTTGTCCTAGATACATAATAAGTTTTGTTTGTATAAAAACAAAGTGCCAAATTGAGTCATTTCACTGAAAAGAATCCAGCATCACGCCTCCTAGAATCCGCTAACTCTTGCTCCACGATCCCCATACACCACCGCAAGCTCACAACAGTGGAATGTATTATAAACTGCCTCCGTTTGAGATAAATCACTTGCGGTGGCCGCGGGCAGTTGACAACGCACCGCCGCGCCGCCTCCACCACCGCCGCCTCACCACCCGCCGCTACATTCCGCGCGATCACCCAGACCCGCACCCAGGGCGGTGCTATGGATACGACGTCCAGAAGCTGTGGCGGTCTCACTGGTACCTGGATGACGGTGGTGGTTGATAATTTCTTTTGTAAACTATTATTTTTCAGGACATGCGGAGAAAACACAATTTTCTTCTCGCGAAATAGTGAGGAAAGTAGGTTTTCCCTCTCTAGAGAGGAAAGTAAGCAGTGTTACCACCAGTATTCTTTTACGATGAAATATTTTAAAAATTGTAAGTAAATTTATTAGTAAATGTATTATTTTATTGAAAATTCTGATTTTATAGTGATATACTGTAAAGTATTATTTTACAATTATTATGTTTTATACTTTATTTTTCTACTATTTCACGATTTTAGAACTTAAATTTAATTTGGCGTATTGGATGCATTTCGTTGTTTTCAAACGTCATTCTGATAGATGGCCGTTATAACCTAACTTCTAATTATGTGTGTTTCTTCTACATTTACAATGTTTTTAAATATGTCGTGAAAAAAATGTTGTGTTTAACACGATAGGAAAGATCTTTTTCCACGCTTGCTCGATTGCCTCATTCGCTTCGCTAGTTGACACAAACTTCGAGCTCAAATGGGAAAAAGAAGCGCTTTCCTCTCTAGTTGGACAAATAACTAATTATTATTGATGTCAAGAAATAAATGATCTCAAAGGCCTAATGCACTAGCAATTTTGTTGCGGCATCTTAAAAATCACCGAATTAAACAATTATGAGGGAGCGCGAACAGGCAAATTTTAAGGCGATTCAATTGTTGCTAATGGAATCAATAAAGAAAACAGATTTTGCCAAAAGAAGGCATTACCAACAAGAATATTCTGACAAAAATCTAAAAAAACAGAAGTTATTTTGGTAGGTAATATCAGTGTGGAGTGTTATGCCATTGATGTATCAAAGCAACAAAAGAGTAAAAATTAATGAACTATTTTTACCCATAGAGGGAATGATCGTTGTAATCAGTCTATGAATGAATATGGTCAGAAAATACTGTGATTTCATTTTGATCATCAGGGAAAAAGAAAGTCACCAGGTTAGTTTATTACTAACCCAAAACTGTAGAAACCTACCTATTCAACGGTCCACGAAATAACTGACATCCATACACAATTCTTTCAAAATCTTATAACCCAGATCCTTATAAAGCAATAAAAATAAGATTAATTAGCAATTTAAATAACAAATACAAACATTATTATTCTTTTAGATGATTTGGTAAAATAAACGAAAGAATAAACTTTTCTATCCAGTGCGCAGGATTATAAATTTTGTGTGTTTTGCTTTGATGTTACGTGATATATGAAAAGGACTGCAAAAGTATAAGCACACATTGACTCGAACCGTAGAATTTAAAACCCTTCTTTCCTTTCGTAAATAAGCTGGAACTGCTCTTTAAAAAGAAATATTTTCAAAAACTTCCCGTAAAGAGTTTAAAATATTATCTCTTCTTGATTTTTTTAACTACAACTTTAAAGTTTCATTAATTACAAAAATTGTTGATATACTTCTCTCGTCACAAATATGCGGTAAACCACAAAAACTTTTTTTTTAAATCAAATTTGGGTAAAGTAGCTAATAGGCCAGTTCTATCATGGACGAGCTTTTTATAATAGGTAACGCTAATTATGATTGTAGTATTTGACTAAGTTTATCCTATCCTCTGCCTCCACAAAAGCAAAAGTGCACATGACACGTGAATTTCCTATTGCAAATTGCATTAATATCTATAAATAATAGAAATACTGTTAACTAAACCGTATAGTTTGTATAAAATCACGCATACACATTCCTTCGATTTCAATATAAACATAATCGTAAAAATATCTGCAGCAATAATCGTGATTATTTATTTTCCCCCGGTAAATCTCTTCCCGACACGGGTTCGCGCACTTATGTATGGGTCTCCCAGTCTCCCACGTACCACATAACTGTTCCGCGCGTGCGCATTTATCGACTCGCCCGGTAGATATTGCTTGTTTATCGCGTGCGATGTCAGCTAATCTCTGAATACTTGTATTGTAATGTATGGCAATAACGTAACATGAATTATTCATTTTGTTTACGTTTGTTGTGAATATATCACCGCGGGTTATCTGCTTAGTTCTGTTCTGTTCTCTTCTAGTGGTTGAGGTTAGGTTTAGTTCAGTGGCGCAGCTAAGATGGTGCAGGTGCAGTGTACCAACTTGATAAAGAATAAAGAATACTTGTTTGAAAGAGTACGAGAAAGTTGGATGATTCTTTTTCGATTGAATTTAGTAATAAATCATATCCTAGAAAAATATACAATAAAATTATTCACTGATCTGAACCCAGGGATAGGGCAGTGCTCAAATTTATTACTTGCAGAATATTAAAACATAATATATAAGTCACTAGATATGGGCAAATAATATGAACCATGAGTATAAAAACTGCTGTTTTTAGGGACACATTTTTACAATAAATTTTCCTTGATATTTTTTTCTAAACTAACGACATAAACATAAACCTCTAAAGCTATATATAGTTAAAAAAATTTTGGAGAGGAGTCACGTCATCAATGTTGGTCACTAGATAATGACGTCACGGAACCAGATAATGACGTCACGGAATACTAGATTTACATAGTATAATAATTTAAATTTAAAAAATTTAATGTGTGTTGCATTATTGAATTTACATGCGACGCTTATTTTTCGATCAATTTAATTGAATTATTAGACGATTAATATTTAAATATCATTGTAAAATTTAATATATTTCCAGTTAGAACTCTATAGCGTTACAGAAAAAATATGAGTGTCATGTAAACGTACAACACAAAACACAAAACACAATTCTTAATTCAGTAATGCCAATGTGTGGTGAAAAAACAAACTACAATTATTTGAAATAAATTAAAAATGCATTTAAAAAAATGTTCGGCTTTAAAATTATTGTAAATTTAATGAAAATTCACTATTCTTATAGTATGCAAAAAAGTAGTATTTATTTTATTCATTTAAGATCACTAGGTCATTACTACAGTTATTTTTTATTTTGTAATGTTTTGATGACGAGATTCCTCTGCAAAAAAATTTCAACTATAGGTACATTTACCACCAAATTTTAAAGCAACACAATATCGTGCATAATTATGAGTTACTTATACACCTTATGTTTTCAAAGGATAAATAATACATCTAAAAGTTTACAGATACCAAAATACTTATTGTCAAATTAACACGCAATAAACTTAAATAGATCATCTTAAGAGAAAATAAAATAACATCGTAACTTCTATAAAGTAGGTACTTATTAGGACAGGGTAGTTTATTTTGGGTCATTCAAATTTTTCAACGTATATCATTAATAAAACATGGACGATAAACAGTAGCTATTTCCTTTTTATTGGTAAAAAGTAATAAATTGTTACTCATTTTAATATACGTGTAGGTATTATTCTTCCTAATGCCCTGTTCGCACTAGAACTCTTTGGGAATTCTTTCGTACTTCTGAATTTTTAGAAAAATAATCCTGGTGAGAATCTGAGAATTGTCTGTCAAATAGCGGGCCGCTAAATTGACTCTTATATCATATGAGTCTTGAAAAAGAAGGATTTCTAAATCATTGATAGCTTACAACCCGTGAATTTTTTTCTGCATGATTCAAAAGCATAAAAGAATCTTCAAATAATCATTTTTGTTTAAACAGGGAATAATACTTCTTCAGAATGAAAATTCATTACTAAAAGTGGAATAGTAGGATAATTTTGCTTGGCTGAAATAGTTGATGAAATACTTTAGTCACAGTTACAATATTAATCTATTCATCTCAATCGATCCTACTAGTATCATTATCATCTAACTTGTAATAAATTATTAGTATTCCAATTTCAAGCTTCCAAATCAAATATTTAGTTATCAAGCATTCAAAATTTTAGTTCCTCCTACGCCACTGCGAGTTCCTCGACTGCCCGGCTACGTCGGGGAGCTGTCGTAACGGAAATTAACATTCGATAAATTGTTCTCATTCATTATTGGCCCGATCTTGAGGTTGCGGCTGGTTTTCTGCACGGATTGTTCTGTGATGGGACAGCAGACGGTTCGGTTGTTGATTGTTTGTTGCCTGATTACCGACTAATTGTTCCTCGTTGTCATTTACTAAGGATTTTTGTGTTCCGAGGATTTTTGTTAGGTGATTAATGCGGTGGAGGATAAGGGTCATTATTTGTAACTAATGAGGACTTGTTTACTTGTATGATTAATATAAATTTAATAACGCTGGGAAGTTAAGAGTCAACCGACTTTTGAATCCAGAAAACATTCATTTTGATCGTTACATCTTTATAACATTTTGAAAACTATTGTCACCATTTTTCTTTGGAATTTCTGTCAAATTGTGAATTATAAACGTAATGTCACAACTGGAATTTTGTTATATCTTTGCCTTCAATTCTTTGTAAACATATAATATTACCTACGTGTCTGGATTTCAGATTATGTCTCTAGCGTGGCACTAAATAATGATTTCTCTCATTTTTATGCCATGATAACTAATTACTATAATGTGGATTTTTAACCCGATGAAATCTACTAGCCGATCTCCGATAGCATTGTGGTAGGTATCCAAGTTAATTGGCATGGTGACGAAAGTAAATATCACTTCAATCCAAATCATGAAAATTTCTGTCCTGAGCCGGATTCGAACTGACAACATCTATATTCAGGTCCAGAGACAATTGAAGGCAAGTGCTCTGGCCACTGCACTACCTCCGCCGTAGATATTATAAATTTCATTTTTTTTTATTGTCAAACTCAAAAGCATATTAGAGTATTTGACACAGCATCAGTGCCAAATCGATAGTAAACCAATATGAAACTAATATTGCACCAAAATCAGTGATCTCTATACCATAATGGATAGGAAACGCATATTCTATAACATTGTGGTGGGGGTTAAGGGGCTGACGCCGTAGAACTGTCATGGAGGTAATGTTCTCTTCTCCTTTCGTATAGTGTTTTATATTTCTAAGAGATAATTTGCGCATGACTTAAAATACAAAGTTGTCATTGCAGTCTATTAGGTAGAGGGAAGAAGGAGACAGAGTTGAGACAGCGTTACCTCCTGTAGTGCGGATTGCATATTTTTCTTTGGAGTCACTAAGCCACGCCTTCAAGTCTATACATTATGGTATAGAGATCACTGATCAAAATGCAAGTGTGGTACCTGTGAAACCGAAAAAAAGTTTTTGAATACATCAGAAGTATTTTCCAAGTATAAAGAGGAAGTGTGATGTTTGATGTTACAAGAAGTTTATATGAATCGCTATTTAGACCAGGTCATCTGGTTTTGTTTCTAATTTTTTGACTACTGCACTGCTTGTGCATCATGTTCTTCCTCTGGTTTATTGTCTTACTCACTAACTGATCTACTACTACATCCGCAAAATAACCTCCAAAGTGATTCCGTCTCCCGCGTTTCCCGCAACCTCTACCACTTCTTCCCTTACATTTCCGGGTTTCCGACAACTCAAGACTTATGTGTTTACATAAGAAATCGTTACGTTATACACTTATACCAACATAATGCTACCTCCACCAGAGGCAGACTTAGTATTTTTAAGGCCAAGAACAAATTCTGATAAATATTATAGTAGACACATAATATAATTATTTTTGTAATCTTATTGTATCATTCCTAGAAAAATTCGACCGAAAATGCATTGTACTTGCATTGGTCAACTTCAACTCGCAGTCTGTAAAATGAACATACAGCTTATTGTGCGTTCCGAAGTTCCGATGCCAATATTCCAAACCACTTAACACAATGGTATTTTATATAATATTATCGAATTAAAATATACAGTATGAAATCCAACCTTTGCAGCGGAAAATGTATTAAAATGCATCTGGTATTAGTTATACCGAGGCAGTAGCTGCATGGGTTTAAGCTCAGCTCTCTGCATATTATGATAACGTAGGAACCCGGAGTTTCGTGGTTTAAGTCTCTCGGCCGGCAGTGTCTGATTGTCGTTAAATTACAAAAACATCTTGCAATTAAATCTCACTAGGGCAATCTGACTACTTGATTGTCTTAAATGTAGTCCTGATGGCATAAGAATCTCTCCGTTGCCGCTTTGGCTTTCAAAGATTGTCATACAGATTGAGATTCTGACTGCACCAAAACGAATTGGTCTAGAAGTGGTTAGATTCCACTATAATAACATCTGCCATTCTATAATTGGGTTACCACCAAGATAAATTAAAATATTTAAGTATCTACCTTCCGTAGAATTTTGTCCGCCACTTACTGATTCATCTCCCAAAATAACAGAACTTGAATCTAGGTACTATTTTTATGTTGATATTTCCAAACTGAAATCGAGTGGATTGTGGATTACATTTCTAGTTATACCTCTTCCTTTAAAAGCAAATATGCTACCAATAAATCACAAAACTGTCTTAGCTACTTAGGTATTGCTATTTTATTTGCCCAAATAATTATAAGCAAATTCAATGCAACAAAGTCCAACTCTGTATCGTGTACTGTGTAGGGATTCTGCCTTCTGCGAGGGTTCCTCTATTATGCCATGTACTATTGTGCGTTTGTATAAATGTTTGTTGTGTTGGTACTTGGTTCTTCGGTATGTTTTCTGTTCGTTGGTTTTGTTTGCATATCTGTTGCATCTGCTGAGATGTAGAATTGTGGAGTATGCGATGTTTGTGGGCTTAAGTCAAGATATGTTGAGGTTATGTACATAGGATTGTAGGAGGTAAACTGTCGTGTTTACTTATTCCCACAAAAAAAAATTGTTTCGCAGTTATAACCAGGAGTTATTATTTATTAGAGAAATTTATTTATTTCCTCGTGGCTGTATTTGTAGGTACGCATATTAATGCTATATAGAAAGATTATTTTATATATAAAATTTATAACTCATATTCAACTCTATGGAGTAAGTTTTTCTAGAAATGCCATTTGGTCTAGCAATTGCACCAACCACCAACAATACAATTTTAATCTTGTTACTAACTTCGTTTATAACGATAAATTGAAAGTGTTGAATCTGTCACAAATTCTTGTTTTAATTTAAGTAAATAATTCGTATTTCGTGGTAGAACATCACAAACTGCCCGATGACAGACGACAGTCGACGTGCAAACAACAGAACATCACCGACGCCCGTGATGCGTCGTCAACAGGTGGCGCTTGTGCTCGTCCACAGACTGTCGAGTTATTTATAGAACGAGGGAAAGCTTCATTAGTGGGAACTGGAACAGGGGATAAAGGTGATACAGTAATTACAGTTAAAATGTCATGTTATTAAATAATTTGATTTGGAGGTAAATACTGGTTTTGTTATATCAAATTTGGAGGTATATTATGTCACTGAATTAATTTAAAACGAAATAGAGATATTGCATACAAAACTGTTAAAGCGTAAATTTTATTTTTCATGTTACAACCCAAATGACCTTATATATTATTAAAACTTCGATATTATTATTAGTAGAATTTATTTTTCATTAATATAATTGTGGTAGGTAAAGTACAAAATACAATCGTAGGTTTTTGTATGTATTCTAGCATTAAGGTACAAGGTACAAGTGATTAACCTATTGTATTTATTGAAAATCATACCTATATAAAGCAAATCCAGCAAATAAATAATATATTCGTTTTATGTGTCTAGTATTAGCCATCCTGTAAACAAAATGGCAAAAAACTGTTATTTTAAATAAAATATAAAAGTTTATAATAAAAAACTTTTGTGAATTTCCAGTAATATTGCATAATCCATACATAATAATTTCTTACTAAATATTATAAATTGTACTCACATTAATTTCAAAAGTAAATATTTTCCACAACTCATTTCAAAATTATCTAAAGCCTTAAGTTCACATAAGGATTCTTCGAGGATTCCTTTAAAATTCTTTCGTGGTTTTGAATTTTTTTTTAAATAATCCTGGTAAAAATTGCTTGTCAAATAGCGGCGCCGGTAAGTTGAATCTTCAATTACTTCTGGAAAAGAAGAATTTCTGATTCATAGATAGCGATTAATAGCGTCAAAACAGAGAATTTTTTCAGGATCCAAAAGCATGAAATAATCCATGTGTGAACAGGGCTTTATAAAATGAATCATTTGTGCAATTTTCTAAGTTGTACTCATTGAGAAAATATACCTAGTACCTATTCTGCTGGTGTAAAGATCAGTTTTGAAAATAATTAAGGATTTAATGATAATTTTTAAAAATGAGCAATATTAATTGCTTATTTCCTAGTCATAAAATTATTGTTGTTTGTAGTAGTCACATAATAAATGTATAAATAAATAATAAGAAGTGCCCGTTTAAGGCATAATCCTGCCATGAATAAATTGCAATTTATCTTGAATATTTTCAATCTACTCCACCTTCCTGGCTTTCTATTTACGTAGAAGTTTACGAGCCAGGAACAGATTGGAAGTTATTGTATCTGAGATATCTTTGAGGGCGGCACGGACTAACCACTACTACTAGTTTTACTCAGATTGGAATTGCTAGCATTCAACATTTGCACCTTTATGTGCTGCGTGGTATCCCAGGACTGCATTGGCGGCAACACTTGTAAAAAGATTCTTAACGATGTTCCCATTTAGTTTATCAGTGATCGCTTGTTCTGTATCGAATGGATTGTCTCAACAGGGCCGTAGTGAGAAGTTTTTCCTGAGAAGGAAAACATTTTTATGTAGGAAGTTTATTATTTCTTATATTTGACCCGTAATTAAATATTATGCCCTATTACTTTCAAGAAACTTTTTTAGTAAAAACTTTCCTCGTGTGAACAGAATGTTAGGAAAAAATTGCGGCCTCAAAGGATAATCGGTTTATTTTTAAAAGTTACATTAAACATGTTCTTATGTCCATAGAGTGACACCCGATGACACAATTAGGTGATTTACCATTTTATGGTTATTAAATGTTGGTAAAATAGTTATTTGTCCAACTAGAGAGGAAAGCGCTTCTTTTTCCCACTCGAGATCGAAGTTTGTGTCACGAGCGAAGCGAGTGAGGCAATCGAGCGAGAGTGGAAAAGGGCTTTCCTCTCGTGTTAGACACAACATTTTTTTCACGACATATTTCAAAACATTGTAAATGTAGAAGAAACACATTAGAAGTTAGGTTATAACTGCCATCTGTCAGAATGACGTTTAAAAGCAACGAAATGTTTCACTGCGGCCAATATGCCAAATAAAATTTAAGTTGTAAAATCGTGAAATTGTAGAAAAAGAAAGTATAAAATGTAATAATTGTTAAAAAATAGTTTACAGTATATCACTATAAAATCAGAATTTTCAATAAAATAATACATTTACTTACTATTTTTGAAATGCTTCATCGTAAAATAACACTGGTGGTAACACTGCTTACTTTCCTCTCTAGAGAGGGAAAACTAACTTTCCTCACTATTTCGCGAGAAGAAAATTGTGTTTTCTCCGCATGTCGTGAAAAAATATATTTGTTTTACATTTTCTCAAAAGTGCTAAATATGTATCATCCGTCAAAAAAAAACGGCGTGGTCATGTGGCACAGACGTGGCTTAAGTAATAATAATAATAGTTGCTTTACTACTTATTGCTATTGGTCAGACTGTTTGACGTCACACTGCCTGCCGTTATGTTATTGTTTAGAATGCGTTTGAAAAAAATGCCTATTTCAAACCTTAAATACTTGTTAATCTTAACTTGATTATTAGTAACATTATGTAATTATTTTCAATATTTAGTAAAAATTATTAAAAATTTCACATGAGTAAACGACCCCATTGTTTCTTCAATTTTAATTTCATGATAATTGAATTGTAAACCATTTTTATTACCTACATGCATAAAAGCGAGTGTCCAATATCTTTGATGTTGCCAAGTTAGTTATAGCCGAACTTGGAACGGTGACGGTAGTGGATACCAGTCCAAGTTGACTGGACCGTCATACAAAAACGCGCTCTAAGCACTGAGCTATTTTGTCGTTTAGAAAAATAAAATGTTATTTTGTTTTCTAATTATTGTTGTGCGTAATACAAACAATTTCGTCATTGTTTTCTTGATCAAAAAACTGAACAATTTATTGACGAATTTGAATATTTTATGAAACAAATTAATCAAAAATAAATAGAATCGTGTGAAACAGGCATTAAAGCCATAGCCATCAAATAAATAAATACCCAAGATCAAGAAATTACGAAAAGAGACATTAACAGTTATTAGTAAAACAACGAACATCACGTCTCAACTAGGAAATGCCAATTGTAACAAAATTATTCTCCGATGGTAGGTAGATTATTATATTGATTGTAATCAACGCCAAAGAAAGGCAGAAGATGCTTCCTCAAGATGCATAAAGAGTGCATGCGCATCTAATCTAAATGAAATAATCTAAACATTTCTGCATTTCTTGCCATTGCGGGCATTAGCAACAACGAGCTTTTGGTCAGTTCAGTTAGATCAGTTTCTCGACAGAATGAACCCCGTAGGCTTTATAGCGCGCCGATATCGTATATTGCGTCACCTGATTGACTTGAAACAATAGACGATAAATAAACTGTACTTATCTCTGAGTTTACGTCAATGATTTTCTTTGCAACGCTTCGTTAAATAAATGTATTTATGTGCGTTTTTAGAGATTGAGTTTCATCGTGTGAACTCTACTGGATTGGATTACAATGCGGTATTTTGATTCACAGCGGCGCGTTTTATTTTTATCTTACCAACTATTACCATAATTAGAATATAATCAGATAATTTTTATCAAAATTTACGGCAGAATTGTTTATTATTTACCTTTTCATAATCCACATCAACACAAGAGCTTATCATCATTTACATGAAGGCTTATCAATTTGAAAATGAATTTTTACGGTATTCCATTCTGCATTTATTTAAAAGTATATAGATATTAAGTAATTCTTCACTTCGCCATCTTAAATCAAAATGGCGATAAGCTATCTCGAAAACGACCTAGTCGATTATACTTAATTATTAAATAGATAATCATCTCGGAAACATAACATTTGAATGGTGGTTCTTTTTATTCAATTTAAAATATAAGCTTAATATTATTTCATGTTCTTATCTTAAAACAAAATTGAGGTAGGAAATGAATTATTTCGAAAATTAGCACTATCATCAACACGGCTTGGAAAGTGTGTAAGTAAGCTTTTAAAGAACACGACGCAAAGCGAAGTGATTTTAACTACGTTAGTGCTTTAAAAGCACTTATTTACGTGTGTCATCCGAAAATTTGAATTAATTTATCATAATTTAAAAAATAGAGCTTGAAAACAACATTTTAACTTTTATTAATTTTATAAAGTAATCTGTAAAAATATCGTAGGAGATAGGTTACTTTTTTCATTGTTGATGCTTAGCAACTTTTAATACACAGTGTTTTAATAGTGCGATTTTGCACGCATTTGCGTGTTATAAATATCGATTATAATGCATGTGTAATTAAGAAATATTAAAAAAATTAATGCTTAAAGCTGTAGAGTCTGCTATTACAAATATTTAATTTGTAATATTTTGGAAGCCTGTCTGTAACTCCTCTAATTTATTGAAATTATACACAAATATTATATACGAGTATGTCTCATCAAAAAATTCATTCTTAGTTTCTAATACGATATAAATGTTAAAATGTGAAAAATCCTACCTTTAATCGTTGATCCGACACCGTCCATACGCGGCTCGCGAAATCATTGGAGGCACCGAGACACAAAGATCCTGTTGTATCAAAGTCCACTGACATCACACCGGCATTACTGCCCACTAACACACCAACACTTTTTGCAGTTCCTGAAAAATAAGACATCATAAATATACTATATACAACTATAATTCAGCAAATAATTCATGAATTTAAAAGGCATATGAATTTACAGCAGAATGTTATTTTACAGTAGAATCACCGTCGAACGAGAGACAAATAAATGAAATAAAGTGACATAAATTTAGTTGAATTTTGATAACATGACTTATTCGGCACAGCAATTCTACTGTACCTATATTAAAATATATTGTGTTAGACATATTGAAAGAAAATAATGATAATAT
The DNA here is from genome assembly GCA_947534325.1 of Agonum fuliginosum. Taxonomy (NCBI): domain Eukaryota; kingdom Metazoa; phylum Arthropoda; class Insecta; order Coleoptera; family Carabidae; genus Agonum; species Agonum fuliginosum. The sequence goes on along the minus strand of OX384034.1, from coordinate 33,876 downwards.
TTACCTATTCAAATGATAAAATATTATATTTTTACACACATAACACAAAACGAAAACATGTTCACTTTTACAATCGCGTTTCTCAACTGATTTACAGAAACCAGCGTTGAAATAAATTTATCAGAACGTGCATTAAACTGTTTGGAACAAGTTAGTTACGTTTGATAGAATAAAAATTAGTAGATTTACCAAATCACATAATATTTTTTGTCATACCTGCACAAAAAGTAACCTTTTTCGTGCCTGTTTTACGTGCGCAAAGTGGCTTATTTTTTAACTAGACAAAAATGCGTGCGCAAAGTACAAGCGTGCGGGAATAGCGTGCGCAAAATTTCACTTTGCGCACGCAAATTTAACACTCACACAGTTTTCTGTAGTTACCGACACGAAATGTGCGCGTAGCACTAGCGCCACACACGTGATAATCTAATACTACAAGCACATGAACAGCTGTAGTACCTACTTCTCTATGCATAGTTTCTACTGTCGACTATTGTGCAGATTGTGCATTGGATATTGGATCTAATGGACAATAATATTTTATTCTTATATTTTAATGTTCTTTTCTTTACTGTTAATAATTAGTTTCTTATGCTTTTACATGTAGGTAAATATTAGTTACTTTTTCATTTTATACATATTAATTTTAAAAGTAGGTATTCATTTTATCTTTTGATAAGTAAGGTCACTCAAAAGGTTACTTTTTGTGCAGTAATGACAAAAAATATCGTGTGCATCTCGTGAGCAAAGGCGCAATTGCGCTTGGCTTCGTTGCAGCCCTCGTCGTAGCGACCCTCGGCCTCCTCGGCTCGCCTCGGTAGGCCTCGAGCCGCTACAGCTCGGGCTGCAACTCGCCTCGCGCAATTGCTTACTTTGCGCACTAGATACACAATATACTATTCCAGTGCTTTTCGAAATGTTTTTTATGCAAATCATTAAAATATAGTTTATAAATAGAATAATTTATTGTTAAATCTAAACTTTTTACTCTACATATAAATATTTGGTAAATGGAGAATAATTTAATATTTATTTCTAGCTTGTTACGAACAATGTATAACACTAACAATGACAATGTAGTATTTTATTTTAGCATTAATGATGATCGCGTTTCACTTTTAATTTTCAGTGTCCCAAATAAAATGGTTCTAAATCTCAAAAACCATAAACAATCGAATATTAGATGTTCCACTATTAATTAAGCCAAACAAATAATATTTTCATTTATCATTCAGATGACATGAGACATATAAAAATTTGTTAATTTTTCATATAAAATGAAATTGGATCGACTGGTTTGTTGTATGAAGAGTAGAAATTACTAAGAACTGTAGTCTCACAAAAATACTTTGTTAATCTAAAAAACCGACGTTTCGCCAACACTTTTGCCTTCTTCAAAGCAATTTAACGACAACGATTAACTATTTGAAAGTCATTTATGAGATTACAGTCCTGAGTAATTTTTATCAATCACAATATTTATAATTTTAAAGCCTCATTCAGATAAGCATTTAGTTTGAAGGGTTGCATTTATATTTAAGTTTAAGAAACATAGCATTCATATAATAAACTTAAAAGTGGTAAACATAAACGTAAAGTTTGGAGGTTTCAAACTTTAGTGCTAGAAAGTGGAAAGTGCGGATGCTTGTATAGTTACATTAATTAAACATTCTTAAACATAAACATATATATAAACTTTAAAACTAATTGCTTATGTGAATGAGGTTTAAAAAGGGATACAGGAGAGTTTTATGTAATGATTATGACAACAACAAAAATTAACAACTTCACACTGAAAATTTACTAACCTTTGGACACATCCCATAGTTTAACTTTTCTATCAGCACCACCTGTTGCTACTATTCGATCTACGGGGCTCCATTTCACAGCGTTTACTTCACCATCGTGCGCATCCTACATTTTATTCAATTTTAACTTTTGAACATGGTTATCATCTACTACACAATAATAAATAAGAATACACCTACTAAAAATGCTAAATTATCAAATTCGCTAAAAATCAACATAAATCTTTGTTAATCTTGTAAACAATTTATTTGTATTTAGGTCTAACAAATAAAAACAAATGTAAACTTTTAAGTATGTCAACAAATAAATTAACTTAAAATTAGCACCCGATGAAAATAATTTAAAAGTGCAGATGGATTAAAATGACGTGCACTTACTGCAAAAAAGGAACAAAGGAAATAAGTTTAAAATATTATACACAAAATATTTAGCAGTTTCATCATCAAAAAAACATAGTTTTAAGACATATCATAAAACAAAACTATTGTTCCTAAAGTAAAGGTTGAATTTTAATATTTTTGATGATGAAACCGAAATTATATTTTTAACGTAAATGGCTTAATAGGGGTAGTTATAATCTGTTTATAACCTAATTTTCTAGAGTTATTGAATTAATATTATAAAGACGTTTCTTTTTGGAAAAAAAGAATTCTCCACAATCTCCAGGCCGATTATAATGAAATAAAACTTTTACTGTTCTATAACTTAAGGTTACTAATGAGGTCCGGTTCACCATCTTGAAACAAAATGGAGAGACATATCAGAAAGTAAATTCTATACACCATTTCAGCTAAGAAAAAAGTAGATGGCTCTGTGAATGTTTCGAATTGTGGTTTTGTACGAGAGTTCGTGAGAAACAAAGTTTACTGAGCAATTTTGTAGATTGTAGGGGAATTAAGAATTCTAACTGATACCGATTAATAATTGTAAATTATAAATATAAAAAAGATAACTACCCCATTCAATGTATAAACAGTACTTACAAATTTGATAGTCGCGTTTGTAGGCAACGCGGATGAAAATATGGTTGGATTAGTATCTTGTACTATTTCAGGTGAGAGTCCTCTTGTTTCTCTCGCTGCTTCTTCCAGTTCCTTTTGCATTTTCGCGTGCCTCTTCCTACAATGAAAACAGTATTTACACTAATTTGTTTACCAAATATCAACAAGTATGCATAACTTTAATAATCTACATCTACTCATGCAAGCCAAGCATATTATATCCCATGGAAGCGAACTTTCAAACAAGAATGATGTGCGAACATCCTTGCAGCTAGTGTTAAGTTAGCCAAAAAATATGTACAAACTTACCCGCCGAAACTACCGAATTTGTGCTTGAAAAAACTTGTTGGACTTGAGGCACCCACGCTGGAAATAAAGTGCCATCGCTTGCATAGAAACTCAGTATGTACGAAATGAAAACAGAAGAAAGAATTTAACAAGCAGATTGCAGCTACAAGCCCAACTATACACTAACTACAAAGTTTCCAAAAACTTGAAACTGGAGCACTTTATCTAGACCATATTACAGATAACAGTGAAATGAGGTGCAATTTGTGCCATATACATGTATATACAAAAAATATGATACGTCCAAGAAAGGTAACGTATTTTCAGTAAGGTAACATTCAGAAACTACCGACAAGGAATAAGGAAAAGTATTATACTATCGATCTTGTTATTACTTATCTGCGCCATTTTTAAACAAAATGGTGGACAGTAAATTATCTCTGAAATGTTAACACTACTCGTATACAATTTCAATCTATCTTTTTATAACAAAATGGTTAAGATATATTTTAAAAACGAATAGTTCTATTTTTATTAAAATTAATATATTGGCTAAATAATGTTATATTTAAGAACAAAATTGCTTGACCTATTTCCGTGAAATTTGGATGGAAGTTTCAATTTGATTAAACTTAAGAGTCATTCACATAAGCCTTTAGTTTTAAGATTTACATTTATGTTTACGTTTAAGAAATTAAAATTCATCTAACTAAATACGAGCATTCTCACGCCCCACTTTCAAGCACTGTAAATGCTAGTATCTAGTTAGATGTATTTAAACTTTCTTAAACGTAAACATAAATATGTAAACCTTAAAACTAAATGTTTATGAGAATGAGGCTTCAATATTTTTAAGCTAAGCAATATAATGTTTCGGAATTTTGAATCAAAATGGTGGTCAGAGCTGTATAAAAAAATCACTAGGAAAGTAATTTAAAGTGAAGTTTAATTATTTATTTATCTACTAATATAAAAATTATACGATGAAAAATGCTTCGAAAGCCGATTTTAGATTTTAAAAATCATTATTTAAATTAAGATTACTGGTAATTTCCAGCTTTACCTTAACAATAAGTTACCAATTAAAAATGTGATTAAGATACAACAAGAAATATTTACACTAATGGCTGTGTTAATGAAGGTGTAAATTTTTAACTACGTATTTACATATTTAAAATGGAATACGGTTCGTAATTAAAGTGCTCAATTTAAATTAATAACTCTGCAACCATTTAGTAAATAACTAATTAAAGAAAACCACTACCTTTAGATGTATAAGTACTTGTACACTATTTTATGAAAAAATAAAAAATAAAACCAAGTTAAATCAAACTACAAATAATTAGATATTGATATTACTCACTTTAAGAAGTTCTCATTTTCTTCGTTCATTTTATCAGCGTCTTTTGACTTGTATTTTATCAGTCTTTCAACTAACTGTCTATTTTCATCCTGCAACAAAATTATATTTCAGTTTGTAACAAACTAAAGCAAATAGAATTGTCCCAAATTAAATTATTTTAAAATGTGTGCATTCAAGTAAAACAGTTTTAGCATCAGTTCTATTTCAAAATTAGCTCACATGTTTGTAATAAATTACTGAAATATTTTGTGATAATCTCTAATAATTTAGAACACCGCATAACTATTTTGAACAGAACATATTTATGGATAAGAATAAAACGCTGATCAGCGCGAACCGCTGAAACGCGCTGATCTGCGAAGAAATACACAATAGCCGTAAAAACCCGTTGATCTATATTTAACTAAGCTAAATAAAGAAACATAACACCCTTTGTGAGTCCCACAGACTCGGATTTGGTAGAAACTCGTGATTAAACTGAACTAAATAAAGAACCTTATACCCTACTTGAGTCCCACATACGCGGTTTTAATAAAACTCTAGAAACCTTATACCGTTATACCCTTCTTGAATCCCATATACTTGGTTTGGATTGATTTTATTCTTTCTTCTTGTGCATTTCTTCGCAGATCAGTGCGTTTCAGCGGTCAGCGCTGATCAGTTTTTATTTTTTATTATAATTAGGACATTAAATTTGTGTTGATATATTTATAAATAAAATTATTACCTGTGCTTTTCTTAATTTTTCTTCCAAAGCAGCAAAAGCTAACTGCAGCGCTTGGTGCTCATCCCTTAGTACTTGATTTAAATTTTCTAATTCACGAATATTATTTTGAAACATGCGTATTTCCGCGCGTAAACTTGTATTTACAGCCATACTATCTGCTAGGCTAAAAATAATACAGCAAATCACATATATACTAAACTTTTATCAGATTTGTTAGCTACCTAACATCTAGGGTTCCTAATTGCTTTTCTTTTTCTTGGACTTTATTATTTAAATCTATGATTTGTTGCGCATTTTCGCCTTTTCTACGGTGTAGCTCTGTGAGCTCTTCTTGCTGTACCAGCAGTTTTTGCTCCAGAGCTTTCAATTGTTTTTCGTGGACCTTACAATCAGTTGAAGCGTTTAAGGCCCCATTTGAATCTCCGGTTGCTGTACCATTTTGAATAGACGGAGGAAGATTTTCAGCTCTTAAAGCATTCGCATTGTCAAACAATCTGTTATCTGCAATAGAGAAGCATTAGTACAATAAACATTGTTTTGAAAACTTGATGGTGACATACGAAACGTTATCAAATCCATAAAACATTGTGTTTGAGTCTTATTTCTTTCCTGGAGTTGAGAAATTATGCTGTTTCTCCATATGGTCTCTTCGTTATGCATTGCCATGGTATAATTCTTGTAAAATTGTAAAGAATCACAACATAACCTTAAAATTCAACTCAAAGTAAATATATTTCTTCGATATTATCATAAAATATAAACAGGAAGATAAAATATTTGCATAATATAACGCAAAATTTGAATAGAAAACCAGTTTTACTTTGTTTATGTGTATTTTGTTATTATGTCAAAGGATGAAAGATTAAACGTCAATTATTGTTCATAGCTTCACATGATACCTCAAGGTTATGTTTATTTTGCTTTTTGAATTAATGCGGGGAAAAATTCTATTATAGTCTAATGTGATTGTCTGATGTACTCGACACATAACCACTAAATGTGTTCTGCACATGAAAGTCTAATGTGATCTTTACATGATTGTCCTATGTGGCTGGCACATAACTGCCAATCTGAAACAGTACATGTGTCGCAGGCTTATAAAATCAATCGTTTAATAAAACGCCGAAGCGTTTTCTAAATGACGGGGAATGTCACATCATTTTATTGCTCAATATGCCGAGACTTTTAGTAAAAACTCTGAGCTGAATTAAATAAACAACCCAATACCTTTCTTGAATCCCACATGCTCGTTTATGGTAGAAACTCTAATTGAACTGAATTAAATAAATAACTAATATCCATCTTGAGTTTTAATTTTAAATACTCGGTTTTGATACAAACTCTGTTTAAACTATACTAAATAAACAACTCAACACCCTTCTTAAGTCCTACATACCCGGTTTTGGTAGAAAATTGATTGAACTGAACTAAATAATAAACCTAATACCCTTCCTGAGTGTAATAAAATGATGTGACATTTATAAAAAGCCTAATTTTACAATCAGCCTACGACAGATATAATTTCACAGTTAAAACATACCTGCTAGATTGAAATGAAACAGGAATTAAATCATAAAAAAGTTTTGTTTAATCAAATCCTATAATTTTTAACATATTTCCACGAAGCATCGTTTTATAATAACATTTTATAAGTAAGTGAAAATGGTAGAGAGCTAGTACATTAATTTATAAATATCAAAAATATGCTTCACGCATATAAATGAGAAATTTTAAAATAAATATAATACATATCAATACAAACATAAGTATTTTGATTTTATACGTGCTTATTAATGTTTATTAATAAATATTTTAAATGTTCACAAAACATCCAATAGTAATAACTCGTGCATATACAATTCAGTTTATTAAAAATAAGCGCTAACAAGATTTACATACAAGATGGATTTATGAGTTTCATGATGTAAGAAAATGTTTACAAAACATTTGTGAAGTCGGAAGGAAACATTTAATATTCTCTACAAACATTAATAGTTATTGTAAAATGTAAATAATTCCAAAATGAGATGTTTATAGTTATTTGGCACAAAATGAATACGTATACAGTTTTATTGCTAGAACAGATCTAAGTAGAAAATAAGAACATTCAGATAATTAATTTGTGACTTCAGTACAACAGTTTAAAAATTCTAAAAACATTGCTACTTTGTGATGTTTCGATCAGTACGTTGTAAGCACAGCAAATATATTAATACTGGGTAATTGTGATGAAGATTTCTCAGCCTTAAGTGTAACAGTATTTTCAGAATTTTTAATTTAACATTAATATATTTGACACACTTATTGAAATTGTCACTAAATGTCATGTATTTTGCATTAAAATGAAGACTAAATGTGTGTTATACATAAACAAATACTTACTAATCTAGATCTAAAAATATTTGCTGCCAATAGATCTAAACAGTCATTATAGCCAGTTGAAATTTCTAAATATACCACATTTATTATTTTTAAATAATATATTTATGTAATTTAAAATTCAAACAGCTTTATAATGTAACTAGCCGATGAGTAGTTTTAGCTTCACTTATTTTATTTCATAATTATCATTTTTATCGAAAATGTACTTGAAAAAGTACATTTGAGATTGCGAATATACCATCGATAAGCTAATGTTACTTTGTTGTTTTTTAAAATAAATATTGGTGTTAAAAATGAAATAAAATAAGCAAGTTTTGGTTAATTACATCGTACATGGTTCCACTCCAGCTACAGTAAATTATTTCTAAATTCTTAACTGTAATTATTTTTACTATTAAACTTTAATACAGCAAAACATTTTAGCTATAGCAGATCATAATATTAGCAGACATTTTAAATAGTACTGTATATAATCTGGGTTAATATTAAATATTATGTTAGACATGTATTACTTGTGGTGTAAGAACTACTGTTAACCTTATATCTAAACAAACCGACAATTAAATTTTGTACGTGGTTAACTTTAAAAATGAATACATGTGCAACAATGTTAAGTATTATTAAAGCGACTAACATTACAATATATAATCTAACATCTATCTTTACAGTTATGGCACAAATATATAGGTATATGTGAATAGTAAATCTTATATAGAGATCTTTTTGTACAAATAAACTTCCAAAATATATATATTTTTGTCTGTTATATATTTTAAGCAATTTTTTCATATATTAAATTATATTAGCAAAAATAGTTTATTCAACAAAAGTTATTACGTAAAATAGTGCGTTTTCTTGATTCAAATATTGTGCTGATCTTTTTTTAAAATTCCAATAGAAAAACTAAATCTTAAAACTGTTAAGTAACATTTATTTTGAGATTCTGTTTTTGAGATTTCGAAGTTATATTTGTAAGAATCGTGCAAAATGTAGAAGAAACCTCAGGTACTACACATTTATTATGTTACTAACACTTTAAACATTTGTTAAATAATGTTACTTAACTTTTTGTGTAATGTCTTAAAAACTGTTTAAAAACTATTGAAATTCTGTTTGTCTCAGTACCACCATACTATGTTAGCATGTTTGTGCTAATAAATTCAATACACAAAGTGTAAAAATTGGTCATCATAAAATAGTCATTTTGACTCTTGTTTCATAAACTCTCGTAATACGTAATTTCGTTTTACGTATATCATATACATATAACATTTTAAAATATACAAATCTTTGGTAATAGTGTCAATTCTCATTTATAAAAAAGAAGGCACAGTTGAAAATAATATAAAAATGCAAAAACATTCGCCACAGTATGATCGTACTGCTTTCAATTCAGCCTACTCGAAATAATTCTGGAATATGGAATGTGGTTCCAGACGTGGACGAGAAACAATGGATGAAGAGGGATGCGTCATAGTAGGCTTTGTTTATCAGAGCTTCGTTTAAGCTTTATATCTGTCAGAGCGGTTGATTGCGAAGCACAGCACTAGAGAGAAAATAATGCCGAGAACCTCAATGGCGATGATTCCGATGGTGATGCCTGTTACAATGCTCATGTGTGACTTGATCACGTCAATCAGCTTATCCACGCAACCCTAGCCACAAAAAGTTTTGTTTTTAATCATTTTGTTAGTTGATATTTTGTACTTACTTTATTGTGAAAAGATAGTTATTTTATGGGAGACATGCGTTATTTAACTCTAAAATTATATCTATACAAAACTGTTGGTAATATTTTTGAAATATTGAAATAAAAGAAATGTGCCAAAAATCTACGATAAAACGAGCTCCTACCTTTGTCACCATAAGTACAACACACTACATCATCGGTAGCCAGTACAAAATTTTTCGTTTCCCATAATATAATATTAGAAAATTGTCAACTCTCAAAACAAAATAAAAAGAACTTTAATTAATTTAATTAAAATTTAACGAATCATTGAAAATATAATCCGAACATGAAAAAAAGTTAGTATTAAAGAATACGTAATAGTTGTTTATTTACTGACGTGTCATAATGACTACATTATAAGCCTTAAATTGAAGCGTTCATTAGAGGCCAAGAGGACCAAAATGAATCCATTATATGGTACTCAGTGCCATAATGAATTAGGAAACAATTCATAACTAAGAATCTGATTATTAGATTTCAGATTTTTTGTTCAATATCACATAATTTAATTTTTATTTTTTACTGATTTCCGCCAGCAGATAAAATTTTATATGTTAAACGAATTGTAACCAATCATGATGGTACAAGTCGCGCAGACGAGGCAAAGATAACTATTATACTATACCAAGGGATGATAATATCATTTTGCCAATCGATCAAATTTTTCATTCAATTTATAAAAATTGCGACTAATTAAATTTTGCCAATTGTGGGTACTATACCTGTATTTGGAATCACGTTGAACTCAGAAATTTATTGTGCCTCAAATATTAATAATTATAATTTATTTGTTTGGCGTTTTTTGTGTTCTATTAATTTATTATACTTTAGAAAATAAAAGAACATAAAAATATTATTGTAAGATAATGTGTAAACCAGAAACCACAAGATGGTTTGTAGTAAAACATTATTTGTTTTTGTACTATCTTGGGATAGAAGAAAACACGATAACATATTTTCCTCTACAGATATAATTAACATTATGTAGACATTCTGTCTGGATTATCGTCTGGCACTAGTGGTATTACTAAGAGTTTTATCTATAAAATATTTATATATTTTTTAAATCTACGACCAAAGAAAATATTTTTAAATTATAAAAACAAGGACATAATTATATTTTATATAAATTAGTCCCCGCTCACGAATTGCAAAGTCCTTGACTGTGTAACAATAAAAATAACAATTCAAATATAATAACGATCTATAAAACAAACTATATGTTTCCACTGTAACTGAATAATGTAACTTTAATTATAATGTGTTCACGGTCAGTGGACAATTTTGGCTCATCCTTCGCGTGTGGAATACAAAATATTTTAAATTTTAATAACGACACATTTAATTATAAGCATTCCGAGATATACTTTATAAATGATGATATTAATTAAGTCCTTAACTGATTAAAAAACTAATTCATAACCTGCAGTCCATTTACGGAAAACGTATAATAATTCTAGAATAATTAACACTCTTAATTAGTGAAACAAAATTCCCTCGAAATAGTGGTGATATGAATGAATGACTGAAGTGTAAAAATAGAGATGCTATTTAAAGACTGCAGGCGTTTTATAATCCTGACTCACGGTAGGTAATTGATCCCACAATTATAGAATCCGGATATTTTATAAAAATAAAAGCCAAAACCTTCCAATAAATTTTAACAACAATGTAAATAGGAAAGTGCTAAAGAGTAAAAATAAATTCTTATTTATTTGTCTCACCTGTGGGTAAATAACTTGCCCAATGGTGGCTCCAAGACCAAGTTCAGTGGCTTGGGTACAAATTTGTGGTTCGGTTCCTTCACGGCAGCAGCTGTGGGGGATCTTGTAGATTTGTGCGAGGGTTGACACACCCAAAAGGAAGCCTGACTTGTCTTTCTTGTTGTAGGCGCTGCTTGCCCAGTCGCGGGGTCCGTTCGCACCACAGCATTGCAACTATGTAAATTCATTTTTTTTAAATATCTCCACCGGAAACGCCACCTTTCGTCCGTATTATTAGAGACGAAAGTGAGGTATTTCTGACGGTCCACTTAATTTTTTCCTCCCGCTTTATGCGGGATTCCAAAATTGTTTATTTAGATCAGTTTTATATATTTCATAGAATTATTATACATTTTTCCAATGTTATCATAATCCGGTTCATCCCTTTCTTCAACTTGCTTTTCGGTGCAGGAATTGAAAAAAAATCGTGTGCATCTCGGGACAATTACTTTATGTCCTAGATACATAAATAACTACTATTTATCTGTGATAAAAGTGGTTCTATAGTTAATAATTATAGAAATTTAGAAATTTTTATTTTTAAACGATTTCAGCAATTATTTTAAAAAGATCGTTAAAATATTAATTCGTTTAGAAATAATCTAATGAAAATTGTATAAGCTGATTAATGTAAAAGACATGCATTATTTATTTAAACAATAACAAATTAAACGCAGGTGTAGCACTCCAGTTATGGAGTGCTCCCCGTGATATACGAAACACTCTGTATAATGTCTACATTATTTACATTATCATCTATCTGTTGATTCAGATAAGAGTATTTCCGCAGCTTTATAAAGTGATGTACAAACAAAAATTCCCGGTATCATGCATCATTATAAGTACATTACTTTTTATGTTTACGAATGTGGTTTTACGTAAACAATTAAAATAGTAGACAGGTGTGTAGTAAAATTACTACTGTGCAAATAAATTTTAACGTCCATTAGCATAACAAATAAAAATTCAAAGTAAAATAAATCAATACAGAGATTACCTCATGGAACTTTAATCTTCCTAATGGAACAAGAAAATCAGATGAATTTTGTCATGTAATAATGACTGGTTAAAAGTATATCAAATATCTACAGATGATAAAATATTATTTTATCGATAAGAGAAAATTGTTTTATTTCACAATCGACGACGAAGTGGGTGAATTATTTTTCCCAAATCGATAATTTAATATTTTTGTCGTGTATAAAATTTAAAAAAAGCATTTATAAACTCAATTATTGTTAAAGCACAATTTTAAAGATTGTTTGCAAACAAGTTTCAAATTTCATTCTACTTTTTTCACAACGTTTTGCAGAAATGAGTGAAAACGAATTTGAAGAAGAAATGTAAAGAAATTAAGTATGTTATGTACTATACAAAAAATTAAAGAAATCAATTTGTAAATTATTGAAAAACGTAGTTGTTATTAAAATGTTTCGGTTAAAAAAACACCAACACACAATTTTATATTATTTTTTTTTCTAAGTCTCTGACTAAATTTGAATTAAATGCTATGTAGGTGGAAGTATGGTACCTACTTATTTAATTTGCTTCAATTTATTAATCTACTTTAATTAAGTTTAAAGACATGTCCAAATAATAGTGCTAGCATTAATCAAATTTGTTAATTTAGCTAAGGGTTTTTACATTGCCTACATAATTAATTTTATACATTAGTAATTTTAAAAATATATGCTGACGTGTTCGCTATACAAGTTTGTTAATCTTTATTTGGTCCTGGAGGATAATTTTTAAACTACGTCACAACTGGGCAGTGTAAGTTGAATAAGTATTATGTGATTATACTATACTGTGTAAAAAAATATAGATAGGTAACTATATTTTTTAACAAAATTAATATTTTTCTATTTTGAGAAAGTTCAAAACATCACCAGTGGTAAATTGGCAATTCATAAATAAAATCAGATTGGTACGTCTTAACGGTCTTAACAGCCTAGTTGTGACGTCATATTAAGTTAATTTCGGTTAATTTGATTAGCCAATAATCCACAAATATTAGTATAACACACAGGAAAAATGACTCAAATATATAAAAAAATCTGACGTGGACACCACTTGACTTGTACGCCTATTAAACTGTTCATACTTTTCTTAATAACTAAAATGTAGAAATATAATATTATACAAATATATTAATATATAAGTACTACTACTACTGCTACTATACTCACAAATCTATTTTAGTCATTTTATTTAAACTGCAGAAGAAGATATAAAGCATATTTTACTATTGTCACTGTCATGTCATAATAATTTAAATTTTACGTAGTAACAAATGTTAATCGATCATGGACTACAAGATACCGAAATACTAAATTATAAATATATACTTTAATTATTTTTAAATGATAGCAGATACAAAAATATTTATAAAATACCGATTGTAGGGAATAATTACATAATCTTTCATTTAAAATAAAAAAAATTGTCTTAAATTAAATATTTATCAAAATATTTTAAAAAAGTACTACTTCCGGTTTGTAGATTGAAACCAAAAATAGAAGGTGCACAACTTGATATACAAAATACAAAATTTCAACTTTCTACGTCTAACCGTATTTGAGTTATGCGACACACATACGTCCGTCCGTACGTACAGACGTCACGTCGAAACTAGTCATAATGGATTCAGAAAAGTTCAAAACGGCTATTTCCATCAAAATCTGAAAACCGAAATTTTTCGCGATTACAATACTTCCGTATAAGGAAGTAAAAAACACCAAAGTGTGTGAAAATCAAATAAGAAAAAAATATTTATCATTTAACAATAAATCGTGTTCAGATAAATATAAATTAAACATGATGTAATAAATAAAACCGCACTGACCTAACGCATGACATATTTGGGTCCATTTATAAAATTCTTAGTATGTTAGTCATAACAGTAAAGTCACTTGATGCAAATGCATTTACCTTATTTTGGATGACATCGAAGGTCTGAGTGCGGGAATCAACCACACTGTACTCTTCTTGCACGGTATCCTTGACTGCGTTACGTATTTTAATTTCCAGATCGTGGGACTTGGTGTACGCCCAAACGCCCGCCGCTACCTCAGCTACCAAAATCACCAGCAGGAAGCTGAAGAACTAAACAAATATCTCATTAGCATACGCCAATTTGGTGCGGTGACATAACCGATCTGGTCACTGGGTTAGTGATGAGTTTACTCTCACATTGTAAATGAAAGGATGATCTTTTAGAGCAGTTTTGAGAAGTACACTTCACTTTTTTTATGAAGAACGTGTTGTTGAAATCTTTTCTACCCTATGATTGGTGGGGAAAAATTACCTTCGTATTTAAATTTAATTCTATAATTTATACAGGATGTTTTATTCTTAAATTCGAAAGATAATGGTAATGGATAGCGATGAATTTACTTACACATTGAAAATTAAAAAGGATGATCTTTTTAGAGCAATTTTGAGAAGTACTTATTTTTTTAGAAGATTATCATAAAATATTACCTCCAGTTAAACACGTATTTAAATTTGTTTCTGCAATTTATACAGGATGTACCTATTTATACTTTGGGATAAAATTTTAAGGGTATATGTTACATGACGAAGTTAGTAATGAGATGATTCTTTAAATTAAATACGCCTCTGCAGTGGTATTTAAAATGTTCTCTTTGAATAAACCTCTCTTAATTTTGTTATAAATAATGTAATATAAAATGCCCAATTTGAAGAAAAATTTAAAAAAAATTAAAGTATTTTATCTACACTTGCAGTTAAAATTTTACTTTATCTACGCTAGTTTTACTTTATCTACCCTTGCGGTTACTTTTTCGACTCAAAATAAGCGATACCGTAGTACTGGAACATCTGCTATAGAACAAATTCTTATAAATCCATTATCATATCCCGCCATATCCTTATCTCTTAATTTTGCGAATTAAAAAAAAATCTCTTCCACGCCTAGTACGCCATAAATACACCTTGTATAATTTATGTCATAAGTATATTTTTGTTTATGAATGTATAGCAGGTGTGCAAAAAAATTAAGTATAGGTAACTCTTTCTAAGAGATCTCCATCTGGTGACAGATATTGGAAGCTGTCAAATAGACATTAAATCTTGAAGAACTACGCTTCGTGTATGGTTATATTTATCAATATATTATCTAAGTATTATAAAAATATAGAAAATTAGTTAAAAAATCAGTCTGTCAGAGTGTAGGTATTGCAAAGTTTCGTACTTATGTTTATCTGACAGCTTCTGAAGTCACCGCTACAGCGCTAGAATCTTAATCGAGATCGCCTATAATTTATTATTCAATGACAATTTTCTGTTTTACAATATAAGTCGCAAGCGAGTTTTGTAATAATTCAAATGAGAAATTCCCATATTAAACTTAAGTAGAATACTTTATCTACGACTATATTAAATAAATAATTCATTGTATTATACTCAAATAAATTTGAAATGGCGTGTTAAAATATGTGGGTTACCTAGTAATACAATAATACAAGATGATATTTTTAGCAAAAATTATGTTTAGTAATTTTTTAAAAATAATTGTGAGTAATATAGATTATTCACTGAATATAATAATAAAATGAACGTATTATTTAATGTCGTATATGGAGGAAACTAGTATTATTTTAATGAATCCAGAAACCTATTTATCATCGTAAACAAAGTATTATCTGTTAACTCAAAATGTCAAAGCAATATCATTTTTAAATATTTATGTACGCGATACCGCTTCCTATAAAAGTACGAATATAAAAACTGAAATCTAGATGATAATAGCTGCACTATTCAACCTTGGTTTTTTGTATCTAACAGCTATTAAATGATAATTTATGTAATAATAATGCAAATATACAATATCATACCGCGATCAGCATACATTGTGACTCTTTGAATGCTCCACAACAGCCAAGGAATGCAACGACGATCATCAATGCACCAGCAGCTAAGAAAATATAAACCGTGATTTTGTAGTTGATTTCATCTTCAGTCATGGAAAAATAGAATGTGGGATCCAGGATCATCCATGCTGCAAAAGCTACAACTGCAGCTCCCACCAACTGCAAATAAATTGCGGTTTTAGACAAAATTAATTAATTATGGTTAACAAACAATTAATAATTAGCCATAAGGGAGGGTAAGTACTAAGTAGTCCACGGTGAGATATTGTAGATTAATACAATTACGAAAATGGGTTAATAAAATACGATTTTGTGTTGGAAAAATTTCCAACCGATATTTTCTACATCGAAAAAGTTATTTATGAAGATAATGACTACAAAATTTCTTACAAGACAGTCTGAGAATCTAAGTGGTTGCGAAATGTGCATTTCCGTAAATAAAGAAGATAATGGTTTTGCCTTCTCCTGTCCAAGGGAAAACTAAAAAAATATTTTTATAATTTAATTTACAATAATGTCTCACTGTGTACCAGTGCATATCTCACTATGTACGAGCATGATACACAGTTAGACACAATTTTTCATTTAGTTTCTTATTTATTTTTTGCCATATATTATTATATATTTAAAAATGCCGATTTTATTTCATACATATTTTCTTGTCTCACTGTAAAATGAAAATATGTTTACAATATCTTTACTACAACATTTAGTAGTAGTAAAATTTATGTTTGCGGAGTTTCATAATATTGTAATGAAATAAAAAGTTAAAAAAAAACTTGAAAAAAATAGAAATGACTCATACGTCTAGTGCATAACAAAAAATTACGTTAAAAATTCAGTACACTTAACGTTTTTCAATTTTTTTCTACAATTATTTGTAATTTGTTACTGTCGACACAAACAAAACACTGTCTAAAAAAATTGACGATAACATTTGTTTATGAAATTGTTAATACTGAAAGAATATCAAATTTTGTGCATCTCCGCTTATGTCCAAAGTACATATTTTACTGTAAATAACTTAATTTTGAACTAGCATTACAAAAATAAAACATCAACAATATTATAAGCAATGTATTATTACGCCAGATGCCATTTAAACCTAAATATAATAACGTGTTAACACATACCCAGAAGACGAAGTTAATAAGCACCATAAGATACTTAATTATTCCGTAACATCCTGACAATCCCATTGTCGTTTTTGTTTATTCTTGTCGCAAATTAGTTTGTTATTAAACGTTTATCTTGAAATAGTTTGACAGACCGAATCACTACTGCAAACACAAGCAAGCGTTTCTGCACAAAACTAAAGGTTTGGTTACACTACATCTGATGCTGCAAGAAACGCATGCGCGTTGTAAAACATTTTTATCTTTCAGAAAAGGTAAACTTTGTTGAATTTAATCCACAAAAATTATTTTTTCTACAATCGTTGCACAATATAAACATTGTTATTCAATAATTAGTTAGTATATGTTCAAAATTGTCGCACTAGTGCGACAAAGTAGTGTTTTGTCGCACTAGTGTAACAAAAACAGAAAACTATTAGATTTATTGCTTCAAATTGGGCTCAAACATTTTTGTTTTGTTTATAAACGATTCATTAAATTGTTTTATAGCACTGTAAATAATAATAATTTTAAAATAAGTTATTTTTAACGTTATAAGATTGTAGAAAAAATATTGTGTGCACCTCGTCGGATAGAGCTTAATTTTTGCTTTTGGCGAGTCGTCGATCTCGGCTTCGCCTCGACCGAACAAATTTCTCGCCATGTGTAACAAACAATATCTGTACTTGATAAATACATATCTATTATCTATTCAACAATTCAACTATCGTGCAGCACCGTGTGATAAACAACTTCGTGCATTTTAATGGCATAAACCATAAAGTATAGTGATAGTCCTCAACTTATTATTATTTGCAATTTTAATTTTTAGAATTTTTAATCAAAAATAATAAATTAACTTCATTTTTAACTGTGTAAATAATTCTTGTTATTTCATTGCTCTTGCACGATTAATATAAATTTAATTTTGTTCTATGTATTGTCAACAGATATCCGTTTAATCCAGTAGAACCAAGAATGTTCTTGCGAAAACTGCCCTTAAATTTACTAATTTTAAAACCTTTTTTTGTTCCATGATCAGTAAATCGAATACAATATGCCATTTAAATATGTGCGTGAAGTTGCGAATCACCTTTAGTCATGCATCTGATCAAAATATTTTTAAGAATAATATTTAAAATATAACTGCAAATAATACAGTGAAAATTTGCTTTACTATGCAACTATCCTTTCATGGAAGTTGGAGCGGTTTATTGACTAAGCAGGCGTCGGCGTAAGATCTGAAAATAAATCACTGCGCATGTTCCAACATGCAACTGTTTTGGTTGCATTCGGTTTCGTTCTGTAGCTATTTTTGTTCCGAAACATCTGAACTACTGAACGAACTTTTAAGTAAATGTTGACGAATGACGATGTTGACAAGCGTAAACAAAATGGATGCAATGTGTGATGCGATTTTGTTTAAAACAATTTTTGCATTTTTACATTCTTCTGCATACTTAACAAGAGTGTTTAATGCATTAAATAAAAACTACAGGACCTAAAGTTTGCATAAAATATGTGTATAATAATAAACTTTTAATGTTAACGTAGTTTCTTGCATCTGAACAGCGTATATAAGGTTAAAGTGTTGTGTGTTTTATGTTTAGTTTTTAAAATGTCACAAACTATGAATTATAAAGTTAGAGTTAGAACAATTATAAAAACTTTGAACCAGTGGGCCAAAAAACCAACTTTAGACCATGATATTAGTGCTGTGAGTAGTATTAATGTTAACGTCATAGAAACCACTTCATAACAATAAATCACATTGTAGGTTTTGGACGATTATTACTCAATTGTTAACAGTGGGGTTCCAAACGTAACAAACTTTGCTGAAACAGCAGTTATTATTCAAGCATATACAAGCATTTTAGAGAAAAAGATTGACCTGCTGTTCAAAGAGTTTTTCGCAATGTCTATGCGACTTTGCAGTGCTTTAAGGTACAAATATTTCAATTACCACAAAATAAACAAGTTTATATAATTAAAATTATATTTTAGACGTCCTGAAAAAGAAGGACAGGAAAATCAAAGTACAGATGAATCGCCAAAATCAGAAGTAGGACACCCGGAAGTAGCAGAAACAGAGGCAGAAACTCTGGTACAAGTACAACAACCAGAAACAACAACACCGACAAACAAACCTGCAGAACCGAATAAAGATGCCGAAAAGAAGGAAAAAGGCAAAAGAAAGAGAAAGGACAAAGTGGAAGAAGTTGGCGAATCTTCCAAAAAAATAACCATACCAGGCTTGCCTGACGAAATTCTAGAATCATTAAACCTTACAGAATGTAACATCGATGACGTAGTTCGAGAGTGTCTCAATAAACTCACTCCAACTCATCCTCTATATTCTGTTTTTGCCAAAATCGGCGATGAGATATCTAGGACCAAAAATTTAATAACTTATAATCAGATAAGTTTGTCTGGAAAATCCTGGAATATTCTCTATGTTTTGGAGAATTTATTAAACAAGTACAGGCCAAAAAATCCTGAAGAAACCAATCTTGATACAACTGGTACTGCAGATATTACACAGACACCAAGTTTAACGAGTGATGTTGATACAACTGGTACTGCAGATACACTAACTCAAAGTTTAACCAATATTGATAATTGTGCTTCTCTGAATGAAACAGAAATTACAGCCACTGGCTCAAACACTTTAACTTGTACACAGATTTCTGATAGTGGCATAGAAGATTTTAATTCTATATTAACGAATAATGATACTCTACAAAATAGTGCTACTTCACTTGATGCTCAAGATTCTTCTGATAATCAGAACTGTACAACTGATGATAACGATTCACAAAATACAGCTATTGAAAGCAGTTGTACAGAAATAGAAAGCACTGGTGCTATTGAAGATACTGCCGAAACAAATTCTGAAAATTCGGATACAGAATTTGAAAAAATAATATTATTGAGAACCAAACATCAAATCAAAGATGTCCGAATTAATTTATTACGATTGCCTGACAATATTTTAACCAATGTTGATTATTTTCAATTACCAGACGAGTATTTGAAGTGGAAGCATCGGATAAAAGATGTACGAATTAATTTATTTAGATTTCCCATTAATATTTTATCAAGTATTGACTATTTCAAATTACCAGAGGAATATTTTAATAAATCAAATAAAGGTGCAGATGCAAAATTACGAAAACAAATTTCAGACAGATGTAACATGCAAATAAAAGACATTAAAATTAATTTATTACGCTTACCTCACACAGTTTTACTAAGAGTAAATTATTTTCAACTAACACATGAATATTTTAAAATGGTAAGATTTTTCTAAACAAAATGTAATGTATTAATTTTAATATTAATGTTTATAGATGAAAAAGCGAAAGGTCGAACAAACCGTCAAAAAATTGATGGTTAACCCGCCAGTTATTACAAGAAAAAGACAACGCGAATTAGATCGAGAATCTATGCGATTAGTCAAAAAATTAAAATCTTATGATCTGGAAGAATTTGAGAAATTTTGCCATGCCTACAACGTTAGCCAAGGTGATTTGCAATTAGTTTTTTTTTTATTTATTTATTTTTCTTTTTAAAATTTATTTTCAGGAATTTGTTCTCCCGTTCCAGAAAAAGTATGTATGCCACGGAAGTCAGTTGATAATCGCAGTGAAGTTAGCTACGGCTATCCAGTAACTCCTGATTCCGGAAGATTTTCAATGTCAGCTCTCGATTCTGAGTTCGAACATACGGATTTCGATCTTGATCCTGACTCAGATCATCGACGTACTCTAAGTAGAGCTGATTCAGGATGTTGTCTGATGAGTCCACAGCACGAGAGCGATATTGACTCGGCATTGCCGTTTAGCTCTGAACCCGTACCAGCTGTTCCAGAAGATCCCACCTTGCAAAAGCTAAAGGAAATGTTTCCTAACTCTTTTTCCGATCCCCAAAGAGCTGAATTTTTGAAGAACTTAGTCCGACAGCCCGAAGAGGTAAGCACTTTTTTCATGCTATGTATTACGCACTAGTAATGTTGAATGGTTATCGTCAAGAATAAATTAAAAATATTACTAAAATTGCTTTTGGACCTATCAAACTTTATGTTTTGTGGTTTTTGGCTAATGGAACTTCCTGTATTTTGGCATATAAATCGATATAAATATAATAATCTGCTATTATTTAGGGATATAGCATGGTTTTCATGTAATTTTCAAAATAAAGTATAACAATTATATATTAAATGAATGAATGGACTACTTGCATGGTATTAAAAATATGATTTCTATTACTATGTACCTAATGTTTGGTCTAAAATATATGTAAAAATATAAATTTAAAAAAAAAATTTATATAATGTTTTTTGGTAAATGAGGTCTTGCAAAGAAAATTAACATGCATATCTTTAATATAAAAATCGTGACGTAACCGGGTACAAGCCAATGAAAAACAAGGGCACCATAGATCTTATGTAGTAGAATAGATATGTCCCTATGTCATATTAGAAAATAAATAAAATCATAGAAAAATTAAAGTATATGCGCAAAAATACTATTATATATTTTATATATTAATAATCGTTAGTAATCTAACTAATTTTGTATTCAAAATACTAATTTTATTTTATATAAATAATTTCAAATGATTCAATTTTTGTTTGTTATTTGCTATTTTCACTTATATTCATACAGGTTGGAACAAAACAAGTTTTAATAATTTGAAAATCATCACCTAATTCGCTATGAAACGTTTGACGTTTAAAAGGACAACAAACGTTCCGAAATCTTAACTATTTTTCATTGGCTTGTACCCGGTGACGTCAGTGGACAAGGGGAGAAGTGGTGCATTTCAGCCGCGTTTTGAAGAATATTACTTTTAATAATTACTTTCTTTTTCTTTAAATAAACATACGGGGTAGATATTTTTTAGTTAAAATCGTGCAAGACCTCATTGAGAAAGAATATTTTCTGTGACGTCATTCTTGAACAGGAGGAGGGAAGTATAATAGGTAATTCTTCCTATGAGATACACCATCTGGTGACAGTTATTGGAAGCTGTTAAATAGACATTAAATCTTGAAGTACTACGCTTCGTGTATGGTTATGTTCATCAATATTATCTAAGTATTAAAAATATACAGAAAGTTAATCAAATACCACAGTCTGTCATAGACTACGTAGCTATAGCAAATTTTCGTACGTATGCCTCTGACAGCTTCTGAAGTCACCGTTATAGCACTACAATCTTAATCGAGATCGCCTATATTAAGAATGTAACCTATGGTTGGCCGTTTTAGCTTCCCGCACAAGCCGTTATGGGGCGTTCAGAAGTTGAGTTGTTACTATGGCTTTACGGCCATTCATTGGTTCTGAGTTACTCTACACGTCACATAGTAATATTAAAGTCTCTTTATTTTTTGGGCTTGTTAATAAACATTTTGTCAAAAAAATACGTGTTCCAAGTTTTGTAGGTACTCTTCTTTAAAAATATTAATAAAAAAATCATGCAAGTAGCCCATTATTTCATACATTCATTCGTATGATTATGACTTATAACACTTGTCTTCTATGGTAGAAATATTGTTTAATGTTATATACTATAATATCTCATATTCTTTTTAGCAACAACACGAGAGTGAAAACTACGTAGAATGGAAAAAATTCATTGACGACAAAACAGCAAGAGATACAGAATTTAATATTCACGAATATGGAACACAGATATTAAATTCTTTCCCAACGAAAACAAAAGATGAAAAAATTGATTTCCAATCCGTCGTCCAGAATAAATCTATAGGAGATATTTCACGATTTTTCGTTTCTGCTCTTCAACTGGTTAGTTTTTTTTAAACAATTGTTAAATTTGTTAATATTTCATTTGTTTTTCGTTTAGGCTAATACGTACAATGTTGAGATTTGTGACGAACGGCAAGGTAAAATTACAGCAGAAGGTTTTAACCTTAAATTTTTAAGCAATGAGCGACATCACGAAGAATTTGAGGAATTAAATTTTCCTTCGGAAAGGTGCGTAATTTTTATTTACATTTCATATAGAATTTTTTTATAAAATTTTGTATATTAATAACCCGAAATATGTATATAACGAAATAGCCGTTAACGACTTAATTTTGTACAAATAATACAAAAGAAAACTTATTACACGTCATGTCATGAAAATTTGAAGTTATTTTTATATCTAGACTAAAGGATTTTTTTTACAAATAAAGAGTACTATTTTTCGAGGTGCTAACGGAAGAAAATAACCACGCGAATAATACAAAAAATACATCTTTCGAAATTTATAATATTAAAGCAAAAAATTCCAACACAAAACAAATGATGTTCACGATTTTGCGGAGCTAAAATAATAATTCAGTAATTAACGATATTATAATAGTTGTTATTTATGTACCAAGTACGGAAATTAGAGTTTTAGAGTACGAATACACTTACGGACGAGGCGCAAGCCGAGTCCTCAAATTAAGCGATTAACTCAGTTTGTGTATGTGTTACATACAAAATACTAAAATATAACTTCAATATAAAATTTTTAAAAACGTATGCGATGAAACAATGAAAATCAGTGAAAATAATCATATAAAATATATATATATATATATAACAGCTCATTGTTTATGTAACGTCATTTTAAAGGACAGGATTCGCTTCAATATTAATTTGCGAACTCAAAATAGTTCGCAAAATATTTTGGAGAGCATTTATTCTAAAAAAGTTATGCTTTCAAAAAGTATATCAGTACGTGTAAATCATATCAATTATAATAAGCTGTGCATTAATTTATACGTGTAGTGACGTCACATAAGTGGGAGGTTGTTTTGTAAACAATATTTGACCTTAAAATTGAACACAAATAAATATGTTTTAAATACGATAAATTATAATCATTAAATCAAAATGATTAATTTTAATGTTATGTTTTTCTCTATAGTCAATTCTTCGAAAACTTGCCTTCTACGTCATTCGGTCATTCGACACCATATCTGTCACTACCATCAAGTTCGCGAACTCCACTGTACAACCAGAAAACAATTAAAAGGCGGCGAGTAGATTATACGTACCAATAGTAATTTTAGAGTATTCGTTTGCAATTTTTAATATAGTACAAAATAAGATGTTTTTCAGTTGATCAAATATTTAGGTACTGTGTACAAAATTTAAGTAAGCTGAAAATCTGTGATTTAAATAGTGTCAGGAGATGGGACACTAAAATATAAATTTATTTTTTAGAAAACTGTTTCCTGAGTTAAAATATCCTTATTAGTTAAATTATTTTAATTTTCTTTTACTTGATTTTATAATTTCATATATCTGACCTTACTTACGTTCTTTTAAATATTATGCCATTTTTAAATAAAAAGTTGGCATGTTTTAATTTTAAATAAAACAAATTAAAATTCAGGAAACAAATTTTCTATGTTTTTTTATTACTTAAAATCGAATAATTTTAAACTTAGAGTAGATCAATTTGATTCAGCTGTGCTGAATTTAAATTGAATAAACTTGTGTTCCAATATATTAAAATTATGTTAAGATAGTAATTATATTGCTTCTTCAGTTATAATTTATTTTAATATTTCAATTATTAAAAATAAAAAAGGCTTTTAGTTACCGAGTTTAATTTTGATAGTAGCTGCAATATATTTTGAAATAATTAAGTGCCTTTAAGGTAAGATAAAACCATAGTGTAAAGCTATGTTTACATGCACCGTTGTCACCGGAAAACGTTACGGCCGTTGTCGCCGTTCTGTGATTTGATTCGCCGACAACCAACTAAATGACAGCTGTCAAACTGCGTAGTTGGATGTCAGCGAATCAAATCACAGAACGGCGTCAACGGCGAACGTTTTTCCGGTGTCAACGGTACATGTAAACTTAGCTTAAGTATTAGATATACAATTTAAAACATAATGTGAGTAAAAACAACAATAAATTTTCATCAGTATTGGTTTTTATTGTATGAATTTTTTGTGCAATATCTATACTTAAAATTACAATTCGTAACAACAGTTAATTAATTTTACATACAAGGCAGCTCCATATTTCGGTAAATATATTACTATTAAAAAATTTAAAAAAATATATATATTTTTGTAAAATAAAACAAATTAATATATGTAAGATTGTACATTTTTACCTCAAAGTGGTATACTGTAAATAATTATATTTTAAAAGCGAGAAAAAATGAAAAAATATAATTAATGTTTTCACTTTGTGTAATGTACACCATGTTCGTTGCATTAATAAATAATTTTGAATAAACATATTAATTTTTCACCCTTACAGACAGTTCTATTTGTAATGTAATTAACTTTTATTCCGCTATCAGTAAACAAAATGACGTCGAGTTTGCGAAAAAGGTAGAACCGATTCCAATAAAATTTAGATAGTAATTACATCTTTAATTAACTTGAAGCATGCACTTTTTATTTCAGCATCTTATAAAAAATATTAATGTGTCCGCCATCTTAAAATAAAATGGCGGAATGCTGTTTTGTGATTCCAAATTTTTTGCCTGATATTAACGAGTTTACAATGTTATTCGCAAACACAACTTCATACTGGTCATAAATAATGTTTTAAAAATTCGTAAATTTAATTCGCAAGAAGCACATTTTTTAAACCACTGGATTTTGATTGTATAATGGGTAACCGATAACTATGAATGGAATAATAGTATATTATTTAACTAGCACATAATGTAGGCTATGCTATGCTAGAATGAAAGTTTATGCACAAGCTGAAGGCGAGTGTATAATCATCCGAGTGAATTATAGCCATTATGTGCGAGTCAAATACGACGTTTTATCTAGGACTTTTCAAATAAAACATTTCTTTACAAATTTTTATTCATTAAATATTAACCACACTTCTGATAAATAATTGACTCATAATACAATAATGTGTCTTATGAAGGAGTTTATCTTACTAAAGTCACCTGCATAATGAATGTGTTATTCAATTCAATGGTCGTAGATAAAATTAAATTTTAATTGGGCAGTGGCAATAAAAGTAAACAATATAATATTCCATATGAAAACAGTGCCTAAAAGTGTTTGATTAGAATACCTGCAATCTAAAATTGTGAATTTTGAAAATATTCTTTCAGTTCCATTCAAATATATGCACGAAGTTGTAATGTGATAAAGTAAGTATAAAAGTAACAGTATATTTAATAACATTTATTTACACGTAAAATCTTTGGATATACATCTTTGATATTAAATTAATAACAGTAATAACAAAATATATATGTACATTTAAAAAATAAAGTAAATACAATACTGTTGATATCGTCTTAGTATATTACAGCACATTTAGATAGTTATTACACAAATATTTTTATCGAGATCAAGTATAATAAAACTACGATATTGGAACTGTAAGTTTCTCGCGAATATTTTGCTCATTTTCCAAATACTCATTCCACTGATCCGGAGTTAATTCGTCTATCCGTCGACTTAAAAATGAAACACGCGACCCTAATATATTTGTAGTGCGTTCAAGCAAAGATTGGCGACGCCATTGTAGTTGTGGAACAAACGATTCCACGCAAGAAACACGAGATTCCATATTTTTTAACCGATTTTGTACTGCGTCTATGTACACGGAATGTAACGGGGAATCACATTGAAGAGCTGGAACTAACAAAATCATTTTAATTATAAATCAAAACTGAAACAATATTTACTGACCGTCATGATGAACATTTGTGACGTCTATAATGAACAATCTATAAAGTTTTATAGCATGAGAAAAGACATAAACAGATGATTATATAAGAAACTAAACTTTATCCACGACTGTACTTAATAATTCGTTCATTTTATAGTAGTTATGTACGTGGTGAGCATAGTAAATTAATTTTTATGGGCGAGCTGAAAAGGAGCCAGACTCCTTAATTAAGTGAGCCCAGTAAAGATTATTTGCAAGCAAGCCGCGTACAAAATTTTATTTTCACCTTCACTGAGTTTTTTTTAATAAATTTACTTTATAATTTAAAAAAAGATACATTACATTTTGTAACCAAAGGTTGTTGGTGGTAAGCAGCAGAGACCAGTAATGTCCCATCTATGAGGCCTGTAATGCATTACAGGTCTAATCCTTGTAATAACTCATTTACTTAGTTACCATAATGCCTGTAAAGTATCATTTACACAGAAGGTGACAGCTGTCAACTTATTTAAATTTATGTACGTTAACTAGCAACGGACTATTATGTTTGAATATGATTTAATACAAGAAATTTTATTGGTCAAAAGCCCTAATACAATAACTGTTATTGGTCAAAGAGCCAGTTGAATAATGATGAAACAAGTGACTAGTGACTAATGGGACACATTTCTCATTGCGAACCATTGTATAATGAATGTGTTATTGAACAGTCATGGATAAACTTACTTTTCAGATGAATCGCGCTGCAGTACATCAGTAAGTGGTACAAGATA
Source organism: Agonum fuliginosum (assembly GCA_947534325.1). NCBI lineage: Eukaryota > Metazoa > Arthropoda > Insecta > Coleoptera > Carabidae > Agonum > Agonum fuliginosum. The sequence continues at coordinate 6,360 of OX384034.1, read as the reverse complement.
ACCATCGCTGTTTCTTATTTTAAATACCTTATTTTCTGTATCAGTTATTTCTAACAAATCTAAGAATTTTTGTTTTAAATTCTGGTAGCTTAAATCTGGATCTAATTCCAAAGTAACATCACGATCGAGTTCTGCATAAATATAAATATCAATATTTTATCTCAAAATTGCTTGTCGGGATTTACCATTTGAATCTATTCTTCTTACTTTAATATGCACTGTTTTAATATTCATTATCAATATCAAATCAATAATTTAATAAACTTTTTGAAGTTATCAAAACACAACTGACAGCTCGGAATGACAGTTCAGTGGTTCAGCTGCGTCGGTAAGGCAGATTTTTACCGACATGCTGCGTTCATTGATTTTGCAATTTTTACTTATTTTATTTTTAAAACTTAAAAACATAAGTTATTTAATACAAAGATATATTTATTACATAACTATATATTACCAGTTTCCAACCAATGTAAAAATTATATAATTTTAGCTAAGATTATAAAATAATAAATATTTAAAAAACGCAGTTAATTTAGCGAAAATTTTAAAACAGTCGCTGTCAACTTTGTCCGTTACAAAGCTCGTCAAACATTTGTCGTCATTTGTGTTATAATATAATTAATATACAAGTGTTAAATGATACGAGATAATTAAAAAGGTAATTGATATTTTGCATTATATAAAACAATTATTAATTCACTATTTTATTTCAGAGCATCATGAATGCCAAAGCAATTTGTATGCTAATATCTGAACATAAAATTGCTGAAGCAAAAATCTCTATCGATAAATGTTACGGAGAAACGTTAGATTCAAAAGTTGCACTTCCAATATTGATTTCGCTATGTAGATCGGTATCACAAAAGGACAGTGGTTCTGTATGTGAAATATTTTACATAACAACTATTTGTTGCAAAAATCTGACGGAAATCAAAGACACAGATAAAGAAAATTTCTTACTGTCTTTGTACCATGTGATTAAATATTTTTGCAAGCGCAAATTGTACATAAACGTACTAAACTTGCTCGATTTTATTGAGAAACATTTTATTGATGAAAAATACAAAAGTGATGTTTATAATTATTATATTACTCTGTTTCACAACTATATTTTTCAAAATGCAAAAGATCTTTCGGGTAACATGTTATTCAATGTTATTTCATATTCGATTCGGTTGCATATACTGCTTAAGAATAACGATACCGGCAGTTTCATATCAAAAATTAAACTATATACGTCTCTTTTTAGATATTCTACTTTAACTAATACACATCGCAAAAAATTTTGTACAGATGTAATTCGATTATTTGATTTATTAATTGTTGCTGACAATCAAAAAAATACCAAAGAACTGTATACAACGCTGCTTAGTATATTAAATATTACAATTTGTTGTTTACCTACATGTGAAGATGAAAATTTTTCAATTTTTGTGTCAGAAATTTTTTTGCAAACATGTGTTGTAATGAAAAAACATTGCAATTATAAAGAATACTTAGACTGTATAGATATATTGGAATGCATTTCACAATCTCTGGTAAAAGATTTAAAAAATCGAACAGACCAAGATATAAATATCATAATAGATACTACGAAAAAAATTAAAGCACTTATACGAAAACGTGGTTCAAATCCTGTAGTTATCAAAACTTACAGCCATATAGCTAAAATATTTAGACAGCTATTTGAATATCTTCAAAATTTTAAAGATCTATGGAAAGCATATTTTCCGATTTCAATTCAAATAGAACTATTACGTATAACAGAAGTCCTCGGGCAATATTTTGCAAAAAATTCAATAGATGTTGAGAAATGTTGCAAAAGTTGCAAATTTGATTCAGATGTTTACACCGCTACTGTTATTACAAGTTGTGCTGGACTTTTTGTCATCAATTCCTTAAGATTAGAACTGGATAGTCCTGACGAATTCCACGTATTAAGTCTTCGTTGTTTAACAATGTGCTGTAAATATCTTCAAAAGCTCAAAGAAGGAAATTGCACTAAATATGCTCAATTGTGGAGAATAGTTGGTACAGCAATATACAACGCAGCTGTTATTTTATACAGGAACAAAATCTTCAAATTTGCAAAATTGTTTTCACATTTGTTTCTTAAAAATTTAATTTCTTTCGAAGATCCTATTAGTTCTGAACTAAATTATTCTGATTCTTTGGGTGCGGCATTAAATTTGTATGCAGTTTGTTGCCAGTACCTTAAAGAAAAACAAGAATGTTTGTTGTATTTATGTCTAACAATGATAGTGAGTACTGAATATAAACGAAAGGCTTTGCAAACTTTGATAGTACTTAAAGGAACTGATCCCGACAATGAGGAAGGTATAAAAGCCACAAATGTTCATCAAGTGTTGCTAAATCGCCAGGACGAAATAAAAGAAATTTATCCTTCTTACGAGTACAATGAAGCAGATTGTGAGCAATTATTGATGGAAGAACTCCAATATTATTACGATAACTGGAAAAGCAAAATACCATTGAGTAGTGTTTGTACTGAAATATGTAACATTTCAAACAGTCCAATTAATCGGACAAAATGCTTTACAATGTGTTGGGAAAAAACATCAATATTTGACTCAAATTTTTTGAAAAACGTAGAAGATACTATTAAAATGATTGGTGATACATCTGATACAAATTTTAAAATATGTTTATCTGTTTTATATTTTATTCAATATCAGTGCAAAATGAATGAGATTATAGATAAAAATATTGCTGATATGAATGAGGCTTATATACCGCTGAAAAGCACTCCTTTGCAACCATATGAAGAACAACCAAATCCAAACGATAAATGTGACATAGTTCCTGCATTTTATAACATGAAAATAGATAATTTATTAAAAATTTATAAAATTTTGGATAATGCGTTTGAATTATGGGATATATTATTGCAAGACAAAGAAGAATTGAACCATGGTCTAGTCCTATCAATAAATTTAGGAGATTTTATAAAACAAACTGCTTATGAGTACAGAATGCAACAGTTTCATACAAAAATGTTAAAAACATGGATTTTATATTACAAATTTTCAAAGCTACTTAGAAATAAAAACGAAATTGTAAGGAGCATTGGATTCATTTTTGAATATTCTGATTGTACATCGAAAGTTATTCAAGCTTTAGAAGAAGAAGCTGAAAATTTACTACTGGATTTTGACAAAAAAGATTCTGAACTACTTGAAATATATTTAACTTATCATATAAACAAGAGTAATGGATATTTAAGAAACGATTTAATCAAAGAAGGGTATTCTGAGTTGTGTATAGCTGAAAAGATGTTACAAGAAATCGATGATGCAGATTTGAAGACCTGTGAAGCAAGAATACTACATCTGAAGACTTGTTTCTTGCTACTTCCCTGTGAAATGAAAATTTTGACCCATGATGAAAATTTCTTGGTCGTTGCTCAGAATTCGTACACTATCATCGGAGAGCAATACTTGCGTAAGTAGTTTTATTTATTTGATTTTTTACACAATCTGATTACTTTAACTGAACCTAAATGGTAGTAATATAATATTAAAAAATTCCTGTTTTAATTATTAATTGCACTAATTCGTGCATACATTTAAAATATATTTAAATGACATATAGTGCTCAATTCACTTATCACAAAACTGAAAGAAATTTTTCAAAATTCGCAATTTTAGTTTCAGGTTTTTTAATCAAACAGTTTTGGGTCACTGTTTTCTAATGGAATTTCATAAAATTATTATTCTTTCCTTGCCATTGTACAATTAGATAAAATTTAATTTTATTCCTATCATAGTTAATCAGTTGTATAATGGATACAATCAACAATCCGGTGATAATCAGAGCCAAGCATTCTACTATTGGGCGACACTGTGCGATCTCTTTTTTATTTTACCAGTGCCGCACTTTTGGTTCTGCAGTTAAAATAAGTTCGGATTATTTTTTTCTGTTATTACTCGAAGATTAAGCATGACAGAATAAATAATTAATTTTATTTTTGTATTTGTGTGTTTAGAAGGAACCAGAAAATGCCCCTACGTAATCTCCGTATTGTTTGAAATTGCATTGGCGAATGGATGGATGTACAAGTGGCTCCGACTACCTCGAGAAGTACGTTGTTACAGTAAAGACTGCGTTATTCTCTCTCAAAAATTAGTTCTGCCGATACAAACAGCACAATTTTTGTCCCTATTGGCATTTACCGATTTACTGGACATGCAATATGCCGACTGTGAAGTTAAACTTAACGGTCTTACAAAAATGCTGTGTTATGCTTCTAACATTACTTACGAAAAATTACCGACTCGATCTGAAAAAAAAGAAGAGAGCAAAGAAGAATATCCGGAATTTGAACTACCCGAAATAGACACTTCTTTACCAGGAATTCAGTTTGTTTTGGAAGCACCTGCTCCTACAAGAAACAACAATAATCTTTTTATGAGTTCTCCTGAATTGAGAAGAAAAGCTTTCGTTTTTCCTGAATTCATGAAACATCCTGAAAATTGCGACTGCTTTATGTGCTCAAATTCAGAATATCAAAAGCTTGTTCTGAATGCAATTAATTTAGAGGCACTTCTAACTATGTATCAAAATATGGATGATCAAGCAAAAACTTATTTCAAAGGTGGATTAACCATTTTTGAAAAGTTGTTGAAGAAACCTGAATCATCAGTAAATTTTTCCAAAAATGAAATAATTCTTACTTGCGTGTATAAATATATTAATGAAAGTTATTCTAAATTTTTATTGGATTATTCATATTTCTTATGTCGAAGAAGTGCTTTTTCGGAAGCCAGAAAAGTTTTAGATAAAATATTTGCAATTCTCACTAAAATAAAACATGTGAAAACATATTTTTTGTGTGAATTAATGGTTCAAAGATTTAATTTGAGTAATATCGAACAAGAATGTATTGAAGACAAACCAAATAACATACGAGATCTCCTAGAAGTTCCGACAGATTCGACTCAAGCAAGAACACCTCAAAACAAAGTTTCAGCAGCAAATATCCGCCTAAGTGTCAGTCCACTAGAAATACCAAAACCGATGAAAACGTTCAAGAAATTGAAGTTTGATTTGTCAGGAGACGAACGAGATGACAGTTTGCCAAAAACGCCAGATAAACCTAAAAATTTATTCTTCAAACCTAATAGTCCTACAAAAACTCCTGCTCCAACCAGTTCTAAAATAAAAATATACACTCCTAAAACTGTTAAACCCAAACGAACAACATCAAAATCTATTCGAGTGCCTAATTCTACGCCAAGTTCTAATTCAGCAGTGAAAAAAGGAACAAGCAACAAACAAATAGAAGAGCGAATGAAACTCTTGACAGAAAAATTAAAAGCTGAAAATTGTAAAGTCCAAAAAGGTCACGAAAAAGAAAACTCTGTTCCCATTCGTAAAAAGCTACTTAATGATTTAGATGCAGTAACTCAATCTGTTGATAAATTATCAATTGCTTCTAACAAAAATGATACGGAGACGTTGAAAGATACCCAAAATTTAAAGGATGCAGTTGAACGTAAAAAATATACTAGGATTAAAATACCTTCATCGTCATCATCATCATCATCGTTGGAAAGTTCATCGGATATTGCTGGTATACGTAAAAGCTCAAGGACTAAAAAGACTGATAAAACGTAATTTAATTTAGTTTTGTAACTTATGATTTTTGTTCAATACTAAATACAGATTTGTTTTAATATATTATTAAGATTTTGTTCTGATGAGTACAATATAGGTACTATACTTTTATGTAAATGTTTTAATGAAATAAATTAGTACAACTCTTTTTATATTAAAAACTACAAATATTTACAGAAACACATCATTCAATTGAATATTCAGCTACACGGTAAGCATTTATTAAACCATATTATTAAATATGCGAACTAAAGAATCATTCACGTAAGCATTTGGTTTTAAGGTTTTGTTCACGTTTAAGAAAAATACAGCCTCATTCACATAAACATTGAAGCCTCATTCATATAAGCATTTTTAGTTTTAAGGTTTACGTTTAAAAAAGTTTAAATTCATATAACTAAATACGAGCATTAACACTTCACACTTTCAAGTACTGTGAATGCTCAAATTTGTTAGATACCTATATTCAAACTTTCTTAAACGTAAATATAAATCTAAACCTTAAAACTAAATGCTTATGTGAAGGAGGCTTTAGTTTGAAGGTTAACATTTATATTTAAGTTTAAGAAACACAGCATTCATTATAATAAACTTAAAATAGCTTTAGTAAGTGGTAAACAAAAAGCTAAAGGTTGGAGTTTTCAAACTTCAGTGCTAGTGAAAAGTACGAATACTCGTGTACATGAATTTAAACATTTTTAAACGTAAACATAAATGTAAACC